>OY970764.1:11270485-16070485 GCA_963853795.1 Xestia rhomboidea
AAGGCATTTTTCATAAATAAAAAGAGTTTTGTATTTCATGCATATTACTGCTAGTAAAAAATAAAACTAAATAACGTTTTTCATTAACATAAAACTATAGGCCTCGTATAAATTAAGAGCTGGTGCCAAATGGTAGCCCACCTAAGGTTAAGTGTTAATTTACGTAAACCATTAATATTTGTCCACAGGCTGCTGAGCAACCTCAGGCTGATCTAGGCTCCACGATCAGCGCCCTGGTTTCGGCCACACCCCCTAATGTAGCTTTAACAAGAACGGACTATCACCATCCGATATATCACCAAAACAGTAAGTGCTAATCTATACAAATAGCTACATCATCATCATCTTCATCAACTGTGATTGATGTTGTTTTAATTTGTTTACAGATCAAATGGGTCCAAATTACGGTACAAATAAAATAACTACGTCACAGCAGAATCCGATGCTAAGTCGACAATTAAGTGTGAGTATAAAATATAGTTTTTTCTTTTTTTTTCACTTCATTCGTTATGTAAGGTTTTTACAGTAGAATAGCAAATGAAAGTATATAGATAGAGAAAGTATGATGACCTGACCAATTTTTAATCTTCATACGGTCAAATAACGTTAGACCAGGACTCGACGGCGTCAGTAGTGGCTTCGCAAAGTGCAGTTGGATTTGCACAAAGAGTATGACACGTGGCGGGCCATCGTTTTTGATGAGGCTCCGCTGTCGTACCCTGCTGCTTCGGAAGTGTGAGATACATGTCGTGAGTGTGGTCCTGCAGGTGGCGGGCTCCAGCGCCTACCCGCACGGCGGCACGTCGGCCACGCTGCACGCGCCCATGTCGCCCGCGCCGCAGCCCTACCACCGCCCGCCGCGCCCGCATCTAGGTAACTACCTCACCCGGCCCTCTCACACCACATCTACACCCACCGACACGACACAGTCGACACCAACTAAACCAAACAAAAGACCAACTAACCAAAAGGTTAAAACGCGGGTGCAGCCCACGAAATCGAAATCTTAAGATTTTTGCCATTTGCAGGTCAGTATCAAGCTTATGGTTAATCAAAACATGATTCGCGACCAACATCTGCCTAGCCTTTTCGCAACTATGTTGGGTCCATAGCAAAATGTAATATTTATTTACATAATGATTCTAAAAAATACAATTATCAGTAGAACCTTGTCAGTTTAGTTCGTATTGTTATCAACACAAACTTCATATTTTTTACGGTCGAAAATCATTTTTTATTAAAAATTCAGTATACAACCTGAAACTGACCTGCAAATTGCCAAAAACATAAATTTCAGACTACCTTAGCGCATTTCCCCTAATACAAACAAAACGTAAGTAACTGAAGCTGTATCAGGTCAGTAGTCAGTAACGCGGTTGTGGGTTAGCGCTCGGATGTCCGATAGTTTCTTTCAGGCTTACTTTCTACAATCGTTACTCAAACTTCAATATTTACTAAATTAATAACTCGTGAATATTGTAAAAAAATCCCCAATCGGGTAAAAAGTCTAAATATGACAGATCTTATATTTCTTATTGTGCTTACGAGTATAGAAATTGAGATACAAACTTGAAACGATAATTTACAATTATGAGAACTGTGTATTTCGATTATTCATTGTATAGTTACGTATGTACCTATCTATTTATGATTATGATAAAAAAAATAAAAGCATTAACAATTTTACATTTGATGTACTTCTCTAGAAATACACAGTCTTTATTTATTTTTATAGTTATAGACAGTGGTTGGAATTGGCAAATTGATTTTGATACTGGCATCATACTATCATTATATGGCCATAATTTTATAATTGGTCATTATTATTCATAGTATTATTCTCTCACTGTTGTGTGTCTCACTGTGTCTATTATTGTCTCACTGTTGGGCAAAGGCCTCATCTCATACAGAGAAGGCACGAGCATTGATCACCACGCTTGCTCAAGATGGGTTGGCCATTTTATATTAGTCCAGGTTTCCTCACGATGATTTCCTTGACCGACGCCATACATAATATGAACTGAATAAGTCACATTGGTACTTGCTCGGATATGAACCCACAACCTTTTGCATGAGAGACAAGTTCAGGCGAGGTCGTATCCTTCAAGTATTTGGATCCCGGAGGAATGTCCAAATAACATCAACATCTTAGATTATTATTGCCCCTAAATCGGTCTACCTACTCCGACCACTGGTTATAAACGTATCGACGAGGTAGGCAAAATTTCAGCAAAACACTTACACAATTAATTGCGATTCTAATGAGCGCATTAAAATATTTAAATAGTTTCCAAAATGTTAAATATTAAGTTTAAGAGGGTGGTCTTGTGGTTATATTTTACTTATGTTTCGAAAGTAGTTTGCTTATCTTACTTAATGAGGTGATCAGATATTTATATAATTTAATACTTAAATCTTTATGAATCTATACATTTACATTATCCAATGGTTTTTGTACGGCTTCTCAGTAAAACTAATGATTATAAATTACATTTTGTAAGGTAGATATTATAGATTAGATATTTGCCAATCGATTTTATTTGACTTCAGAGCATGATATTTTCAAAAAGAAACGCATGTCCCGTAGAACTTTAGAGATAGCGTGTCCTGCCAGAACTGGACTATTTTTCCAGAAATCTTAGACAAAAACCTAATTGCATGTCTATATGGCTTCACTATCCGGTATCTTTCAAAATCTTATGAATGCAAGTCACTAGAGTTACGACGAGACAAACTTTCGCGGTCTCAAACTCATATCTAGTTAGTTACCCGAGGAATACGAGCGGGTGGCCTACGCCCGTCGGGTACGGTCATCACGTCGTCGGCGACGCTCATGCGCAGCGTCCGCTCGACCCGATAGTCGCGCTCTCGACTCGTCCTCGAGTCCCTATTCCCGACCCCGCCTAGTGGCGGACAGGCGCATCGAATTAGGTAGGTCGGGCGTCGCACACCGCTCCGTGCTCGTCGCCCGTAGAACTTAACGCGGCGTGTGTGGCAGTGGGAGGCTACTACGACGACGCGGGCGCGGGGCCGGCCGGCTACTGCGGCGAGTACGCGCGCTGCAGGCCGCTCGGGCCGCACGCGTCGCACGCGTCCCACGCCGCGCACGACCACCAGCACGCATGTGAGTAACTGCACACCCGCCGCTCCTACTGTCTCACGTGTCGGAGCGCAACAGACGAACTAATTGCCCGGTATAAAAGAACCCTTAGGATAACTTCAGGGAGCGCCGACATTCGTGCGGAGATTGACGTTTCGCGAAATTGATAACTTCAACGATTGTATCGACGCTGAACGAGGTAAGGCTTCGAGTAGTAGGCTTATCTGCTCGGACGTAGCGGCAGTTCTTTCTTCCGATACCTATCGCTCTGCATGGTTAATAATAATATCTTGCATTCTGCGCTTCAAAACCTTCGCTTACCTGATATAACTATGGAAAAAGTTAGTGACGGACCCGCTGCGGCAAATCCTTCAATCCGAGCCATCGAATACACAAATGCATCGCGGTAGGGCCACATAAAGGTAGGAATAACCGTAAAATGTTCCACCTTCTGTAGCCTTAAGTAGATGTAGTAAGGTGACGAGAGGCCAGTTGAATTAAAGTGTTTTTTAGGTGCGGGCAATGGTAGCGGCGTGGGCGGACCCGGAGGCCCCGGCGGCCCAGGCGGCCCAGGGGGCCCCGGAGGCCCCGGCGGGCCCGGGGGCCCGGGCGCGGGCGGCACGTCGGAGTACGTGCGCAACGAGCTGCGGGCCGTGGTGGGCGCGCGCTCGGCGCGGCCCGACCTGCACCCGCTGCAGCCGCCCGACATGGACTCGCTCATGAGCTTCGATATGGCCCCGCCTGGTTCGTACACCCTCTTATCTAGATATAGACTATTGATGTAGCATCGGTAGGTACGATTACTGTTTAGATAAAGAGTTGTTATCCTTAATCGTCAGGTGTAAAATTATGCAGTTTGTTATTTTCCCTCATGGAAAATCTTTTTCCCCCAGTCTATGTGTAAGTGGTTGCTACTTAATTAATGGTATTTTTTTTTATTGTTTGCAACATGTTCAGTTTACCTGAAAAGGTTATTTTAACTGAATATGCATACTACTTTTATTTTGTTTTCAATGTTGTGAACTGGGATATGTGTTACTAATAACTCTTCTTTTGGACTTCGTCACAGTTGGGTAAAAATAACCTTTACTATCACGCCGGGCGTTTGAATCAAACATAAACATCGAATATTGTGTTGAAAAATAAATAATGACACTATAAATATCGAGACAATATATAACAAATACATAATTATCTGTAGTAGAGATTTATATAGTTTTTTTGAGATTGGCGATTGAATGACGCTTGAAACTTAAAAACCAATTTTGTTTAAAAAAGACACTGAACATGGTGAATTTAAACAATTTGAATCTTTACCTACGCAGGGAGTACAGTACTGGGGGAGTAATGTTATGATTTGTGGTGTTTACATTTTATTAATTATTTTCTTTTCAATCCACCTAATTTGATGAATCTAACCTGCTTGGGATAACAATTGCCTGCACTAAGCCCTTTGTTTTATCTTTAATTATGGTTTATTCATAAATAGTAATGTTTATTTTTTACATTATTATGTGAAAATATACAGATTTAATGTTCGTTAAACATTAAGTACCTACACAGTTAGGGAAAACATGGGACTTGACTGTGGCTGTATATGACAATGCTGGCCTTAAGTGATCACCCCTTCATGTTAGGGGACGCTCTCGATAGCGCGCTTTCCTGCCACGTTGTGAGTGTAGGGCATGTCCACTGCCAATGTATGCGTGTGTACGTACGTAGGTGGCGCCAGTGGGGCGGGGGCCCGCGCGGCCTCGGCGCAGACTAATGCGTGGGAAGCGCAGAGCAGCCCGGTAAGCTTGGGACGCGATCAGCGACTACAAAATATCATCTAGTCCTTTATAGGTTTTCATTGTTCTGTAGACCTACCTATAATTATTACGTCTGCTCTGCTGCGTGTGTTGTCGATTCGATCATCTTGGAACTAGAAGCTTATAGAAATGTACCAACGTAAGCTATCCACACTGGCATCGTATTTATTTATGCATTTTCACTTATAAATGCAAACCGAGTAACTACTTATTAATGTTATGACGTTTGGAATGCTGTAATTTGGTACATTCCTGAATTTTGAATAAGCTTTTGTGATGTGATGTAAAATAATGTTTCTTAACTAGTGAAAAATTTAATTCTAAAAATAATCATCTCAAATATTTTTCTTAGAAATCTTGTTTTAAACGTATAACCTTAATTTAATTCACCGGCTTATAGGATTTAACTTATTAAAGTTTAAGCTTATGATAAAATCGGGGAGGGATTCGCATGCGCAGACTATAAAGTGTGGTGAAGGTTTTGTGACGTTGTAGCAATTAAACAACAGCATAATATATATTTTTGCAATAGTTTGCTTATTGTCTGCTTATAAAAATGTTTTAGAACATTTTTCGTTGATTACGTTTCGTAGATCTTCCAGGAGACGATTTGCATGGCGGTATTTAAGACTTGAATCGGTTCTACAATTAGAAATCGCAAAATATGTACGAGTAGCGATCAAGATCATACAAAAACAGTTGCTTTGAGGATTTAACTAAATCGTCCATCTTATTTAAATTAATCAAACTTTAATGTTGATTTACACAAATTCAATAAAGCATTGCATACCACACATAAAAATAATTTTAAATGAGTAGCATTCTATTTGACACACAAAATGCTTTCAAGATTACGTTTTCAAAGTAGTTTTTATTTTATAAAAGCCGAGTCCTCAAGACTTTAATAAAGCCAAGTCCTAAAGATTTAAAAAAGCCCAAGTGACTATAGATACCAATTTAATTTAAAAAAATATTTTGATCGTTCCTCGTCTAGTAAATAAGTAAATTTATCTTTTGCTTTCGTTAAAAAATGCTATCAAATTACTTACAAACTGCTATACTTACTATGTTTATTAGTCAATTTTCTTCTCTTGTATAGATGAATTTTATCGCATTGATTCAATGAATTCTTTAGATAGTTAACAGATTTAGTTATAAAAATAAATGGGCTGTTAATCAATAGCCCATATTTGCTCAAGATAAATAGTATCAATAAATTGGATTACAATAAAGTGTTAAACGCTTAAAGTCTTTGTAAACTAACCAAGTGTGATTCTGAAACTGTTCATAAATCTCATTAAATTATGAAGGTTTGTTGAACAACCCAACCAAATTCCCAACTAATCCACCAGTTTGAAATTGACTTAAAGATAAATATGAAAAGTAACGGGTCAAGTCTCCTCGCAGCATGGTAAAACATGGAACGCACACTACGTTCAGGAGTTAGGAGCAGTTCGGTGGCTGTAAGTGAGAACAGTAGAGTAATTGTGTCCGTTTGGTGTCTGCACAGAGTACTACGGAGGCGGGCCGCGGTGATGCGGCTGGGGGCGCGGGAGGGGCGGGAGGGGCGGGGGCGGCGGCGGCTAAGGCGTCGCTGCTGCAGAAGCTGCTGTCGCAGTGAGCCCGCCCGGCGCCGCCCGCGCGCTGCACTGCGCTGCGGATAGAGCTGAAGTTTGCATTTATTCATTTCTAGCTTCATCGGATGGACGTTAATCGACGATCCTTAGATTCCAGCGTAACGAACGTCGTCGTTCCGAGTTACGGTCTACGTGGTACCTCTGTGGCTGTAAATCTCACTCTCGTGAGAATAATATAGTACATACGCGTATTTATAGACATCTTTAATGTAGTCTAGTAGTGCTAGTGATGTTTTCGAGTTGTATAAAATCGTTTCGTTGATGATATATTTACTTCTAAGTTCTTTGAGAAACTTTAGGTATGGTCTTTTATAAATATGTATGTATTTATCTTTAATTATGCTCTAATTTTTAACGAAAAACGAATCGATGCGAAATTCGTAGCTTCCTGTGATGGAAAAAAAATAGTGATTTAAAAATATCTTATTGACTCGTACGCCCAGTACACATACACAATGTACAATAGAAATATACCGCGTGCAATATTGTATAGAAATATAAAATACATATTTTGGCGTTGTGAACGTTATGTATTATAGTATGAAAGTCAGATGTTACCTGTTATGACAAAGTAATTTGTATTATAGTATATGATGAAGAGACGTCGAGTGAAATGGTTTCTCTTATGGAGAATATTACTTTTACGTGTAAATAATATGTTGTTAAATTATAGCTGTTGCTTATATTATTGTAAATATTTTGTTAAAATATTTCTTTGTGTTTCGTGTATAGTACAATATTCTTTTAATTTCAATCCATTTATGAAATTTATTAAATAATTACAAATTATTTTTTTATGTTTTTCCAATACCTGTTTTCTATTATTTTAATAAATGACTAAGTTTAATGTTATAATCACAGTAAAAAAAAAAGTTTTCTTTGTTCATGTGATTTTAAACAAATTGCATTACATGAACTCTGTTGTCAACAGGTTGACAACTCGCATTAGTATCTCAGTGTACGCATATTATGGCTTAATATGTATTATAAAAAAAGAATGAAAAAAATAAAACACATTGATGAATGTGAAGGTATAAAGTTTAGGTATCCTTGTTACAAATTATTTGGTTTAATCTGTGATTATAACATTTCTCTTTACTGATACTAGAGTAAAACCCCCCCTGTTGGTCGATGAAATCACCCTAATACAAAGGCGCGGATTTGTTATAAATATATAGTAAGAAAGAGCTATAATCAATTGATAAAAATAATTTGTATTTTTATCAATTTAATGTATCTATTATTCTTTGCACAACGTGCATATTTATATTGGATTTGATGAATAACAAAATATTTGATGACCTAAATTTTGTTACGACTAAATATGGTATACATGTACTTTGTTCATGTTATATACGCGATATTGACTAAAACATGTCTTATATAATCATTTTGTTAGAGACTATTTGCAACGGTCTTAATAACGCAATTCGCAAATACGGGTAGGCCACCCGGCCTGTCTGCACGCGGATATTTTAAGTTACATTTTTGTTATTTTAAAACTACACATTTTCTTTCGGTATGAATTTGAATTCTACAATTTACTTTTGGTTATTAAAACTGTGTATTAAATCAGGATTATTGAGCGATTCTTTGTATTTCAATCAATAAAACTATAAACACAATAAGCGTTACTTGAACCGTTGCAAATAATTCTAACGATGAGTTGAAGGACAATCGATACGGTGTCGTCTGTGCGCTTAGAATATTGACAATCTTAACTTTGAAACATGCATGAACGTAGAGTAATAAACACTTTATTAGCGGCTGGTAAAGAAATCGACATCATCGTGGTAAGGACATTTTATCGTACATCACACAGTCTTAATTATGAACGTTGTTTATATTTGAAATAAATTTCCTTTCAGTAGTTATGTTAATAACGATATTAAAGTTAGTAGTTTCGTAAAAATGATGTTTATAATTAAGTGCATAAAATGTTATAAACTGTGTGTGTATAATTCTAAGTTCTACGGTGGAAGGTCTATGATGAATAACATCAACGTTGGATGTCATTAATAGTAACTATAAATTAAATATTAGGCACGAAAATTAGCAGTATTTACTTACTTTGCCATTTCAGGCAGTACGAAATAAAATTGCGAAATTACCTGGTTTGGAAATTTAATAAATGACATAATGCCGTAAGATATTGCATGTCGTCACCAGCAAACTTCTTTGCTAGTATTTTCTTTTGGATCTGATAGTTCAAAACATATTTAGACTAAAAAAGTGAATACTGCTTGAAGTGGCATGTACTTTTGACGTTAACAATTAAGCGTACTAGAATTGCACAATATTATCTAATAATTAATATACGTTAACTTTAAAGTGTAATAATAAGATATGACTAAGACCTTTGGGTGTGGTGTGTATCCTAATAACGGTCTAATATGTGTAACTAAAATGTTAAAATTATCCACTGGTAGAACGTTTAGCAAAGTTGTTGGCAGTATTGTTGCTCCCTTATTTTCAAATTCGGGAGCATGACTTAGCCTAAACGTTATAAACACTGCAAATCCAGATAACAAGATACGTTGACAGTGCTCACGTCGATCTTTGATACTAGGGTACATGCTACCGCCGACTTTGTTTTCTGATCGGGAACTATTATACCTTACCGATTGAAACCTGTTTGCACTTTACACCAAGTCTTTATCATTTATTGGCAGGTGACAACAAGTTTATCGATATGAAGTACTTAAAAGAGCTCAGGGGGTTCACTCAATTTAGATCATAATGTAAGTAAGTTTCCTTATAATATGTATTAATTACTTTCTAATAATAACATTTTTCAAAATACCAACCATAACATTTAGGTCATAGATACATTAAAGAAGTAAATTGTGATGTGCTATAACTAAATAATGAACGTACAAAATATGTATAGATAATCCACAAATCAAGTTAAACAAGTAATCTGACTACGAAATATTAAATAAAACATATTTTTATACCATAAAAATAAATAGAGTGAAGTGTAGGCCACTGACCACGTTAATTTGTCATTGTTGTTGATAAAATTGGTGAAGTTCGGCTCAGTCAGTCTATAGATAGTGTTATAAGCTTTACGCGATCTGATGACCACAGCAACATGATTCATTCCACATGATGGTGTCAGAGAGGCGAGTCCTGTCAGTGTTAATAAGTAAAATTCAAACCAACAAAGTACAAGTGATGGCCTTGTTACATGGAAATATAAGCAAATAGGCAAAGAAGTAGTCGTGTCTAATACATTCATAATACATAAATATATGGTAACAAAATTTATTTACTCGTAACTGGTCGCTAGATGAAACAGCATATAATGCCGTCACTTAGTTTACAACATCTCGACGAAGATAAATGTACACAAATGTTATATTTTTTGCAGATTTATGGTAACATAACTAGTTTATGTAATCAAGACTATATTATAACGTTTGAAACACGTCCATTGCATTATTAAACCGTTTTCTTTTCTGTTAAATGTATATTATAATAATGTCATGCCGTAATAAAGCATCGGTGCCTGAAACTTAAAGATAAAGAATATTTTTTCAAAGCCACCTTTTAATAAAAGTAATACGAATATTAATAGTTTTGAAATTGAAATAAAATTTAGTAATAAAATGCATAAAAATATGGTAAAAATTCATAAGTCTGCAACCACTTAGATTCCATTAAAATATGATAGCTTACCTGTACCTAGATCAAACGTCATTGTAAATAAACTACATCGAATTTAGAGCTGAAGCATTCGTACGAGATGTGTGTATACACATAAAATGTAGTGATACCTTATCATGAGATGATACACAAAATGCCTTTGACATAAAATTATCTTCACACGGGAATCTCGTCTACATAATAATATTATGTAGTTACAGTCGAATTGTTATTGGTGAATTTTAGTCTTCCAAAATGAAAAGTAGTCTGGACTGCGTTTTGAACTTGTCCTAGGATTTCAGATAACAATACAGTTCCCAAAAGTGCGCAGTGGGCTGTTGAGATAATACTTGAACTGAATAAAATCTTAATGCAAAAAAGAATGTAAAGCTCTTGTGACAACGCCGTTTATTAATATGGTCATTTAATGCGTTTTAGGCAGTCTAGAAATAAACAAATTTTTGATCCCTAAATACAATCTTCTTTTATCTATGTACTTGCTGCATTGAACTCTGTTAAATGTGTGCCATTACATTGTGTAGTCGCTAATTAATGACATAACTGACCTGTCTAAATGCCTTTAAGTTCCTTTTACTCCGGTTTAGTCGAATTGATCATGTTTTTAGTGTGTAGTATAAAAACAAGCACTATGACATATTTTAGTCCTCGTATAAGCCGTTTTAAACCATATAATTATGTATATCTTAATATTATATTTTAGTAGCGATTCCAGTACTATTTTATTTTATACATCATGTTTTCTTTGCCCCGTTTTAGTCAATAACATATTACATTATGATGTCTTACCCCGAATACTGCTACCAATATGTGGTAGAAATCGAAATTACGATTTGAACAACGACTCTAAAATGAAACGCACGTTCCAATTCACTATTATAAATGCTCAATAAGCTACTAAATTACATTTTCCTATACTAAATTATAGAATACGTAATTAAATTATAAAAAGGAACGTCATTCAATTAGACATTAACCAATAAAAATGTGCTCTATGTTTCGACATCATTGCAAACTCGTCTATAATCATCAACGAAAATTAATATTCCTATAATATAAACAAATATTTTGATAACCAAACGTTAAAATTTTAAAATGGGCTTTATAAATGGATATAACATTTGTATGGGAATCGTCTAGATATAATCAAGTGTTAGAAAGATAATTGTCTCGGTGTAATGAATGAATACCTCAATGTAAGAATCAATTTGAACTTCTAGTTCATAACAAAATTGTACAAACTGCTACAATACTGTTTAAAACATAGGTGAAGAAAGATCATTTAAAAACGCTAGTGTGTGCTGATATACCTGTAAGTCTTTTTTTCGAATTACTTTTAGAATATTTTTGATTTTCGAATTGGGATACCCGATTCAGATATTGTTTTAAAAATCTATGAATTTTTCGGAATAAATTATTATGTCGAACATAAATTGTAAAAGCATGGTAGATTTTACATTCTATAATTACAATTCTGGAGAAATTGGTATATATTGAAATGTTACATATAATTTGGAATTCTAAATAAGAGGATTGAAATAACGATTTCATTTTATATTTAAGAAAAAACGACCCATTGTCTCAGAGTAAATTTAATAAATTAAAATATAATTAATTGGGTCCAAAATTCCATCCAATCTTGCAGAAAAAATACAATTGGACTGCATTAACAAATGTGATATATCGATGTGTAATAGAAATATTTTTTTATCATTCATAAAATTACTCTGCGGCAGGGGCCTAATAATCATGATCACTATGCATATTGTAAAACGAGAAACATAGACGGGTACGGGAGTCTTTGATTCTGCAGGAAAACATAATTAGTTTAAAATAATTTGTTTTCAATCTTATGTTACACGATGAATCAATTTATTTTATAGTTATTGTTGTTTTTTCCTGATATAATAACAAAGAAAGGGTTTTCTAAAAATTCCTCTACTTAGAGGTAAGATTGTGTGATAAAATATTTATTATATGTAGTAGGATGACAGTTGCTAACACAACTAGGCATTCCCGTACACTGCTGATTTTATTTTTTGTATAAAATCATGCCTATTGTCTTGGCCTGTCGTCTGCGTACAAGGGTATTTTTATATTGTGAATATTGCTTAGGTTTTATTCTGTTATAGAGTTATAACTAAACTAATTATGTTTTTCTAAAACATTGCAAAGTGATTTTAGATCTGGTCGCTCACAGAATAGATTTTTGGGGATGTGTGCTTTATTAGTTATATGGTAGAGCTGTGTGATTCTATTAATATTGTAGGGATAAGCTCAATGGCAGGTTTCCTTCAGTCATGAATTCCAACTATAATATTTGAATAATTTGATGACAAGCAGAAAACTCATGTAAGAATCCTAGTCCTTGTTTCTACAATGATCTTTTTTGTGAGTGGCCGTTAAGTCTGTGTTATTTAGTTCTTCAGATAAGGCCTTTTGTGTTGCTGTGCATTTCTACGCATTGTATGTATGTATGTTTATATATTGTAAATAGCTAAAATACATATATTTTTACGATTAGCATACACAACCAAAGTTGTTATGAAGTGATGGTTGATTAAATAAGAAATTTAACTATAGGTCGTTATGTTTATTTTAGAAGAGATACAAAGAAATCTGTACAGTTGCAATGTCAGTACATCCAATATCTTGTCTTAGCATTTTAAACAACCGGAAATTGTTATTTTTGGCACAAACATATTGACGAAATTTAATATTATTATAACACAAAAATCAACAATGAAAAGGAGTCAAGAACGATATTGTAAGCTCCTTTTGTTCCTAGTAGCATGCCTCCGGGTCACTTACCATTTAGTAACTGTCAATTAATAAAACATACACGTCACGTACTAATACCTTCGAAATGTTTGAATTGTAATATTTTATTCATTGATGAAATCAGGCGTTATGAGTTCATAACATTTTAAGTTGTATTTTTTTGTACATTTTAGATTCGAAAATATATTAATATCTAAATAAATGGTGTTTTTATTTTATGAAACTTCCATAACTCAACCATATTATGTTACGATCAGATGACACAAGTTTTAGGTTCAATTCAGAGAGAATGGCTGCATTAAAAATACAACCGTAAAACCATTGATTAAAGTAGAAAATTGTATGTAAGATATCGAAAAATTCTCTTGCCCATAAACCAATTTATTTCAGGTCGACGCAGTCTTCTTCCATACTTCTCTAATACTTGTCATCAGACATGACAATGGTGATAATCGAAGATGACATTTTTACCTCTACTGAGCACTGGAACACGTGGATTTTTCACATCACATTTTTCACCCCATAACAACGGTTAGGGCCGAGTCACACCAGAATGGCAACGGCCGGCAGCGACGCAGCGAGCACTTTCAGTTTGAAATAATTTTAAACTTTATCTACATACTTATAAGACCAGTGTCGCTTGGACCGCGCGCGGCCACGCGCTCCTCACCCACACATCCCTTTTTCTTTTTTTTCCTTTGTTTCTTTTTTCTTCTTCCGCAATAAGCGCTATAATAACCAATTCCATCATGATCACTCCAAACACACGAGTTTCCTTGCAGAATGTAGAAACTAAACTAGTCAAGAGGAGACTAGGCGCGTGGGGTCTGGAGGTTGCGCGAGGCCGCATGCGGCCGCCAGCTGCGACGCCGCCGGGGGCCGCTGGCGTCGCCGCCGGCCGTTGCCGTTCCGGTGTGACTCGGCCCTGAAGGGACTTTCTGCTCCGTCTCAAATATCCACCCATCTCTCACCATCGTTGCTTTGCTCTAATTGCAAGTTCAAAGTTCAATAGGAGGAGAGTGGATAACAGGCCACCTCTGTGGTTGACTGATTCTCACATTGTGCGTATGATTAAGATAAAGGGATCTCTGATTTGCTACTTATTTGAGCTGCCTGCCAATTTAGATAATCTTATTCAACCGTGAAGAATGAATAGGTACATCATGACTGCCTCGCGTTGGTCGAGTGGTCACATGTGCGACTGAGCATGAGGTCGTGGATTAGATTCTCGGGTCTGGCACAGTTTTATTAGGTTTTTCCAACAGGAATTTCTCAGTAGCAGTCACGGAGTCTGGATTTGTGCCCGGTTGCTGGCAATAAGGTCGCCCCCTATTACGTGGGACCAGGCCCGGACTGGGACCCAAAAAAGATTAAAGGCTGCAGTCGGCCCTCCGACTCTCAAGCGAAAGGGGAACTACTAATGTACATTTTGAATTAACTGAAGCAAACATCTAAAATAGGATGTTAGGCTGAAATGCTTGGCTGCCACTTTCATAAAGAAGAGACTCGAAGCTAAAAGAATAGCGACGCTGTCGTACTAGTTACAGATGCAGCTGAATTTCTTCTAAAAATCTAAAATACTTGATTAAATAGAAGTAGAAGTTACTAATTTTGAAGAATTATTTGAAAATTGACTTTTCAAATATATTTCAAAACTAGCTGATCCGCGCAACTTCGTCTGCGATATATAAGAGAGACAGAGATATGGTTAGAGAGAGTGTGAGACACCCTTAAAATCTTTTTCATCCCCCCATCTCGGAAAGAGTATTTTTGCTCTTCGATATCTGAGTGCAAAAGTCGTTTTTATCCTCTAGAGGATAAAGTAAATTGAATTTAGAACATCGTGTGCACTAAAGTTTGTGAATTCAAAACATCATTAGACCTATTTACTTCTACCTCCATGGTGCCGAATTTATCATAGGTTCAACCTTTTTTAATTTGTTAAAAACTCAGACTCGGAACCTTCTTGGTGTACTTTTATAATTTGCTTTGCGCGCACCATTTTCTTGTCAGGTCAATTGTTAAAACCTTAGGTTAAAAACAAGTGAAAAACGTAAAATAAGTGGTTTTGGCGACGAAGAAGTTTATTTGACGCCAACAGAATTGACTGAAACTGTTAATAATGCGCAAATGAGCTTTCTCCCTCAACAATCACGCGAGAAGGATTTGAAACAGTACGATATTAAAAAAAATGAAAAAAAAATAGGTAGAAAATGCCCAAGGCATTAAGTCCGCCTTTGTACAGTTTTTACTTGTGCATAAAGTTTTAATAAATAAATAAATAAATATTACACTCAACTTAACTAACTGTGGCAAGTTACTTTAAATTTTTCTTAATTGTACCTAAGTATTATTTGTTATAATTTAAAGATTATTCTGTAATACTTACCTACCATAATGTAGTAGTTAACACCTAAACTGAAATAAAAGTATCTTGTGATTGTAAATGTTTTTTTTTTGCATTTAGTAATTTCCTCGCTGAGGTGGGATGAAAAGTTACGTGTTGCACTCGAGTGCAAAGATTTTTAACCTCGTGCTCTTTTGATTCCCTCGCTAACGCTCAGGATTCTAATTTTTGAATCACTCGCTGCGCTCGTGACTCAATTTTAGAATCCTTCGCTTGCTCGGTTATCAAAATTGAGCACGCGGTTAAAAAGCAACTTTGCACTCTTGTATAACAAATAACTATTAACGGTGTCTCACACTCTCTCTAACCATCTCATCATCATCATCTCTCCATCATCGTTATAGCCTTATTATGTCTATCTAGACATAATAATTCTATTGCGGACTTTTTATAGAACTTTTTAAGAGGAAAAATTCCGTCATACACGATTGTTGCGTAACTTTAACCGTTTGCGCAGCGCACGCAACGAAAGATCTCAAAAGGAATATCTTTTTCCTTTTTTTGCAACATTTTTCATTGATGCTCTGCTCCTATTGAATGTAGCGTGATGTTATATAAACGTTATAACGTTGTTGTTCGTTGTTGCCTTCTCCGATAAATGGGCTATCCAATACTAATAGATACTTTCAACTCGAACCAGTAGTTCCTGAAATTAGCGTTTTCAACCAACCAACCAAACACTTCAGCTTTATAATATTAGGTATAGTATAGAATCAAGTAGGTAACAATTTATTTCTCTGAAATATTTGCATTAATCGCTAAAATATTCTGTTTTTCTAAATAAGGGCTTCCCTCGCCAGCCTCCTCAGCCTTACGTTATCATCTTTAGACACTTGTTGACAGTCATACTCCAGCTAGGTCGAAAGTTCTCATCAAGGTGCATAAAATAAGCCCAAACACGATATAGATGCTGTAAACTCTTGATGACCTCTTGCAACTGCCTTCCGTCTCCATCGTTAGACCTTGAATGACAGTCCAGGCAGGTCTTAAATTCTCACCAAGGTGCATGAAATGAGGCCAATAACAATATAGCTATGAATATAATCTACGTAAACTGCGTATGGGTTATTGATTATTGCAAATAGCACAGCACAGTTCTTGCACGGCAAGACCACGTGGATTTATAAGGCTTCTGATGTTCGCTAAACTATTTTATGGAGAAATCATCATACTCCTGCCCTAATCCCAATTTATTTGGGGTCGGCGCAGCATGATTCTATTCTTCTTCTATACTTCCCTATTACTTTATGGAAAAACATATTTTACCACGAAAAAAAATAAGAAAAATAAATGCAAACAATATACAAAAATAAATCTATGAAATCTCACAAAAAAAAAAAAAAAACAAATCTCAAAAAGTGAAAATAATGTTGGGGGGGTTCTAACCTGCAACCCCGTAGTTTACAGAGCGGTGATGAAACCGCTAGGCTATTTACTTCGTTGACAGGTTGACATTAGCTACAAATAGCCGTTCTCATGTACTTACGTCATGACTGAAACGTTAAACAATTGAAGTATACGGACATAATGCAGAATTGCCTACCCCCTTAAGGAAGTAGCGTGATAATATATAGCCTAAATATTGAAGAAGCCTTTAAAGAAATATATGCAGTGGTTTTGACGTGATGCACGCACAAACATTTCGTACCAACTACTTATACCGAGGAAAGCTGATTTTCTTGAGTTGCGCTATTTTGTGCGTATTCACCTCAAAAATCAAATTTCGAGAAAACTGAGAAATTATATTTACCTGTATTAGATATGAAGTATATGTAGCAAGTATAGTAGTAACTTTAAGTAGTATATGTAGTAAGTATAAGTAGCAACTTTAAAAGGTTACACTTCATTGGTTTTGATTGAGGTGTTTGAAGTTTATTCATTTTAAACACAAAACCCCCTTTTTTGCATCTCTAGATGAGATTTAAAAAAAATGCTAAGACAGGTATTTCTTTATTTTTACTAATAAGTATTTATTCTGAGTTTCATGATTCTAGAACAATCAATTTTTTTTTTCATACAAACTTTACCCCACCTTTTCACCCCCTTTTTCCAAAATTTATATAGCCTAAATGTTATTCTGAATGTAATTAAACAGATTTGTGAACATTTCAACAAAATCGGTTCAGCAGTTTTTACGTGATGCGCGGTCAAACAAACAAACAAACAAAAATTTTAAAAATGGTTTTAATATGTTCAGTTACTTATTTTAAGTCACCCCTGGCTGGTTTTTTTTTTAATCTTCAATGTACAGATTTTTTGGTCTCAACGATTTTATTATATGTATAGATTATTAACTTCTGAACTAAAAAAAAATAAGGTGGAGAGCTTAATTTTTTTTAGAAGTTAGCTTTTCTTCAGTCCTTTTATTCAGAAATAGATGTTACCTAATCGACTTGGGAGATGATTTTAAAAACAAAAAGTAGTAAGGCTCCGAGAGCGAGCGAAGCGACGTCAGAAATTTTAACACCCTACTTTGGACAGGTTCAAATTGTTTATACAAGAGTTACTTGGTCGACTTGCAAACAAAGCCAAGATTCAAGAGGAAGTAGCTTGCAAGAGCGAGCGAAGCGAGCTCGAAAATTTTTTGACACCTTGCCTCGGGCAGATTATATTTGTTTTGACCTATTGGAGCTACTT
This sequence comes from Xestia rhomboidea, assembly GCA_963853795.1. NCBI lineage: Eukaryota > Metazoa > Arthropoda > Insecta > Lepidoptera > Noctuidae > Xestia > Xestia rhomboidea. Next base: position 11,288,525 of record OY970764.1, read on the forward strand.
GGTTGACTTATAATAGACAGTGTAAAGATTCAAGAGAAAGTAGGTTTCAAGATCGAACGGAGCGAGGTCGAACATTTTCAAATAAATTCAGATATTATTAATATGTAATTTGAGATCAAAATGTCCACATACGCCAGTTTTTGCAACCTTGTATGCATTCCAAAATTAAATTTAGCCTCTGTCTATACCGGTCGACCATGCGATAATCCAATAAGAGTGCCAATCTAGAGGCAGAAAAAAGGAACCTTTGTGTTAAAAGTCTTTTCGCAGGGTTCAAAGTACTGGCGATCGGCAGCGGCGTGGCGATCGGCGGCGGCGACCTCTCGCTTCCGGCCCTGGTTCGTGCCATGGTCCGGGGCGAGACGGAATGGGACGCCGTCACCTCCTTCTGCGAAGCAGTCATGCTAGCGAAGGAGGTGGCGGAACGTGAGAGGGAGATATCCTCATTTCATCCCGGCCGCCGCGGGAGACGCCCCGGGCGTCGGGGGCCACGTGGTCGCTTCCGACCACCGTAGGCGCGGGCCTGTGGACGGGGAGCTATGGGCTAGCTCGGCGTCCGTCCGTCTCATGACGACAGGCCGTGTCGACGGCGCGTTCGTGTTCCACGCGCGCCTCAAAGAGAGTCAGCAATAGGGAAGGGGCCCGCAAGGGCCGAAGCCTGCCGGGGCTGCGGGACTATTCGAAAGAGATACCGTGGCCCCGGAACACAATTTGATGATTTCCCATCCGAAAAAAAAAAAAAAAAAAAAAGGGGTGAAAGTAACTTATTTAGTCCCGAGACGGGGTTTGGTGCCCGAGCGCAGCGAGGGCACTAATAGTTCGAGGGACTAAATAAGTCTTTAAGCAGAGGTAAACACTGTGCTTTTCATTACGAATACAAGGAAAGTAAAAATAAAAACTTGAATCAACTCGAAAAAACAAATGAAGATCAGCAGTGTTATTACGTTACGTTCGTTGGGTCTCGGGTTCGAATCCCGGTAGGAGCAAATGTTTGTGTGATGAGCATAGACATTTGTTTCAGAGTCATGGATGTTTATATGTATGTATTTACAAAAAAAAAATGTATCTATGTAGTATATCAAGCCAGCGATATTTATTATTTATTATTTCGAGCTGTCAACAGAGATACGTAATAGCCCTACTGATTGCCGCTTTCCGCCTATTTTGTTTTATTTTTCTGTGGCCGGCCAACTATTCAGCCATTACCTACCTATTTTTCATTTTCATCGTCGATAAAATGGTAAAAATTTTGCCCAAATCTATGTTATTTTAAAGAAATAGTTGAAACTTAATTATGATAAAGTTATTTTAAAAATATATATTAATTAATACTTAACTTTATGTTTTTTCAATTTTACATCGTGGCTGTATAGAAAGTTGGAACATGGTTCTATAGAAAAATGAACAATTTTTTTTTTAATAATTTGACCGGTGTCAGTTGAAAACGATTCTCCCTAGGGCTGAAAAGTATTACTTTCAACCCGCTCCTCAGGCACCTTCAGACCTACTTTCAGAGTATGAGTAATGAAAATAATGTTTACACTGAAGTAGTGCAGGTAGTTTTTATGTGTATAAAAACTGAAAGTAAAATAAAACTAACGTTATTACAGCTAGTTACCAACCTAATATTAAATCTTTAATAAAATATACATACAATAAACAAAAAACAATTTTTTCATTACTCATACTCTGAAAGTAGGTCTGTAGTTGCCTGAGGAGCGGGTTGAAAGTAATACTTTTCAGCCCTAGGGAGAATCGTTTTCAACTGACAACTGTCAAATTATAAAAAAAATATAGTTCATTTTTCTATTGAACCATGTTCCAACTTTCTATACAGCCACGTTGTAAAATTGAAATAACAAAGGTAAGTATTAATTAAAGAATAGATATTTGTTAAATTACTTTATAATAATTAAGTTTCAACTATTTCTTTAAAATAACATAGATTGGGGCAAATATTTACCATTTTTTCGATGATGAAATGAAAAATAGGTAATGGCTGAATAGCTGATCGGCCATAGAAAAAAAAAAAAACAAAATAGGCGGGAAAGCGGCAATCCGATCTTTATTTTTTTTCGAGTTGAGTCATGTTTTTATTTTTACTTTCCTTGTATTCGTAATGAAAAGCACAGTGTTTACCTCGGGTTAAAGCCTTATTTAGTCCCTCGAACTATTAGCGCCCTCGCTTCGCTCGGGCACCAAACCCCGTCTCGGGACTAAATAAGTTACTTTCACCCCTAGGGTAACAATGTACTATTAAAACTATACAAAACAAAAAGCAAAATAAATAAAATAAAAGTTATCATTTTTCGTCAAGGTATTCTTTGACCGAATAAAAGGCTTTTTGAATTAAGAAATTATAGAGTGTTTTTTGAATGTATTTGAATCTCTTGATGCTCTTATTGATTTAGGTAGTTTATTAAATATTTTTGGTGCCATTCCTAGGAAACTTTTTGAGTAAAGGGCTGTTTGATGGGATTTAGACTTCAGTGCACCTTGTTGGCGTTTAGAGGATACGGTTTCAAATTGGTTAGGGTTATTTTTAATAAATATGGCAACTTCATAAATGTAGAGGGACGAAAGTGCTAACAATTTTAGATTAATAAAAAATGGTTTGCAACTGTCAGTGTTTTGGATCATGCATACTGCACGAACACATTTTTTTTGGTCTTTCAAGACCGCTTCCCTATCCGTACAATTACCCCAGAATATTACTCCATATCAGTACAGTGTTGTGGAGACGTATGCATGGTATGCGGTAAGAACGGTACTGCGATTCGCGACTTTATTTAAATTGTGCAGGGCATAACAATATTGATTCAGCTTTTTTATTAGATATTCAATGTGTGTTTTCCATGTCATATGTCGATCTAACCAAAGCCCTAGAAATTTTGTGTGGTCAGTTTTAACAATGTTGTTATCCTCATATTTAACATTTGGATTTATAGGATTGGTTCGCTGGTTAAAATGGATGACATGTGTTTTTCCGATATTAATTTTTAGGTTGTTATCGGTTAACCATTTAATAATTAAACTTAAGCTGTTATTAATATCACTTTCATATTTTTCTAAGTTTCTTCCTGTAAATATTGTAGTACAGTCATCAGCAAATAGAGTCATGGGATGTTCTATAGTTAAGGGTACCTATATCATTTATATAATATAGGAATAACCACGGACCTAGTACATTGCCCTGGGGTACACCGTAATATATAAATCTTTGTTTTGATAGGTAGGTTTCTTCTGTTTTGGTTCTAAGGCATACTTTTGTTATTTTAGTTATTTGTTTTCTATTGACTAGGTACGACTTAATTAACTCTAGGACGTTACCCCTGATTCCAAGCCTATTTAATTTTATGAGTAGAATTCTGTGATCTACAAAATAGAACGCCTTCGTCATGCCCATGAATAACGCTGAAACCGGGAGTTTATTGTCCATGTTTGTAATAAGTTTATTTACTAGTTCATAGATGGCCATATTAATATTTTTGTGCTTTCTGAAACCATACTTTCTTTAGTTAGAAGATTGTGTTTTTCAAGGAATGAATAAAGGCCGTTATAAATAACTTTTTCAATTATTTTGGAAAACACTAGTACGAGAGCAATAGGTCTATAATTTTTCATATTTTGAGGATTTTCTTTTTTATGAAGACGTTTTATAATAGATAATTTTAAGTCTTGCGACGATGCTAATAACTAATGGAATGAAATTTAAACCGGATGATGCATTTCAGAGAGCGTTAAAGAATTGTTTGTATTTATATTTATAATTACTATTTGTTATTCCCGATTGAATTTTTGTTGGAAGTTCATTAATTAGAGTAGGTATTAAATAACACACTCCTACATTATGTGAGAACAATGTAGCAAGATGTGCACGTTAAAAGTGTCCATAGTAAAAACATAACACACAATTCTAAAAAAAAATAACTAATTCAAATAAGCCTTGGCAAGAGCTGACCAGTCACAACTGACAGCGCCCGTTCACGAACATGACGTATGTATCAGCACCATTCAACTCAACCATTTTGAAGGGAACTAAATGATCCGACACACGCGCCTATGAGACATTTGAGTGAGCATGACATACCCTTTTTTTTTTTTTTTTTTGGATGGGAAATCATCAAATGACTTTTCCCGCTCTGGGCGGAGCAGGAGGGTGTGTCAGACTTTTACTGACTAAAACCCATCCATGTTCCTTCCTCGCCCTTTGTGTTCCGGGGCCACGGTATCTCTTTCGAATAGTCCCGCAGCCCCGGCAGGCTTCGGCCCTTGAGGACCCCTTCACTGTTGCTGACTCTCTTTGAGGCGCGCGTGGAACACGAACGCGCCGTCGACACGGCCTGTCGTCATGAGACGTACGGACGGCGAGCTAGCCCATAGCTCCCCGTCCACAGGCCCGCGCCTACGGTGGCCGGAAGCCACCACGTGGCCCCCGACGCCCGGGGCGTCTCCCGCGGCGGCCGGGACGTGAGGATCTCTCCCTGTCCTGTTCCGCCACCTCCTTCGCTAGCATAACCGCCAGGGCACATTTAAGTCAAGAGAAGACGTAAGGTTTCCAGCGACTGATAGCATTCTAGTACATCCATTAGTCTAGTTCCTCATATTTATAAGGCTTCGTCAAGGTCATCTACAATCGTAAAGATGCTAAATTAGATTCGCACCGAACCCGAAGATAGGCCGAATTTCACCCAAGTAATTATACGTACCTACCTAATACCACGCCAGTAATACCACGGACCACCTATATTGCATTGTATGTGTTGCAAAATAATCTCTAGGTACACACAGGTACCTGGTTTTAAAACTCGAGGTACAGAGGAAACTTATGTAAACCTCTTACAAAACATTTCTAATAATAGCAAGACCAAAGGCCTCTGTAGGGGCATTATTCCAAATGAACCCCTCTCTACTAATCTATTTACCTACATCTTCGAGAAGGTATTTAAACAATTGTAGAGACATGGACAGCGCTAGGCATTGAAATCGGTGATAAAATGCTATCAAACCTTCGCCTTGCAAACGATATTGTTGAACAATTGCGCCAAGACCTGGGCACTGCCTTGAGTTTGGACTGACGGTGAATCGGTCAAAAGCTAAAGTCATGAGTAATGGCAGTAAATATAAGGTCGAGGTCAATGGGCAGGAAATACACTATGTTGACAAATATCTACCTGGGCCAGCTAGTTACCTTCTATAATAGACAAGGCAAACTGATCGATCGTCGAATCCAAGATGCTTTAATAAGCTACTGGTACATGAAGGCGCTTATGAAGAACGACCTTCCTATCTCGTTCGTCGACATTGTGTATCCTAACTATGGCGCTCAAACTTGGTCTTTGTCTAGCGATGGATTGCGCAACACCTTATAATACACTCCAAGACAGGTGTCGCCGATGTTGGTGATGAGTCTGCGAGGTTAAATAAAATAGGACAGATGGATGAGAATAGTCACACAGTGGGTGCTGAAGACAGCAAGCAAGCTCAAGAAACGCTGACGTTAAGTTCCCAAATGATTGGTCAGAGAAGGCAAAACTTTTGCTCAACAGTGGAACAGAACAGACTAACATAAAAAAAGGGAGAGTATGCATGTGCCTTTTGGTGATTAGGTTAGGTTAGGTTGTGATTTTACAAGTTGCGTAGTTTGTAAACCAAAAAGTTATGAACACGAATGTTCTTATCACTAGATACAGGCGCAACATAAGCATTAGTATATAACCACCCTACAACGGTCGTACTGCTGGGGCACAGCCGTAGATCTCTAACGAGGTAGCCCATCCTCTTAGTGAAACCTGTGCTGCCAGCTGACGCACTGCCATGCGACCAAATGGGTTATAGGACAATTCTATGATCACAATCACAGATAATGTAGTCGGTACCTACACTCGGAACTATGACATTACGACTCTTAAAAGGTAAAAAAAGAAAAGGTAAATAGGCCGATTCGGAGAGGTATAGAGTCCGTTTGATTCCCGGTTCAGGTAAGTGGCTTTCCAAAAATGTTTCAATCCAGTTTTTGAATATTTTTAAAAGAATTTGAGTTGCAGTTATAATAAAACAAAGTCGTTTCTCGTATCTGGCCGCTTACAGTCGTGGTTTTTCTAAACGAATCATTCCCTCTATGTCGATCCGCGAAACAAATGACATCTGGTTTACGCTTGACCTCGAGTTTGGTTAAGCGCACATAAAACAGAAACTAAATGGCTTTATTATGTACACAATGATAACGAATTTTGATGCGATTTTTACAAATATTTAAGCTTCAGAGAATTTATTCTCAATTAAGGAGAGTCATCAGAGTATGAAATCTAGATATTTTAACATGACGATACATTAGTAAATTGCAGTTGTTGTTGCATTGCGAGTCACTGTGCTCACTATAATATTATGGGCACGGACAAGTGCGTGCGGGTCATTTTCTGGAAAACTATATACCACCTTAGTAAGGAGCGACCTGGCAAAGTGCAGCTCGGCGCGGTAATCTCTGTCAAATAAATATCAACACTCAACCACATATATTTAAGTTTTATTTTGAGTTGCCTCGACTAGTTGTTATTTAACTGCCACGTTGGTCTAATAGTCGTAAGTAAGTAATGCCGAGCATGGGGTCTTGGGAGCGTACTCGTGCTATATTTTTTTTAATACTGGGTTAATTTAATAGGAATTCTTTAGTCGGAGCTTGTAGTCTCGATTTGAGCCTGTTTCACACGGTAGGCTACAAAGGTTTGGCACTAAAATATATCTCACAAAATGTAAATATATGTTTGCCCATTTTGGGGGGAATAGGTAACTCAATTAAACATTTCTATCAAGTAACTGGCATAATGGCAATGTTTTATTGAGCCACCTTGTCCCTGGACTAAATCCTGACCAAGTCCATGTCTACCGCCTACCAATTTAAGTAATAATTTAAGTACATAATTTAATTCAATGCAGGGAGGAAATTCACACATAGGTAATTGTAGCAGACAATTAACAACTAGCGAACGTGTTGGTCCGCGCAGAGTTTGCGCGCTCGCAAGTACTCATTACTCCTGAGAGATTCACAACGAGCACAATTTTGTAACGAGTTTTCAACGACCGCCATCGGATTTCCCTATTATCGAATTAAAGCTCTAATATGATAGAGCTGTTTCTAGATAAATCTTCGTGGATAGTTATTGGATTATTTACAGTTGGTTTATTATTTCTTTATAATACTTTCAGTGTTACAGCAATTATGAAATGGATGCAATGGTTTCGAAATAGAGATAAGGCTCTATTGACTTTTACAGGGGTAAGTTTTTCTTTCATTATATTTATACAGGGTGTAAACAACCTCATCAAGCAACAACCTCACCAAGCATTCTGTATTTACATCAAATTAAGTAACTTTACGCAAAAATTATTGCTGGGAAACTACTTTTTTTGGGGTGAAAAATCATGTTTTGTTGTAGAATTCAATGTAACGCACTACAACATTGTGCTGATGGGTGGATTGAATAGTACTTGGGTCTTGGAGGGGTTTTAAAGTAAAAATCTTACATTAAACTTGTATTAAAAAAAACTTGTCAAAAAGTTGGAACTTTGACCCCCAATATCTCCGTAACTAGAAGGTTCCCAGGTATTGTGTAGAACAAAAAAATGATCGCAATGACGGGGAGAACAAGTGCCTTTCGGCTTCGTTAAGAGGTTTTTTACACCCTTTAATTTTTTTTTTTTTTGTATTATTATCATATAAGCACTTCTGATTAATTTAGCCTAGTTCACTATTCCTGATAAGACATTACGAATTTTTAGTTAGGATCTTGCTGAATATGTAGATACTGAATCCTCTCTGTGTACAGAGAGGATGTCAAAATAAAACGAACACGGTGAAACCTTAACTACTGTGTGTACCTATATTGTCGTGTCGGGTGCTTGGTTATTCATGGCTTCAGGCTGAAGTTTTCAGGGACTGCTTTCATAAGGATAGAGTTATTTCAGATGGTGTTAGTTTTATTTTGACTTATTTGATTTTCAGGCTATCGTTGAAGTTATTCGGGAAGTTGGGATTGCGTTCTTTTGAGGCCGGTCCAGTAATTTTGACTTTTGTTTTCCGCTAACTCCGGGGTATAGTCTAAATGCAATATGTGATTATATCTAGTGATATGTATATATACCTACTATTTGAGCTTCTAAGGCCCAAGATAACACCGCCGTTTAGATGAAACTACATTATTGATTGACCTTTAATATAGGAATAGGTCATAACAACAATATCATGTCGGAGGTTATACCAATCTCTTGCTCCTTAAGTCCTTATCACCGTATTTACAAGTAGTCAAGATCAAAGATTCGTCTATCTATAGCAATGACGGTCTCAAAGGCTTACGTAAATGCTAATTTAGTATAATTAACGCATTCGCCGTCGATAAAGTAAATTAATTGATGAGGTCACTCGAAAGAGCACAAAACGTAAATTGCTCTGAATTTGTCGGATGAGCGGTATCGTATGATAATACCTGCCATTGTAGTCTCTACTATTGCGACTATAGCATTCTCTATTTTTAAAAAGGAGTTTTCATTCATTTATAGATAATTCTGCGATGCAAATGCTGTTTTGAAAACAAAAGCTTAACAACTGTATCTGCCGACCTATATATATTCAAGTATGCCTAATACATTTATTTATACTTAAGAATATTTTTGTACCCACTTCAATCGAAGTTCAAAATGTCTGTGGAACGCATGAAATTCTTCGCGGTATTTGTGTACCGCACCGCACCGGCTCGCCCTTTCGTACTTCATTCCCGCAGTCCCGGCGGGGGGCGTGTGCCCGAATGTCGGGAGTGTTTGGGATAGTATCCTGGAGAGCTGGCTGAGCCCTGAGCCGTAGTCAGCAGGCGCGCGCCCGCTCGTCCGCACGCATGCGTACGCTCCCGGATCCTGTTGCACGCATTACGTAGTCCTAGCACCTTCACTACCGCGAATATGTTTACGCTTTGTTAGATAACGAAAGCTTATTCATCGATGTCGTTGCCCTACAATAAATTCAAGTAGCTTAAGTAAATATGAATGGTCGAACGGTGTATGTCCATTATAAACCAATTGTGGCTGTGAAATGAACCGTATTTGAAATGATCTGGTAAGGTCAGCAGTGCAATACGATTTGCAAGATCAGAAGCATGCCCTGGAGCTGCCCGTGGTCGCGAGACCGCCAGCAACCACTAGCGGTCAGCCCGCCGCTGCATTTGTTGTTGCAGGTTTGTTTGTCTCACATTAAAGTATTCTAATACATACTTTCTAACTTATAAAACTTACTTTCAGTAAAGATAACCGAATGAGCCTAACTTTGTTGGGGTCAAACAAATTATCTAACACTCAAAAAGCCGCACTCCATCAAAAGTGGAATTAAAACCTCTCCATGTATATCGAGTTACCTTAGCAATAGCATGTAGTGTCGCACGCTCTATATTTTTATAGTGTAGTGTAGTCAATGAACTCATTACGAAATTCATAAGTGACAGCTTGATGCCTGTTTAACCGATTCAAAAGTTATAGTAGGACAATCCTAGCATGATAATGGTAGGAGCCTGGGAGACGTTATCCCGGGAATGTTTTAATGGATTTAAAGTGCTCTATGCGTGTTAGTCCATAAAATGAAGAGATGGAATCCAAGCATGACGGCCCTACTTAACTTTTCTATGACGTTAAAAGCATATTTTTAATCTTCGTTTTATGTTATTCTTGTCTTTTCCTAATTATGAGACTCATCGCCATTAAAGTTTCTATTTAAGACATTTAAAGCAACGTTTGTCAATGGAAATTCAATACAAAGCTAGGTTTTTTTTTTCAAATATATTAACAAAGATACGTAAATACAATAATAGAAGAAGAAACGTTACCCATGAAAGAAGTCAGAATGGCGGAAGTGCCAAAAAAAGTTAACTTTACCATTAACAGTAATGTATTCAGTATTGCTTACCTGGCTTACCTGTGTATGTCTACGTGATTAAAATAATGTATTCGACTTGTCAACTTATAAATACAACATGGTTTTTGGCGGACCAACTTAGTTACGAATGAATACCTAAAAAATAAAATTCACTGCTCATTAGAAACTTGAATTGTGCAAGGCTGTTGTTTTGATTTGGCAATGATACAGTTGTGTTCTATTCTATACATCACTATCACATACTTGTAGATTATCCTCAGATGTGAGAACTATCTCAAGATTGCTACTGAACTAGTGATGAGGTTCAGAAGTGCAATCAGCTGGGCCCGCGCCTCGGCCTCAGTCACAAGTTGCTTGTGCCCGCGGCTGCTCGTATGTGCAGCCACCGGATTATCTCACACCAACGTGGATTTATTTACCATTCCTTTTTTAAAGTGACTTAAAAGAAAAAAAGTATAACAGAGAAATTATGCTATAGATACTCTTCTGAAGAATTGTGTAATGTGAAATGTGATGATAGGCTCTAGTTTATTTTGGAAATTATGACGCTGAACATTTTTAGTTTTTAAAATGACTATGTAAAATGCCTTGGAACTGTTTGTGGGGATACCAGGCACCTGCACCCGCCTGCAGAGTCAGTGGACCGCTGCATTTACTGTTGCAGGTACTAGACTAATACTTGATACGTTCGTGTTCATTGTTATTCCGGATTTTTCATGTATTTTGTAGTTAGTGGAAGAAACGGGTTTTCTGTTATCTTTATTGCTACGTTAACTACGTGTGCTTAAATCTATGCTTTACTTAGGTATAGACAGAGTAGGTATAATCTACGGTATCGACGTAATTGCATCTAATTGCGTGTAATTATTGGTTCACTATGTACGATAGAACGCGTAATAGCTGCTACGATTCTTGAAATTGATTACAATAGGTTACGTTTATATTTATACCGGCTTATTATATAATCATGATTCAGTCAAAATATCAGAAAAAAAAATGCCGAAAAATGTTGGGCTGGTTGAACTTTTGAGTGAACTTTGAGGAAAAGTGGTTATGATTTAATGTTTTTATTTACGTCTTCTCATTCCTATAATAGCTGTAGATTATTGTCGAGAACTTAGTTCAGCTTCATTTGTATAAATAACTTTTTTTTTTACCAACATTAGCGTGGGACTTTCTTTTGAGTCGTGAAAGAGAAATGTGTAATGTTCAATTTAGTTAAGTTGTTAACAGTGTTACGAAGCTTTTAAGGATTTTACGAGTGTTAATAAAACCTGAAACTTCATTCTTTTTAATAATTTTCTCGTGTTTTACTTGTCGTTAGTTAAGTAGTTTTGACTTTTATGTACATCGCAATAAGTTTGCTAACTAAATTATCTACTAAAATATCTATGTAGGTATATTCTTTTGTAAGTTAATCCACTGATATGATATTTACTAGCATTTTTTATGTAACATCATATTTGTCTGTTTTAGACAGTTTTCTAAATACGTTGGGGAAAACAAAGAAAGGTTTATGCTAATTTTCACACTGTATGCAAGCAACGAAAAGGTATTCAGATTAATGAAAGTCCCTTTATTTATTTGGTTTCGGTTACTGTTAAAATACGTTCGAAAAACCTTTGTTGGAATACAAAGACAGTGTTCAATGAGTTTTTATTACTTTTACTACTTTTCGAATACAATAGGAATCGTTTGTTTGTCTGACCCACTAAAGTAACTTTCAACGTTGCGTATACCTAATTGGGATAGATAGGCTTCCATTATGTTTCGCAAGAATTTTATTTTCAATATAATACGTACACACAGCTGTATAAAAGAAATATTGATTTATAGACAGATCCCATTTAAAATAAATTAAAAGTGTCTATCGATTAGAATATAAAGTCAGAAACTATTAACGGTAAACCTGTTATTAATCATCGATCAAACATGAACTCATTTCTAATAAAAGTAAATTAATATGATTGTTGTCGGATCACGCGACGACGTGGGCACTAGCGCGATTTATTATCCTTCGTGATTAACATACGGCGCAGGTTACAAAGAATCGATATGGATACTATAATATCTTTATTGTTGTGACATCGTTTCATTAGGTTACCTTGGCAGGTAGTAGAGTTAACGGTAGAATGCTAATGCGCAGAGTTCGTAGCATTGTCAAATGAACTCACATGCTCGGGCTAGCTTCCCGAAGGTTGCGCAACCGCGGGTCCGCCTCCCACGGGCCGGCGCCGGCGACAGCGCCGTCAGCGTCACCGGCCGCGAGCCGGCTCCAAGCAAATATCTCCAGACAAGTTCATTGTCGACCAATTCGAATAAATTATGCTTTAAATATTACAACACTGAACAAAGACACTCGAGAAAGTTAACCGAGGAATGATAATAATGTTACTTACAATAAATATCTGTGACCAATTTAAACGAAAATATTTATATTATAACAATGTGCGAGCGCGATGCAGATAGCATTTTAACGATTGTACGGATTGATTTAAAGAAGCTTATTAAATTGTATTATACATTGCGTGTCTATTTCGTTTACTTATGTGATTGTAATGTTGTAAGCAGCTGCAGTGCATCGAATAGGCGGGTGCATGGGTCTAAAACGAACCGCTTGTGTGGATTACATTCAATCTTCTATCTAACGTTTATAAGTTAATTAGGAGCATGTGGGGCTGCGCTCGCGCATCCCGATGGACAATACAGCCGTTCAGCGGGCGGTACCTTTGAACTCATACGTTATTAGTCCGATTATGTACTTATCAGTTCCTATTGTATGGTGTGTGTATAACATAAGCTTGAAGTTCCCTCGCGTTCTTTGAACCTTAGCAACTAATTTCAATATCATATCGTAACAAAGTAAATAACTAAGATATTAAGGGGTGTTAAGATAACGCAATCCTTTCTTTACTCTTAAAGTTCACTAAGTAAACACAATTCTAGACACAGAATAAATAATGTCGTAGCATCGTAGCCGCGTCTACGAAAAGCTCTACGCAATATTTTTTCTGCAAACTGTTGTAATTACCTACAAGTTACTACTACGCGCAGGGCGTAGCATTTGTTCGTAGCAGTTGTCTACAACCCCTGGGAGAGTTTGTCGTAAATCATACACCTACATTATTTGTATCTAAATTTTGAGATAATGTTTGTACAGTTTTACATTACTTTGCTTTTCTTTCTCACTTTATTTTAAAATATTTAATGAAACTGCTTATAGTTTTAATCTCTTTTATTTGACTTTAAAACTTCTGTTAAATTGATACAGAATGTACCACTCACATTAAAAGCATTTACATACCTATTGGTTTCTTTGGAACACGAACCAAGTATGCAAAAATAACCACCCTCTGTCTCATGGAATGAAAACGTTGTTTTACAAATTTAATTGAAAAAGCGTGGCGAGCAAGTCTGTCGGTGTCGTACTGTTGCTCTGTTGCTCGTGCCCGGTCATTGCTCGTGTCTCGTTCACGCTTCCGTAATCTGTTTGACTTTGATGCTGTCATGGTATATTTTGCTTTTGCGATCTTTTTTTATCAGTGTGATGCAAAGTTTTTCCGCTGCATAACTCAATTTCAACGCATTCCGGGGGAGAGTTTACCGATTAACAAAACAGTCTTGCGCCAATTGCGCCATCATATTATTTATATTACTTAGAGAAAACTTACAATTAATACAAGTTATCTTACTTACCTACTTACATACTAAAACATCAGAAAGAGAAATTATTTATAAAGGATGTTTAGTAGTTATCATGATTGTAGCTAGAAACAATAATTGTTTATTTAAATGGTAGCCCGTACGTATCAGCTTATAAATTAACGCCAATGACAGGCGGCAAGCGGTGTCAGAAGACGAGTCCACCGCTAAGGGTATAAGTGCCTATAGGCTATGATTTACGACACATTCCTGCGTAGAGCGCGACGAGGATCCGTCACTGCGCCTGCGCACACCGATGGGAACAAGATGACTTCTCACAGATTCGTCTGGTGCGTGGTGACAGACAAAGCTCTTTGTGCCATCATTGTCCGGAGCACTCAGGAGACGTCTGGCTTAGCTGCGCGCGTTTAAATCGCGGATTAGTCATCGCCCGTATCGTATGAAACATATTAGTTTATCTTAAGCAAACAGCCAATGGATAAATAAGTAAAGACTTCGATATTCATTACGATCTCTCCTTCCATTGTTACCAAGGTACCGTATTCGTTTCACATCTGTGCAAACCTAAGCGAGGTCTCATAAGTATTACAGTTTATAAGCAGGCATTGCTGATACTTAGCTTACGTTATTTTACGTGCATGCACTTATATAGAACTTCCCGGATCTCGCCGGTAGAAATTAAACACAATAGAAGTTTACCTATTAGGAAATGTAAGTACTATAGGCGCTACACTTTGGAGCGTCTGAAATGTTTCATGAAAGTTATTTTTAGTTATGAATTGTCGAAACGAGGGCTCGAATTCATACGTGATATGGTGCGAGCTCAAAAATGTTTTCGTGTTTAAATTCGTAATAACGGCGGATGTTACGCAAGTGCATTGGGACTGCCCAACTAAAGCGTTTGACCGGAAGTGCGCTCCGGCGGGGCGCGGGATGCGGGAAGCGGGTTCTCGTTCACAGGTACTAAATGATGCCTCTAATGAACGGCACAGGAGCGGCACAGCACACGGCTCCGAACCTTATTATTGGTAATGCGCAATACATTAGCCACAATTAGTGCGGCAGTCGGTAGGCAGTAATTGCCGCATGCTTCGGGCGCGTTTCGTAAAACACGAAGTACCTCTAGTATCTACTCTTTCTTAGGAAATCGTAGCTATGATGTAGGTATTTCCATTAAATTAATGGAATTTAAAGCGCGGGCCTCGATTTATTACACACGAATTAATAATAAATTCTCCTTAATGTCTAAGGTCTCCGCGTTACGCGACACTCGAGAACGCTAGGAATTTCCTTCGTATATCGTAAAACACTTTGGACACTTTAGAAAATTATTTTACACGCTACGAATGCTAACATAGGAAATATAATATAAGTAGGTAATAACATTGTGAAAGGATTACAATAGCATGCGTAATTTAGAGTGGGTGTAGAGTTTCGTAGGGTTCAAATATCGTTGCTGAAATTCAAATACTCGTTCGGAGCAAGGTCTCTGCAAAAAACATCACGGTTCGCGAAGCATGCTCGCCAGCTGTCAAGCAGACGTGTTCACGTGACGCCACTCGCCGGGAAACCATTCAGTGCTTAAATTACTTATTATACTATAGTAGTCTCACACATCGGCACATGTAACACCGCCACATGCTCCTAACGAACCCAATACTAAAAGCAATTGTAAATTCTTACCCATGAATCAAAAACCCTAAGAAAGGAACTCATAAAATAAATTTAATTCCCTTATTGGTGCATACACAGAGTTTAAAAATAGTTGGGACCACCTGGAGCACTCTACTCCCAACTTCGAGTGCAGGGAACGTGATTTATGGGTTTTTAAGCCACACAATGCAACCGCAAATATAACCCTTGACTATTTTTCTAGAGAACAAATTGTCCCCGGGTAGATATTTCAAGCGGCTGACTGTTACTCTAACCGGTACAAAGGCTTATTATTATACGCTTATCGATATTACCCCCATGACAATATCGAGGGGTAATAAATTAGTTCGTTTAGACAACTAACTCAACAAATTATTTTCTATTGACTGGTTGCCTGATGTTTTTAGTCGATACAAGCATTGTATTGTAATTTCAATTTAAACACCAATTGCGATCTACATCCTTAATATGTAATTGTTCACTTGTAAGCTTTCACGGCTCATCGGTGGCCAGTTATCCCAAATGACCGCATCGGTGCATGTGGTACTAAGGAGTCGATAGGACCGTTCTCTGAGTACGACGTGGGAGGTCCGATAATTTCTCCGGAATTCAAATTGACCGAAAAAAAATATCATAAAGTTATTTCGGTAAACATAATATGTCGAATATGGGAAACAATTCTTGCATAAAGCTGTAAAACTACCTGATGAACAAAGTATTAATCGCTGCACCTCAAATACTTTCACGTCTCTATCTTTTATTCTCGAGCCCAAAAATGTTAAGCTCAATAAATGATTAAAGGCAATTGTAAAAAGAAAACGAAGCTTAGATCCGGCCACACTGACACCATTGTCATGATCAATGTCGCAACGAATGAATTAGGTTTCAAAATCGAATTAAATACAGATGAATAGGCACTAGTTTATTGACTTGTAACTTGTGACCAGCACCGTTTATTGCATGTGGTTTTTGAATAAAACGAAAGTAACAGATTATTCAACCACAATGATTGTTTCACCGCTCAATTAAGTACATGAATAGTTTGTATGAGTATTCTAATGGTTGCGTTGTTTAGCTCTGGTCGTGTTCGTGTCAGACGTCATCCCCTCGTCACGTCACTCCTTTCACTGTTGTCGTGCTGACACCTCCAGCAATTAACATGTCACTGCGCAGCATTATCGTTAAGACTTTGAAGCGTTGAAGTAAATATTTTATTAGATGCCTCAAGTCAACCGCGGTCTGCGATACAGTTTACACTTACAAGGCATTCTTTAATGATGATGGTTGTAATTTTAGTTTTGGTTAAGCGCGTTGTTTCGACAATGTACTAATAAGGGGGCCATGTAGTTTCTGTTCCTAAAATGGTCAGATCGTTTTGATAATAATAAGTTTGTACCGAATACTAATTGGGTTACGTTGCGTCATCCTGGCAAGGTTTTCGCTTAATGTAGTTAGTATCATGTTAGCTTAATAACATGCATGTTATCAACATTCGTTTGCGGGAAGAGTACTTCGACGCAGATATGTGAGGCTGTAAAGTCCCATGAAACGCAAGTTTCCTGTAATCAAGGCGTTGCGCAAGTTCGCCTGAGAGTGAACTGTATTACTGTACCTATATGACGTCATATCGGAGTTTCAACACTTTACAAACAAAGCCGCAAGCCTCTGGCACACATTGTGTGCTCATTTCCAGGACAAACAGTGAATTATTTGGGAAATAAATTTACATAAGTACTACATATTAACTGAGCGGGAGGTCTTCAATACAGAATTTGTTTATGCGGCGTTTAATCTTGTGAATCGTTCTCTCAATCACCACAGATGATCGACTGATGATCTACAGTTAACTTTACTTAACCCGTATAAGTGAAGATTTAATTTAATTGAAGCCCCTCGTGATAAGTACTTTTAAACGAAGATAAATAGAATTTTGATTAACATTTTTGGGACTCGACCGAAATGTGGTCGAAGAATTTATTGAATTAGTGTAACAACTGCCTATTCAAATAAATAAAAAGATTAAGTTACATTGTATCTTTAATTAATCAAGAATTTGTGTATGAATATATGTGTGAACTAGCTGACCCGCGCAACTTCGTCTGCGTTACGTAAGAGAGAGAGAGGCTTAGAGAGAGTGTGAGTCAACCTAAAAAAAATGCAGATAATATGCTTTAGCGGACTTTTTAAGAGGAACAATCCCGTCTTACATGTATGATTGTTGAGTTACTTTATCCGTATACGCAGCGCACGGAACGGAAGCTCTCAAAAGCAATAGTTTTTCGCTATATTTGCAAAAAATTTCATTGATGCTCCGCTCCTATTGATTGTATCGTGATGTTATATAACGTTTAGCCTTCCTCGATAAATGGGCTATCCAACACTAAAAGATGTTTTTCACTGGAATCAGTAGTTCCTAAAATTAGCGCGTTCAACCAACCAAACAAACAAACAAACTTTGTCCTTTATAATAAGTATAGATTCAAGTAGGTAACAATTTAATTTCTCGGAAATATATGCAATCATCGTTAAAATATTGTACTATGTTTTTCCAATTTGGGACTTCCCTCGACAGCCTTAGGTTTTCATCCTTAGACACTCGATGACAGTCATACTCCAGCTAGGTTGAAAGTTCTCATCAAGGTGCATGAATTGAGCCCAAACACGATACTTATAGCTTATTTTTTTTTCGGATGGGAAATCATCAAATGACTCCTCCTGGAGCAGGAGGAAGTGTCAGACTTTTACTGACTAAAACCCATTCATGTTCCTTCATCGCCCTTTGTGTTCCGGGGACACGGTATCTCTTTCGAATAGTCCCGCAGCCCCGGCAGGCATCGGCCCTTGCGGACCCCATCTTTTTGCTGACTCTCTTTGAAGCGCGCGTAGAACACGAACGCGCCGTCGACACGGCCTGTCGTCATGAGACGGACGGACGGCGAGCTAGCCCATAGCTCCCCGTCCACAGGCCCGCGCCTACGGTGGCCGGGGGCCACCACGTGGCTCCCGACGCCCGGGGCGTCTCCCGCGGTGGCCGGGACGTAAGGATCTCTCCCTCTCACGTTCCGCCACCTCCTTCGCTAACATGACTGCTTCGCAGAAGGAGGTGACGGCGTCCCATTCCGTCTCGCTCCGGACCATGTATTGAACCAGGGCCGGGAGAGAGAGGTCGCCGCCGCCGATCGCCGCTTCGAGGACACGGCGGTGCTCCGCCTAAGTGGGGCACACCTCCACAGTGTGCTCCATCGTGTCCTCCGGTCGATCCTCACAATGGAAGAACCCGGGCGTCTCCTCTCGCCCGAAAATACGATATGAGGCCAATAACAATTTAGCTGTAAATATAATCTACGTAAACTGCGTATGGATTATTGATTATTGCGAATAGCATAGCACAGTTCTTGCACGGCAGGAACACGTGAATTTATCAGGCTTCTGATGTTCGCTATACTACTTTTTGGAGAAATCATCCTCATCATCATACTCCTGCCCTTATCCCAATTTATTTGGGGTCGGCGCAGCATGATTGTATTCATTCTTCCATACTTCTCTATTACTTTTTGGCAAAACATTTCACGAAAAAAATAAGAAATATAGAAATGCACATAATTTAAATACAAAATGAAATATAGGAAATCTCACAGCATCAAAAAAAAAATTAAACAAATCACAAAAAGTGAAAATAATGTTGGAGGGTTTGAACCTGCAACCCCGTAGTTTACAGAGCGGTAGCGGAGGCTATTTACTTCATTGACATAAGCCACAAATAGCCGTTCTCATGTACTTACGTCATGACTGAAACGTCAAACAATTGAAGTATACGGAAATAATGCAAAATTGCCTACCCCCTTAAGGAAGTAGCGTGATAATATGTAGTCTAAATATTAAAGAAGCCTATGCAGTAATTTTGACGTGATGCGCAAGCCTATGCAGTAATTTTGACGTGATGCGCGCACAAACATTTCGTACCAACTACTTATACCGAAGAAAGCTGATTTTCTTGAGTTCCGCTATTTTGTGCGTATTCACGTCAAAAATCAAATTTCATGAAAATTGAGAAATTATATTTACCTGTATTAGATACGAAGTATATGTAGCAACTTTAAAAGGTTACACTTCATTGGATTTGATTGTATAGGTGTTTGAAGTTTATTAATTTTAAACACAAAACCCTCTTTTTTGCGTCTCTGGATGAGATTTAAAAAAAATGCTTATTCAGGTATTTCTTTATTTTTATTAATACGTATTTATTCTAAGTTTCATGATTCTAGAACAATCAAAATTTTTTTTTTCATACAATCTTTACCCCCCCGTTACACCCCCTTTTTCCAAAAAAAATCAAAATTTCTATAGCCTATATGTTATTCTGAATGTATTTTAATAGATTTGTGAACATTTCAACAATATCGGTTCAGTAGTTTTTACGTGATGCGCGGTCAAACAAACAAACAAACAAACAAACAAAAATTTTTAAAATGGTTTTAATATCTTCAGGTACTTATTTTAAGTCACCCTGGCTGGTTTTTTTTTTAAAATCTTCAATGAACAGATTTTTTGGTCTCAACGATTTTATTATATGTATAGATACTACAACTAAAAAACCCGATTACTGGAAAATCATGCTCTTATTAAATTCGGGGTTTACAAGGTAAAATCAACTCCTCTTATTGTTGAATACTGTTATAATAAAGCCTATGTTATCCGGGCCATAACGAATTGATTGAATTTTTATTGATAAAAATCGTATGAATAGTTAAGGGGCTACGGAGGAACATACGTAAATACAAACATACATACATAGACTTCGCCGTTCGCCGTAGTCGGGTAAATATAAATTGTGACTGGCAAAACTCTTCCCGCCAGTTAATCTAACAAGGATAATTATGGTACCTATTCAAGGGTTCCTAAAACCTATTTAAATCTAGGTTCATACGTCAGAGGCGTGGTCTGTACTGTGCGGCAGTTTCCGCATCATACAGAGCTGCGAGTGTATCTCACAGACACAAATATCACTCGTATTCGTAGTTCCACACCGACCGCTATTACCAACGACTCGGGTGGTCTCCCGGAATCCGACCAGTACTGAGAATTATCAATTTCCTTTTAGGTAATGAACTGTGTTGATCAGCAAACTTACGAAATTCGGAACTATTAGAGAGGTTCTTTCGATTAACATTGTCATTATTTTCTGTTCGTCTTTAAGACGACTACAGGAGCTAAATTAGCAACTCTATTTGTGGTGGTTCAAACTTCGTTTGAAACACTGTTAGAATAAAGTTCTAATCAGTTTGCACTACAAAGTGGTGGTTACGTCAGTCACTGCGGGCCGAATAGTGCGAAATGAGTGGTTTTTTGCGATTTACAAAAAATCTATTGATTGGGCAAAAAAATAAAACACTATGATGCTAATATGTTGCTTGTAGAATTATTTACCAAAAAATCAGAATGATCGCATGTATTTTAGTATGGTTTTTACTCGTTAAAATAATTTTTTAGAGATAAGTTCGTGATTTTTTTCTATCTAGTGAAATTAGTTGTATTATGTTTTCAAAACACTATCATACTAGCATATAACCTGAAGAATATCATATATATTTCTGGTTTTGTTTATTGCAGTGAATCATAGGCTTTTTTGCATTATAAAACTCGCGTTTAGCTCCTGTAGTCGCCTTAATAGGCGAGACGACAAAAAAAATCGAATTAGTCCGTCAGTTAGATTGTCAAAACATATTTGACCCGTGTTTTCTCTTTTGTTACGTAAACCAAAATTGACGAAGATATGACGCTTTTAGAATTCTCAATACGTCACGCCTAGGTATAATTTTTAGCTAGTTCTAACGTCACGAGCCCTACTCCCGAGTTTTGATGCGTTTTGTCTTTGTCAATATTCATTGATTAACAAAAACAAAAAATACATTTCCATTAATTTCCAATACTCTAACTGACGGAATAAATAGATTTGTTATTTTTACCCCACTGCGCCAGAAGGAGGGTTATGTTTTTCGAGAGTATGTATGTGTGTATAATTGTTTGGCACGCTCTGTGGCCTGAACGGATCGATGGATTTTAGCTTGAGAGGTGTCGTTAGATTCGTATTTACTGTGAGAGTGACACTAGGTATATCAAAGTAAAAAATAAACAAAATGGCGGAGTTTTGGCGGCAAATTCAAATGTTTGGCAAGCTCTGCAGCCTGAATGGCTCGAAAAAGGGCTCATCATGAGGATTTTAAAATGGTATATCTAAGTAACTAAAAAGTGTTAAATAAAAAAATTAATGAAAAAAATTAAAAAACCCGACTGCTTAAAAATAACTAATAACTTTAAATAAAAACTGAAAAGAAAAAAAACAAGTTCAGGAAACAGGACAAATTGACTGGAAATTGAGTCGGGACTCATTAAATAATCTAGACTAAAATCATTACATCCAATATGGGTCCCGACTGTTGCAGTCAATTTGTCCTGTTTCCTGAACTTGTTTTTTTCTTTTCAGTTTTATTTGAAGTTATTAGTTATTTTTAAGCAGTCGGGTTTTTTTATTTTTTTTAATTATTTTTTTTATTTGATACTGTCGTCATGCCTATTCTTCATGTTATGATCCTAATTCTGTAGCAAATGAAACTGTAGTGTTTTTATATCTGTATCTGTTAAAGGTACATTCGTGAACAGCAGAGTAACCCGTGGCTATAAATAAAGAAATTATGAGCCTTACGAAACGTTGGTACTGCTGCTGATATACGAGAGTGGTCCAGCGCACATTCCATCTGAAATCGTGCGGTGTAACCGCAGACCCGTATTGGTTCCTACTGCATAGGTAATCAAATTACATTAATGGCCCGTTTGAGGACCTCTCTTAGGTCCAACTCGAATCCAGTCCCACACGAGTACGGAGTCAATAAGACGAGACGATTTATTAGTAGGATTGTAGCAACGTTAAACATCATATGAACCACTTTCATGAGCATTAGCGTGATCTAGACTTTCTCTATGACACTTTATATGGAAGTGGTCGAGTGTGTTTGTCAATCAATCATGAGAAAAGCAATATTTCAAATCTAAGTCGCCCACGTCAGATATTTTTATCCAAATATGATGATCTACTTTTTTTTTTGTAAAAATAGGTAGGTAGATGTTATTCTATACAGTAGGATTGATTAATATTTGGAAACATTTAGACATTAAAAAGTCATTTCAACGGTAGAATCATAAAGCGGAAAGAATTAATGAAGCTATAAAAAGGTCCATATAACGTTATGCCCCAACTCTATACTGCATTAAAATAATGAATGAAAGAGATGAAATACTAAAGATAATTTATTGTCGAGATGAATGAACTGATGGTATAGATAGATGCCTAATGATGGCCTAGTTTCCTTACACTACTGTTTAAATAAATAAGATTATTCAGAATTGGCCGTTTCGATATTTATGACAAAATAAACATCGACAAAGTCACTGTTTGAGCCACCCAGAATCATTGCATGCATGATATTGCAGCTATCGACAACTGTAGGTATTATTGGCTACGGAACGCGTGCATCGATAAAACGGGTTCAATAGTTTATCAATAATATGACTACAACTATTGTTTAATTTCAAGTCATTCCAGAATGTTGAAAAGTTACGTAAGTAGCAAAGTTTACCTTCGCCGTGAGCCATTACTTAACCACCCCTGCGATAGGTGAGGGTCCGTCCCTTATATTAACCGTAACATAAGGGAGTGGCCGGTCATCATCATCGTTCACTGGGGTGAAGAAGACAATATTAGTTTATAACCGGTCTGCTGCCTCATGCGATAATTTAAAATGGCGTAGCGCTATCTATGCCAGTCACGCAAGCTTTGACTTTAATTATTAGTTTTGTTGGGATAATTACGTTGAAAATTCAATAAAATATTTTTTTTTCTTCATAAAATTTTACAAAAAGATACAAAAAGTGATCTTAGCAGAGCGTGGTTTCGATCCACGGACCTCTGGGTTATGGGCCCAGCACGCTTCCACTGCGCCACTCTGCTCTTGTTAGATGTCGCGAAATTACCGACTACATGCTACAAGGCGTTACGTATTAAAGCATAGTTAAGTGGTGATTAATACGACGGTAAACAATCATGTCTGATTTTAGCACAGATTATACTAATTAGGCAAACAGTTGACATTGATTTATATGACAATGCCAATTAATTGGCGATTGGTGAGTTGAGTTTATTAACAATGCATTTTTTTTAAGAACGTAGAATACTAATACGGATGCAAATCTAGAAACCTGATTTCTGTCTTGTCATGATTTGTTCGTAGAGCCAAATCTGAAACCAAACGAAGTATTTTTTGGGCTCTTGACTTATTTGTACCACTACGTTGGAACAATACAAAGGAATTCTATCAGTAACGCCGTACAAATGTTCCAAAAGGGTCCGAGCTTCTCTAATTGGTGTACTCGTAATTAATTAAAGTCAGTGACCGAGGACCGAGTTGCGGCCGCCTATTGTTAAAACGTTTAAAGTTATAGTTCAAATTGTTGTACTACGATCTGTCTCCTTGAAACACACTGGCGATGAAATTACCTCGCCAGTATGGAAACATGTCGTGTTGGTATTTATTACCTTTTTATCAGCATGGCAGAACACGCGCACCAATAACTATAGGTAATAATAAAGATAAGGCGTACACTAGGTTATAAAAATAAAGGTTGCACTTTAATGACATTAAAATTAGGTGTTATGCACGTACTTGTTTATCGGAGTCAAAGAGATAATTTTTGTGAACTGCTATTTTATTTTGGAGATGAATTTTCTAGATTAGGCAGTCATTGTCGGAGGAAAGAAGCATTATTTTCAACAAGGTTTTTTCCTCATGAATCAGAACTTCAAGCCGTTGTACTTGTAAAAACCAGATAGGTAAAATGGAGATTCATTACAGCAGGAAGGATACATAATTATATTGAATCGGCAAGAGGTAAAGAATTGAATTACCTATATTTTTGGTTGTTGGTCATTTTTTTTTTGGTGAGTTCATCTTTTCTTTCTCCCAAAGACTCTATGGTGCTACTACTTACAGTTAAAACTAGGTAAGTACCTACTTAGTTTCCATGAAAGAAGGCATCCAGAGCGTTTAATTTTGGATTATGTGATGTTAATTTTGCATTTTAGAGCAATATGCTCTAAAATGCAAAATTAACACCACGATATTTATTGATGGGTTATTTATAACTTCCCAAAGCCGTTCGATTTGCGTCCGATATTGACATTCGATGACGTCATTTTCCGGTTTAACAATTCAATGAGTTTCAAATCGATTAAACGCATACAGTATTTTGTTCACGAACTTGGAATTAACGCACATAAGTAAGTAACCAGAAACAGTATGTTAATGTGAGTGACAGTGAAGCCGATGCCAAGTGCCGACCAACGGGCACTGGCGGGCTCTGTCGGGCATCGTCGGGCACTAGCGGGCACTGCCGGGTCGCCGCGGGCCGTTCAGCATGTGAGACAATTTTGTATAGCTTATAACGCCTTGATATTAAACGGATGTCACGTACAAAGGCCTTGAGAAAGCACCGCTCGTTGTAACAGATGGCAGATGGCTCGGGCAGGCGCCCAGAATATTATTGATATTCGGCGAATATATTCAATAAAGTTGCAATGCTTCCGCTTTGTTCATGCACTTTCAAATACGTACAGATAAATTGTCCAGTTTAGTGGTTTAATTTGACAAGAGTGTAAGGACGTGCGCAGCTTACGAAAGTTTCGCTGGAGCAAACAGATAACTATGAAATTGGAACATCTTTGTACTTTATGCGGCAATAAGTTTGTTATCAGCACTACCTTAAATTTTATCTGATATGAAAGAACAGTCTCCTTTAATCCGTGCTTTTAGTGGCCCTACTTATCTAAAATGTTGGTAAGCACAATGTACAGTGGGTACATTTATTGAATAAATACAAATTAAACAAATAGTCAAAGTTCCTCTCGTAGCACCGAATCTAAGCATTCCATCGATGCAATAATTCTTGTTTATAATCTTCAATGAACAGTTAATGCTTAATGAGGTACGCCGCATTTGTATCAAAGATAACAGTAACAAAACAAGCCCGTTTAACCTGTCTCTAATCAAGTAACATTCATATCTATGTGAATTTGGATCTTAATAAAAGAATGCAGTCATTTAGTTAGCTTTGGCGTTATCGGCGTACACGCAGTAGTAATTCATTACAAAACAATGGAGTTTAATATCAAAGGGCAGGGCGTTCAGTTGATTTATCATTCCGACACCGAGCCCTTTGTTTTCTTCCACGGAGCACGGCGGCTTCAATCACATGTCGTGGTCAAAAGTTCGCCGCCATACCAAAAGAATATTAATTTTCGTTTCGTAGACATGCACCTATATCATTCATAATCATGACCGAGTGTCACAGTTCGTGTTCAGTGAAAAGGAACCTACTTACTTACTAATGCTTTCTAGTCGTCGTTTAGAAAGTATTTTTACAAAAGGTGTCCTTCGCATTAATGTATAACTTAACTGACACACTTCAAAATGTCGCAAAATTGTACGGATACACCGTACGATTTTGCGACATTTTGAAGTCAAGAGAAGCGAACATTTTACTCAGAAAAGTTTTACACAGCATCGGATATCCACATCGGCATCGTTGCGAGGATTATAAAGGATCTACCCCAACCACATTTTTTATTTATCTTTTTAATACAAAAGGCGTAGGCTTAGATTGCTACAAGTTCGTCGGAAGAAATAACTCAAACCCCAGAGAGGTCAAAAAAACGTTTGTTGTTACAAGTTTGAAACAGGAAAAAACAAAAAGTGTCATGATGGCGTTACTTCAATGTATCAGCATTGCGGCATTTTTGTAGATTGTCTAGTTGTAAAAACAAATGGCAGTGTTATAATGTTGTTTTGTTTTGTGTTGCGTGGAGGGTGCCTGCTACCGAGTGCGGGGGCCGAGTCGGCCACGCCATCGCCACCGGGCCCCAGCTATTACCTCGGGGATATAGCGAATTACTCTTTGATGGAGACATTTCCGAGAATTAGGGTCCTCTTTGGTTCGCCACACGTAAATGTAACAACATTTACTAGCATAATCTAGTCGAAATGTAACACCACTCCGTATCGACTGAACTGCCGATACTTGCTTGTTATTAACTGCAGACCATGCAGAGCTTACCTCTATCTTATTTATTACTAGAGCAAGTTTCCATTCGAGATAGGTTTCTGTTCGAAAGCTATCGTAAAATAGAGATATCATTTGTCTCTTTAGGTGGGTCGCTCTTTGAATGTACAATGTTATGTCCAGCTGTTCAATGAAATTTGATTCAGTTAGTTAATGGGGCGCGTGAAATAGGTGCATTGTGAGGTTCGTGTCAATCTGTTCAGCTACCGGCTGCACCTTTTGTAAGAATTGATTTTTTTTATGCGTTTCGCTTGGCACGGGTGGCGCGGGCGCCGAACCGCGTGCGTGCGCCTGCGACGGCTGGGACGCAGTTGCTGCGATTTTAAGCAGGTGCTTTGGCCGCACGTGTCTGCCGATACATCTTTGAATGCGTGGAAGTATCTTTATTTGCACGTGTGTGCGTAGCGGTACGATGTTTATGTAACAGGAGATTTGTAAAAGCTCATTCAAGGAGAGCTTTTGTAGATTGTGAATGCAAACTTTTGTGTGCCATACAATAACATGCTGAGTTAAGATCTTGACACAGTTGAATATTGAACTGTATAAAATGATTACAATGAACAGACTTAATGCAAACTAGCTTACAAACACTACGGGTATAGTAGCGAGCATTAACTCTGAGAGTGGCCTGCTTGCGGCTCAGACCGATAACACAAAGGAGTGATTTATTTCAAACACCGATTTCAAGTACATCGTCCATGTATCATGTGCGCTGCAAATGTGGCGCCTGGAGCGTCGGGCGTCGCGGCGTCGGGCGGCGTCTGCGCAGGGACGTGACGTCATCAGCTCCAGAACACTTCGACCCCATACAAAGAACAACATTGAAGTGAATTACGTACATAATCTGGCATTTCATGGGAATGAATTTAGCTTGATCTTGCCCATAAATCTTGAGATTTATCCCGCAATAGTTGGGTGTAAAGAACTCTCTTAAACTGTTTACCAATAAAAAATTAACTGCTCGGTAAACACCGAAAATCAAGCTTTTTATACCAACCCACTTATAGGTAACAACGAGCATGACTCAACCAAAATAACCGATTTCCTTTCCTCGTAGCAAATATAACTAGACAGACGGCGATCTGATTTACAGCTGTCAGTTACAATTTGCTAACGAGTGTAAAACATGTCAGGGCTTTAGATAAAGATCATGGCCCAGGCGTATTATTGAATGCAAATTGCAAACACAAACGACAAGTTTCGTATTAGAGATAGATTGAATAGAAACTAATTATTTACTCACGCATTGTCCTGTCAGCGACAGCGGTCCGTGTTGGTTTGGTAAATAGAGAAAATCCCTTTAGTTCGGTTTGTATTGACTTGCCTAGAATCATAAATAAAACGGTAGGAAAGCTATGGAAGCGGGGTCTACAATCGAGCACAATCTACGTGTTTATTACGAGTTGAGGTTAGTTAACTGTAAGAGAATAATAAGGCTTCATGATAACAAGGAACAAAAGTATGCGTCGCGTATCTGTATGGTTGAATGGGCTTGCGTTCCTCTCATCCATTGTCCGTGGGCTAACGAAGGGCGAGCCCGGGCGCTGGGCAGGTAAGGGCTGGCCGGCGACCCGGTAAGGGCCCGTCATAAATACCCGCCGGCATGCGTCCTGGGACCTCGCACTATCAACAATGGCCTGTCATTTCACGCGCTAGTGTTAAACGTTTTCTAGTCTCGTTGTTCGCCTCAAGCTATTTGTTCTTGTTAGTCCATGGGAAAATATTGCCTTGTCTAAACAACGGCTGGTGGGACCAAGACATCTTAGTAATGGCACGTATCGAAGGCGCGTACAATATTCCTAGGTAGCGATATTAATATTTAAATATTATGTTGTCCACAGAAGGAGGGGGTGGGCCAAGCTCACGCTTTTCGTAGCAAGTCTTTCAGGAAGCCACGACCATGTCACTGGTGCCACCAGCCGGTGCACAACACAGGATCCTGCTGCAGAGGTACAGTATGACTAATAATCTTTACTTTAGCAAAACAAGTCCCACATGCACTTGAAATATTCGAAAGTTTTTATCTTGACCGATTTGTCTATTCGCAGAAACTTGACTTGCAATTCTAAAAAACGACAGGCTTGACATTCAAAGGTCATTGACGACCTGTGTGCTGACGACAGAATCAGTGCTTCAAATCGATAGGTAGACTTATGTAGTACCTATTGGAGGCAAAATGTCACGCTCAAAATTGGATTGCTTGTCGTAGTTTGAATTATGGGATTTGTGAAATGCTAGGTGTTTGTTATAGCTGCAAATATCAGGGATAACGATTAAAGCGTAGAATTTTTGCATACGGAATGTTTGTTCTATTCACGGTTGAAGCATAATTGAAAAACACTGTACATCTATAAAGCCATAACGTTTCATAAATTGATAGCAAAGGCCATTTTGCTTTTCAGAATATTAAAATATTCCGAAATTTCCATGAAAATATGTCTGCTAGAAGGTGTTTTGCATAATACTCATTACCCACCTAAAATAGCAAGATTGAAAAAAAACATACCATTTGAGCATCATGGAAATTATAGCGCGGAAAGAAGAGTTAAACCAATTTCCATCCAATTTACAAATGTAACGTTTCCGACTGAAAAGTTAGCCGTTACAGCTGTTGCAGGAAAAATTAACCATTGTTTTTGTAGGAACACAGACAAAGTATAAAATTACGTAATACGTGAATAGGTTTTTGAATATATTATTCTGTTATATCAAAAGTCTGCGACTAGACAATATTGAGACAAGACAATGCAAACGGTTTCTTAATTTTAACCTTGAATTTAATGTCAATTTTGATGTTAATTCATAACATACAAAACGTATTACAAAACAATATGGTAATTATCCCCTGTTTGTTTCAGTGTGCAAATATGTCTGCCATACGGCGTGCGAGTCCAAGGTATGTTATAATAATTATAATTATACCGACATGCACGTTACATATTATGCGCCTGCGCTGGCTTAGCTGAAAACGGTGGACGTAACGTGCATGCAATTGGAATTATCTCTAGAATAAGTTTAGTGTGATCGGAGCCAAGGCTCTACGGAATATAATAATCCGCATATGCATGGACTCTACCTTCATTACATACTAAGTAGAGTCCCACCGTGCACCGTCTCCTTTAGGTACATTTACCTACAAGAAGAATATAGCTTTAATTTTTTTCAGGACTTAACCTAACCTCTATTAATTTGATACATTTTTGGATCAGAAACATCAGTACTGCTGTTTTATTTGACACACAAATCGAAACACATTTTAAAAGTTACATTGTTTAAGAGGATGGTGGCGCCCTCTAGTAACGTAAAGATGATTCATTACTATGAGCACTGCGCATAGTCGCACGCGCAGGGCGATAATGTTCATTCGAAGATGAAATTTTGTAGTGCTACCGAAAGATGGCGCTCGGTCAGAATATTGGGCATATTTTTGTAAATTGATGTATTATCAAATGGTATTACATTACATATTTATTTTTTAATTTTAAAATTGGCAGGTAGTGTAAAACTAAAAAAATATGAATCCCAACCACTGATTGTATTGCAAGTAATGAAGTGCCTTTTATTTAATTAAACTGATTGCTAAGAATTCTAGCAATCTCTATGTGCAAGCGCAGTAAGCGCACCCATTATAGTGGTGATATCATTGATGTTCGTGACCCGTCGGTTGCTGGGTACACCGTGGGCTTATCTCAGCTTACTATTACTTATTCATATGCTAGATAATAGTCTGGTTTGTTTCTCTGCCTGTCCATGTTTAGCGAGCAATGAGCATTTGATGGCAATCAGCTGCTCGTCGCCGGTCACGCTTCCATTGTTCCGTGTCTCACCGAAATTGGCCGCTCAGCACACAATGTACCAACACCGTTATAATAACGTGATGTAAGGAACTGTCAATATGTAACGAGGGACCTGATGTAATTGGTAAAGTTAATATTTTACCAAGTGGCCTACTATCGGTTTAATTGGATCGCGCCAATTGATCTAGTTTGACCTACTGTAGGTCTGTATGTAAGTATAAGAAAATATTTACCTGTACCGAATTACTGACAAATAAGTTTAAATCCTATTGGATTGTTTATTACATACATAATTCGTTAAAATTCTGTTCTTAATAGAATTTAGAACACACCTTATTATGTAATACTCGTAAATTTTACCACTTCAATTTCGATTAAACAATTTCCAGTCCTCGAAATCAATCCTTGGTAGATTCTTCTCGTACCTACTACCGAGTGACTTTAAAGTTGTTGTAGGTCCAGCTGTTCGTAAACTCCGTTCACTTCGTTCATGCAGAAATTGCTTTTGGCAGAAGTGCACAAAACATTTAAACTTTAGAGCCTTGTTGTTTTTGTTTTGAAACTCCTTTGTTGTTTGTTCTTGACAGAAACTGGTACGCCATTGAACAAGACTGCATTTAGACGCTTCAAGAATAACAAACAGATACTAAGTATTCCACGTATTTACTTGTACTTATTTCTGTTTCGTTTTACTTCTATATGAAGATACAATTTCCGTTTAATCTGCCTCCGTAGCCGTTGAAGCGTCGTTTGGACCCGAAACTTGTAATTACATGCCTTCCCTCGGTGTGTCTGCTAAAATTAAACATGAATTACAATATAATGGGCACATTTATTAGTTTTTTTCATTACGTTACATTTAATGTGTCGTTTTCGGTTGGTTTCAAATAATGCTGAATGCTGAAAATAAAACAATGAAATGTAATTATCTGGAATGTTTAATTGTCCGTATTTAAATAGTTGTTTGCTCTTTGTCACGTTATTTGGTTCGTAGGTAGTCTGTAGATAATTATTAAAGACGACTGTCAACCTTTTAGGCAGACTTTGGTTTGTCAGTTTTAAGAAAATCGTATCTCGTAAAAAAACACTGACTTAAAAAAATACACAAAAAAGTGAAAAATAATTTTAGCTTCAGAAGTCGGTGACAAAAACACTATATCAATCAAACAAGGGTCACCGACTTCTGAAGCTAAAGTTATTTTTCACTTTTTTGTGTTTTTTTTTTTCAATTTTTAGCTGTTCACATGTGCTTACCCCTTCATAGGGTACCGGCGTGATGTTATGTTATGAACTGGTGTAAACAATAGACAGACATGAGATTTCAGCAATCCCAGTCCATTTGCTATCATTTATTGAAGAGTTCCGTTGCCTATCTCCGAAGTTCTTCATCAGATCTTCACCAAATTGAAATGGGACCACCGAGAAAGTACTCTTCCAAAAACTACCCAAATCGCTTCAAGTTTGCCTATAAAATTTGAAGAGTTCTCTCTATTACTCCAGCATCCCATCATCAGATCCTGACTTGATGATCATGGGGACCACCTGGGAGGTACCCTTTCAAACAAAAAATAATAATCCAAATCAGTCCAGCCATCTTCGAATAATCGAGGAACATACATAAAAAAAAATGTTCCGACGAATTGAGAACCTCCTCCTTTTTGAAGTCGGTTAATAATAGAAGAATAAATAATAATAGAATTTCTATTTTACTACGATTAAAGTTGAACAGAATGGAAATGAGGTAATTTACAATTGTTTGCTGCAACGACACAAGCTCCGGACACGAACATGCTGAAAACTAGCTTGAAACATTTACGGCTAAACGGTTTCAACTTGCTGAAACTAAAATAGCGTTATTTAGACCAGAAAACTGATTATATCGTGCTTAACTTCTGGCAGAATAATGCTTACTGAACTTAAACCTAGGGAAGGTTTTTTAAGTAAGCGTTATTTTGTATGAAAAAAGTAATGAGTACTGTTGTGGAACTTTAATCTCTCTATTGCTTATATTACGATACAACCTATGTCTATGTTTTCCATAGACAGGACACCCATTTGACCCATTAGAATATTTCAATAACATAATAAAGCACTATCCTATCCTACTAATATTATAAATGCGAAAGTTTGTGAGTATGGATGTATGGATGTTTGTAACTCTTTCACGCAAAAACTTCTGAACGGATTTGGATGAAATTTTGCACACAGATAGTTTATAACCTGGATTAACACATAGGATATACCAATATTTTTATTCCGCTAATAAGAGCCCATGGGACAATTATCAAACTTCACGCGGGCAAAGTCGCTGGCAGAAGCTAGTATTGTATAAACAAGGTACAGGCCGTACCTGGGAAGGTATGCCACGACACTGGGTGAAGCCGAGGCCCCGAGGCATCTGTGCTCCGTGAATAGGAGACCTGTGATTATATCTTTACTTTGTCTCCCACGAGACAGGCAGCGTTACCTAAAGGCTAACGTCAGGCTGGGAAAGTCGGCTCATCATGTTTTAAATATTAGGTGTATCTAAGTTTCTACTGTTTTATTGGTCTAGTGTAAAAAGTACGAATTTGGGGTCCTAGGTTACAATATCGGGTCGGGCTTGGGACACGGGCTTCCCCCAAAGGGGGGTTTTTGCCATAATCGCCACGCTTGGCAGGCGGATTGGCGATCGCAGTGCGGTTGTTACAAAATCACAGATAACGCTGCTGCCCATTCTCTGGTAAGTCCCTTAGTCACCTCTTACGACACCCCGGGAAGATATGGGATGGTGCTATTCTTTACGTCCGACACTATACAGAACACCGCATACGCACAGCACTTGGCATTGTTGTCGGAATTTCCCTTAGGGAACTGCTAAGCAGTAACTGCTAGTCTAGATTTGCTCGTAGAGTAGGTATGGTAGTCGGATTACCAGACGTTCCCTATTACATGGGAATTAACTTGCGCTAGCTACAGCTACATCTGTGGAAATGAACAAATGTACGTAAGCTTTGGGAAATACACGCATATGTAGTTACGTGAATTTACTAATGTTTATATTATCAAGCATATTATTATACTTTGGTACATGTAAGTAAACGCTCCACACGGCACACCAAATGCATTACAAGGTTATCAGGTTATTATTATATTAATCTTAACATACAATTTTCTTGACAACTTTATTGGGGAAAGAAAGAGTACTAACTGTGGTTAACCAACTGTATTTAATGCAATTCGCTCAGTATAAGCTGTAGGAAGCTACTGTGGAAACTTTAACTGTAAGATATCGTGGAACGCTGGCACGCGCTACAACTACAATTTGTTTCACTTTTGTAATTAAAAGTAAAACAAATTGCAAGAGTATTCCAACGCTAGGTACTTAGATTAAAATTAAAGGTTTGTTAGAGCTGTAGTAAGAAAAGTACTGTTGGGAGTGTTAGCAAATTATACATTAGTAGCTGTAGCTCCTCTTCAACATCATCATCGATGACAACCTTGTGCTACCAAATCACCGACTGCCGAGTACAGGCTACCTTCCTTTTGTTACATGCTTCCCTAGTCCAAGAGCGTCTTATCCAAGTGATCCAGGCCTTACACGCTGACCCTTGTAGATGTCATCTACAGATGTAGATGACATCTACAAGGGTCAGCGTATATCTGGCTGTTGATCTACCAACCCTTCCCCCAGAAACCATTCATTTACGGCTTCTATCTACCATCAACACATACCTTGCTCAATGTCACTCACCATCAGTCATATAATATGTCTTGTTCTGACATGACAGAAGCTTTGCAGTGGGTGGGCCCTATACTCAAAAAGGGTAAAAGCACATCCCTTTGTGTATTCTCTCCTCAAATGTGACGAGTTTATGTCACACACATGTCAAGAACATAATATAAAAAATGAATAAAACATCTCGGAAATAAATCCCGAAGCAAACCGATGCCGCGATGTTTCCGTCGATGTGAATAGGTACCTAGAGAAGTTTTATTTAATAGAAAAAACATTTGGGTAGCCGTTTGACAAAACTAGTATTAAATTAACTCTAGTGCCAACAGATTTCTTAATATCTACGTAATAAAAGGGATAAAAGGCACTTATCAGGTTCGTGTTCGTGTCTGTGACCACTCGATATTTGAGAATAATATACCAGAGTAGGTTTTAACAGTAAGATTTACTGGTCATCTGCGTTCTAGAACATCCTAGAGAATCACAATCCCATCCTGAATAATTATTAAGTAGTGTAAATAAGTAACAATCGTAGTATGACAAGTTACAAGCACTCTTCCGCTCTCACTATGTGCTCGGAAATGGCCTTAAAAAAGTTTAACCCAGCTCTTAAAACATCATGGAAAACATAATAAAATACTTATTCAGTATTTTACACAATTTTCCCTTTTCGTGAACATAATTATGTGTACTCGCAGACTTTGTGAAAACAGTACAATATTGTGTATTTTCAGTGTTGTTGTGAAGTCGGGCGTTTTCTCGTGGCACCTATCGTAAATCTGCAATGCTAATGAAACGTGCCCGGGTACCGGTATCAATGGTTATTTATACACCTACCGGCACAACGTTGAAACCTTGAAATTGAATGAAGTTTCCTTATACTTTAAGGTTTTATATAAAACTTGTTTCGTAAATCCTTATAGGATGTTGTTACGTGAAGGTTACGATGTTAGATGAAATGAATGTTGAGTTTAACTATAAAATTATTTTTCTTAGTTTGGGGAAATATTGAGTAAAGTAAAACTTATGACATCATTATCATCTTCCTGCCCTTGTTACATTCTATTTGAGGTCGGCGTAACACGTTTTTTTCTTCCATTTTCATTTGTCAGACGTCACGGCAAAATCATGTAAAACTACTTTAAGTAATAAACTACTAACGTACCCATGATTATTTTTGTTACGTCCTGACTTCTCCTGAGGTCTATTGAAATTGGAAAATACTTTTGACAGTAGAAACTCGTAAATAAGTTGAGGAGGATTTTAATAGGAACCTTAATAAAAAAATTAAAAACACGTCAGTACCCCGAATAGTGCTTGCACCAGTTTTTTATATTCGTTAATCCATTTAAACTGTTGCTATAAAATATACAATTATAAGAGCCACCTATAAAAATAAATCTCAGTAGCAATAAAATCTGTATTCATATAGCATCCAACATAACCCATTATTAGCAATATCAATACGTAAAGAAATTGTCGAACATTCTGTACTGCTATTACCGAAATACAGAGATCACTTGAGAACCCGTTACTTGTGCTTTTTAAATGTAAATTGAATCGTAAAATGCTCGTAAATTTTACTGCACAACGTAGGAGTGTACACGCGAACGGAATCTTGGACACAACACAAGATACATACGTCCGAGTAAATTGTATTGTGACAGTAGGCACCACATAAAGTAAGATTTAATGTTACGTATTGTTGTAGGTAAATAGAAATATAATAAAAATCCATAGGCGTCGGTTCTGGGTATAGATAAAACTGAAAAGCTTGGGAAATGATTAAAATAAGTGACAATGATACGCCGATTGGTTGCGGCGCGCGACTGTGCATCCATATCAGGCACGATCAGCAATAACCGTTTCGTTTTACACCCGTGTCCACTCGTGTCCGAGGGTTCCACACTTACAGGAACAGCGATTCCATGTGCGATACATTTTAATGGGAATGACACTCGGATGACCAAAGTACGATGATATTCGTGAGTTCAGGCGTTGGAATTTTGGTAACTACAGGTTTTTAGCTCGTTGATGTCTTTTGAATTGTTTTGATATAAAATTTTAAAGAAACCTCTGAAAAAGTATTTTATTTATATTTGGTTTTTAGTAGGTACTTTAGCACGGGATATGTTATTTTCAGAATATGTTGATATTATAGGTACAAACGCTCGAGCCAATGTTCAAATCATATAATTAATTACGGACTAAGTAAATCTAAATACTGATTCGTGATATCGTAATTAAGAATATCGCTCACCCCTGTTTTAAATGTTTAAACATTTTAATTAACAGTGTGCCTGGCTCGGCTTTCTTCGAGATAATCAGTCTTTTCAGGACGATCACGAAGCCGGCAGAAGTGTATTTTTTATATAAGTTTGTTAATTAAGTGTATTTTTAGCACCACTGGGTGTAAAGTAGCTGTTATTGCTGCGAATCCGGCCTTGATAAATGGGCAGTCGATAAAAGATTTAAATATAAGTATCCAATTTCTTTGATCAACATTAATGATCTCTCTAAGCGATTTGCTAAATAAAAATTACCTCTCTCAAAACAGAGTGTTATTTATTTGGATAAGGATGAGTGTTTCTTTCTTTACGTCGTAATAGCCTTCTTTGTATTTTTAAGTACAAAGCCCTCATATTTTTATTTCAAGGCCTTGTTCGAATATATTATTATTTTATAAACCTATTCATTATTCATTATATGTCGATATTAATGGCACACACAAGGTGTTCATATTTCAAAAAGACGTTGGGGTACAAGGGTGTCATTGTGTGCGGTGCCGTTAACTCGGTGTCAACGTTCTGCGCACGCGTGACGTGTGACGTCACCACGTCAGTCGCTCATTGAAACACTTGTGCAAACAAACTTGTTTTGGCGTATAGCTAATATTTCATGCTCCACAATTACCAGCAGAACATCGACTGCGGTTTGTGGAACGACATTCGATGAAAGATATGGCCACTTGGATTGATTGAGTTCTTCCGGTAATAAACAGGTTTTGGAGTTGACATAAATAATTACTTTTAAATTAGCAATCATACTTTTTGTATTACTGAAGCTCTTATACTGGTTGAAATACTTGACAGTAAAGTATGAACACGTGTGACGGGAGCTTTTGCGTTGCGATTGCGACGTGTTGAAAGGCGTGAGTAAAATGCGCGGGTGCGCGGGCGCAGCATGCAAATGAACAATGTTCGTTGCTTACTCACATTACTGGGAAAACTGGGGTCGGACGCTTTAGTAAGAGTGTTGTTATCGTTACCTATACAGGGTTATTTGTAAAACACCGACAACCTCTCAGGACTGTGTTACTAAAATTCATCATATTTTAGTTCATAAAATTTTCATAAAAAAAAAAAAAAAAATTGAACGCTTTTACGGGCCCTCGCCGCCCTGACCCCGCTCCCCTCACTATTGTACCATCGCTTTCTTTTGCTTCGCATAGATTTCTTAACATTTAGAGCGTTCAATTTAAATATTTTTATTTTTGTACGAAAATTTGATGAACTAAAATATGATAAATTTTTAAAAGTCATAGAACAAAAGTTGTTGATTATGATGTTAGTAACACAGTCCTGAGAGGTTGTCGGTGTTTTAAAAATAACCCTGTATAAGTACTTTCATATCTATCACATACTCCGTTACATTGAGTCATTTGCGAATTCGAAACTAGGCTTTCATGATATTGTAGAGATGGTTCTGCCTATATATTCTCTTCATTGTGTTTTCCTATCTCAGAATTTACGTATTTAAAATCAACAGTTCATAACATCTTTAATAATATGGACCCAGCAAGTCTGTAACTTTTCGGTATCAATTTAACTTAGAATTCCGACTGTAGCTTTAAGCGCGCCTGCGCGGCCTTTAAATCAAATCATAGGTTTCGTACGACAGTTATTGATAATCGTAAAGAAAGCAGTGTGAATGACAGTGTGTTGGTGCGATATACAGGATATTATCTCCCGTAAAAGGTAGGTGGAGATGGCTGGAAGCTGGTGGCTGCGGCGGCCGCGGGCGCGGGCGAGTCAGGTGCAACGCACGCGGCGCGCGCGCAGCCCGGCGACGCGACCAGTGCCACCGCGCGCGTTGACTGGCCCACGCGCACGCCAAATCTGCGTTTCGCGATACACATTCGCACAAATGCAAACAGCTTCCCATTTTCAAACAAAATCCTTTTATAGTCGCAAAGCTCGGTCGCTCTATAAATAACGCCAACCGGTGGGCCGATGTGCTCTAGCGAGTTCGCGAAATCAGTGCAAATGTTCCTATGTTATTAACTTGAGATATTGGACTATTTTAATTAACAACTCTCAACCGAATAAGGAGAGCTGAACGCTAGGCGTGCGTCTTGGGTGATTATATTTCCATAAATATTGAATCAATATTGTATAACAGTATACTTTGTAAAGTGTGCGTAGACAAAAGTAAACATTTCTTTATTTAGATTTGCATTTGCGTTCATCAATGAAAATGTTCTTTTAGTGGAAAGCTTTTATTTGAATCCATGTTTACGAAGTAATGAAAATAAAGCTTTGGCAAAAAGTAACCTTGAAATTGTTTGTGCTATTGGGATTGGTAACTGGCATACCCTTGTATTAGTGTAGATAATAATTATCAAACTAAAGTATATATTTGGTGATGTTATCTTTATGAGCAGTTACCGCAGCCAAATACCTGAATGTTATCTCCTGGAATCACAAAATCATGGAAAGAACACGAGTGCTATATATAACGTTATCTAATTTGCAACAAAAAGAAAGGCCTGAAGTTTTTGTCAGCTTCTTCCAAATGACAATAGGCTACTGAAACCTGAAAGATATGAATATTAAAATGCAATCGCTGAATTCAATCGTTCAAGGTGAAAGCGATTTTTTGTTATCACTCGAAAATAGTGGATATTGCCGCTAATGACGATTGTATGCGATAACACTGTTGTGTTTCAGTTTTATCGATAAACTAACTCCTTGAGTCACGTAGCCATTGCTTCATTGCTCAACACACAAGTGTTGTGTGCGCCTGGAGCTCTGTTAGCCGACTGATTAACGTCCCTATTAGTAAATATACCACCTTATATAACCCGGCTGATTCAATATTATATTCTAATTTCCCAGAAGTGTATATGATCGCGGAGTAGTCGTGAAGTGCTCTACTTCGTCGCAAGAGCCGGTTTTAATGGTGTCAAGTGTTTATTAAGATGAAGACGGCGATTTAATCGGTCACTTGGAACAATGTGTGTATCGAGTTAATTGTAACTAACTGTGCAGTAAACAGAAGACTGGTAACTCCATAAAATTAACAACGGGACTGTAACTGTTCGATTCCGCGTGTGCTAAGAGTTCGGACAGTGAATTTAACGAACTTTTGTGTGTTGGTTTAGTTGGATATTCCATGAAAATAAAAAATGTATAATTACAACGGAAGATTGGACAGTAGACTGGACTCCAGTAGTACATCTACATCGTCGGGTAGTTCCGATCTGCGGGTAAGTTATAACAATGCTGCATTTTTCTATGCTTTCTTCATTGTGGATATGTTTATAATTTTAGGACCACATATTATGCAATTTTCTTGACGAATGGCGATTTCAAAGCTCGTTTAATAGCAGCAGCTTTGATTGTTCGTTGTAGCCGCGGTCTGCGGGTCAAAGATTGCATACAATGATAGGTTGGCGGGCAGTGGGCACTGCATGCGAACTGCCAGGCAGGCGTGCGTTACCGGCTCGCCGCCATTTCGCCCGCGTAGCTT
This sequence comes from Xestia rhomboidea, assembly GCA_963853795.1. Classification (NCBI taxonomy): domain Eukaryota; kingdom Metazoa; phylum Arthropoda; class Insecta; order Lepidoptera; family Noctuidae; genus Xestia; species Xestia rhomboidea. The sequence goes on from OY970764.1 coordinate 11,328,189, forward strand.
GACGACCTCAGCTCAATGCACTAACCAACCCATTCAATTGCCAGTTCGAAGAAACAAATGCACTCCTAAGAATTTCAAATAAATCTAGGAATATGAAGGGAGTCTTAGGGTCTCTTCACATTGACGACCCGATTGGCGCAGCGGTAGTGAGACTGCCTTACGTTCGTTGGGTCCCGGGTTCGTATCCCGGTAGGAGCAAATGTTTGTGTGATGAGCATGGACATTTGTTTCCTAGTCATGGATGTTTAAATGTATAATAAGTATGTAGGTATTTACAAACAAAAAGTATCTATGTAGTATATCAACTATCTGGTGTCCATGACACAAGCCTCGTTGCTTAGTGTGGCGCTAGATGGCGCTGTGTGTAATGTCCAGCGATATTTATTATTATTATTATATTATCTCCTTTATTAATCTTAGCATCTTATTATTTACATTTTTAAATATTTCTATAAAAACATATAAAAACATTTAAAAATTTAAAAAAATAGTAGTCTGCCGGTGTTGGGAGCGGGGTCCAAGCCAGATCTTTTGTTTATTATTATTTATTATTACATTTCCTGAACGGTTATGGCCTTTTAACCAGTTGTTACCTGACGATCGAATTTAAATTAATCAATGAGATTAGTATTTTTATCGCCAGCTGGTGATAACGAGTAACGACCTTAATAATGCAATTCATTATGTGTTCACAAGCGATACAACCTGCATTTGTCTTCGATCTTCGCCTTCCTAGCTAGTTTTAGTCTAGTCTGCTGACAGGTAGTCCATAGTTGATCCTTAAAATATATACAAACAGAGTTTATTTTTCCTATCGTTATGTCTCACCTACTTTATAGCTACTTACCTTGATCACAACTATGTATTAAACGGAACAATTATGCACAAAATGAAAATAATACTTGTGATAAACATTGCACACAGCGGGAATGCGCCGGCGCAGCCGTGGTGAGCGCCCGGGGCGGCGGCGGCGACTCCACGGTGCAATACCAGCTAAACGCACATTATATCTCTATTTACCGTTGCACTAATAATGGGGCTCAAGTAATAATTTCAAAATAATTAATTAATAGCTTTCAAAAGATCAGGCACGCAGATAAAGTTGTACTTGTGTCTACTTACCGTAAAGGTTGAATAATATCTGGCTTGTTATGGTAGAGTTCGTTAAACGGCCTATTTGCCATGCCCATGCCATATGAGATTTTGTTGTTATTGCCTAATTTGGAGGGCGGGGTAATATTTATGAGACCGGTGTTAGTAACAACTACTTATCTACTTTAAATAATAAATTCGATGTGAATATATATATCTCCTGACCCCACCGGATGTACATCAGTTTCATACGATTAATTCTTGCTTGCCAAATCGGTGCCCATCAATTGGCAAGTAATCGACTTGTTTTGACTAAACTGCCATTTCCTTTAGCAGGCGGGTCATAAGCCTGACATTGAGGTCTCCATAGGTTGGGTAGTGTCATTAAGTTTCTCTCGTATTGCTTTATTTTATTGCCTATTTTCCTGTCTGAGGAAATTATAAGTAGCTTGCTGCGACTTAGACAAATTGCTAAACTATTTCCCTTTAATAATAACATCCGTGGAATATGAGCTCGCACCTTAACTCATTTATCGAGAAGTCTTGGTAGCTTGTACTCGTATGTATGACACGTACTTAGTCGTTTAATTTTATACAAGAAAGTGCATACACATGTAATGTTCAAGAAGTATTTACTAGTAGGTAGGTACTTGCGTAGTCTCGGTGAGTGTTTCATATAACACCTTTTCCTATTTGCCTAGAATGTAGATTGACACCGCGGAGGAATGTCGTTACGGCGGTTTTACGTAATCGATCCCGGGAAAATCAGCGCGCGATCCGACTCGTCGACGACTTTCCTTCGAGTTAACTCGACTTTTGGGGTTGAAAACGAATTAGGTACTCACTACGAAAAGTAGGAACAAATTTTTACATACAAAAGCTCTTTTGCAGTTTTCCATAGAACAGAGTTTCGGCCTCAAGGCCTAGACAGCGATAACGATGATGGTAAAGTCAAAAATGTATTTTAAAAACGTTGCCCCAGACTAGGAATTTCTCCTGTATCGTGCGTGCGTTTACAAAAATTTAAACGCCCATACACAATCAGCCAGACCCGGAACAACTACCTGTAGGCCATATAAATATTTGTTCCGTGCGGAGATCGAACCCGCGACACGCAGCGCAGCAGCCAATAGCTCAGCCACTGCGCCAACCACGTGTCGTCAATTTATATTGTCGACTCGTCGTCGTATTGTAATTTATATCGTTTTTAATTTGACATAACATAACATCACGCCTGTAATCCCCAAATGGTTAGGCAGAGATGTGTAAATCATTGTCATATGACGCCACTGAAAAAATTGTGGAAAATTAACTAGCAAAAACACTTACACACACACAAACTCTCACTCGCACACTCATACACCCCACACTCCACAAAAACACACACAGACACTCACACACTCCCCCTCACACACACACACACACTCCCCCCCCCCTTTCATAATTTTGATTGTAGTATATTTATAGTTTAAGTCTGGAACAATTGTTTTCTTGTTTATATGGGTGTCGATAGCTGCGACACAGTTATAAACTTTTGTAGCTATCATCGTTTTCTTTGTAATTGTGCCAATTGTCTATGTTCCACAATAAACTTTTACTTTACTTTACTTTTACTTTACCTAAATAGTACACCCACATTTCGCCAGTAATGTTTAAGTCCCGTGTAATAGGGGGGAAACTATTCCCATCAAGCGGGCACAAATCCAGACTCCGTGGCTGCTACTGAAATAGTTTATTTATTTAATTTGCCCGAGACGCGGGAATCGAACCCACGAGATGCTCAGCAGTCGCGAGTGGTCTCACCACTAGACCAACGAGGTAGTTAGGTCTGACATAAGCTACCGCAAAGCTTACGCATCAACCAAGTTAAAAGACAGAGAAATATGAAACTCCATCAAAGCGATTAGGTACCTACCACTAGTAGGCTCTCAGTAAACTTTATTGGCGTCTGAAGCCGTGTCAAATTCGCATAGAACAACATCAAGGGTAGCTGTGTTCTACACATGTGCGATCATAATACTATAACGACTCGTTTGTTATTGATCGTTCATTGTCATTAATTGAATGGCCTATTAAATGGAAGAATTCAAGTTGATATTGGGATGAATCAGTATTGATTCTACGATCAAATAGGGCCAAGAAACCGAAGTAACAGCTTGAAGTAGGTCTGCTTTTGCAGCAGTATTACAATGTACCAGAGTGCTGTTGGCTTGCTGTAATGCCTGCAACTGTATACAGCGTGGGTAGGTCATTACAAATCTTAAGATCTCATATACAAAAAACACAAACATGCTTGTCATGATCCCATAATTAATAATAATAATCCCATCTAAATTCAACACCTCTTTGTTGACAGTTAAAGCCTCTGAGCACTACCCACGCTCAAAGTTAATACCTCTTTTTAACTTTTCTTTACTTAAAGGAAATATCCGTGATAATACATAAGTGGTACTCGAGTAAAGTATGTTAATTTTAAAAGGTCCTTGTTCAATAGGTCATCTTGAGGCTGACCCCGGCTCGTGGCACTTGACAATTGTAGCGTCGGACAATCCCATTCCCGATATCGGATATTTCTTTGGAACTTATTGAATGGAAAAATACGTAAAATAGCTTTTAATTTTGATTTTGCATGACTTGACATACGTATTATATTATCTCGACATATATACCAATAGTTATGTCTATATTGTAATCTGTTTACTTACTCTAATCGCTCTAAGTAACTGGTCAATGCAAGTAACTCATAACTAATTAGATATACCTAATTACATGTGGAAGCTTGTAATTAGCAAAAGTTACTAATTATGCACGATATTTGTGATGGTTATTAGTCTGTAAGCTTTCTTTAAAATAAAATAAATAAATAAATTATCCTTTTTTAATTCATGCACAAAACATGAACTGAACATGAAATGAACTGACCCCTAATTTAACGAAATGTCCAATGGTTAGTAAAATAATCCGTGGTTTGTTTTTATCTGTATCTGAAATTCAATATATTAATGCAGATTTATTCACGAAACGAGAGTTCTGAAAGCTTTTATCCAATCCTAAAAGAAGATTAAACATTTCTTTAGAAATTGACGACGAAATCATCCCCCTTAAAGCCGATTGAGAATCTCGTCAGCCTACTTACGGCACAGTTATGAGGTCGTCGGCAGTTCGGCACGGACGGCACGCTGCTGGATTGGGGTGTGGTGGATCTAATACCTCTTCCGGTAGGTCGATCGATACTTTAAATGTCACCCAGTTTCCGGGTACATTGCCTTCTACCCGGAGAAGATTAAATACGACAAGGACCGGTCTGAGCGACACGGAGCAATGCTAATGTTGTTAGCTAGAGTTCTGCCGCTTGTAACTAGATATATTTATATCCATTAATAGTTCTTAAGAAACTGGGAATTCGTTGTGTTACAGTTACGATCAATTTTGCTTTATTTCCATAATTTTCAGGCTCAACAACTCGATCAGATAATAGTAATGCGGTATGGGCTCCAAAACACACACGCTTAAAAAACATGTTAGGTACATAACACTAACTAGGAAAGTATGGGGTACATTGTATTTGTATTATATCCTTCCTTCGATTACCCTTGAGAGCAAGTCGAAAACAATGTTGTATTTACTCAGTGAGTAGAACAGAATAGCATACTATTTATGTTTCAAATAAAATCCGATATCCTAATAACAAGTTCAGGTTTACGTATGAAAGTCCTGTGGTTATTTTTTGTTTTTTTTTGTGTATGGCATCTCGCAGTTCAGTCTAGAGAGACTGGCTACTGCTTAACCGGGCTAGTCCTGTGGATGCCTTCAATTCAAGGCCTCCAGCCAGGGGCATAATAACTATAAACTAAGCGACCACGCCTAAGGGCACCCCCAGTGAGGTACGAACCTCGGCTTAGGGCGTCGCTGGGGGGGGCAGCAAAGGGACAGGCTGGATCTGAGTTGCATTAATTAGGGGACCTGTGGTTTGGTTGGAAATGGGGAAGGCTTTTATACTCAACATTTGACTGCAAATATTTAACAGACATTTTGTTTGAAAAAAAAAATTGATAAATAATAATTTAAATAGGAATTACAAATAATCGTTTCAGTTAAGCACCGTCTTAAGTTTCTTAGGGCTCCAATTGTTTGATTGGTGCACTGCAATGTAAGTTAGTTGGTCATTTCTTTATGGCATTAATCTCTGGTTCAGCAAGTTCTAACTGTGTAGCTCTTAAACTTATCTGCTTTGTTTGCTCAGTTTATGCAAAGTAACTTTGTTTAACTCCGTTTACCAACCGCAGTGCTACAAACATTTACCATAAAAACCGTTCGGGCCGTTCTCAGGCCGCATCTCCGTTCAAACTCGCCAGGAATTCGTGTAATACATACGGACAATCTTTTATCGAGTCCATATTGTAATCATTCATGCCAAAAGAGTCTGCAACACTAACAATGCAAGGTCGTTTCGAATGTTTGCGGAATTTTGCGAGCCGCGTCGTGAGAGGCAACTGGAGAATTTAATACTGAGGCGCATTTTTGAAAAGTAATACGTTGCAAGATACATATTTAACTCAAAGGCTCCTTTAGCAAAGATGAAAGTCTGGAGAAAGAGATACGGGACATATTTCCGAGATAAGTTGGTAAGATCGGTGAGACAGGCGTACTTATTTATATCTGCCACTATAGTTTACGGCCGCCTGTGGTATTCGTTGATTGTGTTAGTCTGTTTGCATGATTGCGGTGCCGTGTTTATGTACGGTCAACCACACTAAATAGCTACGTTGTTGGAATTTTTGTGAGACGAAACTGTTGGTTATTGATGGACATTGCAAATTACTAGCTCTACTCTTCCACAAGTTGAAGCAATTTGGGCACGTCAGTTAGGCACCTCAAATAAAATAAAGTTTCAGTCACAATTACCGAAATTTAAACTAAAGAAATGGTTTGTACAGGAGGTCTATATTAGAATAAGAATAATTTATTTAAAAGTAGGTATTACAAAATTGTACGTTTGGGTGCAGTAGTGTTATTTCTTAAACAATTGTATAATTCGTGCTTTTAAGTCTTTTTTAAGTAAACTAAAATATAATAACAGTTGCAAGTTACCATAATGTCGAATTCAAATGTTAGGTAGCGATGTGATATTATACATCTAGACTTATAAATTCAACTTGGCATTTCCTTAGATTGTGTTACACAGCCATTGAACCATTACTACGGCTACCAAAAGTGCCGAGTCATTCTATAACAAACCGTTTTCCTGTTTTTTTTTTAAATCTTAGTAAGCACTTAGGTACCTACCTACTTATTTCTCCAAGTTCTTCGACAACACAATTTCAAGACTCGAGACTCGTTTCAGAAAACATAAAGTTAATAAGAAAGTCGGCCCATGTACTAAGTATACAAGCAGTATAATCAGTAATAACAGTAGGCAGTTTAATTAGATTAAATTAAGTTTAAGTAAGGCATTGCTTTCTCCGTACTCATTAGCTTCACAAGACAAACAGTCACCATTACCTACGCGTCCCATTAGAGTTAATGGTAAATACTCGTAAATCGCCGTGTAAAAGATATATTAAAAGCTTTACGTAGAGAGAACAAAAGACCGTTTATTTCATTGGTACCTGAATTGTGAGTAATTAAATAATAATTAGTAATTCTAGATAAAAGGATCCTATTTTTAGAAAATACTTGTAAACTATATAAAAATAATGAGTAATTCGAATGGAATATTTAACTCTCAACATTTGAGTTGTTCTTACCGATAAGGAAAGTAAAATCTATTCAATCAATTTTACTGTCGATACTTATCAATTTTATCTCTGAAGTGTCCACGTCGCTTTATATTCTAGAAGTCGTGTCGTAATTATAACATTACAGTGGTACAAAAACATCAATGGGCCGCGCCGAATGACCCGGAACTACCAGTCAATCACACTGACCGTATGAATTCCGACCAAACCCGTGCGAAATGAACATAATTATAAGTACATTAGTGGCCAGTGAAAAATATATCTTGAACGTTCGCGCGGCGCCACTTGACAACCAGTCTTACCAAGGGGTATCGTATTACCCAGTACTAACTGGGTTGTGGAGGTCAGATAGGGAGTCGCTCCATGTAAAATACTGGTATTTAGCTGCATCCGGTTAGACTGGAAGCCGACCTCAACATAGTTGGGAAAAGGCTAAGCAGATGATGATGTTTGTGCGGCGCCACTTGCAAAGACAAATAACGTCGATAATGTGTTAAAATCAGTCAATTTAGCATAGTTCCTTTTTTCGCCACGTGCCAAGTAATACTGGCCACTTTAGAATACGTTCGAAATTCGAATAGTTTGAATTAACCATCGCATGCCGTTTGTGTCCGTTTGCTAATCTTTCTATGACGAGCACATTTTTTGCTCGCTATGAGGTTTAAACCGTGATACGAATATGAAAAAAAAAGTTATAATTGATTTCTTGTTAGCACTCATTGTAAAGACTGCTAAGGTGCCAGTTTGAAATCGCATTCTATGTAGTAACGGGGTTGTTGGTTTTACTAAGCCCTTTTTTTTCGGATAGGAAATCATCAAATGACTCCAGCTCTGGGCGGAGCGGGAGGCAGAGTCAGACTTTTACTGACTAATACAAAAGGCGAAGAAGGCCACTGTATCTCTTTCGAGCAGTCCCGCAGCCCGGTTTTACTAAGCCCTGAATAATTATTCTGAGCTTTTCCTAAACATTTTGATTTGTAGGTACTGCACAAATCACTTTTAGTCAGTACCTACCTACCTACTTGCTAATATTTATGTAGATTTGTATAATAATCATAATTACAATTCCTTGTTTTAATTTTCACGACAATCTGAACCGTAATATTTGTATCATCGGATTTATGCTAATCATGACTAGAAAATAAACGTTTCTGGAAAAATATTCATGACATGATAATTTAACTTAATATTAAGATCATGCTAATGCGAAAATAATTCCAACACAGTTATGTAATTACTGAAGATGGGAAACGAGACTATGTAGATTATTACTTGTAATCTACACACGAACTCAGTTCATGAAACATTAGGCGATGCATCAGAGCGGCACAAATTCGAGTAAATAATGTAACAACGTAAATGACAATGGAATTACATACTATTTCGTAAAACTACGTTTACAATTCCCATGACTAAAGTTTACGGCTTTCATAATGTAAAATTGCATAGATTGTGGGCGTAATGACCCGAAGAAAGAGATCAGTTCAATTCGAGTAGGACGATGTTGTATGTCAGATATTCTTTATTGTGAATACTCTTGAATCTCAAATAACAAAGTGGCTGGCATGCAGAGCGAGAATTTTTGTATTTTAATTTCACCCAAATATTTTGGCCAGTCCCTTCACAGTTTATCGCATATCATGTGAACGTATGAAAGTTTGGCTGCGTCTGTGTTCCGTTACGACTTACACCTTAATTTGTAGAGACAGCCGATGTCATCTTATCGAATTGAGACGTTCACGTCGCTCACTGCACGCAAACAACTTAAACACTTATTTAATCTCAATCTCATGCATTTCCCTTTAAATTGTGCCTTAAATTATACTTCACGTCGCTGCTCACCTTAAAAGGAGGACTTTAACGTAATTTGAAGTGTCGCAACAGAAATGCAAAGCAATTGAAAACATATCATAAAAATGAAAAATTATGTAAACTGCGCGGTTACCAAACGGGAATAGGTGCTTTATTATTATGGAAACATGATTTATGCTTGGAAGTTATTAATACAATTAAATAAATTAAACTGAATTAGATTGCCGCCTCCCATAAAGTTAATTAAGTTCTTTCTCATGTCATCAAACCTGTTGATGAAGGTTCAACCTCTGCAGAGGCAAAAAACAATATTTTCAGGTAAATTCACAAGAGGGTCCGTAAACATGTTTCGAAATTGGTTTGTCAGAAGAGCGCGCGAGTGGCCGGCAAGCCCCTGAGACAGGACCACCGAGCCTCGTAATTAATAACAGCATGCTTACAAATTGCGGCTTTACTGACACACGCCGGTAATAGGACACCCTTGCACGTTGCCCACCACTGAGCACTCCAAATTATAGCCTGCCATTAATACCGATTGCGTGACTTACGTTATTTTGTTTTTGGTAATACATTTTCAAAAAACTTTTCCAGTTTATGTTGAACTCAAAATGTTTTTGATCTCTGAATGTTTTTGCATACCAAAGTTATCTTATATCTTGTTTACACAGTCAATTTTGCCCAACGGAGTGATGTTGGAAAGTATACATTACATAAAGTCACATCAAAGGTAACTCTGGATCCCTTTCCCTTTACAACCGCAGTCTTATTGATGGCAACTCTTTGATTCTTCATTCGTCCATAGGCGTCTAATTTTGAATGGCCGATGAGTAACCACAGAACATCTAAGAACTTCTAATGAAAATAAACTGTATTAGAGCATTTATAGCTTCGCCATTTCCTGATCGACCTAATAAACACAGGTAAGTGAGGTTCTGGAGTCGATCAAGCACCACAAATCGGGTCGAACGTCTCCTCCGGGACGGGGAGTGCTGCTAAGGTTTATTTTTACAGCAATGCGGCATGTGAAGTGGTTAACATACGGCATAGGACTGCATCTTACACGTTCCCAGTTTATTATGTTCTATGTCAGAACAAAGACGTGCGGCCAGATAACTTTCGACTTTATTGACTTACAGTTACAGTTAGTATGCACACTTTCATCACAATCGTGTCCTAATTAAATAGATATGGAACACCTTTCCTATAACATTTTGTTCACACCAACTTTCTTAACGAATCTCTTCATACGGTTGGGCACTTTATTTACGTATGTTACGGTACAACATGGTTTTGTTAATTTCACACGTAACAACGTAGAACAATGCCGCGTAATGAATGCAGACGTCCGTTGTAAGAGAATCTCATTAGTTGCTTGAGTGAAAAATGTCCGAGAGTGGTGACCGATGGCCGGTTATAAGTAACGCAGACCTGTGTCCTCCTTCTTCGTTATTTACCGCACAAGTGATGAATTTCCTAAGCTAATGGAATGTAATGGCGATGGGCTCGCCGGCCGACGCTGGCTCGAGGAAATTAACCTTATCGCAACTAGAGAAAGGGTCAAAAGCTATTTTAAAGTCCGGAAGCGTTCATATCGAGAACAGAGTGCGCGCCGTTTACTTTAAATGCTGAGATTAAATTCAATTATTTTTGTGTTGGTAGCAAAGCTTTAATAATAGTATACATATAATATCTGGTTATGTAACGGTGATAAACATGCAAAATAACTGTAAATTCTAAGAATCGTTACTCCTATGAAATGTACTAAAAGTCAAATCATCGCAGACTACGATCAGTTAACGCTCTATTGTTTTCCGAAATAAAACCATTAATTTGTTTGGCTAGGACTTACACATTATTTGAACTGATAACTCGTAAGTAGATCACACCCGAATTCGTGTAACTTACTTGGGAAAAACATAACTACAGAAAAACCCACGACTACGAGTTTGTTTCCAACAGAGCGTTTAATTAATAAATAGACTCAACAAAGCAGCTCATTGATCAAGTATATGGGTCAAATGAATTTATTTCATGCAAATTACATTAATAACGAAACAAACGACTTATCAGACAAACATGGAAGCAATTATGAAAAACAACGTAAAATATTGAAGTTATTATCTCAGATACGGTATTGTCGGCTTCTTTAAAGGTCTTCACACTTATCACTTCTTTACTCGTTGGGCAAAGTATGCGTCAACACTTTCGAAGATGAGTTTTGTAATTGCGTCCGCGGCATCCTGTCGCGGAGATTGTGTTGTCAAGTTGGCACCCCTGTAATTTCGCGTGGTCGCGTGGATTTCTCTGCCTACTTTATGAATTATTAAGTGTTACATGAAGTTTTCACCGTGAGATCCGTCATTATATTATTAGCCTCGGGAGACTTAAAACGTTGATGTGTTTTCACGGAAAACAATTACAGAATTATTATAAACTCTCATCCTATATGGCAGACGAAGAGTTGTTAAAGTATCGGTTTTAATGTTTTTTTATCACTTTTAAGGTTTTCTTATGTATTAAAATGCATAATAATATTGTTTTCTATTACATTATCTTGATTGCTTTTTAGCTGTTCTTGAGCACTTTAATCTTCTAGGAACACCATGATGTCTGTGCTGTATATGTTTAGTAGAGGTTTAAAGTCAGCATCTATTGTTAGGTAATAAATTCTATGCGATGGCAGCGTTAACCCTTGATCGTTAGTTAAAGTTTAACGGCTCAAATTATGTTTTAAATAACGACACGGGAGCGAGTTTATGCCATTTCCAAGCACGAAATTGGCCATTTACAGATATTTAGTGACCTCTCTCTGAAACCCTCGTTCGACGGTTTCAGCTAAAGCTTCGAATAATGTAATTTAGTCGAAATGTTCTCACTGATAGGCAAGTGCCATGAGTATATTACTGCGGCTTTGAGCGGTCAATATTATTGTGATTATCTATTGAAATATTTCATAGCATATCGAATCATATTAGTAGATATCTTCACTCATGTGTGTAAAGAAAGTTTACGGTATATCACTACAACGTATACGGATACGGTACAGTCCCGTGACCAATGCATTTCAGTGCAGAGATATCGCCATATCAGACAATACCCACAAATTACCCCCTCGGGGCAACTTGATTCGCCTTCACACGAACACACGTAAACACAATTTTACATCCATTTATGATCTATTTACAACTTTCCCTTGAATTTACAACGTTTGAGTAATTGGTAAATAAGCAAAATTTTATCTGGCTTGTACTTATTGTTCTCCGGACCGAAGTTTTCTTATCTCGTTCCGTTTAACGGTATTTTATTTGACGGTTGTCCCGACTTTTCGCACCCGAGTTGTTTTTGTTTCGCCACCCCTTATCGCGTAAATTAAGTTGCAAAATTGGGTTCGATTCGAAAAGGGAAACATTGTAAATGGATCGGAACCTATTTTAATAAAGGTTGTTTGTTTTTTATCACTTTAAGAAGGGGTCTTATTGACTTGGTCTTGTTTCTTTTAAAAGGATGTCCTACAATTTACAAAGGACAGGATAACAAAAGTTACAGCAGGATTTCCTGTAGATTCTGTAAGTGCAATTTTGTTAGTCATTTTTTGGACTGCTTTAAAAGCTCTTGCTGGCAAGCTAACTTTTTAAAACAATAAACTTCATTGTTATGAAACGAAAAGAAAATTTACAGATCCTTAAGAAAAGCACCTTAGGCCCCCAATAGGAAGAACAATTTGTATCACAAATAAAAGCTGGGCGCAGGAATCGAACCCGCGAGTTATAATTTATAACACTGCAGTGGCACGTAACGTTTTGGCAAGGTGAGTCTGAGTCCAAGTCGCGAATACGTACGAGGAGCGTAGTGGCACAAGGTCGATGCGCCCTGCCTCAGGCGTAGGCAGCTCTTTCTATTGCCTAGCACTTTATAACTACTACGTGCTTCAGATGGAATGCAGATTTCGTTCCTATAAGCTCAGTATCGGCCTCGCCACAATGTCATGTTTTTATTTTATTTTCGTGACTAACTTTTGGTTATACAAAAATAGGATATTTTTTTGCAATTCCAAATCACGTTCACGGAAGTACAGGCATTTAATAATCTTAAATTGCCCATATTTTCTGTATTGTTCTCTCCCAATCCCAGGCACAATACGAGCAAATGAAGTACGGACATTCGTGATGGTCCGCGCGGAGTCTGTCCCTCGGGAACAATTGACCCACTTAATGTAGCTGAGAAATGTTTGTTTGTTTCAGGTGGCGGGAGCCGTGGAGCTCAGCGACTCCGCCAATACCGCGCAGATATTGGCGCAAGTACAAAATTCTGTAAGTACCCAACACCCTTAACAAGAAACTTTTTGATTTACCGCACCTCGGTAATGAACTGCGCATCTCCTTATCTGTAAACAGATTCCAATATTTTTAACAACGCCATTAACATTAAAATATCTTATCAGTCCCTATTGAAATTTTATAACTGTAATAATATAAAAATCATATTGCGTGTGACGTTAAACGGGCTCGTATATGGTACGTTTACCGATAATTGCTGGAACGTGAAGTATAAATGAATTCGCTATAATTATTTCGGGAGGCATCTTCAAAGCGTTCGATCATTAACTTTCGCATATTCAGCTCTGAATGGATATGAGCTGCGAGATATGGTTGATATAAGAGCCTCTTTGGAGCAGAAATTGCTGATATTACTTCCCATTATGATTATGGGACGCGAACAAGAAAGTAGCACGACCGGCGACGGGTCAGAACGTGGCTCACGCCGCAATCGACTTCGTTTTCACGCCATTTGGCAAATATTCGGTATTGCGGATGTGTGGAGCTGTTTATGTTGTTATGTGTAGCTTTGTTAGCGGAATATTGTGGCATTACAGAATACGAACAAGACTACCAGCTAATAATATTAATATGTATAAAGTACTAGGAATAGTATTAGTTCCGTTTATGAAGGTCAGGAAAACCACGAGAATTATTAATTTGTTAATTATTTACTGTTTCTTCCGACTATAGCCGACGTAGCCGTGGTTATGAATGAAAGACAAGACAAAACAGTTTCTCATGGCTCTAGCTAAGTCCAGCAAGGATTTAGAAAGCTCTAATTACAGATCAAACATTGACAGGTTCACGCTAACGCTACATTCCGGGCTCTACATTCCTCTTCCTGTTTGATTTCTATACAAACACCAACGGACAGTAAAGCTACATTTTTTAGGATTTAGTATACATGAAGTCATGGGAACAGTTACATTTCAAGGTAAAGACAAATCACATAAATTCTAAAATATTTAATATGACGTCACGGCGGTTTCCCCGAAGTGTAGGTACCAATAGTACCTACACACTTTGCCACTAATATTTAGATCCCAAGTAATAAGGGGCGGCCATATTGCCTTCCCAGAATTAGAAAAATTCCAGATGGAGAACATAACAAAATTTTGTCCGTACTGGGAATCGAGTCCAGGACCACAGGCTCAGAAGTGGCACTTGCAACTACTAGACCAACGAGGCAGTATAATCAATTCTATTTCTCATTTAAATACCGTAGACTCTATGTTAGTACGTCGTAGAGCGATAGGACATCCATAGAGCGAATAACTTTATTTGCGAGATGTATGCTAATTTACATGTATTTTATGTATGAGATAACAACCTTGCATACTAATGTGCGGATAGAAGAATAAATGACGCAATATGTGGTGCTAATTATAACAATATATATATATATACATACATATAATTAAATTATACATGAGGTGAAGAATATGCGATATGCAGGAAGAAACTTTAAATTAATCTACGACTACAATATTGAAGCAGGAAAACAATATGTTCCATTACAGTTTTGAGTTAATTGATCGAGGAAATAAGAGTTTAGTTACTCCTACTAATAATATAAATGCGAAGATGGATGGATTATTCTTTCACGCAAAAAGTACTGACCGGATTTGGATGAAATTTGGCACACAAATAGTTTACAACCTGGATACAATTAAGATACTTTTCCCGTTGTTCCCGGTATATAGTACGATACCGTGGAACATTTACCGAACACCACGCGGGCGACCGCGGACATGAGCTAGTTGATTATAATTTCTGGTATCGATTTGCTCCTCTGACAAATTTAACAAAATAAACGGTGTTCAATGAAAATTTTTCATCGTTGTGTAAGTCCAAGGGCGAAGTGCTTTCGATATTTCAAAGTTAAACAAATTTTACACCGAGGAACCCAATTTGAAATCGTTTTAGCTGTTATTGCAGTAGTTAAATATAAAGTGAAATAAATTGCCGACTCGCTTCGGGCCTCAACTCTTGAAATCAATTAAGTATTATTTGCCGTTCATAATGAAATATCTCCAGCATCACTGAATGTCAATTAGGCGGGTATTCTTAAATTATAGCTTGTAAACGTATCTATTGAACTTGGAATTCCCTTAACGTTTCTAATTGCTAATGTGTCTGGGACATTGAATTGAGATTTTGCGACAAAATTCCTGTTATTTATGCCTTTAGAAAGCATGTGCATAGCAGTTTCTACAAGGTCACAAAACACTTTAAAATCAACTGTTCGGTCTCTAGGGCTTTTACGACTTGGTCTGCTCAGTAAAATGGCGTTGTTTGACTTCTAAAACCTTAAAATCCCCTGGCTCCTCTTCAAATAACGTAGGGACCGCGTTACTAGGCCTGAGAGAAATGTTTGATACGAAACCTGCCTTTTTGCGTCGCTCTTGTTTACTTGAAATTATAATTTGATTTTCCTTGAAACTACTATAATAATTTTGTCATAGTAGATATGTGGTATAATCTGGTGTGTAGTCAGATTGTGATAGTGTGATATGTAGACAGATACAGAAGTGACAAATATGGAATAGTAGCGTCCAATAAAGACGAGTTCTCAAAAACAATTCTCACTACAAGCTAAACTACAAGTTTGTGGGTCATCATATTATTTGTTAGTAAACAATAACTATAAAATAAACATACCAAAATTACAACTTATATTATTTCTTTCACCCTTCTCAAAAATATAATTTATAGCTGTGCCCGGGGTACCAGTTTCATGTAATTGACATCTGTCAAACAGAGCAAGCTTAGACGTTCCTATTTTAGTTTTGTTTATGGCAACAACGGATGCTGCTCGTCCATTTCATGCGCAAGACATTTCCATAGTGTTGAAATGAAAATTTGATATCAGGAGTACATGGGCTGAAGGTATCATCACTACATTATCTTACGAGTTTGTAGGTCAGTTTACGATAACATTTTATCTACAGTTCTATTTGCCCAGTGGCTATCTTTGCATAAGAATAAGCAGCGTTTTTGGGGCATTGGAAAACGCAAGGTGGTATTGTGGTCTTTGATTTATGAAAGGTCGGTGATAGAACTGATGAAGATAAATGTGTAAACATTGGGGGGCGGGTTCACACGTGTGTCACGGTGTGAAGGTGACGGCGGCGGGCGCGCCGCGCGGCGCTGGGCCCGAGCGCTCGGCGCGGACAGTGCGCCACGCGCCCGCGACCTGGCCGCACCGCATACCACGGACATGCGCCGCTGACGGCCCTCTGCCGACCAATCCGCCTATCCACGCGCGGCTAGATGGCGCGAAAATAGGCAATTTACGCGGTTTTGCACAAAAATCGCGTCTAACTTGCCCAAGTGTTGCAGTGATGACTGTTTTCTTTGGATACTCAAAGAGAATTTGTTAGAATATCTTTTGGTGTTTCGTGAAAAAAACAAACAAGTCTTAAGTTACGGTCACGTAGTTCCTCGTAATGAGTTAGTAACGCGTCAGACACGCGCAGTGAATCCGCAGCACGACAGCGTCCTGCGCTAAGATGAAGTTGTTCAAGAGGAGGCTGTCGTTCAGCGCAGATAAACAGAAACAGGTTCCCCGTACAGACGATCCCTTTGAACACGAGGTACTTAATAGACCCATGTCTCATGACTCTACATCTTGTAGATATCACTAAGTATTCGCGTACATATAGATACTACGCTACACTAACAGCTGACATCATTACCAACAGGCAGCATCCTTGTACAGTAATTTAATAGACGGCACAAAACTTCGTTAATACTAATGTAAACATTTTACCTTCATTATAATAGCCTCGTTCTTTGTTGATAACGATAGTGGACCGGAAGTTTTGTAAAGAACACAATCGTGTTTTGTTTCTGTTGTCGTGTTGTTTAAATTAAGATGGTTTCAAGTAACATGAACGTGATTGATAAGCGTGTATTGGCGTGTTTTTCTGTGCTAGAAGTACCGTCAGCTAAGCAAATTGAAAGGCAAGGTTATCTTATCAGACGGCGGCCGCGACGTAGTGCTCTACCGCGTTTAGCCACTTGCGCGATTCAATTCTGCGAATCGAAAATATATGGCTTCTGTCGGCCGCTCCCCACTTTAAACTGGCCAATACGTGATACTTTAACCAAATAATAGAAATCTAACACACATTTTATCGAACCTAGCTCAATATAGAGGCCTCTTTTATCTTATAATATAAATTACGTTTACCATCTTTGATCACGTCGTGAATGAACCTATCATCAATCATCATCTGACACAGACTATTAAGTCACGGTTGAGAATTACAGAATGATACCTACATCTTTGTTAATTACATAGTTAACAATTTAAAGACATCAAACTTTTTTGCGAGCTGCTAAGCGCAATCAGCGACTGGAAAACAAAATAAACAAATTATTTTCGCAACCTTCCTCGAATTTATACCAAAAACTGACGAATGTTGTTCGTTTCGCGTTATCTCAGATCTTTGTAATGCTAATGTAGAACCTAATAGGCATTTATGATCTCACAACCAGCATACAACGTATTTTGGAAGTTATTTATACAGATGTTTAAATCTGCTCGTCAAACGCCAATGCCAAACGTTAATAAAATAGTCAAAGGTACTTGGAAACATTACCTATGCTTCGTAGACTGGGATACTAGCTATTGTGCACGATTGACAGGGGCAACGAGCTGTAAGGCCCTAATGAGGTTTTGTCTGACCTGAAGTAGTTAAACTTAAAGGCCGTAGATGGAATGACGGGATAAAGGGAGCGAGTAGTGGAGAAACGCCGTAAGGTGGAGTGTTTGTAAGTCGCCATCAGCGCGCGCAATCGCACTGCTAATGTGCTGCGGCCATTTGTCCTTGGCCTCTGTGTGTTACGTGATGAGCTTGCATTGGTATCGCACTAATAACGAGTTTGTAGTTTGCATTTAAATTTAATGGTTTTGCGAGGACGCGGAAAAGTGGAGCTGGAAATAGGGAGCAGGAAATTATGCAGTTTAATGTCGCTTTGCCAGTTTGCCCCTTGTTATCTTCAGGCTAGTTTAAAGAGGAAATTATACAGACATTTTGGATACATAGCTGGCACCATCAACCTAGGTATCTATGCATTGAAATGATTTAAGCTTTAACTTTTTGTAAGCTGCCGTTTTTCTGAAAACATGGCTCGGTTATTTTAATTTATTCTCATTCGTCCTAATTTGAATTTCAAATTTGCAAAAAACGCGAATTTTTTACGTAACTTCAAGTTTATGGTTGGCTTCCTTTATTATTAAAATAACCACTGAAAATATTTGCTATTGCAAAAGTTTTATGTTTAATACCACTATGACTGTAATAAACAAGGAAATTACCACGTAATACAAATTATTACCAAGTTTCATGAGTTGGCTATAATATTACTGTAATTAAATGTGGCCATTATCTCACTTTTGTCTATTACCTACTCTATACACTTATAACGTCAGTCATATTATGGAGAGACTTACAAAATACATATTATAGACCAGTCTCTAGAAATAAACCAACAGAAGTAGGTATGACTAATTAATAATTCACGTTGATTGATAAACGACTCTAGTTTGGAATTCCTTCGGTTCTATTTGTGACCCTGGGATAGTTGACCGTTATAGCTATAATGTGAATTTGACAAACTTTCAGGAAAAGACTGGAATCTGTATCTACTGTCATCTGACAGCTTTTTCCTTTTAAATCAACAGTTTAATATGAAATTGGAACGCATTTTTGGAAAATCCATCATGACGGGAATTTAATCAACGATGAACGCAATGAATAAGTACATGACTACAGTGGAATTTTCAATATGAGGCTGAAAATCTTTTCAATAAATACCAATCGTGTATTTTGAAGAATTCGTTTATTTCGGGAAGAATGTTATTGTTAAAACATTCTGAGTTGTGTACGAAGAAACAATGTTAGTTGTTTACCACAATCAATCAATGCAACCTACCTCCTATGTACAAGCGTGGGCGCAGCGTCATTTAGAATTTTTAACCATTTCTAATACCCACGTACCTACATACTACGTAGGTACTCACGATTTCTCCGAAGAAAGAAGTCGAGTCAACATTTGTACATTTGTATGGCTGTGTACCAATACTTGATAACACAAATACAGTAGAGTTACTTTTCCCAAACATCTGTTAATACTTATTAATAACAAAGCCAAATTATTTAATCTAATAATACACATGTAATTTGGCTAATATCCAAAGACATTTCACGCCTTTGGATTTCCTTATTCCATATAATATTTACGCTACTATCTATGAATTAATGAAATGATAACTACAGAATGCTATTATGATATACAATGTATTAATATGATAACGATTATGGTAGATACGTGGATTAAGAAAAAGTAGTCAACATCCACTTTACCTACACCAAGAGATTGACCTACAAAATAAGAATAACTAAGTAACATGGAAAATGCACCGTAATTGTAATAAGGATCGAGTAAGAGGTTAACTGGGAGCGTGGATAACTTTATTAATTCCTCTAGTTGGTTTATCTACTAGATATACGTGTTGAAAGTAGTAACGAAATGTTAAGTGCATGCGCCCACGCTGGCCGTGGAACATGGGCCAGTATCGCGGCCGATGGGCCAGTAACACTGCATGCTGAACACTCGCATCAACTCACGTGGGATGTTGCTATCTTATCTCACTGCTAGTTAATCCGATGTGCTATTTTCACACAATATAGAGCAGAGATTTTGAAATTCTAACAATTTATAGCTCCTTATAAATTACACATTGTTTGTGGCTCTTACAAAACAGCGCCAATCGTGTTTCTAGTCGCCGGTTATTTTTATATCGCGCATGTCGAACGCTCGCGACGGATTGAGTTTACAAATGTACATAAACGCGTGATGCACGACTTGTTACAGTACAGACATATTATTTAACACTCTGTTTACGTGGTAAAAAACTATTCAAACATAAATTTTAACGTCACCTTACTAAAAAATTGTTTCTTGATAAATGTAATTTCCAGCTTTAAAGTTTTTAAAAGGGATTTTAAATACTACCTAGAAGCAATTTATCAATATTTCTGGTAATTTCGCTCGGGGAATGAAAGGCGCGTTGGAAGTTATCAGCCAATCATTATTCAATTTCACCCCAATTAACTGGATGGGGTCCGGGCCGTCCGTAACGTCTGGTACATAAATCAATCGCTCTGAAACCGTATAGCATTAAACCAACACGCGAGTAGTGATTAGCTATGTACGTTTGATTATCTGATCCTGTACCCAATGATTAGTTCTATTTTAACAGAAAAACTGTCAAAGAAAATAAGACTTACAGTTAGAAGTTCGATTTTCAGTAGTGTGTCATGAGGTTACCTAGGGACGTGTCTAGCGCCTTTTAAGTTTGTTATAGCCAATATCCTGTTCTACTGCGGTTTGTATTACAAAGATATCCAGCTGAGAAACCTCGAACGTGACCGGAATACGCAACGGCACATACTTGGTCCGGAACCAATCAGTAAATATAATAAAACCAATCCTATTATGCACCGGCCTTTGCTTACGAAGTTACGACTTAATCACAGAGGTTGACGCAATGTAACAATCTCGGTGTGATTAGCTTCTTGACTTATAATTTTGTGGTATTTTCAAACACTGTTATTTGTCAGACGTACCTTTAAGACATTCGCGTTCATTTATTTTAATGTGAATCTAGAATCGGTTTGACCTTTGAATTCCTCTACTTATCTTACATACACAAAACAGTGGACATTAAAGTATAATAGACTCATTCCAATTTGTGTGCGTTCATCTATATTCTGAGGAAAAGGTACAACAATGGTCCAGTTCACTATGAATGGGTAACATACGAGTAGTTTCATAACGGTGTTACAGTTATAATTAGCTTTTCAAACTGAACAAGCAACGTCAAAATAAAATTAAGCATATCTAAAGGTTGAATAGAATTGCAACAGTAGCTGTTATGGTTTGGTCTTCAACCCGGATTCGAAAGCTATTGTTCGCGGACGGTGGCACACGGCCTGTGACAATACCGCGACTGCGCGGGCTCGGTGCTAGCGTGGCTAAACTCACTACTGTAACAATCAACGCACCTTCGCATTGGAAGCTACTTCCAGCTAGTCAGCGTTACGTTTTTTCACTCACATGTACGACCTGTCGACGTCTCCTTGACGCAAGCGTAGCTCACATTCCGTAGCGTAGCTCACGTGTTACGTTTTCTTTGCTATGCGGCGTCTACGCTGCTACGCTATCTTTTCGTTGCTACGCGGCGTCTACGTTGCTACACGACGTGGACGCTGTTACGCAGCGTCTATGCTGCTACGCGGTGACTTATTTGCTACGCAGCTCGCAGCGTCTTCGCGGCTACATAGGTGCTGTGTTACATTCGTAGAGCGAAGACAAACAACTTTTAATACTTTTTTCACTTCATTGAATCTTGAAATCCAGAAATGTAGCCTATTCTTAGGGATAAAAATTGAAAAGATAAAGCTGTTTTATTCGGGTCTTGGTTCAGTTTTTGGGAGACTTATTTCTCTGAAAATTGAACAAAGAGCCTCGTGCAGAAATCTCTACATTTTCAAATTGTCATTTCTGTCTGTATCTATAAGTCTTTGTTATTCTGTAGATTGTTAATATTCTTTTCCATTTTAATTTTCCTGAAGCATTTACGAACCGCTTGACTGATTCTATCCATTTTTGTAACAGGACAGAGCACGTTTCTCGGACACGAGCTGGCAGATCCACCGCACGTGGGTGCGCAATGGCGACCCTCTGCCGCTATCGCCGACGCCGTCGCGCTCTCTGCCCGCTCCGCTCGTGGCCCCGCCACCCGCTCCGTCCGCCACTGAGACCGTCACCTTACGCTCCGAACAGAATGGCATTTATGACACCATTTCGGTAAGTGAATTTATTGGTTATTGCTCATCAGTATTTATAGTGCGAGTTAGCAATTATAAATAGACTATGAAACTGTTATTTAAATTAAGGGCACAATACATTACTTACCCGACCATATACCAAGCCGTTAAATCCTGTTTGTTCGTAACTAACTATGCATGAAACACTAGTCAGCGTGAAAAGGTTTTAGTTTTTGGGGTATAAATTCAAGATGGCAAACTTTCATGCAAAGTTCCGCTTCCACCGTAACGAAGAAAAAGCAACACATCCGTCACATTTTGTGAATATTTTCTGAATTTTTTTTTTTTCACTAAATGGGATTGACCTGTTTTTCTTAATTATTTCGAAAAGTTTTATAAACTCAAATATAAATATTTACTGTTAGTATCTGAAAGTCTTCTGAATAGTAAAAGACTTAAATTTCTTCAGTAATTAGAATAAATTCGTCAGTATTTCCTGAATTAATATTATCTCTATACATTTGTTTCGTATCCTCAGTGTCAAATTATCTCAAAGATAGTTTATAGTAATAATCATGGCGATAAGAGATTTCATTAGTGATCGGAACTACATAGAGTTTTATTACGAGGCTATCAGTGTATTCATGCGTATTATCTGTCGAATGTTTGTTTATTTAATGCTTTCTGTCTTGAGTAGAGAGCCGCTATTCATGTATCTACGTTTTAGTTTAAGTACGTATTTATATCTGCAATTATCTCTAGAGGCAAGCAATTAAGGTAACTTCTAACCACAAATCAAAACTTCGCGGGTCTACATGTGTTTATTCTATTTTGACATCACATTATAGTAATTATCTGGTCAAGAGACGCCCGTGACGAATGAATGTGTGGGCAATTTTGTTAAGGTAGAAAATTGAATCGAATAAGCGGGTATGCGGTCGTGGTATTAACCCGTCAAAGCATCGAGGCGCGCGGCGAGCCCTGCGCGCGCGCACGCCCGTACACGACGCGACATAGAAACTGAACCTCGGCTTTCGAACTATAGATTTGCATTAACTGGTCATAAATCATAATCTGCCAGGCCCAGGGCTTCGGCGGCTTAGAGGCGTACTCACGAGCCGCGAGTTCCTGTTGTTTCGCTAATGTACCTTTGTGCTCGCACGCTCGTAAACTAAGGGTTAGTGGCCGGAGACCGCCGCCTGCTGTCACTAAACTCCACCGCTATAACTTACCAACATTTTATTTTCAGTTAGACGAGCATTCGGTAAGCCTTTATGTACTCTGTCACACCCAATACTTATGTGTCGATTACAGGAATGTTATGCCTACGACCACACAAAGCAAGTAATAACCAACTTCAAGTTAAAAGCTATAAGGCAGTAACGATCGCATGCTGAACAGTTTGTCAATGGAAAGCATCATTATTTCACAGACTCACATCATCGTTAGAAATGGTAATTGTTAGTGTAGTAACCAATGATGTGAACAAAGGGTCGACATTGGCGGGAGAACCGGGCCGGATGTCGACGCCATTAATAATATTACGATTGGTTTAGGGACACCATAGAGCATGGGCTATTTGTTTCCTCACGGCGGCCTGCGCCCACGCGGCTCTGGTTCCGCACTAAACTATTTTCACTTACCCTTTAGTAGTCAAGTGAGTAGTTGTTATTGTTATGTGTTTGGCGAAAATTAAACTTGGCAGAAATTGTATTTTACTGTTTGTTTTCGACTGACTAAACCGCAATGACACCGCAGGATAGTGCTTTTTGAATGAATCCTTGTTTCGATTCATAATAACTGTAGTCTTACGTCAATATCGGGTATGTACTATTTATAACAATAATGCTACAACCAATAATGTATAGCAATAGTGAGTGAGTCACATTTCAGGAATAATCTCGCGACTGTGGTTAGTGCCTTAGCGGCTAGAGCTCCATCAATTCGACCAGCCCATTACATTACAGTGAAGTAATCGTATTAATCATGTAGCAACCTTGCAATTATTGTAAGGACTAGTTATTATTGTGAATGCTATTTAACACAAGAGCTAGATATTTTAATTAAGCAGTAAATCGATACAGTTATTTAGTTAGTTACAGTTAGGTAGGTACAGCTGTTTAGTTTAGTTTTATTGTGATTGCTTCATCATTGGAAAATGGCTGAATCAGTTAAGTATTATAACGAGGTTATGTTATTACAAAGGCAATAAAATATTATCATAATACCTAATTAACAAAATTCTATACATATAAATATTTTATACTAAAATGTTATGTAGCCAACGTTTGTCATAGTAAAAGTTCAAGGGTTGCGGTGAGCGAGCTGTCTATAGAAATAGTCCCCTAAGGTCGTTTGTGACAATTTCCTGAGCGGTAAGTGCTGGCCTCGGGGTAGTCCCCACTAATGGGGTAATTGTGCTCCAAATAACTGATGAACCAATCGCTGCCACCTTCCGACTCGTTAATGGCCGTGTTCCTTTACCAGTAACTTGCACATGTGAACATTGCCACATTAATCACTTGTTGTTTTCATTAAATATGAGATAGAGATACACTCGCTTGAATTGTTCCTGACTTTTTGTTTATCTACAGACAATCACAGATAGGTGATAAAATAACTAAAATTTAGAACTTGCTACAGAATACGAATATCTTATCCATTGAAGATAGGTATTCCGATAGCAAAAAGTAACATCCGAAAGAACTTTATGTAAAACACTTCGTAGGTATCCAAAAACCCGGGTGTCAATACCTACCCTCCTCAAATATATGTAAAGGAGCTTCCTTTTAAGAACAAAGTTTCTCTTTATATGCATAGGCGTACAAAAGGCCGACACAGTATTTCAATAAGCTTACCTTTTTACGGTCGCTTACTAAGAAATTCTGCAAGTTTGTCCCAAAGCTACGTAATATTCCGGAGGAATGAAGTTCATTATTTCCTGAATACATGTTATATATGTACTAGAAACATTTCACAGAATACAAGGTTGGCCACCTGCTTCATTGTCTAGCATATTTAACAAGTGTGTTTCTGTATTCTCACGAAATTGTGAAGCAGGTTAAATTTGTTATGAAATTACTTTTTTATTTCGTGTACGTTTATTGGACTTGTTTTTGAGTATTCCTCATATAAATGAAATTATAAATCTTGGTTTAATTTTAATCATTTATGCATATTTTAAAAGTATGGTAACTTATGAGTTTATGACGAGATGCTGAGATATTTATTTTACTACCATTTAAAATACATATAAACATACTTCCATAAATAACATATTCATTCATAAAACTTCGTAATAGGCTTGAAAGTCATAAAGTAAACCGATCTAGGCCAGCATAAAAACTTTTTACTACCCAGACAGGCTCCGCCGACTTCTGCGCTGATTATAATATATTCAAGGCTTTGCACAGTCAATTTTAAAAGTAGCGCATAGGTAGAGTACCTGCCGCGAACAATACAGTTCTAGAATAAGTATTAACTAGTGAAATTCTTGGTCGGAATAAGTTTCTCGCGAAGAACTAACCTGCGATGAAAATCACATCGCTGTCCCATGAATAATGTATAGGTTCAAAGAAAGGGATACGCAGATGAGAACGTATATTTTAGCTGCTGAAGCCAAGAATGAATAATTGAGCCTGCCGAGAAACTGTCTTAGATTGTGTCGACAGATATTACAGAATTCTCCAGGATTTTCAAAAGAATAAATCTGCAAGCCTTACCAAGCGGTGTGGTGTCTTAATATTAAAGTTTTGCAGAACTTCGTATCACTTCGTCGCCTTTCTGTCTCAAGATTTTAATGTACACCGCTCTGTATATAAACGATTAATTTGTTTTTGTGGTTGAGAAATTATTTAATTCCATTATTCTCATTTTCATGAGCATTCTGTGTTTGTGATTTCTCATAATTATGAATTAGTTTTTCCGATAGACTGCGTATACCTAACTACACCTAATTTATCCATGCGAAGCGGATATACTTGTAAAAGCGTATCCAAACGAACTCAGCTTTCTTAGGTTTAAAACTTTAAAGTATTTAACAATAGTGTTGAAATGCACGTTACATAACGTTATAGGCATTTATATATTCAGCGAGAGGACAGCAGCAAGCGGCGGGAAGAGTTTATGGAATTCTAATGCCTTTTGTGCCAGTAAAGTTGAGTGTGGAACATTTAGCATTGCAAATACAATGATCTAATCTCAGTTCTGACTGACAATACAATGCTAAACAGTTTTCTAGACGTAGGACAGCGAGAAAACTGTTACGTAATGGAGTATGGCGTGGGCTTGACACGTAGTACACCCTACTGTTATTTGCATTGTGCGGATAAATTAGCATGATTAATGTGGGTTTTGACATACTCATGTCTTGTTGCAAAGATCAGCCTTATTCTTATGGATGCCGCGTAATGATGAAGGGTTGATACCCACTGCTAATATCCGTGCCTTCTTTCTCGTATTATGCAGTAGAAAATATCAAACAGTGTTTTATCCGACGCGAAGTTCGGAATGTGGTTAATATTTATTTATATTCATACCTGCTGCTGAATGATGTCATTACATAAATATTATTCAACCTTTAATATTTTGCAATCGTTCATCCAATGTTTGCCTGTACAAAATAGCGTTTGAATATGTCAAGAAATTACCAAATTATAAATACATCTAAAAAAAATAGTAGTGTGTAAATAAGTAGGTACCTACCTACCTATTGAATGAAATACCAATGTGTGTTGCGAAGCGAATAAAGTAGTAATACAAATTATGACACTTCTTTGGAAACTACTATGTATGAGTTGAGATACTTGAGCGAGGACCACCCGGCGACCAGGGAGATACTGATCACGGCATCAGGTGTCGGCGCACAGGCCATCGGGCCGTCCCGACGTCGCCATAAATAAAAATCGACACTTAAACAATAGACCGGCCCGACCCGACCCACAGACCCGGAGATCGAGCGATACCGCGCCACCACCCGCTCCTCCGCTCTCCGCAATCACAACACTACGTATTAACCTGTTCTGGCTGCCGTACGGTCAGCTCTGCTCAAGTACCGTCACACCTCTCCACTCAACATAACATACATCACTATCATCATCGTGGCTCACGCTGCGTCTAATATTGTAATCAAAACAGCACATATTTCAATTTATGAAATTGAGCAAAACTAAAATAAATAGCCATCGATATAGGTCGGCGTGGTGTAATTAATACAAATTGCTTTTGACCGTAAGTGGCTGTCAAAGAGGCCGCGGGCCGGGATTAATGTTAGATAAGTGATTGGGCGGCGGATCGCGAAACTTTCTCACGATAGCTATATTGCGATAGCAGCGGCCCGCGGCGACGTATCTTCCTGGCTTACGGGAATACCGACAAAATATCGTAGTTCCTTTTACAGTGAGAGATAATGTTGTTTACTCTGACTATTGTACACTGCACTTTGCTTATTTAGTAGTTCTGGTTCGTTGCCTTTTGCAGCTCACTCGTAAGTTTTCTTTTGAATGAGACTATTCAAATTGTTAATTGAGCGTTAAGATAAAAAGCCCGCATTTGCGTAACACCAATTAACAAGCCATAAAGAAAACGCTACGAAGTTAAAGTTTTTCTCATAAGTAGTATTATTGCTGTGTTCATAGTTGCAAGCCTCCGTAATTACCAGCAGCGAGTAAAAGAAGCAAACGGTAGAAATAGAAAGTTTATTCCATAGAAATGAAATGTTATGTAAATATTAAGTATCTGGGTAAATATTTGGGCTCCGAGTCGTTGGTGGACGTTACGCTTACACTAGTTGCTTTTTAAAGTAATATTTACTTTGGTGGACCACTTTCAAAGGCTTGTTAGTGATCATTGCACTTGTATTTTCACGCAGCAGAAACTCAATTTAAATGGAGTCACTATTTATATTTATCTTCGTCAATGTGCAGCCCGTGCAGCGATGCAGCGAGGGGGGAATTGGGTTAACTAGCAGGCGCGTCGACACCTTAACTTTAGTTTAAACCAACATTCCACCTTCATAAATAGTTATCAAAATAATCGGTTAAATTCAGAAGTGTTAAAAAGAGGATAATTAAGCGTTTAGCGTTGAAAACCGGTTAAACGAGAATGTTTAACGTATTTCTACAAACTAAACATAGACGTTCCATACTTCCTATTTACGAAGTCGTGTAAACAAATTGGTTGTAATTTAATCAACGTTTTGAAAGCGCTATGTGATCGATAATCTGATAAAAATCAAATTAATTTGACTTACTCGTTTGAGATATATGGAAAGATGTATAGTTAACTATTAATTAACCTACGGATATTAAACGAGTTTAAATATCGCTGGACACTCAGACACAGCGCCATCTAGTGGCACACTAAGCAACGAGGCTTGTGACGTGGATAGTTGATATACTACATATATACTTTTTGTTTGTAAATACATACTTATTATACATATAAACATCCATGACTCGGAAACAAATGTCCATGCTCATCACACAAACATTTGCTCCAACCGGGATTCGAACCCGGGACCCTAAGAACGTAAGGCAGCCTTACTAAAAGGTCGTCAAAAGTTTGTACCTATGTAATCTGTTTTCTTGTTTACATCTTTAATGCTGCCAATAACCTATTGGCTATTCATGAATAACTTGATGATACTAATTATGTTATCCATTGAAATACGTCGATTGATATAGACGTCACTGAGACTGAACTGGTCGTGTGATAGGTTTGAAAAGACACGATATGCTCTTCTATTCATCTCAGTTTTGTATTTTAGTAAAACTACATTAAATATGATATAGCATATTTAATGTAGTTTTGCTCCGCTAACACAAATCAATAATTGCATGTAAACGTATTCAAAACTTTATTCTGTTTCTATCGATTATTTTAAGATTAAAGATGATTTAAATAGTATAATGTTTTCAAATTATATTTAATTTTATCGTTAAATACGTATTTATTAGATTGTGAAACTCTACCTACTCACGTGATTTTATTATTATTGATAGATACTTGAAACTTAGTAAGCAAGTGTGACATGTTATAAGGCTTTACTCTTGCCGAAACGATTGTCAATGCGTCCTGAAACATAATTTATATGTACTTCAATCGTCGGCAAAGTTAATATCAGCGACGAAATGATAGTACGTGATTGGCATTCACGAGTTGCCCCCTAACTTGGTGCAAGCTTGCCCGTGAGAATGTCGCATTGTCGATCAGGAGTTCAGGACACATTCAGATAAGTTCATGATAAGGGCCTCGGGTACTTCCAGTGATGTACGTATAGGTGTACCCTGTCAGTCAACATTTTATGTGAATAATTGATTTATTACTCGTTTGGGTAAAAGCTTCTACAACAAATCGCGAATAAACGCGTCGCGCGTTGCATTTGTACTTTTTATTTGGTGATCTTCACTTACTGATAAATCTCAGGACTTAAAAAAATTCTTAATTTTTAATTTAATTTAATTAAAAATCAAGAATTTTTATTTTGATGTCAAAATGTTATTACCTATGTCTATTGTTTAATATTTCAATTTAACTGAAATTAAGTCGTAACTATAACATCAAGACACAATTATACCTACTTTCTCAATCCGAAAATTGAAGAAACATACTATTTTGTATGTACGCACATACAAAATAGGAAGATATTTTTCAATCGAGGTTAGTTATAAAGTTATCAAGCGTGCGAGCGCGATGTGATGCACGCGCGTTTGTGTACGGAAGCAATCCGCCCGCCCCGGCCCGCCGCCCGCCCTGCCGCCCGCCTAGCGCCGCACAAACACATGAATGAACCGGTAGCCATTGCGTCATGCGCCGCATTACGAGTACGACTACTTTTACACGAAAACTATTCACGACTCACGCATTCTCTGGAAACTCACATAAAAAGAATTTTTTTTCTTTAGTTTATATTGTAGATGGATTTAATTTAATTTTAATTCAATACAAATCATTTAATTGCTTAACATGACTTGATGCATATTCCAATAATTTTTCAAACCACATTCCTATCACCTTAAATATTTAAGTAATTAATATTAGGCAATATTCAATCATACTGTTGTCTGTAAAGTTTGCAAGACAATTAGTTTCACACTTAGGTTAACGACACCGTCATTATATCCCATTAAACTAGGTTCATTTATCTACATAAATGCCGAGGAAATGGTTTTCATTTGAACTTTATTGCGTGATTTTAATTGAAACATTGGAAAGTAGGCCTTAATGTGCGCTTGCGTCTTTAATGACACGTCAAGTGATTATGAAGCATGACAGCTTAGTGGTGTGACCGTTGGACTGCCAAGTCATAGGTTCCGAGTTCGAACCCATGGCACGCACCTCTGATTTTTTTGAATTCATTTACGTATTGTATAATTATCACTTGCTTCGGTGAACGAAAACATTGTGTCGAAACCAGCATGCCTGAGAGATATTTCTTATCGGCATGTAAAGCCAAGTCAGAGGCCCATGGGCGGCATAAAAACTCTGACACCAGGTTAGGCACTAACCACACGATAACGAAAGAAGAAAGTAAATATTTTAACAAACAAATGAGCGTCGATGCATTGCGACACACATTCTTTCACATTCTCTTTAGTTTTTGTATCAACAACAGATTTTATAAATTGTCCTAATTATTAAATTAGTACGTATAGTCTAATTTCATTTGAGATTTTCTTAGCTTATGAAACGCTCCGTTTTAAATGCTCAAAAGCTTGAATCAATTAATTTTCCTAGTCTAGATAATGTTGACATTAACAATGTAAATTGCCTGCATTTGACTTTAAAGTTGTGCCAGCTCATTATACTTTAGCAATGGCTCGTTGTTAGTACTAAGAAATATTCTTCTTATTACTATAAGCTCTAGGTCCGAATGTCATATAACGCGTGTTGACTGTCTGCACCTAAAGTTCTATAAGATAACAGCGAACTGTGTAGCGCTCAGTTGTCTACCAAGGCGGTTGCCTAGCAACGCTCAGACGCCAGAGTGCCGCCAGAGGAGCGCCGGGACGCTGCGGCGGAGCGCCGCCAGTGCCGCTCCCGACGTCGCCTCACGCGTGTCCGACCCGACAAACTAAATAAATCTACCATGTAGTATGGACTTCTTGTGCAACTTGGCTCGAAGATTTTAGACGAGTGCCAATAAAAAAAATAACACCACCCGTGTTCCAGTTTTGAAAATTAAAAAGTTATGTCAAAACAAGAGTGCAGTGATAAGTTTGATCAGTGAAAAGAATATGAAAAAGTTTAATTTAATTTTATGTGATTTATTTTAAGAATCCGCCTAAACTTTGCCATGTGTTTTTTGGTAAAAAAAAAGTAGATTGCAAGTTAGTTTAAAACTTGAAAACACTTCCAAGTAAAGAATTTTATTAAAATGTTTTCTTATCTCGTTAATTCAGATGTTTAAACACTCTTAGATAAGATAAAGGAGCACAACACAAGGATTACATTGCCTTGATAACCGCTTTGCAAATTAATGATAAAGCAGACAAGAGTGCTGGTTAATTAATTATACAACCGTATCAGACTGCTTTGTCGAGATACTTCAAGAAGCAGTTATACTTTATGTGTGCGTTCGCAAGAAAATTCTCGCTTGCAGAATATTCAAAGAAACGTTTCAATCGGCCGTACCGTTTGTAATCACGGCTATAGAAATCAAAAAAAGCTAGCGCAATGAAAAGAGTCGTCGTCGGCGTGGCTCGGCGTCTCAGTGACCGCTGATTCCCGTCATATGACGGTCTTTTATTTAGATGAGGCACACCCCCGAGGTCATTCACCCTTCGGTAGCACGCGCTTTATGAGGAAGGTCAGGGTTATTGCGGTGACGTGACGAAGCAACCACTCTACCCGCTGCCGTTACATGTGTTGCATAAAGAGCTTCCATTGCAATGACAAAATTGACAATAGATATCTATCGATATGTATAAAGCTATGTCTTGACATAATATTGTATTCTGATTAACTTCTGTCATCCCAAAGATTCAAAACAATGTGACGTAGTGGTCTGTGCGCGGCTGTCGCAGTGCAGGGTTCGGGGCGCATGCCCCGGGCGCCTAGCGGCCGCCACTCCATGTGTGCTACAAACCACACGCTCCTTTCACTACATCCTTTGTTTTTGTCCACACACATACCATTAATTTAGAATTCTCTTTTTCAAGCATTCTTTTCCTTTTATTTTAGGCTCAAATGCCTGACTATTGTAGCAGGGTTTTTTCACGAAAGACTTAATTAAAAAGAGTTATAGCAAGGGAATAGAGGATTACAAGCGTGATGATATTCCATGACAATGTCTGGACGGCGTTATAAAATGTGATGAAGTAATTTCAATGGATTGAGTACGTAGTGACACAGGATAAATGTCATCGAAAAACTGTAACGAATTGATGGACTGGGCGAAGTGTGTGCAAGTGGCTGAAGAAGATGCGGGGTCGATGCAGCAAGGGCGCGGACGTTGCGCGCGCGCTGCACCGGCTGGCGTTCGCGCTTTGGCGTGCAGTGTTCTACCTGCAGCGAGTGCCGGAGCGGACGCGACGCTCGCGCAGCCTCGCGGCGCACACTCGTGCTCCTACTGTGGTCTGTCTTAAGGCCCCGTTTCCACCAAAGCGAAGACAACCGGAGCGAAGGGCTGACTTGCGGGAATCGACCTTGGGTTCTCTCTTATGCTTGGTCGAATCCGCTCCGCTTTTCTACGCTTTGGCGTAACCGGGCCTAACTCCTACGAATACCACGAACGCTCGTAAAGCTATATGTGACCTATTTTTACACTTTTAAATATCCGTTTTTAAGGCCGTATAAAATATGTCTGTTTATTACGCACGCGCATAAAACAAAATAACAGTACCAGCCTAACGTCAGAGATCGACGCAGAAACTCTTGAGTTTATGCCGTATCAACGTTTGATACTTGGTTAGAGGAACGTAAAATATTTATTGAGTTAGCTTAGTTTTTTACCTTAATGGTCCAGCACATTTTTCAGACATCACGTATACGTACTGTAATGAGGTTTTTACAAGTAGCATATACCAATAAAAAGTTAGATACCTAATTATCTTACATTTTTGCACCATTTTTTACTCATTTGTCATTGGGTTTTTTGAAGACAGCTGCCACGATCTAGCCTAAAAACACTTTGATAGCCAGGTACTGCCTGGCTATCAATATTTTAAGTGTTTTTAGGTTATAACAATTTATTTAGCTTTAGAGTTACTTAGTCACGTTAAATAATAACAATGTAGTCCTCAATTAATCAGCTGTAATATGGCGCGATATAAGCTGCAGTAATCACTTAAGCCGCGCCCAGAGGGGCTCATTTGTCAGCTTTATTGACGGGACCCGTCCATCCGATCGCGATACACTCGGGGAATGACGGAAACTTAGACCAGCACACGTTTCACGTCTCGTGGTAACAATAAAACTTTAGTAGTGTTCTGAGGAAACCGTAGTCAGTTTCGCGTAAGTGCTACGATTTACTTTGACGATCTGTTCAAGAGATTTTGGATCCAAGACTTTTAATGCAGCATTTATCAACACAAGTTTGCGCGATGAACAAACAAAAAAAGTTGTTGATCGAAGATTTAGATATAAAAACGTTTTTGCTCTTATCGCGGAAAGTGCTACGGTTTTTGCTATGACTGCTACGAATTTCGTAGCAGATTTTTTAGTTGGAAAATCTTTTTTATCTTTATTTTCTGTATTGTTGCTTTTATGATCTCAAACGGTTAACATTGATAATCTTACTTATATAATTATTACGTGTTTATCATTAAACTAAAACCTGGCAGCCATTTAGAGCTACTATACTATACTTAATTCAAAACTCTAAAAGCTAACAAAAATTGACATTATTATGACATGTATCGACGAGTGTACATGTAAACAACTCAACCACACATTCATTACAACATTATCTAAACAGGATTTCAGCTGACAAAGAAACGTTCATCAAGTGTTGTCAATAGAACTGTCACGACAACTAAACCACAAACTACACCAAGCCTTCGAAATGAAATTATGTGCCGCACAAAGCTCGCCTTAGTCAACGACATTAGATAGTGAAATGAAATGCATTCCTCAATGCCACCTCGACGTACTATACAATAATAATATTTCTGTGAAACGAAATCCCATCAACTCGAAGCCGACATTGAGAAAAAATGACAAGGATTAAATTACTACTTTTGATTTCATTTTAATGACAGCCCGACCTCGCGGGGCTTTTCAAAGATTTATTTCGCAATAGTCACAGTAATAACAGCCTGGCAGTAATCTGTGGTGTGATGTTTTAATAACATTAGTTTGTTTTTTTGTTTCAGAGTCGAGCCGTGAGTGCGCCTGCCACCCCGGCTTCAACTACATTTTCGAGAGAACAGGTATAAAAAACTCCATTATTTTTGAACAAATGAAAGACAGTATTTTTATTATATAATTTTGTTTTTATTTTCAAAAGATACAAGACCGTTTATTCTGCACAAGTTGTAGAATAATTACGATCTGCGACCGGTGTAACGTGTAACCTTAACCTACCATATCAGTAGTTTCTGATCAACAAATTAATTAACCGTTACATTAAACAACATTAAGTGATTGATAGCGATCATGTTTGTGTACAAACAGGAAACTAATTGATTATATCTCTTAGAGAGATCGAGACCGTTAGAGACTATTAGAGAAAAATAAAACCTCCTATTTATATGTATTTTTTGCTGACTACAGCGAATATGAAATGAGCATATTATTTTACGTAACGCAATCATAATATTCATATCATGTATTTTTTTGGCACGATACCAAACCACTTGAACGCATGATATGTTTTCTCAATAGCTACCATAAAATATAGATTAGAGTTGTTTCTTTTTAGTTTGAAAAGTTTTTCTTTTCATGTCTATCATTCTTCGGAGATGGAACGGCGATTCCAAAGTCTGTCTAGCTTTAATTACTCTTGCTAGTCCATTCTGGCACAGGTTTGATTGTGAGAATTTGTAAAAGATAGATTGGATGGTATTTTTGTTCCTATACACATTACAAAGGACATAGCCACTGTACTAAATTGTATAAACCTTCCTATAGAACATTATAGTATACATTTATACAGTTTCTCGAAAGGTACACCTTTTACATTTCATTGCAAAAGGAAACTAAACTTAAATCTCAGCAATTTTCGCAATTATCTTTAATCAACCATAATAAGCATTTTAATGGGCCATCGATACAAATAAACGTCTTGTGCTCAAATAGCCTTAATTTACATCACATAGAAGCGGGGCTTACGCATCGGCTACTCTAATCGGATTAAATGCATTGAAGGCGAAGCTCGCGGAGTACGCAGCTTCGCGTCGCCCGCGCGGCTGCGCCTACGCACCGCTTGAGACACTTTCACAGAATTATGGCGCGCCTACGACCTTATGTTGGCTGACATAAACACTTAAAAGCAAGACAAATCAGGGCTTTTCTCTTCGCTGTCACCTTTCTATTCTAGTTTATTGGAACAACAGTATGCTTTACATAGTTTTCCACGCGTCGGGTTTTATTGCATAAAGCGGAAATTATGACGGGATTAGTTGACTCGAACTTGTTTTGAAGATTGGACAAATGTTTACGAGTCCTTAACACTGCACACCCGGCGAGGAACACGTGTTATAGTCGAATGTACAAGAGGGGTCCTAAAATAACTCCTTGTGAACACTTGTGATTGCTGTGTATTTTTTATTTCCTGTGTGTCGACCTTGTGATTTTTAGGAATGATAATGGGAATATGGGTATTATATTTGATTTTACACCCACTCTTGAAGTAAATGTTACTGCGCAAACCGGTAGGTCATCGAATGGAATAGAAGATAATTTTCACTAACGTTTTGTTGTAACCGTTATAAGCTGAGGTACGAAAGAAACTGATTGTATTTTTGTTTTGTTGTCAAATTGATTCAATTGTTCTTGTTATCATCTCATAATGTGATCATTGAAGCGTTGAATTTCTGTTGTTTATGCGCATCGGGTGGAAATGCGATATTCTGGCCGATATTCTGGAGTCAATGGACTCCATTAGCCTAGGCACAAGGGTGATACATTTTATTATTAATGCTCTGTACATAAAGGACATTCTTTATATTCAAATCAAGAATTATTTCAAGCGATGGCGTGTTTTTGCCTTTTTCATCATTACGGTACCCTTTTCTAATCTAATACTGTAACGATAAAAAGGTCAAGTTCGGATGTAGGGAAAAATCTACGAAACTGCTGATCTGATTCTGAAAATTCTTTTACA
Source organism: Xestia rhomboidea (assembly GCA_963853795.1). Taxonomy (NCBI): domain Eukaryota; kingdom Metazoa; phylum Arthropoda; class Insecta; order Lepidoptera; family Noctuidae; genus Xestia; species Xestia rhomboidea. The sequence goes on from OY970764.1 coordinate 11,364,259, forward strand.
TATGGGGAGCTACATTATCGTCGAGTGTCATAGGCTGTATTTAAGATTTCTCGTGGCATAATTACCGACCATAACGCGAGGGAAGCTGTGGGCAAAAGCTAGTCTAGCTAGTAAATAACAATATTCCTTGACCTGCCATCACCTGACGTCCGTAGCTCAATTAGTGTCCTTGTTTACTTCCCTTCAGACTGGAACCAAAGGTAGGAAGAACTCAATTTAAACTCATTTACACGAGCATCTTCAAGATCTTGACGCATTACGTCATCGTTAAAAGTTTTTTCTGAATTTCTCCTATACTTAGATGTAGAAAATCGGTTTAGCCAATCTACCTTTATACTGAACTTCGCCGTATCTGGAGTTAACTAGTTTTCTGTGGCAGCTCAATCTCTGTATCTGCATCCCGATGATTGTAAGACGTTCGCCTCTATTACAAAGGATTATAAATAATATCTGGATGAGCGAGCTTTGCTCCGTGAAAAAATGAAACCTAGGTAGATCGATTTATCGCCCCCGAAACCCATTGCATACCTACTAAATTTAATGAAAATCGTTGAAGGCGTTTCCGAGATTCAGATTACATATATATAAGAATTGCTCGTTTAGAGGTATAACATACTAGAACTAGCGAAGTGTAGATGGAATTTTCATCCACCTTTCCTTTTGAGTACTCTTGTATCATCATTATTATGTTTCCTTTTTTTGGTTATTTGTCATCATTTGTCTTGTGTAATTTCAAGGGTGATTTGTTTTAACTCTTGTATTTTTGGTTACCCAGGGTGGTTCCCGTTCAGCGAGTTACCCTGGTGGACCTGGCAGCAGACTGGACCTGTGCTATGTGGCGGAGCGCATGCTGGCGCTGCACCTGCCCGAGCGAGACGCGCATGCAGAGGCCCAGGCCGCGCATATGCTCACCAATAAACATGGAGAACATTTCATGGTGAGTGCGGTTACTATTTTGTTTTAAATTGACCAATTTAAACCTACTACTCTCACAATGGCAGATCCCAATAAAAATAATACCATAATAATGCATGCTTCTCAAAAAAATAAAATACTTTAAACATTCATTGAATTAATCATTCCTAGTAAGGCATTATGTTATAAATTGACGTTAGTGGAGAGTGAAATAAATAAGATTGGTTGTCTTTTGAATATAGCTGATACTTAGTAGCTATCGAAAGGTATCATTAAAATAAAGTATGTCTACATCACTTAACAATAATAAATTTAAAATAAACTCACAGTTTCCACCCCTTCCTCCCTGTGGACTGATTTATATCAACAGCAGGATAAAACGCAGTCATAGATCACGCAGCAAATAATTACTGAGTTTTCATATTTTCATTAGTGTAGAATTTTATGTTAAATATTTTAATTAGAGGAAGTGCTGCCCACATAGTGGGCGCGTCGCCGTCTCCGAAGCGGCGCTTTGAAGAAGTATTTTATTTGAAAAGTAATTTTATAAGACGAGCGTTTAATTGGTACTAATTTTAAAAGAAAAAATATAAATGAATTGTGGGTAGTGGCCTATGGAAATAGTATGTATCTACAAACTGCAATTCGGTCGTTTTGAGATACTATCAGATAAACGAAAGACAGTTTCCTAATCGAAATTATAGAAACAAATAAGTACTATTTTAACAAATCTTTTGTAGTAACTATCAGCTATCACAATCTCCAGGTACAACATTGGAGCTACAAACTCTAATGTAAATTTGACCAGCATCCATTTATAGCAGTGGTGTGGTAACTCTAATGCTGCAGATAAGGGACACCCTGCCTTTAAAGTCTCCTAGGTTAGTTGTGAGACCTTTGGTCTTACTTTAAAAGAGCCGTAAATTAGGATTAAGTTAGTGGTAGTTATATCCAAGTAGTTCAGTTTGTTCCTTTTTCATTACGTCCATATCGTTATCAATCTTTTTTTAGATTTTCTCGCCTCTTCGTAAGTTCTGCTTTGTATTTTAGTAACTAAAGTGAGCTTATAAAAATGTAGGAGTTTATTTTAGACGGAAACCCACCCTACGATAAAGAAGAATTACGGGATACATATTAATTAATTAATATGTATCCTGCCGGGGCTGCGGGACTATTCGAAAGAGATACCGTGGCCCCGGAACACAAAGGACGATGAAGGAACATGGATAGGTTTTAGTCAGTAAAAGTCTGACACTCCCTCCTGCTCCGCCCAGTGCGGGAGGAGTCATTTGATGATTTCCCATCCTAAAAAAAAGGGTAGAAATGGGTCAAAACTGAACAGAGCCTGTAGCTTTTAAAAGTATACAGTTTTTATGGTGGACGAAATGAGATTGAATGTATGAAGATTAAATTAGTTACGAATTGGGACATTTTTCACTTGCTTTGCACGTCTTGTTTAGTTGTCGAAATAGGAAAACGAAACGGGGACGTACCCGTTGCCAGCACTATGTCTCTAGAAAAGGAATCTCACTGTCACTTTTTTCAAGGGGTTGCACGTCAGCCATGCATCCTTACCATTCCCCATCACTTCGCTCTGTTCTAACATCTCTGTCCGGATCCTTTTGTGTTAGCATTCAACGATCTACTTTGTAGATCTCTCTCAGGATCTCTTACCAGGAACAGCTATACATATAGTTGATATTTATCATTACTGTTTCTATCTTTCCCAGGTATTCGAGGTGAGCGGCGGCGACAGCGCGGCAGGTGTTGGGGCAGCACGAGGCGTGTTCGGGCGCGCTCGCTCGCTCGGCTGGGCCGGCGACCTGGCTCCTCCACTCGAACGCCTCTGTGCCGCTTGCAAACACATAGAGAGCTGGCTCGCTGCTCATCCAAAGAACGTTGCCATACTACTTGCATGGTAAATATCAGATTGATGAGTTGCTCGATTAAGCCAAGAGCACCCGTTATTATATTATATGACGGAGCTACAGACACCTGTAGGCTTAACCAAGTTGACAGTCTACAATCGTTAACGCATAGAAAACTAACCAAATGTATGGGAATGACATCATTTCAACGTTAAGTCACGTGGTCGAAACAAACGAATAAAAAACTTTTAAGTTCATTCAAAACTGTAAGTTGGCTACGATTTATATGGGATGTAGCAATCACGATTGTAGAAACGAATACATTTTATTCTATCATCTTAACCGATGTTAACTTGTCTACGAAGTTTTTATTTGCTTGTTTTGACCACGTGACTTAACGTTTACGATTGTAGAAAGAGAATCGATACGAATCGTTTGTAACTTGGCTAGGCCTGCAGCTCATGTATGCTTTTGGGCGTGTTCAAAGTGCCAGCAACGCCTTGGTGCAAGTTTGCATGTGATGTTACATCACTGATGAAAATTACACACAAGCTTAATGCGATTCATGGAATCTTTTTAGTTTATGTAGTTATGACTAAATGGCGTTACATCATCTAATTTTCTTCATTAAAAGGACCTGTTCTTATCAGGAAGATGGATGGTTATCATGACTAAATCCATTTGTTTTCCAACGGTATTATATCACATGGCGCTAATAATCAATCAATTAATCCAGCTGTCAGCGTGAGGCGGCGGACTATAAGGAAAACAGATAACGTTTTTAGTAAATTTTCCGGGTGACCATAATCAAGCAAGACTCGTAGATAATTTTTCACACGTTTAAATAGATAATACTGTTAATACATAGATTAGGAACATAGTTTTCCCTCTAATTTCTGTTATTCTAAGTTATTGTAGTAATATCGATTTTGTTTTCTACATAAAAGTACTTCATAAAAAATATTATATGCACATATTAGTCCACATCTACCTATTTGAAAATCAGGGGATGACCTGACGTTCCCTTGGCCCATTTATAAATTGGGTTTTATTTAACAGAGTTTTTAATGTTAACTTTTTGATTGTATTTCAGGGGCAACCGCGAACGTCTCGGGGTACTGGTGGCAGCATACATGCACTACTCAGCCATTTGCGGTGCGCCTGAGCATGCCCTCGATCGATATGCCATGAGAAGATACCTGGACGACAGAGTACCTGTTTTCCAACTACCAAGCAATAAACGGTAAATATAACATCACTTCTTATGTACTGTCTTTGTTATGGATTTGATCTCCGTCAGTACCACACAGCAAACGATTCAAATGGATCCAGTCCGTCGGTATCAAGGTTCGGACTTTCCGAAATCGGGCGGAACAAAGCTCAAATTTAAGGATAAGAAAAAATTTGCAGCCCTCTTGAAATGGCTCTTTCTACCTATAATTATGTACCACAGTGGCTTTATCTGACGGCCGGCTTCATACTTACCTGCGAATGTAAAGCTCCCAAAAGACCCATACTTGGCTAGGTATTACTTAGTTGTAGTATTAGTAAGATATATTATGTTCTCCTTGTTCGCAGCTACATCGACACATTTGCCGGCCTGCTGGCTGGTCAGATCCGAGTAAACGCAGCGCCCCTACATCTGACGCACGTCAGCGTGGCAGGTTCCCTCGCGTCTCCCGCCACGCCCACCATCGCCTTCCTCAAGATATACGAGAACTTCGTCTGTGTTTACACGTCAGGCAAGTAACAATAACGTTTGAGTTCAGGGTACTTTCAACCGCACTTCAGTACAGGAGACTTGAACTACGAATACAGAATGTCAAAACCATGAATATGCGGTTGACTGAAAAGAGTTACGAAGTTTTTTTTGGCGTGACATTGAAAGCCGCTGTTGGTTAACTGAAAATTGAAGATGGCGGCGCTAGTTTCTATTTCCAATTATACTTGCACAACGTTACCTACTTACAATGACAAAGTTTTTGACTTGAGAGCCTCTCGATCAAATTCACAAGGATATCTTGAACTTTCTCTTGTATAAACATATTTGAACGCTGTCCCCAAACCCATCGCGCTTTTAGCGTACATTGCAAATATTGAGCGACACGATGATAATCAAATATTGACATGAACCGTAATGACAAAGCCTACATCGAGTAACCGGTTGCTTATGTCTCAGGCTACATTAGCTGTAGACCGTAGACACTAGACAGGTAGGTAAGTAGTAAGCTAATCGATCCTGTATACATTTGTAGAGCCTTCCGTTTTGTAAGCGGTGATTTTAACTGTTTCAATAGCCGAGGATACTTGGGTATCCTCAATATGGAGCTCGAGAAGTCGTTTATCCTGTAACAAGGTTATGAACGTCAGTCGGTCTACGTAAAATAGTACTACTATTCAGTTACATCCGGTAAGACGGGAAACCGGAAGATTATCATTGAGGTATCGCTCTAAGAGCATTTTTAAAACTTCTGTATGTCTAATGTTATGTTGTATTGTGCAGGTCTATACATGGTGAACGGCGGTGGCTGGACGGTAGGCGTTGGACGGCTGGCACTACGCGGCGACGTAGTAGTGCGGGCGTACCGGCGTGCGGCCCAGGCGCGGCCCGGTGCGGGCGCTGCGGGCCCCGCGGGGCCGGCGGGCCCCAGCCAGCGCCGCCTGGTGTTCGCGTGTCAGTTCCACACGTGCGCCGTCGCCGACCACACGCTCTCCTTCACTAAGCAGCAGCTCGATCATGCCGTGCACGGTAACCATCACCTTTCTGGCTTTCAGACAAATGTCAGTCAGAGGTTACACTGTCAATTTAGTGACAGTGTGGTCCGATACTTTGATCAGGTCAAATTGACGAGATCAGAGGATCGTTTACGGTAGGTAAACGATCCTCTATATTGATTGTGTATCCTCTGTCTAACGTGTAATTCTGTAATATTACTCAGTGCACTTGTCAAAATACTAGTCAAGTCTTTTTCTCCTACGATGTTTTCTTTCCTTGTGCCATAGAAACGAAGAAACTGTTAAATAATTTGAATGCGTTCAGAATGGGCGTTAAATTATGTATGTTTCTAAATGAAGTATTATTTCTTTTTCTATGCTTTTTCTAGCATTGAATGTGTTTTCTTTGCTGCATACTTAACCCTCATAAAAATGCTACCATCCATAAGATCTTAAAGTGAAACAAATCGTTTTATTTACACCTTAAAACACTAATACGTATGCCGCTTCTTAATCTGCCTATGCCACAAACGGATTCGAACGAATCTAAATTCTATGCGATAGAGCTATATACAAACAGTCAGAGAAATGTTTATTTTACCAAATTGACCACCAACTTAAATAACCCGCATGGGGTAATAGGGGGTTTAAATTAATTATAACACTGAAAATAGCCGTAGTGTGTCAAATCGATAAACCATTCATTTCCCCGACTGTATATACAAAACATATTAGGTACATACGAGTAGGTAACTACATACCAGACAAAGATATTTATTTCAATAAGTCTTGTTGTAGACAAGACTTATTGAGTGCAATTACGCCAACGTGATTTTGTTATCAGGAAAATTGCTTGAACCATTAAGTGTGAGGTCAAACTAATAAATTCAACTGTAAGGAAAACGCTTATTTAATGCTATGGATATAAAAGAGCCAAAATAACATTACTTGTACTCAATTACGTTTTTATGCAATTCATAATTACAATTATTTATTTAGCGAGTTACAATGAAGTTATTTTTATTGTAATTGAATTGGCGGCAATTTGCACTAGTGCCAGAGAGTAGGATTGCTGAGAAGTTTTGTACGTTTCTTGAAGAAACCGCTAAAGAACTTTAAAGTTATGAAGTTCCAAATCACGGCTGATGCTGAGCCCTGGGATCGATCCCCAGGTCGAACCAAGAGTTAACGAGTTTTACCATTAGGACTTTTTCTGTACCAGTTCCGAGTTTGGGTTTTTGTGCGTATTTGATGGCAATAGGCTCGTCCCCAGGTAGACATGGGACTAAGTTAAATATAACTGTAAAATGAGGGTGTGTAGTCGGTGTCCCGAAATAAATATCTACCACATCAAATAGGTAAACTGCAAGGTTTCCACATATCTGGCTTATACAGGGTGTAAACAGACTCTTCACGAAGCCGTCAACCAAGCTTTCTGTACATCAAATTAAGTAACCCTACGCAAAAATTATTGCTGGGAAATTACTTTTTTTTTTTTGGGATGAAAAATCACGTTTTTCGGTAGGACTCAATGTAACGCACTTGAAATATTGTGCTGATGGATTAATTGAATAGTACGGGGGTCGTGAAGGTGTTTAAAGTAAAAATCTTACATTAAAAACATGTATTAAAAAAAAAACTTGTGAAGAAGTTGGAACTTTGACCCCCAATTTCTCCGTAACTAGAAGGTTCCAGCTCAAAAAACTGATCGCAATGACGGGGAGAACAACTGCCTTTCGGCTTCGTTAAGAATCTTTTACACCCTTTATTATGTTATGTGCTGACTTCTCGCTTTCTGAACAGATCCCTCATTTCCGAGCGACGGTGCGGTGGAGCTGGTGTTCCTCCGCGGCGAGGGGGGCGGGGGCGCGGCGCCGGCGCCCACGCCCGCCGCCCCGCTCCGCGCTGCCCCCGACGCCCTCGCTCGTGCAGACTCGCTCGAACATCTGCGACCGCTGTCCACACTCACCGATGATGATCCTGGTAAGCACAGATAATGACATAATTAATAGTACCCGGTCGTTAATACCAAGAGTTAGACACAGACAGTCACATGATGACAGATGGTACAGACGCGACGCTCTACTCTACAGAAAGAAGTGCTATGTAGGGTGTAATTTTTCGTCTGCAATTTTTTTTAAAGTTTGCTGTTCCATACATTGTGACCGTATAAGTATTGTATTTTCGAAGAAAACAGCGGCTTTTTTTTTAAATTGCTAATGAAAATTTTTTATGTGGGGATAGGGTGTCGCAATTTTTTTTTATGTGGAGAGAGTGGGTCGCAATAATATATGTACTGAATACGTGGTATTCGTTTGTGCGTTGATGTCCCTTCCACCCAGTATTAATGGTCATATATTGCACTATTCACCACACCTTGGTGAAAACACTTTGACCTTGCTGGCCTAGCGTAGTACGAAGTTTTAATAGACTCAGAGGCCAGCTTTTCCTGGCCGTGATTACATTTAGTTTTTCGGTTCGATATCACATTTATTAAAACCAAAGTCAAAACTTCTAAATTGGAAGCAGTGATATCCGACCGAAATGTTGTTGCTGCCACACCACACAAATGTTTTAGCATGGTTTTAGCTAACATAATTTCCAACGGAGTGCTCGTAAATATTTGAATGTCTTTGAACGTAGTAGGTACACAAGCAGGAATCCGCATTATCCCGGTCCTTTCCAATTGAATGTTTTCATTATTTTTACCTTAATTTATGAAAAAAAAACAGGTCTTTGAAAATTAACTTTGTAAAGGCAAATCTTCAGAATTACGTCGAATAACCAACAGTCGTCAAAATGAAAAATGCACGTCAAAGATGCTATAGCAAAACTGTAGTAAGTATATTTTTAGGAAACTTAAAATTTCGCCTAGGTCACGTTCCTCGTAGAAAGCTCGTAGACCCCTCGTAGTCCCCGCGTAGACACCTCGTAGACTCGTTATAGACCAATTAACCAACGTAGGCCAATGAGTATATATAGGTACAAACATGCTTAAATATTCAAATACGTGATCTGTAAAAAAAACCAGCCAAGAGCGAGCCGGACTCGCGCATGAAGGGTTCTGTACCATCGTAGTAGGGGCAACAGAAATACACATTTTTTAAACATTTCAGCTGTCTACCTATTACGGTAAAATACAGCCCGCTGACAGACAGATGACGGACGGAGGGATGGACAGCGAAGGCTTAGTAATATGGTCCCGTTGGTTACCCTTCCGGTACGGAACCCTATAAAGGAGAGCAGTTATAGCTAACATTATTAAAACCCGATAGACCAAGTCATTAGCAAGTGATCAAATTCTCCATATACAGGGTTATTTGTAAAACACCGACCACCTCTCAGGACTGTGTTACTAACATCATAATCAACAACTTTTGTTCTATGACTTTTAAAAATTCATCATATTTTAGTTCATCAAATTTTCGTACAAAAATAAAAATATTTAAATTGAACGCTTTAAATGTCAAGAAATCTATGCGAAATTTTTAAAGTCATAGAACGACTTTAAAAATTCATCATATTTTAGTTCAACAAATTTTCATTAAAAAAAAAATAAATAATTGAACGCTTTTACGGGCCCTCGCCGCACTGACCCCGCTCCCCTCACTATTGTACTATCGCTTTCTTTTGCTTCGCATAGATTTCTTGACATATAGAGCGTTCAATTTAAATATTTTTATTTTTGTACGAAAATTTGATGAACTAAAATATGATGAATTTTTAAAAGTCATAGAACAAAAGTTGTTGATTATGATGTTAGTAACACAGTCCTGAGAGGTTGTCGGTGTTTTACAAATAACCTGTATATTATAAATACCTAATTGAAATATGTAGTTTTTGGCTAATTTTAACTTTTTTATGGCAAAGTATACAAGATGTCAGTAGAATTTATAATTAAAATGTTGGATCATTCTAAAATCAAAGACTACTTTTTAGCTTTGTTTATTCATTAACCTGAAAGTTTCATGTTCTCAAAAATAACAAAACAAAAGAAGGTATAGAGATCATATCTAAATCCACTAACTACTACCTGTACTTGGGTACGTATAAATTAAACCTCGAGCTAAGGGGCGTGGTCCCGAAGCAATTTCGCGGATGGGAAGCATAAATTAATAACTGGAGTGCTAATCCAGTAAAATGCGCTCAACCTTGACTGAGTGACTCGACCATTATGTCGGATAAGTTTAGCGGTTACAGTAGAGTTATTTGTTTAGCTTCGAATAGAGCAAACCTGAGTTTTAGAAAAAACGTTTTTGTGTCGTGTTTATACAGGGTGTAAACCACCTCATCACGAAGCCGTCAACCAAGCGTTCTGTACAAGTGTCAAGTACATCAAACTAAGTAACTTTACGCAAAAATTATTGCTGGGAAACTTTTTTTTTTGGGGTGAAAAATCATGTTTTGTGGTAGAACTCAATGTAATCCACTCAAAACATTGTGCTTGTTGATGGATGGATTGAATAATGCGGGGTTCGTGGAGACGTTTAAAGTAAAAATCTTACATTAAAAACTTGTATTAAAAAAAAAAAACTTGTCACAAAGTTGGAACTTTGACCCCCAATATCTCTGTAACTACAAGGTTCCCAGGTATAGTGTAGAGTAGAACAAAAAAATGATCGCAATGACAGGGAGAACATGTGCCTTTCGGCTTCGTTAAGAGGTGTTTTACACCCTATATATATCATTGAAACATAACAATGTTTAAACTTACACTGTCACTGATGGGATATCTTCCGTGATTATTTAATACTACCTTCTGCCAGCGGCTTCGCCCGCATAAAGTTTGATAATTGTCCCATGGAATCTTACTACCGGGATAAAAAATATTCTGTGTGTTAATCCAGGTTTTATACTATCTGTGTGCAAAATTTCATTCAAATCCGTTCAGTAGTTTTTGCATGAAAGAGTAACAAGCATCCATGCATCCATCGCATTTATAACATGTATTAGTACGACTTATAATATTAGTAGGATTTTTGACGGTGTGGTGTGTATATCGGGAGCTCAAAATAATCGATAATCACGGAAGATATTCCGTAAGCGTAAGTTTATAAACTGTGAAAGCTTAAAAAAGCGTTGATAATAATGTTTTTAGTGTCGAAAAAGTACATAGACTCACACGCACCCTTTTCCATCCACAAATATAGCTACCTAAATGGCGATTTGTGGGCGTACTAAAGATATACCTCTGCCAAACCTTTTGAAATTACAGGTGTTATGTTATGTTAAGTTTACAAATAAGTAACTTAATTATCATGTTACACTTAAAACAAGGAAATTAAATCTTCATGATTCGCCTAACCGCGTTTTATTAGTTCAACATCCGCAAGTTCTAATCTATTCTTGTAAGCATTAAAAGCTTGTCTAACGATTTGTACGAGGGGTTTCCACATGTGGCCAGTGCCAGTGGCATGGCAAGTGAAGCAGAACATCCGTCTGCCATTACTGGCAACAATGTGACTGACTTACTTCAATATTAACTAACTTGCGTAATAGCCCTTTTGACAGGAACTGGCTGAAATGGGGCCCATTTCGTACATCCTGTGTACATTTATTAATATCCATTCAGTAAGATTTCGTCAAGGTATATTAAAGTCGCGGTTGATCAAATACTAATAAAGTTTTGTTATTTCAGACGTAGTACTAAAAGTCACAAATCATTGAAAAATATCACAAAATGCTAAAGCTGTAGTTAATCTCAAGTTACCAATTAGTAAACTAGGTTACTTTGTAGTGAAACTGAAAGTCCCGTAACTGAAATGTGTCATGTGTGTTGACAAAGCGACCTAACTACACCGGTTAGCGAGAGGTCGCGTGCGGTGCAGGTGTCGGCCAGTCGGCTATTTTAGTGATGTGTGTCCGCCGGCGCCCGCCCGCCCAGTCCGTCCGCGCCCGCCTAGCGAGCCGCCACGCACGCGCACGTCCCTAGCCCTCGTTACCGGTACAAACTTTTAACATCAATCAAAACATTCGTAAACTCGACCCCAAAATAAAAAAGTTACCCTAAATTCGTTACAAGTTCTAAAACAGTTAATGTTGTCAAAAAAACTTTGAAGAAAAGCATCTAACAATTTCTTTCGGATATTTCGAGGCTCGCTAACAAAATCACAATCGAGGTGAGTGTGACATTAATTTCGCCGCTAGTGAAGCCGTTTTATGACTTCAAAATTAGTGAACGTAGTTCCATTGAATTAGTGTTCCGATTCATATATGGAGGCAATGATTGATTGTGCGTGTCTAAATCTTTACGAAGAGTGTGTTGGAATAAATTGAAAGTGTCTACAGAGTCGGCTTTTCATATTAACAATAGCAGGTCTCGAGCAAAGATAACAATAGGCGGTGTTAGTGCTAACGACAAATGAGATTGGAGTCGCTTGGTCGGCGCCTGACCGCTAATTGACCGGCGAGCAGAATCGCTGATGTATGTCCACTGACTCGGGAACGACAGCCTGCCCTTAGGGCCACCATTCGACACACATCAATTTAATTCGATACGAGAATCAAGTTCGCCCATACGGGTATACAGGCAATAAATAATCATGATCGCTGTCTGTGTCAGTAACCTAAGCAGCGTGTTTGTCTTATCTTGATTTGGTTTCTCAGAAAATCTCAAGAACCGTTGACGTCTTAGTCGGAGATACAAAAAAATAATCTCCTTACGAGACATAGTACTATGTTTATAAATTGAACAAAAAAAGTTGCGCTAATAAGATTACGAGTGTCCGGTACAACACGCACTGAGGTCAAAGATTCGTACCTACTTGTACTTATGTCAGCCATGTCAGCCCATACCTAATGAATTTTATATTCACACGCAAGGCTATGTTTACCGTGACGTCATCTGCATCGTGCAAAAAATATAGGTTGCGAACTTGCGGTCCTGTCGAACGCATGTCGAATTAATCAATCTACAATGTCGGTACATGCTGTAACTCTGTGCGAACTATAGAGTGATTTGTTTAAGACACTTGTGTATTTTTAACAACATATTTGTTTGAGTTTTGCATGGTTCATTTAAAGAACTGATTCATTGAGCATTTGTTTGTTTAAATTGTCCATCCATTAGCCGATCCACTCTGCAGCCGTCTGATCATTGTGTACACCTAAGATTGTACGTACCTACTTAAGTACCTACATAGTAGCGTATCGATCGGATGGGAGTTTATCCGCGCTTGCTTACCCTGACATTACGCACACATGTCCTGCCGCGATAGCTATCAGTATTATTTTATCGCCTGAGCTTTCAGTTTTGATGAACAGTCAATACTACCCGCGTACATACGACAGACGTGTGCTCGTGTTCAGTGCTTTTACGAAGCTAATTACAGCACTTTCTCTTTCATTAAAAAATAGCCAATTAATGTGAAGTGTTACTAAGTGTGCTGAACTTCTGTGCTCCTAAAATCTTGTTATATTGACATCGACGATAGCTCCTTATCAGCCAATCAGCTCCTGCAATACTGTAAAAATTCGCAAAGCTATTCATTCTAAGATCAAAATAAGAGCATTAATATGCAAATGTTGTTCAAAATAAACGACATTCCTCACTAAGAAAAAAGATAAAAGAGCGAAACTGGTTAGAATTCGGAGCTAACGTCGAATAACGAACGTAGATAGCCCAACGGTCAGTGCCGAGACTGCCGAGCCGTATTATTATGCGGTAGAGCTTAGAGTTTCGCAGAACCCCAAGGTGGTGCCTGTGATGACATCACTGCGTCTGCGCGCTCACCAACACACGCTCACCTTCATAGGTACCAGCGGTTATCGCAACATTGTTAAAACAACACTGTGCAAACAGTATATCCCTCCCTGCCAGCACTTTTGTGATATACGAGCGGTGGGTGTGACTCGCACATGTCCAAAGCTCCACGGCTCCACCGCATCGCGGTCACGCTCATTTTCAATTGTTAACGAACTAAAATCTTGTTGGACACGAGTTAGTTTGATGTTCCAATGACTTTTATAGATGTAGCTGTCGTAAACACAGCGTGTGTATCATATAGCTTTGGGGAATCAAAACTCGACTATTGAGACTTCCGCAAGATTCGTTGTCATTCTCATGATTTGACGAAAATCCAATCCAATTTACAGAGCTTATTTTTCCGTAAAGCATAATTAACAGTAGATAAAAATTATTTACATCACAGTTTAGGTTTTTCTGTGAATAGATACCGGAGTGAGATAAAATCACAACTCGCATAATCTTATCAATGTTTTAGGGATTGCGATCAGTACCATGTGTGTCGGTAATTAATGAATACAGATTTATTTATCTCCACGTGCGTGAGCCGTGAGATATATCGTGGGACGCGGCCGGCGCAGGCGACGCTAGGGCGCACATCCTCTTCCTGCGCTGCACATTTCGTAACACTAGCCCTCGCTCCCGACGCGTTATTTTCGTTGACAACACAGAAATAACCGCATCTTCCTTAACAGCGGCCGACGGCGACGGTCACCAGACGCTGACGTTGATATCTTTACACTAATTGCGTTATTGACAACTACAAATTTAGTTCAGTTTCGAAATCGAACATAGACGCGGCGCCGGCGCTCCGGACATTTCGCAGTTTATACAGTTCAGTAGGAAAAAATACAGAAGTGGCACGAAACGTTAGCTACGCGAACAAGACGCGCTCGTTATGTAAATTAGGCGAGTGATAGTGTCATTCCTCCTTATTTGCATTCAGTATTACACGCTTTGACACTTCAACGTCTCTAGCCATATCGTAAATGGTTGTTGGTCAAAATATTGTGTGGGTGGACTCGATCTTGTATTTATAATCAAGTTCGGCGCGGCGGCATAGCAGACAATATAGACACAACTGGTCACTTTTTTCCTACTATCGATTTTATATTATGTATCTCCAATGTATCATTTACCTATATGGTATCAATCGTCTTAAGTCCATCGTCGTAAAATTGAGCAGGTGTTGGTATATAAATGCTGGAGGTTGTTTCCTCGTTTGGCAATATCACCTTGAACCATCATGTAAGACCATCTAAGAATATTTAAAGTCATTTTGATATGACAGGGTTATCACGGAGGGTCATTACTGAGTTTTATTTTGCGGTCTTTACAGTCCATCTGTTCTTCGTAATATCTAGGCTACATTTTATCTTAAAGTAGAGATCAGTTGCGAATATCATTAGTGACAAAGACAGCTTCAACGTTTATTTTTAGCTTACATAAATGACCCGCGACGTCATTACTTTATTACTTCTATGTATACCGTTCTATGGCAGGCTCAGACTACAAGAGTTTTTATATGATTTCCGTATAAGAGTATGTACACTTATCTATAAGTAGGACGTGGTACCGGCACTTCATCAAACAACACTTAACGGTGTCATCCCGCTGCTGGACTAACGGGAAGCGAACTTAGTCCTTTTTAGGATGTGCTGGCTCTGTCGGGGCGACAGTAACTGCACCCGCTACTGTACCAGGTGGCACTCGACTAATTAAACAACCGGGACTTGCTCTACAGCGATATTATTACGTGTGAATATGATAATAATACAGAACTCGTCGTGTTACTTACCTACATGTTAATTTTGTAAATTAATTCTGTCCTCGTGCAAAGTGCAGTAGAAAATTATACACGTGCCAACCAGATAGATACACATCGTTGCGAAGAGGCCCCGCCGGTTTATTGGAGCGAATCGAATCCAATTTAAAAGCTATTCGTAATTAAACCGTCGCTAAACACATCGCCCCGAGGCAGACCTAATCACATTGAAGTTATGTGAGAAGATTTCGTAGTGTATTACACGCTATTTTAGTATTCGTTCTGAATAGATGAATTCCGTACAGGTGAGAACAACGGCAGCGCAGAAGGGTCCGGTTCGGGAGGCGAAGCAGGCGACGGGACCGAGGCGGCGCATACGTTCGGACCCCTCGACGGGTCCATCTACGCCACGGTAGTGCGCGCGGGCGGCGGGCCCTCCTCGCCGCTCAGCGCGTCCATGGACTCGGGCATCTCGTCGGCGGGGCGGCGCGCCGCGCCCAGCCCGCCCGACGAGCTCGACGCGCTGCTGGGCGACATGCTGCGCACCGTGAGCGCGCTGCCCGACCCACCGCCGCAGTCGCACGCCGACCGACCGCCCGACATACCGTACCACGCGCGCGCCGACTCCGCGCCCTTCACCTACGGAGCGCCCGGCCTGCGCCCCGGCATGCTGCGCGCGCCCAACCGCCTGGCCAGCCCCGAGCTGGTGCGGCGCGCCCTCGGCGGCGACCGCAACTACCGCCCCATCGAGGACGATGACGACGAGCGCACCGTCACCCCCGAGCTTCCCTCGCCGCGCACGCCGCTGTCCCCGCGCACGCTCAGGAAGCTGACGCACGAAGAGGTGACCACCACCACCGCTGCAGCTCCACCGGCGGCTTCTCCCATAAGGAATGGCAGGTTAGTCCCTTTATTCCAAAAATATGATATTTAAATAAATATTTAAATGTATGTAAACAAATGTCGTGACGGGTTAATTAAACGCATAAATATTTGTATAACTTCTACATAAATAAAGACAATTTTCCAAACCAGTTCTCCCTTCGCGTTAACTGTGGGTCTTAAGGAAATTCACTACTTTGAAGCATAAAATAAAATATGTCTTCTAAAATAAAAAAAATATTTACTTAATAAAAACTGAAAAAAAATGGGATGTATGATCTAAACTAAACATCCGTATTTTGTATGTATGTATTGTTTGTATTTCTAACTGGGGTCAAAGGCAAAACATTAAATTTTATATTAGTGTAATTAAAAGAAGGGGATCTGGTGGCAGATGTAAACATGTGTTCCTGTGTTGTAGGCGGTAAGGTCGCCTCCGCCCACACCGCACTGTGGACACTGTTTACATTCACAACCACATCGATCTCATTATTTATAGCAAAACCTAGTTTTAATATTCCAAATCCCAGAAGCAGCAAACATATAACTAGGGCCTAGAGCCGAGTGTCGGACATCAGTAACATCCGTAGGAGCACGGTGTATCTGTCAACTTAATCAGTAACAAATTGTTTGTAACCGAACTGTAGCAGAGTGCGTCGCCTCTTAATTTATTTAGCCGCGTTCCGCTCGACCCACTTCACTGTCAATGAAGAAGAGCTATAAAATATAGCATAACCAATCACGGCCATTACACCACACAGGCATAGGCTAATAATATATTTATGGTGTTCTGATTAATTGAGTAAACGAGGGTATCTGCATGAGTGCATCAAAGATTCAAAGACATCTCTACCGATATAAATGGAACTGAAAGAGCTTCGTAGATCAGGCATTTTTCATCTTTGTTATAGAAAGAGAATCTTTGTGTAAAGTGTATTCTACAGTTTCTTTTTTTAAAAAAAAAAACTTGAACGGATATTTCTCATTTTGAATTTGAAATTGGGCGCAGTTTTTGAGAACATGGCGGGACGCCTTAAATGGCTTACTCGTGAATTGAACAGAAGGAGTACATCATCGAGAGAAGTAGAAGCAATGGGGGAGGCCTTTGCCCAGGAGCGGGACAATTCGGGCTCATAAAAAAAAATACATTCCGATGAAAGTCACGAACTTGAGTTATGCATGAATTTTGTACCGAATTTGTTAGCCAATCAAGGCAAGATAGGGAAAATATACTGTAATGGAGGTACTAATTTCGCTAATGTTCATTGCGCACCAGTCGTTAACTCGACCTGGTGAAAGCTCTTGTACTATTAAATACTTGCGCTAAAAAGAGACCTGTATAGTGCTTAATAGTGCGGTGTAATAAACATTTAACCCTATTTACTTTCCAAGTTCATATGTGTCATGGCAATTTATGAAAGCACTAAACTCTTGCAGTCAAGGTTGAAACAAAGACATATTATTAGTAACTCGAGTCTACACGTTTCCTGTATTGGAAAGTTTCTTCATAGTTATGAATAGTGTAACTGTTTTATAAATATTACACATATTTCAACAACTCCTATGGAAAACATTGACATTGACGATGTTTGGTAAGACTGCAAGTGCATACAACCGTGTAAGCCTCTTCTTTGTCTCACCTCAACCAAGAGATCTAGGTTTAGATAAATTTAGCAAAAACAGACATCTTGACGTCAGGAAACTATTAAATTGATATGTGAAGTAAACATAAAAACATTTTAAAATCACTTTAGTTCAAACAAAAGAAGTTGAACATTAATTTATAGATTGAAGCGTAGGAGCCGGCTCTGTGGGCGGGGTGTAAATATACAATGATTACAACAAAAACTTGCACAAACTGCTCCAATGTTTTTTCTGTGCAGTGTTACCATTTTTTATTCAATACGATCGACATCCTTTGGTGTATCTCTAGAATAAGATAATCGTAATTATTAGCGTACAAATACTAGTACATCATCCAAACCACCTAAGCACCACTCCTAACCCAACCAAGGGCTCATGTTAAAGCGAATGCGCTGATCGAGCTCAGTTGAAATAGTGAAATCGTCCCTAAATAGGCGTAATAAAGTAATTCGTACAAAGGTGTTAAAATCCTCACAAAATAGTTATAACAATATTTCAGCCATGACATGCGTTAACAATAAATAACGATGCGGCGTGACAACAGAAACAAGGAGTAAATTACGGTTATTACGAGTATCACAAACAGCGCGTGTGTGGCTCATTATGGCATAATGCCCTTCTTTGTCCCATCCAAGCTAGTCTGGCATCTCTGTCTGAACAATCGTTCCCCGCTTGAAGTTATGCAATTTTCTTCGATTCAACTAAACATTCTTAGAAAACTGTAGGCTTAGCCAAGTTGACAATCTACAATCGTTAACGCTAATAGAAAACTAACCAAATGTATGGGAATGACATCTATCAACGATAAGTCACGTGGTCAAAACAAACGAATGAAAACTTTAAAGTTCAGGCAAAACTGTAAGTTGGCTACGATTTATATGGGATGTAGCGATCACGATTGTAGAAACGAATACATTTCATTCTATCATCTTAACCGATGTAAACTTGTCTACGAAAGTTTATATTCCTTTGTTTTGACCACGTGACTTAACGTTTACGATTGTAGAAAGAGAATCGATACGAATCGTTTGTAACTTGGCTAGGCCTGCTGATTAGATAAGTTTCTGCCTTATGAAAATGAAACAGTATAAAATACATTGTATTATACAATGTATTTTTACCCGACTACGGCAAAATCAAAAGGAAGGGTTATGATTACCGTTTCGTTTTCATTTTCATACCGCAGAAACGTATCAAATTCGTCAACATTGCGAGTTTTAAGGGCGACCTTTATTTCTGAAAGTATTTCCCTGTAAATGATACCTGTTCCTGGCAAACAATGGCACACGTCGGTGCTGAGGCTGACATCAAAATGATCGACATTTTGATAAGTGACACGATACCGATATCTGTGTTGTCAATCATATCGTCGTAATGTATTGTAATCACAGCACTTAATGTGAATGCTTTTGTTATGGTGAGCCGATAAAGCTGTGTTCACTATGTTGAGATAATATCCGTGTTCGGTTACATTTTATGCCGATTTGCATACTGGTGGAGGCTGCTATCGCTACTGTAGAAGGCTAGAGATACATAGCTGGCCTAGATAATTATATTACGAAGATACGTAGGTTAGGTATTTAGGACCTTCTCTCTACTGTCTACTTATTACTCTTTCTTAAATCTGGAACTTACATAAATAACGATCCAGAATGTAAAATGGCAAAAGTGAAAATAAAACTAAGCTGATTCTGGAAATAGAGATCGATTTTAATCATCTGCAAAGCAAAATACTTAAATTGTGTCGCTTACAAAAAAATATTAATTTATGGTCCGGAAGTTTTTGTAGATGAGCGTAATTAATTATACTTAGATCTCGACGGCAAACGAAGTAAACAATAATGATTAACTAATTTATTTTTCAATTACATTCGAATAGCGTATAGGTAGCAGTGGACCAAGATCCATTTGCAGTACATTAAGAAACGGAAGCGTTCGTCACATTAATTGAGTCGGCGATAGGCGTGGGCTGTAACCGAGCCGAGTATGTATCCACTCGTTCCGCAACATTGCCTGCGCCTGAGCACGGGCAAACGAGCCCAGCTTCAGCTCGCCCAGTCACCCGGCTACCTACTGCGAATTATTTATGCGGCGCCCGCTCAATGAATGACTTCTTAAGTTCCCAGTCAAATTATTGACACGGCATAACCATTCTTGGAACCGACTACAGCTAACAAACCAATAATTTACTTACAAACGGCATTCAAAAAGTCCTTTCTAATACAACCATACTTGGTATTAGATTACCCATTATTTTTAATAACATCTCGTCAACTTGTAGTTGCTCACGTCAGCTTTATGTAATGATCAACAAATGTAATCGAGTAGTTAAACACGTCGCCGTAGATAGACGCACGTCGGAAGGCGATGTCGACTGTCGAGTCGCAATTCTCGATTTGATTTGGAGCGATGGTGTGTGATTGCGTCGCGCCATGACCCAAACAAGTTACTATTTCGAGATAAACGTGGCCATAAACGGGCGGGTGTCGACCGGGGCACGACACTGCGACGCCTCACCGCCACACCGCCTCACACTGCACGATACACTATTTACTTTCTATTAAAGACCGCTTTGTTAAGCCCTTTTACTTCCCTGTTCATTAGAACAGTTAACTTTCTGTTAAAACATGTGGTTTTACTGTTAATCGGCTACGTCTCTAAACTTATAAATCTCAATCCAGTGTTTTAACGAACAGATGAAAAAAAAAACGTGCTGATTGAAAACATTCCATTCTGAACGGAAGACGATTAGTATTCAAATGAAAATCAATTAATATTATTATGAGTTATCCATTCCTACTCAATAGACACCCACTATTTAAAGATTCTTAGCACGCGGATACAAGGTTTCCCATTGCCATAATAAGATTACTTGGACCTTCAAGTCCTACACGCAAATAGTTATAAAAAAACTTACAAAGATAACAACCGGACCACGGCCATGAAAAATATTTTGTTGCATAAATAGTTCAGAAACTTCAATAACGTTTTAAACAGTCACATCCGTTATTTAAGTTTAGGTATACCTTCCTGTACTTAGTAACCTAGGTTTATAAGATTGTAAGAGCAGTTTAATCTGCTCCAAACGATTCTTGTCAGTCAATGGTTATCAACGAAAATAACCTTGTCAGCAGGTGGTTGAACGGCGAAGTTGAATGGGTGGAGCGGCCTGCAAGTGCAAGCGCTACCACACGGAAAACACCACCCGAGAACGGAACATGGCGATCAGCGAGCACCCTCGGCTGGCACGAGAGTTCTCGGGCCCGAGAGCCTCGGCGTTCCGAGAGCAGCGTGGAAGGAACCTCGGGGCTCACGTGGCTACAGAGACAGCAGCAGAAACTGCGCGAGAGGAAAGAGGCCAGGGAAAGAGTCGCTCGACTACCGCTCGAGTGGGATACTGCTTCCTCCCGACAAGTGCGCCGCTCCGCCAGTCATCGGTGAGATGATCCCGCTATATTCAACCCTTGTGTTAGAAAGAACTCGTTACGTTCTAAATTGTTATGTAAAGTCACATTCCAGCTTTCCAGACGTGATGTTTTTAGACAAGCAACGTTTGGCTTGTTAGCTTATTGTTAACTAACCAAATACTCCTTAACCCAAATACTCCTTTTATTGGTTAGTAATATATAGAGAGAGGCAACGACAGTTGCCGATCTGTTATCCTCTTAACTTAACCTATCAGCAACGCGCATTTCATAAATCTACTAACGCTGGCTATGATTGCAGAGTGGATGGCTACACGAGCGACACGACGGCGTTCGCTGATGACGATGAAGACTTCAGCGTGCCCCTCCACGTGAACACGCGCACCCCTCTCAGGACAGAACACACCAGTCCGCAGGCTCCAGACAGGTAGAATAGAAGGCTTCACTATACTTCAAGCTTTTAGAAATTAAAAGAAGAGTATCCAATATATTAAATTTGCTTTTATCTGGAAACCTTATACATTACAAAAATATTTCCTATGTAGCAGTTTCCAAGCTCAACAATATTCGCCCAATCTCTGCATGTACCGATTGACTTTTTTGTTGTTGTAATGCTTTGCCGACATTTGGACGTTTGCAGCTTTGCAATAAATTTTCTTTTTGAAGAATGGTTATCGTTATGTTTACAGAACCTCATCTAGAAAGTTCATGTACGAAAAGATGACGATGCGCGAGTGGAGTACGACCAGTACACCGAACAGTACTCCCGCGCCTGGATTACTGTCGCTAGCGGAGCCCCCCAACACTGATACCGTCGTAAGTTTGCATTTTCTATAAGCATCAGCTCTTGAACATCGTCTCCATTACACTGGGCCCACTTCCTTCTCACAGTGATGAGGTCTAGTCTCAGCACTCCTAGCTATGGAAAAATAATAATAGCTTATTATAGTTTTTTATTTGTTAGCTCTTGCAGTGATTGGATAAAAAGCTATCCTATGCATTTGGGAGAAGTTCTAATCTAACTTGTAATTCCAGGATCGTGCAGAGAGCTGGTCCCGCGCAGAGTCCCGCACGGAGTCCCGCGCGGGCACACCAGCATTCCCGACGCACCCGCGCACGCCCTACCCCCCCACGCCCACCCCCTCGCTCTCCGCGCGCCCCCCGCGCTCGCCCTCCGTTACCAGGTACAATATGTTTGACCTGGAGGATACGAGGTAACACGCAAACTAATATATTCATGGCCGAGAAAGACCATTCATGAGAGATTTGGAGGTTTTCTTTTGGGTTACAACCAATTTTAGGCCATGACTGCAATAACACAACTATATCAAAATATATTGATTCAAATAACATTTTTCAAAACATTATTTCCTTCCTCACATAAATTAGATCACCGCACCGTTACTAACCTCGCTCCGACTATAAATCGATCGGAAGCTAATGACACTGACCTAAATTCGCCAGAGCAGATCCCATTAATTTATTTTTTCAATCTACTTTTCTCCATACTTATAACTAACGTTATATTTTTCCAACTATAGAAAAGAACGTGAAGTGAGTCCTGAATCAGAATACCGGACGTATAATGGTAGTATTGGATCTCGTCGGTCCAGCGTCAGTGGTACTGCTGAGCCTCAACACGTGGCTCCGGACCGCGTGCGGTTCGTGAGGGATACCAGTCACTACTGGTACAAGCCCAACATCTCCAGGGACGATGGTGAGTAACAGATTAGTCAATGAAGTACACGCGTAGCAAGGCTGATGAGTTTTTGAAACTAGTCAGATGCAGCTTTGGATGGAATAGGGAATATGCATGTAAGTTTTTTTTATTTCACTTAAATCAATAAAGTACAGTACTATCAACCCTAGAAAAGTATCAAAAGTTAAGTTCAACTACAACTGCTTGTCGCTCAAAAATAATATGAAACTTCTGCAATATTCTACGACAGTTCAAACGTCCGTGTCTGTCGCGGCCATGATGTTACGTGATTTATCTCAATCTGCCGTGTTTACATCAAATTTTTTGGCCTTATTAAAATAATTTTACAAATTTTATGTGCCTTATTCATAGAGAAATTGCAATAACAATATTATAATAAAATCTTAGTGAAACTTTAAGTACGTTTCAAATAAAACATGCTACTGAAACTTAAACAAGTGTATCGTATCACAATGTTTTAATACGCCAATACAAGGCATTTTTAATAAATAAAAAGAGTTTTGTATTTCTTGCATACGAGTATTCCCCCTTATTAGACGGCTGGTTTAAGCTAAATTCGAACCGGAAAGTTAGGTCATCAGGCGCTTTGCAGACGATGGACTATTAGTCTGCCGGACAATTTGCAGTAGCGCCAATTGATGAAACAACAATTAACGGACAGGACAGGTAATTAATGGACAGGATTCATTTTGGCGGTCATTTCTGTTCGGCGGACCAATAGTCCATCGGTTGAGAAAATTAAACGTCAAAGGTGTACGCTTTTAAATAAGCCTTCACAAGGTCTAGCCAAACCAATCCAGATCTGGTGTTCCACGAGTCTCGAAAATGTAGGGAATTTATTTTTATTTCCTCTTTTCACACAAATATTACCTTTATTTATTACCAACAGCTGTCTCAGCGCTGCTACAACTAGACGAAGGCGCGTTCATCGTGCGCGACTCAAACTCGTTCCCGGGAGCGTTCGGACTGGCCGTGCGCGCTGGTGGCGCTGGCGGCGTGCGCCACTTCCTCATCGAGCCGACAGCTCGCGGGGTGCGCCTGCGCGGCTGCCCCGACGAGCCAGTGTTCAGCTCGCTGTCCGCGTTGGTGTATCAACACACGGTGACACCGCTAGCGCTGCCTGTGCCGCTCAGATTACCTGATAGGTGAGTTTTTCCTTGTTATTTGTCGCTTCTTTATTGCTTCGTCAGCAATCTTAGTTAAGCGCCGAAGTGTGAACCGCTCTGTAATTGCAATTTGACCAATGCCATTATAAGTCAGAAGCATTAGTGCACCTGTTAGGTCCAGATAGAATATAGGATCGCGCTCACTGACCTTGGCTATGCGAAACACCTCTTTTAATGGCATGATTTGTTTGGATGTGCCCCACAGAGATCCATGGACGGGTGGCGGTGCGAACGCAGCAGCGCGAGCACTCCTCGCGACCGGAGCGGCGTGTCACGTGCTACTGCTGGGGTCTGAGAACACTGAGGCGCTGACCGGGCCCGCGGCCGTCAAGAGGGCGGTCACCAACATACTTACCAAGAAGGTTAGTGTAATAATGAACGTATGAAACAGAACTAGGATAATTGCGACATCTGCTCGGTTCTATGATAGATCGATGACGTACTTTCTAAATAGAGGAAAAGTTTTAAGAAGCTTTCTGATGACCAGTGACTGAACTAACTCTGAGGGATGAATGTTGTTAATCTGAGGCGTTTTTTTTCCACCTAATCACAAATTATGGGTAGTGTGGTAGGTAGGTAGGTACTTTCGGTAACTCTTGATAATCACGCAGCAAAATTGTGCGTCAGCGCGGGTCTTCAGCTATACTTTACCAATTTCTAGGAATGCCAAGGTCTACATAAAACTATATTAGGTACACCTGCAAAAATCTCAACATCTTGTTTGTTACCCAGGGCGCGGCACACGTAGTCCACTTCAAGGTGTTCGGCGGCGGCATCACGCTGACGGACGCGGCCCGCAAGCTGTTCTTCCGGCGCCACTACCCCGCCGCCGGCGTGTCGTACGCGGGACTCGACCCGGACGAGAGGAGATACACGTACACTACGGACAACAATACGCAGCTGGAAAAGTTAGTATTTAACTATAACATCAAATCACGTCTATTCACCCGGACCATGACTATGGACCCGCCTAAGAGATGGAATTATGACTAGGTTTACAGGAGTTCGCTGGATACGAGAAGGACACATAGGCGACGACGCGCGACATAGTGATGCTTGTGGAAGAGACTTATGGCTAGCAGGCGCGAGGCGATGTCTTTCTCAATCAGTCAAAAACATATTATGCAAGTTACACGACTACAACAATCAAACTATCTTTTTTGCAGACGAATATTCGCATTCGTGGCTCGTGCATCTTCGGGTGCCGATAACCAATGTCACGTGTTTGCGGAGTTGGAGCCTGAACAACCTGCCACTGCCATCGTTAATTTTGTCAACAAGGTAATTAGAAGCCTAGAACTCATGTCATGACCTGCAGGCCTAGCCAAGTTACAAACGATTCGTATCGATTCTCTTTCTAAAACGATAACGTTAAGTCACGTGGTCAAAACAAGCGAATACAAACTTCATAGAAAAGTTTACATCGGTTAAGATGATAGAATGAAATGTATTCGTTTCTACAATCGTGATCACTACATCGCATATAAATCGTACCCAACTTACTGTTTTGACTGAACTTATAAGTTTCTATTCGTTTGTTTCGACCACGTGACTTAACGTTGAAATGATGTCATTCCCATCCATTTGGGTACTTTTCTATTAGTGTTAACGATTGTAGATTGTCAACTTGGCTAAGCCTACTGATTATTCTCTCGTCTAGTCCGGTTTACGGATACTATCAGATGCAAGTGGTTAAAATTCGTTTCTTTTTTGCAGGCTCTGCTAGGCAGCTCGCAGAAAAAGGATATCATCTAAGTGAAATGGCGACAGTTTTAAAGAATATTGGCGTTACTGAAATACTCACAAACTGATAAGTGTAAAACACAAAAACTAAGAATGAAGTAAATAATGATGTCGTCATTGTTGTAACATACGATTATAATATAAAAGATATTACATGTTATTTATCTGTCGCATTCTATATATTGTACAATTGGATAAGGAACTTGGTTAACGTGATCTTTTATTTTAAATAAACATTATTTCCGAAGATTCTTCTCCACGATACGCTTCATTTTCACCAAGTACAATTAACCATAAAATGTGTGTTAGGATGAACTACATTCATAATATAAATATAAATTATAACTTAGCTTAGGGAAGGAACTAACTAGTCTCATATTATTTAATATAGAGTAGTGATATTACGTGTGCCTAATGAATATTAGATTATTAAAACTAAATCCAGTGCATGCTATGATGAGGTCCCACCATGAGTTAACAACAAAGTCAATTAACAAGGACAAGTGAACATCAATGTTATACTTGTGATCGAATGCATTGTAACCAGTACAACGAAATGAAATCGTCTAATATAGTACAAGGCTTGCATGAATTCTAAATAAACAACGTTTCACGAGCAACCTAAATATAATCGAATGCAGCTTTAATACATCTTGATGAGTTTTATCATTCATGCATACAACTAGCTTTTATTACTTATAAGAGAAAGAAATCATTGCCTTAATATTTAATGCTGAGATATTAAAATCGTTGGCTTTTCGGTTAGAATTTAAATCATTTCCATTTATTAGATGTGACAATATCTTTAAGCTGAAGCTGAAGAAATGCCTTAACAGTGAAGTTAATGTTCGTCATCGTGCGCAGTTCGTGACGCTATTAAACATTGTAACACATTTTATTATTATAATAACTGTTGTAAAATGTATTTATTGGGTAATAATATACTCATGGAAATAATCTCATGTTTTTTTTATTTTACATAAATACCTATAAGTACTAACTAATCATAGATAGGTAGGTACAATAATTTTTATTCGGGTCTTACAAATAAAATTTTACATAACAAAAATATTTTATCACCATGAAAAGAAGTGTTGATCAGTGTGAAATATTTAACCAGCCCTTAATATTTCACAAGTAAAGTTACCTGTCAGAATACATATATATATAAATAGTTATTATTTTGGATCGAACATAAACTCATCTTTTCAGATCACAATTTTACAGACAAGAGAAGATAATTTCTGACTTTATAGGTACTATCTACATTTTCTAATTACTTTGATAGTAGGAAGCAGTATCTGCTACGTTAGTTAGGAGTTAAGTACACGTTTTGTCTGGCGGTCGTTCTCTATGCTGGAGGGTGGGCAGGTGTCTTTTGTGAGCGGCGCGCTTGCGTCAGTCATCAGAGCGGCCGAACCGAAGGTGTCCGTAGTCATCGAAGGCGTCATCAGCGCGAGCAGGCCGCCTTATCAAGCTGTAGTCCCGGTAAAAAGGCCGGTGCCTTAACTCCTCGTCTTCCTCGGGCAGCGCGAAGTGGTGAAGGTTGGCGCCCTCGCAGTAACGCACCAGCATCGCCAACGCCACCGTGATCGCCATCGCCACAATCGTTACTAGCCGCATTTTGTAGGATGTTGGTCTCTGTGAGATAAAAAAATCAAGTTTAGTGAAAGAATATTTTATATATACCTAATTAATCTGTCTAGGCCTTTTGAAGCTGAGTACCAGTATTTTACATGGAGCGTCTACCTACCTGACTTCCAAAACTCAGTAAACACGATAGCCGTGGGTAAGACTGATTAAATTATCTGACTTGCGGACCACCGACTACCAACTGT
This sequence comes from Xestia rhomboidea, assembly GCA_963853795.1. Taxonomy (NCBI): domain Eukaryota; kingdom Metazoa; phylum Arthropoda; class Insecta; order Lepidoptera; family Noctuidae; genus Xestia; species Xestia rhomboidea. The sequence goes on from OY970764.1 coordinate 11,391,684, forward strand.
CGAAGATCTATAAAATGGCCGCCGGGACCAACAGCTTAACGTAAAGCACATTAAGCAGTTGGTCCCGGCTGCCATTTTGCCATTAAGCCGGGTGCTAAGGCACGGTAAAAATTCGGGATGTAGGTAGTATATAACCCATCCACAGACCAGCCCTGGCAAGCGCTGCTTAACCTTAAGCTGTTATTATTTAGCCACGAGCTCCTCTTCTCTTTTATATAATTAATATAATAAATTTAATATTTATATAATATAATATTTAACCGACTGCCGACTGCCTCGTTAGTCTAGTGGTTGCAATCACGACTGCTGGGCAAGGGGTTCTGTGTTCGATTACCGGGTCGGCAAGTGTCATTGGGTTTTACCATTAGCAATTTATCAGTATCATCTACGAAGTCTGGATCTATGCCCGGTTGATGGCTTAGACTCGCCCTCGATTACATGAGACTTAAACATAACTGGCGAAATGTGGGTGTACTATTAGGTACACCTCTGCCAAACCCTTCGGAGATTACAGGCTTGATGTTATTTTTTTTTTGTTATACTGTGTTAAAATAACATTAGGATAAGTTCTTCAACTCCATTAGCTATGACGGAAAATAAGTCGCTTCGTACATGGAGTCTATCAATCTAAAAATCTCTTCCTGCGAGATATCAAGGCGTTCAGATAACAAACAGAACAATTCAACAAAAAAGTCAACCAAATGAAAATCGGACCAGATAGTTCGTATTTAAGAACTGCCCTACTAGAAAAGATTTAAAACATATTCACCCATGCACAATCAATTGAAAGAAAAAAGAAACTCTATGATTTTTCACTTACCAGATGGAGCTCGCAAAGAAGCAGAATGAACGGGTAAAACAGTAACCGTCTTTTATATACCAAGTACTCCCGTTGGAAAACATCACTCCCCCTTCTTTAATATTCCCCTCAGAGCCTGTCTGCCCTTATAAAACACTAAAGAGTAATTGACAGATTTCAATTATTATAACCGTATAAATTGATCCTATTACTGTCATGGTAATATTTTTTCAATTTTCCCTCGTCTATTCTTACCACAATACTTGAACAAAACAAACATTAGCAATAAATGTAGAAGCCTTTGCCTCTGGGTTTTATTAATTAGTTTGATTGTAGGAAACTTGAAAATAAATATCAACCAAAAAAAAAAAGTTAATTGTGGGTGTTGGATCCACAAATAACTTTTTGATTGGTTTTTAAACTTTACATGCATATTTTTTTTAGTTCATAAAAAATGTTATTTCCTAACTTTAAAATAAGAACGTTTTGGCTTTACTCTTCTATGTGACAAGATCTCCTTACAATTTTTTTTTAAACTTTGTTGAACTCTTTGAATTGTGTCAAAAAAAATATTTCCCGCGCTTTTGAACTATGAACGTCAAACTAAAATTAATTTGCATCCGCATGGATTTCTGATTATAATTATTTTTATAAAATTACATGATGGGCGTTACGACTGAATTTGAAACGCTAGAGCAACAATTTCTGGAACTTATTGGGGAATTTCGGACCCTTACCGTAAGTAATTTGCCTATGCTTAGTCGGGTGCCTATCTACAAATGAAAATAGGTAATTATAGGTACTACCAACTAGTGAATTCAACTAGGTAGAAACAGAGCGAATGTAAGTAGGTATATCAATATAAGTATTTCGCAAGCTTCAGTACCTACTAGGCTCATTTTGTCCGTATGTGGGGTGCTACTGTGACATCTAGTGCTAATAATAATCATGAGTAGTTGGGGTGATGTTTATGCCTAATCGAGGCCTAATCTAGCTATAAACATCATTTGGCTAAACTAAATGCTGGTGGTGATGATTATGAAACTTAATCATAGTGGCAATATGTCCTCGAACTCTAATTTACTCGTAGATTTCCGAGAATCGTCTGCGTGGGTCTCTGCGCACCGAGTCGACACGCGCCGAAGCCGCGGAGGCGGCGCGGGCGGCGGCCGAGCGGGCTGCGGCGGAGGCCCGCAACGGAGCCGCCGCCGCCACTGCCGCCGTCACCAAGGCCACCACCGCACTCGCTACTACTCAAGAACACCTTACAGGACTTAAGATACACCTGGATGTAACGGTAAGAATGTCAACCGTCACGACGTGTGGAAAAGTTTGGATATCGCTTTCTATTACTTTATTCCCGCAAACCAACGGAAGATCTTAAAAGGGTGGCTAGATTAGACTGACGCAGGAGGCGAAAAACGCGGCAGGGAGTTGCGGCCTGCTGTGGCGCCACTTAGGAGAGGACCATTGCAGTTGCAGCTCACTGCGGATATATCCAGGAGATCCTACAAATCTTTAATTATTCTTTTCATTTAATCTTTATCCTTATCAATTAGTGTGATTATGAGTACCTACTTAATATGTTATCTCTTGGTGCTCAAACTACGTGGTCGTATTTAGTCGGTCACAGTCTTATGAATGATCAATAAACTTGGTAGTAACAGATTGTCAGTACAATGATAGGACGGCAGTTAACACTTTCTCCTTTTGTGTCGTGGGAAAATTCCCACCCGCATAAACCTAGTTATGATACGCTCTTGAAAGTACATACAAGGTATGTTCATCGATGAACTTGTGTAAAAACAAGCCTTAGCAAAATACATAAATGCGGTTTTCTTTCTCAATGTTAACCATTTTCCGTGTCGAAGCCATGAACAGGTTTAAAAATTTATTTTCCACAATATTCATGCTAGTAGCATTCTTTATAAGGGAAGGGGAAAATAGGTAGTGCCAATATTGATTATACGTCATTTAAATTAGCGGCGATTTAAATAAACAGGCACCAACAGAGCGATTATGCGTTTACAAAGGTAAACGAGCGGGTTCATAGACTTATAAGTATATCTACATTATGATGATGAAATTAAAACCTACGAAACAATTCATAATTACGTCACATTTATTATGATTGAATCAGCACAACCTACGCAATACCTATGTCCATCAGGAAAGGCAGCGAAAGCTATTAGAAGACCGATGCGGCGAATTGACAGCACAGGTCGGTTCTTTGGAGAGACAAGTGCAGCAACTGAAACCGGTGCAATCAGCGCATTGCACCCTGCAACGACAATACACAGACTTGCAGGAGCGCATCTGTAGGGCTACTGAAGAAGCTCGCAGGTAGGTGTATAAGTTTCTAGATTTTCGGTTATATTAAGATAAGAATTAGAAACTATGTGTTATAATAATTGTAAGCAAAGAGTCAAAGACTTAGTTTTTTCTTTCATGGTAAATAAAGTGTTGTAGGAATCACAGGGCCCTTAAAATAAATATTGATATCAATAAAACAGAGAATCTTCTCGTCTTGAGAGTGAGCTTCGAAGAGTAGAAAAATGCGCGAACGCTGGTTCTGAGATTCGTGAACGCGCACGTCTGGCCGCTGCAGCGCATGCGCGAGAGAGACGCCTTGCATCCGCCGAACTGCAACACACGAGCAAGGAACTACTAGCTGCTAATGGTTAGTAGAAAAGCTAAGGGTAATAAGTATCATATAGGGTATAAGTATCTCTCAGGCAGATTTATTCACAACTTTCTTCTTTGTCGTAGCGGAAATAAGCAAACTCAGAGCAACTGTGGCCGAACTTCAACTTCGTTTAGCTGAACTAAATAGTAGCACATTGTCGAAGAAAACAGTAGATCCTGATGTTGAGGCTCTCACTGAGACACGAGCTGCTTTAGAAGCTGAGAGAGCAGGAGCAGCGAATCTTGAACGAGCCTTAGCAGCGGCTTTAGCAGATAATGCTACTCTAGCTGCTCGTCTAAACACTGCAGATAATAATGACGTAGCCATAAAAGCTTCTACACCGCCAGAATCTTCTGCTACGAACATTTGTCCTATTGATTCTTTCCTAGCTGAATAATTTTACTTTTATGCATGTGAATTACTGTCTTATTAAATACTTCTTATGTAACACTTAACTTCAATGATTTATATAATACCGTCAAGCCTAGTTGAACCGCCTAGCACCTAGGTTACGTAATAAGAATATGTCATCATTGCTCCGATACGCACGGATGATCAATTTATTAGTCAGAAAGGTATTAAAAGTTGTACGCAGGATAATATATAATATTATGATATAAATAGTAACAAGTATCCAGCCAGACTTAGACATTAGAAAACAATGATGTATGAGAAGCAAAAGGGGCTCCATTTATATTACGAACAGGTTTTATATTCGCGACTCGCACGTCCAAAATTTAGAGGTCATGTTGTCCTTTCCACGAATGTTATGATTTCGGTCCGACCTGTTTAGTATTTCTAGTGATTTGATAACTTATATAGCGGAATATACCTACTTTGGTTGGACAATTTTCATCTTGTGACAATAATTTATTTAGAATATTCTTTTAGAAGACCAATACCTGAAGGTATACAAACTAATTCGAATATGCAAAAATATAGAATTGCATTCGTATAACCCAACCTAGGTCAAGTTGGGTTCTAAAATGCGGACGCGTTGAGGTCTTTAATTAGACCATAATTATTCGAAAATGTTTGAGACCACGATTCGAATTTGAGTAAACCAGAGTATTTTGCACAAATAGTTATTTTGTAACGATGAACCTAGTGGATTAGTAGATTATACTTGGATCTGATGCAAAAATGTGCGCATTTTCATTATCGACTCATAATCATTTGACTCATGGTTTGGGTGGATTTTGTGCAGTCTCAAACAATAAAAGCATCATTATGCCTGAATAGTATTTCTAACTCTGTCTATCTAAGCGATTATTATGGAGTGTTGCACTAAAACTGGTTCCTAGGAATGCACTGCCCCAACTCGCATCGAGCTTCTCTAACATATCATCGACCATCTCAGATGTACGCGTCCTGTATGTGATAAACAACCTGTTGTTATGGTTAAAAGTAGAAAAAAATGTATATTCTGGACGCAACTAACCGTATAGAAGTTTAAGCAATAACTGCCTTAAAAAAATACGGCTAAATACTCATAACTATCTGGCATATTACAATTTAGCCTAATTACGGCTGTTGCTGTTACGAATTTGAGACCTTGTTAACAAAAGGTCCTTTCAGATTGGCATTTGTAAGGTTTTGTCTTAAATTAACACAACATTTCGTAGTATCACCGTGCACCGTCTAGGTATGCCGTAAGTTGCTCTAACGTTTTGACATCAATAAAGAAACCTCAAGCTACGCTGCACAGTGCGAGTAGGTGCAGTGCACAGGTACTGCGGCGGTGGATTTTCGCAAGGCTTCGCGGCGGGCGCCCCACCCGCGTGCGTAGGCGCAGGCGCCGCCGCCTCACTCCGCAACACTTATTGTTAGTTGTACAGTGCACCCCGCGCCGACTGTGTCGCGCCTTCACGCTCCACCAACTATGTGCACCCGAATCAAACGATCTGTGATATAGTGATAAGTTATATTTAATTAAGTGATACAAGAACAAGTTACTCTAGAACTCAAAAGGTGAGCTTTAGCAAAGTTTGTAAAGCTGCTTTTAATTTGGTGTGTACGTAATCTCTATTTATATACAGGTTGAATGTCGAGATTTTAAATGACATCAAAACACAAAAATGTTTCAACAAACATTTTTGTGTTTAATAAATGAATATGAGAACTAAAATTATATTGTCAAGCAATAACGTTTATGGTAAGATAGCTTTAGTAAGTAGGTGGACACGATATAGAGTCACGCATTTAGCGTTATTGCAGCGATTGTTTTGTTGCCTGAGGAGGTAAACACTGCACAACTCGAGCGATGTCGCGGGCCTAGAGAAAGTTTCTAACCACAATACACTCATTTGTCAGCTTGTGTCTTTGTACAGATTGAGTACCTACCGTATCTTAAACGTTTTTACGTTTACCACGATAGTTTACCAATTTTAACATGGCTAAATAAAAAATAACCACTATGAGTTTAGGCGGTGAATTCTTCTAAGGAATAAGCTGTTTTACCATATCGGATGAAAAGGCTGTTCCGCCCACGTAAATGTTGACATAGTGAGTCAGAAACAACGCAAGGACACAGTTGTACATATGTATGACAAATACGTGAATTCTATACGTTCATGATTCAGAACAAACAGCTCACCCACGACTATCGAACTCATCTTATTGTCACTTGTGGTAATGAGCTGCAAGAAACTATACCCGTCTGACATAATCAATATTATTACGTACAGCACCAATAAGTAGAATCGATGAGACGTTCTAAATATCTAATTTATTAAACCAACAGCTAAAAACATAAAATTTAGTAACGATTCATCATTTATATTTTATACTACATAACAAAAGAACACCATTAGCTGATATCCAAAGATAATAAATAGTTATGTCTAAACGTTATATGAATGGAGTTCAATTAAATGAGGACCATATAGAGCATGACCATTCAGAAGGCTGCGACTGGCAAGATTCCCTTCATGAAAACGTAAACAAGTGTAGGAAGTTCATAACAAACTTAAATTATTTGCGAAACTGTATGTAAAGATGTTTTGTTTATTGAAAATGGAATAGTTATGACATACGCGTAGGTAGTTGTACGACGCGTTATTTGCAATATTGTTTCTCTTTTGCAACTGTATAAAGGACCCACAGCTTTGTTACACAATCGAATATCATTCGAAATGTAAGGATATTATTGATTTATTTTTCGTTCGTCCTGTTCTTTAAGGAAATAAGGAAAAAATTGCGGAAAATCGATTCCTGGTCTATGTGGGTAGGTAGAGTTTGCTTAAGAGAAGCCAAACGTAAAATCTTAACACAAAAATGTTTAAGCAGTTCATCAACGTCAACTAAGTATCTTGAGTTCTTCATATACTTGATAACTAGAACCTTTTTTGTCCGAGTTACGAACACACCGAAAAACAAAAGCCAGTTTCAAGAAACATAATTAAGACTTTGTAATCATACTCCTATAATATGTTAATAATTTTAATTTCAGAAAGATGACTCATATAATATTTTTATACTACTTCGTAGTAGCATTGACAGCGCCACTTCTCGTACAATGGTGAGTTTTACAATGAAATCTTCTACATTGTGTTATGTAAATACTAGTTCCAAAGACGTGACTATAATCCTTACATCTATCTACATTGTGAAATAATACTATCACATTAATCATAAACGCGGTGTCCATGGCGATCAAAACGGTCAAAAGAAAAATAAGCATTAGGTACTTAATCGTTTTTCGCATAAGTTTTTCCTGAATCGAAGAATGAATAGTTCTGAAGCTCTAGCTCGGTACAAGGATTTATTTTTGGAATCATACAGAAGCGTCTGATTTCAAACGGTTCGTCAGTGTAACGATCGAAATACCTTATCTCATTCTATTTTTCCTATGGTATATAATATAACTTTATTCGTCATCTGGTTAACGTGTGTGACAGTTTCATTTCAAGTCTTGAAAAACAAGACCTGAATTTTTTTACGAGTAAGGGGTTTGATTTTTTTGGCCGGATTAGCTTCCGCCATTTTTTTTTTTCAAAGCCCTTTTTTAAATATCAATGGAGTAAGCATCGAATTTTATAATTTAATTTAAATTAACAATAATGTAACGCTTCCTACCCTAATCAATAAAACCTTCTTTATTTTATGATTCTACAGCGAGATACTGGCGATGTTACTATATGTGTAGCGTATATTGGTCACTACATACTTCACCTTCACTATGTAGGTAAAGCAACTGTCTGTAAATGCTACGACCCCTTAAGAAACTATGCAGCGTGAGGTTCCGTTAATCGCATCTATCTACGTACTTATGAAGGTAGTTAAATGCAGTATGCATTTGTCTGCACATAAGTTTAATGAAAGGGAAACTGATTATGATTGAATTTGATGGAATGTTAACAGGAAAAATCACAGAACCGAGAACACCGAAATTCACCTGGGCGACTGAGCTCTGCTCGGGAGAAATAGTACATTTTGATACAAGTGGAGAAAGTTTGTTATTGCATTCGAGGCGGAATTAACTCCCAAGCCGTAGGCGAGGGTGTTTTTGAGCTGAGAACTGCAATAACAAATATCCACGTGTATCAAACGACGTTTTTCAATACACTTTTGAAGAAATAAAATAAAATAACGAAAAACATTTTTGTCATAAATTAATAAGAAACTATGATTTTAATTTTCTTTTTTTCCGCGCTTTGCTTTCGCCAGGTTGAAGGAGAAGCAAAGGTATGAAGCCGCTAAACAGCCTAATATTTTTTTTTTTTTGAATTTAGAACACAAATAAATGTTAATTTGTTTATAAAAGTAAATATTAGTTTTAAATACTCATGTTTTTCTATGATATTCTATTTATAAACACAAATTGAATATTTAAAAAATATTTACGCGGTAAAGACGCATTATTGCTTTGCCCAAATGAAAAAAAAAACATTCACCTCCTACTTAATGCATTGAACCAATTTGAACTAAGGCAGTATAGGTATAGTTATCTGTGGCAATTTTCATGCCCGCACACGTGTTGGAAAATGAGAAAAATCGCACGCGTGTGAAATACATTGCATGTTGAACATAATCGTAGTGCGTTATGAACCAGTTTTCGAGGAAGTGTATTGAAAAATAATTTTCCTAGATATGTGACCTAGCTAAATCCAATTTTCGTCCCCGTAAACCCCCATATTGCAAATGTCATGGAAAACGTTCGAGCCGTTTTCGAGAACGTACCTAACTTTTGAGTCTGTGCAAAATAAATATCTTTCAACGCTTTAACAAGTACCTACCTAAACATGATCAAAACACTTACATAATATTTTAATCCGCAGTATATCAGTGCTAGGACCACGACTGCTGCGACCATACAATTCATACACAGTGGCCATAGCAGGCGGCTCCCGGGCATACACTCTGTATGTCGCCGTGGAGGGCCGTCGCGCCAATGGAGAACAGTTCACCAAAGGACGGGAGGTACAGGTCCCTGCTGCTGCCACCAGGCTTGTAGAACTAGAGGTAAGTTCACTAAGCTTTAAATTGGATCTTCATCATTGGAATTGGAGAAAAATTCAATTGAGTCGAATTTGCTTCGTGAAATGAAGATTAATTTACCATTTCGAAAATAAAAATTATTGTTGGCCTATACATATTGTACATAGATTTATGGTCACATTAGGCACAATCATTTCAGACCTCTGAACCTACTTCTGAAGTGCAGTAGGTCAACCGAAATCTGTTATGATTATGTTACATCAATTTCACCAAAGCAGTAACCGACCACATTAGCTATTACCGTTGTATGTTTTATTGAGGAGAAATCGATTGATGCTGCCACAAGAAAACGTGACCAAATCTGTTGCACCTGATGTAGATCGGTGACCCTGGACCGGGACAGTACTCGCTGGTGGCGCGGTCAACCTCAGGCCCGCTATTCTCGTCGTCGTCGCCGCTGCTCTACCAACCGCGCAGTTTCGCCGTCTTCGTGCAGACCGACAAACGTGTCTACCAGCCCGGAGACACTATTAACTTTAGGGTCATCGCCTTAGACAAGTAAGAAAAATATGTCTTTATTGCTGTACCACATCTTCTTTAACATATCTATGCAATTAGTTGTACAAACACCAAGTAATACTGAACCCATTTCAAACGGGCGATCGATGTTATCAGCGGGTTTACTGTTATTTGTAGTTACACAACAACAACGCACAGTCCGACGTCCTAAAGTGAATGTTAGCCTCATGTCTCCTCTACCCAGTCTGTTTAAAAAATACCAGGGTCTATTTATTTTCGTAGCAATGCAATTTAAATGTTTTGAACCATTGCATCTACCCCGCAATATATGACAAACTGAAATATTCAGTCATGTAAATAAACAAGGGACAATTTTTATTGCGCAAAGTAACTGCCAAGTAAGTATTACTGGCCATTAGACATTGATGTTCACATCAAAATAGGTACTCTTCAGGCTTGATTGACTCCATAAAGCACCCTAAGGTCACGAGTTTAATTATCTCCACAGTTAAACAAAACATTAACGCAATTGTTAATGCGTAACACATCAATCGATTGTTTGACTATACCTTCCGATCACTGAGCACCTGTGTCCTTGTTCCATTTAACGAGGAAAATGCGATCCAAAGAACATTAACGAAGAATTTGGTAGTAAGTGCAAGACTTTCGTTTTCTGTGCCATCGTACGAGAGCTCGTGCGGACTCGTAAGCGTAAGATTACGTGTGATTACGAGGCGGTCGTTGACCCGTGCGCTTGCGCAGGTACCTGCTGCCGCTGTCGACGACTGTAGATGTCAGTGTGCTAGACACAGGAGGCTCGCCTATCAGACAGTGGGCTGGCGCTGAACTGGACCGAGGAGTACTCACTGAGGAGTTGCTACTAGCTGACGAACCTGCACTTGGAGAATGGACTATACAGGTAATATCCAACCACCGGTAATATTAAGATAACTCTAACTTACAAAGACTCAAGAGTGCTTACCAAAATTAAATCCTAAAATATGTATCCATGTACCCATTGAACACAGATAATGTGTACACTTGATTATTATATTACGCAAAAAAAAACGGAAACGTAGTAGAAACTTTCATTTTTAACATTTTTGTTGAATGGCTGCATAATAATTATGTTGAATCTGAGCAAAGAGAATTACAGAACTGTATAAATAAGCTTTATAAGTTTTCACCCATCCGAAGACATGAGTAAAGCAGTTTATACATAAATGAATATGTAATTACTCTAGCTGAGAAGAAAAACAACAATTACGCAGTATCTTTGTCACTTCCTTATATTGTCTCAGTACGATCAATTATTTGTTTAAATTATTTTGATAATATGCAGTGTACAGGCCAGAGATAAATTCTCTATGGCTTGTGAGTCCTTTATTAGGTTATTCCTTAGGATCGATGTCACTAGGGCACGCCACAATAGTGGCGATAAGTCCCCTCTTTGAGGAGTGGCTGGAGAGACGCCACGGCGTCCTCACCTTCCGCCTGACGCAGGTTCTTACCGGACACGGATGTTTCGGTAAGTTCCTGCACCGAATCGGGCGGGAGGAAACGCCCGGGTGCTATCACTGTGAGGATAGGCCGGAGGACACGGTGGAGCACACTGTGGAGGTGTGCCCCGCTTGGGTGGAGCACCGCCGTGTCCTCGAGGTGGCGATCGGCGGCGGCGACCTCTCGCTCCCGGCCCTGGTTCGTGCCATGGTCCGGAGCGAGACGGAATGGGACGCCGTCACCTCCTTCTGCGAAGCAGTCATGCTAGCGAAGGAGGTGGCGGAACAGGACAGGGAGAGATCCTCACGTCCCGGCCGCCGCGGGAGACGCCCCGGGCGTCGGGGGCCACGTGGTGGCTTCCGGCCACCGTAGGCGCGGGCCTGTGGACGGGGAGCTATGAGCTAGCTCGCCGTCCGTACGTCTCATGACGACAGGCCGTGTCGACGGCGCGTTCGTGTTCCACGCGCGCCTCAAAGAGAGTCAGCAATAGGGAAGGGGTCCGCAAGGACCGAAGCCTGCCGGGGCTGCGGGACTGTTCGAAAGAGATACCGTGGCCCCGGAACACAAAGGGCGAGGAAGGAACATGGATGGGTTTTAGTCAGTAAAAGTCTGACACTCCCTCCTGCTCCGCCCAGAGCGGGAGAAGTCATTTGATGATTTCCCATCCGAAAAAAAAAAAAAAAAAGGATCGATGTCACTGGGTGTTTTAAAATTGAATAAGCCTGCATCTATTCCCCTGGATTTTAACCCACACTTGTAATATTTCCAGGCTCTTTTGATTATTTAGCCGCTACTAATTCAGTATTAATTTTCCATTGAGAAAGAATAGACAAAGTCCGCTTAATTGTTAATTAACGGTTAGGAAACCAAACTAACTTAAATAGATTTTGCTAGATTTACTCCGGAAATTGCGATTAGCCTCGAAATCATAACTCTAAAACTGACCGCCCACTCTAAGATGACCTTTAAGATAGGTGTTACGTTTGCATAACTTGTGCAGGTGGAGGCCCGTGGGCAGAAGTACTCCCGCAAAGTGCTGGTCGCAGACTATGTGCAGCCGAGGTTCAACATGGAGATGCACATGCCCAAGGAGGTCCTCTTCACCGATGGCAGATTCGACATCAACGTTACCGCTAAGTAAATATCTCTTTGCAATAGGGTAGATGACAAAAAAAACTAATTTGTCCGTCAGATAGATTTCCAAATAATATTGGATCATATTTTTTCTTTTTTCACGTAAACAAAAAATGAAGACGATACAGTACGTCGAAAACTCGTGTGACGTCACATTTGAGCTCATTTTTTACCGGAAAGTGACGTCACAACCCCCCACTCATGACCTTTGACGCGTTTTAATTTAATAAAACAAAAAACACGTAGGTATCCAATATATTTCGATAATCTAACTGACGGACTAAACGGAATCATATTTTTTTTAGTCAGGAATCATTCCTATTCCGATAAAGAAGAATGAAAGCGTTCATCGATCCAGTAGATTGGGTCCACTTGAAATATTTAAACATACCTTTTAACTACCTACTTTTTATGTGAATGTTCTATAATTCGATTTAAAAAAAACAAGTCGTCGAGATTTTTGTCCAAGTTACGAACTTTTACGTAAACAAGTTGCCTATTAAAGAATCCGGTATCATTCAAGTTGTTAAACAGAATCGCGTAATATGTTCTTAAATACGAATATTATGTAATCTTAATATTATTCAAAAGTATTCCAACTGGATTTTCAAGAATTCGTTAGAAAATTGGATTTGCTGCGCAAAACAACACAGCATTCTTTAATCAACTGGAATTAACTTTTCTCATCGTCTAAACAAAGGAATTTCCACAGCGAAAGCTGTCTTTTCTCATTACATTACAGAAAAACTCATCTCTCGAATTCAATAGAATAATCATTACGTAAATAAGGAAAAACCATTTGTAGACGCAACATTGTCAGTTTTTATCAGTAAAATCCGATCAACCAGCAATAATTGCATAAAAAAAACCTTATTGAACATCAGTTATTGAATAAATTTCATATGTATAGCTATTTTTAGATCTCATTGAAAAATATTAGCGTATTTAATATAATTTACACTAACAGAAAATAATGTTAACTCGGGTATTTATTTATTTACTGAGCGAACTTATTCGTAGTGAATGTTACCTCCGTTGCTTCGTAGAATCTAATTAGCATCCGCGACCTTTGCATTTAGGAGTGTTAAATTATTGCTCAGTACCTAATCCATATACATAGACTTAATATTATAAATACGAAAGTAACTCTCTTTGTATGTCTCAGCTTTCAATGAAATTTGAGATACAGGTATACCATGTGAGTGAAAACTGAAAAACATGAAACTGAGTGAAAACATTGAAACTTTTTCCATTCTAATCACGGGCAAAGCCGCGGGCAATAACGTAATGGCATAACTTTCAGGCACTTCAACGGTCTACCAGTTCGTGGTGAACTGACCATATCTTCGTACCCGGTCTTCTTCTCGAATGTTCTACAACCGGTAGTCGCATCACCGACTAGGAAAGTCATCGAAATCAACGGTCAGGCGCAAGTAACTTTCGACCTTAAAACTGACCTAGACCTGGTTGAGGATGCGGCGAGGCCACTCGTCGTGGAAGCTGTGATTGAGGAGAAGGATACGCTGATTAAACAGAATGTCTCGTCCAGAATACTGCTGTTGAGAACACCTTACAGGCTGAAGGTGTCAGCTCCTGATTACTTTAAGCCTACTCTGCCTTATATTGTACAGGTAAATAAGCCTATTGCGTAATTTATTATGTTTTATGACAGCTTGTCTCTTATTCGCTACTTATTTTATGGCTCGTCAACGTCAACTCAAAGGTATCGGTTTTTCATTGTGAAGGTTTTCATCACATATAATAGGTTTCAATGGATTTAATTGTGGCTCTAATTAGTCCAAGTCACAGTTACAGTTTGTAAAACTGTGATAGCGGGCCCTCGTTTTCATAACATTGGAACAAATATTTATCAGAGCGATAATCTTCAGAATGTTTGTTCCGAGCCGAGTTCATTTTTGTTTGATTATTTTAAAACAAACAAATGACGGTATCAGGGGACAGGAAATCCTAGTGACTGGTGACGACATCAATATTCATCATAATTAAAAATAAGTTCTGCCTTGTTGGTCTTGCTCGCAAGCGCTACCTGTGAGCGTGAGGATCTGGGTTCTATTCCCAGATCGAGAAACATGTTTTTGGATTTATCAATTAGTAACTCGGTCCAGAGTCTGGATTTGTGCTTGGTTGTGGGCAATAGGCTCGCCCTCTATTGCATGGGACTTGTAACATATCTGGCGAAATGTGATCATGCGAATAGAACAATAGATTCACCTCTGCCTAACCTTTCTGGAAAACAGGTGTGAATTTACGTTATGGTCTGTTGATAGATTGAAGTAGTGGACCCCTCTGGGCAAGTGATGTCCGCGGACGGGGACGTGGCCGTGGAGCGGCTGTGGGACGACGGCGCTCCGGCCAACGTCACCAGCGTGCCGCTGAACAAAGGCTTTGCCACATACACTATTGTGCCCGACAGAGCGCACATCAACTCCACGCTTAACTTAGTGGTAAGATTTTTTTATTTTCTTCTGTATTTTGTGTGAGTTCCAAGATAAATGATTGTGGTGTTGAGTGATCTAAGAGTTTCGAAACGTATACGTACCTAAATTTACAGTTTCGTCGGTTTGTCAGCATGTAATTTCAAATTGCATTGTAAGAGTAATAACTTAATAAGGGTACTCTTCTGTCTCTTGGTTCGATCCCCAGATCTCGCAAAGTGTTGCTAGGTTTTTCCATATTGAACCTCAGTAGCATCTTAAGACCAATCTAAAGGGCAAAGCCATCAAGTGAATACAATTTCCAAAAAATGGACCATTTGATGGGTCGTCCCCTATTACATGATGGGTATGGGTAATATAACTGCCGAAAAGGATACCGTAGGTATAACACGGCGTACCCTTTACAGATAGAAAAGAGATGCTATGTTGACAAAATGTTAATCCTTCACCAGGTAAAATACAAAGAAGTATCAGAACGCGTGGTAAACGTTCAAAGGAGCGAGTACTCGTTCGGACAGTTCCTGACAGCAGAGATACTGACGCGCGGCACAGGCGTAGGCGACGACATGCGTGCGCGCATCACCGCCACTGAGCCCATGGACATGGTGCACTACGCTGTTATTGGGCGAGGAGACATCATTGTCGCTAAGACTGTGGAGGTCAGTATTTTATTAAATTTAAGGATTCGAATGTGAAATAAACATTATCCTTCAAAGCTTGAATATGCAAAACAAATAGAGCACGAGCGCCCGGCATTTTGGTAGCCGCTACTTAGAGGCGCCTTAGTCAACACTTGCCATATCTTGTAAACCAAGCGTATAACCGGAAACTGATGGTTTGAAGGCGATTCGTGAAGTTGTGCGATCAAACAATCAGATAACAAATCTGACGAAGATGATGCCTACTTCTCTCCTCACCTTGCATTTTGTCTCTACTCTTCACAGCTGAGTCCAGCCCGTCGCAGCGTGGACGTGACAGTGTCGGTGACGTCACGCATGTCCCCGGGCTGCGTGCTGGTGGCGTGGTACCCGCGGCTCGACGTCAACACGCTGCTGTCTGCCGCCGTGTACGCGCCGCAAGTCAACCTGCTGCAGAACGACGTATGTGCTGTAGTAGTAGACGGTAGATAGATTATATCGGAGAGTTTTTTGGTCATGGTGGTTTATGTAAACTTCTAAGCAACGCACCGAACAATAATTTGAGCAGCTCTTTTCGACGATGCGATATAGCAGGAAAGTTATTGTATAGTGTTATTTACGTAAAAAGATAGTTGTGACTGTTGTGAGCTTGAAACCAAGAGAACCAAGGTTACCGACGTAGTCCGAGAATTGCCAAACTTAAGTGGTAGTGGGCAGGGCACATTGCTCGTAGAACGGATGGCCGATGGGGCTGAAAAGTTCTGGAGTGGTCTCCCACTAGGTGGACCGATGACCTGGTGAAGGTTGCGGGAATCCGCTGGATGCGAGTCGCACGGGATCGGTCAATGTGGCGACACTTGGGGGAGGCCTATGGCCAGCAGTGGACGTCTTTCGGCCGAAATAATGAATGATGATGATGATGAGCTTGAAAGACACCAACTTTACGAAGAGTCCTTCAAGCGCCCAGAATCCTAATTCATCACTACTTTGCAGATCTCCGTATCTCCGGTATCAAGCAGCGGCGGCGTGAGCGCAAAGCCCAACACGTTGGTAGAACTGCGCGTGTCAGGTGACGCGGGCGCTTACGTCGCCTTGTTGGCAGAAGACGTGAACGCCATACAAGCTGGACTAGCCAGCCAAAACGGACTCGGAAATGGACTTGATATGCACACGGTAAGATACCTAACATTTGTAATACGACTAATTAGACGTTCCAAGACTTGGAACGTCTAATTAGTCATATTACATTGTCTTGGAATGCAAGACATGAATTGGTGTTGGTTATAAGACTGCATGTGAAGTGGGGCTGCCGGTTTTCCGGGAAGTAAACTGGGAACGAAGGCCTATCATCCGAAGTAGACCTATCTAAACCACACTTACGAGTATCACATATTGCTTTTAAAAAAAACCGATGACGGTGATGTGTATTTTTTGTTCCAGGTTGAGCGCGAGGTAGAAAGCTTCAGCGGTTTGTCATATTCAATATTCAAGAATGAGGACCATCTCCCCGGAATGGGCTTAGATTTAGGAGGATACACTGCTTCAGATGTTTTCAAAGTAAGTAAATACGTAACAGCGTAGCAGCGTGTTGTTGTAAGCCGCACGTCAATTCTGTTGAAACACCGTACTACGTTAGGCCAGCTCAAGTTCAAAGCTAATGGTACAGTCGGCTGTACGTTTGTTTGGGCTACCAAACAAACGTACAGCCGACTGTACCATAAACTTACTTACCTCATTTCTTTACGATAAACAACCCAAACTTTATTTTCAGAACGCTGGTGTTGTCATACTAACAGACGGTGTCGTCGTTAAGGGTGGCTCAGATGGTAAGTCATGTTGTTTTGTTTAGTATTTTATTTCTCGCCAACAGTAGTTAGTTAGAAAGAAGAATTAATAAGCAAGTCATCTTTCCAGGGTCCACTCCTACGTCGGCTCCGCTAGAGACCGGCACGCGGGCCCCCCAAGCCGGTCCGTACGCCTTCAGTCGGCTACCTCCGCCGCCCTCGCCGAGATACTACCTCACTGTATCCCCGCAGCCTACCTGGATGCTGGCCAATCTTACTATTGGGTAAGTTGATTCGTCATCAGCTATTAAAGGTACTGATTTGATTGGATGAAAATTTTGGTCGCAGAGATCTCATTTCAAAAGATCATTAACATCAGTTTTAGGTATTTACCAAGCTGACATTATGTAGCCATCTAATATGTACCACTTTATACACGTAGGTACGGCATGTTGGCTATGGAAAAAATAACCATTCAAATCGAAGATATTCAAAGTTGTCTTTAACAAAGTGTGTTTTGCCAACAGCAACGATGGAAACGGAGCTAAAGAACGTTGGACATCAGTAACTCCTGGCGAGTTCTCGATCGGCGCGTTTTCCGTGCACCCCACCCTAGGTCTCGGGTTAGCCTCACCACAGAGGTTCACTACCTCCGTGCCGTTGTCTATGGCTGCCGAAGTACCCGCTACATTACAACGGGGAGAAATGATTGCTGCAGTGATTATCTTGAAGACTACACTGGCAGTCGACACGTCCGTCGAGGTCACTTTCTACAACAGCGATCAATATTTCGAATTCGAACCTCTCGATAACGAACTCGATTCAGCGAAAAGTAAGTGAAAGATTTGTGACGATTTGGACCTCTCATCTTGGAGGCGAGTGGCGATAGATATCGAAAAGCCTTAGGTCTAGTGGTTGCAAATGCTGGTTCGGTAAGGGGTTTGGGGTCCGATTCTTAGGACAGAGCGTTATTGAGTTTCTCTTAGATTTGTAATTGGCACTAGACTATTCATATTTTAAGATACCTAATGATTTTATGTTTCTGTAAACCTTCCTTAAAATCAGCTGGATTGATAGCAAAGAATTTCGGTGAAAACTCTGTACTATCTAAGTCAAAGCCTTACCTTCCCCAGAGATCGAGTTATTCCGCCGCGTCCGCGTCACGATCCCAGCGCGCGGCTCCGTCAGTACGGCGTTCCTGGTGAGCGCCGCGCGCACCGGCGACGCGCCCGTCATCGTGGAGGCCAGCGGGAACGGCGTCTCCGACTCGCTCTTCAGGACCATTCAAGTCAAGGTGTGTGACGAACTTTTAACTTATAATAGTGGTGTGGAAGTAGTTTATATGCTAAACACATTGGTTCCTTTATTCTACAACCTGAATTATGATGATGATGGCCCCGACTTACGAACAGTAAGTCGTGGTTTCGAACCCAGACAGGCGCATTACTTTGTGTAATTAATTTCATCACCACTGCTCTCAAAACGGTGAAGAAAAACATCGTGAGGAAACCGGCATGTCCTACCTAGAACCAAAAAATTCGAAGACATGTGACATCTACCAATCCGCACTGGACCCGCGTGGTGGATTATAGCCCATTCCCTCTCATAGAGAGGAGGCCGTGTCCCAGCAGTGGGAACATTAATAGGCTGATAATGATGATGATGAATAATGAGAAATGACCGTAAAAACCATGTAGACGCTGCATTTTCTTTGTAGACCTGTAAGTAATCCTCTTATTCAGTAGGATGTTTAGTAACATAGAACTACGTCGTGTTTGGCAATTGTATCGCTCGCTGCTTCCAACCGACCGACTGACCTGCTTCCGGCTATTGATATTGAAGGTCCATAGATGGAATCCATCGAACAATAAACCATAATGTTAGTGTTTTTCTAACTTCAATTTGTGTTACCCAGGACGGCTACGAAGAAGACCTATTCTCATGGAGTCTTCTAGACGCTCGTCGCGGGGTCGCCCGAGCCAACGTAACACTAGACGTACCTGCGGGTATCAAGGCAGGCCCTACTTCCCTGCAAGCTACTGGCGACCTGCTGTCCGGAGCCCTACAAGCAGTGCGGCAGCCCCCGGCGCCGGCCGCAGACCCAGTGAATGCTGTTCGGCCACTTGCACTGGCTTGTGTGCTGCTTGACTACTTGCAGGTTTGTCTTAGCCATCCTGAAACTGATAAATTTTTACCACAAAATTAAAAACGATACCATGTGACGTCATTGAGACGCAGTTTCAACGTCAGCTGCTTAGCACAAACACAGGCAAAGATCATCATTATATACGGGTAAAGACAGACTTCTGGGCTTCTGCTTCTGGCTTCAATCTGCAACTCGTACAGCGTTTAATTGTTTTTCCGAACACAATTTTCTCAGCTGAGGTAGCCCGTGGTCTAGATTCATGGCCAGTTTACGGACTTTAACACCTGTTTCTCAGGTTAGTGTGCCTGAGGCCTGAGTTAGCGGCCAGTTTATGGTAATAGGCTCGCTCCCTATTCCTATGTGGCACTTTAACATAGATACCAAATAAACTATGGATATAGGTCTATGGATACACGTCGAAAAGCTCGTGTAGAAACGTGTAAAATAATGTTATTTATAAAAACTCATACGCAGGTTTCCGGCCAAGAAGAGGTAGCAACGACAAAGGAAGCACGAGAACTGGCAGCCACTGGCTATCAACGACTAATGGCGTATCGAAAACCTGATGGGTCGTTTGCGGCTGAAATAGACGCAGAGGCCGAGGGTGACGTGTGGTGAGTTGCCTACTTCTAAACTTCTTTATTTAGCAGATGATTTTTCTTTTTTTTTAAATTGATATTATCAAGAAACCTGTTAACATTACAATTGACAAAATATACGTTCCAGAAAATCACAGAGGTTTGTTAGGAACGTTGATTCTACCAGCTGAATCAACATTCCTAACAAACCTCTGTAATAAAAATAGAAGACAATATTTTTTATGTGATTAATCGGTACCTATGCACATCGTGATTACCAACCTATCTATGCAGTTCATATCATTCATTATGTTCATTAGAGTTGGTTTTGATTTTATCTGCCTGCACAGATAGGTTGGTCACACTAGTACTATAACTACCACAACAGTAATAGATAGATCATACATACATGCATAGCTGGGTACGGCACACATCTATGGTTTGCTAACAACCAGATACAATATTGGCGTTGTCATCCTTTAACTTCGTTATACAGTATGATTTTAATTTTATATTGGATTTAGTTAACCTGCTTCTAAGGATAGGATCCATTTTATTTAGCAGTCGAGGAACAAAATAAGCGGTGGTTCGTTGTCCGTAAGTGTTTTTAGCATAAGTTCTCACTAGTTGTTTTTGTGTTACGTTCTAGCGATTTTTGTTGTAGTAGTGGTTTATTTCCATACCAATACAATCATAGCCTTACCTAATATTGTAGTTCACAATTTTAAACTCCTGATTATCGCCTGGGCAATGGGTTACTCTGTTGATTCATATTGAAAAGTCGTAGTTATACAGAGATTTCTTAGACATTTGTTTCGAAATATCCTTGTATGTGCTTGTAAGGCCTGAATTACTATTACGCTGATGTCGGTCGCGTACGTCAGCGAGAAATACTACATTATACAGTAGCAACGTACGCGCCGCTGACGCCAGCGTCGCAGTATGGTGTTATATAGAAATTATAGAACACAATGTATACTCGTACGCGAGACTGACGTACGCGACCGACGTCAGCGTAGGAGGAATTCAGGCGTAAGTGTCGCCGTAAACGGCCGCCTTAATTTTTTGGGGGTGGAGGAATGCTACATTTTGTCATGAGCGAGTTGAATATGTTATTGTATGTTCACAGGATGACAGCAGTAGCAACCCGCTGGTTATCTCGCTGCTCGCGGTACATCTCGGTGGAGCCCTCAGCGGCGCGAGGCGCGGCCACGTGGCTGGCGCAGGCGCAGCAGGCGGACGGCAGCTGGCCCGCGCCCGCCGCGCGCAGCTCGCCGCACGCGCAGGCGCCGCTGCCACTGGCGGCCTATGCGCTTGTAGCGCTGCACCAGACTAAGGTAGGCACAAGCTTCAATATTTAAGTCTAGTATTACCCCAGCAAAGATAGAAAAATTCTAAAATGTGTTGCCAGAATTTGTTGCGCCATTCTTAGCCTAATTTAAATGAACTTTCAGGGCAGTGATGTCTTATACAAGAACCACATCAACAAGGCTACGGACTACATAGCGCGCGGGCTGTCTCCCGAGCTGGACGCGTACTCGCTGGCCCTCGTCGGAGGAGCACTAGCGGTCGCGCGGCACCCGCAACTCACGCAGACCTTGGAGATGATGGACAAATACGCTAATACTACAGGTACGCTTTATCATTTACACATACATAATACCGTTTTTGCCACGCGATTTCATGGACTAGTTCTGCTTGCGTCAATCTTAGTAATTAAAAAAAAAACTGTTGTCTCATTATTAACCTTGGAATCACAGAAACAGCTGTAATAAGGCTATTTTATCGAGCATGCCCAATAACCGACAAAACCTTCTGGGCCCCTTCATAATAGCAGTTCAGCCTAAAACTTTACCACACAGACCACCTCTCTGTGGGAAGAAAATAAATAAGACGCAATATACCACGCGGGCCAGTATGCGTCATGTCTTTGTTTTTCTTCACCTCTTATAATAAAGTTTTTTTACAGGTTCCACCTTATTCTGGTCACGAACTCTATCAGGCAACGAGTGGCGCAACCCATGGTTGAAGGGCAACAGCTTAGAAGCCACCACAGCTGCGTGGGGCCTCCGCTCCATGCTGGCTGCGAGATTGGTGGAAGAAGCCACGCCCGTCGTGCGGTACCTACTGCAGGCCTACCTGCCGCACGATCCTGATCCAGAAGTGGTGAGTAATATAGGAAACCACTTTATTATTAGACCTCCTTGTTATGAACCTCCTCCGGATAAGTACTGGAAACTAAGAGCCTATGCATAATCCAGACCCAGAAATGGAATGAAGTAAGTACCTAGTTACCTATTAGTGAAATGCAGGAGGGTTAAATATGATGCGATTTCATCACAATCAAGCGAATGACCTCCACGTCACACAATTATCAGTCATGGTGCATCCTGTTTTCAGCGGATTCCTGTGACTGTTACTAGGTTATTGATTCAACTAGTGGGTTCCAGGTATCCACGCTGTTCTGATGGACATAACTCAGAGTTAAGTTTATACCTAAGCTATTCTAAAATACCATATTTATTGTTATTTTCCAGATGGACTCGTTGGCGCAGTACGCGGAAACAGTGAAGACGGCGTCGAAGCTCCGCGTGTCGGTGAACGTGACCGGGTCCGATGAGGCGAGACAGTTCCAGATCGGAGAGAACAATGCCCTCGTCATACAAACGAAACCGGTAAGTAAGAAGCCGTAATTTACCGCACAGAATTGAATTTAGAATTTTTGAAAGTAAAATTTCTGTAAAAAAAAGAGTAAAATGGTCAAGAGAGAATGATTTTTTGATAGTGTGGGCTTTTCGGGAAAGAAGAAGTGGGCCGGCCCTAATCCACCATGAAGGTCTATCGAGGGTTGCTTGGTTACTCTGAACTTATTAAACCATAGAATCAATGTATTCTACTCTCCAGATCCGCAGCAGCCGGTCAGTAAGCGCAGTGACAGAGGGCCGAGGCCTAGGGCTCCTGGGTCTGTCGGCGCGCGGCGCCACCAACGTCACGGCGCCCTGGCCGAGATACACGCTCGACCCACGAGTAGACCAGGTCTCCACTAAGGATAGGCTGCAACTATCAGTCTGTTTTGGGTGAGTTAAAATCAATTATGTATTTGGTGCTAATACGCGCTATGACAAATCATGACTTGTTATCAACAGTAGAAACGAGAATAAAATTAAACTAAGTACCTACCTATCAATCAATAACAAAGGCAAATGCCCAAGGGTGTCCTCAATCAAAGAGATGATCGTGGCAGGTGTAAGAGCAACAGAGAAATAAATGCCAGTGAATGAGGCTATCAAGCAGTACAGTATAGTGAGGAGTCTCGATTCTTTAGCACACTAGAAAATTTGGAAGGATCACTTGAGCAGGTAATTAATTAATTAATAATCTCATTTACAGGTTCGTGGCTCAAGGAAATGAGACGGAGAGTGGGCTGACATTACTGACTGTCCAGCTCCCATCAGGGTATTTAGCTGACATAAACACACTCACAGAATTGACGGTAAGCACGAAAATTTATCTACACAATATCTTAAAGTATGACACCCATGTCTCTTTTTATTAACGCTAGGCGACATCTATATGAATGCTTAAATAAAGCACACTGAAGGATTTTTGACGTGGCGTCGGGGGCCACGTGGTGGCTCCCCTGTGGACGGTGAGCTATGGGCTAGCTCGCCGTCCGGCCGTTTCATGACGACAGGCCGTGTCGACGGCCCAGGAGTCTTCCACGCGTGCCTCAGAGAGAGGTCAGTAGAAAGGAAGGGGTCCGGGACTGTTCGAAAGAGATACCGTAGCTCCGGAACACAAAGGGCGATGAAGGAACATGGATGGGTTTTAGTCAGTAAAAGTCTGACACTCCCTTCCGCTCCGCCCAGAGCGAGGGGTCATTTAATGTTTTACCATCCGAAAATAAAATAAAAAATAAAGGATTTTTACGCCCAACTTGGCGCTGAACTTTCAACTGTGTTGAATTCGAGTGGCGTCAGTCATACAGTCCATAGTAATGTATGTTCGTAGATTATTTCCAATGTATCGCTATGTCGGCAGGCGGTGCGGCACGTGGTGTGGGCGCGCGTGCGGGCGGGCGGCGCGCGTGTGCTGGCGGGCGTGCGCGCCGGCCGGCCCGAGCGCTGCGCCACGCTGGCCGCGCCGCGCGCGCTGCCCGTCGCGCGCCAGCGGCCCGCCTGGGCCACGCTGCAGGACCTTTATGACTCCAGTCTGTATTACTTTATTTATTTTTAATTTAAAAAAAAAAACTAAAAAACTCGAGTATCCTACCGACACAGAAATCATAGACTCACCGGCCGCAAACGCGTCTGCTGACTGCTGAGCGTGATGCCCTGTGTTCGATTGCCAAGCCGGACAAAATGGTAGAAAGGAAGGTGTTTCCTTCTGGAATTTCTCAATAACAGTCCGTCCGAAAATGTCTGAAAATTATGAAATAGGCTCACCCATAACTGATAAGACTGCGGGTGCAAAATACAGGACACTATCCCCCGAATACTGAAACGACACTCAAAATTTAACTATTATTTATATTTAACAGATGCTCTAAAGTGACGTTTGGCCATACGAAATTTAAAGTTTAGGAGCTGCTCAAATGTTAAGCAGCCCTTGAATTTTGAGTGACGTTTCAGTATTCAGGGGTTTATCTCATATCTCTGCCCCTCCTAGTAGGCGTAATACTATTATTTCTCTATCTCAATCACGTAAACAACATTATTTTTGTTCCCCCTCCCCAGGTCACCGCGCGCGCGTGTTCTTCTCCCCGCTGGCCGCGAGCGCGTGCGACGTGTGCCGCGCGTGGGCCTCGTGCGCGCGCGCGTGCGGCTCCACGGCGCAGCAGGTGTCGGACTCGGGCACGGACGCGCGCGTCACGCCCGACGCTGCGCACACGCACGTGTTGGCGCCTGTCGTCCTACTGC
Source organism: Xestia rhomboidea (assembly GCA_963853795.1). Lineage (NCBI taxonomy): Eukaryota > Metazoa > Arthropoda > Insecta > Lepidoptera > Noctuidae > Xestia > Xestia rhomboidea. The sequence continues at coordinate 11,416,282 of OY970764.1, forward strand.
TAGCTACTGCACTACTGTTGCTATAGTGATACTGAACTTCATTGATTCTAAGGACTAACATTTTATATAGTGCTATATTTTGTGTGTAGTGCATCTTACGAACAGTTTAATATGGGTTACGAATATGCTCATTGCTCATCTCCGCCGACTAGTTATGTTTAATGGCATATAAGATTGAGAACGTCGCTGTAATATTTCAGTGTATGTAACCTGAAGTGTGAGCCCGCACCGAGTTAAGCTAATACCACAAACTTGTGTAGTTATTCTTCTTCACGTGTCGATGACAATCAAATTTTGTCGATGATTTGGCACATTTGTTGTTAATTAATACAAATAAAAGCCGGTGGAAAATGTTTATTTCATTACAGTAAAAGATTAAAATCTATTAACATTAATTGTGTTATGAAATACATGTGCTATTTTGAATATTGTACAAATTAACGTACAGCAAAAGGCAGATATACATAGGTATATAAGTACTTTGTTTTTATTGTATTGTAATCAATATTTACACACATAAGCAGATATGGGATGTGATACTTGCACATACAAATACTCGTACATTAAAAATCTATGCACGAAATCAAATCCCATTTTAATAAGTTGTATTAAGGTTTTTAATAAAAACAAAGAATTAATTTATAAAACTTCACAAATATAAGTGGAACATGGAGTGTTCGTTTGTACATATTTATACGTAATATTAACTATGTATTCTAAACATGAATCAAAAGAAATAATAAATGTGGAATAAAAACAATTTACATGTTTCTTACCCGACTGCGGCGAAGCCTAAAAGGAGGGTTATGTGGTTGACCTGTATGTAAGTATTTACGTGTGTGTGTATGTATGTATGACCAGATTTGGATAAATTATACGTCGTTAGATTCGTCTTGGTGACGCGAATGTCACTGGCTACATAAAAAACAAAGAAAAATGGCTGATTTGGGGTGCCATATTGTGTAATTCCAAACCTTTTTCTTTAAATACAAAAAAATATTTACTAGTTATATGTTTATAGGTAATTCGAAGTGACAAATCGAAAGGGAATTGGAAAAAAATCGTATATATTAAAAAAAGTTTAATCGTCTACGAAATCTTTAACTACTACTACTACTACTTTAATAAGTACAAATAAAAAAAAAACTGAGTTGCCATCGATCATTTTATTCTAAACAGTCAAACTTAGTACATTATTGAGTTTATTAAGTGTCGTATCTATACATTATAATAAAATACAATAGTACAATAAATGTATGTAATCGGCAAAATAGAAAGAAAAACATACTATTCTTTAAGATTTAATTTACCTTTTTTCAGGGTATTATCGTCTAATGTTATCATATTTCCATTTTTCTTATCATCCACTGAAAGAAGCCGAGGATTGAGAAGGACATGGTCAGTGGAACGGCCGACGCTTTGATCCATGCCCATAGACTGTAAAGAAGACAGGTTGTTTTAATAGCATAACAATGTACAAACAGGAAAATAAAATGTTTGTCAAATCGACACACTACATTAATTTGCCGTGCTATGGCCTTTCTATACAAATTTGAGGATACGGACAGTCAATGAGTTTGCTAAACAATTAATATCAATGTCAGCTCCTTCTTCACGTTTCTGGTTCATGGCCTTGGACCATCAGAAAATGGGATGGGTGTTTGTTTATTGTCAACTATCGAGTTTACTGCTCGTATTAAAATGTTTCCTAGGAGGCGTTTGTGAGATATTGGCCGGAAAAAGTCCCACGGAGAGAAGAGTGAAAGGCTATAGGGGAGGCCTTTGCCCAGCAGTGGGACAATTTAGGATATAAACCGGCCAAGTGCGTGTCAGGCCACGCGCAGTGTAGGGTACCGTAGTAGCCCGTTATCACAATATAGAACGAACCCGTTGGTACAGCGCCATCTAGCGGCAACTTTGTGTAACTTATGATGATTTATTATTTTGTTTTATTTTAGATTTTATTTTTCAATGCAAGTCTTTACCCATTATAAACAAGCAACTACTTCATCTTAGTCACTTTATAGGATTTACTCTAAGGATTTTGTATTTGGTACAAAATTATCCAACACCCAAGTTCAACGACTATTGCTGCTAAACTAATAAAGTTATCTTAACCGTTATAGTTTTCCTTTAAAGTTCATGAAATGCACTATCATCATGAATTTTTCCAGATTTTTCAAGCCAGCAGTTTAGCTTTTACTTTTTTTTTTTTGGGAACGCCCTACTGGAACAAAAATTTTCACTTTAAAGTTTAATATTTCGTAAATGGAGCATTAAATAGAAAAGTAATATTAATACCCCTAAGTCATTTTAAAAGACCTATTCAACGAAAAAATATTCACCCCCACTTCACATGTAGGGGAGGGGGGAGCTACCTTAAAAACAAATATTTTGTCGGCGTTATTGATACCGGTTATAACGGTCCCTTAGCTAAACCTCAGACAGACAGACAGCCATGACAAAACTATAAGGGTTCCTTGTCAGGACTACGGAACCCTAAAAAAGAGATTTACAAACGCCATGATTTATTTAATGAAATACACTTACTCGTAAGGATCATCGGAAATGTAGAAGGCTTGTGGGGTGGGCAGCAGTCCGCAGTCAGCGATATACACATGCGGGAGCGGCCGGTCGTCAACGTCCGTCGGCGTGTGCTCTAACATATGCACCACGTTCTGGCCTTCCACAACCTTTGAACAGAACATTTTGTACTAGTAGTCATGAGCACTAATATGTACTTAAACACTTGGCAAAATCAAAAGCGATTTTCTCTTGGAAACACGATTGTATCTTAAGGTGGGTACTGACGGGTGTTACGGGCCGTAATGTACCATTCGCAGCGAGCATGTTACGTTACGCCGTGTTCTAAACTCCGTGCAACATGCTCGTTTCGAATTCTTTGCTCGCCCGTGCTCCAGATTCGTTGTCAAGATGTCAGCCGACGAAGTTGTGTTGGGATCTTTGATTTTACTCAATTATTGTTTAATCCAAATTATTCCATTCCATCTTTTTAACAACAAATAATCACAACTAATAATCTGAAGGCCCGAAGTACCTAGAATCGACGCTTGTGCTCCGTGCGCTCGTGACGACTCGCTGCGACGTACTGACTGAAGCGCGTAACATTCAAAGGATTCGCCGAAAAACCGACAGAGGGGTGGAGCACTCGGGGCTGCGGGACTATTCGAAAGAGATACCGTGGCCCCTGAACACAAAGGGCGAGGAAGGAACATGGATGGGTTTTAGTCAGTAAAAGTCTGACACTCCCTCCTGCTCCGCCCAGAGCGGGAGAAGTCATTTGATGATTTCCCATCCTAAAAAAAAAAAAAAAAAAGGGGTGGAGCACTCGCAGCGAGCCACTCGTTGCTCGTTGCGAGCGCCTTGTTTCCCCGTACTGACTGCACGAACGCTCGCTGTGTAACACGTTACATTACGCCCCGTAACGCCGGTCAGTACCCACCTTTAAAGATTAGATCTATTTTCAAAAAGTATGGGTTCTAAAATACCTTGTTCGTAACAGCAAATTAAAAGTACATAATACAGTAGGACAGTAAGAAGTAAAACTTTTAAAAGTTGTCATGTGTGTACCTACCTTTATTAATGCATGACTGTACATCCAGACAGGATATGATTTCAAAACTATAAGAACACTTAGCAGTGTTGAAGACTTTGTAAAAGAGGCCAGACAGAATGGAATTACGAGCATCGCCACGCCCTCGTCTACTTTTCGGGGATTACAGATGATTAAATCATATTTGTGTAGCTTTAATTTTAAGCCCTCGACTTACTAAAATTAGATTGGTGGAAATGAGGAAGCGAATTAGCGATGCAGTTGTAGGGATATTGTGGATCCTAATAATAAGCTTGTATGGGTGAATTGAACAAAAAGCGGGGCAGCGAGAACTCCCTGTCCTAATTCCTCAATGACAATGTCACGCTGTCTTATGCTATCTGTGACTTCTGTTTTTGAATAAAGGGGTTAGAATATTTTTTTAATGTAGCCTGCAGGCCTAGCCAAGTTACAAACGATTCGTAACGATTCTCTTTCTACAATCGTAAACGTTAAGTCACGTGGTCAAAACAAGCAAATAAAAACTTCGTAGACAAGTTTACATCGGTTAAGATGATATAATGAAATGTATTCGTTTCTACAATCGTGATTGCTACATCCCATATAAATCGTAGCCAACTTACAGTTTTGACTGAACTTAGAAGTTTCTACTTATTCATTTGTTTCGAACACGTGACTTAACGTTGAAATGATGTCATTCCCATACCTTTGGGTAGTTTTTTATTAGCGTTAACGATTGTAGATTGTCAACTTGGCTAGGCCTACTGGCCTGCCTTACTGCCGCCATTCTATTTTTTTTTTCAAAATAGCAGCCACGCATAAAACCTTTATTTAATAAAATTATGAATCAATAGCTAATAATAATATCAATACAAAAACTAATAGGCCATCAAAGTTAAATTCACATTCACTGATGACGCTTTGAGTACAACTTGTGATTTTAATAGCCACGCATAAAACCTGGGCGGCAAACCTCATCATAACCCCATGCGTAGAAGCTATTTAAAAAAAAAAAATAGTTTTTTTTTTAAACCCGGGCGGTAAACCTCACCATGACCCCATGCGTAGAAGCTATTTAAAAAAATATATAACGTATGTTAGACAGGCCATAATAACAGTAATTAAATTACCTTTCCAACTACAGTATGCAAATTATCCAACCAGGGTGTCCCAGTAGTTGTTATAATGAATTGACATCCATTTGTGTTGGGACCTGAAAAAATGCAAGAGCATTAAAAACTCACTACAAAATCTACTAATGTCTCCTCCTTATCAAAAAGACAGATACCTTTGTTAGCCATGGAAACAAAGCCGGCTCCACTATGCTGTGTCTCCAAGTTCTCGTCACTGAATGTATCGCCGTATATGCTGGTAGAGCCCGTCCCGTCGTCTGCTACTACATCACCACCTAAAAATCACTTTTTAATTAATATAAATATTGACCGTCATCAACTCATCAACCTAGATAATTATATGAAAACCACTGCCCGTCACGGCCCCTTATAATAAATTTAATAATCAGGTCAGCTCACCTTGGACCATAAACCTTTTAATTATGCGGTTAAACGAGGTGCCTTTATAAGACTTCCCCTTGATGCCTTTTGTGGCTAAAACTTTAAAGTTTTTCACGGCATTTGGAGCTAAGTCGCCAAACAACCCTATAACTACACGGCCGAGAAGTTTGTCTTCAGTTTTAATATCAAAATACACCTGATCAGTAACACGGAACTGCCGAGCCTGAAAGATAGGTTACACATTTTAAAATAGTTTTGCACTTAGTTAGCTGTTAAGTATCTGTTTAGGAAGAAATAATATTCTAGTGCATGATATTATTATTAAGTGTGCAAAAATATTAAAAAAAATACTAAATCACTTACATCAGAAAAAACAAGATGAGTTGTTACAACAACTAGAAACACCAATGAATTGTGGAAATCCATTTCACAATTTGTTATTCTTGTCACCTGAACTGTGTCCCGTACGTAGCAGCCTGCCTGCTCTACTGACTTACTGCTTAATTAGATATAACTAGCTGGCTATGAGAGAAGCCTTTCATGTGTGTACCATGGCTTAACTAGACGCTTTTATTTCAACACATTTATAATGGTAGTATTGATATCTTGTTACGAAATGAAATTGATATTATTTTATAATTCAAAAGATATTCTAGTAGGTACATTCTTATATAACGGTTTAGTTTATTTACTTATGCCTTATGGAATCCTTTTAAAACTACAATACATTGACATTATTCAAAATGTTAGTCCCAAATGATTAAAGATTTTTTGTCCTGAAATCAATCTCTAGATAACTAATAACTTTACTCCTGTCACTTATTGATGGTTTCTGCATGTAAAGGGGCTGTACAATTCTCTACAGCATCAGTTTTCTGCGACTTTACTTTAGCTACAGCAGTTGTATGTTGAGCCATTCGTTTTGTATGAGACTTTATGTGACAGTTTAGTTTATCACTGCGGCTAAACTCCTTCTTACAGCCCAAAGCATCTTTAAAAGGACACTTCAACATTTTCTTGGCCTGATGTAATTTCATGTGCCTTTGAAGCAAATCGGGCCTTTTGAATGTATATTTGCAAACAGAACATTTGAACTGCCTATTTCCATGTTTCAGCATATGTGATGTCAGATATTTCTTCATGTGGAAACTGCTGTTACAAATCTTGCACTGAAATGGTTTCAAAGTCCTGTGTATCTGTAAGTGCAGACGTAATCTCTTATCACTAGCAAATGTCTTGTTACACTGGATACATATTTTTTTATGACTCTCTGTTTGCATGTGCAGGCTTAGTTTTTCCGATTTTCGAAATCTAGCATCACATTGTGTGCATTTAAATACTTTAAATTTTGTTTGGTTGCCTTTAGGCACATCACTGTGACTCTGTAGGTGCGTTGCAATGTCATCCAAGTTGCTAAATGTACAGCTACATAAATGGCAAGTATATAGGGGGAATTCATGCAAAACCGACACATGCTGAAGTAAACTATCAACTGTATCATAATATTCCATACAATCCCCTTGAATGCATTTAAACTTTTTAAGAGATAAATGATTCTTCTGGTGAGCCCTGTATTGGCTGTAATTTACCAATATCAGGCTGCAATAAGGGCATTTGTAGCTTAAAAGGTCTTCTTCAAGCATTCTTGTTGTAGTTTCTTTGAGACCATCTGGTCACATGAGATGAGATGATAAGTGTCTCTGCAAGTGCGAATTTTGAGTAAAACAGCGCCCACATATAGGGCACTGGTAAGGTTTGTCACTGTGGGTTTTCAAATGGGCTAGCAAGGTATTCAGCCTTTTAAATTTTTTCTTGCATCTAGAACAAGTTAGATCTTTGGGCCATATCTGTTCCGCCACTGGGTCAATAAGCTCACTAACGCTTTGATGAGTTTGATGTAGTGTTGCAATGTTTTCAGAAAAGGGTTCACTAGTAACTGGTGTGTGTACCAAATTGGCATTTGTAGACTTTTCTTCCAAAACAATATTATTACATTTTAACCTTTTATGATCCAGGAATACTTGTAAGGAGTTAAAAACAGCTTTACATGTTCCGCAAACGAAAATATCTTCCTCAGTTGAATCCCATACCATAACGTGAGCCATTTTTGGAAAGTTATTTGATATTCTCAACTGAAACTTTTTACAGTAGGTATCTAGATATATAGAAGTTTTAGAACTGTATTTCGTCGGGTAAATTGAAAAAAGTTCAAAAATACTCAACAAATTGCACAGTATTTATGTGTCAAACGGTTTCAATTATTCGATAGGTGTCAATGTCAAACTATGTCAACATCAACCAATGAACTTATATACTAACTGGAATGAGTACGAACAAAATGCTAAAAAAAAGAAAAAAAAACTCGATCACCTACAATGGATTCAATAGAAGAGAAGAAACATAAAACGTTCCGAGCGAGAAACCGCCATAGCCATATACATAGGTGGATGGTGTCTCTGTCTTGCCTTGTCACCGATGTAAACAATATGGCCGATACAGTTTCGTGTTGAAGTCATCTAAGTGCTTTTTATTGGATTCAATAATCCGCTTTAAAATATGGTAAAATTGTGTTGTGTGAAGGGGTGTAGTAGTGAGGGGATGCTAGATGTGGAATTTCGTTTTTCAGGTAAGTTTTTCAACTTTAGTTGTCGACTAGGGTTGCCAATGTTTTAGATTGACAAACGGGAAATATCCAATTATAGTAAGTAGTTAGTAAGTTTGAAGTTTCGAACATCGTTGTCGTACATAGTAATCAAAAGTATATTTTTATTTTATAAATTAGAACCATCGAACATGGTGCCGTGCCATGACGGTCCTAAGGATTTTTCCATGCTTCTGCATCAAAAGACTCCATTTGGCGAGCAGCAAGTGAAAATGATTGGTTTCGGAAGTTATAATAAATATTGGTGAATGTTACTAAAACATTTTAGGTAAACAGTCATAGCATGAATATGCGATTTTCCATGTCTGAAAAAATATATAATTTTAACGGAGTCCTCGAATCCCCGAATACAAAAGTCGTCTGGATAGACAGGTTGCAAAATGGATAGTTTGCAACTGGACTGTACAGATATATATTTGAGTTATAAGTAATAAATTAACAAAAGTTTATGACATCCACTCTTGTAGCTATCTCGCCTAGAATGCTATTGATTTTCAGGTCATCATAATTAAATAATAAAATAACAGTAGTCTGTAACTGTCTCAAGAGATATGATTATTGGACACCTTATTAGAAAGAGACAACATCCACTCTCGAAGCTTTCTCGCTCGGAACGTATTTGCGTTGCCCGTCCTCATTCCAGTTAGTATATAAGTTCATTGAGATCAACAAAGGTATTCAGAAAAAAAAACATTTGAATGTCTGTGTCTGTCTGTCTGAGTCTGTGGATAAAAATTTGCAAACTGTGTCAATATCGTAAATCGCACGGGCAACTGTACATAGACTGCAACACACCGTAAAATAAAATAATTAGGTACTATGAATACCTTCACAAAAACTGTGAAGAAATGGTAACTCCATTTTATAAAAAAATATAAACTGTGGTGGCGTCGAATGTCACTGTCTGTCAGTGTCTTTATTAATTTGTGTCATCAATAAATTCATCATCTCTCGAGATTCGTGAAATAACTCTGTGATTGTTGATAATAAAAATTCAACTCGTTGTTTTTTAAAATTATTACGATTGACATTGCAACGTAACAGGTGTGTATTCATAAAACTGTTTCCTAACTTCTTACCATTTGCTTGAATAACTTCAGTGCAATTATTATTAATAAAATTATCTCTATTTCAGATGAATATGACGGTAAACAACACCATAGCACATCAACGTTTGGTTTTAACTGGAGACCGGGAAAGGTACTAACAACGTTTTGTACAAACCTTACATGTTCATCAACACATTCTATGTACTAATGATTTAAATCATTATATTCTGGGGGCTAAGCTATCCAGCTGAATTTTGTTTTAAAACCCTGTTCAGACGGTCATTGTTGATGCTATTTATTCTATTACTATTGACCTAATAAGCCTAGATTAATGGGGATGGTCCTAGGGAGATTTCCCCAGATGTCTACTGAAAAGTAGATATACCGGTACCTACGTAACAACCGTGTTGTTAAGCAAATAAATAATGTGAACTACATACATACCTATATTTTTACGAAAAAATGTTTTCGTTTCAGATTTAAAGAACTTTTGAGAAGGCGTTTAATAGAATGTGGTTGGAGAGATCAAGTGAGAATGCTTTGCAGAGATGTTGTCAAAGAAACTGATAGTAACAATATAACATTTGACATGCTAGCTACAAAGGTTACTCCTCGTGCCCGGGCTTTAGTCCCGGACACAGTGAAAAAAGAACTGTTACAAAAAATCAAAACACATCTACTTACTCAAAAAGATCAATAAAATGATTCTTGTATGTAATATTAAGTTGCTCTTCTCAGTTATCAATATTAATAAGTTCATATCATTAATTGTATGGTTTTCTTTTATGTCTAAGTAATGTTTCTATAATTTAGTTGTATCTTTGTTAGTCACATTATGTTGACTCGCAACCTATATGTTGATCATGCTGCTACTTCAAATACCAGTATTTTGTGTTTAAAATAACAGTAAAAAGACTATTTACAACCAACAGTATATTTTATTTTATAAACATTTATTATACATTCAGGTTAAACAAAAATATATATATTGCTTATACATAATACTGCCATAAGATTCTATTTAATCAAGAAATATTGCCTTAAAAATGTTGTCATGGACATTGTATTACAACAGTGTGGTTAAAAGATCTTTAAATTTTGTGAAACTGACAATGTATTGATACACACCCTAAACTTAATGCATTATGAAGCTGCCCAGACATACTGTCTTTGCAGATACAAAATGCTTAAAATAATATCAAATGTACCAAATAAATACATATTTTATTAATAACACAGTTTTCCACAAATGGCTTACAGAAATACATATAATACAGTACATCATTATATGAATGGGCATCTTTTAATTAAATAGTAAACTCTTAAAATAATATCACACCTGAAGAAAAGCAAGGATGGCTTTAACTTAGCTAAACATGTTCATCAGTTAGGGAGACCAAGAAACAATTGATACAGTATCAATTTATGAACAAAGGATACAAATATATAAAAAATGCATTACAGAGCTGTCATAGTTCAATATAAAAATATTTTGAGCAAATAAAATTATGCTTATTTTTCTAGGGTAAACCCAATACCTAAAATTCAATACTTAAAGAATATAAACTACAATTTTTATTTATAAATAGAAATGGACAACACTGTTACTGTGAGAGCAATTATGTTAGTAAGAAGAAAATGCTAAATGTACTCGTATTACAGCATTTGTAATGAAAATGCCTCGTGTCATTTTGGCAATCCATATAATATTAGGATATAATTTCAATAGGGTTTATACCATTGAGCATAAAATAGGACGAAATTAGGTAATACATAATGTATTTCATCTATTGAAATAGATGCCTGTGTTGAGCTAGCCTTGCTAGCATTGTATAACATTTGAATTAAAACTACCAAACTAATAGCATAGACAATCATTATAATTAACTTTACTGCATTCTTCCACCACCATTTCAATATGCCAAAAATGCATTCAAATCTACAAACATCACCCAACCACAACTTAGCTGTAAACTAGACAATATAAAGAAATCCCTCTTCAGCTCTAAATAAAAATGTATACAGCATTTGATGAAAATAATATATAAATGCATTTAAATGTATATCAAGAAAGATCTAATCGAAGTTATGAGCAATAAACTTTTTTAGTATAAATATCCTTAAAGCTCTTTGATACCTGATCTAAAATTTGGTAATACACAATTATTATACATTATTTATGTACAAAGTTATACAAATGGAATGTATTTTGGACTAAGTATATACCTTTGATCAAGTACAATTCATTTGATTATGTATAACTTAATAATGTAGCCATAACAATATTCAGTACTCTCTTACTATTTTAAAGTTAAAACTAATTATTTTATATAATTCTACTTACACATCAAATAATTGATCAATCCATTTACACAATACTGCTGATTACTAATGAGCAATATAATAATCATAATTACTGCTGTAGGTACACGTATTCCTTCAGCGTTTAAAGATCGGAGCTATTCACAAAATAATTACAGCACACATTCAGTGTTAATAAAGTGTTGAAAACGAGGCGAATCTTGTTATGCCGTGTTCTAAAATATTCATATTTATTTAAATAGTTGCAGAAAGATACTGTTTTATAAGTTGACCACATAAATGCTCGCCCGACCTACGCTACGTCGTAACAAACATAACAATAGACTAGCGCTGGTACTGATTTAACTTAGCTTCTACCCGACGGATACAGACATTGACGAATTTTAAACAATTTACCTTACGTATTTATGAAAATATTCACCTACGTATTATTTGATTCCTGCCTTTGGTCGGTCGGTGTGATCACAAGGTATCTTCTCAATTTCTCTGTGATGCAACTTATGTTTACAATATTGTTTTAATTGAAAGGTACTTACGCACTTAAAATAATCTCAGTTATTTATATTTACGGTAGTATTTGGCAAGTTAAAATTCAGTAAAACAAGAAATGGCAAATACAAGCCAACACAAAAAGTACCTATGTAATATATTGTACAATTTCAGGATCAAGTAAGAAATCAAGCTATTTTTTACATTAAAATATAATCAATTTAGAAAATAACTGCCGTAGACATTTAATTTAAATAACTAATAATATCTTTTATTATAAGAGATTCATCTATCCGTAGGAACATAGTTTTCTAATGTACCTAAGAAATACTCAGCTGCAATATTTTACTCATCTACTAAAAACTTGTAAATAAAGATCTGAAGCTAACTGATAAAATAGACATTCAATAACATTCCATTAATAAAATGTGGCGTCAACATTACATAATAAAATTTAGACATAAACAACACAACAGATCAGCGAATATTGACATTCACAACCCGCGCATGGCATGCGCTCAATTTTGTTTCCTTCGGCTCCTGCCCGCATCGAGGCGGCACGGTCACGAGATTCAATGATTAGCGAAGACAATTAGCAAACCCTCGACACAGTTGTGTAAGTGGAGACCAATCTCACCACTCACCGATCGATATATACATTATAGTAGAAATCTATAACACCTGCCCTAAATAGGTTGAAAATTAACTTACATCGATGCGGCCGCAACTGTCACACGTCAGTCGCAGCCGGGCGGTACGTACATTTTACACGAAAACAACGTCGGAGCGTCTATCTGCCCGTGCAGCCCTCGTTCTTTCGGAGCCGGTTAGAGAAGCGGTCGTGTGTACACGGGCTGCAACACCGTGCGCTCAGGCGGGCGCGGGAGCGGGCGCGGGCTAGGTGTGCGCCGCCAGTCGCGCCAGCGGGGGCGCGCGGCGCTGGCGGGCGCTGGGCGCGCGCGTCATCAGCACCAGCGACGACGCCAGCGCCAGCCGCACCGGCACGCGGGACCCGCCCGGCAACCTGCACCATTCCGCATTTCATTTAAATCACTCGCTTCAAGATCCTAAACACCTAATAGAGCCTAGGATAATTACTTAACCTCAAGGTCACACAAATTCAAGCTCCCCTAGAGCTTAAATTTCTCAAGAAGTCAATTATTATCGTTGGCGTAGGCGTTACCGACTGACATAGAAATTGTAAAGAATTAAAATAATAATGTGTTGTACTCACTTGACGAACACAGTAGTGACGGCTGCGCGCGTGTCAGCGGTGGGCTCGATGGCGATGGGGCGCATGTCCGAGGCGCGGCGCCGGCGCGGGCCTGACGTCACGCCGCCCGACAACATCACCGTTACCGCCGCGAACGGACGCTTCGCCATGTGCAGCATCTACGTTACAGTTACAGTTTATTTGTATTATTTTCGTTCATTGTGGTCATATTTACACATTGATTTATTGTAAGAATAATCCTATAAAATGTATCTACACTAAAATTACACGCACCTCGCAATTATGAAAACTAATAAGCAACGTGTGAATGTCGCAATTTTCCATTGCATAAACAAAAACCAATTATGATATCCCATTTTTGTTTATTTTGCGATTTGTGATGACTACCTACACACGAACAATCGAGGAGAATTTTTATACTCTAATTTGACTGCTAATAAAGCTTCGAGACGCCTTTGACCAAAAATAATGCTAAGTATCAAACCCCTTACCTCAACGACATGTCTCCGTCGTGCGCGACGCACATCGGCCGCTTGCTTCGCCTTCCACGCGACCACACACGCCGCCAGGAACAGGAAGAAGCACGAAAAGAACACGGAGAAGAACACGAACAAATCGATGTGCAGCTGATCTTGTCTGAAGAATATCACGCCAAAGCTTGCGGCGCCGTCATCAGTATGACGAGCGCGAATCACGATGTAAAACTTAGTGTGAGTTAGGTCGTGAACGTTTTGAGGTAAAGTGAGGACTAATCGGTTGCGGAGGTTCCTCACTCGAAGTAGTATATTCCTCCTATCAACAGTCACGTATGTAGCGAGATCCTTCGCCGTATAATCCGCGAGCGTATACTCTGTCTTGTCAAAGTACCACGTGACTCGTGGTTCCTCAGGCACGTGCTCGTCGAACGACGGCATCCTTCTACTCGGCTCGTGCTTGTGGTACGTAGGATCCAGTTCCACCGCATGGTCGCCAGTACTGGAGTTCACCGACACGACGAACGAACTGTCGTTCGGACTGAGGTATAAGTCGACGGCCCCCTGAGTCACGTCCACTATCACTCTTATGTCGACGTTCATGTATCTTGGGTTTACTGCGACGAATACTGTTTGACCAGAGTAGAGAGGTCGCGGCTTGATTTTGCACTCGTCTGGAAGTAAAAACGTTTTTTTAAAGCGTGTGTATTCTCCCTTTTTTCACGCAGAAATGGTGACGTGACTTTTTGCATAGAGATAGTTTATAGGACGGAGTGTGATGCAGGCAATTTGTATACCAGAAAAAAACTAAGTTTTACTATGATAAACAGCCAAAGAACGACGGGAGCAAAACCGTGGGTATGGGCTAGTATGTAAGTATGCATAAAATTCTTACCAATAGATTTCCCATCAAAGCACAGTTTGTTCTCAATATTAATCGTCTTATAACACTGGTGTCCGTTCCTGGGGTCGCCCATGTAGAGGTCCTTGCACTTGACGCACTGGTAGCGCCAGCACTCCTGCGCAGAGTTCTTACTCGAGGAGGTGGTCTGGCACGAGGGATCGCTCTCGGTGTTGTTGCCGCAGTTACACTTCTCTCCCGTGACCGGGTCACAAGTGTCGCCGTGGCCGTGACATTCGCATCTGAAATAATTTAAACGTGACTATAGAATTAAATAGAATATATTTATTGTAACGTGGGACTTAAACATTACTGGCGAAATGTGGGTGTTTTATAAACTCTTCGGGGATGACCACGTTATGTTACGTAAAAGGTGAAAGGAAAAGGGTACGTTTTTCTTTTCACATTTATTTATGTTTCAGTAATGTATAAGAATCGTAAAACAATAAACACGTGGAATTTCAAAATCTAGATAGATCTCATAACATCTGTTTCTGTTTCCTGCACAGTTACTAATCTCTTTCTTATCGTATCAGTTTTAACATAGCGGTGTCAACTTACGGTCTACAAGGGTCTCTAAAGTCATCTGAGCCTCTAAAGTAACCCTCGATGCATCGTTCACAGCGAGGTCCATCGGTATTGTTGGCGCATCGCACGCAGCGGGCCTTAGCGGCCCCATCGCGGTAGTCGTCGGGGTCTGCGGGACCCCCAACGTCGCGGGACGTAGGGGCCGCGTCCACCTCACTGGTGCAGATGGATGTGTGGCCGTGGCAGTACGTCGAGCAAGGCACGCACTGTACGTTGTTCACAGGATCGCCCACGAAGTTCGGCTTACATTTTTCGCACTGGTCACCCTATAAACGGAATACATTGGTTAGTAAGATAGTTTGAAAGTAAGAATACAATGTTGCGTCCACATAATTATTCAATACTCATCCAATCTTAGGAGTCTACAAGGTACAATTAAATTAGCTAGCGACACTACGCAGACGAGATGTAACAAAAATATCATCAACATCGCGAACAGTTTTTTGGTGAAACTAGTCATTAAATTGACATTAGAATTGAACTTATCAATTTCAGACGGTCAGAAGAATCTCTTACCATGGTGTTATTATGGCACTCGATACACTTATCGAGCTTATCAGGTCCCTCGCAGTCGGAGTGGCCGTTACACTGGCACTGGATGGTGCAGTTGGCGCCGACGTAGCCGAACTCGCAGCGGCACACGTCGGGCTGCACGCAGGCGCCGCGCACGCAGCCCTGCGAGCACACGGCCACGCAGCTGCCGGCCGCGCCGCCCGCGCCGCCCGCGCCGCCCGCACCGCCCGCGCGCTTGTGGCCCGCGCCGCACGCGCACTCGTAGCCTTCCGGTAAGTCGCGACACACCTAAAGGAAAAATAAAGAAAACAAACATTTATTGGCGCTGAACATGACGGACACAGAAAAAGCACATACGAGTACAGTACAACACAGATTAAGGTACTATCAGTTAGGGAAAATATGCGTCACATTCACGCAAAACGGCTATCGCTCAGTATAATGTTATGTTATTATCGTCACCTGACATACAAGAAATGCATAGGTATACACATGGATAAGTAGTTAAACGGACTTAAATATTGAATATGATTTCGGAAAAGTAGAGTATTTTTGTGACGTTTTTTGCATTCAAAATCAACTTAATAACACTCAATAACAGTTCTTGTTTTATCAGAAATAACGTGCAAATTAGAAACAAGAATTTCAATAGTCATACACTCACCTCAGACTCGGCTTTGCACTGATGATGATTGTTCTCACACTCGTTCTCCGGCGGGCAACGGGTGTAGTGCCACGAGAAGGTGTCGTTGGAGTAGTCGTCATGGTTCGCGGCGGTGTACACAGCGGCGCAAGTAGTGCGCGTGGAGTAGTCCAGGGGCGAGTCGATGGAGCCCTCGGAACACACGCCCTCGCCGTTCGCGCCTGAGAGTGCACACCAGCCGCAGTGCGAGTGGTGGAGACACTCTGAGCACTGGAATGAAGTAGAATATTAACACTTCGCGACCAACGATAAAATGTCTATTGCCCCTCGTTTAGTATACCAGAATGTATACAAATCACCTTCACGTGCATGTAATTTATGTAAATTAGATTAATTAGAATCTAAATTTCATATCATTTTTACAAGTTAGCTGGAGCCGGCCTCAAAGTCAAAACAAAAATTCTACGAGTACAGTGGCCGGACTGGCATTTTAAGAAACTACCAGAACAATTTCTACAAACCTGTTCAAACGTGTCACACGGCGCTGGACACTTGCTCTTATCAGCTTTCGTCAGTACAAGACCGCAGACGCCGCCCGCGCAGTATACAGGCTGATACGCGGGTGAGATACACTTCCCCAAGTATGTAGCCCAACGGCACTCCGCAAACCCTCCTTCACCTCCGTCAGTACTCAGACACGACTGACAATCGTCAAACATCGTGCATCGGTTCGGGCACTCTTCGTTTTTCGTCGCGCGAAGACTCGTTCGGCCAGGTTCTTCAATCAACGCACATGTCCAGTTGAAAAGTTCTACCGATTCTTCCGCTATACGTGTTAATTGACCTGTAAAGAACGAGCTTAGTATATCTACTATATTTGAATTCATTTTCACTAGTTTTTAAGTTTTGGGAACACCAACCCAAACGCAAATGTGATAAAGTTAATTTTCCATTGCAAATGTAGGATCTTTTTATTACTAATGGTCAGTCAAAAATCAACTTGACTACATATACCTAAAATAGATAGTTAAGGAACTAATTTACCTTCCCTGACAGCGTGTCTCGTCCACGTGCATTCTTTAGCACCGACACATTTCTCGCAGTCGGATGACGCGCACCTGAGCTCGGGGCAGTTGTCCACGTTACTGATGTAGGTCGTGCCCGCGTTACATTTCATGCTGGTACACGACTCGTCCGTGGGTACGCATTCACCTAAAATTATTATAAGGAATTTATTATTTCAGAAAATGTTCGGATCAACTATGTTTATGTTGACGTGTTAAACTTAAAATTTAAATGCCTACACGAAAGGCATATTTTGCACTACCACTTTATTATGGACTTTTCAAACATCTTTTCATATATTCCAAAATGCAACTTAATTTCTATTTCCGTAAAGTTGACATCCGTTCGAGTGATTTAACAGACTGGAGTAAACTATGAACGAAGGTGACTTACCGACAGCTGCGGCGCAGGACTCGCACCATCGGCAAGCGGGCTTGTCCTCAGGGTACATGGGCCACGCAGCGAGGCACGACGTGCACGTGGTGAAGTTCTCACAAGCGCGCGACGACACCAGCTCCGCGTCACACGCCGCCCCAGAGTTCACCGACACACTGTCGCTGTCACACCCCGGCTTATCCACAGAGAAACACTTCGTGTAGTTCCCAGTATTACAGAAGCTGCACCCCATGTGACTGCGACACTCAAACTTGTTCGAACTCCATAGTGAACATAAGTCCTCAGGAAGTGATATCCGGGTCACCTGACAGTGGGCGCTGCCTGTCCAACCTCCTATTATGTAGATGTATCCCTCGTTTTCGGTGTCGATGTCGATTGCCATTGCGTGAGCTATCGTAGGTGGTGGTGGATGACCCACTATACTTACTCCTGAAAATATGTTTAATATAAAATCTTGTCAAATTTCAAACCGTTATTTAAATATGCCATCGAAAATAGAAATACTAACCTTTGACAAGTCGGACCCATTGGTTGCAGCTATATATGTAAGCTATAAGTGAATCAGATCTATTTTCCGGATCGGTTCTTCCACCGAATATGATCATGTAGTCATTCGTCGTCACCGCTGAGTGTAAGTATGTGGCTTGTGGTAAATTATCATAATAGTTGTTTAAAATAGGGAATGTAGGCAATTCACTCCATTGCTTTGTTGGATAGTGGAATGAAAACAATTTGTTAGAAAGAACTGTTCCGTTGTATGCATACAAGATCCCTCCATACACATACAGACTCTGTGAAGGAGCGTGGTACACTGTGCTGTGACCAATGATTCCAGATGGCTTTGCGCCTTCATCTTTTAATCTAATCCATTTCTCATTGTCAAGATCGAACTCCCACACGTCATACATAAAACCTTCTTCTAATGAGAACCCTCCGATCAAAACCAAACTTTCGTAGTCCAAATATTTCTGTAAAGTCAACGTGTGTCCGGCGAGCGAGGGCGGCAGACCATCTTTGTCTTTGTTACGGATATTGCTCCACCTCTGATCTTTCAAGCTGAACTGCCAAAAGTCTCCAAGCGTTTTGTTCTGTCCACTCTTCTCTTGTAAACTTAGACCTCCATAAATATAAATATTTTGTTTTGAGTGATAGATCTCAGCAGCATGGAAATATCGACCTTCTGGCATCTTGGCGTCTGGCGTCGCTTCTAGAGTTACTTGCATCCACGTGTTGTTCTTGGTGTCAAAAAATCTTATGTCGTTTAACGGGCCGTGAGAAAGCGAATATCCGCCGAACATCCAAAGTCCGCGTCTATCGGCCACTAAAGTGTGACCAAATCTGGGAAGTGTTTTCCTCAAGTGATCTAAGCCGTCAGATAAATATTCCGAGTTGAAAAGCTCTGTAAATACAAGTTGTGTTTTATCTAGTCTGATTGAGCAGTCATCTCCTCCGAATCCGTCGTTACATAAACATCTCCCGTAGCTAGGGTCACATGTACCAGCGCTGGCCGCCATGCTGCAGTTGTTGCGGCAGATTTCAACTTCACAGTTGGGACCGCCGTAACCTTCGCGGCACACACAGTGCCTCTTGTTACAAACTCTCGGCCACGTACAATATCCGTCACACGCTAGCACCTTGTAGCTTCCCTCGAAGCCCTGCTCCGGCTGCCCCTGCTTGTAATGCACCGTCAGGTTACCGCTGCGAGCCTCTATGACACCCGAAGACGCGCCGTTACAGAATACACCCAATAACTGACTCTGTTGGTTGTTACTCAGGTCTGGCACACCACCGAGACCATCGTACACATATACTGCGTTCTCATCACAGGGAACGTCAAAGGTGGATGAATTTATGGTAAACTGAATGATAGCATCTTTGATATCTTCAGCAGATATAATCCATAAACATTCTTTTGAAGGTCCAATCGTTTTAATATCTGGGTCAGTTTTATAAGAACCGATTCCTTCGGTTTGTGTCGCATTTAACATTCCTCTGGGTTCACACTGATAGTAACATTTGCCGCCATGTCGAGGGTCACCATAAAACTTCGGTTTACATCGTTCACAATTCAAGCCTTCGGTGTTATCCTTGCATATACACTCACCGGTTGCGACATCACAGACGCCGCGCGCCTCGTCTCCGTGATCGTTACAGTCACACCGGCGGCACCCCTGCCCCGTGGTGGCGTTGCCGTGACTGCCGGGCTTGCACGACTCACAGAACTCACCCTCCGTCCAGTCCTGACACTCGTCACACCGACCCACGCCTTGCTTACATGTGGAGTGATTATGACAACCACAGTTTATGGAACAGTCTGCACCCGTCCATCCCAAATCACAGTTGCATTTGTAATGAGGTGATCCAAGACAATAACCATGGATGCAGTTATTATAGCAGGTTCGCATACAGCTCTTTTTACCATCTCCGATATATCCCTGTTTACATTTACATGTGTACGAGCCGTGAGTATTGTTACAGATGGCGTGTTCGTTACAGTCGTGCAAGCCGAGGCCGCACTCGTCGACGTCGGGGCACTGCGCGTACGCCCAGCCGGCGTCCGGTGACGTCACGTTGAGCACGGCGGCGCAGTCGGCGTGCGAGCGCGTGAAGTCGCCCTCCGTGCAGGCGCCGTTGATGGGGTTCTCGTGCGAGTAGCACCAGCCGCAGCCCATGCTGCGCAGGCACGCGGAGCACTGCACGTGGCGGCGGCACGACTTGCACTGGCCGGACTTGCGCGCCGTCTCGTCGGGCGGCGAGGACGCGCGGTCCAGCCACTCGCGGCACAGCCCGAACTGGTACTCGCTGGTGTAGACGCTGAAGCTGAAGCACTGGCGCGTGGCCTCGCACCACACGCAGCGGCCGCGCTCGTCCAGGCAGTGCTCGCAGTTGGCGCGCAGGCGGCAGGGCGCGGGACACAGCTCGCGTGACGTCACGGCGCCATCCGCGCGCCCGCGCCGCGCGCACCGCGCCTCGTCCGCCCACCACTCGCAGTAGTTGCCGCTGACGCAGCGCTCGCAGCTGATGTAGTTGGAGCAGTTGGGACACGCGGCCGGCTGCAGCGTCAGGTAGCGCCACTCGCCGTCCGCCATGCACGAGATGGCCTCGTCGATGTTCCGCGGCTCGCACTTGTTCGTGAGCTCGCACCAGCCGCACGCGGCGTCCGAGAGACATAGCAGGCAGTTGTCGTATTTGCACTGGCCGTCGGAGTAAGGCTCCAGAAATTCGAAAGTGAACACCTACGAATAATTTATTTATTTTTAAGTTAATACGACGAAACCAAAGTTAAACATTCCATTACTAAAAGAATAAAAGGAGCAATAGACAAACGTACCTTTGCACTTTCTTGAGATTTGTTGTGAAGTAGTTCCATTTTGGCATGGTGATGAGAGGGATATAAGCCAGTGTGTAATGAATCATTGGCGTGCATATCAACGGCAAGACGTCCGGGAAACAGCGCAGGCCAGTCCACGAGTGAGCAGGCGGACGGCTGCGCGGTCAGGTTGGCTACAGGGCCTCCAGCGTCCCCCAACGCGAGGGATATGTTCGAGTACCCCGCGCAAATGTGCAACGTTTCACCTGTCCCGTTCCAGTACTGTGGTATATGCAACCAACCCCTGAGCCGCGCTTCACTCGGCCCACTAAATATGCGATTACTCCCCCCTCCCGTACTCCAGTCCACCGTCGTTGCATTTACCACAGAGACTCCATCTGGGTGGTTCCAATCTGCCGGTTGCTGATATCTTAGGAACGTGAGGCCGGGTCGTTTGTCTAGTATTTTACATTCGTCAGGTGTAGTCACTTCCGTGCCAGTGGAACCCCACCAGCCAGGATTTTCTGAGGGTGTGTCTTCTCCACAAACGCCATAATTATCTAAAAGAAATACATAGCTTTGCTTATTTTTATTTCTAAACGTTATAGAGTGCTACGTTAATAAGCATTCGAAGTGAACATTTACGTGGTTAAGATATTATGTCATTTCATTGCATGCCAATTGCTAGTTGACAGATAAATTCTAGTGATTTGAAAATGTGCTCATTGAATGTCCTCACGAAAGACTACGTTTTGATGTGATTGCTTTATAATGTTCGCGGTTTAAACGTATCTGTAGTAACAGATAAACTTACCATCTTTATGATGGCACCGTGCATTCTGCACGCACCAGTTACATTGATCTAGTCCGAGCTTCGTGCTGACGGAAGGCAATGGCGTGCGGCTACTGTTCCGTCGGCCGGGCGGCGGGCCGTGGATGAGGCAAGAGCGGCACTCGCCCAGCGCTGGGCATACACCCCCACATCTGATTGATTGGAGATTCGTCGTGCAGTTAGCTCCTATTCTCCTACCGTAGCAAGTCTGCAAATCGTAAATAAGGGTGACCGCGTTTAACTTATTAATTAAGATGAGAATAAATATTGACAACTGAAAATATATTTAGCATACATTGTTATACTGGACTAAGGCCGTATTACGGCGTGTTGGAGCTATTTTGTTCATTGTTCGAGTGTGTGAAGTAGAGGGGGGATGTACTCTTTTCCACAATGAAATAAAAATGAGAATTTTGACGCTCCGGAATATGGCCCGGATAGATGGAACCATAATAAAAATGAACATACATCATCAGCAGAGCACCAGCCACACTCGGGGTCGGCGAGACACTCTGGTTGAGTGCGATGTCGCCGACACGCTGACTCTGGATCGTCGTTAGCGATCCCGGCCTGCCAACTGGGTACCATGTATGCTAATAGGTCACCTGCAATAGTAACAAATTGTTGGAAAGTTGGCTCTTGGATATCGTGCGAATTTCAGTCTCAATATGTACTATGGATAATGTCTCTTGGCAATCCTTATTTTATTTACAAATAAACGTTCACTCACCATTGACGTTTCCATGGTATCCTCCAACAATTAACAAAGTTGACGGGGGCCTCAAGGCAGCCGCGTGCGCAAACACGCCTTGCTTCTTAGGATAGAACCGCCGCACTTTGCCCAACACGTCGAGAGGGATCCAAGAATGGCAGCCCAGGTGATAGATGTACATTTGGCCATCGTAACAGATTTCCTCTCTGTTATGACGATGAGAATATCCGCCAAATACAACCAGGTAGTTTCCTGAAAATATATGGTAATTTGTAGTAAGTAATTCAGACAAACTAACAGAATTTTAGGACTTCGTATATTTATATCAAAGCAGAATTACGCGCCTCAATAAAGAATTGAGTACTGTAAAACTGCAGACGGACTATACATACCGTATCTTATATACAAAAAGTCGACAGTCGATTTAAAATATACTGTGTACTACATAGATTAAAGTCTATTTTTCAATACCCTATTGTAATTGTAAGGCAAGGTGCAGGTACTGGTCTGGTAAATTGACAACATCCTTTTCAGCTTTAATTAAATAACAAGATAGTTGCATACCAATGACAGTTGATGTGTGAAACGCCCTCTCTCGTGGTACATACGTGTCTCGTAAATGCGCTCTCGGATAGTGAATCTCACTCCAGTGTTTGTAGTCTATGTCGAAAGCAAACATTCTGTCTGAGAGCTTAGAAAATCTGAAATGACAGAGTTTGGTTAGGGTACAGAATTAATACAATTAATGTTGACACAAATCGATTCACTATGGTCGTCAATAAATTGAGCTAGTAATACAAAACCAGAGCAATTAAAAGTTCAAACTTTGCGTACCTTGCAACACTGGCAACTACGCCTCCATACACCAAAATAGAATTGGAATGCGTATGATACACGGCAGTGTGCGCCACCACCCGTACATCCAGCTCTTTGCCGCCTCTCACTTGCACTCGTTCCCAAGTCTCCGTGTTTACATCACCCAGCTTGATTTTGTACATACTGCAAACAATAGAAGGAAGGAAACAAATTGTTACTTATTCATTCAAATGTAATCTGAATCAAGTCAATTGCATGATTACTTACCTTGAGGAAAACTCCCCGTCCACTGTACTTCCGCCAAACAGATACAATTCATCTCGAACGGCGGTTAACGAGTGGCGAGTCAGGCCGGGAGGGGTGAATGTTGAGTTCATAGCCCGCAGAGTCCAAATATCTAATACAGCGTCATACATCCATAGTTCAGAAGATAAGGTGCCATCAGAGAGCTTACCGCCATACAACACGAACCCACTACCAAATGCACAAGCAGAGTGTCCATACCTCGGCTCAGGCTTCGTCGTATTTTGTTTCATTACATTACTTACTACCTCGGGTTGCTCAGTAAAATGCAAGTAGCTTTCGCTATACGGAGTAGGTGCATGAGAATACATGAGAGGTAGTGTGGTCTTGTCTTGATTTGTAAATGATGACAACAGTAAATTAAATAATGAGCTCCTGTTTCCTATTTGCCAGTTGCCATCAACATTTCCCTGAAAACAATTACACATATCATATTTGGACATTATGGCCCAACTTCATAGTCATACATAGTTCATTCGATTTTTCAAGGTTAAATTACCTTAGTAAATAAAGTCAACAGAGATTTGTCAATCTCTTCATTGGTAGGGTACCGACGTACAACTTTTCCATTTTCATCATACCACTGACTAGTTGAAAACCTATAAAACAATATTTTATTATGTCCAATAAATCAAGCAATATAAATTAACAGATTAAATGTGATAATGAAGTGTAATTAAGAAATCGTTTTAATGGATGGGTCATAAGGACAGTTGTAATGAAAATAATCTTATTCTTAGATCATTAACTTGTCAACCAATAAAGCAAATAATACATTTAAAATACAAAGTTGCAAAAAAACTTTTAGGGTTCCGTACTCAAAGGATAAAAACGGGAGTCACCAGGCCGAACCGTGAACCGCGATAGCTAGACAGTTGAAATTTTCGCAGAATGTGTATTTCTGTTGCCGCTATAGCAACAAATAATAAAAAAAAAATACGATAGTACGGAACCCTTCATGCGTGAGTTCGACTCGCACTTGGCCGGTTTTTTTTTATAGTTAATAGGTATAATAAGTTTACTCAGACTCTCATTATCAGAACTACTACTGGTGTAATAGTCTAAAAAATAGCATTATTTAACCCCTCGTATGCCGTAATTTCAGGCACAATTAAAAAGCCATTGTGTCTCGCGTAGATCTACGTTCGCCACACGAAGGGTTAACTAACACAAAATACACCTTATTGCAATAACATAAAGTTTATTTTGTAACAAAAAATATATCGAAACTATTCGCACAAATACGCCAAATGTTCGTACGCTTATAGGGGCCTAAAATTATCAGTTTTCACTGCCGAAAATATCAACCTTGTTATGTCGCTTGGCAAGGTGTGCGCATAACATTATTAATTAATTTTATGGCGTAGTCGACATTGACCTTTGTGTAGTTTATTTCAAAGGGCATTTTAACTTACTTGTATACCTCCAATAAACCCAATACTTTGTTCAGATCATATCCTCCAAATACATAAAGTGAATCTGTATGGTTTACATAGACGGCTGTATGAGCTGCTCTTTTGGTCATTCCACTCTCTGTATGTGACAGCCAGTGCCAACTATTGCCTTCCTTGTCATTTTTCTTTAAAGAACATGATTCACCAGAATACCTGTGTTAATGAGATAAAACTGCATCAAAGGTTAAAAATATTAAAAGTTTATTTTTTAAACTTTTTAAACTCAATTGCAGTTGGTAGATATTGTTATAATATTAAGGCTATCACAGTTTATTGTGGTGCAAGGTCCAGCTTAGTTTACATTAAAATGCATAGAGAACAAATGTTTTGTATAAAATAAATCTTAATTAAAGACATTCAAATAAAGAAGGAAGGAAACATCTTGAGGAAAATTCATCTAAGATAATGTTTGCAATTTCTTGGCTAATGCGGCTGATAAAACAGATTTATCTGTTTGCATTGTCTTTGAGCAACAAATTAAAAAAACAAACGGAATTATAAAAAAACAACAGATGAACAGATTGAAGTCTTAAAAAAAAATAGTACCTATGCATTGTTCTCAACCAAGCTCTTATTTTATCGAAGCTACCTAACCATTAATGGCAGAATAGAGTACAATTGATTAGGGGTCTAAAATGGCCGTTTTAGCAGAATCATAATAGGATAATATGAATTGTGTTACAATTTTTAAAATGGTCAGACACAGTTAATATTATAAATTGTATATTAAAGACAATTTTTACGAATTGTAACGCAATTCATTTTATTATCATATTATGATTCTCCTAAAGCGTCCATTTTAGGCGCCCTGTGGTAATCTGACCCTTGCCTAATCTGGCACCCCTTAATTTCCAACTTGCAGTACTTTATCCACCATGGATCTACTGTACCTAAACATTTTTGAGTACTGACTTTAGTTCAAGGATATCTTATTTGCTATATACTCCAACGGGTAACTGTTTTTTGTCCCTAATAAATAAAATAAAAGCTCTTAAGCAGCCAGACAAAAGCAGGTGTATAAAAGGACAATGTCAATTAATTACATGTATGTAAAGGTCAATATTGATTTTAATTTCCAGATATGATATATATTTATGATGTGATATTATATTTGATAATATATATTATTATATATTTGATTGCCTAGTGCAATTAAAAGAGTGCATATTTTTATGAGTGCATACTTCAGATAATACCATACAAACAAACAATATTTGCATTTTATTACTCATTAGCACTTTGCCCACTACTTGTGATAGCTCGGCCAAGCCAATATCCATGATACAAATATAATTTATAGCCTAAGCACCCACGAATTATGTAGCTTTCTGCCAGTAAAAGTTTTTTCTATTTGGATCATTTTTTCAGGAGACTGTCATCCCCTACATACAAACAAATTTTACCTCTTTATAATATTAGCATAGATAGTATAGAAGTATAGATTATCTAATTGTCTATTCTTACCCTTTTTTGCAAGCACATCTATCACCTTTACAGTGTCCGTTATTAGAGCAGCTATTTGGACAGAGTTCCACACTGCAGTCTGGCCCACCCCAGTTGCCAACACAGAAACATTTGTAGGACACACAGAGCCCTCGCCCTGTGCAGTTGTTAGGGCAGTTGTGAATGGCATATGTAGCTCGGAACCCATCCAGAACATAATTTGTATCGCTGTACAGTAATATTAACATCTACAACAATAAAGTAATGCTTATTGTTTGGTAAATAACACACAATATATAATATAAGTGAATTAGAGACAATCAATATGAGTTAAAAAGACCAGCCAGATATTAAAATCAATTGCTATTTAATATTTATCTAATAAACAGCTATTTTTGATATCATACTTACAAATCCACTAGAAGCAGTAACATTCTGAGGTTCAGTTTTTCCACTAAAACTTCCAAGCAAAGGTGCATCGAAGGAGTCACCATCATATACAAATACATAGTCATAGGAACATTCTGTGCCCATTCGAATAAAACTCAATGTAATGTACTGGCTTTTATTCGCTGCTTTGATGAGCCACTCACAATGGGAGTCCTAAAACAAGAACTTTCATTAGCACTTCACTCACTACTGTATCAAACATCTGTAGAACATGTAACTGACTTGTGTGTAGTTAGAGTTAGTTGGTCCATCGGTGATGATGCCGCTCTGGTCCGTGAACACCCTGCGAGTCTTGTCACAAGGCGCTGTAGATGCGGCGCAAAGAACAGCCAGGCAAATCCAGCTGATTACAACTAAACCAGCACCTTTCTCCCGTACACTTAGATAAAACATGCCTCGTCCGGATCGTCGTAAGACATAAGTCAAATATCAAAGCCATATAATCGTGAATTTGCGACTAATCTATCTAAAATGTAGAATAAACAACACTCATATAAGTTAATAGGTGACATCTACTTCAAGGCTAACCACTTAGATGAATAATGCCACAAAGGCATGCAAAACTTTTGATAAGGATTAATAAATATATTGCACTTGAGCAATATTTGCATTTAATCCAGGTTTTTAGTGGCTGGGGAATACTTTCTAACGAGTTTTTCTTACAAACAAACAATTCACAGATCCATCACAGTATTTTGACATTTGACGTAGAAGCAGAGTTGCCAGGAATAATCTAAAAAAAATCTTAATAACCTTGAAATGCCCCATAGCAGAACCCATGGCTATTCAGAAAAAAATACGAAAAAAACTCTATCTTATAAAAAAATTTCATCCGCAGATGTAGTTTAGGTATTTCAAACTCAAAGACAATCACCTGAGAGAACCCTGAGGAGTATTTAAAACTTTGATTGTTCATTATTTACGGTATGCTTGACAGAAAAAAAACTATTTTATTTAAAAATAAGGTCAATAAGTCATTTTTAAATAAAATTGTTTTCTTTTTTATATATAGTATAAAAATAGGTAATACTGTGGTAATGGCAATCCATTACCGTAGCATTACCTATTTTTATAGTATACCCAGATAAAGACTGTCCCGTCACTGATACAGTGTTTTGAAGGTACACGGTGATGTCGTCGGTTATACTTGAAAACGTTTGTCTCTTACAAGAGTTTTCAGAAACCACAAAAAAAATGTATAGTCAGGGATTTGGGTCTCTAACAAATTGCCTTTCGCGAGTGAGTGTCTATACAAAATGCTAGACTTTTTCACAGATAATTATAAAATTTCATATTTAGTAGATTTTTGTTTACCTGGCAACACCTATTCTCAAAGAGAGAGGAGCGTAGACAGCAGTAGACAGAGAATCATATACCTCTCCCTTATTATTATTATGCCATGGGATCTGGAGGCGATAGTCCTCGCGCGCCTGCATGAATGGCGCGCGGAGGCGCTACGCCGGGGGAAACTCTGCTGCCCACGTCGCGGGCCCAGTGCGGATTGGTAGATGTCACATAGGTATTTTCGAAGTTTTGGTTCTAGGACATGCCGATTTCCTCACGATGTTTACCTCACCGTTTGAGAGCAGTGGTGATGAAATAAATTACACAAAGTAATGCGCCTGTCTGGGTTCGAACCCACGACTTACGTAAGAACATGTAGGGTTCTTACAGACGAGCGACACACATTTACGCGGCATGCCACAACTGCAAGCGTCGACGGCTGCAGTTTATCTGCAGTTGGCAACGTGCCGCTCGTCTGTAAGAACCCGGCCGCCACCACTGGGCCACCGCTGCTCTCTAAATATATGTACTTACCTGCCCAGATATTTTTGAGATGTTTAACTTTCTTTTCAATACACTATCTCAAAATCGGGTTCTTATCGCTCTACGATTAGGTTCAACAACAACCACAATGTATTTCACACGTGTGCGTTTTCTTCATTTACCAGCACGTGTGCGGGAAAAAAAATCCACAGGTTAGTTAGCTGTGGAAATTTTTACTTAGACGAAGTTCAAATCGGTTTGACAATACTTAGTCGGAGGTGAATGTTTTTTTTTTTAATTTCGGCAAAGCACTAGGCGTCTTTACGGCGTAGGTAAATATTTTTTGAATATTCAAATTGTGTTTTTATATAGAATATCATAGATAAACATGATTATTTAAAACTAATATTTACTTTTATAAACAAACTAGCTGACCCGCGCAACTTCGTCTGCGTTATATAAGAGAGACAGAGAAATGGTTAGAGAGAGTGTGAGACACCCTTATAAGATAGACATAATAATGCTATCGCGGATTTTTATAGAATTTTTTCCGTCATACACGATTGTTGCGTAACTTTAACCGTTTACGCAGCGCATGCAACGAAAGATCTCAAAAAGAATATTTTTTTCCTTTTTTTGCAACATTTTTCATTTTGCTCTGCTCCTATTGATTGTAGCGTGATTTTATATAAACGTTGTAACGTTGTTGTTCGTTGTTGCCTTCCCCGATTAATGGGCTATCCAACAGTAATAGATACTTTCAACTCGAACCAGTAGTTCCTGAAATTAGCGTGTTCAACCAACCAAACAAACACAGCTTTATAATATTAGGTATAGTATAGAATCAAGTAGGTAACAATTTAATTTCTCTGAAATATTTGCATTAATCGCTAAAATATTCAGTTTTTCTAAATAAGGGCTTCCCTCGCCAGCCTCCTCAGCCTTACGTTATCATCCTTAGACACTTGATGACAGTCATACTCCATCTACGTCGAAAGTTCTCATCAAGGTGCATAAAATGAGCCCAAACACGATATAGATGCTGTAAACTCTTGATGACCTCTTGCAACTACCTTCCGTCTCCATCGTCGACCTTCGATGAAAGTCATACTCTAGCTAAGTTTAAAGTTTTCAACAAGGTCCATGAAATGAGCCCAAACACGATTTAGCTGCTGCAAACTGTTGCGAACCTCTTGCAACTGACTTTTGTCTCCACCGTCAGACCTTCGATGACAGTCCAGGCAGGTCTTAAATTCTCACCAAGATGCATGGAATGAGGCCAATAACAATATAGCTGTAAATATAATCTACGTAAACTGCGTATGCACAGCACAGTTCTTGCACGTCAAGAACACGTGAATTTATCAGGCTTCCGTTCGCTATACTACTTTTTGGAGAAATCATCATCATACTCCTGCTCCTTATCCCAATTTATTTGGGGTCGGCGCAGCATGATTGTATTCTTCTTCCATACTTCTCTATTACTTTTTGGAAAAAAAAACACGAAAAAGTAAGAAATATAGAAATGCAAACAATTTAAATACAAAAAGAAATATAGGCAAACTAACAGCCTCAAAAAAAAATTAACAAATCATAAAAAGTGAAAATAATGTTGCGGGGTTTGAACCTGCAACCCCATAGTTTGCAGAGCGGTAGCGGAGGCTATTTACTTCATTGACATAAGCCACAAATAGCCGTTCTCATGTACTTACGTCATGACTGAAACGTCATACAATTGAAGTATACGGACATAATGTTAAATTGCCTACCCCCTTAAGGAAGTAGCGTGATAATATATAGCCTATTTAAGATCACACGCATCACGTCAAAACTACTGCATAGGCTTATGCAGTAGTTTTGACGTGATGCGCGCACAAACATTTCGTAGCAACTACTTTTACCGAAGTAAGTTGATTTTCTTGAGTTCCACTATTTTGTGCGTATTCACCTCAAAAATCAAAACTCAAGAAAACTGAGAAATTATATTTACCTGTATTAGATATGAAGTATATGTAGCAACTTTAAAAGGTTACACTTCATTGGTTTTGATTGTATAGGTGTTTGAAGTTTATTAATTTTAAACACAAAACCCTCTTTTTTGCGTCTCTGGATAAGATTTAAAAAAAAATGCTAAAACAGGTATTTCTTTATTTTTATTAATAAGTATTTACTCTGAGTTTCATGATTCTAGAACAATATAAATTTTTTTTTTCATACAAACTTTACCCCCCCTTTTCACCCCCTTTTCCAAAAAAAAACAAAATTTCTATAGCCTATATGTTATTCTGAATTTATTTAAATAGATTTGTGAAGATTTCAACAATATCGGTTCAGTAGTTTTTACGTGATGCGCGGTCAAACAAACAAACAAACAAAAAATTTTTAAATGGGTTTAATAAGTTCTGTTACTTATTCGTCACCCTGGCTGGTTTTTTTTTTTTAAATCTTCAATGAACAGATTTCTTGGTCTCAACGATTTTATTATATGTATAGATTAACATTTATTTGTGTTCTAAATTCAAAAATACAAAAAAAAATATTAGGCTGTTTATCGGCTTCATACCTTTGCTTCTCCTTCAACCTGGCGAAAGAAAAGCACGAAAAAAAAAAGAAAAGAAAACCATCATGACATAAATACCTATTTTTCGTTCTTTTTTTTATGTCTTCAAAAGTGTATTCAAAATCGTCTGGACATTTGTTATTGCAGTTCTCGGCTCAATAACACCCTCTCGCCTACTCACTTTGTATCCAAATGTACTATTTCTTATTTTGGTGCCTACTCAAAACTTCTGATCGTTGGTTGGTAAATAAGAAAGTACCTACTCGACGACGGTGTCAGTTTTTGAAAATTGTACGAGTTTGTTTTGAGAGCTACGTAGCTGCTACGGACTAGATTTATTAAGACTCTCGGTCAGTTTGGAGTCAGGCAGGCGTGTAGTGGCTTCATGATGAGCTTTACATTTAATAATTATAGGACTAACTACATTATAGATGGCATTAGTAGAACATTAACCACCAAGTTTGCCGGGTCGATAGGTACCGCGCACAGTTAATTAGGTAGTAGGTACTATATTATCTGTGGTAGAACTCACAGTTAGAACTTAAGAAGTTATACCTAACAGAGAGTCCTACCATAGCAGGTAAACTGTATAATGATTCTTGTTTACATGTGTGTTATGTACTGTTGTTAAACAGTTCAGAATATCAGTTTGTTTACGTATCACGATGGAGCGCTGGCCGAATTTTAACGGGCCCTTATTTTATGACCCGAGGACTTACCATAGGCCCACTATAATGTATACAGTACTTCGATCAATTATTGATCGAATATACAGCACCTATAGTAGGTACCTACACTTATCAGGTCAATATGTATAAAACGAAGATTTAAGATTTAGTCGCTAATTTGCACCATCGCACTAACTGGATATTGTATCTTCGTTGGACCTGTCCTGCACGTTAATTGTCCTGCAATGATTTGCAAGGTTGAGCCATTGTTAGATTCACTCCAATCTAGTTAGAACATGGAACCACAAGCCTTCGTAGCTCAAACGCTTGTAGGTAGGTACTTTTCGACGCAGTAAATACTGAAAAGTTCTATAGAATGTTTAAACCCGCGCCAAGTCTCCTTTCACACTATTCTTATGAAAATCATTAAGTAGGTAGGTATTAGCAGAAGGTTGAACTTTTCTAATATTAAGATTTCAATATCTAAATAATGTATGTGATACTACGTTAAAAATATAGGTACAGAAAAATAACATGCGGGGCATACTTTGGGGACTGCCGATAGAAGTGAAAACTAAGTAACTGGTGAATTGTATCGTCGATCCATCCAAAATAAACTTTATCTTAATTGTCTAAGGTTGATTTTGACCAACCGTTCTATGAAAGCGTTCGGTGACGATGACGCGAGTTCCATGATTTTTTTTTCACCCAAAAAGTGCTCATCGCGCCTAAAGAAGTTTTCACTTCAAAAATTGTGTAGCGAGAACTCATGCTGAATGTTTAAAAATGTTGCAAAAAAACTTATCAAAAGTTCTAAGGATCACAACTCTTCAAGGCAAAGCAGATCCAAAAAAAAACGTTTGTTGAACACCTAAACAATAATTTCCATCATCGATGAAAAGCTGCTGGAATAAAAAGCTATTCGATAGGCAGGCGGAGATGCGTGCCTATCGATCGCGCGTCTGCTGACTCCGCAATCCTCCCGTGCCGCCGTACTGTGCATACATAGATATCTGTACTCTCTGCATACTTTCTGCTGCCTGCAAGTTGAAATATTGTAATGACAAGACTCATAACTACTTATTGAAAATTATTTGAGGTTTTTGAAGTGACTTTTGAGGTTTTAAAGTGACTTTGACTTTGAGAGTGAGCTTAAAAGGTAAATTTTGAGACACAATGTTGGCATGGAACATACCAATAAAAATAAGGGCTGTCGGCAGAGGCTAGAAAACAAAAAGGAAGCCCATGAGTTTGAATAATGGTTCATCGGTATAGTCAAATAAAGTCTAACTTAGGTAGGCAGGTACCTATATCAGCTGTTAGCCGAAATTGCTCTCAGTTTTGCCAAGCCTGAGAGAAAGGTGACACGAAAAATATCCATCATGTATCCATAGTTATTTCATTATGAATAGTTTATTTTCTTAGTTCTCTTCATAAATATGTAAATAACTGGATGGCGTTGACCTATTCATGATTTGACCGCAGAACGTGACTAAATTTTTGATAGGTATTGATATTAATTCGTCTCGGTCGATAACCCAAAAAAGAACGTGAAAGTCAACAATTTAGACGCACTTTCGAACTATTGCGACGATCCTTGTTGGTAGGTGAGTTACCTTATCTGCATGCTTGCTGATTTCAGGGGTACACCCACAGTCTTATATGTAAAGAAAGAAAGAAAGAAAAAGTATTTATTAAACTCACACAGGACATAATAGAAACAAAAATATAGAATTAGATATGACAAAACAAATGAATGAACGAATGTATGAATTAGGTATGTAGTGGGTCACCTACCCTAAACATAATTATGGTACCCCTGAAACCGTACGCAAAATACGCGCTTTGGACGTGGAGTTGCGGACACCAGTTCGTTATACAATACAATTTATTTCTTTATTTCCCTAGCATTCTAAGTGGGTCCCACTACACTTCAAGTATATCGTCGACTCATTATACAGGCGTGCACCATATTTATGAAGGTGAAAATTAATAAATCATAAGCGCACGTGAGAGGAGCCGAGGGCTGTTGAAGTTTTTTCATCCGGAATGAAGTGATAACCGCTAATGACGCACTCTTTAGCCGACTCATCCGCTATACCATCAAGGCTAAATTAAATTATCGCCATCCGACATCATTATGAGCTGTAGACACTGATGATCAGTTACGAGCATTAAATTATATAGCTACAAATGAGATGAAAATTCTAGCCAGGTTAGGATAGGTAGGTACCTAGTACCTACGTACATATAAAGCGCGAGTAAGTGCGTTAGATGTCACATGAGCTAAAATTATACGTTGGTTTACTTACATTACGTAAGGACTTTAATGTCATGTTTACTCTCATACGGCTGACGGTAGTAGGTGAGTATTTATTTGAGTACCGATGCTGCTTAAAACACACAAGTACCTACTTCTATTGCACCACCAAGAGTTTCACATCATAAAGATCCAATGTTTTGAAAAAGATACTCTTTCAACATTTATTTTAGCTTAGCCCGCATGCTTTGCACAAAAACATCCGGGACAACGCTCTGATTAAAAATACTGCGTAGATTTTCCGGAATTTTCCGACACTGCAAAAAGGCCTCTGAATAACACAAAGATTCTGAAATACGTGTTTTGTTTACATGGAAAATGCGAGTCCTTTTACGAAAAAGGCAAGATTTTATTAAAAGTGTTTCTGTAAAATTCAAAATATAATGGCTGTAAATAATTTGCGGCGCGCTTTACCGTCCTGTCCTTGATAGCTGGTCTTGTGAGCGACTGACCGCGCGTGACGGTCCATTCTAAGCGCACGTTTACCATGTAAATTAACTGACCTCCGCCGGTCATTTTTTTTAGCACAAAACAAATATTGTCTCTGGTGTTTACACTGGCGCCTGGTGTTAGATACACGTCCACACTGCTTTAGTACGAGGCGTTTTAAGGGTTGCTCTTTTCTTTGACCGTTGTTTTCTGACATATTTAATGCATAGTAAGTGAAAATAATACAAAATATTGGATTATTACAATTATCGAGTGGATAATTATCCAGTTTCGTATTCGATAACTGAGAGAAGTTTAGTGTCGCTTTTTTAATTTAATTTTTTGTTGTTAAGGTAGGTAAGTAAGGTAGGTATTTGTTTTTTTGCGGCTTCATACCTTCCTTTTTCCTTGAACCTGCGAAGGCAAAGCGCGGGGAAAAAGCAAATTAAACCATAGTTTCATAATTTGATTCATTGCAGTTCTCAGCTCCATAACGCCTCGGCGGTCAAAGTTTCCCCACTTGTATCAAAATATATGTAATAAATACATATTCTGGTTCTGGGTTAGTGACATTAGCTTTTTTTGTATAAAAATATTTGTACGCCATATTATGGCAGGATATGCTGGAACCATTATTGTAACATCTATTTGTACCATATCCTAACAAATAAACATTTTTGATTTAGGTAGGTTAGGTAGTTATTGTAACTCTATGGCGCAATAAATGTGTACACTAAAGTTTTTGTTGAGAGGTACTCATTATTTTACTAGCAATCTTGATGCAATGGATCTCAAATATTTTATGAACGACTGTTTCAATGATTGGTGAAACGAGATGTTTCACAAAAACTAGGCAATAATAGATAATATTTCGTTACGGCCGAGTGCTAAAACTACAAATAATCCTAATGCTTACCACCCTAATACAAGGTAGTATTTTTAAAAGATAAATTCTGACATTGTCTCGTATTTCCCAGTATTTTCCTAAGAGTTACAACATGCGGTTAACTTTATACACTGCAGTCTGGTACTTACGATAGTCGTAAAGCTGCAAGCCCTACTATAACACCGTTACTTAAAGCAGCTATTGTGGCAGGCGACGTCACTTTCACGCCTCGAAATATAGAGGATACCGCAGGGAACGACTCTCGGCCGCGACCCGGCATCATCATACAAATGGCACATTAGCGGCCCGTGGCCGAGCCGGCCGCACGCCGGACGCACCTTATCTGCCTCTCAACTATATTTGTTCTACACCGGATTACCAGAGATTTACCACGGTCACCGACCGTTAACAAGCGATTAAACGTCCTCTACAAATACAAGTAAAATTTAATGTCACGCGTGACCGCTTGAATTTTAAAACATTTGTGAAAAGTTTCATTAATGATTTTGGGTTCTCTTGCGATAAGGTGCAGCTGCTATTTAAATTCTCATTATAATAAATTAGAAACATAATATTTGTTTCTTAAGCCCCCCGGGTTCGATTCTCATACAAGTTGGCTAGACTGAAAAATAATCTAATAAAAATAAACACCTACACAACCTATACGTTGTTGCGTAAACTGAGTAGCAATTAGATACGTAGCGCAATGTAGCATGGTGTAGCGCGATGTAGCATGGCGTAGCACGATGTAGCATGACGTAGCGCTGCGTAGCATGACGTAGCGCTGCGTAGCATTTCGTAGCGCGGCGTAGCATCGCGTAGCTCCACAATAGGACAGATACGCGGGTGCGATAACGCGGCTCCGCTATAAATCAGCGCTGTCGATGCGGAGCCGCCCCATTGCAGCTCGCGGCTTGATTTGTCGCGTCCATCCCACGCGAATCTATGACCAACTAGTGTTGTAGGTTAAGTAGGTCGATCTGTCGATAAAAGTAAGTACGTTGAATAGAATAATACGCTACTAATAAACTTACCTTTTGTCTTATTTTACCAGAACAAGCGAATTAACTTGTAAAATGTTACTATCTGTCTAGTATACTGACGTCTATAACTTTAAAAACTGTTATTCAGTATAATTTCAATCCATTGTTGATTCAAATTAAATTGAATTGCAGTTATATTATATCTACTAAAAGAGACTAAGGGACGAGTTTGGGCCGGACCGGCCCCTATTTTGAACAAAACTGTTTGGTCGTGAGACCAAACCTGGTCCTCCTGGTCGGAGCTTCTGCGGCGAAAACTGGTGGTTGTGGCCGAGCGTTTTGCGAGGTCGCGTAGTCGGTAAAGGTATAACTCTCAGGACCTCGGGTGACTGGAATAAAAAACGTCAGATACATTCGCTCACAATGGCACTAAAACGCAGGATTCATTCCATCAACAAGATACACAACATCGACAAGTGTACTAAATACCAATACCGATAATTCAGCCCTAAGCCATTGATACGGAACCAATAAAGCGCTCAGTAAAATAAAATCGCCCCCAACCGCGGTCAAACATATCTCCACTTCTATTGTGACCTGCTTGCATAATCACTATTGTGCGATACAAATGCACACATGTAGGAATGGGATAATGGACCGACAGTATTTGTCGTCCACACTCACTATTTTAAAGTTCATTTTAATTAGTGAAAACATTATTACAAAATGAAAATAACCTTTTCAAAGGACCTTTTTTGCATGTCTGAATCATTTTTTTATAGGCCTGTGCCAGCAACCGTAGACGTCTTTCCGGCTGATATAATGTTGACTTTCTACATCCATAACAACATAACATAACATCACGCCTGTAACCCCGAAGGGTTAGGCAGAAGTGTACCTAATAGTACACCCACATTTCGCCAGTTATGTTGAAGTCCCTTGTAAAATGGGGCGAGTCTATTACCATCAACCGGGCACAAATCCAGACACCGTGGCTGCTACTGAGAAATTCCTGATAAAAAAATCCAATAACACTTTGCCCAACACAACCCGGGAATCGAACCCAGGACGTCGCTCTACGTCATCATGTTTCTCAACTATAATCCACCACTAATCTACATTACAATTAACGTACCATTCATACAAAAGCCAAACAATGACTCGTACCATTTTGTTGAACAGAATATTAGTACGCGGGAACACTGACCCTTAAATACTCAACATGACGGTGTTAACTGCGACCTAATTTCAGATTAATACGCTTAAGCGGAAACCTCACTAAGCAGGTTCAAATGGCACGCGGCGCCGGCCCGTCACGGGTGAACTGAGAACATGAACGACTAAACTAACCAGCTTAAACACTTTATTTGTTTACTTTACTTTTCCGATTCTTCTCCATTACGCAAGTTTACCAGATTTATAGTTTCCGCCCCGTTCATTATCTGTATTGAACAACTACCATGAACGACGCTTGGCATAAATCTGAATGAAACGCAGCGAATAGCCTCCCGCCCTTACAAACTTTTGTCGACTTGTGTCAACTTTGAGAAGTTTGTCCGGAGAACTTTTCTTACGAGCCTCCGAAACGTTAACTAATCTGTATTAGATAAGTGCACTCATTATTTCCATTGTGATAAATTGGACACGTTTAGTAAAGTTCTCTATTATTCTAATTTGATTTACTATAAACAAGAACAAAAATATTTCAGCCAACTCGATCACTGCCTGCAAGGAGACTACCCCAAATAAAAGAAATATACCGGAAGCTATAACCCTTCCTATTACCAATTCCCTCTGTCGTGTTTCCTAAATATTCAGTTTTTCCTTTGTTGGCATTTTTTCATGTAGTTAAGAAAAACAAGAGCGCCATAACTCTCGTGCCGGTTGATCAGATAGCATGATAATGGCTGTAATGGATCCTGGTCAGCGGCCCGCATGCAAATAAATCTGCGGCCCGATGCAATGATGTGTGGAAAATGGAGTCACCCCTTGCCGCGGCCTGCCCCGATGGCCTGCTCGCGGTCTGTGCCGAGCTGCCGACCTACCGACGGTCACCCATCGCAATAAAACAAATTACCTAGTAAGTGATTTTTATTGTTACGATATTTTTATGCGTTTTGTACATATATTTAAACAATCCTGCAATGTTATCTGTAAGCATTTTATTCATATAATGTCATGGATTTCCGCCCAAGTAAAGCCTGATTCCATAACTTGATATTTTTAAGTTTTGTTGTTTTTCCTACAAGTAATTATAATTGTGGCTAATTAGGCAATTTCATAATTTTGTTACTGTAATGGGTTCCCATAAAAATAAAAAACAGCATTTGATTTACGGCTAAAATAAATTGTCACTTTAGAAAAATAATGACGCTTTATAATAACCCCATTATTCCCCATTGTAAAACTAAAAGACCTTTATTTAAACGTAGCACGATAATGGCAAAGCAATTTATACTGAAATCGTTGAGCAAATGCGAACTGTTTTTATTAGAATTGGCTGGAGAGTAAAGTTATCATGATTACTGCGACGACCCCGTATCACGGAGGCAGTTACTGCTGGACAATCTTTACCTGCTGCTGTTGTTTTATCCGGGAAGTGGGCAGCGATAAAAGTCAGGGCAAATGGCAGTCAATAAAATAAATAGCGTCGGCAGGGTGTTCTGTAAATAAGTCGGTGCCCGGGCTCGGGGCGACGATCGCCTTTTTTATTGGCGCCTCGATTGCTCTCGAAACAACGAGTGTGAAGCGGCTGCGGGGCGCGGCTGCGGGGAGCGGGGCGACGCATATTGCAGTGTCGCGCTGACGCTGGAGATTATACTCACAGATTAGAAATAGAATTCCCCGCGATGTTGCGGCATTGTCTGCTACAACACTCTTATCCTCAATTGTACCATCTTCCTATTCGATTTTTTAGTCTGGGAACCCATCTGTCACTACGTATCTTATACTTCTGTACGTCTTGATCAAATGTTATCTAAATCGCTAGTCATATCTTTCCGGCAAATCAGTTGATTCTTAATCAAAGTAATACTGAAATTAATGGCTGCAGCTCTTGTATACAGGCATTTTCGACTGCGGGTGTTTTCCTGTCACCTGACCTAGTAAACATTGCATTTTCACAAGATTCGAATCTGTCACTTAACTGTCCACCGACACTTACTTATATC
The DNA here is from genome assembly GCA_963853795.1 of Xestia rhomboidea. Taxonomy (NCBI): domain Eukaryota; kingdom Metazoa; phylum Arthropoda; class Insecta; order Lepidoptera; family Noctuidae; genus Xestia; species Xestia rhomboidea. The sequence continues at coordinate 11,455,808 of OY970764.1, forward strand.
GTTAATACTCTGTCTCCAGAGAATAGTGTTCAGATGGGATAATAAAGTATTCCACACGTATCGCGGTCGGTGGCGAGGCGGCTCCCAGATAGATGTATTAATTTGTAAGAATTTGTCGTCGGACCCTCGCCGGCGCCCTCTCCGCAAGCATTCCAATCACGCACAACAAGCTGCGTAATTGCACCTAATAATTTTCTTAAATAGCTACAATACAACAGGACATCCCACTACCCGGCTACGCTTCATGACTTTTTTCTTTGATACGGTACTAAAACCCAAGCGTAGTGCGCGTGCTTTATGACGGACATCATCTGTAAAGAATAATAAAAAAACGGCAATTTCGTTAAGTTTTATGAGACACGAGTGAATGACCTTCACTAGTAGGCCCTGTTTGTTATCGAGACGTTGGACGTGGTATTAGGAGCGCGACGGAGGTGTCAGTGCATAGCCGTGGGCCGTGGGTGGTGGTGAGCGAAGGTCCCGCGGGGCTCGTCAACACACCACGGACCTAATCCAATCACAACTGCACACGCCCACGTCCACTTCCACATGTTCAGCACAGATAACTGTGTAGAATATTAACGACAACTTCGAGAGAGGCACTCGACTGCTAATATATTCAAACAATAATTACAAATTAAATCAAACAAATTATCGCTGCTACCACTTTAAATATTAAGCAAATAAAAAAACAGACTCAAATTATGCACCTTAATTGAGTGAAAATAATATTTAACTGTCACGTCAATAAAGCTGATAAAGCTCTCGCTACGAGCGCGGACTACGCGCTACGCCGTAGCGGAGTCGTAGACGCGCTTAGTTAATTTACTTAAGCACCTTACCGCTATCTGTTTTGCGCCCGCGCCGGATTATGCTAATGATGACTTGTAATTCTCTTATCGCGCTTTGTCTACCTACAGGTTTGCTACAATATAATAATTGAATTTTACACCAAGTCTATTAAGGGGGTAGTTAATAACGCATTGATGATAGAAAAGTGAACCCATGTTACCGTAGCAAGTTGATAAAGTACCGGCAGTAAACTGAAATCTACAACGCCTACGCTCAATTAGTCACAAAACGAATAGCGGGACGTTAAGGAAAGATGAGGTGTATCAGAGGTGCAGTTATTAGACTTGATTTGTCCACGGAGGCCGGTCTCGGAGGTAATGGGCGCGAGACGCGAGGGGACCGACAATAAGTCACGGCGGCCATCCGATAGCAGCAAATCAATGACCACCCTGCTATGATACATGGGATTAACCGACGTTTATAGTTTTAGCTACGGTCGACGAATTAATCCGTGGAGGTGCGTGCTATCTGCCACATTAATTTTTATGGTTGTTGATAGGAACCAATATATTTGATAGGTGTTTTAATTGATGGCTTACAAGTTATTCGCTTCTCTTATGAGAACATCATTACACCAAACATTTTTTACGAACACATATTTTGTATGGTCAACAAATAGTTTTATTGTGTTACCAGGAGAGAATAAAAGCGTGAGTGTCCAGCTGTCACGAGCACTGGCTGTCAAATAGCGTCGTGCAGTTTAGGGATGGTGCTAAGGGTGTCTGTCACCGTGTTTTAAGGCGCGGGGGTCGCTTGTTAGCGCGAACGTGCTCGGCGTCGCCGGTAAACACGCGGGTAGATAACAATCTATTTGGATTGCCTCTATATTTCATTTTTCCCCGTGTGCACCGCTCTAACTAGATAGAGGTGCCGCGTCACATGAACGAATAAGGGAAATACGGGCCTGTTTCTTTTGTAACAAGGTTTGTACGTTTCTATTTCCTGTTCGTGCCGTTTACATCAGGTGTCTTTACTAGATGTTGTTAAAGGGTTTGTTCGAGATACGGAAATGTGTGTGGAAATGTTAGTATTTCGTATTTTATTTCAGCGATTTAACGCACCGTGGGAAACAGGGTAGTATTTTTTTTCGAGTAAATATCTTATGTAGATATGAAATAACTGCACCAAAACCAAACATTAAATAAATCCAATAGAATATTTGAAATCACGTAAAAACTAATACAGAGGTGTGAAGCTACGGTTAGTTAGGCAGTGTGTACACTGTGCGACCTCCTCGGTCAGTTGATGGCTTGTGCACACATCTGGGGACCGTGGGTAACCACCGTAATACAATCACAGATGTTAGACAACACTGGATACCGGGCAATATGTATGAAATTTTGCTGAGTCGGTAACAGTTACTTCAGTTTAAAATATTTAAAAAAACAGGAAATAACCTTTAAAGGTTTTGCACCCCAAAATGAAGGTAGTGAAAGGTACTTGTTCTCTGAAAGAACTCTAGTATCGCCATAGATTTTGAAGGGGTTTTATTATTTTTAAAGTGCGCGCTCGTTTGCACGCGAATGGGCCACTTAACCACGCAGCCAGGCTCCCGCTTGCGTGAGTAGACTTCCTATACTAACTGCAATAGCCATCTTTATGTGCGGGATAACTGTTTCGCCACGCTTTTTACATGTTTTTTTTTTCTTCAGAATGATAGTAAAATTCGACCCGAACGGTTTAACTGTAAACAAAACAATAAAACCTTCATTCTTCTCGCGACAATGTTGCTGTGTTCTTGGCTACATAAAAAAATCGTAATTTTACGAAGGCGAATGATAGTCGGTAGGCAATAGGCTCGTTATCAGAGCTCTCTGCAATAGGCATAGTGTCAGTCGGAGGATCGGACGTAATGTCGGACGTGACTGGATTCACGAGATGCTCCGCCCGCGGAACGAGAACACAGTTCCATTGTCAAACGTGAGACGTTACGGGAAATAATTCTCCATCCATCTCCATCAGCATCACCGTAGAAAATATTTAGAACTAGTTTAGCCCGCGGTTTCAACCTCGTGGAAGTAATCTTATGGGAACGTACTATCGGCATAAAGAGTATATCCATCTCCAGCAGGCCTAGCCAAGTTACAAACGATTCGTATCGATTCTCTTTCTACAATCGTAAACGTTAAGTCACGTGGCCAAAACAAACGAATATAAACTTTCGTAGACAAGGTTTACATCGATCAAGATGATAGAATGAAATGTATTCGTTTCTACAATCGTGATCCCTACATCCCATAAAATCGTAGCCAACTTACAGTTTTGACTAAACTTTAAAGTTTCCATTCGTTTGTTTTGACCACGTGACTTAACGTTGATAGATGTCATTCCCATACATTTGGTTAGTTTTCTATTAGCGTTAACGATTGTAGATTGTCAACTTGGCTAAGCCTACAGGTCATGGTCTACCTGTAAGCACTTTGTACGCTTTAGCACTTTTTTAAGTCAAGTTATGACTTCTATCCATTGAAAAGGTGTCGTCAGCTTGTAGATATCAACAATGAAAACGCACGCCCATCCATAGTGATACTTTTTGAATATCTTCGCTTGTCAAATTTAATGCGCCCTCCATCTGCACTATCAGTCGAACCCCTGTCGATATCACTCAAGGTAGTGTTCTTTACATGTTAAAAAGATAAGTTGGCGAAAGAGCGTTACATTTTTATCCCGCAAGAGAAAATCAATACTTTTAATCAACATAGCGCATAAAAAAAGAAGATTAAGTATATATATATTGACTCCCTAAAACTATAAGGACAATAACAATAAGTATTATGGTTTAATTTGTATTTATCAACCGTTAAAATGCGCATTGGCAAAACGGAATCACTAATTTGCAACCCCTCGATGTGGTCGGCGCGGTGTGTGAACCGCGAACGCTTTGATTCTTATTCATTGCGCGGGGGACGCGTCGACCGCCTAACAATTTGATAATGTATTCACTTGATAAAGCGGAAGGTGGTACTTCGCGAGAGCCGCATTAAAAAACCAATTACAGCATGGCTAAATCGCGCCGCCGCGTGCTCTCGCCTATTTGTCAGACTCCGGAGGGATAAAGAGTATATTCTAAATTTAATTTCACGCAATTTAAAAAAAAATTGGGGGACAGTCAGAAACGTTATTTTTTATTGAGCGCCAGTTATGAAGTTTAAAACGATTTTAAGGGAGTCAACTGGTAAAAGGGGAAGCCAGAGCAAATCAAAAGAGATGTGTATTTATTAGATTAATACGGTGGGTGCTTACGTTGCTAACTATTGTTTGTAACTAAAGATGAGTGAACGAATGATAGTAGACATGTGTACCAAGGAGAAATTCTGTTTTGCTCAATCTTTAACTATAAGCCACGGATTCACTATCAAAATTCATGCTTTATTAAATTTATTTTATTTCCATTCAACATCTGAAGAAAATTAAAAGGCAATCTCACCCAAGATTGCGTTTATGTAGGTACCACTTACGTAAAACTTACTGTTACGATTCCTAAGATAGTTTTTTTTGCTGGCGCTTTCTCACTTAACCAATCATACACCTTAAGCCAGTTTTAAACTGTATTAACCTTCCCTAACCACAAAAACTTCCAAAGAAAACAATTAAAGACTTTAAAAGAAAATGCCGCAGTATATGTCAGGGGGCGAGGGCAAAGGCGATGTAACAAACAGCCGCCCTAATACAATAACGGCCGGAACAAACTGCGCTATAAAATATCACCAGTGAATAAATCAGTTTTGCCGTGATGCGAGCCAGGACCCTCCACCTACCGTTACTATCAACGATTTATGGTCATACGATATTGTATAACAGATAAAATAATAATTGTACGGATCTAAAAACAAAGCCTGGCTTCTGGAGTAATTGATTGGTTTCTCATTTCTATTCAGATCACAACTATACTCCAGACTTTTTACTATCGGATACTGCGTAGGTTTAATACAAACTTATGATAACTTCTTCTAAATTTTCAGAAAATAAAATCAAAACACATCGGGTATATAGTATTATCCGCCTTATGCCAGCTTATCCGCAGTTGTTAACCATCGTACGTTCCTACATTCATGGTATTGTATCAGTATCAGCAGCATTTTCTGTACAAATATGTAGCGTACAACTCTGCAACCCTGGGAAATGATAATATTTATGTACCTACTTACTACATGATTACATTAACTAAGTGATTGTAAAAAAAAAACAATTGAAGATTGTAATAAAAGGAGAATGCCCAGCTAGTGCGTTGTAAAGAATCAGAAATATGTTAGTACATTAGCACTCAATTCAGTCTTGTGTTTCCCGAAATAGAAAAATCATAGTTGGTCACGGTCACTGCACACACGGAGGCGTCACGCCGCGTACGCGTGAGGCGTGAGCTGAACGCAATCTCAGCATCACTATGCGAAGCAGCAAGCGTGAAACAGAGGCGCGGCGTGGCGTAGTGTCGCACGGTACGGCACGCGGCGCACTGATTGAGCCGCGACAAGTTAAACGATTTGAAACAATTTAATAGAGATCAAAAATTCAGGACCCCACAAGCCCGCACAAACTTTTGAAGTTTTTTCCCTCGCTAAAGGGATTATCGGTGAGCGGAAGCTTAGGGGGATATTTTATGGTTTTTGTGGACTTTCTTATATTTTTTCCTTAATTCAGGCACTTGTATCGAGAAAATTCTCATTATATGGTTTTAAATAGTATGAAGTCCGAAAACATTATAGCTTTATTTCTTTATGTATAGTTCTAATTGAGATAAAGTTATCAGTTCTATTTATGCAGAAGACACAGACAGCCACATTAGATAAATAACACTTATGCTATTCATAGAAAGAATTTTATTAAATTGAGTCACATGACAATTGTCTGATTAATGTACAAATAATTTTTCGATATTTAGAGAGAAGTCTAAAAATGTTACCCTGAAAACTAAGAATTGCGTAATATAAATGAACAATAATTCCCCATAAGAACGCTTCCCATTTCTGCTGAAAAAAACCTGATATCCAAAAATCGAATAACTCACGAAAAGATTGTTTTCAATCTATGGATACATACGTTACATTTATCGAAGGAATAACGTGAGCTTTAGGTTATTATGGTCCCTGATCGAGTTCACGTATCAACTCCACTTCTTTGCTGGAAGGCTATCAACGTAAATATCTGCACATTTTTACTGCCACTTTGACAAGGTACTACGTTATTCTACTTGCAGAATTTCAATCTAATGCGTGCTGCGTAAGGTTGAGATTACATGTGAGGTTTAGAGATGGAACTTTATCGTATTAGGAAGGTGGGCGATATGCGATTGCGTTATGATAGGATCAGGGTTCAGCGGAGCGCGGCCCGTGAGAGAGGCGCTCCGAGCAACTCCCATAACACGTTACTGTATGATGTTAATGTCATTTTAAATGTGGAAGCCTCTTTGTGCTCTTTTATGTCTTCAAGAAATTAATGTTAATCGTGCAATGTGCCATTAGACGTCTACTAAACTACATTATAGCACTAAGTAATTGGTATATTATTGCGGGGACCAATCCGCGCTAAGCAAAGGCCGAGTCGTTTAATTCCTTCTCTAGATGAGAAAGAGCCTTTGCCCCGCTGCGAATAGTGGCCAACCTAGATAGAATAATATTAATTAGAAATTGCTTTCTATTCCATGCGATGAGCTAAATGTGATCAGATGCAGTATGTAATATAAAATTCGCATTTATTACGGCCACAAACAATACCAGTACTTTTAGATTGCACTAAAGCTTAATTTCATTTCTATTTCGAATTCTCTATATCTGGTCTCAAGTAAAGCCGGCGGTACAAGTCTACAAGCCAATGTGCATGGCTCTGAGGATTATTCCGAGGTATAATGGAGCAGAACGGCATCTTCCCCAATCGGCTCATCCGATATACACAACCGACCGGAACGGAGTCCCCTGCACGCATCAATCGCACTATTGATTGTCACAGAAAACTTATATAGTGCGCAGTTCAATCAGAATCATAGAATGTGTTTAGTAATCCTTTCTTTATTTTTGTTTTTTTGCTTTATAACTTGATGTTACTGAAAATCTTTGTACAGATGACCAGCACATGTACCCGAAACTGTCAGTTTTTCCTAATCCACCTTGATAAAGTTGAAAATCTATTAAAGAAATTTGTCAGATTGTAGTAGCCTGACTAGCGTGCTGGCGTCTGTACCTAATCTAGAACTTCGCTGCACATGAAAATACTGGACTTGACTAGATTATATGGTATGGGCTTAACTTTTATCCGTATATATGTAGGTACCTACTTATACAAATATTACATTGTTATGATGTTAAACAAGTGGTCTCACACCAGATAATGTTATTAGAGTTTTTCATAATTGTATTAGGTACAGGCGAAATGTTAATGGCTCTGTCTTGTCTCTTGTAAAGGGTGTAAAACAGCTCTTAACGAAGCCGAAAGGCACTTGTTCTCCTTGTCATTGCAATCATTTTTCTACACCATACCTGGGAACCTTCTGTTACGGAGATATTGGGGGTCAAAGTTACCTACCTACTTTTTGACAACTTTTTTTTTTAAACAAGTTTTTAAATGTAAGATTTATACTTTAAACACCTCCACGACCCCCGTACTATTCAATCCGTCCATCAGCACAATGTTTTGAGTGCGTTACATTGAGTTCTACGACAAAACATGATTTTCACCCCAAAAAAAAAGTAGTTTCCCAACAATAATTTTTGCGTACGTTTACTTAGTTTGATGTACAGAATGCTTGGTTGACGGCTTCGTGATGAGATGGACTACACCCTGTATAGAGAATTAAAAGCGTGAGCATAATTGTAATTTTTTATTTAAAATACTAACTGTAATATTAAAATGTGTACAAGTAGGTAGACAAGTAACATTGCAACAAAACAATACTGTGAATTGCATTGTTTTATTACCGTCCAAGTACTCAGTAGTGTCATATAGCATTACGTATTATAAGCTAAGTCAGCACTTTGTGTATGTCTCCAGTTGCACACTCCTGCATTGAAATACAAATAGGTACCTATACGTTGTTATTGTATGTGGACATACGTCTTATGTACCTAAGAAGGTAAAATATAAGAGCTAAGTCTTTTTTCTCCATTGTCTGCTATCGCTATGTGTAGGATTTAACATTTTCAACGTTTTTTTTTATTACCAACTTATAAACTAAGATTATTCTAAAACAGCAATACCCAATTAATTTAACTCGTGTTGAATCGAAACATTTCAAATGTGTTCAGATTCCTCATACATTCACTCAGATAATTGCATTAGTTCAGTATTTCATTTTGATTTTCTCCCTCATGGCTCATAAGACTATCTGAAGGCCGTGCCCAGACTGCTTTCTTAGGTTTTTGCAGATATCCAATATTCCGAGTCTGTCTTCCATGTGATTCATAGCTATCCAAGTAAAATAATCCCTTAGATTAATTTTCAAGAACTACCAAACAGTCCGAAATAATTCATGGAAAATCCATCACAAATCTACGAGACGTTTATAATGACTTCCTTTGACGATTCAATCCTTTTCAACGTCTTCAAATCTCATCAGTTTCCGCTTGAGTTGCGCGTATTAAAGTCCAGAAGGGATTATATTTTTATAGTACTGGTACAACACAAACACAATCATGATTAATCGGATCTGGACAAATGGCCGGTCATTTGTGCGAACGATCGGAGACCGTGAATGTCCCGGTGACTATCTAAAGTATCGAGATAATAGGTGCAGGGGCTGAGCGGCCACCCCGCCGGCCGCCGTGCCGGACCGGCCGCCGCACGCCGGCTGCCCGGCCTCCAGGGCCACTAAGGAATAATGTAAGTGTCCGGGGCGACATTTGCACCGAACTGCCGACGACCTCCGCCTCTTACTTATGCGGTTTTTAATATTTTTATTGTAATAGCTACGGTCAATTCGGAACAAGAAAGGCATGGATTTGGCTTCTCGTAAGAAAAAGTTACGCTTACACAACTCGTGTAAATTAATTGTTGGGGATAGAAACAGCTAACGTTATTTGCATTTTCAGAAAAAGTAGAGTCTAATGACTCTACTTACAATATACAAAAATGATTTCTAATAACTACACTTCAAAATAGATTAATAAATTAGCTATTCAGCGCAAATTAAAATCTCTATTGCTCTTACATTATAACACAGACCGTCTATCAAGTCAAAAAAAAAATATCTACAAAAAGTCTCCACAGATTTTCGCAGTTCCTGCATTGTGAGGTAAAGGTTGTATAAGAACGTGTAAAAAACAGCTGTGCCCCCGACACCCTTGCGGTCACCGTTATGGTCGGCGACGGCTAGCGCACTAAAACTGCCCATAAAACACCACCGCCATGCCATCGCGCCACGCCGCCACCGATACATATCTACACTTATTGAAACTTTCCATTTCCGATATTAATAATTTTAGAGTTCAAGTTGTAACTTATGAGCAGCTTCCGCTATTACATTTTTTTTTTGTAAATGGAAAGGGATAGGTTTTGCTAGGATTTCACAATTAAAATTGCTAGGTGACACACAATACCTATCCAAAGTTTTTTGTATAATTATACCTTCAAGCTATGATAACTCTTACTTATTTGGATTTTGAGAAACCATGTAAGAGTGTAAGAGATTACATGGTGAAACGAAACGGATAATAAACAAAGCACTTGGAATTCTGGATTCATCTTTAAAAAAAAAGGTTTTATATCAGCCTGTGTAGTTAAGTGTACCTAACTGCGACTGTCTACCATTCCTATAGATACCTATCCAATAAGTCCGCAGGTAAAGGTAAAGAGGACCAACAAATATTAATAAAGGAAGTCTGCACGACTGGAGAGATAATATACGAGTTGAAATAAAATCTGTCAGTGACCATTTATGGCGGAGTCCTGTTATTAAAATGTAGCGGGGCTGCGGGGCGTCAGGTCCGCAGTCCGCGGGCTCGGGGCGGCGCGCGGCGTCTCCGCGCCGGCTGCGACCACGACACGATCTGATTTATGTCCCGACCAGCAGTATTTTATTCGGCGGGCGCCTCAAGAAAACTATAAGTTTCCGTTCGGCAGGACCAGGGGAGTAGCCCAGTAAATATTGTCTCCGCTCACTGCATCAATACAGACAGATATCTATATTTATTACGCTACTTTGTAAGATAATTTAGTAATGGATTGGGATCATTACAGTTTTATTCTGTAAATATGTTTGAGCTAACAAAAAGATTTATTGTTAGTGTTAGCAGTTTAGTGCGGTTTATTTTTATGCATTTAATATTTTAGTTAGGAGAATAGGTCCTGTATTAAGTAAACCTCAGTGAGTGGGGGAGTGAGTTAGGTGTAAATTATTGGCCTTAAATAAAATAAACAAAGAAATTAAAACAATAGGCAATTCACGGTGTATAGTTTTGCATTTGATTGCTCCCAAGTATAAATCAGGAACTTGCACATCATAACTGCGTGTCAAGTATGACAGTCCCTCCAAACGAAGCCAATTGGACCATCAATGAGCACTGTCAAGGCGCTTTGTGATGGGCGGATGGATCACCCTTTCTTATCACTTTTCCGATTCATTACACTATGAATATTTTAATGGATATGCTTAGTTTGTTGTGTTAAGTTCATAACTGACTGCTGGGACTGGTATTTTCCACAGAAAAATTGCTCTATAAATTGTTTTTGTGGCATTTTTTTCTGATAATATTGACTGCAAATGAAAGGTTTTTCTCCTTTTATTTTACTAATACCCTAAGCTGTTACTTTTCTAAATAAATGGCTATGACAAGAACATTGTGGTTGGTAGTCAGGTATCTACTTCAGCCTAGTTACTATAGTATAGGCACAATATCAACATTACAACAGCAAAAATACTTCAAAGTAGCACTGTTTTAGACTTTCACTTTTCTACACTTAAAGTACTTACGGGATGATATCCGTGATTTTGTTTTGTAATTTTCGTCCCACCCGCATACCTCTTCAGTATTCCCGCGATCATGATGCTTGCAACAGCGACGAAATATCGGGAGCTCATCGAACAAAAACAAAATCACGGATATCATCCCGTAAGTACTTTAAGTGTACTTCAAAGTAGCTCTTCCAAGGACCAAGAGTCCTTTGTTTTCTTTGTAGCCTGATAATGACTATTAGATCTCAGCAAAGAGTTCGATAAGTCACCCTGGTTGTCAAACTGGACTGATGAGTGATGTGCCCCATGGCACACGATCGGTGCTAATGAGTCCTCAGTGTCACTGTGACCCGCCCCATGAGCGGTGATCAACGCGCCTCCTGCCAGCGAATGACGGAACATCCCTAATTCCTTTAATTTATCTAATTTCGTTTGTTATCGTCGTTTTTGCATTTTAATGGACGTTTTTCATTTGATTGGAAAAAAAATCAGAAGGAAGTTAATGGACCAAGCTATTTAGTTCACATTTTACAATATAATTTGCATGTTAAACTGTAAACCAAATAGCTTGGTCGACCGTACATCGAAGAACTTATGAAATCTATCTCTAAAAATGGAACCACTCCGACAAAGTACTCTTCCAAAAAGTACCCAAATCGCTTCAAGTGTGCCTATAAAATTTGAAGAGTTCTCTATTTCTCTAGGATCCCATCATAAGATCCTGACTTAATGATCATAGGACCACCTGGGAAGTATACCCTTTCAAACAAAAAAATAATAATCCAAATCGGTCCAGCCATCTTCGAGTAATCGGGGAACGAACGAAAAAAAATAAAAAGGTTCCGACGAATTGAGAACCTCCTCCTTTTTGAAGTCGGTTAAAAAGAGGAGAAACCGTATAAGAACACGCGTGAAGACGATTTGATAAGCCATTTATTCCCAAGACAATGTTTTCATCAATTAACCTGATTTCATATGCGATTTGGGCGATTCAATCTGAATAGAATAACAGCTGTGCTAAAAATTCAATTCATATAGAGAAGTTACCCCCTAGCTAGCATAGCCCTAGCTTTTCTTTTTATTTTCATACTGATTTCTTAACGTATGTCCACCATTAATAGACAAAGAGTAGGTACTTATTCATATGAAATCCAAGAGTCACAGTCTCACAGACACACTTCCTAAGCCGCAGAGTATTTCAACATGCGAGCGATATCCGACGGGAGACCGATGTTTATCAAATTGCGTCTGTTATCCAGCAAAACCTTTTTTAGGATTCCGTACAAAAAATCACAGGAACCTTTATAGGATCACTCGTGCGTCTCTCTGTCTGTCCGTCCGTCTGTCACAGCCAATTTGCTCCGAGTCCACTGGACCAAATTTCACCTGATTACCAAACACAGATGTGCAAAGTACTTAAATATTTTTTTTTTTTAAATAAGGGTCATTTTCGGGGGACAAATTAGGAAATAAAAACAAAGTTTTGCAAACCTTACTATGTCGTACATCAAATGAAAAGGACACGCACAATGGTCCACTTTAAGGACTAAGTGCGGAAACCTAAAGCCCATAGAAGGGCTCGTTATGGGGACCTCAAATATATTTTTGTTATTATTGTAAAATAAATAGTTTTGATTTTATTCATGAAAGAAGACGAACCCCCCCCCCCCTGATCTCCGAAACTACTGACCCTTAAATTTTGAAAAAAAAAATACAAAATAATATTTATGTAGTCCATCATGTAGTCAAGTGCTTGTAGATTACAGGAAAACTTATAAGAAAACTAGCAATTGAAAATAAAGTGGATAACTCAATAAAAGACTGGCATTGTACAGAACCCTCTCCACGCGAGTTCAATTCGCACTTGGCCGGTTTTTTTTTAATATCACAATATGGACTGCCTGGTTTATACGTTTCTACGTTAGTGTGTGCGGTCGCAAGCGATACTGATCATGAGGTACTTGGGTTCGATTCCCGGGCCATGCAGTCTTATTAGGTTTTTCTAGTAGTAATTTCTCAGCATAGAGTCTGGCTTTGTACCTGGTAGATAGCAACAGACTCGCCCCCTGTTACACGCGGATTTAAATATAAATGGCGAAATGTAGGTGTATTTTGGGTCCACCTCTGCCTAACCCTTCAGATATTACAGGCATGAAGTTATGTTACGTAACAGCAGGGTAAAATTAGTATCTCATAGAAGCCAGTCGTAGTACTCATTACCCGGTCATTGAATAAAGCTAAGTCCAATTACGTGATTGGATTAGCCACCGGTAGCGGCTCAACGCCTGTCACCTAACTCGACTACTTAGTTAGCACACGTCACAATCAATTATGTAGCTATTGTGATAGACTAGGAGAAACTGCAATGAGAATAACGTTTAAATACAGCTTATTCAAATACGTTTCATACTACGAGTAGTCAGAAGCCCAACAGTCTGACCAAGGGGTATCGTTTTCGCGGGCCTGTGGACGGTGACCTATGGGCTAGCTCGCCGTCCGTCCGTCTCATGACGACAGGCCGTGTCGACGGCGCGGTTCCACGCGCGCCTCAAAGAGAGTCAGCAAAAAGGAAGGGGTCCGCAAGGGCCGATGCCTGCCGGGGCTGCGGGACTGTTCGAAAGAGACCATGACCCCGGAACACAAAGGGCGATGAAGAAACATGGATGGGTTTTAGTCAGTAAAAGTCTGACACTCCCTTCCGCTCCGCCCAGAGCGGGAGGAGTCATTTGATGAGACTATACGAAAAAAAAAGGGTATCATTTTACCGTTACTGGATTTCAAAGGTCAGATAGGCAGATATTCAGCTGCATCCAGTAAAACTGGAGGCCTCCACTTATATCCTTCTAGGCAATCATCTCTTGCGCCACTTCAAACTTTTTACAAACAAACTATATTTTCAATCAATATAATGTCCCTCTCTGAGTGTGCGCTATATGAAATGCTTTTCATGCTGTGTATTAAAAGCATACTCTTATTTTTTGTGCTCTCAATGGAATTCCTCCTTTTATTTAGGCATTCATTTAGCTGTCACTTAGTGAAGGCATATGTTGTTGTATGCTGTTAGAGCCACATTCTACGTCATGGATATTCAGTACCTATCGCTAGAATCTTACTTCTGTTATAGAAACACCGACTCTGAACTTATTTTGAATTGCTATAAGTTCTAGCTAAGGGGTTCTTTATTTTGACTACTTTCTTTCAGTTCATATATACAAATTGCATATAACGTTAACATCCCCTTGAGTTGAGGTTAGTTTAACTGAAGGTTAACTGGTTGTAACTTTAGTGTTGGCATTTCAGGCGCCTTTATTTATTTGCTCATCGCACAGAAACAAAAAGATTTCCACTGAATATTTCATAATTACCTACCTAGAATATTTACTTTTAATTATGTATCTTTTTAACTGAGGCTGAGGTGAATGCACCCGAGGCACACTTACCTAATTTAGAAATTAATATATTGCAATTACGGACAGAAACATTGCTTGCAATAAAAATTGAAAACGTTTACATTTTGCCCCAACAGTAGGTAAATGTTTATTATTTAACAAATAACGAATTATTTAAATTACTAAATTTGTTAACGCATTATTTTTTTCAGGTCTCGTATTTATGTTTCTCTACCTACCTATTTACCGTAATATTTAAATATTTCATTTATTAAAATTATTTTTCTTTCTAAGTGTGAAGTATGATGAAAGCATGTTTTCAATCATAAATACTTGAGCACCTTGCCCACTGCTTAGCTTTCTTTCCATGTGTGCAAAGTAGGTTTGCACTAGTGGTGCGTCGGGCTGCACCATGATTGCAGCAAGAAATCCAGACTCTAGGAAGACAAAGACGCTGCCACAATAAATTCCTGATAGAAAAACCCAGTAACACTTTTCCCAAGCTGGGAATCTAACCCAGGACCACTTAACAGCACATATCTAAACGTTAACAGACAATCAAATTACCTTTCAGCCGGTAACGTTAATTTGATCGTTACGCATAGTTTTGTCGACGCTGTTTCGCGGAGGGTCATTAGGGCCCAATTGTTTTGTGCCCAATGAGGCCCGGCGCTATTACCGCGCGGTAGGTGTGCCGGTGTGCCCTCCGCCCTAGGCCTGACCGCACGCTGATTGAACACTTGTTTCGCGATCATTTATCACTCCGCCATTCCGATTTGTTTAACCATTTTACTGAGTATGCTGTTTTCTGTAATACAGGTATTGTAGAGATAATTGATGTGGTTGTAGGTAGATTTAGACTCTAGACTATATGCGTATTGGAAGGGTATAGGGTTTATACGTAGTTTGAAGGCTGCATTGTACTTTAGCCGAAGTGGTTAACTCAAAACTTGGTAATGACACCTGTAATGTACATATGGATTCAAGTTACACTTGGTAGTTATTAGATTGCAGCATTCAACAGCATATACTGTAGTGCTGTAGGGCTGTAGGTAGGCCTTTCAAATCAAATGATAGAATCAGTGATTTTGCCAAGACCAGTACCATGTATGTATATTGTCCTCGAACGCAAGTCAATGGTGGCAAAACCAGTAATAGGAGCTGCCTTCTTATGCTGTCTAAATTCAGTACTGCGCTAGGCCAGCTCAAGGTCAAAGTGTTACCCTAAACGTGCAGTCAATGCGGTCTACTGGACGTTCGAAATCTTTAGTATCCGATAATAGATCGTAATGTTTCAGTAAGCCTTTTCTATAAAAGTATTTTCTGTAAGAAGTTTCTCGTGCAAATATTAACATAGCGCTACTACGGCTCCTACTTTAAGTCACATAGTATATCTCTGCACTTGAAAGTTCCTATTTCAATCCATAACTAAAACAGTGTACCTACTCACGAAATACAAACTAAAAATATTTACACTTACGGCGTAGCACACCGGATACATACTGATAAAGCGCGATTAGTATTACAAGTTACATTGTAAGCTACCTACTTAGGTGCAGGGATTCCATTGGTGTCACTGTATCAATGTTTTGTTATGAAACCATCACCTTGAGCCTGTGCAACGCGATCTCGCCGACACCATGTTTTTGCGAACCCGACACCGCCCCGGCCGGCCGGCGGCCATATCTACACCGTGTGACGATACTTATTTTACTTTGTTATACAGTTACAAGTGAATTATATAACAATTATTATTTATCAAGTTTAATTTACTGCATTTTTTTTTTGGAATGGCGCCGTTTTGATTTGTTTTGGACAAGTCTAGGACAGAGTAGCCTCAGAGCAACTAGCTAGTTAACGTATCCGTGAAAGCTTTCTTAAACGAATTTTCGAGAAGAGAGAGGACTTATTGTAAAAAGTCACCCTTTAACTTTAGCAACTTATCACTAGTACTTACTCCGTGAAATAACGGTTTCCGAAAGCCTAAACATAACCCTACCCATATTTAATCATGTTGATTCTTTGTTCCTATTAGTTGACCAAATTGACAATACAATCATAAAATTGTTTTGAGTAGGCATCATGTAACCTAATTGGGTACTTTTAAGAGATACGGTAGATCTTAGATAGAATTATGATTGCTTCGTTGAAGTAGTGCAAGGGCAATTGTTAACCGCGGGGTTGGTCAACAGGGATCATCGCCCAGGTGCAAAGCATTATCGAGTATCCACCCTTTGTCTGGATTTGTGAATTAGTCTATATCAGGGCAATAGGTTTACCCGTATTACTTCACAACTCAACTGACGAAATGTAGGTAGACATATCTACTTCTACCGCCCCTTCATGGGGATATAGGCGTGCTTTTGTTATGTTTAAAGTAAAACAAATACGTGGTTACAACTAATAAATAAATAAAGTCGTACGTCAATCGCCGGTGGCTGCGAGTGTTGCCACACTTACGCAACGCGCCGAGGCCGCGCTTCCGGAATTGTCACGGGACGAAGAAATTGTCACGTCAGGCGAAATCACAATGAGCAACACTGGGCACATGTCGGTAGACACACTTACAAGGAGGCTACACGTGCAATAGCCATGATGTTGTATAGTTCTTTTTTTAATTTTGATGTGATTTAGCGCTGCTAAACTAAGTTAATTCTACCAGCACGTAGGTAGACTAGAAATGTAAAAAAATAAAGAAAGAACGAAAAACTTTGATAAAAAGCTCTATGTAGGTATAAAAATATTTAAAAAAAAGATAAAGCTAAGTTAATTGATAAAATTGTAAAAGTTCCTAATCTACGTGATATTGGATACTGACTATGCAATATTTGTGTTAAAATATTAAAGTACTAGTTTTATGTGAACTTCCTGCGCCAAATAAGTGTCACGTGCTCATAAATTAAGTAACTTAGCGTGTAACTATGTGTACATAGTATATTTATAATTAAAATATAATGGATAGACTGCCTCGTTGGTCTAGCTCACAAGAGCAACTCCTGGTATTTGGTCCTTGGTCAGGTGATATGAGCCCTTCATTCTACAGTAACGCGGTCTTTGATGTTAGTCAGTATCCTGGAGAAGCACTGAAGCACACAACCACGACCCATATGTTGATGAGTATGTACGGATGTGGTTGAAGCACACGGATAGACCATGACATAAGTTAGAACAAAGTATAGTTTTTGTTTCTAATACATTCCCACGGGACAATTTTCGATAACAGCGTGGGCGAAGCCTCGGGCAAACGCTAGATTCATATAAAAGTATAATGTTATTTCGAAACATGGTCACGCTTCTCGGTATAGATTTTCAGGTAGTACTGCGAACAGGATGTCGCCTGCAATTTGATCTGTTCGTGCCGGCCCACATATGTAAACACGTTACATTGTTTCACATAGATATTGAGCGCTTTGTTTTATGTCCAGTTTTAATTCCGAAGATAATTTGATCAGAATTGCCTTATACGCCAGTATAATATGCCAGTTTTTGAAAAAGTAATAAAATATGAGAATTCGTTATATTTGCTCTGAAAGTGCTATGCCATGCCACGCATCACACAATGGCTACGCATGGTTTTGAATATTACCTACAATATCTTCACTTTTCATTCTGTAAGAGTATGTAGACATGAGCATGTAGGTAAGATACACTAAAATCATAAATACTGTAACTTTTTTTCCTTTCTATTTATGTTTTCTTTTCAGAAGGGAGGCATTCTCTATGAAAACAGTTCTTTGTTCTTATTAAAATTGTGCAGAGCTACGTATTATTTTAACATATACAAAACAAAGGCGTCAAATCGATTTACAGTCTATTGTTTGACTAGGTAACTCCTTGAAATCACTACAAAATCGAAAACACTTCAGTCTTATCTCCTGCCGAGATGTCAGTGATTGTACTTGAATTGTTATCTGAACAGTTGTGAACATATTATTTGCATAGATCAAGGAGCGTCAGGCATCAACTGTTGACATAGAAAGTCAGTTAGCGACTACTCCTAGCACGTCAACTGTGGCTCAACTCAAGCACAACGCGTGTTCACACTAATTTGAGGGAGAAGTAACGGGGACTTCCACGATTTCCGCATAGAACTTGATGTAAATGGGAATTTGCGAGTGTGTGTGTGTCAAGCGAAGAGTTTACTCACTCAAATATCAGTACAGCATTGTAATGTATGGAAATAGTCGGCAGGTGTGCGGCGGGCGCGGTCTGCCGGTTCGTTTGACGACAATCGTGTTTGCGGCGGATCCCTGCGGCGCCGACGGCGTGAGCCCATCACGCGCCCGGCATACCCAGCACTCG
This sequence comes from Xestia rhomboidea, assembly GCA_963853795.1. NCBI lineage: Eukaryota > Metazoa > Arthropoda > Insecta > Lepidoptera > Noctuidae > Xestia > Xestia rhomboidea. The sequence goes on from OY970764.1 coordinate 11,474,231, forward strand.
CTGTGGAAACAGAACTTGTATAAATTAATATTCCAATGGAGATAAAACAAAGATTGAAATTTGAATCATAAAAGAAAAACTTTTTGGCACATAATGTGCAAAACTTCGCAGTCTATAATAGAAAGATAACTAGTACCGATGGCAGTAAAATAACAACAGCGAAACCAAGGAGTTACTTACATCTACACCAGTCTACCTTTTATTAAGGCATCAATAAATCTAGTAGGGAACTATACCTAGCCAAACCGAAAAAATCTCATCGATTTTGATTATATGATTGAGAAAAATCGCTTTCGCCATCAAAGTTCCTTCCACACTATTAGACATGATGGAAGGCAGTGTCTTTGATGCGGCTCCCGCGACGCGTTAAACAGGACTCGAAAGAGTGCAGGGCTCCGCCGCGACTGGAGGGCGGCATAATTCACTTAAATCATGCTTAAATCACGTACGGACTCAAAAGAGCTTCACTTGCGGCTTGCGGCTTTGACGACACACCTCGCACATTTAATACCTTCTCTTGACACTTTAGCATAACGTGACAGGTGTTATGAATGTAGTTTTTAAGTTCTACGCGTTTATTTCGGGCTTTATTAAAGTCTGTGTAAGTGTGAACGCATTGTGATTTAAAAGACAACATGAAGATGTCATTTCAGCTCATGATTATAAACCACAACGCCCATAAGAAATTCCAAGTCCTCAGGGACTGGGACCACCTTCATAGTAAAAAGTCAATCTATAGGATAGGTAGACAAATAAGAGCCATAACAATAAACTTACATTGTGCCGGCGACTTTATTATAAAAGAAATTGAAAGGACGAGGGCATGATCCAAAAATCCCGCAAATAAAATTTCAATTACGCAGAAATGAAATGACATATTCGGTTTGCACAAATCCTTAAAAAGTCATCCAGATATCCATTACATGTCTATTAAATCTTACGACATATATTCGTGGGGCTCAGTCAGCAGAGTTCCCCTCGCAAACACGGCGGCGATTACGAGCTCGACCGACCGAAGTAAACGAATATAAAACACATGCGGGAAGACGAATGCAAAATGTACTCGTCAAGATTTTGCATAAGTAAACATAAGCATCACCCTTTTCGCGGTATCGCGGGATCGGGCCGGCTCTTGACAAATATTTGTTATTTGAACGAAATATGTTAAACAAGGTCGAACAATGAAATATTTTATTTTAAAGGAACATTTAATGCGTCCGTTTACAGAGGAGCCTCGAAAACAAGTATAAAGATGAGCCGTTTCCCAAAAAAATCTCTAACTAAAAATACAGAGCCAGCTGCTCTGCAAAAGCCACCTGGCCCCTTTTCAAGGAAACTCAAAATGTTATCAGAATAAAAATACAGATGAAAAGAACCTGTGGCTATCAAATTACTTTCAAACATCCGGTTCATTGGCTCCTATCATCATATTGACACAATTACTTGCACGCTGGAGCTTACACAAGTGAAAGTCCGCTGAGTGTGCAGTCTCCTACAAGCTTATTTACGTCTAGCAGGTCATTTCCATGAACCCATTGAGTTGATAAGATTATAGAGTTAGCGAATAAGTAGCTCTATCTAACTATAGACTTGTAAACAAAGACTTTTGCTGAATGGACATGGCATGGCTAGTAACAACATGTGGATACCAAGTTTGTCTGCCATTGTGCTCATGCGTCATTAAACGTTTTGCGTTATATTTAACTGAATAAGCTTATCCGTGATATTGCTGCGATTATGCTATAATTAAAGGTATCATAGCATTAATTGTAAACTATTAATATTTAACGCGTGAAGCAGCGTCACATAACTGTGGTCATGTCAACAACGCCACGTGGAGTTCAACCAACGAAAACCTGACCTACAAAGCTAATTTGAAGGACATCGAGAAAAGGAGAGTGACCTGACGTAGCAGCATCTAAAGTGATGAGTCGCGCGTGTCCGGCGAGCGGCGGCGGCGGCGGCGGCGCGGCTGGCAGCTCAAGTAACGACCTATCGATTGGCAATAGTGCCTAGTTAGCAATCCGCGCCCCCGCCCCCGCCCGCGCCCCTCCCCACACACTTCATCTAGATCGCTCTATGTTCAATACACTGGCTTTTCTAATTTATTCATGAAGAACCGTCTTTATTTGAGACTGTAAGAATAGAAATGAATGTGAATGGGTTCGACAGTGATAGACAGTTACAATAAGACCTTCGTCTAGATGTTTACAAAGGACTCTGTCGATAGAGGTACTGAAAATCAATGAGAATTTCGTCATATTCTATTTAAAAAATGGAATATGACCTCATACAAAATGATATTGTTCCATGGAGTAGTACGTAGAAGGTCATGTGTCAGCGAGGTGACGACCCTGCTGCGACGACTCAGCCATCGTCAGCACGCGTCAGCTCTCTTCAACACTGGGTGTGTTCACCCGAACAGCTGTACGGCTCTACTGTGTCATATGACGCAAACATCATGTGACAGAAATTCAGCCTCCTTGATAGTGAACTTACATTAAATTGCATGCAGGAAAATAAACAGTTTCTGAAGCTGCTACTTCTGAGTCTAATACGCATTGAATTAAAAGCAAAGAGTTAAAGAGGTACTCATCGTAGGGCTCAAGTTGGAACTTGATAATGACACGGAAAATTCATTCTTGCGAATTATTTAAACATTATTAATTAAATTAAAACCATGGTTAACTTACAATCACATGACGCATTGTTTATCCGCTGGTTACGAGAATGACTCCTCCAACATACTCAAGTACGGAACAGGTCACGTTCAGATTCAACCAGCGGCCCTAAGCAGCCACGTGGGTGTTTAGGTACCTCTTCCCATTTTCCATTTTCCAACACCTGAAAACCATATTTGAATGATTTCTTTAAAAAACAGATAATTTCAATTAGCATTTCACCGGCATAGTGTTATTAATTAAAGCCAAAAAGGTTTCTACTAACGTTAGGTACCTACTTTAGAATTTTATAACAAAAGAACCCTGGCCATTTGTGATGAAAATATAAAACGCCATTTAATGTTGTTTCTTTTTAAAAGAAACTTTTTTGTTTGACAAATGGCTTTTGTGATTTTTATCATTGATTTCGGCCAGAGTTAAATTACGAGTCTCTTATATAATTTATTTGTAAACTAATAATTTGATTTGTGTGTTTCATCTTGAATCCTGATGACAAAGCTTTAAGATAAGTTTATTACTTTAGAATTGAAGCTTTCCAATTTTCTTATAAAATCCCTGGCCATTTTTTGTGAAAATAATTACAAAACGCCATTAAATATTGTTTTTATTTTACTTATTTTGTTAGCTAATGGTGTTTGTTAATCTTTTTTCGATGATTTCGGCCAGAGGTTAATGTTGAACCTCTTTTGTGGGATTATTTGATTGATTTATGTGACCTAGGCTGTTTGGTTCTGAATCCTGATGACAGATGCTAGTAAGAAAAAGTTTTTATCATGTATTGCGGTGTAGATTGCCTCTTGGTTTAAAATATTTTTTTGTTCTATTTATTTTTCTATAGATCAATTAATACTTTTTTGAGTTTGAGTACATTGAGTAAAACAGCAACACAGCAATATTTGCCTTATCTTACACTTTTTTTTTTTCATAATATAATAATATCTTTGGAGTACAAAGAATATCTTCGATACTGAACAGCAGACATCAGTAGGAGCCAGTCGACCTAGTGCGGGAGTATCGACCGCGGGCGACCCTGCCGCCAGAGTGCTGGCTCAGCTCCGCGTAAGCGTTCCTCTTTCCCCTATACTACCGCTTACTCGTACTCTATCAGCGCTTTCACATAATACATTCCCCGTAGTATTCTCCTACAGGTGTCTTCTTGGAAAATATAACAAACTTGAGAACGTTGAACCTTAAGGCATTTTTAATTTCTTCAATATTTTATGTTTTAAATTGCGGAATTATCTCCAAAATTACTACTAAGTAATTATCTCTATAGATAAGTATAATGGCTTTCTACTCGTATAACTTCGCGCGAGCAACGAATTTCTACGTTTGTTTGGTTTGAGGTAGGATCAGCTATTGGTGAGTTATGGTACAACATCATAATTTGGCAAAAAGAATTAAGCCTCCAACCAATCATCGAAAATAACGCCTAACCTAATCTAGCCAAATGAAAGAAGTGAAATCGTGCGCAACAAGATATGAAAATGAAGAATTTAAATTCTCATACTAGAACTCAATAACATAATAACCTCTCTGAGATCATGTGATACTTTCGAAGATCGGAGAGTTGTTTTATGGTGATTGAACTAACAGTAATCGAAATCAATTTAGGTAGCGGACATCCTACACCGCTGAGTCTAGAAGCATACAATTTGGCACAGGAGTTCCTTAATAACAAACAAAGGAAAGCATTTAGGATGGGTTTTGATGGTGTATGAATATCATGTGAATCCCAGCTAGCATACGGTTTGATATTCATAAAATTGTGGTAATTTTACCACATACAACTACGTCCAAAATCTCCCATCAAAACCACTACCAAAATGGTGATATTTAAGGTAAGTCTGAAAACAGAAAGTATGGAATGGTGACGTCACCGCTAGCAGCCGACCTTGCCACTAGAAAAATGTGCCGCGTCGGGCGCTGAGGATGCTGGCTCATCACTAAAGAGCGCTCGGTGGCGCCCGGACATCGCACCCGCTCCTACAACACAGAGGGTTCAAACATCATCACCACAGATCGAAATAGGTAGAGTAAATTTACATAAACTTCTAGAAAGTAAGTAACATGTGGATAAATTTATAAAATTAGAGAGACTGACTACCTCCCTCTAAATAAACAGTTTTTTTTTTTTACGGAAAAAAAAAGCATCTACTTTATTACGAATGCATTCAAAGTGTGTTCATTGTTAAAATACCAAGAATTTCATTCCTGAATTTTAGACCCGTATGTCTATATCAATTTAGAAGAAGAAAGAACTTGAAACATCAAACGTCTTCGTCTTTATGCTTTGTACACACATATTTTTTTAAACTGATAGGAAACTAGTCTTCTAAAAAAGTTCAAAGATACTTCGATTCGATTCCATCTTTCAGTTCATTTTTACTTTGAGAAGATGCAAAACATTTGTTAACTTACTGATTGGCTCAGGTGATACAATAATACCTACTTATACAATACGTATAATTCATAATTGCTTAATATTAAAGATATTGTATTGTAGCCAAGAGTTCTTACAACTGAAAGTATAATAGGAACTTGAAATCTGGAAGTTTATTATGAAAATAATCATACTGGAACCAAATATTTGATCTGGAGGACCGATGAAATAAAACAATTGGAACCTCGTTGGTCGAAAGTAGTAAAATGGTATACAATAATATGAAAATCTAGATAATAATTATGTACTTACGTAACCTAGCTAGAATGTCAGGTACCTACGCTGTTTGTTCGTACGTTAATAATATGCATATGTTCAGTTTTTGTTATTATCAACCTACATGAAGCAGATATTTGTAATTCGCTGCAGAAATATACTTAGTGTTATTATTCCCTAAAATATAAGTCGATAAGTGAATTTGCTTGATAATATTTTACGTCCTGTACTGCTATGCCATAAACTATGAGAATATGGTATTTATGAACGACAGGCCAAATAAATAGCAGTCACCAAAAAGCCTTGGTCAGAAATGCAGTCCAATGGCATCGTAGAAATAATTGTCCCATATATTATTATGATGTACGCCTACCAAATGGGCCATTACAATGGCCGGGGCCGCAGTAACAATGCCCATAATTCTCCTCGACTTCATTAACAGGCCTCCATTTGCATGACAGCCTCTACTTACGTACCGCTATAGGTCCGTAATAAGCGGCTGCTGGTACGAGAGCGGAGGTGGTTGTACCCTCAGAACGTACCACTACAAGTCCAAAGATACAGTAACGTCGTCCTTCACACAAAACTTTTCCATTCAAATCTGAGCCTTATTACTAAGAAATAGGTAAATCTGGGATATTGAGCAGATGAAAATGCATCGTTGTCGAGTCCGTGGCTGGGTAGGCGGCGCGCAGGCTGTCTCGCTCTGGCGGGGCGTGGCGCTACGGGGTACGCCCCACGCGTCCCTCTACGCCGCGTCTCGTAGCCCGTAGGCCCCGTAGCTCTGCTACGAGATAGACTGACTATATTGACTTCAGACGTCGCTTGACAAATGTACAACTAAAATAATGGTTCATGTCTGAACTAAGTATGTACATAATTAATTATTATATTGAAATATTAAATACGGTTATTTAGTATGTAGGAACAGTGACTGAGTGTCCGCTTATCTTACAATATTTAAATTAATTTCATCTAATACAAATTACACCCAATTCTCTGAATTTTTTAAACAAGCACGTTTGATGTTTGTTGGTGCTGCCGTTGGATAATTTACTAATTACATTTTTGGGGAAGCGATTTACATAAAATACAAACAGAAAGACCTAGGAGAACGTTCTAGTGCAAAAATTCAAAGAGGTTAGATACGATAGAGTCTACCTTCCAAAAACCAGGAGTATGTAAAACAGATTAATAATAAAGGCGCTCTGAAATAGCTGGTTACCTTCGGGAAAGAAGGCGTAAACTGACTCATTCTACGCAGCTTTGCACTAATGCCCGGCGGCGGGCAGCAGCGTCTACCCGGCAACCAAAACCATACAGCCAGCAGCCCAAACATGAGAAAAAAACCACTCCTTTCACTACGGCCTCTAATCTAAGGTTTACTACACTTGTATCGTAATTGTTCCCTCGAGGTTGAATCAATGGCAAAGAGCAAACATGTCCTTTTACGGACATTATACTGCTAGTATAATAATCCTTCCTTTCAGTGCATTCTTACAACTCTACTATCCTAGTAATATTGTAAATGTTTGTGAGGATGGTTGGATGGGTGGATGTTTGTTACTATGTCATTTCAAAAACTATTGAATGGGTTTACATGAAATTTTTCATACAGATAGTTTATAACCTGGATTACCACATATGATTACTTATTATGACATTTTATCCCTGTAGTGTGATCCCGTGGGACAATTATCGAACTCGACGCGGGCGAAGTCACGGCCATAAGCTCGTGTTACAAATATCTAGTCTCGATATCATGCAGCTTATGAGCTTAGGAGCGCTTATCTATCGACACACCATTTTTAGGTCAAAAGACATTGTATATGTTTAAAGCGTTTGTCTCTACCGATCACAGTATCAGCAGGCCTAGCCAAGTTACAAACGATTCGTAGCGATTCTCTTTCTACAATCGTAAACGTTAAGTCACGTTGTCAAAACAAACGAATAGAAACTTCGTAGACAAGTTTACATCGATCAAGATGATAAAATGAAATTTATTCGTTTCTACAATCGTGATCGCTACATCCCATATAAATCGTAGCCAACTTACAGTTTTGAGTGAACTTTAAAGTTTCTATTCGTTTTTTTTTGACCACGTGACTTAACGTTGAAATGATGTCATTCCCATACATTTGGTTAGTTTTCTATGCGTTAACGATTGTAGATGGTCAACTTGGCCAAGCCTACAGATCACGTTAGCCACGGATCACGGCGAGTGGTATCCACTGATACCGTTATCCGTTTCCCTCGTTATCGTGTTACTCACTGATCACGATATCCGTGGCGTCATGAAAAAAAAAACAAAATCGAAACAGATCACGGTGTACGGAGACAAGAAATGAAATAAAATATTTTTTGAAACTGTTTTTTTTAATCTACTTTCCCAAACGAAAAGAAGTAATCAATGTCAAAAACCCTTTATCTTGTCTTAATAACAAACCAGGCATAAAATCCGAAATCTAATTTCAAACAGCTTCACGCCTTTAATTTAACTCTATTTAAAATAACAATAATATTTGTTCATTCGTACAAATAAGCGGACATTACATCCGTCTCACTTATTGGTATTTCGCTTCGTTATCAAGGAACACGACGCCTTAATTTCTAATAACAATTCAGTGTCAAGTTACTAACATCGCCGTGTGACGGTATTGTATGTTAGGTACCTAAGCACATGCAACTAAGTTGTTATCGCGTGTAACAAGCGCCGGAACTCTTACAGACAGTGTTTGTCTTGATCTGATTCTCGTAACTGATTTAAACTTGACTCTGAAATTGGTCCTAAGAGCCGCAAAAATACAAACAAAATACAAAATGTTTTATTCAAGAAATTTGTTAGAATAATACCCATTGTTGGTTGTGTTTGGGGACTCTTTTTAAGGAATTTTTGCCTGTGTTAGGAGACCCCGCTCTTCCATAGCAAAATAATAGTAACAAATTATGTGGGTAATTAAACTAGAAAAAAACAATTTAAACCATTGTTTGTCATACAATTGTTTATTATTATCATCTGCCTAGCCTTTACCCAATTGTGCTGTAGTCCGCTTCCAGTCTACCGGATGCAGATGAATACCAGGATTTTACATGAAGGGACTGCCAATCTGACCTCTACAACCCAGTTAGTACTGGGTAATAAGATACGTTTGGTAATATGTAGAATAGTTTTGCCTCGATCTAAATCTTCTAACAGATTTGCTTAAACGTAACATCACTCTTCAACGAGGAAACCTTCGAAAAGTCAGGCAGGAGGTGAACCTACCTCACATTTTTTTTTTTTTTTGCCATAATTTGATTCTAGGCTGCCACTGAGAAATTCACATAACATAACATCACGCCTGCAGTCTTTGAACGGTTAGGCAGAGGCGCACCTATCTAATAGTACCTACACCTACATTTCGCCAATTATGTTTAAGTTCCATGTAATGCTTACCTATTACCATCAACCGGGCACAATACCAGACGAATAAACCTAATAACACTTTCCACGACCTGGGAATGACGCTTCCGAATACCAAATCAACGAAGTAGTCAGACAATAACAAGGATAGATTTTAACTGGTCCTAAAGTGGGTCGCTGAATAGCTTTTTTGGCTTCACTTTTATTTTCTTAATGTAGATTTACTTTTAAAAGTTTTACTTTGTTCTACGCTGTTCGTTTAGACTGAAAGGCGACTCCAGAATAGTCGTCAGTTCCACTAAGTATATCATCTGAAAAGCTAATGGTTGCTGCAGTTTCTTCCAGACCATTTTCGGGCATGACGTCCCAATCTTTAGCGGAGACTTGAATTAAAATTTCGCAAACACAGGTTCACTCTCCCTTCCTTCACAATCATATTCCGAGCCACGTAGTCGTGATATTCAACTGACATGCGTGGTAGTTATCAGTAGAAAATAAATAAATAAAGTCATCAATATTCCTACATAAAAGGAAAAACATTTAAAAACTACGTCTTACGGTAGCCTTCTCATCTATACTGTTATATTCATGTTGTATCCATTCAATTAATTAGTTACTTATGGGTTAATTTTAATTGAGAATATCTAAACGAGAATCCCTCAAAAAGTAAAACAAAACCGAAGGCCAAGACTTAATTCTCTCTGAGGCCTCTATGTACATACAAACAACCTTACTCCGAGTTGCTACAGCGAAATTCTTGTTAAAAAACTCAACAACTCTTTGGCCAACCTGATACTCGAACCCGGGAACCCAACCTCAGTAGTCGCGCCAGTTGGCTTTATTACAGAATTAATAACATTCACGAGTTAGATACGAAACTGCAACAATGTATCTTGTTTATTATAGATCACATTGATTTACGTAAGGGCATGATTCATTTTCAGCAAGAAAGAGCGATAACAGTTATTATGTAATGATTGATAATAGATGTGTCTATCCTAAACTATTATGGCATAGTTGTTTACTTTTATTCGGCACGAGGCAATATAGACCCACGATTAAGAAAACTACGGAAAATTACATGAAAAAAGACCATTTATTGTGCGGAAAAACTAAGATAAATCCAAAATATACTTAGGTATTTCTTGAATCACAGGATTGTTTTATCTTTGTTCTTCAGTCCCAATTTGTAACTCTCTAATTTCTTCTTCAAAATTAAATGTTATTGTGTAGCAGGCACACAATAACATTTCAAAAAACTTCAAAAAGTTTGCTAAAACAAACCCAACAAGTTATTATTTTTCAAGTAACTACTTTAATAAGGCGTTTATTAGGGAAGTATATTTTAGTCAGTATTCATTGGGACTATTCAATGATTTAATGGTAACTTTTTCTTGTTCAGTATTATCAATCGATTCGATCAAAATTAATAAGAAACTAAAATAAATAGTGCTTAAGGAAATATAATAGTGGCTTGGTACCTAAAACAATATGCATTATATTTTAATATAAACAATACTTATTTACCTACCGGGCGGTGCCGACCTCAATTTCCTGCAACTCTTGGGCAATCGATGTTCGCGATGGATGCCGTCGCAAACTTTACCTAAAGTTGCACAATTGCCACTTACAAGAGTCATTGGACTCATAATTACGATTTCAGTTGAATCGACACAAAATATTCCTTTACTTTTTACAACATTTAGGCGATTTTAGTGAAAATTTTATTCGGTACGCTACCTTTTCATATAATAAATCGATACCAAATATAAAAAATATAATCAGCAAGTAATGTTCCTACTGCTAGGATACAGGCCTTTTCTCTCTGTGAGTGTTCCACCATGCCGGAAAAATACTGTCCTATGAAACTCTATGAAACACTATTCTGCCTTATGAAACAGTAAACCATTCTATGAATCTGGAGCCAATTGAAACTAACCCAACTCAAAATAAAGAAAAACAAGATATTGTGTTGAAGAAAAAGTTTAAAATCTTAAATCAAACTTCTTAATAAGTTATTAAAAGGTTACTTGCTTCTACTTACCAAAAGGAACACAAACGAAGTTGCGCAAAACTTCCACTAGATGATGTACTTTTCAACCGAATTTTGGTTTACCTATAAATTTTGAAAATCAACAGAAAATACAACAAAAATCATGCTGAGATTTTCTCTTACTGAGATTTTGCTTGAATAATGGGGAAGTTATCATACAACTGTTTTAGTTCATGTTGCAATTTTGTCTAAAGAAAATAAAACTTCAAAAAAATATAAGTATCAATATCGTATATTCGTGGCTAATATTCCTTCCTACTTTAATTCAGTAGATTCAGTATACACCTGTACCCACGTTTTAGTAACGACATCTCTCAGTTCATAAATGTATGAGGCATCTTGACTTCCTTTCAAAGAATTTTATGAAGTTATCACAACAAAGTTACCCAGAAATTGAAAAAGGAAATACATATCATTATTAAAGTATTCCCCGGAAGATTAGGTGTGCTGTACCTGTAATACGTGCACATTTCGCCAGCTATGTTTATGTTTCGTGTAATTCCCATGCGAGCTTCCTATCACAACCGGGCACAAGTCCAGAATTCAATAGAAGTTAGTCTCTGAATAATTTTGAAATTCAAATTTATTTAAAGGAGCTTTAATTTTCATTTCAGCGTCTCTAAGGAGCAGGACTAATTACTCTTTTCCTTCGGGCCACAAAGCACTTAAAAAAACCTGTGGTTTACTACACGTGTCAACAACATGTAGAGTTGTTTATACAGACAGTGTTTGGCTTTCTGTTTTAGTTGTTATTGAGAAAAATAAGTCACTTTAAGTGTATAAAGTCATTATATTACAAATTCAATTAATTTTATACGATACATGATTTAGTAAGCGCCAAGATTGTATGTTCCTTTAACTGGACTTACGGTTATGGACAATATTTCAACCTCATTAGTTAAATTATGTTAATAGATAAATAAAAGAATATTTTCAGAAATATTTTATTAGGAAAACACAAATCCTCCTATAGTTAATATTCGTCATTTATGTATCTATTTACAATTATTCGATTAATCAGTTTTTATGACTCATTTAACTTATGCATAAATTTTAATTTTAATAATACATATAGATTAACGAAGCTATGCATATCTTACGACACAACCATATATTTAACACGGTGCTTGCGAGCCGGTCCCGACGACGGGGCGACGGCTACATTGTTCCACCTTAATAAAAAGAAACTATAGAACTGGAACTGATGATAATTACATTTCAAACTTAACAAAAGCACGAGTGTCGGCCCTGTGAGCACCCGCGCGGTCCTGGGACCGGCGGCGGAGCTCAGTAGCGCTGCCAGGCGCAGGATGAGGCGGCGGCGGAGGCGCCGGGCCGCGGCGCCGCGCCCTGCCGTCACAGCTCCGAGAAGAACTCGGGGGAGGAGTGCGGCGTGGGCGGCGCGTGCGGCACGGCGTGCTCGCGCGCCGCCAGCGCCAGCCGCTGCTTCAGCACGTCGCGCTCGTGCGTCACGCGCGCCACCTGCAGTTGCAGCACGTGCAGCTCGTCTTGCAGCGACCGGTTCGTCAGCTCCAACTCCTGCCTTTGTTGCAATCGTTTACTGCGACAGTTTTGTGCGTAGCCACGGTTTTTTAGTGTGCGTCGTTTTTGCTTGAGTCGTGTCACGTCATCACGGGGAAAACCATGGAGCCGTTTGTTGAGTTCTCGTACGCTTAACGTCATAAGCAAATCATCACTGATGAGATCATCCCCACAGGAGGAAGGCTGATAGGATGGATGCGGTCCAGTCCGTGGGGACATGGCTGAGCAGGAGCTGGCAGGGCGCATCCCGACCTGTTGCATGTGGTGATCCTGCTCACGCCACTCGCGGCGATCCCATTCTTCAAAACTGCCGCAAGGAACTGTACGCATGTCGAGCGGCTCTCGCATGTGTGGCAGCCAGAGAACGTCGTCGACCAATGCCGCACGACAAGGACTTCGTCCAACAGGGGCTGGCGGGGTCTCCGGGGGCGTGCTAGGGTCCACAGCGATAGCTACGTGAGGTTGAGGGTAAGGACCCGCGTCAGGCCATGGGCGGCACGCACGGGCACACGCAGGTGGAGGTTCCACCATCTCTTGCCAGCCAGTACGCAACGGTTCGCGTTTCACAACATTATGGTCCTCGAGGTGGTCGAGCTCAAAGTTCTGCACGTATTCGTCAGCGAGGTGGTCTTCCTCGCCATCGCGGTGCGGCTGTGGGGGCAGGGTCTGCATGGCGCTCGCCTGGGAACAGTCCACGAGCGCGTGTTCCACCATGGGGCCGTGCGGGGCGCACGCCGGCCTGGAGCGGACTGCCGCCGCGGCACAGGGCGGCGCGAAACTCCGCCCTCCGACCCAATGACGATTCGCGACGCGCGCATACTCATACAGCCTTTATTTTCACTGACATAAGTTCGCTAATACTAGGATAATATCATAACATAATATAATAATAACATGACATACATTACGAAATATACGTGTACTTGAGTAGGTTCGATATTATAGCGGATAGGATGGATATCACGTACGTGAATTTAATGTATATGTATTTGCATACTATGTATGTATATGTTCCCTTTAAGTTAGGATTAAGTAGGATGCTGTGATATACGTAGATAGGTACTTAGGGAATACGTAAGTATTATAAATATTTGTTTAAATTAATTTCGATAAAACGGGTTACCATATTGGTCCTTCGCGTCTATAAAAAAATTTCGTAGCACCTGTGCTACAACATACATTTTTACGTAGCGGGGCTACGTCGATGGAGCTACACAGCACGGGCAAGGCAAACCGCCCTTCATTCTATTGTCCTATCTTGATAACGATAACTTCTAAACGTATACTGTATACTGACTTTTGCATTACGAAAATTAAATATACAAAAGTTTTAACAAATCTAAATATTTTGCCAACGGTATCTTTTCATAACGCACTTATCATTATGAAGACACCAAATAATAATTGAAAACTGATTAAAGTGTCTTCTTGTTTTATATTATGAATTATCATATCCAATTAATTAATACGAAGCAGGGCAGCCAGGAGGCTAACTGTAGAACAAAGTGATTTCACGCGTGGCAGACTGCGCGCCTTGGGGGTCGGGGTGGGCGAGGTGGAATCGAGCATAATCGCGAATTACATGTAATCACCGGGTAAGCGTGACCTGCCACTCTAAACATTCAACCCTTCCTTATTATCCCTTAATAATTGAAACGATGCGCTTGTTATTACAAGACAATGGATTATGATTTGTATTTAAATTGCAATGTTACCTAAATCTATAAGATGATTTTGCTAGAGTGTTTAGTGTGGGAATTTGAATTAATTGGATGCTTGAAGTTGATAAAGAAAACCATTTTTTTTTTGTTTTGTATATTCAAAAGACAGTAGTACCTACCTAACACTAACTAAGGGTACTGAATGATAAATCATTAGGTCTATCTTAGCCTAGGTAATATTGCAACTAAATACGAATAATCTCAACCACAGGTTTAGTGGTTTAGTGTGCGCCCAGAGCGGGAGGAGTCATTTGATGATTTCCCGTCCGAAAAAAAAAAAGGTGTAGTGATTTCCGGCAGAATTTCATTCTTGGCTTTCGGCATTTTGTGCCAAATGCATTAGTTCTAGTTATTCTCGTTTTCGGCCCGAAAACAACCTGAATGTAACCATTTTATTTTTAGAGCAATATTATAGGACCAACTGAAAACTATGCTGACTATCACAAAAATTTGATCTTGCTCATCTTTCTGCCCTCGTCACATTCTACCTACTTGAGGTCGGCGCAACACGTTTTCTTCACTGTCACAACAATTTATGGGCGGAAATACTTACTGAAAAGTCGATCTTTAGAGGTAGGTAATAAATATAATATCTAGTTAGAGCGATAGGGTTGCGGCACTGGCAGCCGGCAGTGCGGAGCGGGTGCGGCGGGCCGTGAGCTGACGCTGCCGCCGCTGTTTGCTCTCCACGGTCAACATTGTTAGTCGCTCCCGCAACCCGCTACCCGCCCGCCTCTCCCGCAAATGTTATTACATGATTAACCCGAAGCTAACACGTATCCCACTTCTGTTTGGCCTAGCTTTGTTAATTGCCCACTTGGAAACTGCGTGGGTACATCAATTATTTCATCAAATCAAACAATGTCGAACACTGGCAGCTATGTGGTTCTGCTGAGTTTTGTACATTGTTGTTTCGAATATTAACACGTGGTTCGTTCGGGCTAATCTGGCTAATCTGATCCAAACTTTAGTTTGAATTGCAAGCCTGAATTTCAGCATGCCATGCATAAGGTAGCTCACGACTGCGTAATTGTATAGATGGACTCTCCATCATTTCTCAGATAGGTACATTCACTTGTTTCTTTGCCAATTTTTGAATTGTTCGTGATTGCAGTAGGTGTAGTTTGCTATTACTTTATTAACACATAGTTGAGACTGGGTAGATAAACAGATAAACACACTGCGAGTCAACAAAGGTAGTGGTGGCCAAGTGGTATTTCCTCGATTTACGGTCGTAGGTTCGAACCCATAACTTTGACGATGCATTACTTATAATTTATCGTCATCACTGATCCCTAAACGGTGAAGAAAAATCATGTGAGGAAACCAGCTTGTATTAGGATCAAAAATTCGTGGAAACGTGACATGTTATGGCACCTACTAACCCACACTGGGCTCACGTGGTGGATTAGGTACATCCCCTTCCGTCTCGTAGAGAGTAGGTCCGTGTCCCTGATGTGAGAACATTATACGCTGCTTATGCATATGCTATGGGTGAGCGAAGGAAACTGAATCTATGTCAGTAGATATATAACTGACATTAGGGCGACGACGCGCCTTAAGCTCGATGACTATCCCGAGCCCAGGGGCGAAGCCTTTACGAATCTTATAAGGGGCATTGCATATTTATGGAGTTTCATAGAAATAATTCCGGGTAGGTTGAAGCGATGCTGTTCCCGAATAGTGCTTAAATGTGCGGTGACCTTTAGTCTATACTTAATTATTTTCTGATCAAAATAATTAAACACAGGTACCGCTTTAAGTTTGTAAGTACCACCGTCATTTTTATCATCGTGCAACAGGAACTGTGATAAGAATGGCTTGGCGGAGCGCGGTCGGGTAAGAGGTTAGCTCCCAGAGGCGGGACACGTTCGAGACCCGCTATCACAGCCTCTTCATCAATTGATTCCGCGCCCTCCGCGGCTCAATAGGTCGACGATCCGCTTTCCACGTTACTAAACTACAAACGTCCTAAATTCGGATATGAAAAATGAAATGTGGAAAAGCTTGCTCAATTCTTCGTTTTGAATAAGTTATAGGTAGTTTCATCGGGTCATTGAACTATCTGATCATCAATTTATTCTTCTGGGTGGTTACCTAATAACACCTAGGGTAGTATTATATTATCTGTGACCTAGGTATCTTCGGCTCGGCTATTGAGGTAAAGTTTGATCAATATTTTGGAGAGAATCCAGCATCCAGGTTCTTTTTCCTCTTTACTTATGTATGTGTGGATTTGACCCAAATTTCGTCTATCCCCCTGGACAGCTGTCATTTATAGTTCCGTTTAAATTCTGGAAGACGCTGTACTACCTGCGTCTTGCATGATCCATGTATTTAAATATTTCTAATTATTTCTGCAACAGCCAACTGGGCTCGCAATCTGTTAAATAAATGGAAATGGCCACTGCAGTTCGTCAATCTGTTCAATCATCCAGCTGACTGTAGGTACTCTGTGCTTTTCACGGCTAACACCAGTAGGTAGGGATTTCAGAGCTGCTGTGCTCGAATCTACTCTTTGCAACGCAATTCGAACAAAACTACCATGATACTGCAGGTTAGCCCAAAAAGCAGTTTATTTATTTATTTAACACTTCAAGCACAAAGTACAAAGGCGGACTTAATGCCGTAGGCAGCAGTTAGGCAGTTGGCAGTTTATAGTCATCTTAGTGTAAGGTATATTCACTATAGCCGTTTTCATGAAAAATATAAAGTACCTACATAGATCTCCGCCTACAATACTACCACTCATAGATATACGGCACCCCGGCGTAACCCTTTGGCCGAACACAAGCGTGATATTATGTTATACTCGCTTATGAGCAGACCCTATCAAAAAAATAATCTCAACGAAAACCGTACTTCTTTAGATCGGCGGAGTTTGATATCGTCATCACACGAAACATTCGAATCCAACATTTCAAACCGAGTTTTACGACCTACATTTGAGACTAGTGACACCTACCCACGAAACAAAAAAACACTTTATTACAGCCATTACAGCGCGCTTCAAGAACAAGTAGCGACCGAAATGTGGGCGGTTGCCATCGCACTGTATGGCAAACGCGCCCGATTCTAGTTCAAGCAAAACACAACAGGTGGCTCTGTTCATGTCATTTTGATGATTCGGATGTACCTATATGCGGCATTACCCATTACCTGACACAAATGGCCACAGGAAGGATAAGTAGATTAAATTAATTATATCCGGCTTTATTTAGTAATACTTAAGTTGAATTGACAGAGCACTCGGGTTCACAGTTATCTAGATTCCACTGTATTCCCTACCTATGTGAGACAAAGTAGCGTCGTCATGAAAATATATCGTGGTTAGATCAGTCTAATACGTATTAGCGTTCAAGGCAATCAGATAAAAGTTCATCGCCCCCTACACATGCCCGTCGCGTCAAAGGTTGAAGACAGTGTGAACGCATGTTGGCGTCGGAGCTAATTAGTTATCTATCATATATATTATAATCACTGTCGCGTCGCAGCCCGAACATTATCTGCCCGGACATAATCAAGGTCATCACAAATATTTATATTTCTTGGGGAGCGTGTGTCAGTGTTACGCGCCGCTCACGTGCTTGTGCACATGTGGCCTATTATAAGAACCGTCACGTTTTCCCAGCACTATTTTTGTTACTGTCACTACCAGCTCTAGATTAGAACTATGTGCCAAATGTTATTTCGACCATGTTTCATTCAGCGTTTGAAAGACTCTTCACCCCGGCAAACGTTTATAATTAAAAAACTGATATAACATTCAAAATTTCTCTTTATTTTTATAAAATTAGAAAACATATAAAATATCAAAATATATAGGCATAATAATACTAAATATCGTATTATATAAATCAAATCATAACAAATGCATTTAAATGCTTCGTAATTCATAAATGTGATTTTCATAACTAAATAATAAATATTTGTAAAACATTCTCTCAAAAACTTTTAAAACTACCCACATGAAGTCTTGTACCAAAAAAAAATTCTCATTTTGAAATTGTACTGCGTACCCCTCCACATCTAAAATCCGAATATTTAAATAATAATAACAAAAAATGGTACCTAGGAATCAAAATACAATGAAGTTTTCTTTCGAGACATGGCCTTCATATCACATTATAACGTATAGCACCGTCAAGGCGCAATCAGTCTTCACAAATTTTAACAGGCTTTCAAATGCTATAAATTCACTGACAAGATGAGGATAGATCTGACAGTCATCCTACAAAATAAACCTAATTATAGCCCCAATTTCTAAACACTAACTGCATTGACCACCTACACCAAAAATAAGAAATTTGTTCATTTTCAACTTGACTATTTAACGCAACCATTATTTTCAAAAACATTTCATGCTTAAAAATACAATATTTGTATAAAAATATTCTTAAAGACTAAGTTTTTATTTTCATAATTTGGCAAATTCTTGAGTTATTATACTTACCAATCAATTATTCATCCTTATTACACTTAAGTTATTTGTAAAATGCTAAATCACCCAAATGTACAAGGAACGAAACAAAAGAATTGCACCACTTATAAATATGGCTTTACAATTTAAATAGAATAGCATGTTTAAATTTTTTCGTAGCCTTATAAAAAAGTTGCCAGTTTAAATCCCTAGATAACTACCAGAATGGTATGATTCGGAAAGTAAGTTTTACATTATTTAAAAACGGTTCAATTCTTTTGTCCGTCAGTGTACTCGATATAAACTGTTAACTAAATTATGGCACTGCCTGTGTCGGTTTAAAATGCAGCATAGCGTAGTCATGGTAATACATCATGATGGCAAGTGGCTGGCCTAGGATCAGGGAGCTCCACACCATTATGTTGCCCCAGCGAGCCCCGAGTCTCATCTCGGCATGGCGAGAGATGATCGCGAGCGGAGGTTGGGCCATCATACCCAAGAACGCCCAAATTCTGAACATTTGCAGTGGGACACTCACCTGTAACAGTTTTAAGTTGGTATTAGTTAACGTAATGATTGAAAAAATTGGAAAGATAACGGTGTTCCCTATTTGAAATCAAATAATGTTGGCAGTCACAGGACCTGCGGCAGATGTGTAACATCTATGTTATTATTAAAATTCATAATTAATAAAAACCATTAATAATATGTAGTAAAATTAAAAAAAAGCAACAAACTGTATATACAGTATACGCGCGCACACACAATGTCAAAGGTTACAGAAAAGAATATTAATTTATTGTTGTTATTGTAGGTAGTTCACAAATAGAGGTGGTAAAATAAAAAATATACAATATTAGATATTTGTAAAATAAACAAAAGAGTAACAGTGGTTTACTATTAACTAAGTTCCAAGTGAGTTAGATGATGTGAGTAGAAAATTAAAAAACACATGGCGCCCGTGATGCATAAAATGTTTGAACGTAGACTAAATAAATGAGTTTTACTACCAGAGTGGAAAAAAGCGCGATAATTGTACATAAACTTGATAAGCCAGTCTTTCACATGACAGCTATATTTTTAGGCAGCAATTGCCGTTGTACTGTTCCTGCTCCGCTATACGTGGTCTAATGACGTGGGTCTTACCCCCGAATACTGAAACGTCACTCAAAATTTAAGGGCTGCTTAACATTTGAGCAGCTCCTAAACTTTAAATTTCGTATGGCCAAACGTCACTTTTGGGTATCTAAATATAAGTACTATTTAAATTTTGAGTGACGTTTCAGGATTCGGGGGCTAGTCACAGGGACGAGCATGTCAGTTTAGAGTTACTAATGCATTAAAACTATCACGAAATTCACGAATATAAACAATCTTTGTCCAATAAGTTGTAAAAGATGTATTCGAAAAACCACTCACCAAATACTCATGAAACAAGGCAGATATGGCAAACACGACGATTCCGGCGTTAAATTTGCTGAATCCTATTTGGGTGATAGGTTTGTACACATGTCTCACGGCCCACATGTGTACTGGCATGTTCCAGGTACTCCAGAATACGGATATGTTGTTGGCATTCCACCAGTCAGCGTAGAACTTGCGGTCTGCGAACTGCAGCAGCTCACCCATCAGGTTTAGGAACGAGTGGAACGTTAGGTAGAAGAAACACAGCCATATGAGATGGTTTGGTACCTGAAATATAAGGGTAAGCTTTCGTTAAACAGGTGTAAATGGCATGTAAACTGAAAACCAGCACTTAGAGCTCTTAGTGACCCTCTTGAGGATCCTAGTCATAATCAGTCATACACAGTTCAGTTTGTTTCAGTTCGGTTCAAAGATATGGGCACTGTGCCCATGTCTCTAATGGACATGTGTATTCTCCCCATCTTGACCTACGGTGCACAATCATGTTCTTTGACTAACATCCAAAATTCCAAACTCAAGGTTTGCCAACCAGCTATGGAGCGCAGTATCTTAGGTGTAAAATTGACAGATCGTGTTCGAAACACTAATACGCTGCGCTTCAAAACGCAAATCGTTGACCTGGCTCACAATGCCGCCTAACTTAAATTCTCTCTAAAGACTCGTTTGTTGCATGGCGAACGAGCTGTGGGCCCGTTAAGCTCAGGATTGGTGAAACAGTGACTCGGGATCGCGGAAGACCACGAAGGAGATACGTATGTATATGTACGTGAAGGGACGAACTGGATGTCTTCCTTGAGAATTGGAAAGAAGTAGCACAGAATCGTGACCTTTGGAAGGACTGGCTGGAGTGGGAAAATATGGGCTAGTTATATATTACAGTCGCGGTTTGGTACCTACTACCACTAGCTTTAATACTGGAGATCATCATCATCAGCCTATAATGTTCCCACTGCTGGGACAGGCCTCCTCTCTATGAGAGGGCATGGGCGTCCACCACGCGCGCCCAGTGCGTATTTGTAGATGACACATGTCTTCGAATTTTTGGTTCTATTAAATTTTTGGTTTCCTTAAGATGTTTTCCTTCACGGTTTTGAGAGCAGTTGTGATTAAATAAATTACCCAAACATTGGCGCTTGCCTGGGTTCGAATCCACGACTTACTGTTCGTAAGTCGGGGCCGCCACCACTGGGCCACCGATGCTCTCGAGACAGTAAACAATATTCTATTCTAAGTCTTAAGAAAGTGCATATGAGCCGAACGAGCTCGTGACCATTGTGGTCACGAGCCATAAGAATGTAAGTCATTGATTAGTCTAGTGCGCACAATGCATGTAGTAGATGTGTAGTGATTTACTAAACAGCGCCAAAAGATAAAATTCTAACTAATATCCGTCATTAAGTTCTTTTGTCTACTTGCCAGATCGTCTATCAGCAAATCTCGTGCAGTCTGTGCGCTCATACGTAGGCGGATATTAAACTTCGGATTGGTCTATGTATATCCAGATGCGAACACTTGCCAGATGCGGACGTAATTCTAGACATTCCTCTTGTCAACTGTTATCAGTTAGAAGCGCCAGTGACCGCCCGGACCATACACCTGTCCAGTGACTGTCCCTCTACCAGTATTGAGGGCCAATTAGAGGGGGTGGTGACCACAGACAATTAGTAGAATTTAATTCTCAAAATTTCTTAGTCGCCTTTAAGACTCCCGTAATTGGTACACTTATTGATTATAATTATGTAGAACTCACAGCTAACTTGAGCAATCTTTCTGTGATCCTTATGGGGTCCATCTTGCTGAAAGTCTCCACAGAATTGGTGATGGTTGGTATCATCCATTGTTGGAATAACGCGAGAGCAAGATTTATACCGAAGAACAACTCCAACACTCGTTTGATTACAAACCTCTTGCGGATTCTGAAAAGCGTAACATATAAAATGAAAAAAGTTACGTTTACGTTGGAGATTATGTTTATTTTTCGAACATTACATAATAACTACCTGCTTACGCAACACATTAAATATTTAGTGAAAGATAGTAAATTATCGTCCATTAACCTCCAGAATGTGGAAATGCCCGTCGTCTTGGCCTATTCCATTTTATCCATTACGACATCCCTCGAAACTAGGGCAAATCGGCCCATTCTTTACCGGAGATCATGACTTTGACTTTAAACTTTAAAGATATGATTTTCCACATTAAGTTCAGCGATCAGTCAAATTTAGACACGCGCAAAACAAAATTCACACGTGACTCATTTAATATCGAAACATAAAGACTGATTTGTCAAGATATCACGATTACAGTACACGTGAACTAGTTCACGTTTTTTCTTAAGAAAACGTGAGTTTATTGCCCGTCTTTCGCACCGGTCTGCTACTTGATAGTTTATGTACGGTCAGGAACGATAGTTGGATGACACAAAATCGTGAGATAATTATATAATGTGAGCATTTCATGTAGGTCACGACACGACAGTCCGCCCTTGTTGCTACGACGTAAAGGCGTTTTCAAATTCAAATTATTGCCATTCACGTATGGTTGAGTCTGGTCTAATTATTTTTTTTCAATTACTATACAACTTATAACAATTAGCACACATATTATTAGAAAAATCCGAAACGGTTTTACCTATAAATATCATGTGATTGAAATAAAAAAACCAAGTGTGAACTACCTTTCGTTGCCGATTGTACCTACTCAACTCAGCACGCTTATTTACAAAAAGATAAAGGTAATTAAAATTGACACACAAAATAAAACAGATGCAATCAAAACTAACCGTGCGGTGCGGGGATAATTCAACTCATAACAAAGGGTAGGGGCCAATATAAAGTAGGACAAGTCTTTTAGATTCAGATTGTCGGGATACTTGGTCAGCCTCGCTGCAGCCGGAGTATCATTGATTAGGTCTTCTTTACTCTCTGTTGGAAAAGGTTCGTTAGTAATGGATTCGTTGGGCGAATTTCATCAATGAGACTGAACAAGATAATTAACTAAACCACGTTCAAGAGTTGCCAGCGTTGTTTGTTGTGACAGCTCTTAAACGCGGTTTAAATGTTCTGATTAACTTCAGTTTCATTGGTGACATTCGCCCTTCATATCTATCTACATGTATTTATAATGCGATTAGAACAAGCCTTTCACGCAACACTCAGATTAGCAGATAAACAAATAAAGATAAAACAGGATGCGATAAACATAAGTGGCCAAAAGTTTTACAGCAAATCGATAACGTTGCGTAACGCTACGATAATTATGAAAAAAGAATACAACACTACAAGAAGTAGACATCAACTTTGCAACCATTTGTATAATCAGGCGAGGCAACCACAAATATACATATATCTTGATTTTCTACATATAGGTAATACTGCAACCAAAGCATTTCTTAAGAAGGTATAGAAATGGGCTTTCAACACACATTTACAATAAAAAAATACTCTCAAGCAAGAAAACAAACAGATGTCAGAAAGGCACGCAGTAACTTGTATTAAACTTACGCTCATGTTCGGCCGAAATTAGTTTATCTGTAATAATTTAACAGTAACCTTTAAACTCTGTATTCCTTCAAATATCATTCATTCATTTTTTCTGTTGGGTCAAAAATATAAGGCCGTTAAGTATTATGACCAGTAACTGTATTGGGCCCGGCAGCCTCGACAGAGATAACGACAAAATCGCTAACTTTTGATTGCTAATTACTAATGAATAAGTTCGGTTGCAATAATGATGCTTGCGAGAATCGCATCTTGGATGTAGAGACTTGCGTTTCTCGCAAGCATCATTATTGCAACCGAATTTATTCGTTAGTAATCAGCGATCGAAAGTTAGCGATTACCGCCCCTGTTGGTTTATCAAAGTACATATTTCTGACTGAATCTTGAAGAAATGGCGTGAGTTAATAAAGAATTGACTACTGAAATCCCGAGAAACCGGTACAGTTGTTTGAAATCTCGTACGGAATCTATGCCTGTATACCTACAAGCCACCTAGCTCATAAAATAATGATGACATTAAATAATGCACTTTATGACCAGTGTCTGGTCGGGTAGTGTTTTTGGGTTTTTCCACCAGGAATTTCTCAGTAGCAGCCAAACGTCTTGATCTATTGACATGGACTTAATCATAACTAGCGAAATGTGGGTGTACTATTATAGACTGTAGGGTTCACCTCTGCCTGACCATTCGGAGATCACAGGAACGATGTTAAAAACCAGTGTCATAACATTACAAGTGCATTATTTTACGAATATCGACCTTAGAAGTAGGTAAGTTGGTCTACGCATCTTAACATTAACACAATGGTACACGCACCGCTGCCTATGGCGGTCGTGAACGAAAGCAAGCATATCTATGACATAGATAACATAGATTCTGAATAAATGGTGTAATATCGACATTATACTCTTTCCAACTTATAATCAAAATGTATGTAACACTTACTCCAATTAGGTGCTGATAAACTCTGTCTCCGGAGTTTATTATCCAAAAACTTCTTCTTCAAACCAAGACGACACCAATGGTTAGTTTGTACGTAACTCCAAAGTTTTAAGAAAATAATTAAATAGAGCATACAAACTGTTGATATTCCAACTGCAAAAAAAGGATTACTTAGTAAACTTGGCGGCTATTTTCTGTACGCACGACAACCAATTAAGCTAAGTATACAAAACCACTTTATGCGGATCTCTCATTGTACGGGAAACTAATACAAAGCGAGGCAAAGTTATACTGTATATGTATAGCTTGATGTGTCACCGTGTGTACAAGGTTAAATTAAATTATGTAGTGAAACTTCACAGAGTTGATTAATATCGATAACTTTTCGACTCGTAAAACTACAGTTGATTACGAGATTATCGGTTGCTGGTAGTGTAGTAGGTACATCATATGAATTTTGAAATTCTTAGTTTATGCTTTATCATCATTAGATCGATATTCATCAAGTAGCAAAATTTCAAAGATGCTGAGAAAGTGAGAAGGTAGGTATAATTACCGAAACTAAAATCGTTGCCCTTTATATGTAGAACTGCAATAGGCAATAAGACCATAAAAAGCATGTTAGAGAGCTGTAATATGACGCCAAGTTTCTCTGGTATTAAATTCTAGAAACAAAACAAGCATTATTATCACCATTGAAAGTCTAGGACATCGGGAACTGAGCATTAAAGATTAACGTGATTCAACTTACAACAGCTATGCCCTTTTCTAGTAGTAAGCCGACAACGATAGGAACAATGCTGACTGAAAAACAAACATAATTTAAGTTAAAACTTTTAAGTTAAACAAGTACGTTTTTTTGGGAAATCCCAAGTCAGTGTCACATTTATGTTGGTCAAAATTAGTTGGTAAATACTGTTAGTAAATATTTGTTACTTTCGCGAATCATTCGATTGTAACAAATATTTACTAACAGAATTATTACCATTTAAATCTCGCTAAACAAACATTTTACCTAACATCAATTGCAGAAAAGTATGAAAATTTGAACTTCGGGCTACCCTGGCAATTTGGCCTTTTTTTCGGAAATCAAATGTCCCCACCCACCCCTCCCGCTCTTGGTGGAGCGGAAGGGAGTGTCAGACTTTTACTGACTAAAACCCATTCATGTTCCTTCTTAGCCCTTTGTGTTCCAGGGCCGCGGTATCTCTTTCGAACAGTCCCGCAGCCCTGGCAATTTGGCCTTAAATATACATGTGCAGAACAGCTATTGAACATGAAATACTCACAAATTATCAAAATAACTGACGGATATTGACTTCTGTCCCCTTCATTATAACCTGTTAACACAATGATCCATTCAAAGGGGTTCACACGTAATCCATATCTGTAAATAAAGTTTATCGGAGTAACAACAGTTCTATATTTTTATTTCTTTAGTACCTGACCCAATTACACAAAGGAATAATTTTATGGAATTACCATGGCAATATTAGGCAGGCAGTTTACATCACCTTCAGAAACCCTCAACTACATTTTACATGACATTGTATGGAAGGCATCTTTCATGTTTCGGGACACTCATCAAAATAACCATCATATCTGTATACCAACAGTAATTGGCAAATAAATGATTTCTATTAAAACCGGAAAAAACAAATAAGTAAATACCGGATTGTACCTTACTAATAAAACCATTATTATACTTACTTGCATGCCTACAAAGAAAACATATATTATGATTATTTATTTTGCTTACTCTTCAGTGTCTCAATTTAAAATTAACAGGCCGTGCAAAAATGAATTTAAATTCAAAAATGGCCTTGATGTTAATGTCTATTGACAAATAAGGAATGACAATGTATACTGGTTTTTCCTTGTTCCATCAGAAACATTAGTGTTAGCCTTGTCCAAAGTACAATAATTACCATTGGACTTTGCTCAATGCTAACACAAACACATTAGATACAAAGTCCATTTCTTGGAGGTGTTAACATAAAAATGTAACAGATGCTATAACCTAAGTAAGTGAATAAATAACAAAGGAATCATAAATTAAATCATGTTGCGATACATACAGGGGGCCTAAAATGGCCGCTTTAGCAGAATCTTATTATGAATAACATTAAAAAAATTAAATTCTTAAAATGGACTTTATGATCATAACCATAAGGTCCATTTTAAGAATTTTAATTTTCATTCTGAACAACAGAAGAAAAATCAAAAATTAAAAAGTGGCTTCAGTGCAAAAATACATGTTGCCCGATTCTATTTTCACATAAAACAGTACTCACTTTAAGAAATTCTCCAGACCTAAACGGACGCCGCCAATAGACAACATCAAGAAGCCCCAATTCACCAGGCCCGTAAAGTTGTTAAACTCGGAGCTCCATGAGAACAGAGAATCTCTTGGTGTATGTACACTGGAACAAGATTTTTCTAAAATGTCTATAGGGATACAAGGTCAGATATAATAAATATTAAAACAATTTAAAAATAAATCATGAGATGTATTTATGTTATCCAGAAAATTCTCAGATTATATAACTAACGGTCAAATATAGACATAGATGGACCTTAATTAAATCTTTCATAGAGGTCCTTAATAATGAATAGATCACTTACGGCTTATCCAATTGCAATTTTCTAACTTTCTTCTCCTGTTCCGTTATTTCTTCTGCTTTTGAAACACTTTGCGCTCGCCTGTAGCGAAGTGCTTTTTCTTCAGATTCTGTAGTCATTTTCCTTATTTCAAGTTCTGCAGTCTGTGTATTGACAAAACCCAAATAAGCTAATATTTCAGTGAGATTGTGGGTAGTTACTAAAAAGTCCATACTAGTAAAAAACTTACACTCGTTGAAACTTAATTTTAAGTCTTTAACTGAAATAATATATGTGAAACAGCCCTTAATAGAGGTACAGCCTGTACTGCTGTAAGGCATGTTAATGTACAGGTATTATGAATTACAATGGTTCTAATATAGATTAAGTATAAGCGGTATTTAAGTTTATTTTAACAGAGAAGCGGTATGTCATCATTCTAACATAACAACAATAGTAAATAATTACCCTTAAGGTTACCGAGTCAGCAATCCAGCAGCACCATAATCAGATTCAACTTAAAGATAACAGTTTTTTACCTTTATTTGTTTAAAAGCAATCTGAAACTCGCTAAATTAAACACTTTCGAAATCACAAATTGAATTGCCCTATCTTGTATCAGGTAGCTGTCAAACTTATGAACTGTCAAAGACAAAATGTCAATCGGTCAACCTTCAAATGAACTTAGAGCTGGGTCTTCATTAAGGTGGATGCTCCAGGGTAGCCCGCGATTTTAATTTTTCTTTCTTAAAATATGATTCGCGGTTGTATTGATGATTTTTTTTAAATCAACATACAACCTCGTACTGGCCTGCAAATTGCAAAAAACGTAAGAAATTTTGAATTTCGGGGGCTACCCTGGAGCATCCACCTTAATTACTGTCCTTTTATTGATACCAAAAACTCATGATTCTTTTGTCCGTTGAAACAGTTTCAATGTACAAATTTATTATTTAGTGACCTTATTTCATTCAAATACCCGTAGGTATATATTTTTTTGCAGTTCGTATTTCGTTATTTTCTCAATTTACTCCTTATCCCTCATCCTCATTACGTCATGTAACCTGGGAGGTTACAAAACTTGCCATACTTGAAAACTAGCATATTTTAGTAGATTTTGAAACACTGCAGAAAACTGCTATTGTATACCTCGATTGCATTTTACAATACATGAGTTCTCCAGTATCTACCCACAACTTTGCGCTTAGATAAGGAAGCAGGAGGTTACAACCCATGCCGGAGCCGGACCCATACGATTTTCGGCCACCGTAAGGTATGAAGACGGTGACGAGGTCCACTTGAAAATCAGCTGGATCCGAACCTGTCTGGGGACTATGAAGAAATTCGCGGGTATAAAGGGTGTAAAAAGACTCTTAACGAAGCCGAAAGGCACTTGTTCTCCCCGTCATTGCGATATTTTTTTGGTTTAGATTTAGACCTCTTCAAGTTACAGAGATATTGGGGGTCAGTTCCAACTTTTTCACAAGTTTTTGAAGTGAATTCTTCTTCTAACTTTAGGGGTGCGGGTAGAGAAGGGGGCAGGGGAAGGAATAGAAAATGAACACACAAATTAAAAATTGCACACACAGCTCGACGATACAATTCACAAGTTACTTGGTTTTCACTTCTATCGGCAGTCCTTACAGACTGCCTCGCATTTTTTTTTTTTGATACATATTTTTGTAAGATTTTTACTGTATTACCTTCACGACCCCCGTACTATTCGCATCCATCAGCACAATGTTTTAAGTGCGTTACATTGAGTCCAACCGAAAAGTCTCATTTTTCACCCCAAAAAAAACTCATTTCCCAGCAAACATTTTGCTTAGGGTTACATATTTTGATGTACAGAATGCTTGGTTGACGGCTTTGTAAAGAGTCTGTTTACACCCTGTATTTATTATATTTATTTATTTTTATGGAAAGTTTAGATAAGTCTTAATTTATGAACTATGCCCCACAAAACCGTTTTCACGGTTTGTCTGTGGATACAAACTGGTCAAACACAGGTAAAGAAGGAAAAGAACATAATTAAGAATAAACGCGGGCTGGTTATGTTTCAGAAATCTTTTGACCTTTTGGCAATTAAATGAATGGATTTTTGACTGAATTCCTGATTAGATCCCGATAACTTTCGGCTATTGGCAGCAAGCTATAACAATCTGTCAAATTTGTTTAACAGATTTTCACCTTTATCGTTATAGCTGTAGGTTCAAGGTTGATTGGGAAAATTTTACAGTTTCGGATAGCTGGATGTGCTGGCGTCTGTACATACCTTCATACGTACCTACCGTACCATGGTTCCGTAACTTCCGTACCAAGACCCAAGACCAACCATTTTAAAGTCAATCTTCGATTTGTTAATTTGGTAAATAATTGACTGTTGACAAGTTACAGCCATGCGACAGCCAAATAGAAGGCATGGCAGCGTCGTGTAAGTTTAATAATAGTTTTTTTTTTTTTCATATTTTTGGGTGCGTTACTTAAAATGGATGTTTTATTTAGGAGGTAAAAAATTGAATATGACTTAGTTTCAGGTCACAGTAGTTTTTTAGCTTTAGTTTTGCATTTAGTAGAATCGCTGATAAGAAAATGGTCACTTCAAACCTCCAGTGAGAGGATAAAGGTCGCCTGTCTGTGAATGTGACTAAATAATATGTAACGGAAACTCAACGAAAAACTAGGCTTCTAATGAGATAATTTTAGTATTATCTCAATATAATTAATTTATTTCGTAGATATATATAAAATAAAATGAAGATTTGGACGTCAGAACACACTTTCAAGTAAGTAGTGACGATTGATATTATGACGCAACCTTGAATTTCAATTCTCGCAATATTATCGGTCAACTAATCTTTGTCTTTGTTCGTCAATTACAGCCATCCGTGGGAGACGGTTGCTCAAGCAGCATGGCGAAAATATCCCAATCCTATGAACCCAGCAGTTATTGGAACAGATGTGGTCGAAAGAAAGGTGATCGATGGAGTTCTAATCACACACAGACTTGTCAGTTCCAAGTGGTTTTTTCCAAAATGGGCGCAAGCAGTAAGTTTCGTAATTGCATTACTTAAAATTAAGATAATTTGTTTTTTAAAACTAAGATAATTTTCACAAATGTCAAGAGAGATAAGAAGCCTACCTTCAAACATTAAATATTTATTTACAGCTTATTGGCACAGCGAAAATTTGCTATGCAAGTGAAAAGTCAGAGGTAGACCCAAATGAAAGAGAGATGACGTTGAAAACCTCAAACCTGACATTTTGCCGTTACATAGCTGTTGATGAGACTGTTCGGTACACACCACATCCCTCGGACACTTCTAAAACTCTGCTGACACAAGAAGCCGTAGTCACAGTACAAGTAAGTTGAATTAGAATTAGAATTTATTTATTTGTAAGAATGTAGTTTTACATAGTTGATGTTAATATATATTTTTTAAGTTCTATACACTCTACCACATTATGTGGTGTACAAATATTAAATAATTAAATGTCATTCTTATAACTAAGTACAATAGATGTCAAGATTTGTGATACAATAAGTCCAGTGTGAATTAATAAGATTATTATAATTATAGATTAAAAACGAATGTCCGAATTAAGTACATGTCATCTTGGATTGTTACAATATTCCATATATTCGCCAATGTCATAAAAACAATTATCTAATAACCAATTTGTCAGCTTTTTCTTGAACATGGGGACAGGAAGTTCCTTAAAAGAGTTAGGTAGCTTGTTATACACCTAAATAGCATTTATATAAACATTTCTCCTAAAAGTTTGCAATCTACATTGAGGTACATTTAGTTCATGTTTGTACTTATTTCTAGCAGAAGCGTTTTTGTGGCTCACTTCTGATTGCATGCGAAAATAATGCGGGTTTTGCTTTACTAGCATACATAGTTCTTTGATGTACATGCAGGGTAAAGGCAAAATGTGAAGCTTTTTAAATAAGGGTTTACAGCTGTCCAAAAACCAGTTGAAATATTATATTATTATCCTTATTGGTTGTTTTGTAATTTCTAAACACATTCATATTATGCAGCAAACTTACTTATCGCTGGTTGTAAGGGTGATATGAAATTGAAAGTAGGCTGTTGGTTGGGAATCCTAAATATACAAAATCAAAATAATACTAACAATAGAAAAAACTTTAAAGCTGTATTGTTTAACCCCACCTATTGCTGAGGTGGGGGTTGGTGTCTCTCTGTTTTGGTCAATCTCCACACCCCTGTGCCAGTTTGTATTATTAATTAAATATCACTAACATTAAATAATTATTTCAGGGCGTACCACTCAGTAGTTACATGGAGGATTTATTAGCCAACAAAATATCTCTGAATGCTGGTAAAGGTCGTCAAGCAATCGAATGGGTCATTGGGAAAATAGACTCAGAAATAAAAGAACTTGCAAGCACTGCATGTAAAAGTACAGATGAGCTATTATCACAAACAAAGAAATCTCTAGATGACATAACTTCCACAGCAAGGAGATCAATGGATGATATATCAACAAAGGCTAAGAGGTCACTAGATGATATAGAAAAATTCACAAAAGCCAATGCTAGTCAAAGGAGCTGAAAAGAGGATTGATAGACTAGTTGTGCCACACAACTTATGACCTGCACTAAACGTCTAATTATAACTATTAGTTAATTTATCTATTGATGTAACATTGTAATTATTTATTTTCTAATAGTCTTAATAGCAAACTTATTAGCAAAGATTTGCGATTGTGTGCTTACTAAAGTGAATTCAGATAAGTGCACAACAGTTATGTAAAGTCAGTTTTTGCTTATAAAAAAAAATAAGATTATGTTATCAACTGTATTGAAGATTGATAACATAGCACATGAAATTTGCTAAAACTTGCTTTATATAAATGATGTAGTTCCTGCATTGAGTATTTGATTTTTGAAAGAATAAATTACCTAATATGACAAATTGATAGTTACATCTCAAAGTATGTGTTAATGTCTAGTTTAATCAGGGGCGTAGCTACCGCTGTATCTGCCGTATCAATGATACGGGTCCCCCCCGGGTAACAAGGGCCCCTGATGAGGAAAAACATCTCACAATCTCAAATATTCTTCATGATCAAAGATAAAATGAAAATATAACTTATCACGGTCCAGAAAGCTGTCAATGGTCAGGATAGCTTCAATTTTGCGAAAGTCATTGGTTTGGCATTAATGATTTTCTCCCCTTGTCGTGCTTCGAAGGGTCCCCAAAAAAGTTGATACTGGGCCCTTCTAGGACTAGCTACGCCCCGGAGTTTAATTACATAGTGAATGAGTTGAGGGTAAATGTAGATTAAAGTGTTATGATTAGTATGGTAGATTAACAAAAATGTATAAATGTAGCTTTATTTGGTGTATTACATGGATGCAAAATTCTTATAGTAAATATGGAACACTTTGTGATAAAAGGTAATTTATGCAAAAGTCAAATCAATCTGCCAAGGTTTATTTTACTTTCGTTTTCGAATCAATGCCAAGAATTACCAGTGCAGTGAAGACTGATACACTTTATAAGTTTACTAGCCAACCGCCCTGGCTTCGCTCGAACGATTATATATCAATGTACCATAGTGATAAACTATTCTCCAAAAGTGATCTACAGGGCTATTACGTATCTTTCTGATATCCAGGTTCTATCAAGCTTCGGTTGTACACCGAACTTTGATGACCACCGTGAATGTCATAATATTGGTATTACGTACCACACTGAGTGGATATCAATAACAGGGTAATACATAATACGAAACTAACCTTTTGACTGTTAATTGATGGACACAGCCCAGTTACTATCAATTCGAGCTGTCAACAGAGATACGTAATAGCCCTACTGATTGGTGGCATGACATTTTAATGCACAGACTATTGCAGCCGGGCGTCTTCATGTTATGCTCTTACAGACATTGATGTAACTAGACATGGTGTAATGCAAAACTCAGCTATGAACAACCATTCCCATTGCCTGTCATTATATTAATGGCAAATGCATTCCAAGTTAATGTCGTTTATTGTGATGAGTTTGTACTTTCCCACACTACTGACCAAAAGGAATAAAGCTGAATTATTGTGTTTTAAAATATATTCTTCCTCAAACCCTACTTCCATCTTCTCGGAGGCTTCCAAAGACCTGCTTAATTCCAAGGGATTTGAACTAGTTCTTCTCAATGGGTTAAATTGTAAAGAGATTTAAGCTAGATTTAAGTAATCAAAAATCACAGTAACCTTTTTGTATTTCAAAACATGACTCCAGGAACTCTTGGTATTGAAATAATTAAAACTCATTTTTCAGCATTCAGTGTATTTTGAATTCCATTTAATTTGCAATAAATTTTTGATTGAAGTATCAGCATTTTTTTCTTATATTGACTTCCTACTTGTGGACAGCACACGCGTGCGTTTATGCTCTGGGGGTCAAAAGGTGGAGCAGTGGATGTCCTCTTCCTTCACCTTAGGGGGAATATGGGCGTGACGTTTTCTCGTGGTCCTACTTCGTTTTACAATAATAACATGAGTATAGTGTTAAATTTTTTATTAAGCTTGATAAAATAATCTAGTATTTTCTCAACTAAGTACCTAGGCAAGAAATTTCTTGATTAACATGTAAAATATTTCAATTAAAAAAAAAAAAAAACTCGGGTACAGAGGAAACTCGGAATGTAGGTACTATCGAGGACACTGCCGCCTGATCACCACTAAGCTTATTTTTGATTGCACTTACAACATAGAAACGCTCTTTAGCCCGCCCCGTTGACTTTGTATAGAAATAACGAATGAAAAGATATCAATCGGCCGAGCGCACTGACGACGCACGCCAAACGAGAATTATTGTTATTTTGCGCGCCAAAGTTGACGCTTTCCTAATAGGCCTAAACTTTAAGGAGCCGTGGCTCGGCGCCTCCGCATGATTTAAGCGAAAAATAATTAACTGATCAGGCGGAAAAGACCACGACTGTACCTAATTGATGGTCAGCCATCCACAGACCGACCTTGTTAAGCGCTGCTTAACCTTGAAGATTTACCCCATGCAGCTGTTATTATTTAGCAATGAGCTCTACTACCCACAATACTGAAGGGGTTAGAGAGATTAATACGTTGAACAGTAAAAACTACTACTATTTCTAATCTAGAAACTAGCCATTCTGATACCTGTAAACACGGTGCGTTGCTGCGGCGGCGGCAGCGTGGCAAGATTTTGCCGTTTTGTTGGGCATACGGACGATGCGCAGTGTTGCTTGCAGCGGGCCAGGGTTTTGGATACATATGGATCCGAAAAGACGAGTGTTTTTGCTCCTATTACCGCGCCATCGCCGTTAACAACGTAAAAGCACACGAGAATATTGACTTAGTCCCCCTTTATTGTATTAAGAATCAGTGATGGACAAGAAAACAGAATAAAGAGAGTTGCTGACGACAGACAAACAGGTTTTGTCACATTAACAACTAAACCACTCCCAGCCTCGTCTTATGGGTAGCAGCTCTGGTGTACGCGCGGCGCGGCGCCGGAGGGCGTTGTGCGGCGTCATGTGACATACCATGTATTTTTATATGCAGGATGCTGCGACACTGCTAAAGCCGCCGCAACGCACCGGGCTCTTACAAACAAATTCATTCTATTCAATTATCATGTATGAATATTTTATTAAATACTAGCTGATGCCCGCGGCTTCGCCCGCGTGGATGTCGGTTATCGCAACGGCTTATCCAACACCTCCAACAGATATCATTATATTTTAGCCAATGTATACAAAAACTTGACAAATTATATACTAAAACCTTCCTCGAGAACCACTCTATCCATAGGTGAAAACAGTACGAAAATCAGTGCAGTCGTTTTTGAGTTTATCGCGAACAGATAGATGCGGCAGAGGGCTTTGTTTTATGATATGTAGTGATAATGTAACCTTATATTTTACACTTAAAATAGAGGTAGTTTTCCACTACCAAATGCCAGTTTTACATGATAAACCAAACACATTGTTTAGCTACAATTTTATAGGATAATATCTTCATTAAAAACACTAGTGTAATGAGAATGAAATATCTTAAAAATTATTAAGTCTTTTCATGAACTACACATGAACTGCATTAAAGTTAATATCAAGTGCTGGTGCCCGAAGATGTCATGCTGCCATTCTGACTATTTGCTCCTGCTACTGATCTTGTAGCAGACAGGTGAGATGCTTTCAGACGGTCCAGTTCATTGACCCAGGATCGGACATGCTCCAATCTGTGCCATGCCATCTGCAACACTTTCTGTGATGCATAACCAGATCCTTCATGAGGCTGGCCAGTAGATACTTGAGTCAGATAGTTAATCTGATCACTGAGTTTTGATTCCACTTGACTTAATGTTCTCAGAAATTGTGATGTGTTTGTTTCTGCTTGTTTCTGTCCGGACTTTTCTTTACTTAATTCCAGAAGTGCTTGAGCTGAAATAAAGTAGTAGTATATAGGGTCAGTGGGTCGTCTTAGGGGCGGAAATTACGCTGCAATTTCCAGCTGTACAAGTAGGATTTATCATAAATCTATGAAATAGGAAGGGAGCCGAGAAACTTAATCTGAGAACACTGTTTTAGTTTTTACGAATTATAATCTTCATATTGTAAGAGGATGCTGATGGGGCAGAAAGCTAGCTCTAGAGTTGTTACCTGCACATTGAAGACATGTTATGATATCTTTTTCGATATCATCAAGAATTTGTATTCTCTCCATAGGAGCAGTCATTCTCAGTAATGTTTGTTCAAAATTGTATCAAAATAAATTGATTAATTTCTTCTTTCGGTGACAAATGACAATCGCCAACAACAAACAAATGACAACAATGTCACAATTTGACCAGTGACACATTGACAATTTTTTTTTTTTTTTTTTGGGATTTTATGACCTGGTAACTGGACCTTTAGGTCAAATCTTATTTTATTATCGAACACTGCACTATCACTTCATTTTAGATTGTTTTAATAGTATTTTTAATGTATTTATATATCGGTTTGTAAGTATTTTTGTCTTTTAATAACTCTTCAAGTGGCGGCGGGCGGGATAAAGAATCGCACTTAATATTCACATCACTAAGTTCACTGGCAAACACTAATCTGTCAAGCAAGAAATTTTGACAGTTAAAAATAAGATGTTCCATGGTTCCTTTTTGGGATTCACAATGTGGGCATGTATTGCTTGTAATAATGCCAAGTCTAGCAAGGTGTGACGGAGCAGTATT
Source organism: Xestia rhomboidea (assembly GCA_963853795.1). Lineage (NCBI taxonomy): Eukaryota > Metazoa > Arthropoda > Insecta > Lepidoptera > Noctuidae > Xestia > Xestia rhomboidea. Next base: position 11,510,415 of record OY970764.1, read on the forward strand.
ATGGCCAAAGCGCAATCTATTTATCGTAGTGATAAAGTCTCGGCTGGCTTCCTTCAGTCTATTGTACCAGGGTCTAACAGGTAAACTTTCTTGAATATTTCCATACCACTTTCCTTTGATGGCTTGGTCTTTCTTCCACATTTCTAACCATAACTTACATATATTTTCATTAATGCATTGCAGGAAGTCAGTCATAGGAATGTCCATTGCATTTCTAACATCAATAGCATTATTACCTTCATATGCGGTTTTATCAACTACTTCATTGCCAGAGATACCTCTGTGAGAAGGTACCCACAGGAATACAATTTTTATGTGCTTAAGATAATATTGATGAATTATTTCTTTGATGAAATACAGAATATAATTTGACTTAAACGAAACTGTAAGGTTAGATAAGGATTTTATCAGACTCAGTGAATCAGAAACAATCAAAAAGTATTTACAATTGCTAATTTGGCGAATATGTATTAATGCCTGATAAACCGCATATGCCTCTGCAGTGAATATAGTACATGTATTGTACAGAACAAAGCTTTGAGAGAATTTAGCATGTGGATCATATATAGCAGCACGTACATAATCACTCCCCTTACTGCCATCAGTGTAAATAACATGATAATTCTTATTATCTGCCAAAAACTGTAACATATCTAAATTATTATTAATGGGATTTTGTAATTCTTTAACGGGATGTGAAATACACTGATAAGAGAAGGAGTAACATGGCCATGGGCACTGTTTTCTAATACCAGTAAAACTGTTTTCTGTTTTCAGCAATATTTCGGACAATGTTGGGGATTTACCATTCAAGAGATCCTCTCCTGTTGTTAGAGGCCCAAGAGTTCCACTTACATAAGGTACAATTTTGTTTATTATTTTCCTGTTATTTGCAGCAATTAATTTAAGACAGAATCTCTCTGCAAGAAGAATGCGTCTCAAAATTAATGGCATAATTTTAGTCTCCACTTCCATGGCCCTTATGGGAGTAGAGCACATTGCACCAGAAATTGTTCTCAAAGCCCTGTTCTGCAATAGATCTAGTTTATTTACATGAGTACTATTTATATACACTAGTGAACTGTAATCAAAATGACTTCTAACTATACTTTTATACAAAATTGATAATATTTTCGGGTCTGCTCCCCATGAGACACCTGCAAGACATTTAATTACATTTAAACCTTTTAGAGCATTCTTCGATATGTATTTAATATGTTCCTCAAAGGTTAATTTCCTATCTATTACTATGCCTAAAAATTTCTTTGAATTTACTGGGTTTATAGATTCTCCGTTATAAACTACTTTTGAATTTGTGTTTTCATTTCCAAATATCATAACACTGCTCTTGGAGGGATTAATTTTTAAATGTAGCACATCATTGTAATAGTGAAATAGTTGGGACAAGGCTCTGTTAATATTGTCAATTGCAATTTCTAAATTATAATTACTACTGTACAAAACAATATCATCAGCAAACTGCAGAATATCTACATTACTATTAACAAATTTACAGATTTCACTTGTGTATATATTATATAATAAAGGAGATAGTGTAGCACCCTGCATTGTACCCCTAGATGCACATTTTGGACCTTGCAATGTATTATTATGTCTTACATAGAGTGTTCTATTATTCAAAAAATTATATATCCATTTACATAGTTGGCCAGGCACACCTAACCTAGACATAACTTGTACAAGTATAGCCGGATCAAGACTGTCAAAAGCACCTTGAACATCTAGAAATACACAAACAGTGTGTAACTTTCTATCCTTTGCATGTTTCAGGTCTGAAATTAAGGAAGTGAAGCTGTCTGCACAACTTCGCCCTCGACGAAATCCATATTGTACATGTGGAATGAAGCCATTAGATTCCATATACCAATCCAAACGATTTTTAATCATGTTTTCGAATAATTTACCTAGACATGAAGACAGAGATATTGGTCTATAAGAGCTGGCAAGCTCTGAAGGTTTATCTGGTTTGAGTATCGGAATGACGCATTGTGTTTTCCATGATTGTGGAATACATTTACAATGCCAAAGTAAATTAAGAATATTAAGAAACATTTTTTGTGCTGATTCATCTAAATTTTTAATAGTACAATAGGGGAGATCATCTAAACCAGGTGTAGTGTCTTTCCGAGATAACAGACTCATTTTAAATTCAGACCATGTAAAAGGATCTAGCAAAAATTTTGAATTTAGGTTATTATTATTTAATTCGAAAATATTGCCTAAACTATTAACATTATTTAGATTGCTGTTGTCGGATAATTTATCTAGAAATTGAGAAATACTCATCAATAACTCATCTTTATATGATTTATTGCCAGCTCTTATACCTTTAAACATTTTTAGAAGATTCCAAATCTTACTTAGTACGTACGTAGTTCGATTAAATGTGTTACATAAGTTATCCCAACCTATTCTTTTTTGTTCAGATATAGTTCTTTTTTTAAGTGCATCTTTTCTTTTATAATCTAAATAGTTCTCCATAGTAGGTTCACTTCTATATAGTTTCAATGCTTTGTAAGAGGCAATTACACTTTTTTCACATATGTCATTCCACCAAGGAGCTGGAGGTCTGCTTTTAAAATTATTTGGTTTATTAAGTTTAGGAATTGTCATATCTTTTAAAGTACCCAATCGAGAACAAAAATCATTATAGGTTGAAATAGGATCATACAATTTTAGGACTAAATCATTGAATATTGTTTTAGAAATAGTTTTATACTTTTCCCAATCTGTTTTTTTATATATAAACCTATCAACAGGGGGATTAATATGATATTTATCTACATGTAGTGAAATCTCTGTTATTGTTGGGTAGTGATAGCTGCCCATGGCATCATCATGTACAGACCACTCGCATATTGATGCGAGGTTAGCACTAATAAAGCTAACATCAATTGCAGATGGATTCCGTCTCGGGTTATTAACAGTTGTAAAACTACCATCATTTAAAATACATAAATCCAAGTCATCAATGATATTAAATAAATCATGACCTCTGCTCTTAGTGGATAGACAACCAAATGCAATGTGGTGTGCATTAAAGTCACCACTGACAAATATGGGCTTTGGAAGATCATTAATAATATTACGTAATCTATTGATCCGTATATGTCCACTAGAAGGAGGACAGTATACACAAAGAATAGTCAAGCTGCCATGTACAGTAGATAAGGACAAAGCAACAGTTTGAATGTCTTCATAAAATCTAGTGTTTAAAACTTTGTACTTTAAATAAGGCTTGATCAGTATTGCTACACCATTATGAGTATTTTTGGAATTTTTATTATAAATATTATATCCAGGTATTTTAAAACTATTGTCTTTAAACCATGTTTCGTTAAGTAAGCAGATGTCAATATTTTGTTTTTGTAAAAATTTAATTAATAAGGGTTTTTTACTATTAGCACTTTGAATGTTATACTGAGCAATACGTAGCTTAGATAGTGTGTGACTTGGATCCATTACTTGAGATTTTTAAGTAGTGTTTCTTTAATACTATTTACGGTGGTAGGCGTATTATCTCCCTTATTACCCAGTTCCACCAACGTCTGTACCAGGGCCATAAGTACATCGTTGTTGGCAACTATTTGGGCTTTGATGTCTACATTAGGAGTGACATCTTTAGATTTATTTACACGATTTACAGTATTATTTACAGATATAGACTTATTTACAGATGTATGTACAGATTTATTTACAAACTTATTTACAGCGTCATTTGGTTTCATTTTTGGAGGTAGCAGAGGTGGAAATTCAGTATTATCACTTTTGTTTTGTTTCGTCAATGTAGCACTTGCATAAGTAATCTTATTTTTCTTTTCTAAAATTTTATTTAACTTAATTGGACATAATCTAGAAATTGCAAGATGAGGCCCGCTGCAATTGCAACAGCAGATCTCTGTTGGTCTATCACATTCTTTATATAAATGCTCACCTCCGCAAATGGAACATCTTTGTTTGCCATTGCATATCCTAGCAGAGTGGTTAAATTTAAAGCAACGGAAACATTGCTGTAATGGGGGAACATATTCAAAAACTCTATATGAAAACAAATCATATTGTACATTGTCCGGAAGAATATTCGATAGAAAAGTAATGCTAACTGTTTGTAGTGGTACTCGCTCCTGTCCTACCTTCTTTGTGAATCTTCTTACAGCTATTATTTCATAAATTGATGATAGTTTTGTGTATAGTTCTCTGTTCGATATGTTTGCTGGTACAAATCTAATGATACCTGTTTTTTCTATTTGCGCAGCCGGAATAAATGCTTTCAAGCCATGCTTGTTAAGAAAAGCGCTGTTATTAATAAAATTATTGGCCGTATTATACTGTTTAAATATTACTGCTATTTTATTTGCGTTTATTCGTTGTATAGCCGTCACCCCTTTTATATCGCTGGAGAATATATGATTGAGATAGATAGGGCTCTTATTGCCTATTCTATCCTTATTATTGGAAGCTTCGATGAACACTTTAAAGTCTACATAAGTGGCATTTTCTGGATACAGTCTTTTATAATTGGGTTTTATAAAAGGTGAATAGTCAGAGTGCTCACCGCCGCCGCCATCACCACAGTCCATCCCAGTCCCTCCGTCCCTGGCCTCAGGCCGTGGACGTTTATGTGAGGTGGGCGGGTTATCCCCGCCCCCCTCATTTCCCACCATTTTACAGGCTTGCACACCTAGCACTATTGTTTTTTATTAACTTTTAAACAAAAAACTAGTGAATGTTTAATAAAAACGAAAATTGAAAAAAAATCTGAAGCGCTCTTTTTTAAAGTTCCCGCCAGAATCACACATTGACAAAAACGCAGGGCAGGAATTAGTGTTGTTACCATATGAGTCAGATGGGAGGAACGTCAAAATCGACTATTATTTGTTCCTCATCGAATGAAATCCCTATTTTTTATTGAATGAGAGCTATCAGTTATGAGCTCACCAGATGGCGCTATTGTCAAGTAAGGTCCTGTCTTATATTCTATTTTATAAAATAATCAAATTCTTAACTTCCTAGAAAGTTTATTTTTGTGAATAAACTTCAGATACATATTTCTAAATATTCTCCTTCTAACACGCATGAAACAATAACATTTAAAAATCATTCTACTTCCAAGTATTAGAGCGGCCTTTACATTTGGCTAAATTTAGTTCACTAAATTCAGACAGTGAACGTTGGCGAACAAAAGATTGCTCTACACTTGATCTAATTAGCTAGCTAACTCAGTATAACAGCGAATTCCGAGCGTGTCGTACATTTTTGTCACTCTCATGGCACCATCAAAACATCAAAGGCTGTCTCAAAGGATAGGGCTCGCCTTGGCTATGGTTGCGTCGAGCTCGATTTTAATTACTAAAAAAAGACGTAGGATGTGTTGGGTGGAAAAATGCTGCTGCTGATGCTTTTAAGAAAAAAACTGTCTATAACTAATTAAATGTATTAGAACCGGAAGATGTCAGAAATTTTCTAAGATTGGAATCAGAAGTGTTGAGATTAGTTAAACTGTAAATTAAATTAAGAAAATAATTCAAAAAATTAAAAAAACCCGTCTAGATTATTTAATGGGTTCCGACTGTTGCAGTCAATACGTCCGTTTCTTGAACTTGTTTTTATCTTTTCAGTTTTTATTTAAAGATATTAGTAATTTTTTATGCAGTCGGGTTTTTTTTTATTTTACACTTTTTAGTTACTTAGATATATCATTTTAAAATCCTCATGATGAGCCCTTTATCGAGCCGTTCAGGCTGCAGAGCGTACCAAACATTGGAATTTGGCGCCAAAAAACCGCCATTTTGTTTCTTTTTTATTTTGATATACCCAGTGTCACTTTCACAGTAAATACGAATCTAACGACACCTCTCAAGCTAAAATCCATTGAGCCGTTCAGGCCAAAGAGCGTGCCAAACATTTAAATTTGGCGCCAAAAATCCGCCATTTTTTTTATTTTTTTATTTTGATATGCCCAGTGTCACTCTCACAGTAAATACGAATCTAACAACACCTCTCAAGCTAAAATCCATTGAGCCGTTCAGGCCACAGAGCGTGCCAAACAATTATACATACATACATCCATACATACTCTCGAAAAACATAACCCTCCTTCTGGAGCAGTCGGGTAAAAAGAAGACAGTTGGCTCAGAGATGCTATTACTCCAATAGAAATATTAGCTGTTACTTTGAGATTCTTAACAATAGGAAATACAAACGAAGATTTAAAGTTCAGTTCATTTATTTCTGCACCACTTCTTTCAAAAATCATACCAGGGACGTGTCGGGCGATATACATGCAAATAGCATAGAAAAACATATTTTTAGGATTTATAATCAATAACTCTTTAATTTCAATTCTTTTGCCTTCTAACGTTTTCTTAGTTGAAGCATTTGGAAAATTTTCACTACAGAATTCATAGTTTTCTCCGCTGAGAGTAGCAGACAACTAAACGCATTTCTTGTCTAAATCACTTTACACATGGCTAAATTCAGCATGATAACTGATATAAATCGACAGACACGACTCTGATTGTCTAATTATTGTGTCTAACAGTCTGAATGTCTTTACACTTGTCTAAATTCAGAGTCTGATTCATTTAGCTAACTGAACTTAGCCAAATGTAAAGGCTGCTTAACAAATAAGATCCTAAGTTGCGACATACAATCTTCAAGTCATATGACTCAATCTAGACCACAATCGTGAATATTACTATAAATACTTGTACGGTTGTTTGTACGACTTCGTGTGCATTGCTAGCAATAAGATAAATGTTTCTGCATGTGATTATCAAACTTCCGCAGTAAAAATTGTTTGGCTGTTCGGTTCTTGCCAACTCTAGAATTTTAACTTCTATGTTTTACACAGATTTCAGGCATATTACTATAGTCTATGTTTCAGGCACACAGCAAGGCAACTCTTTAAATTTTAGTCTTACTGGCAACACTTTTTACACAGATTATAAAGATATTTTATTATCTATGGAAAAAAAAGAATTACCTGTTGTTAAACTCCTTCCATTGATTGCGGGAAAAGATATTATTTTAAAATGGATTCATTACCTATATTTTGAAAGAGAGACATGGGAAATATAAATTAAAGTGTGAGTCTTCATAATGTGCATATATAGAAATGAGCAAAACTATGTTTTATTCACTTCCTGGAATCCAGAGGTTCAACCTTTTTAAACACCTTATACGTGCCGAAAAAAGGCGAGCGGACACAGTGAGTTTCGTGTGTCGGGAACTGAATCGAGTTGAGTAACAGTGGTAACTCCAAACAAATAGTAAACATGTTAAATATCCCGTTCTCAGTGTTAGTGATAGTTACACCTTATTGCCGGATACACATTATACGAACCAACGCAAATGAAAGTTTGCAAGTGAGAATCATAATAGGACGCATGATCGGAGAGCAGTTAACTATACCTTTGAACCATAATCGTCACAAACTTTTTAACTATAATTTGGTAGCAGCGAGTACACACCGTACAAATTCTCTATCTTGAACCAAAACGAGATGGTGCACAGCTGAACGCAGAGGAAAATATGGGACGTGAACGTTCTCTTCGCATTCGTTTATTTGTATGCCTTCACTCGTGGTCGTCGGTTATACGACCGTTCTTCTGTAGTGTAAGGCACCGTCCTAATAGAACGCGAATGCGCGACCATCGTGTGTTCGCGCGATGGCAAAAACTGGGTGTCCTATCGCCGCGCGAATTGACAACGCGAGCGAGCGAGCGACCGTGGACTAGGACAGTGGCACGGTCGATACCAACAACCATGGATGTCAGAGACGCTCAATTTTTGCTGTCGGGAAATATTTGGATGACTTTTTTGACTAATGTGCGGGTTTAGATGGAAATGAATGCGGGCCGCGCAGTGCAGCGCAATATTCGAAATTTTCTATTATATATAAAATTCGCCTATTCGAATTCAATATGTTTGATCGCGCGTTCGTACGAGTAAAATTCGCGCGAACCCACGATGATTGCGCATTCGCTTTCTATTAGGACGATGCTTAAACCGGTAAAACCCAAAAAAAAATGGTTTTTTAGTTTTTTTTTGTGGGAGTTTTAAATTATATTATTGGCAACCCTAAGTGTCGACTGTTCACTTGACTTGGCTCAGCAAATGAGTCTTTAACACTCGGCCATTTTTGTCGCGACTGTCTTCGAACATGGTTAGTAATATAAATCCGGAAATATATCTTGAATCTCTTTTTCTTGTCTTATTCAAAAGACTGATTACTATTTAAAGTGTTGTCGATTTACTATTCTTGTAAATATTGTCATTTATAAATGTAAAAATCTGTTTGTGTTAACGTGTCGTGGTTTAGGGTTAACATACAAATGATGATCTCCTATCTTTAAATTATACGGTTAGAACCTGAGTTCTATGTGAAGATTTTACTAGGGCGGACTGATGTTTACGTCTGAATATTGTTATAACGTATCCCAATTAGCAGAGTAAGTAAAGTTGAGTTTGTTTTCAGTCGCATAGAAAGTTTTCGGCGCCCCGCCATGGGTCGATGGGATTCTACCCCAAGAAGAGGTCCCGCCGTCATCGTGGAAAGGTGAAGGCATTCCCCAGAGATGACCCTAGCAAGCCTGTCCACCTTACCGCCTTCATTGGTTACAAGGCTGGTATGACCCACGTGGTTCGTGAACCCGACCGTCCTGGATCAAGTAAGTTCTCATGTTGTTTTGATATTCGGTGCCCTCATGGTCACAATTGATTTTTTAAATTTCCTATTAATGGTACAATGTGTAACTCAATGGTTTCTCAACTCCAGAGATCAACAAAAAGGAGATCGTAGAGGCTGTGACCATCATCGAGACGCCTCCCATGGTGGCCGTCGGCGTGGTTGGTTACATCGAGACTCCACATGGTCTCCGCGCTCTGCTCACCGTCTGGGCCGAGCACATGTCCGAGGACTGCCGCCGACGCTTCTACAAGAACTGGTAAACATTGTATTATGTCCATTTGCAACATGATTTCCTTGATTTGGTCCCTTAAGAATTAATTTGTCAAATATTTGTATTATTTCATGTTACTAATCTGTTACAATAGCTCTCCTCTTAATAATGAGAGTTTGAAGTCAAATATGCCTGGTGCATATTGTTGCCAATTGGTCTCCGCTCAACGATGAGGCCATTTGGTTTTTCTTACAGCGGGAACTTATGATTTGATCAATTAGGTACAAATGCAAGAAGAAGGCATTCACTAAGTCCAGCAAGAAATGGCAGGATGAGCTTGGACGTAAGTCTATTGAGAAGGATTTCAAGAAAATGATCCGTTACTGCAGTGTAGTTAGGGTTATTGCCCACACTCAGATGAAGCTGCTGAAGCAGCGTCAAAAGAAAGCTCACATCATGGAGATCCAAGTCAATGGTGGAACCATTGAAGACAAAGTCAAATGGGCAAGAGAACATCTGGAGAAGCCCATTCCCATTGACTCTGTGTTTGCTCAGGATGAGATGATTGACTGCATTGGAGTCACTAAGGGTAAAGGATACAAGGGTATGTATCATTCTGATGTGATTGATCATTTATCCATCCTGTATCAAATTCTGACAAACATAACTAACTATATTAATATTATAATTTTCAGGTGTGACCTCACGTTGGCACACAAAGAAGCTTCCCCGCAAGACGCACAAGGGTCTGCGTAAGGTTGCTTGTATTGGAGCATGGCATCCTTCAAGAGTGTCATTCACTGTTGCCCGTGCTGGTCAGAAGGGCTACCACCATCGTACAGAGATGAACAAGAAGATCTACCGTCTTGGACAAGGTCAGTTAATAAATTAATTTAATCCATACTAATATAATAAAGAGGAAAGATTTTTGTATGTAACAAATATACTTAAGAACTACTGGACCGATTTGAAAAATTCTTTCAGCAATGGATAGCTACATTATCAGCGAGTAACATAGGCTATATTTTATCCCCGTACTCCCACGGGAACGAGAATTACGCGAGTGAAACCGCGTGACGTCCGCTGATGTCTTAATTTTCTTTCTTAATACTAACATTTTTTGCTTTTACCTGCAGGTATCCACACCAAGGATGGCAAGGTCATCAAGAACAATGCTTGTACAGAATACGATTTGTCTGAGAAGTCTATCACACCCATGGGTGGTTTCCCCCACTATGGAGAAGTCAACAATGACTTTGTGATGATCAAGGGTTGTTGCATGGGACCCAAAAAGCGTGTCATTACCCTGAGAAAGGTATGTAAAACAAAATCAATTTATTCGTAGCTTAAAATCGATTAGGTTATTTTGACTATGTTTAATGGGTTTGTTTGAATTATTTCAGTCCCTGCGCACGCACACCAAGAGGGCTGCTCTTGAGAAAATCAACCTCAAGTTCATTGATACGTCGTCCAAGTTCGGTCATGGTCGCTTCCAGACGCCGGCTGACAAGGCCGCGTTCATGGGAATACTCAAGAAGGATCGTATCCGTGAAGAGGCTGCAGCTGCGGCTACTACGGCGCCAGCGGCTCCTGTCCAATCCTAAACATCTGTATGGATGGACTAATAAAAATAAGATTTAATCATATTCGGTTTTTATTTACCCCACTGAATAACCTACAATATTGTCTGTTAATAACGGGATGAGCTACTCTTTCGCAAAGGATTGGCCTACAGTCGCTCTAGTTCGCGAAGTGTCTGTTTCGACTGCTCGGCCACGGTGTCGTAGAAGAAAAACGACTACGTCAACATTACGAAGGAATTTGTAAAACACTAACAAATGAAAGTCTCAAATTCGTAGATCCAATATTCACAAAGTGGCCGTGCGCGGTCCGCACATGGAGAACCGCGCGGCCACGCAGTTGTGTACGTTACCCCAGCAGGAAAGTGTCTCCTAGAGTTATATGAGTGGAACGTTTAATGTGTGCCCTAACTGCTGTAAATGTGCCCCCACATAAAAATGTGCCCCCACATAAAAATGTGCCCCCTGTCGTTTTGGAAAAAAAACGATTCCTGCTGGGGTAACGTTTTTCTAGCAGGAAAATTCTAAACGAATGATCAGAGATAGAAACATTGTGCATGGCCTTGTAGCTTAAAGTAGTGCTTAAGTGTGCCCCCAAAAATAAATTGTGTGCACCTTCAGGTTTTCGAGATATTGCATTTCCTGCTGGGGTAACGTTTTGCAAAATCGTATATTTCTAAAACCATTGCATGTGCCCCTGTAGAATATACATACGTAGGTCTTCATGTGTGCCCCTCAGTGCCCCAATTAGATTTAAGAAAATATTTATAATTTCCAAGTTATCACGGTTTTATGAAAACTCGAAAAAACATACTGCGCCTAAATGAGACAGTATAAGCTCGCTGAAAACTGTATTGGGTCCGCCTTGACGCTACTAATAACCGTACAAAGTCTCAAAACTGGTCATGCATGCGTTTTTGAATTATCTTGATAAAACTCAAAAAGATGGTGTCATAACTTTGACGCCAGAAATACAAGGAACCAGTTCGATCCCAGATGTGTAGGTGTTAAGGAACTAGTGTGCCCTTAGTCAAAAATATATGGTGAAAATATTCGGCTTGGAATGTTTGGCATTAAGTAAATATTAACAAAAAACCAAACATGTAAACAACGGCTGGTTATCCGACCAAATTCGAATGACTACTAAAAAGCGACGGATTCATACATATCGATGACCTTCTTTAGTGGACGTATTATACCTAAGCTGTTGTCCGTACAGTCGCGTTCAAAAGTTTTGAGGGCTAATTAGAAATATGTTAAATGCACCTTGTGACCGTATTAAATGAAACAGCTTGTTTTTTGTTATTTTAAACCCCTAATATTAATTCATAAAGTAATAGCTGCCATAGAACATTCTGTGAAAATCAAGTATTTAGCTTTTTCGGCTAAAAAGATACAGCCCTATGATATGTTGACGGATTGTGGTCGAGTTTTGGAGTCTTGTGAATTCTTGTCATGATTTTTTTTTACTGGGTGTGTTTTAGGTTATTAAGGGATTATGTCATCGACGTAGCACAAGAAGACAAAATACGTATTAAACAAAAAAAACAAATGACTGAATCGATTTTGATGAAATTTCTATTGGATCAATCGGAAAGTATGTATATCCTTTCAGATGAAAACAAAACAAACATGATTTAGAACATTTTTGTTTACAAATAAATAAATAAAATAATGAAAAAAAAATCCAAGTACTTGTTAAGTGTACCTAAGTACTTTGAAATAAGTCAAAACAATGTCAATACTTACCACCGCAGATCGTGCCATCATTGTAACTATTTTTACCAAATTCACCACCCCTATAACCACATCATTGTTATACATGCTTAATTATTACGCCACTTACAACCAACTTAAAAAAAAGTAAACATGCAAGTGTCCTTGGCGTCATAACTGCAAATGTTTACCAATACCAAGTAATAATCCAGACGCACTTCCCTAGTCCAAAACACTTCGTATTATTCATCTATAGAGCGACGTTTAGGTAGGTATCTGTCTCTGTCCCACTAATACCGTATGCATACTAGCCGTCTCACTTTCTCTAAACTAGACAAAGCGATTCCTTGCAACACGACGTCAGTGGATGGAGCGCAGCTAGAGCGACGATAGGTCGTGGAGAACCAATGATCGCGACGATAGGTCGTGGTGAAGCAAAATGAAAGGTAGTGGACTGTATAACAAGATTATATTGAGGAATAAGAATTAAAATACAACGTTCGGTTGGAATCTGATAATAACAAAATAAGAAACGCGTAAGCGCAGCCGTGCGTGGAGGCGTGCAACAGCTGACTGGTGTGTCGCGGGGGCCCGCGCTCGGCTGTCGGCCGGCTGGCTCCCCGCTGTCCCCGCACCCCTCGTTCACTGCCGCTGGCGCGCGGCGATGTTGAGTGTAGCGGTCTCAACATGCTCCCCCCGTTGAAGGGACTTCAACAGTGGAGACCGGCAGCGGGCAGATGGTGTTGAAGGCGCGCCGGATGACACCCTTTCTTGTGAGGATGTTGGCGACCCTCGCGACGCCATCTCTGCCTGGGAGAACATGTGTGATGCGTCCTAGAAGCCACATAAGAGGAGGTAAGGTTTTGTCCTTTATGACGACCAATGTTCCTTCCTTGAGCTCGCCAGACGATCGGCACCATTTGGTTCTTTCTTGCAACCACAAAACATATTCGTGTGAGAAGCGAGCCCAGAAGTGTTGCTTCAAAAATTCAATGCGGTGAAATCGTTGCAAGCTGTTGACTTTGGCGTTCTGGATCTGTGGATGAGGCAGCATAATTAAAGAACGACCAATGAGGAAATGAGCCGGGGTTAAAGGAGCGAGGTCGGAGGGGTCGTTGGACAGAGGAGTTAAGGGCCTTGAATTTAATATAGCCTCGACTTGAATTAAACAAGCAGCCATCTCTTCAAAGGTTAGATTTGTTAAACCCAAGGTGCGCCGTAAATGATGCTTGGTGGATTTTACTGCAGACTCCCATAGGCCTCCGAAGTGTGGAGTATATGCAGGTATAAAAGAAAAGTTTATGCCAGGATCGATGTTGTTGAAATTTAAGTCTTGCGAAAGCAGCCTGGCCAACTCATTGAAAGCACCGACAAAGGTTGTGCCGTTGTCGGAAAAGATGTTACGGGGCTTTCCCCTTCGAGCAATAAAGCGGTTAAGTGCAGCTAAGAAGGCCTCCTTTGTAAGGTCCGACACAAGCTCGAGGTGGATGGCTCTCGTACCTAAACACACAAACACACTAATGAAACACTTGATAAGCCTACATCCTCTACCTTTCCGGTCAGCTATCATGATGGGACCAGCATAGTCCACCCCTGTGTCTAGAAATGGAAACTCTAAATGTAAACGCTGCTCTGGAAGATTACCCATGATAGGCTGAATAGTGTTGGCCTTGATCCTGCAACATTTTACACATTGATGTGTGACCTTTTTTGCCAGGTTCCTACCTCCAATAGGATAGTAGTGATGACGAACAGTGGCCAATAAAAGTTGTGGCCCAGCGTGCAAAAGGCGTACATGAAACATATTAAACAAGAGAATGCAAATTATATGAGAACTAGATAATAAAATTGGATGCGTAATATTATAATCATAAAATGAATTGTTTAATCTTCCTCCAACACGAATTAGATTAGAAAGAGTATCAAAGAAAGGAGATAAAGATAGGAACTTGTTTTTTGCTGGTAGCTGTTCACCTGATTTCAGTATGCGGTACTCTTCCGGGAAAGATTCCATTTGACTGAGTTTTAATAACAAGTTTAAAGAATTGTTAAGTTCTGTAGAAGTTAGTGAACCAGACTCAAGTGACTTCTTATTGCACTTATTAATGAATCGCATGACATATGCAGTCACACGCTGTAATGTACCAAAGTTAGAATTTTTTGAAAATAACGCATTAATAGGATTTTCAATAATGTGATTAGAGATATGACAATAAGATTCCGGTATGGTTTCCGGTAACCCAGAATTACTATGATGTGATTCAGGGAACTGAGGCCATGAAGACGCATCTTTGTTAAGAAATTGTGGTCCTGACCACCACAATGAAGATGACAGCAGCCTGTCAGTTCTAAGTCCACGCGAAGCGAGGTCTGCGGGGTTTTCAGCTGACGGAACATAATGCCAAGCTGCTCCTCCAACAGTTTCCTGAATTTCAGATACACGATGACGAACGAAAGGCTTTAACTGATTTGGTGACGTTGATAACCATCCTAAGACGATGGTGGAATCACACCAACAATGAATTTCATCAATATTTAAAGTAAGTGACTGACGAACCTTTGAGTACAACCTTGAACCCAACAACGCACCACACAGCTCGAGCCGCGGTATGGTTGTGGACTTGATTGGAGCTACCTTGCTTTTAGCGGTAAGGAGATGTACGTTAACCTCGCCGTCTCTCGAAACACTGCGAACATAAGCACACGCCCCATAAGCTTTTTCGGATGCGTCAGTGAATATATGCAGCTGGAGACAGGACGCAGATTCACACAACACCCACCGAGGTATCTTGAACTCGTTTAAAAGGTGCAGACTATTTTGAAAGTTATTCCATGCGTGCTGAATTTGCGTGGGAACCAGCTCATCCCAAGAGCATTTGGCTAGCCATAGATGCTGCATGATAATCTTGGCTTCCACTATGCATGGAACGACCAGGCCAATGGGATCAAAGATCTGTGCTATAGTTGATAAGATATGACGTTTAGTAGCCTTATCAGAATAATTTAAGTTTATAGAAAAAGAAAATGTGTCACTTAGACTCTTCCATAGAAGCCCAAGAGTCTTCGACTGCTCGTTGTCGCTCAGGTCCACAACATCAGAAACGTCGTGTTCACTGCTAAGCGCCTGCAGCACCTGACTGGAGTTGGATCGCCATTTCCGAAGATTGTATTTTGCTGACCGAAGAACATCGTCAACACGTCGGCTTTTTTCTAAAGTTTCTGAAACCGACAACCCACCGGACAAGTAATCATCCACATAGAAGTCATGTGCTATCGAAAACTTTGTTGAAGGATCTGAGCACCCTTCAGCCAGATGAAGCAAACACCTCGTAGCTAAAAAAGGTGCTGATGTGCCATACGTCACGGTATTAAGCGTGTACTCCTGTAATGGATGAGTTGGTTCTGCCCTCCAAAGAATTTTTTGTAAGGGACGATGACTGTCGTGAACAAGAGTTTGTCGGTACATTTTTTCAATGTCCGCACTTATGACAATTTTATGCTGACGAAATCGAAGTAATATTGGCAACAAGTCATCTTGGATAGGGGGACCAACCATCTGTATTTCGTTGAACGATTTACCTGATGCAGTTCTGGCGGAAGCGTCAAAAACTACCCTTAGTTTGGTGGTAGTTCTTGATTCCTTCAGAACACCATGGTGTGGTAAATAATTAGAAGATGAGTCGAGTGGGCGTCTAGTAGATTCAGACATGTGTCCCAGCTCTATGTACTCATTAAGGAAGTCTACGTATAGGCTTTTAAGGCGAGGATCTCTACCCAAACGACGTTCAAGAGATAAAAATCGCTGCTTAGCCATCATGTATGAATCACCCAACACGTCTAGTGACTCTTTAAAAGGTATACTTACCACAAATCGTCCATCAGAGATATGCAGCGTTGGGGAGGCGAAAAAGGGAATCTTCTATTAAGGTGGATGCTCCATGGTAGCCCGTGCAGGAATGAATTTGACCTTGAAAAAGTAATTCCTGCTAAGAAAATTTGAATTTCGCGGGCTACCCTGGAGCATCCACCTTAATGATGAAAAACTGAATGTTAATATACCTAACCTACGGCTTATCAATAAATATATAAATACTTCTTTTACTGTTGTGTTGTTTTTTTATTTATATACAAAAAAGAGCTACCTTTTTTTTGTAGTAGGTATTCTTCACACATTTCATGAACTATATTTTTTTTAAAACATCCCCCAATCAATCAAATTTTGGGTAAAAGACCTGGCAAATATCTGGATGTATGTCTTTCGTTCACACATAAATTACTAGAATGTATTTTAATGAAATTTTGAATGAAGAAGATAGCTTACCTTGGAATATCATATAGGCTACTATTTATAATGTACTTAATCATGTGCAAAATCACAGAAAAAGCTAGTAGAATATTATCCAATAACAACTTTATTTTATTACATATTACTTTTCTACTTCAGTGTACTCAGGCACAACACGTGTGAATGGGTTAGTGCGTAAATTAAAGAAGGTCATCGATATGTATGAATCCGTCGCTTTTTAGTAGTCATTCGAATTTGGTCGGATAACCAGCCGTTGTTTACATGTTTGGTTTTTTGTTAATATTTACCTAATGCGAAACATTCCAAGCTGAATATTTTCACCATATATTTTTGACTAAGGGCACACTAGTTCCTTAACAGCTACACATCTGGGATCGAGCTGGTTCCTTGTATTTCTGGCGTCAAAGTTACGACACCATCTTTTTGAGTTTTATCAAGATAATTCAAAAACGCATGCATGTCCAGTTTTGAAACTTTGTATGGTTATTAGTAGCGTCAAGGCGGACCCAATACAGTTTTCAGCGAGCTTATACTTTGTCTCATTTAGGCGCTGTGATGTTTTTTCGAGTTTTTATAAAACCGTGATAACTTGGAAATTATAAATATTTTCTCAAAAGCTACAAGGCCATGCACAATGTTTCTCTCTCTGATCATTCGTTTAGAATTTTCCTGCTAGAAAAACGTTACCCCAGCAGGAATCGTTTTTTCCGTTTTTTTTCCAAAACGACAGGGGGGCACACATTTTTTATGTGGAGGCACATTTACAGCAGTTAGGGCACACATTATACGTTCCACTCATATAACTCTAGGAGACACTTTCCTGCTGGGGTAACGTACACCACGCAGTTCTCTTAAACGGAGCTTCGTAGAGGTCCCATTCTTTTTGCTAACCACTGATACGATTTCGAAGAAAATGTAGATAGTTTATAGCCCTAATGTTTGGATTTCACGACCTACAGTACTTAAATGCTATGGCAGCGCGGTCCGCATATGGAGAACCGCGCGGCCACGCAGTTCTCTAAAACGGAGTTTAGTAGAGGTCCCATTCTTTTTGCTAACCACTGATACGATTTCGAAGAAAAAGTAGTCAGTATGGATGAAGCCTAAAAAATAATGAAACTTCGGTACCATTTATAGACAGTAATTACCTATATAATAACGTTAAGTTTCGTCTTTGTAGCGCTTATTGGAAGTGCTCGGACCTACTAAAGCATATTTTCTATTTACTCAAATAACTTCAAAACGGTGCATTAAAGTGGATTCGTTTGTTGCGTACCAAATTATAACTAATTAGCCAGATCTCATGTACAAATATTACAATCATCCGTATAGTCAATTCCGAGATATAGCCATCGTGTAAAACGTTACCCCAGCAGGATTTTAAATATCTTCGCAACCATAGCAAATACAAACACAAATTAAGTTACACCATTTATTTCAAATTGATTTCAAATTTTTTACATAAGATTTATTTCAAAATATCCACTAATTAACAAAAGATCTGGCTGGGGTAACGTTACTCCAGCCGGAAGTGTTTTTATCAAATAATTAAAAAACTATCAGCATACCAATTTAAAAAGTCAGCCTACCAATTACAGAAGCTGTATTTCTAATTATCTATTGTACTTAGATGACGATTTTCGACAAGATCTGGCTGGGGTAACGCACACGATATTGTCGACCAACCGTTTGTCGTAAGACGATGTCGAAGGGATTCCGTTCATTCCGACCATATAGGTAAGGTTAGAACTGTGACCAACTACGACGCTACCTCAAAATTGGTCACAGTAAAAATTAGTGCCCCGTTTCGTATCCACTGACCACAGCTAGTCCTATCCTACTATCCTACTAATATTATAAATGTGAAAGTTTGTGAGTATGGATGTTTGTTACTCTTTCACGCAAAAACGGACGGACGGACGGACTTGAATGAAATTTTGCACACAAATAGTTTATAACCTAGATTAGAACATAGAATACTTTTTATCCCGGTCGTAAGATCCCATTGGACAATTATCAAACTTCACACGGGCGAAGCCGCTGGCAGATGCCATAATAAATGCAAAACAAGATTGCAGTGGTAGTTCCAAACTTGACCACGCGCCAAAAGATGCTTGTACAGGTAACATAATCGTAGGATTAATTCGCGGCTACACTGCTTTAGCTGCCTCGAGTATCAGAGGTAAAAACGGTTTCAGTAAGAAACATCATTTTATTGGTTTGGCTTCTCAAAATAATTGCATTTTTTAATATACCTTATACATTGTAGAACTATATTACGTTCTTGTCTAATTTCATTATGTAATAGTTTTTGAAGTAGTGTTGATGGTATTTTCCGTTTCAATTTATAATTTTGTCTTTCTGGTTTTCTTGGCGGCATTATTTTGTTCACAGGCTTTTCTTTTTCTTTTGTAATTGTTTCTGGAGCAGTATCATGTTCTACATTCGTTTTTACTATTTTTACTTCTTCTGGACCTTCATCATCACTTTCTTTGTTCTCCACTAATTTAGGTTTATCCTCAACTGGCATATTTATTTTACTGTTATCACTTTTTGGAGGTTGTACTGGTTTCTGACATGGTTGTATGACTGATAATTTATTGATTTTTTCATTTTCCTTATCCGCAGGTTCTTCATCTGATGATCCATAATCACACATTAGTGATGTTAGGGCTCCGCAAAGCACTGGCTTCTGAGTGTCTGTTGTTTTTATAGGATTTACTATTGCTTCTTCATCATCTTCAATTAAACCATTACTACATTCTATTGGTTCTGAAATATTTTCTGCATTTTGATCCATCTCAATACTGACAATACCAGCAAATGGTTTCAGCTTATTCTTTTCAGTTGTAGCAGGTGCACTAGGTATAACTCTAGGTTTTTTCTTTGCTGGTTGGCTATTTATTCTCATTGAAGAATTATTTTTGAAGTTTTGTCCGGTCAACGTTTGATTCTGATGCTTTTTATCAAAACTATGTTTTCTCTTTAAATTATAGCCTTGTGCTGTGAATGAGAAATTGAAAAGATAAAACACACTATTGAATGTCAAAAGTATTAATAGAAATTATGTTTTAAAATGAATACTCAACCTGTAGGTCCATGTTTGTTATTCCTATAATCACGATTCAACGCCATCTTTTCACCTCTTTCAATTTTTTCTTTGCACTCTGCATTTTTTTTCTCTATGTTAGATTTAGTAGGGTACTTCTTTTTCCTTTCTTCTCGCCATTTCTGTATATCTTCAGGATTGTTTAAGTTTGCAATTTTTTTAAACAAGCCAGTTGAGTGTTGCATTTGTATGTGTTTTGTAATAACTTTTGGATGTGCTATAAACTGACAACCATCTATGTTACATTTCTGAAACAATGAAAAATGTTATATATAGGTCATTCGCATCTTAACATTCCTGTAATTGTTAAATATCACCTCTATTTTTATAAAATGCAAAGATTTAAGGCCTAATGGTGCATTAAGTTGGCTTCTTAAGATCATAACAACAAGTACTGAAAAGAAGAAACACAGCCTTGTCCCTAGAATAAGTAGCAACATGTGCAATTATGCGTAATGCAAAATATTATAAGTACATAAAATAGTTGTTTTAATTTACCTGATGCTGTTGGTTATGTTTCTGGAGAAGATCTGTTGTAGGGAACCCTCTATCACAGGTCTCACACCAGTGGTCTTCACTGTTTTCAGTTCTCATAACAGCTGCTCCAAAATATTGATTATTCCTTGAAAATCGAGGTGGTGGTCGAGGACCTTGGTTTGGTCGCCATTGATTGTTGTGTGGCATGGGACCGCGATGAAAGTTGTTCATCATACGTGGTTGTGGGGGTCTATTCATTTTTGAGTTTAGTAGGAAGTTCAAAAATCGCGTAGAAAACTGAGAACTTTATTTTATCTACTTCTTTCTGGATGTAACTACGTCGATTGTTTGATTTGATGTATGATAATCATCACTTGGAAACAGTACTCTAAAATAGTAAACGGTTTAAACTTTTTAGTTTTCAATTCTTGATAACCTCAAAGTCTAACCTAACCTTTCAATAACACAACCAACCAAAAACACTTTCAACCAACCAAAAGCACTTTCAGCTAGTTTGGCAGTTTACCACAGGCACAGTTTGGCAGTTTCCCATAACCAGTGTTGCCCATTCTATCGGTTAATTATCTACTGAAGACTCACGGAGATCCCTATTATGGCTCAACCAGACAATGGTTATTTAGTAAATATTTCTAATTTATGAAAGAACGAGGTCAAGGGAAATTGTGAATTATTCCGATCTGTCACCCCGCTTTGTCCCCTTAGGGGGACAGATCGGAAAAAAAAGTTTGATCTGTCCCCCTGTTAGCAATCAGGGGACAGTTCGAACTTTATTCACTCCTTAACGGTTTCATCTATAATCGGATAAAACTTTTTATTCCTGTTTGTCCCCCATATAATTCAATATATTAATTCTTAAAAGTAATGCTACACGTTATAAGCTTACTTTCAAGAATTAAATAACACGTTTGGATTTATAACGACCTGTATTTAAATAAATTATAAATATTTCTTTTGTTTCTGTATCGATCAGTCACAGTCCCTTATATTAGATGAGGAAATGTTCATAATAAGAAAATTTTACGTGTTTAGATAAAATTGCAGCTTCTATTAAGGTAATTACTTCTGTATTATTCAGAAATGAAGTAAATAAATTCAAGTTTTGACGTTTTCATTCCTGTAAGAGTTATCAAACAAAATAAAAGTTCTGTCTGTGCTTTGTATGTCAGTACTTAGTAATTGCAAAAAACGTAAGAAAATTTCGCGGGCTACCCTGGAGCATCCACCTTAATATCAAAGCTTTATGGGCAGTTTTTAACGAAAACTGCCGCACTACCTGCCACTGAAGTGACTTGTTGTGCCTGTTGATTGTATAACAAATCACCAAACAACGACAGTAATTATTTTTATTTCTCCCATTTTGGGAAGATGTCTGACGTTTGGCAGCACCGCAATGTCAGTGTCATAATTGGCGTTTTGTTTTGATGCTTACATTACAGCATGGGATGTCTGTTTACAAAATAAATAAAAAACAAATACCAATAAGTCCAAGTAATTTAAAGCCATAATAAGCTTGGGTTCAAAATTTAAAATATGAATAATTCTGCAGCAAGTTCAGCAGCGAAGGTAACCAGCGAAAATAAAAAAATCTATTTCAGTGAGATTTTTAGAACATTTTTTGCGTTCATTACCAATTTTCTTAACCGTCTAAATACAAATGATTTCAGGTCGGGGAAATATTTACTGAGGCCGGAGCCGCGTTTAATAAGTTAGCAGATTTAGCTATGACATTACATCCAATGGGAGAACCAAACCTTGGGTAAGTTATAATATTTTTAGGATTGCATGGTTACTTGAAACTTATCCAGTGATTATAATATCATCTATAGATGTTTGTCTACCTCTAGATATTTTGGTATAAAACTGCAGTGGGTGCAACAATTCATTATTCAGCGCTTGTGGTATAATTTCCCATGACATGAAAAATAAATTAGTGTATGGTTCTTAGTGTTTGACATGTTTGTGTTCCCTTCCTCACAATATAACCCTTTAAAACAAGAGTGAATAGGCGTGCTCATTCCATCACTAATGTTGCTAATCAGTTTTGGAAAATACAAACACATTACACTGTATAAATTGTTTTTGTTTATGATTATTTTTGCTCAATTTCAGTCAGCAGGCCAAAACTCCAGTAAAAAAGAAATTGACAGAAGAAAGAACCGTTGCCAGTAGTATACCAGCTCACAATCAACATAATATCCACACAGCACCTTTATCCCAACAGGTCTTGTTTTACTTTAGTACAATATCTATATTAGTAGGCGCACCCTATATTACATAGGACTTGCACATACGGTATGTGCAAGTCTTATGTAATAAGTACTACACCCATATTTCTTCAGATAGGTACAGTCATGGTCTTTTCCGCCTGATCAGTATTTTTTTTTTGCTAAATTATGCAGAGGCGCTGGGACACGCCCCCTTCAAGTTAAGGTCTATTAGGGAAAACGTCAAAATAACAATAACACTCGTTTGGCGTGCGGTATCTTTTCATTCATTATTTCTATACAAAGTCAACGGGGCGGAGCTATAGAGCGTTTCTGTGTTGTAAGTGCAAGCAAAAATTTGCCTAGTGGTGAACAGCGGGAGTGTCCTCGATAGTACATACATACCTATCTGAAGAAATATGGGTGTAGTACACACTTCCACTATTCTAAATCAGTATTACTAAATTCAGTTATGTTATCTGTGTAGTTGTACTATAGTTTTGGTTATGAATTGCAATAAAACATACACAACGAAATTAGCTTCGCATATTTCGACGACCCGAATGGCGCAGCGGTAGTGAGGCTGCCTTACGTTCTTAGGGTCCCGGGTTCGAATCCCGGTTGGAGCAAATGTTTATGTGATGAGCATGGACATTTGTTTCCGAGTCATGGATGTTTATATGTATAATAAGTATGTATTTACAAACAAAAAGTATATATGTAGTATATCAACTATCTGGTGTCCACGACACAAGCCTCGTTGCTTAGTGTGGCACTAGATGGCGCTGTGTGTTAATGTCCAGCGATATTTTATTTTAGTTCGCTCACATAGCACACAAGTGTGAAAAAATACATCAGCTATGCAAGCTGAGGTAAACTAAGTTAGCTTAGTTTTCGGTCTGCAACCCACATTGTTTTACTATTTCTGTGTTCATAACTTATGTACATAGTTGGTTCTCATTCCTAAAAATAAATAAATATTCAAAGCATGTTCAAGCCATTTTGTTTTCATTTCCAGGTGACACTGAACATGTTGAATGCTCACGAAACAGAGATGGACACAGATGGATTAGGGGGAGATGTAAAGCTGGAGTTTGAATCAAGCACAGAGGAAGTCACAACTTAGAATAAAACATAAAAAAAAATATTTAAAACTTTTATTTAAAGAATTCACATATTTTGTACTTAAACTTTTTAGTAACAATTGAAGCATAATAGTGTTTCTGAAAAGATACATTTTTATTTCAATTTCTTACACATAAAAACAAAAATATTTGTATTCAGAATATCAGGGTGTCATCGTTTCTAAGTAGTAACTATTATAAGATTAGAAATAATACACTTCTAAGTACTGTAGATGCTGCAACATATAATTATAATTATGATGTTGTTGCTCTGTTATTTGAAATGATGTTATTTTATATTACTGTTATATTCTCCATAACAATGATAAAACTTAAGTACTAAGCTATGATGAGTTTATTTGGAATGGAAGCTTTGAACTCTCCTCTTCCAAGAAGAAATTTCGGATTCATAAGTTTTGGAGTGAGAGCCTTCTGATAAAGTTTTTTCTATAACAGAGTCTACATTACTTTTTATTTTCAAAGACTCATACAGATTAAAAGAGTTGCCAGATTTCTTTACCCGTCTTTGGGCACTTCTGTAGCATCTCCATGGCTGTGACTCTACTATAATTGTTCTAGAGATAGATTTTACAAAGTCCAAAAATTCCAGTAATCCTTCATCTCCATTGTTCAGATGTATCCACATAGTTACAGAAAAACAAAATGTTAAATCAAAAGCTATGTGTTTACAAGACTCCAAATAATTTTGGATATGAAGTCGGTCATTTAGATCCATAATGTCACAAGTTATATACTTTATATTGGGGTACTCATTGGATTCGTTGGCCCTTTCTATTAGGCTAGAATCAATGTCCACAGCTAACATGTGTATATCACAATTTGGGTAAACAGTTTTTAAGTACACATAAAGAGCCTTAGAAAGTTCCCCTGTGTTGCACCCGACGTCTAGGCATACAAGCTGGTTGTCGACTGGCGCTGGAAACATTTCTGGTTGAAGATTCTTGATCCTTTCGCCGACATCGTGGAATGAGTAATAATTTATAAAGTTTCCAAATTTTACAGCGCCTGGATCACTACCGTAAAAGTTGAGATCGTTAGGTTCCATTTCGCTTTCGCCTTTCATATTGTAATAAACAGGAAACGAAGTTAGTGTTTTGAAACTTTTAAAGGGTGGTGTTTTGGTTGCACAGGTGGCTTGTGGATTGTTCAATGTCAAATTAAATGACACTGTCATTATGACAGTGACAGTCCTTACGTTTCGTTTTCTCTAGAATTGATCGAGCAAAAATCTTTGAAACCAGCCTTTTTCTCCGACTGAGAGGAACCCTAATTTGTGTTTTTTTAATGGTTTGTTTTTCATCCTACTTCGGATAAGCATAAATGTGTAGTATGTGTTTTATAAGCTCGCTTTGCTCGCTCATATAGCCTAGCTTCTTATTTTTTTTTTTGTGGGAAGCTTAAATTTTCGAGCTCGCTCTTGCAGCGCAGGTTCTTTTCAGTTCTTAGACTTTTCAAATAATTCGACTAAATTAGTACCTAACTTCTGTGTGAAAATAGAAAATAATCACTGTACAGAAAATCTAACATCTCATTTTTGAGGTGGCTCTTGCATTTTAGATTCTTGGAAGAAACTAACGCTGCATACGAAAATAGTTCCCAAACTTGAATCTTATAAATCCGCTTTTTGTCTCATCCTTCTGTCCCCTCCCCGCCCTACCCTAAAGCTGGCGACGCCCTAGGGTGCCAAGGGAAAATTGAGCCACCGTCACCCATCTCCCAGATATTTGCATTTTACCTATGCAGAAAAGTATAAGAATGAGGTAAAACAACCAAAGCCTCGAGCCACGGACCTCGCGCACCATGCGGCCACGAGTCCACGACCACGATTTGTCGCATGACCAGCCGCTATCTTGAATAAAACTTGTCGGATGGCTGATCGTGCGACCAAACTTTCTTCCGGGTCGGAGCGAAAAATTTGAGCTTTCTGGGCAGCGATTTTAGTTTTGATTTTTTTCTCTTATAAATAAAGAAGAATTTGAGGTTGTGGAAAGATTTTGTGATTTTTTCATCAAGACCGCTACTCGGGGGCCCCGCATCATTGATTCGGCTGATACGGTGGTAGCTACGCCCCTGGGCTCAACTATTTATTTCGAACGCAACGGCAGACAGCAATTGGCAGTTGCGTTGCGATGGACAATATTAATATATCATTTAATTCAGGTACTTCAAAAGACCAGAGATATCATATACCGGGTGTCCGGTAATTAATGGATAACCTTGAAATGGCTTACAGTAGAACTTATGGCCTTAGAAAAAAATACGAAAAAAATCTATCATAAGTAGTACCTGTAAGCAAGTTCATTTATTTTGGAAAATTAGTATGAAATATTTTGTAAACAAAGTTCAATAATGAATTAAAAATTAATTCATTGTTGAACTAATTTTTAATTCAAATTCAAACGAACATCTTGGTTGAAAAAAAAAGTATTCACACATGAGTGACCAATAATTTTAAAATAATGTCGGTTTCAAGTAGATTTGTTAGTGGTACAATTCATAATGAGAGGTTTTCTTTTTGAGTTAAAAAAAAAAATAGTTTCCAAGAACTCGGGAGATGGCGTTGAACTGACTATGTTACTAGGTGCCAAAGCCAAAACGCTTGGAAAAAAAAACACTGCGTCACGTCACATACGCTCGTTGACTGACACTTTCGTTTGCTTACGCTTCCGAATTTATCCATTATAAATATCCAAGTGAAATAATGTGACGTTCCGCTCCTTGCAGTAACTTACCAAGTTCAGCGCCATCTATCTAGCGACTAGGGAAGAGTTGAAAAAGCAAATTATTGCTATTATTGTAGACAAGGAGAAAAGATTACTGCAGCAAAAAACATGTAATATGGCCGTAATTGGCCCCCCATTCTTATGCAGGTCCACATCTGTGGATGAAATTTCTGCTATGGGCCATTTCAAGGTTATCCATTCGTTACCGGACACCCTGTATACCTTACAGACTAACATATATATTTATAAAAAAAAACCGGCCAAGTGCGTGTCGGGCCACGCGCAGTGTAGGGTTCCGTAGTAGCCCGTTATATTTTAGATTTTGTTTTTCAATGCAAGTCTTCACCCGTCATGAACAAGCAACTACTTCATCTTAGTCACTTTATAGAATTTATTCTAAGAATTTTGTATTTGGTACAAAATTATCCAACACCCTAGTTCAACGACTATTACTGCTAAACTATTAAAGTTATCTTAACCACTATAGTTTTCCTTTAAAGTTCATGAAATACACTATCATCATGAATTTTTCCAGATTTTTCAAGCCAGCAGTTTAGCTTTTAGAGGGGGGGGGGGGACGATGTAGTGCCCAAAGGATGGTATGCCGCCAGCTGTCGGTGGTAAATCTAGAGACGCTTTTGAATTTGGAGTACTTAGGTACATGGAAAGTTTTCAGGTTCAAGGTACTAAACAATATAATTTTCCAGAAAAAATCAACCTTCTAGGTTAACGTAAAAAAATATACGGGCGTTTATGTCGCAAAAAAAGTATATTTTGAAACTCCCGTTGGCCTAGAACTATGAAATTTGGCAAGTCATATCGTCTTGTACTATAAATACAGGGAAAAATCTACATTTGTAATTAAATATACATTTGTACCTAATTAAATCATAAAAATAATCTTTGTTTAAAGTACGCCGTCTGTCTGTCAAGACCCTCTATCTCGGGAACGCGTGGAGGTTTCGAGTTGAAATTAAAACCATATACTCAAATCTACAGTGCCTGGAGCTGTGAAAAAATCAAACTTCTAGCCGTTTATGCCGCAAATAACGTATAAATCGACACTCTCAAAGAAATCATTTATAGGGTACTTCCCGTTAAAAACCGTAAATATGTAGTTAAATAACCAAATACCCATAAGTTTATACAAACTTTTTAAAGGTCAAACTTAACTTTGCTGTTCGATCCCATGAAACGGCTATTGCACCAACCGCAAATAATAAGTTTGTAATAGTAAAATCGCTTCTTTTTTGTTATTAAACTACATATTTTCGGTTTTCAGATTTTTTCTTTACATGTGCTGTAAGACATTGCTTCTCGCCAAATTTCGTGACGGGAACTACCTTAAAGGTTTTCGACCCAAAACCTATAGGGTACTTCCGGTTGACCTAGAATTGTCAATTTTGGTTAAAAGCAAGGTCTTACAGAACAAGTAAGGGAAAAATTCCGGAAAAAAAATGATGGTACTTACAAGTTTCGCGAAAATCTAAATTTGCCCATATCTTTTTGTCATGTTGACTCAGGGCCTTGATTTTTAAACACCTAATAGAGACTATAGACCTCAGTATCTGGTATAAATTAAATTATTATAAAAATATATATTAGTATAAATATATATTGTTATATTATTCAACTTGCTAGGTCCACCCGTTCCTGAGAAAATCGGTGGTGACAGACGGACAGACGGACATAAGAGAGTGATCTTATAAGGGTTCCTTTTTTACCTTTTGAGGTACGGAACCCTAAAAACTTGGTATTTTGGTGTTAGTTACCTATAATTTATAGACCAACCTAACCTACCTATTTACGTGGTTACCGTTTTAGCGTCCTTCCGCCCTGCATGATTTTACAAGGACTTTTGTAACCACTAACTATCGTCGGCACCCTTGCCTGTATAGAACTAAGTAATTACCTAGATAGATAATGGCAATATCTAGGAACTTACCAGATCTTTCCACACATTTTCTCCGTCCAGGCGTCCACCAATGTTGACTACGAGTGCGTTGTGCACAATGGAAAATTACGGGAAACGAACAAGTGTTGTATGCGTGTAATATTCAGTGGGTGCCCAATTAGTTTAATTAGGGAAGTACCTAGGTATAGGTACCTACTTTTGTTGCAAGCGCTATCAGCTCCTACATAACGAACACAATTAACTGAATCAAAACCATCAAAGTGATCACAATCAAGAACAGAGCATTTGAAAAGCCGATGAAACAGTTTGTTTTGCCTATTCGTGTGAAATACAACTGCGCTGCACACGCATAAGCTTTCTTTTTCCTATTAATGTAACAACGGAAGTACCGGACCTGAAATTTATATCATTTGCGGATTGTAACTTGAGGAAATTAAAAAGTTGTAATAATACAGCACAAATGTACAGTTCTGAATTTTCTTTCATATTTCCGGCTGAGGTTTTATGTGCGAATCCAAATCATTTAATCATAATTGTAAGTATATGCTGCCTTGGCACTTTTTACTAACCGAGATAATTGACTACTTAAATTAAACCATGCTGAGCAATTAGTATCACGAGGTATAATTTATTAATTGACGCGTGTCCGGTGCATTAATGTCCAAAGTCGGAAAGTCGTATGTCTATCTTTTTTTGACATAACGAAATCGAGCGAGATAGACATACGACTTACCGAATCGAATATCGAATCGAAGCGTTGTTAATAGCTATACTGTACTTAACATCCATGTTAGTTGACTTTGGTGCTGGGGATCAGATACCTACATTGCACTATTTACAGCAGATTGGTGATAACCGCGCTTACTGTTTACTGTAAGAAATATAACCTAGTTCTGCTTCTCTGTTTAAGAAAGCGTAGGAAAGAGAAGATAAACGTTATAAGAGCACTATTGGCATAGCGAGCTGGTCGCAAGCCGGTAGTGCGGATGAACTTTTATGGGTCCTGGGTATCTACACTGTACCTACGATGAGTTGCTGAGATCGCTGTATCTACATTGGACGTACAACACCCTTTATTAATATGACTTGCATAATGAGGTCACTCATTCAGATAAAATAAATATGAATGATTTGTTATGTGGCTAGTATAATAGTATTGTGGTGATAGGATTTTCACCTATTTCATCATATAAGTACATTAGGTTATTTAGTTGATTTTGATCAGTAAATAAAAGATTATTTTAATGAAGTTTTCTAACAACCCTATTTATATTTTTACAGAATAAAAAGGCATCTAAAATATTGACAATTTTCTATCAAAAAGGTTTCTCGCCACATATTCCCCCTGGCCAGACCGTCGGTCGATACAAATCTGGGAATCTAACTCGCCACCCACTTCTTGTCCTCATTACTGGCTCTGGTGTTGATGAAAACTAAGTAAATCACACCTTCACCGACACGACTCGACACCGCTTTTACTTTCCTGTAAATTGTTTATAGTCGCGGTTCCTTATAACTGTAGCGACTTCAACGCTAGTTTACGATAGCTTAGCGCCTGAGTGCAAGGCCGATACAGTTCACCTGACGCTAGCACAACGCTACCTTGCACCCTGCACACGCGTTCATAAAGACTGAAATATTTTCCACCGGCTCAGATTCAACGGCAACTAATCAACTGAAAACGGTCTCTTGCGATTGAAATGTGGGACTGAATGGTGTTCACAACGCACGCATGTAGCTCGTAATTACGCTTTTTAACACACATGAACGTGAAGTAGGTACAGCACTCGTTGCAATTGGTAACAGATATGTGTCTTGCTTTTTGCCGTGCATTTTATCGGAGAAATTGGCTTGGAAAATGGTTCTCGATCATTTTCAAGTTCAGTTACATAAGTGCGCGTGCGGAGAATTAGTGCGGAATAGCGGATGTTTGGTGGTGCTCGACGGCCAAGTGGCGCACGGTTATAAGCTCTCTCCCGCGCCACCGCCAGGCAGTCGCTGCTGGACCACCCTCATACACGTTCAGTTATAGTTTTAGTGCTGTGTGTGACAAAAACGAACATGTGTACCGCTTTCCGGATATACGTTGTATCAGTTATCTGTGTGGTAGTCGCCGCGGGCAATGTGCACGGGCCTCGAAGATCCCGAAGGATGGAGGTTGACGATTCTGCACAGAACGAAATTGACAGTGGACGAGCTGAGGACAGCTCGTGGTGGTGGACAGGCGAGCTCAATGTTCTACAGAAACTTTACGACGATTGCAGTTCGCAAAAGCACATGTCAATGTGTTTGAAGGGCAAAGCCTTAATGGCACTCACAAGAGCAGTGGAACAGGTGATGCTGTAGTGTGTTTAGTGTAATGATGTGTTTTGGCAAATGTTTGAGTGATATCCGTGGTGTAATGATGTTTCTGTTTGTGCTGTACAGGAGAGCGTTCAGCTCGCCGATGGGCTGACGTTGGTAAAGCAAGCTGACTCACCCTCCGCGGTTGCGGAGCCGCGCTTCTTCCCTGGTATGTCCACAGAAGATAAGCTGGATACCCTGTTGCGCACAAGGTTCGAGCAATTGATGAGCACACATACAATTTCAATGGATTTGGCAACGGAAGGCAGGGGTAGAGGTAAATATTTTGTATTCAAACTATGAGTATGAGTGGAAGTTCACCTGTAGTATCATTTAAAATGTTTTAAATATTTTCGTTTTAGGTAAGAAGGTACTACCTTACCTGTTACTCGGTATTTTCACAACCGTAACGATTGTGGGAGGAATGGCCCTAAAGACTCTAGCAGCGATTGCCGGCAAAGCACTCATCGCCAGTAAGGTTGCCTTGACTATAGCTGGTATCATCGCCCTGAAGAAACTGTTCAGTCACGACGGAGCTCCCGCTGAAACTACCTTCCAAGTGCATGCAGATGGACACCACAGGTGAGGAAAATACTGTAGGACACTTGATGTGGTCAATGTGGTTATAAAAGACTTTAGCAATTAATTAGCTTTCCTAGCTTCGCCTCATTTATTAGATACAGAATGGAGAATGGCAGTTGGTTTAATAGATTTCATGAAAATGATTTAGATGTTTGATGATGATGTTTTTTTTTCAGCAGGCTTTTGGCTTTTGCTTCATATTTTAATTCAAAATATTTCAATTCTAGTATTTAATTCGAAGGCGGAACCTGTATGTGGTGAGGCCAGCGAAAGCAGGCGCGGTGGATCCGTACTTCTACGGCGAGCAGACGACGGCGAGCGTGTAGCCTTCGTCTTCCCGTCGGGACCCGGCGCCCTGGCCCCGCCGCGCCCACAAGCCCGCCAGCCCGCCAGCCCGCCGGCCCCAGCTCACCATGCCGGCGGCTCCACCGCGCCAACACACAAAATAACCTCAAACCAAAGTACCGTCCACTGCGGACATCCTTCTGAGACCAAACGGTCGTCCA
The DNA here is from genome assembly GCA_963853795.1 of Xestia rhomboidea. Lineage (NCBI taxonomy): Eukaryota > Metazoa > Arthropoda > Insecta > Lepidoptera > Noctuidae > Xestia > Xestia rhomboidea. Next base: position 11,541,966 of record OY970764.1, read on the forward strand.
TCTCGTTTTCCAATCTATGTCAGTAAATTATTTAATGTAATTTATTTATTCGTGACTACAGTTGTATGTTTAATGTTAATTAATTTATTAAAGTGATGTAAGAGGTAATAAAAAAAAATGTTACACTCAGTTTGGTTTTATTTTGTAGACCCATTATCTATTTTATTATCATCTGGATCTAATGGTTAGTCATCTGATATCACGAACGATTTTTACTGATCTGAAAGATCTACAAATCAATCTGGTGCAAAACAATAATGATAATACCGTATGACCGATTTAGTTTGCTTTAGGTACAGCACGCAATGTAATTATGTTGACGAGTCTTTTCATTATGTGCTAATAATAAAGAAACTGCATGTTTGATCTTATAAACGATGTTGTTAAGGTGAGCACAAATTAACGTGCATATAAATCACTTTTTTCTTGGAGATATGGTGTTTTAATGATTGCTAAAGGCCGCTTTCTTTACACGCTCTAGTGGAGAGAAGTCCGAGAAATGTGTCTAGATTTTCCGTTAATGTGGGCGCTACGGGTATGAACGTGGAAAGTAGAAAGTTTTAATCGATTCACTGCACATGCACGAATACTGTTAAAGTGCATAGCTATTTTATTATCATCTCTGCATCGTAGCATGCATTTATTAGGCTAGAGCTACTTACACGATCGATTAGTTCGTTAGAGCCGAATAAATAATGTGTTAATGAATGACGAAGCCGTGTGTGCATGGAACTAACTAGCTAGATAGTGGAACATTTTACAGGCAGAGGAACAGCGGAGTGTGGTGTAGCGTTTGTTCGGCTGCGGAAGGTCAGCCCGTTGATTAGCCGTGCGCCGGTAAAGGCCGACCACAGCGCACGTTTGTGAGCCTGGACGCTGTTTATAATGCAGATATGTGTTTGCCCAATCGCTGCACGCTACGCTGGCTATATGGCATCGTTAATGCGGCTGGCGTCTCTTTGCATACGCAAATATAGGGCGGGCGGACCAACGCTGATTAAGCGGTGCAGCGGCGGTAGCGCTCGCTTCATTCCTGTATCAGGAATTGTGAGCCTCACTTGATTAGTTTTTAGCTTGTATGTTTAATTGACAAACAGAGCTGGCCATGCGATAACTTTGATTTGTACTTAGCTGCCATATTATGGACTGAATGATCTAAACAGCAACCGTTTTCTAGTTTATGTACCTAGCTATATACAAGCCAGTCGACGTTTTAACAGTGAAGCGTAGTAGGTATAAGTTTGTATTCGCACATTCATGATCAATGTAACAGCTGTCAGGAGCGGAAATCCTCCGGGGACGTCACTCCGGCAGCAGTCGCCGCCGGAGCTAATATTGCCGGCTTACTTACCTTAGCAGTGGGTTCAGGTGTCGCTGTCCACCACCCATCGGCCAACCCTTAATAGTTGATGGCTGTCTACATCTCGAATTAGGCTAACAATTCAAGTGATGTCTCCATAGATTACTGATTTAGGTGCTAATGCAAATTGTGTGCTAAATGGAAGCTGGCTAATGTACACTTATACATGCAAACATATTGGCTTCTATGTTATGTATAAACAGAATTAATAATGTCGTAGCTAAAGTCGTAACATTTCAGAGCATATAACAATCTAGGTGAGTACCTAATGCATTTTGTGAATGTTCATAGGTTTGTGTAAGTAAACACCGGACGAGGCTGCAGGCGTCACTCGTACAGCGAAGTTACTTTACGGGCGAATGGTCAAAGTATTCGACATAAACCTATTTTGTTCTCTTCTTATATTGGATGTGCGCTCCCTTCTTCGCCTTCAGCCGCTGCCGCTGTCCACTGCTCTAGGGCTGTCCTGTATAGGAAAAGGTTGAATTACGACTTTTATTATAAACGATTATTTAAAAAAAACGTAACAATCAACTATCCTCTTTTGTGCGTGTACTTTTGCATTACTAAGTGAGGTATTCTCATTTTTCTAGTCATACTACTCATGATTCTATTAGGATCTTATTTTCAGGCAGAAGATAGTTGAGTTGTTAGTATACCTACCGTATTCACACAATATTGTGAGGCGAGGTCTTAATTTTTTTAAGTGTATGTGTAGGTAGTCATAATTCTGCCCAAATAAAAAAAATACTATAAAATCTAACAGAAACGACAAAGAAATAGATTGGTACGATTCTTTTACTACAAGGATTACGAACGACGAAATATACATATTTTTCATAGGAGCATAAGTTACTAGACCAGCAAAACTGGCAGTGACACGTGGCGGGAGTGCAGCACATATTCCCGTTAACGAGCTGGACTAATCCAAGCACATTACAGAAGACACTTTCACTCTGTTACGGTTCGCTCGACTCGTGTTACTCCTGATACTATGTGTTGATATCGGATTACTACTTCGTTCACCTTACTTTCGTTAGTTTTCTATTCAGATATCGTCACAGAAATGAAATTCCCTTGCGATTGGTTTTAATAGAAATTCTGATTGAATTTCAATTGAAGGTGGTTTGATTGGACATGTGTTGAACAGCCCTGGCGGTGGGTGGGGGTTATGTGAGGAAGTTTTGCCGGGAATTATGTTGGTACGTGCCAAAGCCATTATTGCTGCGAGAAAAGTTCATCAATTTCATTTCTGGCCCCATGCACGTACGGCGCGCGATCCGAGCCCGTGCCTCATTCCTAACTGATATCGATGTTCTTTTATTACCTTGGTATATAATGTATTTACTTACTTCATGTTCTGAAATGAGTTAAATAAACATTAAGAATTGAAAACTTTACATTAAATAAATTCAGCTTTACTGTACTACTGATAATTTTTACGACTGAAAATATAAGTTCTAAGTTAATATACCTAAGTATCTAAGTACCTTCAGATCTGAAAGAAAAATCATGAAATGTTGCTAAACTATCACAGTACTACCGGATTAACATATTTTTTTTTGTTGCGCACGACAGGAGAGTGATATTTATGTGTTGTGTGGAAAATCTACTGAAGTGAAAGTAAGTGGTCGCGCACGCGTCCAGTTGTTAATGGAATTATTGAAATCCAAGTGCATTTGAAATTGCTCAGTAAACTGGAACTTTCGAATTTTCCAACAAATATGACTTTATTGATGTTAAGAATGGGATAGCAATGAGATTATACCGTATTAGAACACTAATTAATTATATTACATGAAGGTAATTGTAGTGCGCTATGCAATTGTAAACATAAATTATTGTACAATAAAAATAATTTAATTGATATTAGTCACATTAAATCATTTTTTTTTCACGGAATTTAGATAGGAGGTAGATATCATTCTTCTAGTCTAGCCTAGGTCCTAGTGCTTGCTTTAGGCATATTCCCAAAATACTAGTTTATTTATATCTTTGTAAGTATTTATTGATCAAGCAGGAACAAGTAATTCTGTCAGGAAGTGAAGTCCATTTACGATCACTGGTATGCATTGGTAATGCAGTGATCGGTGTTAGTAAGTCTGGTTCTATTTGTCGTGATGGCAGCCGTAACGGGCCGCACAATAAGGTGGTATTAAGTGTTATTTTCTGCGTACGTGCACACGTTTAACTGAATGTAATCGGTGCAGTGGGTCCATCCATGCAGTAAACTGGGTTTGTGCTTCCATAAACCCGGATAAGAATATTTAATGTGTGTATGTTTGTGCGTTTTGGCCTATGTTCAGTTCGTAGATTGATTTAATACATTGATGAGAATATGAAGGATAGGTATCTAGAGGTATCCATATCCCAAGGTATAAGAGCTCCAAAAACATTGATTTCTCTTCTATATCATTGTGAATTAGAGCCGTTTAAAGTCTTACCTGTACCACAGTTAAGCTGATCGTAAAATGGGCTGTCAATGACTGAAAGATTTTAACGTGTCATAATGTGTCAGTTTGATTAGTCCTAAAACCGTAACCTGTAGCGTACTAGCGAAGTAGTGGCCATTCGTGTCTGTGTGGTAGTTTAAAATATCAAAATGATGGGTGCGCGGTTGGTAGACGACCCCAATTAGCTGCGGCTGGGGTGGTCAGGTGGTCATCGACGGTCGCGAGTGCAGGGACGACAAGACCTCCCGGGGAGACAACTAACAGACCTTGACTGTGTAGAGTACCGTCACAAAGGCTTTCTAGCTCTTGCGTTACGGGCTAGTATTGTGCGACGTGGTGGCAGCGTCGGGTTGCCTGCCCGCCACCCCCGGCCCACGGCCGCCGTCATTATGTGTCATTAGTTTTGCGACACTGACCAAATGACTGGTCTGCGATATCGGATGACTCATTCCGTTCGTGATTAGTCTATTTAGTTTGTCAATGTCTGTAGAAAGGTAGTTTCCAGTTCCAGTTACAGTTTTACCTACTGCGTTTAATGTTGTTGATTAATGCTATTAAATATAATTTAAGCTTTAACTACGACTTACTCATAAGACTGGCCAGCAAGAGTTTCTATTCGGTTTGTTGCTATCGCTGAAGCCGATTAATTTTCTCTATAACATGATTGTCAAGATTACAAATTCATTCACCCCATGATTATTGTCAGTGCATGCTGTGCATGATCAGTGTATGTTAAATTAGTTTGTAAATATCCGATAAGATAAATTGTAATTAACGACAGCGCTTGCTGAGATCGCTTCGTGATCAGGCGCCCTAATACCATAAATTAAAATTAGCGCCAATAGCAACAACAGATCGATGTTTTCCATTAAACCGCTTTTTTATGTTATTTGATTTCTGAACCACGGGGGAGCTGTAAATACTCATAAACTTCAGGAAGACATAAGACCTAATATAAAAATTTTCGGTGTTTCTGATTGACTTTCAGATGAAAATTTCCAAACTTTTACATTTTGTTTCTAAATCTTCCGGATGTAACTTCAGTCGGTCTCAAGATAAATACGAGAAGCGAGACAGAACCCATTTGTGTACAGTAATAAGTCTAATCAAAGTAGTTCCTAAAAACAGTAGGTAATTACACGCACGGCTAACGAGAGCGGGCGGTGGGCAGCCGTGAATTTATTCGGAGAGGCTTCCCGGCGCGGCGCGCAATGTAAAGTGTATATCTGAAGGAAAACGTTTCATTCCCGCCGGAATATAATCGTCCGGTCGTAATTTATATTGTCTGCTGCAGAGGCGAGTCCCGCTGCACATTCATTTATTTTATGTGCCATTTACAATTGTCGGTCGATGGTCAAGGGAGCGAGTGAGGGGCGCGGGGTGGAGCGCGCGGCGCGGGGGGCAGGACGACGGTGCCTTCGCATTATAAAACCGTGCGGTCATCTGCGAACTCCGTAATGGTATTTGTAATAGGAGCGGTCCGCATGAGCTGTGATGACCGCCTCACAACACATGGGTCTGATGCTTTATTTATAAGATTAATGTGCTCCGTGTCCGATGCTTGCGGTTCGGTCCTGCTCTTAGGTGAATGAATATGTAAACCACTTGAGAAGATGATTCTAATTGATTTTTCAAACGGCGACAGATGGCAGAATATACCTACGTACATAAAGATCATGTTTTTCGTAATCATCCTGCAAGATTGTGAGGTAGATCAAAAATAATTACCATAACCGGTACAGAAATATGCACCTAATCCCTGAAACTTTTCATCAAAGTCTATGGTTTACCAAGAAGATACTACAGCCCAACTTTTTAATTAAGATTTTATAGCCGTGGATTCTAAGTGCCATGTCCTTCTTTAAATATGCTAATGGTCGAGTGCATTCTATTTGTGAGCCACTTAAAACAAAGTCTAGAAAGAGGAATTCATAAAACCCAATTACAGTTGAAGCGTCTCCGATAAAGAAAGTTCCTAATTTTGTAGAATTCTCCATTCTTCTTTAGTATTTAATTGTCAGTCGTTGCATTTTTTCGCATGAAAGTCGAACGAGCAGCGTCGGCAGGCAAGAGGCTGAGTGGCTCTGTATTCTTTTGTTTTTTAATTATAACGCCGGCGTCCGTGGGGTGACGACCCCCCTGCCAAGTTTCTGGTGGAGGTGCTTTCTTGTTAAGCGCGGCGGCGGGCGCTCGCCTCCTACGTGCCTCGGCCATTCATTTCGTAGAAACTTATAACCTGACCCGCGTACTTATGAGCGTCGCCAATAAATATAGCGATGACCGGAGGCGAGGTCCTTGTCGGACGGGCGCGCGCGGCCGCCGCCCGAGCGGGACGGCGCACGCGGAGGTTGCCGTCGCTCGCGGCGAGGCATTGTTAGCTAAATATCTAGGTGGTCAGTTGGGCGGGCGGGGGCTGGGGTGCCTGAAGACGGGCGGGGGCGGGCGGCGGACGTGCCGGCCCGGCGCCGGCCGATGTATTGAGCGCGTATTGCAGACGCGGTCACGCGCTGCAATATTGCGTTCGCTCTGCGATATTGCCCCTCGGTAACTCAATTTGATAAATTGTACAAAGTTCGCTTGCTCTGTATTGCCATCAACTAGTTCGACGGATTGCCGCACATAACGTTACTTGCATGATATCTAACACAAGCTTGGAATTGTGAGATACGTGTCTAGGTAACTTATAAATAACAATGAATGAGTTTGAATTGATTAATTATCATCATGATCATCTGCCTAGCCTTTTCCCAAGTATATTGGGGTCGGCTTCCAGTCTAACCGGATGCAGTATTTTACATGGAGCGACTGCCTATCTGACCTGAATTGAATTAAATTTATTAATATGAATAGGTATTGACTTGACAATAAAAGACTTAATTTTACGCTTGAGATTAAAAATTACGTCAATGTTATAACATGATACACATTCATTTACAAACGTTTTAATAGGTTCAACGTATATTCAGACTTACATAGAAGTTCCTGCTGTAATTTTTTGTACATAAAAATAAGCCAACAGTATACAGGAGGCCGACAATATCGGGCGGGCGACACCGGGCGCAAGTTATGTGTGTAGCGCCCACCACAAAATTGTGTCTTTACGAGCACGCGCGCACTACTACAAGCCTTTATGTTTTTGTTTCAACTGGTCAGTTTTTTTTTGGCGGACGTATACAGAAACACTGTATTCGATTAGAAGTGGTATTTTCAGGCTGTTTGAATGGGGTGAAACTATTATCGAAGCTGTAATATTTATAACTGTTAAGCGACAAACTAAAAAACAAGTTTTGAAAACATTGAAATTGATTATAAAATAAAAATATGATTAAACATACCTATTGGGAAGTGTCTCAAACCACATCACTTCTTGGGGTAACAGTTATATAGGTACAAATTTTAGGAATCTTTGGTACCTATAAAGGAATACATAAGTAAAAAAGGTTCTTTAGGGCTTGTTATAAGGATCTGTTATATGGACGCAAATGTTTCGCTACTAACTTGACCTGTACCTGAACTATAAATAAATATGGTACAGATAGGTATTACTACACATCAGTAGTTCAAAGAAAATCACTCGAAGCTACTTAATGGTGTTAGAAAGTGATGGCTTAACCACCTGTTACCTCACGAACTGCTACAAACTTTAACCCGTTGCTGCTCTATGTTAAAAAGTGCCATAAAGAAGTTTTGTATTGCAGGCATTCACTTGTGCATGTAAACAGATCAAACTTTAAATTGATTCATGTATCCTTGGGTCCCAATTTTTTTTTAAGGATCAAAGTATTTCTATTAACAATAAGTATATAGAAAACAACTATTTTACAGTCGTCTATTTCAGTTATGTCTAGCTATAACAATAAAATAGCGTCCGTTTTCTTTGAAGAAACGACAAATTGATTAATTAATTAAAATTTATTACTAATTTGTTTCGGAACTAACATTGATGACCAAGTTATTGACTTCTATAAAATCCTACAAATAAATATGCCTTTTTTGTTATGCATCATAATGACGACAACAGTTGGCTGAAAAGGAAAAACAGATGTAGCGGGAAGTGTTCGGCGGGTGTGCGGCCGGGGCGGGCCGGAGCGGGCCGGATGCGGGTTGCGTGTGGCCGCGGGTTCAGCTCGGAAAATGATTTATATTGTTTGTGTAGCGGCGGCGCGGGGGACTCGGGGGGTGCGGGGAGACGCTTTCTCAAGCAGATCCAGTCCACTGCAGATATGGGCGAGTATTATTATTGATCCGGCTCGGGCGGTCGGCGGTCGGCATTTCCTACCGCTCATACTCGGGCGGGCGGGGGGCCAGCCGCCGCCCGGCATATTTATTGAGGCGCACGGGACGGCACACGACGTAAAACTTATTATAACGACGCAGACCATCTACTACGGTGCACTAACCTTTAATGAGAGGCGTAGGGCGCCGCGACGGCGGAGGGGCGAGCTCCGCGGCTCCTCACCCAATCCTAACGCGTTATGATATTATATCAACTCATATCGGCCAATCCCTGCTCGTTATGATATTGTAGGCGGGCGGGAAGTGCAGCCGACAGTTTTCCGCGTAGGGCGGGCGGGTTTATGATATACAGTTATGAATATAATGGGGTGCGCATCTGGTTTGTACCTATCAGGTACGAGCTGGTTTTTATATACGTGCTTATTTATGTGGAGGATAATTAACTTTATATAACTTTCAGGACTATATTAGTTTTCTCTGATTAGTTGCCGTTGTGTTAATTTTTAATGTGAACGCGCCCTCACACTAAAAATTACCTCTTCTTACAAATTTTGGATCGTAATTTTATCTTAACATAGGTAATTTAAGTATTGTTTTGCCAAATGGGTAGTATAATAATAGATAATTATGTTGACACTAGAGAACTTTCGGATTTAACTTTTTAATTTACAAAAAAGGTCATTCGTGAGAAAAATTTTACATCTTAATGTTTAATGTGTTACCTCTTTATCAAATTCACGAAGGCAAATAATAATATTAATTCACCAACCATAGATATTAACAAAAAAAGTTGTTAAAAAAAAACTAGAATGTTTTTGATAAACAAATTGTTTGTATGATTGAAAAGAAACCTCCACCGCAGAGTCAGAGGGTACGCACCTATTATACCCAGGGGATCAAAGTTCATACCCTGCGATGTTTGTTTCGCCTTGAGATCAATTTTACACATTTTCCTCAAATTCACATGGAAACGGCATGTAAAAATCTAACTCTATGATGTAGAAATCGAGCCAAAAACTACATAGTAGATTTTAGAAAGGTTTTTATTAAGAATATAGACACACATAATTATAACTAACTAGCGACCGGTCCCGGCTTCGTACGGGGCCTTTGTTACTCAGGGATAATGTAGTTTACTAATGGTGAAAGAATTTTTGAAATCTATTCAGTATTTTTTGAGTTTATTCGCTAAAACAATACATGCAAATCTTTCCTCTTTATAATATTAGTATAGATATCTAAAGTTTCTCTTAACATTCAATAAGTCCATCAAGCCTCTTCTAAGGTAACCCAGTTATTGTCTAATGCGACTTTAAGTCGCTTTATTAGCACTGGTTGGATCTTGTTGTATACTGAAATTTAAATAGTTCGAGTTTCATAACACTAAATAAAGCTGAGTTTACACTTGTCACCGTGCCCTGCCGCGCTGGTCGTCAGCCTTGGTCTTATGATGACATTTCAGCGACGCTCTCTCCAATATCACATTCTCCATTTCGACTGTGAGCGGAGGAACGTTTGATTTTATTTTCGTCGATTTTGCTGAATCGTGACCTGAAACGTAGATAAGGATTTGTTGCGCAACTTTCATCTGCGACTTTGTCGAGCCTAGCGATAATTCTGATTTAATACCATTCAACCTTCTTAGTGCGAACGTTGCCAGAGTCTGGCTCAGAAATTTTCTTTTGTTGTTTTCTCTTGAATTACCGAACACAACACACAAATCTAGTTCTCTATAAAATCATACTGTTTATAATAAACTGAGTCTTACTTCCTAATTGTTTAGAATTCGTTGTAATAAAAGCGTATTGAATTAAACAGCGTCCTTGTTCAGCAAATGAGTTGATAATAAAACGATAATAAACAAGCGCCTTTGTAACAAACTATAACAGATCGGTAATTGCTTCCACGATACCTCCTCGCGTTATTACGCCTTTTACGACGCCGTATGGGGTGAATAAAACATTTTTACGAGCGGCCATGGCTGCTATAATACATACACGCACACACATGGCTAGGTACATACAGGTAATAAAGTATAAACTCAATATATACACATTTGTACCTGTCCCTTATGTGTCGAGATCGTAACGCCGATATAAAACTTCATTATAATAAGACAATGGCAGGTACTTCAATGTATTTTTATGCGAGGAATTGTGTGGAGTCATTCATCACTTGGGGTATATATTCGTGTGTGAGATCCATTTCACAATCTGACTTTTGAAAAACTTTGAAAAAGTTCAGACTTTAAAAAGCGCTTATTTCAAACATCGGTTACAGAAATTTCGATTGGTGAGTAGCGTTCTTAAAAGATTAAAAAAATAAATCCTAAACAATCTACAAAATAAATTAATTTTTGCAACAACAAAAAAAATATGAAGAGGTTGCTTTTTGTGATGTAGCAACCTTATGCAGCTGCCTGCAAGAACTGTCGAATAATTATATAACTTTTGAAATAAAACCAGTCAAAAAATTCTTCAAATAATATTTATTAGATCAGATATTACTCGTATTCCTCGAAACCACTTTTAATTGCAATTGGTCTACATCCAGTTATCCACCACCACCACAGCCCTATAATAAGCTATTCAAATCATAATAAAAGTCGGAAGTCCTGGCTGGGTGCACACTACACGGGCCACGGACCCAAGGCCCACGGGTAGCGGGTGGACACATGGCGCGACTCACTCAAATAGATTGCGTCATAGCGTAATGTCGTCCCCGAGCGCAAAACAATTATAGACACGAAATGAATAAAGTATCGCGTCCACCTCCACAGTGGCAGCGCTCTCGTTTCATCTCAACGACGTTTTCTTTGTAATTTGCTGTATACGGGTAATGTAACATTTGTTGAACGAAGATACAATATATATTTTTTTATTTTTTACTCTGGGGACACTTTTTCGACCCTCGTCCGAGCGGTCTCTTTGAAAAGTGGACATCGGAACGCGAGGGAAGGAGCCCCCGAGGACACTGGACAGAAAATGCGTTGTAAACATTGCGACTACATTCAATTTCCCGTCATTTTTCAAACTGATAAATAATTCTGTCATCGAACGTTCGGACAGGGGTCGCTATGAAGTGATTGTCAATGGAAGGACGCCGGCGCCGTAAAAAATAGCGGCCGATGAGACTCGGCCTCTGCTTCTCGTATGTGTGCGATAAATTTCTTTTTTATTATCAGATATCGAGGGACTCGGGAATCGAATAAAGCGCTCATATTTAATTCATAAGATACCGGCCATACAACACTACTCCGGACTATTTTATTTAAGATGTTGAAAGATTACGGATACGGATGCGTGCTTATTCTAAGCAGTACCCTCGACCAACTTCTGACTTTATCAATCATGCATCGGTGGAAGTTTGACGTAGTATTCAATACGTTACAGCAACCCACCCATGCTTTGATTAAAAAGTCTCACTTTTCAAACTACTTTTAAAATTAAATATCATAGGGATATTTTTCCCTACGATATTTAATTTTAAAAGTAGTTTATCTTATTTAGTTTATGTATCTTTAAAAAAAGTACGTTAAATTAATAGAAAAGTAATATTTAATCGAATCGATTGCCAACTTTCAAATATTAAATTACTGTTTAGTTTAAATAAATACTAATTTTTATCAGAAGTTTTAAACTTTACTTGCTGTTCAATTTATTGTCAAAAATATAAAAGAAAGTAACATACACAATAAAATAACACGAAAACGGGAAGGAAATAAATTCAAATTATTTAATTTATCTTGGTGGCAGTGCGTCTTGTGTCCGGCAGATGTGTTCAATACATTTAGAGTCCAGGCGAGAACGGCCGGGGGTCACTAGCGGTATTAAATAACTCTCCGACAGCTAAATGAGTAGGGGACGCGAATAACCTCCACGCGGGATTATTCTGAACGTTTTCCATATATTTCTGCAGAACAGTTTAAGTGTGGATTGTTAATGTGTTCATGTTGGTATTGAAATTGTTTAATGTTGTGAGCATCTGCTGATTCTTAAATAGTGATGATAAATATCTGTTCTTTTGAATATCTTTCTTCTAGATATACTTGGACATAACTACACTTAGGAATATTTGCCATAAATCGTTTTCTTTTTCCTTAGCCTTTATTTACTGCTGGCAAAGGCCTTCCCACAGCCTTCCACTTTTCTCTAAAAAAATATCAATAAATCGGTTTAATTGATTATAAAAAACCGGTGGCCAATGGCATGTTTTGGAGAGCTATGTTTTTAGGTTGGAAATAAAGGTACGTCTGTTACATTTCACTCGGAAAAACAACGACTACGAATGAATGAATGAGGTTTATTCACAACTGAGGGCAAGGAGACAACTGGTTAGGTTGGGGTAAATTATGTTTTTTTTTTTAAGTAGATTTTTAGCGGTGTTCGACCTGACTACTCTGAAAAGAACCAGACGGTAGAGACCCCAACTTACGAACAGTAAATCGTGGGTTCGAACCCAGACAGGCGCATTACTTTGTGTAATTTATTTCATCAACACTGCTCTCAAAACGGTGATGGAAAACATCGTGAGGAAACCGGCATGTCCTAGAACCAAAAAATTCGAAGACATGTGACATCTACCTATCAGCACTGGGCCCGCGTGGTGGATTATAGCCCATTCCCTCTCATAGAGAGGAGGCCTGTGTCCCAGCAGTGGGAACATTAATAGGCTGATGATGATGACTATGGCTTCTAAATACATGTTTTTTTTTGGTTTTCAAGCAACGAGGACAAACCGAACAATGTAAAATAATGACGAAGGCAAGTATTTTATCCAATGAATACCAAACATCACGATTTCATTGATTGTCATTAAGTAAAGCGATCCCAGAATAGTGTCGGAGCTCAGAATAACCCTCTGGATTTGTTACTACCCGTCGTGGTAAGGAACAATAAAGAAAATTACGATACCGACCTACCTATACCACCTTGATTAGTACGTCGTAGTTTTATTAAAGTTATTGCAGTGTATTAACTGGTGTAATTTAATATATTGACATATTTGTGCATATTGGGTTGTGTATTTCTATGATTAACCTAAATAGAAAACACGTAAAGACCACCACACACACACATACACTTTATTTTTACAGAACATCAAATATCAATTGACGCAAAATTATTTTTCTTCCAACTACGCTTTAATTTCATCACAATCACACTAAAAACTCAGTACAAAGCGAGTCTTTAATGCTCTAGAGCAAAATGTATGAAATTTCATTATTGCACAGTTTTTTTTTTTATCGCACCAAAAGGTGCCAATCTCAATGGATTAGCTCTATTCAGCCAGCCGATATCAATACTTTTTATTATCTTTTTATTATTCGTTTCTATCCTACTTGTTCCAAATTTAAGAAAATGATTGCTGCTAACTCTGATTTAATATAAATTTGCCCAACAAAACTCTTAACCTTACGTTTAATAATTGCTCAAGAATAACTTTTAATTTCAATAATTAAACTTCTATTTTAACTGTTTGATATGAGTTTCTTTTATCTACTATTCCTATAGGTAATAGTTGAAAGAAAAGCAGATTACTTTATTAAGACTATTAAATGCACCGCGCTTCCGCATTAGGTGTGTCATAGACTATTATTGTTAATTGTAACTCCTTTCCGTTTTATTTATTCATAATGATTTCAATACAAAAATATGATTATGGTAATTGAACAGAAGTTTTAATTAACTTCTGTTGTTGACTGTACGTCAAAGAATTGCGCCATCTATGAGGCAGAAACGTAGACACGTCCACGTGGACTCTTCATCTAATGGCCGAAATTAATATTGAATCCATGATCCAAGATAGAAATCGATCGTCGGTATATACAATCTATGGATCGATCTCCAAACCGCGTCCTAATAATGAAAAAAGACGATCCTGCTGTCGCTCAATCTGCAGATATCTTGAAATCCTTTCCCTCTTCGTCATTCCGTTGTACGCAAAATTTATAAAAATAGACATTGTTCGTTTGTTTGTAATAATAAAAAGCTAAGCATACCTAAGCTTTAAAAAACTGTTTTAAGGACTTTTATTATATATTTACCGAAGACGTAACAATTCTATTAATACGAACAAATTCGTGATAAAATTCAAAACGTGTTAGGTAAAAAGGAATGTCACGACACGGCTAAAAGCTAGGACGCGTTTTATTATAATAATTGCATAATTTCAGTCAACAGTAAATTTACTGCTAATTTTGACAGCCTAAACCTAAAAGTAAACTCCGCATCATCCAGACTTTGCACGTAATTCACCCTTTTAATTCTCCGCGAAGAAGCGCGTTGACGTCTTATTTCTTCACCAGCGTCACTATCGGTACTATCCCAATCTGATAATCGAGCCAGAACTTCCAAATCACTATCACTGTCACTATCACTGGAGAATATTGACAATGCCATTTTTCAAATAAAATCCGTGAAGTAAATCTGCTATCTCAGGAAATTCTAAGATTAAGATTTGGATTGTTTACACAGATCAAAACAAACGTCAAATTCAACGGATATGTTATTGACACACTCCAACTGTCATTTTCAAACAGAGGGCAATCTGTAGTCTATGATCCGTCCTGTCAAAGATCGATTAGTTGAAAAGATTGCTATTGCAATCCGCGGATCGCTTGTAGCTACACTTTACTACATATCTGGATTGAATTTTCGATCTTAAATCTAGAGATATTGGATTAGATTGGTTATTAATTTCGGCCGTAAATAATGTTGCAAGCACAACAAGAATAAATAACTGTGTGCATGCGCTTCGAATTAAAGTGCCAGTAAGTTTTCTGAGTTTTTTTATGTAAGGTGATAGACTGGTTGGTATATATAAAAATATCATTCTACACTCTTTATTAAATATTAATATATTGGTTATAATAAATAACATTACACTACATTAACATTGTATTACAGCTCTTCAGTGTTAGGTACGTCGTTTTCTGTAAATTCTTAATTCAGAATTCAGGTCGATCTTGAAGAAGGGATGAGACAAAAATAATACAACATATCTTCAGTTCGTCTTCAATCTCAGTGAGCAAACAATGTCATTGTTTAGTACACGAACCGAACATTCCTCACAAAGCCTTCTCGCAAAACATATCCAACGAAACCGATTGATATTCCGTCTAGTAGTGTTATTTGTCTGGACAAAACGAAACAAGAACCTGTATAAATGTATTAATTATTAACAAACGCTTGTGCTATTCAAATCTCCAGTGTTGTTTACGGCAAATGATGTAGAGATTTCTTCAAAATCCATACAGCGATCGGTACGAACACGCCTGATAGGAACTCAGTTTATATTTTATTCATACATTGTATTGTTGGAATATCAATTGCCTCGCCCGGCGGTAGGTAAAGGGTACATTTCCAATCCGCACGGGATTCACTTAGATTTGAAGGAAAATAGATTTCGATTTCCAAAGCTGCGACAAAGCAATCCGATATATTTTTCAGACAGATATTGCTAGCGATTTCTTTTGAGCTTTGAAATATAAGGGAGGGAATTTAAAAAGATTCCATGTATTTTCTTTTCTATATAGAAATAAAAAGTTATAGAGTTGAGTATTTGTTACTTAAGGGTACTCACCCCTGGGTAGTTTAGTTTTTAGTGAATGTGGAAACTTTTTAAATGGTCCTGTGTAAGTACCGCTACCGATGCGTTTTGTTTGTCCATATTAGAGAATAAAGTCTTACATGATATCTACATTCAAAGAATCTGTTGCATAATAATATTCTAATAGATAACCTAGTTAACTAGACTTAGGTAACGAATATAGATAAAGATTACGTATTCGGTAACGAATAAGGATAATGATCAGTACATCTAGTTTTAAAACATAACATGAGGTGACGTGTAAAAGTGTTTTGTTAAACCAATTTACAGAAATAAATATGATTTACATATTCGTGTAACATTATCACGCATTTTGCTTGGTGGCCCAGTGAAATCCAGGGGACAAGATAATCTTGAACATTAAGCCATCTAGGTAATTGTCTATAGTTCTTCACCTTGCCCAGGTTATGCTCAAAAATACTGTCATATTATTCGTAAAAAGTGATTTTTCCTGTGTTAAATGCATAATTAAGGTCCTTAATTACTGCAATTCTACCTAGATAAAAATGTCAAGGGAATAATGAGTTTAAAAAGTCGGAAAGGTCATCGTCGTCGTTTAAATACAGAGACGGTTGTTTCCTCTTTTTTAATTTTGGCAGGCAGACAATGCAGCAATGGAAAACAGTAAAGGGGAGAACTCCAACCCCTTTCCGAAGTGATTAATTTATTATGTTCTTTGTTACTGTTTTGATTTTGGTAACATGAAACAATAAGACAACGTTAAAGTGTTCATGACGCCAACTTGATATCTTTTGAATAAATAATTAGACTAGTTAGACATGTTTAATAAATTATTGTAACTACCTACTTTATTATAATTGGGTAGGCTTCAAATACTTCAAGTTATTTTTTCCAGCTGTGAATTGATGGTTTGCAAATTATAAGAAAACGTTATGCAAATCCAAGTACTCATTTATGATAACACAATATCAACATATCAAGATAGGTATGTAATGTATACTGCTAAAAGCTCCGGTATAAGTTATGTATCAAACCCGTAAAAGTATCACTCGTGCAATATAAAAGTTAACGACACAAGAAAACGCGTTTTCCACAACATTAAAGATAACAACAATACGGGGGCGAGCGAGTGTAGAGCCTCCCGCGAGGGTGGCGGGCGGGGGTCGAGAAAAATTCAATATTAATATGAAGGAGGTGCGAGCGAGAGGCACTCTCTGTCCCCCTCACGCGGCCAATGGCGAGCGCCGCCGCCGCTGCGATATGATGAATTTATGGATGTAATAAAAGCGAGGTGCGCGATTGGAGGAACGGTCAGGGAGAGCTTATTTTCTTTTTATTTTCATATTTGGAATGTCGGTCTTAAGTCGCTTGCAGTCCGTCGTGCACGTCTGACGTTTCTTCTCTGGGCTCTTGGAGTGGGTATACCCCACCATTTGATGATTTATATTATGTTGACGCATATATGTGTAATACATGTTACATACAAAGCACACACATATGAAAGCTTCATTCTCTTTATTGACGAGACAACTTTCTATATAAATTCGTTTTTTTGTAGCACTTGCTTTAACTAACGTTAATTAAAATGAAACATTGTATTAAAATCGTCTTATCACATTGAATGTTTTCGAGACGTTGAAGTTTGTGTGGTGAGGCTGAGGGGCACTCGTTGTACAAAGGCTCGTAACTGGCAGTTGATTGAGGCGTGAACGACGCTCGACCGCCGGTCGGGGTTTCTTTCTTGATTTGCTACTCGAGTGGCCGAAACGACACTTCTATTTGCATGAGCTGATTTTGGGTATTTCGTTTTAAATCAAGGAGATGACGCTAAGACCGAGAATACGTAATGCGATGTCTTTCAGGTGCCTTTGTGTTGGGTCGTGTTGTTTTCGAAAATAGAAATAGGAACTTATTTGTAGTTTTTTTTCCTGTGGAAAAGTTCTTCTTGTTGAATGTAGAGATAACTGCGAGACTGATTGCTCATAAAGTCTTGGCCTGTTATCGTTTAATGATGAGTACTTACTTACTGTACGTTTTTACAAAACAATATTGTCCTGCGGTCTCAGGTCAGTGATCTGAGATCAAGAGGTTGGGGGTCATCCAACCTTCATCCCGCCTTATTAAATACAGGGTCACAAGACCCTGTACTGGTGTAATAACTAAATATATACGTAATAACTAAACTATATACAATGATAACGTTGCTCAAAGATTTTCCACTGAACGTGATCACACATTAAGTTATCAAAGAAGCGAAATTATGTCACTAGACCTGAAAACGATACAATAAAAATGTAACGTGAAACACTAAGATCATTACAGAGCACCAAATCCAATAAAAATAAACGAAACCTCTTACAAAGCAGCTATACGTCGGTGACTGATCAGTACATTATGTGAAGGGAATTGATACCGTCAATATAATGCGTCGGATTGAAAACCGTTCAAAAGGCAGAGCCGTGACAGCGCCAAAGACAACGCAGACAAAATAAATAGGAGGGTACGGATCCAGCCAGGCGGAAGTATTGGGGATCCGCCACCGCCGAGTTTTGAAGTCCAATTATATCGGAGGCAGGTGGCGGCCTCAGGCATGATCTGCCGACGGCACTCAACCCTTGCTGAAGAATCACTGCAGACGGTGGTACTCTTTGAACGCAATTAGTCACCTGGATTCGACAGCTTCTGTTGTGCTTCTGCGTTTATTAATCGGTTAGTGTGGGTTACGGAAAATCTTTGGGTTTGATTAATGAGTAAATAATGTTGGTATTTGTTGGAAATTAGAGCGTACACGTAGTTTTAAGTTTAAAAACAGAGATGCTGTCCTTGTCCATATCTCATCAATTTCATCAGTTTTTTCTTTTGCATTTAATTTACCTCTGAACGAGTTACCAATTAATTGTAGATATCTATTAATTAAAAGTGTACTTAATAAAATATAGGTATAAATGAAAATACTAGCACACAGTTAGAGAATTATTTACTTTAAAGTAACATGTACTGTAAACATACGTTTATAATGGCATTCCAACAATAGATGGCATAGATAGCACACAGATACCTACATATTTTACGTATAGAGAGAGCACTTCACCGTAACAGTGTAGTGGAGTACAAAGCCGAAGTTTTCCCCGCAGCGAGATTCCTTTTTCTTTGTTTGGTGTATTTATTGTAAATCTACTCATAGCAGCCCGCCCGTTAGAAGTATTCCGACATAACTTTTGGCTCGAGCACCTTATGTACCTACTGTTGGCTACGTTCTGTTTAAATGCTTTTATTTTTTTTGTTTTCTGTACATGGTTTGCGTATTTTTAGAGTCAACTTTTTTGTGATATCTTGTCGGTTTGAGGTAGATAACGCCGAATGGTAAAAAGATTTTGTGCTGGATATGACTTGGCAAGTTTTGTTCATGATATTGCTCATCTTTATTAGTTGTCTTCATCACGAAAATTCATGGCCTGGTATCAACGACAAGCAGAAAATGTAGAAGAACATGCGAATTACTTTAGACAACGATCCAAAGATCATTATTTTGGCTATTCAGAAAATTCTAAAAAGAGGACCAATCCTGTTCCTAATAAAATGGTAATGTAACAATATGTGCGTCCAGGTTGTAGAGGATTAGCGACGGGTTCTGAAGTGCAGGCGAGGCGAGCAGCCAGCGCTGGTTAATATGATTTGCTCGTACGCCGAGCGCCGCGCTCCGCTCGCACGCTCTTGCTGACATTTTAAGCAACTTAATAAACTAGTGCCTCGTACCCGTGCATACTGCTTATTTTCTCTCGACTGTATGGCACGAATTTTAAAGTCAGTTTACTGCATTTAGTAGGAGAGGTGGGTTTGTATTATTGAATTTAGTAACCTGCTTAATGTCTAGTAGGAAATAGTATGTTATGAATACAATTTTAAAAGGATCCCTTGTTTTGGTTGTTCAACATGTTTTTCTATTAGCTGATAAATACTGTTTATTATATTAATTTAAGTACTGTACTGTAAATGCACATTATCATGTATATCCTCTACTGCAAATCTCGCAATCGTTAAGGTATACTGTAAGAAAACCTGATTCTGTTTTAAGCTCACCATTGTACATAAGCTATATTATTGCAATAAAGAATAATAATAAATAATCAAAACATGCGGACAAAAAGCCTTCGCCCAAAAAATTGTATTGACAAAACTATGGTTAGAAATAGTGACCATCAATATATTGTAATAAAAGTAAGTTTACAACATAACATAAATGCCCATTAGAGTCCGATGTGGCTACGGGAAGTGCTACAGAAGACGTGTAGTGGGCTGGGGGTGGTGGAGGTCCAGTCTTCAAGATACTTAAGGGGGCGGCGGTCCCTCCCCCCCTCGGCGCCGGACGACTTGCTTATTCTATCAAGCGTGGACGCACACACGCGCGCCGTGCACGGACGCGACGCACACACACGGCCCGCATTATACGGCCGGCCACCACTCCACTGTGTCAATACAATACGCTCTCTTCGACTGGACTTAGATTATTTAGAAAGCACTTGTAACGCTCATATAAGAAGCGCCGCGGAAGACGTATTCCGCGTCACAATGGCCGGTACGTGTCGGCAAGGGCTGAGACGGGATACGCGGAAAAGATTACGATCCTAAAAAAACAGCCCCCACTTGCGAATATACCTAATATTCTTTTCACAATTGACTTAGGGAGTCGGGATAGCTATTTAGTACTTCTGTCTTTCTACTATTTGAACTGTTTATAACGTTTTCTTTGACACGTTTCATCTCATCACTAAAATATTTCTAAACAATAACCTTCTTGTTTGGCAGTGACATGTATTGTCTCAAACCAGGGTAAAGCTGATTATTGTTAAATATGTATGCAGATCTGACAGATGCATTAAGCATGACAGGGAAAGCACCGAACACAAATATGTCTAGAGGGGAAAGACCACTAGAGTCATATCAGCGGCTACGAGAGGCGTGAGACTACGCCGCTGGACGCGGATTATGTGCTACGCGGCTACGGTGTAGCGCAGTGCTACGAGCGTAGCATTAGTCTGCCACCGAGATTGCCATACAATTTTTTTTAAGTCGGATTATTTCAGAAGCTGAAATTATTATTGACTTTAAATGGAACCCTAATGGCTATACATTTAAAACTATACCATAAACTAAATAGTTTTTCGATCATTACTTTGGTTTAGTTTAGCTTCATATCACTACTTGGTACCCTCCAGAATTAACGATCCTTTAAATTAATAAGTGTCAAAGTTTAACGGTGCCGTGTGAGCGTGTGTGTACAGCTACGTTCCTTCTCGGTGGCGTGACGCGTGTGCGCCAAGAGACATCGGCTCATGTGTGGGTACTTTCATAAATCTGTTGGGAGATATATGAGAGCGCAATTTCCGGTATCCGGCCATTAGCGCCGAGCTTTTATAAGCTTAAAGCTTAGGTTAAAGATTTTCTGGGTAGTTTAATGCGAATCTTGTAATAGGTACGATAAATTTTGTATAAAGTATGTGATTGCATATTAGGTGTCGATTCGGGAACTTTTAATGTGTGTAACTTGGCCTAATCTCTGTTCGTAGCTTGTGTCTACGACGCGGCTTCGACGACTCAGATAAATAAATGTGTATTGTGTTGTGGTCCCAGAAATAAAACGATTGTTTGTATATTTGTTCACTTCGGTTCTTGGAGACAAATGAAAAGTGCTACGAACAAAAAATGAGCGGTGTCCGAATGTGGGCGGAGCGGGATCCGTACGTCTGTGTCCGTAGGGGGCGCGGGGAGGTAGGGCGAAGGGGGGGGGGGCAAGCGAGAGCACCGACTTATTATTTTTATCGACCGTAAAAAGGTGCCGGACCTTGTGTGGACCCTTCCACGACGACTCCTCTGGAGAGATTCCAATTATTTACGGATATTTTGTTCCAAATCCCGAAAAATACTGTCCAGTAAAAGGGATGTGCTTACTTTATGCTTGAGTAGGGCCTATATGTTTTGAGAGCCGTTCGTTGATCTGCTTGAAGTTTAATTGAGCACAAACAAAGCATTCAACTTGTGTTGTACGAGCCCTAAATAAAAATTAAAACTCTCATATAATATTCATGAAGCGGAATAAAAAATGAAATCATTGATATTTAATAAAGGTAATTAATGAAATGGTGTGCATTTGTTCCGCTTGTCGTGTGTCACTCGCATGACAGTGTAATGACAGTGCAGCTGCAGCCCTCGACTTCGGCCAGGCTCGGCCCTGCTCGGCCCTGCTCCGAGCTGTCACTGTCTACTCAATAATGCAACAATGCACACTCATTGTTATACTAAAACACTCTGATACACATAAACATGCTAATACCAACATGAATCTAAGCCGTTGCACTTCACGTTCACTGATTTATTCAACTCCCCAAATATTTTACGGATTACAATCGTTCCTAAAAAATCTTTCTACAATTAAGGCGACAATCTTCATAAATCAATTTCCCCCGAATTGAATGTCAATAAGGGACGGCTGTTAAACGACGCGCCGTAAAATAAAACTTTCCGGAGGGCGGAAAGTTCTAAGCAAAAAGAATATTTACATTAATTCTCTTCATTATGTTTTGAAGAATAATCATGGTACCGCTTCCCATTCCACTCTCTCGATTGAGTTTTTATTTGAATATTTTTTCTCGTCGCTCCCTGAGTTCGTCTCTGTGTTACAAAAGGAAGTTTTTATTAGCATCTTAATGATTTTACGGCGAGTCCCCGGTTACACCAGCCTTTATGTCGTCAGATTTTCTTAAGTATTTTTTGTCGAGTTTTTTGCATCTTACATTATTAAAGTTTTCATTCCGTCGTTTAATGAAGCTCATTTCTTCTGTTCGCCCGGGCCTTGATTGCCTTTGTTTTGCATAAATGTAAGATTTCCATAGATTTCTTCCTAGCAAATCGAGTCAGTTCGAAAGACTTGGAACTCGTTCTTAAAGGGCCAATTAATTGTTATTTTAACTACTTTTCTATACGTTTTAATTGTTTAAAGGTGAATGTACTAAGATTGAAAGATCCTTATGGTACAATAGAACATGCAGAAGCAAACATGTTACATTTTCATAAATAGCCAGGAGCGGTTAGAGTATGATACGCCTAGTCGGAGGTACGGTGTGCATGCGGCGCTAGGCGCTAGGCGGCAAACGAGGCCGCTTGCAGATCCGATTTGTCCCGTCCGGCACGGTAATTACATTCATCTCTGCTCCAGACTGATTTATGCTGCGCCTGTGCGCCTTCGCCCTCTGTTCTGTCATTAACTACTTTTCCGGGCAAGTCTTACGCACCACAAAATAATAATCGTCCGGAAAATCGACGGAGGCTGTATGTAATGTTATGAGAGGAAGGCCGCTCGTTTTTCTCGGGTCGCAATCGAGTCCGAGATCTTGCTTTCTTTTTAATTTCCCTGCGGCCTCCTAATGAGGTCCCTGCGGCGGCGGCTCCGAGCCGTTATCTATGATATTCTTGAGGTTGATGCTTATTGTGCGTGTCACTGATGGCTTCCCTTTTTATTATCCTCTCGAACACAATTCAGTGGCCGCCCAAATGAGTTCTTCTCATTTGCTTTGCTCTCTTTATTTCTCTAGGCGGCAGTTTGTCTTGTGTCGCGACTTAACTTCTTTTAATTTTAATGAAATGGCCACCGACCGAGGACCGCCTTGACTTTATTTTTTCATGTTATTTTACTTTGAAACTGTACTGATAACGTCTTTTGTATGTAAAAATAATTTAAGTTATATGCATTATGTTTTGAGTACCATAGGGAGGGTTAAATAAACGCAAGGAAAGCCGGTGGTATTATGAGAGTAGAAGTAACAAATCACATGACCCCGCCTCCACTTATCTATTAAAATGAGAGATTATTGTCGGCTCACGCGATACGCCATACAATATTCGGGTGTTATTTTCACTGGATTGTCCAATATTGTCACAATCTCTATAGTAGGGCAATTAGAGACGTGTGACGCGTGGCGAGCACGTGTCGGGGCTCGTGCGCGCGCGCCGGGGCCTGCTCACGCGCCCGCACCGCACCGCCTCATTACGACCCAATGTTTATACTGTCCGCGACAAGAGGTGACACCGGGGTGTCGTGTCAAAAGATAACACCAAATAGTTATTTTGTCTTAAATCCTCAACAGAATGAGTACAACGGCATAATCAGAACGGTCCAAAATTGAACGAAAATTAAAATGACAGATGTTTTCCTGTCACCCCAACGCGATTACACCCAACCTCACTGAATTAACAAATGAAATTGCAACTGAAAAATTCGGGTATTAAGGAAATCCCCTTCAAGGAATTCACTTCATTTAAATATCGCATTTTTCTTGAAGATTATACCTTACGACAGCCATAAAAGAAAACAGGAGACCCGCCCCTCGATAATGCGACGAGCTTGAGGAATTTTTATTCCGCTCAAATCTCTCCTGACATAGGTATATTTTTGTGAGATCGCCTGGAGATTTTAATACCCGATTTTATTTAAATTCGTTTAGGCGGTGCGGGTGACTGCGCCCCTATAGACATTTATCGCAAGGGCGTGATTGTACTTATAAGCAGACAGAATTCCGGGACAAACGTTGTAACCGAATAAAAAACATTTATGAAAAATAAATATAGGTGGTAGAAAATGGAAAAAGTAAAATACAATGGAAGAAAAATTTGGGAAAAATCGTAACTCTGTGAAAGTAATAGAAAACTTGTTCTAATACAAATATCTATGTTTTGGTTACAAACTATACCTACTAAGAAAAGTTAAAATGTATGTAGTTGTAGGTTCAAACGTTGCGATGGGTGATCAGTCACTTAGCGCGACGTGTCATAGCGGCTGCACCGCCCGCGCCCCTCGGTGCAACTGCTCATCATTCTTCATTTGCTCAACCTCCCCGCACCATCATCCTCTTGACCGCACACCCCCATTATTATTTAATAGATTATCTTACAACTCTACCTAGCAAACTTTCTTGAGGGTGTTTTTCTACCAATAGGTACCAACTTTTCTTGTATTTTCTCAGTGGTATCCCTTCATCTGTCCACGAAGTAGACACAATAGTTAAACAATTGTGTCTCGAACTAATCGGTCCTAATCATGATTTATTGGATATTCGAATCTATGATGACTTGCAACCCTCATTCCCAAACTGCGAGCTAACAGTAGTCAGATCAGTCAGAAAAATTACAGTAATTTTTTCTCCTGTTTTTGCTGCTTCCATCTCAATGAATTTCACCGCCAAAATTTTCCTTACCATTTGTTTCCATCGCGTAAGATCTTTTCGTATGAGGCGAGTTCTGTGTTAATATATGTGCCCGGAATACCGTGGCCATATATTACGCCGACCTCTGGCGGACCGGACATAACAATCCTCGATTTGCTATAATATCGGTCGTGCGTCCCTGTCTGTTGCCGGCGGCAGGTGGCGCGAGAGAGCAAGCCAGGCGCGGGGTGGCGGCCTACGTGCCGCGTATAATAAGCATTTCATGCACGGGGTGCGGGCGCGGCCTCCGGGGTTACATACATACCTATTTCCCGTAAGTCGTGTACCTAACCGGACCGTACATTATGAGCTGAGGGTCAGCGAGTCTCGTGCGCCGTCTCTGTCGCGCTCGCCGTAGGAACGCAGCCCAAGCATAATTTCGTGTGATATATCGCACACGCTTGGGTCGTCGTGATGGACCTCTATGAAAATCGTCCTCCGTCCGTGGAAACTACTGGGCATTTAGACGAAAATAAAGGCTCTGTTCAAACAGCTCGCCTTCAATATGGGCAGTGTCGCATAAATAAACTAACCTGGATAGTTACTTTACGTCTGACTGTTTGTATTTATACGACGACGTAAGGTATCGCCCAAATATATTATATGGTATGTAACGTCGGTAGCGGTCGCTTTAGCGCGGAATTCATCTTCTATCTGTACGATTTATACACGAGGAGGCCGTAAAACGGAACAATAAAAACCCAAAACAGCAATAAATTTCAAGCAATAGACGCAAAGGTTCGAGCGCGCCTTATCAATTCCTTCCACGCATGGGATTCGAATCGCACAATAAACTTATGACGCAAGCTTCTGACTCTTGTTATCTAAAAAAAGCAAGGGGTTCATGGTAACACCAGAAACAGAATGACATTACTGTAAGATTTTGTGAAAAGTAAATAGTTGAATGCTTAGAACCGCTGTTTACAAGCAATCAACACTTAGTGGACAGTTGTACGAGGGTCGCAGGTAGGTAAAACAAATAGTGGACAAGCCCGCTGCCCCCACAAGGGGAGGGTCATCTTAAAGGACAAGGAAATGCGGCCGGTGTGAAAACAGAACATGTTCTTTATGCATTAGTAATGTCTTGTAATTGAAACCGCTTACAACGTTGACCAAGCCTTAATCTTGAATTTAAATCTTGCCCGAGGATTGAATCTAATTTTGCATTCAGTTATTAATGACCAGCACGTGGTGGCTATTCGCCTCCGCCCAGTCTACACTGAAGAGCAGGGAGGCATAAGGAATTTAATAATAAGAGTAACATTGTGGTGCGCGTACACAGCTATTAATAATTCGTGAGTGCGGTCCGGCGCTCTTACAGTGCCGATTCATTATCGTTACGGTCTCGGCCCGACGGAGATCTACGATATAGCTCCCTGATTGACCCCGCATTAAAAATTACATACAAACAGATAGAGGAAACGGACGCTAATAACGGACCCGTGTACTTTCTTTGTTTCGATTCGTTTCCGAGACCGATCAAAAATTTATAAGCGCACGTACCCGATCGATCGAGGTTGCGGCGAGCATTCATAACGTAATTGGCGCAGATTGTACGTAAGAATGGTTCAGGTACTATTTAATGGCCGCTTTGATTCGTTAGGTTAATTTCAGAGGGGCCCGGGAGGGTAAGCTCCGCAGTGGTCGCCGGAGGGTCGAATAAATATGTCCCAAAGAGTTAAGTGGGAGAGAAGTGCGGAGCGGAGACCGCGTCCGACGTTTGCTCTTCCACTCGTGTTGTTGCACCACTTATTACACACAAAGTTCTGTTAAAGTTTCCTCCGACACTCGAGCGCGAGTTTAATTTACTCGATAGTGTAAATAAAGCGGGCGGAGTGGGAAGTTTCGCGGCGAGCCCCTGGCGACGGCGACGCCGGCGACACCCGGCTGCGGTCCGCTGATAATAACGTCCCGCCGCCTGGGACTTCCTTATTAATCGAGAACGACAAATTTTAACGACAAGAATTAATGAATCTCGTTACACGGGTTAATCCCCCGCTCGTAAAGTGTGCGCTCCGAGGCAGTAACATGCGCCTCGCGCGGGGCGGCAGGACTCCACCACCGACTCGGCGCCTCGCACTACCTGCACACGTCACACGTGCTTAACGCTGTCTTGTAATGTTCACACCACTCATAACTCTTAGTATTATATTTTAATAACACGCATTTAATTCCCTGTCACTAATTGCGTTGTTTCAAGTACCCAATAATTAACACTTGTAACTTTTAGTTGATAAAGCAGTTGAAGATTTGTCCAAGACACAATGGTTAAAGGACAATTAAAAATTAAAATTGTCATGTGAGGTCGTGTGTCAAGGCGGTAAGATGAAACGAGTGCGAAAGCCGACTTGACTGAGGGAATCCAAGATATATCGTCCAGTTAACGACCATGTGCGAATGGAACTTTATTGTAATTGCCTTTTGTAAGATCGGACAGGGTCATTACGGACCGTCCTCACAAACCGACCTCCCGTTTGCTTCAAAACTTTTCTTGTAGTAGTTAACTATAGACATTTGGTTGCTAACTTGAGACAGGTTGAGGTTTAAATAAACTTAATGTTCTGACTACATTTTGAAAGCAGATTATTGTTAATCCACCGTAGTCGTTGTCATAAACAAAATACTTAGTAGGGAGCTTTAATTACAATGTTGATATTGAATTCAATCAGTCGTGAGGCGAATGTGTAAAGCGTATTCATCAGCAGGAGAGGTGTGTGCCACATTAGGGGCCGGGGCGGCCTCAAAGCCAGAAGACTGATTATGTCTATCCGCAATTTCTCTCCGGCCCTATTCTCGCGAGCGAAAACTAGCGAGTTTTCCACCGCGCTATTAAGCGGTCGCTTTTACATTTGTCCTTATAATGGAAAATGTGCTACTAATTAATTTAAAGCGAAACTCATTTATGTCGAAATGCGTGTCTATTAAGCGATGATGGGATGAACGCCTTTCGGGTTTGCTCTTACGTTCCGCCGTGAATCGTTTTATTGTTTCTAGATAAGTGGATTTGAGCTTTTGTCTTCCTCGCGCGGAGTAGTGAAAATTATACGTGGTCCGGTTACAAGCCCTCACCCCATTAAGTAGAGGCGAGCTCATTCTCGGTAAGACTAATCAAATAACAGTCTCCCCATCGCTCGCCCCCGCGCCCCCCGCGCCTCCTCGCGCCCAGCGGTCATCTCTCTTATCGATTGTGGTGGAATTCGTGCACAGAATGTGATATTTCCCAACAACCTATACATATAGCAACACAATACACAACAGGAAATATGTTCCCTTTCGTCTTAAGTTGTCGAATCAAGTCAAGAAAGCTGTTACAGCGCTAAACACAACTTTGTTTCACGCACACTGCACCTAAACAAATATTCACATTGTTGTAAATTGCAAATTATTCGATAAATATTCCGATGTCAGGCGTTTGTTGTTACTGAATTGGTACATGCATTATTTTTTCTTTTTATCAAATTACTGAAAAATACTCAAATTAAATTACCTAGGTACCTTCTAAATAATTTTCAGCATCAGGTGAGTGATTGAATGTACACTGAAACAATATCGTCGCGGGAAGAAAGTTTCTTGCTAACACCAAAAATATCGTGGTGGGTTAAATTAATCTTCAGGTATGTACTAATTTTAAGAAGTTCCTTTTATAGATCTATTCCACATGAGTTGGTAGTTATAAAAAAAGTGTAAAATGAGAAAACTCGTTCTCCTCGATAGAAAAGAAAACTTGAGAAGAGGTTTAAAGTAGACTTAAATATGAAAATCTCAATTTTAGACAAATGCCCACAATGCAGTTTCCTAGTATCTAAAATTGCGTCAGTATGTCCAACCTACTTAAGTGTCTCCAAAACTGCACCTATTTATTCAAATTTTTGTTCTTTTAGCTCTCCGTAGTTACTCACAATAAAATTAATTATTACAGCTACACGTTGAGTATCCGCACGTGAGGCAGTTGGTGAGACAAATGTAAATGGTGGTGCGTCGGTGTGGGTGCGAGCACGGTCCGGACGCGGCTCGGCCGCCAGCGCCGGGCCGCACCGCTGCTGGACCGCCGGACCGTTCCGCCATGTAATTCTAATGAGTATTAGTGTCGTCCGTCTGCCTCGTCCTGCCGTCCACTCTCTCGCTACATTCTATAAAGCAACCTCCTATTTCGGCGTTGGTAGGTAATACGATTGTGCATAATACCTAAGTGCGGGTCAAACTGTAGTCGTATTCAAGTACCCATTTATGTAAAGGGTGTAGCAATGCGGATCCCTTTGTTACTAATGCGGCTATGTTATGACAATGTGGAGTTATTTTAACTACTAGTCATTTAACATTTTTAAGGGTTTTCTTACAAGGCCATTTGGTTGGTACTTTTTTTTAAATATTTAACGTTTATACTCGTATATGACCTTCTTTGTAACTTTCTTTTGAGTTTTGGAAAAGTAATTATAAGAAGCTTTCCATCTATTTATTTGAAAAAGTTAATTAAAAAGTTTGTTAAGCCAAAATTATTTTTAAAGAGATAAGGGCGTGATTCAATTCGAAAGTTGCTGCTATTCTCGTAGTACAGCAATATAATTAAAACTCAAATATTGACACGAGTGTGCAACAGTATAAAACTGTGTGGACGTAAAGTACACGCTTGTAGCGTTACGTTGCCGACCGTACATTGCTTCACTGGACTGTGAAAATGATTTTGATTTGACCCTTTGAAGGGTGCTTCCGCCGCAAAATTACATTTCCATATGTGAATTTGTATATACCTGACACTCCATAGTACAATGTAGTCAAATTGAATTAAGAGATTAATTATAGCAACATGCATTAAGAGGATGGATTCAGGTCTACGTGTTCTATAATTTTCTTACAATTTATTCAGATACGGAAATTATTATCTCATTTATTTCAGACGCTTCATTGTCATTTAGGTCTATTTTCGAGTAACTCGGAAAAACAGTCGTCTGTATCAAAAGCGTCAAAACGTGGCGGCTCTTTATCTCCAAATGTGGCGTCGTGGAAGATAATTTTATTCTGAGAGTATCTCTCCTTACTGCTGATGTATTCAACAGAATATTCCCATATGTGCGTAATTCTGCGGAATGGCAAAAAAGGTCTGTTTGAGGGGTGAAATATGTAAATTTATTGTCTTGGGCGGCCCCGGCGCGGCGCGGCGCGGTGCGTCGGTGCCCCCGTCATACGCCGACACGTAGGATAAAGGAAATGTTAATGCGCACCAATTTATGTGCTTTTCTATGATTTCGCTGAATCGGGCGCGTCGTTTTCCCCTTTATAGCTTAGCAGCCGAGCATTTTGTTTATAAATTGAAGTGTTTCCAATATCAGTATCAACTGTCTTCAAAATATCATAGGGGGGTTGTTACTAATGTGTTTTGTTTCCACGATGTTTGTTTTGATGTACATTCTTAGAGGTGGCTGCCAATATATCTAATGATTTACTAAGTTTCTTTGCAGACAGGCACATGTACACGTTTGATTCAAAAGTGACAACTTTTTAATGAGACTTAATTTTTGTCATTTTCCGTCAATAAATATGATGAATTCGATACAAAAGTAATAAATCTATGAATCGGCACGGTCGGTTAACATCAGCGACAAACATCCAATCTACTCCCCTACTGATATGCAGTGACTAATTCACAAAGGCCAAATGCGACATAATACCGGCATAATTCAATGTTTTGCTCACCATATTGTATTTTATTTATGAGTTATGCTCCGATGAGTGTGCGATTATCTCTTTCTTTCTTTATATTTTCAATATTTTTGTCTCTTTCGAGTTGTAGGGCTACGAGGGTGTTGTTTCATCGCGGCTGTATGAACGGATGGTTAAATAGTACGAGTTAACTTACACCGCATCCGCTACGCGTCATTTAGGGGTGCTGTGGACCGCTTTATGTCCTAATGCTAATTGCTAAATAGTAATAATATAGTTTAGGCAAATAGTTGTGTTGTTCTCTGTGTCTATCTACTCATTTCACACTCGGAGTGTTTATACCACGTACATAAATTATTGAAAATCCTAGACGTGCTACGAAATCTGCTACGAGTGCTACGCGCTACGACCTACGCCTACGCAACAATTTTGCATTTTTGTGAATGCATTGATTCAATCTTATGTATAAAAACTTACCTAGTTTTTATACAACTTTTGTCTACAACTAGAACTCTATATAATTACAAAAATAAAACTAAATCAAATTAATGTTATGTATACTTATGAATTCGTGTATTTTTATTTTCCGTGTATTTTTAATAATAGTTATTAAAAATTCAAGCTCTATAGCTTGAATTTTTAATAACTATTATTGCAAAATCAAAATTAAGGCATTTATTTGAAGTAGGCCAATTACAGGCACATTTGAATGGTCGAAACGAAGACAACAATGAAATGTAGCTATAGACCCAGTCACAAGGCATAAAAAATGTGAAAGTACTGTGCCCATGTTGCAAAAAATTATATTGTGGAAAATTTAACAAAATCATGAAATCTTACACTAGTAAGATTTCATGATTTTGTTAAATTTTACTTTTTTTAATTTTTTTTTTGCAAATTACTACTAAGTAATTTGCAAATATCTCGTTATCGAGGACAATGATAAAATTATTATAGTATTTGTTGTCCAAGTTCATTCATAGGTTTGTAAAGTTATTACAAATCATCTGAAGTAAAATTTCTTGAAATCTTTTCTTTTTATTGTTTCTTACAGCATAAAACATCCTCATAGATACCGACTCACAACCAAAACGTCGTAAGTGCCACTCAAAAGTACGGAAAAACTGCGTTTTAGAGCCGAGCCCGGTGGAGCATTTTTCAGATGTGCGTTCATTTAATTTAGGAGGGGTCCGCTGTCGATATTTAAATTTTTAAACGTCGCCCAGGCAGGGACACGGGAGGCGCTGTACAACCAATTTGTGTACACAAATTTGTCAGCCCAGTAATGTATTTCTGTTATTATGATCGTTTTATGTAGGTATCATTTATTTGCCTTCGTATTTCGTATTTTGACGTTTTTTGATATTATTCTTTAGTCTATTTCTTGTCGGTTTTTGATATACCTGCAGTATAAGACTTACAAGTAATTTCAGTAATTTCTTTTTCTATTTCGAAATTAAAAAAAATAATGCTAAGGGAAGGGTTTGACAGGATCAAATAAACACTCAATTCAAAAACCGGGTCAAAGTATTAGAGTTTTTGTTCAAGGAATTATAAAAGAGTAATAATTTACTACAAGTTGTTTTCAAGAGTCATCACGAATCGTCTCGCGCGCAGGTTTGACGATTTCCAGCCTACCGAACAAGCCGGTTTCCGAAAAGGCTTTAGCACCGTGGACCACATACATTACGCTGCGGCAGGTTATACAGAAGACCGAAGAGTATAACCTGCCCCTCTGTTTAGCGTTTGTGGACTACGAGAAAGCCTTCGATTCGATCGAGACCTGGGCTGTACTGCAGTCTCTCCAACGGTGCCAAATTGACTATCGGTACATCGAGGTGTGGAAGTGTTTGTACAAAAACGCCACCATGTCAGTCCGACTTTAGGACCAAGCCTCGGAACGTATCCTCCTGCAGCGAGGTGTGAGACAGGGAGACGTCATATCTCCGAAACTATTCACCGCTGCACTGGAGGATGTCTTCAAGGTTCTGGACTGGAGAGGGCTAGGCATCAACGTCAATGGCGAGTACATCACTCACCTTTGGTTTGCCGACGATATAGTGGTCATGGCTGAGACCATGGAGGACCTCAGGACGATGCTCGATGACCTCAGTATAGCTTCCGGAAGAGTGGGTCTTAAAATGAACATGGACAAAACCAAGGTCATGTTGAATGCCCATGTCACACCCACTCCTATCAAAATCGGAGACTCTATACTCGAAGTTGTAGACGATTATGTGTACCTGGGACAAACGGTCCAGTTAGGTAGGTCTAACTTCGAGAAAGAGGTCAATCGTCGAATCCGACTCGGCTGGGCAGCGTTCGGGAAGTTGCGCGGTATCTTCTCGTCCAACTTACCGCAGTGTCTCAAGACGAAAGTCTATGACCAGTGTGTGTTGCCAGTGATTACATACGGGACCGAAACGTGGTCGCTCACAATGGGCCTCATCAGAAGGCTTAAATTCACCCAAAGGGCAATGGAAAGGGCTATGCTCGGAGTTTCCTTGCGCGATCGAATCAGAAATGAAGACATCCGCAAGAGAACCAAGGTTGCCGACGTAGCCCAAAGAATTGCCAAACTTAAGTGGCAGTGGGCAGGTCACATTGCTCGCAGAACGGATGGCCGATGGGGCCGAAAAGTTCTGGAGTGGCGACCGCGAACCGGAAGACGTTGCGTTGGAAGACCTCCCACTAGGTGGACCGATGACCTGGTGAAGGTTGCAGGAGTCCGCTGGATGCGAGTCGCATGGGACCGGTCAATGTGGCGACACTTGGGGGAGGCCTATGTCCAGCAGTGGACGTCTTTCGGCTGAAATGATGATGATGATGATGAATAATTTACAATTGCAGTTATTTATAGAACCCTATCATACAAATCTCATAAAAAGTAAAATCTTTTAGCATAAACATGAAAGAAACCTTATAAACAATGTACAAAAAAAAACTTCTTTATTATAACCCCAAAACAGCTTGGTTAATAAACACGACAGATGATATAAACAAGCAAAATGTCTGACACGGTAGCCACATGTCCGCGATGAAATTAATAAATCTGACTAAATGGCTTGTTTAGCGGCGCGTGCGCACTGCGGGGGGCTCGCACTGAACACGGATGCTTGATTATTATTATACTGCATAAATAAATGTTACGCGTGACAATTTTGTTTCTGGTAGTTTATTAATATGTTCAAACAAATGAGCTGTTTTATTTTGTTTGTTTACGTGTTTTATTTAAAAGATGATTATTTACCTATTTAGTTTGTGTTTTCTCTGTAAATATTCTAGTTACTTTGGTATGTTTATCTTGTCTATTTTGTATTTTTCTTAGCGTGGAAAGATAACTTTCTTATCGTCATATAATCTTATATCGCAAATCGTGACTATTGTCCACACATCGTGAGAGTGTGCGCATTGGGGTGTTAATGCAAATTGCGGATTTAGCGTTATGGCGATTGCTATCTGTCGGCGGCAGCATGTCGCAGCCGGGATTTACTGTTCATGATTTATTAGCATCGATGTCAGACACTAAACTGTGCAAATATAAATAAAGCTAGTTTATTCAAACACGATAACGAACTTTCAAAATAATTAATTTCAGCGAGCCATTACGAATTTCATGAACTTATGCATTTAACAAATATCAACAACGTTTTCGCATAAATAAATAATTAAGGAAGTTGGTAAATAAGCGTGCGGCCTCATTTATTATTCTTTATAAGGAAACAAAGGCGAGGGTTAGCCGTAATAAGGCTCCGGCACCTCGCCGGCTTATCTTTATTGCCTCCAACCCACGTAGAATAATAAATCGTTTTCATCAAAAACAAATACTCGACAGTTTTTGTCGGAGTCGAGCGAGCGGGCGGGAGGGTGGCAATTTTCCACCCCCATAATACAATATTTTCCGACATTTTCCACGGGAATACAGCTTCGAATCGCTCGCTCGCAACCGGCAGGTTCCTTTAATGTGTATTTTTCGTCCAATCAGAGAGCGGCGAGAGTCTCGATATTACCTCAACTGTCACACATAAAGTGGAAAATATGGTCGGCAGATGTGGGGGGTGTCGGCGGGTTGTGTGCGGGGGTGCGGGGGTGGCGGCGCGGGCGCGGGGGCGCTGCTTGCCAGTCGGCGCGCGTACGCGACGCTCCGGCGCGCCGGAAGAAACGCTTCGAACAGGTTTATAGCTTTTCTTTCAGCTCCACTCAGGTACGGGCCGTATCATAACAGGGAATAGCGGCGCGTGATGTGAACCCGTGATAAAATAAATGTCGAGATAGGCTTATGTATTGTACTGTTTATCTTAATAATGGCTGCCCGGAGAAAAGTTTAGATTAAACTTTGGCTTTTTGTGAAGCTTTTTTTTCGCTCGTCTTTTTAACGTAGACAATAAAACAGTTATAGGTAAACATAAAATAAAAGGAACTTTGATATGATCACAAGAAATTTAGGAACGCCATTTCATATTTGCTAGATTATCTTTAAAAATAAACTTCGTAAAATGTTATTACTTGAAACAAGAGTACATATTTGGCAGTGACCCAGGCTTTTAATAAGAAACAAACCTTTTTTTGTGTACATTATAAACACTAAAAGCATTTGTGTACTTATGATCTCTCCTAAAAGTATTACATAGAACCTCAAAACCCCTGAAAAGGAAAGCCGCGACCGCACCGCAGCGCGGGTGCGACTGCGAGCGTCGCGCGCGGCGGATATAAATCGCGATTCATTTCTCATCGTAACTTTTTGTAGGTTCTTATCTGTTACACTTCACTTTTCATCATCCGAGGGGATTTATGTAATGCCTAGTCATTTCTCGGCGTCGAGGCGAGGCTTATCGGCGAAGCGCGAGCTGGCTTGATTGATGAGCGCGCAAAAATAAATGTTCAGTTAAATTATTCGATAAGTTGGAAACGGAAGTTAAACGGGAATTATCTTTGTCTTGCCCCTGAAGATTTCACGGTTGGAACTGTTATGCTGGGAGTGATTGATCGATTGAACTCCTCGCGTCGGGAGGTACTCCGGCCTACTTAGTAGAACAGTTTGGGGAAAAAATGAAGCTGTGTACCTATACCGCGTGCGATAAGGAGCAGTCGTTATCATGTGGTTAGTTGTTAAGATTGATAGATACCTATATCAAAATAATATAAATGCATGATTGTTTTGTAGTAGGTAACGATAACGTGCAGCACCTTATACCTATGATTGATAGAGAACGTATATTTTGATCGATTGATTTTGCAACCTTAGTCGTGTTTAGAAAAAAAAGTAAACTCTGACTATTCTGACCAGACTTTTGATTGCCTTAATGAGTTGTTTTGCATGAATTTTTCAAACAGGAAACATGTAAATAGTACAGTTGATTCTCAAAATCCTGTAAATAATACACCAAAATCGGTAGTTGCAGGTAACAATTAATATTTTGTGCACATAGTAGGTACATAATCTTTAAGAGAAATGAGCCCTCCTATGAATGAAACACTCATAAATTCCCAAATTAGATCAACGATATTCCCTGTTCAAAATGAGTGGGTGACTCAATAAATAGCGTAATACTTGACCGCATCGGGGGAGCACGGTAATAACTAGCAAAGTAGCAATATAGAATTAGGCATGAAAGTTAATGCCATAATTGAAGGCAATCAGCGCCCCTCCCGATGATTTATGTGCCGCGTCTTTGCCACCCCGCCACCGCGCCGCGCAGCCCTGTGCTCACATTTACATCTTTAAAACATTTGCCGCGATTGCTACATGTACTCAGTTGTGTTAGTGGAGAATACCATTATTAATAGCAACCAGTATTCTTCACTCCACATGAAAGTTAGTGCGAAAACAAACCGTAACGTTTAGCCGAACGTCTAATTGCCGAAATTGTGTTCTACATTCTTAAATTGCATGCGGGACTGCAGCTGGTCCACTTAAAAAGAGCATTGCGGCTAATCTCGAGCGACACATGTACAAACAAAGTTTAATTGTGAGCGGTGGTGGAGCGCTGGCGGCCCCGGGCAAAACCGATTACAGTCTTAGCGGCGCTCACCTTCGATTCCTGCACCACCCGGGCCCCGGGCCCCGGCCCCCACCCACACATATTCAATTCCAATCAATCCTGCCACACATATTTATATGTAGAAGTCGAGCGCGTGTTTTTATTGCGCACTGCATCGAATGACGGCCGCAAACATTGCATCCGCCTCCCTCGCCGCGTCGAAAAAACCTTTTATTTTTAATTTCGATTTTGATTTTTTCCGAGCGTGCCGTGTCGTTCCACTTTTATTTTGTTTCATTTCATAGCGCAGGGTGGCTGTGCGACAGATCGGAATTTCAGATATGTACAATTTAAAATCGTGTAAGTACGGTCAGCGTGCGGTGCGCAGCGCTGGGCGGGCGGCGGCCGAGGGCGGGCGGCGCGCTCCCGCTAGACTGACGCCTGTCGGTTTGTTTTCTTTGCTTTTTTACGAATTCTATTTTCATTTGATTGCATTTGAATTTCCGCCGCCAATATCCGCTAACTAAACACGATTAATGCGGAGCGGAGATGGACAGGCGGAGGCAGCGCCGCGGCGGCGGGACGGCTGCGGGGCGGCGGCGGGACGGCGGCGGGACCGTGACGCTCTGTCGGGGTTTTGTCGTTTTATATTAGAAGCCAGCTAATTTATTGCAAACTGCGCTACGGGAATCCTCTTACAACATTGAAGGCGACTCGGTATTAGTAACATTATTTACACAGCTCCAATTGAGAGTGCACGCCAAAGAATACATTAAATTACTTTGTACCGCACACGCCCAAGTCGATCAAACTTTACAAGAAACTGTCTCTAAGTTATTACTCATCATTTAATTTATTTTTAGCGTGAGAATAAATGATCAATTCATTAATACATTATTATGTTGTATACTAGTGCTCAAAATAACCGTGATACCTAATATCTGCAATTTCATACTGTATAAAACTTTTTAATAAAACTTTCTTATCTCATTTCTAAACACACATTTGTCTCAACGTCCGCGTTACATAACGATGGGCATTATAAATGCAAAAACGACTAGACTGGGCATCGAATCGATCACGGCGTTCCGTTATTGGGAAACTTTTCCACAACACGCGCCTTGATTAAAAGTATGCAAATTTTATTACTCGGAGTGGGGAGGGTCACCTTTAAGAGGAGAGAGGATCACTCGCATGACTATCATTTTACATGTCTTGAGGAAGCTTCCATAACAAATTGATGTGTTTCGATTTGTTATCATCATACATTCCATGTGTGTAAATAGTATGCGTCCTGATTTCATATATGATCGGGATAATAAGAAGACACTACATTATATAAATACGTATACAAGTTGACTACCTAGGTACTCCATGTTTATATTAATCAGCAAGACCGGTTGATCGTCGTGTATATCTAATAAATAATTCGCAGCAACGTGCAGCAGTGGGGTTTTGTTTGTGTCAAATTGTAATTTATTGGTTGCCCGGATCGACTTGGATATTACACCAGGAGGTCCGCCCTACCCCCCCCCCCCTCCGCCTACCTCAACTCCCTCCCGTCTTCCGTTCGATGAAAATTTTATATCACCGTGTCGTCGTTACGTTACGTCATCCCGTTTTTTCTTGTCCATGACCAGCTAAAGCGATCTTTTGATTAAATTAAGGGGATCAACAGGGAATTTTTACACTGATGGATAGGTTGACACAGCGTTTCAAAGAACATTGCCGGAATTTATATTGGGTATAAGTGATTGAGCGTAAATTTGTCTTTTGTATAATTTATACAGTTAATAAACATTAGCCGAGACCTCCTCCGATCGAATCGATCAGGATATCGCCTCTATTTTACATTCATTATAAAAGGGGATAGTTTATTTAGGTCCAATACGTAGGTAGTAATACATAAAACTTATTTACAGATAGTCTAATTCAGGGCGTTTTTTTTTTTTTTTTTACATTTATAGTTGTAATTGGTTAATTTTAGCCTTTCTTAAAGCATTTTACCATACGAC
Organism: Xestia rhomboidea; assembly: GCA_963853795.1. NCBI lineage: Eukaryota > Metazoa > Arthropoda > Insecta > Lepidoptera > Noctuidae > Xestia > Xestia rhomboidea. The sequence continues at coordinate 11,580,498 of OY970764.1, forward strand.
TTCTTGTTGAAGATGAACTACACCATTGAAATAGCAATTTGTTAATTGTAGCTTGATAATTATCTTGATAATAACGAATAGGTAGTAATAAATACAACTTATTTACAGATAGTGTATTTCAGGGCCATTTATTTTTCATTTTTTTACATTTATAGTTGTAATTGGTTAATTTTAGCATTTCATAAAGCATTTTACCATACGACTTCTCGTTGAAGATGAACTACACCATTAAAATATAAATTTGATAATTATAGCTTGATAAAATTATCTTGATAATAACACAAAGCATTATCAATGTCACATCATGTGTATGTATCTGAACACGGTTTGCCGTATCAGCGCGTACTAAAAAAAAAACGGCCACAAACATTCTACTGTTTTTTTAAACACTTGTGTTTAGTAATTATTGATATTACTTCACTATATAAGACCAGAGTGATAGTTACGAAAGTTCTGAAAAATAGAGACCTTGTTTAGACTGAATTCGAGTGCATTAAAACAAAAAAAGCAGTTTGAATCAAAAATTTAATTAAGAGATCTAATTTTGAATCAGTATGGATCCGATAAATATCAAAATAATTATCAAAGAAAGTAATCCGCCCTCCGTCCCCCGCCCCGTCGGCCGCTGCTCATACCAGCAGACCAACCGCCAACAAAACCGCCGCGAAATCCGCCGCGAAAAACAAAAAGCCCAAGCCCACTCCCCCGCTCTTTCTACAGGACAAGGCGAAATGGACCGAAGTGTCCAAAGCGTGTATGGATCAAAAGATCCAATATACTAGCGCCCACAGTACCCAACAGGGTATTAAGATAAAGGTCTCTACGTCCGACGATTATAGGGCCCTTACCCGCTTACTGGCCGGAAGGAATTACGCCTTCCACACCTTCGGTCTTCCCGAGGAGACACCCACCCGCGTCGTCATTAGGAATATTCCTAAGGAAATACCCTCCGAGGACGTCCTCAACGACCTCATCAAGCAGCAAATCCCTGCCACAGCTGTGCACCGCCTTCACAAGGCGCGTGGTGGCGACCAATACGACATGGTACTAGTCATTTGCGACCCGGTGGAAGGGCACCACCCAATGTTTAAAATTAAGTCGGTCTGCTCCCTTTCAGGAATTGTAATTGAAAGGCCGTTCAAGTCGCATCAGATAGGGCAATGTCATCGTTGCCAGATGTATGGTCATAGCCAAAAACATTGTTACGCGCCTCACAGGTGCGTAAAGTGCCTAGGCGACCATGGCACGACCGATTGTCCTCGACCTAAGGACATCTCGCAAGCTACAGAGCCACCAAGCTGTGTGCTCTGTGGCCAGTCGGGCCACCCGGCCAACTACCGCGGTTGTCCCAAGGCCCCTAAATCCTCCTCCTCAAAGCTGGCGAAGCGCGCCAGCGCACGACAGCAGAGGGAAAGCCCCTCCGTCAAAATCCCCTCCTCCCAAATGCCCGAACGTCTCAGTCCGCAGAGACCCTCACCCTGGAACTCTCTGAATCACCAGAGAGCCTTTCCAGCACTTGGTAAGGCAGAGACCACCACCATCCCAGGGTTACTTGACACCCCTGTCTCACCCCCTGCGCCCCCAGCGCCCCGAGCGGCCGCTCCCGCACCCTCTCCAAAGGTTGCTCCTGTTGCCTCTCCTGCGCCCCCTCGCCCTAGACCTCCAGGCCCCGTGGCCAACACGGAAGAAAGTTCTTTCCGAACGATCGCGAGATTCGCGGTATTTGTCGGTCCTGAAGCAGACAGCCTAGCTGCTGAACTCAGGAGTGCCCCCTTAGACCCGCTAATCTACAGCGATATCTTCAGCCGCTATCCCGAGATAGAGCAAGCCCTCAAAACCCTTAAGTCCCCTTGAGTATGGATAATACGAACTTAAGTAATTTCAAACCGCGCGCAACCCTTAAATTAGGTTTTTTCAACGCCAATGGCCTCAGAAGTCAACGTGATGAGATCGCCGCTTTCCTCCGCGACCATCAAATTGACGTTTTCCTCTTACAGGAAACCTTCCTCTCGCCCAGTCACCGTGACCCGAAAATTGCCAACTATCGCATAGTTCGCAACGATCGGTCGCGTTGTCACGGTGGTGGCACTCTAATTTATTACAAAAAGGACCTGCATTGCATCCCCATAGTCCCCCCTCCGTTAGAGTCTCTACTCGAGATTTCCATCTGTCGGCTCGGCATGACCGGTCACCCGCCGATCACCATCATATCGGCTTATATCCCTCCCGGGGGCACGGCCGAGGAGCATTCGCTGCTCACCAAGGACCTTACAGTCCTCTTCGGCCTGAGCGACTCCGTGATTATAGCGGGCGACCTCAATGCCAAACATCCCGCCTGGAACAGCACGCTAACCTCTCCCAGAGGAAAATTCGTGTATGACCTAGGAGTCTCCCTTAACTTTGATCCCATCGCTCCTATGGAGCATACTCACTATCCCCATGACCCGTGTAAAAGATCCGACGTTCTAGACATCGCGCTTCTCAAAAATGTCAACCTTAAGTTGCATTTGATCGAGACTCTTCACGAGCTCAATTCTGATCATCGTCCTGTGTTCATGCACTTGCTCCCCCGCTCTGGTCCTTCTGACCCCGATCATCCCCCGCCTTCACAAGTGATCACCGACTGGAGGAAAGTCAGCGACAAGCTGAATTCCCTCACGTCGCCTCACCTGGATACCATCCCTGACCATATAGTCACAGTCGCAGACACGACAGCCGCCATTGACTCCTTTACAGAGCACATTCAATCCGTACTGACGGATTGTTCACGGGAAGTCCCAGACCTGAGCGATCAGCGCTGGAAATTACCCGATGACGTACGTGATCTGATAAACGAGAAAAACGCAGCTGTTCGTGCCTACAGCTCTTTTCCCTGCGACGCGAACAAAACTCACATGCGCTATTTACAGCGTGCTGTAAAGAAACGCACCAGTGAGTTTCGTTCGAGTCAATGGGACAAGATGCTCAGCGAGCTAGAGCCCACGCACCTAGCTTTCTGGCAACTGCAACGAAAGTTACGTGCCACCGAAGAGGCTTCGATGCCTCCTCTCACTCACCCGGACAAGAGCCTCGCGTTCGAAGACTCTGAAAAGGCCGAATGCCTAGCCGACAGTCTAGAATCTCAGTGCACGCCCAGCACGCAACCGGTAGATAAGCAACACCTCGACAAGGTAAACGCGGAAGTCGAACGTAGGGCCTCCCTTCCCCCCCTTGAAGACCCCGATGATCCTCTACCTGTAGTCACCCCTGACGAAGTGTATGACATCATTAAAGGGCTTAAACCGCGTAAAGCACCCGGTTCCGACGGTATCACCAACAAGGTGCTCAAACTTCTCCCCGGTCAGTTAATAGTCTTATTGGCAGCCATCTTCAATGGCGCCCTAAGCAACAACTTCTTCCCCCAAGTATGGAAAGAGGCCACTGTTATCGGAATTCCCAAACCCGGTAAACCCAAGGCGGTCCCCTCGAGCTACCGTCCTATCAGTCTCCTGAACGCAATCGGAAAAATCTATGAGAGACTTATTTATAAGCGTCTCAAAGACTTTGCCGAAGCTAAGAGCCTCATTCCCAACGAGCAGTTCGGCTTCAGGACCGAACACTCTTGCATTCAACAAACCCATCGCATCGTCGAACACCTGAGCGCTGGTTTCCAGCGTTCGTCGATAACGGGCGTGTTGTTCTTCGACATAGCGAAAGCTTTCGACAAAGTCTGGCACAACGGCTTATTATATAAGCTGTACCAACTGGGAGTGCCGGATCGTCTCGTACTCATCTTGCGAGACTTTCTGTCGAATCGCACGTTCCGATACCGCATAGGAAAATCGCTCTCTTCCCCTCATCCTATTCGCGCCGGAGTCCCTCAGGGCTCCGTCATCTCCCCGCTCGCGTTCACGTTGTTCACTAGTGACATTCCCAAGAGCAAAAAAGCTCAGCTAGCCCTGTTCGCGGACGACACGGCCATCTATTACACCGGTCGCTGTAAAAACGCAATCGCCAAAACCCTCCAAACCTCAGCCGACGTCTTAGGCGCTTGGTTTAGGAAATGGAGAATCGAGGTTAACCCCGATAAGAGTCAGGCCGTTCTTTTTTCGAGACCGCGTACTAAAATCTCTTCCCCCATTCCGATCACCATGTACGGCAAGCCTATCCCCTGGGAGAAGCAAGCCAAATACTTAGGAGTCATACTTGACAACCACCTGACCTTCGGGCCACATATCAAAGCAGCTCGCGATCGAGCTGCCTTCGCGATGAGTAGGCTTCATTACTTAATAACGGAAAAGAGCAAATTGTCTCTCAGGTGCAAATTGCGTCTCTTTACCGCGGTGATCCGCCCCATCATGACCTACGCTTGTGTCGTGTACGCTCACGCCAAGCCTAAATATCTCCATAGGATGCAGGTCCTCCAGAACCGGTTCTTACGTAAAGTCACGGGAGCTCCCTATTATGTCCGCAATGACCGTTTACATTTAGATCTTAAAATCCCCACAATAGCCCAGTTCATGAAGCGCCTTTCCAAGCGCTTCTTCGACTCTGCCGTCAGACATCGTAATCCCCTGATCGCAGCGGCCGCCCGTTACGAACCCTCGCGAATCAGTCAGGTCCGCCGCCCAAGGCATGCTTTAGTCGATCCCGATGACGCTACAACCCTCCTCCAGGAGAGCAGGAAGGAAACTAGCACGCTTAAGAAGCACAGATGCAAACAGCCGTCATTCCGTCCTCGCCGTCGAGGCCCGTCGCGACGCCCCGTTACGAACCCTCCCCGTCCCGTGCTCGTGCCAGCTCGCGTTGCTGAGCCTGTAGTCCAAAGTCAGTCCCTAAATAATGACACCACTCCGATCCAGCCTGTCCCCTTGCTGTCCTCTCCCAGCGACGCCCTAAGCCGAGGACCGTACCCCGCAGGGGGTGCCCTTAGCGTGTAGTCGCTTAGTTTGTAAGTTTTTTGCCCTGGCTGGAGGCCTTACACTTAAGGCACCCACAGGAAAGTCCGGTTAAGCAGACGACAACCTCTCTGGTTGAACTGCGAGATGCCATTTCGAAAAAAAAAAAAAAACAAAGAAAGTAATTATCTTGTTACGAATCCTGCTTTATACCAGACTCTCAGGGACAGTATCTAAAGTTTTATATTATTAAACAAATCAAACAAACAAATCAAACGCAGGAGCAAACTTCAATCTGATAAACTCCCATGAATATGATGTGTGCAAACATTAGTCCATCGATTACAATAACACGATGACTGTCCCATTGATAGCCAAATATTTGTCGGGGTCACGACCCGCCACCCTGTCACCATGCCACCCTACCCTTACGTAAAAATAGATTCGCCCCAACTAATCATTGCAAATTTTTGACGCACCGTTACAATGTTCCATTGTGTTGTGAAAAAGGGACAGTTCCAACTATTGTCGAACGGACATTAACGTTAATGTGTGGATTTAATTGAAACAAAAGTTTTCATTTATTAGTTTTGGGACGTGTAGTCGTCGACTGACAAGATTTTTAAGAGATGCGCAATAAATGAATTGAGTTTTCAAATGGTAAATTGAAATATGTATCTCTGTCTGTATATGTATGTCTGTTCGCGATAAACTCAAAAACTACTGTACCGATTTTCATGCTGTTTTCACCAATGGATAGAGTGGTGCTTGAGGCATGTTTTAGTATAAAATTTATCAAGCGGGCGGGCGAATCCGCGGGCATCAGCTTGGATAATAAATATCTCCTGCTTTAATTATGTATATATATTTATTATATATTATTTTGATGGTATTAAGGGGTAATGGTATTTTCTGCACGTTTAACTTTATTTGGATTTATAATAATATTTACATACGCCATCTCAAACACTCTGTAACACCTACTTTAATAAATACATATTCTGATTCTGGGTTAGTGACATTAGCTTTGTTTTTGTATAAAAATATTTGTACGCCATATTATGGCAGGATATGCTGGAACCATTATTGTAACATCTATTTGTACCATATCCTAACAAATAAACATTTTTGATTTGATTTGATTACTTCCTCTTTCTTTGACCTCTGCCCTGATAGAATATAACAAAATTAAAATAAATATTTACCTATCAAATTAAAATTCAGAAAAATTTTAATACGTTTATTAGACAGTACCTACTTTCAAGTAGCCCACCAGCATCGGGAATAGGGTCTGAGCTACCGGTGGTAAGGGCTCTTGAGAGAGGAACCTCCTAACAATACGTGCCGTGTTCAAAAGTATTGCTGAATCTATCCCTTGATCCAGCTGCCGAGCGAGAGCCTTCTCAGATGCTATTGGCTGATATTACTATCGACAACGACTGCTGTACTCACGTCCTACATGTCAACAACCTCGCGAGGCAGAGGCAGATCTGCCTTGCGAGGTTGCCAATAGCTTACGTTTCTGTGCTTTCACGAGGTTCTCATCATGCGGGATCGCTCTATCAACAATCGATCGCAACGCTCCAATCGATCTATCACCACAATTTCAGGGTTAGTGGCAACAATATCAACAACGACGGGATATTACCATCTTCGAGAACTGGGTCGGGCGCATATTTATAGTAGTGCACTTCTGATTTTACAAGCTTCTACTTCAAAGCAAGTTGGTGGTGGATAATCCTGGCGACTAGGTTGTGTCTATGCAAGTACTCTCCGTTAGTCCGACGAGAACACCCAGAAATAAAGTGTCGGATCGATTCCCCGGACGGACGGTGACATGCCCGACATATGTGACATATGTGATATATGTGACATAACCGTCCTTAATAAAATAAATAAAATAAGTTTATTACGCATCAATTTGGGTTACATAGCAAGTCAAGGAGTCTCCATTTAGGCATAGAAAATGCCTGTAGTTGAAGGCTCCGCTCTTCCCTTACATAATAAAGATACAAAATAAATAGGCAAGTAACAATAATAGAAAAAAGTAAAAATAAAAAAATAAAACAAAATTAAACAAAGTACGATAAATGGTATAAGCGTGTGTGCGCACGTGTGTGTGTGTGTGTGCGTGTGTGTGAGAGAGAGTTTTGAGATTTGAGTGTCCTTCACAATGTATTTCCGGTAGTTATTCGTCATTATAACATCGTCTATTATGGCTCAGAAAAATTCGGTTTGGTTTGGTTTTCCCCGAAAAGGTCATTGAAGCCAGGATACGGACGCTAAAAAATCTACATCGGGTCTTGATAACCTTAATGTCAGGTTGCTTAAAAAAAAAGTGTAGGAGTGAATTCAGGAGTATGTAGTGGACAGGAGTGTTGGGTCTTTGGGCGAAGCAGATAAGTGGTATTTTGCCTACGGTGCTATAAAGGGTGTAAAAAAACTCTTAACGAAGCCGAAAGGCACCTGTTCTCCTCATCATTGCGATATTTTTTTTGTTCTAGACCATACCATACATCTAGTTTCGAACATATTGGGGGTCAAAGTTCCAACTTTTTCACAAGATTTATTTGAAATACATGTTTTTAATGTAAGAACTTAACTTTAAACACTTCCACGACCCCCGTACTATTCAATCCATCCACCAGCACAATGTTTTGAGTGCGTTACATTGGGTATTACCGCAAAACGTGATTTTTCACCCCAAAAAAAAGTCATATCCCAGCAATCATTTTTGTGTAGGGTTACTTAGTTTGATGTACAGAATGCTTGGTTACTGGCTTCGTGAAGAGTCTATTTACACCCTGTATTTTAGTTAATGAAACCGAAATTATTTAAACAAAATGTTATACCTATTCGTATAAGTTATCATGAACCTAGAGCTACTTTCGCTGATGAATCTCACAAATACCACACATACATAGTACGTCTTGGACCCAAGGAGAAGTTACTTGAGAGTCTCGTAGTCGTTAAGCTACGAGAGGAATTTGTCGGCTTAAGCTAATTTTACTTTAACTCGTCCAACAACTTATAATAGAGTAACTTTCAGATTAATCTATTTTTCATCTGAGATACTGTACACCATTTGAGATAAGTAAGTCTGCAAGTTATTTACTTCGTTACTTTACCTAGTTTTTCCGAGAAATCGTTAAGCAGCTGGTCGACTTTTTACGTGACCAGAGGGCGGGCCTATTTTTTGGCCAAAGAATCAGCATTGCCATCCAACGTGGCAATGCTGCCAGCCTCCTGGGCACTTTTCCTGTTGACAGCGATGTGGACGAATTTTTTGACGCTCCGTAACCGTTTTGTTACTTGTACATATTTTTATTCTTATTTAGAGTTGTAGTTGTAGTTATAAGTAGCGTAATTATTTAAATAAAATCTGTTATTGTTGTAATAAAAACTTCGTTAAATAAATTGCCATTATGTGTCGGTGATTGAATCAGGAAGTTGGTTGCAGGAGCGTCCGCGCACAAGTAGTTGCCATGTCGCAGTCTCAACAGTAGGTAGATACTTTTTTATCCGAGTGACCCGCGGGTCGCTACTCCCGCTGATAAGCAGTAAATTGCTTTTCTTTCCATTTCTTAAATAACCGGCCCACCCCCTCGCCTGGCCGGCACTAGCACCCCTGCTAAAAGATACGCTCGCATCTCGCAATATTCTTTTACAACTCCTAAGAAAAGTTTAATTACAAACCTGCTTAAAAAGGGCGAAGTCGCGTTATGTTCTAATTATTGTACCAACAATAAAAATACGCAAACGAGTGTATTATACAATTAGACACTTCTCCCCGATCGTTAAAAGGGAAATTTAAATGGAATTTTTATGTCCAGCAATTAAGGATAACGTCGGCGTACTAGACATTTTTGTAATTACAAAAATAAGATTCTTGAAATGTAGCGTGAAAAAGAATTAGGGCGAAGTTCGCGGAAAATACTTTGGACGCTACAAGTTGACAGATGGGATAAGTGAGAAATGTTAAAAACTTGTTTGCTATTTAAATGAATGTCGCAGGGCAATTTAAAACAAGATTATCCTTGTCTACTTGACGCTATGTACAGGTATTTTGTTATTGTACCTGAAATATTTTCATCAATAACAAAATAGCACAGTTATAAAAGTTGTTAACCGAATCCAGTGATATAACATCGCACTGTGGACGTTGCATAAAAAATGTGTACTTAGGTATTAGGTCGAGACTCGGGACTCGGGGCATGCGGAGCGTCGGTGTTGGTGTGTACATGAAGATGGAGAACGGTTAAGAAGCCCGAGGGAGTGTCGGATTTATCGCCGCAGCGGGCTGACGAGCGCCCGCGCCTCGCCGCGCCGCGCCGCTCCGCCCGCTCTCCCGCTCGCGCGCTGATTTATACCGCGCAATCTCGCAAAACTTACTTCACATTTAAATTTTCAAACTGTCTAAGCTGCTCTTAACGTCGACCATATTATCTCATTCGATCGCCTATAAATTTTATGAGCTGACTCGCCTTTGTCGCATTTTAGCTTTGACTTGAATTAATAGTCTGAAGGGACCGTATGCTCTTTGTTTTTATAGCTCCGCTTCAATTCAACTCAAAAATATATGACCGATCAATAAAAATGTACCGCCACTGACCTCTGTGAGGTCGACATCATTCAGTGTAGCAAGCCTACTTGTAACTTATAACTGTTTCGCGTGCCAGTATTAAGTACCTAACTGTTATTGAACTGGGATTTACGAAATGAACAAATCTTGGCGCCTGTTATGAATATCTAATATAAATTTGTAATTCTCTGAGTGTGACACCGTGTTTGTTGCCACAGCCGTCTCGAGCAAACACTCGGTCCTGTACCACGACACTGTACCCCCGTACCCTCGCGAGTGCGCGACAAGTTTTCGTCTAACCAGTTCACATTCCTGACGATAACACCCCTTTGATTAAATCTCGTGGACAATCTTGGTACGGAGTCCATCGGCGCAACCCCTCTCATAATTTAGTTTGAAACTTTTTAATTAGCTTTATATTTGTGTTTGCAGATTGAGACTTCGTCTCTCAGTTAGTCATTCGGGTGAGTGCGGTTTAGAAGTTACATTACTTATTAATAATACTGTCAAAGATGTACTTACTTGATGTTATGTTCTTTAACCACGGTTTTATCTAATAATGTTTTATCTCAAATGTTTTTGATCAAATGTTCGGTTGGCAAGCTAGCTTTCTAGATCCTTATGCCTTTAGTAGGCAAGTTGTCCAAGTTAATTTGACGCATCAGCTGAATTGCTGTCATCCGAAAACACTCAACAGAACTGAATGGTAGATACAGGGCAAGGCAGGACCTCTAGGTGCAGTGAGCGAGCGGACGTCCAGCGTTCCACCCAGCTGTCCAACTGTCTGAGCCAGATAGTAGATCGTCCACGTAGGTATATCTAAAATGATCCATTCATAGACATTATAGTCGTTTACTGTTTATAAACTCTCATTGCAATTTGAAAGTTAGAGAAACTTTTATTTCGACATAAGCATAAACAGTTTCATAAACTTCATTTACCTCGATAATTCAATTATAACAGTAAATTCTGGCCTTAAATACTGTCATCATATTTAATTATGTCTGTATTGTTAAAAAAAATCTCATTAAGCTCAGCATTGTGACGTAATATGCAAAAGGTTGTGTGACATTTGTATGTGGAGCGGCTGAGTGTCGTGTGTGGTTACCGTTGTCGGCGAGTGCATGACTTGAATCCGATGAGACCAAACTACATTTTATCCGTCCACAAACATACCTGGCCTCTTGTCTTGTTACTCGCCGTAAATGTGATTTACGACGTTCAACACAAATATTGGAATACGTCTTGTTGGTTTGTACCGCATTAATTAGATAGGCCTGGACTATATTCAAACTGAATATTAATGAATCAATACCAATTAGACGTTGTTGGTGAACTCAAATATTCAGAGAGACACCTAAATACATTAATCAATGGAATCTTTGTCTGGAATCTTGAATTCCTGTTGGTATCACGTTATCTAGAAAATAGATTTTGGTTTTACTGCAATTTATTGAACCCTTTCTCTGTTAAGTTTTCCAGAGCCTGTGTCGATGTCTTCACTGAAGGAAGTGTCAAAGAACGAGCAAATTAGAAAATATTTCCAACCGAAGCGATGTCGTAACGCCTTGAGGATGACGATGACGATTCCATTGGATCTGTGACATAATTTATTGTTAAGAAATTATAAATGAAAATTTAATGATGTCATGCAATTTATCCAAAAACAAAACAGAACCCCAGTTGACGTGAGAATTGCATGTCAGTATATCAGATGTATGTACTCACCTAATTCAATGTTTACTCTATGTAGGACGTTTTGATGGCAGCTTTCCAAGCAATACGTGTTTGGCATATTCATTAAAAATACACGTTATATAATAGCAACTTAACTTTGTTTTGATTATTACAAAAGCTTTAGGAGCTAGGTTGGGTTGGTTGTAGATAGTAAGACCTTTTTCATGTCGTGGGAAAATCCAAGCCAAGAAAATAAATTAAATTATGTATATTTCAGATGAGTAACATCCATCGAAGGTATGTAAAAAGAAAGAAAAGGCAGAGGTGTAAATATCACTGGACATTAAAAGTATTAGTATTACCATCAAATGGGCACAAATCAGACTCCGCGGCTGCTACTAAGAGATTCCTGATGAAAAAACAATTTGCCCGACCCGGGAATCGAACCCAGGACCTTATGCTCAGTCGCGATTGACCACTAGACCAACGAGCTGCCTCGTTGGTCAACACAACAAAAAAAAATGTAAAACAGGTTGTCACCAAATTCATATTACTTTTGAAATATCTCTAATTAGTAATAATATAGTGAGATTCATGAGGCGTGGTTCTTCAAAGTCTTATTGGTATAATTTGGTTGGTTACCTTTCCTATTACATCCAATCTTTTCTGTTTTAGTGTCTTAGCTGCATTCTTCTTCCTAGTTGATGTTAAGATCAAATTGTTATGGTTAACTAAGAGATTACCTAGTAACTTACCCACATAATTTTCAATTTTTGAGGTGACATAAAAATTCCACTTAGGTACTTATTTGCGTCAAATATTTGATCCAATGTTGGTACAAAATATTCTGATCATCGGGCACATGTCCATGATCTATTTGACTTACCAAGGGTGCAAGGGTGCAGGGGTATCATTGCGGCGTCATTTCATGCACGGCTGGCCGTGTTTGTAGAACGCATGACGCATCTACTGCTACACTGATTTCTCTTTATGAGCTACCCTTTGCTGTACAAAATACATACAAATAAAGTGATGTTGGTGGTGACATGTACAGATTTGAACTGACTACACAGTCTACACATACATATGTATTTTACCGCTATAGTTAAGGTTTAACTTAAATTGATTCATGACTAGAATTTTTACTATGAAGTTCAAATTAAATATATAACTATGGAGTTACCTACCTCTTACATAGATTGTTTGCAATTTCGCATATTGCAATTTTTCACATTATAAATTCCGTTTCAGGGAGAAATTCCGTCAGTCAGAAACTGAAAAAAAGATCGTAGCGAAGTCGATTGCAGGATCAGCGGTCGTGCAGCGCCTAGTCATGCACTTGCAGCAAACTCTCAGCTTCGCGACTTTATTCATGTTTCTTGATTGTTTGATAGGTTTCCGTGTGACTACATAAAATAATGATCGAAGTACTTATGAAGTGGAGGTCTATTACACCAATAATCTTTGAATGTTCGGTTTAAAAAAAAATTAAAGAATCTAGATTATAATATAATATACGCAACCTGTGTCGACACCCTTGCACCTTCTCACGTTGCAAGCACGGCGGGCTGTGCAGGCGCTGCTGCTGCGGCTGCCGAGGTCCTCAAACGGCGCAAATACTGTAACCTTATTGGTAACTACAGCTTTGAGCCGTTTGTGGTCGAAACGCTCGGGTCATGGGGTCCGAGGGCGCGTCTCCTTTTTAAGGAAATCTCTCACCGACTGGTCGACACTTCGCGTGACCAGAGGGCTGGCTCTTTCTTTGGCCAAAGAATTAGCATTGCCATTCAACGTGGCAATGCTGCCAGTCTTCTGGGCACGTTTCCGAATGACAGCGATGCGGAGGAGTACTTTGACGCCTATTGACGTCGTTTGATATAATATGTAAGTACTTACGTTTAGTTTCATTTTTGTAATTATTTAGAGTTCTAGTTGTAGTATGTATTTAATGTAAATATGGTTTTTCAAAATATATGTCCAATAAAGAAGTTTAAAATTCATCTGTGTTGCCTCAGTCAACACTTATGTATTTAAATAAATATACTTATGTTTAAAATTTCTCATGATTTCCTCATTTTCATGAAGTACCTCACAAGTTATCAGTTAGTTTTACTACACCAAGTAGTCATTTGGAAAAAGATCAAAAGGTACGACATTCTTCAAGATCAGTGACACGTTCAAGCGTGTCATCCTAAATGAAGCATAAACTTGAATCTTTTTTTCAGGTTTTAAGTACATTACACCTACATAAATAACAATTTACGGTACGAACAATTAAGCATTCCCTGACTAAGTATTGGATGAAATTAATCGAAGTTCGGATTACGGCCACCGGGGCTTTAATCTGCTCAGACGGTATCAGGGCGCGGACTTGTTATCTGTTTAATGTCTGGTAAACAACGGGATCAAGGGATAAGGAACGTCCTTTCATACGGTGCTGGCCCTCTGGCGTCTGGATTAGTGCGCCTTCCACTGACGAAGATTGCCGCTCACGTATTACATTTTACGCGAATGTGACTCTGTATGTCTCTGTGTGAGATACAACATGTTCACTATAGAATTGCGAGTTACACAATACTTCGAGAACGAAGGCAAGACGTTCTGTAGCCTACCCTCTGAACTCCGAAATCACGTTCGTATCGAAGTGCTGTTAGGTCTGCCTAAACAATTAGAGAGTGGGGCTCAACAGGCTTCGGTGCGTAATCGCGCCGTACCCCAACAGTTGGCGAACTCGTAATTGTCCACCGGATGAGGCAGCGTCTCAATCGGTGTCGACTTAAGACTCCATGCAAATTCAATTTCGTGCCCAAGCCAACCTACACGTAAGGCCAACCGAACATATTATTGCTGGATTTATCTTTATTGCAGCCGTAGAACACTCCAACTAACTTCGACTGTCGAACTTGCGCCATTAGTGAAGACACCGAGATACAGGATTGTTTTGGTAGGGGCGGAGTTGTAAGTCTTATTGCTTTTAGTGCTAGCGTAGGGCCGGATTGTTTAATCTAAGGTGTTGTTTCGGGGTTGGATCTTGGATGGGTTAGTGTATTTTTTAGGGATAAACTTCTGACGTAACTAAATCTAGATATGGAAAGTAGGAACTTACATAGACCTACCTATAGCAAGTAGATACATTGCAAAATGTTACTGCATGTTTATTTTCAATAAATAAGTCTCTACATAATTAATAAGTTACAAGTTGTCGCGGTACCTGCTTTCCTCGTCCCATCTCTGTCTTTGAGTGCGTGTACTTCATCGGGTTTTCGAAATCGTCCGTATTATTAATATTGTACAAAAAGACAGGATGTTTACAGTGTTATTGTCAACTGAGATTCAATTTAAAATAAAATAGAGCGACAAAAAGTATGGCCGAGTGCGTCGAGTACCTCACTGTTATGACATAATACGCGCAATACCAAACCATAATACGGGAGACGCATAAAAAGACATCGCTGCCGGCCTCGACAAAAGTAGACGTCACGAGCTAATCCACCCGTAAAATGTCCCAAATCGGTACAAAAAGCGGCCGACAAAAGTGTTGTTGTATAAACGTAAAATGAAATTTAATAAACATCGAACAATGGGACCGGTTGTAGATATTTTGTGAAGATAGTGAATGGGAGATAAGCTGGCAAAAGGTTTGCAGGCAGCGCGTATGTTTGATGTCGCCTCTCGTCGCCGGAGCGTGAACGGTTTAAGAGCAAAATTGCACGAACGCTAGTGGCATCTGTTAACTGAGCACTCCACACAAATAGATACTTTTAATTTTGCAGATGGAATGTCATTGAGCGACTGCTATTCAATCAAAAATGTACTCAACGAGCACCCACTGTCCTAGATGGAAATATTTCATCTGCATAAGCAATCAAAACAATCATTGAAAGATAAACAATCAGGTGTAGGTATTTCAATTTATGGAATTATTTTTAATCTATTACTATTTACTGCCCAAAACTACCTCATTTTTACGACGTTTTGACAAAGCAAGGACGGGATACAAAATTCGTAACAATTTATATTTGCAGATAATGTTTTTGGTTTGTTATCGTGATGATGGACAGCTTTTTTCCGCCAACTTCTGAGTACAAGTGTCTAACTGTTTGTGCTACACTTCTCTGGTAACAACTGAACATAATTTGCCTGAAGGTTAGGGTAGGTGGTGAGTGCCGAAGATAAAGGCGCTGAACCAGATAAACTAGTTCAGATAATTTTATATCGCGTATACCTAATTCGCCGAGTAGTGGGCAGAGCGTTATCATACACCCACAGTTATTATCCATTAATCGTACTGGGTCTGATATGATAATTTTATTGATAGTAGTTTATCAAGACTAGTTCCACCTTCAATTGGCTATTGTCTAAGTATATGATTTCTAAAGATTTACTTGGTGTGCTAAGCTATCGACTGGGTACTTGTCTAACAATTAATAAATTGGTTTTCTCTAAATGCACGACATGTCAGCTTGCTAGAATTTTAATTGTTACTACCTAATATGTACACAAAAGTGAAAGACTGATTACTAGCTGAACTCCTGAAAATAATAGACGACAAACAGCATTTTTATTAAATTGCGTGTTCAAGGAGGAATTTAACGGATAGGTAGCTATAATGATAGCTGTAATCATTCTCTTTAGCAAATAAAATAATTAATTTCGTTCAAATCGCGCAATCATCCCAGAAGTGTATTAGGAGATAAGTATCAAACGTTTCTATTTAACTTCTCTCCCGGGCGGAAATTCCCCGAGCGCCATATTGAAATGTTTATAATTAAATTACATAAAGACGAAGAAAATTAATTTCACAGTGCGAAGTGGCGAGCGCGCCGCGCCTCGCTCGCACAAAAGCGGAAGCTGGGCTCAAAGGAGCCTGGCAGCCTCCGCTCGCGAATTTAATTTTCTAGATGTTTTTGGAAATTACCGAGGAGTTGAATAATCACGTTATAACTTAACGGTATTAAATTTTATACGTTAAAGTGTTAATATTTCATTTTCAAGTTTAATTTAATTAATTCCAAAGTTAGGATTCTGTTGGAATGGCGGCAGCGTGGATGGCTTTCGGTGATATTTCTGAAGATATTTATTAATGCGGTTGAAATCATTGCTACTTACACCATTAACTTATGGTACTTACTGCTTTTATAAAGTAACTATAATTTATGGCTAACCCACGACTGAAGGATAATTCTTCAAAACAGCACCTGTAAGACAGACTTCGCAAAATAGGAATTCCAGTTAGTAATGACAGACTTATTTTAGCAAGACGTCACTCCCATTGGATCAACTCTTACCCGAATTAGACTTTATAACATCTTCACTCCAAATCATGTGAAAACAGAGCGTAACTGATGTTTTAATAAAGATACACCAATCCTTAACCAAACACAAAATATCTCAAGACCCATCTCAACAGTGTGCACACTGTGTAGCGACTTCCGTGAGCTAGCAGTAGAGACGCCTCGCGACGAAACAAATTGATGTACCTAAATAATTATTAATGCCTCACGAAATTTAATTGGAAAAGTTGAATTTGTATCGCGCTCACGGCGTAGGTGAGCGATTTGAGTCGCGACGCGCCTGCGACTGTTTACGAGATAATTAATCTCAAAGTATTTACTGCTTTAATCGAGGCACTCGCGCCTGATGGGGAGCGAATAACTCGCGTATGTAATAACGTTGCGTCCTATGTCGATACGTCTATCTACAATGTTACATTGTGTATCTAGTTGTTTTAAGTTAGTATTTAATAGTTTGTGTGTTTGTCTCAGTTTTAGATACTGTCCCTAACCTTGTTGAATAAATAAACCTTCTCCGCAAACGCACATAGATAAAAACCATCAGAGGATTTTTCGGACAAGAATAACAAGGTAATAAATAGGTCTCAATTTACCTATTCAATAATATTTGTGTTTGTCTCCGAGCCCTAAGTACCTAAACACCTAGGAAACTACCCACTTTCCCCGATTGCTTCGAAAGTGGAAAAGTTGTAGAGATGTTTGTGTATGTACACATAGCTAGTGCTATATGGTAAAATTATTATAGATAACACCTTACCTAAATCATCATAAAATATTCCAATACGAGACTAAAATTAAAAACACGATAACTCGCCAAAAACACAGCTACTTTTCTTTAAAGCAAATTCATTTATCTATTCGACAACAGGTGGCGCTAGACGTATGGTCTACGGCGGCGGCTACGAAGTCTTAGTTCTCCGATTTGTCGTAGCGCAGTGGCGCCACTCTCCAACTTACTTTACTGTCAAGAATGATGAATTATTTAAAGGCATGCTTAGATCATATTCATGAAATTGTTTTGATAAAAATGAATAATTCAGTAAATGTAGGTGAGATATGAATAACGTGAGTTAAATTGAGAAATTAGAGTTGTGTAGCGGTGGTACGAGTATAAAGATCTGGCGTTGTACTGGCACTCGACAGGTTTTGTTTGGCATGGCACAGCGCATGGGCCGTTTAAGCTAATTAACAATAGATCGAAACCGACTGCAGCAACAATGAAAAACGAAGAATAAATGTCAATTTCACAAACGACGAGGAGGGTTCGG
Organism: Xestia rhomboidea; assembly: GCA_963853795.1. Lineage (NCBI taxonomy): Eukaryota > Metazoa > Arthropoda > Insecta > Lepidoptera > Noctuidae > Xestia > Xestia rhomboidea. The sequence continues at coordinate 11,598,196 of OY970764.1, forward strand.
CTTTAAATCGAATTCCGTTTAATAATAGTACTGCGTTAGAGTTGAATGCACTCTTGATAGTGCGATAGTTTATTGTATTTTAAACGTTGTGATATTAGAATTTTTTGATCATTTAATGAACAATTTTATGGATATGGGTGATCGGGAAAAAATGGTCTACGAAACGGTGGAAATGTGCTTATTAGGTGGGTAGCCGGTGTACGAAGAATGAATACATTTTTTGTTACTTTTGACGTTATCAATCTACTTATTCCTTTGAGAAAATAGAGGTAAACTTTTAGTTAAGTTAGAAAAGTTTGAAAAATTAAAAAAAAATAAGAATCCATAAAAAATCCTTTCACCAAACGTTTTCAAAACAAAAATTATTTCTAATCAATCATATTTTTTTAATAATTAGGTTAACGTTGTACCACGTTTACAAGTACATGTAACCTAATTAGATCAATGTTACTTATAATTAAAGCCATTAATTAAAATCAGCATAATGATGATATTTTTTGTATAGGTACATGTTGACATGTATAGTAACAGCAATTGCTTTGTCAGCTATAAAAAGGAGAGGAAGACCTACCTAACTTTATCTTGCCCCTTTTGAAGCGTACCTACTCGAGCCTGGGTTTCAACAATATTTTAGCCTGAAATTAGATTTACTAATGAATGGATGATGATGATAATGGTTCCGAATCAAAAACACTAATGACTGACAGAGAAACGTCGTATTTTATTATAAATGCCTAAGGCGAGATAAGATAAGATTTCTTTATTTGTTTAAACATTGTATACATACAAGAGCATGCCAGATATTACATTGTTTTAGTCCAGACATGTTAAACCGTAAGTACAAATATTACAATAACATTGAGAGAACAAAATAACAAAAAGAAATAATCTAAAAACGCACACGCAAAGTTCATAAAATTACAACTTAATAAATTAAAAACTATTCTGATGTGGTAATGTCAAAATTCCATATTCATATAAATTTAGTATTGTCAAGAAAAGATAAAATTATTCAATCAAACAGAGAAAAATCAGTTTCGGCTAAAAAGGCCTATTTATGGCAGTATTATTTATAATTATTATTAAGCAGTCACCAATAGGATGCTGTTGTCACAATAAGAAATCTTTAAACGGAACTATTTAATTAAAGTTCCGAATCCTTATAACGAGAAAAAATCGCAGAAAATCGGATGGCATTTTAAAAAGCTTGCCACCTCAAAATAAACCATGGGCTATTTAGTGTCGGAATAGAATCGGATGAGTCCCCTTGACCGTGGACTCCGATAAGGATCTGCTCAGTGAATTCGTTCATTTAAAGCATAAATGAGTCGGAATTGGTGAAAAGTCTCGTTGAGAAAGCGAGTGCTGGGTTACTCGTACGACTTTTTATGTTTTTATACGTTTAATGGAACAAATAGAGATTGTCTGTAACTGATGCATTGGATTACAATAGATCTTTTACTTATGCCAAGTTTGTGATATGAAACATAATCAGCTCACAATGTGCCCACTGCTGGGACACCTCTCTGTGAGGAGTGGGCCGTGATCCAACACGCGGGCCTAGTGCATGTGTAAAAAAGTAGTAGGTACTTACTGATACTATTATGGTACAGTCACGTACAGTTTGTAAAAGACTTCAATGATTTGAACATTGTCAGATGTTTTGGATTTTTCTGATAATTATAAAAGTAAAAAACTATGACTTAAAATATATGCTAGATGTTTTATAGGCGATAACTTACTAGGCAGGAAGATGCTTAAACCAAGATCTAAAGGTGCCTTATATTTACAGAAGGCATATTTATGACGAAAGCGGCGATAAATTTCCACAATGTACTCGTATTTTATACTTTGCGGAAACGAAAGAATATTAAACGTCAATCCTTTCGTAACCTTTCTGCCAACTACCTAGTATAGATAATAATGTATTTTATGAATGTTGATTTATAATTATATAATTTCCAATTACATGTATTAAGAAATACTCTAGCTCACTGCAAAAAGAAACAAGAGTCACTAATTAAGCAGGTACAATGAGTAATAAAACTTAAGTGCTTATCAAGTTTTGCGAAACTGAACATAATTAAAGTGGACAGATGTATGTAAAGCGTTGTGAAGCAGCTGAAACATGTAAAGTTACATTAAAGTTAACACGGGCTAGTACGAGGAGAATAATTGCCGGCCGGGGCCCTGTGCCCGTACCAATGATTCGAGTATGAGGAACCGTGCCTCCCCGGCTGACCACTGCCACCCCGTTGCCAGGCAACCACCCGCCACCTTATCATCATAAACAGATAAACGGCCATCTTTGACGAAGCTTAGCAATATGATTTTTTGAGATCATGTCGATGATCTTTGTTCTAAAACGTGATTTTGTTTAAAGTACAACATTTGTTCGTTCATTATAAAAAATCTTTTCCAGACATTGTGATAGGTATGTACTTTTGTATGATTTTTTTTTTTCTGTAAAAACCAACTGAAGTTTAACGCTTTTGTTTCAGAATCGTGATTCCATGGTAAAAGTTTGTGTCGCGATGTTCCTTCTACCATTTCAATATCACAAGTTCGGAAATTCCTACTGTGAATGATTGAATGTCTCCATACTTGGTGAATGAAATCTAGCTTGAGGTAAAGTTAGCATTCTTATACCTATAAACTATATTTTTCTTTACTCTAAAATTTAGATGTGGTTATGACACCAGAGCAGCTCTTTATTTTATAGTAGAATCTAACACCATTTAAATAATAAATAATACTCATGTGCTTATGTGTTTAGTTGTTTGTTTTAAGACCATGCTAAGACCAACTTAAATATTCTCTTCTCTTTAGCCTAAGTCAACGACATTTATAACGTAATGTAATCCTTTCAGTTGATCATTTAACCCCCCATTTAAAGTTTAAGCCGTCTGAATATTTTACAAAATTCAAAGAGATGTCAATCGAGTGTTTTATTTTGCATAGGGTTAAGCACAAAGTCGCAGGGGTGCGCGTCGCGAGTACATTTCGATGTATGTCGTTTGTTTGTCGTGCGTCGCTGTCGTCCGCACCGCAGCCCTTGCACACAAATATTGCACTTATTGTTGACAGAATATCAAATTACTTTTTGATTATGTACAACACTCAATATGAGTGCTGTTTGAAATTATTCATATATTTAACGGTGGGAAAACTTTTCTTATATCGACTAAGTTGGTACATTTTTCTGTTAGAAAGTGATATCCTACCAGCTGTCAATATCACCATGATTGGATCCGGTTTTCAACGGAGTGCTATTGTGGGTCAGCAAAGAAATTATTTCCATTTAAAAGAAAAAGTGGTTGAAGTGGATCTTACTATGAATTTTAATGCATTGATATCGAGCATGTTTCAAAGAGTAACCACCATGTCACAGAATAGTTTAAAAGCGGTAATGGATGCATGTCTTGTCGGCCATTGTCTTAGCTAGGGTAATCGCTTCCGTGAGAGAAGCGACGGCGCGGGCGGCGGTGCTGTGGCGGCCACCGATCGGCCGATCCGACAGCTTCAATTTGTATGCCGACCACCACCGGGCCGCGTCGCCCACCCCGCACGTTCTCACGCCACTTCTTCATTTAAACTAATTATTATTTTAGTTTTTAACAAGTGACACATGTTCCGCTGCTAACAATGTATTGTAAATCGTCCGCCGTGACTTTAATACAAAGAGGTTGAATCATGTGAGCTGTAATGTAATTGATATTTAATTAATGTCTTAATATGAATGTAACAGGTTTGACACTTTCTTGTGAAGGTGCCATAATTACAGCAATTTGTGCAGCTTTTTTTAAAAGAAGTTCTTTAGCTAAAGGCGGTAGTTCCTCGAAGCGGTATTAAAAAGCAAAGTGGTTGGGTTTGTCGTATAAGGTGAAGCCATTACAGCCCATTATCATCTATTCAAGGGAAGTTTTCACGTTCAGTGTATTTTGTGCCTCATCTGTGCTTAGTCCTGACTTGTCGTGAAGTTGAAACAAGAGCGGCTGCCTTTTGAATGCGACCGAAAAAATGCATGAAGTGAGTAAAGTCAGAAGATGAATGAACGAAAATTGCGCATTACCCGCGGGTAAGAGACGCGCGCCACAGCCGCCACAGCGGGCACGCTTCACCACCTACCTATTCAGGATGTGTCGGTTATGGTATCGATCTAATGATCCTATCCCGATTTGGCGGTACTTCGAAATACGACTTTTTGTCGTTTTTCTTGCATCCGATGTGGCTGTTCGCAAACGGGACGTCATATAACGGCGATAACAGGTATTCAATGTTAAAATCATATTCATTTTCTATTTTATAGGATAATGTTTGTGAGTCTAATAGATACGGTAGCAGTTATAATGAGCTTTAGCTATTTAGTTATGGTGTGCCATTATACAACCACCTTTTTAATTATCAACTACATTGCTTTTGCGTACAATAAAATAATAAAGTTTACTTAGCTACTTATGTAAACATTTTTCTTTTGTTGAAACCTTTTTGCCAAAAACAGATCCTTGTTGCACACCAAGTCGTTTTTGCAAAAGCTTTCGACTTCGTTCGTATAGGTTAGTTTCGTATTTTGATTTGAAAATTGCTTAATCTCTGCTGAAATAATGAAGAAAGTACCTGAAAACAACATAATTATTAACCACCATATTACATAATTATGACCATTTTGTAATGAGTAAAATGTAAAATCTACGCGGTAGTCTACTTAAACACAGTCCAGCACATGCATTTAAGTAAACTAAGTATTAAAATAAACGAGTTGTTTATGCAAGCATTATAAGCGGTGCATAAGTGTATATTGCGAGAATCACATTAGAAGCATTAAAATCCTCCTTGCATTCGTTAACCGCGGCTGTGTATGGCAAAATATGTGCACCAACTCGCTTTTGCTATTCGCTCAGTATGATTTTCAGAAATGGCTACGGCTTATAGGCAGTAAGGATACAATATTTTTATGCGGTGCGTTTTTCCTTAGTGGCTGTTTTTACGACCATTACCGTATCTAAAGTAGGAAAATCGCTCGAGATGCTACATTCTAATGATGGCTCGCAAGTGAGCGCGTGCGCCGGTACTCTCCGAGTTGTCGCAGGGTTGTCCAATGTAATTGTCAACGTTATAATTTTATGTTATACCGGTACAAGGTTTGTTTTGCTGATCCATACAGTGAAGTAGATTTATTTTGATTATGTATTACATACTTAAAATATCACTTCCGGGATATCTTCCGTGATTATTGTTTATTTTAAAGCTCCCGATATTTTTTTTGAGTTTAGTTATGAACCGTGAAAGTTTAAAACAGTGTGTATAACATTTCTATTGTCAAATGTGCTTCGATCACGACTTTTCGAAATTAAAAGAAAATGGACCGGTAAAACGATTATTACAATTTAAGCTTGATACTTGAACTATTACATATGATCAAACTGCAATAACACGAAGACGGAAAGTTCTCATAGCACAGGTTCCTCAGACTAAAACAAAATTTGCTGCCATTCAGTGCAATAAACTATCATGCCAACTTTATAATAGAATAAACAAGAAGATACATGTACACAATAAACAACTACACGACTGAAGAAAAATCTAACAAATAGGATAAAGACACTAAATTACGCAGACACTGAGGCACTACAACACACAAAATGAAACACACATAAACACCCACCCACACACACAAACACACACACACACACATACACACACACAAACACACACACAAACACACACACACACACACACACACACAAGCAATGTTTACATCTAAGGTACTAAATAAATTGTATATTGCTGTGGAAGAGCGGAGTCTCCTAACACAGGCATTACTTGCTTAAAAGGAGGCTCCAATCACCAACTAATGTAAAAGGTTTTAGTTAAGAAATATAGTTTTATTATTTATTACTATATTTTTATTACTGTTTTAAATAAAACCCATAAATAAGTTCTGGAATTAATTTAGAATTTTATTACTGTTCTTATTTTTGTTCTTGAAAACCCATTTTGACATTTTTTTTTAGATCTATTTGTAGTTTGTAAATAATGTGATGTGATTAGTGATGAATAAAAGTGAAAGAAAAAGTTTTTGTTGATATTTTATGAATGCGCGTGATTCAATACGTCCATGAAAACAAAATGTCATAGCAGCTTATGCGATTTTTCTAGTATTAAATGTTACCACTGGATGTCTGTATCTATGCAGTTTATAATTCCAGACGGGCAAATCCACCCCGAATAAAGAAGTTTAATATTATAATGACTTACGTTAACCCTAGGCAGCTTGCCACACCTTACAGACATAACACATACTACAAATGACTCTAGGTATCGAGAATGGAGAGGTATAAATCAATATTAATGCAACTATGTTTGTAGTCTTCGTCTTGAGTAACTAAGTACTTCAGGTTTTACATATGATTTATTGATTTTTGACAAAGTATGTGCCCACGAGCCTGCAATAGGGAATATGCACGTAATTTTTTCTTCACTTAAATCAGTAAAATATACTATATTAGCCTTAATAAAATAATTTTACCAATTGTATGTGCTTTATTCAAGTAAAAATTGCAATAACAATATTATAATAAAATGATAGTGAAACTTTTAGCACTTTTCACAATGAACTTTGACGTCAATACCGGTGTTATCGAGGACGGTGTGTTTTGACAGTGCGTTCCGTTTCACCAAAAACATGCTACATAAAACAGTAAATTGTAAAATAAGTGATGTATTAGAAACTTAAACAAGTGTACCACAATGTTTTTATGAGCCAATACAAGGCATTTTTCATAAATAAAAAGAGTTTTGTATTTCATGCATATTCCCTATTCGGTAATTAACTGTTTTGTTACATTTTTTTAAATCGTACAGACAGCTTGTTCGGCTATCTGTACGATTTAAAAAAAAAAAACGTTGCCTTTCTTGGACAATTTCTTCCCCTTAGATGATTTTTGTCCTGCAGGGTAAGAAGAAGGTGTTATTCGAAGAACTTAGTTAGCAGGGACCGAAAGGGTTTCCTGAATAGGGGTTTTGATCGGGTTATTTTTAAGGGTTAGGTGAAAAACCATAAAGAAACAGTCAACCCGTATTATAGGGTTAATCAGCCTATAATAATCGGTTTATGCACAGAGTTCATTTTTGTTCATGGAAAATTTGACAAGAAAGTGACGTTGCCCAAGCTCGGTGCTTTGTCTCTTCCATTCTGGTTAATGAGCAATATTTAAATGGTTACCCGTATAATGCAATGGTTGATCAAACACATGGGTTATATATAGGTCTCACCTTTACACCCAAGTAATCGGTCCCTATTCGTGAGTGGATAGGAGTCAAGAGTGATGGTGCGCTGTTCCATCTTGCAGAAGACATTTTTTGGGGTGAAAAAAATATGTTTTGTGATAGAACTCAATGTAACGCACTCAAAACATTGCGCTGATGGATGGATTGAATAGTGCGAGGCTCGTGGAGGTGTTTAAAAACTTACAAAAAAGAACTTGTATATAAATCAAACTTGTATAAAAAAAAAATTACAAAAAGTTGGAACTTTAACCCCCAATATCTCCGTAACTAGAAGGTATGGTGTAGAACAAAACAATGATCGCAATGACGGGGAGACCAAGGACCTTTCGGCTTCGTTAAGAGTCTTTTTACACCCTTTATTTGGTAGTGTTGACAAAACTTAATCGATGAGTACCTACTCTGGATACAGGTTCGAAAGATTACCAAAAGTAGCTCAATGGTAAGTGACTGGAACAGCAACAACCAAGACAACTCTTTGAAAATGTTATGACAGTTGTACATATAGGTGTTTGAATTTCTATGCTAAGAGCCGCGCATGTCTGACCAGATGTCCATCCGGTGAAACTTAGTAGAATAATTAATGTTGTGGGGGAGCAGTTATGCAAGTAGCCGGGTAAGTAAGTAAGTACAAGTACTTAGCACATTTGCCTCAAGAATAAACCGAGATGTGAATTAATTAAAAATTGACACGCGCTTCGAGGCTGTCAACATCCACACATCACGACCTGCCACTACCATATTAAAGAATATAACTAGACCGACCACTATTCACAGTTTATGATTTGCGTCACTCACTGAGTTTATTAGATTAATCTATAAGGCAGCTGCGACTTGTCAATGTATTTTATTAGGACATGAATCGGCCATGTTCGTATAAATGTAATTATTTACAATCGTGGTTGGATTTTGATATGCGTCTCTCGCCATATTGACAACCAACTTAAGGAATTCCTATGTAAATCAACTCTATGTAGATGTTGATTTCTAAATATTACACATAGATCACTATAATTACACGGGCAAAAGATTTGCATAAAATATACGACATATTTCTAAAACAGAATTAGCTGGTGTTGAAAAATCTGAATATAGCAAGCTAAAGTGGAAGCGTTTAGTGAGCTAATTTGAAGGAGTCGGCGGGAGTGTCGCAAGCGATGGCATCTTCACGGCTTACAATAGTAAACAAATGTGTCGCGCGGGCGCAATTACACAGGCGGCGGCGCTGCGCGGGCGCTGCGAGTCTGCGCTCGCGCCGCGCCGCGTCACGCCGACCGACGGCGAATCGCGCACATCACGCTTTGCTCCGGACTTATGCTAATGGCCACCGGACCGCGTAAATTGGAGTGAGTTTGCTGCAAAACAAAATGGGTCCGCCTCTTTATCTTATTACTGCAGCATTTGCCGTGACCGAGCCTCCTAGCTATCTTCGGAAATGAATTCTATGCTATTCACCGATGGCATATTTTCATACGTGTGAAAGGCGAGGAGTCCCGGTCGGACAGTAAACCCGCAGATTGGCGAAGTGAAACTCGAATACAAAAACTAACGCGGGAAGGAACGTGAAACCGATTAAAAGGCTACATCACGATTTTGTATGCACTTTGCACTCATTCTATCCTGCAAGGAAAGCACCGGCTACTCCACCGATACATTGATTTTCTGTGTTTTGTATAGATTAGTCAAAGGCGCCTTGTAATTAAGGTGCTTTCGTTCTGTGATTATTCTTTAAGTTTCTTTTCTTTTGTTTCTGTGAGTACAATCACATTGTATTCTTTTGTTTAAAGAAAGGTAGAGGCAACGGTCAACATCGTTACTGCCGATTAACAGGCACAAAGAAAATCTGCTATGTTACCGATGTTTGTAGGATCCAATTTCAAAAATGTTATAAGCGCTAAATAGTGTAACTAATGCTGTGTTTTTTATAACCACACAGAATCCATCAAGTGGAAGTGAAGTAGCGTGATGATTGAATATTCATCCGTGGATCAACAATAATAGATCCCATCAGTGGCTGGTATGTGGCATCACATTTAATATAATAAGAGTTCAATACATCTCACCGTGAAATGTGTCGATACAAAAACTTAACTAACTATAACTGCTAACGTGTGAATCGTATTAAAAAGCTGTTTAGTCATTCGACTTCAAAAATAGGTGGCATTCGATTTGTCGTGATTAAATTTCGTCCATTAGGACACCGTTATATTGATCGGAGAATGTATTCGGATAATGTGTCTAATAATCCGGCAAATAGAATTTGGACAGTAATATCACTCGTCCGCAGTGTTATCTGATAATAATGTAATGTGGTTCGGTTGCAGGTACTTGTGCGGTGTTATGTAGCCCGACCCACTATATTCATTTACCGTTTAAAAAAATCGAGTTTTCCGATTTCTGTTCACATGAATCTTTCAATATTCTTTCTACATACATATATTAATATTTTTTCAGCTTAAAATACGACTTTAGATGTAACGGTTAGATACTATCTAAATAATATCAATCATCGTACTATTTCATCCATGACTTGCTCTTTACAATATATAGTTTATTAAAGAAAGTATTATAACAACAAACTGAACAAATGTTGCAAAGAGTATGTTCAATTGTTGCAAAATGGAGTCAGACCACTTACAATCGTTCATATTGAATGGGCGGAAATGTTCGCCTTAAAATTAGCGTGGAAACAAGAGAAAACCTTTAAAAGCAACTCCTTTATTATATTTAAAACGTTTTAAATTGAAGAAAGGTACTGGACCACCACTAAATACTAATGTGTTTCACTTGTTCCACGTAGCTTTACACGAACGCTTTCGCATTTTTATAAAGTTATTGCTAACATGGTCAGGGGAAAACGTTTTAAAAGTAGTCAATGATGATAAATATAGAAAATGATTTTTTAATAGAGTTTTAAAATTTAACGCATTATTGAAAAGCATGGCTGTCTGCCGTATGCCCGACGAGTTGTGTACCAAAATAACCATGATGTGGAGCCCTGACACAGCCAGAAGGCAACGCGGTAGTCCTCGCAGGAGATGGCGGGACGACCTAGACAATACCAACGACCAGTGGGTCCACATTGGGCTTGGATCAAGAATTTGGAAGTCATGGGGAGAGTCCTTGGCCCAGCAGTGGGATGACACAGGCTAACAGTAACAATAATGGCTATTTACCTTCATATTCATATTCTTTATTGCACACAAAATTAAAAAAATATACACACAAAATTCAAATATATAGCTTATGTACAACGGCGAGCTTAACCCAGAATTGGGTTTTCTTACAGCAAACCATACTTCTGTTGCGAGATTTGCAGAAGAGGATATACCTACCTATGTGCACAAACAATACAGTTAAAAACTTAAATTAACTTATTTTGTACACTAAACTAATACATACAATATATTATATTTATTTTTTACACTTACATATAAAACACTATTAACAAACTATAATCATGTTGACAGGAAATGTTCTTACCTTTGTTAAATAAGCGGACGGCTTCCTTCAATGGTTCAACTTATCTACAATCAAACATTATTATTTTTCTGTCATGGTGTGCCCGATCATATTAGAATATTGGAGCGAATATCACCCACTCGTGGATTCACCGCGAACAAGAAATAAAAGTCGTCCGAGAATCCTATTACAAAACGCATTTCACATACAAATGCCTAATTTCGGGGTAAAGTACGCACATTATACAGGCGGGTTCGCATTTAAATTATTCCAGCGGATCGTTTATAGGCCATAACCGAATTTGGGAATTAGCTATAAAACAACATTTGATACGGGCGGGCGCGGGCGGTTTGCAATTTGAATGTTTCACCCGTTTCCGATCTCATTGGGTTGCGTGGCGCGTGCACCGCGTTATCTATCCTGGCCGTGTTGTGCCGAGACCTGCGCCCTGCCACCATCCACCTCCCCGACACCCGGACCCTCGTTTATGACAACTACTCGAAATTATGAAAAATAGTTGCTATCATAATATCTTAGTTACAGTCCTATACTGAGAAATTCCTTGACAAGAAACCTGAATATTCGTTAACTTGATTTGAAAATCAAACCACGGGAACCACGAACTTGGCTGCCACACTTGCGACCACAAGACCGAGCAACAAGGAATTAATACGATGCAAAAAAGATAAATAAAAATAAATAAATAAATCATTTAATTAGGACCAAACATTTTGTACATTTTATTACACCCACCAAACTGCGTAACAGTTTGTCGGCGGGATTAGGGATAGTTTTATAGAATCTTCGCACTCGATATCTAATAGACAGTTTATAGAGTGCATTTATTACAGTTGCGCATGAAACCATACGATTTATATAATTCACGATTCATCACGATTGACTGAACAATTACGTACCAACGTAGGTACATTAGAAGTGGGGCTTGTCACGTCAAAGAGTCGTCGTTAAGTAGGTACACGCCAATGGCTGGAGCCGTGTGAATAGCGAACCCCGGCATTAAGTGGAGCAAGCAATTTTGCAAATAAAACAATAATGATAGTGCCTGTAATGATGTTTCCTCTAATTTTATGTGCGTCGTGACCAATGCGCTGTGGCTGTGAGTAGTGGATTTATCTGTTGTGTGATGTAATCTGAGCGGGAAATTCGCATCATGTGTGTTTGAGTTTTCTACATACGGGCCATGATTTTTCAGAGATAAGTGGTTACTTATACCTAGTAAGATAAAATAAAAAACAATAAGAATGATGCTGTCATGCGGTCAGGATTTAACGGTTTCATTTAAGTCTTGCACTATCAGTTTGACAGCATTGATTTTATTTTCAATCTCATAATATTGATACGAGAAAGAGAAAAGTCTCGGCAGATGATGATGATAATCAATACCATAGAAAATATTACACTGATCCTTAAGTTATAAGTTGAGTTAAAACTTGGTGTTATTTCACATCAGGCCCCCCGGTGCCGTCAGTCGGACGCTGTCCGAGTGGGCACTCGGTGTCCGTCACTCAGGCGCGTCAGTTCTGCTCATTGCATTGCATAATTGTGTTCCTGTACCTGACTCAAACTATTTGTAAAATTGGAACATTAACTATTCATTTTCTTTATGTGTTTTTTTTTGCCAAGAAAACCTTATACTTGCTAAATGCGGTTTGTTTCTCGCAGTATGCTTTTACTTAGAGTTGATATTTGGTTGGTATATTGGTCGCTAACGCTACTGTTGAGCTCAAAGTCTTTGAGTTTGAATTTGTTTTGGCTTGCCCCTATGATTGGCGAAATGTATTAGGCGTACAGACACCTTTGCTAACTCTTCGGTTAAAAACAGGCGTGTGTTATGTAATCTCATCAATTGTAAGTTGTTGATACCAATAATCGGTAAAACTGAACCGTTTTACATTATTATAGCTATTAAGACCCTTCAAAATAAATCAACACGAAAATAAATTAATTTCGGTAGCACGCGATGAAACAAACAATTTGGTTTTGAAATTGCTTTCTTGATAATTTCCAACAAGAACGTTTTTTGTGGTTTTTATGTCAGTTACAATTATTAGATCTGTTATCAGTCATTGTTCTGTTGGTTATCGTGAAATTGGATCAATCCAAAATAAGTGGAAGAAGTTGGTTTTGATGCGCTTATACGTGCGTATATTAATTTCTTGGATTGCAACTTACAACTTAGGGACATCTTTCTTTCAACTTTATTAAAGGGACCTAAGTTGGGAACTTTTTCGATCATCGAGATTGGATTGGATAAGAATAAGAATCAAATATATATTATAATTTATTTTTAAAAAAAGTATGACAAAAGTGTACATTTAGGTGCAGTAGTGTTATTTCTCAAACAATGGTATAATTAGTGCATAAAAGTAAACTATAACTAAAACATATTTAACAGTTGCAAGAAGCGATAATGTGGAATTCAAATGTTTGTTAGCGACCTGCCCGATCTAGGTTTATTTAAACCTGTGTTTCAGGCCATCACTTTACGTAGCACAAATTCACTAGGACAGAAAAAAAAAGGTAGGTATAAAAGTAATAAAATAAAACAAATCTATTAAAAACTCTAAGTGTAATCCAATTGGAACAAAAAAGGGAGGAAGGGTAGAGTGCTGCTGTAGTATAATGTGTAAAATAAATAATTTTGATTATTAATTAATTAATTACCTATAGAATTGCTCTTTGTGCACGTTCTAGAAAGAGAGGAATCAAATTCCCCCCCCCCCCCCCCCCAGGATGTTATGCAATAGGTGACTCAACGCTAAATTAACCTGTTTTATTAATTTATGGTTGGCTACATTACGTAAATACTTAAAAACATATATTAGTTTGCGCACTCTAGCACATAGTAACTCGATATGTTTTCGGAAATTTAGATTGGAGTCAATAGTAACACTAAGATATATCAAATGGTCAGCTTTTTATAAGTAGGGTAATAACATGCAGTGTCAGCGTACGTACTACAGGTATGCGCGTAAATGATTAGGTTAGTAAGCGGTGTGTTAGTATTTCTCATTGTAAATGAAATGTGTTTTGTTTTATCAGCATTCAGTGTTAGAAGATTATTCTGGAGCCAATTAGATACAATGTTGAAACCGTTCTGAGCATGTCCATAGGCCTCAGCTCTTGATTTAGCTGCAAACAACAGGGCAGTATCATCCGCAGAACCAGAGAGGCAAATGGAGTAAGGTTCTGACCGAGTGGTGGCTAAGGTTCGGCCAAAGAAACCAGGGTCGCCCAGAAGCACGTTGGGTTAATGATATCGTCAAAGTCTCGGGAAACAGATGGTTGAGGAACACACAGAACCGTGAAGTAATGGCAAACGAAAGGGGATGCACATACCCAACGTGGGTGATTCCGGGCTGAAATGATGATGAAGGTTACCCTACGTACGTAAGTCTAAGGATGAAACATTTATTGTGTTATTATGACATAACCGGGGGCAATATTATCGCGCCCCGCTGGGATAAGTGAAGGCAACACGCACAGGAAGTGGGTACGTCCGGCGCCATGCATCGTTTCCTCTCGCTGACTGTCACTGCTTCCGCTTCCGCTGGATCATGTCTTCTACTCATGGAGGAACTGCGGCCCGCCCTCGTTCCAACATTTTCTCTGCGTAGCGAGCTTTGATCACACAATTAATCTGCTTGTCAATATCAGGAAAAAGGTCACGTGACTCGTATGGCTGTAGGCTCGATTGGTTTCATGCGAATGGAGTTAATGTTATCATTATGCTGAACATCTGATTATTATCTGTACTTGAAACATTACTCATGTTTACATATGAGCAAATACCTTATTTGTGCGATTTTCTAAGAGAAGGTCCGAAATTGTCGACAGACAACGTGATAACGACGAAAAATCAGAGTGATACATTGAGCGTGTTAGTGAAATGACAGGCGCGAAGATTATATAATTTGATGAGCTACAGATAAGCTGATCGAGAGAGCGATGCTGGGCTCATCTCGCCGTGGGGTCCCCACCGAACATGTGGACAATCCTTCACGCTCATGTGTGCTCACCCTTTTTTGGCGAGGGGTAAATTGTAAGAAACATGTGGACGAACGTTTATATTGAATTTTCTTCGATTTTGTTACTTTTATACAGATTTGATGCAATAACTGTTGAAAAAGATGTGTTTTTGTTGGAAAAGTAGGAATTTTGTTGTTGTTTTGAATATGTTGTGCTTTTTTGGGCAAACTAGTCAATCATTAAGTATTGCTTAGATAGATTTTATTAACATCTACTTAAAATTTTGATATACTATGTAAAGAGAGCAGAGAGAGTCTTTTATAATATGTTCAGTTCTAAGTCGTATCTACATTAGGATGAATGCGCCGTTGATTAGAGTCCACATGTATGGGGTGCCGGGAAGAGACCGTGAAATTGTCTGCTCACTTTTGTAAATATAATTTCGGCGACAAAAGGTCTATAAATGATATACTCAGGGTCACAGTGCAAGTGTGTCGCGCATCTCGTTACACGGTATAAAAAATATCCCCTTGTTGCATTTTGGAGGAACCGGTAAGTAGGTACTTACCAGATTCTCTGCTAAGCCATCTACATAATTATTTTAATATTTTCAACATTTAGACTTATATACCTGCAGGTGGGCTACATACTGTAAAACATTTAAAACGAGGCATTTACGAACACCATTTAAAAACCGAAAACCATTTAACAGGATATTCGAAAAACTACGACATATCAAAGTAATTATCATTATTAAAAGCCATGGCATAATATTGCAAAGCCCTAAGCTCAACTCCATTTGATTAATTGTAGTTTATATTGCATGTTCCTTCAAATGCGCTCAATCGTTATATTAGTAAGAAATTTTATTGAATAAACACATTAAGCCATGCCTAATGAAATCACAGAACAAATAAAATTAAAATGTAAATAGTGTGACGTAGAAATGCTAATAATAAATTTCTCCATTTTAATAACTGTAACTGTGCGAGGGGGAACTTCTGGCCTGTTAAGTCAATATAACACTTCCATTACTCCAAATTAAATTCCTCGGGGAGAGAGATGAAGTTTTTATTCAGCGCAGACAAAGGCTCGGAAGAAAACTGCGTCATGCAATAAGGGATATTTCTATATGTTGTACGGAAAACCTACTTCAATACGACAATAGATGAAAATTCACGATAAAAGTAGAACTAAAAAACTCAAGAACAACCTGGCTGGTTCAACCTTTTAGATATAGAAAAAAAAATGAGTTTCATTTATCATAGTAATTAGAAATCAATTTTCCCAAAATGATTTCCTACGTCTGACAATAACATGCAAGGCAAAAATACCACTTAGCTAACAAACAGTCGTGAACAAAAGCGCACTTGTGTTTTACTTAATTTCAATAAGCCGTTTATAAAGTGCTATAGTGTGCAGCGCGGGTGTGATGTGTATTAATATTTTACGGAATTAATCATTATAATCCTTCTGGCAAACAAGTCGCCCCCGGGAGCGCGAACAATATAATGAAGTTGTCATTTTTTAGACTACACGGGGGAGGCTGGAGGAAATCCAAATTGAATCATGCGGCGAGGGAATTGTGCTATTATGTTATTAAACAGACGAGGGCAGGACCCCGATCTCGATATTTTTTGCGAGGAGGGCGTCTCAAAGCCAGTTGTCTCGAAACAGTTTTCACAATAGAGTTATGATATAATTTGACAACACTGGTGCCGACAGCCGTGCAATGAAGTCTGAAGTGCGAATACTTGTCATTTACTTCTTATAGATTTTGAAGTAGGTACTGGCTCCAAAATTATTTAATTTGAATCAATTTTTCATAACGATCAATGCTAATATGATTTGAAGCAAGTTTATCAATAGTATTAATCACCCCGGAACTATTGTCGATGATATTGATGAGGCTGGGCTTTCGAGATTGCTTGGTTAAATGCAGTTCTGTAAAAAGAACTTTGATAGAAAAGGCTTATTAATTTATGAACATTCATCAAAGCTGTTCGTTGTTTGGGATACAACGTAAGTCTGTGGGTACTACTTAGCCGAGTCCAAAGACTGAGCGTCCTGTTATAACTTCGGAGCCGAGACGTGGACACTTAGGATTCAGGGTCCACAAATTCAAAGTACCTCACCGGGCTATGTTGAAGTATTAAGTAAGTAGTAATACTTGGAGTTTTTCTTCGTGAATTGGAAAACGTAGAGTAGAACAGCAGGATAGATGGAGCCGTGATCTTTGCAGAGTTGCAGCTGCATGAGAAGATGATGACTGCTATTTTTTTATCAGTTTTAACCTAACCCTAGTAAAAAAAAACCGGCCAAGAGCGAGTCGGATTCGCGCACCGAAGGTTCCGTACAACCTTTTTAAAGGACAAACTTAACTTTGCTGTTCGATCCCATGAAACGGCTATTGCACTAACCGCAAAAGTAATAAGTTTGTAATAGTAAAATCGCTTTATTTTTGTTATTTAACTACATAATGACGGTTTTCAGATTTTTCCCTGTACATGTGCTGTAAGACATTGCTTATCGCCAAATTTCTTGATTCTACGGGGACTACCATATAGGTTTTCGACCCAAAACCTATAGGGTACTTCCGGTTGACCTAGTATTGTCAATTTTGAGTTAAAAGCAAGCTTTTACAGCAAAAGTAAAAGGAAAATTCCGAAAAATAAAAAAAAGCTGAAAATTAAGTTAAATTTGGTACTCACAAATTTTGGCTAATTATTTATTTTTATCGTGATGACTCAGGACCTTGATTTTAATACACCTAATATGGACTATAGACTTCAGTATCTGGTATAAATTTCAACTTGCTAGGTCCACCCTTTCCTGAGAAAATCGGTGGTGACAGACGGACAAGAAAGTGATCTTATAAGGGTTGCATTTTTTACCTTTTGAGGTACGGAACCCTAAAAATACTTCAGTTTCAATTGCAACATTCAAATGATAATCGGATCGAATACTTAGCTATTATTGTGTAGTTTAGCCGGCTAATCTAAAGTTTACTTTCAGAAATTCAGACCCATCATATCTCATCAGTAAAATCTTTTCAGTTAGATAAAATTATTCTAAAAATAGCTTTTAGCTTTTTTAATTCATTGATGTGTTTATGTGGATTACAAATTAAGAAAATGCGGAGGAATGGGGAAATTGTAGTGAGGAAAATGTTGAGTATGACTGTAAGAGTAGAGGAAGACCAAAGAAACGATGGATGGACTGTGTGAAAGATGATATGGCTAGAAAGGAAGTGACGGCTGAGATGACGAGTAATAGAGAAGTGTGAAAGAAGAAGACATGCTGCGCCGACACCAAATCAATTGGGATAAGGTCTAGAGAAAGATGATGATGATAAATGATAACATCTTTTCCGTGATGATACATTTGAGCATATAATAAAACTACCTACAAGAAATAGGAACTGTGATACCCCTATCTGCATACCTAATGTATTAAATGTACTTATCTCCTTATATCACAGTCCAAAGCGCTGAGACTGAAATGAAAGCTTTTATCCATATGTCAGAAGAGTACTTACAGCGGCTTATTGTCACCCCCGCTAGAGAATTTGATAAAGCGTGTGCGAATATTAACAAAAGGAATATCTTGTTAAATTGATATTGCTTGATTTGCCAAGTGAATTTAAACCTTAAATCGTTATTTTTGTTCCGTCAAAAGATATATAATAGACTGCACGAAGCTTAACAGTTACACCGTTTCTCCTTAAGGGGCGTGAAATTGTCTCCGTTGGAAAGCGTATAATTTAAAGGGGAAGATTAAAATATTATCCATGTTAAGTAAATATTCAAATGAATATTTTCCGTGTTAGACAACAATGGGCGCCTGCAAGGGGAAGGTGGCGTAATTTGATAGATACCTATCTACAAAACGGTCTCTTCGTTAAGGGACCTCCCTGTTATTATAAATTATAAGCGCGATTTGGGAATTCTCTGGAATTAAACGGTTCTGAGAAAAGTAGGCGGGGTGATTGAGAACATTTGTTGTTTGATGCTTATAAATAGGTTAATTATGTTGTTATTATACGTTAATATATTTTATTTTAATAAATAGGAAATGAAGCTTTGCATGCCTATTCTAGGTTTTTGGGTGGATCATACTTTTGTGAAGACATTGTATTATGAAAAGTCAATAAAGAAGGCTATTATTTTTTATTAAATTAAATTGTAATGCATCTTATAATTGAGTAGCCTGAACTAATAGCCTGCATAGTTGATATTGAAGATGACAAAAAGCTGTAGTCGCGCACGATGTCCCAGGGTACGGAAGAACGGATATATACCCGTTCTTCGTTACATTAAAACGTTTTCACTGCACCTAAAGTGTAGGCACAATCTCTAAATATTACTGGCAGACAGGTGAATCATCGGGTTTTTAAGCTTATTTTTTTCTAGGTACGGAACTCTCGGTTCGCGAGTCCGACTCACACTTGACCAGTTTTTTTGGCTTAAAATTAAAAAATTAATTAACACCTTCGCACACGGCGTCGTAGCGTAAGCGTATCGTAATCCGCGCGTACGACGAGAGCAATACGAGCATGAATATGTTCAAACAAGTCCGCATACGAAGCGGTGTTGCAGCGAATCGTAGGAGATGTTTATTGTCATTACGTTAGTCGTAGCGTACTGGCGTAAAAACACAAGCGTAAAAAGTTAACTTTTCATTATTTTCCTTAAAAAACACCTGAATTTAACTGGATTTCAATTTCTTATGACTTTTAACTTTCAATATGACTGAAAAAATAATTGAATTCGTCAAACTGGTTGAAGACTTCCCTTGTCTATATAATCATTCATTAACTTATTGTAAATGTCTCTTTCCTCATTCGATAAAAACTGCGGAATTTATTATCATGTTCTGAAAGTTCACGTGCAGCAACAAACAATCTCTTCCTGTAATTATTTCCAATGTATGGATGGATCCAATAGGCACGTCGCTTTCTACTTCTAACAAAATCAAACAATAAAAAATCTTTGTCTGAAGAGGATCAACATCAAAAATGTCTGGTGCCGTTGACGCCATGATTTTAACTGATATCCAAAACGATACGTCTACGCAACGATTCGTTTGTGCCACGCTGCAGGTCTCGTACGCTAAGTGTCGTAACGATACGCTTACGAAACGACTACCCTTACGACCCGTGTGCGAAGGGGCTTAGGGTTATTTTCGAATTTTCGACCCTACAAAAAAAGAATAAGAAAAATCGCGTAGTACCACAAATTATAAAATTTTAAGGGGTCTGAAAAAAAATCAATTAATCTAACTTCATCGCATGAAGGACGGAAAATATTTGAACAGCCAGAGTTGCAAGATAATTGATGTAGTGAATGAAAGTGAGTGTATTTGGCGACAATGTGTCATCTAAATTATACACCCACCCTAGGATAGGGTGGTCCGCCCCGTAGGGACCCCGGGACAGTTTGTGAGCTTCTGGCGCTATTGTTATTGTAAAATGTCATCTCACTGTATAACATTAGTACAGAAGGCCCATATTAAGACCTGACTTCAGATAAGATTTTGGAATGACCCAATATAATAACAATACGCCTGTAATCCTAATAGGGTTTGGCAAAGGTGTTCCTAATAATACACCCAGATTCTGATAGTTTTGTTTTAGTCCCGTGTAATAGGGAGCCAGCCTATTGCCATCAACCAGACATAAATCTGGACTCCGTGGCTGCTATTGAGAAATTCCTGATGGAAAAACCCAATGACACTTTGCCGGACCTGGGAATCGTACCCAGGATCTCATGTTCAGCAGTCGCGCTATCGACTACCAGGCCAACGAGACAGTCAAGTTGAAATTATTCAACTATGGTTAAAATAATAGGGTGTAAAAAGACTCTTAACGAAGCCGAAAGGCACTTGTTCTCTACGTCTCATTGCGATTATTTTTTTTGTTCTACACCATACCTGGGAACTTTCTAATTACGGTGATATTGGGGGTTATAGTTCCAACTTTTAGACAAGTTTTTTTTTTTATACAAGTTTTGAATGTAAGATTTTTACTTTAAACACCTCCACGACCCCCGTACTATTCAATCCATCCATCATCACAAACAATGTTTTGAGTGCGTTTCATTGAGTTCTACCACAAAATGTGATTTTTCACCCCAAAAAAAAGTCGTGTTTCAAACTTTCAAGTCATTATTGAAATAAGTTAGTTACCTTTTGTCATTAACGCTGGTGTGCGATCATTGATATGTTAATATGTTATATGTATATGTTATCGTTAATATGTTTATTTTAATACGCGCGTCATGTGTTTAATACGGAATTTATTATGACCCCGACCCTCGCGCGGATTAATGCGATGCGGAAGATTTCAATGAGGAGCATTCACTTAGATTGCACGGGTTTTAGGGTTCCGTAGTGAAATGGTGGACGGGAATCTATCTGCTTATCAGAGAACTAGCATTTAATATTGAGATATAGTCTTGTTATCTATCTACTTTTAGAACCTAGTAGATAAAGTTTAGTAATTTGCGGATTCAATAAAAAAACCAACAGTCAAAATAAAATTACATTGAATATCAAAATTTACATTTCTGTCTCTCTTATTTATCTTCACTGAATAAATTGTAGGTTCATAATTAAAAATAGGTAATGTCAAAAAATATTTTTTTATTGTTTTTTTTTTAATTAAAAAAAAAAAAAATGCGCTAAAATTATTTCAATTTGTGTCATAAGTATTAAATTCGTCAAAAGTGTAAAGCGCTAGCTTGTCTATAATAGTCAAATTGTTTCAACTTGTCAATACAGGTAATTGACCCCTCCCTACCAATGTACTCGTATTTGCGAAAGCGGTACTAACCATTGTTCTGCGTATCCTGTGATTTTACTGTCGCTCGCATATTGTGGTAGACGCCACATTGGCTTCAAGGTCGTAGCAGAGGTCCTAAACGTAAATTAACTTTTCACAACTTTAAATATTTTTATAAAATATTCTCACGGATGAGAAATACTTCATCATGCTCATCATATCAGCCCGGAATGACCCACTGCTGGGTATAGATAGGCCTCCCTTTTTGTGTGCTAAAATAAAAGTGAGGCTTTGTAGTAACAGTTAAACAAAACTAGTAAGTACCTAAACTAATCCACTGTAATTGGTTTAAAAAATAATATTAAATTGAAACTTTTATTAAAAAGGACGCACGATGGTCGTAAATTCGCCAGTTAGTAGCTTCCTCTATTCAGTTATTATTGTTCCAGCGCAGGGCAAATGCCTCTTCTTATATTATAGAGAATGATGATTGAGATGAATTGGCGATTTCATGTGTATGTAAAAGTACGAGCATAAGTATTCGTTACAAGTCCAGGTTCTCGCACATTGTAAATGTATCCATTCACTGTAAGTCGTCAAATTATTTTACACGGCTCTACTACCGTAGATTTATGTTGTGCACTTCTGGCGTCTGTTAACTACGGTCGGGCTGTAAGCTTAATTTTTTAGTTTTGCGGTCTTACATATAACTTATTTAGACGAGCTGAGCTAAACTTGATAAAAGATAAATTATTATGTTTTATTTTTATAATGCAATTGATTATTAATACGTTGAGAGCATGTTTCATCATCATCATATCAGCCTGGAATCACCCACTGCTGGATGTAGGCCTCCCCGTTTTTCTGCCACACGTCCCGGTTATGTGCGTCCCTTATCCAGGTGTTTCCCGCGACTTTGACGAGGTCAGACAGGGCGACACCATTTCACCGAAACTCTTTACAGCAGTCCTTGAAGACATCATTAAAACCTTAGATTGGGAGTATTGCGGTGTTAACATAAATGGTGCTTACCTGTCTCACTTAAGATTTGCAGATGATCTCGTACTTTTTGCTGAAAACTTTGAGGATCTCCAAAAGATGCTTCAAAATCTTTATGATGCCTCTTTCAAAGTAGGACTTAGGATGAATATGGCCAAGACGAAGATAATGGCAAATTTCTCCAGCAATCCAAATCCTTCTGTTGGTTGTTCGGTCGGGAATGAAAGGTTGGAGAAGGTTGACCGTTATGTCTATCTTGGTCATATTCTTTCCTTTGACAAGGAGCATCAAATAGCGGAAATATCGAGAAGGATCCAGCTGGGGTGGGCTGCATTCAGCAAATTGGACGACATTCTCAAATCAGCCAAAATTCCACACTGCCCGAAGACCCGTCTCTATAATCAGTGTGTTCTGCCGACCATGACGTACGGTGCTGAGACGTGGACGCTCTCACAGGAGGCTGTGTACAGACTCAGAGTAGCACAGAGAGCCATGAAGCGTTCCATGCTCGGCATAAAATTAATAGACCGAGTTCCAAACGTCGAAATCCGAAGACGTACGAAGGTCTTCAATATTGGAAATCGAGTTATGGAACTCAAATGGAGTTGGTCAGGACACCTAGCCAGGCGCGGTGATGGCAGGTGGAGTAAAGCTGTGACTGAGTGGCGTCCAAGGAATGGAAAGAGAAGTGTTGGTCGTCCGGCGGCGAGATGGGCAGACGATATTGTTGCTATTGCGGGAATATCCTGGCACAAGAGTGTGTAGCTTGGCACAAACAGAGAGAGGCTTATACCCAGCAGTGGGTGAAGTCGGGCTGTGGATGATGATGATGATTGACGAGGTCGTCAACCCAACGAGCTTTAGGACGGCCCTGGTTTCTGTGGCCTAACCTTGGCCACCACTCGGTCAAAGCCTTGAGAGCATGTTTATAAACAAAATAATATTTTATTTGGGAAATATTGACATTAAGTTTCAAAAAACGTCAGTTTTAATGATATCTTTACATTGCGCCTTTTTGGTACTAGTCGGGTCATTAACTTGTTGACACGTTACAACGATTTGACTACGTTCAAGCGTGGCTTGAAACCTACAACCATATCAAAAGGATGGGTTAAAACCCTAACTCTTTCAAATCAATCGGCATTTTTGGTATTCTTCACTTTAGATCTTATTTAAAGGATCAGTCGCTACGGATGTACCATGATTTATAGCTACTAATAACGGGAAAAACTGGCTATAATCTATTTTGATTTGTAAACAAATCGGTTGAACTAAAAACCGTAAAACACCCCACACAAAGCATTTTTGTGTAAACATAATAAACATAAAAACGTTATTTCTGTTGTTTTAACTCATTTCGAAAGTCATTCATTACGTGCATTGTATTGGTTCGATTGTACATATTGTTACTATTATAAGATTTTATTGCACATGTTTCTAGATAGGCCCCCTTACGCTACACACATCAATCGAAGTCTTGATAATTAATAAAAAGGTTTAATTTATTTCCCAAACATAGTATTGTGGATGTTAACTTACAATACATGATTCTGTTTTTTAACCGACTTCCAAAGGGTTTGTTTTTGTTCAGCGGTACTTCTGGGGGCCTAAAATGGCTACTTTATCGGAATCATATAATATGAATCGTGTTAAAAATTTAAAATTCTTAAAATGGTCTTTAAGGTCATAGATACAGAAAATATTATGAATTGTTAATTTGTCATATTTTTATCCTATTATGATTCTGCGAAAGCAGCCATTTTAGGCCACCCTGAACCACGTCGGCCGAATTCGATGTTTTTTTTTTTTGGAAAGGATATGTAGTTTTTGAATTAGCTACCATAACAATATTGCGTATTGACGTATTTAATATATTTCGCCTATAATGACAATGTTATATGATGTCAATACTTGTGTACAGATGCCACAGCACATGAAGTTAACCGAAACTGTAAAATTTTACCAATCAATCTTGAACCTAGTGCTTTATAGGGATAAAGTTGAAAATCTATTAAAGAAGCTTGATGTGCTGGCGACTCTACAATAAACCAAGAGAAAAAAGAAATTAAAGAAGAAAGAGAAAAGAAAAGAAAAGTAAGAAAAAAAGAAAAAGAAAAGGAAAAAGAAGAAGGGGAAAGAGAGTATAAGAAATTATGTACGATTGTTTGGAAGGTGGGTTGTTTGGCTCTTCTGAGGTGGTCGCATTTAAGTTTGGTGTTGGTTTGATGAAAATCTTCGGAGATAGATAATGGAACCCTGCAATTAATGACAGCAAAAGGGATGATTTTTGACAAAAAAAAATATAATTCTGTTTACTCCGTCAGTTGGATTATCGAATAATATTGGATACGAGTTTTTTGTTTTATCAAAGTAATAAAAATTGACGAAGATAAAACGCGTCAAAGATCATGAGTTGGGTGGGGCTTGTGACGTCTTTTTCCGGTAAAAAATGTACTCAAATGTGACGTCACACGAGTTTTCGACGCACTGTATCGTATTCGTTTTTTGTTTACATGAAAAAAATATATGTGTCCAATATTTTTTGGGAATTTATCTGACGGACTAATAAGTTTTTTTTTGTCATCTACCCTAATGTGCCGTTATCGTTGCAACGCATGTATTTATTGTTTACACAATTACATTACATAACATACTCGAAGGTAGACGATGAAGGGGTACGCAGACGTGTTTGTAAGTACACCCAGTCACTCCCATTTCACCTGTTATGTTTAAGTTTTGAGGTTTAATTAAGATCATTTATTCTCATAAGAATTAAACTATTCACTTACATGTTAAATACTTAAAAAATAACAAAAGTTGGGTGTATTACAAAAGTAAGACGATTATATAAATAAATGTTTGAGGGTAGATTACAAATCATTGTGGACAAAATGTTTGTTCGATACATGTAAACAATATTCGTGTAACACTTCTAAACGGTAACTGGATGTGGCTCGTCAATATTGTAAGGAATGTGATTTTTTTACTATAAATTGTTTAAGTAGCTTTTTAAAAGTGGTTTCGGACTTAGATTCTTAGACTTAGTTTTATGTATTGTTAATCGTCTTCTAAACTAGATGCAGGCCTTCTTTAGGGGTTTTATGATAAAATGTTCAAGTTTTCTTTAATGTACCTACCTGACAAGGGACACAACAACACAACATAGACATAAAGGGTGTAAATAGACCCTTAACGAAACCGAATGGCACTTGTGTTCACCCCGTCATTTTTTTGTTCTGGACCTACGGGACCTTTGTACGGGAACCTAGTAGTTACGGAGATTTTGGAGGTCAAAAATCCAACTTTTTCAAACATTCATTCATTCACTTTGTCATAACTTTACTTTAAATACCTCCATTACCCGTTTCCTATCAAATGCGTCCATCGGCACAATGTTTTGAATGCGTTACATTGAGTTTTTCAGTAAAACGTGATTTTTAACTAAAAAAAACCGGCCAAGTGCGTGTCGGGCTACGCGCAGTGTAGGGTTCCATAGTAGCCCGTTATATTTTAGATTTTGTTGTTCAATGCAAGTCTTTACCCGTTTTAAACAAGCAACTACGTCAACTTAGTCACGTTAAAGGATTTATTTTAAGGATTTTGAATTTGTTACAAAATTATCCAACACCTAAGTTCAACGACTATTACTGCTAAAGTAATAAAGTTATCTTAACCGAAAGTTTATGAAATGCACTATCATCATGATTTTTCAAGCCCGCAGTTTAGCTTCTAGAGGGGGGGGGGGGGGGTGTTCCTATTGGAACAAAAGATTGAAAGTTTAATATTTCGCAAATGGAGCATTAAAACAAAAAAAAAAATCGACCCCACAGCTACCCGAAAAAAAATATTTTTCAAAATTTTATTTTACCGTTTTGTCGGCGTAATTGATATGCACAGCCCTACATTACAGTAGTTTCTAGTACTAACCGTCTCTTAGCAAAACCTCGGACAGACAGACAGACAGACGCACATGACGAAACTACACTCGAGAGCAATGAATCCGGGTCACTTAAAGAATCCTAAAAATCTCGGAAACTAAAAATGCTAGGTTAATGCAATAAATTATATTTAATAGACAATGTAATACTCCTTAAATGAAGGTATTAAAACTTCTTAGTTATTGTATAGTTATATCATAAAAAAATCAAATTTGAAAAAGGGCCACTTTCGAAGATGGAACTACGAAATTACAGCATTTGGTTTTGCTTTTGTTTGTAATCTGTCATTTATGTGACTACATAAACCATGTTGATAGTGCTCTATATTCATTATTCAAGCTGAAATTATGTCGCTTACGCCTGAAGAATGTACCAGAATACTTACAATGCTGGAAACCGGCCGGAGTCAGCGCGATACAGCCAGGACTGTCGGTGTGTCGCTGTCAACAGTACAAAGAGTTCTCCGACGTTACGAAGAAACTGGTTCTAACCTACGCAGACCAGGAACGGGCAGAACCAGGTGTACCACAGCACGAGAAGACCGATACTTGGTGAACACCATGCTTCGAAATCGCTTTCTCACAGGATCTGAACTCACAAATCAGTTTCGACGCCTCGGAGGAAGTAACCCAAGTGCATGGACAGTAAGACGTCGGCTTGCTGAATCTAACTTAAAACCCCTTAGACCTGCAAACGGCCCTAAACTGGAGCGTGGGCATCGTATTTCAAGACTAAGATATGCCCAGAGCCACGTAAATTGGAGTATTGAAGATTGGTCAAAAGTTATGTTCTCCGACGAATCAAAATTTATGCTCTACAAGCACGATGGAAGACACAGAGTGTATCGAAGACCAGGGGAAAGATTCAAGCAAGCATGCATCGAAGAAAAAGTAGCCTACGGTGGTGGGTCTGTACTTGTGTGGGCCGGAATTTCTTCTGAAAGTCGCACAGAGCTGGTGATCATAGAAAACGGCTCTTTAACTAGCGTAAGATATGTGGAAGAAATCCTCAATGATCACGTTGGTCCATTTATGGTCAATTTAGGTGAGGATGCTATATTTATGCATGACAATGCCCGACCTCATACAGGTAGGATTGTGAATGACTACCTTCAAGAGATGAACATTACTCGTATGGAGTGGCCAGCGCGCAGCCCGGATATCATCCCGATCGAGCATGCTTGGGACGAGCTAGGCAGATGCGTAAAACAACGAAACCCTCCCCCAATCACGCTTCGTGAGCTCAAAATTGCTCTCACAGAGGAATGGGAGAATATTTCCCAAAATCGTATAAGGAACTTGGTGTACAGCATGCCAAACCGCGTAAACGCAGTAATGGAAGCACGAGGAGGCAATACGAAGTATTAAAATTCAAGAAAATCGTAATAAAGTTCAAAAATTTCATGTTTCCTATTTTTGTTTTAAGGAGAGATCAGCAGTTTTTTTCTTTATGTAATTTTGTGTTAATAAAATGTATGGTGACTCATATTTTTTTTACTTTCATTTAAGGAGTATTACATTGTCTATTAAATACAATTTATTGCATTAACCTATCATTTTTAGTTTCCGAGATTTTTAACATTCTTTAAGTGACCCGGATTCATTGCTCTCGAGTGTATAAGGGTTCCTTGTTAGGACTACGGAATCCTAAATAAAGCAGTTTCCCAGCAATAATTTTTGCGTAGAGTAGTTACTTAGTTTTATTTTTTTTACACCCTGTATGTTGACGATGCTACTAGTTACCTACAATGTATATATTTCAGCAAAACGGAAAAATAAAAAATAACATTTTTTGCGTGTCGCGTGTTCTGTGGCTGTATCCTATAGGCATTAAGTCATAGTTTGATGTTTCCAGTCTCAGGTTCCGTGCCTTAATTGAAATTGATTTTACTAAACACTGAAATAAAAATGAGGGTCGTAAAGTGGTTACATATATAAGTATTAATTAGAGCTGTTTGATACAACCAAAAAAAAAAAAAGTTTTATTGCTTATACATCGCAAGGCAGTGAAATGAGAAACAAATAATTAAAAGGCTGTTGGCGACTTAGTTTCGCACAAACAAATTTAATTAACATTCGTTTATTTTCCCGCTTGATCCGAGGGCGACAAACGCTAAGTAAAATTTATGTATTGGAATCAAATTCAATTTCGTCTTTACATTTTCTACACTTTTTTTTGGAACTGCCTGACTTTAACGTGCGAGTGAAAGTTTACAGAGGATACGTCATTTAGTTTACTTGTCGGTGTAAATGTCGCAGTAGAATAGTTATAGCCGTGATATAGTTAATTTATATCCCTAGGGATAAAAGGAATATTCCGGAAGATAGTAATATTAAAATGATTTATACATTTCTTACTAGACTATTCTAGTGATTTTACTAGATTAGTAATTCATCATCATCATCATGATCAGCCTATTAATGTTCCCACTGCTGGGACACAGATCTTCACTCTATGAGTTCCATTCCCCATGGGCTATAATCCACCACGCAGGTCCGGTGCGGATTGGTAGATGTCACATGTCTTCGAATTTTTTGGTTTTAGGACATGCCGGTTCCCTCACGTAATATGCCTGCCTGGGTTTATACCCACGACTTACTGTTCGTAAGTCGGGGCCGTCACCACTGGGCCACTGCTGCTCGCTCGATTAGTAATTATAATTATTTTATTAGAAGTATTATATTTGATGCAAGAGCGAGCGAAGCGAGGGACAGGTTTGAGGGGGATGGCGGGATCTAAAGCGAAGCGAGCGAACTAAGACCCCGCCATCCCCTTCGCGATAGGTTACTTTAAACCCTGCAGACAGAAATACGTCTTATTTTGGAGTCATTTGCTAGGAGAGCAAAATGTTTTGGTTATGATATCACATTAAAATGGGGTTTTACTTGTGGTGATCATTTGGCAGTATAAAAATGATCTTATAATTATTTCACTAGATTAGTCTAGTAAGATAGTTATAAATACTATCTTCCGGGATATACATAGCTATATCCTTTTGATTATAACTAAAACTGAAACGGGGTCTACGTATGTTAAGACACGCGTTTGGTTTCCATGAAAAGTGTTGACTATACCGTCTTTAGCAGCGGCCGCCGAGGTCGTCTGTTCTCTGTTTCGACAATAGACCCTTTGCTAAGAAAATATTGCATGAAATAAGTATGCCACAATGCGTTCCAAAACTTAAATTGCTGACGTTGCTCACAAAGCTGCAAAACTAAAATGATACTGGGCAACATCAGAGATTCGATTCGAACATCGAGAGAAGTGGAAAGAATGGGGGGAGGTCTTTGCCCAGAACTAACAAAAAATAAAGAATGATGCTTAAGATTTGTATAGGTACTAACGGTGTAGTAAAGGATTTAAATAGGAACCAAAATCTTTTCCCAATCATTGCAAACTAAGTAAAGGTTGATAATCACTACATGACACAAGTCTGATTTTGTATTTGAGATAGCTTTCAGAAGGAGAGAACGACAAAAAAAATTAAAATCAGAATCTGTGTGTACTTTGCGCATCCACGTTACCTACATTTTACATGACTGATAGTGCTCGTATCAATAGAGATAAAGAAAACGTAACCGCATAACATCAGTTGCAAAAACGAGACAAAAAAACAATCAGGTAAATATTCAGTTTGTATTAAACTACAATGATACTTGTTGTTGGTAGAGTTAATAAAGATGGTGTTGATTCAAAGGTAAGGCGTCAATAGAAAGGCATAAACATGCTGAAACCAAAAAATGTAAACCGTTGCAGTTCCACGTGACTTTACGATCCCGTGAAATTTGTTTTCTTACTGGATTTTTCTAATCTTCTTTAGCATCGTTTATATTGATTATAGAGCTCCTCCTGCCTAATTTATATTCAGCTAGTGTTTTTTCATCACGCCTTGTGCTTAATATCGCAATTTGTACCGTAGTTGGCGTAAGCCGAGGGGACCTGTCACCTTTATTCTCAGATGCCCGTCTTTCTCTGTTCAATGCCTATTTTATTGCTCGCTAACACATAAACAACTAAAGTTTACGATCGTTTTTACATAAAGAAATGGGCCAAGGGAAGAACAACAAGTAATTATTATTAACTGAAGGGCTGACGGTAAATAAGAAGTAATATTATTGCCATAGATACACTACGACTCGGTTGGGCAGTGTTTGGGAGGCTGCGCGGTATCTTCTCGTCCAACTTACCGCAGTGTTTCAAGACGAAAGTCTATGACCAGTGTGTGTTGCCAGTGATTACATACGGGACCGAAACGTGGTCGCTCACAATGGCCCTCATTAGAAGGCTTAAAGTCACCCAAAGGGCAATGGAGAGGGCTATGCTCGG
The DNA here is from genome assembly GCA_963853795.1 of Xestia rhomboidea. Lineage (NCBI taxonomy): Eukaryota > Metazoa > Arthropoda > Insecta > Lepidoptera > Noctuidae > Xestia > Xestia rhomboidea. The sequence goes on from OY970764.1 coordinate 11,628,979, forward strand.
AGTTTCTTTGCGTGATCGAATCAAAAATGAAGACATCCGCAAATAAACCAAGGTTACCGACATACCGACACCCGAAGAATTGCCAAACTTAAGTAGCAGTGGGCAGGGCACATTGCTCGCAGAACGAATGGCCGATGGGGCCGAAAAGTTCTGGAGAGGCGACCGCGAACCGGAAGACGTTGTGTTGAAAGGCCTTCCACAAGGTGGACCGATGACCTGGTGAAGGTTGTGGGAAACCGCTGGATGCGAGTCGCATGGGACCGGTTAATGTGACGACACTTGGGCGAGAGCATGTCCAGCAGTGGACGTCTTGCGGCTGAAATGATGATGATGATGATGAGATACATTAGCAACCACATTAAGCCGGTGGTCACGGCTGTCATTCGTAGATCTTTGAGAGTCACGAGTCAAAAGCACGAAAATCTGAGTTCACAAAAGTCTCTGTAGTAGGTGGGTAGTAGGTGGGTAGTAGGTAGGTAGTAGGTGGGTAGTAGGTGGGTAGTAGGTGGGTAGTAGGTGGGCAGTAGATGGGTAGTAGGTAGGTAGTAGGTGGGTAGTAGGTGGGAAGTAGGTGGGCAGTAGGTGGGTAGTAGTAGTAGCACTACCCACCGAAGTGAAGCGAGCACGAAAATTATGACACAATGCCTAGAATTTGTACAGATACGTAGAGTGGAAGAGCTGCTACTGCGTAGAGGTGGAAGCTGGCGGTGATAACCATAGTAACAGTGTTAATAAATATAGAGAAAAGAAGAGGAGAGAGAACGCCACCCTGAGGAACACCAGCAGTAAGATCACACCAGTCAGAGTAGATCTCATCTTGGTGGACACACTGAGAGCGACCCCAATGATACGAGTCAAACCAGGCTATCGTAGAGGCAGAGAAGTTAAAGCTGTTGTTTAATACCGTCAAACCTCGAGCGAATCTGTAGGATCAGCCAAAGAGCTGAGAAAAAAACGTTCTGGTAAATAACAATATTTATTAAATACCAAGAAACAGTTATACATGTTATACACATACAAATAAAACTGAATCCCAAATTTAAATGGAAATTTACTTATTAGAGTAATCCGGTCAGATTTTGGTTTCCTTGCCAGATACTGTTATCCCACAGAGGTTTAAACATTAGGTGCTTTTGCTATTGTAGTTACGAACCTTCAGTGGTAGTAGTATCATCTGGTAATGTTGTGCCGTCATTTGTACCATCACCCACAGTTACAGTTGTACCATCATCCACATCTCCATTTGTATCATTATCCACAGCAGCTGTTGTACCATCATCCACAGCATCAGTTGTACCATCACCCACAGCTGAAGTTGTATCATCACCCTCAGCTTCAGTTGTAGCACCACCGTCTGCTTCAGGGTCTGATGTATCAGTATTGTTCGTCGCATCACCTGTTGTAGCTGATTCATCATCAACGCTTGTTGTGGTGTGGTTAGTGTTTGTATCGTTAGATGCAGTCAAAGTGGTAGGTTCTGGAGGAGCACATGTCACGGGTGGCGCGGGTGTTGAGGTTTCTTCCGTCGATTCAGTTGGAGCCGGTGATAGCGTGCCAGCTATGTGATATAGATTAGGACTTTGAGTCTTCGGCAAGGCCTTTGTGGTACCATTAGTGCGCCACTTAAAGAATGGTAATATTGTTGTAGTCTTTAACCCATGACAACTACATTTACAACGAAAATCCATTCTATATACTTGAAAACCAATGCTCTTGCATGTAGTCATACAAGTAAAGCTTTTAACGTAATTTGTGCATTTTGAATGAAAACTCAAACCATAATGTTTCCGAGCTGTTTCATTATAACCTGTAAAAAAGGAACTTTGGTAAAACTAAATAAATAAAAGTGATTTGCACACATATTAAGGCTAAGCAGTAAGTATCTTTAAATCGCAACCGTAGTTAAGCCAGCTAATCTTAAATTTTCGTACCCATCTTTAGCTGTAACTTTTACAGGGTTTAATTAAAAATACCAGCCCAATTTTCAGAAATGTTTCAGAAATATATCGAGTATTTTCATTTTTTTTATTTGTGAACGTAACATGTATTTACAATTCAATTTTCGATAATTTTGAAAAAAATGTCACATAAACACTTTCAGTTGAATGTTTTAATTACTTTTTATTTGTATTTCATTAGAGTATTTAACACTCAATTACACAGTTTATTACAAAAATCTTAATTTCAAAATCGGGCCGGTAATTAAAAACTAACCCTATTCAAGGATGGCAAGTATGTGGCGATAAGTCCCCTCTTTAAGGAGTGGCTTGAGAAACGCCACGGCGTCCTCACCATCCGCCTGACGCAGGTCCTCACCGGACACGGTTGTATCGCGAGGTTCCTGCACCGAATCGGGCGGGAGGAAACGCCCGGGTGTTACCATTGCGAAGATCGACCGGAGGACACGGTGGAGCACACTGTGGAGGTGTGCCCCGCTTGGGCGGAGCACCTCCGTGTCCTCGAAGCGGCGATCGGCACCGGCGACCTCTCGCTTCCAGCCCTGGTTCAATCCATGGTCCCGAGCGAGACGGAATGGGACGCCGTCACCTCCTTCTGCGAAGCAGTCATTCATGCTAGCGAAGGAGGTGGCGGAACGTGAGAGGGAGAGAACCTGACGTCTTGGCCGCCGCGGGAGACGCCCCGGGCGTCAAGAGCCACGTGGTGGCCTTCGGTCACCGTAGGCGTGGGCCTGTGGACGGTGAGCTATGGTCTAGTTCGCCGTCCATCCGTCTCATGACGACAGGCCGTGTCGACGGCGCAGGAGTGTTCCACGCGCCTCTAAGAGAGTCAGCAAAAAGGAAGGGGTCCGCAAGGGCCGATGCCTGCCTGGGCTGCGGGACTGTTCGAAAGAGATACCGTGGCCCCGAAACACAAAGGGCGATGAAGGAACATGGATGGGTATGACACTTCCTCCTGTTCCGCCCAGAGCGGGAGGAGTCATTTGATGATTTCCCATCCGAAAAACAAAAAAGAAAAAAAAAAGGATGGCAAGTGTACATCTGCCCTATATTAAAATCGTGTAATCGTTTTTTACATGATCAAACTGTTTGCAGCATATTAATAATTATTATTTCTGGTTTGTTAACATCCCTCTTGTATCGTCATCGGATTCGCAAGTACATAGTAGAAGAGTATTAACAGGTGGTGATGGCCCCGCCTCTAATTGTCAAGGACAGTGGCAAGCACCTAGACAGTTGCTATTTATACTAAGTACAAGCCAAGTTGAGTCCCTACTGTCCGATCGGTTTACACCGTTGTCCTTACTCACTATACTAATCTACTTCGCCAAACACTTGAACAGAGTAAATCGGGCTTGACTGTGAATGGAGTGCTCGTATTAATTTTGCTGTGAAATACTTAAAAGTGAACTATGAGAATCAAATTATTGTTAGTTTGTACTGTCAAAAAATATGTTTCAATACTAACCTCCATACTCATCCTGAAATGAAATTACGGAAGCAGCCAGTAACAAAGCCAATGAGATCTGGAAGTTCATTTTAATCTTCAACCCATTAAAATCATTAACTGTTATGTATTTTCTTTATTTATGATCAATATAAAACAAGTACCACCTCACAAATAATGGAGAAGTATGTGTTTATACATTAAACGTGATTAAAACAATAACTAGGCAGGTGCTTAGATGGTTAAATTAACATGAAATTGGGTTTACTTGGTTATCGCTATATACATTGTTATATTGCTTAATTTTCTGCAAGTATTCAAGCGTAGTAAATTGTTTTTAATCAAATCTTATGTTATCCTTCGTAAACTACACTGAAATTTTAAGGGTTTCCGGTGAATAATGCTGTACGAAAATAAAATAACCCCAAGATTGGTCGTTCAATAATAATAATAATAAATTTCTTTAATAGCATAAAAACAGGTTATGGACAAATGTGAGACCCTGGCTCCAGAGCTAGGTTAGAGTACCTGTATTTCAGGAGCCAATTACCAGTTAGTTATGATTACAGAGACTCATAGATTACTTATTGTAACGAAAAAACCGGCCAAGTGCGAGTTGGACACGCGCATAAAACGTTCCGTACCATCGTAGTAGGGGAGCCTCTTTTAATTTTACATTTATTTTTATTATTTGTTGGTAAAGTGACAACAGAAATACACATTCTGTAAAAAAATAACCCAGACTGTCTAACCTATTACGGATCATGAGATACAGCCCGCTGACAGGCACACGGACGGTCAAACAGCGGAGGCTTAGTAATAGTGCTCCGTTGGTTACCCTTTTGGTACGGAGCCCTAAAAAGAGAGTTAACATATTAATAGTATCGGTTTGGCATTCAAAAGCTATACATTTATTTAATAGTTAGATAGTTGTTGAAACAATTTGATCACCAGGTAATATCTATTCTTCTATGATCTCCGTAGTTTTTTCTATGAATAGTTTGCCAGCAAAACTATATAGGTACCTACCCACCTATAAACGAATTAGTATCACTTTACTTGGCATTCAGGGTCTAATTAATAAATCAGGAATGTGATAATGACATCGGAGGACGACTTTGGACGGAGACGAATTTCTGAGAACTAACTTCTCTATGGCCACCCAAATGATGATTTAATTATCAGTATGATTTTGATTGATGTGGCAGAAGAAATTTGGCGGCAGCCGAATTCTTTTCATAACTAACGTATTTGCTTTGTTAATACTGAGAAATAATTGATCTGCGGCGCCACAGTTTTTGGCCAGACCACTCCGATTGGGTTTTAAGATTATAATAAACTGAGGCGTTGATAAAGGAAAAAGTTAATAAAGGTACATGTACCATTTTTAGGATTCCGTTGCCAAATGGCAAAAAAACGCAACTCTTATAGGTTTGTCCGTGTGTTACAGATATTTTACTTCAGGACTGTTGGCAGTTAGTACATACACAGTAGCAATTTGGAGGGCAGGTGTCTTTTATGAACAGCTACACGAAATTGATGTGAAGTTCCGAATAAAATCATATATTATTTTACATGTATTGAAGCTTGGATATTTGTGTTCATAATTCAAAACCTGTGTGTTCTATCGACAAAAAAGGGAAAAGTCTGAAAAATAAAAAAAGTTGAAAATTAAGGTAAATGTTGGTACTTACAAGTTATCGCGAAAATCTTAATTTGCCCATATCTTTTTATCGTGCTGACCAGGTAGACAGGACCTTGATTTTTATACACCTAATAGGGACTATTAGACCTCAGTATATGGTATAAATTTCAACTTGCTAGGTTCCTGAGAAAATCGGTGGTGACAGACGGACAGACAGACGGACAGACGGACAAGAAAGTGATCTTATAAGGGTTCCGTTTTTTCTTTTGAGGTACGGAACCCTTAAAAGAAAAATAATTACATGGAGCCATAAAAAATATTGCCTCTCCTCTAACTTCTAAGGTAAGAGTAGAGACATTCTGAAAAATTGTGGGATTGAAGAAAGTAAAAAGAACATTAAACGAAAGTTGGTTTGAATAAAATTTAATATGGACTTTTTCGTAAAACTGCAGCAGTAATTTTGTTTTTCATTAACATCATCACTTCGTTTTTCATTAACATATTAAGTATAAAATTAAATTTGATTTTGTCGTTGAGTATAATTTGACCTATAATGAGCGTTAAAAATATTGTTATTATATTGTTTGGTGCTAATACGGAACCTTTTATGTGCGAGTCCGACTCACACATTTTTTTAAATATTCCTCACAAAACCAAATAGTTGTTGGTAATTTTTATTTTCATTAGTTCGTGTCCATAAAGTAGTTATAATATATGGGTCGTTTCAAATTTTCAGTTCTTCGATCGTGTGAATTTCTGCGTTGTAATTGACTAGAGATAGAATAGACGTAGTTGGTACCTAATTTTGCTGAACTGATAAGGTATCAGCAGCTTACACTAAAGTATCCACTTAAAAATGCAATAATTTTTTTTACTACATTAATTTTGTAATTAATTATTAAAAAAAAAAATTAATCACTTAAAATAGCTGACAAAACATATTAATTCACGTAAATCATTCAGTTACATAGATATGAGGGGAGTTCTATTTTTGCTACATTTTGTTTTATTAAAATGGTTCACAAAAGTAATACACACCGAGGAAATGAACAGTAAGTAACCAGAAAAAGTGATCTAATTGTGTCTATATTATTTTGAAGTAAGTAATTAATATTAAGAAAAATATTATCCTTAATTTACTTTTATTACAAATTCATTTTTATTTTCAAACAAAAATATGGAAAAAATCGAAACATAACAGAGGCTTATTAGGAACGGATAGAGATTATATACTGAAATAATATTTGCTCTAGTTTCATTTTCCAGGGAAAAAACAGGGGAATACGTTTTTTAATAATAATAAATATAATAATAATATGTTTATTCAAGATGTCACAGAATTTGACATATATCTTTTAGGCTATATTTTTCACTACGCAAAAGAATTTAACATCTGTAGCCGAACTAGGCAAAAGCCTGTATTTCGGCTGTCAGTGCCAATCCCCTCAAATAATTTATAATTATATAATGGCAGCCATCAAGCAGAAATGTTAACCTTAGTGGGTTTTATACAAGCAAATTTTACCAAAATCATAAAAAAATTGTATGAGCTAAGCACTACTAGCCTTTCTTCCTTATAAGTACGAAGTTTAGGAACTTATGAAAAAATGCTCAAATGACGTCGCCAGGGCCCAGAGGGCGGTGCTGTACATTTTTGAATTTGTTACCGAAATGTATTGAAAAAAAAAATAGCGGCTTGTTTTTAGTTTGCGATTAAAGGCAACCGTCTTTAGATACCTTCTGTATAACCTTGATACAGCTGATTAATTCAAGTGAAGCTGGGCAGCGTCGGTTCGCTGACTGAGTACTTGTTGCAACTTGAGCAGCTTCTTCAGACGTAGTATCATAATTATAATAGTTTCGCCAATTTACTGAATGCATATGAAAATATATACGGCACTTATAAAAAAACTCATTTTTTAAATTTTTCGTCTGTCTGTCTGTTTGTTCTGGACGACCGGGACGTTTACTGGCAGATAAAAGCCATTTTTTTATTATTTTTTTTATTTTGGCATACCCAGTGTCACTTTCACAGTAAATACAAATCTAGCGACACCTCTCAAGCTAAAATCCATCGAGCCGTTCAGGTCACAAAACATTTGAATAATCCACCATTTTTTACATTTATATACCCAGTGTCATTCTCACAGTAAATATGAATCTAACGACACCACTCAAGCTAAAATTCATCGAACCGTTCAGGCTGCAGAGCGTGCCAAACATTTAAAAAATCCGCCATTTTCTTTTTTTTTTCTTTTTTTTTTGATATACCCAGTGTCACTCTCACCGTAAATACAAATCTAACGACATCTCTCAGGCTAAAATCCATGTAGCCGTTAAACCCACAGAGCGTGCCAAACAATTATACACACTCTCGAAAAACATAACCCTCCCTTGGCAGTCTGGTAAAAATAAGTTTTGTTAAGTTAAAACTGTGTAACGCACCTACGTATTATTTATTCATAGTATATTTTAACTTCCAGTTACGATTCCAATTAATATTTTTAATGGGACTGATGATATAAGTAAGTATGACACTTCTAATAACATCACATTTAAACGTTTTAGGTACCTCACTCAAAATTAAAAATATCTCTATAATAATCTTTAAAGTACCTAAAGGGTGTAAAAAGACCCTCGACGAAGCCGAAAGGCACTTGTTCTCCCTGTCATTGCGATCATTTTAAACCGACTTTATTTTACTCTAGACCATATACCTGGGAACCTTCTAGTTACGGAGATATTGGGGTCAAAGTTCCAACGTTTTTTTAACGTTTTATCTAGATACATGTTCAATCAAAGATTTTTACTTGAAAAACCTCTACGACCCCTGTACTATTCAATCCATCCATTAGTACAATGTTTTGAGTGCATAACACTTAGTTCTACCGTAAAACGTGATTTTGCACGCCAAAAAAAGTATAAAGTTATTTAGTTTGATGTACAGAATGCTTGGTTGACGGCTTCGTGAAGGTCTGGTTTAAGAACTTTATTATTCCTCATTAAGAATTCCTCATGAAGGTTCCGTTTACACCCTGTATACTGGGATCACTGGGTGTTCCAAATAGTGACTCCATAAAGAAAAAATAGATTCGGTCATGCCCAGGTATGTTCCGCGATTCTTGATAGTTTTCGAGTTATACATAGTTTGTTCAATTTCAAGAGTAGTTGTAATTCCTTATTTTATTGTGAAACTTTTTATGGAGAATTGATTGTGATTCGATGATTGCAGAATTCAACGAAAAGTCAATTCTACGTTATGGCCACCACAGAACCCATAAGTGCTTGAACTTCACGAAAACTTTTTTATGTGTGAGTACATGCCTTGCACGTGGTTATGATATTGCTTCCGCTAATGAAGCTTGCAGTTGTACTTGTTATAGAGACAAAGTAAAACGCCTCTACTACGGCAATGGAACAACAACTAAAAAATTACCGACTACTACCGTACCCGGCGCCTGGGCTCAACTACAAGAACAACAAGCAGGGCTTGAAGATGGAGATTTGACTGATTTATTTGATGCTGATTATGGAACTCTTAACTTTAATGAGAGCGATACTAACCTTTATAACCAAACAACGAATGAAAACAATTCTAGCGAAGGCTTTGATAATGAAACATATTCCGGGAGTGGAGATGACGACAACGGTGATACTGGGAGCGCAGATGGTGCGAGCGGAGGAACGGGGAGCGCAGATGGTACGAACGGAGAAACGGGGAGTGCAGAAGGTGGTAGCGGAGAAACGGGGAGCGCAGACGGTGCGAGCGGAGAAGCGGGGAGCGCAGACGGTGCGAGCGGAGAAGCGGGGAGCGCAGACGGTGCGAGCGGAGAAGCGGGGAGCGGTTCTGGAAATGGAGATGATGTAAGTAGCGGTGATAATCCTACCAATAATACAGGGACTGGCGACGCTGATGATACGACTACTGTCGTGCCTGCTGACTAGTCGAATGAAGACTCGGAAGAGACTAGAAACACCACAGAGGATTTCGCTGCGTGATGTTTAATTATATCTATAAAATAAAATAAAACATGTATTATTGCAAAATAACCTGACACTTTTTCATGAAATTCTATCAACATCAAAACTCAAAGCAATATTTTCACCAAACGTGTCAATTAAATAACATACATCAATATTAAAATTGGCAGCCTTAGGGTTGAACCTCCATAGCTGCCATAAATACAAACAAGCATTATAAGATTTTGATAATTACAACAGGTACTTGTGATTATTGATTTATTTATTTTTTATAAGTAATTTTAACTTAGTACTTATGTTTATAAATTAGTTATGTGTGATTAATTCATAACACTTCCCAATTAATGGATCAAAATAAATAGCAAAAATAATCATGAAATAATTAACAATGTGTCTGTGTGGCTAGATAAGCCACTAAATATATGCAACAAAATAACCGTAGCATTTTTAGAGAGCTCTCTTCGCCCCCGCTTCCTCAGCCATATATTATTCTAATCCGCGAGCACTGTTAGGGTGACCTGCACTATCGATGGAACGATGACAAGTACTAATGAACACAATATTAATGTTATTTAATACATAGAAATTTATTTACACCTTCTACATAAATAATATATACTTACACAATGTATCAGAAATGTGTGGTCATATTTATGGGTGTCCATAGAACTAAACGACTTTCTCCGTGGAACAGATCAGAATCAGCTGTGTCGTACAAAACTTCAATGCATATTTGAGCCCAATTATATGGAATAGCTGATTATTTATTATTCGAAGCTTTATTATTCCCTTTTGGTATTATCATGTTACAGCATTAGTACTTAAGTATAGGGGGTCAGTGTAGGCCCGACAATAGGTACTACTACCCCTTGATCTGTCCACGAAGTAGACACATTCGTTAAACAATGGTATCTCGAACAAATTGGTCCTTTGACAGATCATGATCTACTAGGCTGGGCTTACTACAAAAAACGTAAAACAAGATAAAAAGTTAACAATAGAGAAAGTTGTTCAGTTTGATTATCTGTATCACACCTTTATATAATTACTAGCGGACGTCACGCGGTTTCTCCCGCGTAGTTTCCGTTCCCGTGGGAGTACGGGGATAAAATATAGCCTGAAATATTATCGTTTTTACCAAAAAAAACCGGCCAAGTGCGAGTTGGATTCGCGCACCGTGGGTTCCGTATAATCTTGTAGGTATTTTGTTATTAAACTACATATTTACGGTTTTCAGATTGTTTCCTTTACATGTGTTGTAAGACATTGCTTCTCGCCGAATTTCATGATTCTAGGTCAACGGGAACTACCGTATAGGTTTTCGACCCAAAACCTATAGGGTACCTACTTCCGGTTGACCTACAATTGTTAATTTTGGTTAAAAGCAAGGTAGCACAACTAAAGGGAAAATTCCAAAAAATAAAATAAGTTGGAAATTAAGGTAAATTTTGGTAATTACAAGTTTGCCCATATCTTTTTATCGTGTGGAATAAGGACCTTGATTTTTATACTGTAATAGGGACTATAGACTTCAGTATCTGGTATAAATTCAACTTGCTAGATTCACCCGTTCCTGAGAAAATCGGTGGCTACACACGGACAGATAGACGGACAGACGGACAAGAGAGTGATCTTATAAGGGTTCCTTTTTTACCTTTGAGGTACGGAACCCTAAAAATACGAAATCTTACAATAACCCCTCAACAGCATTTTGTACTGTAACAAGTAAAATTAATTAAAAGTATCAAAAAACCTGACTACAAATTGTATTATGTACCTATGTATGTATATATTGTAATTTCCATTTAATTCCCTTCATTTTGATACCCTACTTGATAGGTTTAGTACATTTTGATACAAGTGGAGAAAGTTCTCGACTCAATAACACCCTCGCCTACGGCTCGTGTGTTAATTCCGCCTCGAATGCAATAACAAATGTCCACGTGTATCAAACGACGTTTTTCAATATACTTTTGAGAAATAAAAAAAAGAATTAAAAATATTTTTGTTATGAGACAATGTTTTTTTTTTTTTTGATAGCCTGTACTGTCCCACTGCTGGGAAAAGGCCTCCCACAAATCCTTCCATTTGCTCTTTTCCCGTGCCTCCTCGGACCAACCCTCGCGGTACGCGTCCACATCGTCTCGCCACCTTTTTCTGGGTCGGCCTCGGCGGCGCCATCCGTCTTCCGGCAACCATCGTGTGTAGACTTTTGCCCAGCGGTCATCGTGCATGCGACTGACGTGACCCGCCCCAATCCCATTTTAGCCTAGCAGCTTTCATGCAAACGACCACTATGCCCGTTATGGAACGCAGCGTGGTGTTTCGAACCCTGTCTTGTCTTTTGACACCCAGAATGCGTTCCATTGCTCTTTGGCGAACTCCAAGGCGGAGCTTCAGAGACTCGGTGAGCGACCAGGTCTGAGCACCGAAGGTTAGGAAGGGCAGGATGCACATGTCAATGAGTTTGCGCTTCAAGCAGATTGGAAGATCACCCTTCATTATCGTCTTCATGGACCAGTAGCTTTTCCAGGCATTTTCGATTCGGCGATCGATTTCTCTTTCCTGCCTGTTTTCGAAAGATACTAACTGGCCCAAGTATATATACTCATCGACATACTTTATTTCCTGCCCATCTACCTCGACCCTAAGCTTAGTGCTGTTGGTCATGAGCTGGGTTTTAGAGCGATGATTTTAATTTTCTTTTTTTTCCGCGCTTTGCTTTCGCCAGGTTGAAGGAGAAGCAAAGGTATGAAGCCTAATATAGAAAACATTTTTGCAAAAAATAAAACCGACTTCAAAAAACAAAAAAGTATAAAATAACTTTAGCTTCAGAAGTCGGTGACTTGTTTGTTTGCTTCAGTTTTTTTTGCCACCGACTTCTGAAGTTAAAGTTATTTTTCACTTTTTTGAAGTCGGTTTAATTTTTTGCAAAAATGTTTTTTTATTTTCTATGTTTAGTTATAATATTCTAGCCAAGCGCATAAAGGTGCAGGAATGACTTTGACCTTGAAAAAGTAAATTCCTACACCTTTATGAGCTTAGTGGGTTGTATTGATGATTTTGATGATTATAATTTTATAACTACATACGTGTTACAGCCGCGAATCAAATTTTAATCAACATACAACCTGACACTGACCTGGAAATTGCAAAAAACGTAAGAAAATTTGAATTTCGCGGGCTACCCTGGAGCATCCACCTTAAATAATAGTGCTTCAAAATACTTAATGATAAAATAATTACAAACGCACTAGTCGCACTACGATTTTCGAAGGTTCCCCTCGAATGCCATCATCAGATCCTGGTTCTCCTTTCGAACAAAAAAGAATCATCAAAATCGGTTGATAAATGACGAAGCTATCCGCGAACAAACAAAAACAATATATACATATACATATAATATGCGGTCGAATTGAGAAACCTCCTGCTTTTTTTGAAGTCGGTTATTAAATGAAAATTTGTTTACAAAAGTAAATATTAGTTTTATATAATCATGTTTATCTGTGATATTCTATTTATAAACATAATTTGAATATTCAAAAAATATTTACGCCGTAAAGACGCATATAGCTTTGCCGAAATTTTAAAAAAACATTCACCTCCGACTATAGGCATTGAGCCGATTTGAATTTCGTATAAGTATACATACTTCGTTTAGTATAGTATAGTGTACCTGTGGATTTTTTTCCTGCACACGTGCGGGTAAATGAAAAAAATGCACACGTGTAAAATACATTGCATGTTGAACCTAATCGTAGTTTTCGAGGAAGTGTATTGAAAAATATATTAACGACTTACAAGTTAGCGCCAAAAATCCGCCATTATGTTTTTTTTAAACGCGCCTATCTACCTAAGGACACTTACGACGACCCGAATGGCGCAGCGGTAGTGAGGCTGCCTTACGTTCTTAGGGTCCCGGGTTCGAATCCCGGTAGGAGCAAATGTTTGTGTGATGAGCATTGACATTTGTTTCCGAGTCATGGATGTTTATATGTATAATAAGTATGTATTTACAAACAAAAAGTATATATGTAGTACATCAACCATCTGGTGTCCACGACACAAGCCTCGTTGCTTAGTGTGGCACTAGATGGCGCTGTGTGTAATGTCCAGCGATATTTATTTATTTATTTATTTACTTAAGTTTTTGAGACGAATCTAATCATAAAATCAATCCGGCCATTTGGAACATACGAGGTGATAAATAAATTTGAAAAGAAACACACTGGATACGCGCGAAAAACATAACCCGCCCTTGGCAGTCGGGTAAAAACAGTACAAAATGATCTTCACTGCGAGTAAGTTTAGTTTTCCTTCTACACAAAAATCCTTACGAAGGTTGTTTAATTTTTCTAAATTTCGAACCTTTATTACAATAATAATAATAACCGTTTATTCATAAAAGGGGCACAAATGGCACATTTACAATAAAATATCTGAACTATTAAAATAGAGCACAGTTGCTTATTTGCCCGAACTAGGTTGAAACTGTGCTATAAAGGCATAAGTACCGTAAGAATATTAAATCCATTAAAAAAAAAAATGCGGTGTATTACTTTTTTTAAGAATATTCTTAAATTATTTGTTATGGTTTGCGTTTTCCCTAGACTTTGTTGAGTAGTGTACAATAACAAGGGTGAGTAGCAAACTTTTTATGGAATACCCGAGAGGCAACGCTTGGGGGTGACGTCTATGACGTATCACTAAGATTTTTTACTAATACTTTGAGAACATACATATTTTTGCTTTTATAACGATATATCAATTTCTTTTATACGGATTGACACTTTCAGAAAGATATTCGTAGGCAATTTTGAGACAAGGGTAAGACTGCCCTGAGAAATATAATAGTTTTTGGGATAAGACTCCAAGGCGAATACTAAAACTACATACTTAGCTATTGTGGGAAATAGTGTGTTAGTACCATATTTTATTCCCTTGCAGAATATGATTCTCATTTCTTATCGTAACTTAGAAATGCGAAAGTAAGTTTGTTTGTTACCTTTTCAAGCCTAAACCACTGAACTGATCATCCTAAAATTTTGCATATTATCAGGTGTACAGAAACGCAGATACTTTTCAAGTTGAAAAAAGTACTGTTCCCGTGGAAAACTACAATAATGTTCTTATGATAATAGATGGCGCTATGTGTCTTTTGAATCATGAATGATACATATATGAATATATTATTACAAGCAGAATACAACCCGTATTGATTATTAAATTCTAAATTAACGTGAGCTAGTTAAAGAATACATAGTGAATGTATTATTCTAAGCCTGTTTTCTTCTTTTCCAAGATTGAGCTCTTAGCCTTTTGTGTAGGTATCCCAGATTCGGTTTTCACCCTGAATTTAGTTCAAGTCTAGTCTTATATTATGTGTAGCATGTAAGTAATTTAGTAACATGATCTATTCTCTTATCAATTTCTCATATTGTTTGTTTAATATATGTATGTACCTGGTTCAGCTAATACCGAAATTTTGAGGTATACAGGGCGGGCTTGTGCGTCGATGTCCCTTCCATCCTGTATAGTTAAAAACCGTTGTTTAATATATCTAACAAAATCTCTTGTGTAGCCACATCCACCAGTCCTGTGCATCTGGCATCCAGCGTGGAGAATATTTGCGGTACTGTGTGATTCCAACTCATTTTTCATTCAAGACTGCAAAAGAAATTACTGCAATTAATTAATATTACGACGAAAAGTTAGGTGGCCATTTTTTCCAACATGGGGATGGGTTGCATATTGTAGATAACTATATTAAAATAATAAATACATAGTTACCTAACCTTAGGCTAACTAAGGGTCCTTATAGGCCCGTTATCAGAGGAGAATTAAAAGTTTAAAACTCACCATTATATTTTTTTGCCCGAATATTATGTTGATTTGGTTACCATAGAACAAGAAGATTCTATGCGGCTTATTCTTGAAAGAACAACAGGCAAACAGAGGAAAAGCAGAATAAAATAATTGCATAAACTACACATCGAGAAGGTTAGGAGATAAGTCAGCTAAGCCGGACGAGAATACTTTGATTGAAGATTGATTTATTTGTAGCAAAACGCTTCTGGACTCGCTTTTATCTGTCTGCTCACAACCGAGGGCGAAACAACAGAGAAAGGCAAACAATAAATCCACCTACATAAAAATTGCAACAACTTTGTTCATAATGCCGATAAAGGCATCATCAAAAGTTGGTTCGCTTCGCACCCTCGCGCCCATTCGTGCAGAGATTACCAATAAATCCAATACGGGATAATTGGCCGACTTAATTCTGTTCTATCTTTCTACTTAGTTCAGTCGTCAGAATGTGCCAGCTCAGGCCCCTTGGGAGAGGCCAGCCGAGAGCACAAACATTGCTTGCTTGCTGAACAAAAATAGCATCTTGTGTGCTTTGATACGAACGAGTTTCATTTGCAAATGCGAAACAAAGCAGAATCAACGACAAATAAAGAAAATGGCTCAGTTAATGATGTGTTTTTAGTTTTCTGCTGCCCAAAATACCTACTTGATTTACTTGCGTCTATTTTAAACATCATGTTTGGCGTTTCGTTACTGTTTTTTCCACCAAGTTATAGCCTAATGTCAACGAAAATTATGGAATCAATCAAGGGGTGGCAACGATTTGATATTCGCATCAGTCAGAGGGCCTCTGGGACCGCTGCCGAGCTGCGACGTGATTCAATACTGATGTAGAGCATCACTATCGATCGACATAATATTATAAGTAGGATCTACACAGACGTATATCTACGTGAACTTACTCATAATAAAATACTTAATCCCAAATATATCGACTCGATCCCAAAATAGTTGGGAAAAGGCTGAGCAGGTAATCATATCGATGACTTATTTTTTGTTAAGTACAGTGCTTTGATTACAGCTCCTAACACTGTTTTTTTTGTATCATTGCTGTAGCGGTTGTAATAGCTTTAGATTTTTCGAAAATGTAATGAAAACTTAGTTCATTTTGGTTTCTATATTTGATAATTAGTCTCTGAAGTAATGAATTAAAGCTTTTTTTGGCTTTACTACCTCCTTAGATTGGTCCCCCTAATCATGACCACTCTCATCTTTATGAGCTGGTACCTATAATCCGACATACCTATAGTGTATTTATTCTTCTCCCCATGACGAGTTAGAATTAAAACGTCAGGCAAAGCGGAAAAATCTCATTCCAAAAAATTAGCCAGCAAAATTCCAACAAATAATTAATCTGGAATAATCATACAAAACGATGCGAACGGGATCCTCGGCCATTATTACCATTCATTTCAAATCAGGCGTGCGGAGGGTTGGGGAGGGCGCAGGCCGCGCTCGACCTGAATAAGCATACATTTTCCAATCAGGACACGTATCATTTAACTTGCTATTAAATTCGACTTCTTCCCTCCGAATTATTATCATGTCAAAAAGGATCCGAGGAAGTAAATACGAGTTGTATAATTTCGACAGGAATACAAAACAAAAAGTAATTGCGAAATGCAAAGAAATCCATAGACCTTTTCGCCCTAAAATTTATTGTGTGGTGAGCATTCAAATACTCAAAAGGCAGGTGGTTCGTTATGCTAGGAGTGAAATACTTTTCATAAGCGCCGTCATAACATTCATGCTTAAGACCTTTTACGGTAATTACTCGCTCCGTAAGAGCTCTTTGAGTAAATTTCAATTTTGTGATAGAACTCTTAGTTGTTCTTTTACATCTATTGAGCGTGAGGATGAGCGGGGTTTTTAATGCTAAATGAAGGAGTGTGTTCTATCATATTGTGCGCGCGTACGAGACAGCAGAGCAGGCGGCCACCTGACACGGCCGACACCGACTCACCGTCACCCGACCTCCCCTTATTAATTTAATAACTTGAACACCGTCATTATCCGACTAATTGGAGGGGTGATGGGCTCCTTTTAACACATTACCTAAGCGTTTAACGTTGCTTTTATGAACTGTGTAATTAATATTCCCTGCATGACATGTTGGTATAGCTATACTTGTTACGTCATGGATATGTATTTGGTCATTTATCGAGTAAGTACATCTGAGGACAACAGTGCTAAATTAAATCAAAATTGCCAAAATTAAACAAATTTTTGAGTAACTTTAGGAAAGATAGTAAACAAGTTTTTTGACAAAAAATGCTAAACCTAAGCGGCTGTTTACACGGAGCTGTCTTGCACGACAATTCACGAACTGCCATGTGATCCCAATATTAGACAAATAATCAAAATTAAACAAAAATATCATACAGATCAATGTTGTGTGTACGAGGCCTTATCTAATCTGATTAAGGTGTGGAATATATACATTGATTCCGTAAATGTTTTCAATAATATGTGTAAAAATAAATTATGGAATCACTAGTCTCTATAGAGCACTCATTCAGGCATGCAGGCAGACTGTTATCACAAAGTATTAATTAACGCCTAACGGTAAAATTTTCGTTGTTTACAAACATATCATTTTGCTGTCCTACCGACGCTCTAGGCTAAATTTTGCTTAGAAATTTAAGAGATATAATTAAGAATTTTGCAGAGCGCAATAATTTAGGGCTCGTCATTAAAATAAGAGTGATATCAGGTTTCGCGTAATTAACGCCAAGGGCGGATTGTTATTTTTGTTATCAAATATAAATGTTTAGTAACCGTGATCTTTGAATATCTGTTGTTTTATTGAATTGCGTTATTGAAGTGAAAGAACATCGTGGGGCATAAGGTTGTAAACTTGATACATCATAATACATTAAGTGGATGGTGAAGACCTTGACGAGCGGTGTACGTTTCCCTGTGTACGACTCGTTGAGGCCCTACAATTGCGATCGTGATACAAATATACACATAATTTTAATGCCAGGGGTGAAGCATTAAAAGTCAGGGATCAAATGCCTCTAATACTACACGTGAAAACTATGGAGTTGTTTCTCTAATAAAATATAAATTAAAAATACGAAATTTTCGATATAGTTGTACCTATTGATGATGTTAAGTATTGGGAGTGTCATTCTTTCTTGGGCTACTAATACGATGCACTACTCTACGTTGTACAGATAAAGTAGTAGGGAGTTGGTCTCAAAATACCTGAGGTTCCGGTTTCCTTTGATTGGGTTTAAGGACTCTAAAAAGTGAAATAGCCACATTTATCATCATCATCATCATTTCAGCCGAAAGACGTCCACTGCTGGACATAGGCCTCTCCCAAGTAACACATTCATACTGGAAAATAATGTTCCTTTTTGTCAATCTTTCTTTGCTGCGTGCGTGATTTTTGTTACCAACATCCTAATAAATTTAATTATTCCTAAAAACGGGTTAGAAGATTTTGTATGATGCGTGGCCTGCCTTACTTCCGCCATTAAATATCTAGGAAACGTGACGCTTTAGAAAATTTTGTAGGATTCAAACCTTGTTCGCATTGATGCCAGCTATTGCTTAATATAGGTTAAAGCCTCTAAATTAAAAAGGTATGTGTGTGAAATCATGGTTCTCAAACTGTAATCTTCTGTAAACGTTATATAAAACCTCTCTGGAAACCACTTTCATCATTTCTTCTTCAAGTGAATTCAATCAAGCCATTGCGGGGTGGTGGTAGTATTGAAAAACATGTATCTGAACTTCAAAAAAAGATTTGATATTATAAACTCATTATTTCAAAAAAACTACATTACTCGCTACCCGTACGAGTACGAAGTACAAGTTTAGATGGCCTTTCTGTTGTACAATCTTCATTACATATCAATAGGAGTCGATAACCTGCCCATCATCGTCTTTGAATTTATTTTCACCGTATATTGTTGAAAAATGTGATCTCTAAAGTTTTCGTAGGCGAGACGTTTTAAGCAGTGGGAGGCACGCGACGCGTCGGCGCTCGCATTACTTGTGCTACTTACTTTAATCTTCACTCATATTTACTAATTACATATGTGCATGGTTGACTCCCCTTGAAACGGTAAAAATAACAGTGTAATAGGCGAGACGACAAAAAAAAAATCTAAATAGTCCGTCACTTAGATTATAAAAAATATATAAATATTTGACCCGTGTTTTTTCTTTTGTTACGTAAACCAAAATTGACGAAGATACGACGCTTTTAAAATTCTCTTTACGTCACGCCATGGTATAATTTTTAGCTAGTTCTGACGTCACGAGCCACTCCCGAGTTTTGATGCGTTTTATCTTTTGTCAATATTCATTGTTTTACAAAAACAAAAAATACATGTCCATTAATTTCCAATACTCTAACTGACGGAAAAGTTGATTTGCAATTTTTTGATACTGTCGTCATGCCTATTACCCGAAGGTGTTTTTGGCAACATTGATGAAATTAAACAAACGTCAGAATTATTCAAAAAGCAATGAATAATTATCCTGACCTGTGTGTAAAATAGAAAGAGATGTGGGCGACGATAATAATCATATCAAAAGAGGTAGGTAGGTACCCAGGTAGTAGGCACCTTAGAAATTAACTGTGCATTGCAAACTGCCATCCTTAACTGGAGTAGTAATAGTTCAGTACTACAAGGGACAAGGACATATTTTGGGGATTGTATGTCTAGGCAAAAAGTATTAATTTCAAAATTCTCTTTGCCCAGATGTGCAATAATAGATATGTTTTTGTTAGCAAAGTTTCTAGATGATTGCTGCACAAATTGTTGAATTAGATAGATAGATAACGAAAAATATTTATTTCTTACCTATAAAAAGAAAAAAAAACACGAATATTACAAGAATGACCGGTGCGTTCGGCAGAAATCTGTTTCTGAACTGATTACAATTATTTTAAACCTACGGTTGCTGAAAACACAATGAGTGAAATCCGTGACTTTTAGGTAGGTAGTTACTTGACGCATAGCTATTATCTATCATCAAATATTCAACTAACTCCACACACATATAACGCATCCGTCAATAGGGTTTGAGCCGTCACCCTTTTAATTTAGACTGGGACGAGGGGTCATTAAACAATAAAGTGTTGATTAAAAGCCCCCATGCGCGAGGCTCGTTGCGAATAACTGCGCTTCCTGCACCGGACCCATTATATTATCACCGATGATTGGCACGGGCTGGCCCGACACTCTGCTCAAGTGTCAGTACTCCTTCAACTAACTATAGGTACCGAAGGTCAATTTGAATAAAACTTGTTGGATTAAAACGATGCGTCGCTTTTATTGAACGATGCAGCTACTCTCTACAACTTAAATTATTAGGCAAACGACACAGAGATCATTCCGTATTTGGTCCATTTCTTATACCCAAAGCTACGAGTTTATTTCCCAGAAGGATCCTACCTATGTGTGGCTTTTTTAAAGTCATACGACCGTTTATTTATTTATTTATTGACACACCAACGACTTATTCACTAAATCATTATGTACATTTAAATATATTCAATTTCACCAACTTTGCGGTGAATTCGTCACTTATAGGTGTGCACAGCACTTGTATAATCAATAATAAAAATTCAAATGGAAATATAATTATATGATACTAACAAAATTAAAATTTACAAAGTTTACATTGAATTTAAAATGTCAAGTTAAATAAAATTACAGTATAATTAAAAAAAAAAGTCAATTAAATTGAAATATAAAAACAATTATAAATTAAAACATTTAAAATAACAAATAAATAAGCACATAATTATTATATTCAATAAAATTAAAAGAATAGATTAAAAATTTGAGTTCAAAAATAAAATAAAAACAACAACAGTTTCTAAGAAGCTAAAAAACTCATGACGTTCTCAGTCTGCATACAAAAAATCAATCGAATAATATATCCAGTAGTTTAGTTACATTACAAGACATTATATTTCATTTTCTACACGATGTAGATTAATAGGCTAGCACCAATAGGTTAACGACCCCCGCATCTTTTTAATTTCGATGATAAGATTTATTTGATAGTTTCATATTATTCCTACGTACAAGTATTACCAGTGTTTTTGTATTGTCGTGCCCGCCTTATATATATTTTAATTGAGCGTTTGGTACGTGGGTATTAAAACAAAAGAAATGAAATAGGTAAGTTGCAGTTTTATTGCGTTTGCGGTATTTTAATGAAAAATTGTTAGATAAAATCTGATAAGGTAATTATTATCATTTGTTTTGATAATTTTGAATAGACTTACTTAGGTACTAACTGGTATTTTTTATGAAGCAATTAATATTTAATCACACTTCATATTTGATGATTAATTGACAATAATGGTGAGATGACAACACTGTAGCCATTTTGAATTCCTGCGACAATATAGGTTTACTAAATTATCCGTATAAAATATCGCTACCTCTATGTAATAGTTTCAAATATACCCATACTGACTCTAAAAATCATATAGGTAGTCTTGGATTTTCTCTATAACTAAAAATAATTCTCTTGCGAGAATCTGTTGCATTGAAACCGTTGATTGATTGGCCGTTGTGGATCTGTTTAGCGAAGGCTGTGCGGTGGACGTCGTTCTGATATTTTACCACTTCATAAACAGAATATTATCAAAATGGGTCCCGATTCTGAATAGATATAAGTCCTGTGTTGTCGATTCCCACGCAGGTGGAGTCGCGAGCCCACTCTGGTATAGCGCTTTTCAGTAATCATTGTGAACACTGGGGCCACGTATTATATTAGAACTAGCTAAGGGAACCACAGCTATTTTAACATAGTGACGTGTTATGCCTTATTATGTGAAATGTATTTCGAACACAGAGATAATCTAGAAAACCTTTTATGGATATTGTATACCAATCGTTAAAAAGAGAACCGTCCTGTTAACAGATTTTAAATCATTGCCGTCAGTGGCCGCCATTGTAACGTCAAGTTAGTTCAAAAGCGGTCGTTCCAGTCGAACAAAATGATCGTCGTCGGAGCGGATTGCGGGTTCCACACCTCGCGGATCAATAGATCTCATTCAAATAATAATAAGGAGTTATAGATCAGTCGGCGGGTGCGGTGCTCGCAGCGGCAGCGCCCTCTCTGCACTCTGCCTACATTTGAGTATGGAAATGGATATTTATTTCACGTCTCGGCTGCCCGCCGCAGCCGTCTGTGGTGATCGCCGAAGATGATAACGCTTCGATTTATATATTTCACTCGATGATCGGTAGCTGCTACTATGTTCACCATACAACTGCCAGAATGGATCGCATTCGTGTATACAGGATGTCATCTAGTTCACTCAGATTATCACGCAAAAAGCAGTGGATCAAGGAAAGTGATATTGTGAAGGGACAGCATAGCAAATGAAAGAAAGGATTTATATCCTCATTATTAAAAGTAATAATGGAAACTATAAATAATCTGAATTCGACTAAAACAATGATAAAATATTGAATTAGAATTGGTCATCTCTTTCATTGATATATCTACCATTTTTAAATAAATAAATTTAAAAATTGTAGATATATCCGGGCATAGAGTGAAAACGTTTCTCTCTGTTTTGCTATGGACACTCTTTAGTCGTAATAATAATAATAAAAATATTAACATCATCATTTCAGCCGAAAGACGTCCACATAAGCCTTATAAATTATTACATTTTTTGTTGCCTAGCAGTGGACACGATCATCATCAGCCTAGCCTTTTCTCAACTATGTTGGGGTCGGCTTCCAGTCTAACGGAATGCCGCTGAATACCAGATTTTACATGGAGCCACTGCTTATATGACCTCCACAACCCAGTTAGTACTAGGTAATATGATACCCCTTGGTAAAACTGGTTGTCAGACTTTTTGGGCCACTGACTACCTGCAACGACTGTCAAAGATCTACAAATGACAGCCGGGACCAACTGCTTAACGGGCTTTCCGAGGCCCGGAGGAAACTCCAACCCACCAACCAGTCAAGCACGGCTTAACCTAAAGATCTGGCTGTTATTATTTAGCCACGAGACACGATGACATAGGTAAATAAAATAAATAATAAAATAAATAAATATCGCTGGACATTAACACACAGCGCCATCTAGTGCCACACTAAGCAACGAGGCTTGTGTCGTGGACACCAGATAGTTGATATACAACATAGATACTTTTTGTTTGTAAATACATACTTATTATACATATAAACATCCATGACTCGGAAACAAATGTCCATGCTCATCACACAAACATTGGACCCTAAGAACATAAGGCAGCCTCACTACCGCTGCGGTTTTCTTACTTTGCGGTTATTCGGGTCGTAAAAAAAAAGTGCAACAAAATTAATTTAAAGCAACAACCTGTAGTCCAAAACTTGAAATTGCATGCAAAATCTACTATTCGCCATAAAGTCGGATCCTCGCTTATGGTTGAGAGATCGACGACAGAAACGAAATGCGTCCGTTGTCACATTTTAAAGGGATGTTGAAAGTTGATTAGCATCAAAGAATTGAATCGTTGACATTACCTGTGGCATTACATATTAAGTATTTTAATAATCTAGGTTAGGTCACCTCCATTTTTCGAAATTGGTTTAAAATATGAACAAGTATTAGCACTGTTAATCAACCTTTGTAAAAAAAACCGGCAAACAGCGAGTCGTTTAGTTTCGTACAAACTTTTTTAAGGACAAACTTAACTTTGTTGTTCGATCCCATGAAACGGCTATTGCACCAACCGCAAATAATAAGTTTGTGATAGTAAAATCGCTTTTTTTTGTTATTAAACTACATATTTACGGTTTTCAGATTTTTGCCTTTACATGTGCTGTAAGACATTGCTTCTCGCCAAATTTCGTGATTCTAGGTCAACGGGAACTACCATATAGGTTTTCGACCCAAAACCTATAGGGTACTTCCGGTTGACCTAGATTTGTTAATTTTGGTTAAAAGCAAGGTCTTACAGAACAAGTAAAGGGAAAATTCCGAAAAATTAAAAAAAGGTTGAAAATTAAGGTAACTTTGGGTACTTACAAGTTTTCGCGAAAATCTAAATTTGCCCATATCTTTTTATCGTGTTGACTCAGGACCTTGATTTGTATACACATAATAGACCTCAGTATCTGGTATAAATTTCAAGTTACTAGGTCCACCCGTTCCTGAGAAAATCGGTGGTGACAGACGGACAGACAGACGGACAAGAAAGTGATCTTATAAGGGTTCCTTTTTTTACCTTTTGAAGTACGGAACCCTAAAAACAAAAGAAGAGAAGATCAATCTCTTCTATAAACAAATATGTTGAAACAGTTGTGAATCGTGATCTTTTGTGTTTTGATGACGAGTAGTAACAGTGACGAGTCAGGTCCGTGGCTTAGGCCCCCAGTGGTCGAAGCACCCGTGGCCGACGCCCCCGATTCGATTCATTTGTTTTTTTGTGCTTTTTCTCTTAGTACAGTCATCAGCAGGTACAAATTAAAAAGTTTTCGACCTCGAGGAGCCTAGAGTGTAGGATCAAAAAAAAAGTTTTCGATCTCGAGGAGCCTGTGCTAACTTGGTGAGGAGCAAAAAAACTTCAAAATTTTCGGACTGGGTGTAATAATCCAGTACTAACTGGGCTGTGGAGGTCAGATAGGCAGTCGGTCCATGTAAAATACTATAAAGCTGCATCCGGTTAGACTGGAAGCCGACCCCAACATAGTTGGGAAAAGGCTAGGCAGATGATGATGATTTTTGTGCCTGACAGTACATTTGATAAAAAATTGCTTTTAATTAAATTTATCGAATCGGGGGCGTCGGCCACGGGTGCCTCGACCACTGGGGGCCTAAGCCACGGACCTGACGAGTCGGGATATCTCATCGATATTACCTAAAACTGAGTACCTATTTATTTGTTTAGAGATCCTGGAAACCTAAACGTAAATAGGTAAAACGGTAGGCATAGGGGCTACCTTCAAATATAAAAAAACACGTCTTAATATTAATAAGTACTTTGAAACTCTTACATTAATAATCTCCCCGTTATATCACTTAAGTCACATTCTCTAAAGAGTACTTACGTCTTTCTGGTTTATTTGTATTGTGCTCCACAGAAGTCTAAGTATTTATTTTTCTTGGAGGTTTCGAGCAGATTAAAAATTTATATCTCGGGCATGTCACGTCCCGGGTTAATTAGGTGTATGCTCCGGGAGCGGGCGATGCGCCTGCGCCTATTATTTACACCATTGCACACGTATGCCGCTCAGAATAATTATGGACCTCTTCGCAACCCTAACACACATTTTGCATACTTACTTGCCAGATAAAAGTATATTTTATTGAAATGTTTGTAATGCTACGAACAAAGCAGCTAATGAAACAGTGTAAACTGGTATAACCTACTTGAAACTGATTGGGTGACTCATATTAATCATCGATCACATTTACCTATCATAATCTAGTATTGAAGACATGTGACTTCCAACCACCCACTCAAATCAACAACCAACTGGTTCCTCGTGTTTGATTTGGTGCGGTCCACTCTCTCTCACTGAAGAGCAAGCTGTTGTCTCAGCAGTTGGAACGTAATTGGCTGATATGCTGGGCTTAGGTATAGCATAATGTCACCTAGTAATGTTCCCACTGCTAGGACATAAGCCTATAACTCTCTATGAGATGGAATAGGCTATAATAATCCAACACGCGGGACCATTGCGAGTTGGTAAATGTCACGTCTTCGAATTTTTAGTTCTAGGACACGCCGGTTTCCTCACGATCACCGTTTTAAGAGCAGTGGTGATGACATAAATTACACAAAGTAATGCGCCATGTGTGTAAATGCTGCGTAAGTCGGGGACGCCACAACTGGGCTACCTCTGCTAAGATCTGCTTATGTATGCATAACTTTTACTCCTAAACTCACCAATATGCTGAAATGATTTCATTAAACACATCACATTCACAGGCATACTTTTACCTAATGCAAGCAAGAAGCAAGAATGGAAACTAAAATATACTTTGCAAAAGTAAAACACATGAAAGCGATTTAATATAAGCGATAAAGGGCCTACATTATGAAAGGTTAATAAAACACGGCTCGCGAGGAGCTGCCGCATATTTCCAACATTAATTGGAATATAAGGCGATAAGTGGCCAAGAGGTGGTTCTTCATCATTAAGATAATATGCAAATACCTGTAGGAGAAGACGCTATAAATTTTCTCGGTAAGACACTACGGATCAGACTTGATTGATTCGCAGATGATAGCACGGATAAAATGCGAGTAGGCAATTATTATAGTGGTGCTGGCCACAGTGGTTTCTATTTATATGTCGTTAGGCTAATCTATGTCTGCGTACTCATGAATCTCGTAAAGCAGCGCACAGAATATAAACTAAGATTCTCGATTTAGATTTTCATTCAAGTTTATCAATTTTCCCAATCGGATAAGACCGCCTCCCGTGCCATGTGCCTGTAAACGATTATATTTGAGTTCTAAACCAGTGAGTAGGAGACTTAATGAGTTAATCTACAGCTAAATGTTGCCGTACAAATAACTAATTGACAGTGAAACATCTAAGATAATACTTGTTTCTGATCACAGATGTTGTAATCATTTTGTTATGTCGACTAGTCCGTATTGATTAGGTCCTATCACTCGCAGTGCAGATTATTCATGCAGCCGCAATATAAGGCGTGATTTGTTATGGTACTATGTAGTTATCTTAGTGACATAACCGTCCTTTGTAGTTAAACCTTCTAAGAAAGTAAAATTCCACAAAGTGTTGGTGGTTGTTTGTTGGCACGTTTCCCGGTACAATGCAGGATAGTCAATGTGTGACCCCTGCGCTTGCACATATTTACATCTCACTTTACGGCTAACTAGCTGTACCACGCCTCGACCAATCTATTGTACGGAAATGTCGGGCGATGCACGAAACAATCCTAGTTTACCGTAATATCTGCATACAAATGTTTGGGAACTTCGTTTCGGTATGTGATGGAAAATGCTAGCTTACTTTGTTTTTGCTCAGGGCATATGTTTTTATCTTTAGGTATATAAATGTACATTAATGTAAAAAAATATGCAAGGTGTGTTGTCTAATTAAATTAAATAAATATATAAATATCGCGGGACATTACACACAGCGCCATCTAGTGCCACACTAAGCAAAGAGGCTTGTGTCGTGGACACCAGATAGTTGATATACTACATAGATACTTTTTGTTTGTAAATACATACTTATTATACATATAAACATCCATGACTCGGAAACAAATATCCATGCTCATCACACAAACATTTGCTCCTACCGGGATTCGAACCCGGGACCCTAAGAACGTAAGGCAGCCTCAGTACCGCTGCGCCATTTGGGTCGTCGAAAATTGAAAATAAAATTATAAAAAATATGCATGGTGTGTTGTCTAATTGAAAATGAAATTATATTCTTAAATTATATAATCTGATGTCCATGCATGCTCTCAAATGCATAAGAAAGGAACCTAATTCTATTTTTTTTTCTTTTAAAGAGCCCGCATCTACAATGGGGTGAGTGTCTATTATTGCAGATATAATAATACTTGTGTATTTGAAGGCAATGCCTGACAAAGACAGACGGCATGTCATTGGAAAGAACGTAATGTAAATTCTATTATTACGGCCTTTTATTTTTCAATTACGAGTCCCCAAGCCGCCCGCGCTTTGGCCTCGGGGTTAACTCTGGGAGACCCTAAGATATTTTATTCTTTTATTAGTCTGCGTTTATTTATTTTTAAGATTAAACCCCATTTTGGTAATAAAATTAAGTTTTCGGTTAGAAATATAATTTAGATTCATTCATCATCCGCCTAGCTTGTTCTTAATTTTCTTGGGATGGTACAATTTTTTTAATACTTAGTTAACATGCCTATTAAATATTTTTTAAAAGAAATGAACATGTTTTTTCATTGTGCAATAGCGACACAAGGAAAACAATTTAAATAACTACGTAGGTACATATGTGAAACAATTTTAAGTTGAGCATGTAGACGACCCTCATAATATTAAAGTGTTTCGTGTTTGCCTAACAATCACAGGCGCGTAATTATAAATCATGTAAGTCATAACAAGGCGTGTTTTAAATTTGTTCACGAGCACTCCATTAAGTCAACACTGGGGAGTCGGGTCACGCAATGCAGCGCCAACGTGCAGATATTACACAATACTTCTGAACTAACTTAAAAAATATGTACTTGCAAGTGTCAAAAGGGGGAAAGAATTACAGGGCGTCAAAAAATTCGTCCGCATCTCTGTCAACGGGAAAAGTGTCCAGAAGGCTGGCAGCATTGCCACGTTTGTTGGCAAAATTGTTTCTTTGACCAGAAAATATGCGAGCCCATTGGTCACGTGAAGTGTCGACGAAGCGCTTGGCGGTATTCCGAAAGACTAGATGGAGCTTGGACCCCATGACTCTAGTGTTTCAACCCCAAACAGCTGTTTGTAGTTTGTGAAATTTATATGCACTTATGTTTTGCATGGACGATCGAACAAGCTATTTGGTTTACATTTTACAATGTAATTTGTGGGTTAAACTGTAAACTAAATAACTTGTTCGACCGTACCTACGCTTCATTTGGTGAGTTTACTTGCAAAGTTCAAAGAGGTGTCAACATCTAGCTCAAGATGCTACGGCGACATCGGGGGTTACTATTAATCGTCACAAGCTTCTATTTTTCTCCTCTAGTATATTGTTGCTGCTAGCTCGCGCATTACTTTGGTACTATCTGCTGTTGGCCTGTAATGAAACTGAAACAGGATTGTTTATTTTGACAAGTAGTAAATACCATAACTGCTAGTGATTGAGAATATAACAGGTACTATCATACCTTGTTTTAAAATTAAATAAGTTTAGATTTGTTTTCACCGAAACTCTATTTTCATTTTAGCCATAGACTATGAAAAATTCGGCTTGTTTCAGACACCAACTTCCGAGTCTGTTTTTTTCATTTGATCTAGGCTTAGTATTGGTTTCAACTCGACATTCTGCTTATAGCCTGTATTTTGTCTTCAAAATAACTACAAATGATAGCTGGCACGGGTCTATAACCACGACTCCTCGACTCCCTCGGAGCCACTCCACGAACAAATTAAATCATTTCTACTTGGTCTGCGATTGTACGCACGCGATATCCTCCGTTATCATTGTGAGGACATATCGTGTTGACACTGCCTGCTTATTGTTATTGAAAATGTGAGTTAATTTAGGATCCTTACTGTACTTAGTTGAAGCTTATAGTAGTTCCCTACCAATCCATGTGTTAATGGTTTTTATGAGGAAAGGTTATTTTGAAGCTGTTTGAGAGATTCTTACTAATTACTAACGACTCATATCAGCCGAAAGATCCCCAACCGCTTGTCACAAACCACCCCATAACCACAAGACTGACAACGACCTTCATCAAGGCCACTGACTCACGAATCAGTACATCGGGATCTGGTTTCCCTACCCTGCCATGATCCTCCTATAAGACTGCAAAACTGAGAGAAGAAACTTGGGCTGGTGCTATCAAAGACCTTTGGTGACATCTCACGCTCAGTAAGCTACACAGAGACTTTTAAGTTGCAGTGAGTGTTCCAAAGGTTCTTGTAGCAACCTTGACTGTGTTAAGAACATTGGACAGAGTCAATCATCCGAGTTATCCATGCTACAATTGCATCTGAATTGAAGGCAAAGTCGCTTAGAAATCTTGTGGCATATAGCTCATCGATTAAATGGCATTCTCGTGTGTTTGAACACCTTTACTTGAGTGTAAATGTTGATATGATCCACGTTTATTCCTACATTATAACCACGTTCCGACTAATTCTTGGGTCGCAATAGCATGTCGTGCTCATTCGCAATAAAGTTATAATAGGTATTTCAGCACTAAAATAATATTGCAAGACGTAGTCGTTGAGTTCAGCGGTTCGTCGTTTGAACACCTACTCGTACGTCGCAGAGGCGCATGTGCCGCAGTGCTGTAATGCACCGCATATCGGGAGATCCATCGCGTATCTGTTATAAATCTAAACACAACGAGAACATAAAATTTTATTCGAAACGACCACTTGTTAACGTATGTTATCCGTGTGTCGTGCAATTTCACAACGAGCCGCCGCGCCGGATCACGTACTCTGAAATCCACGTTCAGAACATAAACTATTTACCAACTATTCAATATTCAATACGCGATTGCAAAATACGCCAAATTATTGCATTAGTAGCGAACAGGGATTCCCGATATTGTGGTTCAGCGATCGGTAGTCGGCGCACCGCGATATGCGGCATAAATAATTTAATAATTCGCAATACGGAATTTACCATACGAAGTGTCGTACCGTTTGTCTGCTTCGTATTCAATGAGTATTTGATTCTCATACTACTGTCGCATTGGGCAACGTTCAAGCGGCGAGTTTTCACCGAACGAAACGATGACTTCCGCGCCGCATATAAGGTTTATTTTAATAAAGAGATGAGTGCTTGGCTTGGATCTTTTCAAGTTGCATGTGTTCATATGTAGGTGAATAAAGCACGTCTGTACATTTCAATATCGGGAACATCCGTGTTATACGCGTGACCTTGCAAATCACAGCCTGCTTTCCAAACGACTTCACAGAATCGTCGTTCGGCGTCTGTATTGCGCGCCGTCACAATGTTTATAGAATATGTTATTAGTTCGTACCTATTGTCAAGTTATTTAAGCAATGATAAGTCAACCGCTATGAGAATTATTAACGACCATATTTTTATTCCTGAGGCGTACTTTCAATCATTGTCTCGAAGCATATTTTATTGTCATGGGAGTGTTTTTATTATGAGAAAATTTGAGCTCATAATTATTCAAGTTCTGAATTCCAACTAGGTGAGTCTTTATGGACCTTCTGTTTACAACTTTAAGACAATCAGTAATGAAAGTTGGTTATTTAAAGCTTTTCTTGATGTCTACAATAATGAAATCAGAAGACAGAACGCAAAGTCTTGACTGAAACTTAGGTACTGAAAATCAGTGCATAGATGTTAGTGTCAATTTAGATTTTACCTTATAAACACTAAATGCAATAAGTACGTACCTACCCCTTCCCCAAGGTTCTTTGCGATTTGCTGATCATATTTTTTTTATTTATCGTCTTTCAGCGTTTAAAATATTGTCGTAGTTTCAAATAAAGAATCAGCGGAACCAGAAACAGGTCAGGAAATACCCGCGCAACCCGCGATCATAGCGCTTGTAACAGCGTCGAAATATCGGGAGCTTAAAAATAAACTAGGTATAATCACGGAAGAAATCCCGTAAGTGACATTTTCAGTATTTAAATTTTTAGTGTTTTAACTATACAGTTATGAACCGTGAAAGCTTAAAACAGTGTTTGAGGTCAGGAAATAACTGACATAAACAATAATATGTATTAAGTACAGTGTGTAGAACTGTTCACTGACGTGACGTACGAATAGTCTGAAGTCATAATGTACCGTTATCTAATTTCTATGTACCATCACTGGACGGTGGGGGTTCTCGCAGTCAGTCCGCGACTACCAGTTCCCAAGGTCGTAAACAGAACTATGTCAATAATGGTGGCTGACCGCGGTTCAGATTTATAATGCCTACTGTCGATAATATCATCCTTTGTATGCTGATAAGACTGGTCGGCTGTTTACTGTCACAAATTCGGTTGTGACATGTTTGCGACACTGAGAAGGGATCCGTTGACCGTCAGCTCGCCCAACTATGTGGAAATTGGAATAACTTTCCTATTTACAGTGCTTTATATTTGTCACGTTCGTTTACAGAAAGTGCTTTTTTAAGCTCTTGAATACGCACGCTCGCGCACTTTATTCGAATATGCACATCGTATTAATTTAACTCAAGTAATAAATTCATCAAGGGAGTCATTAAATTCGTAGATAGAAGTCAAATGGCCAGGACAGAAAAGTTATGAACATAAAAAATATACGGCTCGGATAAATCTCGCTCACGTTAAAAGCCCTAATATAACTTCATATCTTAATTACTGCAATAAAAGTATACCTCTCTTAAAACCTCATAACTTTGTCTGTAGTGAAAAATAGGATGACAAAAAATCTTCATAAAAGATAAGGGCGGGCGGTGAACAAATTGACCGATGCTTATTATGCCAGCGCTGATAGCGGCGCCTGCCCACGGACCCTCGGCCGGGCCCACGGACACTCTGCTCTGATAGTGCAAGCCCAAAATAAATTATACACTTTAATAGAATCTTAGAGCTTTGTCCTTCACCACTTAACTTGAGCAGGAATATTAAACCAAAAAGTTATAAGTTGATAAAGAAAGCCACAGAAAAAACGTAAAATAGTTGAACGAATTCATTCCGCCTCTCATCTGATTTCTCAGTGCATCTTGCTAAGTATCGAATCGTGCTAACCCTTCTAACCCTAAGGAAAAGAATGAATAAAATAATCAGAGTCGCCTGAGCTCTGAGCAATTATGTGGAAATTTCCTGACAAATACACGTTATTGGTGAGGAGTGGGACACGGTAGCGGCGCGCGGCGTGCTCGGCAGCGGCGCGGCGCGGCGCGGCTCCTTGCGGCAGCCGTGCGGTGCGGTGCGGCAAGCCGTGCTGTCGCCTAATGAGGCCGCATGCTTCTTTTATTTATGTGACAAATGTAAATTGTTGGGTGAATCTTTCACGAATATTTAGTGCGAGAACGGTCGGATACACGCCGTGTGAATATTCAATTACGCACTTTTCTAAACGCGGATACATTGTTGCGAATACGCTTTATACCTATCATGTAATGTGGATTAGTAAAGATTACATTTAAGGAATAGCTAAATATGTGATTGGCGACACTAGGCTCCATGATCGTGAGATACAATTTGTGTGAATTATCAGTAACGGTGGAGTGCGGTTACCTAGCTAGGATAATAAATTTATCTTTTACGGGCCTCGTATACATGTAGATACTTACACGTGCATAGAGTTTACAAGTTTAGAGCGTGTACACTAAAATTTATGTTTGAAAGATTTGTTCGCCACAAATAAGGTTGTCAGCGTGTGTTATCTAAGGGATCGTTAATTAATTAGAGAAATTGAACGACCGCCGCGGCGCACGGGGACCAATAACTCGCAACCCGGCTCGTATCATAGCTTCACTTGCCTTTATTTATTTTTACCACTCACGTAAGCAAAATTGAATTCGAATAGGTCGTGGACATGTTCATGCAAAGTGCAACACTTATTATGTACGTTTTGACATTTAAATGTAGTATAATGATGACAACCTACACTCCTGAGTTGTTGTTCATTTATTCAGAGCGGGTGAACGTCTCTACATGTTTATGAGTAGGATTGAAAAGTTAAATATTTATAGATCTGCTATTTTTGGTTATCTTCGAACGAATTGACACCTTTTGCAAATTTAGAAAGCATTCCTCATCTTTCAAGTTTAAAACGTATCCTTCTTGTTACAGGTCTCTCTCAGCCACGCCAGATTGACCTGTTCTGCCACTTGCCTCTTGTATCCAGTGGACCTCCATGTCCTTCACCAGGTCCTCAGTCACTTTGTGGGAGGCCTACATAATAAAATAAAAAGTAAAGACTCGCTGCGTGTTTTATTTTATCTTCCCATCGATTGCAGGGTCTCCCTTTTTGTCTTTTGCCTACTGGTCCGTTCCATGCCGTCACCCTTTTTGTCCACCTCTGGTCTTGAAGACGTGCTACGTGCCCCTTTGTGGGAGACCTACTTATAAAACATTAAATAAAAAGTCTTTATGACTAAAACTGGTCACTTACTGTTGAACGCTGTCCCCCTCGTCGTGTGTCTACATTGACGAGGTGTGACACTGCTTACATGCCCTTATCACTATACAATTAGCCACAATGAAAATGCTAATTGAGTTGTTTTGAACGACGAAACAAACCTTGTTGTCAGCAGTCTTCCAGATAAAATATTATCCCTCTGGGACACTAGAATTACGATCTAAATCATTGTTGTATGTAAAGATAATAAACTTACATACAGGATTGATTTTAGAGAATCTTACGATGCAAAGATACTTAGGGTAGGTACCTACATGATGTAATTCCAGGTGTAGACTTTTGGGGGCCAAACGCCTCCTGCCGGAGGCTCTACGCGGGAGTCGTGCGGTCCATGGCCCTTTACGGGGCCCCGGTGTGGGCACGTTCATTGAGGCGGCGTGCCCCCCACCATTTGAACGCGCCCCAGAAGGTGGTAGCCGTAAGGCTGGTCCGGGGGTACCGCACGATTCCCGCGAGGCGGCGAACCTCCTTGCCGGATTGCCGCCATGGGATCTGGAGGCGATAGTCCTCGCGCGCCTACACGAGTGGCGCGCGGAGGCGCTACGCCGGGGGGAAACTCCGCTGCCGCGGCAAATTGTCGCTCAGCGGTCGGACTTCCGGCGGGATCTCATGGCGACATGGAGAGAGCGACTATCGCAACCCCGTGTAGGGCACGCCACAATAGTGGCGATAAGTCCCCTCTTTGAGGAGTGGCAAGGGTACCGAAGCCTGCCGGGGCTGCGGGACTATTCGAAAGAGACACCGTGGCCCCGGAACACAAAGGGCGATATAGGAACATGGATGGGTTTTAGTCAGTAAAAGTCTGACACTCCCTCCTGCTCCGCCCAGAGCGGGAGGAGTCATTTGATGATTTCCATCCGCAAAAAAAAAAAAAAGGTGTAGACTTTTGAAAAAAACTCCGGCATAAATCGAGTTCTAAAAAATGTCCCTCGCTGGGTACTGTAGTTAAATTAATATCTACATATTAGTATAACGATCGGAGATAAGAATTTAATTGTAATCAATTCTAAGATTTTAAAACGTTTTCTAAATTTTGTATGCTTTAGAAAGCTTTAGGTGCACCTGAGTCAAAAGGGAAAATATGTAACCACATTTCAATAGTTTCAATCCCATAAAATCAGACAGACTCCGTCGAGTTAGTTTTAACTCGACGGAGTCTGTCAGTTACGTTTTTGACAACATTTTTTTTGATATCTGTCTCATTTTCTATTTCCTAGTATTTACGGTACATCGACTCACTCCGTATTGTAGTTCTTAACATATACCTAACAGAGATGAAACGGCCCCTATGACTAAAACATAAACAGCGAAACATGCACGTTTTGAACTTCAGCAGAGGAACAACAAAATGGCCCAATAAAATGGCGGAGCATAGACAAAACGCTACAATAACATCAGAACGGGAACGAATCGCCAGTTTACGACATGAGCGCAACGACCGACTGCTCTACAAATGAATAAGCCATCTGTTCTAATAGCTGCAATTAAACATGGTCGTCCGAGCCGCCCAGGTCCTTACTACACATTTGGACATAAGAATCGATAAAACTAGAAGACGAAATGTATGAGTACCTAATGTATGCACCGCCTTGCGACATAGCGACGCATAGGCTAACGTGCAAACTGATCGCTTAAACGACATGATTGTCCTTATTCAGCCCGATTTCTCCGCTAACGCATCTGTATGCAAAAAGTACTGCATTATCTTACATTGTTATCAGAAGTCGTTGACATCGCTCTGTCTAAGATAATGTAGGTGGGTACTATAAAGCTTTTTTGTAAGCTGTCAAGTTGCTCTATATAGGAGAACTGTTATGGGACGAATGCCTCTTTTTTGAGTCCGTTGGCCGCAGACACGATCAAGTAAACCATTCATATATGGCGAACTGTCATAATTAAACTTAATAATGAGGCTCCATCGATATGTTTTTGTCGATACCGAGAATCATCATAACTTAACGTCAGTTTGATGACCGCCATCATGACTGAAATTTAATGATTATCATTATGTTGGGATTTCCATACAATGGTCTTATTGAGAGTAACAAGGAAATAGTTGATTTTTGAAACGTGTTGATTTGTGCTTGATTTTATGCTATTGGCACAATTATAATACACTCAATTTCCGTCATGTCGAGATTTTTTTCCGAGCTACGATTGAGTGATTTATGACCAAGTTCCTTATAAAAAGTCACACACATAGGTAAGTACCTATAATTATGTGGTTCTAGGTAAATGTTATTCTATGGCAAAGCTCACACAAATGTATTTTATTAGGCATAAAGCACGTAACACAACTCTCCTCTTTATCCCGAGATGAGCACGCAAGTATCTGCGGCCGGTTGTCGTATATTTTTGTAAGTGAACATTCAAAATCACAATGGCGGTTCTGGCGGAGTGGCGGCGAGAGACGGCGAGTAAACCCGGTGTCGGTGGCGTGTGCGGCAGGCCGCGGCAAGCACTGAGCCTCTGCTTGCTGACCCGTAATTGCCAAGTATTTTATTGCACTATCTCAGAAGTTTTATGTCATTCAATCCACGACTCTTAATTGAATAAGCGACATGAAATTTACAACCGTCATACGTTTAACTCGTCCTAGTTAAGAATCTTTGACGTTTTGCGCGTTCTCCTCTCTGTGGCATTAACTTCAGGGTTCCGTCTTAGTGCGTGAGGAATTAAATGACATTTTACCCAGCATACTTAACCTATTGAAGTCTCACTTATGAGGAAGTTATGTTCGTAATCGCAACTTTCTGTAACATACTTATGTATGTCTAATAAGGAACGTGAACATGTTTTATGGAATTTAAACTCATCTTCAAAACAGCTTCATACCTGCTTTTAATACGCAATAGTGCCAAGATAGTAATATATTTTAGATAAAAACTAGTACAAGTGATCTATGGCCCATTGCGTACTCTTTTACCTTCTCAGCTTGACCACCGGTCGTTACTAGATTTGGTATCAATTAATTTTTCACGGAATATTTTCCATGTACCGATGAATAACTTGATGCTTTAATAGTAACTTACAAAGCTAACTTGTTAGAATACTCCGACTTCTGCATACTTGTCGTAACCATAGAAGTGTACTATAATTTAGTATTCCTTTCTGATCGAAGGGCTTGGTGTGCCTGTACGGGCCCACGATTGGAACTTTTTCAAGTGATTGCCAAAGTAATAAATCAGCCAGTATGATTTAAAATTAAATGAGTGGTTATTATTTAGGTAGTTTACTCTACTTAATAAAATTAAGAGCCTAGTGAAAAAAAAGAGTGGATAAGCACATCACTACTAAGTTTTATACAATTAGTAGTAGTGATTGTGTACGTTACCCCAGCAGGAAAGTGTCTCCTATAGTTATATGAGTGGAACGTATAATGTGTGCCCTAACTGCTGTAAATGTGCCCCCACATAAAAAAATGTGTGCCCCCTGTCGTTTTGGAAAAAAACGGAAAAAACGATTCCTTCTGGGGTAACGTTTTTCTAGCAGGAAAATTCTAAACGAATGATTAGAGAGAGAAACATTGTGCATGGCCTTGTAGCTTATAGTTGTGCCAAAGTGTGCCCCCAAAAATAAATTGTGTGCCCCTTCAGGTTTTCGAGATATTGCATTTCCTGCTGGGGTAACGTTTTGCAGAATCGTATATCTCCTAAACCATTGCATGTGCCCCTGTAGAATAAACATACACGCGTAGCTCTTCATGTGTGCCCCTCAGTGCCCCAATTAGATTTAAGAAAATATTTATAATTTCCAAGTTATCACGGTTCTATGAAAACTCGAAAAAACATCACAGCGCCTAAATGAGACAAGGTATAAGCTCGCTAAAAACTGTATTGGGTCCGCCTTGACGCTACTAATAACCATACAAAGTATCAAAACTGGTCATGCATGCGTTTTTGAATTATCTTGATAAAACTCAAAAAGATGGTGTCATAACTTTGACGCCAAAAATACAAGGAACCAGCTCGATCCCAGATGTGTAGGTGTTAAGGAACTAGTGTGCCCTTAGTCAAAAATATATGGTGAAAATATTCAGCTTGGAATGTTTCGCATTAAGTAAATATTAACAAAAAACCAAACATGTAAACAACGGCTTGTTATCCGACCAAATTCAAATGACTACTAAAAAGCGACGGATTCATACATATCGATGACCTTCTTTAATTTACGCACTAACCGATTCACACGTGTTGTGCCTGAGTAGACTGAAGTAGAAAAGTAATATGTAATAAAATAAAGTTGTTATTGGATAATATTCTACTAGCTTTTTCTGTGATTTTGCACATGATTAAGTACATTATAAATAGTAGCCTATGTGATATTCCAAGGTAACCTATCTTCTTCATTCAAAATTTCATTAAAATACATCTAGTAATTTATGTGTGAACGAAAGACATACATCCAGATATTTGCCAGGTCTTTTACCCAAAATATGATTGGGGGATGTTTTAAAAAAAATATAGTTCATCAAATGTGTGATGAATACCTACTACGAAAAAAGAGGTAGCTCTTTTTTGTATATAAATAAAAAAAACAACACAACAGTAAAAGAAGTATTTATATATTTATTGATAAGCCGTAGGTTAGATAAATTAACATTAAGTTTTTCATCATTAAGGTGGATGCTCCATGGTAGCCCGTGAAATTCAAATTTTCTTAGAAAGGTGCAGGAATGACTTTTTCAAGGTAAAATTCATTCCTGCACGGGCTACCATGGAGCATCCACCTTAACAGAAGATTCCCTTTTTCGCCTTCCCAACGCTGCATATCTCTAGCTGCGCTCCATCCGCTGACGTCGTGTTGCAAGGAATCGCTTTGTCTAGTTTGGAGAAAGTGAGACAGCTAGTATGCAAACGGTATTAGTGGGACAGAGACAGATACCTACCTAAACGTCGCTCTATAGATGAATAATACGAAGTGTTTTTGACTAGGGAAGTGCGTCTGGATTATTACTTGGTATTGGTAAACATTTGCAGTTATGACGCCAAGGACACTGTTGCATGTTTACTTTTTTTTTAAGTTGGTTGTAAGTGGCGTAATAATTAAGCAAGTAAAACAATGATGTGGTTATAGGGGTGGTGAATTTTGTAAAAATTGTTACAATGATGGCACGATCTGCGGTGGTAAGTATTGGCATTGTTTTGACTTATTTCAAAGTCTTAGGTACACTTAACAAGTACTTGGATTTTTTTTCATTACTTTATTTATTTATTTGTAAACAAAAATGTTCTAAATCATGTTTGTTTTGTTTTCATCTGAAAGGATATACATACTTTCCGATTGATCCAATAGAAATTTCATCAAAATCGATTCAGTCATTTGTTTTTTTTGTTAAATACGTATTTTGTCTTCTTGTGCTACATACGTTATACGACATATGATCCCATAATAACTTCTAGTTACAATGTAAAAAAAAAATCATGACAAGAATTCACAAAACTCCAAAACTCGACCACAATCCGTCAACATATCATAGGGCTGTATCTTTTTAGCCGAAATAGCTAAATACTTGATTTTCACAGAATGTTCTATGGCAGCTATTACTTTATGAATTAATATTAAGGGATTAAAAATAACAAACAACAAGCTGTTTCATTTAATCTGGTCTCAAGGTGCATTTAACATATTTTTAATTAGCCCTCAAAACTTTTGAACGCGACTGTACGGACAACAGCTTAGGTATAATACGTCCACTAAAGAAGGTCATCGATATGTATGAATCCGTCGCTTTTTAGTAGTCATTCGAATTTGGTCGGATAACCAGCCGTTGTTTACATGTTTGGTTTTTTGTTAATATTTACTTAATGCGAAACATTCCAAGCTGAATATTTTCACCATATATTTTTGACTAAGGGCACACTAGTTCCTTAACACCTATACATCTGGGATCGAGCTGGTTCCTTGTATTTTTGGCGTCAAAGTTATGACACCATCTTTTTGAGTTTTATCAAGATAATTCAAAAACGCATGCATGACCAGTTTTGATACTTTGTATGGTTATTAGTAGCGTCAAGGCGGACCCAATACAGTTTTCAGCGAGCTTATACCTTGTCTCATTTAGGCGCTGTGATGTTTTTTCGAGTTTTCATAGAACCGTGATAACTTGGAAATTATAAATATTTTCTTAAATCTAATTGGGAAAAACACATGAAGAGCACGCGTGTATGTTTATTCTACAGGGGCACATGCAATGGTTTTGGAGATATACGATTCTGCAAAACGTTACCCCAGCAGGAAATGCAATATCTCGAAAACCTGAAGGGGCACACAATTTATTTTTGGGGGCACACTTTGGCACAACTATAAGCTACAAGGCCATGCACAATGTTTATCTCTCTGATCATTCGTTTAGAATTTTCCTGCTAGAAAAACGTTACCCCAGAAGGAATCGTTTTTTCCGTTTTTTTTCCAAAACGACACCGGGCACACATTTTTTATGTGGGGGCACATTTACAGCAGTTAGTGCACACATTATACGTTCCACTCATATAACTCTAGGAGACACTTTCCTGCTGGGGTAACGTACACGTAGTGATTCAATCTATAGCTGTTTGGCTAAACAATTTTTTTTAATTTAAAAGTACACTTAGTAGAAGCTTGACATGGACACTGCGCACAGAGTCGCAGTTCCAGTAGTGATTTGCTTAATAACTTGAATCACAAGAATCTAAAAAAATCTAAAATCCCGACGTGCATGGTTTCCATTGAAGGTATCTCGAATATATTGACATTTGCCATCACATAACTTCTCATGATTTATTTGAAGACTGGCAGCGGCCATCATGTTGAAAAATGTCAGCTTCTTATTTATGTGTTCTAATAAGGCCATAAATATTGATTTTAATTGCGCGTCACGACTCACCGATGACAGTGGCGTAATGGACGTCGCTTGACGTGGCCATGCCTGCGACCATGATGCCTTGTGTGAACATGGGTAGGTATTTACTATCTTAACAGGCAAATAGATAGTTTGGACTTCCATGGTTCTGGACTATATTTACCTAAATGTATTACTATAGTATGAGTCTTTCCTGAAAAATTATTAAGTGCTTGCATAACTCTGAATGCGTCACGGCGTCGCACGTCGTCGCGTGGTAGCGCGGTTCGATTCCCCGTCAGACAATTGTGGTATTGGGTTTTTCCATTGACCAAATCTCAGTAGCAGCCTCAAGTTTGGAAGTTGGTGGTACGATACCTTCTTGTTTCGAAAAGCAAGTAAAGTAAGGTTGTTGGTCCCGCACCTCCTTATATCCTTACAGTCACCGTTTTGCCGTCCCATCGGACTATGAGAGTGAAGAAAGAGAGGATACACCTGTGTTTCCGCACACACTTGATCACTATATATAATATTTCCTTTGTCTGGCTGGTCTTTACTAAAATTGGCCGCCATGAGCGAAAACGATCAGGAAGAGTAACTTTGCACAGTTTGAACATAAAGGGTGTAAAAAACCTTTAACGAAGCCGAAAGGTACTTGC
Organism: Xestia rhomboidea; assembly: GCA_963853795.1. Taxonomy (NCBI): domain Eukaryota; kingdom Metazoa; phylum Arthropoda; class Insecta; order Lepidoptera; family Noctuidae; genus Xestia; species Xestia rhomboidea. The sequence continues at coordinate 11,670,127 of OY970764.1, forward strand.
TTTCCCCGTCATTGCGATCACTTTTTTGTTCTACACCATACCTGGGAATCTTCTGATTATGGAGATATTGGGGGTCAAAGTTCCAAGTTTTTGACAAGCTTTTTTTTAAATACGAGTTTTTATTGTAAGATTTTTTCTTTAAACACCTCCACGACCCCCGATTTATTCAATCCATCCATCAGCACAATATTTTGAGTGCTTTACGTTTAGTTCTACCACAAAACATGATTTTTCACCCAAAAATAAAGTCGTTTCCCAGCCATAATTGTTGCGTAAAGTTACTTAGTTTGATGTACAGAATGCTTGGTTGACGGCTTCGTGATGATGTTATTTACACCCTGTATATGAAGTACAAACTTCTCATCTAGACATGTCACATTTAGACAGAAAGGTACGATGCCTGACAATCTACTTACAGCCTTCGGCTGAAAAAACAATGCCTCACCTGCAACTCCGATTTCAGAAACACAGCACGAAACTTTAAATTAAGTAATACTGATATGTCAGCAATTATAAAACACCCCTTTAACAACTCTTTAATTTCAATAAATAAGTTTTATAAAAATCATGATCTGTCGAATGACCGATTTGTTCGAGACGCCATTGTTTAACTATTGTGTCTACTTCGTGGACAGATCATGGGATAAATGGAAACTTGTAGTTGGCCACTAGCAGTACGTTTTCTTAAAATTAATAAAATAAAATATAAAAATCTTTACCACAGTGTTCATTGAAATTCTTAATTCATCACGTTACAAACGTTTCGCGCTAAAAATACATACTAATATGTTTCGATCTTTAAGAATAACCTGATTCACGAAGGTTCGTACAGGTTGGTATGACATTGTCCCAGGTAGGCTTCTAATAAAGGTCCACAATGTAAAGGAGCAGAATGGCCCGGTTCACCCAATTAAAGATGAATCTCCCCGCGGATCATGTGACAACAAGTCCTGATGAAATATAACCAACTTGTCTCCAGCAGACCGAACTGTCTAGATACTTGAAATAAATTTTTCGTTTTTAGGATTCTCGTTTTGTTTGTCTAAGATTTTCAATTATTTGCTTATAGTTTATTTATCGAAGAGCTAACCTAATATGAAAGAAAAGTTACCAAATCTATTTGAGTAACGGGGAAACTGATAATTGTACCTATAGACGATGACACATTTGTAAACTTAATAAATTAACTCTACAAGTTAATTTTCCTGGTTTTCTTTCCCGTCTTAGTATTTTTTGCATCCAAAAGTAACATAACATTAAATTATTTAATGACAGTATCAAAACGGTTCAGTCCACAAATAAGGATTTGCTAACTTCCAAAATGGGACTGACATACCAACGTAGGCAACATGTACGTTATATATTTCAGTATGAACTATCGTATTTTTATTATAATGAGCATTAAGAGTCGCTCCCGCGTCCCAAAAAGGCTGAATATTTGATGGGTCGGCTCATATTTTACTCTCATCTCGAGAGCCGAAAGCAGACATATAAATCAAAGACATGTTTGCAAAGAAGGCGACCGCTCCGCACGTCTCTGTAATTGCCGCAAAAACACACGTTGTGTGATTTTCGAAGACGTTGGCAAATTTCCGAATAATTTTTAAAGCGAAAGGCATAGTGTGACAATGTCGTCCATGCCGCTACCGCATGAGGCATTATGGGTGCCTATTGGTTTCGAATATTTACATAATATATTTATTATTCCAAAATTCAAAGTACACATGGGTTTATACGTGAACCTGCCTAATTAGTTTAAAGATGTCTTCGTTTGAGACCATTTGGAGCAGGATAAAGATGCGGCGCAAGCAACAGGTAGGTTATAGTTTGTTGGTCGAGAGCTGATTAGCAAGCCTGCGCCGATCTCTCAATGGCACGGAGCTCGCTCCCCGGTGCGTCATAAATTTCCATTGATTGGATTAATCTGATTTGGATGTCAATTTTGTAAGGCAAGTACTGGCTATAAGAGAATACAATCATGAGGCCTCTGGGACTATTCAGATCGCGATACATAACAAATATATTGTATCAGTAAAGTAAAATATACGTCTTGTCGCATGCACGCTTCTAAATTCATTTGTTTCTTATTTTCTACTGATACAATCGTTAAAAGATTTGTAAATGAAGATTTCATGTGGTAGTAATCTGTAGACATTTACTAAAACTAATTAAGTGAGAACCTTTTCTAGAGTAAAAATACTGCTGTACCTAACCTAGTTCTTTCCGAAATAATGTTCATGGCTTCATACGTGCGTTTACCAACACAGCCTCGCGGATCAGCTCGCGTTCATTCACTGACAGTTACCTCGGTACAGTTATTGACAAGTTTTGTACAGATATTTGATCTACTCAGCTATATTAATGCAGGTGAGTGTAGTGTATAAAAAGTGGGTATTAAAACAGGAAGGTGGTGGCGTGGTGGTGATGGACCGCTGAGAGCGCTCGCATCCCGTATGCGCACCCGGACACTGCATACTGTGAGCTACCTGTTTGATTGCTTTAGCTTTTCCAGTTATTATGACATGTACAAACCACTTTTTACTTCACATATTCATTTACTAGTCGAGCCATATTGTATTATCGCCGCTCACCATATTCAATGTTTAAAGACATTCGCTCATAATCTGCGCTTACCGGCGCAGTAAGGGCAGCGGCGCATACTTTGACAGCATTATGATTGAATTATGCAACGTCGGTATCTAACAGAGCGATTGATATAATTTATTGTACAATTTATAGACATCAGCTGCGTGCCCTCAGTCTCAAACGAGCATATTTCCCACGTCAATTTTGATTGCGATATCATAGTGAACGATGACATTTGAGTACGTACTAATTTAAGCCCACAAGAGCGGCTGCGAGCCGGTGCGCTATCTGCGCATAGATACAGAGTCGTGTTTTCAATACAGCAAATTTCTCCTTATATTTCTGCGCAGGAAAGTCTATTTTTCAAGCAGTCGCGCCGAGGAGGTAATCACGCAATGCTGGCCTCTTAGCGCTGAGTAAACAAATCTTCGACATTGTATCTGTTCGCCTTAACTCTCTTTATTCAAAGGAACATTGTCAAGAGAAATGTACGATTATTGTAGTGTTTCTTATGGATTGCGTTACGAAAATATATAACTCGTAGTCTAGGCTAAGGAGGGTTTCGCTATCTTTGATTTCATGTTGTTTATCAATTCGAACAGGCCAATAGACATATTCACTCTTGCGCACCTAATCTATGTCTGCGCTCTTTACAAGATTCACGATTACCGCGAAGTTAATATAAAACTATGTTTAGTCTAAGTGGAATATTGTAATGTTTATAACTCATGAACTTGGTATAACGTCGTCTGTAAAAATCAACTCATGCAAATAAGAAAGAAATATACTGGCGGTTGGAATATCAAGAATGGAGCAATGGCTCCCAAGACTCCATAGTTCGCGCAATCAGTGGCTAACATCTACTGCTAAGGATGGCTATAAATTTCAACAATCATATAGTCGGTCATCTTTCTTTGTTATCATATTAAAGGGACGGCATTCCATCGACGTAATTATGCAAAAAGCTGGACCGTGGTCGCGGCGGCTGTCCTTTGACAACCGCATCATTATAGTTGACTAAACAAAGATTTATGCGATTGATTTGTTAATAAATATGAATTTATTATCTTCACCGAAATATTTGTTCAGCGGATAATCGCACGAAATGACTAGCTTCATCTAGCGCGAAGGTATACAAAAAATGTTAATGTATAGAATCGAATAAATGCAGCTTCATTTGATGTCAAACGTAATAACACGAGTGAAGCAGGGAGACTTCCGTCCCTCGAACGAGAGCAAACGAATGCGTAATTCGGTGAACAGTGGTTAAAATTAGCTGGCGATGCGGGCGTCTTTATAGTCCTTAAATTGGCAAAAAATCGAGACAAGCTTCGACTGACACCGATCGCGGAGGCATCAGCGAAACAGGTGTTATCATAAACATACATTTTGCGATAAAAACAAAATAATTTTCATGAGTGGCTGGTAGGCGCGAACTGCCGTTCGTGTCGCCGACACAATGGCGATTTCATAGTTTTTTTTTGGTTCGTCGTCGGCGTAAAAGCCGACGATATTAAATTTAGTAAGCGGAGAGGTGTCCGAAATCTCACGCAGACGTGCGATCCGCCACACATATTTCCATCTGCACAAAAAGCGGAACTATAGCCATAAATATGTCCAAATAAACATTAGTCGACGACCGACTGAATAAGGTTTCGCAGGGTTCCGTTTGTTTTGCAATTAAATAGTAGGTAACATTAAGGAATACAAACATAGTTGGTAATGAAATAAAATTTTGAATCTCAATCATAAACAGACGATATCTGCACCTATCCCTACCGTGGACGGGCAACTATATTATTGCTTGTCGGTGACTGCTGAGCTCTGTTGTTGATACTTGCTAACCCATGTTTTATTAACTAGCACTTGACAGCGACTTTGTCTGCAGATATTTTAAACTTCGCATACAAACTATAGTCCCCTGTATTACCCCTTTAGAAGAACAATTTACAAAAGTCCTGATGAAAGTGTGTCAATTTTTTTTATCGCAAATACTAATACCAATTTTCAAGGATTTCCATACTTAAATGGTTCCTACTTTTTAACCACCACGGGAGTAAACTAAACTTCATCCCCTATTTTACTGCTTCAGAGATAGATAATTCTTTTGACTGCCTACATACAAACTACAACTTATATACAAACTACAAGTCTAAATAATAATAAAAATATGTACAGGTCACAAAACGGTTACAGGGCGTTAAAAAATTCGTCCACATCGCTGTCAATAGGAAAAGTGCTCAGAAGGCTGGCAGCATTGCCACGTTTTGATTTTACTGCCTTAAATAGCAATTTCTAAAGAATATTTCTAGGATTTTTTTAGGATACCTATACACTCGCATTGCATATCTTTTTTTTTCTTTTTGGGTGTAAGCAACAAAAATAAACTAGATACTGACTAAAGTTTTTGCAGCTTTCGTAGTTTTGGCTCGGCTCGTCGATGAATGAGTCATACATAACCTGTTACATATGTAAATAACTAGACACATTGCAGGTCTACTTTTCAAAGTACATGATATGCACCCAAAAAAGGAAAGTAGATTCGTAACGAAGGTGAAAAATCAAAACAGCAGGTAATGATGAAGGATCTGTGAGCTCGGCATTGTCCGTGCTAACAACGCGCGGCGTGTGCGCAGTGTCGCGTCGCGGTGCGCGGGCGCAGAGCGCTGGCTGACAGCCGCGCCGCGCACCCGATAATATGTGTACATATGTAACATTAAACTGCACAAATAAACGAGACTTTCACACTACATGGGTTCAAGAACAAGTTTTTCCATAACACAAAAGACGACACTGAATAGTTATAGCTGCTTCGCGGCCTCGCCGCATAATCCAATAAAACAATCCAAGGAATGTACCGTCAGAACAATATGTGTCATTGCCTAGTACAATGTTCAGTCAGCTCTCAGCTGGACGTCAAACTTAACGCACTTAGCTTATTTATTATTTACGGTTGTATCATGCAGTTAATGGATAAACTTAGGTAATTATGGTAGCCATATAAATAAACATTTTTTTACATTTTAAATAGCCAGTACTGGCAAGAAACCTTCAGTTTTCCATACTTGCAATGTCTGTATCGCATCTGTTTTGCATTTGTGGTATCAAATTATTGAGAATCATAACAGGTAACGTAAAAAATACCTTACTTAACAGCAGCATTTTGTTGAAAACTTTTTTCCTATCGGTACAAATGAAATTGGCGACTGAATCTCAAAATATATGAATTTGATTCAATGGAAAGGCAAGCGGCTTCTTTCTGTTATTCCAAGGGCTACCACCGGGGCATTCGACGGACGCATTTTTTATTATTTTTAATATTATGGCCGCATATTCGCGTCTTCACCAAAATATTCTTTCATATTTTTGTGTCCTCAAATAACTTGAGATTAATATTAATGATATGTTAAGCAGCTCGTGACCATGCTCACAATTACAACGAGATAGTGGAACCGAGGTAACCTTAGTACATTTACGTATTCAAATGAACATAGGTGTATTGGCACAGACAGTGATTATTTAATTATTTACTTCATACTTTCTACTTATTTAAATAGCTATTAAAGCCTATGTGCAGTTAGTATATTAATTGTTAAGCAAATTGCCACCATCTACGTCATTAACTCAAACGACTGTACAAGAATGACAGCTGTGAGTTTTCAATTTGTAATGCAATCATTTTTCTAGATTTAGCTTGACATTACAATACTAGGGTGTCAACTTATCATCATGCCTTCAACGACTACTTTCTAAGGTAGGTTATGAAATTGTTCTCCCAACTTGAGAGATAACACCACAGACTGTTACCACCAAATTTCTAGAAGTAAACTTACTTTTTGTCATACTCTACTTCGGTTCTTCCTTCATTGAGAATAGTTTCGGATTTTCTTAAACAATAGGCGAGACGACAAAAAAAATCTAATTAGTCCGTCACTTAGATTATCAAAAAATATTTGAACCGTGTTTTTTCTTTTGTTACGTAAACTAAAAATGACGAAGATACGACGCTTTTAAAATTCTCAATACGTCACGCCATGGTATAATTTTTAGCTAGTTCTGACGTCACGAGCCCCCACTCCCGAGTTTTAATGCGTTTTATCTTTGTCAATATTCATTGATTTACAAAAACAAAAAATACGTGTCCATTAATTTCTAATACTCTAACTGACGGACTAAATAGATTTGCAATTTGATACTTTCTAGATAGCAATAAGGGCTATTTGGTGTACCTAAACTCAAGTAAACAGTACACTAGGATATATTTAAGTTAGTAAGTTGCGCCGCTCGGATAGCCCTGGGCCATCCATTATGCAACTCGGTAACACATGTAGTAGTCGGCTCCGCAGCTCTGCGACACCTTTACCAGGCTTTACCATAATTGTCTATACCAACCTACTTATTGTTCAAAAAGCTATACTAATAAACTCTAATAAATACAATTTAACATTGTATTCATTCCATTTCTGATATTGTGTTGTTCATTGTTATGTCACGTCTCGTTGTTAATTAGCTGTGTCTCCTGAATAAATGTCTTGAGTTGTGTACAATTCAGGTTAATTATTAACTGCTCTACATGGTTAAAACTAAGAAGGTTCGAAATCATTAATTAATTTTTAGAATAATTTAGTATTTGTAAAATGAATGATACAATTCTAAGTCGTCAAGCCGCCTGCACGAGTAGGATCATGTCAATGAATTAGAAACACTTGGTTCGCTGTATCTAAGTTGGTCGCCGTGATTTGTCTCCATTATTTTCTCTTTTATTTTCATTCACACGCTCCGTCGAAGTTCGCCTTTTGCTTTTGTCAAACATAAGTTTCTATTGTAAGAACTGTCATTGTTATGCTACCACCCGAATAGCAAGGAACTGGAGGATCACTTTTTAAAGGCTCTTCTTTGGGTTCAAAAGGAAAATGTCAGATTGTGTTTCAGATCACGCAATGGTGTTGGAATTTCGTATGAGTAAGTGCTCAACAGTAAATATTTGCATAAATGTGGTTTCGTATGTTTACCTAGGTAGATTTAGTATACAATCAGGTCACCTATAGATATGTACAGTTGGTGGTGCATCTACAACTAAACGATCTAACAAAAAACGATACGCTTAAGTGCGTTGCGGTTGGGAGGATGTTGTCCAATACTTTATTACGCTAAAAAACCTACAAGTGAAATACTTACAAGATGTTGTCCCAAAAAAGGACAATTAACGCGATCAATTAACGATTTCTGTGTCGAAGTATTTTCACGGTAGTTCCTTGAATAAAGACGAGCCTCCTCAGAAACAACTCCCGAGCTGCGAGGAGATTCCGCCCGACTGGTGGATTCGAGTGAGATGACTGGTTAATTGCCTTGTACGCAGTGCACGTACCGCCGCTGACATGTCACAAGACGTCTGCCACCGGCAGCGGCGATCCCTCAACGAATTCCAATCGGGAAGAGCGAAAAAGACACGAGCCGAGCATGCACGGATAAAAAGTAGCGGAGCAGGCGCAGCGCCGCGGGAGGCACCGAGCAGCCGCGCGCCCCCGCCGCCGCCCGTCCCGCCTCGCCTCGCCCCGCCGCGCTCCTAATGCGCAACTGAATCACGCGATTAAAACGTTCACTACTATGCGATACATCCCATCTTGCCAGGAGTCATTCATGTTTAGTACAAGTCCTTTTTATATGACACCGATCGGCGGAAACTATCAGGCGGCCGTTCACATCTCTCTATGTCTAGCTGTAGCAATGCACAAACACTGTTACTTACATTAAGGTTAATTTGCAAACAAAAGCAGGCGTAGTCGGGTACGAACATACGTCATCTTCAAAGTAGGCAGGTATGTGTTTGATGCGAAATGTCCTAGTTCCCAGTATTGTTTCGGTCGATTTAAAGAATCGGCGGCGAAAGGCCGGCCGGCAGGCGCGCGTCGCGACTCACAAAAACAAAGCTGTCTGGTGCGGGGACGCAGCGCAGCTACCGCCATCAAACATTCACAAAGATCGCGACTGAGCACCGCCACCGCCACGAGTCACGCCGACGTCGCCACGTCACTGCCAAAACTGCCTGATAATGACGCACGCATTCTCTACATCATCCATGCATATGACAATAAGCTCAAGATATGAAGCAGTGAGTAATTGGGCATGAAGTGCTCACGCAGCGGAAGGTCCTTCTGTAACTAAGTCAGCTGTACAATAATGGTAGGTATACATACCTAGCTGTCTGCGTATAAGTTTTGAGGAATAAAGTAATCGTGTGATCGCAGAGTCGCACGAGCACCTCACAGCATAGCAATGGGCAACGTCTACCGACGCCAGCGTCATACGAATGATGCGATATAACGGATCGACCCGATTATTTCTGTCCATTTCACGACTGTTTAATAGCAATGTTAAACTCGGCGAAAGCAAACATACACGCCCTGTTTATTGAATATTTTACGATCTTCACCGGATTCATTTTAAAATGCTAAGCTTTGTGGAAGCGGCTGAAAGATTGTTTGATTCGAACGCATGTTACTAGTTTCACTATTTCAGATATTTATATTACAGTTAGTCATTTACCATTCTGATTTACCTGCATGTATGTTTATTCAGACGCAGGTGTTTATAATACACGGATACTTTATTTCAAATAAGATTTACTGTTCAAGAAATAATTTGGCGTTGAAACATCTGGACGAGTTTATCTAGCTCTTTCGTTGCTCACCCAATAACATGTTTAGGAAATTTTTAATACCGACTTCAGAGAATTCTTATAACGCACAGAATTCGGTATTTCTATATTTTGAATAGTGAGAATGTAAACAAATAAGAAGTAATTTGAAATGATAACTACGAATGGTTCTGTTTTCACTCGACAAAATGTGATCAACTAAGAGATAGTCCCCTTGTTTGTAAACTTTGATAGATCAACGTGCATAAATAACAATGTAATTATAATTGGGGTACTAATGTGGTTTTTGTGTTAGTGACGCCGTCTCGCTTCCGTTCAGGTGACGCCGGCGATAACATCTACTTGCGCATAACCCTGCCTACACCGTTTGTAACTCTGTTCATGTTATATTTTAATATATTACTTATTATAATAGAGCCGGTGTGCTGTGCCCTAAAATTAATAGCTATTGGCCGCAAAGATAATGTTTAACGCTTGGGTGTCGCTACAATGTGTAATAATTTTATTGTCAGCCTAGGAATAGTCAGAGAAACAGACAGTTTATCAAATTGCCTATCAGTTTCAACTTAATTGGCCGTCCATCCGTCATTCTTCAATAGTAACATGTACCAAATAGCTTCAAGGCAAAACAAAGTATTTCAATTGTAAACAATACATTTCATTACGTGACATACGAAAGTACGTTGGTCCCGGCTGTCATTTGTAGATCTTTGACAGCCGTTAGAAGTAGTCAGTGGCCTAAAAGCATAACAACCAGTTTTACCAAGGTGTATCGTAAGTTCTTATTAAACCTAGCTGCGTCTTCAAGGACCCACCAAGCAGATCCACCAGTGGGTCTCCAAATACTGATGTGGCTCTCAAGACCTACTAGTGGGTCCTCTGAGGTTGTATTGTCTTCGAAGACCCACTCGGACTAGTAGTTTTGGAGAAAAATGACGCAAACGAACTGTTAAACCTCACCTCAGCTCAGATGTATTGGCTCCGACGACGACCGCTGGGACAGACTTGGAGCAAGGAATGCTGTGGTTTAACTGCGAGAAATCCAAGTCCAGCAGGAGACTGATAATGGATTAGTTGAGGTCCATTTGCCATTTCTTCCATCTGAAAATACAAAATTATAAAGTTCTGTCGCTATTATATATATTTAGCACCTTCCACAAATAAATATTCTTCCATAAAAAAAAAACATTAAATACATAAACTACGCCTGTAAACCTCCAAGTTATGATTAAGTTTTATGTAACCTTTTGAAATTAACCGACACAAATTCTGTCCACGCGTAGCCACTGCCCGACCCCAAAACACCCAACCCCAATAACACTACCCGACCTGGGAATTGAACCTAGGACCTCGTGCTTAACAATAGTTATTGTGACCATCAAGGCAGCTACGTGATCAGTAGCTGATATTGTTTGGTCATCAAAGGGTGTTCCTCAATAAGAAGGTATTAGTTTCATGCAACTGGTATTGGTACTTGTAGCAGGGTATGATTACATAAGAGGACGCAGAAGTTCAGCCTGCCTAGCTTTTTCCCAACTACAGGGTGTAAACCACCTCATCACGAAGCCGCCAACCAAGCATTCTGTACATGCAACTAACTAAGTTTACGCAAAAATTATTGCTGGGAAACGACTTTTATTTTTGGGTGAAAAATCATGTTTTGTTGTAGAACTCAATGTAACGCACTCAAAACCGTTTAGATTGTGTTGCTGTCAAAAAGTTGGAACTTTGACCCTCAATATCTCCGTAACTAGAAGGTTCCTAGGTATGGTGTAGAACAAAAAAATGATCGCAATGACGAGGAGAACAAGTGCCTTTCGGCTTCGTTAAGAGGTGATTTACACCCTTTATGGTATAGTCGGCTTCTAGTCTAATTTACCGACTGTCTATCTGACCGAAAGAACCCAAATACTGGGTAATACGCTTCCCCATGGTAAGACTGGTTGGACGCAGATGATCATGTACGTATTAAAGGTATGTCAAGGGTAATCATTATGGCAATAATCCCGGACGGGAGAAACATCTTAACATCAATACATACGATTAGAATAATAAATGATTACTCAGAGCTGACATACCTTACATGGGAAAAGACGAGACATGTCATCCATGCAGCATGCATACCTCCATGCATATTCAGCTCCTGATTTCAATAGTAGGCACTAATCAGCACAATTCAGGTACTATAATTGCTTAACAATGATGTTGGGAAACTTGCCCATAAAGATGACTATCACGTGACGCGTATAATAAAAGCTGACACCGCCATAAATTCATTGTATTCATAATAATACATAATTATCATCACGATAGATTATGAGACCGTCCTGATTAAATTTTATGAATAATTTACTTTTGCTCCGGAAATCCTAACAATTGTCTGTCGTCCGTTTCACAAAGGCCGCTTTTGTTATTTTTTCCTGATATTATTAAAAAATATGCAAATCGATCGCCGCGACAGGATGTTCATTTTTGTAATAATGTCGATGTATTTGCATGTAAATTACGCCGTATCCGCGGATGTTACAATTACTAATTGTAAACGTGCATCGTCATAGTTGTAAACAAACTGCATTCCTGCACCGGAAAAAAAAGACAAATATTGCTCGCATCCGTTGTTAGAAACGAATTATTATTAATCGAACATAAAGAAAATAGTGTGGAAATAAAAATTAATAGACGTTCTAATGACTCGACCAGGCCAAATAAAAGATTAAATAACTTTAAAATAAACTTATATGAGGTTCGTATAAAACTATGTGTTATTTATTAATTTACATAATTAAAACGTTTAGAGTAGTCGTAACACTTGAGAGCTTGTAAAAGTTGTAAACTTAACAATGTATAGTTCTGCTACCGGCCGACAGATGGCGTTACTCGTGTCTTGCTGTGACCGCTCGCAGTTAATTCGGCTACAGTTCTTTCAGGACTCAAGTGGGGGGAGTTTCGTTGGGTTAAATATTATATTATCGATACTCTCGAAACGAAAGTTTTGAAAATGATTATTTTCTAACTGATAGTTAACTTTAGAGAAATAAACATTAACTTGAATGGAAAACTGTTATCATAATCGTGTTTTGACTTGGAATTTTCTTTTGACTTGTAGTCGTGTGTTGTCTGTTGTGACGAGGTGCAAGTAGTGCAGTGTTGCAAAGTGCATCGTTCAAGGCGTGGGGTCAGCGCGGCAGGCTGCACCGCACGCCCCAAGCCCGCCCCACGCCCCCCTCCCCCCTCGCCTTGCGCCCCGCGGACCCCGCGCCCCCGCTCGCTCAAGACCTCACTTGTTTTGATGTAAGGTGTCCACTGGCCACTATGCAAAACTCATGGCTGGCGAGAGAGGTGGCAAGTTCGCCGTCCTTGTCGTTATAGTAAGGTGAGATAAACTTTTGAATTCGCACGCTTCAACTGCATCTTTTTATTGTGCTTGAAGTCCGTTAGTTTGGGTCAGTTGTTTTGTTTCTGGGTGCGATTGTTACAAGATTGAATTGGTGGACTATTCAACCGTTGATTGATATTTAAATATTGCGTAGACTTCAGGTTTCAGGTTTTTGTCGACATGCTCATTACCTGTATTTTTTGTCATTGTATCAACTAACCTACCTACCTTAGCCTTAATAATTATGTTCTGTGACTTAATACATATTTTCTAAACTCTTGGTTTGATTTAGAATGTTATAGGTAATAATTAATGGTGGGTATCTACCATAGAAATCAATGGCTTTAAAATAGTCCATGCTCTAGATAAAGATTACAGGCAAAATTTCCCATCCATACCTACCCAGATTGCAATTTCTAAAATAATCTTCATATCATCAGTGAACTAATCTTTAAATGTAAGAGATTTTTCCCATTTATGTAGATAACTTGAAATATCCCAAGGAAAACCCATTCAATGTGCAAGACTAACATTATATTAACAATAAATTTTAATAATGAATGAATACCTGAATAATTCTTCTTCCTTAATGTAAAAAAACAAGCACTGTACCTACTTAGGGTAAGTACTTACCCTATGTAGGTAGAGTACTTGTTTTTTTTACGCTATCCATAAAACCGATTGGTTAATGAATTCCATAAATCATTATTTTCTTCCATCCATTTCAGTTCGTTTCAGTTAATTTAATTTAAATCAGATTTCATAAAATCGTGAATTACCTTACCTTTTCAGAATTCATTTCCTTCGTTGGTTTTGTTTCATTAATTCTGTCATCTTTGTTAAAAGAACTGCAGGAAAACTGATTTTTGTAATATTTATTTAAATTTCTGCGTGAACATTCCCAGGAACTTTAAACCTGAAATAAAGAAAACCTTGCTTAGTAGCAGATCTATACAGGACTGATCTTATAAAATATAAAATCCAACAACTTAATCAATAAATACTTAATAGACTACAATTACTTAAATATTATGTACTTAGGTACAAGTATCAAAAGGGAAAAAGAATAACAGGGCGTCAAAAAATTCGTCGTTCACATTTCACATCGCTGTCAATAGGAAAAGTGCCCAGAAGGCTGGCAGCATTGCCACGTCGATTATTTGGCCAACAAAATAGGCCAGCACTCTATAATAGACTGAAATCAAAATAATGTAGGTAATTATTAAAAACCGATGGTTAAGAAATTGTATTTCTTTCAAAATTATTTAACAGTTATCTGTAAAACGAAATAACTAGCAAACATCAGAATCTCGGTGGTTAAAGAAAAAGAAGTAAAGCACGTGCTGTTTGTATAGAAGCCAAGTGCGACCCGGCACGTGAACTTTTTTGCTATCGCTACGGTTTCCAAATTTCCAAATTTTATCCAGAAGTAAAATAACCGTAATATGAAAACCGTTACTAGTGACGTGATCTGCCTTTGTATTTGGAATTTATCGGTTTATCTGCGTATACGGTCAACAGCGAGCCATTCCGTCACGTTTGTTTTGATTCTACATTACTACTGTGAAGCCGGATTCGAATGTTACGCTTGTGCTTATTTATTGATCGACTATAATAGTACCTTACACTTTGAAACTTTTTCAGCAATTACAGTTAAAATGAACTATTTTAAATAAGACATATTTGGCTAATTATGTTTGTATTGACTATAGTTAGTTTGAATACGCCAAAGTTACCTTTAAATCTATCAGAAACACTTAAAAATCTAACAAAAATAATCCAGCCGTCTCGTCGTAGTAATCTAGTAGCTATTACCTACTAGTAGTCTATGATATGTATGTTTGGTCAAACTCGTTATTAGATAAAGTACTTGAGCATAAACTTTAATGTTTTTCAAAACATGATCAAGACAAGTGTTGTCAACTCTTTTGAAATCGATTATACAAAATTGATTTGAATGAAAATTACAGTTTTGATGTCTCTCCTCGGAACATAGTACTTAACGTGAAAGCTCCACGGTAGCCCGCGAATGACTATTTCATGAAAAAGTCATTCAATCAGGTTACATGAACTTAGAGGGTTGTATTGATGATTTTAATGATTATAATTCTGTAACTACATACGTGTTACAGCCGCGAATCATATTTTAATCAACATACAACCTGACACTGACCTACAAATTGCAAAAATGTAGGAAAATTTGAATTTTGCGGGCTACCGTGGAGCTTCCATCTTAAGAAGGTGGTTTTTAGGGTTCCGTAGTCCTGACAAGAAACCTTTATGATGAACCCTTTTGACGACCCGAAAGGCGCAGCGGTAGTGAGGCTGCCTTACGTTCCTAGGGTCCCGGGTTCGAATCCCGGTATAGGAGCAAATGTTTGTGTGATGAGCATGGACATTTGTTTCCGAGTCATGGATGTTTGTTTATATGTATAATAAGTATGTATTTACAAACAACAAGTATCTATGTAGTATATCAACTATCTGGTGTCCACGACACAAGCCTCGTTGCTTAGTGTGGCACTAGATAGCGCTGTGTGAAATGTCCAGCGATATTTATTATTTTTATTGTTTCGTCATGTCCGTCCGTCTGTCTGTCTGTCCGAGGTTTTGCTAAGAGACCGTTGGTACTAGGAAACTGTAATTTTGTAGGGTGTGTATCTGGGGGCACAGTAGTGGCCCTGCCAAGACGAGTCAAGCGAAGCGCAAGGGCACTACCTACCTTTTCTCGAAGCGCTTCGTCGTTTTTTTGAACCCTTATAACTTGGGTTTGGATTGTACCAGATAAACAAAATTCTCGGAATATGTTGCCAATAGCGGACTTATTAAGCTTATTAAGTTTTAATTGCATAGCTCTTATACTTTAGATTTTATTGATATCTAAAAAACCCTGATTTCATCACTGATGATCATTAAAATACATATGGTACTTCCCAATGTCCTAGAAAGCTGAAATTAGGTATGTAAGCTATTAGATTGCTAATTCTATTTTACGATTAATTATAATAATATTTAACTAAAAAAAAGTGCAAATTTTTGTCCCAGTCCCCCCCTCCCCCCCCCTCTAAAAGCTAAACTGCTGGCTTGAAAAATCTGGATAACTTTCAGCAGCAGTAATAGTCGTTGAGGATAATTTTGTACCAAATACAAAATCCTTAGAATAAATCCTTTATTAAAGTGACTAAGATGAAGTAGTTGCTTGTTTATAACGGGTAAAGACTAGCATTGAAAAACAAAATCTGAAATAAATAACCATTAACTCCATATATCTTTACAATTAATAATATTCAGAATAAAGAACAACAGAATCGTTCTATATTGTGATAACGGGCTATTACGGAACCCTACACTGCGCGTGGCCCGACGCACTTGGCCGTTTTTTTTCCATCTACCGAAACCTTCGATAATAACAACGAAGTACAAGTTTAGTGTATGTAACTAATTGTCAAGCTGTGACAATACCCACATACCGGGAAACAGGTATTGATCAAAAAATTAACATGGTGATACCTCTTTTAACGACTTTTCTTCCTCCAAAAGAATCAATGCCGTAAAATGTCGAAGAATTCGTCCAAAGAACACCATAAACGTATTATGTCCGTCCTTTATATTCACATGTAAGTATGTTTAAGTATTGTAATGACATTTAAAGAATGAATTAAATATTTACACGACACGACATTGTATTGTTTTATCACTGACAGCGGAACTTGATTGTCACCGCGAAATCCTGGAACGGCTTTGAACAAAACGAGTTTTGATGCAAAAAATGAGTTAATTGATTTCGTTAGTTTAGTCATACTAATTTGCTGATTAATATTAAACAACCGCCATATACGTGCCGATGTTGCAGATGGCTTGTAACTACTTGTTTTACGTCAAGGAAATTTTATGGTTTTGACTGCATTTTGTTAAGCCCCGACGGTATTTACGGTATCAAAATAAATTCCTATCGTTTTGCTATCACTGATATAAGTATTTGGTTTTCTTTTTTCAGAGAGTGGGTGGGAGGTGTGTCATAAAATATTTTCTTAGTAACTTTAAGACTCAATGATTCTGCAATCCAACAATCAACGTAGTACAAATGTCTCAGCACGGTTAAATATCATGTAAGTAAATAGCACCCACACTGATATTTTCTACCAGTCCACTCATCTAGAACTTCCTATTTAATTTATCTCATTTAATACTGTAGTGAATGTCCTGCCCTATCGTAACGACCCACAAAAAATATATGATTTTTACGACCTTTTTTTAAATACGTAAGAATTACATAATTGTATAGTTATAAAAAAAATTGAAACAAAGTGGCGTTGTTTGTCATGAATATTTGCATCGGTGTTTGTTTTAGATTTAAAGTTAGTTGAAGTGTATTGTTTCAAACAATAATAAGGTAACGAAAAGAAAGAAAACCAAAGAAAATAAAATAAAAAAAAAAACACAAATAATAAAGAATCACTTGTACACTTGACATAAGACTTGCATGGCTACTTCCTGTGTCATTTACTGGACAAAACGAAATATACGGACTTTCCAAAAAAACACTAATATTCCAATGCAACATAAGTTTCGGAATTCGGCGGCTATGGTTGATTGGTTTGGTTCAGTCGGTCTGTTTGATCTCGGTTTCGGATTTAATATTAATTACTCAGGTTTTTTTTTTACTTTATATTATCAAGAAACATATTTACATTACAACTGACATAATATACGTTCCAGAAAATCACAGAGGTTTTTTAGGAACGGGACGGGGAGGCGCGGCGGCGATGGGGGTGAGGTATAAGGTTAGTTGGTAGAAACTCACTCTCTTCAGTGATCTAGGTATGGTGATTTTAATCTAGGTGTGCTGATTTATAGATAGAAGTAAAATGTTGATGTTATCTGAAAAATATGATCAAAAAACCAAAAGAGTGCAACTTTGTACCAACGTAGCCTACATACTGCCTCTTCCCTGCAATTATATATTTATTTGCATATTTATTACATTTCTACCATTTTTCAGTTACGAAGGTATTGTGTGACTTATTTTGGTATTGGTACCAAGGTTTATGGTACCTAAATACCTATATAAACTAGATATTGAGGGGTTTCATTCTTAAAAGCTGCATACATTTAAGTAATGATCTGAGTAATTAATAATAAAGTAATGAAAAATAAATCATTTGAGTAATGAATAATTAACGTCAACGTCTCTCATTGAGCCGTGTTTATGAATGAACCCCTAATTGTGACAGTCTACGGACTATGGTAGAATCCTATCTACCAACTAGACTGATTTTGGTTGGAGAGTAGCCTTAGGGGCGCTACCGCGCGAGTACTTAGGAAAATTTAGCCAAAAAAGTGTTATTTTCGCAAATCGTTTATTTTGTCGATTCTATCATATAAAACACCTAAATATAAGGCTAAAAGTGTCTTGGTGTTTTTTGTCTCCGACTAACCGTTTGTCGTAAAAACATGTCGAAGGGATCTATAGGTTGGGTTAGGTTAGGACTGTGACCAACTACGCGCGAGCCGAGCGAGCGAAGCGAGCGGTTACGCGGCAGCGGCCGGCGAGCGCTAAGTACCTCGAAATTGGTCGCGAAATTTTTATTAGTCTTTTTTTCATAGTGCCCCTAAGACGACCCACTGACCCTGATTTTACCAACAGTCGTTACAAGTAGTCAGAACCCCGAGAGTCGGTCCACCTGTCTTACCTTCGCGAGGGGTATGATCTTGATACCCAATAAATAGGTTGTGGAAGAGAGAAAGAGGAAGTGTCTCCATGTTAAATATTGGTATCCAGCTAAATCCGGTTCGAAGGAAGCCGATTCCCAGATTTTAGGAAATGGCTATAAGGCTGGGTAGGATGATGACATTGAGCACATACCCCAATAGAGCGGTAATGTCGGGCCCTCCTCCGCAACTAATAAGTGATTAGTAACTTATAAATATTGCGCTCGCTCTCTCTAAAACGGTGAGAGCGAGAGAGAGAGAGAGTGTTATTTGACCTTAGGTCAGCCAATCAGAGCGTAGTGAACGCTGATGTGAGTAGCTGTGAGTTAGCGGAATTGTTTGCAAACAAAATAAGTAACATTTCTGCTCTATTGGGGTATGTGCTCGATGGATGATGACTACCAACTTCTGCCATATTCATTATATTGATCATGATTGATGCACTTCCTTTGTTTTAGGTTAGTTTAATGAGGCTCAAATTAGACAAAAATGGATTCTGAAAAACCAACCTCCAACTCACAAACATATATAAAATATTGTGTGAGTCGCAATAAGTAAAAAAAACGGTATTTAAGACTCCTACGCAGTACAGTTTTTACACGAGATTTTAATATTTAATTCAAGTACAAAGTCGATTTATGATCGTGGTGGGAATATCTATAGAGTATGTACAACAGTAATTTAATAAACAAGAAAAGCCAGTGGAGAATTGTTAGTTTTTACTAAAGTGGAGATCGGCGTGTGCAGGCGCAGGCGAGCCCCGCGGGTGGCGCAAAGCGCAGGCGCGGCCATGTTTCATAATTAGCTCTGTTATGAATTTTATAAATGTTTCATGCGCTACATGGGTAGCCGACAATTAATTAACTCCTGCGCAGTGCTTACATTAATTAGCAAGAGACATGTCATGTTCGTTCGTCATACATTATACATACAAGCCGCGTTCTCGAGGAAAATTTATTAATATTACGTTACCTTTCAATAATTCAAACTGAATTGTACTCGAATACTACATTTTATTCCTAAATAATTGCTAATTGGACCACCCCTGCTGAATTTCGACGGTAAGTAATCAATTTCCTACCTAATTAATGTGTATGATTATTTTATTATGGTGTTTTTGTGTGTGTTTAAATTGGACTGTCCACGAAATTCATTAATACGTCCTCTATTATTTGTTTATGGTGCTTAATTTGAGATTCGAGTCTACGTTACAGGTAGTAGAAACGTGCCATAAAGATACATATTTATGAAATCATATAACCTGTTATTAATAAACAGAACAATTGGGAGCTCAAGAATATAGACATGAATCTTCTGTTGATTACTTCCTTTCAGTTCACCCGGTAATGAACAATAAATATCTAATCCTAATTTAGAGTGCAGTTGCCATTTCACCCTCTCCCCTTCGGATAGAGTAAATGAGTTTCCTTATAACAATGATATCATTCCTATATCTAAGTATTTGAGCCATACAGCCAGTGCCTTCTCATTTAGCTTTCAAAAGGGTCTGCTTTTATTTCCACATCGATATTAATTACCTACAGCAGGAATTTGATATAGTTCAAAACGAAATAAAAGTGATGCCTTAGCATAATATTTATTTTATCCGATTTATATTGCACTCCAATAAATGGCCGACATTAATAATCAAAGTGGAATATTTCATTAAGACAGTGGAGACCACTAAGTTTTACAACTTAATTGCTTTCGCAAACTATAACAGGATCAGTTTTTATGATACACCCACAAAGGCGTCCCGAGAATCTCGGTCGTAATCATTCATATTATTTATTTTTTGTGTCATAATTCCTCGCGATGAGGAATGGGCGCCGATCATCTCGATAGTTTTATTCATTTTATAACGACAATGTTATGAGTCGGCAATATAGCTGAACTTTCTACGAAACGATCTCTGTATAAATCAGGGAACAGCGTCGGCTCGGGACGAATGAATATTGTCGGTAGTACGTGTACTAAACATTCTAATCATCCTACTGTAATCTAGAGAGCATTTGTCGAACCGCATGGAATATTGCGAATGTCAGGAATAAGCCGCAGCGCACAATGGGCCGCGGAGTGATAAGGCGAGCGCCTGGCCTGCCCGCGGTGCGCGACCGCCCGATTGTGCGGCCATCGGTAATGTTCCCATGATCGAGAATGTAGCGAAACGATACCCCAACATTGTCTACGCACAAAAAGCTATCGTTCAATGTATCATTTTCAACGTCAAAATACTTCAGCAATTATTATAATGCGCATCCAGTCCGCATTCATCACCCCTTGTATTGTGAGTCAAGTAATTAAAGAGGCATTGTATAAAGGATAAAAGCTTTTCAAATACAGTCTAGATGAATTAGGGATACGAATTCCTAAAAACAATTGAAGCAGTCGATAAAGTTAGCCGTCTACTTAGCAATTAAAAAGTAAAAGAAGATTGTTTTGTTTCTAGATAATAAAGCTTCAGACAAAGAGTATAAAGTTCAAAATGGTATTACGATTTACTTACATTCTTCGAGAAAAATAACCTTGCTGGAAGTGAGAAAGCTTTCCACCTATTCACTGAAAATAAAAAGTAAAAAAGTGGATGTTTTAAAGAAAATTAAAAACAAGGAAGTTTTGCCGATTGCGCCTCGTACCTAATCTACTCCGTGTAAAGAAGAAATTAACACAACTTTCTTGGATATTTATTACGCTACTTTTATTACTTTACTTTTGTTTTCACGGGGTTGAAATTTGAAACAGTAAAGCAGTCATTTTCCCTGCTAATGTTTCAAAATTCATGATAACGAATTCCATCGGACGGATAGGTCATTTCTTATAAGGCTTTCCCTGTTTTAATGTGCTGTATGTCTTTGCAGTTTATGAGACACAGAGATAATAAAACGACTTGTGATCCGAATGGACACTTCGTCCATGTGGTAATACGCTGTTATTATGTAGGTGGATGATTTGATGATCTCATTACAGACTACTTACCTTACGTTGTTTTACAATACTTAAAAAAAAAACAGGTCAGTAAGTAATATAATTAATTGTCATGTAACCTAATGCTTATTAAAATAAAAGTAAACAACGTAAAAAGGTAAATTCATTGTAATTGTTATCATGCCCCTTTAAGGTGGATGCCCCAGGGTAGCCCGCGAAATAAAAATTTTCTTACGTTTTTTGCAATTTGCAGGTCAGTGTCAGGTTGTATGTTGATTAAAATATGATTCGCGGCTGTAAGACATATGTAGTTAGGGAATTATAATCATCAATGCAACCCTCTAAGTTCATGTAACTGTCAAGAATGACTATTTCATGAAAAAGACATTCTTGACAGTTACATGAACTGAATATGAATGTTTGATGATTTTAATGATTATAATTCTGTAACTACATACGTGTTACATCCGCGAATCATATTTTAATCAATATACAACCTGACACTGACCTGCAAATTGCAAAATACGTAAAAAAAAAATATTTGGTGGGCTACCGTGTAGCTTCCACCTTAAGCACTTGGCTGAATTGTTAATAAAACAAGACAAAACGAGTGCAGACATTATGTACTCGTAATATTTTCTGGCCGAAAGCAGTTTATGGGGTTTCACACCCATACCGGTAGGTGGCGATGGTTCCCGCATCGTTCCCTGTCCACTATTAATTAATTAAATACTTATATGCAGATAACAGCTCGACGCAAACAGGTTGGTCCGGTACTAAAGTTTAATACTTTTAATCAATCTAAATCAGGTGTCAAGCAATGCGGCGCATTTCCCAAACTCGTGAACACTTTCATAACCATACAACGTATGATAACGACGTAAATAAATTAAGCTTGTATTAAATCAATATGACTGTAGCCGGTTCGTAAAATAGAGACCTGCGGACCCCCCACGAAGTTGTTGTCGGTTAGCAAGAACGAAGATGTTATGGAGATCGCGAAATCTAGCCGGCGCTCGACAGCGTCGATGAGAACTGTGCCTATATTCTCCATAATGACTTATTTACATTTTTATAACGTTGATATCAAGTCATAAACGGGTGTTAAGCGTCCCCGGCTTATTGCCAACTTCCGTTAACTATAAGTTCGCGCCGCGTCACCGCTCGGCTATCCTACAGTCACGAATGCTCCGCCACGGAAACTTGATTGGTGTTACAACTTCAAAACTTATTTAACACTTCAGCCGTGATAATAAACAGATCTAAATTGCTCCGCTAAGTTTAGAACAGACAAACTTAAACATCTGCTCGTGATTGTATTGTGTCGAATCTACGACCTTTTTCCTTTCCAGTTATAAAGTGTAGATGCTTATCGATAAAGTTATTTCAATATACTGCACATTTAAAAAGGATTTTCGTTATGGAACCGTGTCGACACTTCTGATTATTTATCAAGCTACGAGAGCCATAAAACTTAAAATGCCTTTAAAAATCAGATTATAAAACAAGTTCTTTGTTTCTGTGTTAAAATTCGTGATGACGGTCCTTTGAAACGCTATAATGAGTATTGATTTAAATTACGTGGATTAAAAAATCTGGGAAAAATTATAACGAGAGGACGCCGCCATCTGTTTGTCTACGATGACAATAACGTGGACCTTATTTTGTGAACGAAGTAACTTTACACTATTCTGAATTTAGTTCGGGTCGGAGTTTCACTTTTGGACATGTTGTCATTACGTTAATCTTATAGATAGGCAAGTTTAGCCCATAAATGCATGAAATGGCATTTTGTATAAGTATTGTCTTTATTACCACTGTGCTATAAAATTATTCGAATGAATTTAACTTTTTGATCTTCATTTTTTTCTTATATTATGTATTAAAAAATACACTAACCACAATAACATTTCTTAATATTTATAGCACAATTAAAATAAGTCCTTATTGTCCATTCCACATTAATCCTCGCGTTAATTTTTTCAAGAATAATGAAGCAGACATTTTTATAACAAAGGTCCTTGGCCGTGCATCTTGATCTTAATGTTATCTCTAATAGGTCAATAAATAAGAAGCAACGTGCGAGCTTCGGCGGAGGCGGGCGCGGGCGCGGGCGCGGGCGCGGGCGCGGGGCGGAGAGCGGCGACGCAAACACGACAGCGGCTTATTAAAATAAAAAATAATCAATACGAGCGCCGTTCACAATATTACCCTGTGTTTATATTCATATTTTAATTTCTACCTGTTGTTCAAGAACACATCGACAACTTTGTCATGCAAATGAAAATATTTTCTTATTATTTCCTGTAAAATACGTTTAAATGCAACTTCAAGAAATATTCTGAGTTCTGTGCATAAAGATAAACGCTTCTCTCGGGGCAATTCGAACTTTTCTTTTTGCAAAGGAAGTTAAAATGAATGCAAACAACCTTCAAAGAATTATAATAAAATGCAATATAAAGTTAGGTTTTATGATAGGACAATCTGGCTTATGAATGAAATGTAAACAGCCGCAATGAAATGATATAAATGATGCGCGGTGGTACGCCGGGTACAATCAGTCGGCGGCATCTAGCGGCGGCCCGCCAGCCGGCCCGGCCCGGCCCGTCCGCTTTATGATGTTACACTCTTATACTTAGATATTTGTACGGATCCCCTCATTTTTATTCACCCGAAAACATTATTATGCATAAATAAGTACTCTTTTATTTTATTCCCATCGTTATTTTAATACGTTAAGTTTCAAAGTTGACTTCGTCACCTCTTGTGCGTGCGCCCGCGCCGCCCGAGATGTGGCGACAATATTTAACAGATAACGAGATAAGCCTCTTTTTA
This sequence comes from Xestia rhomboidea, assembly GCA_963853795.1. Taxonomy (NCBI): domain Eukaryota; kingdom Metazoa; phylum Arthropoda; class Insecta; order Lepidoptera; family Noctuidae; genus Xestia; species Xestia rhomboidea. Next base: position 11,694,219 of record OY970764.1, read on the forward strand.
AAGCGGTTTGATGTAACTTGATACTCTACTATATCTATTATTATACGCTTTATGGATAGGGTGTGTCTGTAAGAAAGGATATTTACGTTTATTTGTCTTTTTTTGTTTTTGTTAAATTAATACAAAACTGAATTTATAAAATCTTTTGCACTTTATTTGCAAATGAAGTATGGACTACCTATATACGTTTATGGAGTTCAGGTTTTTTTCGTAGAGTGACAGCGTGAGTTAGGAGGCATTAGCAAACATTTATCATAGTGCTGTAAGGTGTCAGGCAGTAGCGGGGGTCGAGCATAACAATTAGTTAGCACCGGAGCAACACGGAGCGCGGAGCGGCGAGCGGGCGAGCGCGGACGGTAGCGCGCCCCGCTGCGCAAGCGGCCCCCTGCCGGGCCACGCGCCGGCCCGCCCCGACACGACAACACGTCTAATATTTAATATCTTAATAACCGATTAGGGTGTGTTTAATATACACTTTGAATAATTACACACTTCACGTTAACAAATCGATCTCTGATTATGTAATTTACAAACTAAATCAGACGCTACCCGCTCGCAATGGGACGTCACGTTACAAGCTGCTACAAGTTGCACAATGTAACATGCATTTAAAGAGGTCATGCCTAGTACTAGTAGTACTTCACGCTAAAATTATGAAGTGATTTAATACCTGTTATTGACATTGATTAAGAACGTAGGTACTTGATTGTTTGACTTAATCCCGCATTTGAATAATTCGTACCGGTGTTTGTAAATTAACATGATCAAATTTTATTAAAAGCGGTTCAAGATTGCAGCATTGACGTGACCTCCGTCTAATGACAAATGTTGTTCGTAAGGGGTCGTTAATGGCTGGAAAGTTCAACACTGGCGGCGTCGGGGACGCGCGAGGCGGCGCGGGCGGCGCATACATCGGTTATTGAGAGCGATTTGGGCAAGCAGTCTCAATACGAGTACATGCGACTGATTTACGAGACGAGCGTGTGCCCTTTGTGCTCCAGCTGACTAATGGACGGACGCTCACGGACATTTATGTAGATTGATTGTATGAATTTTATTCACAATGTTAATACAGTAACAGATTTAGATGTCATTTAGAAATGGCGCTCTAAAGTTGTGCAATTTAGGCCGTGGATAATGGATGACGAATGGTTAGTTTGTATACCGGGCCCGGGCTCGTGGCGCACGCGGCAAGGTGGGGCTCTTATTGTGAAGCCGGCCCTAAACGCACAAACACGACATGTAGACCGCTCTTAATGTACCTACCTACCTATTCATATTATGGCTACATCACTCGGATTCCGCTGCAGTAATTTGGATACATTTTAACGCCTGATAAGAATCAACAAGACCGGCCAAGTTGACGACGGCGAATGTTCATCCGGTCAAACACTATGAAGTTTAATACCCATATTTAGTAGGAAATTATACAAATATTAACGTTTAAACTTGTATGTTTACAGTTTGTACAGTTTATCGTGGTTTCAGAGTTTACTTAAATAAACGAATAACAGAGACATATATGTACATACATATAAAACTAAATGATCATCATCTGCCTAGTCTATTCCCAACATGTCGGGGTCGGCTTCCAGTCTTACCGGATGCAACTGAATACCAGTATTTTACATGGAGCGACTGCCTATCTGACCTCCACAACCCAGATATTACTGGGTAATAACTCCTTGTTAAGACTGGTTGTCAGACTTCAGCCAACTGACTAATTGTTACGACTGTCAAACATCTACAAAATATGTCATCCAGGACCAACAGCTTAACGTGCTTTCTGAGGCACGGAGGAAACTCAGTAGTTATGGGTGGACCCATCCACGGACCAACCCATTCAAGTGCGACTTAACCTAAAGATCGATAATAAAGGCTGTATTATTTACCAACGAGCCCCTCTAGATAGTTTGGACAAAATGCCATTTTGGCTATAGGTTAGGTTAGAGACCAAAAACTTAAGTAACTTGGTGATGATTTCTTCTGTTGTGGAACATTCAAAGATATGGCACCAAACAAAAACAGAAGTTATTTAAGTAATTTTATCCGTATCTACTTACCAACCTTTTTTCATCATGTTGCCTAATCAGTTTCATCCACCATCACATCTTGCAGCTGCATCATAAAAAATATGTTTTCCAAAAATTCGTCCACCACACAAAAAGTAATATAATTTAAAAAAAGTTATTAAAATGAGTGAAATAAAAGAAGTGTCGATGCATTCCTGATATTTAGGGGCATAATATTTTAATATCTTCCTATACCGCATAAAAAAAATGTATAAACATTTAGTTACGGCTCGAAGAAAAAGGACAATATGAGAAGGACTTGCAGCGTCATCTTATCGACACGGATCAAACGTTGTTAATCAGAAATTTTAATGACCATAGTTCAGAAAATAATAACTTTTCTTTGGCTACCAATACATAAACTGTGATCTTGTAAAATTGATACTTTGAGTTCTTTGAATTTTTGATAGTTTAGTTTAGTTTAGTTCAATATTCTCAGGGTGGAATTTTTCAATGCCACCTGGAGGGAAAGTACTCTAAATACTGGAGATAGAAAATTATACCCAAAGAAAACATACCTTTATTTTTAAAAAGAAACAAATCTGCATTCACAGATTTTCGAAAATTTTCAACTTTCCCTCCAGGTGGCATTGAAAAATTCCACCCTGTATTGGTGAATTAATTACCAATATCTAATTATTATTAGGTCTACACGCTACACGGTCTTGACAGATCTTATCCACATTGTACAGAATGCTTGGCACGTCAATTACATAACCGACTTACAATCACAACCTGAAGAATTTTGAAGAAAATTCACAATAAGTTCCTAGTTCATGTTTATGAAAGATTCTTCACGATCCATAATTTTACAAAATTTAATGTTTTCCACGTTGAAAATAACCCCGAGTAAAATTAATTTTCTCTTTAACTAATTAACGTTGCTACTGATTATCCTTATAAGGCCTAAAGACATATTGTGCACCAAGTGCAGAACAGAATACAAAAAAGTATCGCCGTCGCAAAGCCTTAATATAAAGCAAATCTTCCTATTCGAATGCTGCAAGCATCAAGATTGTTCTGGAGGAGCACTAATGGTCACGCGTAGTGGCGAAGCGAGACAGTTCGGCATTTAGGCTCATTGTGCTCAACTTATTGACTGGATTCGATCCGTCCGTCAAATTGTCGCCCATCGAGATACGTGCTACTGTGCCGCGGATCCCGCGTCTCCTCACCAACGTTTGCTCTTCTCGGAAAACACAATTCAGCTGCTCTACTCTCAGATAAAGAAAAAATCTGGTGTGATTCATATTGGCAACGAAACCAACAAACAAAGCATCCTTTTTATCGCTGTGAAGTATGGCATGTAGAATTAAACATCTGATAAAAAATCGCAATGAACGACTAGGCTTATTCATTCACAGTCACCATAAACGATGCGCTATGCGGTGTAGTCACCATGAAAATTTTAAATGCTTACTGGATATAAAAGATCAACTTAATAATGATAATTTTTCGATTTGCACTCGTCTGGCGTCATAACAACATAAAACGATTTGTTCAACACGATTTATATCCTACTCTTAATTGTAAATTATCAGGTATCGATAGCTTAAGAGCAAAATTATAATTGCTTGTTCACTATGGATAATATAATTCAGAAAGTTGATAGGTGAAAGAAGTTCTTATTGTGTTAAGTTAAAGTAAGTTATTGTTTGTGAAGGTTTTTAAGAATGGTTTATGAGTGAAGCGCGGGCTGCCCAGTAGCGCGGTGTAATCGATTAGTCACGGATGAGTATCGCCTGCGGTTCGATTATATGTCGACGGTTAAATTAAAGATTAAACTTGTCTGAGACAATAATACCAACATCACTTTTATTTTATTGCGTTTTTATTTGTGCTATTAACTAGGTTGTATAGACACTCTTCGAAAATCAATTCTGATATACTTAGTAGGTAGATATGTAACCATGATTATTAGTGTGGTAGACGGCATTGTATGAGGTGTCCACTAACTACCATTAAGTACGTGACGATGATGACCAAATTCGATCTTTAATAGTGAACCTGTTTGAATGGAATATCATCACGCAGCGGGATCGTTGCGCTATCGCACTATCAATACAATAAAAAAAATGATGGTCACGTACCCCACGAATTATATGGACGAAACCAATCGACCACTTCAAAAATTATAAAAACTTACCCATCTAAGCTAAAACGAAAATCTAAATTGATGCGATGGTGAGATGCTTTTTTTTGGTTTTCAAAACTTATCTGCCTATTATCCAATCACTGAGTGTTCAAATTAAGCACGCTTTACGCAGTTACTGAAGTTTGGATGGCATGACGGAGCAATAAGTAATAGAAGTGAATAAGACATAATGTTTTGTGTAGTGACTGTGTGGCTAGTCCGCGGTAGTACGGCGGTGTTCCCTGGATGTGCCCACGCGAGCCGATTTTGATGTAGTTATCCGCAAATAATGGTGGGTGCGGCAGCGGGCTGCGCGCTTCGCTGCCGCTCGCATTGTGCTCTCTATAATAAATGGCAACAACAGGTGAATAACTAATTTCACTCATAAAATTAGATCTTCATGGGTGGAGTGCAATATTTAACTGTCGACAGCATCCGCTTGTTTATATAGGATTGCCGTGACACAACCATTCGCATTCAGATGGAAAAACGTAGAAACACAAGCCATGCTTTCTTTTCTACCTTTGAATGCACCATAGTAAAACAAATAGACAGTACTGTAACGATTGACTTAAAAGCTTTCCGCTTAAAATAATTGATTTATTATGGAAAACAAATGACATTTGCAAAGGAAACGAGCGGTTCGTATATCCTGTAAAATATCCCCGGACATTGTTTTTGTCACTATTAAATATGCAAAACTCAGAATGAAATATTTGATGCGGTCGATGCCATTATATAAATGGAATTATTCATGGAGCCAGACGCCGGAAAAAGCCAGTGAAAATCGACAATTCATTTGTTTGTGCGAGTGTTGTGGCTTCATTGCCGTTTGATGCAACGCCCGCGCCTATTAAATATTCCCAATTATTTTCACCTTCGATAATTGGGTTAACGATATCTCGTGACATTTGAGTGCGTTCATAATTCAACGGTAATTAAAGAATTAATCAAGCGACTGTAATCATTTTATTAACTTTAAACTGTTAAATTGATATCTGTAGTAGGTAGTTACTTACAGTTACAGAACGACACTTCCTCATATGCAAAATAGTAGGTAGGCTCGCAACCCCGCGTGGCTTTCCCCACAAGTGTTCAAAGCGGGTGAAACGACTAGTCAACCCTTTGCCGCTCACTCGCACGTGAAATCACTCAAATACTGAATATTTTAATCTGAGCAGATAACGAGCTCGCAATTCTATTAGATGAAACATAGCTATGTGAGGTTAAACACTGGCAGCTCAGCCCCTGCACTGGCGGCCCGAGGTGCACACACACACACACACCTACATTATGTTATACTGATGCAATCAAACGGCCATCTATTAATCCTTTAATGATCAACCAGGCGAATAATTTGATCCAAAAGGCCTTTAGGACATAGGGGTTAGGACTTTAGACTGAATCTTATATTAAAATCCTATTTAAGTACACGAATAGTGTCTTGTGAAAAGACCATACATGGAATCTCATTTAAATTCCTACATCATCATCATCATCTGCCTAGCCTTTTCCCAACTATGTTGGGGTCGGGTTCCAGTCTAACCGGATGCAGCTGAATACCTGTATTTGACATGGAGCGACTGCCTATCTGACCTCCACACCCCAGTTAGTACTGGGTAATACAATATCTCTTGGTAAGACTAGTTGTCAGACTTTTTGAGTAAATTCCTACAATTAGTGCTTATAAACAAACAGTCTAAATGAATCCATCACAGTGAAAATTCTCCCTTGCTGAAAACGATAAATTCCTATAGGGTTTACAGATAAACAGTTCTAAGCCAACTTTATTTTAAAAGCATGTATAAATATATCAGGTCGAGCAATAAAGCTATCAAATATTTACTAATCTGAAACGGTGAGAGCGTCGCGCGAACCCCTTCTGGGTTCAGGGCTCATAAAATAAATTGAAATAGTCGCGCCGCCCCCCAAATTAAAATATTCAAATGGGACGCACGCGCAAGAAAATTGAAAATTGTCGTCTATCGCCCACAAATGAAACCTATAACTCCTCACATACACTTGGAGCCAAAAAGGTGGGTAAACATTTCGATAGGATATTGCATTGTGAATTTGCGATTTGAAGCGCAAAAATGTTACGTCGCCTAATGGATATGATGAACGTTCGGGTATTCTTACAAAAGCTTCGCAGGTATTTTTTTTTAGAATACCGATACTAAAATGTGTGTATTTTTTCTGCAAAAAAATGTTGTAATTTCGTTTTACAATTTTTTTGAAACTTTCTCTAATAAACGTGGAATAAAACAAACAATATTGCAAGTTGCTATTAGAACCGATTGCTTCCGTACTAATTTATAGCACCCCTCTCGTGTGTCAATTCCACTGCACTGCAGTGTAATTCGGTATAGAAAGCACGGTTTCGATATGCCTTCGAATAATGCTATAAATGGTCTTCACTTTTATGACTGCAATTTGGCTCAGATACTGAATTAGTGTTTGTTTTATGCAAGAATGGATTCAATTTATAAACTGCAATAAAATAAAAATATCTGTATGAAGGTTTGACAGGAGGGTGAATAATGTATGTTTTATTATTTGTAATAGAAACTTGTACACTTTATGGGCTGTCAGATGGTAGATGTAGTGATTTCTGAGTGTATGTTAATAAGTCACAGGTACGTGAGAGAGTAGGGCCCGTCGGCCCCTCGGCGGTGGCTTCCGTTGTTTTGCGGCTGCCGCTGATTTTGTGGTTACATTTCGCGTAACTTGATAGAGACGTATACTCCACTTGCACATCCTTATAGTTCACCGCGATGAGCTAGTGAAGGGCTGTTTCAATATTTTGTTTTCGATTTATATCGATAGGTATCGCCTTTTCAGTTTTCAGTAACAATGAATTCGGGCAGGTAAATGTTGCTACTGACAATGTTATTAGGTATTTGACCTCTTTGTACCTACGAAGTATAAACTTATTTTGTTACTCGCATATCATTGTTTTAAGTAAATATGTATTAGAACGAAACAGTACCTATGTAAGTAATAAAGGTCATTTAATCAAAGTTCATCGATAATTTTTTAAGGTTTTTTTTTGTGAACGAATCGATAAATAATTTATGTGTATCGAATGAAACTGTGCAGAGGTACGTCCTAGTGAGCAGGCAGCGTCCGGTGTTCGTGCAAGTGATACCCTGGGAACTGACTGCCTTCCGTCGCCGCGGCCCGCGCCTCCTCCGTCACCCCTTTACATCACCCCCGACACCATACCATAACCTCTCTGTATAACAACGCGGTAGGAATATACCCAATACCTTATTACTTTTTAACACCTTTAATTTACAAGGAGACGACCTCCATCGCCCCGTCGGAAACGCTTTTTATTCATTTCATCGCATTTAAAGATTTAAACCGTTTGCTTCCATTCATAAAATTATTAATGTGATCGTAAAATTGGGCAAATTTTATTGTCTCGAAGGCATAATGGGAAACTAATGTAGCGTGTTATTATTCAGTTCGGTTGTAGCCGTAAAATACGAGTATTTGTGAGAGTCCGCGGAGGTCGCTGTGAGCGGCGACCGGCCCACGATGTTCCCAGCGGAAGCTCCCTCTGCTATTTGAATATCAAACATATTTCGGTCATATTTCATTGAAACAGTTATGATATTCTTCCTTTAAATTTTGTGTACGTGCGTTTACTACTCACAGTAATATGTAAATATGTATGGTCAAAGTTTTATTAAATTTCCATATTGTTTAACGCTCTATCATTGCCTTTGGAATGAATCAATGAATATTTCTTATTGTTTTATATGATTAAATTATTTATTTGTCAATCGATAGACAATTAAATCGTCTATTGCCTTTTGAAAGATATGAAAAAATAAATTACGCATAAAGTATGTATTGTATGTAAATATTCTATTACAATAAAAACTGATTACGTAATTCGGCCCCTGTGGAGTCAATGTTTGTATTTAGTAATATGGAATTATTTAGAGTGTTATGAGTAAATAAGGCCTGTTGATAGTGGTCGGCGCGGCACAAATGGAAAGGTTCACAGAAGTGCACAGAGGGCCATTTGTTCCGCGCATTACGGTCACTGAGCGCGCGCTCCGCAACGATATGAAATTATTATTAGGAACATATGACTTCGCAGAATTACTGCCCTCTTAGCTCATAAAAACACAAGAATATTTTTTTAATACGTTGTTACTAAGCAGTCTTGGTAACTTAGCTAACTACTAGGTAATATGTTAGGTGCAAAACACTATCTTTATGTAAAATAATTACTGTTCTGTGCCTATACGTATACACTCAACAGTTCAGGAGGAAACTAGACTTTCAGGTCGAATTAACAAAGTGAAACTTTACAAGATAAGTCGGGTATGTTCAGACTCCAACGTATTGACAGAGTTTATCGCCACCGACACCATGATCAGCCATGGAAATCCCGTTAATAAATTGGTACTAAATACTCGAGGTGGTATTCGAGTGGCTGAAGTATTTTGGACACGACGAATAAATATTAATAAAACAGCACCAATGTCATTCTTTTTCGAAAGAAAATATGCACGGGAAGAACAGACAATATGCTTTTGTTTTTCTTTATTGTTATTGCCGTAAAACATTTAGCGAGCAGCGTTGGGCGATAAAACACGTTATTTTGTGTGACAAAACGTCGCGCTTCATGAGAAAATATTGACCCGCAGATAGTGGAATAAGCGAATTATTGGTGATACCCATCACGGAACGGAACCAGCCACTCCAACTTACCCGCTGGCAACATTTCGTATTATTTTTTATGATGACGATCAACACCGATAATAATTAGGTCGAGCACTCGATGCTTTTAGGTCACCCTATTTAAATGAAAATTACAAGGTGCGGTTGGTAAGTACGCAGGTACAGTCTGTTTATTTTAAGATTCTATCAACATAAGTGATACAAAACTGAAATAATGCACGGTTAAATAAAACGCTCTAAAGCAATTTATTAAACGATAATACCGAATATTTATTCAAAGCTCTATTATGGTGGAGTTGTATTGACGGAATACGTTCTATTGTAAGCTAGTTCCCTCTAATATGTCCCATCCATATGTTAATGTGACGAACGATAAATTGGCCACTAATAAGATAATTGGCCGCGCTCTATACCCACGTAAATCAACATCTTAACAGCTGCGCCGGCGCAGGCAACTCCCGGACACAACAGAGTGTCCAAATACTCGAGCAACACTACAAATATTACATGTTTACTTTATTTACTGACCTTTGTCGTACCTTCGTGATATTTCACTTTTGTTGATGTGTTTACATAGTTCTTGTTGATCCAAACATATTGATTATTTTTGAATGATGAAATTTAAGGTGACACTCGTTATCGGTCGTCGTGGAACATTCTGTTCTGACACACTGTCGTATGCCTGTTGGCAACATTAGTGTCTACTAGAATATATTAAGCGTTAATGGTTTCAGTCATCGCCCCTGAAATCGGCCATATTGTGCATTGTGATATATTACAGAAAAAAATTAGCACAACCGCAGAGTGCTTAAACAAATCTATTGTGTTACCACATAATATATGAGTCGTTTCCTCTTAATAATACATTAATTTCACGAGTATTTTAATTCAACGAACATTTCATAGGTTTTTCTTGTCCTCAGTGAGTTCATTATAGATTACAGCAGGCGTGAAATACATTTTTCAAGATTTATTTTATTCCTGATGACTCGTGTTTAGAGCGCACCCTGTGCATGGTATGATTCACTCATTGTTTTGGAGCTATTTGAAGTAAACAATCAATTAGATTCGAATTACAGTACGACCAATAATAGTGGATATTTATTGTCATTGAAACATTTTATAACCATTTTATTAATTTAATTGATATTGATGAGGTTCACTGGGCCTCGCGTGGGCAGATAAATTCAATGCTCCTTTTGTGGATAGCCTCATTGTTTAAAACAAGTTGGATATGACACAAACACTGGTGCGTGTGCTATTTTTGGTACTCTAATGTAAAATAGCCTAATAAAATAAAATATAAAGTCATTGTTTACAATTTGCTCTTGCCTACTTATATCAATGTAGGTATTTTAAAATATACATTTATAGGGCTTTATTCAATATCATTCTATCATTATTCAATATCATTGTATTCAATATCATCGACATAGACATTTGTCATCTATATTTTGGAAGCCGCTCTTGTTTCTAACTTTAGAACCATTTTGGTAACAAAGTGTTACTATAACGCATGTGCGTGCGCACGACCTCTGTATGACAATTCGCGGCGCGGGCTCATCGTTGCTGTCTACATAATTTGTCAACGCTTGACTGCGTTACACAAATGCTTTTTAGGTCAACAGTTGATTGGGAAACGATCTGTCCATGTAGTAAAATATAAATAATTTGTTTGAAACGAAATGAGGGCCATTTAGAAACATGAGGGTAATAAAACTAGTGCGTGTCATGTAAACTCGGTCGCAGGCCTACGTACAGAGCATCCATATAGTGATGAGCCGTAGACGTTCCCTGATCGTATGCTGTGGTGGGCCTGGTGGTGTGTGCGCGAGGGGGGGAGGGAGCTCTCGTTACATTGTCACGGAGTCAATTTGATCGTGGATGTGTTCGGACGAATGGTAACGTGATTAGCATTCTAGACGTAGATGGAGGTACGTGCGCTGCGGGCAGCGGGCACTGCTCCATCTACAACAATATCCTTGTTTGCGTCATAACGTATTGATATTGCACATAATTTGTCTACATCGACGCTATGGGAACATTTATTCATGTCGAACATATGCGTGTGAATACTTTATCTAGAACTGTTATCGAGAACCTCTACCAGGAATATCACATACGCGATTTTTTCATGGAAAACTTGTCTAACATTTGAAGTGTCATGCGACCACTTGAATTTTTTTTACAACGTTACGTTACAACGGTTTGTTTAACTTTTTTTTTTGCATTTTCCTCGTACATTGATAGTTGCGTGAGAGTTTCTTTCAAAAGCTTGATGAGTCTGACAATGCAGAGGTAATATACCAATATAATATTTCTTATGATGAAATTAGAACAGTTATTGTTTGTAGCAAAAAACTGTGTATTTCGATAATAAGTACTTACATAGTATTAAATAAATAAATATAAATAAATATCGCTGGACATTACACACAGCGCCATCTAGTGCCACACTAAGCAACGAGACTTGTGTCGCGGACCAGATAGTTGATATACTACATAGATACTTTTAGTTTGTAAATTCATACTTATTATACATATAAACATCCATGACTCGGAAACAAATGTCCATGCTCATCACACAAACATTTGCTTCTACCGGGATTCGAACCCGGGACCATTCGGGTCGTCAAAGCTTAGCGTCGTAGCTTAGGTCAAGACCTTACTTTCAGTAAAACACAAACACACGTTTCTATTTTATTATTCTGAACTGAATTCTGAATTGAAGAATGTAGGTCTGTAAGACTTGCCCTACAATGATTTGTCACATATGCCTAAATGAATACAATTATACCCCAAGACATAATTTTACAGTGTGCACCAGAAAGGTGTCGTCATAATCATACCCTGACATATGACCACATCTTTTTGTATTTTATTAGTACCTAATTGTCATTAACCTGACCTGGTAACTTTTAAAAATACCATAGTGCAAGTACACTTCGGTATAGTCTAATATAGTTACAGCATGAATGATGACGACTGCACTTGATATCCATTAGATGCCAGGGCTGCGGGACTATTCGAAAGAGATACCGTGGCCCCGGAACACAAAGGGCGATGAAGGAACATGGATGGGTTTTAGTCAGTAAAAGTCTGACACTCCCTCCTGCTCGGCCCAGATCGGGAGGAGTCATTTGATGATTTCCCATCCGAAAAAAAAAACCCATTAGATTGTTACAGGTATGAATGGAGAATCTCCAGCCACGCATATTTGAATAAGGTTAATATCATCTAAGGTTTATATCATATCTCGTTCTGTATTCAGTCCAAGTATTGTAATTCGAATAACAATCGTTTGGTGATGGGTTTGCTCCCAAAAATAGACCGCTAACTGTATTTCACCACACTGTTGATCGAATTGGAGTCCACTGCAAAGCAGGCCAAAAACTTGTGGTCTTGAAATGTATTTGCGTTAAAGTGATAAAGAATTTTAGTGCAAACTGTTTAATTCAGCAATCAAAATAAGTAATTAGGTATGTCTATAAATGCAAGCTAAAATCTCTCGATTAAACCTTTATGAATTTGAGGTATATTACAATAGATTCGCTGGATCTAGGACGAGTCTTACGAAATGAGGATGTTCTAATAAGTAGATCGCGTCTGCGTAATCCTTCGGGAAGAACAGGCGTGGTGGTGTTTTGAAGTTTTCTCAACATTTATGCCACATTGATTTCACTCTACCGACCGCAAGCTATTGACTACTTGGATTAACAATATACTCGTACATAGTAACAACTTTCCCTTACTCAATTTCTATGAATTGCGTGAGCACTTGCAGGTGGCATAATAAACGGATTATCCACCAATACCGAATCAGCCTACCAAAATCAGTAGACGCAGCACAGAATAGCTGTTGCGAATGCATAATTAAAAGCCTTACAGATTGTTAACCGAGTTTAATATTTAACTACGCTGGAAATATAAATTGAAATATTCCAATATGTGACTTCAAAATGAAATTTTGATTAAAGCTCACGTGTAGCGCTGTGAGTGAAATAAAATTAATCAATTCAGCTTGTAGATGTACTAGAATAACATCCCATTTGTAAATAATTTTATAGGTCATCAAAAATGTTATTTGCTGAACACAGACATAGCCAGGTCGGTTTAAACATGTATAACTTATTTACGAATAAAATAAAAATATTTTTAATAAGCTTTATCACATTTTGCAACCAAAAGGTTGTAAATTTAGCTGAGGACGATCGAATGATAATATGTTTACAAGCATAACGAGGTCAGTATACGTTTTTGTAAAAATATATTTTGTAACGTGCTTCACTAAAAGCTCTTATCTTAAATCACGTTCGGAATAAATATTCGGGGGCTAGGTTCTGAAACGTAGGTAGAAACAACATCACGCTTTTAATCCCCAAAGGTATAAGCAGAAACGCCTAAATAAATGGAGACTCCTGCACTGTCAATGTGGAAAACATCGTCAATTTTCCCGAACTTCGAATAAGGTATTTATAAACAAATAAATATTTGTAGAAAATATACCTATTTGTTAGCTAGTGCCATGGTGAATAATAAAATTGTATTATGTTTATTGAATACCTGACCGCCTGCTCGTTGTCAGCCACGTGACATTTTGAAAATCATGTTACGACATTCTTTTACAAATGCATGAACATCATTTTATTATGAATCTGAACCGAACTCAGATAGGAGAGATTACCATAAAGATTTTTATTTTACTCACAAGGCAAGGTCTCTTTCTGGTCTAAATTCAAAACTGAATGTATTTCAAATTATTTGAATTTGATTACAGTTTTCAGCCGAGCACTTTAACAGTATTTTTGTTTTTAATTTGGGATAATGCCTCAGGCATCATGGACGAGTTTATTATTTCTTTGGACCCATCAATATTATTTTATAGTTCCAGAAACATTTTTTTTTGTTATAACCTACATCGAAACATTATGGAAAACTGTATTCATGCATCCGGCTCAATTCGTTTCACAGACAGGTTGATAAAACTACGATTTATTTTTCTTTCATATTTCCATATGTCCCTTTTATTTATTTACCAGCTATGAGAACGTTAGCGTGCGTACAACATAACACACGAAACACGAATACAATAATAATTAATTACAAAGCCATAGAGCCGGTGGTTCATATAAATCTTCCAGTGGTCGTAGATCATTGTGCAGGCATTTTGCCGCTAATTAATTTAACGCTTTCTTTTTCATAGCAAACGAGGGGGAGTGAATGAAATTCCAAAAAGCGTAAATGAACGTGTTGTGTATAAGTTAGTGCAGTGCTCATTAAACGCATTCCATCGCGGCTTCATAACCGCTGTCATAGTGGTGCGCGGGCGCACTCGGCCGCCCGCACGCTGTACAGGCTGATCTATCACGTATTGTATGCTAACTGAAACGATACTTATCATTCAAGCTTTTATCAGTAATAGTCGAGAACAGTACATTATGAAGCGTGAGGGAAAAAATAAAGATTGCATCGGTGTAGTGATGGATTGTGATGCGTTTCGTCAATAACGTTAAGTATCGTACTTTTATATGTCTTGCAGCTGAAACTAACAATAGATGCCATCCCTTACATAACTAAATATTTCTAAGCTTCCTTAAATGCTATTGCACCCGTTGAAAGCACTTTAGGGACACGTCACCGATGCCAATCAGTCAGCCCATTATAATTTCAGCACCTTTTCAATATTATGACTAATACTGAACTATGCTAATGTTTTAAAATATATCAGATGCATCAACAATTGTTGGCAGCATGAACCAAATAACATATTTCAGCCTCAGGAATCTTGTAGGTGGCTGAAGCAATTTTAAACGAATTCCTATGTTTGAAAATGGCGAAATGCGGAATACGGTTATAAATTTCAGCTGTTGTAATTACGAAGGCGCATTGTAGTAGCTGGAAATATTACAAGCGGTTTGGAAAATAACAGGGGTTGGTTCCTATAACCTGATTTGTATGTAAACTTTTCGTAGTTAGTCAAATCAAATCAAATCATTTTTTTTATTAGAGCAATTGTTTTAATTAATGACTATACTTATCATCACTTCAGCCAAAAGACGTCCACTGAAACTTAATAAACTTATTATTACTAAACTCATTACTTACTGCTGAGCTATTAATGGATACAGTGAAATGAAATCTGAAAATATTAATATTGTTGCTCAAAAACTTAGGACGCTCATTATTCATTTGTTTTTTCAAAATCGTCGTACAGTGGGTGCCTGAAGACGCTCGTCATCGCCAAGGCAGGCCCAAAAAACGCTGTCGTGACGGTTTGGACTCGTTCCTGACTGAAAACACGGGGGGAGAGGACTTTTGCCCAGCAGTGGGAAAGAACAGGCAAAAATAACATTTCGCACATCCTCTAAAAAAATGTCTTAACACAAAAATAGCAGTTTTGAGCTATACGCTTTTAAAGTTTTTTGTGTTCTTATCGATGCTTTGCGTAAAAAACTATCTCTTGTGCCATTTGGCCACGAATTTTTGTATACTTAAGGTGGGTTTTTTTTTTCAATTAAAGAGCAAAGACAATTAAAGTTGAGTGGGATATTATCCAAATTACCTTCATATTTTGTGTTCTGACAGTTTTTAGAGGACGTGCGATTTATAAAAGACACATCTAATCATTGTTCAAGAAAAACAACAGAATTTTCTTTTTTTAATCTCCTTGCCTCGCTCATTATTTCACACCGGTATTAGATTACACAAATCTCTGATTCACAACTACTTTTTCATATCTAGAAACATCCTGTGAACACTTGTGTGTATACTTGTGTATGATGGATGGTTCTCAGTTCGCAGCATGCTCCTTGGACGTCATCTCTTGATATACTCGACACATTGTGTGGTAATTCTGCTCGACAGTTTAATTGCCGTTTCAGTGTAGTGTGACAGAAGAAAGATTAATTTATTAAGACACCTTGAATAGTCATATTTTAAACTATAATTTATCATCATTAGTGACAAACTAGTCATGTAGGTATTTGATGCGCCCTTCATTAATTCCGGTGATGCTAAAACAATTCTTTTGTAGCGTAATTAGGAGATGTTAATTATTGCGAATTGTTTGGTGTTTAAGAGATGTGACGGCAAAAAAATTAATGACATAATAAATAGGTAGGTTACACCTGTAGTCCTAATTTAGCTCTTCCCAGAAAAGGACGCAGGTAGTCATAATGTCACGCCTGTACTTATTTCTACAAAAAAAAAACTAGATGAGCTAAACCAATAGCACCAGCCTAAATGTTCCCACTGCTGGGACACAAGCCTGAAAAGGAATGGGCAATTATCCACCACGCGGGCCCAGTGCAGATTTGGTGTCACATGTCTTCGAATTTTTGTTTTTGGGACATGCCGGTTTCCTCTCAATGTTTTCCTTAGAGAGTCACCGTTAGAGAGCTGTGATGATGTAATAAAAAAAACCGGCCAAGAGCGAGTCGGACCTCGAACCCTCGAACCCGAACTCCTCGAACTTGACGAACGGAACCCTTTACAAACAAACTTTTTAAAGGACAAACTTAACTTTGCTGTTCAATCCCATTAAACGGCTATTGCACCAACCGCAAATAATAAGTTTGTAATAGTAAAATCGCTTTTTTTTGTTATTAAACTACATATTTCTGTTTTCAGATTTTCCTTTACATGTGCTGTAAGAAGTTGCTTCTCGCCAAATTTCGTGATTCTAGCTCAACGGGAACTACCATAGGTTTTCGACCCAAAACCAGACAGACGGACAAACAGACGGACAGACAGACGGATAGACAGACTGACGGACATACCGACGGACAAGAAAGTGATCTTATAAGGGTTCCTTTTTTACCTATCGAGGTACGGAACCCTAATTACACAAAGTACGAACCCTTGACCTAGCAATCGTAAGTCGGGGCTGTTACCTCTGGACCACGGGCCACCACAGCTCTCTTGATGAGCTAGGTATACCTACCCTTAAAAAAAAGGCTTACAAACTAAAAGTACCTTCCACAATCCACTTACTATCAACATTGTTAAAACGGTAAATAAAAATGTTAACTTAATTATTTTTACAAATTGTAATGTAAGCTATAACGAGCTGTTGTTTCTACACATATTTTGTAGCCGTGTATGGCAACACCTATTTCTCTATGACAAACACTGACACGTTTATTTCCGGAAAATTCAGGGCAATCCTGTGGAAAATTGTTGAAGTTGTAGAAACACGAAATGCTTTGAAAGCAATTGCCCCTCTAGACCCGCTGGATGTACGTAATGGAGAAGTTTCCATATTTTTTTAATAAAGTTTAATCATTTAAATTAGAACAAATAAAAATGTAAAAAAAAAACATTAAAATATCTCTAGAACTGAAAAAGTTCGTTTGCCGTTGCAAACGAACTTTTACGAACGAGGTAAAGTAACGGCATTTTACTTCGTTACGTTAATTTATTATTTATGTGTGGCTAACGAAACAAACCTAAGAGAAGGTAGATAAGTTAGTACTTACTTAGTTTATTTTCTTTTATTTCAGCACTAAAATAAGACAAAAAACGTCCAATGCTAAACGCTTCTATGCCAATATTTTACTTTATTTATTTATTTCGACTTTAATAACCAATTTCTCAGTCATTTATAAGTAGAAAATTAAGTAAGTAAGTACAAAAAACTTTTTGAAATTCATCAAAAAGTTTTTCACCTATTTTCTAGTTATTATCTGTATTGTAATTATATTTAGTTAATATTAGCAACATCATTAAACTTTTCCATTGTGGGTACTTTTAGTTTCCTTCTTTTTGTAATAAAATGAGACTGTTACCCTTATCATTACGGAGTTCCATCCCTAAAAACATCAAAAATAAGATAGCGTCAATGTCACCTCAGGAATAAGTATCACATGACAGAATTTCATATTCATACAAATGACGAATCGGGTCTATAATTATAAATATTAAAAGAGATCGCCTTTACAATTTTAATGCGACTCACGTCAACATTGTATATTTTCTATTCGGTTTATAAATGTCATGTTGTCACTTTATTGTTACTGTTTCTAATTCAGAGTTATTGATAGGTACAAAGGTACTTTCATAAATATTTTATCATCCATTGAATTTTTATGTTAATTTCATTTCGATTTTGGAATACTTACGTAGAATATTGTTGGTTGACTATACATCAATATTGCAAAGGGTATGTGCGTCACTCATAGGTATCTTTGCATAGCTGCAAGTAGGTACTATGCCTGCCACAAATTATAACGATTTTCATAAAAAAATAGACCAATATTTTGTATAACTAGCAAGAGAAAGGATCTCATTAAATCCCGAAATATCGTTTAAAAACAATAGGCTTAAAGAGTACTTAATAGTGTCGATTAATCCTGGCACTCGAATACATGTTCTAAGTCTGTCCGTTAAGCTGCTCTATAAATTATGCGATAAAATTAAGTGCCTAAGACAACAGCAGTCGTCTCAAATATGAAATGTGTTAAATCGCAGCTAACAGCATAATGCGAGCTTTGAGATTTTTTGTTGACACGACTCCACTGCGGTATTTCCTGCTACCGCATATGACACGATCTACCGTCCACAAAACCATACCTTATCGCCCCCATCTTACAGTCCACACTTCAACACTACGATATAAAGTATTCAACTTCCACTAAGTGGTGATTAATTGTGATATAAAGACTTTTATATTTCTGTTGTTATACTGTCGCGTCATTTTAAAAACGCGACAATAGTTTCCATAAACATATCTCCGTGTTTATATTTAGCGTTTTATATTTTTCCTGTTCAATAAAATGTCGGTGAGTAAATTAAAATGCTATATCGGAGGTAGAGGGCATACAAGGAAATGTCCAATTAGGCAAAGGTAATGCTGCGATAATTCTGCGAACTGAATTGATCCCACGTCTGTAGATAAAGCAACTGGATGTTGTCTAGAGGGATGTTATCAGATCGGTGCGCGGGGCACACGCCGCCCGCGCCGCCCACCACGTGGGAAACTCTGCCGCTTCCAGGAAAACACTGTATGACGAGTAGATGACAGTCACAAACTCAATCGATGTTATCTCTTAACAGATAAGCTCTCTTGCGACAAATATCTGCCGTAAGAAATGTTAATAGCTAATGACATCCGCGCAGTACAATTATTTTTTGTGCTCTAGAAACGAGTGTTAGTTGTGAACGAGGTTCATACTGGTACCTAATTGCATGAAAAACCATGATTAATTGCGCCTAATAACAAATTGTAAGATGAATAACTTTGACAGGAATATAGTGCATAGACAATTTTACAACACTACGAGAATCTATTTGTGTAGTTTAATACGTATTCGAGAATCTCTTGTCATTTAACCATAAATTAAGTAACATAAACAAAGACGTCTTTTAACTAAACATCCAAATAATTTGTATTTACAACGAGAAACATTCAATTATGCTAATGTTTATGACTATTTACGGAGTGTATCGACCTAAAGCGTCGAACAAACGTAGCGCTCTAGCTTCATATTTTACAATCATAAAAAACGTATATGGAGCAATATGTGCATAAATGTCAATATTTGTGTAGCGAGTGAGCGCGCTGGGAGCGGGCAGCTCGATTTATAAGCAACATTTAGTTCCTAAGCAGCGTCGGCGGGCAGCGCGCACAGCGGTATACCTGCGTTATAACGTCCAGCATCGTAATTGTCGATTAATTATCTCGATTTCAATAAAACATACGCCATACAGATGAAATTGTATAATTCTAAACGATAAAACGTCACTAATAAGGTATAAGTGCTGCTCCGCCCGTCGAGAATTTTTACGCCACGCACATAAAAATGTAACAGTTGTAAACGAATTATGGTTTCGAAATAATTCGGCTGTATGCGAATACGTGATGGCGAGCCTGTGCGCGGGCGCACGGATCCGTCTGTGCGTTAGACAGAGTACTTACCGTGTGCCGGGTACGTAGGTATGTGAAAGTATAATATTTATGTGTTCATTAATGCAGGCTTGTGTTAATAACGACGCATCACGTCGTCGGTTCACAAGGCGCAGGCGCAGGCCTCACATTTATATTCCGTCAGCTAAGCTGTAGCATTTAGATTTGGATTATATTTGGTAATTGTTATTCAGTTAACGGTCCCAAAAGTTTGTTTCATTTGGGGAACAATAATAAAACGATTTGAAGCCAACTAATAACAATATATCAGTCGTTGTTTTTTATTGCTTGAGGATACCTTTATCATAAGAATATTACTTTATTAAAGGATGTGAGGTCAGTTCTTTTTTGAGTTTGTTATGTGACATCATTGTATGTTCATTTGACGACCCAAATGGCGCAGCGGTACTGAGGCTGCCTTACGTTCTTAGGGTCCCGGGTTCGAATCCCGGTAGGAACAAATGTTTGTGTGATGAGCATGGATATTTGTTTCCGAGTCATGGATGTTTATATGTATAATAAGTATGTATTTACAAACAAAAAGTATATATGTAGTATATCAACTATCTGGTGTCCACGACACAAGCCTCGTTGCTTAGTGTGGCACTAGATGGCGCTGTGTGTAATGTCCAGCGATATTTATTATTATTTATTTATTTTATTTCATACCCATATATTTTGTTTATTTAAGTTTAGTTTTATGTTTTCCTATTTTCAGCCAATGGTATGTTGTAGCTAGAGCAAATCTTTTACAAAATTCCACAGACTGCAAACACTTCATTCGGCAAATAAACCTAAGCAATTTTCCTCGAATAATAGAAAATTACAATTTCCATTACCATGTACTCTACTGAACATGGCCTTCCTGTACCTGGCCTAGAGGCAGAATCATTGATTAGAGAGTTTAAATTAAACATTCTGGACGTTGGGCTAATCCAAATAATTTTAGCAAACCCTACATCAACGATTGCAAAGAGGTTGTGTGGCTTGGTAAAGACATCTAGTCAA
Source organism: Xestia rhomboidea (assembly GCA_963853795.1). Classification (NCBI taxonomy): domain Eukaryota; kingdom Metazoa; phylum Arthropoda; class Insecta; order Lepidoptera; family Noctuidae; genus Xestia; species Xestia rhomboidea. Next base: position 11,715,037 of record OY970764.1, read on the forward strand.
TGATTCTCTAATAGGTACATAGTAAATATTCTGCATCTGTAAATAGGTAATAAGGTACGATGGGGTTGGCATATCCGTATGGATAAAAACCCCTTTTTGTTTGCAAAGAAATAAAAAACAAAAAAAAAATATGCACCTTAACCCTGGCAATAAACTCAGGACCTCAGAAGTGTTATCAGACATATGCCATACATGTAAACTGCAGACCAATGAGGCGATTAAACATAAGATAGAAGGGATGCCTAAGTATACACATACCAATAAAACACCATATTTAGCTTTGCAATTATAATTATCAATTTTACAAAGTTCATCAGTGATGTGCTATAAACTACTCTTAATTGACACATTTGCCAACACAATGTTCATTACAGAATGGTAAGGCCGTGATGATTATACCAGGACACCTCAAATTAGACATCAAAATGAAAGAAAAAACAGCGCACAATGTTAATAAGCGCTATGGTGAACAAAATGACAAAAGGACGTTAAGAGAACAAATGACAAATTATAATAATAGGGCACACCTGCTATTCTTTTGATCCGACATTTCTCTCATTTATGACGTTAATCGAGCGGAATGCTCTGTGTTAACATAGTTTTGTCCCCAACAAAGCACCGCACTCAGACAATGCTCAATACTTTACTGATATTTTTTGTATCAAGTATAAATTCTCTTTCATCTCACTTAATTTTAGATCAAACTATAGTTCTTACATGTAGATCACGTCATTATTGTCTCTGCGGGTCGCGCCGACAAATTAAATAACGTCTTAATGGTCGATAGAGCTACGGAGATACAGACTCTAAACGGTTCAACAAAAGGTTTAATATACCGTTTATTTGGCGCCTAACTTGCGACTGTCAATTTGTGTTTAGTTGACAGATAAATAATAAGCGGCATTGCTTACAAGCGCAGTATGGATGTGGTATGAGCGCTTACGTTGCAGTCGCGGGTCGAATTAGTGAATAGTTGGTTGCGCTCGCGCAGGCGGCAGGTTTTGTCTAGCGCGCTCGGCCTCTCTCGCACATTAATCTCCGGGCCCGAGATGAAACGATATGCATTTGTCATCGTGTCTGCGATTAACTGAGAGAAACTCTTTCCATTGTATTGAATCAATTCGATTATTATTTGAATGGTTTTATGAAGCAATAGTTTAGTATTCAGGAAAATAATAAACGTAGTGTGTCCACGTGGATAAGTCGTCCAATATATTTGCAGGTGTTCACCGCTGCATTGTGTAGGTGACTGAAACGTCCAGCCCATCTTTATGGATAAAGTTAAAAATAGTTGTGCGTAAATAAATTAGTCAGTCGTTAGGCGGTCGGCAAATATCTCAGAAATATTATGTGCATGAATAGCGCTCCGTATGACGGACAGCAGAAAGGGCTGCCCTTAAACTTACCTTGTATTATTTTGTCATTATTAAATTCCCCTGTCACCGGCTTGTTCTCATTTCGCCCTAAGAAAATATTGTATGCAAAATTATATGACATTTGAATGAGCACAAAAAGGTCGTATCGGGATTTGTTTACAAGTTGGTCCCAAAGAATATTTGTATTTGAAAGATTGTATTCGCATAATTTAAACAAATACAAAGTAGCGAGTACTTATCTCACAATTTATGGAAGCCTAGTGGAATTCGTATTCGTTCGAAGTGAGTACTCCACTTAATATTCATTTGAGTTGAAATCGCATAAAAAATTCACCATCGCACCGCATGAAATCCTCGAATGACCGATCATTCGTGGTTAATAGCACAAAATGGATGAAATGAAGTGTAACATAAGAGCAACAACACAAAGATACTCGAGAAGGCAATCAGGTTTGACAGTGGAAACGTCGAATCTTGAGAGAGGCCCTCAACAAGCCGCAAAATGAAATTTCTCGACGCCGTCAATCATTTTCCCCTCGCCGCGGTCGCCCCACTAGTCAGCTGATAAAGTTCTGGCGCAAGTCACGAACGAGCAGCGTCCTGGGAAAATAACAGCTTGAAACGAGTTAGTAGATTATGTCATTCCCTCGTATCTAATTGTACATATTTACTTAAGTTAGTTTTAATTTTTTTGTACCAATTTGATTTGTGTTATAGCTGTTAATAGATTTATTTTATTTAAAACTTTTACCGTCCTAATTAATTTATGTAATGTAAAGTGATGGCCTGAAACACAGGTTTAAATAAACCTTGATCAGGCAGGTCGCTACCTAACATTTGAATTCGACATTTTCGTTACTTGTGACTGTTACATATTTTGTAGTGATAGTTTACTTCTAAGCACTAATTATACAATGGTTTAAGAAATAACACTACTGCACTTAAATGTACACTTTTGTATTATCTACTTTTTAAATAAATTATTCTTATTCTACTCTACCTATTGATTTGCCCGAAAGAGTGCAAGTTACCTGTTGAGTGAAATATTAATTAGGTATTACTATAATCTAGGTAGCGAGATCGGCAGACGATATTGTTCCAATTGCGGGAATAATTTGGAACAAACAGAAGCCTGCAGTAGGTGAACCCGCTGGGGATGATAACGATAATCTATTATTATAGGTATTTGGAAAAATTGGCTTGCCTTAGACGACAAGCACTGACTAACTTTCATTATATTATAGGAGGATAAGAATATCTATAGGCAGAATCAACTTTTCTCACGTAGCCATAGACAGAGAGTAGACAAAGCTTGCGTGATGACGCAGCTGCTTTCTTCTAACTACAGGCATTACCTATCGTTGTCAACGTCGCTGGTCACTGATGACTTACGGACCAGTGAGAGAGTAATCGAGACATTATTCCGGCGCGTAAGCCCCGGCCATCCGTCTCGAAGATGTTACGTGGAAACTACTCACATGACGGCCTGCCCCATCCTGCACATAAGTGGGTAATAATCACACAACCTATCGATCTAAAAAACCATTGTTATTTTACTGGAAAATAGGAACTGTATTTTTGCACTGACTGAGATTTCAAAAGATTTCTTCAATGACTATTAGGTCCTATTGATTAGCATTACATAAATAAATATGCTAGAAAACGATTGGCACATTATTCCTCCCCTTTCAGTATAGAATCGAATAACCAGGTACAATGTTTAATCGAGAGGTTTCTAAGGAAGTTGCCAAAGCCACAAATCCAGCATAATCGAAAAGACGCCCCAAAAGTCACAACACTAATTTGAATAATGCAAACTTTTAATACGTTTTAGTCCAAAACAAGATTTTTAATTAAACACTACATTTAAAAAACACTGTTTTGTAAGAAAATTACGAAAAATTTGCATATCACACTACACTTGCGACAAATGCGGCTCAGGCGCGCCTCATTGCGCCGCAGACGGAAAAATATTTCGGAATTGAGATTGATGTCGCACGCATGTGCAGACGGCTTGTCTGACTGTCTGTATGCAAAACAACGTGCCACCAAATATAGAACTAATTTATGGTCATACTCGGCGATTATGTGCCGGTAAAAATAACTGGCGTTGCTCCCCGTTTCCATAACTTAGGCAGTTTCAAACTAGAATAACTAAACGTACTTAAAAGTCATGGAACTAAACGCGATTCAGCTGGATGGTTTGGAGTAAAAAGAGTTTCAGCGACTTTTTTCTGGAAATACCAAGTACAACTCACTACGGCTCTTATATAATTAACTTTTGTCATAACCTGACTCGTTATCAGCCATGATCTCATAATGATCAGACTGAGATTTCAAAAGACACAAAATGTTTTCAATGAGGATTACTGATAAACATAATTAAAATAAATCCCATTTAAGGGTAGGCTCCCACGCGATAAGAGGTGTTATTTATACACCCTCATCTCACAAAGGAACCGCTGCCGAATATCACCCATAAATATTGGGCTGAGGTGTAATTTTTCACATACCACGTCTTCTCGAGCGTCGCACCTTTAAAATAAATGCAAACAAAATTTAATAGGGAGAGATGCGCGGGATCGCGAGCTTCAGGTAAAAATAAACGATAGTCAACTCGACCAATCGCTGCAAGATATTTTATTATAAGGCTTTAGTCATCCTATTCTCCGGTAATATAAATATTACTTGCTAAGTTGCTATTACTAACATTCCATTTGACCGTCCACCGAAGGCATTTCTGTGCTCACAAAAAGAAAATACTAGTAGATCTATTGTCGAGCGTAGTTCCCCGGGGTTCACAAAGTTTTGTAGCAATTCTTGTGCGATTTTCGTTATAATTTCTGTGAGTTACATGGAGAAATAGGAAGGCGCGGATCGAGCTGCGTTTATTTACGATTATTGGTTATGGACAGAGTTGATCGGCGGCCGGCGGGTCCCGGGAGCCTCGTAACGCCTCGGACTTCGGCCGCGCTCACTGAGGGTGCCGCGTCTGACGGATATATCCGTCTCCTGAGAATACTCCGCCGTTTGCAAAATTATGAATCGCAAAAGGGTGTTGTCTCGACACCTTTGCAAAGAACAAACTCTAAATAAACACCACGAACATTCTTGTCTCACATCAAACAGATTTTATTACGACGAGAACAACAAGAATAAAAAACGCTGTCAATAATAAAACGCAAAGGCGAAAAGCAATAACCGAGTTCTTATCCGATACACATATCACAAAAGATAGCCAATAAATAGTCCTATCTGTATTTGTCACAAAATAAGAATTCCATCAAATAATTCGGCGGCAATAAAAAACGGATAGAGACATTGCACGCATTTGTAATAAAAGTCTCACCATAAATAACGATCATGAAATATAATACACCTGCAATCTTCAGAAAATGGGAAAATCATTTTCCGAGGGCGGGCGCGGTCCGGCGTAATATTGTTATAAATGTACTTTTCTGAGGGTATAAATAATAATGGTGATCGCGCGCCGGACGCCCGGGAAGTGTCCGTGAGACGGTCGCACTCCACACCAGCATTACTGAACTATCTCTAGCTTACACTCCTAATAAAACTGAGTAGAATTTTAGTAGTACCAGCTGTTATCATGAATTCAAGTCTAATACACCTGTGGAATAACCACTTTTTAAAATATTGCCACAAGTAGGTACGTAGACCCTGCGTACTCTACGTACACGCTGCGTAGACGTCGCGTCGAGCTTTAGAGACTTCTTGCTGAGCTGCGTAGAACTTGCGTTGCTTCTTTAGCTTCGCGTATGTGGATATTCGTAGCCCTGTTATAGAACTTCGTAGAGGTCGTTTGAGCTGCGTAGACGTCTCGTTAAGCTTCGTAGACGTCGCGAATAGGCTTATACTCGTCTGGAACCACGCGTATAAAACGCGACAATCATGAAAACTTGAAACAAATATAGGCAGTTCTTTTATAATTCTTTCAAACTCAGTATTTTTTTCAAAAGCCAAGTTCTACAAAGTATAATACCCACACTTACAAAACAAAGATTTCAGTTACAGCACGTTTCTCGCGCGCTATAGCTCCGCGGCGTACGGGCCGGGCCGCGCCGCTGGGAGTCATTTCGCTCTGACAGCCTGTAAATTCTCCATTACGCGATATGAAATATGCTTTGCCACCCCACACGCCGTTTACGAGCGTCTGCTATGATTTCTTATCCATCAGACGTCCATTCTTTGTTTTAAGGGAGTGTACTGCTTTCCAACTAATCAAATAGTTGTGAAGTTTTTGTTTTAGAGGGCTTTTTTTTTCTTTTGAAATAAGTTACTCCAACTTTAAGTGAATGCAGACGTATAACAAGATTGGTTGAGTTAAGACGGCTGAGTTTGAATAGTACGAGACGATCTGGCAGTTGTATGGGGTAACATTACTTTTGAAAAGGTACTTTGTTTTGTTGGTGAACCTATTAAATAAACAAAAATAATAAAATAAGCTATTATTGTAGCGCTATGTGAAGAGGAAGAATTTACTATATATGTGCCACACTGAGATGGTTTAACTTTAAATCCTTATTATATCGCAAGAGCATTTTTTTAAATGGTGATGTATTTTTGTCAATATACTTTCGAAAGTAATCTCAGTTATAACATTTGGTACTTCAGTGTAAGTCCTGATGAAACCCTCGTCCTCTTTTCAGCAGAATGACTCAACGATACCCATAATTATCCGTTTATATCTCACATTACAATATTTTGTGATTTCAACACAAAATTCAGCTTTTGTTCTCGACGCTCGGTAATGTCTTTATGCGGCCACTAACGTGATATTATTTCAATTAAGTGCCTGATTTAGCTTCGCCGGAAAAACTCAAAACAATGAGGTGTCGACGATTGTGTCGAGAAAATAACGCGCAATGAACCGTCTGATTTGTGAGCAAACCCACATAAAACAGTTTCACTGAATAACACCCAAATGAAAGCGCACTCGTTCATTAAACGAGGAGCATACTCGTACGATCCAACCGTTCACAACTCTGAACGGTAAGTTATAAAGTATCGTTCGCAGACAGTTATGACTAAGAATAGGCAAGGGGTATTAAGAGACACGTCTCAACAATTATACACGTCGTCGCTTGTCTTGTAAGACATCAAAATAAAATCACTACTATTTATGTATCTGAGAGCGTATTAACGGCACGCACCGCCACTCTTATAATGTAATAAATCGTCTGGAAAATATAACCGTCAGCGCTGTGTCATACGCATGTCGGAGATGCGCGCGCGCATCGCCCGCACCGCGCGCTTCTCCTGCGCCTGCGCTCGAGCCATCGACCACGTCACGCATCCATACGCCATAAATTGTAAGACGTAAATAAAATCTGGCGTTCCATATTTTAAAACTTTATTTTAATAGGCCACTATTCAACGAGAAATTAAGACGTGTTTATTAGCTGAGCGCTCGTAATACAAACAAGTCCTTCCTTCATGAGTTACTTTGCTCGTCGTCTCATAAATCTGTATTCACATCAAGTCACTACATAAACCTATTAAGTTGCTACATCCATACTATCTATAATATCACAAATAGATTGTTTTATAATATTATTCAACGGAGAAAGATGTTCTTCTTATTTTCTACTATCACAGCAGTATTTTTTTCTAGAGATAAGAGAAATGATTCCATCCTAAATAAATTGGCTAGACGAAGGAAATGATACTTACATAAAAATATTTCTGGTTCATATGCTAATCTCGAATGAGATCAATAAGACCGACAATATATAGTTGCGGAGCAAACATATTCAATAAGCATGTTTTTTCATCATCGTAGTCAGAAATATTCTCGTTTCCCATAAAACAATTCGATTGAAATTGTATATTATCATGTAAGTAGCAATCTGGGTTCGAATTTATGTATCGGAAGAAGTGTATGGAAAAAGTTTTTTGCCGAAAGCGTCTTCAGAGCATTCTTCATGCGTGCGCCACCCCTTACATTGTTTGTAAGTTTTTTTGTTCAGAGATTATAATAGCGCAGGTATACTATTATTGTAGAACAATGTTAAGTGGTCGCATACGAAGAAAACCCACAACAGCTGTCCTACTAATCAATTATGCGTCCTCATAATATGACTCTTGTCTTGACGACTATAAAATTGCCACACATAACATTTTTTTCTGTGCCAAAAATCAACATCATCTCGGACGGAATGTTAACAACATAATATTTCTCAGCTCGATCTTAATCTCAACAAATTGTTTAAAATGAAATTTTTTAATCGCGTTCCTTCAAAATGGAGAATGTGACAAATCACAATTAACAGCACATAGGGGATCTTGACGATCATCTTAAAACAATAGTCGAAATCTTAGAATGAAGCTATAATTTAATTTGCCTCGCTTTGACTCGCTGCCAGAATGACTAATTCTCGCCAACATGTCGTGACTCTCGTATTATTGCAATATTTTCTGTTCAATTGTTAAAATTCAAATAGAAGTTGAGGAACTATTAAATAATGAACCACTAAAACATGTATTTTAGTGGAAATTAAGTGTAGATTCGCATTAATGTCAGTATGTCACCAATTCATGATACAAAAGTGGGTTCGTTCAGTTTTATTACAATGACTTGTGCCCTGAAACCTTTAAATATCTTTAAATATTTTAATTTGTTGTGTTTTAAATTAATTATCTAACAATTTTTTTCTGTTGTCAATCAGACAACCTAAATTGGCCGACTACTCTAAATTATAGAGCTTTTGTAGTACTTTGCGACTTTCGTTTTTATTAGTTTTAGTAAGATTTTCATAAAGTATTAAGGTATAGTAATTCTTTAGCTAACCATAGGACGGTATATCCTACAGTTTTCTTACATGCTGGTGACAAAAGTCTTTACACGGCTTTGAAACAAATTTAAGATAGCACACATGTCATTAACACAAAACATTCATCGACAAAATAAAATTGGAGCGTATGATAGCCGATATTACGGTAACCAGCCCACCTGTTATCGAGACCGCAGACGGATTTGGTGCGAGCGTCGCGCGACACGACGCGACTACGTGACGACAACGCGACAGCAACGCCGACATGCAGCAAACACGAAATTCCTCCAACACGTAATAAAATTTTATAAAACCGCGGTTATCGTAAACAGAACAAATAGCAAAGTTTATGAGCCATTCGTCGCGCTTTTCCATTTGCATGATACGAGTATGTCATAGGAAATACGTATCGTATGCGGCTACGGGTTATGGCGACGTCCCAGGTCATCGCACTAAATTATTCCTCTCGTATAAATTTGTTTATGTTAAAGTTATGGACAGTTGTCAGACATCGTCAAATTTCCAATTCCATTCTGGTACAAAAGTTGCTGCGATTATTTTGCGTCTATTTTCTTTACGACTTTACTTACGATGCTTGTTTATATTGAAATAAATATCGTGTTACAAGTGATAAATACAATATTGGCTATCAGGCGGCTAGTAACAGGGCGGGTAATATATAATTCGAGGCTGCGTTCTATTCACCCGATCTCATCCCGTTCCGCCATCTCGACAACCATAAACAATGTGTGAACATTCATAAAGAGAAGAATAAGAATAGACAATAAAACGTCAACGTACGAGTACCATGCGGCGTATTTACAAAAATTCTTGAGGGACGCATTTAGAGTTGTTAGCGCTTCTTTATAATAAAATGGTTTTAACAAAGGCCTATTAAAAACTGAAGTCATAACAGGAAACGTGATACAGTGGCCGGCGGGTAGCGGGCAGCGGGTAGCGGGATTACCTCTTTCATCATAAAGGCGCGGTGAGCGGCAGCTGGCGCTTCACTTTATGTGGTTTCTGAAGAGCTTCTCTTTAATAATCTTGTTTATTTTTGTATGTGGAACACCCGTAACTTGAATGACTATGAGCATGTGTCGTTGACTTGAGTGGACGCTTCGTTTCATGTCACAGCACATTTAGGTGTCAGTGAAGCTTTTGATATAAATGTATGTTCGAGAAGCGTCCGTTATATTCATTAAGTAATGGTCTGCTTCTTCACGTTAACAAAAGTTAAAATCCTGGTCTTATCGTTATTTCTAATAAATCATGATCTGTCGAATGACCGATTTGGTCGAGACCCCAATTGTTTAACTATTGCGTCTACTTCGTGGACAGATCATGGAATAAATAATCTTACCGTTGTAGGGTCATGATTACCTTCGTAGCGGTCTGCTACGAAGTGTCTACGAACAATCGGTCCTACAGTTGAGGACCAATTTTTACTTTCGGCCTTAGATAATGACTAGATTCAAGTCTAAATAGGTACATTTTCACAGGAGATACTATGAGAAATGTACGGATTATCTGTAGGTGTGTTACAAGAACAATATAAGGCAGGAGATAGAGGCTCAATAAAGACATGTACCGGAACAGTGGGTAAGCAATAAGCCTCCGCCTGCTAATAACAACAGCGGGATCGACGACGATATCTCAATATCGTAGGTGCGAGCAGTTAATTAACACATGACGCTTGTCGTGGAAATAGAATTCCTGTAAGCGAGTGGTGCGCGCGCGCCCCGGGCCACGCGCTCCCGACGCTCCCTGTGCTGTTTGTTTACAAGCAACGAGACTTCATTACGCCGCCGGCTAATGTATTCAGCTTCAGCCTCCACGTTAACAGCGACACTTCTCGGAATCAATATGCTCCTTGTATGTTTTGATTGGCTGTCGCCTCGCCCCGCAACACAATCCCGCTCTAACCCGCCAACGCATAAAACACACTTTTCCACACCACCGCCACATAACTTTAATGACACCGAATACAACGAACGGATTTCAGTGTTAATACTTGCCAGGGATAAATTTCCTATAGTGGTAACGACCTCTGCATTGAACTTGTCCAATTTTAGGGTTAACGCGCATTAATTTGTTTTATTAACGGCTTTAAACGTTTAACCGTTTCCTGTCGTCACTACTCTGGTTCGTATCATTCGATTGTGTGTTTTGTTAGTTCCTAAATCGACGTAAAATAGGCCAACAATATGAAAGCAAATGAAACAATGATTTGTGCGTAATGCTAACATTACCTTTAAACAAACTACAGATGTGTGGGGTGCAATCAAAGCCACAAAACAGCGTTGGCTGACACAGCGTATGAGCGCAGGAACATTGCCAAATCCATCGAAGTGACTTCTGATCCCTGCGCGCCCCCAAAAATAATAATGTTTCATCTTATAAAAATATTTCCCTTACGACTGTCGCGCGGTATATCACGGTATTTGTCACAGAGGATCACCCTTTATGTTCGTTTCCAGTCAAACCCCTTAGATAAGCGAGCCTTTTATATGCCAAATATAATATATTATGGTTTACAATTCTTGTTCAATCTTAATGTGGATAAGACTTTATAACATTCTAAAATAATTCAAGTTATTCGTTGCAATTTTTCGGGCTGTAGGAAGGCATCATAAATTCATAACGATAAAATTCCGCAAATATTTTTGTTTTGTTTTAATTTTAAATTAAGAATAAGGTCTGGATTTGCAGAAGCGCTTGTCATAGAACAATAAAAAAAACCTGAACAGAAAAGTGAGTTACACTTGGATACGTATTAGTTAGCGAAAATAATCCTGACTGTTATAAAATTACGTACTTAGATGAAAAATGATAGCGACAAAGTGGGAAGCTGTGTCGCGTATCCACAGTCAGCTAACAGGCACGAGCCATTACTTCCAACATATGAGCAAAGCAAAAATATCAGCGTATTATGGGTTATCAGAGGCAGTCGCGTCTCCGAGACTCCGGCCGCCATTCATGCCGCTCCGACTTAATGGATTGCTCGCTTTCATATTCCGAACGTACACTATGTTTGCGCTCCTATGATCACGTATAGTGATTTAACGCTTTATGCTTCCTCTACAACATGTTTGTGACATCCCACTACTGGAAATTACAACTAATGTCGACAAAATAAACTTCAAATAAAATTTACATTTCAACTTTCAAACTAATAGCATTTCCCGGTACAAAAGCTTGAAGAGTGCGCGTGTCACCCATCTGTTTGCACGTCTATAGCTCCCCTTTCATATGAGAGACGAAAACAAACAGAGAATGTGCCAAATAGCAAACAATATTATACGGAATGCACAATAATATCAGTTCCGCCGGTGTGGGTGCGGGCTCGCTGTTTGCTTCCGCGAATAAATATGAAATTCGAAGAGTCTCGGCTCACACCCGGAGAGCAAATATTATGCGAGTTTGCTTTGGTAAAATGATAACTGTCAAGATTGAAAATTTGGGTTTAGCCGTCGGCAGGGGAGGGTTATTGTATATATGACACGTTCCTAGACGAGTGGGTTTTTATGACAAAGCTAAGCTAGCTACGTGTAGGTATACCTTTAGAGGTATTTTGTATTTTTGTGACGTAGCTGACTAAGAATAAGATTTTAAATAAGTACATTCTCAAAGCTTCTTGGCCGTGAGCATGAATTGGACAAAGTTCTCTAAATATAATAGAAGTTCTTTCTTGCCGGTGATCTCGCCCGATACGACCCATCGCGTATCAGTTCAGTCCGCCATCCACGGTATACTCTCATCACCACCGACGACGCTATCACCCTGTTACAGGAAAGTAGTAAAGACACCAGTACCGTTCATAGATCATACAAATACAAACCGGCAGCATTCCAACTTCGCCGCCGAGGTCCGGCGCGACGTCCTCGTTAAACCCCCCCCCCCCCCGGCTCTTGCTCGAGCCAACCCGCGATGCTGAGCCAGTAGTGATAAATGAGCCCCTAAATAATCTAACTCAGATCCAGCCTGTCCCCTTGCTGCCCTAAGCCAAGGTCCCCACAGGGGGTGCCCTTAGTGCGTAGTCGCTTAGTTTATAGTTATTATGCCCCTGGCTGGAGGCCTTAAATTCAAGGCATCCACAGGATTTGCCCGGTTATGCATAAGCCAGTCTCTCTAGACTGAACCACGAGATGCCAAACACAACAAAAAATGCCCGTGGTCAATCCTCTGCTGAGCACCTGTCCATATCCCAGGTGACGTCATATGCCAGCCTGTCAAAACACCCGCCACAAGCATCGTCGTTAGATTCACCACCCCAATCTTGAATATTTTACACTAGATTGACTCAATGAAAGTTTCGTTTTGTTGACAAACGCCGACTGCCCCTGGGAATACGTGATTTTATCTACGAATGAATATCATATTTCTTGATATGAAAAGAGTTTCCTTTTCAGAATATTGATAAAAGTCAGATCTTATCAAATTCTGTAAACTTTTGCCGATAAACTTCATCTATACTCATTTTATAGAGATCTGGGAAAACTTTTAAAAGTCTAGAAAAGTCAAACGTATAAAACAGTGCACTGTACAGGTTTATTTCTTTTGCACCAATTAAAGATAAAGATAAAGCATAAATGTTTTTCTAAATTATAAACTGAACAAAACTACTAACATCCAACAACTGATTGTTAAATCAACACCAGACAATTCACTGATCACCCCTCATATAAAAATATCAAACATTATTTGACACCATCAATAAAATATTACTTATCATTTGCAACAGCGAGCTCTACAAGTTAGTGCGGGCCCCTGCCCGTCACAATCCCGCGATCCCGGCGATCCCGCGGTCCCCACCTTATCATCCCGTGAGAATAACTTTCAGATTTATGTGCCACGTAAAAGTTTATGTCATGCTTTGTTTCGTGCACGCCATTTTATTGTTATCAACTATTTTCGACAACTGAGTGGGAAATGGGATGTTTCTATGATATTTATAATTGTGTTTTGTATAGTCTTGATCTTGTAATAGCTATTAGAATAAAACAATATTACAAAAAAATAGGGTTGGGCTTTCATAGCTACGAAAGCCTAGTACTTTCATAGATTTTGTTTTATTTTTTACTTTTGGTTAAAACCGGCAATTTTCTAAGGCCTAATTAGAACCATTGAAAATCAGTGTAAATTGGCTACCCAATGTAATTGTTTTCTTCAAAGGAAGATGTAGTAAAAACTATGTGGTAGGTACGTAGTTGTCCGGGGCTGCGGGGCTGTTCGAAAGATACTGTGGCCCTGGAACACAAAGGGCGATGATGGAACATGGACGGATTTTAGTCAATAAAAGTCTGACTGGAGCCATTTGATGATTTCCCATCCAAAAAAAAGTACGTAGTTGTTTTCGTTGATGCCTAGGTAGGTAATAGATTAGTCTGGCATCAAACATCCCATCCCTATTAGAACCACCTTAAAATGTAGTTCGGATCCTAATGCGATGTCAGACAAACCTGAAGCTTTAACGACCAAAACAACTGACGACTGACAGACAAACGTCAAACCCCATGCAGGGAAAGTTATTGCAAAAAAAAAGAAAAAAGCTATAGGGAAATTTAGATTTTTTGTAGTTTGAAACCACCTTTAAGCTCATGAACATTACCATACGCCCTAAACTTAACATTGAGAAAACAAAGAGTTTCAAAAAAGCATTACAGTTTAGGCTAGAAAAATAAAAGAAATGACTTTCCACAAACGACATATGTCTGTCTGCCTGCCTGATGTGTCTAATCCCATCAAAGATACCAACTACACACATAGATCTACTAAGCTCCTTTAGAAATCCCGATTGAACGGACGCATCGATATTGACAAAACGAGATTTGATGTGCATCTAATCGTATATCGTTTGACGACACATTGAAATGATCTGGACCCCAAGGTAAGGGCTGCGAAGTTGAGTGGACGATAATAGAGAAACGTCTTTACGAGTTCGACACCCGCTTGACACATCAACACTACACAGACATTGTGCGCGCAGCGACGATAGAGCTGTGGTACAGTGTGACAGTGAATCCGGTAGTGTGACAAATCTGGAACATATTGAAAATAATAAAATCACTTCTATTTAAAATAATGCTAATTTAATTGTTTACGATTAAGTAAATTTTAATTTTACTTGCATTTTTCGTAATGTATCTGAATTTCACATAATTAATACATTAATTATTTTGCAGTAAAGCTTTAAATGGTTGTGATTGCTTCAATAAGTTGAGAAACGGAGGTACGACAATCACAAAATAATTCTGAAGGGTATTTAACAGCTCCAATGTATCGTCGAGACAGCCGCCACTTTCTGCAATGTCATCGGTGCATATAAAAAGTTATGACCGCTGGCAATATTTCCGAGAGGAGAGGCGGCCGGCGAGCGCTCGTAGGAAACGATATGCAGTAAACGGTCGGGCGTGCGGTCCCGCGGGTCCTCTGCGCCCCCGCTGACCCGCCCGATTTTATGCCAATTTTCATAAAAATAAATCTGACTCGCGTTGATTGAACCAGTCGCCGGGCCGCTTTCGTGATCGACTTTCTATTTTATTGTTATTAGCTCAGTCGCGCAAGGGTACGAATTATTGTTTTGCCATTTGTTCCCAAAAATAGAAAAGGCTATCCTCAGACGAAGGTATAACTTGTATGACAATCAATTTATTCGAAACTGGCTTTCGTTTTCTTGCGTCTTCGTGCGCGCTGATTTTATCAGAACAAGATTGTGTACGGCAAATAGGCAATTCTGCAATTCTAATTATAAGAATGCGACTGAACAACAAAAAGCCCATGTTTCGAAGTGTTCATTACATACAAAAACAATGCATGAACAACTTGAAAAACTGTTGCACTATAAAGGACGAGACGTGAATGGATCATTGGTTGAGTTAATAACCGGCCGCTAAAGCGCGCTGCGAGACCGAGCGGCCACTATCGCTGTTAACATCAGATGGAACAAGTGTTATGGCATCGTACGTTGCCTTATACGATTGGAGGCATTCCCGGAGAGATATTCCGATGCTATCGGCGGCCACACACGGCAGCTCAACAACCAGCAAGCATAACTAGCTGACGCCAGACGCCAATTTGCGACACTTTTACGCTCATAACAGCTTCTGATACCATTTACGTAACACTATGGCCATTTTAAGACGTGTTTTACTTCAATCCACCTTCATTTCAACGGTAATAAACGCACACCACATAAAATCCCTTTTATGTATCAAAGTAATAATTTAAAAAAATAATTAAGTACATATGTACAGATAAAAGGGAATACAGAATGATACGTCTGAACAAAAGTGCAGGGTGTAGTCAAAGAAGCATGGCGGGCGATCGTGATTTATCGTCGGCCGCTTTTGAATATTAAATAATCTTTAATGGGAGCGCATGATCGGCCCATTAGCCGACGTCGCTCCTTTCACGTTTAATAAAGAGTCATTTATAAGCCAGCGACGCTTTTCCCTTATCTGGAGAAGTATGTCGCGCGACTGAGAGGTGCCGCCCTATCAGGATTAATTCATAATTTTATCCGTGTATGTTGATGTATTCAATGTTTTTGGAATCGGAATGTACACAATTAAATACGTCAATCTTAATTACCATACAAACACAATTATCAGGCTAATGTCTTCTGGCTCTATTATAATGGTGTGCTGCTGCTACGGGCGCTTCGATCCCCTTAAGTTAACCTCACAAGTGTAGGTTTGATTCCCACGACGGGTAAGTATCACCTCATTGAATCATTAGGAAATTACCCCGTTTCCCCGCGCCGACAACGACTGATCACGTCTAATGTCGTTCCTTTGAACCTCGGACACAAAATTGTTTCACAAGTATTATTAACCATGAGAACAAGGTTGCGTGGTTACATTGTATAGATGTTAATGAAATAGTGCTCATTTACGGTTACAGTATAAGAAATGTAAATTGGATTGGCAGGAATATGGTTATTGAAATGAAAATTATTTTCCTTTTCATTCCACTTACCTATCTTAATCTCATGGGACATCGGATAGTTTTGATTTGATGGAGATTTTAGATAACTTTCCATTACTTAAACAGATCTGCTCACCGAAAAACAAAATGCCAGTAGAGTACATTATGTTAATTACAATTCGCTAAGTTAAATATAATTCTTCAAACGCCAATTAAAAGCACAACCCACGACGAAAGAAACTCATTTTGGCCATTACCCGCTCCCAATACGCTTTGCAAAAACAAATGAGTTATAACTAACACTCTCCATACTGAGCCACTGAATGCGTGTAATTATGAAGATTAATCTGCTCGGTGCTCGAAGGTTAACATAACTTGAGGGCGCACATCGGCGGTTACGACTTCCTAATGACACTTCGATCGCGGCCGCCGCTCATTATCGCGAAACATTCGATCGGCTCACTCGAGTTATTCCTCTTAATATCGCGCCGACGGTGGCTGAGCGGTCAGGATATTGTCACGTATGCGCCGCGCACTGCCGTAATTATATCGGCGCAATTAAAGACCAACTAATATATTATAATCGTTCTGTTAGCATCAGTGCTTTTTACAAGAGCACCGGAGCCGACAGCGTCCGCCGTTCACACACTCATCCCCGTAACACCCTATTACGATTGAAACTGATTGATCAGGAATGTTCTAGGAAAAGCTGACTCATTTGGTATGTTTAGCAACGTACGCTACGGATAACTAGAATGAGGAATTTGGACAAAGTCTTTTTGCATTTACGAAGTTTCGGAATCAAATTCATCGAGCCGATATTTCCACCATTTCCGCATTATTATGGCAATTCTGTTAGGTATTATGGAATACAAAGCCATGTAAAAGGAAACCTCCGCAACGTTTACATAAGAGCAATAAATTACATGGTGGAGTCGTCGTGATGTACATTAGGCAGTCTCGTCAATGTGACTGCCTAATAAACGGGTAGGCTGCGGGGCAGTTTGATTTCCTCGCGAATCATGAGAAAATTATTCTGCAGACGAGCCAGGCGCTTTGAGAACATCCGACGGATAAGAATAATTACTTACATTGATTGAACCCTTATAATCTGAGTTTATTTAATAGTCGACAGATGTTAATCGGTGCGCCGACTATAATTACGCTTCGATTCCTGACGAGAAAAACGCTGAAGCGTACCTCTATCAAATACGCAACAGATGTATAAAATATGTGCGTAATAATATAGACTATAACACAACTAGGCACCTACTTGCGTATTATTTGTTCCCTTATTTCCCTGAGAGGGCAATTATAATGCACAATAGGAACTGTCTTGAGCGTAAAGTCATAATATTTTCCAAGATCATAGATAGCTACCTACAAAGTGTTGGTGATGAATAACTAAACATTTTTCCTCAGTTGGTTTTACATAGGTTGTAGGAAAATGCATGTAGACGATTTGTTATCTTCTGTTCCAAAATAGGTAAGAATATCGATGTTTGCAAAATGTGAAAACTAGATGTTATTAGAAAATAAAATTATTTGCATACATGTTTCCTACAGTGATATCCACAAGTAGCAGGAACAGCGAAAGCGCCGATAAAAGCAAATAACTATTAAAATGTACACGGTTGGTTCACAAGGTCATAAATATCACTCAAATGTTTCACAATACATCGTGAAATGGGAAGTTGTATTCGTAACAAAACGGCATAAACTGGCATAGCTGTTTTAATTAGAGTTCATAGTAACGTGTCAGGTGTGGGGTTTATTTTACCATTTTTCCATTGTATGTAAAGCAGGCTGGGAGTTCATCCATCACTTCATATTCGCGGCTTGCTGACGGCGAGGGATTGCTCCGTGCCGCCCTACTGACCAGACACACGCTAATTGGATCAACATTGAAAGAATACCTCCGTTTAATTATCGTACATATCCGAATTAGGAACTGAATTTTGTTCTTCGTCATCTCGGCCGTTGGCATTCGTGTTGCTGTTCATGCAGAAATGTCATCAGCCTGGAGGTGATGCGGACCTGTTTACAATGTCGATAATGCTTATGTTTATGTTTTACAACTGAAATCTAATCAGTAATTGAAATATCTTCGCGTGCATTTAAATGTAGGTAACCTTCTTAGGTAACTCCGTTACTTTTCTCAAAACAGTGAAATTTTCCGGAAAATGATCGTAGTTCTGAACGTAATTTTAATCTCAAGATATCTTCTAAAGGTTTGTTCAAACTGTCTTTTATATCTAAGGCTATCTCTTATGTTGGGATCTAGACGATCAATTCCTCTATCTATTGTTCCTGTAAAGTTGTAAATCATTATCGTTGGATCTAATTCTACGTTCGAGATCAGGAGATAACGAGTAACAATTGCAATAGGACACATGTTCCCGATGCAGGCCACACTGCCACAGTGAGCTGCCGATATCCTGTTCCTTGCAGCGTATCTATGTATTTAAATATCAAAGTCATAAATGCCATACGCGTGCTTGTTAACGCGCTCATGTAAATTCTAATCCTTGTTGCATTTAGAACGGGGCGGCCTAGTAATTATGTGCTTTCATTTGTCTGTTTCTCGGAACAAACGAGCGCGCCCCGGCGTGTAAGCCCGCTCCATGTAAAGCAGTTAGCAGTACTCTAATCTCGCACTGCCATTAATTTAAAGAATACGTCTGCGTAACCGACTTTACCAACAACGTCGAAACACAATTCTCCTTCACATTTTCTTATTTGCATATTAAAATAATTTCGAGTAAACGCAATACGTAAGTCGCCTTCCACCCGCATTCGACTGCTTCTGAAACGCCATGCATGGTCATTTGTTGCCATAGGAAAACATACCTTGTTCTAGTAACCTTTAATATGATATCTGTTGGAGATAATTTAACTATTACGCTTGTCTTATACTGAAAGAGTGGAGAACGATGACAGATAAAGGCGGGTTGTGCGCCCAAATAGATAAACTAGTGTGGAAATTAATGTCTACATTTACTGGTGCATGAAGTTTGTAGTTAATTATAGGTTTATAGTTATTCGCTTTTTTAAATGCGTATAACTACCACAAAAGCTAACCATTATCGTTTTAAAAGGAAGTGTATAAATTATCCATAGTTAGCGGCTTATCAGTGGGCAGACAAATATTTATCAACTAAAGTAGTATATTCTCTCTGAACCGTGAAATTGTAATGTACAGGTGAGCTTTGAGTGGTATTATGACACCCGTTTTTTATTAGCGTTACTTTGTTTGGTTTAGTCATTCATTTGTTGATATGAAACTGATTGGTGGAAAGAAACAGGGTTCCAAATGTTAATTTTCATGATAATTATATTGACAATCAACAATCATTTATATACTTTACATGTATATCTGTATCCGAACGCGATTTGCCACTTCCGCGCGTATTTAAAGGGGTGAAATGTCAACTTTAAAAATTATATCGTATTTGTGTTCAAACGAAAGAATAAACAATTTGTAATTATAAAAATATTTCTCTAAATAATATTTTGATAATGAAATTATCATATTAAATAAAAGAAAAATAAAGCGATCAAGTCATGTGTTGATTAATTATCAAAAAATAAACTTTATATTAACGAACCCTGGAAAGAAATGCAAATAATATTAAAAATATTCTAATATCGCATTTGTTTCATGGCTTCTTCAAAAAGGTACACATAGGGTGTTAGATTTAGGCTTTGTTCATCTTGAAGCATATCACCTTTAGAGCATTCGCATTTTTAGGTATCATGTTTGAGCTCTTTGGGAGGTCAACACTTGAGAATATATTGGGAAATCGAGCAAATCTTATATGGTAAAATTTCCGCTAAAAGAACATGTACTTTTACGAAGCGTAAATAAACGTATCGTAGTAAGTAAAATAAATCTTATTTAACTTATTAGCTAAACCTAGATGGTATCACAGATACAATCCTGACTGAACACATGTTAAGAAAACTATGCGTGAAAGCATTCCCGTAGCGACTGCGAGGGTTCCCATACGTGCTTACTCACCGTGCTCCGCTCGTTTAATAAACATATTAATATTACCAAGCCAGCACTCCGCGACTGATACACCATCTAAAAACAACACTGTTATGAATTACTAATTTTACGACGCCCATTATGTAATGTAATTATGCGTTATACTTTTATGATACCTCCATTTAACAACTTAACACATTTCACTTCACACCTTTTAAACGCTACAGTAATCGTACGTCAATTTATGCATGTTTCTTAACATTTTACATGTGTAAGTACTTGTGTTACTTACTCGTTGTTGAATACATTCTTACGTGAATTAATGAAAACATTTTTAATTAATTTTTAATTTTTTGACCAGCTTCATATTGAAAGGAATGTATTATATGATAACAAAATGTCAGAGTTCAAGATTAAAATAACATTTGGTTACATCACAATATGTCATACCTATGTTATGGGTAACGTAGGGCTGACCGGTGGACGCAACCCCAACATATTTTAACACTTCACCAATTTTTAACGTTTGTAGAGTCAATTAATTACAGCACAACAGAGGGCTACTATCGCGGCTACTAATAAATGCAGTCGATATCAGCGTTAAATTTGTTGCGTCGAGTCGCCGCCGATGAATTGTATTCAGTTATTATCTATGGTGCTGGTAATTTTTTTCACACATTCCCGGGAGGCGACGTGCCGTAGCGGGGGGTGGGGGGCTGGCACCCGTCGAGAGGCGCTCGCGCGTGAAATTATTATCATATAATACCCCGCTTTGAACACAGCGCGATTATTCAAATGCTCATCGCAATACTCGAGCCCCGAGCCGAGCGCTACGTTCTCTCGCAGCCGGCTTTCGCGCACACATTCTTGAATTCCTATTCCACGCCGTCTTTTGCTAAAACTTGTCAAATATATTCATGTATAATGCACAAGAATTGTCATGTGAGCGATAAGCAAATGACAGAAAATGTTATGTAAATTCAAAGTATCCATAATCCTTAGTAAACACCTTCATAATGTGAGTCTGCGGGAGATACCGGCGGAAACGTGACTTATTCCCGCTGATAAAATAATGCTTTGTCTACACTAAGTATTATGGCTTTTTATAAACGAAATATGTAGCCACGATACAAATGCAAAAGATGCTTTAATCTTTTATGTACAATAAAACATCTACCTGCAGCATTTTGATCTAAATATCTGATACAATGTCCGATTCACGTATACCATTAAACGTATAATTAACGGTTCGCAGACGTCTGCGTATATTTTTATAAGGTTGTTATTAGTGCGAAAGGTCACAGCTAAATCTGATAAAAGCTATTTTATAAGCATTTGTTCTACGTATACGACCGACGCAATTCCATCAATCTGTCCAAATGTGAGCTAGACAAGTGTGTTTTCCACTGTGTACGACTCACTACAAACCGTTTTTTTTCTGACAAGTTAACTTAAGACACAAAAAATTACACAAAATTCAGTTTACTTGGAGAACTGGCTTCACTAATCAAATTTATGAGTTTAATGATATCTGATTGAAAAAATTATATTCACACTTTGTCGATGTCATCACAGAAAACATGAACTGAAAGGATTTCCTTGACTAACACCGAAAGGTATCGTAACTCGTTCACTGACTCGATTATAAAGTGGAAATTTAATTATAAAATAGTAGTAAACTTAAATAAACTTGTGAGTTTACCCTCCGGCCGACTTGACGTAAACTTGGCAAGTGGAAAAGGGCCCGAGACGTAAAGTAAGCGTTATCTACGAGTATATTTTGCTTTGGACTCTTTATGAGTTTCAAACGAGATCCGTCACGCGACGTTAACTCGGAATAGATGTGATAAAGTGGCCGCTAATCTGTCCTATTGGGGCCGCACTTAGTACACTTTATTAATCACAAAGCTTACAAATTACACTATACTTCCTGCGGCGTGACACCTCGCCGAAGCGTATGTTAATTTTATTGTCGCCTCTATTGGACAATTTGGACACCGTGACAACTTTTGTTGGGGTGGAAAGTGCTTGAATAATGTAAATATAAATCGTCCTTTTTATTTTTAACTTTCAGACGTACAAGACTTATTTAATTCTTTGTTTATCATGTATCATGTGTATAAATAAACGCTAGAAGATTTCTGAAATAGTAGACGTAGACGGTGCTCTCACAGCTCTCTTCAGGATTTAGAACCTTCATGCTGTTTGCAAACCCAACAGAAGTGCATTAACTATGCATTAGACATTCGAACTCGATGTTCGGTACAAATATATTCACAATACCAATTTGTCATCGTGTCTATATGTATAGTAGCTGTCGATAACCACATGGGTGGGTAGTTAAAAATATGTAGGTAAGTACCTCACTGAAATAGTTTCGGCATTAAAATAAGGTCACCTTGAATCGACCTTTTGTAACATAAAATTGCCTTCGAATATTTATTGTTCTTATCGGGACGCATTTTGTTCAAAGTGTTTATGCACAATTTTATACTTTAATCGCAAAATTTACACTTTAAACGTGGGGTTCTCGACATGACGCCTTATGCAAAGCAGGTGCTACCTGATACGTGAGTTCACGAACAGGGTTACAAACGGTGTAAGCCTCGCGGGGAGGCTCACGAAAATTTGTTTAGTGCTCGTCGTACACAAGGAACAAATTCGTTTCCATAGCCTTTCGGCCGCTCCATCTGTTCGGAATATTCAAAGCACTAAAAATGTAATACAATAATGGTAATTCTATTTAAAGCGCTTGTAAGTCACATTTTCGTGAAGTTTTCCGCGCACTTGAAGCGGTTTACAGCCGATCGCCGCTTATCGGGTGTCGATCGCGTATCGCCATCATAAAACGCTCATATCGGGCAGGAATGAACCGAATGCTAAAATATAAAATCGTAATAAAGGCCGAGTCGGGCGCGTAACCGCGTACGTAGGTAGTACGAGTACTTATTAGTATTTGGAGATAAAATGAAGTTGGCCCGCTTTGGGCAATTTATTGGGGTAAGTTATGGGCGGCGCGCGGGCTCGAGCGGCTAATTTATTCGCCGTGCACATAAATTACTTGATTATGAATTCAAGTTAGCTCCACTGAATTGTTTGTCTGTTGTTGTAAGCAGCGCTTTTGTGTAACAAACAAGGATATTAGAATTTACCAGATTCTTGTCTTATAGTACCGCGCATAAATTACGATTTGTATGTAGACGCGAGCAGGAGAAATGGTAAGAAGTTTTAAAAGTGAACAAGAGGCTTCGTTTTGTCGCTTCTTCGCTGAGAAGAAGCGGTTGACAAAACGGAGGCTTAATGGTAACATTGTCATTAAATCTAATGCTTCGTAAAAAAAAGACAAATGAGCAGTGAAAGTAGAGACAATGTAATAAAAAGCAATAGTAGGGATTATGTAGAACACCAATGGTAATGCGGAGTTGTTTGCCAGGCGGTACTAACGCGCCGCAAGTCGCTGCAGCGCGGAATAATCGCGGATACCCATAAAAGATGTAATTTCAGATAAGCTGAAACAGACGAGCCCCGCCCCCTACCTCCCGCCCCCCACCCCTCCCCCTAGCTGCCTACTTTCTAATGACTAATTATTATGCTGTGCGTTCCGAGCTTTAACGTCAGCGAGTGAAGCCTACCTCCTATACTTGGCTACGTTTTGCGCCACGACTATGTTTATCTGTAGTGTACGGATGTACCGTTACTTGGCACTTTTCTTTTACTTTTCCGAAGTTTTCCCGGCGGTTTTGCAGGCATTTTCATTTGTTATCCAATGTACTTTTAAATACTAACTCAACATGCTCGTTGAGTTATTATTTTACGAAGACTGATTGATTCACTGGTTGCTACATTCAATTTTCATCTTTGTTTCGACAATTCAAAAGTGCCTGTAACTGGCCTACTTGAAATAATTTTATGATGATGAATGTTGTTTTTTTTTAGATTTGTTGCTAGCTTGCTTTTGATTTAGATTTGATTTGATCAGTAGGGCTATTACGAATCTCTGTTGACAGCTGAAAATGATAGTAACTGGGCTCAGTGTCTATCAATTAACGGTCAAAAGGTTAGTTTCGTATTATGTATGACCCTGTTAGTCACCGTAAAGTGGTATCCACTCAGTGTGATACGTAATACCAATATTCTGACATTCACGGTTGTAATCAAAGTTCGGTGTACAACCGAAGCTTGATAGTCACTGGATATCAGGCCCTGCAGGTCGTGCAGGTCTAATTTGTATTACAGCGACTATCCGTAAAATTGATTTTATTTTTCAATTGGACTTACATTTTCAAATTGGGAGTAGTTTCTATTTGAAGGGCGTGTATTTGTATTCAATTTTCCTGAGTTAGTCATTCATAAATAGTGTCAAGAGGCCCTTTTTTTTCGGATGGTTAGTGAGTGTCAGACTTTTACTGACTAAAACCCATTCATGTTCCTTCATCGCCCTTTGTGTTCCGGGGCCACAGTATCTCATTCGACCAGTCCCGCAGCCCCGACAGTCCCGCAGCCCCGTGTCAAGAGGCCCTTAGGCGGCATAAAACCTCTGACACCAGGTTAGGTTAGGTGGCACTAACCTCACGATGAAGAAGAAGAAGAAGAAGTGTCAAGAAAGTGTAAAAATGATCATGACAAGTTTTATTACAATTGTGGAAACTGCGTTTAAAACTCAACGAAGAAATTCGACGCCATTAGTAACCAAGTTGGTACATATTTTGACTTTGCCAACAGACAACAAGACAAATTATGGGTTCTCCATAACCTGACGATGTATTTTTACCACCTTTACATATAAAACTTGGGCTCATGAAAAACTGCGTGAAAGCAATGGACAGGACTGGACTGGTGATGGCTTTTTATATTTGAAAGTAAATTTTGATAAACGCAAAGAATTTGAATTATTATTGAGACTTAGATTTAGACACACACATATAAGGAAAAACTTAGTGATTCGGTAAAATCCAGATTACTGTTGGACATTACAATAGGCCCAAGCAAAAATCAGAAGAAAATCTCCAGAACACAATTTCATCTTGTTTATTAAAATTTTCAAATCAATAAAGTTATTCGTAATTGAAATATTCTAATACCATTTCTATTATCACTATTATTCACTATCCTTGGACTGCCTATGACTAGGCAAAAATTTTCATGTTACATACAAAAAGTGTTATTTTGTTGACCAGTGTTATATTAAAATATTGTTATTAGCCAATATGTCATACCAATATTAATAATTTCCTATGAATGAACAAGAATTCCTTCCGCTGAAACAACGCTAATGTGGTTTTAATTGAAAATTATTATGCTCGGCGCCTCGGCTTCGCATGAGAGGCATTTATCGAATGGTAAGTTCCGATCGCCGATATGGGCATGAATAACTTGTAATTGATAATGAAGTTTAGCTGCTTATGACAGTAGGATGGTGGTGTGGAGGGGCGCCGGCGCCTGCGCGATGACGCCGATAGGGGGCGCCGGCGGCGACTGCGCCGATGTATGATACCGGCATTACCATAAGGCTCGCACACTGCTTCTCTGCAGTCTGCAGCTCTATCTGTGATTACAAGCTCTAATGTATTATTGGGTCCTCGCTAATAATTTGTTAGATACGTGAAGATCATTGTAATATGCTATTATAGGGGAAAATTGTGAAATAATGCATAGGTAGCAACCCAATTAATATTCTATGGTGATTCGCGAATTTATCGTGTGAACAAACAGAGAACTATTTCTTAACGTACCTATTCGTACACTTATGTTTACACAAAAAAAAATGGTTTAAACAAAATCCTCAGAAGAAAGTTGTGTGAAAAATGAAGAAAAATTGTTTAAGTATTTAGTAGTACGTCATACAGTGCACGAAAAATCTGGAAACATAAATCTCTCTAAATACTTGGTACACCAAATAGTTATAATGTATGAATGGATGGATTAACTAATGTTCTGAGAATTTCGTGCGTACTGAAAATATAGTAGCGCGTTGATATATTGATACCTCTAACATCTTTTGTTTATTAATCTTGTAAATCACCTACTACTACACTTTTAAAAGGGGATCTAATAAAACAAGGTTACTAAACGGCTTTATTATTCATACTAATGTTAATATTATTCCGACTCACATACGACGTAACTTTCCGTATTTCCTTTTCAATTAGAGAAGGAAGAAATACGAAAATGACGTGAACACATGGCGGTGTGCGTGGGCCCAAGATGGCGCTCGGCAAGTAAATCGTCCGAATTATACAAATAGCGCTTGCCTAACTGCACCAGCGTATTGGCATATGTTCGTGACTAGTTTACGAGTGCTTCGACATTGCATATTAATTGGTGTCGCTATCGAGCCGCGCATCGCTGCGACCTAGCTGCCTCCACTATCCGTGCGGACGACGACCATACGTTGTGTAGATACGTGTTCTAGCCAAACATATGCGCCTGATACATGCTGCTCTGATTTCTACGTAAAAAAATGACCTGTCCGACAAAATGGACGCTTTTATGAATAATAGTTTCATAAACGAACGAGTTTTACATTATATATTAAGTAAACATACAAGAATTGTCACAAATTATAATTAGGTTCGTCATTAAATCTTTTAATTGCCACAAAAAAAGTTAATTTATTGCCTGTCTTACAAAACTTGAGAGTTTCCAGTTTCCTATAGCTGAAAGGTCGGGAAATGTCAGCAATATAAGTATGCAAACATCTCTCATACTAGCAACTGCATAATTAATAGTGCGCGATACAGTTGAACAGGCACATAATTAAATGCTCGATTTTATCTCATTTAAATTATAATTAAATGACTTCTTTATACTTATTAATGTCCCATCACATTTTATTGGGAGTTACCTGCTGATTCATTTCTTATTGTTAAATTGTGTTTTCGCATTACCTACGTCATTGGAGCTCACTTGTTGATAAAAGCATTTGCGCACCTATTAGTTCAGTTTAAATAACAATTGATACTGATATAAAAATTGCGTATTTGTAAATATTTTCTATTAGGTGTAGCAAAAAAGACCAGAGGTTAAGTGCGTCACTCCTATACATTCCTATATAGGAAAATGATTGTGTAGGTATCTTTCTGAAAAAACACAATGCTATATTTGTAACTTATCGTTGAATGGTAACTAGAGTTGTTGGTCCGTTGGCCACTGTCAGTGCAGGTTAGACTAATGCATAGCTAGCTCTGTGATAGAGCGAACGCAGTCTAATATGCAAATGTATTTAAATGCTAAGCCCTCTTCATTACGCCGGTATCGATCTTAGATATACAATTTGTAACTCGATAGGTGCATAAGTCTAACGAATCTCTAGCTAATACCCCTTGTTGAATACGTTCAGTATTTATGTAGCTAAATTTGGTTAGAGGTGGGTTAGGTGCAGGGATACATGCAATGTTTTTAGAATATAAGGCATAGATAACTGTACTTTTAACAATGATTGAAGGATACTATTATCATTATATTATTAATATTATTCCCTTCCGATAGGAGAAGGAAGGACCTGGTTCGCACAAAGCCTCAAAACTAGACATGTTTTTGCTAGTCGATTTTATGTTTTTAGGACCTTTTCTGTATAATAGACTCAACAAGAAACTAAACTTCTATTGTCTAACTTATAGGAAATGTAGTTTTGTAATATCGGATTATTTAGCGATACTTAATTACACGGACACAGAAAAACTTCTAGAAGTCTTAGTTTGATTATTGTTACTTAAATTAGTTTAATGTTTTTGTACCTATTTGATTTTTGTTATAGTTGTTAATAGATTTATTTCATTTTTAAACTTTAACTTTCCTAATTAAATTATGCAATGTAAAGTGATGGCCTGAAACACAGGTAAACATAAACCTAGATCAGGCAGGTCGCTACCTAATATTTGAATTCGAAATTATCGTCACTTGCAACTGTTATAAATATTTTAGTTATAGTTTACTTACATGCACTAATTATACAATTGTCTGAAATAACTCTACTGCCCAAATGTACACATTTGTAATACCTACTTTTTAAATAAATTATTCTACTCTATTCTATTAAATAAACCTATATATTGTTTACTCTAACGCACCCAGACCTGGTCTGGTCTAATATATATATATATATATATATATATATATATATATATATATATTGTAGCAAATCTACTTGATCCTATCAAAATAAAAGGATATAAGCAGACTTGTACGTTTAAAATTTAAGAGGGGAAAATAATGAATTTACAAATGAGATAAAAAAAACAGCTAAAAAGACCTACCTATCACGCACTGTATGGAAGGTATGAAGGTGGTAGTTTTATAAATAACGCACTTTAGTTGGTGTCAAATCAGTTCTGCACTGTAGGAGAGGCAAGATCAGGCGTTAGGGTAGCTCTGCGAGACGGTCGCCAAAACAGTTCCAAGGATCTGGCTTCAAGGTAATTCTGCTGGAAGGGCGTCGTGCGGTTCTCCGAGACAAACGCCAGGGCAGGAACAAAGACAGTTTCCGAAGATCGGGAGTAGAGGTCCCAGGTGAATCTTTTAGTTGGATCACCTGGGAAGTGTGTACGCGTCAGGACATCAGCGTCTCCAAAACTGTTCACCTTTAGAGGGTGTGAACTCTAGTCTATGTGATCGTTGGCTTTTAAAAAACCAAGCTGTTTTATGGTACTTCTCATATGAAATCCAATGGTAGAATGAATGTGACGTTCATCAGCTCGTTTTCAAAGTAGTGTACCTTTCGAATTTTCGAATATTAGTTTTTCTTCTTGCGGCCATATAATCATCTCATCTGACAAGTGTAGTGGGCCTTCATATAACCATGAGTGCGTAATAATTTTATAAACAAAATTTTAAATTAAGTTATTTATTAAACAATCGTAATTATCTATAAAATACAATATTTCAGCTAAACACATTGACAAAAATAATTTAAATTATAGGTATAAACCAAAAAGTAACCATCATAGAGTAAGCTATTATGAAACTCTATGAGGAAAAAGTAACTGACAGTTTGCGAATCTGACATACCTACATGTAACAACTTGAAAAATTATGAATATTAATATTTTGTTTCATCTAATTCTATGAAAACGAATCGTATTTAGATCGATTCGCTGAGTATGTACAAAGAAAGCAATAAAAAGGTATGATAAATGGTATTATGAATGATAAATATATACAGTGCAAGTATAGCATATACTATAATATATACGATGAACGAAAGAGTGACTCTAATGCAAGTCAAACAAACAGTTACTTAGGCTCAGCCACTGCGTTAACCACCACAACCGGCGAATTAATTAGTAATCGTTCATAGTTTGATACTTTTCTCCAACAGAAACACAGGATCGTCTTATCATGATATTATCCCTTAGTTGCATATTGACGGCAACACTCGAAACTACTCTCTGATGACACTTGAGGAAAAAGTCAACAACTGTAATGCAAAACCTCATTGTAATTCATACTATTTAGTTCACACATCTTCTTAATCATGTCACATTAGCAGGTCCTTCACGTGCATGTTAATTATACTAATTAACCCACAACTAAAATCTATACACAGCGAATTAAAAGAGAAATTCCAACACAATTAGACATTGCTTTATACTGGCAACATTAGTATTCTAACATGTAGCCGCGGCCCAATCAGATTAATCTTAAATATTTATTGCACATAGTGTTGCCAGGTTTGTGAAATTAGTATGACGATGGTAACCCGATGGTGGTGGAAATGGTAAGCGTTGCGCAGACGTGGGTGGGCTGCCAGCTCCTGATTAAGACATGATGAATATTAATCTGCGCCTGCGCAGCGGTGGTTGTCGATGTTCTATGTGAACAGCCACCTTCAGCAGTCACCTTCGGTTATGCTGATTATGAGGAAAGTTCAGTTTTGGTAGTGTGAAAATGTGAGGATACGAGTTGGTGAGAAGTTGATGCATAAATAACCATGTGGACAATATGAATAGTTACAAAAAAAAAATGAGTAACCTTATTTAAAATTCATACAGTGATCAAAATGATCAACTCATTTCGGAACATCACAGATCACTTCGATTAGGCGTAGACAAAGATATTGAATAGATGACAAATATTCTACTATCCATTCCCTAGTTATGCAATCAATTAAAAACGTTACAGTCGATAACAGTGACGTCGTCCATAAATTAAAATATATACGCAATTATTTATTAGTTCAAAAACATTTTGACAACTGCATTGAATTAGAATATCAAAAGTCGTAAAGCTTTTGAAATGCTCCTAAAAAGAAAACTATTTGATGTTACATAATTAACACGGATAGTTAACATTCAGAAGATCAAAGGGAGAATTAAAATGTTCGTGAACGTTCCGAATATTAATGGCCGAATAAGGAATTGCATCATCTAGTCATAGATCACGTAACGAGTAGAAGACTTCCCCTTCCGTATCAGGGACCTATTAGTTTCTAGCTAATCCTTAACCTACAGCGAAGCTAAAAAGAACAAGAGGGACTCTGCCTCCACCTGTCGTATCTGATAAAAGTGTTTTATTTAAATTTCTTTGGTTGGCGATTCAAAAACGAGCACAAAGTTGCATTTGTGTCTTATTAAATGAAATTTATAGTTTGGATATAGTTGCTGATTGACCTCGGTCACTGGAAGGATAACAAGTTCGCATGAATGCTAAAAATGAGCTTTTCTACATAATATTTACACATGTACATAAATAAAGCAGCCCAGCTTCGCACATGTGCTGAGACGACATTGCTTATTTAAATAACATTGTCAACTTTGATTCGACAAAATAAAGACAGTGAAATAAAGAGCTGTTCGGTGTAATACTTTCGTAATTGTACACCGTATAAAATGCGCAGACGTGTTCAAGATCAGAGGTGCGAAAAAGGTGTTTACTTAAGTAAATAGGACATTAAGAAGATGCCAACAAGTTTCCAAGCCCATGATATCACTATAAATAGCATACAACAATGCACTATAAATAAAATACTACTTAATTTTATGTCTAAAGGCCGAATGTTGTGCAAGGTGCGCGTACGCACGTGCCCGTCGCCCGCGGCTTCACTACAATATCTGTTCCGAATTCAAATTCGTGTCATACATCTTATGCTTAGGCAACAATAACAACAACAGAAATTATGTAAACTGAACTCTAGAACCCCCGCTTAAGGATGATTTGAATAATAATGTAAAAGGAAATGGATATTCAAAATAATATCACCTCGGGGTTAACGATTACCGGTGCGCGCATGCGCCACAGATGGCGGGATAAACCGACGTTTGTTTCCGCAGTGATATCTGAATTAATGGCGATACGAAATGCTCGAAAGGTGCTCATTAACATGATTTATGCAAGAGAATATGTTTCTTATGCAGGCCCTATTGTACTGATTAAAGTTTCGAAACGAACCCTGTTGAAGGCTCTACTCAACAAATTAATACGCTTTTTCGGTCAGTGATATCTTTTTGAACGATAATATTAATTTATTTACAGGCGCAGTATTTAAATTAGATATTCCACGATGACAATTTGTTTTATTTTATTTTTCGAAGTTCGTTGAGTTCAAGTTTCGTAGTTTTTTTAGGATATCCGTTGCAACAAAATGGTAATTTACATACACTGCTTTTATTTAATTAATATCTACATCGTTAGCAAAACCAATGCAACCTGCAGCATGTCGACTAAGTACATACAAATGTACATTCAGAAGAGATTCGAAGGAGAGAATAGACTTTCACCGCGGTAGACGAGATATCCATGCAATGGTTAAGCAAGGTTGTGAAGACTGATCATGATCAAATCTCTGATGTCAGCAGGCAATTTCTCTTATACTTTACAAAGTTGATAATAAAGGAACAATGTATGAAGACCAGAGATTTGTCAGATATATATACGCTGATCTCCCTGTACCTCTGGTCCTCTCAAGCAGATGAAGACGCCAGATTTGACTCTGTGGATAAATAACCAAACAAACATAACAAGTAGTAAAACCTTTAGACAGATCGAACGCAATTTTTGCCATCATCACAATCATAAATTACCAAAGAAAAAAAAACTTGAAAACATAACGCGAATACGAGCATATACTTCTGAATTAACAGAAAGACATCAATAGGCCACAATCGCAAGGTTGCTGTAGTATTCAGCTGATACAGATAAAGCGTTTTCATGAAATAGGTAAGTGCATAGCTAAAGGTTGGTGGTCGGATAATATTTCGCGGTATTAGGCGGCGGGTACATGGATGTGTAGCGAGGCGGGTCTTGCCGGCGCCGTCCATCTCGCGGCTCGTCCGCTCACTGAGTACATTCCCGTGTAAGTTTTTACACCTATTATTTAATGTGTCGGCGAGTAAAGTTCGGTACGTGAGTTATAAACTCGCTCGCGCCTCTCTCGCCCCTACTTTATAGGTATTAACGACTTGTCCGAGAGTTTTCTTATAAATAAATTTGAAGGGTAACAAGGCTCGCTTTTGTCGGATTAGTAGAGTGGATCTTGTTTCACTTTGTTGCGGAGCCTCTCTATCTTTTTTAATGGAAAATTTATGAGGAATTTCTATAGGCTGTGTGTGTGAATATAGACTGCGTTCATGTCTAACTTTCTGTGTACTCGCTGATATTATGATGGTACTAAAACAATTAGAATTAGTGCTAATTTCTTGACAGTAAATGAGTTGTTTTCCTTCGTAATTGTAGAGCAGCATTTAATATGCGGCAGCAAACTCGTAAAATTAAAAATAAGTCTTATCTTTTTCTGGCAGTAAAACTGAGTACTTTTAAATGTTCCATTTGCGCAATAATTTTCCTTTTAGTCTAAAAATGGGTACATTTGAGAAATGGCGAGCGGAATCAGTGAATCACGTGACATTAGACCATAAGGCGTAGTGCGCACTATAAAAGCGGGACGTACGAGTATGTTAAGAGCACTACCTGTAAAATATCAGAGCAGTAAAGTAAATGCACTGCTGGTGAGACAGAGGACGTGCTTCGTACTTCTAGCGACTGTTTAAGACAAAATAGCCTCATATTTCATCGTGACATACTTTTACATTTTCTTTTAGTGAAGGAAATGGACTTTTTATGACCCGCATTGTCTTAGTAAAGTACTAGTACAAGTTCCCGGGATATTGCCAAACGGTTGGTTGACTTATCACATGACCAGAGGTCTGGCCTTTTTTTGGCCAAAGAATCAGCATTGCCATCAAACTTAGCAATGCTGCCAGCCATCTGGGCACTTTTCCTATTGACAGCGATGTGGACGACTTTTTGACGCCCTGGTAATTCTTTTCCCATTTTGATAATTTGTATGTAATGTACATCATGGTGACCAAATCTTATAGAGCGCATGCTTATTTATTGACAAAGCGAAACGCTGCCTGTTTACGTAGTACCTACCTACTCAAAAACGAGCCGACAAATTCTGGAAGCAGGCCCTTCTAAAGTGTTCAGAAATAACTATCGCCTCTACCCGAACTCTTTAAGGTCTCCAGGGTAGCCCGCGAAATTCAAATTTTCTTACGTTTTTTGCAATTTGCAGGTGAGTTTCAGGTTGTATGTTGATTATTTAAAGGTGCAGGAGTGAATTTTACCTTGAAAAAGTCATTTCTGCACTTTTATGCGCTTGGAGTATTGATGATTTTGATGATTATAATTCTGTAACTAGGTACAAACGTGTTACAGCCGCGAATCATATTTTATAGTAATAATACCTTAAATCATCAGCAACAACAGTCAGCTGCACATCCCCGGCATGTGGAATACACTAACTGGACCGAAAAGTTAGATGGCTACATCGCCATCATCGTATTTTTAGGGTTCAGTACGTCGGTGGCGCACACGGTGGAGGTGTGCCCCGCTTGGGTGGAGCGCCGCCGTGTCCTCGAGGTGGCGATCGGCGGCGGCGACCTCTCGCTTCCGGCCCTGGTTCGTGCCATGGTCCGGAGCGAGACGGAATGGGACGCCGTCACCTCCTTCTGCGAAGCAGTCATGCTAGCGAAGGAGGTGGCGGAACAGGACAGGGAGAGATCCTCACGTCCCGGCCGTCGCGGGAGACGCCCCGGGCGTCGGGGGCCACGTGGTGGCTTCCAGCCACCGTAGGCGCGAGCCTGTGGACGGGGAGCTATGGGCTAGCTCGCCGTCCGTCCGTCTCATGACGACAGGCCGTGTCGACGGCGCGTTAGTGTTCCACGCGCGCCTCAAAGAGAGTCAGCAACAGTGAAGGGGTCCGCAAGGGCCGAAGCCTGCCGGGGCTGCGGGACTATTCGAAAGAGATACCGTGGCCCCGGAACACAAAGGGCGATGAAGGAACATGGATGGGTTTTAGTCAGTAAAAGTCTGACACTCCCTCCTGCTCAGCCCAGAGCGGGAGAAGTCATTTGATGATTTCCCATCCTAAAAAAAAACAAAAAAAAATAGGGTTCAGTACGTCCGAATGAAAAATGGAACCCTTATAGGATCGTTCGTGTGTCTGTCCGATTTGCTCCGAATCTGATCAGTTTTAAATGAAAGTTGGTACACGTGTGAATATTATGTGACCCAAACACGGACGTGCATAGGAAATAAATTAATTTTTAAATAGCGGACACTTTTAAGGAGCAAAGTAGGTTTTTTAAAAGACTGTACCATAATATTACATAAGCAAAGCAAGAGTCTGTTATTCAAGTAAGTAAATAAAAACTGACCCCACTTTTCTTCGAAACTACTGAGCCTAAGATTGTACACACTCTAATAAGGTTATTCGGTAATTTTTGTTGTGGAGAAGGTGGAGAGGTAGAAACATTCCAAAACAAACTTGGAAAGTTCGATTTCTCCAAAACAACCCAGTTTAGACCCCAAGTCAAAATTATTGCAAATTAGGTCAAGTATCACCCATTTCGAAGAATGAATCTAATCCAATCTCCCTTAAATGACAGGTAACCTGTAAGAAGTCTAAGGTCTTAAAATAATATAAGGTAAATGTCATTATAGGTCAATCTTAAAAAAGTTTGTACGCATTTAATCACCAAATGTACACTTTTATTTGTGATCAGTTATTCCCGAAACTTATACGTTAAAGTAACTCGACACTTTCCTTGGTTACCCAACTTCCTGAAACTTCTGAATCATCCGGTTTCAACAAACCACGATTTCTTTCAGATTGGGGCTTTACTGTTATGGGCTGGCTTACACATTTTCTTGTAGTTATTCTGAATCGTAGCCTAAACTCTAAAAGCATAAACATACAAACGTTAAGTACAGAATGGCAATCTCTTATGAGCTTCACAAATTGATACATTGATATTAAGAATGTAATGCCAGATTGTAGTCTACGCAATCGGCGTAGCTAAGACGTAGACGTTCGAACATATTCCATAATATGACACTACATAGCAGCTGCATAGTGGACTGAGTACGGACTCGCACCACCACATAGCTGCGTGTAGATACGGAGCCGCTACAGGAATGTCGGGTAGCAGCAACGCAGCCGCTTAGCCTCGTGTAACCGTTCGTAGCAGAAGCGGCAACACGGTGCCTTTACGCTGGCGTTGCGTAGCAGCTCTGGACCCGCTGCGCAAGGGTCGCGAAGCAGCTCGTAGCAACAGCAGTGCCGCTACGCGGGCATTGTTTGGCCGTGCGTAGCAGCAGCGTAGCCGCTACGGTAGGGTACCTAGCAGCAGCAGATCCGTTTCACATTGCACCGCTTTGCCAGCGCCGTCGTTAACAGCAGCGCACGCTACTGTAAAGCCACGTAGCCAACGTTAGCGCCGCGTAAACTTTAAATTAAAATTGTCCACGATCATTTACTGATGTCCTAGGTTTTGTGACCATTTGCCTAGAAAAGTACATTCAAGAGATAAAATTATAAGTATAGATGAGTTTTTTGATTTTAAAGCAAGTATATAAATTACTAAAAATCAATGAGCACACGTGGCGATTACGTAACTTGCATTGCTTTTTGGCGGCGTTAGCGCATTTACGCTGGCCTAACGCGCATAAAAAGGCTCTCAAATTTTGGGAAACAACCACTCTAATGATTATAAAATGCTACCTTTAACCGATATTGCTCCAAAGGTATATTGGCAAGGACTGTTAAACAAGTACCAGGTTGATTTACACAACAAAGTAAACGGGGAACAATTAAAGTAAATTGTAATAAATATACCTACGAGTAAGACAACGTCGTCGCACTTCAGTTGGTTCGGATCATAAAACTATTTTTATCCAATGAGACGAGGCGACGCGACATATTTAGTCAGTTAAGTAAAGTAAAATATAATAACAATAGATTCTATTCTTAGTACCCAGGTTATTACCAACAAAAGCGAATTTATGAGTGCACTCTCAAAGTTTCAAATATCCTTAATGGAGCAAGAGTGAGCCGTTTTACATCTTCCCCCACAAACTGCATTATAATGTCTGTACCAGAAATAACCGCACATAAATATAAAACAATGTGAAACCACTTAAAGCGAATAAAATACACGTCGACTTCAACTCAGTAAAATGAATTTATTAATAACGGAGACAATGAACGTCTGAAACAAACGTTTCACTTTTTGTATTTTTAATTGTCCTCCGGACGACAGCGAAGACGCATTAGAAGAACGAAAATAAACCGGGGATCATATTGGACAGGCCCGAGCGGGCCGGGCCGGCTCCGGCACTGCGCCGGTACCGAGTCGGCTCCGCACCGGCCGCGCCCGCGCAGCCGCCGTGCTCGGCGCACGTGCGACGCACCTTACTCACTGTCCGATATTTTCGTGTTAACATGTAGTAAAGCTGTCACTAATTAAAAATACTTCTGGAACCTCTGCCGCAGATATAATTATTGAATTGTAATTTCGCGATGTCTCTCGTGTATAGTATGGGACGCAGTTCTTAGATGATATCTTTTACGTAATTAAAAATCTTGTCGTGACATTCAGAGCCGGGCTCGCCCCCGCACTCCTCGACTCCTTCAATATTGTTGGCGATTGAATCGCAATTAAATGTAACGAATCAAACTACACTTTATTAAAAGGGCTGATAGCTCAAAATGGAGAGTATATCGCGAGGCAGAATCGAACGTGCTCCCGTCGAAATGCCAACCATTTTATTTATTCGCCTTAATTATGTATCTTGTCTTAATTTACGATTGGATCATACGATAATCTGAAACGTAATTTATAACAGATGCCTAGGTATTCGAGTCGTGTCCATAACGAGATTTAGGAATACGTAGATGACGTCGCGTTCAGTGCTCGGTGTCGCGATTAAAATATATTATCGACATTCATTGGCATTTTGCAATTAAGTGCGCGCGCGGATAGCGGCGAAGAACGAGCAGCGAACGCTCGATGCGCGCGCTTCGATAGCGTCATCGCGTTTAATTTCGTTATGTGTCGATGGCATGACGGCCGGCCGACATCTCGATACGGCGACTGTCCGCAGATATCCCTTAATGAAAGTAATGGAGGTTTATTAACGATCGTCGACTACTCTTCTCGCAATACATACTTATAGTAATAGATAGGAAACGAAGGCGAAACGTGCGAGCGAGAACAAAGAAAGCCACATTTGCTAATTGCGGTTTTGCTCGTGTCGTGCGCACGGAGGCTGGATCGTGAGCTCCGGAGATATGACGATAACACATTCATAAATAATTAGAGCGAAATTTTCTCATTTGTAAGACGACAGTCATGATATTTGGTAGCAGAGTCTGTTCTCGGAACACTCAGATCTCGATAACAGCCGCGCCGACACGCTTGCGAGCCGCTCATTTTACTACAACGATGACTGCATTGACAAGCTCAGCTATGTGTATGTTAGAACAACACGAAGTCGAATATTGTCGGAAATATCAAAACAGACAACCATAATGAACAATTCGATTTCTTATAACCATCAGCCAGCCAAGTGAACTGCTAGGTCAGCTATTGAACCAGAGAACAATATAAAAAGCAAATGTGAGGTGAAACGCTGTGGGCTCAGTCACGGTTGTCGGAGCCTCGCCATGACAAGGTTCAAATTTCCACTTCCGCTCGATCCATGAACAATCGATATTGTTATCGCCGACTCTTCATTATAAACCAAACAAAAATAATTATACGAAACGTTGGATCAACAAAAAAAAAAATCGGGTACCTACGCATTCACGTTTTAATAACGACATCGATAACAAATTAAGCATGTTTCATTTCCCTAAACCGAATGTTATCGAAGGCATCGTAAATCATCCGGAAGATAAAAGGCTTTAATTGAAAGAAAAAAGTCTGCAATACAGTGCTTGGATTCTGCTCAGTCACTCTGCACAGATTAGAATTCCGGGCGTAGCCAATTATTGCAGTACGAAATTTATTGGTTTCGGGTATCAGTTGAATGACGGTTTTCAAATCGCTGGTGATCCACTTATACAGATCATGAGGTAACATCCAGCTGCCGATCATACCAACAGTTGAAAGATATCGCTCGGCTCTTTGAGTCACACACACACACTTCACACACACCATCGCACACACACACACACCACTTCACCAACACCACCACCACTCACCACTTCATCACACTTTGTCTATTATTTAGTAAAAAGTAAATTTTTCGTAACTTCCTTGATCGATTGAAGCGACGTTTTTGCTGCAAAAAGTAGCGATGACATAAAAACAAACAGTCTATCGGGCGCATAAATTAAAATTTCCGCTTGCAGATAGTAATGGCCAATCAAGCATAAATATTGTTGGGGGATTCGACTGTTCGATATTGTGTTATTGCTAGCATTGTTAGGAATATTATGGGGCTTATTTATGGGATAGAATTTTGTTTTTATGATTTAAACTACACTTGTTTTGTGCCAGTAACAAACGTGTCTTTTTTAAAGTAGAGTAAGTTATTTTTGTGAGGATGTGAAACATGTACCAAGTACAGCCACTATTACACTGTTCCACGGTGGGTTTATCCGGTGTATAACTCTCAATTAGTTTTACTGCACATCATATTCATTTGAGAGTGCACTTCCCTTGATTAGTGGAATGCTCTTTAAGGGCCAAGGTGCCATTAAAATAAATAAACAACTATCCGAAACAATTCCAAGTGTTAAGTGTGTGGTGGCTATCAAAAATTACCAGATAAGCGTCGACAATGCTCGGCTGGTGACTTATGAAGTGATTAAAAAGTTGTGTACAGACAGCAACACCAGTGACTCACGGAATATTTTCTTTCAGTAAACGACACTATTTTTTTTACCTAGTTGTGGACGAAATTAAGATATAATAACGTTCATTGTCACCTGTTTTTATGTAGTGATAAAAAGTAAAATATTATGTCACACTTCAAATAAGTAATAATCGCTGCACTTGATTGTGTAACACTTAAAAAAAGAATGCCAATTATTTTGTTGATGTACGGTATGTTTACGTTTAAATGACCATTTATATATAAAATCTGATCAATTAGCAATAATCTAGTGAATTGAAATTGTTACTTTTTTCTGAAACTTTCACTGCGCTACGTAAAATTTTATTTTATTTTTTGCTGATGATGGAGAATTATCAGGTTAACCAGCGAACAAATTGTTGAAATATTGTACACGGACACCTGACAAGCTGGATTTATCAATTATATTTTATTACTTTCAAACTCGTTCATGCGTGCATTGACTGAGCGACGGCCATAACGGCTGACGTTCACGGTAAAATACACATAAAAATCGCCAAAACTGATTATGAGAGAAATATGGATTGTAATTTACATTCGGAACATATTAGCGACTCAATCCTGCTTTACACGGTTTTAAGTATTTGTCAAAACATCGAGATTTGTTAACCATAATTATGTTAGTAATTTCTGGAATAAATCTTCGAAATTATGGTGAAAAAGGGGTCAGAATAAGAATTAGAAACAATTTAGTTGTCACTCGAACAGACAAAAAACTAAATTTATATTTAATTGAAATGAAAACATTTGTTTAATTCGTCTGCATATTTGAAGCGTGAGTCCATTGTGAAGATTCCTTAAGGCCCGCGTCCACGGTATCGGCGGCTAACTTTACGCGCGCCCTATTACGCCCAGAGATAGCCACAATCGGGTAACAGCCACCATGACATCTTTATGATGTTTCAAAAACCATTACTAACGACACCTTTTTAGTTACTTGCGATAGGAGCCCACCAATGGCTTGAAGACAAAACGATTTGGTGTCAACGGCACCTGGGCGGCCCACTTGTGGCCTGCTAGAGTAATGCCAGTAATGTAATCCATATATCCATCTATATACCTACTTAATATTATAAATGCAAAAGTAACTCGGACTGAGTTACTCTTGCATGTATATCTGTGTGTAACCTTTTCAAGCTTTAACGGCTGAACGAATTTCGATGATGATTCTATTAAAAAGTATATAATATTCAAAATTTATAAATTAAAAAATAGTATATATATATAAGTTTTATCCCGGTATTACGTTTCCGTAAGAATACTTACGTGAACGGTGACGGTGACGGTGAATCCGTGGGCAATGGTTGATTTTAAGTAAGATTATTTTCAAAAAGTCTGCCGTGGTCAACATATAAACAGTCAGCAAGATGGTAGCTGGGCTGACTGCCCCGATTGCAACAAGAGCAATCGTTCCAAACCGTTTCGTGTTTGCAACAATCAACAACAAAGGACTGATGTAAACTTTTCGTAGCTTACTTATATCAATTTATTATAAAATGTATTTTTGTCTGTATTTAGTCTGTATTTTTGTCTCTAGGTCCACAGGGCAGGCGAACCAGACCCTCATTGAAGCTATCATAAGTCGCGGACTTGTCTATGAGTATCTACACTCGAATGTCACGGAAATTACTACTTTTCTCATCTGCTTGAAGTTAGGGAAAATTAAAAGATATACAAACTGGTTTTCAAACATAATATCACAAACATTTATCTTGATCGAAAGTTATGAAAATTATGATGTTGTTTTATTGTTATGTAAACGACCTATAAAGTGAATAAATGTTAAGACACGAACCATGTCTATTAAGTTAAATTTTACTAAGAAACCCATAAACCAGCCAAGCTATGTCCCTTTTACTATGACAGATAACTACCTAATTAAGTCTTCTATTAATTAAAAATCCATCGTTATATTTGTTTAAATAATTCATATTTTTTATCTGTTATTAGCATCTGAGCTACATCTCTTATCTCAAAGCCGCATTCCAAGAAGAATCTGTGAACGAATACATTTTTGTTTTATAGCCCACTTTATATTAATTTAATATTATTTATTGCCTTGATATCGGGTCAGTTTTGTGTTTTTAGTACCTATTAAGCATATACACACAAGTATTATTCTATTCTCTTTAGGAGCTTGCAAAATAAATTTGTTTTCGTAAATATCCCGTTTTCAGTGTTAATGATAATGTTAGGGAGGAGCTCGTGGCTAAATAATAACAGCCGCTCGGACCGATCTTTAGGTTAAGCTGTGCTTGCCCAGGTTGGTCTGTGGATGGGTGACCCCCCATTACATACCAAGTTTCCTCCGTGCCTCGGAAAGCACGTTAAGCAGTTAGTCCCGGCTGTCATTTGTAGATCTTTAACAGTCATTAGAGGTAGTCAGTGGCCCAAAAAGTCTGACAACTAGTCTTACCAATGGGTATCGTATTACCCAACACTAAGCTGGGTTGTGGAGGTCAGATAAGCAGTCGCTCCATGTAAAATACTGGTATTCAGCTGCATCCGGTTAGACTGGAAGCCGACCCCAATATACTTGGGAAAAGGCTAGGCAGATTATGATGAAATTAATAATCTTAGTGACCATGTAAGTTTAAAAACTTATATTTGTTTTTGATTATGTCTCGGTTCATAGCAAATTCTGTGTCTGAGTGTAGTTGAGGTGAGTAAACATAACTTGTAGAGGTGCTTGGTGGCGTTTAAAGAGCAGAACTATTTAAAAATGAATGTTGGAAATGAAATCAATACGTTTGAACGTTTGGTTGGCGAGGAACGGCGCGTTATGAGAACATAAATCTCTGACCTTACGCCGAGTATCCGTGCCCCCCTCCCACCCTCCTCTCCCCTGCTACCCCTACGATATAGTGGTGCACATCTGATGTTGTGAGAGATACCACTCAGCCCACTGAATTGAGTCTTATTCATTACGAGATAGTGTTGTGCAAGCCTTCCTGCGAGCGGGGGTAAGCATTCTACGATACACTCTGTTTATTCACATCTACTAGATCAAACTAATTAGCTACATTAGTTAGCTGGGGTTATAATAGGAAAATGGTGTGGAGCTTACATGAAACACGTGACATCGGAATTTGGTTTAGTTTAACATAATTTAACTGAATTGGTGTATTTTTCAATCAGGTGATTGATCTTCTTGTAGGTAAAAAAACAAACGATGATACTAAATACCTACACCATAAAAAACTTCATATCCTACAGATTGTCTAACTACCATAATAAACATGCCAAATATTGAAAAAATCTAATATGGTCATAATGTTAAATATTTATTAATTTAGTAGAGTTCCATGTAGTACCATTGCTTTAGGTATCTAATACACAATAAAAAAATATACCTATTATAATTTCAAAGACGGTTTGGTGACGGATAATAATACCAGCCTATTACTGTCCCACTGCTGGGCAAAGGCCTCTTCTCATACAGAGAAGGCACGAGCATTGATCACCACGCTTGCTCAAGACGGGTTGGTGATTTCAGACTTATATTAATTATAAGTCCAGGTTTCCTCACGATGTTTTCCTTCACCAATGTCTGTGATGTCCAAGATAAACTTAGAAAAATACATATGAATTGAAAAAGTCACATTGGTACTTGCCCGGATTTGAACCCACAACCTCATACATGGGAGGCCAGGCCTTAACCTCTGGGCCATCACGACATGTTTAATATATTTTTCCGACTCCAAAAACCGCTAAAAAGGAAAAAATAATATCAAAATCGGTTTATCTGTCCAGGAGCTATAATGCCACAGACAGACACACAGATACACTCGACACTTCAAACTTATAACACCCCTCTTTTTCGGTCGGGGGTTAAAAACAAACGAGTGTCCACCCGTAGTGATTTCGCTCAAGGGATCGAACGCGCAACCCAAATCATACGCTCTACCCCTGAGCTATGTAGGTCATGTCATACAATGTAAACAGCTGATCCAACAATATGGAGCATTCTCACATTCAGAAGTCGATACCATAATAATTATGTAGATTCAAGCGTCCGAAGACAAAAGTGTCGCAATCATTATATTCGGTTCCCATGAAGATGACATGTTTGTTTAATGGGTTTAAGCGACACACGTGGACATCATTTTCTAATTTGAATAATGACAACTTTCACCTCGTAACATAACATCGCATTTCAGTGAAAACAAATTTTCCGTATCTTTATCTTATCTGTTCAAATAAATCACACGCGGCTCAACCTGTTGTGTCATAACTATTAAACACGTTAAGCTATTTGACGGGTTATTGATTATCTAATAAGCTAAAATGATGGTTGTTCCGGACGTGAGTGTACTAGGAAACTAGGAGTTCGTCCGACAGATATGAGCAGGCGGGCAGGTTATATTTTATCGGAAGTAACGGCATCTAACGTACGGCCAATTTCATAATGCCTCGACCGCCCCCGCGCGCCCCAGCCGCCCCCCGCCGGCACCCGCTGCGAATGTGCCTCACTTATCAATTTGATATCGCGATGTGGAAACATAATGCGCCACAGATG
Source organism: Xestia rhomboidea (assembly GCA_963853795.1). NCBI lineage: Eukaryota > Metazoa > Arthropoda > Insecta > Lepidoptera > Noctuidae > Xestia > Xestia rhomboidea. Next base: position 11,758,783 of record OY970764.1, read on the forward strand.
AATCGATAGCGGGATATATGGAAACCAATATCAGATAACTTATTAACGCCACATTTAACAGTCTGACATTGTTTTTCGTGAACTGCAAACGTAGCATCGCTAGAGACGTCAATTAATTACAGTTGTAAACAAGCTGATTTAATCTAATCACAAATGTTTAATTAGCGATCATTGATGCATGTCAAAAAACGATCAGCTCAATTTCACAGTTAATAGTAAGCACCTAATTAAAAGCCCAGTGTATAAACCGTTGCGCACAAATAATAAACACAGCTAATCCCCCGTAGATTATAATAACACACAACGGTAAAACAGACGACTCACTCTGTCAAATAAGTCATCAGTGCGTCAGTTAACTCAATTACACCGAGATCAACACACGGCTACCGTGCATGATTAACAAGCTCACTCCACAAACAACTTCAAACTCAATATCTATACTGATAACCCCTAAAATTGTTTAACTAACCATACTCCCGGTAATCCTGCTTCATAAATCATTTAATAACACAAATGCACAGCCACACACTGAGCTATTCCTTCCGTTGTTGGAGTTATGATATCGATATGCAGACAAAAAGCAGCTCTAAATGTAACGAACGAAGCCGCGATTCAGAGTAACAAACTATCATTTTAAGCTTTTTGAAAAGTGTCAGTGAAATTATCCGCTAGTAGAAAAGCAATATGTGTGATTTATGTGTTAGAAACAATTCGAGCTCTATGTGGTCGACACAAAACGTATATTGCATGGCATGTTAGGATTGCCCTATATTGTGATGGTTTATCCGTCGTCCGGAGCGGATGCCACGAACTGCTGTCAACCCTTGACATTCGGGATAAGTTTGACGGATCATGCACCAAAATGATTTAGGACATTTGTGTTTAATATTGTCAAACAAATATGTTAACTGATCGTTCCATCTCCTGTTTCTAAAAATATGACCAATTTGTTAATAGTGTTATGACAGCATTCAAATTAATATTTGTATAAAAATTTGAATTTGTCATAAAATATCATATTTCATACACGTTATACATGATATGAAAATTAATATTAATAACAAAAACTCACGTCAGCCACTCCATGGAAACATAATACGTGATGATTTTGTAACTTTATCTCGCCCCGAACTAATAGCGCTGGTTAAAGCAATACCGTTGACAACACCGTTGACCTTTCAATCAACGCTAAGCAAATATTAACATTTCAAAATATCAACTGTATACGAGAACCGGAAAGTGGTCGTTAAAATGTGGACAGAGGCGCCCATAAAAATAAAATATTAATAATTAGTGGCTTGAGGTTAATAGTCCATTAGTAACGTGTTCGTGGTCGTCACTCAATAACTACATCAGGGCCCGTACACAGAACGTGTTAAAGCCATCAATGCGAGAAAGAGAAGAGGCTATACAGGAAGAATATTGCCCTATCTTTTTGCAACATTCAAATAATGGCTAAGTCTATATCATCATCATCATACAGCCCCAACGTTGCATTAAGCCTATTTGACATATGTCACAACTGCAACAAAAGTCATAGTCGCTGACATGTCATCTACATGTCAACAGATACCTTGCAGTTATGACTTTATATTAATTGCCTATAACAAGGCCATTAACGATTCAACAGGAGAACTATAGACTCCTGAAACACAGGATGTGGATGAGCTATGAAATTCAGATATCTTAGCTTACACCATAGGCGATGACCAAATTAAAAATATATCTACGTGAAAAAAAAAATGAGTGCCAGCCCTAACACGGCGCAGTGGTCTCTCGCACGGCTCTACCACTTCATCTCACATTCCGACTTTTATTATAATAAATAACATAATGATAAATTACATGCATTATAGCAACCATCTTAAACCATTTCATCACAAAATAAAACAGTTTCGACACCTGATTACATAATCCTATTGTACCTGCCCAGCTGTCCCGCGAAATAAAACCCAAGTTTCATAATTATGTTTATGAAATACTTTCATATCCATGAAGATTGAGCATAAATGACGGATCGAAAAGTGACGAAACGCTCCACTGAATACAGTTTAAAAACTATAGCAAAAAGATTTTCGTAATCAACGAGGTGATCTACTTCCCTAGTCGCAATATTAAATCGTACAAAAACAAGATAATAATTAAACCACCAGCACCGGTGCTTTCATTGGAGTAGCGGACAGGTGCGCCCGCGCAGGCCGCCACTGCGCCGTGCTCCGAGCTCCAACAAGACGACGACCACGCTCAGCGATAAGGAAAAACTATACCGTCACGTTCAATGTAAAAACAAATTATCAAAGAAGAAATAAAAATCTATCGAGGAAGCGGTCACAGTTGAGTGTATCCACAGATTATCCACAGCTCTATGAGTTGATTTCTTTCTTTATGATATCTTAGTAGAACGACGGAAACTAGCAGTCCTTGATTGTTTGATCAGTTTTCCAATAATTATTCCCTATAAAAACACCGGAAATGGAACGCTTAATCGATTCCGGACCGCGCCTCGTAGTGACGTGGCGTTTGATTACTGAAATTATATGGCGAGACGAATCGCTCCAACTTTGTTTTGTGTATTGTCGAACATGGCCTTCGATACAGGCGAAAAATAAAAACTAATACAACTATTGTTTTAGTCTTGTCATTATTATCGCCGGCTTTGAGGAAGTTAATTGACGCTTTCAAGGTGAGCGGTTTCTACCTACATCTTGTTTGATGGTTACAACAATTAAAGAGACACACAATCGGTTTGTTTGCCTTCTATCAATTCGCACAGCTACCCTTGGTTCACGCTTATTAAAATCCAATATCATTTCGGCGTGGACCGATGGACTCCAGTATGTCAGCTCTCAAAGTAAAAGCTTCATACTTTGTACACAAATGGTATTAGACACGCCACGTATAGAGTGTATCCCGTGTTCACATTAAAGATTGATGTCAGACGAAAAGATGGGGCCACTCTGCAAAATTTATCTCACATCTCCACTCCACCAATGACAAGAAAACTGTTACGGTTTGCAACGGTCTGAGTGTAACATTAAAAATTCAAGTCGTCTTACCCACTTGTGTGAGGGATTGCCGCATATTCGCCTTTGGACAGCATTTATATTTCCTTTGGCTACGGTTATACTCAGCATTCCGTCAAAAGGGAATTTCGTATTTGAGATTTATTTTTGTAGTGGTGTGCCGTGTGCGGTATTATTTATTTATGAAAGGGTTTTTGTATGCGTTATATATGGGACAGTTCGGAATTACATGAGATAAGTTCATAGAGACGCGTTTAACGTTGCTCCTCACTATGTGTGTCGGGTGGACAGTGTGACAAGCTGGTGTCACGTCATGCCTGCTATAGCTTCATTGTACATTTGCAATCATTCCTAAGTCACTATACTTAATTATCTTCTAACAAATTAGATTCTTAAGTCTCTGTATTTAATTGTCTACTTACGAGTCTTGTTTTAGCAGACACTGCCGCGAACATTAAAATTCTACGTTTGATTCTTAACCATTCGATGAAAAGCGAAAGCGCAAGTAATTGAATTTTTCTGTTAGAAAAATCTCAGATACAGCAGAGATTGGAATTGCGGACGCTAAAGGGCAATTGGCTCGCCCTCTATCACTTGGGACCTGATACCCTCCTCGTCGACAGTGCGTGTTAAACAACTCTGCTTGACCCTTTGGAATTCACAGACCTTCGATTACAAGTATTTAAATCGAATGTTGGTCAAAATTTACTTTAAACCAAATAACAAATACCTCCCTAGCGTTACTTCATTGGTTAAAATAAACGATGTGACATTGTGACCTTTTTATTACGAATATAATGGCGGCGACGAACCCGATATTTCCGTTTGATATTGTGCTCGTTTATTATTCGTTAAGTACAATCGATTACAACGTGCTTATGAAGTCATTTGATACGACACCGTACCGAATAATAAATGTACTTCATACGCGAGTGATGATCGTACCTACTTACTTACAAATTCTCATAAGACAAAAAATATTCTCTTAATGCCATGATAACACAAAGAAACAGGTTGTCAAATTCCACTTCTTAAATAACAACGTTCCAATAAGATGTTACGAGTCACCCAAAAAATGGAAGGCACAAACAATTTATCATAATGTGAACTTGTAGCAACATTGTGACAGTTTTTGTTGGGAGTGTACAATGAGTGTACAAGGTGTCGCTGCTACCACAATGTCCGGCGGCGCTGCTCGCGTCACGAGCCACTGCGCACCACCTCACAATACACGATTGGATTCAGGTGCTTTATCATATTTTAGAATAAAGAAATCAACTGACAGAACGGATTACTCATACCTGCGGCTTTTCTTACTGGATCAGATTGTGAAGATGAAATTCGAATGATGAAATGACCGCATTTATTTTGTGAATAGGCAGGAATTAGAGCGTTATATTATGCAAACGATTGTTATATGCAAACAGCAGCTATACTGTTCTATGTTTAAACGTGTAAGTAGATGTGCATTTAATTAGATATGAAACACTTTACATTTCAGGTACAGTCAGTTACAGAAGTGTAAACGTGCAGGTAAAGTTGTAAGCTATTAGTCTGAGCGGACCAAATTTGGAATTAAATGCGAGATAAATAACTATTTAGTGACGGATCTACGTAGTACGGGAGGTGTGCGCACGCGCCGATGGCTGCTACTGACAGATCGGAGAGTGGCGGCTGCACATGCGCCGGGTGACGGCTTCCGTTTCATAAAGTTTAATGGCGCGGTTGACCCAGCTTTGTTTGTTTTACACGACTCCACAACTGCACCATTCATAGCCGTTCTGGTAAACTATTAATTGCTTGTGAAGCGTCAACATGTGAAGCTACACTGAAAGAAATAAATAGCTGAACTAGTTCAGCTATTTTAAAAATTGACCAATATTAATTAGTAGAAACCAAAGTTTTGCTAAAATAGCTGAACTGCTTTTGCTGCACATCCCAAACTAGTTATGCTATTCAGAGTTCAATTGCTGTTAGTTTAAATGTGAATTAATGCTTACTAAATTATGTCAGCTAAACTCGTTTAGCTACACGGATAAAATGTTTGATTACTGTTAAGCAAACTATATAACTATTATTAAGTCGTATGTTTATTATTTTTTTACCAATCGAATGTCTAAAAATAGTTCAATGTGTTTGATAGATCTCTAATATAAGTTATGTTTATCGGTAGCATTTTTTTTTTGGCTACTAATTATTAATATTTAAAGCTACATGTAACAGCAACAAATACATGATGAGTCTAAATAAAATTCGACATCTCATTACAAAACTGTTTGGAAACTGTTTATTAAATAATGTCCATAAATAACAAAAACAAGCTCGGTAATAACTAAACGCTCGCTTCCCTCGTCCCATGCCCCGCGCTCCTCCGCCGCCGGGTAGCGAATCCAAAAAAACGTGTTCGGTCTTGTTCGTTTTATGCTGCCGTCGCGCGCGCTGTTGTAGTTGACTTTGTTCTAATTGTTCTATAATTAATAAAAATTATATTCGTCGTAGCGCATGGTGTACGTAAAACTATTAAGTGATTTAAGAAGACGAGGGCGAGAACTACCTGGCATGGAGAAGGCGGTGGATCCCATGGCCGATTACCTAAAGTCATGGGGTCTCGAAATGTATGTCCAGAAGTTTGCAGGTATGTGCAATATTTTTATCCAATTTAAATATAATTAACAATGATTTCGTAAGTGTCTACTTATATACTTCAAGCCTGACGGTTATATTCTGTTCTGGCCAACTTTGATTTTGCGCCTTTCAATTCAAGACTATAACCCAACGCTGTCTGTCAATCAGTCACTTTTGAGTGTCCTTAATACATGTAGATTTTTGATGTAAGTACATAAAATTCATGCGAGTTGTCAATAAAAACTAAAATGATGGAATAAAAAAATTATCATGGGTATTATATTTTCTGTAGGTACCTACCGTTACATAGATCAAGATAGTTTAGGTAGGTAGTTACTACATTTTATCAGATTTTGAGGTGATAACTGTCAGTCTTGAGATATCTAAAAGATGGTCGAAGCTAATTATATACTTATTACCTAGGCACTTACTATCTACTACTACACTTAATAAGAGTGATAGGCAAAATATTCGTAAATTTTGGTCATGTTCCATGTGTCTAAGTTTGCGACAAGACTTGTTAATAATTTCTCACCTTTCTTACACCAGAACATGCAATTGATGGCGAAACACTTCAAATGCTATCGGAGGAAGATATAAAGGAGCTTATACCAGTAATAGGACACAGGGCCAAATTAATAGCACAGTTAAAATTATTAAAGGATATTATGTTAGATGCGCACGCAGTAAGTGCTTAATATACCTAATTATATAACTAATTTAATTATCCTTCCTATTGTGTTACTTTTAAGTAACTTCATGATCCCTACCAGCTTACACTCATTATATAGGTACCTATCAATGTACATACAAAATAATCTTTCTTTTACAAATGGAATATAACAATACAACGTAATCTTAAGTAATTTTTTTTGTTTCTCAATTGAATTTTTTCTGCAGGAAACTCATACTAGGGACAACACGGCATCTACATCCCACACTTTTAATATTGAAGAACTGCCAATTCTAACCGATTCAACCTTATTTTCCTTACCTCAATCCACCTTGGAAATTGAGGAAACTACAAATACATGTGTGAGTTATTTTTTGTTGTTGTGTATTTGGGGAGAGGTAGCGGGACAGTTTTGAGGAGCAATTCAGATCTATTTAAACCAGATTAATTACCTATGCCTAATATATTTGTAGTACATATTTAAGTATATCTACCACATTATTTAAAACAAGGTTCCAGATTTGGGTTCCTAGGCTTAGAGTGACCTAGCTAGGTGTTCCTATACATTTTTCTTGACTGTGAATCAATTATGTTTTCAGGAACTTTACGGAATTCTGAGTACATGTAACGAAGGGAAGGGCCTTCTTCTACGCTTTCAAGAAAGTGGGTTATTGAATAATGCTGCGAGAAGGAAACTTTGCAGCCTAATAATATCAAATGAGTTAAAAGATAACCCAGAAAAACGAGTCACTAGCTCAAGATTTTACCAACTCGCCTTTGAAATAAACCAAGTCTTTAAAAAAGAAAGCTCAGCAGTATATTTCACACCATTTACGTCGTTCAACCCACTTCAGAAGATTTCTGCAAAAGGGAAACTACTAGATTGTTACCGACAAACAAGACGTGATTACATAAAATCTGGTGTCATATTATCTGGAAAAACATCTCTAAAAATTCAACGTAGCTCCTCAGCACTCTCATCACATTCTAGCGAACCAGGATCACCACTTCCCAGTAGTAGTAGACAAGAAGCAATCGAGCTATTGCAAGATAATAGTGATGATGATATTCAAGAAAAAATGTTATGGTTAAAAAACTGCTTAGATCCTTGGACTACAGTGGAATTGTATTGGCAAATAACAACTAAAGACAGGCTAAATCTTCTGGCATCAAGTGCTATTTCTATTGATAAGTATTTTGAAGAATTTAAGGCACTGAACCAGCCAGGAGGCATATATCTGGTAAGCAGTTCTGAGATAATATAATTACTTACCTATATTAGTAACTAGAGGCCGTCACGCGGTTTCACCCGCGTAGTTCCCGTTCCCGTGGGAGTCCGGGGATAAAATATAGCCTATGTTACTCAGGGTGAATATAGCTTTCTAATGGTGAAAGAATTTTTGAAATCGGCGCCTTAGTTTTTGAGTTTATTCATTACAAACATACACATACAAAAATACAAATCTTTCCTCTTTATAATATATAGCTTTTCCCCGCGGTTTCACCCTCGCTGCTCAGCACCTGTTGGTCGTAGCGTGATGTTATATAGCCTTCCTCAAGAAATGGACTATCCAACAATAAAAGAATTTTCCAATTCCAACCAGTAATCCAAACAAACAAACTCTTCAGCTTTATAATATTAGTATAGATAATAATACTAATTCATAATTTTGATATCTATCACACTATAATCACAATTAATATTATAAATCCGAAATGTGTGTATGTTTAAAACGATGTATCTCTGAAACCGATGTGCAGATTTAAATCTAAATTCCTACGTTTGTCTTTTTGCAGCTATTGAAGGACTTCAAGGTGTTGTATCCGGACTCGGATGAGAAATTAAAAAATAATTGGCAATTGATAAAACACAAAGTTATTGAATACGCAAGAAATAAAAGGGATGGAGTTCCAAAAGGCATCATAGACAACATTAACGGTACATTTCCTTTTACTTAGTCATAAGTTTTTATATTTCTATTAATTTGTTGTAAGTACTGGGTAGTGTCAATAGACTATACCTATAGATATAGATTTGGGACTCGCTTTATCTTAATTAAATGTTTGTTTTTAATAGATTTTATCAAATTCAATATTTGGTTAATAATTTGATTGAAGTACCTACATATTTTACTTATATATTTGTTTTCCCAGAAAATAATGAAGAGGCAACGGACCTAGCTGCATTTATGGTCATACCATTTTTGATGAGCACTAACACCATAATTAGACCAAAAAAAGGGAAGCGACAACAGTGGCGGCCTTCCAAACAGGAAGTACTCGACGCTTTTATCACCCACGTTAAAAGTGCAGCTGAGGTTGAAGAGACCATTACCAGAAGAAGAGACAAACTACAAGAATTAGACCTGCATTTACAGCCATTTATCATGGTCGTTGGATCATCGCTGAAGGAGACTTCTGCTCGATATGTGGTCCTCAACAATATGCGATATGAGGTAACATCCATACTAGACGCAGTTGACGCGTGCTTTAAAATAATATTTGTTTTAAATGCACAATACCCATCGGAATCTAGGCATGTATGGCAATTCATACAAAAAGCTCTGTTTGGTTTAAACACTAAATATGAAAAAATATATACAACTGTAAACGTATTAATAACGGATCTCAACATTGAACAATAGTAATAAGAATAATTACTTCTACAATTATTATTAAAACAGGACACTAACAAAATGCCCAAGTGTTTTCTGTGTTTGAGAGATTTTAATAATATTTCAAATCTCTTTTCCCACTTTGCTATAACCCATGAAAGACATACTTTTTCGGTATACCTTTGCATAGAAAACGGCTGTACACGTTCATTTCACTTGAAAAAGTCCTTTCGCAAGCATTTACTTAGACAACACACTAACAAACCTTCCAATAATGACACTAATTCGAATAATTTTATTTTTCCTCGTGAAAATATTCACGATACAAATTCATTTTCTCAACCACCACTGAGTACTATTGAGTTGGTTGATAATAGTTCAAGAAGTTCAGTTTTATGCTCTCGTGTTGCTGAAACTTCACATGCTTCTGATTCGGATAATTATTCTCTTCAACTTTTTATATCATCGCTTTATGCAAATCCACTAATACCCAGAAAAGCAGTTCAAGATATTGTGGTGGGGATGAACAAATATATGTGCAACACTTTGACTCCGAATATAGACAAAGTTTTTTCAAATATAGTTAAAAACGTAGAAGAGGGTAATGACATAACACCTCTTAGAGAACAGCTGTTGTCAAACATACGTTCTCCATTTGAACAGTATAATACAGAACATAAGAGATTCCAGGCTTTTCAAAGACAAGGAACTTACATCCCTCCGACAGAAGTAGTTATAGGTCAAAGAATGTCTACTGTCACTAAGGGTGGTGTTGTTAGATCGGTATCTGTGCAATGTATAGAGCAAGTTATTCCCCTTCGATTTGTGCTACATAATTATTTTTCACTTAAAGGTGTCATGAAGGAAACCTTAGATTACATTAACGGTTTACCAAAGTCAGAAAATTGTATTAGTAATTTTATACAAGGTAGTTTTTGGGTTAACGAACTTAAACGGTTTGGAAACAAGGTTGTGTTTCCCCTATTTTTATTTTTCGACGATTACGAAAGTGGCAATGTGCTTGGTAGTCACTCCGGTATACACAAATTAGGAGCTGTATATATATCTGTTGGATGCCTTCCTCCCGATCGTGCTTCTTCGTTAGCAAACATATTTCTAGCTTTACTATTTCACTCGTCTGACCGAACCGCATTTGGAAACAGCGTAGTTTTTCAGCCGCTTATTAACGAATTAAATTTTTTGTCTGAAACTGGTATTGAGCTGAGTGTTCCCTGCTTTCAAGGTAAATTGTATTTTTCGTTGGCTCTTATACTAGGAGATAACCTTGGCATACACTCGATAATGGGTTTCAACGAAACATTTTCGTCTAACTATCCCTGTCGAGTATGTAATATAACAAAAGAAGCTTTAAAAAAAGAATGTTTCGAAGATGCAGATTTGCTTAGAAATATAGAAAGTTATAATGAACAATTACAATTAAATTGTCCAAGTAGTACAGGAGTAAAGGAAAAATGTGTTTGGTTGTCAGTTAGTAACTTTAATTTATTTGATCAAGTCGGCGTGGATTTAATGCACGACATACTGGAAGGAGTAGCTAAATATATAATGTCGTTTCTTATAGTAAAGTTTACGCGAGACTTAAAATACTTTACTTTAAAAGTTTTAAACGACAGAATACTCAATTTTGATTATGGCCCAGATAGTGGGAGTAAACCCTGTCCTTTAAGCATAGAGCATGTTTCTAAGTGTAACATTCGCCTTTCAGCTTCGGAAATGCTAACTTTGCTTCGCTATTTTGGCTTGCTTATAGGAGATTTTGTACCCACTGAAGATCATTACTGGCCAATGTACATTACCCTAAGAAAAATTATAGCCATTATGATGAGTCCCATAGTCGTTAAACATAATAGTGACGTGTTGAAATTTTTGATATCAGAACTAAATGAGCTTTACATAACATTGACTCACGATAACTTAAAGCCTAAATTTCATTTCCTGCTTCACTATCATTCAATGATGTTAAAATTTGGACCCCTCACTAACTTTTGGTCTATGCGATATGAAGCAAAACATAGACTATCGAAAATTGCTGCTCGAGCTTCATTTAATCGTCGCAATCTTACATTGACTCTAGCGACTAAACATCAGCTACAACTGAATGAAATGTTTGTGAAGGGTTACGTGAACGTTTCTGTAAAAACCGGAATTTCAAAAAGACTTTCTAAAGAAAAGCGCGATATAATTACAAATTTTTTGAATTTGGATTCCAGTAAATCTCTTATAAGTGTTACATGGGCAAAACTAAAATCGACACTGTATAAACCAGGAACAATTCTTGTTTATAATATAGGAAATCTCGACGAAATAATTTTTATGGAAGTTAAAAATATCTTTGCTTACAACATCGACAGAATTGTATTTGAATGTACATTATTGTCTACAATAGATTTCAATGACCATTATTATTGCTTTGAGGTTGAAGTTCCAAATAACCAGATAACTATTTACATATTATTGGATAATTTGATTTCACATATGCCTAGTCATAAAAATATTGCTTCAAACGGTAAAATCTACGTTACTCAACGAGTGCAGTTGTAATGATTGTTAAATTTCTGTGAATGCAGAAGTGAATAAAACTAGTTAATGATTATGGATCTAATATAAATACATAGAATGTTTGTTATTAGACTAAGAATGGTTTTAAGACTTTATTATTACTATGGAAAATTTCAGATTGTCCTCATTTTTGTGAAGGTATGTCCGTACACGTATGCGTAACCCCAACAAAATGTTGCGTCTTAGAGAAATGAGAGTATTACAGATAATTACTTTATAGTTAGTTGCAATTTGTTCAAGTTGTATTATTATTATATTGTTGTAATCAGTTTTTCTCTAATAACTCCGAAAATACAACTTGAACTATTTTTGCTATATCTACTTGAACAAATTGCAACTAACTTTGAACTAATTATCTGTAATACTCTCATTTCTCAAAAGCTTTGTTTTCCTATTAAAGCGGTGCCGTCACATAGCGGCCGTAATATTACGGACGCAAAAAGGCGGCCGACGACATGTGGAAAGTTCCACGGCCGTTTTAACACACCGTCAGTCATTTTTTTAAAACAAACGTCTAACGAAAAGACGGCCGTCATGCAAATGACGGCAATGCTTTTTGACGTTACGGTGTCAGTTACCGCTCTCTAGGAAACCGCGCTATTTTGTTTACATAGACAACTAGCTTCTGCTCGCGGCTTCGCTCGCGTAGTACCGGGATAAACTATAGCCTATGTGTTATTCCAGGTTATAAGCTATATGTATACCAAATTTCATCCAAATCCGTCCTGTAGTTTTTTCGTGAAAGAGTAACAAACATACACATACACATACATCCATCCTCACAAACTTTCGCATTTATAATATTATATATATTATTATTATATTATATAGTAGGACGTTCTAGTGACGTCATTCACCGCTGTAATACGGCCGCTTTACTAAGGCACCGCTATCCTAGGAAATCAAAGCTTAAGGCGCAACATTTTGCTGGGGTTACGCATACAAGTTCACATATTTATCATTTCAGAGATTGTTATCATTGTCGTTTGTATTGGTTTATCGTGAATAATAAAAATACTAAGTTGATTATGTCAAAGTTATACCTAAATGTATAGGTACCTATACATTACACTACACCTATACATTACACCTACTAGAAGTTAATGAATATGGATTTAATATAGTAAATTCATAGAATCTTTGTTATTAGATTATGAATGTTTTTAAGATTCGATTATAACTATGAAAAATTTCAGATGTCCTAATTTTTGTAAAGGTGTGTCCTGCTCCTGTTAGTAAGTGCACTTACTTAATAATATTCATTTCAGAGAATGTTATCATATTCGTTTCAATTGGTTTATTGTGAATAACAAAAATACTAAGTTGATTATGTTAAAGTTTATATATTATTTTAAACTGAATATACCTAAATGTATGCCTACTAGATTCTTTTATTTTTTGTTTACCCCATCAGGGCTTCTGCAGGGGTCGATCGGTATCCATTTCAGCTATTCATTATTAGTCTGGTAAAAAAAAAATGAGCAACACCAATTCAAGTTTCATGGATGTGTTAGCAAAAATATGCTGAGCTGAATACCGATGGACAATCTGCGGGAGCCATAAACCAGCCAGCGAACGCGGTGATTAGGTAGCAAAACAGAACAGCAACAAATAGATAAACAGTTTTGCAATTATTAACTAAATCAGTTGCTTACGAGTAATTAAACTGTTTTCTTACAACTAGATAAACTGTTTTCTTACAACTAGATAAACTGTTTTCTTACAACTAGATAAACTGTTTTCTTACAACTAGATAAACTGTTTTCTTACAACTAGATAAACTGTTTTCTTACAACTAGATAAACTGTTTTCTTATAACTAGATAAACTGTTTTCTTACAACTAGATAAACTGTTTTCTTACAACTAGATAAACTGTTTTCTTACAACTAGATAAACTGTTTTCTTACAACTAGATAAACTGTTTTCTTACAACTAGATAAACTGTTTGTGTGACCATAATATGAAAGTTTAGCTATTTGTAAAAAACATTGTTTAATTTCAGTTAACTAAAACGGTTAAGTAAACAATACCTTAACTTATTTTACAAAACTCGTTTTAGCTATTAGTAGCACTCAGTTTGTTAGTCCCCCTTTTCATGCTACTAGCAGCTAAAATTTGTGCTACAGGTAACAAAACTTTTTTTTCAGTGTAAACAAAACCCTTACACGTCATAAAACGTGCATACTTTGAGATTTTCTATGGATGTCAGAATCTACAGACAGGATAAAGTCTCACTGGTCTCACTCTTTACCAAAATAAACGTGATGCATATTAATATTTATGAATATTATTAGGAAATCGGTATGTCTTTAGTCACGCTTTTTATAAATAATAAACACACCAATTCATTGGCATTTGCAAAAAACACCGCTAGATTAATAATGCACATACCAATTATATTACTTTAGTTCTCATCAAAAATAAACCAACGTCTATGACATAATGAAGTCATATTATAGCTATGTTTCCTTAATTAACAGAAAATCCCGACACACTGACGTTCACAAATATCAGGCTGACTTAATCAGAGGATCACATCTCTTAATATACGGGCCGCCGACGAGTGAGATCTGACACGAAATTCCCTAAAAATAATATTTAAAATGGTAATGGGCCCTCGGCTTCATAAATTGGTGCGCCATATGTCCCGTGCGTTGCACCTACACTGTACATAAATATGTCAAGTATTGAGAAGCTGCTGTATTATAACACGATTGGGGTTCTTGATACTTGATGAGCCATGCTCCTATTAATGAACACCGTAGTTATGTTATTTACATTCAGGTTTTTCTTATATGGATACCCTGCATAACTTTTCCTGGAATTAGAACATGTGTGTTCATCAGATTCTTAATAATAATTGAGTCATTGGGTATATTTCTAGTGAAATCTAATAAATAACTAATAATGTAAACCAGCTGATAGGTATAGATTAATTTTACATTAACCCACACACCTACACATTACAATATATGTTAAAATAGTAATCAAAAAGTATCATGATTACACGTCAGTGGTACAAGTCAGTGCACTGAGGTGCAGACACAGTAGCACGAGTCAAATAGATTTTTTGACACCAACAATTTTGCGTTTCCGGGGCTTTTGTTTTTGTTTGTGGAGAGACAAAAATAGTGCTCACTAAATAATAGACATTTAGTCCCTACCTGCAGCCATAACTGCACGTAAAATATTAGTACACATATAAGGAGTTGTGACGTTTGTGTGTGTAAACGAGTGGAATGTGTCGACGAGTTTTTTTATAAAATAAGTTTTCATGTCATCAAATTCAATGCTGGATCACATAGTAATCGGATATCTGTCTTCTGTTCTTAGTTTAGTCCTTTGAGACTTGAGCTTGTTAATTGGTGCAATAGACAATGTTCAAGAAAATGAATAATATCAACATAGGTATCAACCATAGGTCCATCTAAATAAAAATAAGCATTAATGAAACTAATATCACTCCACCACTCGATTAGCGTGCCGTCAACATTTATATTTTCTAATTTAGTTACTGAGCTTCGATAGATCGTATTCTCATATCGAACACCTGCAAAGTTCAGCAAAGCAAAGGTCGGTAGCGATGATCTGCGCACGCGCGCCTGCTTTGTGTTCCACACCAGATGTCGCACTAAGGCCGTGCGATCCGTTACAAAGAAGCATAAACCTTCACACATTATAGATAAATTACAATATTATTACTTGTTCACACCCTCTCTTACTACAGCAATTTATAATCCCAAGAATATTTTGACTGTCGAGCCCTGCACATGCGCGAACTTCAAAAATAGAAACACACTCTCGCAGTAAGATTATGAAAATAAAATATAGGTGAAATATTGCATTCGAAAATAGAACCGCACAGGTGACATAAAATCTAACTGAATCTAGGCTCTGATATCGATTGTTTTTCATTTTTGGACGTGCCTACGCAAACCACATGTTTACAAGAACAGCAAATATAGATGCAATTAAACCACTAGTGTTTATTTTACTCGCATCGAACAACTTTTATGAAAAACGTGGTAACGCGAGAGGAAAACAATAAATTTTGAAGCTTCTATAATACACTCGTGGGGGACCTTAGCCAGTTTTTGGTCAACAATAAGTAATCTTAAAATCCGTCTAAGGACTCTTGTAGGAAAGACCCCAAACTATGACCAAAGAAAACAATAAATCGTAATGACGGCGCGCCCCCAGGGCACCCTCGGATGCTCGCTATTTTGGACTATAAATAAATGTGTAGATGGATTGATAAATATAAATATTAGGGGCGAAACGAAGAAAAACAATGTTTATGAAACTGGTGTCGTTCGCTTCATAACTGTGAGTTACGACTTCCGACGGCTGCCGGCGGCATATGGGTCCGCAATTTTTTCTATCACAACTTATCTGAATCTTAAAATAGATAATTAAATATTTGGACTACCTGACCTTTGATGAAATTATGAGACCCTCGTTTACTTTAGAGTAAACGAGGGTCTCATCATTTCATCAAAGGTCTTAAGGTTAGCCTTAAGAGCCATACATTTAACTAAATATAAATAATTTACATTTCATTTCGATTCTAATTTCGATTATGATTTAATTTTTTTCGACATTGATTTTAATTTGCTTAAATTGTAATTTTGATTATAATTTTAACCGTAATTTAAATTTTGATTTAGATTATGATTTTAATTATAATTTAGGTTTGATTTTGATCTTAATTGTATTTTTTTTAAATCGATTTCAATTTTATTATTATTCTGTTTTGTTGTGTCTCTGTTTGTTTTGTACTATTGAATTGTACTTTTGAATTTTACTGTTAATATTAGTTTTTTATTCCTTCACATAATATTAATCTAAACTTGTTAATTTTAGTTAATTAGACACCAATTTTATATTACAGTGCTTGTGGCACATCTAATATATTTATGGGGCATGCGGTGCTAACCTGTAAGAAATTGTTACACTAACCTTACATAATGATAGATAATTAATCAAAATATTTACAGTAATAATACCAATAAAGGAAAAAAAAATATAAATATAAATTTTAAACATACTTATGACACTTGTCAACATTCTGATAGTCTGATAAAAGTGGTATTAAAAGTATACCAGTAGTTTAGCCTGCACCGTTTCTTCAAACCCTTTCATATGTTGTATATTGCTGTTCACTTGTTCAATCAGTATTTGTATCACAGTACAGGTGGTTACTTATTAACTCAACAAGATCCTAAAGTAACGTAGTACAACACCTAAAGAGCCATAGAAACCTATTCTTATCCCCCAGAAACTATTTTCCTAAACCTATACAAATAGACAGTGAAATGAAACGTTAGGTGTCAAACAAATTCCATGGCATAGCAAATAAATTCTGTTGCCATAATAAGATTAACAGAGTTGAGCATGCGTGTACCGCTGGGTTGACGGGACGTTAGTCACGGCGGCTATACTTAGCCGATTGCATTGTCTTCTGAAATATCTATTAACGATTATTGACAAGGCATCGGCACGCGAATTCTCCCTGTGGTAGGTGCGACGAACTGCTATAAATATATTTTATGTGCGATGCAGCGACGCCCGATGCAGGTATGTGACGGATAGCTGCACGAACACCAGCGATCTGCACGACCAGCTTATTTGTGTAACTTAATCGGTGCTACAATGTTAACTGACGGCTGCAGATGAACGATGAATAGCTACGTCGATGTGATGAAGCAACATATTGTTGTGATTGTGGAGTAGGTTAACTTGCACATCGTGAGATTTAGCAGTGATTCAGTGAAAAATGACCAGGGCTCGAAATTATAATTATCTTGATAAAAACAAAAATCTTAAAACAAAACAGTTCACGTGTTTACGAACACGATTTGCTGCTTCCGTGCGTATCCAAATTCCTAACGCGTTACAAAAAAAAAACAATATTTTAATCATCATAAAAATTGAAAGCAGTGATAGTTAGTGGTGTGACCGTCGGACTGTCAAGTCATAGGTCTCGAGATCGAACCCAAGGCATGCACCTCTGATTTTTCGGATTCATGTGAGTATTGTATAATAATCACTTGCTTCGGTGAAGGAAAAACATCGTGAGGAAACCAGCATGCCTGAGAGATATTTCTCGACGGCATGTTAAGCCAAGTCAGAGGCCCATGGGCGGCTTAAAAACTCTGACACCAGGTTAGGCACTAACCACACGATTAAGAAGAATCATAAAAATAAAATTTATGGCTATGTTTAATGCTAGTTTCAAAGAATAAATTAATGAGTGATTATAAATGTCATTACATAAACTTATTTACTTAAAAACGAAATAAAAAAAATAAAGGCCAAAAGCAAACCAACACCAAATAAGAGAGAATCAGCATAGATTGTTCATTACTGTAAATAAATAATATTATACTTATAATGGATGACATCAATTTAATTCATGTCAAACATTTCCACAACTAAAACCAAAACATAATACCTACATATCAACATAAGCTGAACAATCTATAATTATATTCCGTTAACAAATTAATGAAATTCGTGTCAAAATTGCAAATTGTGAATTCAAATTGATACAATTCGACAATTGATTACAATATGCACACAAAGCAGTATCGTCCACAAACACAGGCGAGCAGGCAGTGAGCCGACATCGATTCATATCCAACGAGAGCTTTTCATTTTGTATGTTAAATTAAATTTCCATGAAACAAGATTGAATTTTTCGCAATCAACGCGTGCGAAGCTTGCTCCAAACGAATTTGTGTGTTTATGGATACATAGATTTATTTATAGTTCGTGTTAAATATATTTATTGAAGCGGAAGCAGTATTTGTCGTATGTGCTAGTTGATTTGGGGTACCGCCGTAAATCAAAATGAATATAGGTAATAACATGAAAAGTATCAATAAACGTCAAACCGCGAGTGTGGATTAGGCGCGCGGCGTCGACCGCAGCGCCGCCGCGCGCCGGCACGCGGCGCGCGGCGGTGTGCTAGCATCGGCTTAGCTAATTTACAATTTAATTATCAGTCGGGATGATGCATCGTTAGCGCGCGCCAAACCGAGTTTATGCGACTAATCAATTGTTTGACGCGACCACTGCAATCACGCGCCGGCCGCCCGCCCTCCGCCGACCTCCCGCCCGCCCCACGCCGCTAGTTACGCGCCGTACCACTACGGCTCATAATGTTAAACATGAATATCGCACATAGCCCTTCACTTCTTGAAAACCGCCATGCATAAGTCACGCGTTCGTGCAGATTAACATTAATCGAATGTTTCAATAATTATTTTATTGCGTTAGCTATAATGAATCTCCGTCGACACCTCATAAAATAAGTATCGATAGACGCTTCAGCAATCCAATCGAGAGAACAATGCGGCGGCGTGTCGCGCCCGCGTTGATTAAATATAGCTCAGAATCCATCAAGCGAACGGCGCGATCGAGCCGTTGCTATGGATTTATGCGCTAAATATTCGACAGGTGCCAAGTGTGTCGATCGTAGAGTTCGATCGCCGATGACTAACTACGCCCTAAATTTTATTGCAAATGTCAAATAATTTGAGCACCTGCCCTGTGCCTCGGCCTAGCGGCGGCCTAGCGGCCTGTCGGCCTAGCGCGCCGCACCGACACACCACTTATAACCGCACATCAATCACCGCGCATCTCTGTCTCACAAACAACTGAAACATTTCGTCAAACCTGGGAACACTGTCCACTTTATGCAGTACTACATTACCATGTGCGCGCGGTCAGTAAATAATGATTTCGCTACTGTTATCCGATAACGGTAAACAATTGCAAATATACGTCATTAGAAAGTCACGCGGAGTTTTCATTAATTTATTAAGGACGGTTAAAATTAACCGCTCACGAATGAGAATCGTGCGACACAATCGTAATGTGAACGTTCACAATTCGCTAATCCCGCGTCGCTACCGTTACATAAGACAGCTGAGTTGAATATAAATGTAAAACACAATAAATTTCATGCCCCGTAGGAAATGAATATTCATCACGAAATCGCCATGCATATTCTCTTTTGCTACAGACTTTCATGTTCCGTAGAGTCGCGGGCGGTACAATAACAAAGTAAACCTTACCCGGCTCGACCATCAGTTAGTATTCGCGTGCAAGCAGGCGAACGGTAAAGTCGGGGTCGGCGGTTCAGCGAACGAGCTCTCGTAAATTTCAACATATAGTAAAGTGATTTACGAATAATTGTTGTGTTGGCGTATAACTAGAGAAATCTTTCCGCTGTTTGCCGCTGCTTAATTTATATATGAGGCTTAGGTAATTCGCGAGCCGCGAGTAATTGGTGGAGAGAACAATAGCTTTTGTCATACCCTTATCTCGTGCGCCACGTTTGTCTCTTCAAAATGCCCTCGTAAGCACAATAACGTTCACATCAACCTTATCTAAATTGTCTACATATTTCTGCTTCTTGGACTTATATGTATTGTTCCTGAAACCTTCAAAATTAGTCGGAGTGAACAGAAACGATATTACATCCTACCTGTTATTTCGTTTAGTTTTACTTTCGTTTTTAAGTAGAAAGGGGTGGGTTGTCAGGTGGGTAGGTTCTGAGGGGGGAGGTAGGCACACGATAACAACAGAAGTGTAACGCAATCGGTTTGGGGCGCAAGAGTCGAGTAGGTAATAAGCACGGGACATTAGCGTAACACTTAATCGAAACATGTGTTTATCGTAACATGCGAATCGGCCTAAGGCGAATTAGTTCTCGCACAATGCAATTTGAATGCACATTACACAACGGACGAGGTACGAACGCTTTTTATTGCGGCATCGTGAGATCTTATCTCGGAACTGCCACTTCCAGCAGGCAAATTTCAGATTCCCGGTGAGTCGTTGCCGGTTTTGCACTCTACTGCGTTTAGCCCAAAGCAACTTCCCGCTTAACGTAACGCGCCGCGTGCTGGTGTGGGTGTGAACACGTACGCACGCACCCTACCCTACATGTTTAAAGAATTCAACATAAAATCAGCAATAAAATTGAAAACATTTTGTTACCTTTTAAATAAGTTTTCGTGATGTCGACCGCTGTGCCGCGCGACTTTGATCCCTGAACGCACACGCAATGTGTACACTTTCGTATGGTGCCTTTAACTCTGAAATCATTTCTCGATCGATAAGAAGCGTTAATTTTACGAGCCAGTGATAATTTGCTAACTTCCGACAGAACATCGCCCTAGTTGAATCGTTCCGAGCACTTGCCGCATAAAATTACAAATTCGAAACCGAATTAAGGTGAAAGCGTCAGGGTAGCCCGCGAAATACAAATTTTCTTACGTTTTTTGCAATTTGCAGGCCAGTGCTAGGTTGCATGTTGATTAAAATATTCCTCGCGACTGTAAGACGTATGTAGTTACAGAATTATAATCATGAAAATCATCAAAACAACCCTCCAAACTCATACAGGTGTCAAAGTCTTTCCTGCACCTTTATGCGCTTGGAGCGTTTGAATTTCGCGGGCTGGTTGGAGCATCCACCTTAAGCAGGCTCATTGAAAACATACGTGCCTTGTTATGTTACTGTAGGTATCTATTTCGTTACTTATTTAAAATTAGTACAATAAGGTGTTGTTCCACATGCGCACGTCGTATGACCGGCGCGGGTAATAAAAACAATTTGCAGCTGTTACATTACATTCATTAAATTAACGACATTTTTGCTCCGTTGAATTAAATTCCTTGTTCATCTAAAAATTATTGAGTATCAGCTGTTAATCTGCACAAGATGTAATGTAGCAGATGACTAGGGCTAATATGTTGATAGCTAAGTAAATACCTACTTGTTGATCTCTTATCAGGCCATTACAATTTGTTCCTTATCAAAAGAAATTCCTATCCACTATTGTTCTTTATTGAGAGCCGTTTTTACATTAATTACATTTAACTATGAGCGGTTGCGTATTCCACGTAAAGAAGCGAGACCGATGATTACGGTAAAATTAATTACATTGCATTAAACGACAGTCGGTCACATGAAAACATTCATTACGGCCGGCAATGGATCAACAGAGATACAACAACAACATGTATTATCTAATCGCATCTATTTAAGCCTACTTTGTATAATTATCCCTATTTTGTTTTGCATGCTAAAATTATTCGCTTTTAAAAGGACTTTCAACATGCAAACGGCTCTAAAATTTTAATGAGTAGTGGAGCTCGTAGCAATGGAAACTTTGAAACCAACTAAACGTTATGACTAATTCAAAATTGATGTCAATACGATTCAACCTTCACTTGTTCAGGGCAGCTATTATACTCTTTTTCATTCTCATATTCAAAAGAATATAAGAATGAAAAAGAGTATAACAGCTAAGAGTAGTAGTGTAGTACCTAAAAAGGTAACCTGTTTAATGCAACATCAAATTCAGACATGATGCAACAGAAAAATAACATTTTATTAAATAAAACAATACTCCATTAAACCGGATTATTTGTATGGAGCAATAAAATAATATGCATAATTACTTCTTGGAAAGATTACAAGTACTCGGTTAATTAATAGCTTGCCAAACTGAGAGCTTGCTCCCGCGCCGGCCCGGGGCCGCGGGGCCGGGGGCCGCAGAGCCGCGCTCAGCGGGCCCAACAATGGATAATTATTTTCACCGCAATGCTTTTTATTAATTACCCTCCTCAATGACGCCTTTGTATTGTAATTTGACAAATTCACAGGTTTCACATGAAAGTAGCCAGCTAGCTAGCCAACCACAGAAAGACAGACAAATTAATTCCAATAAGAAAGTAACATTATTTTTATGTTCCATAGGTGTGCACACCTACTTCGTTTTATATGCCCCTAATGAATGGCCACAGCTTTACTTAGTAGTAAATAACAGAATTAAGTACCTGCGCTTATAGATAGTGTTTATCGAATCAAAATTTGTTGCGTGCCATGTAATTTGTTCGTCATGGTGGATGCCCATAGGCACTGAGATTCATTAACGTATTCACTTATAACTTAGGAACCTATATACATACAGTCTAGTTAAAGCTTGCCAACTTTACTGAGAAACTATTCCAGCGCAATTAATATACTCATTACATGTTGGATGTTACGAGAAATCTAATTAGAATGAAAACTTCCTGTTGGAATAGGAATGGCGATAGCTTTGATGTGTCCAATATTGGACTTGCTCATGATTGTGGTGTCTTGTGTCCGATCTGGTTCTTAGATATCTAGTAAATTGAATCATGCACAGTCGGTGAGGAATTGTAGTATTGGAATCTGTTTTATGTTGAGGAAAACATCGCCTGGAAATATTGGTACAATACTCAAAGTAGATACATTGGATGCCAAGCATACATCATAGTGATTGACACGTACGCAACTCTGCTTGACCCAGTAACTGGTGCGAACGGAAAACGTTACAATAAAATTCTAGCCGACACTAATAAGACTCATTGTATAAATCATCAAACGTAACAGAAAGTTTAAAAGTTCCCGCAACCGTTTTACAAACAATCTGTGATTTATTGGTGGCGAAATTAGGACGCTCACACGCTGACTAATGTATTAGAAGCGAACAAGCTCATAGCAATCCAATAAACACGCTTCTTAATTCCAGTGTGCAGCACACCGGTAGCAGGGACACGGGTGGCGACCGGCGATCGGCGAGGTGGCGACCAGCCGCGGGGCTGATTGGCCCCACGCCAACAAGGTGAATGCCACGAGCCACGCATCGGGTCGAGCAACCCACTTTACCCAACACACGGAAATATATCCTGCCCCCGATACCATAATGTCCGCTTATCTAGTCATACCGCGCCCGCGCCACTCGCATCTCAGCGCTGTTGTCCGCGACTCCGCAGGAACACTTGCTACAGGGGGTGTTAGCGCTGTTCGAGTATTTTCACACAGCTCGATAACGTTACGATATCGATACCGACGAAATATGGGAAAACATGGCGCGGCTTACAACAACTAGAGTAACTAGATGTCTCTACCTAAATATCGTGGAAATTATCTCAAACATTTGCTTGCCTTGACTATTCTATTTCGGTTTGCCTACCATAAATTCAATTTCTGATTCAAATGCAGAAACAATCTTGCAATGGCTTAGGTAGGTATACAATTAGAATTTTGTTAGTTCTTGCTAGAAATATTGTTAGGTAATGGTTGTTTCTATTTGGGAAGTGCGACATTATTTACACAATGGTGCTCATCCTACTTACAGCGTTGTTACGTGTTCCGATCGTCCATTTGGCAATGACATTGACAAAATAAATATAGCGTTTGATTTTATTTCGGCGTCGTTTATTTGTATAAACTTGCAATCGTCGTGTTCACTGTTAACACGTCCGCTTTTACTGTTCGCAGATTCTTTGCAACGAATGATAATCACGTCATTCGTCTATATTTATGTAAATGACTTGTTTATATCCTGTCAGCGCTGAAAAAAGATTTTAGATCATCAATAAATTGTGAACAGTTCGCTTTGAAAAAGATATGTGACTATTTTCTTAATAACTACCCATTACAATTATATTTCATGAATTATTTTTTCTTAAATTTGGCGTCTTTCCTAAGTCATTTGACTTTTTTATTTCGGTCTTTATGTACACCTATTAGAAAAAAAGTTCAACTACATAAATTGTAACCGTGTAACTTTTTCAATGATGTTCCTATTAGGAAAAAATAGACAAAATATGATTTATCCATCTATTAGATAAGCTTAGTCATATTAGACACGTTGGTGGAACACAATCACTACATCACGCCTGTAATACCCGACGGGGTGTATCAATAATCAGTATATTTAGCCAGTTCTGAGTGTGAATGTGGATGGGTATAAGAGTAGAGGAAGACCAAAGAAGCGATGGATGGACTGTGTACAGGATGATATGGCAAGAAAGGAGGTGTCTGATGAGATGACGAGTAATATGAAAGAAGAAGACATGCTGCGCCGATCTCAAATGAATTGGGATACGGGCAAGAGAATGATCATGATATTTAAAAGTAATAGAGAGCTTATTAGATTATCGCAACACTAAGTAGGTAAGATAACTATGCAAGATTGCAATTTGGCACAATACATCAGGCAGTGCGTACCGCGGTTCATTTTGGAAGTTTGCCGGCAACTGTGCAATTCCTGAGTAACCGGATCAACGCGATCACACGTTGGCACTGAATTTTAGAGTTCATTGTACTACTACGTAACGTTTTCTAGGGTAAATGTATTTTTGTGTTGTATCGCGGAAATAAATATTAGGACTACTTTTTTGTATTTTTTCAGAAATTAATATTTTATTTTTATCTAACTGAAAGGTCGGATGTGTAGGCAGTAATTAAGGCACTTATAATACAATTGACTTTGCAAAATAATTACGATAATTTTCAAAAATATTTGAATGTTGCTGTTAGCATAGTAGTCTAGTCGTGGCTGAAACTCAACTGAACGTCGTCACTTGAAAAGAAGACAAACGCTACTGTACTACTAGAAGATACGTTCTCAGCGCAATTTCGTCGTAGATAGATCCTGAAAAGGTATTGGCCAAAGAATCTATTAAGAAACTATACGAATAAGTATCTATGGGTAGAGTTTCGTGTAGGATATAAATTAAAAAATAGGCAAAATGTTACAAATGTCGTGCAAAGCAATTTATGACAAAATGGACTATGTTAATATTACATTTTTAAAAGAATGGATTTGCAAAAATCTTTTGCTTGTTACGTAGAAGTTCCTTACCAAGTTAATATTATATCATGAAAGAATATAAACTTAAACGTATAAATAGATATTTACTTATAACTTCTTCTTGATTTCAGTCTTAAAAACCGATATGTTCTTATCCAGATATAGTGAAACAAGTAAATGAACACGTTGCTACCAATATAATAACAAACGCCATGTCTACATATTCAATTCGTGTAGGTATTGCAGCTGAAATGCAAATTGATATAATGCAGGAAACGTCTGAGTGGGCCTCATAGCGGGAGCCTATACCGCATGAGTAGCATAAGTTCGTTTACATACGACAGTCGCGTATTTGCATCCCAAATGTTCGGGCGGACCGCTCGTTCGTTCGACTTATCTCTGTACCAGGCAAAATATTACAGTTTGTGCATCGCCACTCGCAATGTGCATAACTGAATGTCAATACAGGAATAAAAAAGGCCACCAGAGGCGTTCCCTCGCATTCGAGGCGGATATGCTGTAAACCAATGGGCGAGCAGAGCTCAGCATATTCATAACGATATTACCGCCGTCGAAGCCGCGGCGTCATCATAATTCATACATAATAACCCTTCCGACGACGCGCGCCGCGCCGCCCTGCGTCTCGTTCACGCGAACGCGCTCCTCCGAAGACGAACAGAGACGCTCGATGCTCCAAATATCATAATTCATAATTTTATTTTTTACGACCGACGTCTTTCATATACACATACGTATCTACGTGTAGTTGAATTTTCCGTTTCACTCTCACGCAGCGCCGGAATCGCCCACACGTGAAATGAAAACAATGTTTACTGAGTTTAATTTTAATCTGAAATGTGAAATTGAAAGATATAGTTACTCGGAATACAAGAAACAGAACATCTTGGGCATGTACAGACGATGACAGCTATTTGTAATTGGAATATGACGAGACGCGTGCGCGTGCGCTCGGCGCGTCTCATTCGTCAGTTTATAAATAGAGCTCGGCGTCTGCGCCGTGACGACTCGCGCCATTAATTTATATGAAATAACTGTCGGCAGACGGAAAAATAAGTTCGATCGGGAACGGCCTTCTCCACGATAATATTTATGTTTTACGAAGTGGCAGACGGACCCGAAGCGTGTTGATGTACGTGTGTCAGAACTGTGTGTATGGGAGGTATAACAGGTATTAATGTTAGATTCATACCGACTCCCACTTGCAGCTGTAAATAAATAAACTGTTCGGCTCCTTTCATTTCTAACGTATGAACAAACAGTAAACTGATTTATTGTAATTTACATACGAATTTGCAGATGTTTGGTCATAAATATAGTTAAAGTAAATACTTGTGGAACCCTACCGCAATCTAAAACAATCGCATGTTATGTTTCAATTTAAAAGGCTTACATTTTGCAATGGATGTCACCCAAATGTTGTATACTGCCCATCGGGTGACACGTTGACGCTCGGAATGAAAACTCAAGCTATAATAACCCAGCTTCGAGGCTGTTTCGTTCCTCATTACTACTTTATAAACATCACCAAATCCTCTTTCACAGTTCTTTTGAAATTCAATAAACAACCGAAAATACTGATTTCCGACGATAATAATGTTCGCAAAGTACGCAAAGACAAGATGAGACATAAATTCGTTAGCACGTGTGTAATCGTCACGAACATGCGACAATAATTTACATTCGTAAATTTTAAAGTTGACATCAGAAAGAACATCTTATAAAGCGATAATTCAAGTACATTCTAATGAGTCATGCTCTTATTCAGTCGAGTGGGGTAAACCACGGATAGTGTGCACATTTAACTGTTTGTTTTGTATCAACATAATGCCTAGAGGCGCCTAGCATGTTTTTGCGTGAACCTATTATTGAATTACTGAGTCAGTTTCAGGAATTTCGCAATCGCAAAGTGCGTACCTGCCTATATTAGATAAAACTTTTGAACAATTATTGATTCAGAAAAAAACCGACCTGTTTCACCAAACTGCAGAATGATATCATAAAAGAATGTTTCGTAGAATGGGTATTGTGGGATGACTGTTGATAACAAGATTTTTTTACGTGGAAAATATTATACACCTACTCTATTCGTTAATATTATTTAGAACCAGGATTCCAGCACATAAAAAAGTCAATAACCCTCAAAAATTCCAACCCGCGATAATATTTTCACATTTTTCTTTTGAATTATAAAGTTAATGTGTGTCAATTTATGTCAACAACTTTTGTTTACTACTGAAACTACCTAAATACCTGTTAAAATAAGATATAATGAAATAGGCGAAACGTACAATAAGTTTTCGTCGCCGACTAATGGGCGCTCACTTCTGCCACACAAGATGAACTAATAAATGCCCTCGTCAAATATTTCCACTACCACGCAGTTTAATACACGAAAACCTTATATTTTTTTTCAGTTTTTGCTTATTATTTAAGGAATTAATCATTCCCTAAATCACGTGTTAAAGAAAATATTTTTTATTAAAAAAATGAACACCGGCAAGTCATTACAATTTCCAAAGAATTTCAATTCGTTAAAGCTACTCTACAAAGATATAAATTCGACAAATTAATTTCACTCACTAACGAATTCAAAGACTAATCTATACAAAAGATAACAGATATTAACCTAATGGATTCCTGAGTTACTCCATCTGAACTCGTATTTAAAATCTACAGATATTTAAACACATCGCCCTCGCGCTCAGCTCGCCATAAATAAAATAAATACAAATATTCTCACGTAAACGAGTACCTCGAAAGCGTTCATTTACATTTGTGAATGTAATAAATGGGGCATCTTCTTCTAAATACAAAAGTAAACTGACGAAAATAGTCTATTTTTGAAATAGCGTCTGTCTATGAGTAGAAACTGTCTACTAAGAAATATATGGCGAATCCGCGTTCCTCACATATCTATGTAACGTAATAATAGGCAAGGCTATAAAATGTATATAATGGTCTTGTAAGATGTGTGATAAATAGTTGTGTTTTGACTTCAGTTTATTAGTTATTGTCGAACGATCGCAGTCGAGCCCGCCGATGTACCTAATTTATATAAATCTTCACATACATATTGTATTGTATAAGTACGGCAGAAGGGTTGGCACACCTGCATATTCATTCTCATACTTGCCCACAGATTTACGACCAGGTATTGGACCAACAAATAAGATATTCCAAAAAGTGCCTCCAAAAAATATAATAAGAGCATCACAAAAAGCTCAGCAAGACATGTCAACGTCAGCCGCGCACCATTGGTCGGGCGAACAAAGAAATATTACCGAGCGTTTATTTGTTTTCTCCACGCCATATTTGCTATTAAAACGTTTTGTTTTGTTAATATTTAGTCTCGGGAAGCTCTTATAATAAATAAAGTACTTACATTTAACTGAAGTATGTTTGGGAAAGAAATCATTAAGTCTTCCTTAATAAAACAGCCCCAGAGGGCCATGCCGAGAGAACCTTACACAAATATCATGATACTAATTATACGTTAGTTTATTTAGATTATACTTATCTAGTTTATAACATATTTTAGTGCACCATAAACAAACATAGCAAGATTTTACAGCTCCTGACGGTCTCGGCTCACATTCGAGGCATTGTGCCTCTTATAATTTTTATTAGGGGCAATCCGTCCGTCTTGATTTACTTCTTCCCGAACTGACGGATCTTTCATTTAATTTACGGTTCTACCCCAGTCTTCCAAACGTAATAAAATGTTACAAAAACAAGCAAAAATTACGTCGTCCCAATGGGTGTTGTAGACTTTTTATTTATTAAGTAAACAAGAACACAGACCAATATTAAATTATTATTTAACTTTAGTGGCTGATATCGTTATGAAAAGTAATGTAATAAAGACTGTATTTATGAAGTTCTTATTCGTTACCTAAGCATTTAGTGAACTTGTTAAAAAATGTACTAAAATGCCCATCTGCTACTGAAAATAAAAATTACTGGATTTTGTAGGTGTAAGTACCTACACATTTTTTAGGTCGTGCGTGGAAATCCATGGAGTGCTTTTAAAATGTATGATTTATGTATCGTATAATCGTAACAAAAATTTATTGTTTGTATTTTCGGTAGGAATGGTCGCCGGAGCAACCCACTCCCAACGGCTCGTATCCGACAAGCATTTGGCAACGATTCAGAGATTGTTATTACAATAATGAGTCTTCTACTCATAACACTACCTATTGCCTCGGGAAACGTCTTCGTATCCTCAATAAGCCATAACTCGCCAATGCATTAAAGTCACACTAAATTGAATTTCAAATGAATTCTTTGATTCATAAGATGCTGTATCGGTGTTTCGAAATAACTTTAGCAATAAAGGGTATTCTTAAATAAAACAAAAGTTTAAGCGCAACAAAGAAAAATATCTCAAGAGATTCCCATGAAGCTCGTTTGAATTAAATAAAAAACTGCGTTAAGAAATTTTAATTATTCGTAGCTACATCATGAGCGAGCCAACACTAACATGTTCGGCGTGTGTCTCATTTGCAAGTAACAGGATGCGTATTATAGACCCACGAAGGCAATAAGATAAAAAGACGCTCAATAAGGCGCGATCAGAGGCAAAAATGAAATAAATTGCCGGTGAATAAGAGTGCTGTGTGCAATTGAGGCGAACACGCTTGCTCATTAGACGGGCTGGGCGACGCTACCGCCCGCCGCCGAGCCAGCGCCCGCGCAACCCGCGCCCGCCCGCTACACACCACCCCATCGCCCACCGTATCATCATAAATTCAATAATATAATCTGCATACAAATACCATCCTTCTACTTTTCTTGAACGAAAACAAAAGTATTCAAAATTCTGAGAACGTTTAGCATATGAAGCTGGCCAAAAGTGGTGACAATGACTTCACTTGCAGCCCTTTTGCCGAAATGCTGTAAAATCGCCTGACATTAGCATAACAAAGACGGTGATTTAGAATGACAGAGCGTTGGGTCCGCACACGACGTCACTTTCACTTATTTCGAGATTTAACGCAAAAAAAGTGTTTCCTACTATTATTATAAAGTATTTAGCTGGTGTGTACATCGATATGGAAATTGTTTAAAACCGCAGGCTCCCGGGAACAATGTACCGACAGCACAGCCGCTCTGGAGCGTGTCGGACGACAAAAAAACTTATTTCACTCGGATATGGTATCGAAACGTCAAGAATAATGAAAGGCATGTCTCGGCTTGCATAATGCGGCAAATTAAATAAATTTTTGGTTCTGCTAAACGACTGAAAAACAAGTCTATGGAGTTGCTACTACTCACATTCTGTAACATGCTACACATATTTGAAAAAATCTTGTCGGCATTATATTTACATAGTAAACCTGTGCGTGCTATTAGGAATACAAAAATACATTGAAAAATATACGACAAGGAATGTTAATTACAAGTTTGGATCTGTGTGTTAATACGAAATTGGTGTGAAGTTAAGCGCGACTCTACAGATGTCTGTCTGAGCTGGTGAGCACGACGTGGTAACGAGGGTGGAAGGCGCACTGAGTCTGCGTCACACCTCTCCACGTACCATTTGCATCCATCCGGGCGCAGCGCGGTGCATCCCTCGAGGGGGCGCTCGTCTACAGGAATAGTATAATATCATATCAGATGTCTGAGCACGCGTGCCACGACTACCGTGTCACTCACAAGTCACACACACCGACTGCCACCGACACTACTCCCCGACTACAAACTAGACCACTTGTTCCACGTGTTGTGTTTTTTTACAGTTGCTCTCGAAGGATTGAAGTTCAAGCTTTCAGTAAAAAACAAAGTCAAGTCGTGTACCTGGCTCTACGTTAAATATTTAAATAGGTAGAGCTGATATTGTGTAGGTATCTTTCCGCAGAATTTAAGATAATAAAAACATCCTTCCAAAGTGTTAAAATTTTATTCACATTCTAAACAATAGCCAAAAAATGCTTATGACCATCGGTCGTGCCATAAATTTTGTAAACGTGTCATTTTTTTGGGTGTAATTTTGAATAAATTCAAGTTTTTTGTGCTTACGACTAATTGGTTGGCTGCTACAGCAAGTAACGACGGGGTGCAGGACACAATTGTTTCGTCGGGTATTGCAAATATAATAATAAAAGTTTATTACCCCGTTTCTGAAAGGGTTTGTCTCAAGCCGCACTGAAAGGGTAGCTGTAAAACCTCAGTCCGTGCCATCATAAGTCAAAACGGGACGATTGTTCGGTTGCATATCGCCATAAATCAGTTTTAGAAAATATTCGGTGAATGGCAGTCGTAGTTACTCAATACAGGATCATTATACAAATATAGATTTTTCGCATTTGTGCACGCTCCGCGGTGGGAGGTATGCACGCTTTGCAAAAAATGTTAACTGTGTAAACGTTTCTGCGAAAAGAAAGCTGTTGTTCATTGGGAATATTTGTTTTGCCACCTGCTCCGACTTGTGTGAGAAGAAATTGACATGTCTATTAATAATTATCCATAACTTGAGAAACATGGATGATTTTAAGAAAGGAAAAACTATACATAACTGAAATAAATTTTAGTGTGTTCTTTCAGGAAGCGAGAACGGCCGCAGAAGTACAGGACGTTGCTTACACATGAGATGGACAGGATAGGCCAGCAAATGCTCACAGAGCTTTACCCAACAAACTGCAGGAGGTCGTAAGGAGGTAAACCATGCAACTGAAGCCAATGTAGTTGATGGTTGTAGCGTCAGTGGTGGAAAAGAGCCATCATTATTGGAGTACTTTGTGGTATCCATAACATTAAAGGTAGGTTCATTCGTCAGACAACGTAAGATACTATTCATCTCACTTCACTTATATATGTATTTGTGAAGTCGATATCCATCCAAGCTTAACTACAGCAACCAGCCAATTAGCCACCTAGCCGTAAATACACCCCAATAATTATCAATTCCTATTCAAAATCTCAAAATACACATCAAAGCTGTCACAAGCAGGGAGACAGTGTCGTCATCAGAGCGTCAGCGTTGATGGAAGAGTGATGGAGCGGGTCACCGGCAGGGTCAGCGCCGTCATGCGTCATCGCTAACGACGACAAATGACGTGACGTGACGCGACTCAACAATATCGACATATCTTTACATGCGTAGTATGTAGTTACGTAGATATAGTATGGTAAGGTGAGGTTGTATGGGAATGCTTATGGAGACATCTTCAGTTGTTTTTGATAGTAATGTGATCAGTATAGTTCAGGTAATGTTAACAAAGAGATAGGTTTAGAATGCTTCTTTTTATCTGCAGTTTGGGCACTATTTCGAGTTTTAATTAAGAATTTATTTTAGTACAATTTAATCACCACTACCTTCATGCTTGTATTAAAAATTGTTTTTCTTTGCCTTATATGGACCATCGTACAGATGTTGAATGTGTACACCCTTCCTACGTCATAGCACCTAGTTAGCCTAGCGTATTACAGAATTTCAGAGGCCAGCTTATACTGATCTGTTAATGTACTCATGTGCGATCGACTTTACCTAATTAATAAATGTTTAGAGTTTTTTCAGTCCTTTTTCTTACTAAAGGACTAACGAAGCTGCCATCCTCTTATAGTTTATGTGTCGTCAGCATCATGAAGGCAGTTGTGCTAGCGCTGATGTTAAACGTGAATCTGCGTTTGTTTTAGAGCGTGACGTTATATTGCTAAAGATTTAAGCCATGTGACGAAATATCCTGCAATGCAAACCTACCGTACTTGAAAATATTTTAAAACCATTTAAAAAACATGTAAAAATGAATGGTAACATTTTAACAAGTTTAATGTTTTCACTGATGACAGAGTGGTACTCAAGAATGAATCGAACTTATTTTTTACCAAACAGAAGGAAAGTGTCAGTCGTCACCACAATCCGTCACAGCGTTCGTTTCCTGCTGGATGCACATTAATAACGTTTTAAAACTCTGCTGATCCCGACTTTATTATCTATGCTCATCATTTAACTTTTTTACGAGAACATTAAATATTCAAAAAAATCGGAGCATGCAATCTATGATTTGTGATATGACGGCCCACTCGCGTCGCCAGACGTAAAAAACGTGAAGACGTGGATATTTATTATATTTGTAAAAAAAAAAAACATAAGTTGTATAATACGCATAGATAGGAATGAATGTTATACAAGTTTCCCACAGAGATTTAACATGGAGACCGCGCGCCGGCTGCACGCGTCACAAAAATAGCACACAGTGGTCGAAAAATAAAATTTTCCCCAAATAGACGGAAATATACAAAAATGTGAGGCAAAGAGCGAGGGGAGAGCGTGATGGTGTGCCGTAATGTGCGCCCCTAATTAAAACGTTAAAAACCGACCGCTTCTGAAAAACGTCAATTTTGAAGAGAAATGTGCCGTCCAAAAGATCCCCTTTCATACTTTTGTTCCATTTATTTTAATCATTTGAACTTAAAGAAACAAATTGCAAAGAATATATGTAGCATCACAAAGTTGGGCGGGTATTTTTAACTTAGGTTACAAGAGTCGCTCTGGGATGTTTAGTATTTTATAAATCAGAATTTTGTGCATTTACTGTATTGTTCATACCGCCAAATAAAAGTATGATTGGTGATCGATGTCATCTTCAAGCCAGGTCTTAAGAAAGAGTTTAGATTTCGAACTCGTTGTACCTGCCTCTTACAGATGGTAAGTGGATCGTTACTGAACCTTTAAAGATTTTGTAGCAATGGAGGTAAATCTGATGAACCTGGTCTCAGAGTAACGGACCATAAGCGATAGGAATACTAACTAGGTATCTGATAAAAATGGGTCCATTTTGTTCGATACTATTACCAACCAATATAAATAATGGAATTTCATTCTGTCCGCGTACTCTGCAGCAAACAATAAATTTATCCATCTATTTGTACAAATCGTTAAATTGGGGTTTTAGCTAGAGTTTGGAACACGGACATGGAACGAATGGATAAATCTAGCCGTTAAATCGATATGCAGATCTGCATCGACATTCATTACCTAATTAAAATCGCAGGCCCCTTCCGCTCGCTACATTTCTCCAACACGCTGCCAATAAATTTCATCCGCCAGTCGCCCCATAACGATAACCAGTTCCTCGGGAACTATCGTTCAATCTGGCGTCGATGCCGTATGTTGATCCGGTCGTGTACCCGCCGCTCTTCGCAGACGGCGCTGTCGATACCTATGTATTATTTAGTGGCAGCACTAGGGCTCCGCACCCGCACGCACCAGTGTGCGCCACACACCGCCACGCACACAGCCGCCGCCGCGAATGTCTCGGGCCACGTCAGCCCACAGATAACGAGCTCACATATTCATAAAGAATAAAGAATTATCCAACAGCCTCTTCACTCTCCTCGCCCGCCGCCTCCCTTTTTGATCGTAATGCTCTCATTCACACTCTCTGGCCGATCTCGATCTATCCGTTCCCCTCTAAGGACTCGATAAGAACGGTCTTACGGCGACTCGGCGGAATTGGATTATGGACTTTAATTTATTCTGAAGAAGAAATATTTCATTTATCGCCGGCACACGCTCATGAAACCCTTTAATTCCTGGCGAGCCGCGGTCGAGTCGTTTCAAAACGATCATTCTAGTCTGAGACGTAACGACCGGTTTTAATTCTTACATCCATGCTACGAGAGACCATTTCATCGTCGAGTCGCATCGGACAAAAGATCATTGTAGAATTAACAGGTTTGGGAGTCCAACCCTCGGAGTCAGCATCTTTATGGGCGACATATTTGATTCGAAAACTTGTTATGCTTCGTCCTAAATAAATTATAACGAGAAATTGTAATCATTAAATGGATATATTTAATGTGTGTAGATGTCGGCGCGGCTCGCGGCTCGGGCGCGGCGCGGCGCGCTGGCGGAGCGGCCGCGCGGCCGGTGCGTCGCGTATCGGCCTACACGAATGCGCGCTCGCCGCAGATAGCTCGCACAAATCTTCGCGACCTTTGTTGCTGCTGCTTTTATGTGTCTCACTCACTTAACACGATATTGGAATGATTTATTGACCACGCGATTTTAACGTGTATGCAGATTTCTGTTGTTTTGAACTTCCCATCGTTTTTAACACACGTTTTCTGTGGCTACAGTGTTCATACAGGTTCAGATTAAATTAGCAAGTGACACATCACAACCGGAGAGCAGCAGTGGCCCAGTGGTGGCTGTTCGTAGTCGGCTACGAACAGTAAGTCGTGGGTTCGGACCCAGACAGGCGCATTACTTTGTGTATTTTTTACATAACCACTGCTCTCAAAAACGGTGAAGGTAATCATCGTGAGGAAAGCGCCATGTCGTAGGACCAAAAATTCAAAAACCTGTGACATCTACCAACCCGCACTGGGCCCGCGTAGTAGATTATTCCCTCTCATAGAGAGGAGGCCATGTGTCCCAGCAGTGGGAACATTATAGGCTGATTATTATTCACTGCTTATCCTTCACAACCGTTGTGGTTGGTCCTGGAATGGTATCAATATCCAAAGACGATAAATAAACAAAAAAAAATCTAAACTCATTTTCAAAACCCGTCACGCCCGTTAAGTTGTGCCAGGTAACTTATTTTAACCCTGTAGATAGCTACAGGGTACACAGTAGCGCGTGTAACTTCGTGAAATACTTCTAGTAGCTAACAGGAAAACAGTGCCAAATCCACAAGATAAACCCCACAGATCATATAAACGCTATAAAGAACCTTATTTCCCACCTAATAACATAAAGCCCTAATAATATAAACCTTTCTAACTTTCCAAAAAAATTGAACGTGTTTTTTGTTAAACTCACCTAATTCTCATAAGCATTCGTCGTCCCACGCAACCGAATGTTTACTCAGCTCCCAATATTAATTTAAGACATTAAGACAATTTATATGAATATGGAAGCAAGCAACTATTTCATTAATTAAAATGGAAATTGTTTATTGGTGTGGGCGGCAGATCCAGTTTAAACGAACGCAGTATTAAATACGATCGATTGTAGAATAATTGTTTATCTGTTTCAGAAACGTGCTTGGCTTTTAAATCAAATTAATTTATACTGTTATAAATCCGGACATAGTTTGCTAAGATACTTAAGATATCTATTTTTGCTAAATAATTTCTAGCAAATTGATAGTTATACTAAAATCGAAGGGATTAGTCGATAATTTTCTGATACTGAATTGACGGCCATGTTTAGATAGGGCTTCTAAATAATTGTTTAGACCTTAACCTTGTACACTCGACGACCAAAGAAGTTATACAAAACCAGTTCATGCGAATCTCATCATTGTACGGGAAATAAAAACAAAGCGAGGCCAGGTTATACTGGAAAAGTATAACTTGATGTGTCGCCGAGTGTACCTACCTTCCTACAGGTAAATATGAACATCCAGCGCTAAAAAAGGAACCCTTATAAGATCACTTTCTTGTCCGTCTGACTGTCTGTCGCTCTGTCACCACCGATTTTCTCAAGAACGGATGGACCTAATTGGTAATTTGGTTTAATTTCTGGTTTAAATTTTCTGAGGTCTATAGTCCCTATTAGGTGTATAAAAATCAATCAAGGTCCTGAGTCAACATGATAAAAAGATATGGGCAAATTTAGATTTTCGCGAAAACTTGTACCTAAGTACCAAAATTTACCTTAATTTTCATTTTTTTTTATTTTTCACAATTTTCACTTTACTTGTGCTGTTTTCGCTTTACCTTGCTTTTAACTAAAATTGACGAAAACCTATATGGTAGTTCCCGTTGACCTAGAACCACGAAATTTGGCGAGAAGCAATGTCTTTGTACATGTAGAGGGAAAAATCTGAAAACCGTAAGTAAATACGTAGTACAATAACAAAAAAAGGCGATTTTACTACAAACTTATTATTTGCGGGTGGTACAATAGCCGTTTCATGGGATCGAACACCAAAAAAAAGTTTGTACGGAACTGTCGGCCTCGGTGCGCGACTCCAACTCGCCCTTGTCTGGTTTTTCTCTGTTAGTTAACTAGAACTATAGAACCTAATTCGCTATTTCTTGGATGCGTCTTAAAAGTTAGGAGAAAGATAATTTTGTTAAGCATAAGGATGCTGGTATTGCTAGTATGTTCCAGTCTTCTGGTTCTCTAATATTTCATAGGACGGCCCCTAGACTAACTTCAGGACCGAGGGAGCTTGTGATTACTTGACTTTGGGCAATGTTACTTAGCTACCTTAACCAATTATCACGCCTGTTTCCCCACAAAGGATTGGGGAGAAGTGTTTAGTACACCCACATTTCGCGCTCCGGGCTTATGCACCGGGCTCCGGTTTGTTTGTCACTGTTTCTGAGAAATTCATGGTGGGAACACCCAATAACACTTCACTCTACTTAGAATCGAACCTGGGAGCTTCGTAGTCAGCAGCCGTTTGACCATTGCAAACCCCCCTCCCTTTATCTAATCGGACTGTCAACATTCACGCGTATTCATAGAGTGCTGAAAAATTATGGACGTGGAGAGAAATACCACCACCTAAGATTGCCAAACAGGTTGGTTATTGCACTTTGCTTTGTATTAGAGCGAAGAATAATGATCTTCCCTTCTAGCGTACGCAACTTTGTGATGCTGGAGGAGAAGAGATGGTTTGTATATTGCATGCTAACTGATACGAACCGGAAGGCGTGGTCGCTTAGATTGTAGTTATTATGCCTCTGGCTGGAGGCCTGAATTCAAGGCATCCACAGGATTAGCCCGGTTAAGCAGAAGCCATTCTCCTAGACTGAACTGCGAGATGCGACACAGAAAAAAAACTAACCGGAAGCGCAAACCATTACCACAAAAAAACAACACTGTCCTCCCTACACCTCCTCCATTCACTGTCCTCACTAAATCAGGACAGAGGCTACCTTCCTATAAAGTGCTACCTAATCTAATTTTTTCCATAAAAATCATTACATTACTTTTTATTCCCAATATCTATGCTTACAATCAGGCACTTTAATTAAACAAACGGGCACATTATTCCCATACACACCATACAACACACAAGTATACGCTGTTACTCACGAATCATTAATAAAATGTAAAATCAACGATGTGTTGGATACACAAAAAGCAAGGCGAGATGCGTTGAAATAAAATTTTATATAGTGATCGTTAACACTGTCCCCGTCCAATATTAAATGGACATCGGCGCAGGAGTAAAAATTAAAGACAAACATAAATATCGGAGAAAAAATCTTTGATTCAAACTTGTAGTCGTCGAACAATTTGACGATCGGAAAGAAATCTGATATTTTCCATCGGCCCATACTGTTTCATTGTTACGTTACCAAGTGTTTATTTATCTTATAAAAGACTTTATGAATGGATAGCTGGACAAGCGTTGTT
This sequence comes from Xestia rhomboidea, assembly GCA_963853795.1. NCBI lineage: Eukaryota > Metazoa > Arthropoda > Insecta > Lepidoptera > Noctuidae > Xestia > Xestia rhomboidea. Next base: position 11,797,293 of record OY970764.1, read on the forward strand.
TACGCTAAGGGCCTTTACTCTATTTTATGTACATGTTTATGTACAGGTGTTAAGTTATAGTGCGTGCTGCGGGGAATAGCAGATAGCTGTTTGTTGGGGACATGTCTATTTAGATCCCTTTTTGGCAGGTTCGTTCTAAATTACGAGACACGTTTTTACGGAATAAATGCTATTGCTAGGTACAAATCTTTTTTTTTTGGGAATTGCATAACTGCGTGTAGAAAGTATATAACCAACGTCTAATTAGTAAATTAACTTTAGCTTGTACAGATAGCTACAAACTATCCACACGGGACGAACGTTACCTTAATTTATGTACAAAATAGAGTTTTAATAAAAGTCATAGTAAAAATCAAGGTGCTACAAAGAAGGTTGCACCAAAACTGGATTGTAAGTGGAGACGAATAAATTAGGAGTTAAGTTATGAGCGGTCGGATCTAACAACATGAATGAACCTCGCCCCGCACCCGCGCCCGCTCCCCTCGTTCGCCCGGCACCGCGCGACCGCGTGTGGCCTTCTACCACTGCCACTACAGGTGTGGACTTAGGTATCACTGAACATAAGGAAAATGTAAACTTGAATGGACTTTACTCAGCAAACAATCAGCTTTTGTTTTTCCCGGAAAATTCTATTTTGCTCTCAGGTTTACAACATCTCAAACGAAAGAAAATCATTAACAACTTAGGGACTTTAAGCTTTTGCATGCATTTTAAGCATCCTGCATGGAAACAGCTTTTGATACCCGACTGATGAACAATGTTTTCGGCTACAACTTCTATAAATTGATTAGGGTTCTTTATCCAGAAAAACCTACTATTGGAAACTGGGAGAAGAATGAAGAACTATTTTATGAAAGCAATCGTTTATTACCTTTAAACCAACTCGAAACAATCCAAAAAATCCTTACAACGAATAGGCATGACGCTAGTATCAAAAAATTGCAAATCTATTTTTCTATTATATCTTTAGTCCATCAGTTAGAGTATTGGAAAATAATGAACACGTATTTTTTATTTTTATAAATCAATGAATTTTGACAAAGATAAAATTCATTAAAAACTCGGGAGTGGGGCTAGTGACGTCAGAACGCACTAAAATTTATATTACGGCGTGACGGATTGAGAATTTTAAAATCATCGTATCTTCGTCAATTTTGGTTTACGTAACAAAAGAAAAAATACGGGTCAAATATTTTTTGATAATCTAACTGACGGACAAATTAGATTTTTTCAGTCAACAAGCCTATTAGCAGTAAAACCACAAATCCATAATGAATCGAAAATGTCCCAAGTCTGACCCTGGCAAGAGGTGAGATGACGCCCTATCAGCATCTGTAATCTGAACCGAAATTATTACGATTCAAAAGTTGGTCAGGACCTTGCGTCGACACCACCGGCCCGAATAAACTAACTGTGGACACCATTAAAGGGAAAACTGAACATTTATAACTCAGTCCCTGAATATTTTATTTGTTCAGTCATAATAAAAACGATGTCAATTAAGCTCTAGCTGTAGAAAATTAATGGGCGGTGTGTTTTAAAATAATTATTAAGTAACATCTTTTGACGACCCGAATGGCGCAGCGATAGTGAGGCTGCCTTACGTTCTTAGGGTCCCGGGTTCGAATCCCGGTAAGAGCAAATGTTTGTGTGATAGGCAAGGACATTTGTTTCCTAGTCATGGATGTTTATATGTATAATAAGTATGTATTTACAAATAAAAAGTATCCATGTGGTATATCAACTATCTAGGGTATTCACGGCACAAGCCTCGTTGCTTAGTGTGGCACTAGATGGCGCTGTGTGTAATGTACAGCGATATTTATTTATTTATATTAGAAAAGTATTCTTATGACTGCGTCGTTGGTCTGGTGGTCGGAAGCGCGACTGCTGAGTACGAGGGCCCGAGTTCGATTCCCAGGTCGAGCAAGTGTCATTGGGAATCATGCATATAGGTGTCATCAGGGAGCAGCCACGGAGTCTGGATTTGTGCTCGGTTGATGTCAATAGGCTCGCCCCCTATTACATAGGTCTTAAATACAACTGGCGATATTTCGGTGTACTGTTAGGTTAGGTAGGTCACCGGTAAGCCTCTGTCTAACCCTTTGGGGATTGCAGGTGTAATGTTATAGATAAGTCCAGCAATAATTACCATTGAGATAGCTCAGCGTAGTCGCAAACTACGCGATACATAAGTCGTAATGAGGTTTACCTCACCCAATCTAAAAATATAGCCGCAAATCCGATAGCATTTCTAACTAGTGTTAAACTCTTTACTTTTCCATTCTTTGCGTAATAAAGTTTAAAAGATCGCATTAATTAATCTTGATTAAAACACGATAGCACTTTCACAGCTTTATCTCTGGATCATAAAATTTTAAAATACATTTTATTCTATTTGTATAAAGTCGCAAGTGACATGGACAAACGAGTTCTCAGATTCTAAGTGGATATTGCCTTATTCTGAGACAAAACGCTGGCCATATATTAAGCGTGTGTGTAAAAATTCCGCTCCTCGTTATGTGTCGCAATTTAATTGAGATCTTATATTAATTAGGGTGGCGAAGTGATGCACGAAGTCGAATGTGCCCGCCGCACGCAGCCTGTGCACGCAACTAACTGCCTCACCTACATAAATATCGATTTTTTCGTCATTTTTAGCACATACATACAGATGCAAGGAACCATTTTATTGCGCTTGCTGCGGCTTGTTAGCACGAGTTTCATCGTATGTACCTATAATGGCCTAATTATATCAATTAATCTATGTATACCTTTATAAAAAGGCTCACTTGAAGATAAGAGCTGACTGTAAGAGTAAATGTAGCAAAACTATTAACGGTCGCAGTTTGAAACGGTTCTATCTGTTTGGAGAAAATTTATCTTAGAAGGCACGAGGCGGTATGCACAGGGTGCATCATGTTTTGACATGAAGGATGCAACTTATCAGCAATTCGTCAAAAACGGACAGATAGATAAGTAGCCTACCCAATAACTTTTTCACAATATGCAAGATATCTGCACTTGCAAAACAAACAAATATCCATGCAAACCGATTTGTCTTATTCCAAGTTAGTACGCTCAAACTCTGCTTTACTAGTCACAGAACATTTTAAACTTTTAACCATACAACTATAAAAATAAATATTGGTTTTAGGTCCACATCCCTCATGCTGTAACGACATCTCCGACCATAGCTCGCAACTCGCAAATCCTCCGGTTTCGCGTGATTTACTGACAAATAAACAAACACGGCCAGTTTCGCATTTATAATTGTATTATAGGGATGAGGAGTGATCGCGCAGCGTGTTCGCGTGTCTGATGACGTGATACCGCCGTCACGCGTGTTTACACCGCCCTTATAACAAGTTGTAAGGAGCCAAACTAACAAGCCAGCGCTATATCTTGCCCTATACCATTAGCGATCGAAGCATGCGAGAACTTTCATGTAGCACACGCTTATTATAACGTAAGTACACACTAAGAATAGTTGCCACTTTTCAACGTAAAACTAATACGAAGACCTAAGTGTTTATTGAAGCAATCTGCCAAAACCGCCTGTACACAGAGACAACGAGGCACAAAGGGAAGTATGAGACCAATTGTAAGCATGATGGGAACATGAATCAAAATCAAAGAAGTAAGAATTTTCAGATGTACAAATAGTACATCTATGATGGTATCTATCGTGGTCTGTGATGGTTAATTTCAAATTTACCATCCATATTTTATGGTTTAAAATCATTTGGAGAAATTTGACAGATTTTGAAGAATCATAGTTTGTTCGTTGGTTCGTAGTTATTTTATAAGTTACTAAAACCAAACCTCAAGCTTAATCCAAGCTTCAAAAAAAATCTCTCCTTGATCTTCGAAGCTTCATGCTCTTACATAACTATTGATTAATCCGACTTCAAAAGATTAAACGTCTATTGTACATTTGTATAATTAATTAAACCGTCCCAAATATAGAAGGTTGTATTGTGGGCTTTGTTTGAGGCTCACATGAAAGCTTTACAAAAAATATGTCGCCATTGTCAACCGCACTAATGCTTCATAATTGTCGAGATATTTCCTTTTCATTGAAGCCAAGCCCTCTTTACCAATAATTTCTCTTGTCATATTACGTACAAGTACCTGCTTACAAACAAACGCTTTACACACAGCACGACTATTGTGTTTATGTTCCAAAGGTATCAACTTTTTATTGTAAATTTTGTACTTTCTAAATTTTGGATCGGCACGTCCCTAGAGTCGTATAATATATGTAATTTTAATGAGTGAAAAATTTCGTAAATGTCTACGAATGTCTTTTCAAAAACGCAAATCGAATCCAACTTACAGATATCGAACCATATCAAACTCGATACCTGATTAAAACTCAAAATAAAACTTGTGTAAATTAAGTGAGAAAATAATTTCGTGTAGTGTGCACCGACTCATTTGGTGACATAAAACATGGAAAGGAACCACAAACAAAAGGCGGAATAATGTTCCTTAAATAATATAATATTACGTGTCACGAAACCAAAGCTTTATGAAATCGGATATTTTTGTCATATCTTGTTTTATTGCGTCTCAATAGAGAATTACTGCCATCGGGACTCACTGGAGCTATTCAATTTGGTAAATGTACGAGGGTGGAAACGTCTTAGCTCGAAGGATAAACAAAAAAATGAAAATCCATAATTTTATTGCCTTTATTATCAATTTTATTGTGCCGTTAACTTTTATGTTTGCCACGTTAATATTAATGATATCTAAAAATGTAAGAAAATTACCATTCTGACTTAAAGGCGGGGTATTTTTTGCTTAATAACACGTAAAACAGGTATCTATTTAACGTTATTAGGTACCCGCTTTCAACATACAACAAAGCCTGTGATAATAATTCCCGGCATTCGGTCGCAGCATGGACATATTAATCCAATCGTGTAATACAAAATCACTGTGCGTAACAATTTCAAATTTTGCACAAATCTAGTCGTATTTAAAGTATTGTGTTACTTGATGTATTAAATAGCCGGTTGACAATGTCGTGCGGATATTATCCCACAAAAAATGTCCTCAAATGTCCCGAGGATTTTCCGCTTCACGCAGTCGTGCACTCTCCGCGGCCCGCAGTCGGCAGTTGACAAAATATTGCATTGTTCCTATTATCTACGTAGTATTTATTTAAAAACGTTATTTAAATGGATGATTTTAAGCTCATACAGTTGATGGAGCTATTGTGTTCCTCCTAATATAGTTACACTTTGTTGCGACAGCACACCGAATGTCTTTTAACGACGCGGCACATACCTGACGCAGTAACACCGAATGTGTATCCAAGTTATTAGCTAAGTAATATATATTATTGGGGGTTTGTACCTAAAGGTCCATAATGGCGTGTAGCTAAATAATAGTGGACGATATGTAGAGCCTCGTGAAGCCAATTTATTACCTTTATTACTTCGTTCACTTTGTTATAGTCGTTCAGCTATCACAGTATCACCCATATCGCTGACCATAAATTCAAATTCACTCAGTGACTTCCAATAAAGGTAATGAAGGCAATCATCGGCGACCAAACCAATAAAATAATAGAAATAAATTTGATATGACCGACATATGGTGGCTCTAATGCGCGACGAACCCTGTTATTGGTGTCAAACATGCGACAAATAGCTCAGACACAGAATTCCATTTCATTCCGACCGTTGATTATACAGTATTGGTCCGTTGGACGACAATGAAAACAATCTACAACGAGCAATATGTTCACACCCCTTTCTGTTTTTGATTCAGTACGATGACCAAAAAGTAAATTCCAGTTTATTATTATTCCATTACCCGTCACCCCATTTTAAAAAATATGTCAGCAGATGACGAGTGAGGAAGATGGGGGATCGGAGTAATCTGCGAGCTCGAGCGTGGCGCGGCGAGCGGGGAGCGTCACGAATACTCAATGTGTTTATATAAAATAATTTTCATGTTCGACAAGTCGCAACACAATGCCGTATATTTTTTGCTCCGCCGATAAATTGGCAGGATTATCATTTAATGGAGGGCTCATGTTTGCTTGTCCCGATTGCCTATGACTGACATGATTTTATTAACACCATATCGATGTTTCACTGTGGGCTGGAAAATTTCACAGTGACAGGAGCGTGGCGTAAATAATTTACACGGTTTCATTTCAAAAGGTAATGTGCCAATTTAAGTTGCGAATAGGCGAGTTCAGATATTAGTTCAATTTAGGAGTTAGATAGACAGAGCGATAAATTATTCACAATATATGGAGGCTTTCTATAGCTGACACATGAGTAAAATTTAAATGACAATCAAATATTTATATTTGTTTGAAACTTGTTTCTGCGTACTAATGTGGAGAGCCTTTGTTATATAGAATTGCGTGAGCCAGGGTCTCATTCAATAATTAAGTAAAACATCTGATTAACAAAGCAAACTCAGAGTTTCGAGACAGAAGCAGAATATCTTGATTGTTAAGACATGAACAAAACAAATTTAAAATGCCTTGAAATTTTATATGTGTGTTGTATTACTTCACTACTTATTATTTTGCAATGTACTCAATAAAATGAAGTAAAAAAAATAACATTACAGTTATCCTATCCCATCATCGGATAAAATTGGTAAAGAAATGTTGTCAAAACCAATGAAAGCATTCACATTATCGTGTGACCCAATTTTAACGTATTTATGGTAACGGGACTTAATCTCTTTTATATTATCGCAAATAATCGCGTACAAATCCCTTATTAGCAAGGCAGAAATATTTTTTCTTGTGACATAAAAATGTGTTTTTATTGTGCGATACGCGGCGTGCATCCGAACTATGAGATGTTATCTAGTCGCAGAGGTCCCGGGATTCGCCCCGCGTGTTTACACTAAATATTGTGCGACACAATGAAATTACATGACATCTGTACTACAAATAACGGGAATATCTTTATTCATACTGCGGCGGGCAAACAAGGTCCCCTCGCGTTGGCATTGTCACCGCTACGAACGTCTGCTTACTGTCGCGTCCTTGATACTCTAATAAACTATATTCACACTGTCAAACGGGATTGCAAATCTCATCTTTTTATAGTCATTCCTTTAAATCAAAGTAATTATCTGCGTTTTTTATTTATTTTTGGCACGGATTTTATGACATTCAAGTCTTCTGTTTCTATGAATATTTATTTATTCTAACAGCATTTTTATTTATATATATTTATAGATCGGCAGATACAGATTTTATTTTTCCGTAAACCGCACAGTTTTCACAAACAAACCTCATGCTACCGTGCTGTTTGAACGAGCTACGAAAACACATGATATTGCTCGCAAGGAGGCAGAGGAAGCGATTTACAATAAATAACTTTAATATTAGAGTTACTCCCCCATATTGATACCGATAGTAAGACGAACCCCACGCGCCTCCGGCAGTGGCAGACGTCGCAAACATTTTTGGATTCAAGATCAAGCAAGTTTTGCAAAAAAAAACGTTGAAGTTGATATTTTATAAATACGTAGAAACTCTACATTGTCAGTTAACCTGAAATTCCGTATTGCAAATCATTGTTTTAACAGTTACATTACAAATCAGCAACAGAAACATCAATAGAAGAAATAAAAGCAAAACAAATTGTTCTAATAGTGCACTTCGAGATGTTAAATAGCAAACAAAAAAGCGTTCAGAAAGCAATCACGGAAGTAAAGCTACAGGTAATAAAAACTCTCAGTGTCGGAGTAGACCAACGGTTCGTGAGCCCTGATTTAACGTAAAAACGGTAAAATAGTCGTAACGTAGCAAAGGAGCCGCTATTAGTTTTCTTTACAACTTTTATTGACAATAGGCACTAATATCTATTTGCAGTTATTCATACATGACACTAAATGTTGCGATTTCCTGATTTGAATTCGCTATGTGGACGTCGAGTCGCAGATATTTATTTCCGTCGCGTCGTAATATTTAAAGTTAGTACCTAATATGGATTTCGTTTAGCATAATTTGTATAATCTTAATAATATTAGGGATGAACTATTAATGGTACTAAATGTTTAATTAATTACAAGAGACTTCATCATCAATAGTGAAATACACCTCTGGAAAGACTACGAGATAGGATTTTTTTTTTTTTTTTTTTTAGGATGGGAAATCATCAAATGACTTCTCCCGCTCTGGGCTGAGCAGGAGGGAGTGTCAGACTTTTACTGACTAAACCCCATCCATGTTCCTTCATCGCCCTTTGTGTTCCGGGGCCACGGTATCTCTTTCGAATAGTCCCGCAGCCCCGGCAGGCTTCGGCCCTTGCGGACCCCTTCACAGTTGCTGACTCTCTTTGAGGCGCGCGTGAAACACGAACGCGCCGTCGACACGGCCTGTTGTCATGAGACGTACGGATGGCGAGCTAGCCCATAGCTCCCCGTCCACAGGCCCGCGCCTACGGTGGCCGGAAGCCACCACGTGGCCCCCGACGCCCGGGGCGTCTCCCGCGGCGGCCGGGACGTGAGGATATCTCCCTCTCACGTTCCGCCACCTCCTTCGCTAGCATGACTGCTTCGCAGAAGGAGGTGACGGCGTCCCATTCCGTCTCGCTCCGGACCATGGCACGAACCAAGGCCGGGAGCGAGAGGTCGCCGCCGCCGATCGCCACCTCGAGGACACGGCGGTGCTCCACCCAAGCAGGGCACACCTCCACAGTGTGCTCCACCGTGTCCTCCGGCCTATCCTCACAATGATAGCACCCGGGCGTTTCCTCCCGCCCGATTCGGTGCAGGAACTTACCGAAACATCCGTGTCCGGTAAGAACCTGCGTCAGGCGGAAGGTGAGGACGCCGTGGCGTCTCTCCAGCCACTCCTCAAAGAGGGGACTTATCGCCACTATTGTGTCGTGCCCTGCACGGGGTTGCGATAGTCGCTCTCTCCATGTCGCCATGAGATCCCGCCGGAAGTCCGTCCGCTGAGCGACAATTTGCCGCGGCAGCGGAGTTTCCCCCCGGCGTAGCGCCTCCGCGCGCCACTCATGTAGGCGCGCGAGGACTATTGCCTCCAGATCCCATGGCGGCAATCCGGCAAGGAGGTTCGCCGCCTCGCGGGAGATCGTGCGGTAGCCCCGGACCAGCCTTACGGCTACCACCTTCTGGGGCACGTTCAAGTGGTGGGCGGCACGCCGCTTCAATGAACGTGCCCACACCGGGGCCCCGTAAAGGGCCATGGACCGCACGACTCCCGCGTAGAGCCTCCGGCAGGAGGCGTTCGGCCCCCCCAGGTTGGGCAGGAGCCGCCTGAAGGCAGCCCCTGTCCGCTCCAGTTTGGGGGCCAAACGTCGGAAGTGCTCCACGAAGTTCCACCGGCTGTCGAGGACAAGTCCCAGGTACTTCAGCGTCGACTCGACGCCGATGGAAACCCCTCCTGCCATCACTGCGGATCCCGGAGGTGGCGCGTTCCGAGGCCCATGAAAGCACATGGCCTCGGACTTGTGCAATGCCACCTCGAGACCCAATTGCCGGATTCTCTCCACGACTATCGCAACCCCGCGTGTCATAGTGTCGGCCGCCGCCTCGTGCGACCTCCCCTGTGCCAGCACCAGTGTGTCGTCAGCGTAGCAAACTACGCTGACACCGCTAGGGAGGTCGGCGCGCAGCACCCAGTCGTACCCGATGTTCCACAAGGATGGCCCCAGAACCGATCCCTGTGGAACACCGCACGACATCTCTCGCCGGTTCCAATCTCCGCTGCGACCGGGGTAGATGACGGCCCTATCCGTCAGGTAGTCCCCGACCACACGACGAAGGTAGGTCGGCACCCGGTGATACCGGAGTGCCTCCCTTATGCAGCTCCAGGGCATGGAGTTGAAGGCGTTGGCGATGTCGAGAGACACCGCCAAGACCACCCCACCCCTGGACACCGCATCCCTCGTCGTGAGGGCTCTCACGCGCGTAGAGCGCCCCTTGCGGAAACCATATTGGTGTTCCGCAAGGTCCGGCCCCGTCCCCGCAAGGTGCTCGGCGAGGCGGTTTGCAATGACTCTTTCAAAGAGCTTGCCCACCTCGTCGAGCAACACCACGGGCCGGTAGGCGGACGGAGAGTCCGCCGGGCGCCCCGGCTTCCGGATGAGGACCAGCTTCCCCGTCTTCCAGCGAAGCGGGAACTGGCCCCTCTCCAAGCATGCGCTTAAGAACCCTTCCAGTCGGGAAGAACCCTTCCAGTCGGGTACGAGATAGGCTACGTTACATTTAAGTAAAATCTGAAGTTTCATAGAATGTGAAAATGTTGCCCTGTATTTTCACGAATTTCTCGATATTGTTTAATTCTTATATGACAATGAAAACTCTCTGTGTTATGGACGTGTTATTGTTATTTTGCACCAATACCTAGATAAATGACGAAATGACGTGAAACGGTGACACGATTATTTCATCAGTCAATAATAACGTCAAACTGGGATCGAACAAAAGCACATTCCCATATCATAAAAAAACCAAAACCCATGAATTCCATGATGACACAAACCCCATAAAGGTTAACTCGATGTAACTTTTTATTGTGCCTAATGTATCCTTTACGACAGGAAATACTAAATACTTATCTAGAATATTATTGCTTCTAATATATTAGCGATATACCAATGAGATACCAGGTGAATCGATGTCCAACAAAATTGAATTATCGAATGAAATCCCAAAGAATTATGAGTATAATATAAAAACCGCCTTCAACGGAATGTCGGTATTGAGCACAATTAAGATATAAATCATCGAGAGAGCGTCATTGTATGTCGAGGACGTTATGACTGCACGGGTTCGATTCCGGGTCGAATCACTCATTGCCCATCGGCCATTAGAAATGGTCACCAATTTATCATTAAAGCAATTTTTGCAATAATTGTTTGCTTTTGTCCGATGCGACTCTGCGGAGAATATGCTCTACTTTGGTATGACAATTTCATGTCAATGATTTGTGTGTGTATTTGAGTAATTTGTAATTCGTGTTGTAGATTTTAATTTATCATACGAGTCATCATCACGAGTCATTATGATACGAGTGTGTTTGCGAAACCGCGTCGCTAATATTGATTAACTTCTGAATGTAAATGCGAATGTAGTCGTAAGCTGCATCCAATTTAACATAACTGAGAACCTATAAATGTTGTAAATGTCAGACGAACAGATAGCATTCGAAATGAGAATAGCATGCTGTTCATATTAACGCAAATCAATAATATAAATAATGTCCGATGCAGTAAGGTGGAATTACCCAGATATAATTATAAATACAATACGAAGTGGCTGCATTTATTCGTACTAATTTGACAGTAGTCAACAGACATTAAAACAATGTCTATTTATAAGCCTTACTCGAAGTAAAGGTCAGGCAAAACGAAACAAAAGAAAACTAGAACAAAACTGAAAAACGCAAAGTAGAGCCTCTTTCCGATCGTGCACGCACCGGTCATCGGTCCACCCACGCTCACAAAAGACGCGTGGGTGCAAAGATTATTCTCATTCAATTGAACCGCATTGTGCGCCGGCGCATGCCACTTCCAGCCACCTCTTAATTACCGCGCAGCTGCTGACCCGCGTCCATCTGGATCATCACCACCTACACCACTGACAGCCTACAGGCTGATCGGTTATTGACCATTTGAAAACCATTTACCAAATTTTGGAGTTTTTTTTTTTTTAACTTGAATAGTAGGTACTTCTTTTACCAATGGCAAAAATAAAATAGCACACATTAAAATTTTTGGAAAGAAATAACTGCGTCGTTTTCATCCCTTTTCACGAAAACGTATTAAAAACTGTCAAAATGTTGTTTCAAAAGTCGATAACTCCATCCATGAGTTAACCCAAGCATACAACACGAGAATGCCAATCAAATGCAAGATGCAACGATCATTATACCTGCATGTTATCTCACAAAACATTAGGATCGCCATGCCATATAACAAGTGCACTTGTTCGCAGCTCGTCTATCCAATATCAATAAGCTATTCTACATATAGTTCTTAATCCTTTTACAAAATAAAATCCTCTTTTATATCTTAGTTTGACAATGACAAGACTTATATCGAAATCCCAAACGCTATCTTTATTTGCATTTAAAGTAACAAATTAACGAATTAGCATTGTAAATTATGAAAACAATCGAAATTGGTCAATAAAACATATACTTGAATAAAAAAAAACCTGATTTGTTTCTACAGGGAAATAGATATAGCTTAAAGTGTAGATTAAATTATTTAAAATACAACACCCTGTGTACTTGAATGAACACGCCATATTTAGTTGATCTGTGTAATATAAGGTGAGAGTGTCCAGTGACAATAGCGCGACAGTTTTGAGTGGCCAGACGTCCGGCAAATCTCATTTGTGGATTTATCATTAACCGTATTTCATCCACCCTTCCCTCAATAGCCTATTAAGGGTTATAAATTTTATATCCGTCCGACATGTCCAAAGCTTTCCGTTGTTTATTTATCGTAATTTTATTTGTACACATTTATATTAGATAGACGAAGGAATACTTCCAATAGACATTATAAATTTCATAAGTACGAGTTTGCTCGCTACACGGACAAAGCAATCTCGTATTGAAGTCGTAAAAGTGGAAAAATATTGGCTATATCAGTGCCGCATTCGTCAGAACAATAAGGCGAGCCCTAATCGCGCGCCTTATCGGCACTAGCTTTTGTCTTAATTCGATGAAGGGTAATTTATGGCAGACCACACTTGCCATAAATAATAGTATTTTAGTGTGAGTCTGCTGCCCTTAAAGTGCTGTTCTGTCAAAATTCACATAAATAATGACGACCCGACGAGACAGATCTTATCTCCGAATAGCGACAAGTCTACGACGCGGTTATAAACAAAAGACGCACTCTAATGACTGAATGAGCCATCGTAAACCCTTAATATTTACGCACGAATCTTTCAGTTCACCTTTTGAGAGGTTTTATAACTCGGCGGGGAGATCACCCCGCGCCGCGCTCCGGGCAGGCGCCTACGCCAGTCTCGCTATATCTGATTTATTCATACCACCCGAAACACATGATCGGTTTTTCGGATATCCAGTTTTTTTTTTTATTGCTGAGCTTTTAGTTAGGTCAGGTATATCTAACTATTGTCATGTTGAAGAATATATTTGAAATTGATTGACATCTTAGATTTGTTTTTCACAAAAGTTAGTGTGAATGACTCACATAGAACAATACTATCTCATTAGTCTCGCGAATGTGCGCTCTAATAGCAAATCTTTCCACTGTTTGCAATGACATAAAAGTGCAGATATCGGGTTGCAATTAAAACTATTGGACGACGCTCGTTAACTGCAGCGAGCGCGTGGGTGGACAAACATGGCAGATGCGCGCGACCCTCGCTGACCTCTGCACTCACCCCAATACTTGCAATTAGCCACCTAATGTCATCACCCAGTTTCGATACTTCTACGCTTGTTACATACAATGCTGAAATCGGAAAGTGCCTGAAGTAGTTATTCAACAAAACTATGGGATGCAACCATTTGGGGGGTCTATTTTAGGATTTAAACCCAAGTGACGCAACCTCGGATAGGTGAGCGATAACGATTCAATATTTATTGTCACCCGACGTCCGTCATTAAGATAGTGTCAAAACTGCCTGGCTCGCACACAGGCACACAGGCATTACCGGCCGGCCGGAGCACTCATAATTATTACTAATGCCTTAAATATGTCAAAACAGGAATCCAGGTAAAAAGGCGTAATTTACGCGCGTCCGATAGAGATTTGGCAGTTGGCGCCGTGGTGCGCACGCGCAGCCGGGCTGCTTCGCGAGGAGGCGCCCACTTTTTGTTAACCATTGTCTTTTAATATAAATTTTAAATAGGAAATGTCCCTTTTTATGGAGATCTAGTTTACGGCTCTGACAATGAAGGCATAAATCTAACGAGTGCGTCACTGTGGCTCGGCGATGATCGATCGATAAACATTATTTATGTACTTCCGTTGGGCAACACACGATTGGAGGTGGACGTGAACAAATTCGTAGAAATACACCTCGAATATGTTAGTAGCCATTTTGTAGGAACTTGTGTTCCTACAAACTGCACCCTCTGATTTACGTTTCTTAATAATTTATAAACAACAATTGTTTTCTATTTAATCGTTTGTTTCAGATTTCTTAGAAAATAATTAAATGATAATTTACGAATAGAATCACACTGCCAGCTTTTGCTTTTAACTTATAGGCAACTTAGTCTAGAAAATGAGAGGCTATAAGGTACTGAGACCATTTGAGACCTTAACACTTGCGTATCAAGATCCAGACTTGAAGTGATATCTCTAAGGAATGAAAGGTGCAAAGCGGCAAGTAAATACAAAGAATGCCTCTATATGATCGGTATAATTAAGCCAAATGTTAATAAAGAGAACAATGCCGCTCATCCATACGAGCCGAACTGGCCTCCAATCAACATGCCTTCAGAAGAGGAGCTGATTAACGACAATAACTCAGCGACAACACCAACTTGACCACGTTTATTTTTATTTTAGGCCCTTTCCAGTCGATCTCTAATGAATACGGTTTATCTTCAAGTTTATATAAAAAATAAATCGCTTTTAACTGAAGAATCACGCCTTAAAAAAGAAACGCTTATTAAAATTTATTTCTTTCTCTCCTCGCGGCACTGTCGTGTACTTCGCCTCGAATAAAATTAAAAAGTCAAGAATTCTTATTTATTTTAATACAATAAACCGCAATCGCTGAATAAAGATAAATAAAAAGCAATAAAAAATAAAATCGCATTAGCAATAAACAAAATACTTCAGCGGATGTGGGCAGAGCGGAGAGCACGCACGGAGAGATGCGTGGAGAGGATGCTGCGCGCTCACTCACGTCTTGACTAGGTGACAGTGGAAGTTCGGGTTCAAATAAATGTGCCAAATATTTACAAACTTCATGACATTATTTTACACGTTCAAAAATTAGCTTTTATTACAAATTGACAACCGAGTTTTGTAAGTCATTATTTACTAATCAGCAAATCATCACATATCTTAAAAAGCCTAGTCAGCATTAGGAATTCTATTATTTTCTCAATTTAGCGTCACGACCAAATAAATCGAGACGTAATAGAAGCTCCACGGCACACTGTTAGCCGATTGTCACGAGTGCTACCCTCGTCGGCGTTTTCTTAATTGTGCCGAAATATTTATTTGATTGCGAACTTTGCAGCACAAGCGTGCAACCGAAATGGTCATCGGCATCCTGACCGCCGCCACAATAGCACCGCCACCTCACCTCACCACATTAAGACTATGTTACCAATTCAAATCTATTTTTGCCAGGTTGCCTTTGAAACCAAAATATCGAAACCAAAAGTGTGAGGGCATGTAACTACCGGCGCAATGTCGGTGTAGCTCATTATTTATAACTCTTCCCGCTAATGCATGGATTTAAAATCAATGAACAATTGAATAATGGAGCAATTTGTTCACTGAAATTGGAATAATTTCTTTGCTCGTGCAAAATAGATGTTTTATGTAATTCTCATTTGTTTTTAGTCGGACATTGGGCTTTCAGTCTACCTACATAGCTTTCCGATGTCTACTTTAGATAAAAATAAATCGCATGAAAGCAAAAATAAGGTAAGATACAGCTGTCAGTCAAAAAACACAGTTTCCAAAGTTGGGCGTGCGTGATGGAATTGAATAATGTTGGAACACAATCAATTTAGGACAATCAACCGAGCGATCACGTTCAGTGCTCAAGACATTCCTGCCATCAAGTCAGAGCGGCCAACGCGCGACTCCTGTCCGTCAGCAAATTGCAGTATCGTAGATCTAAATGGGCCACCGAGTCGATGCTGGATACATTGGCAACAGTGCAGCCACGCATCGTGCACTGATCATGCGCCGTGAACAGGAGATGAAATAAAGTATGAAACTGGTCGCGCGTTCCGAACGCAACAGACACAACTGTATGGTCCCAGAGCAACAATCGAGATCTGAAGCCGCGATAACGATGTCAACTAGTGCAGTCTGTCCTCGCCGTTCCCATGATTTGCGATGCCGTTCTAATCGTAATAATTACGGCCTATCCATCAAACGGACGTATGATAAACATGCGTCTCGGGAATCTGACTAAGAAATGGTAATAGTTATCAATCTCAGCGTGCCGACTGTGTTCACAGTTTGAGAAATAGCAGAGATCATTTTTTGCGCGAGTGACGTGTTTATGAACGCTCCGTTATAAATTCTCTTTGATCTCATCTACCATGTCACATCGGTGTCTCGACGTAGTTTTCTCGTACATTGGAGCCGCAGATGGCGCTCGTATACATATTTTTATTGCTCTAATTTCTCTACGTAGCGTTTGGATGGGACATAACATTCGTCAACGGTCCTAACAAAGCTGACTAATTATCGTGGCGCGGCATGTCGTAAAACAGTGCATATTGACGGAATATAGAGAGGCCGGCACACAGTGCTTAATGACATTAATCACATTGATTTATTGTGGTTCCGAGTTATTACAGGCCGGCCGGCGCGGCCTGTGTGCGTGATGCGTGAGTACCGACACGAGGTGCGCGCGTGTGCGCCCGCTTCTTGTGTAAATGTAATACGCAATGCATACAGGGTGATACACTACACCTGTGCTTTTGCTGCCTCATATCCTCGAAGTTCTAGAAATAAATCAGTGCCTGTCATTTGAAGACGAGCTAAAATCATTCCCATTCATCATCAGTTATTACTCACAAAACTCCTGCAACACTGCCATCTAGAAGAACTGCTAACCCAATATCTGACGTCACAGTTCTAAATACAGAAACGCACAAACTGAACGTTACGCTGAAATAGGAAAAGTATTTCCCTCGCACTACGAAGGGAGCACCCTGGCTAGTGTCGGCGCTAGTTCACGGACGGGCCGGGCGGTTGTGTGCGTGTATGGCATTAGGCAACAATTTACGCTGTTTGCGGCGTGTTAATATTGATTGGCTCGCTTTATTTCGACTCGCGCGAATCTATCCACGAAACTACGTCAATGTATGTGTAAGTAGATCATACACTTCTTCGTAATGCTCTAAATATACTTTATAATCGAAACTTTTCTAACATTTGTTGTGACTTTTCGACCTCATTATTCGACAGAGTGATACAATTCGTGAGCGTTTCAACTGCTCATTTTTTTTCATTACTCGTAAGTAGGTTAATATATTAGATTACATGTTTTTCTATCGATCAGTGTGAGTGCAGGTGTAAAAATATGCGGGTGTTTAGTAATCTGTCTGTACGCGGATGCACTTGTTATGTTTGATGTATGACGTAGTTTCTATTCACAGGAATATAAAGTTGGTCTTGGTGTCTATTTATAAGTGTAAATATGGCCATAAAGCAGTGGTGTTTGGAGCAAAGGAGCAATAAAGTTGGCAGTGATCTGAGTCTGGGCCCCGGCGGTGGCGATGGCGCTAGGTCCATCGCTCAAGTATTTAGTACAATAAGGTACGTGAGGACACCGGCTCACACGTCCCACTGTCGCGGACAGCCAGCGGGCGCGCTGCCGCATATCAATCACGACATTATAATTTCATAATGCACGTTTGTCAACGTAAATAATACGCAAAATTTATGTTACGAGGTTCTCACCGTTCTACAGAGGCGCAGCGAATACTTAATAAGTCATCATTAAGTATAGAAAACATTGCGAGTGTACTACTCATATTCATTTGACGACGTGTCTATAAATTCAATTAAGTCGTATGTAGATATACGTAGGTACGCAGTCGTAGGGCGCACGATGTAAACCGTGTTATGAACGCGAACATAAATTGCTATTTAAACTGTTTTATAGTTTGTTTGTTTCGCGCATGAGTTATGAAAGTCACACATTGGAGTAAGCGTGGGCTGGTAGCATAATTATTATATTCAGCCTTTGGACAAGGTAGACTCAACAGACTTACAATAAGAGTAGGACGAGTAATATATGTGTTCGGGCATAAAATATACCTAATAGTGATGGACCACATAGCCCCTTGTATTGTGTAGATTGTAGATAGATGTATGTAGGTGTGGTGTAGCATCTTTTCACTCACAAAAGGACAGTCAACACCCAAAGCTATGATACGAAGGTACGGGAAAGTAGCTGCTTTAAACTCTGCTATAACCAGGGACATACTTTAAAAGAGTGTATATAGTATTCACAGGCAATGCCGTTGGTCTAATGGTTGCAATTGCGACTGCTGATCATAATGTCCAGGGTACGATTCCAACCACGACGGACAAATTGTTATTGGGTTTTACCAACAGAAATTTCTTAGTAGAAGATGATGGCAATAGGCTCTTCCCCTATTACAGGAGACTAAAAAACTGGCGAAATATGGGTGTTACTATTAGGTACTTACACCTCTGCCCAGCTCTTCGGGGATGACGGGCATAATGTTATGTTATTCACAGCAAAAATATAGAACAGCAATATTTTTTTACATTCAGAGTTCGTCCTGTAGTAAATGAGGATAATTATCATGAGATGGTAGGCAGTGTAGTAAGACTCACTAAGATCCTTGTTAGGCTCAACGAGCGGCGTTATCTAAGTGAGTGATAACTGATACTAAACCATGTTTGTGTAAGTTTTATGATTGCATAATTGAATTAATCATAGGGGCACTATCAGGGACTTTATGCCTTTGCTCGGAGTTTGTAATCACTTGATAAAATCTATCTTGAAATGTTATTTGAGAAAACTGGTTTGTTTGGTAGTAAACGACGCGCACGCCACCTATCTTTACGTTTATGTTACAATTTGTTAACAATCTTCGTTATTGCTTTACATGGACATGTGGGTAGGTACATAATGTATGAATATTAATGAGATTTTATAAAAAAAAAACTGGCCAAGTGCGAGTCGGAATCGCGTATGAATGGTTCCGTACCATCGTAATAGGGGAGCCCGCTTTAATTTTTAATTATGATTATTTTTTGTTATAGCAGCAACAGAAATGCACATTCTGTGAAAATTTCAAATGTCTACCTACTACGGATCATACAGCCCGCTGACAGACAGACGGACGGACGGACAGCGGTGGATTAGTATTATGGAACCATAAAAAACACGAAATTAAAGATTCATTTATTTCGCAGTCTAAGTACTTAATTGTTTGCAAACAAATCTTTATTTTTAGTAACATAACTAGTCCTAGATAATAAAGATATTGAAAAAGTTTATTTTATTGTACTACATACCTCCTACTACTTGCATGAACTTACGCTGTGTCACGCCTGTTTTCTCAGAGGGTAGACTAAAACTTATAGTACCCATAAAGTAAACTTCTTTTGCTTTTGCTTCTTTTTTTTCCTTTTTTTTTCTTTTTTCTTCTGCCTAGCCTTTTCCCAACTATGTTGGGGTCGGCTTCCAGTCTAACCGGATGCAGCTGAATACCAGTATTTTACATGGAGCGACTGCCTATCTGCCGTCCACAACCCAGATAGTACTGGGTTAATATGATATCTCTTGGTAAGACTGATTGTCAGACTTTCGGGCCACTGACGACCCAAATGGCGCAGCGGTAGAGAGGCTGCCTAACGTTCTTAGGGTCCCGGGTTCGAATCCCGGTAGGAGCAAATGTTTGTGTGATGAGCATGGACATTTGTTTCCGAGTCATGGATGTTTATATGTATAATAAGTATGTATTTACAAACAAAAAAGTATCTATGTATTATATCAACTATCTGGTGTCCACGACACAAGCCTCGTTGCTTAGTGTGGCACAAGATAGCGCTGTGTGTAGTGTCCAGCGATACTTTTTTTTTTAGCCTGTACTGTCCCACTTCTGGGCAAAGGAGTATTGGCATTTATTTATTTATATTTATTTATTTACTGACTACCTGTAACGACTGTCCTTTAACAGTCTCAGTTCTTTATCTGCAAAATCAGCCGGGACCAACGGCTTAACGTGCTTTCCGAGGCACGGAGGAAACTTGGTATGAAATGAGTGGTCACCCATCCACGAACCAACCTAGGCAAGCGTGGAATAACCTAAGGATCGACCCAAGCGGCTGTTATTATTTAACCACGAGCTCCTCCGTCGTGCACGTCCAACATCAGATAGAAAAACAACCGTTTGAATAAAAAAAAAAAAAAAACATATTTAAGATCCTACTTCCAGACTAAACATCGATCACAAGACCACATGATGAAAAGGTGTCATGAATATTACTTATTCGTGCTCAAATCTCCCTTTTCGTACATCTCTGTCAGACTTTTATCCGCATTCATTCGCGATATAATTGTTGTCATGTTTAATAGGGAGAGTCCATAATAAAGCAACCGTTAGCCATGTCCATCATCATTAGCCGTGTGATCCGGCTATTTTTGCGCACTCGTGCTCGTTTATGCGAACCAAAATAACTCGCAACACTAATGAATTACCACTTTATTCGATTGTTTATGCTTAAAATATCTACCAGTACACTACAGTCAGTTAAACAGATAAAAATATCTCACTCGGACTTTCTTGCACTACTTCGTATCAAAGAAATACTCCATTTGAATTCCACGACGTACTCGTACAATCCCTGAAAAATCCGTTAGTAAAACAGGGAAATATATCTTGTAGCACATTGAAATTAATGTTGATAAATATACAAAAGGAACGGCGGAAGTGCGGACGTCGCGGCCGGAAGTAGGTCCATCCATCATCCGCCCGCCCTGGATAAAAACGGTCGTTAGTGCCGCCCCCCGGCTCTACCTGTCTCTCTATTAATGTTACACTCAAGCGCCTCTATTACTCCTGTCATTTGTTATATCCATTTTGGCAAATTGACTGATCTCGCATAACGCTATCCAGTGGCCGTAATTAAGGGGCTTTTTGCCCTAATATCGCTAATACGACAAACGATAGTTGGGATAAGTAAGAGATTGTTTATTATTTCTGCTTCTACTGATAAAGATAGACATGTACCAAGGATATTTTTTATTACCAGTCCTGTCAGTGACTCGTTGGTAAAATGCTGTAAATCTAAATAATTCAATTCCTCCAAGAATCCCCCGAACGAAATAAAAATTACACTAACTGTCACCAGAGAAATCTAATAAAGAGCACCTATTTAACAAATTAAATCTGTCTATACAAACAACGTAAACAAGCCAAAAACGTGGCAATAAACGTCAAAAGAAAAGTAAAAAGATTCCCGCGGGTGTATTCAGCGGCAACTCACCGAGTGGAGATTGAAGGCATGCACGCGAGGGTGACACCCGGCTCTTGGCTCTTCGGGGAACCAAAACCGCTTATAAAAGTATGCGCCGGAAATCCGCGGGTTGCCGCCCGGAGTATTAAAATTATTATGAAACCGCCGCGCCGCGATAAGGCGGGATGATACCGGCTTAACACCCCCACCCCTCAGTGCCCCCCACTGCCGCCCGTACCCACCCCCAGCACCCTCGGCGCACTATCGCACCATGCTCGAATGCCTTTTCACCGTACATCTATGCGAAAACTTATACGACACTCTAGTTATGCACAAATGTTTATGCGAAGTTAACCAGCCAACACCTAGTTGACACCACGCAACTATGCAACCCCTGCGAGTTATAAATTGACTATCATTTCAACTTTTTCTGTGTGGGTAACTACTATACATGTTTTGATATCACAAACATTAAAGTGAAAACAGAATGCTACTCCAATAAACTAATAACGCTGCAATAAGCATCGTTAATCTAGCTGAGAGTTCCGAATAAATCAAAGTGAGTAAACTTAAAACATTAACCAGATAAAGTTATTTCAACAATGTAAACGTCGCTGGGCAACTTTATGCAGAAGCTGCACTGGTATGTCGAACTACAATTATAACTTTGGCCCCGGACGCGACAGAACGTTGTGTTGCAACAAATAAAATATGTCCACGAAAACGCGCGAGGGGGACGGCGCAGCGAAATTTCGTACACGAGACAAAGATAAGCTTAACCAGCACGAAATTATGAGCGTTTAACTGTTTCTAGCTGTAGAATCTGGCACGGGTGCTTCGCCGGCTCGCCAGCGCGCGTTATTTACGAGGGGGTGTCGCCTCCCCGCTGCACCCGAGATAGTGCCTTCCCCGGAAGAGCGACGCCGCCGCCGAGCAGCGCCGCGCCGTGCCGCGCCGACCTGGCCCTTGCGGCAGTGGCACAGGGTGCACATTGCCGCGCCCGCCCGCGCCACCACAGCACCTCGCGCTCACCTCGCGCTGCTTGTGCAGATTGCTGCCAACCCGCACTTGCTAGCACGCCGCACGACCCACGAATATCACCTCTACGACAAACGCCATACGGTCACGTCTCGAGGACGCTTGCCCGTTTTCGGTTCACACGGCGCCCACCGTTTTCCTACATTACATTATAGTGAAGATGTCTGTATTTCTTGTTTATGATAGCATAAAACTATGGTAGGTAAATTGACGGCGCTATGTCGGTGTAGCACGTCTACAGCACAGCTCGGCACACTACCACACGCCGCTCGATACACTTTGTTAACATTAATGTGTGCTTATGCACTAATAAATCAGGCCGTGCTTTGTACTTTAACATTGTATTTTTGAGACATTACCTTACCTGAAGAATGAACACTATGTAAGTGAAGGTAATTAAATATAATTATTTACAATGAAGCATGTATTACCTATGTAGGCAGGATAGCTGAAGGTGTTACCTTTGTACTTAAGTGATTATCGCTCATGATCCT
This sequence comes from Xestia rhomboidea, assembly GCA_963853795.1. NCBI lineage: Eukaryota > Metazoa > Arthropoda > Insecta > Lepidoptera > Noctuidae > Xestia > Xestia rhomboidea. The sequence goes on from OY970764.1 coordinate 11,819,977, forward strand.
TTTCGTGATGGGGAAGCAATAGCAGTGTTAATTCCAAGAGGTAAGTTTTACAAATGGATCTGATCCATGCCTATCGAGTCGCATGTAGATGTAACATGCTTAGGTATAGTATCTACCTAAACCTAAATAAAAGTAGATAAGTATCTGGTTCCCATTCCTGAAATACCATTAACTTATCAGTTTCTGGCCCCCACTAACTGAAATAAGAATCTGTTCCTAATGAGCAATTGCTACTAAATAATGTAATTTTATTAAGCTCCCCATACATTAGGGTCGTCACATAAAGCACGATACAAACGAACAGCGGCGACGGTCACGTACCTACGTCATTTAAGTGAAAATATACGACACACAGAAAAGAGAAAAATGCGCAAAAACCATCTAGAGCATTATGGCTCGCGGCGAACCATTACTTTTAATATAAATAAAATAACAAAATATGAGCGTCCGGCCGTTGAGTGCCCCCGAACACTTTTATATTTCAGCAGAGACACCACCCGCGCCACACTGCCACACACCCCACGCAAGATTTATATTTTGACTTGTACACTACTTATCCCTTTAAAGCTCGGACACATCCGACGTTGTGACTTCGAATGACTTATCTTCTGTTATGAGACGTGTTACCCGCTGATCTGGAAGTTTAGGACAACTTAAATAGTATCAAATGTGAATCTATCCTAGACATCAATCAAATCAATGAATTGTGATGTTACAAGATAATGATGGTCTTTTGTTTTGAAACAGCCAAAAATGTTGATTCATCATTTCTAGTATACAACAAACCAAGAAGTTGCTAGTCAATAAAGTCTATTGTGGCGCTACCGCAAAGATTATAAACATGAAATTATGTATGTACCGTGTGTACATATTTACATAACTAAACAATAAAGATTAATGGTACTAATGTGAGATCAATATCAGGACGAGTGATACTCACCATTAGAATATCATTAATATGTGGCATGTCACAACGAATGGTTACAACTTTATATAAAGAACAAAGTGTGCTAGCATTGACACCATAATTCAAACTAAACAAACGGCCGTGTAATCGTTCAAAACCGGTTCTCTGAATGCATATTTACGGTCCGTACCTACATATTAAACGTATCTACATATACATAAACTGCCGTAATTAAATTCGTAGTTTCAAAGTCTTGAATATTCGCATATTTGAAGGCCAACCACTGTATTAAAAAAAACTGATAAAGATGAAACTCACTTTTAGTAACAAACCATAATTATGGTGTTCAGTAAAATATGCCAAAGCGCATTATTTTGAGCCAGCGAACTGTTCTCATACAGCCATCATTTTGACAAGTTAAGTGTTGTTTGTAAACGAGCTGCGTCGACAATATTTTTCTGTATAATATACGGTATTAAAATTTCATCTCAATGTCTGAGGCAGGACATAATAATTACTTGACACGCACGTATTACTACTTCTCACACATGTGGAGGCAACTTAGTATGGAACTTGAACTCTTCTGCTTTTTAAATATAATTCCTTATCTCTATTTAAACTACACAACTTTAACAATACTCTTTTATTTTTGATTTATTTCTTAAAATTGAAAATATAAAATCTTCAATCAATAAAAAATCTCAGTCTAAGGGTCGAATAAGGTGGGGTTTTCTAGTTTCTGACTACGGTGCCTACCCCCATTGGAAAAAGGCGTGAGTTCACGTATGGAAGAAAAAAAATAACAAGGCCTGAAATAGACAAATGTGATAAAAAACTGAGCAACACACTTTGACTCATCATGACATTGAAACATAAAGCAATTAACCAAATCAGCATTACGTTCAAGTGCTGAATCAAAAGCGAGGAGCACTTAAAAGCTCTCAAAGTCCATCCCTAGCCCACCATAGCCGGCTATTTCATTCATGCGATTAGATGATTGTCTGTACAAAAGGAAATATGAGTTACGCTTCACTGGAGTGTAAACCAGTGAATGAACCAACTCAAGTGTCTCGACACGAGTTGCGTGCGTTTCCGCGATGCGTGCCCTTTGCACAAGCTCCAATCAATCAATGTCCACTTTTAATGACTTAATACTGACATACTCGACTCGGTATTCCTTCAGAAATTCGCTTCATAAACGAGGAAATTTACATGATTACAGTACACTCTTATTATCGCCTCAATGAGCGTTCCGGTGCTAATTACACTCGATGCTCCCTCGAAACCTTACGAGGCTTCATCGACCGATATTGTCCATCGCACTCGATCGTAAAGCGGGCCTAACAAAACAAAGAACATAACACGACTATAGAGTTCACAATAAAACCGCGTGAAAATGGCAATAGCTATTCAGAGGGAGATATTAAAATGCATGGAAATAAATTCGGCGTCGCATTCGGGCGTACAGCTCGGGGGGTGCAGTAAAAATAAACAGCGACACCATTAGAACTCACTTCCATATTCAAATTTATGAACGCGTCCGAGCCGCGTCCCTAGCTGGCGTGGCTCGTCCACCGCCACACCATCGTTACAACAGCGCTACACCACGCTACAACAACGCTACGCACAGCTACACCAGTGCTACGCCGCTGCTACGCTCTGCTACGCGAGTGCTACGCCACTGCTACGGCAAAGCTACGCCACGCTATACAATTGCTACGTAACCGCTACGCCACTTCCACAAACCGCCACTCCCACCCAGCGCTCATTTATACCGCCATCATTTCGACGGTCAATTTAAAAATTTCACCCCTGTTTTACCTAACATAAACCTACATTATGCCGCTCTAACTAACTCCACTTTTCCGCAAACTTGACACCTGTTAGCGGTAAAAAGTAGCTCAACGATAATGAACAGGTAGTGTGTATTTAAAAGGTTATTTTTATGAATTTATAGTAAATGTGTAACATGTTGTAACACTAACAAATAAAATAAACGTAAGACAAGAGCGTTTGGGAGGCGGCCCGACGAGCGACGCGTGCTTTAGCTTAAATAAACAGACGTTTTCAAAAATTTGTGTATTTAAATCGTATGTGACTTGTGTTACTGGTGCTATTTCTGTTTAACTGCCGCACTGATGGATCTGAAATAACACCTCCATAGTGCCGTTCAGGGAACTCACATTAAATTCATAAGGGATTAGGTGTCATCATAAACAGGAATTATTTAGTCGACTGAGGTTAAAAACAACAACATAGCTCCCGGCTAATTATTTTTAATGGCAATTATAGTGCGGTTAATGTGCTCCTGAAATATCTAATACGTTCCTTTTATTATAATGTGGGATTTCGTAAGTCAAAAGGGGAGATGGTATGTCGCTAATTTAATGGGGTTTAGAACAAACGTAGATTAACAGAGGGATATAGTTGTGTTCGTAAATATTTATCTTCTTTGGGCACATTCTATCATTATGCTGAAAACGTTTTAACAATAATCTTCTTTTACGTTGTGATGAAAATAAAGTTGAATATCTATAGCTTAACCAGCGTGGAAATAAGTAGCATATCTACTTGATTAGAAGGTATCGTTTAGCAGAGCTGAGGTGGTTAAACTTTGAGGTGGTTGAAAGTTAAAGAAAATCGCCTTACAGTGAGACAAACAACTGTGACTTGGCAGTTAGCAAATCTTTCTTTACCAAAATACTTTTTTATTCACTTACATCAACTAACTATTAATTCAGCACAATCAAAGAACAAATCAAATCAACGTGCCGAACAAAAAACCAGTAGCGTACCGACAACAAAATAATCCCAGCCCCGCTACATAGTTTCGTTAATTAAAAAAAAATACCCACCCTCACATCCAAGGCAAATGACATGAAGGAAATAGTATCGAGTGTCGAGCTTAGTCGATGCCGATCCGATGACTGGCAGAATCGACTAAATTGCTTCTATCACATTAATATCGGACGGCCGAGTTACACCAGTCACACGTATTCATTATATTTAATTTAAAGCACACAAAGCGATTGACATGGCTCCCGCCATTCGCTTTTTCATAACGACTCCTCGTAAATTTGTTGAAATTAAAATCGGTCAGTGAATGGGTCTAGTTACTGATGTCGATGTCGGTAGCAAAGATTTTGTACGCTTACCCACGATATTGTGGGAGAGAATGAGTCTGTAACTTTGAGTCCTGCTGTGATGCTTTTTAATTATTATTCTACATTTTTTCTTTTGATCTTGTTTTAACAAGGAAATAGGCTGCGAGAATTTGATAATGAGGTGCTGACATCACTGTGACGTATGATGATGTCGCAGTCATTTACAAAATGACATAGGTATAAACACACTTTATTTTTGTTGTAGTTATCTCAAAGAAGCCTAGAACAAAAGTTTAGGTAACACCTATATCTACTTGTTGAATTAGGTGTTCCTACCTACCCGTACCCAGGTAATTCTACCTATATTGTAAATGGGTACCCACATACCTATTTAAATTTTTCCAGTCGTCGTTGTCATGTAAAAAAACAGAAAGTGAAAAACATAAGCCCGTTTTATTTATGAGTTATTAATTATAATTAATTAGATGCTTTCTTAGCACGTGTAACGTAACCAGTCAAAGTTTATTTATTTTATTATTCATATACTCTGTAAATTATTCTGAAAACCCTTAATGAGTAATTGTGCATGCAGAAATGTAAAGTAAAAAAAATACAAAATTGCTAAGTTCATTAAAACAACAATAGCAAAATAAATATTTTATAAATGCAAATCGATTAGTAAGTTATTAACAAAGTTACACAACAAGTTTTCGTGCTCGTAAATTACCAAGAACTTATCTCTGAGCAATTAAAAAAGCCATTTAATAATTATTGAATACAAACAAAAAGTTATGACGTGCAAGTTCAATTAGTGTGTGTGGTGTGGGAGGCTTCGCGGGGCGACGGCGGCCGCCATCTAGCGGGCGTCAGCGCCGCCCACCGCCACGCCGCACGCCGCCAACGGCCTCGCGACCACATGTCGCTTATGAATATGAGGCGTTATGATTATTAAAATATGCCCCGCCCCGAATATGGAATATGGAGGAGGGGGGCCCGTGTAGCGCGTGCGAATGGGCGAAGTTTGATTTATGAGCCGGGCGCGGCCCCGCCTCCCTGTCATAACCGTGTACCTGGTGCGCGCGCGCGCCGCCGCCCGCCGCCCGCCGCCGCCTCGCGCTCAGTCCCGCTTCAGATGGCGAGTGGTGCGCTCGGTCACACGCCGCGTCCGCTCCGCACAGTGTACTTCGTCCGAGCCGAGTAGCCGGCGCCGCGCGAGTGTCCCGTGTGTGCAGCCGCCAGGCCGCAGGCAGTGCGAGCAGCCGTACAGCCGCCTGCCATGCGCCGGCCCTGAGCCGCCAGCGCGACACCATGCCGCGCGTCAAGCCCTCCTGCGTCCGCCGCGTCTCCATCGGTACTTAACCCTCCACTCCGACATCTCACCACATCACACACGACGTCTCCGCCACATCTCACCCTGCCGACCTGTGACCCCACTCTGAGGAGGATACACATGTGTTTTTGTCGATACGTTATTGTTGAATCCAAGATTTGATATTCGTACCGATAAAATGATTCAGTTAGCGACGATAAAATTCGGCATACATCAGAAAGTGAGCACTAAAATTCGTCACCAGCGGGGTGAGTAAACAGTGCAGTGAATGTTCACATTTGACAATAATATTGTAGATAGTTGGCAGGAAACATAACTTGTTAGGGAGGTATGTAGAGCTTTATTATTTTGTTCAACAGAAATGCTTATTGAAAACTTTGAAAGCTTGATGAAGTGTTAAGGTTACATTTGATACAAGTGCATTCTTAAAATCAGATCGAATACAGAAAAATAAATAATGTCATAAGTAACATATTTATTTCAAAACTTATTTATTGAATGAACGCACTTGTAAACCTAGTTTGAAAATTGTGCTTAGGTATTTTCTTTTACCTAAACTCATTAAATTTTCAAGCCAAATCTCTTTAATTGCCGGAAAAAAATAAAACAGACCGGAAAAGTTTACATTTTCCAGGAAGAGAAAGATGTAAAAATAAATAGTTTGAGAACTTACGGTCGGATGTGCCGGTTACATTGTAGCGAACTTGGCTATCGCACTGCCGCGCGCTAAATATCTTAAATGGTCCAATTAAAAAACGGTTACGACCAACCAATAGGTCGAATTTCAAAATGTTTATTACCACGGGTATAAATAGAAAGCTTATTGTAGCTTAGCATTTATTTGTAGGCTATTCTGTTGCATTAAAACTATTAGCCACCACCGTGTCCAACTTTATGACTACAACTATTAATAATTTGGACAGATATCATTGAGACACTATTTATAATATAATTTACGATGTCATTTTTACTGTTTCTTTAAACAATATTTTAGTTATATTTATTGTAGGACGATTTTATTGCAGTTAGATTGTAATTTTTGTTATAAATTTTGTGACAATTATGGAAATGTTACTTGGTGACTTCACAGTTTGATGGATTAGGCAGATATTTAGTTGTAAATCAAAGTTTTATGATAGTGAAGGTCTTTAGAGGAACACGAATATTTATCTCAAAGATACATCATATTGTGTTTTGCGACGGCCCGGACAGCACATGTATCAAGAACTTTTCTCTGTTTACACATCACATACTTTTTATGTTTTATTTTTTCTTAGATATTTTAAGTATTATAACATTTTAATGGCTTTTTAATGATATTTAAACATTCGCCACATAAAATCCATTGACACAGATGAATAACTCAATTCATTAACATTTATTATTTTTATTTATCATTTATTAAGTTTCAAAAATATTCATATCTAACGGTTATCAGTAGATATTATATTAGAAAAAATAACTCTAAAGTTAATCTGCTATCATTTAATGGATACTTTTGAGGACCCATTTATTTTCTCCGAAAGCTCATTAAATTAATATTTTTCTATCTAGCAAGACTGTTTTTGCGATTGTATAATACAAATACAAAACTAAAAGTTTAATTTTATTAGTGTAACATACAAAGTTTACTTAGCTTTGATGATTCAACTTAATAATTTGTCTATCATAAATGTCTAATATTTGTCTAATAAAGACACAAAATATATTTGCATGTCTAATATAATTTTAATAGCACATTACCGTAGCGCCCCGCGGCGCTGTCCGTCGTTTTAATGATTTCACAGATCATCATTCACTTTAAGATGAAGTTCTTAAAATAATAACCTTGTAAACAGTACTTATTTATATACAAATTGTTATTTATAATACCGAATAAACCGAAGGGTCAATATGCCAATCATTTGAAAGTTTTATTAGGTGTATTTTCAGTCAATGTATTCTGGTAGCGTTATCTTCAAAATAATATCGCGTTCTTACAAAGCGGGTGAATAACAATGTTTTTATTATCTACCTACCTAGCCTATATCAAAGTCCAATTCAATTTCTTAATAGCCTTTTCTTTAAGCGTGAGAATTTTAATGTTAAACAATCGTTTTCCGATTTTCCCCTTCCTCTCTCACTTCCGGCCCGACTTCCTGATTTTACTGAACTTTAAGAAATGGGCCATTTTGATTTTTCAGTCAAATTCTAGCCAAGTGCATGTTTAGGATTAAGATATATCCTTGTTACTTATTATAAGAAATACATAAAATATAAATGTAATTGTATTTCTATCATAGGATTAGAAATACAATTACATACTTTACTTTTTTTGTTCAATCAATTAAGTATATCTCCACTTAAAACTAACTTGGCTCAAAGTTAGAAAATTGATTTATTGGAAAGCTTTTCATTATTCTTTTGGAATTTAAGAGTACATACATACTTCTTTAAAAAATGTATTTGATCAGATAGGTACCTACCTAAGTATCAAGTAGAATAGTATCTAACTTATTTTTATAGTAGTATCTAATTAAAACGATTACAAGTTCTGATTAAGCATAATTTCACGGTTTTGTTTAAATTCCTACTTTGCTCTGATATACTTTTAATTGGCCATTATTGATTAAAAAGAAATGACTCCAAAGAAAAGAATGACACGTTGTCAAATTTTATGATAGCGGCCGCTAGTCTATGGTCGGTTTATCTCATTGCTGGTTTTACGAGTGCTCTATAAAATATTTATTACAGACATTCTATCTGCTAACGATTGAAATAACCTATTCATATTCTTATGAAATACTTATATTCTCTATTTGTTTGATCAACTAATAAATTAAAAACAAAACTCGTTAAATATCTAAGCCGGTTCTAATTCGGACTAAAATGAAAGATCACTATGCATATCGCCGTTCATTTACCTTGAATGATGAATAATAATTACTGTTGATGTATAAATTATAGACTTTCTGTCAGTTGATTAATTAGCATCGACATATTTAATGGCGATTGTAATAACATTAACAACGCTTCTTGTTCATAAACACGTTACGTTGAGTCCGATGCTGCGGCGGAATGTTTGGCAGTCCAACGCTCTCGGGATAATTGTAAACATGTTTCTTCAATATGAAAAGGGAAGCCCAAAAATGATAACTTTGCTTTGTGGAAATGTCGGACAATGTCGGCCAATGAATATCCGCAACGGCACACTAAAGCCTTTTTATATTTGTGCGTAACGCGGCGGCGGCGCGACGCAGCCTCTTAGAGTCCTCGCGCGCTCCGCTCACCGGAGCACTGTCAAATACCAACAAACAGATCCCACTAATCCTTCTCCTTACAACTAACTATTAAACGCAGCGGCATCTCGCTACAAATGAGTTATTTAATCCCCCGCCGCAACATTATCCCGGATTATATCATGTTTTGTGTCGGTGTTCACTTATCCGTCCGCTTTTCAAAACACCACAAACTTCCACCAAAAAAATGCGTATTATGAAACGAATATTCAAAAATGTGCACCAGCCACAGGGCGAGTGACATTGTCAGACATCTGTAAAAGACATCTATAAAAAAGATATATTTAAAATATTAAAACGGTGAAAGTATATGTTGCTGATAAGCTAATTTATGCACCAAATATATTTGGAAATCTTTAATTTAACAATATACCTAGTAGGGCCAGTAAGTGGTGGATCGGGTCGAGTTTGGAATCTCGATAAATCAATATGCGGGAGGCAGGTACTTTTGTACACAGTTTATTTTGTTTATTGGTAAATTTTGTAAATGCACACACCTGTGTGGTTAATTAAGAAAGTCTTGAACTGGATTATGCTTCCGTATAAACTTATAAAGTATCGATGACTCGTGAATGTCGTGATATAGTTAAGAGTCCGCGTGCTGTTAATAAGCTGCTAATTATTATTAGGTGCGTGAACGCATACGTAAGCCGTAAACTCGCGATAAGAGCTGTTAACGCCGAATACACCTTTTAGTTCCTTCTGGTATCCTTGACGAGTTGTGGTATAATCTTATTACTTTCGTAATACTGGAAACTGTTTTATTCAGTTCACAATTTAACTCTCAAGAGTCAATTGAAATGGAATTCTTTAAATACTATGGATTTTAAGGTATTTCTTTATTTAGACGCCGTCTTTTCTAAATCGGAATAGTTTGTGACTTATAGGTACTATTCTTTTAACTGGACTTAAACATCCCACTTATTTGAAAGTCATTTAAGCAAAGTTCCTACAAAGCCTACCTACGTGTAAATAAGTAAGTGGATATATCTAATATTTCGCCACCTAAGTAACTCACTAACGAATTTGATTAACTTTTAACTTTTTTATCATTAGTTAGAATTATATGACCCAGGTATGCAGGTATGTAGAATTGTTGATACCTACATATATCAACTGACAAATACTAATTAAATCTAATTGAATGTTGCATCAGTTTAAATTAGCGTAATTCTTAATAACATTCAAGAAAACTGCCATTTCTACATAGTCAATTCAATCAAAATATCGTTATTATTGATATTCACCTCTACTTTTCATCGTCATCATCATCAGCCTATTAACGTTCCCACTGCTGGGACACAAGCCTCCTCTCTATGAGAGGGAACCGAACCTCTACTTTTACCGAAGTACAAATTATTTTAAAAGAGTCGGAATTTAGTTGCTTATCAATCAATCAATAACCCTGTTTCGGTCGACTGTTTGTCTTGTAATAGAGAAGTATGGAAGAAGAAGACATGCTGCGCCGACTCCAAATGAATTGGGATAAGAGTAAGAGAATGATGATTATGTTAGTCAAGTCACATGCATCTACCAAAACCTACCTTCTAACATAACAATCTTTAAAATTACCTCTAACTGTTTCTCGAAAATTGTTGGTAAGTGTCCCTGCATGGAGTTCATCTAGTTCGTACCTTAATCAAATCAAATCAAAATCAAATCATTTATTCTTTGCAAACATGGGTAATAGGTACTATATATGTTCTTAATCTGTGGCTATTTTCTTCGGTATCAAAATAGCAAATAATATTTAACATTAAAATACTCTAAAACAATTCGAGCCCTGTTTTTTCAAAATTGATGTATCTACTTAGGTAGATAGAGTCCCTGAAAAACTTTCCAAAATAAGCAATGCGCTTATTCCATTCATGTACCTATTCTATTGTAAGTATTCAGTCTATTTACATTTTAATCCTAAATAAACAGGGATAATTATAATATGTTAAGAATATACCTACATATTAATGTAACTATGGAAGTGTACCGGTCTAACTGTCACTTTCCGTTTCCGGGGCTAAAGTACAGACATACTGAAAACACGGTTCTCATAAGTACCTACAGGAATTAGAATAATATCGTTGGTCTAGCGGTTGCAAGCAAGACTGCTGAGCACGAGGTCCGGGGTTTGATTCTCAGGTCAAGCAAAGTGTTATTGGGTTTTTCCTTCAAATATTTCTTAGTAGCAGTCACGGACCTGGATTTGTACTCAGTTGGCGGGAATATGCTCACCCCCTTCTTAAACACGGGGGTACTTAATCATTATTATTAAGAACACTTCTGCCTTACACTTCGGGGATTTCGGGAGGCGTGATGTTATGTTATGTTGATTTAGGAAGATACTCGTAGGCTATTGTTATAGCGGAATTATCTTTTAAAAACCCGAGTAGGTACGATTGGCAAAAAAGACAAACTTTCATCTCCAATAATCCTTTTTTCAAAAATCCTTCCTCCGTTATAAAACTATCTATTGTCAAATCATAAAAGCTATCAGTAAATGAAGATATTTAATTTTTTTACTAAATTTTTACACTAACTAACACATTCCAAATTATTTGCCAACAAACTGACAGATTACAGAATTGACACCGTAATTTTACGTATACAATGGTTTACCTACGTTGTTCCATAGAAACATTTTTTTTCAAGTAAGCTGGTATTCAAATATCTATTTCACTATTAAAGCTAGCCATACTCCCTAAATGTATCATTATTTTGTCCTTTCCATAATATCAACCAAAATACGGCCACTCTAGAAATAAACCTTTGAAAGCTTAAAACTAATAGAGACAACTCTTTTTGCTCATAGCCTTCGGTCACACGAACTCTTTTTGGTTCTAACTTCCAGACCTAATGATATTTCTTAGTAAAAAGAGCTTGTTATAAAAGAATGTCATCTTAGCTGTATCCGATACAACAAAAAGATAGAAAAATAGGTATATTTCTAAGTTTTGTCGGTAATAGAGAGACGATAGGAATATCAAAGTTTTTATATTTCTATAGTCTCTATTATTTTATTTTACAAAAGAATTACCCAAATTGATTCAAGTTACAAACATAAGGTAGCATTTAAACTATGCTAATAACGCGATTGTATAAACAAAATAAGAAATATCGTTTCAATTCAAACGAAATACTACTCACGAAGCAAAACTTCTAAATAAAAGTTTCATGTCGATGCGAATGTTCTATCGCGATATTTTTAGCTTTCTACCCTTCTCGTGTCTATTGTCACAAAGTTCGTACTAAACACGGCTTTCGGGGCGCCGTGACAAGCTACTACTAGCGACATCTATTGTTGAGTAGCCAGCTACAAATAGGCGCGAAAGTAAAATTGAAAATGAGATGTTTTATCGCGCTACTTATTGTTTAATTTAATGAAATACTGATTTATAACAACGAAATGTTTTTATTATTGACTACTTTAGTAGTGGTGTGACTATTTCTTAGAATCAACTTCACCATATTACATGTGAATGCTTTTTATTATAACTTTGTTTGAAATATTTCGTCCGTATGAAATAATATTATACCCACATCATGTCATCTCGTGTATAAAGAAAATACTTCGCTCTTCCGCGTCGCAACTTGACTATCCCGAATTTTATATTCTCGTGGGAATTCAGTAAAATCTTGTGACAGCAGTTTTCTACCTCGAAAAGGGACGTGCACATCAAACGAACCACCGTTTGGGACTCTCCCCTGATAGTATATCAGTCATCTTTTAAAATAAGCTACATTTTACTCGAATGCTACAAATAGATTTTTTGAATATCTTTAGTTCAGTTTAAACTTAATTAACCGACTTGCCGGATTGTTAATCCGATACAATAGATTCTAAATACCTTTTCCTTTATATAAAATACACAGTTTAGATATAAATGTTAGGGCAGGTGCCTTAGGCCTAAACTAAAACCTACAACAACTCAATCATCGGCAAGATAATCTGTTTATTTAATAAATACCTAGATAACAAATATCTACTGAAGGGGTTCAGTGTTCGGCTTTGTCAAATTTATCGATCATTTTATTATCATTATTAAAGTAGTTTAGTTCGTATTTAGTCAACACTAAATAGGAACATTTGCACCTATTAATATTGCTTTCAATAATACCTCTATTTAATTTAATAAAGATCCCAAATAGTAACAATGTGCTTAACGTATACATTATCTTTTATATAAGTTAAGATTTTCCTGCATTGACATTTCACATACATTTCACTTAATCGTGTGCTTCAAGGATATGGTATTAACGTATTATTCCTTTGTTCTAGGTGAAAGTTCGGGATCGTGTTCAGAAGAAGAAATCAACCATGTGTCTGATGAGACGAGAGCGGGGCCTGAGGCGCACATGTGCCCGCGCTGTCAGGAACAGTTCGAGAACCTGCACGAGTTCCTGTACCACAAGCGACTGTGCGATGAGAAAGCGTTGCAAATGGGCGAGGAGAGAATGCACTCCGATCCAGAGGAAATGGTCGTTTCAGGCGACGAAGAAATGGATGGACCTAACAAACGATTAGAACAAGTCCGACGGCATCGACAAGATGCGGAGAATAACAACAGCCTCGAAGATGGCGAGGCAGAAGTGCCTGAAGCCGACGTGCCGCCGGTCGGCCTGCCCTTCCCGGTGGCCGGCCATGTCACGCTCGAAGCTTTACAAAACACTAAAGTTGCCGTAGCGCAATTCGCTGCGACTACAATGGCGAACAACGCAGATAACGAAGCGGCGTTACATGAACTAGCCGTGCTACAGAGTACGTTATTTACGCTACAACACCAACAAGTGTTTCAGCTACAATTAATACGCCAATTACAAAACCAGCTGTCATTAACGCGACGGAAAGATGACCAGCTCCCGAGCCCGCCGCCGAGTGAACCAGAGCCGGTGCCGGTACCTGCCGCTCGATCGCCGTCGCCGCCTCGTCCGCCACGGGAGCCTACTCCTGTCGCACCCCCTCCTCCCACTAGTCAAAGCTTACCGTCAACCCATTCGCATCTCAACCCTAAGACGGAACCTATCTCCGTTCCTAAACTCCCGATCTCATCTCCACCGATGATGTCCCATCCACCTTACAGCTCCATTTCCTCATCTTTAGCGTCTTCAATAATCACAAACAACGACCCACCACCGTCTCTCAACGAACCCAATACGCTTGAAATGCTACAAAAGAGAGCACAAGAAGTGTTAGACAATGCATCACAAGGCCTACTAGCCAATAATCTTGCCGATGAACTCGCTTTCCGTAAATCGGGAAAAATGTCACCTTATGATGGGAAATCTGGAGGAAGAAACGAGCCATTTTTCAAGCATCGCTGCCGTTACTGCGGAAAAGTGTTTGGAAGCGATTCGGCGCTGCAAATCCACATTCGATCACACACAGGTGAAAGACCTTTTAAATGTAATGTATGTGGATCACGATTTACAACCAAAGGGAATCTCAAAGTACATTTCCAAAGACACACAGCAAAGTTTCCGCATGTCAAGATGAATCCCAATCCAGTACCAGAGCATTTGGATAAATACCATCCCCCGCTGTTAGCGCAGTTGTCGCCGGGACCAATTCCTGGCATGCCACCACATCCACTTCAATTCCCTCCGGGTGGGCCAGCTCCTTTTCCGCCAAGCTTGCCGTTGTACAGACCCCCACACCACGACTTACTGCCGCCTCGTCCGCTCATAGACAAACCTCTACCGCCTCATCCACTGTTTGCAATGCGAGAGGAACAAGACGCTCCGGCTGATCTCAGTAAACCATCCGCGCCGAGCCCTTCTCGATCAGCACCCGAGGTTAAGTCTGAACCACAAGACGATGATTGTCATCGAGATTCCAGTTTTGAAGACGTTGATCGCGTATCTCCTAAGCGAGAACCTGATGAAAATGATGCCACGCAGGATCCAGAACAAGACAGATACCCTTCAACTTCGCCCTACGACGACTGCAGCATGGACTCAAAATATAGCAATGAAGAACAAATCGGCAGAGAGAGTCCTCATGTGAAGCCCGATCCAGACCAACCGGAAAATCTCTCAAGTAAGAATTCACCGATATCCGGGCCAATTTCAATAGCAACGGGTCTGCGTACGTTTCCTTCGTTTCCTCTATTCCCCCAGTCTCCCAGCAGTATATCCTCAGGTAGTTTAACTCCTTTTCCGAACTCTGTTCAGCACGTCGTTGATACAGATCTGGCACGTGATCCAGTGTTTTATAATTCACTTCTGCCCCGCCCAGGTAGCAATGACAACTCATGGGAAAGTTTAATAGAGATTACCAAAACTTCCGAAACATCAAAGCTTCAACAGTTAGTTGATAACATTGACAATAAAGTGTCCGATCCCAACGAATGTATAGTATGCCACCGAGTTCTCTCTTGCAAAAGTGCGTTACAAATGCATTATCGTACGCACACGGGCGAGAGACCTTTCCGATGTAAATTGTGTGGCCGCTCTTTTACGACTAAAGGCAATTTGAAAACCCATATGGGCGTTCATCGCATTAAACCTCCAGTTCAAATGTTACATCAGTGTCCAGTTTGCCATAAGAAATTTTCGGATCCTACCATATTACACCAACATATACGACTTCACACTGGCGAACGCGCCCATATCTCTTACGATCAAATGAGAAGTATCGATATTGAGGGTTTTCCATCACTGAGTAACGGGTCAGACGTCAGCGACTATCAAGCTCAGCGCCCCTTCCCGCGCCCGCAGTTCCCCACTCCGACCACTCCCGGCGACCGACGGGCGGACTCCCGCGGGACCGACGATGAGAGCGGCCGGGACGAGCGCGAGCCCGCTATTCGGGAGTTCGACGACGACTTAGATATGAAGGATCGTCGAACTTCGCCGCTCTCCGTCTGCGCCTCGGCGTCCGAAAGCGAAATAAAAACCATCACCACAACGGCTTCCCTCCCATCGGCGACAGGTTCGGAGAGCGGGCGGAGCGCGCGGGCCTCGCCACCGTCGCCCACCATGTCGACGCTGTCGACGCCGCCGCGGCTGCCGCTGCACTCGCCGCTGCCGTCGCCGCCCACGCCTATCGCCGCGCTGGGCGCGCTCGGAGGATCGCCCTTCAGCCCGCTCGGACTCGCGTTCCCTCCCGCAGGTATGCGATAGCGGGACCTTATATTTTCGTCCGCCCCGGTCGCCCGCATTTCCATTTCCTTATTTTGATCCTCGCCCACCACTAATAAATAAATCACCGGGCGCTCGAATACACGTCAAAGTCACCGACCAAAACTAAATGTGGAAGAAGTAACTCTCATTGATATAATAATACAGTGTAATCGTGCGTTCCGACTGTTGTACAATTAGTGACAAGGAAACCGCATTGAACAATGGGTTTATTTGTGTGCAGTGCGCGGCAACACGACCTGTAACCTCTGCTACAAGACGTTCGCCTGCAACTCCGCTCTGGAGATACATTACCGGAGTCACACCAAGGAGCGACCGTTTAAGTGCACCGTCTGCGACCGCGGATTCTCCACAAAGGTTTGTCTCAAACACTTCTTATTAGACCCCAGATTCATCCCTTTGATATTTATATCTCTGTTTTGAAGTTAAATAAACTGTTTAACTTAGGTACCAACAGTGTATTTGATCCTACTTATTGCCCGATGTATCTGTGTCTAACAATGCCGTGATATGACTATCATGTAATAGTCACGTACATGCTCGTAGCTCAGATTGAGTGACTTTGGCTTTCAGCCAGTTCATACTTTATTGTTACACAAATAGCTAGACGTACGTGTTTACGACATTTCCACTAATTTTCACTACATCTAAAGAAATTCATTGATAATAAAATCTTTTAAAAAGTAAAATACTAGCCCTAGCTAGTCCGCGGCTCTATCTATGCACAAGCTTTAATTTTCTGTTTCCAGGCATCGTATTAAAATTAAACATCTTAATTTTTTTCCTAGACCTTAAATGATATTTAAATAGGTAGGTAACTACTAAGTATAAACGAATTGCATATTTTACTTGAACAGTGGTCTAAAACAAAGGATTTAAAATACCAAAAGCGATAAAAAAATTAATTGCTAAGGATTTAAAATAACGCAGTCCTTTGAACTAGTTTTTGTTAATAACTTAAATAAAAAAATCCGCATGTTTTTTCCTTTGGTATTTTATTGTTAAAGTGTCTGCACTCCTTATCCTCTATTTGCATACAAGCAATAGGTAGTTAGATGGGGTACCTAACTATAGGTGTAGTATGGCGACAGGACGCATATAGTTCGCGTTTGATAAATAACACGCTGCAAGCGGGGCATCGTATTCCAAGTTGAAGGCGAGACATCGACAAGCGACGCTGTGCGCGACTAACTTCATGCGCCGGTTTCATTTCATCCAAGTTTCAGTGCATTAATTTTGCAGGCAGTAATTACAAGTCGCTAGTCGGCGCCTCTAGTTCGCATTAGTTTTAGCTGTTGTCTTCCTCCGTCGCCTCGCATCCGAGCTGTTCCCGGCTCGCCAAGTAATTGACGACTAACTGCGCAAACTTGTAGGCTCGTTTGTTCGGATTTAATCAAAACTATGTACTGCCTTATTGATCACATTCAACGTTTTATTAATGGTTTATAATTAAAAACTGTACCTTAGTATTTATTAATGTCAGTCAGTACGGTAATGCGTCTCATATCAGCACCAATGCAACCACTTGTTAGCCGTGTGCCGGCCACATTAAACATCGTTTCCATCTACAGATAATTAAACTTTGTTTATTATCCAACTTCGCTGCCTTATAGATAATCGCAAATTGAACTGTACGTCATGTCATTAATTTATTACACTGCGATAAAACTTATTTTGCATATCATACGGGCACCAAGTATGTACCTACATTAATCGATGTAAAATGTATTCTAGCCCACATTTTTCCCGGAGTAACGTGCCTTTTCCTGTGTGTTGTCTTTTCTTTTTATAGTTAAACCACAGTTAACATCTCAATTAGTAAGATGAAGCCTAAGAGCAGCTCAAGTAACTGACTTTGTATCAAAGAAAGAGGCACAGACCGCAAGATGCACGCAAACCACAAGGATATCTGAATAGGCTTCCGTTAAAATGCACATAAATGAAAATATATGGAGTTTCATGCCTTATTTCCGCGTCTAAAAATTAGATGACTTGAGTTCTAAGCCGTAACGTTATTGCTACAACTGATAAGATGTCTTCCGTATTTTTAACCAGTTTCCAAAATTAATTGCACGAGACAGGAGCAAGTAAATGCAATATAATTTGATCATTAAAATTGATGATTATTAATGATATTTCGTTATCTCCATTAACACTAATTTGCTACTTGAATACTGGTCGTTACCAAATAATATGCAAACGTTCAGCGCCTCATTTTATTATAACGTGTCATGTTATCGTTATAACATATTATTGTAACCGTTGCACTTCAGTAATCTGAATGTTCGCACTTAAAACTTACTAATGAATGTCTGAGAAAAACTGTTTTATGGATATTATACAAATAACGAAATTATAATGTGAAACATTTATTAGCGGGTAGATATGGACAAAATGGATTAATCCAATATTTTAGACAATAAATAAAGGCTGTTAAAAGCATTTTTATGATGATACAAGTTTTATACTGGGTTCGGCCAATATTTCAAGCGTGTAGTGTAAAGCTGCGCTTGCGACGCTCCATCGCGTCGCGCCACAAAAATGATAAGTCATAAAAACAACGTCACGGAAAACGATCGGAATATTAATTCATGTCGTAAAATATTTATTGCTTATAAATCCTTGAGCCTTTACCTACGCTTCTCGTCATAAAAAGATTATTTATGCTTGACAAAGTAACATTTTTCGTATGTTACCGAAAGTGACCAGGGATCTTATCAATAAAATATAGGTTATTTACGATGGCGCCGAGGTTAAAAGTTTAAAACCCCACAAAGGCACCTTGCGTACCTCGGTTGGCTTAATTAAGTTCTTCTGATAAATATAGCAAGGCTTAAGTACCAACGTATCTATGATTTACATTTCTAGTGACCCAACGGCCCAGATAACTTCCAACGAAACGTAATAAATATACATGATACTCGTATGTTACTTTTCATACATGTATATGCTCTTTTACTTGTTATTTTTTTCACGAACGTTATCGAATGGATGAGAAGTACAAGCTCCGGTTGAACTAAAATATCTGTTAATTACCTAAATTAAACAAGTAACTTTTCTCTTCTTTTTAAAACTAAGCAAGAACGATAAACACATAAAAAAACTATACAAGAACGAAAAATAGATGAAAATTGAATTCTTCTACACCTTGCATTAAGTAGACCCCGCGTTTTTTGTTACCTCCTATTCAAAGTCGCATTAAATTTCTAGCTACAGCTGCTTTTAAACTGAACATGATTTTCCGAGTAAAATGATGCAACATGACAAAAAAAATAATTAAATACCTAACAATTCCCATTGGTCACAAAATGAGTGATGTTACTCCCAATATGACCACTCCTTAGTCTGACTCATACTTAATACTTTATAGTTACCGATGACAGGTTGACATTAGGTATAAGCGTGCAATACTATAAATTATTATTAAGTATACTTAATTGACAATTTAGCAAAACTAGATTCCTATTGAGTTACATTTTGATAAGAAGTCCTAGTGAACGATTGATTTCAAATATAAGATGTCAGTTTAACTTTGTATAATTTCGATAAGCTGGACGTTTTCCAACGGTTAGAGATCAAACACCTCGACTGCGGAAAAATCTTTTCTATCATCATAGTACAAGCCAACAAAAAAAAAACATAACAGGATTCTCATATCCTCACTATAAGATAGCCTATAATTTGTCGGTTCCTGAATTTCATAGTTTTCTGGAGTGGATTTCATTTGAATTTGCGTACAAAAACAAACCCTAAAACGCCAATGTGTTTATTTAATGTTAAAAAATATCAGTTTTATCTTCCTAATGCGACCGCCGTATCTTTGTCTTTTTTTACTCTCTACAATGAGACCATACTAATTCCCAGAGGAAAATTGAAAACACTTATAGTAAGAAAACAAAAACAAGTGATGCACATTTAGGCGCCGCATGTCTTGCAAATTACTGGGGTTTAAAAAACAAACAACAGTTAAAATATTAAAATTGTAACGCCAAACCATCAGTAGTTGTCAGCGAGCTGACGGTGAGGACCACGTCGGTCCACTTAACATTTATTTATACTTTATAAGAAAATTAGGGACCCAAATCGAATTTTTAATCATTAGAATGTTTAGGAATGTACGAGAAAGAAATGCATTTAAATGGAGCTTCGTATGTCGGTATGCCGTAACGTTGAGGTGGAGGGAACTGGTTAGTGTGATGGTAGTGAAAGACAAGCCAGCAACCTGTCACGTCCTACGCATAGTTGCGAATGCCTCGGTTATAGCAGTATGTCGTCCTCGGAGGCCCGACGCACTTGTTCCTACACCAAGTTAAACAACTGACAATATGCTAAAATCTAAACAAGCATTTGACTCGGGATAGCCTTCACTAACACTAAGGAAACTTACAAAAGAAACATCAACTTCTTTAGTAAAACTGTTTCTACTAAAAGCGGGTCTCCCTTCTTAACAAAACATGAAGTTATAAATATACTCATTTTCCATTTGAAAGCCCAGAGTGGAGCTTGGTTTAGAATTGGGATCAATCGTTTTAGAATAAAACTCCCAATTCTGTCCAAACCTTGACCGACTTTTATATTCAGACCTTATATCGACCGTGGGCGAGTTATTCTGGGGTTGCACTCAATGACCGGTACGGATCCGGGGGGCGAAGCTTTTTATTATGAATACGGCATGATAATAAAAAACGTGTCAATCATCCAACAATAGGTACGCAGGGAAACACGCTTTATACGGAAATAGAGACGGTACAACTCATTTTAAAAATACCAATTGGATTTTTCGTTTTACAAAAGCTTTCAGATATCGGATATGAAATTCATATTCTCGAGGAAACCCTTCTGAAAACCATGAAACCATAAGTTAACTGTAAAATTCATATCAGTAAAATAAGTTAAACGTTAAGTTTTCAAATCCAAGTGTTAATCGAGGGTGCAGATCTCATTGCCCCAGGTTAGTGATTTTAAAGATGGCGGCTCTAGGCGTTAACCGCTAGTGCCTCCAACTGCTTACGAACACATTTAAAATTACAATAAGTGTCGGGGACATTGCACCGACGAAAGTTCACGCGCCAAACTATTTATCGATTATTCCAATCTTCTTGTGTACCACGTGTAGGTACACTCGTACTAAGTTTATTGACTCGAATAACGTCACTAAAAGATCTAATGCTTGTTGGTTATAAATAAAAACACCCATATTTCATACCCCATTGTATTTATGCATATAAAACTGAATTTATAACCGATGCCCACTGTAAACCTCATGTTTTTGACAATATTTAAAGTTATGCCCTATAAATACGGCAATTGAAATTCCGCCGTCAAGTTTTCTTTACACGCGTTTATGTCCATAGAATGAGACACGCTCGATATTTAATTGTTTTTCTTATAGAAAAATAGATAACGCATGGAAATCGTTAAGATATTGAAATAATAATGCAGTTTCTTCACCGAAAGACAAGATCTATTGCTAGATACTTACAACCCGCGATTACCTATATGCTCTTTGGAAATCGGATCAGCAATTAAATAAATCCATATTCCTAAGCTTACCTATACGTAGTCGAACAGCTTAATAAATTCAGTAGCAATTTAGCGATTTATAACCGCTGTACCAATGTAGGTACACTGTTCAGGCAAAGTTATTAACCGCCACGGCATAGAAATAATGACCCAGATGCTAATAAGAATGAAAAGTCATTGTAGAGATATTGCATTTTCGTACTGAAGTACGCTTAATTTAAAGGAAATTATAGTAATATAGACACCTAAATACTACAAAAGTCCGATGAGTTAGGTTCTTATTGTTCACAGTTTCTTGTTCAAGTAGGTACAGACAGACCAGCACATCGAACTACTACAATCTGTCAAATTTATTTAATTGATTTTCAACTTTATCTCTGAAGCATTGGGTTCAAGGCTGATTGGAAACATTTTACAGTTTCGGGTAGCTTGATATTATTGGTGTCTGTACGTTGGTAATTGGACTAAAAATATTAGTCATCAAGCATAGTTTGATGATGATCAATGCGAAATCAAACGGAGCACTTTTTTCACGAAGAACGCGGGATGTTTTGCTGCATTGTAAAATTAATTAACTTCTGCTGAAGTGTTCGGCAATTTCGTTAAAAAAATATTACTAAAAATATCAAGAGACACTGATCAACTATGTGACACGATAAATACATAACATGCAAAGTTAATTTGAAGCTTTTAAGATTATATACCTAAGTAAATAGGGTTATAAATTCACTGATGTAAAACCGTGTATGTATAGGTACATAAACGGTACCTGAAACTACTTATTCTTTAAGTGTTTGATCTTAAAACCTTAATCAACTTTTTTAATTTATTTAAATATATTGAATAACTAAGTAGGTACCAACCTAAATTACCACTTGGATAATAAATCGTTTAATTTCAGTTCATAGAGTTAAAAAAGGTTTTAGAAAAAAATGTGCCGCAACTAATTAATAATAAGAGCGCGTTCAAATAATCCAATCAATCATCGGTGACACCGATTAACTGAAAAATAACACGATAATACAGAATCATTTCGTATGTACCAATCAAGGTTTACAAAACCAGTTTAAGCGGATCTCTCATTGTAAGGGAAATCTAAAGGGTGTAAATAAACTCTTAATGAAGCCGAAAAGCACTTTTCCTCCCCGTCATCGCGATCATTATTTTGTTCTAGACTATACCTGGGAAGCTACTAGTTACGGAGATATTGGAGGTCAAAGTTCCAAGCGTTAGCGTTTAAAAGCGGTTTCGCACTACGTCCGATCCGAATCCGATCCGAACCCGTGCAAGTGAAGTGAAGACAAAGCGCATGGCTCTGGGCCTGCCCCGCGATTCCGCAGGACATTTTTATAATTACCTACATAATTTACGTAGAGTACTAGTACTTGTGGTTTATACAGGACAAAGACATACCATTACCTTATGACTGACTTTCCACGAGTATAACGGATCGGACGTAGTGCGAAACCGCTCTAAGGTCATAACTTTACTTTAAATACCTCAATAACCCGTTTACTATTAAATGTGTTGAGTGCGTTACATCAATGTAACGCACCATGTAACCGTTTTACCGTAAAACGGGATTATTCACCCCAAAAAAAAGCAGTTTCCCAGCAATAATTTTTCCGTAGAGTTACTTAGTTTGATGTACAGAATGCTTGGTTAACGGCTTCGTGAAGTCTGTTTACACCCTGTATACAAAGCGAGGTTTACTGGAAATGTATATCTTGATGTGTATCCGTGTGTACAAGACTTTAGTCGATTTTAAAATTCTTTATAAACAGCTAAAAATATGAAAACACCTGCCTACAATAATAACATTTAGGAATATT
The DNA here is from genome assembly GCA_963853795.1 of Xestia rhomboidea. NCBI lineage: Eukaryota > Metazoa > Arthropoda > Insecta > Lepidoptera > Noctuidae > Xestia > Xestia rhomboidea. The sequence goes on from OY970764.1 coordinate 11,843,085, forward strand.
TAAATAAAAATGTAATTTTATTTAATATTTCCCCGTATCAAAGATAAATAAAATATCATCGGCGAATATGAATTAGCTACTAAAATAATATTCAATGGATATAGTGGCCTCATATTTTTAAATAAATCTCCATCTTTTGTAATAATACAGTTTCTAATTATCGATATTTACTTAATTATATATTTATTATTTTAACTGTTTTAATATTTTACATGTTTACAAATTATTAGGAACTGTTCACATCAGTTAAAATATATATATATAAAATACTTAAACATACTATAAATATACTATATAATATTTATAAATATACTTTTTGCTGAAAACGTGGAAAAGTCGGAAAACTTGAAAGTCATATTTTGGTTATGAGTTTTTGTTTAATCGTTAAACATAACTTTTCGAGACTTGTGCCCGTTCTTATTATAACGGCTAGTAATTATTAAAGTAGGTATTCACATAGTAAATAAAATTTAGGTTGTACTTTTTCATCAGGAACTTGACAACACACCATTAAGGTGTTCTAAGAAAGTCATGATGAAAAAAGTCTTCTTAGTATTTATTGTTTAATTTATGTGACCTCTTCTTGATGTTTATTTTATGATCAAAATCTGTTATTCTTTGTCTGGTAGTCCCCTTTAGAGTAGCTCCCCGCTGTAGTTTGAAATTTTGAATTATGACTGTTGGTATCTTTGTGTTATGTCAATGCCCTTACACTTCTTTTTTTCACAATTTCCAATAATGTAAACAAAATCATGAAACAAATTATTTAAAACAATGTTTTGAAGTTGAAACTTGAAACTTGTTTACATGATTGGAAATGGTGAAAAAACCCTAGTGTATACCTATAACTGTGTGTATTTGTCCCACGGTGCTGTGTGCGTGTGGTGCGTGTGTAACGCCTGTGTATTTGTGGTTCCAGAGCAGTGGCGGCGGTTGCCGGTGCGGTAGGCGCGCGCGCGCACCCCGCCCCCCGCACGCCACTGCTTTGGACCTGTGGAACGCCTTCGTTTACCCGGTATGCGAGAGTGACGCCTGGCCGAGGAGCGACCATATCAAGAGCGTTTTTTTATTTTTGCTTACATAGTTTTGCATGACCCTTTTTAAATTTCTTCTAAAGTCAATTAACCAGTCAAAGTTTAAGCGCTCCTGATATACAGTCTGTTCTTTTGTTCAGTTATTTTAATATTAACTTTTAACGCGTGTACCTACCTTCCTATTTTTGTGACGCATTTGACATTGAGATTTGTTTCCACTTAATTCATAATAAAAACAGTTTTAAATATATATCAGTTACGTAACGCTTAAACAAGAATAGTAACATAATTAACACATTATTTTTCTGTTGCGCTTAACGTTGTTAGGTACACTTATTGCTAATAAAAGATTTACAAAAAATCAAATTTGATTTAGATTACGCTTACACACTTTAGTTGTTAGTACGTTTAGCAGTTAATTACAACTGTTTGTATCGTCCTCAGGGCAACATGAAGCAGCACATGCTCACGCACAAGATCCGCGACGTGCCGCCCGGATTCGACAAGAGCTCGAGTGGAGCCGATGATGGCCGCGACCCGAGCCCCGACCGGCGCTCGTCGCCCGACAAACTCGACCTGAAACGATCGCCGCCTGCGCACCCCCCGCCACAAATGACTCACCCCCCACCTATTGATATGCCGCCAATGCCCAAACGGCCCAGTGGTAAGTTCCAAGACTTGGAAGCCAAGAATTTCCATGTTTTCATTTCAATTTTCTTTTCCTCTAACGTCTTATGATAGATCCAAATCTCATCGTTCGTTTGTTCCCCAGTACCTAGCGGGCCGACACATCCCCCACCGCCGACGTCCTCCAAGCACTTGTGCGGAGTATGCCGCAAGAACTTCTCCTCGTCGTCCGCGCTACAGATCCACATGCGCACGCACACCGGGGACAAGCCCTTCCGATGCGCCGTCTGCCAGAAGGCCTTCACAACGAAGGGTAACCTCAAGGTAAGTTTCGTAACAATCCAGTTTAACTTGTTTCTGTTCCTAAACTGTGCCAGCTTCATCCAAACTGCTTAATCAGAACGTATGTAGCAATGAGCTCCAGATTCTTATAAGGCATCATTCGAAACAGGTTTAAGTGAATATGCTTCGAGTACTTACGAGAGATTTGAGAATATCTCATTCTGAGATATTAGATCACATAGTAGCGTCCGTCTCAGTCAACATGAACTTTAGTCCTGCAACATCGGTACGGCAAAGCTAATTGAAGTAATGTTCCGCAGGTGCACATGGGCACGCACATGTGGAGCGGCGGCGCGTCGCGGCGCGGGCGGCGCATGTCGCTGGAGCTGCCGCCCCGCCCGCTGCACGAGCCGCACGACCTGCTGCGCCGCCCCGACCTCTTCTACCCCTACCTGCCCGCGCCCTTCCTCAACGGCATGCAGCAGAAGGTAAGCCAGACCAACGATCGAGATAAAAAGAAACGATAAACTTCAATGCTCTTGTTTTTATCAAAGTTCTACAAAAATTGTGTTTGTTTGTCAACAGCTGAATGAAATATCAGTAATACAGCAGAGCGCGGGTCAGAACGGTGTAGCCGGAAAATTCCCAGGACTTCTCGGTTTTGGGGCATTCGGGGGAGCGCGACCGGGCGCCGCATCACCCCTCGAGCGACCGCCTTCACTGGAGGGCGGCGACGAGCGGCAGGCCGCCATGCGCGAGCTGGCAGAGCGAGGCCGCGAGCTGGCGGAGCGCAGCCGGCAGATGCGCGAGGACGACTACCGGTCGCAGCCCCCGCACGCGCCCCCGGCGGCGCAGGCCTCGCCGCCCGCGCCGCACCACCCGCACCCGCACCCCCTGCAACCGCCCGCGCGCACCGAGGGGCTCACCGTGTAGGTGCACGGGTGGCCGGGAGCAGCGCAGTACATTCCACAGGTCCGGCCGGCGCGGGGCGCGGGACCAGCCGCGCGACGTCGTGTCCATATTGTACAAAGAGTTAGAGTCTAGTGAGAGTGCGGACCGTTCGTTCGACGACGCGAGCTGATGTAGCGTAATTATGTGCGAGGTGTAGCGCTATGTACCGTTGTTATTCCACGTGTTATTACGCCTAGTATTACTGTAAGTAACTTATTATGCACGAGTACGGGCCTGGGGCAATCGGGTGCTCGTCGCGAGCTCCACGTTTATGTCATTACTCTGTGATAGTGCACATTCGGAGGCTGCGTCCGACGTGTCGGAAGGGTTTAGCGGAGGCGATCGCGTCTCGTAGATGCAGTCGAATGTGCTATGACATCAAAAATTAAATATAAATTATCCCAAAAATTAAATAATTTTCATAAAACTATATCTTTTTAAATTAATTGTACATAATTTGTATAATAGTATTGTAATGAACGAGTAGCTATAAACTTGAATTTAATAAAAATATTATATTATATTGTACGACTACAACTAGAGTGCAATATGCATGATTTTGTCTTTTGCCACATTCCAAATGATTGATATTACTGAGAAAACCGATTTGTAACGAGTAATAGTTTCCCTTGATAACAATAGCATTATTATGTCTGTCAATGGACAAATTTATAAATGTAAATGAATAGTTATTCCATACAATTATATACATATTTGCACATTGTAAGAAAATACCGAAAATCAAATTCTTGGAAATTCTATTACCTATGCATCTATTGTCTTTAGGTATTCAATATTGTATTACAATACATTTAATTGTAACAGAAGTTAATGACATATTCATATCATGTAAATTAAAAGTATTTGCATTTGAGGTCTATAGGTATAAGTATTTAGAGTCATAGCTATTATATTGCTTTAGAATACTTCAACATATCTTTGTAAAAATGTGAGCGACTGGTGTTTTGAAGACGTTGACTAGGTACTTAACGGTTATATACTATGTAGTATCACCGCACTGTACGCAGACTGACCACGACTATGTACACACATTTATATTACATTTCTTTCCAAATATGCATTTTCTCAATGCTTGTTAGTAGACGCCGTAGTCCAGTTGCTAATAAATTTAATTAATTTTTAAAGGATTATATATTATATGTATTTTATACTTTGGAGACTAGTAATCTGTGTATAAATGTCCTATTAAATTATTTATAAATTATAAATCATGCATACACTCTTAGTATTAAATGAATGCTTGCGAGGCGATAGGTCTCGCGTGCCAGTTTAGTTGTCTAGAATAAATTCTCATAGCACCTACGAGCTAATATTATATCAAGTTGCAAATAGATCTTAGAGAGTAGTATTAGTCATGAATATGATGGTGTCATGTCATGTCAGTATAAATAATCATTGTAAATTATTAAATGTTTATGTAAATGTCCAAAAAGTATTCAAATTATTTAAAAAACAATTATTATACTAATAATTATTATTTTCTTTTTTGTTATTCCTTTTACCTACACCTACCTTTTTAGTTTTTACCTATTTTGAATCAAGTTAATTACTGTTTTTGTTAATGAAAAGCAATTGATTGCCTAATCATGAAAAAAAACTCTAAAAAGCATTAACTAAAACAAAACAAGGCTGATTGGTAAGTAAAGTTGACAGAAATGATTTTTTGCACGAATCTCAGCGTATTATGCCTGAAAACAATCATATTGTCTGCTTTGAAATGTCAGACCATTCTAAATTCTAACATGGCACATTGCCTCTGGAATTCGGACAAACGACCAAGTATAAAAGAACAGGGTCGGGTACGTCCGACTTCGGACATCCTTGTGCGTATTCATGGTGCGACTTTATTCAAACTACTCGTAGTGCTAAATGCCCGAATACGGGGTAACGACCAAGTGTTGCGCCAACAGAGAGGTCATTTCGTAGGTCAAATCTAGTAGTTGACGAAATCTCGTCTTACTATACGGGTTCTTACATTAGCGTTACGCCTCAATGTTTTTATTTTTGGACTTTTCTGTATTACTCGTGTGAACATGAACAATAGGAAGATAAGCTGGTAGTTTTAGCAAGGTTGCAGTGTAGGTCACGACAGATGTGCATCCAAACCATGTGTTCTACTTAATTTTCGGCGCCATTCTTACATTTAAATATCTGTATCCTTGCTTTTAATGATACTTCAAGAAGCATCATGGAAAGTTTCAAAAGCAACTTCTTCTCAAAGTCAAGAAGGAAAATCTACAGGTAAAACTACAGTCTAATAAAACAAACTACAATAATTACTTAAAAAGGTTATATTCTAATAATGTTACCAAGCATACATGACAGTTAGAAGTTGATGACACTGGCTAGCTTCTTGACGCGATTGAGCAGCAAGTCTCCTTCGCGTATGGTTGCCTGGTACAGCTGCGAGCGGTCGGCGTCGGCGCCGCGGCCCGCGCCTGTCACCACGCAGCCGGCGACCGCGTCGATACGGCATTGCAGACGACCCGCTGCGGTGAAACTAGAAATATGGAAAAGGATGTTAAAACAAAAGATGGAATAGCTAGTTAGATCTAAACTGCGTCTGAAGTCGATCAACCTTTTAGGTCTAGAACTCGATTCATCATCGGAGTCGGCTTCCAGTCTAACCGGATGCAGCTGAATACTAGTATTTTGGCGACTGCCTACCTAACCTCCACAACCCAGTCAGTACTGGGTGATACAATATCATTTGGTAAGATTGGTTATCAGACTATCGGGACCCTGACTACCTGTAACGACTGTCAAAGATCTACAAATGACAGCCGTGACCAACGGCTTAACGTACTTTCGAAGGTCCGGAGGAAACTCGGTATGTGTTGTGTGGTCACCTATCCACGTCTAGGCAAAGCACGGCTTAACCTGAAGATCGACCCGGCTGTTATTACTTAGGCACGAGCTCCTCGAGAACTCGATTACGATGATCATTGATCTGAGATTAGTCTCAACAATGTATGCCAGTTCATACACAATTACACATGCATCACTAATCAGTCTATAACATTTCCATTACTGGAACACAAGCCTCTTGTTTATTTATAGGATGGGAACAGGCCATAATGCACCAAGTGTTGACAAGTTGATGACTCTATTGCTACTACAAAACTGCAGCAGTGATAGCCTAGTGGTACGACCGTCAGACTAACAAATCATAGGTCTCGAGTGTGGTGTATGTAACCTACATGATAAATACTCTTTCGTTTGTTTGTGTCATTCAGAAAAATATATGACTGACAGTTGGTTCGCAGACTTGGTTTTATTCAGGTTCCTAAAATAATATATTTCCTAATTACGTTTATACACAACTGGCGACGAGGATTAAACACAGAATGCCGATCGGAAAAATCGAGCAATTCGATTTATCGAATAAAAAATGGTTGGCATACATCCGACGCGTGGAACAGTTCATGGCGCTCAACGAAATTAAGGCAGGATTACATGTAGCTACATTAGTGACTCTAGTGGGTCAAGCTACGTATGATCTGATGTGCGATCTTTGTGCGCCGGATAATCCAGAAACCAAAAGTTTTCAAGACTTAGTGAAAATAGTCGGCGACCATCTCGAACCAAAGCGCTCGGAAATAGCGGAGCGACATGTTTTCAGATTGAGACGTCAAAATAATGGTGAAAGTCTGAGCGATTATTTGCAAGTCCTCAAACATTTGGCCAGCACGTGCAACTTCAAAATGGGTCTTGAAGAAAACCGAACACACGATTGTATAATTATCATTGCTTTGTTTAAAGCAAAACATAGTGAGCCAGCAGACATATTTCTTGACGGCATGTAATGTATGACTGTCTGAAAGAAAGACTGCAAAACTATTGAAGAAGTTATTATTTCTGGGTATAAAATTTATCTTTCCAAAAATATATGACTGGAAATTAAATCTAAATGGCAGTAGAAACGCCCGTGTGACACTTAGAAAAGAATTACAGGCATACAGGAGATCTTTTCCTCAACAAACTAACAGGAAACGCCTTAAGTGTCAGCAATGTTGTAGCAACTGAACATTCGCCTTGATACGAAGCTCATCATACACTAGGCTCAACCTAGAGTATGTTACAACTAGTACTTACTTGGAAATTTCTTCCTCAACAAATTCCCGGGAGACGCCGAATGTATCAGCGATGTTGTCGAGGCTGAGTGAGCGGTACGCGCGCAGGAGCTGAACATACGCCTTAATACGCGCCTCGCGCACGTAATGCTGGTAGTGGGGTCTGAATACTGGGTCTACGCAGATCTGAGTCTCTACCTGCAAGAGAATTAAAATTAATCATTTTAAGTTATGGATTACAACACTTACTAAAATTATGACTAAATTAAATGTAATGCAATGAATTGTTAACTGCTGACAAAGATGACTGTTTTTTTTTCCCAGATATATCCTGTTCATATACTTTGCGAGCAACAGTAACGTTTATAAAGCAGTAGAATTTAATACAGTACCCAAGCCAAACTCTTCAAGAAGTCAGCATAGCGGCACTCATGTAGGGACTCAACCAGCTCTCTGAGCTCTGGGAAACGAGAGCGGAGGGCCTGCACGGCTGCCCCCTGGCGCCTCAGGGCTGACTGGAGAGCGTGGCGCTCCAGGGCCAGGGCGCAGGCTAGCACACAGTATTGGATGATTGTACCTGTAATGTAGAAACCGAGTTAGAGAAGTCAGTAAAGGATAAAACAAATGCTATTATCTCAGTTTTTATTAGATTAGTACAGTAGGTTTCCAAACTAGATTTTAAAAGGTTTATTAAAGGAACAATTGAAAGATCTAATGACCAAAAATGTACAATCTTTTTTTAATTAAATAATATAACAAAAATGAGAGCAGCGGTGGCCTGAAAGCAGCGGTGGCCCAGTGGTGGCGGCCCCGACTTACGAACGGTAAGTCGTGGGTTTGAACCCAGAAAGGCGCATTAGTTTGTGTAATTTATTTCATTACCCCTGCTCTCAAAACGGTGAAGGAAAACATTGTGATGAAACCAAAAAATCAGAAGACATGTGACATCTACCAATCCGCACTGGGCCCGCGTGGTGGATAAAAGCCCATTCCCTGTCATAGAGGGTAGGCCTGTGTCCCAGCAGTGGGAACATTAATAGGCTGATGATGATGAACAAAAATGTCGATACTGATCACTGAAACATCTACTGAAAAAGTTTGATAACTAAGTCTAACTCAATTCATCAAGTGATCAATACAATACAATGAGTCACACCAACGCATCAAAATAATACTATAAAAGTTACTGCATTTAATCATACTCGTGCAAATAATAATAGTTTTTGTTTCATCAAAATTGGGCCAGGATTTCCAAAGTTACAGCGTTGTAACGTTTCACCGCTTTTTTAACTTGGCGTTTCTTCGTGAGCTACTGCGATGACGTCATGTGGCTGTCACGTCCGATTGCGGGTGATGCGGAGTGTTTACGTTCATAACATTTGATTTGTAAAGTGGTTTGGTCTTATTATTTTAAGTGTTTTTTATTATTTATTTTTTTCAGTAGCCTTGAATGTCCCACTGCTGGGCATAGTTCTCCCCCATACCTTGCCAGGTACTCTTCTCCTGCGTCACGTCGGAACAGTTATTAAATAAATTAATTAAAATTATTCGCAGTGCACGTAATGACGTCACACGTCGCTTAGTCGGATTTTGCCGCGGAGGCGGTATTTTAACGTTTAATGGTGTCGATTCTGTTGTGCACAAACTAAACTTAATTTAGGCTATTGCTATCTTTCTCTCTCTGATAAAACGAGAAAGAGACGGACGTAATTTAGAGCTGTCAAATTTAGTGGGAACTAATATTTCTATACAAATGAAGGGTGCACGTAAAAACATGTCGACTAAAAACACGGTGAAGCGCAAGGCATAAGCTAGTTTGACATCTCTAACTTAGTTCATAGCTATAGCCGTCCTTTTCTTGCACTGCCTTTTAGTAAAAGATAGCAATAGCCTAAATTAAGTTTAGTTTGTGCACAACAGAATCGACACCAATATCTCAGTAATTTTTGAAGATAGGAAAAAAAACAGTTTCATTTTTCTCGAGTTCCCTATTTTTTAGACATGCTGTTAGCAAAAAACGTTGTTGTGACTAATTGTATAATTTCCTTGTCAAGACAACTCACCAAAATCAACCAGCTCATAAGATTCAAATGTTGAGACACAGTCAATGAACAAGTCTGCTGCCTTGCTATAATCTCTGACTGCCAGACAATAGATAGCTTCATAGGCCTTCAGCTTGTTCCTGGAGCGCCAGTCTCCACCCTTGTCGACAAGCTCATGGGCCTGAAACAGTCACATGATTTATAAAGTTATCAGAACAAATTTCAACAAATATTTGTTTGTTTTTCTCATAGGAGTGGCAGATACTACAGAACACGTCCAGCAATATGTATTTATTAAATGTAATATTTTGGCATTTTTTTTTAGTTTTTCTATAGATCAATATCAAAGGTATACACAACCTGGCATCCACAATATCTGTTCCGTCAAACAGCTTGAAGAAACAAAAAGATCACAAATACACTCTTGCTCTTGTATTTTCAGCAATTAAGGTGACACTAGTCAACATTTTTTCCATAGAAATTTCGGGAGGGTATTACTCCACTGTTTGACACTGTACATCCAAAGTTAAACATGATATTGTTTTGTCTGTGCGGAAACAGAATAGTAAAATAAAAAGCCATTAAAAAGTCAACTTTGGGGCGTAAATAAGTAATAAAATAAGTGTCAAATTTCCAAAAAGTATGCTGTCTCACCTGGCATCGTGCCCGACAGACTGGGTTCAGTGAGATGCACAATAATTCATAGTAAAAGGGGTGCGTAACAAAATACGGAAAGGCCTTTGGAAAGTCGAGTTTTATGAAAAAGCCACTGCATAAATCAATTACAAATAAAATTTATGAATTCTTCGATAGTTGTGCTTTGTCAGTACTGACTTTGTTTTGGAAATTTGACACTTCTTTTATTACTGATTTACATCCAAAATTGCTTTAAAATTTGCAATAAAAACGAATCTTTGGTAGCTCTTACTTTTTAATGGCTTTTTATTTTACTATTCTGTTTACGCACAGACAAAATCAGTAATGAGACAAAACAATATCATGTTTAAGTTTGGATGTACACTGTCAAACAGTGGAGCAATATCATCCCGTAATTTCTATGTAAAAAATGTAGACAAGTGTCACCTTAATCCTAAGTTCCATAACAGGTAACATGAAAATTTCTGCTAAATCAGCAGATAAACATTAGCATACCTTATTTATATTCTTCCCCATTTCTTTGACATTGCAGCCATGGAAATAAGCAATCCTAAACAGAGCAAATACGGCATCCAGGCGTCTGTTAGTAGTCAATGTGGCATCTTCATACTTTGAGATGGCCAGCGCTGTTGCTGCTTCCTTGTCTCCAATTGAGCAGAGGTAGTCCATTCTGTAACATTTAGTTTTATTTTATTTCAACTGGAAATGATAAAAGAGAGACAGACACAAAGAGACACAGAGAGAGACATTCATTGACTTATATGAATTATTATTTGGTTAAGTATTCTTATTACTGTAATGATTTTCATTGTGTTTCTGAACTTTACAGTTGTAAATTCTTTAGCAGAGAAATGTAATTAAAAGCTTACCGATCTTGCCAAACAGGTGTTTCTGAATCGTCTTCTTGGAACTTGCCTAACCTGTCCTCGTTTTCCTTTGCCATATCATCAAATAACTTCTGGTCGAATGTCCATCCAAGGTCAGTACAAACCTCTTTGTAATATGGAGCCATGTTTCCATTCTTGATCCCTTGCAAGAGCTGTTCTTTCAGTTGCGAATCATCTTTTAGCTGGGGCAAACTAAGCTTGAACTTGATTCCGGCCAATTCCATGTACTCCGGAGTTTTACCTTCTGCAGAAAGCTCCATTTTCTATATTTGATTGAAAACAAATTAATTAACTAATTAATCGTGTTTATTTGATGAAAAGATGATCAACACGATTCACACATTAATTTAATTTCTTTCTTGTATCAACCAACTCCTACAACTTGCAAAAACAAAAGTCACTGTCCCCCATTCAAGTATTGTTGAACGTTTATTCTTTAGCATTACATATATTCAAGTTCTCTTTCTCACACAAGAAAAATTGCCGGATGACATCACTTCTTCATGCCATAAATATATTTAACAAATTCGGAACGCACAGAACAGATAAGTAATTTGTTCTGTCATCCTTGTCAAAAAATGACAAATAAATTAGAACGCGACTACACTTCTTTTAGCGCGTCGATAGCTAATATTTAATAAATATGTTTGGCCCAAAATTCAGCTATGTAAACTCCACTCGCGTCTACACTACAGTCCGTGGATAAATCAGGTTTTTTCTAGGCCAGCTTCCACATACACAGTACATGACACAGTAAAAAAAAATGTTTTTATTGTCCGGTCGCCACCAAATCAAGTTTTTAGTAAAAACTTGATTTTTTACGCGCAGCAGATATCGGTGTACAAATATTCGGTGCCAGGTCGTGTTTATAGAAATTATAGCCAAAATGAAAAAAGTAAGTTGCAATGCAACAAAAATGCAAATCGAACAAAGAAAGACGAATGCACACAAACAAACTAGGAAGGAACACGTTTGAAGAAAGGCAATGAACGAATGCTCCCTATAGCCGAACTGAAAGTTGTACATTGAGTCATTTACAGCGCCATAAATCGTTTTTTAGTGGAAGCTGGCCTCGGAAAAACCTCATTGATTAGATTATCGGGTGATAAAATTGGACCACACAGCAACCAGAGCATTTAAAAATAGTAACTTTCCCAAAAACTCCTCATTATTAAAAACCTCGTGCCTAAATTATTAATTATCAACATGTTCTCTTCTTCCAAAAATCTATAGAGTATTCACATTATTACTCTGTCTATAACTTCCTCACACACAAACCTTCCATCCTAAGATCGTAAATTGATCTATTCTACAACTTTCATAAGTATCACATGCTCGTACCATGACGACATACCAACCGATTGAAGAATCAAATTGATCTTAACATTAACATCACGCCTGTAATCCCCGAAGGGTTAGGCAGCTGAGGTGTACCCATTAGTACACCCACATTTCGCCAGATAAGCCGTCACGTATTTGTGGGGGAGCCATCACGGATACTTGTGCTGCTTGTGCCCTAGCAACCCTGGCCAAGGAACTTATATACTAACTGGAATGAGTACGAACAAAATGCTAAAACAATAACATAAAACTATCTCAAAAGCTTAGAGTTTCAATTTGTACAATGGATTCAATAGAAAAATACGTTCCGAGCGAGAAACCGACAGTGGTGGATGGTATCTCTGTCTTGCCTTGTCACCGATGTAAGCAATATGGCCGATACACTTTCACGTTGAAGTCTTCTATGTGCTTTTTATTGTATTTAAGTGAAATAATCCGCTTTAAATATGGTAAAATTGTGTTGAGTGAAGGGGTGTAGTAGTAGGGGTATGCTGGATGTGGAATTTCGTTTTTCAGGTGAATTTTTCAACTTTGGTTTTTATTACGACTAGGGTTACCAATGTTTTATAATGACAAACGGGAAATATCCAATTAAATTAAGTAAGTAAGTTCGAAGTTTCGAACATCGTTGTCGTACATAGCAATCAAAAGTATGTTTTCATTTTATAAATTAGAAACATCGCACATGGTGTCGGTAGTAACTAGTTTGCTTTTTAAATAGAAATATTGAAAAGAAAAGAGTCCGCCGCACCGTGCCGTGCGATGCCGGTCCTAAGTATTTTTCCATGCTTCTCCAGCAAAAGAATCCATTTGGCGAGCTGCAAGTGAAAATGATTGGTTTCGGAAGGTAAAATAAATATTGGCGAATGTTACTAAAACATTTTAGGTAAACAGTCATAGCATGAATATGCAATTTTCCATGTCTGAAAAAATATATAATATTAACGGAGTCCTCGAATCCAAATACAAAAGTCGTTTGGATAGACAGGTTGCAAAATGGATAGTTTGCAACTGGACTGTATACTACATTGAAGTTATAGGTATTATGTTAACATGATAATTTAATGACATCTACTCTTTTAGCTATCTCGCCTAGAATGCTATTGAGTTGCAGGTCATCATCATTAAATAATAAAATAACAGTAGTCTGTAACTGTCTCAAGAGTTAGTATGATTATTGGACACCCTATTAGAAAGAGACAACATCCACACTCCAAGCTTTCTCGCTGGGAACGTTTTTGGGTTGCCCGTCCTCATTCCAGTTAGTATATAATTTCATTGGACTTGGCAAATGACACAACTGACTGACACAAATTTATAGTTTATTGTCAACTTGACAGGACATTATAAAATACAAAATAGAGAGAAATAATTAATACGATGATAGATTTAGGTTCCAGTTCCAGTAAATAGCTAGGTTGTTGTGCTACCAATAGTTGTGTTCAATAGCTTAAGATAGAAACAGGTGATATTAATCAACATTTCCAATTAAAATTGTCAGATACGGACTGCTGATCCTAATGCCAGTAAACTATAGAAAGAGAAGAACAATTTCAAGACATTTATAACAATGGATATTAATAAACTAGTCAGTGAGAACCAATCCATTAAAATAGTACCATCGATCGAAGAGTCACTGCTGTCTATAGGTCTCAAAGTAGATCTTGATGAGAATTCCAAAATGTGGTTAGAGCAACTAAAAGTCACTTGGAAAACATGGAAGAGAAGTCCTGCAGTAGAGACTCACATCGAAACATTTTTTCAGAATGCAGAAGACCGATACAGATTAGCTTTAGCTTTTGTTATTAAATGTGATGATTACAAAGATTGTAAGCCAAAAACTTTACCCTATTTCATTATGGAGACTTTATGGAAGTGGTCTGAAAATAGTGAGATTCTACCAGGTGATGATTTAAAACTACCAGCATTCCATATAGCTACACAACAGAGGAATCAACATTTTCTGTGTCTGATTGTCAAAACATACAGGATATCTACAATTAAAGACCAAATTCTACCTATAGTAAAAGATATGGTCAGTAAAGACAATTGTAAACAAGCATCTCAAATTGTAATAGCAATGGAATTGTTTGATGAAATACCAGTTGAAAATCTTGTGTTTCCATTGATTCTGCAAGACAAGTCAAATTTAATTGATGAATATTTAAATGAATGCCCTAGCCAGGTAAAGCCACTGTTAATTTTTCTGGATAAATTACTAGACAAAACTGTCAGTATTAAAGAATATGTACAACATTACATCCATGATAATAAGATTTCTCATGTCAGATATGATAAAGTACACTACAAGCCACTAGGAAAATTAGTGGCTCGTTTATGCAATAAGTTTAACATTCCTATAGAGACATGTAAGAATCTCAGCAAAAACCGTACTACTGGTGGATTAAGATATTTAATACATCAAAAATATCAAGAACATAATGTTAGCTCATCCGTATGGGAAGACTTAGTGAAAGATTCACTAAAGCAAAATGCAGGCTCAGGCCAAGAGTTTATAGAAATGTTAGTTGATTATGACCGCAATGAAGCTCTTAAGTGGGCTTCATACTTAAACATGGCTGAGAAAGACTTACCATTGGCACTCAAAGACATATCTATAAAGGATGTACCTGCAGAAGAGAATTGGGATACAAATGATACTTCTTCACAAAGTCCTCATGAGTATTACAAGTTTTGCTTATTTGAAGATCAGATTACACTGATAGACACAGCAGAAAAATTCTATGAGCTAATGATATCAGATGTTATTAAAAATAGTGTTGTAAGCATTGATTGTGAGTGGAAGCCTTCATTTGGAGCTACACAGTCTCAAGTAGCATTAATACAAATTGCTACTAACAGTAGAGTTTATCTGATAGACACTCTAATATTGAACAAACCTGAATATGCAAGTTTTTGGTACACTTTCCACAAATCTTTTCTGGATAATGCAGAGATAATTAAAGTAGGTTTTGGACTTGAGCAAGACTTAAAAGAAATGAAATCATGTCTGGTAGGATTGGGAAACATTAAAGTGCAAGGTGAAGGACTACTAGATCTTGGCACTCTATGGAAGAGTCTTGTCAACAATGGACTTATCTTGCCTGGTAACAGTGACAATGTGGGAAACAGCCTCAGCTGTCTAGTACAATCATGTTTTGGGTTACCCCTTGAAAAATCTGAACAATGCTCGAATTGGGAATTAAGGCCATTGAGAAATACCCAAATACTGTATGCTGCTCTAGACGCTCATGTGCTTATACAAATATATGAATATCTTCAGAAACTATGTTTAGAGCAACACATTAATTTTGAGGAAATATGCAATGATGTTATGTTAGAAAGCAAAAAGAAATGCACAAAGAAACCTAAAGTTGTAGACAGGTTTCAGACATGTGTACCTATGGTGCAATCAAAATCAGTTCATGAAGTGAAGTTTTTGGTGGATCCCGTGTTATCCAATTTGATGCCTTATTTAAGATACTGCGGAATAGACACAATTGTGATGCCATCAACTATGTTATGGCATGATGTGATAAATCTAGCAATATCACAAGAACGCCAGGTCCTTTTGTGTAAACTAAAACATACTCCAACAACTAACTTTCCACAAAGTTCTATACTAGAAGTTGGTAAAGACACCGTTGTACAACAGTTGCGAAAAATATTTAATAATTTTAACATAAAAGTGGAACAAGACAATCTTTTCAGCTTTTGTATTAATTGTAATAGCAAAGACTTCAGAAAATTAAATTCAGATGAAGTTGTGAAAATGTGTACTGAATACCAAACAATGTTGAAACCTGAAAATGTTGATCAAACAAACAAATATGGTGATGATGAAGAAACAGCATATTATGACAATTTTCTGAGTGATTCAGATAATGACGAAGATCTGTGTCAAACAGTAGTTTACACAAGACGTAACTTAACAACGAATAAGGGAGTTGCCATTGACATACATGATGCTTGTCAACTATCTACTATAAGCAAATCAGCAATTTTATGTGAATCATGTGGAAAATTATTTTGGGATGGAGATGTATTGTTAAAACCTGTTTCTGAAGTTGTGTTCAACTTTAAAAAACTTAAAATTTGGTAAGTTTTCTTGAAAGGTACAAAATATGAAGTGGTTTATTATTTCATATTAGTTTATTTCCATGTGAATAAATTTCAACATAAAATATTTATATAAATAAAAATGTTAACCGTACACAAATTAAAGCCTTTGTCCTGTCATTATTAGAAATGTCACAGCATTTGAATAAATCCTTTCTAATTTATATAAATTTAAAATCGTTTATATTGATTGCTAGGTCTGTTATGATTGCTAGAAAATTATAAGACAGGAGTGTTTAAGGTTTGTTAAAGACTTAAGTGTGCTACAATACAAACTACTAATTACTAAACCATGATAGATATATTTTTCTAAGCATAATAAAATTTCTTGATAATGTAGGTAGAGTATTGTTACATTTGTTAATACAAAAAAACAAATTTTACGAAAAGATGAAGGCCTTTTGAATATTTTAGATATTCTTTACTTACATACTTACTTACTAGAAAAAGCATACAAATATAAAGTTCTAGACACACTTGACAATAGCTTATTGTAAGGCGGGCTCGACAGGTTGAGTGCAGCCAAAAATTATTGTTACTAGGTACAATATTTTTGCAGTAACTATTAAATAATTATAAATAGTAGTAATTACTTTCACCATTTGGTTTGTAAGTTGTTGGAAGCAAATAAAGTTTTTGTTACAATCCGTCTCTATTATAACAGTCTCCAAATAACATGTACATAAAGAATACAATATTCTTAGAAAGAAAGTGATAACTTTTAATAATTCTAGTATTTACAGTTTCAAAAATAAATCAATTAGCATTACATAACACTGGTGAAAACTGTAAATCAATGCTTAAAAATAAACAATAGCATGAATGGAGCTGCAAGCATAAGGTGCTTTGTAATAGATTTGTTAAATACTGCTTTAACCCGGTTACATTATCTCTGGACCTGGCGTCTATGACTGTTATAACAATAAAAGTCCAAACATAACAATGAAATGTTCAAAAGCAGGCACTTTCGTTGCCGACACATGTTGTGATATTTTTTCAGGTCCAGAGATAATGCAGTGTATATAATTATGATAGTTAAAATATTATTGATTTGTTTTGTTGTATGTAAAACACACATTTTATTTTGTTCCAATAATGTAAGAAAGTTTTGTACCTTTACATTTTACAAAAATAATATATTGGCCATGTTATTGACATTAAAGCTGTATGTAGTCCTACTAAATCGATATTGGAATCTTGTTTGCATTGCTGGGAGAATTAAAATGGTAGACACTGTTGGATTCTGTGTCTAAAATCTGCTGTTCCATATACTTTGACTGTAGGTATTGCACATTTCTAGGAAACAGTAGTTTTCTTGTAATTGCCAGAAAATTGGAAATTGTCTAAGTCGAAATGATGAACTGAACATGTGGTAATCGTTTATGTCAATGTTCCACCCTGTATATCTTGGGCCATTCTCTTTGTAGTGGACTAGGTAGGTAAAACACCTTCACGACACAGAACGCACATAGAGGAGCAGTAGAATGGTCAGTAAGTGCATTTTGAAAAGTATGGGCCTCAAATGACAGGACATAGTATCATTACGTAGCAAAATGCACACACACATCTACACTACTGTGTGCGCGAAGCTCCTACTTTTTTCTTTAACTGCGCTCAGTGTAGCGAAGGATTAGTGATCTGATTATTTTATTGCTGTAATAATTTAGTTTAAGGATTTAATTATTAAACTAATTTTAAATATATTTACCACCCAAACATGTTATTATATTCTTCAGAAAATCACTGAATAATTGCATCTTTTCTTAAATAACTTAACTTCTTCTTCAACTAAATCATTGTTTCCTTTTAAATTCAATACCTCCAGATTTAAATCAGGGAAACCTTTTAATGTCGTCAGTTGGTTGTTCTCTAAAGATAATTTCTGTAGGGATAAGAAAAAAAAAGTTAGATAAAATAACATTGCAAAATATTATGTAAAATCTTTAAAATAATGGACACAAAGTGGATACTTCTATAATAATTAATTGAAAAAAAAGCTTACCTTGCAGTTTTGAAGAAATTCTAAAGAAGGCAAAACATTTGATCTTATGTTCTGGTTGGTTAAATCAACATTTTCACAGTGACTGTAGTATTGCAAATGGGGTAAACTAATAATTTTATCATCAAACATAATTTTAAAGTCTAGAGAATCTTTTTTGTAATCCTGTATAAGTTGATCTTCTATACTCCATTTAGTAATTAAATCGTCATAGTAACCAGCCCGCAAATTATCTACACTTTTCAATGTATGTAAATTTTCTATAATTTCCTTGTGATACTGTTTGGCATCAATACAATGAAGAAAAACTGTTGTGGTAAGAAGCGTCCCTGAAAATAAAAGAAAAAATTAATTTTAGTATTATACAATCTTGATGTGTTGTCTCGAAATTGTAAAAACATGGCCAATCAAAGTCAGGTTATTATAATTACATTTATTGTCGGGTTCCATTGCCAGTAACTGACGACAGGCATCCAGCTGGTTATTCAGTTCCTCAACAACTGGCTTTGAGTACTTTTTCTCGAAACTGATTGCACCTTTACCAACATAAGTATTTAAATTGTGTTTAACACTAAGAATTAATTGTAAGTTTCCATCTTCATTGTCATACTCCATCTGTAAAATTTAAGATGACAATAAAGATATTGACTTTTTGATCTTCCATCCAATAATGAGTTTTATTATTAAAATTACCTTTACATCTAAACCCTCAGTGATATCTGCGTTATGTTTGAAAATCCATAGAACATCGTACTGATTTCCTGAATAAGACTGCCATTCTCCATCTACTAATTCATTGTTGAAGAACAGGCGCGTCTTTGAAGACACAAATGGCTGGTTGACTGGCTGACTAAATGCTACCGTTGTTTTAAGTGGCGATACGACATAAACTGCAACTGTGATATCTTTTTTAACAGCACCTGTAAATCAGAATGTTGTTGGATTAATAATTTAACTAACCCAGAAGTTCAATAACATTATGAACGCCATCGTCACATACACGTGACAAGCAAGTGCGTGCCTCGTACGCCAAACGACACGAATATGTGACAAAATGGTAGGAGAAATTGTGGCTTGGCGTGGTGGCACGCGCATGTGTTTATGCTCTGGCATTCAAAAGGTTAAATATAAAAAGTGGGACGATTAATATAAGTTGGTTATCAATCAATTAATTAATTGTACTTTCTAAATTAATCTCGGTGATCAGTGAGGAAGAATCAATCAATTGATGCCTGTTACTTCTCTGTACAAGGATAACTCTTGCATGCATATCATTATTATTAAATCATCAACATTCAGATAAAATATTGTTTACCTAACAGCCATCTTTGATAAAACCAAGCACTGGTGTCATCTGGATCAGTGAATGCAGCACTCTGTACCATTTTCAACTCTTGTTTATGATGACTATCCTCTATAGGGCGCCCACCTGAAAAGAAAAAAAAGATTTCGTGAAAATAATTTAAACTAGTGTAACCTCTTACAAATATTCTTATTGTAGAAATATATTTTTTATAATAACTGAAAATTTTAAATACTTGGTGGTGTAGCTAGAACATGTACTGAATTCTTGGTAAAATAATGTATTTCTAACAACCTTCTAAATCGGGATGGAGCTCCACAAGCAATTTACTCCTGTAGTGCCATGCAGAATAATTAGAAAAATTGTCCATGAGTTTTTCAGTGGTGTAGTCAAATTCATCTTTCAATGATGGCTTGGATTGGCTGACAACAAATCTCCTGTAATCCCAGGTGTGGACTGAAACATATTACAAAAATCAATCAGTATTTGTAGCTGCAGTTGCAAAATTCATCTCTAGTTCATCTCTAGCAATGAATGCTTTCAAGTATACAACTTGAAAGCATGTATGATCAATTTTTTTAGTTGAAAACTATGTGAGTGATAATCTCTTTTTCTCATAGCACCTCTAATCTGAGGATTTCATGAGGCTGATGCTAACATGATTCTTGTTATCTATTCAGCTGCATCCAGTTAGAGTGTACAGTAAGCCTCAAAAAGATGTATGCATTGACAAGTATTAGTCACATCATCAAGCATCTTTGTGTCATAATATTGTACCAATTTGCAGCCACAAAACATATGGCACACTGGGTACTACATTCTAGGTAAATATTGTTACAATAGAATGGAACACAAATTGTAGACAATCAAATGAACTCTTCTCAGTTTTTACATCTTTTTGAGGCTGACTGTCCACCCTAACATAGTTGAGAAAAAGCTAGGCTAGCTGTGTGCTTGTCTATCAGAGCATTACAGAATTTGCCATAAATACTTACAATTTCTTTCATCCAACTTCAAGTACATATTGCATAAAGCTAGTTCTTTTTCCCAGTTGGGGTCTTCCCTGGTAGTAAGCACCCATTCCCTCTGGTACCAGGCACAGTACGATTTTGGGTTTACTTTCAAACAAGACTCAGTTAAATGTAGTTCAGCATCATACAACTGTGACAGCTCACCTTCAGTGTCATCATTTTTCCTGTAAATTATTACAATGACATAGTATTTGATCTGTTATTCTAGTAGGTTCTTCCTCAAATAGTTCCTATAAAGCTTGTTTCTTATGTATCTATCACATTTATTATGCAGTCAACTCTGCTTGGGCTACATGGTCGTGGAGATTTGGTTTTCTCTCAGTGCATGGAATTGAGCAACAAGAAATATGTATCTTACATTAAATTAACAAAATAATATTGTGTAGCCCTTGAACATCCTACCACCATCACAATAATGATTAATAGGCATTTACAAAATTAATAATGGCTAAATTACTTGAAAATGATGAGTATTTCTCTTCTTATATTCCACAGTGTGTAAATATCCGGGTTGGATGACAACACTTTTCCAGTCAGCGCCAATAGATCCTTATCTAGTTCACCTTCTTTCCTCTGAGAAATCAATTGAGCAATTACTAACCATTTTCCTGATACAAGCAAAAGACCAATACATTTTACATTAAATACCTTATGAAAAATCGTTTGCATAGCATGTTTGTAAACCTTAAGTTTCTCTGCGCGTTCTTTCTCTTTTCTCGCCCGTTCTTCTTCCGTAGTACGAACCTTTACCCGGCCGTGCTATAAATTACAAATAGTATGAAATCATTGCTTTGTGTTGCTGATAATATTGTAACCTCTACCATCCCACAACACTGATAGTAATAATTTAACTTACCATTTTAGTTTTAACTCTTTGGTTTAATTCGTCTTACTACTCTTCGATATCTTCAACTTTTGGGAATAGTCTGTAATGTATTAAATCTAAAGACATCCAAATATTTACGAGCGAAAAATAGAAAATCTCTCCGATTTAATCGATGACCAAAGAGTTTGACAATGCGATTCAAAATATTGTGACGTCCGTCCTCCAGGGATGTTAAATAATTATCGATTTTTATTTAAATCGATTATTATTTACTTATTATTAATTTATAAAGTAATACATATTTATTTTTGGAACCGAAAGCCATAAATTCGATCGATCAACAAACTCGGAACAATTAATTAGCTCTGTTTTGTTTTCAAAAAATAACATTAAAAAAATATTTGAAAAATCAGGAAAAATAAAATTTCATTTTTTTTAGTTAATTAAAAAAAATACAGTCCCAATCGTTCCGAGTTCGATGATCGAGTTTATGGCTTTCGGTTCCAGAATGACCTAAAATGAACGCGGTGTATTAATCGATTTTCAATAAATAGATTATATTATAACGTGATTTTATCATCGATTTTCTTAGACAGAGCCATTTTTTATATGAATTATTTTTATTTTTTTTATTGTTTAAACTGAAAGATTAACGAAAGATTTGTTCTATATTTTAGTTTTTGAGACCACAACGAAGTCGTTTAGTTTTTTAATTATCGTTATAAGTATTTTATTTTAAAACTAGTCAAATGTAAAATAGTACTGGACATTTACGGCATTTTTTTCATTTCATTTAAATTTTAGTTTTTGAGACAATAATAATTATTTAATAATTATTTTGTTCTGATGCTCATCATTTCATTTTATTTTAATAAAACGTTTAACGGTACTCAAAATTTGTATCAATAATGATATTTGGTTTCCATATTCCTTACCTTGAAAGTTTTTATGAACACTCGCTTAGATTTTTAGTTTTGAATTAGCAATTTTTTATTCATATTATCATTTTTTTTTAAAATCTGATACACCGTTAATATGAATCTCATGTTTACTACTGGAATATGAAAAGAATGTTGATTTTTAAATCAAATGAAATCGATTATTTATTATTATTAAAATTAATTTTTGACATTTCGATTAATATTGAATAAACAAATATCGATTTTTATTTAATCGATTCTTTTCTATTAACCTCACATCCCTACGTCCGTCTCACTCACGTCACGTCAAAGCTGTCAAATCGAAGAAATTTGGTAGGGTCAGCAAAAAATAATTATTCAAATTCAAATACCTATTATGTTTATTCGTGACAAATAGTTAAAAGTAAGTACATACATCAATAAAGTTATATCTCTGCTGAATAACTAATATTAAATTCTTTAATAAAATTCAGGCTGAAAGGGACACCGACGCTAAAACGGTTACCACCTTTTCAATACCTAGGTACATTCTGAACCCTCATATAGATTTTTTTATGTCGGCTCGGGCGACAAAAACATGTCTTAGCCTTTTTCCAACTACGTTGGGGTCGGCTTCCAGTCTAACCGAATGCAGCTGAATACCTGTATTTTACATGGAGCGAGTGCCTATCTGACCTCCACAACCCAGTTAGTAATGTTAGTATTGGTTATACGGTACCCCTTCCTTGGTAAGACTGGTTGTAGCTGACTAGTAACGACTGTCAAAAATCTACAAATGACATCTCAAATTCGTCGCCCGGGCATTATGTACAATTTACCTAAACTTTTTTACTAAATCCTTCTCGAATTTATGAGATAGAACGCTGGACAACGGACTCTGGATGGACCTTAAAATCACGATTGTGAGCCTCTTAAAAACTTCTACGGGACCCGACCAACCCAAGTTGGAGTAATAAAAAAGTCAGTAATTGCAAAAAACTTTTCCCATACCTCTTCTTGTTGATAATGGACGCACTTACGTCGGACATCCAGGAAGAGGGTCCCTGGTGTATGTTTGCTCTTTGCCGACGACATTGTTTTGGTTGCCGAGAGTAGCCTAGAAGTCCAGAGCGAGAGATTGGAGGTGTGCTGGCAAAGACTGGAGAATGTTGGCCTGAAATTAAGTAGGACTAAACAGAATTCTTATTCTGCGATTTCGGCGGTCCCTCCAGTCCTATGCCCATAACTCTTGTCGGAACGTCCATACCGATCTGCTCCGATTTCCAGTACCTCGGGTCGCTTGTCCAAGGGGATGGTGAAGTAGACCGAGACGTAACGCACCGGATCAACTCAAGATGGATGAAATGGCGACAGGTCACTAAAACTCCTACGGTTGCCCCTAAAGTTAAAAGGGGAAAATATACAAGTCTGTGATAAGACGTGTCGTACTGTATGGATCGGAATGCTGGGCTGTGAAGAAGATGGATGAAAAAAGATTGCATGTCGTCCAATTCATTGGCGCGAATAAAAACACAATGGTCACTAGCTATTATATTATCTGTGCTAGCGCACTGACAGGCCTCGCGGCCCGTCCCCGCTACCTAGAGCCGCGCGGCTTCCTTTGAAGTAGACCGACAACCGTCGCCCTGTTGGGCCGCGCCGCTCAGCAGGGCTATTACGTATCTTTCTGATATCCAGTGACTATCAAACTTCGGTTGGACACCGAACTTTGATGACAACCGTGAATGTCATAATATTGTTATTACGTATTACACTGAATGGATATCACTTTACGGTGACTAACAGGATCATACATAATACGAAACTAACCTTTTGACAGTTAATTGATGGACACTGAGCCCAGTTACTATCATTTCGAGCTGTCAACAGAGATACGTAATAGCCCTGCAGGCCTCGCTCTCGTCCATACTCACGAGGCTCGGCCGCGCGGCTCTAGTGGGGACGCTGGGGTTGCACGAGGCTGGCCGCGCGGCTCTGTTGGGCCACGCGGCTCAGGTCTCGCTCTCGTCCACACTCACGAGGCTCAGCCTTACGGAGCCGCGCAGCTCTCGTGGGGACGCCGCTTTAGACTATTTTCGTGTAGCTTCAACGGTGTTTCCCTTACTGCCCCGTTGAAAAAATCCACCTTGTATAAAATTCAATATGCCTGTGTTTTACTTTTCTTTAAAAAATGATTATTCAACACTAAAATAGTTACGTTCTTGCATTGCGTTCTTGACAATATTTTGGTCTACGTATTATTGTACTCTTTGGTTTAGTTCGACATAGCATAGTTGTGGTATAGCCATAAGGTTGTGGTGTGGTTATGGAGTAGCCAATTATTTTTAAAAACTACCCAAACCACCGCGAAGTCGTCGCGAAAAACATGTCCACACATTCACAACTGTTCACACTTCACAGTTTAGTTTCGCACGCTCGTCGAGAATGGACGTCGAATGCTATACAGAATTGCTTTAGATAAATATAAATATGCTTGATAGAGACTTCTTTTTAGAATCCTACACCTTTTTCCTATATTTCCTAGTATAACTGGACATTAGATTATCTTTTTTTTATAAATCAGTTAATTTAATACTCAGTATTTGCTCTAAAAGCATCCATACGTCACTTTGACGCGCGAGTGTGGATGCTCTTGCGTTCACGGGAGGTTCGCGCTTCGCAAACCCTTTGGAGCGGGTGCAAATACCGCCACTGAACGGGGAACAAGGCGCGTAGCCCGTGAACGAACGCGAAAACCATCCACATTCACGGTTCGCGACTTTCACGGATGTTCGCGTCGCGAATGTGTAGCCTGCTTTTAGATAAAGAGTTGCCTGAAGCGTAAGAAAAAAAAAATGAATAATTTGAGTATAATTATTTCATTAATGTTTTGACAATCGATGCTAAAGCAAGAGCGACAAGATATTACAATTTGTTTCCTATCGGGTTGATTAACATGAGTAATTTAAATTTTAGGGCTGGCAATCTCCTCACGAAGCAAATGACAGATTGAGATTGTAAACTTATTGACATTCGTATTGACAACCAATTTTTGTGTAAATGAAAGAGAAACTCGGATTCTTAATCGAAACATCGAAAATATTACCTGACTTTTATCAAATCCGGTCGATTATCTTAACAAAGTGATAAACCCATTAATAGATTAAGAGTTTGCGCTATTTCAGCAGTGGTTTTGTAGAAATCTGTTGTAGAATGAATAATGCACCGCAGTTCTCTTTACGCTGGAATAATTACGTATCTCACGTAACAGAAGCGTTCAATGTTCTCCGTTTTGAAAATGATCTAGTGGATGTCACGCTGTGTTGCGATGGAGGCAAAATCAAAGCACATAAAATGTTGTTAGCTGCTTGTAGTAGTTACTTCAAGCAGATTTTCAAAGAGAACCCATGTCAACATCCTGTGATTATATTCAGAAACTTCAAGTTCGAAGACCTGAATGCGATCATCAATTTTATGTACCATGGTGAGGTGAACATATTCCAGGAACAATTGGAATCATTCCTTATAACTGCTGAGCTCCTAGAAGTTAAGGGTTTGACTGATAACATGGAGGATGAATCATCTAAGAGCCAGTTGAGAATTACAGATAACACCTCTTTAGATTTAAGTTCTAAATCAAGTAGAATGACTGAGGATATTGTGCCTGTGTTGTCTGATGAACCAATTAACTTAGCTACAATGCAGAGTTCTAGAGAAGAGTACATTCCACAACCTATCACAATGACAAGCAACCCAATCAAAAGTACACCAGAACAAGAAAATGGTATTGTTGAAATGCAACCTGAAACTTCAAAGTCTGATGACAGTGTTAAATTGGCAATGAGAACCGCACCATCTACAAGTAGTGAAGAAATGCAAGTTGATACACAGACAACTTCAGTTGAAGATTTGTCAGAAAAAAGCAATTCCGGTATGCACCATCCACTGAATACAATTTATATTATTTATAAATTATTCAATTAATAAGCTTATAATAAAGTCTTAAGTAGGTACTATATTAAATATATCCTAATGAATTGAGTGAAATCAAATTGAATGTGATAAAACTGTTTCCATCATGTTCCCTCTAGCATGTATATAGGTGAAAGAAAGCTGAAATATTAATAGATTGGCAAAAGGCAGGATTTTATAACTTGTAAACATAAAAGTACTAGTTCCCCATTTTATTTTATATGTAATTCCTGACTTGCCTTTCCTGTTTAAACATAACATATTTGTTTTACAGAATCAGAACTGGCTAAGTTCCGCTGCCAACTGTGTCCCAAAGGTTTCAAGCATCCCACTTCATTGACATTGCACAAGGATTCACATGCAGGGAAGACACAATGTCCTGTGTGTCACCGGTCTTTCTCACGATCTTATGATATGAGGAGTCATCTTCAAAGAATACACCAAGGGAAGCAATTGACTATCAAAGAAATCAGATACAAGAATACAAATGATAGCGTCGCCCCCAAGCAGTTTACCCATCATATTTAGTTATAGCTTCATGGTAACTAAGTTACCACAATTTATGCACACAGTGCAAATGCCTAGAACTGTCTTACATTATAGAGTTTATGTATAACAGCTATTACTTATATTGATATAAAAAAAATATTTTTATTTACTATTTTTATTAAAAGTCACAAATGATATTGCTCAGTGCTAGCTTTGGCTATTTTTATACTAGTCTGTAAAATTACTGTTTTAATATAATAATTGTTTCCATTTTTTTTTTGTTTTATTTGTTTCATTCTGTTACAATAAACCTAGGCGAGCATTGCCTTGGGCCCGGACTCCACGGAAGCGGAGACAAGAGGAGAGGATGGGAGATGTGTCACAAACCACCAATAGAATGTTGTTATTCGCACTTCACGTCTCCGCTTAGTTTTAGTGGAAACAGTTGAACAAAGAGGACAGGAGATGTCTCATATTTTTATTAGGCCAGCCTCCACACTGCAGCAGCGCACAGCGGAGACGTGAGCGGTGGGCGGCGGTTTCTAAAGTAGACGTCAGTAGCCTGTTCATACATCTCTACTCCCGTCTCGACAGTACGCAATTCCGCACAGCTTCGGTGGATACACTCCCCAGCAGTGCTCCCAAGCATCTCTCAGCTTCGCACATCTCTGCCTGTCTCCGCTTTGGTAGAGTTCTTATTTAGTCACGAGTCTGATAGATATTA
Organism: Xestia rhomboidea; assembly: GCA_963853795.1. Taxonomy (NCBI): domain Eukaryota; kingdom Metazoa; phylum Arthropoda; class Insecta; order Lepidoptera; family Noctuidae; genus Xestia; species Xestia rhomboidea. The sequence continues at coordinate 11,870,362 of OY970764.1, forward strand.
CACCTCTTTTAAGTTTTTTTAAATGAGGGTTGACTGATGCCACCCGAGGTTGGGTTATTCCAGGGTTGAAACCTAAAAACACTCGTCGCGAGCCATACAACACCTCTTAGGCCCTACAGAACGGATCGACAACTTATGCCCTTTCACATAAACATTATGCGACACCTAAATGGACGCCTCAATAATGGGCGCTGTTGTTTATAACTTTCTGAGCCGAGCGGGGACTGAATGATAAATTGAGGAACTTTGCGTGTATTAATTAGTAAAACGGAACTGAGTGCATGGCCCGCTATCGTGTTCTTTAGGAAAAGCCACACAAAGTGTATACAACTACACATACAGCAGTAGACGCATTTCATTCATGATTTTAAAAATACTGTACCTAATCTATAGCTACAAAAAAAAAGTGTTTGTAATTTCAAAATAACAGCATTTTAGTGAATGCATAAGTAAGTAGGTACGGTACTTATAATTATAACAAAACCGCATTTTATTTAATTTTTGCCTGTTTGTTCCGCCTAATCTCCGAAACGGCTGGACCGATTTTGATGGGAATTTCACTGGCAGATAGCTGATGTTATGAGGAATAATATATTATTTTAATAATAGGATTACGGTTCCGTGCAAAAAATTAAAACCCTTGAAATTGTTAACAGAATCCGATTCAAATAGAGAACTAAAATTTCATAATAATTTCACACACATAGGTATCTCTCTTACATATAAAATTTATGTAGATAGGTATGGATCCTACACCAATGCAAGTCTCGTAACGTAATCGACGACTGGACTTTTGGTTGTCGCTCTAGTGGTCGCAAGCGCGGCTGCAGAATGGGTTTGAGTTCGATTACCGGATCGGGCAAAGAAAGACCTAGTGTTTTTCCATACGAAATGATTCAGTAAGTTCACTCACTACCAGCCCGGAGACCAGGTTTGTACGGTGTAGGTACCCCAATAATACAAGTAGACTTGCACTAGTTGCACTTTCCCTGTTTAATTTGACTTGGACGAAATAAGATGAAAGATCCTAACTAGATCTGCCCTGCATTGGAATAGGTACCTACTTGTTGGGAGTGGGCCCAAAATCAAAGGAATCTGCACTCTCTTAATAATTGTCATCAGTAACAATTTCCTAAATTTTCCTTCCATTCATTAAGTACAATAATTATTATTGCCAGTCTGTAAAAATTTCAATTAAGAATATTGAAACTACTAATACATAATGAAAGAATTAAAGAGAAATTAACCGCGCGTTAGTGCATGCAGTAATGCCCGTAATAGCGAGGCACGCAGAGCTGCGGAGGGGTAAAAGCTAAGAACCAAAAAGCTTCAGTAGCCGGGCGGGACAATCAGGGGTTGTAGAAGCGAGGGTGGCGGGGGCCGGGCGGAGGACGCTCGATACGCGCGCGCGCCGCGCTCCGCCATCAGCCAGTCGCATTTCGACGTCGTTGCGCTCGGTGTGTCTCGTTTATCGGCGCGCATCTGTCAAACGCTACGATATCGATATAAAATTCTCGAGTTTTTTGCAAAGTACGTAAATTGTCTATTGAAATTATTCAAAATCATTAATTAATATTAAATTATTGTGAAAAGAGAGTGCTATAAATGAATTTGATGGTATTTGATTAAATTGTTTACATTCAAACCACATGTTTACGCGTTACGTTAGGTTTGTTTCTGATAAGCAAATCATATTGCATTGATAGTAGTCAATTAATTAAGTGCAGTGCATCCTCTAATCAAATAAAATGCGGTTGAAATGAATATTAAACCACTTACAGTTGCTCATTAATCGTCTGAAATCTGAATAGTGCATTGATGTGGTGTTTTCAGCGGTTCTTTTCATAAATCGTTTGGAGATTCGTGAAGTTTCGTGGAAATAGCGGGTGCTTTTATTCAGTAAAATGAGTGTGTGAATTTTTGATGGTGTGTCGTGTACGGGAGCGCGTGTAGAGTTGAGATTCGCTCGTTGAGCGTCGCGCGACGGCGCAGCGAGGGTATTGATCGGCGGCGGCGGCGGGTCGCGAGACGCCGGCGTTCGCCCGCCGCCTAAATAAAGCTCCGCATGTGTGCGCCCCGCCTCGCCGCCCTACGTCGATGCCGCCCGCCGCCGTCCCCGTCGACGGCGACGACGTCTTCGTCGCGTACAACATGCGCTAGCCTGCTAAATAACACACTATCACTGATTCAGACATTCATTTCATTTTAGATCAACAAAGATGTGCGCAATTTTAGCAGACACCGACAAAAAAAGGATTGTCTATAGAGTCATGAATAATAATACACTCCTACCTATACCTGGTAAGGTATTTCTGAGTATCTCAATGAACCTTGTAGCACCTTGCTTGATATCGATCAAACAAATCTAAGTACTTAGGTATTTAAATGAGAAAATGACAAAACGCGATCTCTCTGAAGATTTAGACCCTGCACGCTCTCACGCGCGATTAATTATGGTGCACACTTCGTTCGCCAAAATCGTTTACATGGTCATTAATTTCATGTAGAATTATTATAATTCAAATTTAATTTTTATTTGTGGTTCTTTATGTAGGTATTTTGTTTGTTTATAATAAAGCATCTACATCAAACTTTTCTTGTCATGGAAACATTACCGCCGGGCAAATAAATCGAAGCCATGAGAAGTAACGAAGTAACAAACCTATCTGAATAGAGTAGTGCTCAATGAAAAACACATTTCGAAGAACATTAAAGTTGCAATTAAGATTTACCAGCTGGGATAAGGGCATTGAACGCGTTAAGTAAAAAAATATCACCCCTAATATGGGATGCAACGATCGATAATACTGCTGATAAGGATCAAATTCTACAAAGATTCTAATTTTTTGGATGTACTGGCTGTGTCGGGATTCGATATAATTGCTCGTAGTTTCAGACCCTAGATTTATTAGAAGCACCCAAAGTTCTCCACGTGATCACGGTAATTTAGGATAAAGAACTGCATAATAATAAGTGCACTGTCATTTTGATTCTATCAACTTCGATTACCTACTTCGTTTTATCCAATAAATGGATTCCCGATTTCCTTTAGGGCCGTTCCTAATCTTAAAGTCACAGTCGTCGAGAAAAGAATTAGATCGATCAGAGCGTGATTGCGTTCGATTTTGAGCCATCAACATTATTTAATCGAAAGACGTCTACTACTAACAGTACTAGACCTTGTTTAATTTGTAATATAATATTATTATTAATAGTAGGTAATGTAGTAATAACACTTTTTTATTAATAAAATTAAATGTTTGTTGTAGGTGAAATGTTGGGATAGTTAGACGATATCCCCGTAAGAGCTATGGCGCGCACAGTGCTGGCGGGCGGCGCGCTGATCTGCGCGCTCAGCGTCGTGCTGCAAACGCGCGCGCTCACTTTGCTGCCGCACGATGTGCGTCCCGGGCACGCCGTCAGACACTTCATAGGCAACCACTCCAGATACACGCTTCTAGATCCTGAGTTCGCGCCCTACTTCACTCTTCTCGATGACGGCCTACTCATGACCACCGCTGATCTAACACCTCTACTCAATCAACCCGTGAATCTAGCAATTCTAGAGCAAACTCCTTACAGCAGTGCAGCTCATGCCATTCATCTCCTAGTATTGGATCGGCGGCAGATGCTACATTTCACCGCTACCAACGGATTGATAGGAGAAATCTCGGAAAATGCTCCACCGGGTACTGTCGTGGACCTCCTACCTATTAGAGCTACGGCTCTAGTCGATGTGGGTCCACTAGCTTATAAAATCATAAAAGGAAACGAAGATTCTATATTTTCATTACGACAGAAAGGGAAAACCGAAACTAATTCTGAAGTTAAGTCAGTTGTAACAGACGGTGATGTTGAAATGATAGCCACTAAACCTTTAGACGCTGAGGACAAGAATTTGTATGAATTAGTCATCCAAGCAACAGACATCCATGGAGCGAATAAAGCTAACCTGGCAGTTCGGATAGATGTGGGTAATGAAAATGATCATGAGCCGTATTTCGACCAGGACTCCTACTATTTTTCTGTGAATGGAACTGCTGATCAAAATGGTCCAAATGGCACTGCACATTGGCAAAGATTTTCTAACATTGGACAAGTTCAAGCTGACGATGCTGATGGAGATCGAGTGTACTATTCTCTTGAATCACCCAGCAATTTGGTGGTAATAGTTCCTCAGACTGGGGAACTAATATTAGCAGGTGAACCTGATAGCCATGAAGCGGAACTAAGAGTGGTTGCTCATGATACTGGCTTCCCACAACGTAAAAGTCGACCAACACCAGTCTTTCTGGATTTTATAATTCGTGACCAAAGAGATCTGCCCGTTCTTCATCGTGAGAAGCGTCGTGTAACACGGGCTGTAAGACCAACGAAAAGAATTGAGTTTACTGAGGCAGATGGTGAAGTAGAGGGACGTGCAGTTTTCACGTTAGAAAAAGAGACTGATCGCGAGACATTTAAAATTCGGGACGAAAATCCGTGGGTTACCGTTGAACCAAGTGGTGTAGTGAAAGTTAAAAAGAAGTGGGACTATGAGGAATTGGGACCTGAGAAGACCATCGACTTCTGGGTGACTATCACCAACGCAGGAAATGGAGGTAAGTTATTAAATTAATAATGAGGACTGAATGTACTTCTTAGGCTAGTCATAAAGAAACGTACGCTAATAAAGACGGAATTTTAGCAAAATCTTTTAACTTGAGAAAATTGGCATTATTTTCTGGGACACTGTAAATATTTTCGAAGGAGATAACAACTGTCAGATGGAGTGATTTAACATCAAGACTTGTAATATTCATGCTGCAAAACACAATAAACTAATAAAGAATCAAAAGATGATGACTTCGTGAGTCAAACAAAAAAGCTCCTAAAATATGCTCTAATCGCCTCCAAAAGAAAAGGTGTAACACAAGTTAATATTTTTTCGTCCAAGTCGTTCCATTTTTTATCCATCTCTTCAATGTCTCTATCAAGGGCAAATTGAGATAATGATAGGGAAAGAATGGGGTGGGAAGGGTACGGGTGTGTATTATACGGTCTACACAACGACGGCTTTAAAATTCTGTTAATGTTCGCTTTCATTCACTAATGACGATGTTTAATTACATGTTACTTATCTTGTTACGGTGACAAAGCTTTTGTTACGTTTCATGTTGCCTCTCTGATTAATTGTACACACTTATCATCACTCAGGATAAGTTGGCATAGAAGCACTTTATGACTGCCTGCGCCTGAAATAAACTTATTTGACAAGATTGAACCATCTCAAAATCTTGAACGTAAACTCGGATATTGAGCATGAGCAGTTTAGTCATGGTGACACACTGCATTTTTGCTTTGATGACAGCATTACGAGACAAGTTGGAAGGGATCGATTTTTGAATATTAAAAATAAAGCTTTAATGTAGTAAATATGGTATACGTGCCGCATGCACCTGTCGGATCGAATGGCGCAGTGGAGCATGACGCCGTGGTCAGGTCCGCGGTCCAACCCGGTCACGAGCACTCACGAGCCACCGACAGCCTCCGTCACTCCCATCACGACTAGCTAATTGTTTACTCTGTCGAAACGTGTCTAGCCTTAGGAAAAGCCCTTTTACCTAATTATTGTACCCAATAACGTGATTTGTATTCAGTCGCCGCCTCCCAAACATTTTTGTTTTCAATTTTTCAATATTCTCTTTATTTTTTGTGTTATGTACCGTTTTATTGAATTGAGCAACGCTCTACATCGTTACGATATTTTTATGTGTCAAAATTCTGCCGAATTCCATGAAACAATGATCATTTCGTTCTTTCATTGTTTGTTTTTAGAGAAATACATAGCAGTCAGTGATTTTGTATTATTCATTTTACTGCTGTGCACATGTTGGCTAGGAACTGAAATAAAAAAAAGTCTACACAACATCCGGTTGATTATGCAGATTCGTTTCCGAATAGAGACCAAACTACGATAACAATTCTTAGAATATTCGCCTTGTATAATTTAATTCAGCTGAAGATATTCCTGCACTAACTTGTAATATAAGGAACTCTACAGCAACAACCGAGTTCGTTACTCTCGAACTAAACTCTTAGGGCCTCAACCTCAGGCATCCTAGACAGATTAGATTCTATAAATAAAGTCCGCGCCTCATCTGTCGCAAATTAGCGATGGCACGAGTGTCCGGCGCGTGTGGAATGCCCATTAGGTACAATGGCTGTCAGGTGGAATGGTAGCAGGTTGCATTGTGACCACGGCTGCCACCGTGCTGAATGCGTGGATAATCGGGGACCTGTCGCACGGCCCGGCCGCTCCGCTCCGCTTCACTTCCGATTCTACGCATCGTAATTCGTGACAATTACCGTAGATGTGGAATCTTCACTATTCATGTGTTTTGCTTTTATTTAATCTAGAGCACATTCAAATTAGGAACTGTTTTGGTAAAAACAATTGCTTAGATGATTACTGTTGAAAAAACTACCTCATAAAACAACTTGCCATCGTATCCGTTAATTAAAATAAAATAATTTATAGATAAAAAATCAAAGTAAAACATCAGTTTATACACTTTGGTCCAGTCGAGTGTTATCGGGCATTATCAAAATAAATCCGAAAGGGTTTTGTTTAATTACATCATCGGGGCACATCCGAGGTGGGTGGGCTATCCGAGCCGCGGGCGAAGCACCCCGTGCCCGACCTCGCCAGGAATCCAATCATTATCATTATTGTGTGGATAGTTGTTTCAATTATATAATAGTGAGCATGCAGGATTTCTTTACTTACCTGTGAGACCCCTTGAAATTTTAAAACCAATTTTAGATCCTTTGTAACGTGTGTGGTTATAGTTAATGGATCTATTATATTTCAAGCACCACATTAAACTAAGTAAAGGCGTCGAGGAACAATTTCGTGCAACGGCCCGCACCACAAGTCGGTTCGTGACGAAGTACTCGAGGGAGCCGCGTCAAAGCACCTTTGTCTACTGAAAAGCGTGCTCTATTGGCAAATTAATTCTCTACTCTTCTCCAGCAACGCTTCTCTTTGAACTAATCGACAAACACTTTGAAGTGTTTTCAGAGCCCTCATTCACTTTTACCTTCGAGAGGTCTGCATTGGTTTTGCAAAAATCATTGAAGTGAAAAATGGTAAAGTGTCCCGTCGAAGGATGTTTTTCAATATGTAAAATAGTTGTTTTAATGGGTGTTGTAAAACGGTGGTATATTTTTCAAGCTATAAAGCGGCCTGGCCGCCCAGGTGCGCCATGAGCCCGGCTGGCATTTTAATCCTGCATGAGGGATGGCGCAGTGCAACGAAGAAGGAACGTTCAGTCCCAAGAGTTATCAATTTTCAGGATGCAGCGAGTCAACTTAGTCGCCTTTTTATTATTTTATGAGTTATAGTCCGGAATATAATTATGTATGTATATTATTTTTGCCCGACTACGGCAAAGCCAAAAGAAAGGGTTATAATTTTAGCAGTCTATGTATGTTTGTCACATTTATTTGTAATAAGAGACATACATTTTAATGACGTGTGACTCCGATTTTACGACAACCAAAAAAATTACTTCAATGTCTTGTGTACATTTTTAGTAAGGTACCTTTTTTGTCGTAGTTTGGTTTTAATTTGTAACTTTTTATTATTGCCTGTAGGTACTGTCCTACTGCAAGGTAAGGCCTCCCTGCTCTCCTTCCACTTAACTTGGGCCACAAAGGCTCTATTCTTATTGCAGTAGTCCAACAGGTCCAACTCATCCCGCCATCTCCGTCTGGTCCATTTCGAGGAACCCCTATTGCATAGTCGGTCTAGATATTTTTTTTTGCAATTGCGCATCATGGTCCTAGAAGGCATCAACAAAAAGCGATCATTTTCCCACATTTTACTAAGGTTTTTTGCTGCAATTGTTATGACTTTCATAAAGCATGGTATCAAACGTTCTGTCAGTGCTACAGTTACCTAGTGCGGTCGGTCACTCACTTTATTATTTGTAGTTCATTTCGGTTCGTCCACAATGATAGCGTCATTTCCAAAGTACAATATAACTATTTTATCGTTTACAGAAATGTATTTATTAAAATGTTAAGTAATTTTTATCGCTTGCTATATTTGGAATTCTATGATTCGAGTGAGATTTTTTTTATTCCGAGGGAATTGATTTCTGGAGAATGTAATCAATCAAATTCAGAGCTTTCAATATTCATATTGAATGACGTTTACGTAAATATTCAATCAAACAGTAACGACAAAAAATTATTCGAAAAGTAGAACCATTTTCAGGCGCCGCATTCAAAATTAGGTTTCCGAGAATACTCGTAGGTGTATGATTGTGTATCAGTTACATCGGATATCGAGTTTAAGCTGAAGGTTTGCGCTGCAATAGTGTGTCAAGTCGAATCGATAATTGAATACGGTAGCTGATGTGACGTACGTCAGGCGAGCCGTCGGTCGTCGGCGTCGGATAGAAATTGGCACGTCCGGACTGGGGTCTGGTCGTCGGGAGACAATTTAGAGACCGGCCTAGTCTGCTTCAGATTATACGTCCCATAAATGTTCCGCCACAGGAAAAGACTGGCTCAAGAATCTCGTGCGCGCAAACAACTATATCTTTCTGTAGAGCAAGCGTAACAGAATTGAATCGCGAATAGTATTTTGATGCACTGTAATGAATGAATGGCAATAGCAATGGACCGTCGCGGATTGGTTTAGGGTCGTTTGTGGTACTTTGTTTGTTAAATTCAGTCGTCATTCAATCAATGGGGATGGGTGCGGGCGTCGCTCGCACAACAATCGCACTGGCCATTACTGGCCAATTCCCCTCATTGTGACCACTCGCCGCAATTACGTATGCGCACTTCCTATGGCTGACCCCAAAGCCATGATCACCACGCACCACATCTGTTCTCGTTATCTTTTTTGCTTTTCACGGTCTCTTTATGAGGATGCATCTTGCTTGACTGTTAATAACCGTTAATAGTTTTAATTAGAACGATGCAAACGTTGGTCGAGGTCATGTGAAAGTTATTTCATTTAGTTGTTTGCAATCATGCTTGTTCCACTGAATTGAATTTGTAAGTGTTTTCAGTGCTTGTTTGACAAACGTTTGTCTTTGCAAACATACAATATCTCAATCAAATAATGTTGGCGTGGTCCGTTCGTAATTTTCTTTTCTTCTGAAGGGTATAGGGCCTGATTGTGTGCCGTTAATAAAATTTGCGCACCCCCCTCATTTATTTTAATCAAAATAAGTCTCCGTTGTGTATTGTGCACGCTGTGGTCGACCCTGATTATTTCTGGGGTTCCATATTTTATTGTTGTTAGAACTAGAGCCATTCAGTTGAGAGGGTATATTTTAACAAACGCTTAGGCCTCATTTTTCTAAAGATTGTTTTTTGCATACTTATTACTTAGGCCCTAAAATATTTGTTTAATTGCTTTCTTTTCGTAAAATTACAAAACATACCTTGATTTATTTGTTAGGGCAACTCACTTGGGTCAAACGAAGCGGCCACGGCACGGCGCGTTGGACAAGTTTTAACACATCAATGGGTGTTAGATGTTGTTATGCGTTCTTATTGGTACAGCGTGTACGGCGAGTCGAGATCGTGAGTGATGCGCACACATCTCTCCTATAATTACATCTAACACATTGGTAAACAGCAGAGGCGTCGGTGCGAGAGTGCTGCGATCTCGACCTGCCCATTTATAGGCTTTCACTCTGATTGTGATTTGATTGCGGTCATTTGCTCGTCCACCTAAACGGCGAGCGACCGCGATGCGTTTACACGCTCAACCGATGTTACATTATCACAATTTGTTAGCCGAGTAATAAATTGGTGGACCGCATTTGAGTTTAAAACGATAACAATCACATTTGCGTAACGTCTCTTTTGCATAAAGATACGAGACTGATCTCAAAGGATCAGGTTATCCTTCTGTCGACCTGTGGGAATGAAACAGTAGGTCGAGCTTAGTCCTTTCTAATCTTATCACTAAGCGACCCCTAATTTGTCCTTTGGCTGAAGCGCTGTCAAATTTGTCTTGTGATATCGATTTCACGTAAACGTGCTCGTAAATCAGAGGTTACTAACACGTAGAATTTTGGTGTTCGATGCTCTCTCAACTAACGATTACTTATAGTTGATTAATGTCGCAATAGATCTCCGTCAATCGGATCGCGGTGTGTGATGTTCAGCTATCAATTGTAGGAGTACGTCGTGGTCCGGGGTACATCGGATCGGGCAACACGCAAGCATAAAGGCATTAACAGGCGTGTCATTTTACAACGTTGTACGAAGGTTGTGCTTATTACTATGAGTGTTCACATGACCTCGGCACCTTCAAATATCATACTAGGAATAATAATAATAAATATCGCTGGACATTACACACAGCGCGCCACACTAAGCAACGAGGCTTGTGTCGTGGACACCAGATAGTTGATATACTACATAGATACTTCTTGTTTGTAAATACATACTTATTATACATATAAACAACCATGACTCGGAAACAAAAGTCCATGCTCATCACACAAACATTTGTTCCTACCGGGATTCGAACCCGGGACCCAAAGAACGTAAGGCAGCCTCAGTACCGCTGCGCCATTCGGGTCGTCAAAAGGAATGTATGTTTATTTTGATTATTTAGCTGAGATAGGTTTCTTGGTGAATTATCTTTTGTTCATTTGATTGAAAATTTGGATAAGTATTCAGTTATTGATCCATACTTTTTAATTTGTATATTGATGTACTTTTTTGCATCTAGTGCATCGGTTGAAAAGTTTCTTTATGTATCAAGTTGATTCGTTCTTTCAGGTTCTAATTTTTGCAACTCGTTTTTACCGCCGGTAAAAAAAAAACATTCCTATATTTCACAGTGGCTCCTACAGAAACAATATTTTGTTAAACATTTTTGCCCGCCGTGCAATGTTAGTAGTGCACATTCGCTACGCCTGCAGCTAAAAGAGCTTGTTAGAAAGTTTTATTTGTGCTGATAAAACACACTTCGGTTATATAACATGAAGCTGTGTGCTATCGGGGTGTGGCAGGAGGTGCGACGCGAGTTTCGCACTGTGAGCCGCGTGCAATGCGGTCGTGCTGCATGCACTTCATTCCGCATTGTTCGGTTTCGCAATGGCCGCTCTCGAGACCTCTCCAAACACATCCACGATTGACATTCACAGTTTGTACCAGACGGCTTAAAGTTCACCCCCCTACCAAGAATGGGGTGGCCCTGCAACAAGACGCTCTCAACTTGAACGTTCCAATCCTCTGTTACATACGAGCAACTTTATGTGCGAACATGCATGGGGTGGTACGTACAATTGCTAGTCTTGCAAACGTAGTTTGTTTTATAAGTAGTTAGATACCTTGTTTATAGGAACAATCCACACGATACTCGATACAGCACAGAGAAGTGTTTTTCTCACACGGTGAAAGTGTTTTGAGAACAAATATCAAACCGTATCAAAATTCAAAACATATCAACAAATTGTAAACTAATGTGACGTGTCCAATAGACAGTCATTATCAAAACATACAGTTAGCCGCTCGAGTGGGTACTTACATGAATGTTTGTCAAGCACACGCCAAGGCGGCTGTGGTTTTTAATGCGCTTGACATAAAACTTATCCTTAATGTCACATCAGCGTGTGGTGTGGTATCAAGTGTGCGTCAAGTGAGACACCTCTAGTACTAGAGGTGTGGCAGGTTCACGCACTGGGTTCGGCGTCTGACTCAAACAGAACGACCGATATACTGCAGTTGCTTCTAATAATAGCCAACACTGGCCATATGGGGATCTTTATTATATCACGCCGGGCGCTTTGTTTCTACCACATAATTAGGCCGCTTTCTTGATTTCATTGAAAATACATTTTGTTAACGTTCCAATAACAGCTCTAAAACTGAGAAACTTTAAATAATTCTCGGTTATTCTTCACAATTTATGTAAGTAGCCAACAATTTGTAGATTTAACTAAGAGGGTTAAAGTAATTCATAGATTTCATAGTTTAACGATGGATGCTGTGTTATCCCGCAGTTCGTGATCGCGAAGGTATGCGAGCGCGCGTTTAATTTATTAAGGATAGACGGCAGATTGGGGTCTACGTTCGGTGGCTTTATTAAGATTTACAGCACCTCTGGGATCTGGGCGCAATTATCAGCAGTCTCCTTGGCACCCATGGGAAATATCGTAAGGGGCATAACACCGTACTGACCCTCGCTGCCATCACCATCGATCCATAAAATACAGCTAACAAATGGATTGGATTAAATTACGCCGCGCTGGTTTGTCCACAAACATGAATGTGTTAAAATTACTCACGGAAATAGCCGTGAGAAAGTTCCTATACTGGCTACTCGTTTCTTGCACAACTCCGGGTAAAAAATAATAACTGCTATCCGTTCTTATAAATGTCCACGTCTAATTACTATCAATTTAATCTTTAGATGTTAGTAACGCCGCTACATGCTTTTTAATTGTTACCACATTTTTGTTAGAGATTTTTTCTAGGTTGTTTGTTAAATTATTACTTTCTTTTAATTAATTCTTTTAAGAAGGCATTTTCTAGATGAAAGAGAAGATCTTTAATTTACCGTCATTTTATATTTAAGCCTAATAGAGAATATGCATGAAATACAAAACACTTTTTATTTACGAAAAATGCCTTGTATTGGGCTATTGGCGCATAAAAACATTGTGGTACACTTTTTTAAGTTTCTAATACATCACTTATTTTACAATTTACTGTTTTAAAGCATGTTTTTGGTGAAATGGAACGTACTGTCGAAACACACCGTCCTCGATAACGCCGATATTCACGTCAAAGTTCATTGTGTCAAAAATAGTATATTTTATAACGAGGGACTAAACGAAGCCATAATATACCAGAGGTGGTTTGACTCCCGAGCTTGCGAGGGAGTCAATGAAACCGAGGGTATATTAAGTTGGCGTTTAGTCTCGAGGTGCAAACTGTACTTTTCACTTTGAGTGCGAGAAAAATAGTCAATTTAGTACAAAAACATTAATTATTCCTCCAGTCCATAGAACTTTCGTAAGATTTTAGGTAAATCTTCCGCGTTTTAGGCGGCAAAAGATTATCTATTATGTCTTTTGCTCTTTGCTCGACGTCAAACTCTTCACTGTCACTGGACATTCCTAATAAATTTATATACCTAAAACCGAACAAATTTACACTCGACAAAAATTCAGAAATTTTCGCGGTCAGTTTTTTCTTCTAAACCAGTCACAGATTAAGAATTTAAAACGCATGGCCCCACTTTCCTTGCGGAAAAACCATGGAACTAAAACTCTCAACATTTTCGCAATGAAGATGGTCCACACTCCACAGATAATAGTAGTATATTAACTGGCTGTTTGAGTTTGTCTATGTCACATGAAGGAAATTAAAAAACGAATTACTTTTTACTCCCTAGGGACTAAAGTGGTCACTTTACTCCCGCTTCGTAGGGCTATATTGGCGTACTTTTAGAGCATGAGAAGTGAAAAACACTTTTATTTGAATAGTGCTAAAAGTTTCACTAAAATTTTACTAAAATATTGTTATTGCGATTTTTACTTGAATATACAATTGGTAAAATTATTTTATTATGGACAAAAAAATTAGATGTAAACAAGGCAGATTGTGGATAATGACGTCACATCATGGCTGCGACAGCTACAGACGTTTGAACTGTCGTAGAAAATTGCAAGAGTCTAATATTATTTTTGTACGATAAGCAGGAGGTGAACTTAACTTTTAATACTTTTCTTGGGTTGGTAGTAAGTAGGTACTTACTGTATTTTATTGATTTAAGTGAATAAAAAAAGCTCAGTTGACAAAAATAACCAGTTTCAAGTTTAACGTGTTAGCTAGAAAACTCCATAAAAGTTAGAGGCGGAAACTACAACAACTTCTGATTTCAATCTTATCATGCATAATTCTACGAACGGCCATATGGCTGAAACGGTCCATTCATCATCTTGAATGATTATGGAACACGTTTCCTCTTTTAATTTGCATTTTGTACGACATAAACCTCTTGATTAATTGTGTGGAGTGCGAGTAGTGCGACAGGGCGACATGTGACTACTCGCGCTGTTTTTGGGATTACTGGCCGCTTAATTGGCGCAATCATAGTTTCAGCAAATGTCGACTTTGTTCAACACCTCGTTATCTCGCTCGACGCCTGTTCTGGATTCGCGACTGGCACTCGCTGGCGATGGTGAAAATTAACGGGTTTCCGCTGCTGTCGTGCACATACAATTTGTCTGATTCGTAGCCGATTATAATAAACCTCAATTGCTAACTTGGTGTGAGGTTCTAGTTTCGACACGGGCTGCGGTGGTCACGAAACATTACGAACATTCTAAAATTTGTTTTGGTTATGTAGATACGCTGGATGCCATGCAGCGCTCGAGTCTTTCCAATCAAATTCAAATGCAAGTTATCGATCCAAAGCCATTTGATTTATTAATATTATGTTAAGCTTCACTATTTCATCTGTTAAAATGCATTCCGAAACATTAGTCTAACACGCGATCGAAATTCAGAATCCGCAGGGGTCCTGACACCTACTGTTACGGGCCTGGTTAGATGGTTCGTTATATTTTTAGTATTGGTTTATGATATCGACTATTTGAATCGGTAAATGTTTAATGCTTATTACTTCCTTATCTTCATGCTGTCATAGTTTCTGGGTGCCTTCGTTTCGGTTTGCTATTGTGAATAAGCTGTGACAGCTTAATAGCCCATCTTGTTGCAAACACTAAAGTAACTAACCGCTCAAACCTCAGCTAATGAAACTACACAGAAACAAATTATCTTTATTGTCTTCCATTCCGCAAAGCGCAAGGTGGACCTATTAAATAAGACCCTTCACATTAAGGAGCCCTTTTTCTCGAGATTTCTTAGGAAACATTCAAGAAATGCGCTAAGTGGCACCACTAGAAAAGACAAGAACCTTAACTACTGGTCAAGAGAATTGGTTCCCACAACACTTCGAACTAGTGCACAGCGAACATGACAAATAAGGATAGTAGTTTTTCTTATTTGGATGTAACTGTTCAACCAATTGAGATTTTGCAATATAGAATCCCAAATACTTATTCTTTATTGCCTCGTTTTTAAACCGACAGGAAATTGTTAGCAGTCCAATGATAGGAAAGGAATAATAAATGTAGCTTAGACGACCTTTTAACCCGACACGTTACGGAGATATTCTCGATCGATGATGCTCTCGAAGATAATGCACGCAATGTTTTCAATCTTTAATTGTAACGTAACGCTTTCTAATCCAGATTTACAGTAAAACATGGAATTGCAGGCAGTGAAAAACTTCCTCCCATTTCCTTTTATTGCAGCTGCAGCGTTGCAAGTGTTGATTAATTACGTTAAATTGATACAGCATTAAGTTTAACTGGAGAACACTACTGGCAATTGTTCAAGAGTGTAGGGGCGTACAGTGTTCAGTGTTTTAGATGAAACTAAGCAGTTTTCCCGCGGTCTATCTGTTCAAGTCAGCATTACTTTGGCGAGTATCTGCGGGCGTAATAGAGAACCTAATGAAATTATCTGCAACAATGCAATTCGTGACTGGAGCTCCGCACAGTCATCGCCAGCCGGGCCGCGAGCATCTCAGCCGCAAGCCCTCAGGCGAAATTGCACTTCATTTGCGTGCACGCGGCTTACGAGCCGAGCGACGTTCTCACGCCCTTCACTGAACCGAACCTTTGGAGATATTGTAGACGCATCGTCACGTGCATTCCGAACCTTACCGTGCCTGCTAATAGAGTGCTGACACACTCGTCGATATTATTTAGAAATCCGACTTATACAAGTTTAATTACATATCTTTTAGATTGATATCGAAAGATGTTTTGCCGCATCATCCTGCTCAACTCTCACGGCTTGTGATAGCGTCGAGTTATAATGCAGGCGGGCTCGTTTAGTGCTCTGTTGTTCTCTGAGGATCTGTATTCTATGGCCGTTACATAAAAATACGAGACCGCGCATAGAAACGTGTTTAATCGTCAATGCTGGCGATGCAATGTGGGCCGAGCTCATCCTGCGTTTGGAGCGAGAGGGAGATACGTCCCTTGCACGGGATAGAAAAAGCTGAGGACTTTTGATATCATAATTAAGCCGGGACGACCGGCGGCGGGTAAATAAAAAATGTTTATCTTACAAGCTTAAATGAAGATGATTTTTAATAACTCGACACGTTTGGTCATTAAATCGAAGCTCGTCGGCGTTAAGGTCGTTTAGTCACGCTTGTAAGTCACACGTGACTCGGAGCCGTTCGAACTGTTCATTAACATGAGAGATTGGAAAAGTATTTAATTAAATTGTTGCCAATATTTGAAAATTTATACAGTGTGATTTTTAATTAGTTGCCGTCTGCCGATGCTTCACAGGCGCAGTGGATATACGTAGAAAAATTGGTGCAGTTCTGAAATCATTTGCGTATTGATTGCCTTACCCGTAAAGCTAAGCATTAGCTACAGGAAAGAGAATACAGCAAAGTATAATAATGTGCTCTTCATCACGTTTTTAATTTCCTTCCATTTTGAAGTCGTACTTAGGAAGTAATTATCGTTCGTAATGAATATAAAAGCTCGTGAAGAATAATTATCCGTTAATATACATAGATACATTAAATTTAAATTAATTTACATGAAAATAATAAGGAAAACCACACAAAAGCAATAAAGGTCAAAATTAAAAACATCTAAAAATAAATACAGAAGCTAAAAATCACACCCTCTGCTTTCTAAGTTGATGCTAAATCCTCAAGCCATGGTATGCGTGGAAGGTCGTAGTTCGGTGCATTATTATAAATAACTTCGCACAGTGGCGAACGGATGCACGTGTGAGACGCCCTCGACGACTTTTTATTGCGTTGTGTCGCACAAGCGGGGCTGGCCCTGCTGCGTCATTGCACCCGCAGATTTCTGTAATGAACAAACACGACTTTTGTGGAACGGTGTTGTGTCTTTGTTTTACTCTTTTCTGCTATAAGTTTTCTTTACTTGCTACTGACTATTTTAAAACTACGTACTCTGCTCTGTGTTGTTTGTTTGTCTAATTTCTTGGTTTCTTTTCTCTAAAATACTCTAGCTAGATGGTACCTACAGTACAACTTTTTATGTAGGTGCTTATTGCTTTTTACTTTTAGCTTTCACAAAGATTAAGATTCTCCGGAAGTTATTTTGATTAATATCCATTTGTAATGAAGTACTTAATGACAACTAAAGCATTAAAGTGAAATTGTTGACATAACAGCATCAATTGGCTCTTGTACTGTTTACAACGGATATCGGTTCTTGTTCTTTTCTTTTATAGGCGCTCCCTTTTTAGAGGTTTGTCGAAATATTTACGCCCCATATTGTATTAAATTCCAAACAATGCGATCGGCCGCGCGCCGTACTCTCCGCGGCACACGTGCGCGCTTACGCTCATAGATTAGTCAGCCCGTTGAATAAACAGAAGCGACACGTAGGCAGTATTAGGCGCTATGTTTTTTGTGAACGTGTATAAGAATATTTTATGAGCTTGTATTATCTTACTAGGTAGTGTCATAAATTTTCCTTATTTACAACGACCGTATATTTACGCTGGATATTATAATTTGCGTTACTTGGGGTACATAACTGTTGTTTGTAACCTAACAAAGAAAATGACAAATGTTTCATTACTTCCTTTTTAATGAAATCTACGTCAAATTTATCATATTACATGAATTACAATATAACCTGCAGACAGTAAAACTAACCAAAGTAAACATGGAGCTTTTAATTTTAAAGCATGTTGCAAATTTACTATCAAGGATTTTAAATCACAACTACAAATAATTGATTACCCATGCACCATAGGCATTGGACAGATACTCCCATATTGGCTTTATCCCTTGAACATTATCCTCTCGAACAATACCGTGAGAGCACAAGCCTATTACGTAT
Organism: Xestia rhomboidea; assembly: GCA_963853795.1. NCBI lineage: Eukaryota > Metazoa > Arthropoda > Insecta > Lepidoptera > Noctuidae > Xestia > Xestia rhomboidea. The sequence continues at coordinate 11,888,310 of OY970764.1, forward strand.
TCATCGAGCAATGAGCTTTCGTTTATTTTTTTGTGAGAAGACTTGGTGTAGATGGATGAGCGGCTGTGTTAGTGGGCGAGAAGCGGAAATGGAACTTGAATAAATTGAATTGTGAGACTTATGATTGCTTCAATATGGAAATGTACACACTGCTAAGATGTTTTATTCCAATCGATTCTAATAGTAATATCCATCTTTGATAACAAATCAGATTATAAAAACTTTTGAATTGAAAACATGTTCATCCAAATTGATTTAGTTTACTGAATTGTAAAATCCATGTACTCTAGTTCGTAAAATTTTCGTGAACTGTTTGCAAAAGAAAAGCAATTTCTTTGATTTATGAGTGCTAGTAGGGAAAGAGTGAAGAATCCTGTGACCCGTCAAAAGAGGCGGTGCTAAAGGCGAGAGCGACATAGCACGGGGTCAGACATCGATCGGGGCGGGTGGCGGCACATGTAGACGAGAGAACAATTGCTACAACCTGACACCACTTTTCTACAAGCGTTGAGATGTACTATCTATAGACACGTTCAATAAGCATAGCCCATAACCAATTAATATTGTCGATGGTTTTCAAAACGGCGTAGAGCAACGCGAATAGTAATTGGATGTGGTTATTATGCATTTATGGGCTACTAAGGTTGTCGAACTTGATTGTAGCATTCATATAAAAGCTCTCAGTATTTCAAAACTCTTGACTAAGAAAATAAACTTTAAATCCTCCCAAAACTGCTTCAGATTTACTGTATCCGTAATTAAATAATAAACCATTCAAGTAGAAAATGCAAGATACAGTGTTTAAGCGGATAAATATAGAAACTGTCTCAGACTAAACAGGCATGAATCGATTGAGACAGACTTGCAGAAACACCTTTACGTGTTCTTATAAGCTGGGCGAGACTGGCGAGACTGCGACACAATCTATCTGTTACTATTTTGATCGTCTCGACTAAGCTGTTGCAGCACTGTTCAAACGATCTCGGTTAATACCGCTCGGATTCCGATAGAAATGAACAAGCCTGTGCTGAATACATCTATATACACCTGAAATGTATTAAATCCTGTACTAATTCGGTCCTCAAACACGCTCAACGTCCTATAATGTGATTAATTTTGATGGAAATACCCTGTATACAATACACACCCTGGCTAATTTACTAGTAAATCGATCGACTTTCGAAGTAGCTGTAATAAAAATCGGGGTAGCTGTTTTATAAAGGGCCGTTTCTAAGGTATCCTGGAATTTGAGATCCTTCTGAGATTTGTAGAAGGTCGTATATGTGTTGCGATTGCGAACCCATGACACGTCACGGGGCGTTAGTTCCTTTGGTCGGCCTTTATCAAGTGCTTTGTGTTGAGATGCGGAGGTGGGATACTTCCTGTGAAATGTTGATATTCCGTTCAGCTTCTAGTGTAACTATTTGAACCTACGTCAACGTTTGTTACTTAGAATGTTCAAAAGCAACTAAAATCGTAAACTAAACACCAAAGCACCATTTTATCACCGTAACCATAAATTGCAAAGTACAAAAATTGTTTGTTTATAAATTCCCGTTTTGTGCGTTTTGTGCGTATCAATGGTCATCAGAGCGGGCAGGTCTCCGGAAGGAAGTGAGCGGCTCAATTACCATGCGCGGCCGGGCGTGTGTAACGGTGTGGTCACATGGAAACTCAGGCCGATCGATATTAACTGTTGTGGTGATTTACACGGCGCAAATTCTGTGTTAAACGCACAATCGAGAAAGGGAAGGGACATTTCTGATGAGTGGGGTTCTAGATTATGTCAGTTTCCATTAAACCGTTGTTAGAAGTCAAGAAAGCCTATTAAATGAATGGTATTATTATAGCACTAGCGGTAAGTCGTGATATCAAAACAATCGGTGTTCAAGGACAAGGATTAGGTAACATTTTGTCTGATAGGGAAACAACGTCAGGCTTAGAAAAGAAAGCCTTTTTCGTTGTAAATCACTCAATTCATTGCGGGCATTTCACTGGTTCCCAGTAAAAGAAACGTATTTTCGTGACGTATTAGGCCCGATGTTGTTTAGTTCAGTTCCCACAATAGTAAGATCGTGACCGCCTAGACGATCAGGAGCTGTGATAACTCGCCACACCGCTTTGTTCGGAATTAAGACTTACATCGTGAGGGCATTTAATTGTAAATTGTAGCTGAGATGATCTATCCGTAGATCTTGAAACGTTGCTCCTATTTTATATGACACACATTCATGTGTAGGTACATACTTAATGATACGTTACATTATGTATCTTTCAATCCCCGGTTCGTACCTACTTAATTTCGTAATTTCGATATTACAAGATGAAGATAAGTGTAAAACTTTTGGGATTATCTGTATAATAGATGCATCGTACGTTTAAGTTAGGTAGTTCGCACCTCGTGTAGTTAATCTACGCTCTATCTATGTATGTACACAACTTCTATGAAGAAGTTGTATTGCACCTGTGCCTACAGGCTATTCATATTCATGAATGGGATGAATTATCCATGCAATGCCTTTTGATGAGGGCGATGTGGGAAACTGTCTCTGTTAATTACTATTGTTGTGCCTCTTGAAGTTATGAAAAGTACACACAATACTAATAAAAAACGGCGAATGGCATCCTTAATTCTAAATATCTGTACAGTATAAAAATAGAATTCTATACGTTACTAACAGTAAAAAATTAAAAACGCGAAACAATGGATTACAATTTTACAAATGAAAACAAAGCAAGTCGTCGACAAGAGAACTTTACAAAAGAACTTGAAATTAAAGAAATTCAAAGGCATCCTTTTATATCTACGTCTTATTTATTAAGTGAGTACATTCAATGAAAAGGATTCCATACGCTCTTGTGAAGCCAAAGTTTTAGTTCAAATATAATTTTCACTTCCAAGTATAAGCTCGTTCGACGTTGAAACTGTGCAGAAAGGATATACGTGTACAGTGTACAATTACGTTATAGATAATTAAACATGAATGACACTTAAGGAAGGGTGGCGGTTGGAAACTTGAAGTTCTGTATCAAGTTGCGAACAATAGCACAAGATGCGTGGGCAAAGTGTACTAGGTAAAGGGGGTTGTCACGTGTTTGTTTATACAGAAGTATTGTTCATTTGGTTGGAGATAAAATGTTTGTGCTATAAATACAGTGATGTGATGAACTGATGACTGATGTTACATTTTAATAGGTCGGGCGCCACCCACAGCACGCTGTCGCAGTCCATACTGCAAATACACCAAGTCCAATTATTTAATTCTTACTAATTAATCATGGGGACCACGATCCCTTTAAGTGACCCTTAAATGGTGTTTATTGCATTTGTTATTCTTTTTACGATGAGAACTTCGTGTTGGAATGTCTGCTATAATTTCTTTATTCTATGACGAATCATTCTTACTTTTAACATTTCAGTTTTATTGAAAAATTGCAACAATTTTTGCCAAAATTCTAAATCCCTATCTTTCGGTTCATACAGAAAATAACACGTTATCCTAACTGTGGTTATGAAAGAATTGAACCATGTCAATTTGAGAGTTGCATGCGATTTTTAGTACGCGGCGGGTCTGACACCCACGTTGACCGAAAAGAATTAGGCTAGTAATTTTTAGTTGCCCTAGATCTCCAGCAAGATTGGCTTGTTACGGTCTATTCGGCCGAACTCGGATAGAATCAACGTGAGTTTAATAACACCTACGTCAAACTTTTGTGGGATACCTTTTTAAAATATACTGAACTGTGAACAACGGTTATTTAATACTGTAAACAAAGTATCATGGTTTTTGTAAAATAATTGTTATATGCCCAGATAATTAAACCGTATTTAAAATGGGGCTTCAATTAATTCGTGAAAACATTTTTAATTATGCTAAATAAAATAAGCTTTAACGTAGACTGACCATGACTTGTTTGTATACACTATGTGTATTTGTGTACACTGTAAACTATTGCATTAGGTAACCCTGTTGGCAAACATTCATATTCAGTTCATGTAACTGTCAAGAATGACTTTTTCATGAAATAGTCATTCTTGACAGTTACATGAACTTAGAGGGTTGTATTGATGATTATAATTCTGTAATTACATACGTCTTACAGCCGTGAATCATATTTTAATCAACATACAACCTGACACTGGCCTGCAAATTGCAAAAAACGTAAGAAAATTTGAATTTCGCGGGCTACCCTGGAGAATCCAGAGTAGTTATGACTTTCTGCCATGTTTATAATAATATAATTCAAAGATAAAATGAACGACAGCTCTCAGTTCTTGGTAGAGTATTTGTGTGTTTATAGCAGGAGAGGCGTTTATTGCAAGCGCTGAAATTGTCGGATTAAAAATAAACAAACGTCTGATGACGTGACGACTGACTGACGTCGGCAAACGTCGGGAGACGTTGAGCTGTGTCCGCGACCGACACTCAAAGCGTTTGATGTACTAACTGTTAACTTATCATAATAATGACTTCCAGTGAATAGATAGCTAATGCTGAGTCGACTACATTGTAAAAAGTAGGGTTTAATGTACTTGCGTTACTGCAACATCTAATTACTAATCTTTGAAATGTGTACCAATCAACCTATACAAAACCAGTTTATGCGGATCTCTCATTGTATTGGAAATGTATACAAAGTAAGGCCATGTTATACTTGAAATGTATGCTGGATGTGTCGCCGAGTGTACTAGTGTCTCTAAGTCACGCACAATTTGCTCTCAGCATATATATTTACTTATCATCTTTGCGTATCATTTACCCATGACAAACGTGCTTGCATTTTCTGTTTTCTTTTGGAAAGTGTGAATACTGAACATCTGTTAGTGATATTGATCTTACGTATAGGTATCGTCTTTCCGATCGAAGTGTAAGGGTGTCGGTCGCTGGGTAATAAATGCTATAATTTAGTAAGTAAGTATGCTATTTTCGACGTTACAATTAAAGAACTCTTTTCTTCGAAGGGTAAATAATTTTATTAAGTAATCATGTTCACATTTATTCCCGAATTCTCAACCGCATAAAAAAGTAACTACCCACCAAACAAATTCCGCTGCAACCAATTCGATAGGTTTGTTTGTGTTCAAATCCAAAAACAAAACGGTCCATTCGTGAGCAGCCGTTCACGGTAAACGCGTAGGGAAAAAATCCAATGGGATACATAAACATAGTGCGGGAGATTCGTGTCAACGGCCGCGGCATTGTGCCCCTGCCCCGCTCCCATGCCCCCACCCCTTAGCCGTCCATGCGACGGGGAAGCGATTTCAAGGGTGGCTTGGCTAGCTACGATATTTCCTCCCGTTTATCGATAGAGTATCGAAGACCTCTGAGACACATCTACTCCAGTATCTTTATCTTTTATCACGTCCCGTTTTCATTAAGATCTTACGCGACGGCTTTATTAAGTTGATTGCTTTTGTACGTTTTTGAATGCAAAATTTATGGACGCCCTAATTAATAATGGCCTTGAATGGAGTGACGCGACCCTTTTAAAATGTTTTGTTGTTGAATTTAAATTTGCTTTTCATTGTTCAATGAAGGAATATCGCGTTATTTTGTTCAGATTTCATTTATAAATAAAATTAAACTTCAAAATCTACCTGTAGCTCTTAATAATCACAGCAATCAGCACAGTAGTTGTAGGTTGGCAGTCTAATTAAATACTGAGATAGTTATGATAGAAAGGTAGGTACTTATTTTATCGGGTGACTAGTACCACAGCTAGTACGTCGGAGTCACCCTTGTTCAATTTTTTTTTATGTCTACCCAACAGTTTTCATTATTTTTATGGCGTCAGTTTTATCTTCCCGAAGAAGCCTAAAGCACATTCAGCCATTGAAAACATCCTTTCAGGCGAACCATAACTTGGACGTAAATGGACCCATCAAAACGTAACGTAGAAAGATAGTAAGTTCTCCTAATATAAGTTTTATCTCGAATCGCGAATGTTGCGCGCCGTTCATGACGTGAATCGAATAAGACATAACATCTCGCTCTTAGGGTGACTCCACATCAAAGCGGGGCGAATTGAGAGGCGCTGGGTAAACATACTAAACATCCACCAATGAAAGAGCTTCATGTTTACATCTTTATAAGATTAGCGGCTTATTGGTTGATTGATACCGCTCCATTTTGCTCCGAGCGTCTGCGAGTGGAGAGGCGCCCTCAGTTCAATCGGACTCGAGGACTCGAGACGCTCGATCTTGCAGTAGCGATACCAAGTCTATTAACTTATTGGTTAGTTATTATTCTTTTCCTCCTTATTTGTACGCCTTATCTCGGAGAAGAAAACCTCGTTTTGTAACGCGGTAATGGGCCAATGGAATTTTTTGCTCAGTCATCCATTAAAACTAATTTCAAAGAGTATTATCGTACGTTCTAGATTCCCTTAATCCTTCTAAGGATTAATGGCGTTATTATTAGTCTGCCTATTCATCCCCCCGAGATGGATCCGATCGCAAACATCCCCCTTGTAAGGGGGCTAAACTGTGTATCGAAAATTACGGTTGTTGTTATTGATCATGTTTCTCTTATTTTAGGGATAAGTAACATATTCAGGGATTTAGCTAATGTCATTAATCAAATTGTACTTGTTACTCGTATGAAAAAACATTAATTTCTAAGTACATATCTGTAATTTGACGTAAAACTAAGAGAAGAGATAAAGTCGAAATAGGATGTATTCAATAACTTATGTTCGGAAAGCCGGGCTAGATAGTGCCGAATCCCATGTACAGCGGCAGTTAATCTAGCAGGAGGATTTCCAGAATGTTCCCATTGCACGGAACCCTATCCCTTCCAATGGTACTTGATTAGGGCAGGCTAGTTTTAGATGGCTATCGGAAGATCTAGACGGGTTTCTCAGATATATTACCTAAAGCTTTTTGTTAGCTTCTTTTTTTATTTCAACGTAGATTGAACTCATTTTGAAACATTAATGAAATAAGTTTGAATATACATAAATTCCTGCAAACTGTTTTAGACTGGTTTAGCAATTGCCCAAGTTTGGACGTTAAAAATTTGCAATGTTTTCAGGAAATGAGAGATATTTTTTGCTGCTTCCACCAAGTTGTTGAGGAACGATTGAGAAACGAGGGGCTTATACAGGATGGGCTTAAAAGTTGTTTGTGATGTGAAAGTTTTCATCTACGCAAATATTTATGACACATTTGAAATGTGACAAAATTTTAGCAAACTACTAAAAGATTATGACGTACAATGTGCACGGTCGGGGTGACTCCATCCATGGTGACTCGCATCAATTGGGGTTTGGGGTGTGATTTACCGAAAGGGAGAGCTTTCTGTTCACACATAGTGATGACACAAGCGCGGATGCGCTACGATAGGATTATCAACGTGACAATTTGCAGTTTTGTTGCCCGGTTTTGCTTTTTTAAAAGCTTTTATTCAACTTGCCGTGTTAGTACTGTTAGTATGTATTGGTCAAATCTTGGAACTGAAATTCGAACCAGTTGCCCCCAACCCATTGAGCTGAAATTTTGCACACACGTTTGGGTCTGGTGACAATACATTTTTATGATAGACATGACTTAATTCTGCAGCCAGGATCGTCTCCACACCAAAGAACTCTTCAATGGTTAATAGCGCGGACACAAAACTTTGTATACGCGTTCAATTTTGATAGATAAAGATGTTTTTAACATGACCTCATCCTGCAGCCAGGATCGTCTTCGCTAAAGGGAACTCCTTAACAGTTAACGGCACGGATACGAAAACTTGTAGACGCATTCATATTTGATGGATAATCGTGATTTCTATCATGACCTGATCCTACAGCCAGGATTGTCTTCTCACGAGGGAACTCCGTAACGGTAAATAGCACGGATATGATACTTTGTAGACGCGTTCATATTTGATAGATAAACATGATTTCTAACATGACTTGATCCTACAGCCAGGATTGTCTTCTCAAGAGGGAACTCCTCAACGGTAAATAGCACGAATACGAAAATTTGTAGACGCGTTCGTATTTGATGGATAAGCATGATTTCTATCATGACCTGATCCTACAGCCAGGATTGTCTTCTCACGCACGAGGGAACTCCTCTACGGTTAATGGCGCGGACACGAATTTTTTTATACGAGTTCAATGATTACGACAAAACTAAAAATTTTAAAATAAAATTATTAAAAGCTTGTTGCGTAAAGTTTTTCTTTTGCCTTTATCATTCGTGCGACAAGCTTTTATGAAAGTTTTTCGTTTTCATTTACGAAAAGGTTTGTTTTCTTCTTTTCAGTGCATTTTTACAAAAGCTTATTTTTTAAAAGGTTTTTTTTTATTTTTTATTTTGAACTTTTATTAAGTACTTATTACAAAACTTGGAGTTTAACTTTTTCGTGGTGGCTCGATATTTTTAAATTCGTATTTTTCTTTAGAAAACGTCATACAGAAAATGTGTAATAATAACTTAGTACACATTACCGGTATTATCTACAGAAACATAAAATATTTAGTCTGGTATTATCTATAGTCCGTCAGGCGTATTGCCAAACGAAGTTTTTCTAAGGAATGTTCTGAGATGTTAACCCCTGTTTCGTCCATTCAGCGGAAACTAGGAGAGGCGCGTTATCGAGGGGAGCCCCGTGCCCCGTGGTGATATATCGACGCATTCCTCAAGAAATATTGTCGAACGCACGCGGTATAAGTAACGTATCTCGTATGCGAGCGGTGCTGAGGCCGAAGGGCGGACTTTTATATTCTGAAAGCCTTCGCAGAAACTCATCCGCATGTGAAATAATGCCATAAAAGAACAGTAATAATACGTATTGCGATTACTTTTATCCCCGCATGTGGTAATGTGTGTAGTAAAGCAATTTGGAGAAAGCAGACTATTTTATTGTTTGGGTATGCAATACACACAATAGACCGGCAATAGAAACATTTTTATTTGATTTGGTTTCGGAAGCACCCTGTATTTAATCACTTTGGGAATATATTTACTTCCCTTCACATTTTAAAAAGCGTTGATTCAATAATCTTACCGGTTTTGTAACCAAACCACTTTTTAATCCGTCATTTACTTTGGAAAAATTGGTATATTTACGACATCACGCTTCGTTAAGCTTGTCATAAAATACAATTTTAACAATAGGAACGATTTAATGCGACCGTTTCGCGTTCTAAAAATGAAATATAGTTCTGGTTCCGCATTGCAGTCCTTGCATGGGGTAGCCCCCGTAGCAGTACTGCTTGCTGCCACAGTGGGGAGGCGACACATGGAAATAGTTCCACTAGAAAGGAGACCGAAGTTGTCCTGTAGAATATATATCTTTGCAAAAATCTGTTTCACTTTGCGGTAAGTATGATAACATGTTCTTCTGTTATCGTACTCTCTGTGTCCTAATCTGTATGCAATTACACGTAGACAAAGAATATAAGGAAAGAGCGCCAGTGTAGCTTTTAATTAAAGTTGGCTCAGGAGTTTTGGGGATTATCGTCACTGTACAGGCTCGCGTCTTTATTAGTATAGATAGTCCGGGGAGCCGGGCGGATACCGTCGATTTAGCCGTGACGGCGGCACGGTTTACGAATTGATTGTTCTCGACAGTAAAATCAATAATAACGATTTTATTATTGGCGGTCGCGACCCTCGTTTTGTTATAGGAAACTTGAGCTCCGGGCAGGTTGTATTGTGAGGGGAATAGGGTCACCAAATGGTAGTGTCACATCAACAATATCGCATTGAATCAGAACGGTGGAACACCCATTTTGAGCGTTATATCGATAACTATACTGTAGGAATTTCCCCTGCAATAAATCGTGTGTGGTGTGTCAAACCCTGTGTCTTTAGGAGTAGCAGTTGCTCCTTTGCTGGAAGCGATCACGAATTAATAAATTTTATAAAATTGTAGTTTCCTTTCGTGGCTCCTAATTGATTTCCACACAGATAGTAGATTTATACATTCTTGTCCTAGACAGATCTATATGATTAAAAACAGAAGCAGATACAACGTGGATTATTTGTATAGTGGGCCATGGAAAATGGTGTGGTGTATAGGTATACACCCACACCATTTTCAGAAAAGACAATTTTTTGCAATTTAGGTCAATGGCGGCTTTTCAATGGATTATGTTTCTCTTGAAAAGTCTGAATATACGAGTAGTTGCAGTAGTATGATATCTAGGCAAGTACTTAAAGAAATTTAATGAGAAGAGGAGGTAGGTTTGGCAAAATGTCATGAGGAAAGTTTTGCGTATGAATATGGACTGTGTGAAAGATGATAAAGGATAAAGGAGGTGACTCATGAGTCGTGAAATAACGACTAAAAGTACTACTATTGAAGTATGAATGAAAAAGGCATGCGCCGACCCCATATAAATTAGGATAAAGGCAGAACAATGATTCTTAAAGAAAACCTTTTGTACAGTAGTAAAAGGTTTATCTTACTCTAGTTTCATTGTTAGCTGTCGTAACGGCCACTTGTTATTTTGCTCATTTCTGAAACTTTGTAGTTAGCGGCGGTGAGTTAAAATTTCGTTAGCGGTTTACAAGTAGCGGAGTTTTGATTGGCGACCATTGTTGTCTTGGTAAATTAGTTTATTTGGGATCCGTGTAGCTTGGTCACCACTTGGGTAGCTTCTACCGGTTTCAGGCGTTTTACTGTTTTATTGTGCTGTTGCTGTTATATCTACATGTTGTGTCACATACCTACTTTTTACACTTACTTGCTTATATATATGTGCTGAAAAAGCAAAAAAAAACAACCTGTTTTAGTTACAGGTTGTTTTTTGTGATTACAATGGTTAGCCAGAGTAATCACAAAAAACATATTGTGTTATCGGTAATTCCATAGGCACCACGCTAGTAATGAATATTTTAATAAAACAAAACATGAATAATTATTTCATTAAAACTTTATTAGGTTGGCTTGCTTCATTACCTTTAAAACCCGTCGTTACTGAAACAAAGTACATACTATAATATGAAAATACATGATATTCTTTTGTTGCATAATTGAGTTCATTTTGTAGAAATTGTACATAACATTCAAAATGACCGCGTAATAAAAGTTCAGCTATAATACTTTGAAACTGGGTTTTCGCAATAAAGTTGGTAGCCGTGATAAGAGCTATAGTAAACTTAATGCGATACTTTGTGGTACAGTCCCTGGGCGAATCCAGCTGCAATTTGTATCTCATACAACTCTCATACCTTACCTAGCTTAAAATATAATTTGATATTCTTTTGTGCGAAAGGCACCTTCTATTTTAGGTGATCGTAAAAGTTAATGCACGAGTGTCTTTCTTTGTATGTTAGACCGTTAAACGCTAAAGTGAAAATACTATCACAATTTTTTATAACGTCCTTTTACGGTTCCTTCATAACAATATTTTTAGTTTCTGGTTCATTGTTACAACTAACAACTAAGTTGAAAGCTTCATTCTTACGTCAGTGTTTACACTTCAGGAAAATTGACTTCGATTTTTCTTCGTATGTATTAAATGTCGATTGCTTTAGCCGTATTAGAAAGCGCGTTACATTTATAACCTCTGTGAACTAACTTTGTGCGCGCGTCTGTTGGAACTGAAGCACTTACATAAGTAAACCCTTGTTTATATTTTCGTTCCGTTGAGACAAGGTTTATTACCTCCGCTTTGTCCTCGGCTGTGCTTTACGCCCGTGTAAAATCCTTTCCACGTAAATTGCCTCCATCACACCGGCAAAGTGGGTGAAAATGCATCTTCATTTTGCCGTTCTCATTTTTCGCTGTTATTAAACAAATTATGTTGATAACGTCTTATAATATTAAGGCCACGGGTTTCTAAAGGCCCGAAATGTGAAAATGTTGCTTTCACCTATTTCTTTGGTGGTTACGTTGCGTATTCATGTTAATATTTAGAAGTGGTGTGGGTTGGTACCTGAAAGGGTACGGTATATGAAAATGGGGAGTGATTTTGTAGTGTAAGAGAGGTTGGAACGGTATCCCTCGGCGTCAGTGCACGCATTCTTTTAAAACACCCTTTTGAGACGTCTCGCCTGTGAGGGACGGGACGGGAACTCGACACAAGTACCGCGATGTATGGGGCTCTGGGCTCGTGCTAGATACACATTTATTTAGGAACGTCTGTTTGCGGTTTATATTTTACGTATTTGTAGAGTTTTTCAAATATGCTGACTGAGCATAATTTATCGTTTCGGCTTAGCGGTAAAGGCGTTTTACTTTTTGGTGCGGAATAATTAAAGCATTTGTAGTTTCGGAATGAGTAAAAAGCGGTTTCTAGTGCAAATTCACGTTAACAAGCTGCTCCAAACTCTGGCTATGATAGGTACCGGCAAGTTGGTGCAATATAAGAAACTTTTCTCGCAAGTAAAGCTAGCGCGCGTGCTCGGGGGCCCATCTGATGAGTTTACTAAGTTTCTCGTTGGTCGTGTGTTTTGTTACCCGTTGCGGGCGTGTTAAGAACACTAAATGTTCCGTGTGACGGCACACAGACGGCTGCCGATTTGTGATACCGATAGTACATTAGTAACCTTGTGCCAAAATATACTGGAACATGCATTGAAAAAATTTAAAAAAACGTTGAAGAAAACGTTTCAATGGCACCAAAAACTTATGAAAGAAAATTACTTTCCCAACAATTTCCTTAAACTGCTTGTACGACAGTTAACTGTTTACTAATTATAACGATTGTTAACACAAACATATAATTAAACTTTTGATGTAGAACGTATTGTTACGGGGCCAACATTAATTATAACTTCGTGTAAATTATTTGTTTGCGCTGAATGAGCTGGGCTCGCGTTGTTATGAAAGGGAGATAGTGTTCCACAAACAGTACGGGGGAAGATACCGCCTGCAAATGAAAATATCTAGGTAACGTCGGAGACATTGCATAAAGAAAACCGTGGAAGTGAATATAAAATGTCTGAAAAAGTCATTCTCGTTTTCTCTGCATTTAAAGATATTTAGTGGAGGAATAATTTAGTTCTAAAATTTTATGAATAAATTACCTTTAGAAAATCTTCCTGTTAGGTAATAGACTAGAAAAAGGCCCACTTGCGCCACATATATTTCAATGCATAAAATTTAGCGTTAAACGTACCTATTTAAACTATGATCGTTCCATTTGTCGATGGTGCATGGGGATTACATTTTATCAATTAATAGGAAGATTTCCTACAGGTAATTCTGTAAAAACTACAATATTATACTTACTTTATTTTCTTCCAACGGTTATGTACTGTTGCAATGCCTCTTGCTTGAACCCAGCACTGGGTAAATTGATCTGAGCGTAAATAACTAACGGTTGTAGTTTTTTGACACAATTGTCGATTGCCGCCCATCAATATTGGACAAAAAATATCCAACTATTCTCTGTGGACATTGCTTAATACAAGGTATTATGATCGATAAAACCAATTCTATGAATTAGTTTTTAAGTAACTTTGTTTTATGAATCTTTTCGTAGATACAGGTATAGACAAAATCTGGGGCCACGGGAGTGCCCCCGCCAAGACGAGCCAAGCGAAGCGCAAGGGCACTACCTATCTTTTCTTGTAGCGCTTCGTCGTTTTTTGAACCCTTGTAGGTAGGAACTTTTAAATTATACCAGATAAATTAAACATATAAAGTTTTAATTGCATAGCTCTTATACTTTAGATTTTATAGATATCTAAATAACCCTGATTTCGTCACTGATTGATGATCATCATAATACTTAGGGTATTTCCTAATGTCCTAGAAAGCTGAAATTTGGTATGTAAGCTAATACAAACAACAAAAAATTATAAAACTTGTAACTTTTATCCCCCAACCGGATGGAAGTTGTATGAGACTTCCGCAATTTTGACGCTAGAAGTCTAAAAATTGATGAGCTAGAGGTCTGAAAATTGATATAGGGACTCTTGGCGTCTCTGTGAACAACAAAAAAAAAATGTCACAAGCAACTTACAAAAAGTTATGAAATCCCACCAAAAACTTCATGTAAAATGTTGCCAAGACGAGACCATAAGACTCGTTATCAGATCTCACGTAGAGCCAAGCTTCTAACTCTACACGCCCTAACTCTACAAGGTCTAAGTTCAAAAACTCTACACCTTAGTCAAAATATGTATGTGGCTTGGCCGTTTCGTTACTACAAGAACTATTATACAACAGAAAAGTAATGAACAGTCGATACATTTTTCACCTTATGTCCATGTGAATGTAGCGAAATGGCCAAGCCTTTTTGACTAAGGTGTAGAGTTTGTGAACTTAGACCTTGTAGAGTTAGGGCGTGTAGAGTTAGAAGCTTGGCTCTACGTGAGATCTGATAACGAGTCTTATTGTCTCGTCTTGGCAACATTTTACATGAAAATGTTTTTGGTGGGATCAATATTTCCGATACGATTTAAAGGCGCTGTCAATATCAAATTGTTGCTACTGATGCGCGGTTGACTGTTAAATAATTTGAAATTCTGGTTTTCACGTGGCAATACCGCCCGCGCCAGTCTCTTGGGCACATTACTAGCTGACAACGTTGAGGAGAAGTATTTTGATGCCCTTTTATAGTTTGTTGTTAGTTTCGTTAATTTAGTTTTATTTAACCTTTTGAACGCCAAAGTATAAACGCACGCGCGTGCCCTCTACGCAAGCCACAATTACACCGCAAAAACACACCAAAAAGAAAAAGGATTCCAAAACAATTTAATTTGTTTATTTCGTGTGCACCGCACATTTTTTTGTCACATAATATTTGTGTCGTTGGCGTAGGTACACGCGCTTGCTTGTCACGATGTGACAATGGCGTTGAAAAGGTTAATAAGTTTTGATTGCTATCCTAAATAATGAACGCGTCTCTGAAAATAAAAATATCCATTTAATAAATTCATCAGTTATTATAAAACCGTTTACTTATTTATAAATTAGATTTGGAAGAAAAACTGAAGTATGCTCGGTGGTAGCGAAGCCGAGGGCGCGGAGACGAAATTATTGATTTCAGCGAGGCGCGCGCGAGGGCGAACTTTTGCATTCGCTTCCCTTACTAGACAAATTGCTTATCTTACACTATTATTTACGCTCTTATAATTTCTTCTTACTCCTATATCCTCAAGTTAAATTGCGGAATACATTAATGT
Organism: Xestia rhomboidea; assembly: GCA_963853795.1. Classification (NCBI taxonomy): domain Eukaryota; kingdom Metazoa; phylum Arthropoda; class Insecta; order Lepidoptera; family Noctuidae; genus Xestia; species Xestia rhomboidea. The sequence continues at coordinate 11,903,389 of OY970764.1, forward strand.
TAATTTTGCGGTGGGTGGAATATATGATTGTTTTTAGACTCGTTAATATTCTTCCTTTCATCTCGCATCTTTAATTTGACTTATTTACTTCGCTATAAGAAATGGTAGGTAAGTCTACTACTAAGTGACTGTCAGTCCGCACCTTCCCACAGCTGGGCTTTCCCCCGTTCTTCCCGTTCAGCTATTTCGATTCAGGGCTGCCGTGAACCATTGTTCGTTTTGGTTTTGTTTAACTCAACCTGCCATCTTCGAAGGCTCTTTAGTCGACTGATCCCACACACAGGCGGGACCCGCGGGTCCACTCGACAATGACACAGTTCAAACTCCTCCATCAAAAATAATACCAACCAGCTTAAAGTATATAAAGCATTCGCAAATACTAATTCTAAAGGATAATACTATAATCGCGCCGTTAGGTAAGCAGATTGGTGATCACAGTATGTTGTTATTATCCCACAGGTAAACGCTGCCCTCCTGCAATAATCCTTTAGTCGCCTCTGATGACACGAGGCAAAATGGCGCAAAATAATTAATTTACGCCTTATAATTTTACTGTAATGCATCAGGATTAAGGGATCCTGGAAGCACACAATGGGTGGTAGTTCATCCTCTGCGCGCTATGTGTCATTTAATTACAGTATTAAGGTACTCAGATGTACATGGTACAGGTACCTCTGAAACTTTCATAATCTCATCTTAGTATTTTTTCTTTAACAGCTTAATTACTTTAGAAGAATTTAAGTAACTCGTTACACCGATGCGCGTTGGCTGCCGTAACTTTTATGTAGTAGAGAATAGAAAACTTTAAAGACGCATTACGTACATTTTTCATGAGTAACTTTAGCTTAAGTGGACAGTGCAGGCTACAGGGTGTGTAGCGAGCTTCTTGCTAATGACTTGAATGGCTTCATTAACAGAGTTACTTCGATACGTGACTGCAAATGCTAATTAGTTTAGTCACTGGAGGGGATCGTGTGAACCCTGTTTATTCTCGTACATTTTTTATTCGGATTGTAACGAGATTTTCTTCTCGTGAAAGGTCAAAGTTTAGTATTGGAATGAGCGCATTGTTCGTACGTACACATGTGCAGTGTAGTGTACCGTCCAGCTAGGGTAGGGTGTGTTAAAAATAGAGTGGACCGGACATTGAACCGGTGGCCCCGGACATCGCAGTAATGAAAGTGTCCCATCGTGTACAGCGCGAGTTTTCGCGAGTGAACCAATTTCCCGCAGTTCGAAATAATTCACGTTCTGCTATCCAAGCTATTTACCAATACTGAATGGGCTTTGAATTTTCATGTAACAGATCGCGTGGTTTTTTATTGAAGCTCTATTCGATATTTTTGATTAAGATAAAGTTACGCAGTCTAGACTAGATACAATTGAATTTGATCATTATAGCCGTATTTAGAAACGAAGTCGTTTATTCTTGTCTTAAATTATTTATAGAGCCAACTGTAATTATGTTTTCAATTTGATACAATACAATGGAATGCCTCTTTTGAAACTGGATTAGTTAAAGCCATAGTTGAAAAATTAATTAATCACAAAATAATATGAACAGAACGCCAACTAAGTGCACCTTGCGTACAGTATTCATAGGACAATAATTTAAAGCTATTAGTTTGCAGTAGCACAGGAGTTTCCCAGAAGACCGTTATTACGGGCATATCGCAGGTACAGGTACTAGGGGATAATAAACGGCTGCTGGTATTAGTAGACCGGTGTGTATCATTAGTCGCGCGCCGTCGGCACGTGCCGTCACGGCATGCGGCAGCCGCGTCGTTGTACGGCTCTGTGGACTTTCCTATAAGCTATCAGGTATATCGGGTGAGAATGTACTTTTTTCATGACATACGTTCCCGACGTACGAAATCTGATCATATTTAGGGCCTCTATTTTGGTCTTTAGACCTTATGAAACATTTTCATCTTTGGGGACTTTTCTACGAAGAAGTTATTTTTGGTTAAAACGGGACTGACGGAGACTAAATTGAAATTTCCAAAGAGCGTATGAGTTTTCAGTTCTGTCAAACGATTGAATCCTGTTTCTTTCAGGTAATGTCATATCCACATATTATGAGAGAACTAAACTATCCACCTGCAGAAATATCTGCAACGTGAACACTAGGTACTGTGTAAGTGTCAATTCACACTGTACTGCTGATATTGCCCTCTCGATACATTCTTGCTCCGATGCAATTGTCACTGAAATATAGAATTGCATCGGCACCTATCGATACGCTATAGATAGATAGTATGTTTCTGAATGTTTCTCTTCCATTGTCTCTTGAGGACATATCGGTATCGAAAGCGACGTAATGGTGTGCCTGAAGCTCTGTCGTTCGTGTGCTCATTGCCACAAAGTTTGTCAACGCTAAGTGGTGGTAGCAAATGGAAAGCGTTAGTTTGCTCTGCCGCATACTGGCGTAATTTTATCCTTATTACCTAGACGGTGTTAGTGGTTTCGCTCCAGCGGTTATAATATTTTAGGGTATATTTCAGAATATATTTAATCTAGCTATCTTATTTGTGCTAATAGGGGAAAATATTTTAGGTTCGTTAGGTCGGTCGGTATAAGAAAATCGGTAATGCTGGAAAAAAGTTTGTCTTACTTAGGGTTGTTCTCAGACCAAATAAAAAAGTTAAGACGGAGCTCTGCGAACAGAGAAGTGAGGCCGTATTCGTAAATATGTGTGCATTTATTGAGACGTAGTTTAATTGTAGTTTGATGTAAATGTGTGCGTGTGAGCGTGTATGCACAGAACGAGACGTAGTTTTGCGTTTACGTTTTCACTTTATTGTTCGCAGCGCTCTGTCTTGGTTTTTTATTTAGTCTGAGGGGTTGTCATACGTTCGGAATTTTCTAGACACAAGTCCGAATTTAAGCTAAAACGTAGAGAATAAAAAAAAATAGTTTCAAACCATCTATCATAAAATAAAAATATTTTTACATGAAATCAACAGTACCAGTTATGACCACTTGCGGTATCTTATACAATATTATAATGTAAGTAGAGTTTCTAATTTCTGTTTCAAGTACTGGCTTAAATAGGTTTTTGTTGCCTATGTAATATTTAAGTCTAGCTCCGCCTCCGGGCACATTAAATCAGTACTCGTAGAGGCTTTAAGCTTTTTAAAGTATTCCTTTTTTAGCCTAGGTAAATATTCAAAATTATCTATTCACACTAGAACAGTACGTTTAACTTCTTTTTATATTTGCATTTTTCTTTTTATGTATTATTTTAAACTAGCTTTGTGGTGTGGTACCATGGCGTCCTTACAACAATCTCACTACATTCCTGTTACGAGGGCGGAGAGTTAAGCTTCGGCTTACCTACACGTAGTGCAAACCCAGAAGAGTGAAGTTTGTATATGTTTGGCTTTTTCGCTGGTGTAGGACGCGAAGCTCCACGGTAGCCCGCGAAATTTAAATTTTCTTACGTTTTTTGCAATTTGCAGGTTAGTGTCAGGTTGTATGTTGATTAAAATATGATGATTTTAATGATTATAATTCTGTAACTACATGCGTCTTACAGCCGCGAATCAGATTTTAATCAACATACAACCTGACACTGGCCTGACAATTGCAAAAAAAAGGAATAAAATTCGAATTTCGCGGGCTACCCTGGAGCATCTACCTTAAAGTGACGCACCACTCACCAGCAACGATAAAATGGACCAGACGGTAAGGTGTCGGAGTATTAATACTCTGTGTACGTACTCATTACTCAGCTACATAGTTTTTTACGATAGCTCATCTCGAACTAATGTGCTCTTTGTTACATCGGCACACACAATGTGTAACTCTTCTGTAAATATTTTCTACGGGAGCCTTTTTGTTTGATGTGACGTGCGTGGGCCTGCCCATTGTCCGGAATCGCTGTTTTGTGCCCTTTCACATAATGGCGTGTGCTTCAGTCGTAACTGACGTTTCATACTTGAATTTTTCCATTATCACACCGTTTGTTTATTTGTTATTATACCTGCCTGTCACAATACTCGAGAAGATGCGGCGACGATGTAGTGCTTACGTAACAAAAGGTATCAAACGAAATGAACTCGGCGCGGGTCCTTACCTAAAACGTAAGCTCCCCGTCCGCGCTCGTTATTACAAAGCTCTCTACGATACGATGGATATCCGATGACATCTCTTGTAAATCAATATAAAGATCTCCATGCACGATACCCTTGGCGCGCTCTCACAATGTTACGCTGTAGTGGCAACATTACTTTTTGTGGCTTGAAAAAGTTGTAAAGTTCGTTCGCCCCGCTGAAAGTGAGTCAGGTTGGTTCAATTTTAGTAGCATTTAGGAATATAGAAACAAAGTTATACAGCACATTAAAGTTTCTCTATGACTAAAGCGATGCAGCTCCCTCGTGACTCCGCAATATGATTGTATTTGAAGCCCGACTTTGGTTTGGATCGACTTGTCAATTACGTGTCGTTTAGAGAATAAATAAGATTTCGCAGCTCGATCTTTCATTTAGGGGATGTGTACTGACTTACTCCCTCTCCTAACTCCGCTTCATTTTCACAAAATTGGGTGGTGCGGACCTCTCGACTCGCTCGCGTAGCCTTTGGCAACAATCTCGGCCATTTTCTCGTTTATTCTCAATAAGGCTTTAATTTCAGTGAAGGTTTGAACGAAGATTCCACGAAGATTTATTCAGCTGGTAAAATAAGTTCAGTGTTTTATTAAATTATTTTTTTACTTAACAAATTAGAAAGTAAGTCCCTGGTCGGCAGCCTTACTTAGGTGTTAAACAAATCAAATAAAGGATTCGCGCGTTAAAGTTGAGGGGGCAGTGAGCACAGTCAGCTAAGCTTTATTGCTTTAATGTGATGTGGATTATTGTGGATCCCCCTCCTCCGAATAGCACCTGAAATGATGCCTCCCATTTTCGTTTAATCTTTGAATTGAAAGCTTTCAATTCCAGACCAATGATTGCTTATTTTATTGTGAATCTTGAAGACTGATATCAATATTAAGTTTACTTGGTAAAACAACATGAAAGGCTCTTGAGGTAACTCTGCTGGTTTAAGGCCAGGCTCATATGGTAATGAGTAGCTATTTAGATCAGGCAAAATAATCAAATTAGTATGTTAATTCCGCACCAGCTCATTAATGTTTATATGCAGCCCCTACATTCAGCGGTTACCGACTGCTAAATATAGGCCTCCCTCGCAGATTACTTGATATTGTTAGTCTAATAGCCATGCAGTGCTCTTGCCTTGATCAAATACTTTCTAGTTAGAGATTCGTGAATTCATGTTGATGTGGATGAATATACCGTCTGCTAAAACGATAAATATGTCTAGACTCAACATTAACAATAAAAAACCAAGCTTAAAATTGTTAAGATTTAATTGATTACATTATATTTAAGGTGACCGGATCCCCGGTCAAATAAACACTTAGGTTTAATTATATTTTGTCATATTATAGTATGACTCTACGCTCAAGGTCAAATACTAATAATCGTAGTTTATCATCCACTTGAGCAATTCGATCGAAAGTGATTCGTAAATATTTATGACCACAATTGATTACTGGTTTCATTGTTTATGTATTTGAATTACAAGTCGCCGCAAAGCACTCAGCCTTTACTATTAACAGTATCAATTAGAGGACTTTTAGTACAAACCGATAATTTTAAAAGTAAGTGCACGATTTTTTGTCGAAAGTGTAGCACGAAAATAATAATCGTCATTTTTGAAAGCTGTGGAGGCTCGTAACGTGGGTTAATGAAGCCCTACAAAGCAGTTTTAATTGGCCTTATAGCTAGCCCGTATTCCACACTGGCGCCCTCAAATGACCCAACAAATTGACCGCCTCACGCAATGCTTTACTTATATTATAGGCATTTCCAATAATGACTCGACAAATTAGGAGTTTTATTCGTAAATCAATAGAAAAGTTACACAAATATTGTTTCAGCTCTGATTTATTTCTTAATACGAAACATAAAAAGCGATTATTATTATTTACGGTAACGCTTTCTATTGTAAGTTAGTTTCCGATTTGTTCCGTCTTCCGTCAACATCCTGAATGTCAAAAGGAATACCGATAGTGCTTTCAGAAACTTTTGTAATATTTTGGGTGTTTTCTCGAATATTATGTCAAAGCCAGATGTGAAATCTAAATTTTAATGGTTTTAAAAGATGTGTTTATAAGCTTTAAATCATGATCTGTCAAATGACCGATTTGTTTGAGACGCCATTGTTTAACTATTGTGTCTACTTCGTGGACAGATCATGGGTTTTCATAATTTGCAGCTGTTCCTTCCACCTCAACCTATAGGCTAGTCTACAATTATGCGAGCCATCGCAATTACCTTGTCTTTCCGATCATTCACTCACACATCTGCTAAAGCTAAACATTAATTAGCAGCACTGTCCACAGTGCCAATTTCAGCGAGGATTCCGTTCTATCGCTCCAGAATGGCATGTGCCACATTCATAATTGTGGATGGAACGACCACTCGGTGTACAATGTTTCAGTTCACTGACCGTGCTATGTGCAATTTAACAGCGGTTGCGGTATACACCATAATTTTTAACCTATTAGCACAATTGCAGTTTCGTATCAGTTTTAATATATCTACATCTGCGACAGTCATATTAAATACTGCCTTTTGTTATCTCAACTCACAGAAATATATCTTTCACACCTTGCATTTTATCCGCCCGGAAAGTTATAGTGTAAGGGGCCTTTACCAGGATATTACAAGAGAGAGAGCCGGTTATGAGGCCCCGGCGGTTGGCACACACAATAAAAGGCGAATATCCTTGAATATTCATCACTCAGGAAGGACGTTGAATGCAATATGCTGTCTTGCCTCTCTTTGACATATGAATTTTTGAAAACAGACGAGAATAGAAAGGTTTTTAGATTCTGCCATGGCAGAATTTTAAATAGCGCCCCGACATTATTTTGGCTCTGTGTTAATAATGAATGATCACTCGAGGGCCGACAAATTGACGGAGGGGCATAACATTCTCGTGAAACTCAACAAAACCTTGTCACTTCTATATTAGTTAAATGAGAGTGTAGCGCAATTATGACATATGGCGCAACTATGCATGTTGGCCGGACATAGTTATAAATAATTTTATCGTGTTAAAAACCGACAAATCCCTGATGATATTAGAATTATAGGATCATTGAACGTTTAAAATGGCGTTAACGATAAGATAAACAATAGCATAGGGATCATCAGCCTATAATGTTCCTACTGCTGGGACACAGGCAAACAATACATAAATAATAAAAAAAATGTGTTTGTTTAATGAAACGTATTCCTTTAATTTCTTCTGTCCTAGAAAAAAATGTGCTTGTTTAATGAAACGTATTCCTTAATTTCTTCTGTCCTAGAAAATAAAGCAGGTAGCGAGCCAACCGTAGCCACGTTGACGCTTAGACGCTGATTCAAATTATGCTAACGTAGCGACTTATTACGCAAATGTACAGAGATGTTTATACAGTCCTTTTGAAAACAGGAAAATATCCTACGGAACGTTACTTTAACTGATTACTAACGCTTTCAATTTTCTTCTTTCAGGTAAACATCGAATCCGTTTCTTCAACTGGTAATGGGTACTATGACAGGTAGAGAAATCGCCACTTCCATATCGACCGTTTCCTATCAAACTGATTTCAAATGCATTTGCCGACATAAAATATGCATGCGACATGTTATAATAGGTTTACAATACAGATCTACCTGCATGAAATATACAGGAATTTAATATTTAAAACTACCATGTGAATTGTATAAAAATACACGACGAAGTAGATATAACGGCACGCGACGTTGAACTAGTTTCTGAAAATGTTCAACAGAATTTCAGGAAATATTGAATAATGCGCATTTACCGATTCATATTTTTGAAACATGATGTTTCGTGGAGCCGTAGTTTGTAACAAAATTTGAGTTAATTTACCTCATTGTGAAATTGTGGAAATATGAAACAATGGGCGTCCATTAAGTCATTACGTGCCTAAATTATTGTAATATCCACCTTATCAACAGTGATAAATCGCCCCATAAATATTACGGAAAGTATTATGATAGGGGGACTTCTACACTTAAAATCTAATTTTCCACAATTGGAGGGTTATTTACTGTTGTTGTTAGAGCTCCTCGCAGCCCACTGCTGAACAAAGGCCTTTCAACTTAATTTTGTGGTTTTAAGCTAAAGTTGACACAGAGAGACTCTAAATTATACGACGTGCCTTGCAAAATGTAAGTAATGGCAAGCTGCGACTTCCCACGCTCATCTCGCAGTAAAACAAAAGTAATCATCATCACAATCATTCTCCTTCTCTATCTTAATTTGGGGTCGGCGCAGCATGCCTTCTTCTTCCATACTTTTTTCTCTATTACTCTCGTCATCTCAGCAGTCACCTCCTTTCTAGCCATATCATCCTTTACACAGACCTGGGGGCCTACCATGACGTCGTACAGCAGGATCGTTTTAATTGCGTGCGAGTGAGGGAAAGAGATGGCGCTAGACGTCCTCTATAGCTCCGTTTCTTACCCACACTGGAACGCGATTAAAACGATCCTGCTTTAAGACGTCATGGTAGGCCACCTGAGTACATTCATCGTTTCTTTGGTCTTCCTCTACTCTTATAGCCATCTACATTCATACTCAACATTTTTCTCTCTACATTTTTCTCATTCCTCCGCATCACACGATAACCGATTATCACACAAGTTTTCAGTCACCGGCGCCACTTTCAGACCTAAACAAAAGTACTTATCTAAACAATATTATAAAGAGGAAAGATTTGTATTTTTGTGTGTGTGTTTGTGTGTAATGAATAAACTCAAAAACTACTGCGCCGATTACAAAAATTCTTTCATCTCTTCAGGCTTTATTTAATCCCCGTACTCCCACGGGAACGGGAACTACGCGGGTGAAACCGCGTGACGTCGGCTAGTATACGATATATTTAAAACGCTGTACTATAGCGTAACAGTTAACCGAAGAAAAGGTCCTGGAGATTAATAAAGCTTAAGTAGCCCATCAAACTGCAAACTACAATCCATCAACTCGTAACTTTTTAATACTTACATTTATCATTCTAATCGTGGTTTTAAGAAATGTTCCGGCTTTCATTGAACCTTTGCTGAACCGACAGAGATTACGAGCTGAGTTTTGTTTGTGTGAATCGTTGATTTTTGGGGTTCCGTACAAAAATTAAAAAAACGGAACCCTTATAAACTCGTAGGATCACTCGTGCGTCTGTCTGTCTGTCCGTCCGTCTGTCACAGCCAATTTGCTCCGAATCTACTGGACCAAATTAGGTGAAATTTGGTAGGATGGTGTATTCTTATGACCCAAACACAGATGTGCAAAGTAAATATTTTTTTGTTTAAATAAGGGTCATTTTCGGGAGAAAAAATAAGAAATTAAAAAAAAAAGTTTGGCAAACCTTACTGTGTCATATATCAAATTAATGAAAGGGCTCGTTATGAGGATCTCCAATATATTTTTGTTATTATTGTAAAATAAACAGATTTAATTCATGAAAGAAGACGAAAATTGGCCATTCCCCACTGATCTCCGAAACTACAGAGCCTAAAATTTTGAAAAAAATACAAAACATAGTTCATTGCTTGTAGATTACAGGAAAACCTATAAGAATTCTATCAATTGAAAATAAAGTAAGTGGTAAACTCAATGTAAGACTTTGGCATTGTACGGAACCCTCTCCACGCGAGTTCAACTCGCACTTGGCCGGTTTTTATCTTAATTTTCATTAAAAGATTAAAGAATTATTGTCGTAACAATTTGACGAGCTCACGCCTCTTTTCAGCTTCAGTGCTTCGAAGGCGTTTAACAAAAGCTGTTTGAAGCTTTGCGTTTTCCTCGTCTAGAATTTAAATGTTATTTTCTTGTGTATTTTTCAATTTCTTTTCTCATGTTTGAAAGTTTTCACCTTTTCCGTAATAACTAAATCTTATTTTTATCACCATGTTACACTCATATATCTCTATTATGAAAGTAGATACCATTTGTTTTTTTTATTATTAAGTAATGTCTTTTTATCTGTTTTATTGTGTTTCCTTCATATCGTTTATTTATTCTTTTGCAGATGGCTATACGAGTTCTCTTAAATAGTCAATTATCTCCATATAAATATTATTTATGACCATAATATTAAATGCCAAATGACGACAATGTACAGTGAGCCAATGATACGATTTGTATTGCTACGACTATCTAAGTAATACTTGTGGCTTGTTGTTCTCAATTGAGTGAGTATCCTACTCAATTGACTCAAGTATTGTCTCGATTTAGTATTGAAGCTTTAAACTCAATAGAGGCGTGGCTCTAAGTGGTATGAATGTGTCTAGTGAGCAGTATTGATGTTGTCAAACCTTTCACGAGTTCTAGTGAAACTACGAACATGCTCCTGTAAGCAATTACTTATAAGCTTTTAAGGCCATTAAATAAACGATAGAACAATATTTATTTGCAAATCACACGTAGAGCTACAACTTGTGTGCTATTGTATTTCAATTATAACACACATTACAATATTTAATCCCAATACACAAATCCTGGTTTAAGCCTCGCTGACACGTATTTTGTTAGTAGCGCAAAAACACGTAACTGGTTTAAAATAGAAAACATTGTGCGACATATTCATTTTGCATATCAATTTAAATGTTTCGACTAGTGAAAACCGCGGTGAAAAAAGTTCATTTCGAGACGGACGGGGCCGGCGGGCTAACGAGTCCCGAGACAATGAGTTAATGAAAAAGTGATGCACGTAGATCAAGGTTGTCATTACTACGTTCCACTTCGTAGTACTGACACCTCGTCCAACTTATTAAAGTTTCAGCGGTTCATTGTCGGCTCGTGCAGTCGTGCAGCATTGCGCTCATATTGAGCGCTTTACAAGTAATACCCACTTTGCATGCGCATTTCTGCTCAGACTGAATAAATTTCGTTTGTAGTGCACACTGATTCGACTGCTTTGATAAAAGTGTACTTAGTATATTAAATCGATCCGCACTTTCGTTATGAACCTTTCATTTCCATTAAAGTCTGTAATATCGTTTTGGATTGCCGTGCCGTGTAATGTTTTAAAAATTATTTGCTTGTTTGGTCGCTATGGAAACGTGATTGGTTAGTGAGGTCCGACTTTGATACTTAATTTACGTTACAGTAGCAGTTGCGGGCTATTATTATGAAAGGAGTTCTGCGTTGTAAGTAGTATAGACTGAGAGTTGAGTTGTAGCCGAGTTGTGCATGGTCACGAGGAAAACATGCTGGCGTAGTATACGCATGCGCCGTGCGTGGTTCGCGCGCCGGGTTTGGGGCTGGGCCGCCTCCCCGCCTGCCACCTGCTAGCCTGCCGCCTGCCCGCCTCACACCTGCACTCCGCCGTGTTAAAACCTGCTATATTTCACGGTTTCCGACGAGTGTCATTTATGCCTCTGTTCTCTCAACAATCAAGGAATGAAAATTGAATGTTCGATATTATTTCAACCGTGACTAACCAGAAGTGCAATTTAAAGCTTTATTGACTCTGTCTGTCGATTGTCTTCAAGTTCTGAAATGTAACGTTTTCGCAAATTGCTTCCAAGTTGACAAAACTATCTTTTGAAAAGCGGTTTTTATCTTGGCATGGACTGTTATTATCGACGATTGGCGAGATGCCAAGACTAAGGGTAGGGGTCGGGTCAACGGAGTTTGATTCCGAGTTTCAGGCACTTACTGTCAAGACGTCTTCGATAACTTAGTACTTAGTACCTATTGAAGACCCGAATGGCGCACCGGTAGTGAGGCTGCCTTACGTTCTTAGGGTCCCGGGTTCGAATCCCGGTAGGTACAACAAATGTTTGTGTGATGAGCATGGACATTTGTTTCCGAGTCATGGATATGTATAATAAGTATGTATTTACAAACAAAAAGTATCTATGTAGTATATCAATCATCATGGTGTCCATGACACAAGCCTCGTTGCTTAGTGTGGCACTAGATGGCGCTGTGTGTAATGTCCAGCGATATTTATTTTATTGGAATTTGTGAATACTAGGAAGTTCTACCAAGGAAAGGCCAACAATATATTGTTCCTGCTATATACTAAATTAGCAATAGCTTTGTTTATTCAGTGGACGTAAACGTAGCAGTGAACAAGCGGAACAAAACACAGTATTGGTTTGTCCGTTTGGGTTCGGAGGCGCACGTTTGGAGAGTAAATAAAAAGCGAATAGATTTGAGGTGGCACACATTCAAAACAAATACCACGTAGCTATATATCAATAGTCTCGTATACTACATATGCTTGAGATATTTGGCATTGCTCCAGAGTTAGTGGGGAGCTCCACAAACGTTCCCTTAGTTGGTTATTCTCTCCTGTTGTCAAGAGTTGCTTAAATTATGTGATAGTGTTTTGTTTTGTATGTTGCATTATAAAGGGTCTTGATTAATCTGATTCCGCTTCAAATCCCAGCCAGGGCATGTTGTTGTTGATTTTCGCTTCCAATTTTCTGAAAAGCCCGGTGTAGTTTCGCCGGTGTCGCTTTTTCATGCTCTAGTTATGTTTGGCATAAGAAGTATGGTATTTTATGTATTATTTAGAGTAGTTTAGTTTAGTGGACAGCTCTTCTTTCATAACAAAAACGATTCACATAGCTAGATCCTTAGGATAAGAAGATGACATGTTCCAAATTAAATTGTCCCTATAGATCGTGATTTTGGCGTGGTTGGTCTTGGGTTAAAATTCAAGGGAAAACGACTAGCCCGTGTAGAGTATTAAATTCGTTATATTTAGAAGTCCTTTTACGTCACGCTAAAATTAATATGTCATTCAAAGTAGGTTAGGTAGGTACGTAAAATATATTCAAGTAACATAAAAAGAACGAATAAAATGAATGAAATATACGATAGGTCTTGAATGTAATTATATTAACGAGTTCGATATGTATACAGTTGTTACCCTAATCTCTCATGAAAAACAGTCACCTACTCAATATTGAAAGGTCAGTGCGTAGGTGGTGGGTGAAAGGTAAGCTTGATGTACATAACGAGACAAATAAATACATCTACTTTTGTATGTGTGTTGTATGTAGAACATTAAATCTATCTATACAAGAACATAAATAAGGTAGCTATCGTAAGGATAAAATCTTAATAAGACAACGCTAAGGTCAATGTATTGTAATGTTCAGTTGTGTGTGAAACTATACCAAATATATCCCTAAATGGTGCCGCAGAATGGGATTAGAGCAAACTGCGGATTTATACCGAGGATTTCGTAAAATCCCATCGGACAAAAAGGATACCGCATGGCTACAGCAGCATTAGAGGCAATGTTTGATAATTCGCGCTGTTTGTATTCTGATGTTGGTAGCGTATCGTTATTATGACCCTACTCTTATGTTTCATTAGACAGCTGACAAGTGGCGCCCTCTGAATTATTTTATTAATACTTTAGGGTTGAAGTGGTTTGTTGTAAATACATTAATATAGCGTGCGTTTTCAGAAAAATGGAAGATTTTTTATTCAAAGTAAACGGCTTTCCTAACCATAAAGCAGTAGGTATTAGTAACTAAAGCCATACCTACCTACATGTAACGTATAGTTTTGTGAACTACCGGCAAACTGTATAATTTAGTATGACGTATAAACCATAGATTAGAATAATCGTATAAACTACACATAAATTTATGTAGGTATGTGTGAAGTGGCGATTCTCAATTTAATTTCAGTGTTTACTTACTTTATGTAGGTATTAATTGATATTACATATATGTGTGTTCTTACTGACTAACAGGTGACGGTTACTAATGTGATATTTTATTTATTTTTCATGCTAACCAAACAGTTGCGCTCAAATGTAAGTATAACCTGTATCTAAAAATTATTTGCCTTATGTGTGTGTTTAATATTTAAACACGTATCCAAATGTGCATTTTAATACGCATTTCCAAATGTCTTTTCCGTAGTTTTATGTATCGTCTGTAGACCAGACGCTCTACTGTAGAATTTAAACATGCTGGTGCATACCATAAAATATGTATCAGCTAACCCAGTCTACCCGCTATAAAATCACAACGTAAAACTCGCTCCAAACCGCATGAAACTGTCCCCTACGACGTGATAAGCGGATTCTCTGCCGTGTCGCCTGTGTAAACTAGTGAATTGTCCCGCACACAAGAGAAAAAGTGGGCACTATCCTTTAACATACACAGCCGCTCCGCCATGCTGCCTGCAGCATCCCCCTTCTACCGTTTATCAAACGGTTTTTGCGTGAAACTCCACAATACTCTTAACTTCACAACTTTTTTCACTAACTGAAAACCCTCGTGTTGATTCATGCATTTCATATTATGTATGCCCATGTTTTAACAGGACTAGATATGAGTAGCAAAGATATGTCTAGTCCTGTTAAAATATGTATTTAATATGAAAATTTATTATGATTTTCGCGAGAGCTAGTCCAAAATTCGACTAGAAACCAACACCCATTTCACATTTGCGTGCTTAATTAATTCCTGCGGTTTAATACCACTTCAGATAGCTTAATAATTAGATAGTTTTGCAAAGAGGCCTTCAAACAAACACTACTTGACTTGGTAATGCGTATTTGGAGTCTCTTTGACATTGACATTGTGGTTTTTCAGATACGGACAATCAGCGAGTTATAATTCACGTGAAGGATGTAAATGATGAGCCTCCTTACTTCATCAACCGGCCGCTGCCGATGCAGACGGTGGTGCAGCTCAACGCAGCTCCGAACACGCCAGTCTTCACCCTGCAGGCCAGGGACCCTGACACAGACCACAACATCCACTACTTCATCGTCAGAGACAGGACCGGGGGCAGGTTCGAGGTGGATGAGCGGTCAGGCGTGGTGCGCACGAGAGGAACCGATCCCTTCCAGCTCGACATGGAATACGTGCTGTACGTCAAGGCTGAGGATCAGGTCAGTGCTCACACATTTCATAAAGTTAATTAACGATTCCTGCGTACCTACAATCATACAATACATTAATTAAAACATTGGCGAAACATCGGTGAGTATGATTATATTAAATCCAATTAATATTTGCAGTGATGCTGTGGACTCGTTAAAAATAAAATGGTGTGATGATTTCTTTGTTTATTTATTGAAAATAACTTCCATTTGCATACAGCTGTAGTCAAATTATATCAGTATGGCGTATGCTAACAACAAGTAGGTCTGTCCCGTCTGTCAACAGTACATAATTTCTTGTTTAAAACATTAAACAGTTCAAGTACTTTACTAAATTAAATAAGACTCCTAACGGTCATTTTCCTTGTTTTCCATGTATTGTAGCGAAGTTCAGTCGACTTTGTTGCCGCTTCTTCGCAGAAAGAAACCATGCTTGCTTGACCTAATTAAGTAATTTAATATTTTATGACACAACATAATATGAGTCATGTACTCGCCATATTACTGCTAAAGCTTTACCTACTAGCGGTACCCTTCGAACTACCAAGTCTTTAGTTGAACTGAATAGTTTTTCCGATTTTCTTTATCGATAAAATAAATGTCTCAACTTGCACAGTTTTCTACTGTGAAAAACTTTATTGAAACTAAAACGGGTTTATCCTTTAAAAAATATCTACCTGATACTAGTTTTTTATCGCTACTGTGAAAGATAAAGTGAATATAAAATTGGTAACATTATAACTACCAATAATGTTAAGAGGTTCTTGAGTGGCGTAGCAACTCAGGCTTCATTATAGGCTTGGAAACTTGATGTGGATAGCCTACATAAGTTGTCTGGAATATTGGTACTTGATTACAAGTTAGATTACAGTTCAAATCGTGGTAATTTGTATTGGGGACAGCATTGTAATTATACCTTCATTTCGCTTCCTCTGTCAAGCAGGACAGGTAGTTATCCCCTGAGATATCGCGCTGCGTAGATCCAGCGAGTTTCAGCGAAAATCATATCCCTACCGTCCTAAATCGTGTTGTCTTATGTCTTATATTGTAACTTAAGCCTAATATACTTTTGAAATTAGCAAAGTAATCAGTTCTTTTAGCCAATGGTATATTATGACAAGATTTTTAGCTTTTCTTGAACTTTCAACTTCAAAACGAGCTTTAGATTCGGAAATTAATACGCCCCCACAAAATAATCTCTGTACAGATGAAAGAGAAACATGAGGCAAAGCATGTAAATTAGGTCGAGATTATACTTGAGGTTTTAATTCACGTTTGAGTTACTGTGGAATAACCAAATCTTATTCATAGACGGATGTTGCCAAAATAGTTGATACTTTTACAGTCACAAATCTCAGTTCATAAACATGAAAAAGAAAACCATGGAAACTGTTTCCAAACGAAAAGTTTTAGAGGGTATTTTTTTTAGTATTTGATGCCTTTTTTTTTTTCGGATGGGAAATCATCAAATGAGGGGTCCCGCTCTAGGTGGAGCGAAAGGGAGTGTCAGACTTTTACTGACTAAAACCCATCCATGTTCCTTCTTAGCCCTTTGTGTTCCGGGGCCGCAGTATCTCTTACGAACAGTCCCGCAGCCCCGGCAGAGCTAGTATTTGACGCCTGTACCTACCATTTTATTACCCACATTTTTGGATTGCCCATGTTTAGTAGATACTTATTCATTGCTATTATCTGCCATTTTCAGAACGGCCGGGTTGATGAGAGAAGGTTCCAGTCTACGCCGGAGGAGCGGCTGAGCATTGTTGGCGGCAAGCGAGCTCCCCAGTTCTATCTGCCTAGTTATGAAGCCGAAATCGCTGAGAACCAGAAGAAAGATTCAGAGTAAGATGATCATAATACTTTAATAAACTTTTTTTTTTCTTAGTAGATATATTTTCCGCGAACTTCAAAGTGTAAGTACTGGTTAAACAGAGACAAAAGAGGATTAAGGTGGATGCTCCAGGTTAGTCCGCGGAATACCAATACCAATTTGCAGGTCAGTGTCAGGTATGGGTATATATATATATAGGTATGTTGATTAAATCTTAGCATAAAGGTGCAGGAATGAATTTGACCTTGAAAAAGTCATTCCTGCACCTTTATGCGCTTGGAGGATTGTATTGATGATTTTAATGATAATAATTCTATAACTACATACGTGTTACAGCCGCGAATCATATTTTAATCAACATACAACCTGACACTGACCTGCGAATTGCAAAAAAACGTAAGAAAATTTGAATTTCGCGGGCTACCCTGGAGCATCCACCTTAATAGCGTAGCGTTAAAAAATGATGTATTAAACTGTGTAATTTGAATACCTACTATTGCAAGAAACCGAGAGCACAAGAATCTATGAATTTTTCTTTAAAAACTATTAAAGCAAAACACTCCTGGGAAAACAGTAGCGTTTTCCATCTCTTAGTTTTAATAACTATCCGTTCTTTGGCGGAAGAATGGAAAGGAATAAAATAAGAATATTACGGGTAGATTTATAGGTGTGGATTCTGTCAATGTCATACTTGAGCTAAAACAAATAACTTGTATTATTTTGTTTATTTTTCCGGGAAGTTGTGAATAAAGTGTAATAGATTACTCGGCCTTGGTAGTGGATGGGTTACCTACTTTCAGTTTTGTCTCTTCTTGTTATTTGTTAGTTTCAATAAACAGATTCAGTAAGTATCTGTCGACAACCTCGTTCTTTGGGATGATTTATTCAGTGTGTTACGTGTTTGTTTTAGCTTATATCCATGTACTCACATCGCACCTAAATAAATAATCAGTACCTAGAGGGATTATCGGGGACTATCCATATTGTATTCTTAAGAAACTGTTTTTTTATGACATTTTTTTAATTCATGCGTATTCTTTCTTACGACGGAAGAGATGGTAAATCTTCAAATAATTAACTGAATTCATAGAACAATCGCGCGAAATACTCCCGACCATCTCCGAACACAACATTTTGCTCTTTGATTCGTCCCATTTAATGCAGCGATCGTGTTGACACATTCAATTGTGGAAATTTCACTAACGGCCACATGTCCGTTTAAAAACAGAAACTAGGTCGGCCTGATGTTCATCTCGCGGTATGATTGGAATAAACAAACTTGGTGTTTTATTACTTAATTGTTCGGTAATTTTATGGTAATAGCAAGTTTAGTTGCTCTCTGTTATGAGGCTCTGGTTGAGCTTTTTATTGAATTCGATATCCGGCCATCCGAAAGTGAAGTTAATCAATCGTGTTTTATGTTCTTATTTACTGTGGATTTATTCAAACGTGTAATCTACCTGTAATTTAGTGCTGAAGCACCATGTTTTATAATAAAAATAAGGAATTCAGCTGAGTTAGGCATGAGAACTAGTTAGACTCAGTACTGATGGTATTGGTACTCTAGCCCATATAAGGAGGTACTCTCTACCTAGGTATGTACAGTCGAGGACTTTAATTGATGAGCCACTTGACACTATTCGTATTTTAGCCGTGTAATACAAATCGGGTTTAGTCAGTAATATTCGTACTCGTGAATGTATAAAAGTGCGAAAATTGGAAAGTAGTGAAGGTGGCTCATCAATTAAGTCTTCGACTCATAAGAGACACGGATTACGGAATCAACAGTCGCTTTTTCATAAGCGTTTTCCTCGAAATTTGTATCCCATTCATAATTCAGCAGTAGGTACTACTTAAATGCTATAAAATAACTAAACCGAGTCACTGTTCCTCCGTACATTGCGCCAGGTGATGGGGTCTGTTTACATCCCAGTAGCTATCTCTCACTGAAATACCAATTTCTCCTATTCCAGCATTATATCAGTCAAAGCTAAGTCGTTTGCTGACCGCGAGATTCGCTACACCCTTAAAGCTCAGGGTCAAGGGGCTGGTACCTTCAACATTGGACCAACGTCAGGAATCGTGAAGCTAGCCAAGGAATTGGACTTCGAAGACCTTCGGCAACCCCACGTGTACTCCTTAGTGGTGACTGCTACTGAAGATTCTGGAGGATTTTCTACTTCTGTTGAGGTAAGCACTAAAACCCTTGTGCTTACACCTTGGAGGTACTACTATAGTTAGTGCCAGTTAAGATCGTAATATGCCCTTTCCCTTAAATCTCTTCCTACGAACCAAAACAAATGAACCATGTATCGCTTTTCATTAGAAAAAAGGTTGAAGATCACGATTCAAGACTTGAACAGGCTTATTTTTGGATTTTAAAGTTAAGAACTTTAATAAATGTAGGTGGGTCAATGACCGCTTTTGCGATCTAACTGGCACCATTTGAGTCTCACCTAGATACTAGTGTTATTGAAATCATAGGCATTATAAATTAATTGCCGAGCCTATACATGGGACTTAAAACATAACTGGCGAAATGTGAACGTACTATTAGGTACAACTCAGCCAAACCGTTCGAGGATTACTGGCGTGAAGCTATGTAAAGCCGAGCCTAAACTTCAAATAAATTCTTAAAGAAGACTTGAGAAATAGTGTATGTACTCATTTTATTTTTAATTTTCCACAGCTAACCATTCGAGTGACGGACGTAAACGACAACGCGCCGAAGTTTGAGCTGCCCGACTACCAGGCGCACAACGTCGACGAAGACATTCCACTGGGCACCAGCATACTTAAGGTCAAAGCCATGGATGCTGACTCCGGGAAGAATGCCGAAATCGAATACTTAGTTTCAGGTAAATGCTTCAAAATAATGCTCCTCCGAACGGACGTTCAAGTGGAGCAACTACTAGCGCCATCTAGTGGCTTTTTGTGAAACCTCTTGAAACTTTAACATTTCGCTAGGTGGCGCTGTTACTATAAATTACATAGAGGTCGTTGACCTTTGTACTTTTCGCGCAGGTGTAAAATGATGATTTATGGACACATTTAGGAATCTTTTAGGGAATTTAGGTATAGGTAGATAGAAAGAGAAGCAATTGTACAGTAAAAATTTTGAGAAATCCTTCATTTATTCGCAGTTACTTACAGTAACGTTGCGTAACTATTCACCTAAGACGTTCCCCAATATTCCTAGAACATGAGCATTTGGGTTTTGTAACGTTTACTGTTTACGCTTTCTTTATTTTGGTTTACATTACCTTTGTTTTCATGTTGTTTTCGTCGGTGTTTTATTTAAACCGAAAACAGTTTCATAAATCATTTTAGACTATAATGTTAACAAACACATGTCGGTAGTTGCATAAAAATTAAAACATCTGCGAAGTTTCCTTCATATTTTGTTCTGTTAGTAACCAATTGAAATGCACCTCATTACAGATGACCACTTCAGCGTAGATTCAAACGGAATCATCACAAACAACAAGCAACTGGATGCTGACAATAATAACGCCTACTACGAGTTTTCAGTCACAGCCAAGGACAAGGGAGAACCAGCTAAAACTGGAACAGCTACCGTCAGAGTTTATACTAAGAACAAGAATGACGAGGAACCCAAGTTCTCACAACAAGTGTATACTCCCAACGTTGATGAAAATGCTGGACCCAACACTCTAGTCACGACGGTCGTCGCTTCTGACAAAGACGGTGACAACGTGCGGTTCGGCTTCGTCGGCGGCGGCACCAGCTCCGGCCAATTCGTAATTGAAGAAATCACTGGTGTCATCCGACTACACAACAAGGCGATATCACTCGACAGAGACAAATATGAACTCAATGTCACGGCTATGGACGACGGCGCCTGCTGCGTCAACGGAGACGCTACGATCCACACGTCTACAGCCGTTGTCGTCGTGTTTATCACAGACGTAAACGACAACAAACCCATATTCAAAGACTGTCCTACTTACTTCCCTAAAGTAGAAGAAGGAGCTCCAAACGGTAGTCCTGTAATAAAAGTTCACGCTACGGACGAAGATAAAGGCGTCAATGGCCAAGTAAAATACTCAATAGTACAGCAACCAAATCAGAAAGGGACCAAATTCACAGTTGATGAAGAAACTGGTGAAGTATCGACTAACAAAGTGTTCGACAGAGAAGGTGACGACGGAAAATTTGTATCTGTGACGGTAAAGGCAACAGATCAGGGAGAACCTTCCTTAGAAGGTGTCTGCTCGTTCACTGTTGAGATCACCGATGTTAACGACAACCCCCCACTATTTGACAGACAAGTAAGCGCAATAGTGTACATAACCGTAGAATTAAGCACAAAATTGCATGATATCACAACTAGATTTTTGTTTGCATGAATTTCAGCGATCCATCGCGATTGTTGACTGTCATTATAATGTGTCTTGCAGAAATATGTGGAGAACGTAAAACAAGACGCCAGCATAGGCACGAATATATTGAGAGTATCTGCATCGGACGAGGATGCCGACAATAACGGGGCCATTGTTTATACATTGAGCGCACCCTATAACCCTGCTGATATTGAGTATTTCGAGATCCAGCCCGAATCGGGCTGGATCGTTCTAAAGAAGCCACTCGACGTAAGTATGCTTTTATATTACAACTTCACACTGATCACGTGGTGAGAGCATTTGACAAGATTGATGGATGAAAGGGAAACTTTACTACAAAGTTTGGTGGATGAGTGCTACCTACAGGCCTTAGGATTCAATTGGCACATACTTTAAGTTCATTTAACTGTAAATAGTTCTAAATTAACCGCTGCTGTAAATTGCTGTGGAGAGGGGTAAATCCTGGCTGTGAGGAGTAGTTGTCCATTGAACGGCAGTGCGGGCGCCTGCGGGCCCCGCAGCCGTCGGGGGCTTGTTCTTCTTGCAGCACAATTAGTTTGAGTTGCCGCCAGCGTCGGCTCCGCACTAAATCTTCGTTAAGATTTATTTCCGCAGCACCGTCTTGCATTAACTATCTTACAGATGAATACAACTTGTGTATAATACTAACCTTGTACCAGAAATTATACTGCTGTAAATATTTCACCGTTGAACCTATGTTTAGTTCTAAAACATGTACAGTTTCTGTAACAGCACTTCTGTATATTTCGCACAAACTAGTTTCAAAGTTTTTTTTTGTAAATTATCGATTAATTGATTTGAGAAGCTTACGCTTTTAACATACCTATCAGTATTATATGTATTTTGTACATGTTTTGTTACTAATCTGTTTTATTTTGCGGAGCAATAGTTCCTGCCGCCCCGGCCGGTTCGACTCCGGCCGTGTTCATCGCCGTGCTGTAGACGACTACTCATGCAATATAACATCATGTGCAATAGTGATATCATGATAATTGTGATTTTTTCCAGGAAAGCAGTGCTATTAATATAATTTGTATAATATTAGTTTAATATTCGAGATGGTCAGATTGCCCACAAGGCAGTTTGGCCATCTGGCCAGTTGTGACATATTCCTTCTGTGAAAGGGGCAACGTTCGCGATTCCAAATTTGTACAGTTTAACGTAACGTCCATCGTTTGTAATATATTCATTTCAATGAGTGTCGTTTCGTTGTAGTAACTAAGAGGTCACCAAACCATTCATATGACAACCTGACCTTTCCGCCATGTCTTGTATGCAGAGCTGCATGCATTTGCCTGCTTTTCGTTACGTTTTTTTTTAATTTTTAAAATTAGTTTAGTTTGATTACTGTAAAAAGTACCTAATACCTATAATGTACAGTTTGACTTTCTCCTTATTGTACAGACGAAACTTGTAAAATATGATCAACATTTTTATTTCCAATTTATTTCTTGCACCATCTAATATCGGCTACAACAATAAGGAATGTTCTCTACTGTAAGTACGACAGTGCCTGTGCTGTGACTCTGTGAGTGGGAGCAGACGACGTGAGCGAACCTAATGTTACTACTATTATTCTCTATAGAACCTTACTCCTCTATGTTTTATTTTGGCTTACTGAATGTGAGAAGATGAGTGTAAGCTTTTACTTTTTTAGCACATTATACTGTGAAATAAAACATTTGCAAACAGCCAATAATGTGGAAGTGGACCGTACTTCAGTTTATTTTTTAATTATTTTAATTGTTTATTAGCGATGAGTACTTATGTGTTTATATTTTAGTTGTGTTATGTTTTGTTTCTCCCCGCTGACCTCTGACCCGTGTATCTGTAGCGGGACAGGTACCGACTGCGCGTGCGCGCCTCCGACAGAGGCGACCCGCCCTCCTCCGCAGACGTGGACGTTGAATTAGACGTGGTAGACAGGAACAATAAGCCCCCCATCTGGGACATGACCACGTATGGCCCCGTTCACATCAAAGAGAATGTCACAGTGGGTACCGTAGTGACCAGTGTGAAAGCCAGGTTGGTATAAGGCGCAGCGGGCCCCCGGGCCCGCCGCTCCTCCACTCCTTAACACTACTAACGACGTGGTTTTGTCTGTTTCCATCGACTCTTTCCCCGATAGCGAGAAACGTACAAGTTGGAGGCTATGGCTCAAGACAAGGGTTTCCCGCCCTTGTCCAGAACCGTGGAGGTCCAGATAGACGTAGTGGATCGCGCAAACAATCCCCCCGTGTGGGACCACACGGTGTACGGCCCGATCTACATTCGAGAGAATTTGCCCGTGGGTGCCAAAGTGGTGTCCGTGAAAGCAAGGTGCGTGTAACTGTTCGGCACGGGCACCGCACGCAGCCCCGTCACCTGCACGCAGCGACAGCGCGCACCCGCGCACTGCGCTCGTCGCGCCCTACGTGAGCGGCACGCTCTGCTTTGTGTGCCGGTACTAGAACCCGAGAAGATATTCGGGCTCCAGTATCTGTAGTAACAAGCAATGTCGTCGGGTGAGCTGTAGGGTGCGACACGTTTCATCGCAGAAGGTGATGACGTCCGCTGACGCCTATGCTTTTGCTTTCAAACATGGAAACGACAATGCTAGCTATGCTTTCGTGTTTGAAACAGAAGAGATAGCGTTAATGAACGTCATTTTCTTACGATGTACCGTCTGAATTACCGCATGAGTTTAAACCTTGTTTACTATTGTTCGTTGTGATGGTTTGTGCGAACAAGCGAGTTTTTTTCTGATGCGGTAAGGTCGGAGGGTAATCTTCGCGTAGTGTGCAGGTGCGATGCGCGCGTCTCAGTATCGTTTGCCTCTCACTTGGTGATCTGACTACGGTGTTATGTCATTGTCCGTGAACATCCAATGCATCGTTGTGGCACACGCGGACTCGTGATTCACCAGCGTGCATTTAGAAGGGCTCACTGCTTACGTGGAACGGGGAACACTGTGTTGTATTGTTCAAGAACATCTATTAGTAGCTCATCGATTAAAGAATGCTTTTATTTTTCTTAAGAACATAATCCACTTTTGGGGCTTCGCCGCAATCGGGTAAAAAGACCTTCCGTAGATGTAGTTCATTTCTTAAGTTTTGACGTAAGACGCGCGGTTTATTTTAAGTAAGTTTAAATGAAATACGATGTTCTTGAACAATTTTGTGTGAGGTATCAAATGGGTACTTTCTAATTATAAAGTCTGTGTATCGTATTGCATGTAGGCTGAGGCATCAGTGCATTATGAGTTATATCAAAGTTTTAACTAAAAATAAGAGATTTTAATTTACGGGTCGAAGTAGCATGTTCAGAAATACTTTAAAAATATTTTAGTTTGTAGATTGTTTGTAGGCAGTTCATTCATTTATTTTTATTTGATAAGAAGTGATTTTATCATTTCAATGGATTGAAATAGTGCTTGACGATTTTATTGTTTTTGGTGTTGTTGAATTAGGGTTTTAATTTTATCTAAATATTTTTTAACTTCCAAGTTTCAATCAAATTCATCTGCATCCGGAAAACTGGAAGCTGACTTCAACATAGTTAGAGAAAAGGCTAGGCAGAGGATGAATTACCAAGATAAAAAACCGTTTAAAAAAAAAAAAAAAACAGATTTTCATCATAGGGCACAGAAATAGTCATGAAAGTACTTAGAATCAGAAAAATCTCATATAAGTACCAATTTTTATTAGGTAGGTAACCTTACCTACTTAAATTCGTTGCAATCACCAAAAACACATAATTATTGTTTTCATTAAAATAGTTTTTAGGTTTCAATAGTATACAAATTAATGATGTCAGGTAACATATCATAATTTATTATTACAAATTGTTGAAACTATACCATTTCAAGTAAGTAATTGAGGTAGAAAACTATTTATGTTACAAATTAATAAATGTTTGTGCATCACTTATGTGCCACGGGCTATAACTAATGTAACTGGTATGCAATATTAGTCCAATATCATAGTGCATCAATCACTGAGTGCTGGTCGATGGCACGGTTCACACCTCTATGGTCTATCTGTTCGTCCTAAACAACACACATTTCAAAACTCACAATATTATAATAATACACAAAGACGAAACCATTACTAACTCACCTTACTAATAATAAAAGTCGCCTCAAGTCGAGGCAGCCTCGATCAGGTGCCTTGACTTGAGCGCGCGAAACATCAGCCTCGCAACTCGCAATGAGGCATGAATGGGAGCCATTCTAAATTTTATATAAAGGGTGTAAACAGACTCTTCACGAAGCCGTCCACCAAGCATTCTGTACATCAAACTAAGTAACTTTACGCAAAAATTATTGCTGGGAAACGACTTTTTTTTTTGGGGTGAAAAATCACGTTAAGGTACGCACTCAAAACATTGTGCTGATGTATGGATTGAATAGTACGGGGGTCGTGGAGGTGTTTATAAATCTTACATTAAAAACAAGTATTTAAAAAAAAAAAACTTTTGAAAAAGTTGGGTCTTTCACCCCCAATATCTCCGTAACTAGAAGGTTCCAAGGTATGGTGTAGAACAAAAAAATATCGCAATGACGGGGAGAGCAAGTGCCTTTCGGCTTCGTTAACGAGTCTTTGTACACCCTTTATATTTTTGCATTTGAGACTTACTTAATCTGCGACGGGCTCAAAACGTGCAAAAGCTTATGGGTAATTCATTTACAGTTTGGGAATGTTGACTATTCGTACATAGAAACAGTAACGCATTTGTGCCTCGATTTAATTAATTCGATGGAGCATGGAATTCAGTTTAGCTCACTTCGTTAAAATAGGTTTCAATTTGTTAAATACGGTTTCGGAAACAATGTGTAGTTGCCCTTATATGAACAATATCGCGTAGTCCGAGTTCTAGTATGGGTTTCATCACGCTTTTGATCAATTAGTGCGTCAATTAATACCTTTGGTTAATAGTTTGATTGTAACTAAATTAAATTGCCTTTACGATGTGATGAATGTTTACTTTTAACTGTGTGCATCGGTTGTTTCCTGGTGGATCAGATCAGTCTATTTTGTTTATGATTGCATATTGAACAAAAGAACATCTAATCAAACAGCTTCGTAGGTGCCTAATATATCCTCTACGCAAAATATTGCACCGAAATATTCTAGCAATCTTTTAAGGTATCCAAACAATTTGGAGGCTAGCTCGGCTTTTGAACTATTTACCAACTCATCGAATGAAGAGTTACTTAACTATTCTGCCGTTATTTTAGAATTCCTTTGAGATTTACTCAAGAAAATACTGATTTACCAAACTGTAAAGGAGTTACCGGAATTATTCGCTGTTTATTTATTTTTTTTTGTGTTCTCTAGTACTTTAAAAATAATTTATTAGCCTTTAATTGTTTGTCCCTTTAAAGCATTCGTTCATTGTTTAGTTTTATTTGAAGTTAATTACAAAGTGTAAACGGACTCTTTACGAAGCCTCAAACTAGTAACTACGCAAAAATTAAGGCTAAGAATCGTTTTTTTTTTCGGGGTGATATATTTCGGTTTATGGTAGGAATTAATCTAAGGCACTCAAAACATTGTGTCAAGGAATAACTTTTTCGAGGTCAAATTCGTTCCTCGACCTTTATGAACTTGGAGGATGTATTGATGATTTTGATAATTATAATTCTGTAACCACATACGTCTAACAGTCGCGACCAATATTTTAATCAACATACAACCTAGCACTGGCCTGCAAATTGCAAAAAACGTAAGAAAATTTGAATTTCGCGGGCTACCCTGACGCTTTCACCTTAATAGTACAAGGGTTTTGAATGTGTTTAATATAAAGGTATGGTCCAAAACAAAAAAAATGATCGCAATGCCGGGGACAACAATTGCCTTTCGGCTTCGTTAAGGGTCTTCCTTACACCCATTATTTAAACAGTTGCAATATTTGATGTCGTCTTGTGCATAAAGTAGTTGTTTTTGTTCCGTGAATGATTTTAATGTTGTAGACATGAAAACTGTTATTATAACGTGTTGTATATTTTCAGTTCGGGTATTGAGAACAACCCGACCGTGTTTTACCGGCTGATGCCCGGCTCCACGGCCCAGACTAACAAATTCCACACATTCTATTTACAACAAAGGGCCGACAACGGATTTACTTGGGCCGATATAAAAGTTAATCATCCACTCGACTATGAGAGCATTAAGGAATATAATCTTACGATCCGAGTTGAGGTGAGCCTTTACCGTTTATATTTACGTTACGGTATTAAAAACCCATACCTCTGTGTGAATAATAAAACAGTGAACCATAACGACGTAATGAAATTGGGTTATGGTCTTTTGTCTTATTAAATTTAATTTTCCGTTTCGTAGATTTCGAGAACAATGTTTTAGTCAACTATATTCAAAGTTATTCAAATATTTGTTTTGTAAAATGCGTTCGCCTTTATCTATATTGGGTTGCTACATAACTCTGTGGTTGGAAGTACCTAATATCAAATTTTGTGAACATTAAATTCAATTTATTTTGCCAACCCACATAATTACAAACGATTCTGTGAGATTGGAGTTTAATCATGAAAGTTTTTCAATTTCACTGCCTCATTGATGTACTTAGTATACAGAGTGTAGTGACCTTTTAGCGTGGTTCAGACTAGCGTTGCGCGTATAGGCTAGTATTGGCTTATTGGCTTAAAATACAATGTGCGTAAACACACTTATTCCGATCCTATTCAGTCGAACCGCTGGGAGGCCCGTTTATACGAGCTTATAAGCGCGTCAACGCTCGTGCGAGTTGCGTGATTTGCAACTGGGCGCCTACACACGTAACACAGACCCAATGCTGCAATCAGCGTCCCTTCTGCTGAATATCACATTAGGACACATTTTACAATTTTCAACTCTATACACAGAACAACGGTGCCCAACAACTGGCTTCAGAAGCGACGGTGTACATCATGCTGGAAGACGTGAACGACGAGATCCCTCTCTTCACGGAGAGAGAACAGGAGACGGTGCTGGAGGGAGAGCCCATCGGGACCAAGGTGACGCAGGTCAACGCTATCGATAAGGATGGAACATTTCCGAATAATCAGGTAAGATCTAGAGATGATTTTTTTCAAAGATTCCACAGTTTCTACTGCAAAATATCTCTTCGAAGAAACAAGTATTTATGCTACTTCAGTGCGTGTTCGCAATTAAAGCCAAACCCCTATTGTGTACTTAATACAATTATTGTTATCAACATCCGATGGATTTTCTAAGAAGTTTCTAATCCATTGCTTCATAAGTCAATGAATGTTGACGGTTTGTCAATATGAAAGGCGTCATAGAAAGTGTGCTACGCGATTATCCTGCTCGTTGCTCCTTACTGGGGTGTTCAACAAGTCCACATGAATCGAACCCACAACTTCGAGCTCTTGAAGTTCAAAGCCGCACAGACACTGTCAATTTAATTAGTTTAGTAAAAAGTGCATTCTGAAAGTTGGCAGCGTCGCACAAAGATGTCAAATACAGGGTGTAAACCACCTCGCCGTCAACCAAGCATTCTGTACATCAAACTATGTAACTTTACGCAAAAATTATTACTGGGAAACGACTTTTTTTTTTGGGGTGAAATATCACGTAAAGGTAGGACTTTATGTAACGCACTCAAAACATTGTGCTGATGTATGGATTGAATAGTACGAGGGTCGTGAAGGTGTTTAAAGTAAAAAACTTACATTAAAAACTTGTATTTCAAAAAAAAAAGTTGCCAAAAAGTTGGAAATTAGACCCCCAATATCTCCGTAACTAGAAGGTTCCCAGGTATGGTGTAGAACAAATAAAATATCGCAAAGACGAGGAGATCAAGTGCCTTTCGGCTTCGTTAAGAGGTATTTTACACCCTTTATATGTATTTTATTTAGTCTTTGATTGTTTTCTCGATATTACAAATTTTTATTAATTAAATATCGCACTGATATATTTTAATTACAAATTATAAATTACGCACCGAGTGTCGGGATTTTCAAACAATAGGTAGGTATCTACAAGAAATATAAAATTGATCTTTAAATATTAAAACAACCCTTTGAGACCCGAACCGTGGGTTTGATAATTGATAAAAGGTGGCTTAAAGGTCGTATCCAATTTACGTATAACGTAGGTCAACGGTGAATCATTGTTATTTTCGAATTCGCAACATGCGTGCTCCGGCTCCGCTCATCCCTTCCTTGTGCTTCTCTCCGCACGCAACTTCTGTAAAGTTATAATAGCCTACACTATTATCAAACACAAGTTTATAGTCATCAGATATAGGTCACGCAATATTACAACATTTTCCTTCATATCATTCCTCACACAATTCATCCACCATTTCTTTGATCTTCCTCTCCCTCTACATCCATCAGCATACATCACTCTTAAAAATATGAAACGAGAAAAAAAAACTTTTTACTTTTAAACTAAAAGTTAAACCGACGAACACAGTGAGACTAAAAACGAAAAAAAAAAAACATTCAGTCTAAATACGTAAGTATAGCGTTAAACGTTGGTAGTTTGATTGATCTTTGTTGATCCCCCATATATTAATTTAGGAGCTCATTCAGACAAACGGGTTTTTGTTTAGTCTGTCCGTGTGTCACCACCCATTTTCTCAGGAACGGGCGGACCTAGCAAGTTGAAATTTATACCAGATACTGAGGTCTATAGACCCTGTTAGGTGTATAGAAATCGGTCCTGAGTCAACACGATAAAAAGATATGAGCTAAATTTAGATTTTCGCGAAAACTTGTGAGTACCAAAATGTGCCTTAATTTTCAACTTTTTTTGTTTTTCCCTTAACTTGTGTTGTAAGACCTTGCTTTTAACCAAAATTGACAATTCTAGGTCAACCGGAAGTACCCTATAGGTTTTGGGCCGAAAACCTATATGGTAGTTCCCGTTGACCTAGAATCATGAAATTTGGCGAGAACCAATGTCTTTCAGCACGTGTAAAGGGAAATATCTGAAAATATGTAGTTTAATAACAAAAAATACCTACAAGTTTATACGGAACCCTCGGTGCGCGAGCCCAACTTTTCAGTGTCCTCATTTCCCAAATATGTTAGTATCATCAGAACTACACATGTTTGCTAAATCTCAACAGAATCGGTTCGCAATTTAAAATTCAGAAGGTAAAAAATTAATCATTCCCTATTTTCATACGGTTGGAATTTTTAAATGGGACAACTTCGAGGCATACCCTCTCCAACAAAAAGATAATCGTTAAAATCGGACCACTCTGTAAAAAGTAATGTAAAATATACACGTGTCGAATCGAGAAACTCTTCCGTTTTTTTCGTCAGTTAAACGTAAAAAAATAAATGATGTCGGAAACGCAACGTGTAGGCCGTAGACCCGTTTATAAAGGTGTGCTTCATTATTTTGGTCGGTGCAGCATGTCAATAGACGAGACGATAAAAAAATCTAATTAGTCCGTCAGTTAGATTATCAAAAAATATTTGACCCGTGTTTTTTCTTTTGTTATGTAAACCAAAATTGACGAAGTTATGACGCTTTTAAAATTCTCAATACGTCACGCCTAGGTGTAATTTTTAACTAGTTCTGACGTCACGAGCCCCCACTCCCGAGATTTGAAGCGTTTTATCTTTTGTCAATATTCATTGATTTACAAAAACAAAAAAATACGTGTCCATTAATTTCCAATACTCTAACTGACGGACTAAATAGATTTGCAATTTTTTGATACTGTCGTCATGCCTATTATGACTGTTTGAAATGGCTATAATACGGTAAGTTGACGTAGTGTTAATTTGATAAATTATTAAACTTCCTAGTTGATCTAGTGCTCGCAAGCGCGGCTGCTAAGCATGAGAATTTCAGAAATTAATTTCTTATTAGGAGTCACGGAGAATGGATTTGTGCCAGCTTTATGGCAATAGACCGCGTTCCCACTTTGTCGTGACGACAGATAATCGTGTAGTTTTAAGTGTCGTGGCTTGTGTATTTAAATGGAGGTGTTCACACATAGGACGACGCGATTACTGTCGTCGACGACTTTTGCCAACTAAAAACTAACGATAAAATAATTGTCACGACATAGAAGGAACGTGGCCTATAGGCTCGCTGCCTAATACTAAAACTTGGACATAACTGCTGGCGAAATGTGGGTGTAGTATAGGCGAGACGACAAAAATATCTAATTAGTCCGTCGGTTAGATTATCAAAAAATATTTGACCCGTGTTTTTTCTTTTGTTACCAAAAATTGACGAAGATACGACGCTTTTAAAATTCTCAATACGTCACGCCTAGTAATAATTTTTAGCTAGTTCTGAGCCCCCAATCCCGAGTTTTGATGCGTTTTATCTTTTGTCAATATTCATTGATTTACAATAACAAAAAATACGTGTCCATTAATTTACAATACTCTAACTGACAGACTAAATAGATTTGCAATTTTTTTGCTACTGTCGTCATGCCTGTTGTACTAGGTACACCTTTAGGTTATTAATTTCTCTGAGAATTTGGTGGCCATTAAAGGTACTCGATTACGTAACAAGCTAGCTAGCTATGTAGTGTTCTTGAATACTATAAGGCAAGTACTTCAAAAAAGGGTAGAAAAGGGAATATCGCGGTTATCTCTTTCCCCAAGGTTAAAATTAACTAAAAGCATTTGGCTGTTTGTTTATTATTCATTAAATTCCTTTTTATTACCCCATTAACCTCACCTTTATGGTTAGTCTTGTACACAAAGGTACAGTTTGTTTCTTTTTAGATGGGAGATTAAAAAATAATTCTCGATACTTAAACGTTTTTTGTGATATTAAGTACCTACTTGACCTTTGGATTTTTATTTAGGCTTTAACGGGCATAACTATCTGGCAATCGGGAAATAATGGCAAATTGGCATAGGAAAAAAAAAACATTTTTTGAATGTTCTTTGACTGAGTTATGCCCAACTCGTCACTGTTCCTACTCGTCATCAAATAACAAAAGATCACGATTCACAACTGTTTCAACAAATTTTGTTTTTATAGTACCGATTCATCATCGATGCTAACGTATCATCAAATGAACAACTATACAATTCATTTTTACCTATTTAATGAGTTATTGATAAGTCTTTAAATAACCTTTGTATAATAAAAGAATACCAGGAAAACATAATTAAATTTTCGATCTGGAAAATTTATGTTGAGAAAAATATTCCCTTTGCCTTATATAGGAAGATGTGTCTTATAAGACACATCTCCTCGACAAATATGTACATCAATTAATAAATAAATAAATATTAATATCGCTGGACATTACACACAGCGCCATCTAGTGCCACACTAAGCAACGAGTCTTGTGTCGTGGACACCAGATAGTTGATATACTACATAGATACTTTTTGTTTGTAAATACATACTTATTATACATATAAACATCCATGACTCGGAAACAAATGTACATGCTCATCACACAAACATTTGCTCCTACCGGGATTCGAACCCGGGACCCAAAGAACGTAAGGCAGCCTCAGTACCGCTGCGCCATTCGGGTCGTCAAGCAATTCTCTAGTGTTCTAAGCTACTGAAATAGGTGATCGATGACCGTCTTTCCCCTGCAATGGGACAGTTAGGTACAGTCCCATATAACATAGGTAACCTAGATTTAGGACTACTACGTAGCCTTGATAGCTACCTATACTCCTGTAGGTATATTCCGTGCGGGTTGTCGCTAACGACAGATCTTCTTTAGCCCGTCTGTGGGGATCGTAAATGGCGTCTACGGGATTACGTCTAGAGCATTGACAGCAGTGTGTCCTGTCTACTAATAACAATATTCACTGAGCTCACTAATCCGACTGTACCTAGTTGTACCTTCGTCCTTCATCTATATTCTAACACATATACGAGTCTAGGACCCTCTAGTTAGTTAGTATAGGGCAGGATTCGAGGTATTACGAAACGGTTTTCTCCTAAAATCGTGTATGTTTTGTTCTAAATGTATTGTATTTCCCCAAAGGAGGAGGTGTACGTACACCCATATTTTGCACGTTATGTTTAAGTGCTATGTAATAGGGGCGAGCCTATTGCCATCAACAGGGGAGAAGTCCCACCTCCGGGATACCACTGAGAAATTCAATCTGGGAATCGAACCCAGGACGACATGTAAGTGGTGATATTTGAAATTTCTAAACACAGATGAATATCATACTAATTCCTTTCAGCGTAAGAATTCAACGTGAACATGGTATTTTTACACTTTTATCTGATACTTTTGGAACAGTCTATGGTAATTTTCTAATTTCGTGAAAGCCAAGGTTGGCTTTCAATATTTGTAAGTCTCTCGGAGACCAGGTTAAAATACCTAAAATGGGCACAGACGCAATTAATATTCTGAATTGTCACTTTCAGACCATTTTACGAATGGGCATTATCCAAAAAATCCAACAAAAATCCATTTTTTTTTTGTTAAAATATAGTATTTAAAGAAACTAATTAGGTATAATATTTTTGAAATTCAAAGGCTAGTTTAATTCATAGGAACCACATTTTTTCAAAAATATAATCGAATAGGAAGTATTTTTTTTATATTAACAAGAAATAAATAATGAAGGACCTTATTCCTCGAAAATCGAAATGGTTTTGCAATTAGCGCAATTTTTTTTAAATGAACAATCTCATATTATTGTCCTATTTTGATTCTGCCAAGGCGGCCATTTTAGGTCCCCTGGTACGGCTGGTACCAACAATCAGAGTCCCGGAGGAACACACATTGATACGATTTATTAGGCGCCTTTAATCCACAAGGTAAGGTAGAGCTTCGGCCTATCGACCTGAAGCTGTCCTAATGACCCATGTCTTATTTACCGGCTAATCTTGAAGGTCGACCCGAACGGTTGTTATTGTTTAGCCACGAGCTCTCGAGTTGAGCACCGTATCCAAAACGTATTCATAGGTACTATGGTTATAACATATCATCACGCTTGTCATCCCCGAGGGAAATGTCAGTGGTGTACCTAATAAGACACCCACATTTCGCCAGTCGTAAACAAAAAATGAAGACGATACAGTGCGTCGAAAACTCGTGTGACGTCACATATGAGTACATTTTTTTACCGGAATGTGACGTCACAAGCCCCCACTCATTTGACGCACGTTTTATCTTCGTAATTTTTTATTAATTTGATAAAACAAAAAACACGTAAATATCCAAAATTTTTCGATAATTTAACTGACGGACTAAACAGAATCATGTTTTTTTAGTCAAGAATCATCCATAGTAACACAGATAATATAATACTTCGTAATAGTAAGTAGGTATTTGAGTACTTCCACACTTCTAAAAAATTTTATTTACATGATCATGTAGTTCCGTCCGCGACTGTATTCAAAAATTGATTTTGGCTGAAAAAACCTCAAATAAATACAAAAACGATTATGAGTTTACGATCACGACACTAGCCGTCGTATCTACATCTAAATAGTAATACCTATATAATTAAAATAATAATAAGAAATCAGATTACATGATGAATCTAGGAAGGTACTCGTATTTTAATTACACCTTTTCGCTGGCTGTAAATTAAAGCAAAAAGGTTATGCAAAGCTCTCATCTACAACGTTGCATTGACTCAAGGCGAATTACTATACTGTGTATTAGCATGACTAGAGTGTAATCAATTTGCTTGTTTAATCGGTTTAGCAAGAGCTTCTCCTTTAGCGTTCCGAAAGCAGTAACCAGAAGCAACTAATATATTATTTATAGAGTAGTTTGGCTTTCATAGAAGCCACTCGGAATTAATCCCTTACGAAAATCACTTTTTATATACATAGGTACTTCGAATATTGACGTTGTAACCTACAAATTTTCAACTTTCCTCAAGTAATTTTCTTGCCTTTGTACGAAGTTCTGATTCTGATTTCAGGTAGGTTGAAGAAACTTACTAAGCTTGCTATTAGTTACCTAGGCTTACCACACAATATAAACGTAAATGTAATACCTACATCTAAATAATTAAAAGCAGTTGACGGAGTAGTTCTCAATATTCAACGCGTTGCTAATACGAACACGAAAAGCAAAATTTCAACACGTGTAAGGGAAGCTGCTCACCGCGCGCCGCCGCTACAGAACACACGAAAGGGCTATTTATGTGCTTATTATACATACTTACTGATGCGTGACTTGTTGTTATGTATCATAAAATCCGTGTTGACCTTTCGTCCTAACAGTACCGATAAGGCCGGGTCGGTACTTGTAACTTTAATGTCAAATGTACTATGTAAACTAAAGCGGGTTTGATATCAGCATTCAACCTCCATGATACTCACTTTCATACGTTTTATATTTTATAGCCTTTTGTGTTTGGTCTCCTACATAAATCCTTTAAATCCTCTCACGTTTTACAATTATGCGATAGTAAAACGTCTTATTGTTGACGGCGGCCCTCTGCTATAAACAGTCCAGTCCCTCACAATAGCGACGATCAATGTCCACAATTCCACGCATATTATTTTATTATTGGTTCTTTATTTATCGTTATACGTGCTCTACTGGTAAATTCGTGTAAAGTATTTCTGTATTTTTAAATCTACAATTTTAATTAATCCACGATAACATGCAGAGACACGAGGCGGCCGCTCAGCGCGTTATGTATTTCTGTACAAATATGCAACTGCTACAATTTACTGTGCCTATAATTTTCGGTAGCGCCAGGGAATAAAAATGCAATTTTCACCCGTTGTGATTGCGCTTTGGATTGGTGCGCAATCCTGAATAATTAAATACATTGCCTTCGTTTAGTATATGTGTGTACTTTATAACTCTCCACTGCACTGCGCTGCCATATGAAAATATAGGAATCGTTTATCGTAGTTTACGAAACTAGGCGCAAAGGCAAAATGAAATTGGATGATAGACTTTGTATTGTTTGGACTTGAAAACTTGATCTTTTACTAATATAAAGTCATAAGTCACTTTTCATTTGATTGTTTAAGGCGACTACAGGAGCTAAATTAGCAACTCTATTTGTGGTGGTTCAAACTTCGTTTGAAATACTGTTAGAATAAAGTTCTAATCAGCTTGCACTACAAAGTGGTTGTTACGTCAGTTTTTTTTTATCGAGTAAAATTCGTTGTAATAAGTTTTCAAAACACTATCGTACTAGCATATATCGTGAAGAATATCATATATTTTTGAATCATATGTTTTTTAGCATTATAAAACTCGCGTTTATCCCCCTTAAGGCACCCTACGTCTCATCTCTTCCCTCTCCACTCAAAATTATTTTCTACGAGAATCTGGCATTGAATTCCGCTGCTCATTATGAAATGCCATTTAAAATACCTCAGTGAATATTCACCAATTTCGTGAATTTTCAATTAATTCCAAACGGAAGTGGTAGTAATGTTAAGAAAATGAAAATTGCTTGTTATTGTCATAATTTTCGCTCTGTAAATAGTAATTACTTTCTTAATGGGTGTTAACGGTTAACCTGTTTGTTCCTCCATAAATCAGGGTGTTTTTACGAGCTCTCCTAAATACTTTAATTACTTAGTACGTATTTCTTGTTCTTTTCTGTCTAAAGTTTCGGAGAAAACCTTAAAGTTGTCGTCTGAAAGTAGTCTGTGGGCGGTAATAGACTCAGAGCGATTTATCTGCGTCGATCTTTGTAGTTTCGGGCGATATTGTGTCCGTCTAGTTTCATCGAAAGGCTAACGTCAAGTAGGTACCCCGGGCCTTCCCACGCCCGTCACCGGGCATGTCAAAACTGCTTTAAATATTTATTGCCGCTGATATCTGCTTTTATCTTAGACATTGATTGTCAATACTTTCTTGGACATCATTTTTTATTCATTTTATTTTAAGCAATGTTTCAATAGACAACTTTAGACGTAGGTACCGTGCCTTATACGAGTATCGTGGGTTCAAAATATTTATAAACTTTAAGTGTTGAGGTAAAAAGTTGAGGAACAATTAGTAAAGCCCTGTTAAAAGTTTTAGGGGAATGTATATTGAAGAAGATGTATTGCTGAAGACCTATATTTACGTATCTATAGCTTGTATTGGCATTAAAAAAGGTCTTACGTGTTAGAAAATAACGCTCACCTTTAGTAAGATATTTTTAACCCATTATGAGGTACGCTTGAAACTTGCTAAGTACTCTGTTATTCGATTCACTAATTGGGTTGGAGTTGTTATTCCTAAGTTTGAGGTACAGTTAGCGTAGACGGTTCATCTTTCAACTGTAGAACACCTGTCTAAGGTGGAGAGTAGGTAGGTCTGGCAAGATTTACTTAACCTACACCGTTTAATGTTAGATTCAGACTTGATGTGATGCCATATTTTATTCCATGAACTTCTATAGGAATCTTTGAGAGCTTTTGTAAATTAAACGTCTATAAACTTCCTTCAGAAAGATTGTGCGGTTTTTCATGTGTCTGAATTAAAATCTAGAGACTCTTGAATATTAATAACTAGGTGTGCCTACTGATGCTAAAATCTAACCGGCACGATTAGTAGAACAAGACAGAAATTCTAAGACGTTCTTGACTCAAATGCAGGTTCGGCATTCAATTTCACATAATAGAAACACACATTCACCTCTAAATACGACATTCAAAGTCTAATAACCTGTTTCGTTATAGTTCCGAGCTACATGCATGTATTACAGCCGTCATTAGGGTGCCTAAAGTCTGCGTTTAACATGTACTCCAGTGCACAATGTACTTCAATGTAGCTTGGTGTGTACATAATGGCTTGTTCGCCTGTTAGCTCTCTTGCACCGAGCTGAAACCTATCTATTATTTAAACTGATCCGTTTAGTGAAGCACTTCTCGGTTAGTAAGACATTTATTGATACATTCCGTTTATTATACTGGATGCTGGGCAGAGTGAAGCATCTATTAACTAATTAAACAGATATCGGAAAGATATTATTTATTAAAAGTAAATCGATCAAAACATTTTGCTACATTGAACAAAAATTTGCAAAACTTTGTTGTCAGAGTTTTACAAACATTTTTTTTCATTTCAAATCATATTGAAATCAACACGCGTTTCCGCCTCTATTATTTTTGTGTTTGACATCATTTTCACCTGTATTTTTCCGTGAAAAAAAAGTTAGAGAATCTAATTGGACGCGTGTCACATATAACGGTGGCAGGCTTCGCTACCAACGAAATCTATATGATGACGAGTGACACGTTTTATACCGAGTTCTATGGTATTCCGAGAATCCGGAACTCGTCTGGCAGATTTTTTTACAACCATTTGGCTTAACCGTGTACATGACAGCAAGTTCGTTAGGATCCCTCGAGGGCAGTTATATTATATTTACGGATATTGAAACACCGCATTACATAAAGTTCACTGTAATTTCGTGAATGGGTTTCGTCATAACCCCGTGTGTGTAATATTAATATTAACTTATAATATGAGTTTGTGACATGCCAGCGCTACGTTTTATTACGGGCGCATGTAGAAAGGATTTTCGAATTTGCCTGTCCGTACGTGTTTTTATGAAGGGTTCGCTACTTCTGTTTGTCGAAGTAAACAAAGGGCCCGGAAGTCTTAAGATATGCGGAACGTGTATTGGACTTTTTGAATAAATCACTTGTTCTTTTTAGGTTTACTACTACATCGTTGACTCGCCGCGTAACGAGGGGAAGGACTTCTTCGAGATCAGCATGCAGACGGGCGAGATCTTCACGAAGGTGGTGTTCGACAGAGAGAAGCAGGGGGCGTACGCCCTGGAGGTGGAGGCCCGCGACGGAGCACCCTCGGCGCGGCCCAACTCCGACAACCAACCCAACTCAGGTATGTTTGTCATGATTAAATAACGGCTCATTACTTGGAGCGTAGGTAATATCGTGTCCCTATATTAAATTGTAGTTAATAAGAGCGGAATTGGGTAGGTAAAGGCATGACGACAGTAGCAAAGAATTGCAAATCTATTTAGTCCGTCAGTTAGTGTATTGGAAAATAATGGATACGTATTTTTTGTTTTTTTAATCAATGAATATTGACAAGATAAAACGCATCAAAACTCGGGAGTGGAGGCTCGTGACGCCAGAACGCCTAAAAATGATACCAAGGCGTGACGTATTGCGCCCGGCCCTGGTTCAATCCATGGTCCGGAGCGAGACGGAATGGGACGCCGTCACCTCCTTCTGCGAAGCAGTCATGCTAGCGAAGGAGGTGGCAGAATGTGAGAGTGAGAGAACCTCGCGTACCAGCCGCCGCGGGCCACATGGTAGCCCGCGGCCACCGTAGGCGCGGGCCTGTGGACGGTGAGCTATGGGCTAGCTCGCCGTCCGTCCGTCTTATGACGACAGGTCGTGTCGACGGCGTCGTGTTCCACGCGCGCCTCAAAGAGATGTCAGCAGAAAGGAAGGGGTCAGCAAGGGCCGATGCCTGCCGGGGCTGCGGGACTGTCCGAAAGAGATACCGTGGCCCCGGAACACAAAGGGCAATGAAGGAACATGGATGGGTCAGTAAAAGTCTGACACTCCCTCCCGCTCCGCCCAGAGCGGGAGGAGTCATTAGAATATTTCCCATCCAAAAAAAAAAGACGAGAGAATTTTAAAAGCGTCGTATCTTCGTCAATTTTGGTTTAAATATTTGACCCGTATGTTTTCTTTTGGTAAAAAAGAAATATTCAAATATTAAAATTGGGTCAAATATTTTTTGATAATCTAACTGACGGACTAATTTTAATTTCTTTTTGTCGTCTACCCTATTAGGGTACCCAACGAGAACAAACCCAAATAAATCTTGTGGAACGACAGAGAAGAGTGATATAAGTAGTAGGTACTGTACGGTATCCTATTATTACAACATAGCTTAGCATATAACTTTATTCTCATAAAGCGATCCCCAGTTAAAAAAATTAAACGATCCAATATTAAAATGGTCTCCACTGCTATAACTAAGCCGATTTGATACTAGCCGTGCCTAAATAAAGCTTCTTTCTTTTTAATAAATGAAATGGGCCCATTTATGTCAAAAGATCCCTGTTAAAACCATGATTTACAAGTGGCACGATGTTTTCAATCGCAGCCATTCGCAGGGGTTGAGAGATGATCACTCGGGGGACTGCGACGATAGATATACGAAAATGTTGCATTTAAATGAATTCCAAAATGGACGTCCGTAAAACGAACGGCTATTGGCTGTTGCGAATCGACATGTCGGTTTAAAACGCTTGGTTTTGCAGCGGTTATGTCTGTCAGTCAAGTTTATACTCACTCCGGGACCAATTAGGTACTATTTTCTAAATTCAAGATACTCTAGTCGTATTTCACAGCGTAGCTCCTAGCACAAACGTTTTTCTAAACCCCCCTAGATAAACATCAAGACGAAGTTAAAGGACTCTAAAAACACGCACAAATAAAGCTTCTGGTTTTTCTCCAGATTTTACCCAAAACGATTTTTATTTATTCTGACAAACCGAGGGGAAAAAGTTTAAGGATTATAATGAGACGGAGGAAGCTATCTCGATTTATTTTAAGCGCAAAGAGAAGGAATATTTTTTATGGCTACGGAAAAAGGAAAATAATTTGTTGATCTAAAGCATCGGTCAACGGTCTTAAAGGCGATTATTTACAAGAAGGAAAACAGTTTATACTCCTCAATAGGTATCTATTTTGTTTATTTATGTATCTTGGTTAAATGTTGGGTCCTTTCCGAATAAGAAAGAAACACTCAATTGAAATGTAGGAAAACAGCTGTGATTTCAAGATCTCATCCTAACCCATGTACGTTACTCGTGCGTATGTAAATGTTTGATATGTCTGTAATTAACCGCAGTCTCGAAGTTAGAGTGGCCTGTGCCGTCCTTCAAGAACATTGTATGTGAAGATTGTCTCTTTATTCTGAACCCCAAAAGGTTACAAAGACATGACTTACAAATGAAGCACAAATATTCTACCTTTTACGTTCTTGAGGCGAAAGGTTGACAGGATATTACTGTATAAAAATTTTATATGTGGACGGGTCAACGTCATAAAAATATAGGCTATTTAAACTTTATTCGGGCATGGCAGATATTAATGGCGTTGACTTAACAACGCATATGCGATAAATGCGTAAGCGTTTATGGCGCGAAACGTATCATGAATCTACCTGTCAGCCGACCATGTAGCATAAAGCATTATGTAGATTTGAAATGGATCCCCAGCCTATATCGAGGTAAGGGCCCTCGGAAGTTATTTTATTATCCTAAACGACTTAGAAAAAGGCACATACTGTGAAAACGTCGGCAGCTGAAGGAATCGTTCAATTCACGTGCGCAGATGTAGGGTCGTAGCCCGGTGGGTGGCAGGCGATCCGGTCCTTGGGCTAATCACAGCCACGACCCGCATTTAAATGTCTCTTTCTTTCTTCTTGTAAATATACGTAATGTGGAAACTTCGTTGACTCCCCGACTGCGCACTTGCGTCGTGTTGTGTCCGTAGTGGAGGTCAAACCCTTCTCGCTGCTGACACGTGGGGCTCATATTTCACAATGTTTCCCTGTCCCCGTCGCCGGGATTCGTTGGAAATTGATTGTATCGCCGCGGCACTCTATAAATTGTTCATTTTGAGTGTACTCCGTCTATTAGGTAAGGAGGTCGTCGGCGTCGTGTTCCCGTATCGCGTCATCGTAAATCAAGCAGTAGAATAATCAGCGTCGCCCGGAGACATAATCCGTTTAAGCTACTCATCCCTATCGCCGTCTCGCGGAGACAATAGCCAGCTTTAGGTTCTAGTATTACCTATATAATCCATAATAGAATTCATGCGATGCAATAAATGTTAAAGTAACCGGCTTCCAATCGCGGCGTTGTTTTAGTTCACACGCTCTGAATACTAATTCGTAGTGTTTATGTTCAGTGCTTGTTGTAACTGCTGAAATGTGAGATGGATTATATTATCATTAATGATAAAACGTGAGGTCGATATTTAGGTAGGAGCTGGAATATTGTGTCTTCGGGCCACGTACCAATTTCAGCATATTGCAGCTGGTGGTGTGAGACGTGGCGCGGTATTTACACGCGTGACGCGCATACTGATAGCCATGCGACCACGTGGTGCTAAGATAAGGATTTTCTCATCTCACTGTAATACAACCAATTAATCTTGAACAACTTGGAGCATCCATTTTTCCGTCGCAAATAACTATATTTTCGGTTTTATGTGTTCATATCAGTTTTATATCCCACAAATACACTCGAGAGCAATGAATCCGGGTCACTTAAAGAATGTTAAAAATCTCGGAAACTAAAAATGATAGGTTAATGCAATAAATTGTATTTAATAGACAATGTAATACTCCTTAAATGAAAGTAAAAAAAATATGAGTCACCATACATTTTATTAACACAAAATTACATAAAGAAAAAAACTGCTGATCTCTCCTTAAAACAAAAATAGGAAACATGAAATTTTTGAACTTTATTACGATTTTCTTGAATTTTAATACTTCGTATTGCCTCCTCGTGCTTCCATTACTGCGTTTACGCGGTTTGGCATGCTGTACACCAAGTTCCTTATACGATTTTGGGGAATATTCTCCCATTCCTCTGTGAGAGCAATTTTGAGCTCACGAAGCGTGATTGGGGGAGGGTTTCGTTGTTTTACGCATCTGCCTAGCTCGTCCCAAGCATGCTCGATCGGGTTGATATCCGGGCTGCGCGCTGGCCACTCCATACGAGTAATGTTCATCTCTTGAAGGTAGTCATTCACAATCCTACCTGTATGAGGTCGGGCATTGTCATGCATAAATATAGCATCCTCACCTAAATTGACCATAAATGGACCAACGTGATCATTGAGGATTTCTTCCACATATCTTACGCTAGTTAAAGAGCCGTTTTCTATGATCACCAGCTCTGTGCGACTTTCAGAAGAAATTCCGGCCCACACAAGTACAGACCCACCACCGTAGGCTACTTTTTCTTCGATGCATGCTTGCTTGAATCTTTCCCCTGGTCTTCGATACACTCTGTGTCTTCCATCGTGCTTGTAGAGCATAAATTTTGATTCGTCGGAGAACATAACTTTTGACCAATCTTCAATACTCCAATTTACGTGGCTCTGGGCATATCTTAGTCTTGAAATACGATGCCCACGCTCCAGTTTAGGGCCGTTTGCAGGTCTAAGGGGTTTTAAGTTAGATTCAGCAAGCTGACGTCTTACTGTCCATGCACTTGGGTTACTTCCTCCGAGGCGTCGAAACTGATTTGTGAGTTCAGTTCCTGTGAGAAAGCGATTTCGAAGCATGGTGTTCACCAAGTATCGGTCTTCTCGTGCTGTGGTACACCTGGTTCTGCCCGTTCCTGGTGTGCGTAGGTACCAGTTTCTTCGTAACGTCGGAGAACTCTTTGTACTGTTGACAGCGACACACCGACAGTCCTGGCTGTATCGCGCTGACTCCGGCCGGTTTCCAGCATTGTAAGTATTCTGGTGCATTCTTCAGGCGTAAGCGACATAATTTCAGCTTGAATAATGAATATAGAGCACTATCAACATGGTTTATGTACCCACATAAATGACAGATTACAAACAAAAGCAAAACCAAATGCTGTAATTTCGTAGTTCCATCTTCGAAAGTGGCCCTTTTTCAAATTTGTTTTTTTTATGATATAACTATACAATAACTAAGAAGTTTTAATACCTTCATTTAAGGAGTATTACATTGTCTATTAAATATAATTTATTGCATTAACCTAGCATTTTTAGTTTCCGAGATTTTTAGGATTCTTTAAGTGACCCGGATTCATTGCTCTCGAGTGTATTACAAAAAATGTCACTCTTTCATTTCTCTAAATCACTTTGATACCAGAATAACGATTGATGGTTTTGCGTGAAACTTTTGAATGTTTCAAACATAGTTTGTATTTTTTTATTTAGGTTTATCTGGCGTTGACCAAAAACATTTTTTTACGGTTTGTACCTTTATATTTTATTCCTAAGAGCAGAGCGTTGAAGTACGTAAATAAATCCGTTAATAAAAAATACAATGGTACACTCAGCAAGTTTATGTGTTTTCATACATTTATTTTATTCAAAGCTCAATACATTTTTGTTGCGGCTTTGTCTGTCCACTTTATTTACAGTCAAAACGTTCTATAATAACAGTTATATAAGAACGTAGTAGCTTCTATAGTAGACACGTACTACTTACAATCGTTTAAG
This sequence comes from Xestia rhomboidea, assembly GCA_963853795.1. NCBI lineage: Eukaryota > Metazoa > Arthropoda > Insecta > Lepidoptera > Noctuidae > Xestia > Xestia rhomboidea. The sequence goes on from OY970764.1 coordinate 11,947,648, forward strand.
ATTAATGTTATTACGACATGAGACGTGAATCTTGGCTGTATTTATATTCTAATGCTGAAGAAACTTCTATAATAGTTATGTTCTTTTCTTTCCGTTCATAGTCACACAGAATTAAATCTGCGTAGTTCATTTTAAGCTCACAGAACTACGTAATGTAAAATACAAAAGCTTTTACATATTTTTTTGCTGAAATTGAATTCACAAATCGTATAAGTACAACAGGATATAAGTATGCAAATCTAAATGGAGATGATTCTAATTTTGTTGAACGGCGCACTCGTGGTCAAAAGTCATGATCAATTTTGTCACGCATAATGGGCTTTGTCGTAGTCGAAAATGTCGATACTGCTGTAAACGTGTATTTCCATATTATCCTCCATTGCGGGTGCGGGTAGTCAGAATAGCAATTTTCAGCGGGCCTTTCGGGGTGCATTTAGCTAAAACGTGTTCGGTGTTTGGAATAACGATGTCGCACTAAACTGACGTCACTTTGCCGTTTATTAGCAAAAGTATGTAAAATCTTAAGAGGTAAGAAGAGCTTGATTAAACGTATGAGTGATACAGAGGCTTATACGCGGTTTTCGTGCGCCTTAGCTGTAATCCTGTAGCTCCGGTAATAGCTTCGGTTGCTTAGATCTTAAGCACTGTACCGAGTACGTAATATGCAGCTGCTATATCAAACAAGAGCTGAGCATTAAACATATTACCGTCGCTACTATTGCATTACTTAATATTGATTCCTGAGCTCTAACGCTCGGAAGCCTGCAGTTAGTTAGTCTAGAATAGTCGAATAGCTACTGCGTTTTAAGAGCGGCCAACCCGCCATACTTTTCGCGAGAACTTCCTTACTTACTTAACTTACTTTTTTTGACAAACGCTCGTACGTGATTATGCCGTTGTTACACATATATCTTTGATTTTTTTGAACTAATAAGTATCTTGTGCCCTATATATCTAGGCTTCTATCAAAGCAAAATTTAAATTTTTTAGAAAAAATAATCAGTATAAGCCTCCAAAAATTGCTGTTTCTACACAAATTCTACCTCAACTTTGGCCGTTCATAATGTACTCATAAATAGTAAAAGTAAAATAAGCATCTTCATAGAAGCCTTGCAAATGTAGTGGAGATTCTAAATGACCAATATTTATTTCACAAACTGGTAAGACTTATTCAGAAACACGTATTTCCTGGAATAAGTTTTATAAATTTTCGAACACTATTTTTCGTGCAATGTCCTTGCGTTAGGCGGTAAGAGGTGCGCGGGAGACGAGTAGTGCGGGGTCGAGGCTAAGTAAGACAGGAGAGTTGAAGGAAAACCGCCGCTGTGGCTCTGGATGAAACAACAAGCTTTTCGACCATGCTCGCGTTGACGATAGGCGGGCCGGGGAGGGCCCTCTTAAGTCTAGTGGCAGCCGAGCGTGACGTCCTAGCTTCTGTTGCGAGGTCAGGGAAACTGTCATCATTTATATTTTCAGTATTAGGTAGCCTTAGGCTGCTTTTGTAATTGCGACAGTACAAATGATAAGAGCCTTTTGTTACTCAAAGCAATTATGGCAAACTGGTTAAACAATGCCCCATGTCTATTGTGTAGGTACAGAGAATATAAGCGAAGTCTATTCTAACCAGAAAATATCTAGCCTTTGCCAATAAATCAATTATCCGAAGCCTGTGTTCATAGATACTGAAATATAACGTAAGTACGCTTCGAAATGTAATTAGGTACTCTGTTTTAGCTCATGGTTAATTGATTGGTTGCCGCGTAAGCCTGGTATCAATCAACACCAGACACTTGATGTTGTGATCCTAATCTCATTATTATGCAATACATGATAATCATCAGATTATGTTATTAACATATCCCGAGATAACCTCAATGCTGACATAATAAGTAGGTACGTTTACTTACATATTTGGAGTAAAAATTATTTTCACAATATTTATGGAAGTGCAATATTTCGTTTCATGGAGTAGACAAGCTTTGAATTAGGCTACCTTTGATAGGAGAGCTTGAAAGGCATACCTACCTTCCATACGTTACGTTGGTTACAGGTTAACCTTTACATGCACAGTTGTTGGTTTCGTCTACTGTCGTTTGTAACGTTTTGTACTTCGATGTATAGAGTGCCTTGTATTTTCTGAATTAGGTACTTGTATTATTGAACCAAATACCAAAATACCAAACATTCTACATTTTCTTCTACGGAGTTTCAAAACATGTAGTCAAGTCAATAACATCACTAAATCAGAGTTAGTTCTTACTTAGGACATTGCAAAAATTAAAAATACTTGCCCAAGAACGTCTTCCAGTACATTAAATTTTATTTGACTGAATTTTATATGAAAGTATTATATGATTTACCAATTCGATTCGACACATTTTTAAACTTTTACCTTATTCAGAAAAGCTGCTATGTTACGATCGATATAAAATTTTATTTTTTAAACGTACAAACCAACGACCATCAAATTTTATTTTTTAACCTGGTCGGGTCTCCTTGGGTCCGTGTTTTGCGGTGTTTTCATTCGACCCCTAGTTCCCTAGGTGACTGTTATCGTTTATTTATGCGACTGTTTTAATTAGACTTCCTGATTGTTTACTGTTAGGTATATTTGGAATTAAGAATCAGAGTCTTAATTAAATAAAGCCGGTGTTTTTGTTGGGAAAGTTTTTTTCGTGGAATAGGACGCTCGTTAGTTTGGGGCTTTGGGCGTAACATCACGGAACATAAATTGCCTCCGCGGAGTTTAGGTGGTGGCGACAATGCGACTCCGGACTGAGATGTTCGAGCTGTGCCGGCGCTGGGCGGAGCTTTGTTGCTATAAGTCGTCTATTTCAACTATTTCCAATTACTTGGGCTTAGAGAAGCTGTGCGATGTCGCCAAGTGACAAAGCAATATTCCGCTTGGCGGGCGGCGGGAACTTGGTGGCCTACATTTAACGTTGCGCCCTCGGGAATTCGTGATGAGGACGCGCCCGAGTGCACTGCCTGGTGCCTGCCGAGGATTACTGTCAGCTTCTATTAAATATTGCCCTTTACTAAACAATCTGTGCCGACTGCTACGCTCTGATTGCATTTGAGTTGTAAATAGCTCGAAATTACAGCGAAGTGGAGTTACGAATTCAAACGTCGTTGACATCGTTTCTTCTGAGTTTTTTTGCTTTTTGTACCCTTATTTGGGTTACCATTTGTATGAACAATTATGAAGGCTCTGTTACGAGTCATTTACCATTTCCGCCATTACAGGAAACGATATACAATTTTAATTGCATCCACTATTATAAATTAATTGTAATTAAGTATATAATTTTAATTGAAGCTGAATTGTGTAAAACGGCGGAGTTGTTACAGCCTTGTTAGCCAGTTATTACATTGTATTTGTAATATAACAACGTTTCTACAATTTTCCTTGTCGTTTATAGCCATTCACGAGACGAATTCGGGTAATTTGAAAGATTTCTACAGACGATGCGGCGACGCGGGACGAGAAACGGAATTTTTGCTAAATCGTCAAGTCGACACGAGCGGGTTTATAGTCGCCATAAGTTCCAGGAATCACTCGCCTCGGCCGTCATAAAAATCACTTCACCCCCGTCTCGTTTGTGTATATTAAGCTCGTCTGCTCTTAACGTAACGCGTGTGGTGACGTTCATTACTCGCCTGATTACATTCTAATGATTTTTTGATTGTGCAGAAATATTCCAGTTGAATTTGTAGGCTGTAAAAGGGAGATACAGAAAGCTATCGCTGGCCGGGCGTAAGTTTAATTAAAACAGAGCATCGTCGGCCGAGCGCTCGGAGCGGACGAGCCGAGCGGAGCGCTCAGATACTGCCTACCGAGTACCAAGACACGCTCTAAGCGACTCTAATTAAAACACTATAATAATTAATTGGAAACATTTGCATTTACGGCGAAACTGCCTTGTTAAATGTTATGTCGTCACCTTTCACTGCTGACGTTTACAAGTAGGAAGATATCTAGCGCAACGATTTTATGTCTTCGAGTGGAATAAATAATACGTTGAACTGCTGCCAAACGAACCAACTTTAATAGTTGTTTCGATTTAGTGCAAATCCTTTAAAAGTTAAAAGGTTTAACTTTTCCGCAGTTATCAGGCACTTGTTTCAAGGAACTTGTGCGAACTGATCGCATCGTTTTATACAGATAGGTGAGTTTAAAACTTGACTAAGCAAAAGATCTACAAAAAGGTTGTTGTGGACTCCGTCGGAGTTGAAAATTAGGAGCGTTGAAAGTTTGCGCTCTCTAGGCACCATTAGTTATTTTAATTGGTGTTTTAAATGCCTATTCAAAACGAGGCAGACAAGTGATAAATTAAGAATTTAGAAAGTCACTTTTAGAATATAAATCACGTTTTATTCTGTGAAATAAAAATACAGTGTAACTTGCTTCTAACTTGATTCAGCCGAGTGATTGAATTCAGATACTCGTTCGCTAAACTATCGCGTTCGAACCGCCCGATGTTTCTTTGTCTGAGCCCGCATTAAGTAACGGTTTCACTGGTTATTGTCAGACTGGGGCTGGAGCAGAGCGTATCAGTATTGGGCGTGGCGCCATGAGTAATGGAACTTTGAGCTCGCATGAGGAGGGTCCACTTATGTCACGAGAAATGCTATGATTGATAATACTACCTTCAGTAAAAACACTGCTCTTTTGTAGCGTAACGATGCCATTCATATATTTTATAGATAAATATTTGTACAGTAACGAGCCCCGCTCCGATCCCTGTGTGCCTTATTTGGCTGTTATAAAATAAATATAGTAAATTCAAAATATTTTTTTGACTCTGGATTGTAATTTTCTGATATATCATGTCTGTCTATCTGTCAAATGACCAATTTGTTCGAGACACCATTGTTTAACTATTGTGTCTACTTCCTGGACAGATCATGGGATAAATTGTACCGAAACGAGGTGTTCGTTTTTAATGTGGGTACCTAAAGGTTACATTGTATGTGTGAAGCCAAAAAGCGGTGCCGCGGTCCCGCAGGGTAAATTAGCTAACGTTGAAAGTTTTCAAGGCTCAGTTAATGAGCGAGGTTGTAAGGGAGCCAGCATTGCGCTCCGATGGGCGGCTACGTAATGGCTTGTGAAGGAGGGTGTAAGATGCCGTTACACACAAGTTGCCAGGAGTAAATACGACTTTTGAACAAATGCAGCGTTTCGTCAAGTTGAAAGGCGAAAGTTATTGTTGTACCATTTGGGGCGAACTTTTCCGTGTTGTGCTCGTCGCGAAAATAAACTCGGCGGAAATACTTTTATTGTTTCAAAATTGAGTTTGTCAAAACGACCGCGCTGCAAATTCTTGAAGTTTATTGCGTCGAGTTCATCCATAATTTGATGCTAAAGTAAGATTTAATAGTTTTGCATATTTAACTTTTACTTCTAATTAGAACCTGAAGAAGTTTTCTTATTTGAAAAACATGATATAATCTAGATTTTTGGTGTTGGGTTGAAAATTGAAATCTTTGTACCGACATGTACCATTGAAATAATAATTATAAATTCACAATTCAACTGAAACATTTATCACCTTTGCTGTTTTATTCATTTTATTTATCAACATGGCGCTAATTCACAAAATAAAATAAACACAAACTAATAGGTATACCTGTGCCGTAAAGGTGGCTTCCTTTTCTAAACATATGTATTTATTATTCAAATTATACCATATACAAATATAATCTCCGTGGAATTACCGCGTGCGTAGTGCGTACCGCCAAAATATGAATCTCGTTTCATTTAAAGGTGTTAGGTAAATAGCAGTGAAGCTGCCTACATTTTAGGATGTGATAAAAATATATTTTTAATAAAGTTTTACGACCAACCCCAAGTAGCATTTCCTTCTTTATTATTTTAAATTATTCATATTGTGTGTTGGATACTGTCCGTTTTAGCAAATATACTTTTCTTTGTAATATATTTATAAATTAGCGTCCCAACTTGTTTCCGAGTTGGTCTGTAAGATTTCGTGAAGTGAAATTAGGGGAATGTTTAAATTCTTAAACGTAAACGCAAAGCTGAAGTGGTTGAAGCTTCGCTAATTAATGAAGTGGCACCACAGCGCAGCGCTCGCGGCGGGTGGCACGACGCCGCCGGCGTGAATACTAATAACGAGGATATGATTGTTCCACCGCGACCATTACACAGCTGTCTTAAGTGAGAACCTCAACACCACAGGTGGCAATGGAAACATAATCATAATTCATATAAATATTGCAGCTTTACACAGGGCGAAGTGAGAGGGGCTGCGGGACTATTCGAAAGAGATACCGTGGCCCCGGAACACAAAGGGCGATGAATGAACATGGATGGGTTATAGTCAGTAAAAGTCTGACACTCCCTCCTGCTACGCCCAGAGCGGGAGGAGTCATTTGATAATTTCCCATCCGAAAAAAAAGAGGGCGAAGTGAGAATCCAAATAGTAATTTAATAAGACAAGATTAATATGAAAGCCCAGGTCCGAGTTTTTCAATTCATTCATAATGCGGCACACTACGCCAGCGGCAGACCCTTGCAAAGGACATCTCGTTGATTCATTATTAAAACCTGTGAATGAAATAAGAGCAGACCGACTGCTGAATCAGTGTGGCTATTCAAAACCAGTTGAAATTAAATATAAAAGCAATGTTTGTAACGGCGAAATTGTTCATTAATTTATCCTGAACATAAAATTTTACACCTCGAAATCTCTCGAAGATTTCAGTTAACTTTGTTGAAATTCGCAGTTTCCTCGCCACCGCAGCAGGTGTTAAAATATAGAACACAACTGGGGTGTCTTCAATTTCCCCACTTCTCCGCTAGCATTTTCAGCTCACGTGCAATTGTAATGTACTACGTAACTGATAGGCGTGAGTTAAAACGGCTTTCCAACAGATTCCGCGCTGTATCTTGTAATAACGAGCCAAACTAAAACGAAACCATGACAACATGGAATGTTTTTGATACGATAAAAATACTTTGTTTAGGCGCCCTGTCTCGCATAGTAAACACTCTTATATATAAATACTTTCGGCTATTCAACTAGCCACAAATATCAATGGACAATTATTATTGTAATTTCAGTAGAATAGCTATTGGGATGAAAGAAAAATACACATTGTTACTTTATTGTCGCACAAAACATTGAATGAGGGGCAAGACTTATAGTGGTGCTTATAGGTTATGATTTAATATTGCTGTTATGGGATACTGTGTTGCAATTTTAAATACAGTTGTAATAAATCGTACACCGCTGCGACGGGTCGTGGTGCAAATGAAAAACCATAAGATAGATGTAGTATACGAATTAACGTACATTATTTTACTTTAATGCTGTATATCATATACATACAAACAAAGTGAATACTGCTTGCTATAAATTTCTCATTTATGTTTGAAGAAAATTCTTATTTTGAATTTAATTTCAAAGGTGTTATACTTTAGCACGAAAACTATTCTCTTTGCGTCGAACTTTATAAAACTCTTCCTAGAATACAAAGAACTGTTAAATTAGAACTTGAAACACAGTAAGAACAATATAGCCAGCACTATTTTAGTTGGGTATCAAATTTACGCCTACGGGAATATAAAATGACCGACCATTTTAATAAAAACCCGACTTTTTATTAGATTTTCCAATGGTCACTTGACTGAACACAATGAAATCCAAATGCTGTCGACGGCCAGTCTGTCTGTTTGTGACATATGTTTGACCGGTGCGAAGCAAAAAATTCTATGAAGAACTCACTTAGCTTTTTTACGATTAATTTTTTTCGCTGAAATACTAACATAAAGGCTTGAAAAGTCGACTGTCTCGATCGTATAGCGTATAAATGTGTATGAACTGGCGTTTTATTTTATACTGTGTTGAATTTGACTAGTTTAGTGCTCTTGGCCGGGTAGCGGAACTACTCGCTTCTCGCTCTTGACAACCTTTTTAAAACACTTGGTCTCGAAACGTTCGCCGTAAGCAGGTGTACCAATAAACGCTGTCTTCGCAAACCTTTCAGCTCACGTTCTCGGCAAGTCGTAACACCAAGGCACTTCGCTTATATGAAATACCGTCTTTATGGTTACTTATTGCTACGAATATGATCGCCATACTGAACATTTATATATTTTTTCTACGTTTCTCTGTTGCCAAGACGGGGTTTATCGTGTTGTAACCATAAAATACATTGTAACTACGCATGTTATGTCGCATATAGTAAACATGTAATAGCATTGGATGCGTGGTCATCTTGTTATGTTCGCTACTTTTAATAGTGATTTCAATTTCGGTACATAAAGAGGCTTTTTAGTAATTCGGTCAGGTTCTTTGATGTGTACATGAAGGTCGATTTTCAACAGAAACGTTTCCCCTTTACTGGGATCACGTATTCTCTTCTTGTCTACTGTAGATAATATAGAATTAGGGAGGAGAGTCGGTAACGAAAGTGGATAGGTCGCTGTAATGTGGTTGTTAGGATCGGGTGGATCGGGGATACGTTACATTAATTGAAGTCTTTAAAACGTGCTTCTGTTTAGAAAATAAAAGGAAGTTTGTTTTCTGAATACGTAATTAGTATTGAGTTGTATGTGAGATTTACGTCGCGCGTGACTCCACGGAGCGGCTGATATAATTCTAAGCTCCTCACAGACTCAAAGCGCTTAAACATGTAAAATATGAGCGGTTTGTGTATAAATTGCGCGACTAGATTGCTGAATTTTCTGCTTTGCCTTTACATTTCTCTATGCGAGTAAACTTAGTCGTGGTATGATTCTTAAATCTGTTAAATCCCATCTAGCCTATCTGGTAGTTCCGAGATTTATGACCGTGGCTGTTGCATACGTTCCTTTAGTAGACGCTACATTCGGATTTTATGCACCATTTATGTGCAACACGACAAACTATAGAACCTAACCCATTAGCAAATACTAGTACCAGTCTTATACAGGTACTGTTTTACACAAAATTATTATAGCCTAGTTTGTTGGATAGGTTCGAATCCTGCTCTGTAAAGTGCCTAAAGTATAGTTTCATAATTCTTAGAAAAAGATTCATTCACAACATTCCTCATACTGCATTGAATATAAAGAAATACTGCTTCATAAAATGCTCATTTCAGCTGTGTAACGTACACACAAACATACCGACGTAAAAGCACCGGTAACATGTTTTGTTCTTCACTTCATTCTCCGAACGTGTACATGTCTAAAACTCTTCCGTCCAACTTTAGTGTTCCGCGAGAAAACATCATAAACAACGCTGAAGATGAAGAATACTTATTAAAACGTATGAAAATAGTTGTTGTCGTACCCCAAGGCAGGTCAGGTTAAAGGTGATTTATACGTAGGCGTCCAGATGATAAATAGGTACACAATGTAAGTGGTAATTTATAGATATGTGATAAATCAAAGCGAGAGTCTCTAGGGAACAAGCGCACGAAGGTGAACGAATCAATCATGATAAATTATGCCGTGTGCTGGCGTCGAACGCTCATACGAGGACGATTCGACGTTCGGACATAAAATGCAAAAAAAATAGTCTCCCACAAAAATATCTTTGATGTTTAGCAAAAATCAATGTTTCTTTTTATGGAGCTTGATGATGTTAGCGATCCATAAAAAATATTTTGTAATTCGCAGCTTAGATTTTACAGCTGAAATATTCGTTGTGTAAGTATAAATTTCTTATAAGTAAGCGGTTTCAGACAGATGAGATTCGTTTTGCTCAATTGGTGCCTGGAGAAGAATAAAATAAAGTTGTTGTGGGGAGAAATACAAAGAAATAGTTAGTAGTGCGGTCCCTCGCGGCAAGTGCCGCCGACAGGTGTGGAGCGCGGCTAATGTGCGCGTGACTACCCAACAATGACTTGGGGGAAATGATATAACTTTATTCCATGCTGTTTTTCTCAACTTTTATTCTATTTATAAAATGATTTTACTTTTGTTTTGAAAGTAAAAATTACTAGCGTAGCTACTCTCAACGTCTGACATCGCCTGGGAAAATTTAGCAAATTGACTTTCAACTGAAATCGTCTATGTAGGGTCTAAACCACCTCACCACAAAGCCGTCAACCAAGCATTCCGTACATCAAACTAAGTAACTTTACGCAAAAATTATTACTGGGAAACGACTTGTTTTTTAGGGGTGAAAAATCATGTTTTGTGGTAGAACTCAATGTAACGCACTCAAAACATTGTGCTGATGGATGGATTGAATAGTACGGGGGTCGTGAAAGTGTTTAAAGTAGAAATCTTACATTAAAAACTTGTATTTAAAAAAAAATGGAACTTTGACCCCCAATATCTCGGTAACTATAGAAGGTTCCCAGGTATGGTGTAGAACAAAAAAATGATCGTAATTTCGAGGAGAACAAGTGACTTTCGGTTTCGTTAGGAGGTGTTTTACACCCTTTATATTGAAACTCATTCTTTGATAGTTGTATGAAATGGCTATGTTGTGGTAAGCTTACGCAATTTGTCAATCTACTAAACACCCAATATCCCTAACTCCACATTTCAAAGATAATCTGGTTATTCAGTGGGTTAAATCGGTTTTCACAGAAAAATGTCTCGCAATATGTGGCAGTTTATACACAGTTGCACTCTTTAATCTGGTAACTTTGTTGGTGCACCTCGAAGGGAGCTCACGGCGGGATCAATTCCAGGTGCGCTGCGATCGCAGAGCTCTTTCCGCTTAAAATGAAAACTCACGCGAACGAAACACGTACATATTGTTTATAGGAGACACGTAGCTTATTTGGTGCCAAGCGTTCACCATGACGAGTAGAATGTGCTTAGCTCCTACAAACTTGATAGTAATCTACTTAAACGAGTCTAGCTGAGAATTTATGCACTTCATTCTAGCTCCCAATATGTTTTGAAGGTGGCGTTGTTCGTTCGTTTCCGGTCCGTGATTTGAACATGTCGACATTTAGGAAACATCTTCCTTATTGTCCTAACATGGCCATCGTGAGAAAACATTCGCTTCATTTTCCTCAGGTGAAGAAAGTACTGTGGGCCTACCATGACGTCTTAAAGCAGGATCGTTTTAATTTCGTGCCAGTGTGGGAAAGAGATGGCGCTAGACGTCCTCTATAGCTCCGTCTCTTACCCACACTGGAACGCGATTAAAATGATCCTGCTTTAAGACGTCATGGTAGGCAACCAGGTCTCCATTCGGATAACCGCGCAAAAAGATGCAACGTTTGCATGTTCGTCTCTTTTTGTCATTTACGAATAGGTTAAAAGTAAATGTTGTACCAACTTAAGGCGCCCACAGGAGCTAAACGCGAATTTTATAATGCAAGAAAGCATATGATTCAATGCAATAAACAAAACCAGAGAAATATATGATATTCTTCAGGATATATGCTAGTGTGATAGTGTTTTGAATGTGAATGAGGAGCAGCGATGGCCCAGTGGTGGCGGCCCCGACTTACGAACAGTAAGTCGTGGGTTCGAACCCAGGCAGGCGCATTACTTTGTGTAATTTATTTCATCACCGCTGCTCTCAAAACGGTGAAGGAAAACATCGTGAGGAAACCGGCATGTCCTAGAACCAAAAAATTCGAAGACATGTGACATCTACCAATCCGCACTGGGCCCGCGTGGTGGATTATAGCCCATTCCCTCTCATAAAGAGGAGGCCTGTGTCCCAGCAGTGGGAACATTAATAGGCTGATGATGATGATGATGATGATGATAGTGTTTTGAAAACATAATACAACAAATTTACTTGATAAAAAAATAATCACAAACTTATCTCTAAAAATTTCTTTTAACGAGTAAAAACCATACTAAAATACATGCGATCATTCTGATTTTTTGGCAAATAATTCTACAAGCAACATATTAGCATGATAGTTTTTTATTTTTTTTAGTCTAATCAATGATTTTATGTACATCGCAAAAACCACAAATTTCGCACTATTCGGGCCGCAGTGACTGACGTAACAACCACTTTGTATAGTGCAAGCTGATTAGAACTTTATTCTAACAGTACTTCAAACGAAGTTTGAACCACCACAAATAGAGTTGCTAATTTAGCTCCTGTACTCGTCTTAAGCTGTCAACCATGCAAACTTACAAAAACTTGATATATTTCTTAAATATATTTCTCGAGAATATCAACAAAAGGGGAACTCGTATTACTGAACGTTTCAGGGAAACAGGCGGCGTGACTGACGGCGCTTGACGCAAAGTGTTGTACCCTGAGATTGCTACAAATCGCTTCCTGTTATATTGACATTGTTCCTGCGTCAATGTTTTTTGTTCACATACTAAAATACCTTCATATGTGTCTAAAAACCAATATTGAAAGCGTTTGTGTGACGTGTGGTTATGTGGCGATGTTTCGTTTATTAAAGATTTTTTCTTCTCGTAATGTCGGATAGTAAAAGCTTTGGGTAAAGTGGAGTGATATTTATCGTTATTGTACCGCATGTAAGTGATTAATGTTTAGTTTTTTCTTATTTTGCGCGCCGTTATTCTACTTTGTTGCCAGGGTGGACTAATTACAAAGAAGCGTTGTTCCATATAAAAGCACAAACTTTTATACAGAACCGCGCTTTGCAAGTTTTTAGCAACATTCTATTTTATATAAGCTCGTAGTTACTCGCTGTGGCTTTTATAGCTTGTGTCGTCAAGCCAAAATAGCGAAGTGAACCCCCGAAATGATGCGTAACTATTGATAAGTTGCCAGGCCATCTTTGAACACAATCGTATCCATTTTGTAAGTTGCTTTTTCGAATATTGCACGATGTTCAGCGGATGGAACTGTCTTTTGTTTCATTTCCAACATGACATGGAATTCAAAACAATCGTGTTCCATCCTATCGTTCCACTCATCTTTCACTTTTTTGTGGACAAGCTTAGTTCTGTTTTTGTTCAGTTTCGTGGCTGTATTTTTGCGACATCGCATTTTTGGTTCTTTTGCGTAACCATATGCGTAACAGTCAAGGCATTTTCCCTTATGGTTTGTATATAAGAGTGATTTACACGCGAGTTTTTCCCACAACTCTACACACCCAGGTGGCTTACTTACTCGCTATTACGCAGGGATTTTACCTTAAGTCCGTATTACGATTTTATTCATAGTCATGAATAATTACCTACTTGCCTATAAGTACAGATATGCGTAGAAGCCTTCACTGGCGAAATAAAACGCTTAGGAGCTTTTGTCGCATCGCTGAACCTAAGCTACATCGAAACTACGTTGGAAAACGATTATTCGAACGGATAAAAAAGATCGATTGTGAGATTGCATTTATATAGAGTCCGTTGCAATTCCGTCGCAACGGTTATTTTCTTAGGCAATTCCGATTATCTTTGCGCGGCGAATCATTAGGGGCCATCCGAGGCTTAGCGCGACATTGCGGATTATGCTTCCATCTTGCAAAAGAAGATAGTTTTTAACTCCATCTTCCTCTAGATTATCTCCTTTATTAGGTCCGTGTTGTTCCTCGGCTATGTTTTATTATTTCCAAACTGTCAGCAATAATGTAGGGAACTGCTCTGAGGCGGCGTGTTATGACTGTCCCGTCGAGATATTGTTTGGCATTGAACTCGGATCTATTTCTGATGGAATGAGGGTTTTCGTACTTGTTTCCGTTTTCCTTTTTATACCCGGTCTCTGTTTTGGTTATATAGGCACGATTCTATCGGGAATTTATTTTATGTGATTTTTTCGAGGAAGCTGGACGATCCCAACGCTACCATACCGATTTAGATAAGAACTGGAACAGCTGTAGTGGCAGTACTTCTGGGATGTTATGGGAATGAAATATGCCAGTTTTTCAATATAGCACATAAATAGACCTGCAAAAATAAGTACTACACTTTTAAAATTTCAATTTTTTCTAAACTATAGAAGTTAGAATTTTAAAATAAAAAAAACGTTTCATAGCAATTTTTATCAGCTTTCTTCGAAACTATAGACAAAATTAAACTATCTTTCGAGTCCTTTTTGTTTCGAAAGTATATCCTCTGTACTTAAAAAGTTATTGCAATTTTAAAAGTGTGGTACTTATTTTTGCAGGCCAGTGTATTTTTAAATATTAACTAAATAAAAACCCATTTCCCTAATTGCACTTGCATTTAATTGTATAATTAACGGTCTCCCAGTAATAACGTCCGTGTTTTCACTGAATATATGAAGCTCGTTTACAACCGGCAAATTACGACTGACAGAATAAAAGCTATTGAAGACCGAAATGGTATCAAATCGGGTGTTTTAAACTAGTAACAATGGAAATTATATTGGGCATGAAACACCATTTATTTGAAGCTAGGTATTTGGTGACGATGATTCAAAAGCTTTCACCGCGTATAATTTATTATCATGTTGTGCTCTACTACCAGCTCTCTGCTCTATAAATAAAGAGTAAGCACTTAAAAGCTGTAGAGTGTTTGAATAATACTATTACGAAAGAGAAATAGGTATTACAACAACCTTTTACTTGGAAAGCCTCTAATAATTATGATATTAACACGAATATTTGAAATTTGACGTTTGAATTTGAAGCTCTACTTGAGAATTTTGATATTAATATTTAATATGTATTGAATTTTCTGTTTATTTCCTCACGTTATTAGTAGTCTCAACTTCGGGTTTGTGTTTCATTTCAACGTTATTTTAGGTTTTTTTTTCGAGGACATTTAGTTTCAAACTTACGGCAAGATTTTTACAACCGATAATATTTAAACCTATTATCATTCATAATCGAACATATTATCTTCACTGTCCTAACCCGAAACAAGATTCAAATCCGATACTTGATTATCTATTCTGGACAAGAAAGTCTATTATCCCTAAATTTTTTCTTAGTAACCCTTATAATTCATTCGAAAAGTTATAAATATGTCCTCTTTCTACAAAAATATTGTCCATTTTGTGTTAGTAGTTACCGCCAATCTACTAGGTAAGGTATTCGTAAACTAACATTCTGGACTATGTTATACTCCTGTATACAGTTCCCAAGTTCCCGGATAATATTGCACTTGCATGTACTATGTAGTTATGTATCCACTCTCATATAACTATTGTATATGTAGGAAGGTTTATGTTAGGGTTTATAGCTGTTCCCGAGAGGCCTCAGGACTCAGCAACCAAATCCTTTGGTTGGTTGAATTTTTTTTGTATAATATCAGCATATACTGTATACCCTAAGAGACTCGTATCTCTATAACCCT
The DNA here is from genome assembly GCA_963853795.1 of Xestia rhomboidea. NCBI lineage: Eukaryota > Metazoa > Arthropoda > Insecta > Lepidoptera > Noctuidae > Xestia > Xestia rhomboidea. The sequence goes on from OY970764.1 coordinate 11,962,826, forward strand.
TCTTAAGCCCGCGGAGCACTTATGCGCTTGTCTGCTCCAAAACTTATTTACATTGAATAATACATATTAGCGTATGAACAAAATTACAAGTGTTGTGGATAAGAGCACATCTTTGAGTTAGAACTTCTAAAGCGAAGTAAGGTGACCCCAGTCAATGAGCCTGCTACTAAAGGGGATACGGGCGTCTACATATCTAAGGCGGGCCTTCAAATAGTTTAGGTCTTTTCTTATACACTTTTAGTCTAGATCTGTAACTACATTTACTTAGTCGAATTTATGCGTAAGTCTGCGTATTCAGAATACTTACTTTATTACGGCTGCGTCTGCGACAAAACCCGCTTGTAAATTCCTTAGTTTTTCGAGCTATAAAGTGTGGTTTTAATTCAGAATCCATTCTGAATTTGTACAACATTTTATCTAAAACCATACAGGGGCGTCATTAAAACACAAATAGAGTTTTAAAGTAAAATGATACTAATCTCTTTATAAAACCGGCTTTCATTATGTTTTGTTGGGAAAGTTATTGATCGATATTTTTTCTGTTGGAGTCAGGATTATGTTTTTGCATATTGTTTTTAATTGTGTTTTCTTTCTTTTCAGGTAAGTTTCAATAGCCTCAAGCATAAACTAAAGTGAACATGGAAAAGTTGTAAATAAGGTAGGTGTTCGTGCATTAAAACAATAAGAATAAATTCCTTCTCATAGTTTTCTAAGGTGAAAACCTTATTCTTGGTAAATATCGCGGAAAGTTTTTTTTTTGATCATGTTGATACATTTACAAAAAACACGAATATAACGTAGCACAAGACTAATTTAATCTTCACTCCTACAACCGCAATAAATCACTGAAATAGTCTTATCGGAACGTCGCCGTCGCCGACAAAAAATAGCTTTGACATCCGACATGGTAACTCGCTTAGGACGTGAGGTCTTTATTACATTTCGCACTAAATATCATGGAGGAATACTGATCTTGTTTGTCTTACGCGACGCCGGAGCTACTAACGCAATTAAACATGGTAGCTGGCAAGCTATAAAATGAATAATTCGGCCTTTGATATGACATCACAGGTCGTATATTTAGTATAGCCGTGAGATGGCGACGATCGATCGCCTGCCGCTGCCCGTGTCACCTTCGCCGAACAGAATTCCGTCTACTAAGCAGTAAAAATAAATGACGGCAAACAGGGTTGGGTACGTACTAGGTAGTATGTACGACGAAACGTTAACAGGACGATTATACGAGGCCATCGAGCGCGTAGGTACTTGAGCGATCCCGGACCACTCCGGTCGCGTACCTAATGACGGGTCACACATTTAAATAGGCGGTCTGTTCCCAACCGATCGGTTATTCCAATACAATAGGTACGCTCTTATGGAATTCATTCGTTTCAGGATTTATGTTTGTGCGTGCAGGACCTCGCGCGCTTGCAGCAGGGCTTGTGTGCACAGCTAACGCGCTACATTACGTAGAGTAGGTCGTGCTGATTTATTCTGGACCTGCATAACACTAGTCGTCGCTGTAATGCAGCTATACGCAGCTACATAGTATTTTATGTCGGTACGCCTTACCTATTCCCGTTTCCAATTGTACCCGGCTAGGTGATGTGAATAAGTAAGTGTGTTGCTTACATTTGCGGCCATAAAGTCAGCACTTTGATACATAGTGTTTTATTGTACTACCCACCAACGCCATGTTATGAGAAGCCATTTGTTAATGTCGAATAGAGATGTTTAATATGTTTTGCAAATAGCTTAGGCGTGTTGCCAAAATGTTAACAGAATAGGAAACTTATCCAAACCATGCAGACGCACAACTTCTAACTACTTACTGTAAATAAATGCACGTACTTTACTCTATTTTGTTTAGTCGGAAAATGGTCTGCTTCCATTCGGTCATTGCCTTATTTTCCCAACAAAAAGGCTCATCTTAAAATGTAGATTAACTTCCTCCCAACAATGTCGCTATACAAGCGACTAAATAACAAGCTTTGTATATTTGTAAGATCAGCTGAAAATCAAAATTTACAAAAAAATGTCGATTCATTTCAAGATAATGAATGGAGTTTAGCAATTCATTGTCCGTGGAAAATAATTAACTGGCTGACTCGACATAAATCGAAGCATCCCTGCCTGCAAGTCCGAAGATTATGTAAAGTTTTAATCCTCCTGTTGAGTACACCTTTGTGTCAACGGAATTAAGAGTAATCTTACGCCGTTTAGATCTCGTGAAGAGGTTTGGTTTCAAGAAATAATTTTAATTTAAAAGTAGCAAGCACTTCACTTGATTTGTTGTAGTCGCTTGAGATAATTTATATAAAGCTAACAATCCTTTTAGCGTGTACATTATAATATGGGCGGTGCAAGCGGGCAGCGGGAGTTTAGCGCGGTCGTCATTGTTTTCAGGCGGTAATTTATATTGTGCTTTAGGAAATTAGCGAAGCGGCCGCCGCAGGCTCAGGTGCCACCGCGCGCCATTACCGACCAGATTTCCTCGCAGATCTCGCGCTGCTAAGACAAGTAATTTGTTGTGTAATTATTACAGCTCATTAAAAATGTATTAACTACGCTCCCTTTATTTAATTTCACAAACAGACGAATTTGTCGAGGTTTGTTTTGTAGCACAGATTTCAGACATTCATCTACCTACTGTGTACCGTTCGGAAAAGTTTATTTGTAAATGAAAAAGTTAATTCAATTATATCGGTCTGATGAATAATGACTCATTAATTAGTGAACTCTAGCGTGAGCATGTTCTCTGTTATTAACTGTTTAATGTTGGTATCAATTAATCGATATTAAAAACTATCTGCGAACCAGCTCATTGCTGATGAAATGAACAGAATTTACTTTGGCGTATTGTGTTCGCTGTGAATGGTAGGGCATATAATTGTGTGCGCAATTTCAGTAAATCATGGAGAAATCATGGAGCGTCATTGAATATAATTAGGTGCTATTGAAAGGTGGGAGGGAAAATTAAGTCTCCGGTACTCGTGATTTTCATAATTTAATTCGCCAGGCTATTAAATTCCATTTTGGGATATGGAACAACTTCATAGTCATATACAGACCAACGTTAGACAATGTTTGTAAGTCTGAAAGAGCACACTGCGATTACAAAGACTTGCGGTTTGTAAACGAGGTATAAAAAACTTCATAAAATAATATGTCCGCCGGTTGTTTTCGTCGTGTAGGGTGTATTGTATGCCGGCTGCCGTTTTGCAAAATTTCAGCGCGTTTTTAATGCGAATCTCTTTTTCCGCTTTTAGCGGTAATGGTGTCAGCCTCCGAGTTTTCCCCGGCAACCATTTATAACGAGTTTTAATCGCGACACGGAAATTAGTTATATTACGCGTCTATCCGCCCGCCGACTATATTATATGGTTATTAACTCAGACACGAGTCACGGGCCTGAGGGTGCACCCTAAATGAAACACGATAATTACGCCACTTTGATAAAAACGACGCTCAACTTCTGAAGCGGGCTATCCAATTAATAATTTCGTACCTGAAAATACGTTTATTATTCTACGATAAAACTGAACTGCAGTATTATTTTCCTGGAAGCAATAATGCGGATAAATGGAGCCGATTTTTCTATCAAATATTCTAGACGTCCCCAGCGTATGCAAGCAGGTCACATCATAGTGGAACTGGTTTAAGAGATGTAATGTTATGTGTAGGTTGATACTACATATTAAACGTGCCGACTATTTATTTATGTTACGGTAAATATATATAAAATAAATAATAATTATAAAAAAATTACCGTCATTCCCGGCCGTCATTTTTAATAATTATTATTTATTAGTTAGATTGATTGATTTGATTATTATTAATTATTATTTATTTTACCTAGAGTCGAGGTAAAAGTAAGAAATTGATAACTTTTATCGGTGATTATTAATAATTTAACCTTAGTATCGATAAATGTAATAAATAAACGCTTTAAATGCAGAAAAATGCGCGTTTGTTGTAATTCTAAGTGATAATGCACGTACGAACTATGTTTATTTTGCGGTTCATAATTGTCGGAGTTCCCTAATTTTATTACTGCGACTAATTTCGACGTAGCGCCCGCCGGCCGCTGCCGCTGCCGCTCGTGCATAGTTCGTCACAGTTCTGACCTAACCTAACCTATTTGGTCGGAGTGGTAATTCACTCGCTTTCTAGACCCCGCCAACCCCCTCGAACTTAACCTGTCCGAGTCGGGGTGCCACAAGTCCCGAGCTCGCTTTGCTCGCTCTTGCGGGATATGTTCTCCTTTTAAAGTACAATCGATTTTGCATGCAAAAACGGTGGTATTATAAATAAATACCTACTGGACATATGACTTAGAATCTTATTTTATTACTTTTACCAACGAGCGTAGTGAATTATTAATAATAACTGCTAAAAGTGCTCAATTTCCATTTTATATTCACATTTACCAAATCATGAGGTAATTAATAATGACCGGAAATTATTAATAATTTTAATTAATCACATTTACCGTAACATATACATATATAGGTACCAACGTGTAATTTGTAAATAATAAAACTTTTACGGTAAAACTCATTTATTTTATGTGGGTTTTTTAATGTTCAGCATGGAGTACACACAGAAAAAGTTGTTTACCTTGTTGTAAGACATGCTCTTGAATATGTACTCGCCGTAAAAGAAACTCGTCCCCAAAAACATCTTGGCTTTCGCTACGAAGTCGAGATGTATCTCGTAGCGACCCTGTGTATAAAATCACGTTTAATTTTATGTTTACGACAGTTCTCCGAAATTAGTTGATACTTATCTGAAAATCTTACCTTGTTAACTTTGCAATTCTTAGTCAAATTGAACGAATCAACAAGAATGGGGCCCAAAACAAAATGTTCGCAGGGTTTGTTCAGAGCATAGTTCCATAACTTTTTTGTAACATTGTTGCTTCTTGTACTAACCACAATTTTGGCCTGTTTAAAATGGAAATTAGTTACTGAAATATGTAGTAAGATATAAACTTTTTTCTGAAATTTTAATTAAAATACCTACCGAGGTAGCCGGGCAATCCCTGGGAAAGTCCAGCAGGAATACTACGTCCGACATATTTTGTGAATTTTTGATTTCAAACTTGCCACAGTCTGCCTGTTTGGGACCTTTACATTCTTCAAACTTTTCCCATCCCATTAGATATGGACCCTGAAATAATAACACAAGGGAACGTATAATTAAAACTATCTGCTCACACTCCATTTGTACCTTCGTGGTATTATCTTTGAGACTATAGAAGACTACTAAAGTAAATTGGGAATTCTGAATATATTCCAAATCGAGTTCGATTTACTTTCTTCAATCGCCCTCACACTCCAAGCTTTTGCTATAATGAAAATTGCATGTTTTTGGAGCCCCAAAATCTTAGGATAAACAAAAATCCGACAGACGATAGGATTTGGCGGTAATCAGGTGTGAATAGATTTCTGTGAATGACGGATCATTGAGGTGAGCAAACGTCTGGGAAAGCGGATATTCCTTTGTTCAAACTGTAGTCGTCACGGTTGACTAAATCAATGGTATCTAGGTTGCTGAAGAATAGTTTTCTATGTAATTAATTAGTTAACCCGCCCTGCTTCGTTCGGGTTTTACAACATGAAGAAATCGAGACTAGTAATAAGTATTTTAAAAATAATTATTTTTCACATAAACCTTCCGGGATGAATTCTCTGATAATATTGAAAACCTTTTTCAAAATCTGTTGTGAAGTTTAGAAGAACAACGCACATGTAGTCGTACATACAGGCAAGAAAAGTAACTTTCATTTATAGTATGCCAAATAATCCTTTGAGATCGCAAAAAGCCAACCACCCATTAGTAAATGTTCATGTCGTTCAAAGTCGAAATGCTCGATGGTTGTATTCCTCTGAATAGCCTAGTATAGTATCGAAATTCTCGTTAAATATTGCTCTAGATCAAAATACACTTGTTCATTGGTACGGAATCTCCTCGATGGCTTTATACGCAGTCAACGCACCGTCGGCTTAACGCCCTCAAATGCTGTCAAGAAAAATAAAATATAGGTGTGCCGGGAACGGCGCGGTTAGCTCCGGGGATGGCGGGACAAGCTGGGAGCCACGATACCGCGTCGACAAGTATACGTGCCGATGTGCTAATAGTAAACCGTTCCCCAGGCTGAAGTAAATGTCGGTGGAAATACCACCGAAGCAAATCTGCCGGGGCTAATACTGATAAATATCGGTATCCCGAGATTCAGCTATTACCTATACACTAAGAAGGTACCTACTAACATAGTGTCGGGGGTACGCGCGAATGTACTTGTATCTCCCAGGCCCCCGACAGTAGGTTCGGGGGGTTTTTTAGTTGGTTAGAGTCCGACATAACCCTCCGCTTGCCCCAGACGGAGGGTGGATCCATGAGGATTTCCCCACTGTAAAAAAGGTACTTACATAGTTCTTGGGGTCTGTTTGGCCTATTCCTTTAATAATTAATGAGAAAAATATTAAAACAAGAACTAGACACTGCAGTGCCGACGTACGGCACGTTTTGCACATGACGTGCTTTTGAATAGTTTTTCAAAGTAATAATACTAGAATTATTGATAATTATTGTAATTCTATTTAAAAACATCGCCATTAAAAATGTAATTTCCGGAGATCCGTACGATTGACGATAATTACGCACCCGCGGATATTGAATAACGAAGGAGAGATGTAATCTGATAATGTTAAATGATTATTCGGCTCACATTTTCTTTGTCCCACAAGGCAAACTGTTTACTCGAATTATAGTGTCTGTGTATAATGCGCAAAGGAATCATATATTGGAATTAATCACGAGGGGTCGTTACCGGGAGCGTGGCTCCGGCAATCATTAGTGCATTTTATTTCACGAGCCGCGCAGCTTCGCTCAACTTCGTAGGTGGCTTAATGCGTTTTCCCATTACCTGTCACTTCTACCATATACAATCCTTTTAAGCTTAACCCTTTATTGTTTTCATATCGGAGTGTTTCATTATTTAACTACACATTCGTGTCAATATGTTACGCTGTATTGTATAATACATCGTGTACAGATTACATTAACACAGTATAATGTAATTTGTATTGAATTTCAATATTCAGCAACTAATGAAATGATTTCGCACCTGAGCCTGATTTGATTGAATTGCTAATATAAAACATTCTTGTTATGAAAAAATGGTATTTCAATTTTATTTTCGATTGAAATGTTTGTCTTAATATTGAACAACTTAATTTATTTGATTGCTTCGATGGAATAATGCAATCAAAGTGTTGTATGTCAAGTACGTTTAAGTGTCGGTACTGGTGGTCGACATCGTCGAACTGTTCTTGTGCAGCGAGCACTAGCTTAGTTGAGTGGTTTGCTCCGCCATTTGTTATACGAAACTAGATACCAGTGAGTGCACTCGGTTCGGCGGCTATATCTGAGTCTTCCCGCAGACCCTCGACCTCTCTGTTTGCCAGCTTATGTGGCGATCGCTGGGCTTAGTCTAAATTGCAATTAAACGAACTTGCGCTTTTGCTCGTTCGCCGCTACGTTATTGAACTGTTTGTAGCTTGCGGGTGTGAGAAAATAATTTTGAAACAGAGAAAACTATTTTTTCCACTTTGTGGAATCTATAAAACCTCGACGCTCTGTCAGCAGTTTGAGAGATATTATGTTTTCATGGACACTTTCGCGACTCAATCTTTAGAAATGGCTCGCACGATAAAGTGTAGGAGAATGTCCTTCTGACCTATTCGCCAGTTCGTAAAGAAATCGTGTCGTCATCTTTCGTTCTAAGTATCTTGCGAGATGGACATTACGGAGTGTGTGCGGACTCTATATGTTCGTGAGGTAATTTAGTCAAATCGATTCACCGTGTTACGTATTCTACCGGCGGCAGGTTTAATAACGTCTTTGATAAAGACGTGTATTCGGGACGGGTTGGATGAATGTGAGGCCCTAATATGCTTCGCCTCCGTCGCGCCGCGCCGTCGACCGCTGTCGGCGCCGCGTATGGGTTCCACCGTCATACCCGTTGCCGCAGCTCTCGCCCATTCATATGGATAGTGCGGCATAGTTTACATATTTTGATGCGCGGCCGCTTTAATAAAGCCATTAATTTTAATAATGCTTCGCTCACACGTTAAACATTCGTGGTCGCGTTTAATAGTTTCCCCCTTACCTACACCATGTTACGAGAGTAAGTTATTAGATGGCTGTTTAATTAATGTCGTGTAAATATTTACATTATGTCAGACGTTTATTTGAGACGAGTTGGAGAGATTGACGAAAAACTGAACTCTATGTAGCTATATAAATAATAATTTTATTTTGAAAGTAATTAGTCTTTCGCTGAATATAAATTAGATGTCTGTTTTGATAGATATGATTACGTAGGTACTTTAATGAGATACTTCTAAGAAAAAACTCGTATAAAGTGGTCGGAGGTCGTTAGGTTTCAGGTGTGTCGTCGTCGTGTAGATGTATGTCAATCAAATGTGCTTTGTCGATCAGTGTGCGATCACTTACACTCCCGGGCTGCTCTTTGACTCTCGCTAACGATCTCGTGCGTCGAACTCCTTATCTAATCTTTATAAGCATGACGAATGACAGTTTCCTTGTTCTATCCTGCATGATTATGGGTAAGAGTTTTAACGACCGTCAGTTCGGGTCGTAACGAAAAATGTTTATGATCATAAAAATTCATGTGTTTGACTTTGGCAGCGGATATTTTCTCCACCGCAGCTTTATTATTGTAATATAATTTCAGACTTTCATTTGAATATAAATTAAATTATCTTATTAATATTTATCTACTTAATATAGACTTCGATAAATTCAATATGATCTGAAAAAGTTAAGATAGAAATGGTATTAGAATGGTATTCGTGGAAAGAAAATTTATAATAATGAAAAAAAACAAATAAGTTTTTCAAGAGATCCATAGTGAAAATGTGATCAAATCAAAGAAGATGGATCCATCAATCAACACAATTTGCAGTAGCTACTCATATAGCTAATTATGATGATGTGGGGTGTACTTAACAAAATGCCGATATAAGGAGTTGATTATAGTGCACTAAAGCACTTACGAGAGCTCGAAGTGTGATGAATGATCGTCTCCGGGCGTCGGCAGCAGTGGCAGCGGTGTGGAACACTGCGCGCGCCGCCGCCGCCGCCGCTGCTCACAATATGATTGATAGTGCTTTATGTTACATCAAATTACTTCAACCATATCCTTTATATTGATATTAAATTCTAATACCCTAATATACCTAAGCTAGATCTAACGATATTAAGATGATAGGTATTGATTCAAGTTCAAAAGGTTCAACTTCAATTTAAACTTAATCGCCTTACATTATCTGGCAAAAAATGTACCTTGAAAGACTAAACGCCCGCCGTCCGAACTTGTCTCGTACTTGACCTGACTTCACTGTATAACTCGATTGTCTGATAAAAGTCAGTTTGAGTTTTGTTAGTACTTTATTCCCAGGCGATAACACAGGACCTTTGCCATTCCCCTGAGTAAATACGTTATTAGCTGTAGCTCATACACTTACGGGAAATATATGACCGCGTTAGTACAGTAGTTGTTGCTTGTTCTGTGAGTGTTGTGTAGTGCGTGGCTCACGCACCTCAACGGCGGCACTTGAGCAAACAAACGAACGATGCGTAAAATGGAGTCGATGCGCTGAATCGCACCTATTTGTCTTACTTTATTTTCTTCGCATAGACCTCGTTCTATTTTGATTAACTCATTTATTTTCGAAATGGAAGTGTACGAGGAGTGGACCCTCTTGTGACTTTCCCGTTGAGCGAAATTACCCAAGTCGGTGATGTTTGCAGTGCGAACGTGTTGAGTGTTTGGCTCCCTCACGACTATTAACTTTTTGTTGCTACGAGCTACCGACCGGTTACTGTCACTTAATACCTTTCTCTGAAACTACGCAATACTACAATATCAAGCTTCCTTTTCAACAAAAAAGTGTTTTTCCACTCTCGATCATTTAATAAAATCTTTACACATATTGGTAGGTCCTTACTAGGTGACACGTGAAATATTTTCGGAATTCCAAATTAGATATGCGATCGTGTTAAGAACAGAAGATTGGTTCACAGAAAAAAAGACAAAAGGCAAGATAAGTCGGCGGGAGATATTTTCGTCGTATCTGTACGACACATAAATACGTGAAGATATTCACCTAACGCTGTGCAATATCGTTATAGAAGTTAGCTTAATTCCATCGACTATTGATACTCGGTCGTCAAAGACGGTTGCCGAGCCACGGGCGGGCACTTTGCCCGTAGTTGTAACGTATCTCGTTAATTCAGGTGGCCACATAGCATGCTATAACCCACCTAAGCGCAAGCTGTTTGGTCACCTCTATTTAGAACATTCCGGTGTTAACCTCGGGAATATCGAAATAGCTATCATTCCTGTACCTGTGTGGCTATCTCTATATTGAATATACCCTTAGACATTGATATGTACGTACAGACGTACGCGTAGATCGGTAGATAGATATATGTAGGGTTGTGCTAATGGGCGTGTTGTATACGTATACCTCCCGTGGTGTTATATACACGTGTGATTAGGTACTATACTTACCTATGCGTAAAACCTGATCAAGCAACTCAATTATCGATATTGGTTAAGGTCTTGTTGTAGATATATATCAGACTAGCTGTTGCCCGCGGCTTCGCCCGCGTGGAGTTGGGTAATTGGATGAAAAGTATTCTACTCGTATGTGTTAATCGAGGTTTTATACTACCTGTGCGCAAAATTTAATTTACCCACTTAGGGGTTGAATTTTGGAAAACGCTGTTATACGTAACTCATTATTTTTGCCGCCCTCGATTCATACGAAATTTCATGCAAATATATCCAAGGAATAAAAAGTTTCATACAAACTATTATCCCCTATTTCACCCTTTTGGGGGTTGATTTTCGAAAAATCCTTCCTTAGTTAGGTTAGTTAGTTAGGTTAGTCCTTAGGATGCCTACGTCATAAGATGAATACGTGTGCGAAATTTCAAGATTCTAGCTCTAAGGTTTTGGCCTGTGCGTTGATACATCAGTCAATCACTTTTGCCTTTTATATATATAGATAACAGGAAGCGGTTAACACAAATAATATTTCTTGGAAAGCTTAGAGAGTTAGTACAATAAAAACATTTCACCGGAACACTAGGGATTTCTTTAATTAGTAGTGTAATTATACTAGGGTATATGATATTGTTGAACAAATTCACAACAAGATATTTAATATTCATGCTTTAGAGAAAGATTACATCGATAGACGACTGAACATAAAATCGTACCTATGTATATCCCATATCAAGCCTCTATTTCAAGAGTAATTTTAATAACTAGGGATCATAATTCAAAGTTCGTTAATAGCTACTAACGAAAAAAAAAACAATTCAAAAACAGAAGAGAAAATGGTACTTAACTATTTTATATTTTCTACTTTATATAATAATTTCCTGTTTTTTAAGAAGAATCTCGTGTTAGAGCTTATTCACACTGAAACGTAGAAAAAGAGGCGCGAAAACATAAATCCTTTTATGATTGTACAAAAAACAAACGTATCTCATATAATATCCCACATGACGTTCTTTTAAAAGGCTTTACGGTATGACACATGTAAGACTTATGACGAAAAACTCCTACCTAGTTAAAGAATAGCGGCCAATTGCGATCCGGATCGCGCACAGAGGGTTCCGTCGGTTTAGTGAGAATTTTCTTGGGTTAGTAATTTATTTTTATTTTTTTATTTATTATTCAAAAATGGTAAGTAGACTTATAAACCAAGCCCCACAAAACCGTTGCAATAGTTTGACTGTGGGGTCGGTGAGTCTCTAAACACTCATACTTAAACATAAAACTAAATGTGAATAATAAGATAAAATTAAAGTTTATTGCCAACTACATAGCCTTGTTAGTATTAAGTATTATTAACAATGGTGCTTAGGTACTAGGTTGTTGTTGTTACTATCTGCAATAGTAGCACCTATCTATGGACATTAATTGCTAGCGTTTACGGTTCAAAATGTACTGTCCCATGATAGACAGCATAAGATTAGTAATCGACTTCCGCTATCACCCTTTGAGAATTGAACCCTAAAAGGAATATGTTATATTAAATCAAAAGTGAGTGCAACGTGTTGTCAAACTCAAACTCAAAGCATTTATTTCAATTAGACCATTACGGGACTTTTGAAAGTAAAAAATCCAAAAAAAACAAAGCTACAGTCCCAGTCACAAGACATAATAACTTGAGAAAGAACTGTAGTTGCCCATTCCCTAGCGTAGATCTCTATGGAGAAGAACGGGCAAGAAACTCCATGGACACTCTTTTAAATCAAAATGTGGTTACAAAATCTTGGTTACATCATTAATTTTGAGATTATACATATATGTGAGAACATTGTAGAAAGACGTGCACATTAAGAGCGTCTAGAGTAAAAGATTAGATCAACAATTTAAAAATAAAGTAATTAAAATGAACCGTGGCAGCTAAGAGATGACCAGTCTCAACTTGAAAACAAACTGTTTATGTTCGGTCTGTTATAATCTAGCCGACAGACACCGTTTGTTATCTATGCACACTATGGCTATTTGGACTAACTATTCTCGAGAATCTTGTGAGCCATGCGGCCATGCCAAAGCTTTGGAATGTTGAAAAGACGTGAAATAAATACTGTTTGAATAAAACTAGCGACTCGTGGCTAAATAATATTAGCCGCTCCGGTCGATATTCACCTAGGTTGGTACGTGGATGGGTGGCCTCGAACAGCTAAGCTGTTGTTCCTGGCTGTCTTATGTAGATCTTTGACAGTCGTTACCTGGTATTCAGTGAGCTGAAAGTCTGACAACCATTCTTACCAAGGTGTATCGTATTACCCAGTACCTACTAACTGGGTTGTGGAGGTCAGATAGGCAGTTGCTTCATGTAAAATACTACTATTCAGCTGGATCCGGTAAGACTGGAAGCCGCCCCCAAAATAGTTGGGAAAAGGCTAGGCATATGATGAAATCTTTAGCGACATCCAAATAATCTGCATTTTTTGGACAAAAATAAACAAATGTTTATCGCGGGTGTCGAAGAACGCAAAGGCCATGAAATGATACTTCATAAGTCATAAGTCATTTATTCGTTTGTCTAAAGCTGGGTCCAGACGTGTATAACGCGTAATGTAAGATTATGTGTAATTTAGCGTCAACAGTGTGGACGGACTGCACTGCGAGCGCCTGTCTTCGCGCTAAAAACCGACAGCCGATCAAGGCGAGCGCCGCGCGTCGCAAGCGTTACATGTAATGCTCGTAGTGCCGTCCACACAAATAATTCGCGTTACATTTCACGATACATTACATTACGCGTTACACACGTCTGGACCCGGCTTAACATACCCCCGAATACTGAAACGTCACTCAAAATTTAAGGGCTGCTTAACATTTGAGCAGCTCCTAAACTTTAAATTTCGTATGGCCAAACGTCACTTCTGAGTATCTGTTAAATATAAGTGTTACTTAAATTTTGAGTGACGTTTCAGTATTCGGGGCATAGGTACAATAATAATGGTATTAAAGGCAATAAAGAATGCGCTATGTTATGCCAGAGAGCGTACAAATGTTTGATAAAAAAAAAAAAAACAATTTAATTCAATTTGGAAATCAAGGCAATAATAAAATTAAATAAACCTGGTCAATAAAAAAGAAAAAAGCTATCAATTATAAAGAATCTCATACTAAAAATTAATTAATAATAAATAACAATCGAAATCAATGTCAATAGAAAATAAAATAAAAAAATCTAAATAATACAAAAATTAAAATGTCAATACATTACGTCATGTCAGACTGATTACAAATAATTACACAATGCTTTACGCAATGCAATGTTTATTTACTTCTTAAGATAAACTGCTGTATAAACATAGCGCGCCTATTAATTCTCTTTCAAAGCTAAAAATTAATTGTACATATTCATACAAGCACAATAGGGATGATGACTGACTAAAAAAAATATGATTCTGTTTATTCCGTCAGTTAGATTATCGAAAAATATTGGAAACGTGTTTTTTGTTTTATCAAATTAATAAAACTTGAAGAAGACGAAGATAAAACGTGTCAAAGATTGTGACGTCACATTTGAGTAAAAAATGTACTCAAATGTGACGTCACACGAGTTTTCAACGAACTGAATCGTGTTCATTTTTTGTTTACGTGAAAAAGAAAAAATATGTGTCCAATATTTTTTGGAAATCTATCAGACGGACTAATTAGATTTTTTTTTGTCATCTACCCTATTAATATAAGCTCAGTAATATAAATAATGTTATTAGTAATGCGATACAATTGCCAGCTGCAAATTTTGATTAATCTCGTTTAAATATAATAATGATTGTTCACAAAAACATTAATTAATAATATGTTAAAAACCTAATGACTTTGTAAAGGGAATTTTAAACATTCAAGTTAGGTATGTAAATAAAATGTATATTGAAAATGTGATTGAGAGAACGCTTATTAATATCTCTTGTGTCTATAAGATTTGAAAAGTTATTATATTAGATTGAAATAAATATCGAGTGTAAAATAAACTTGGGGAAGAAAAGTTAATTCTAGCACTTTTGAACGTATCCATTCCTTTATCTACACGTGTGCTAAAAATAAACACTTTACGAGACCCTTTTGGGGTTTTATTACCTACTATTCACTTTATAAAGCTATGTACATTTTTTTTTATTTTACGAAGAGATGACTTGCGGTGTTCATTCATCTTGATCTATCCCGAAATGTCATATGCAGAGTTCCTCTGGACGGATTTTTCTTAAACTTCGGAAAAGACAAGTCGAGCAAAAGATCGACGCTCACGAATTCTGGAGAAAGAGGATTTGTGCATCGACTCGACTTACAAAATGATCCCTGCTTCCTGCCAACTTAGTACAGGGTGTAAATAGACTCTTCACGAAGCCAAGCACCAAGCATTCTGTACATCAAACTAAGAAAACTAGGCAAAAATAATTGCTGGGAAATGCCTTTTTTTTGAGGTAATAAATAACGTTTTACGGTAAAATTCAATATAACGCACTCAAAACATTGTGCTGGTGGTTGGATTGAATGGTGTGGGGGTCGTGGAGGTGTTTAAAGTAAAGTTATATATTAAAAACATGTATTTCAAAAATAACTTGTGAAAAAGTTGGAACTTTGTCCCCCAATGTCTCTGTAATTTCAGCTCAATCGGTAACCGGGAAGTGGATCAAATTTAACTTGCAAGATTTGATTACAGACATCGGGACAGGTGAAACTAAACAAAATCTTGTAAAAAGTTGGAACTTTGACCCACAATATCTCCGTAACTAGAAGGTTCCCAGGTATGGTGTAGAACAAAAAAAATATCGCAATGATGGGGAGAACAAGTGCTTTTCGGCTTCGTTAAGAGTATTTTTACACCCTTTATACAAGTCCATTCGATCAACAAAATTATTTCGTTTTACTAAAATTGTGACGAAGCCATTCTTTGTTGGCATTATTATGAAAATAACATCGAGAGTTTGGTCGAAATTTACAAACTTCCAAAGAGTTTTCGTAGTTTACTAAGCTGGCGTTCTATTTGAATTTTTAATGAATGCTCTGGCTGGATTTTGTCAATGGATAAAAAATTGCGGCAGCTAACTTGACGTCGTAACACTCGTAACCTCTTATTCAGACCTAAAAAATCACAGTAACTTTCACGTAATCAAATAGTAAAGTTGGCTTAGTTTTTTTGACGAATGTCTCCCAGTTTATCCCTGAAATAAAGAGAATAAGATAGTGTTTTAGCAAAGTGTACTACAGGTAGGGAAACGAAACATATTTTTGTAAGATGAAAAGCAAAAAGTGTGTCTTAAAACTGTGATATAACTCGCACCGGGCACCAGAGATGTGATATTTTCAAGATCCCTTTGTAGACGTTAAAGAAAATAGGCAACATTTTTCTTTTTATGTCATGCGTATTATTTTTCTGTTTCTCGTCACTACTGTCTTAGTGAATTCTGAATGTTATGCGGACAATATACTGCTGTTGGAGTAACACGATGTAAAATTGAATTCACACGGAAGCTTGTCGTAACATTCGTCGGGTGTACGCTGTACGGTACGCTGCCTACAGCTGCATGTATATTTTTATTCTAATTTCAACCACTCCTCGGTTCCGTTTCATCTTCATCCGGATTTGCGGCTCTTTCTTGAGCCAAGTTGATCCATTGCGCAAATTGTGTGAATCATGCCGGCTGATAATGGGCCTCGGATTGATCGTGGGCCTATTGAAGGCGGAACGAAGTTTTGAGAGTGGTACTAATTCGCGATGTGGCGGCGGCCGGTACGTTTTGTAAGAGAACCTTTCTCTATCGGCATCTGCAGCCCAAACTTCATTTACATAATTAATCTGTGTCCGCCGAGCGTGTCGACCGGCGGCCTCGCCGACCCGCCTCCATTAAATAACGATATCACAAGAGGCGTTTGTTCACATGTTAATCAACATACCATTTTATTTGAATCACATTTAAAAATGTTGCTAGCGGAAATGTTAACCCTGCCTTATTTTGAAAGCGCACAGTAGATAGTTTTAATTAAAATTTATATATTATATTACATTCGAGTAATTGTGAAAAGTGACATAGCATTTCAAACCATGTTCAAGGTAGAAAATACAAACGAAAAACAACATTTGTTTTAAAACATATTATTTGCTTTTAGCTAACCTAGTCTAGATAACAGACTTAAAGAAAGCTTCAAGATAAAATCTCTTTATGAATCTATAAACGCACTAGAGAACGGAATTTAATTTAGGTAATGGAAAATACAATACGCCTTATAGATACGAGAAGAGGTTTATTTTAGAGGATAGAAGATAGTGAGCGTAGCTATTGTGTAGTGTTGTGCTCACATAGAGCAGGAAGGCTGCCCGGCTGGCATACCGGCCCGTGTCCCGTGCCCGCTCCATGACGAGGGCGCTTCAATTAAAACTGTTCAAGTTTGTTTAAATGTTTCTGTCAGCCCATCGCCGACTAAGAGTTACAACGCTACAGATTTCACTGTAAATTAACAACAAATACTTCCTCCATTCTTGGATAATACAATTTTGGGGTAACCACCTTAGCCAATATTTGTACGTACTTTACTTCAACAAAAACTTTTATATTGCAAGGAACATGAACATGGATAGTTCAAAACGTATCCGTGTAAACACTTGACGGTAAACTTTGAACTGGAGGAGAGTATATTTTCGATAGAGTTTCACATCACCGAATACAGTGAATAACGCGATTGTCGATACTTTAATACTATTAGGTTGTGGTTGCGGAGAGATTTACCTTGCTTGGGTCGGGTTGGGAGAAGTTGTGAGCTCTGAGTCAAGCTGACTTCGCTGTTTCATTCGGCTGGAACTCAACTGGGATTAACCCTTGACGCCAGCCAGCCTCACTTTGTTGTCAAACTAATTAGCTGTGCCCGTCCATTTCATTTTAAATATTCGCTATTGTATTTCCTTTACATAGGTAAATTTTCCCCTCTACAAAAAGATTTTGGGTCGAGATGAACTAAGAGATCTTGTCGCCTCCGTGAAGATCGCTCCGATAGGACCTACTCAAATTAAGCCTACTGGTCGTAGAATTAAAACCTTTTTCTTATTTGCAAGTAGATTCTCTTTGAATATTTATTTCTTCCTTTTTGAGAGGATTTGCAATTTGAAAGTTCAGCGTACCAAACAGAATCTCTTTTCAGAATTAGTCATAATCCAAATATGGTTAGGTAGTCAGCGGGACGTCTGTGATATTTATGTAATTCTCAAGTAAGCCGTTTAATCGTCCATCGCGTACTTAATGTTTGAGCTTCTAAGAAACGTCGGGGGCGGGTGAGCCTAGCGGGGCTGAGCGGGGACGGGGGGGTGAGGGATCCCAAGGGTTGGCCTCGTTCTGCTAACAAATCGCTCGCCGCACCACGCACAGGTAGTGTCACGCCTCATTACTCCAACTTTATGTTCGCCAAATCACTCTAACGTCATGAATAAACAAGATTTAGGCTTATGACCTTCAACAGCACCCTTACACTATTCAGTACAGTTTACTATTCATAGTTGGAAAGTATTTGAAGAGTATTTTTGAAATGATATTGATTCGAGTCTCGTTAATGTTCATGTGAGGTATAAAGCCCGGAAGGTGCTAAAGTTAAAAGCTAAAATAAATTCCGTAGCTATTTCAGCGCTACGCAGTAGAAATGGCGTCATAAATAATAATTAACCAGCATAATACAGTACTTACTGAGGTGCTTTTATTACTAACGTAATCTATCTAAGTGTTTGTTGGTTTGCCACGATGAGTTCAAGAATTAGTTCAACAATACTAGTATTCGGTCCATTCAAAATGCTGTCCTGGAATTTGAATTAGTTCCATCATGCGATGCAAAGAATTTAACCTCTCTTTGAAAAGAAGCTAGAGCTACTCAAACCTCCTTTAAAATGTTCGCGCTAAGAAGGTTATTGTTTTCCTATTCCGGAACCCTAAAAGGAACATAACTAGATTAATATATTCTCTGCAGTTAAAGTTTTGATAAAACAAGCGATCTCGGTATTCTTCACTTTTTGTTTAAAAATTCTTTGCAGTTCTCGGCTTCTATTCTCAGTGTCTTCAGGAATTTAAAATTAAAAGCGTGTCATGCTATGCAAACAATAGAATTTTTAAATTAAAAGCATTGTTTTGATCTCATTTTCTCAGTAGTTTATTATGATAGCTCGGTCAGTGTCTAAATAAAATAAAATTCGTATTAAAATGATTCACGCTAGCGACGTGCACTAACTGATGATTATGCATCATTGTAGTCGAATGAAACCTACTTCATGTAATTGCTTTTGTGAACTAAAACAATGATTACCAAAATGACACATGTTGGGCACGCCACGTGCATCAGCTACAATAATTATGTAAATGAATCCCCGGATATCGGGGCTGGGCCAATATAATAATATGTCGTCTAAATTAATAGGCCAAATCGCTTCGACAGTTTTAGCACAAAGCAAGCAAACCCGCACTAAATAATACGTAATAGACAACACATGTTTAACTAAATGTACGCACATAAAATAGTTTGCGAACGTGAAATGTAACAAAAACGGAGCTGTCCTTTTACAACTCAACGATGTAATCATGCGGAACGCTCCACAAAAGTTTCTAATGGTCATAAACTTCCACATGTTTGTATTGTTCATATTCGCATACGCGAAATATTAACAAACCCCAAATTAATTTGACCGCAGCTGTGTCGCGCGATATTTTTTTACGGTTACTCAAAATTTTAACATTTACGCCGAAAATATTTAACACTGTTTTCAGTAAGTCAAAAGGTAGATTCTACTCTAATTAATGAAACCAGAAAAGAGCATGCAACGTATTTTATTTTTTGTTTCCTATTATTTCGATGAAAGCACCCAGAA
The DNA here is from genome assembly GCA_963853795.1 of Xestia rhomboidea. NCBI lineage: Eukaryota > Metazoa > Arthropoda > Insecta > Lepidoptera > Noctuidae > Xestia > Xestia rhomboidea. Next base: position 11,982,298 of record OY970764.1, read on the forward strand.
CAGAAGTAAAGTAGCGATTGCAAAATGTAAAAGGGAAACGCAAAAAATCGTGAGCTTCATAAAAAGAATATTCGTGGGCTAGCTATTTGAATAAAATATCAAGAGAGGGAACCATTTTTCAACGCGTTGGTGATAATAATGACGCTATTTATCAACGAGTCGAAAGGGTGGTAATTATTAACGTAATATTTTGGTTTCGTTTGTTTACTTACATACATTTCGTGCGATATTTTTCACAGTTAGCGACATAACAGTAAGGTCATTTCGTTTGGCTGTGAGGGGATGGCTCCCAATGATTTATTGTTGCGTTGAATATGCATGTCGAGATGAAAAATGACGAGATACGTGCGAGTGGTTAGTGTGTGAGGATCGGGCGGCGGCGGCGCGGCGGGCACGGCGCGGGCACGCTGCGTGCCGCACGCCGCCAGCAGTCGCGCACGCCACCGAACACGTCACATTGCGGAAGTCGTTAAGAAGATAAATCGCGAACCACACAAGACCCCATAATCCTTTTAAAATATCTAAGTGAAACCTTTTTTACACTATGTGGCTTAGGAAATGCTGAATACTTCCGCCACTATTCCACTTTTATAAGATTAACTCTTGTGTGTTCCCATTCGTAGACAGTTGTTTAGAGGAGTGGTGTATTCCTTCAATATATTATAATGCCTTTATTTTCATTCCGCCGCGGAAAATCTGAAAGTTTGAATACAAGTTTCCACCAGACAAAATTTTCAAAGTGTGAGACATTCGCAAAGTGCATCCAAGAGCGAACTTAGAGGTATGGGTACCAGTTTTAATAGTTGCCGAAACAATAGCGGAGAAGTTTTACTTGCCGCTCGCTCCGGTTCCGTACCCGTCCCCGTTCATTAATACGGCTCGAGCACGGCACCATGGTACGTTAACTCGTTCAGTTTTCGTAAAAACTGCACCACGTTTTTTTACAAAAATAACATCCATCAGGATCGACAATAGGTTGGCTTTAATTTCCGCCACGATAACATATCGCTTCGAATTAAGAAGATAAAATAACGTTGCGGTCTTAAAAAGCGAAAATTTATTTTATGGGCACTTTCTTCAATAGTTTATTGCTTTCGGTTACTATTTCAGTTGAGCTTTCTATTTACACTCTCTTAGACTTTTATATTGTTTGAGAAAAAGTGGTAAACTTGAAAAAAAAAATACATTTCTCATCGGTTGGCTAGTCTGGCTTCGTGAATATTGCTTACGTAAAAATCCGAATAAAGTGTAGTACTTGTTTTATTATCTTTCACGTGTTTATTTAGGTTAGTGGAAATGTAGTAAGTATTGAATAGCATGGCAAATGAATCGACCAGCTCTGTAGCAGTGGTTCGTTTCTCATGTCAGAGCCAACCGGCAGCGCCGTTCCCTTCAACGCTGGCTGCGCAAACAAACTATCGAACAAACAATTTTACTCCAATTAATGACGTCTCCCCGAAACATTTCTCAGGCTGTATTTCTAGGTCGAGCAACATAACAATAAAATCTCTTTTTATATCTGCATCTCATCGAGTAATGTTAAAAAGCGGAATTTCTATGAAAGAAATCTGACGTACTGATTTTTTTCATAGAAATTCCACTTTTTTTTATTCATGTGAAAATGTTTTTCCTACTATAATTTTGTGGTTTTTTGTTTAGGTCTGTTTGTCATCATCATCATCATCAGCCTATTAATGTTCCCACTGCTGGGACACGGCCTCCTCTCTATGAGTGGAAAAGGTCTATAATCCACCACGCGGGCCCAGTGCGGATTGGTAGATGTCACATGTCTTCGATTTTTTGGTTCTAGGACATGCCGGTTTCCTCACGATATTTTCCTTCATCGTTTTGAGAGCAGTGGTGATGAAATAAATTACACAAAGTAATGCACCTGCCTGGGTTCGAACCCACGACTTACTGTTCGTAAGTCGGGGCCGCCACCACTGGGCCACCGCTGCTCTAATCTGTTTGTGCTTTCATGTTTTTGTTATTTCATCATATGCAATAAGGCAAAAATTAATGTAGTTCTATCTAACTATTCCTTTTTTTTTATTATAGTCGCTTACAGTTCAGAGACTCATAGGGAGTTCTCATAGACAGCCTTTTTGCTCACCTGGTGCACCCAAAACAGACGTTAAGCGCAATAGCAGTAAATAGGACAGTTCCCCCTACACTCCTTCGGGGAAGGGAGCCGAAATGTTTCACGTCAGCTGGGGGCCATCTGAACGGAGACTCTGTTGAAATGCAATTCGATTGTCATGATTATTTACTTCTTTTACGCGACATAAATCGTTGGCGTAAAATATATTATGTTTTGCAAACTGAAACATATGTTAATCCAGCGTCCAAACCGAATAGGTTTACGAGTACCTACATATCAGCTGAAAACTCTTTAATCAGAATATTTTCGAGATAAATTAGGTACAAAAACCCATATTTTTTGTCTTGATTTCTATTTAAGTTTCGAGCCCTAAAAGCGGACACTTCGCAGCTACATTTGGGTCATCAACGTCGTCGTCATTCATTTCGCAACTGACTGCTGGTTGGTTAAAAGCCATAATTAGTGGTGAACATTATGCAGAAAAATATTTTCTTTCACTCTTCCATTTGATTTTTGTTCTGTTTTTTAGTTTTGTATTTTAAGTCGCCAATCTGCAAAAGGGGAAAACGGCAAAAAGCTTTGTAATTAGGAAGTTGACTCGACAGGAGCTTAATAACACTCAGTCCCAGTTGGAAGCCTTTCTGAAATGGATTCTAAACTACAACTAGTACGACTTCGGGATATTCTGTTTGGAATGGGATGAAGTATTTTAAATATTTCTGTTACGGAAGGTCTTGTCATGGCTCTGTGTGTGTGTGAAGAGCTCAAAACATGTCCAATCCACTATGCTGTGCGAGGTTCACGTTTCGAGCGCTAGTTTCATTTGATAGTTTTGGAATAGGGTCTTGAATTTCTATTCGCAATTCCTTTTCGGTCTATTTAGATAAACCTAACCAGTCGAGCTAGAAATTATAGAAATTCCGAACAACTATCAGACAGCGAACAGTAATTCACTCTAGTTAACTTTTTCTTGAAGATATTACAAGAATGCCGCGAACAAAAGTATCAAGATATTGTCAAACTTTTGAAGAAAACCTCACGAGTTCTAGCTTCCAATACCTATTTATTTTTTGATATGTGAGAACTTTAAACTTTCGAAACTCACCGATGTAGTACTCTGCTTTTTATTGAGATTCCTTCAATAGTGAGCGAATAGAGTGTATAGTTTACAAATAATAAAAAATGTAAGGAGATAAACAAGTTCGGCAAAGGGAAAATTTTGCTAGAATTTAAGCGATTTAACAAGCTTGAAAGGAAATCTAGATAATCCGTTTATGGATGAAACATTGTTCCGTTAGTAGTTGTAGTTAGCTATAAGTGCAATCAAACAGCCCTCAATAAATGGCGGTATTGTTTTGCCGGTTATTGCGATTCCGTTGCCGAGACACGTCCGGAATAAATTAAACTGCAATTTGGGGCCTTTAATATGGAGTGTTGTTCGCGCTATTGGGCCATAGTGGCGTGTGGCAGCGTGGCGATATGAGCGGCATTCGAATGAGTACACAAAGGGGTTCGGCGCCATGCAGCCCATCGGTAATGCAGCCAGGCACATGATTGCAGCGCGACTCTCCTGGGACACCGTTTTGTTACCTGCCTGCGTACCTACGCATGATCGATTTAACTGTCAAATTTTCGTTGCACATTTAGAATTTGGCAGAAAGCCCTGCCGTGGAATAGCCGTGAGCGCTGAATGCAGTAGTCGTAGTAATTGCGCTGAAATTGCTACGTTTAGCCATTCTCAGTTGCAGACATAATTTACTTTGCAACAAATACGATTTGATAGTGGGTTTAAGTTTAAAACATCATTATTAAGTTGTTTATTACGTTTTACGCAGCGCTAATCTGTAGGCTGCTGGTGCCTTAGGTTGTCAGAAACAGAAATATATTTTGTGATTGAACACTCCAGCATGAGGCTTTAACCTACCTACAAGTTATAATCATAGAACTTCAGTCGTTATAGTGGACGACGCAGCAGCAACCTAAATAGTACTTACCTCGCGCACGTGTAGGTAAGCTATGCAACTAAACTTTACTCATCTAAGTTGTATCTGACCAATGGACACTAAACTCCTGATATCGTAACGAAATTAAGGTCAATAGCAGCCAGTCAAGATATGGTAGTAATTAACATTGACGCAGAAGCAGAAGCACCGCAGCATCGTGTTTATTGCGTGCGCAGAGAATTCTATGGCACCATTAATGCACGTAGCGAGGCGTAAGGTCTAGTTGCTCGCTCAATTTGCGGTATTCTCTGAGCTACCGTCACATAAACAGAGTCAGGAGCTCCTACAGATCCACAATCGTCCTGTTGTTTGTCTGCCCACATTCCTGAACAGAACACGTAACGGCTCGCAGAACGCATTAGTACTTCCATAAACACCACATCCATTGTGTGCACGCGTTAGACGTTGCAGGCATTTTCAATAGTTCATTTATACATTCACTTGAACGACGTACCTGCAGTTCGGGACGTAGTACATGGCAGTCGTTCAGCTGATAGCTCCAGTCATTGCTTTGAGGTGTGTAAGCGCATGGCATTTATAAAGTCGCTCCCCCGGCGACACTACACTTCAGAGGAGCTCTGTTTTGTTCCCGAGGGGGATCGCGATCAGAATTAACGAGACCTTTACCTTCATTCTCGCAGTTTGGTCTTTAACGCAGAGGTAGGCAATCCCTGCTTTTGTACAAATCCGGTTTAACAATGAACTTTGTGATGTAGATAAAGAATATCTTACTACTTTTATTTTATGTGATGTATTTAGATTAGACACAGCTTTTAGTTACAAAGTCCCCCTGTTAAAATGTATATTTAAATTAGATAGGGCTCTTAATTTCAAGGCCCAAGAATTACAATTAATCGTATTACCCATTTGCCTTAATGCTTAGATCTACGACAGTTTGCTTTTTGTTTGGAACCGGTCCAAATATATATCTATCAGCGGCACTTTTATTATCTTTAATGCGTTCGACGTGCATTTGTATGGTTAACCTCGTTCTTTTGAATGGATTTTATTGCATATTAAAAAGGAGCACAGACTAGTAAAAACCAGTTCTGCTGACAAAGTGAGTTAGTAGTTTATCTTATCTGAACAAGCGGGTGATTACGGAGCTCTTGTCAAATACCAAATCGAGCATTTGATGTTTTGATCATTAATAAACTTTCTTGGGTACGGTCTGCTTTAAATGATTAATAACGGAGTCCACGGAACGTGCGACCTATCAAACGCGGACCATCGCCAGACGTCGCTAGTTTAGTGTGTAGTCATCTAACTATGTCCGCGCACTGTGTACCTCCCTAATGAGATTCTATCTTAATTATTTTTCAGTGTTCGTCGTAAATTTCCCTCTCGAGAGTTGCTGAGCCATTCCGTGGCGGAAACATCCTTTTCGAGCTTAATTATTTCCTTTTTTTACTGTGTTCAATATTCATTCGGATTTTCGTCGAGCAGACATTAAAATTCATAACTCAGCTATTACACTCGTCAACATCTGGCGCCACTTGAACGTTATTATCTTTAACTCTTAGAAAAGCATTAATTAAGAAGTTACTTTTTATGTCACTTTGAAATATAATAATTTTTATGCGAGTTTATCGGGAAAGCTGTCGGCAGGTGGGTGTAGTGGCTAGAGGGGGGGATTGTTTCAATATACCGTAAGGCCGTAACTATAAATCTTTACCTATCCAGCGCCTGAAGTTGTCCCTCGATTAAGAGTGGTCATTTTACGAGTTTCGCCTCATAACACTTGAGAGCTAGTAGCTATTGTTCTATTCATCGAAGAGGCATTTTATGACGCGGACACACTCGTAAGGGGTCGTCTTCTCGAGTTCCGTGTCTGGGCGCACGAGATAAATTTACGTCGGCGGTTCACGCCCACAAGCGTCGCCAACTCGTAAAGCAGTTGACCTCATAAATAAGGTCCGGTGGTCCGCCCCGGGCACCCAGCACCCACGCACGCTTGCATACCCTGGCGGTCATGGCGCGCACAAGTGCACATGCGCTTATGCAGCTACTTATCTAACCCTGCAGAGTGTCAAGAATATGAATGGCCAGCAGCTATGACTACGACAGAAATATGGCGCTTGCCTCTCCAGTTTATTATTTTAAAACGTTTTTTAAATAAAAATAAATCTCTTCTCATTTAGTTGTAAATGAGCAATTTTATTCCCGCTTAATAATGTTAGCATATTTCAAGTGAAGTTTGGACAGATGAGGCTTAATAAGTTCTTCTTGCAGACTGATAAATAGTATCTGAGAGTTAATTGAACGTGTTGCTGTGCCTTTGTCAGTTACCTCGGATCAAATTGGCGATTACGGAGGTAATTATTGAATTGCACGGAGTTTATTGTTCGGTGCGACTGTAAATTTCAATTATGTTGATAATTCAGAGCGGCGGCGTTGTGAAAGGAACTGTCCGTTAATTATCAATTATTGAAATACGTTGAAATGGTATTGGATAATCTTGAGTACAGTTGATTTTTAAAATGGTTAAAAACTTACTTACACAGAAAAAATGTCGTGTGCAGTAAGTATATCTACTATACTAGAAGTGTGCTAGTGCAGCACTGGAGCGGTGAGTTTCCCAGAGACGTCAGCGGAACACTCGATACTAAATTTCATTTTGCGAAGCGTCCGACCCTCAATAGCATCGCGTCATTTTACGGAAATTCTCTCTTCTCTACCGTACCCTCACCTGTTTTCGAGTGTTCTTTAAAATGATAAATCGAAATTCAGTTCTATTGGTCTAACGCCAATTAGATATCCACGTTTACCTAGAAAAGCAAGTATGTTAAAGTCAATATTTTATTATTCAACAAGAAATAAAACCCGATAACAGATAGGGGTGCATGCAGTGTCGGAATAACAATAGGATAAAAAGGGAAATGCTGTTTGTTGCACAAGATACCGCAAAAGATGTTATTTTTGTAAGAAATTGCATTATACGGAACACTAATCGTAAGCTGCTACTGACTCAAACCCGAGTTTTTTCGCATTCGCTTCACTCGGAGCCGTTTTACATTTTTATTTTACTCCTTTCAGTCTAATTTAATATGCGGCCTCGTAGAAGAAATTGCGAGGATATATTTTTGCATTTGTTAACTCCACCTTGAATAAAATCAGATTTTTACCGGCGAATTTATGTCGAATTGTACGAGACAAGTAGAGAAAGCTTCGGCTCCTCCACATGCGTATTTAAATCACGTACTGGGTTTATGTGTTATTTGTGTTGCAATATCGAGTTTATGTTGTCAGATCGTGTTCCGCACAGTTTGATCAGACTGCTGCTTCGAATAATTTCCCCATTCAACGAATTGAGTCGCTAAACGCGAAAATGTATCGACGTAGACCACCTAAATTGAATAGGATTTCATTAAAACCTTCTTTTACAAAAAGAAAAAATCTCATCGTTGCTTGGAATTTAGACAACCGTCTATTGCAAGATTTTTAATTAAATCGACTTTGATCACAGGACTGGAATGTCTCTGGTAAAACGATTAAAACCGGTATAAAACAGTTGCTGTGTAATCTTTCCGCGTAACATCCCTACGTAACGATTTAATCAAATGCTTTTAATCATTTTTTTATCCAAAGGATTCTATAATGTTTTGTTTCCGTCTAAGTTTGTATCGGGCGCATTCATTGCAAGCTTAGATAGGTAGGTACACAAAGTAGAACAAAGTGAAACAAAGTAAAACTCTGTAGCCTCAATCCGCAGCTGTTAGTTTTCACCGGCTATTCTTCTTTTGTGTGACGTTGTCGACGGCTGGAACATAGAATTTGTAACGATGAGTACGTCTTCGTTAGAGCAAATATCAATTAAGGCGGCCTACGTGTCGGCGATAGACGGCGGGAGCGTGACCGAGCGTGCGACGGGCCGCCGGCGTAGCCACACCGACCTACGCGTCGGAGCGCGTAGCCCCTCGTAACGCATCGTAGACGCTTGTAGCTCGTAGCTACGCGTAGCAATACGTAGCAAAGGTGCTACGTAGTGCTACGATCTCGAACATCTTGCTACGAACATGCATACAAACTTCACCTTCAAAATTCGAAACGTGCTATTGCTTAAACAGCCACTTACTTAAACTAAGTCCCACTCTGTAACTCGACCTGTTGTTTACTTATTTATTAATTAAGATTAGGTAGGTGGGTGCCATTAGAAATGTACCCAGCGAGACCCCTTTCAGCCCCTATGTTTTGCACATCGTATTAGTGGCAGGAATAATAACATGGTAACCGTGACGTTGCTACTCCTGGAGCAAATAATTTCGTGTAATGCACGTTGCGTAACTTCGCTGTTTGTTGCCATAATGTTTTTAATAAGACCGTCGATATGAAATGAGGGACTAAATTACAAAGTTTTTGACCGTAAATACGTCACGACTTTAATTAAATTGTAGTAAGTACCCAGGCTCTTCTGTTAGTCTACTTCTATTAGTCTTTGTAATTTAAAGTTTAATAATATTGTAAGAAAAAATTAAGGAATTCTCATGCTCTACGCTAATTTGTAACATGATGATTTTGATTTTAAAACTAATGTAATTATTGTTTCAAATTTGACAAGGTTTCCAGAGTGTATAATTTATGAAGCCATATAAAACAAACGTAAAGGAGCGCAACCTTCTAAGTTAAACTAAAATGTAACAGTAGGTAACAACAAAAGCCAGCAATTCGCTTCGAAAGAATAACCCTAATTATAACAATAAATGAACCTTTTTTGCTACTTAATATTCTGTAATACAAGTCAAAGTAACTTTTAAGGTTTCAGAATTGTTTGAGCTGTAATTTTAGAAAATTATATCGTGATCTTTGATAACAAAAACGTCTCTGAGGACGTGTCCCGGCAGTGTACCGACTACCTGTTCACCCGGAGGACCAATTAAAGACTTTAATTAATCTAAGCAAGGGCTGGTTGTTGGAAACTCTTAAATGACAGGAGCGCATGTTCCTGCAACCGTTTTGAAACTTGACTAATGAACGAAAACTTCAGAAGGCGAAAACAAATTTTATTTCCAATATTAAGTTTTGACTAACAGTCTCGAAAGTTCTTTGAAAGATAAACGATTCTGTTGAAATCTTCAATGTCATCTCACTAAAGTAGGGATTATAATGAGATACAAAATGGGCCTACCCGTAGTAAGATACCTTAGTGACCTTAGTCGACGCCTTTTGGGTGTAGGATTTAAAGTAAGCGTTATTTTTATTGAGGTACTATTTTATTCATCATTACGAGGATTTCATCAGCCTTTACCCCTAAAGGTCCTCTGAACGAGGGCCGTTGACACTGACAAATAACGGTTATAGGGGATGTTGTCATTGTAATCATGCTGGTAGACGGATTGGTGATCGCTGTATTATACATAAACATAACATTGCGCCTGTAATCCCGGGAGGGTTAGGCAGAGGTGTACCTAATTTCACCCACATTTCGCCAGTTGTGTTTAAATCCCATGTAATAGGGGCGAGTTTCTTGCCGTCAACCGGGCACCAGACTCCGAGGCTGCTACTGTGAAATTTCTAATGGAAAAACCTAATAACTGGGAATGGCACCCAGAACCTCATGCTCACCAGTCGCGTCAGATTTACCTGCGTAGTTTTTGTGTTTTGATTAATAATGTTCTCTGTCTAGGTTTTAGTGTTTTCATATAAGCACACGCGAGCGGCGCGCGGCGCCAAACTCAAGTATTTCCGTATATTTCGTAACTATGGCGGAAAGAGATTAAAAACTCAAATTGAATAATAGTCTACATTGAGAGAGGAGTCGCATAAATCCCGTTTTAAATTGTTTTTATTACATGTCTGTTATACTTTCGTATCTCGAATAGTGCGGCATCGTTTTACTTTATTAGTTTCGTACTATTTTGCTACTCAGTTTTACGAGATTTTTTTCATTCTTTTTATAGAACTATTCTTCAACGAGGTCGTGTATGATTGTTTTTATGCGCTGTAATCGTTTGTGCTGGAAACTTTTTCTTAAGACGTCTCTCATAGCGTTCATAATTTATATTTTCTTCAGGATTTGTTGTAGCGTAGCGTTTGTTGTAGGTTCGTTGTTGTTAGCATAATAACAATATATTTCCAAAGTTGTTTATTATAATTGTATAATATGAATATTGATTATAGATAATATTAGTTCTACATACTCGTGCTGAGAGCCAAGAATTTGCATTGCATACATATTTAATTTTGCAGCACATTTCCGTGGCCCTGAAAGTTAAATCCCTATGGTTTTCTTTAAATATTTATGAAGGCCCCGAACGTCCAACGACTTTTAATACTTTGAAAATATTATCATATCCTTGTCATAAGCTTTTTCAGATAAATATTTTCTTTGAACATCTGTTTCTTGAATAAAATAAGGGTTTTATTGTGATATAAAATAATATTGATAGCAGTTTATCCTTGATAAAATCAGACATGTACGGGACAAACATTACAATGATAACAAAGAAATACTACATTTCGATGTGAGATAAATACATTTGAAGCTGTTCGATGATTTATCAGAGCCAGCAGCGGGAGGTCGCGTGCGACGTCATCGTCGCAGCTTCCTCGCACAGACATATCGTTTTGATAAATTGCGAAGAATCTCTGAACGAGGTGAAATTCAAAAATAAAATCGTATTATTTCAGAAAAGACTATTGTTTTATATACGTCTACGAATGTGTTATGTTTCACACGTTAAAGTTTACGGAGGAAAGTTCGGGGTAGCGTGGAGAGAAAATTGTAAGTAGTTTCAACTCTAATGTTGTTTTGCATAGGTGAGCAGTCGGAACTTGGTGGAGATGTTTCGGCGGTTAGATGGGGCCGTTGAAGATATTTTTATCGAATGTGAGGAGTCGTGCCAGAGGCGGGCGCGCGCCAGCTGCCGATGACGTGGCTCAAGCGCCTATTATGCCGCTCGCCTTTTATTTATGATCGGGTTGAGCGGTGCTTATTACGACTGCGGGTGCGGGACATGTTTCATATGCCAGCCTTGTTTCTGCGCTAACTTCCTCCTTGACGCTTATTGAGCCGTTCGTCTGCAATGATCCTGTTCCTCTACAGTCACAAATGGCTGATGCTGCGTTTATTTATCTCGAGTGTAGTAACGATTTTTAAATTTGAAATTCATATCTACTTTTGCGGAGCGCGCGGCGACTAATTACTTTCACTCCTAGAACTTGGATTAATTTGTATAATTCCGAAGTTTATCTATATACATAAATCACATGTCAAGTTTTGATGATATCTGCCGCCGGGGGTTGCACAAGTTGAGGCACACTTATTGTTATTCACGGCGTATCTCGAAACTCTGCAGTGATATGTGTTTCACTAAGCCCCGACATATATTTCGCCGTTTTTGTCTATCACTTGGCAGCAACTTCTCCAATGTTTTCTCATTCGCCCGCAGTCTTCCCAAAAGTTAGCTCATTCCTGTCTCGGTGGGTGCCTCAACGAATTACGAACTCGGCACTCAGCCGCCGATGCGTGTAAAATGTCTTTACGAGCTCGGTAAATCCCGTGATGTGTGTCACCGGCCGTGTCGCCTCACTCTCACCATTTTTTAATCAATTAGTTGTTAATCGAAAAACTTTAGAGTGCTCAGAGGGTACCCTACTTCAATCTAATGATCTGCTAAACTAATTCAGTTACTCCACAAAAAATGGTAACAAAAATAGCTATAGGCTCGGTAGCAAATTATGTTTTTGCCTCTACTGATGAAAAACAGCTTCCAGTAAATGAATAACAACTTAATATTGACGTCATTCACAGTGATGTTATCTTAACGAATTTAATAGACTCCATTTAAGTTTAAGCTAAACTAGGTTTCAATACATTTAATATCTTTTGACCTCATAAAATCTGTATATGTGAAGATACTAATATGATAACGAGGATTCTAGGAATTACACTACACTACATGTGTAGCTATAAGAGTCGGTTAGATAGACCGTGTTTTGTGGAAAAACTTAATCAAAATGCTTTTTTGCTTGGATTTCAATTGTGCATCAGAATAGGAGAAACCAAACAAACATGTTCAAAGCAACATGCCTGCGTCCGACTATTGGAAGCATTTTTGTTCGTCATAGTTTGTTTCTATCCGAACTTAAAATATATGAAATGATCGTAGTTCTTTAATGTCTATCTAGAAAGGATAAAAAAAAAAAATGATATTACAATTTTGAAACGTCAATTTTACGGGAAAAATGTTCTACACTTTGTTATAAAATGTTGCCTGACAGTTTTTAGGGTGTCTGTTTGATTTACCTTTCAGTAAAAAAAATGCAGTTTCGTTTTAGTGAAACAGTTTTAGCAAATCCACCAAGTGAACAAAAGTATTTGTAATCCTACACCTGTTTACATTGTAACAAGCATTTACTTTTAAATCTCTGCATGAACATGTACCACGTGGTTTGATGATTTTAAGCAGTAAGAACATCTACAATTGTGTGGCAGATCCTTAATAATATATAACATAGTATGTTTTCGCGGTGTTCCGAGTGCGCGGGGACGTGACTTCGTCTCAGTCACTACTACTGAAAACATTCATAAATATACATCATATGCATACTCCCGACACCTCCAATTAGGTGTGATGGCAATTTTGGTAATGGGTGGGGTCCATCTTTGTTAAAAGTATATTTACTTTAAAAAAACACTGCGGTAAGAAAGTGGCTAGATACTAAAAAAATAGGTGATACACTATATTAATCTAGATAATTATCGTCAAATAAAGCGAATAGTAAAAAAACATATTTAATTTTCAAATAATTCCAAGAATCGTTTAGCCAGTTACTTTTCTTGTTCCTACGAACTGTATCTCTGATGTGCGTGACTGCAAACTTTAAGTGTGCCTTTTATAACTCAGTCACAAAGTATAAGAGTACTCTCAACTACCTTAACTTGTGTTTAAAACGTTCATCTAAACTTGCCAGGAAGTACCGCAGCCAAAACAAATTACTCAAAGATTTTTACAAACTTGTACATAAGCGCGATGAGTAGGTATTCCCTGTAGAGTCCCTGCAGTTTACTCCATTAGACATCAGGCTGCCAGTGACTGGCGACAGGAAACGGCCGTCGTCAGCATAATTAGGTTAACCTCTTGCAATTCTATCAAAGTCTTATGTAATAACGTTATCAAGCTCCTCCGCCGCCGCCGCCGCCTGCTACCAACAATGCGGCACATTCAGCAGCTACATGTAAACACTAATTAAAGTTTTTGGTAGTTAGTGATACCGCTCGCAAGTTCAGAGAAAAACTTGGGAGCTGACTCACTTGCAAGATAACGTGGAAACAAAACCCGAAAACTCAATTAGATTTTATTTGTTCTCGACCAAAATGAGAGGTTCATTATAATTAGTGCGGGAATGAGTAATACTATTGTGAGTTTCCTGTGCTACTTTGGATCTCCTGTCCTTATTTTTGAAAATTTAAGATTTCGTATTTCATATTTTCCATGAGACGAAAAACTGGGTCTAGCAAGAAAAGTGTGCCAAGACTGTAAGCTTACGTTAAGTATTCTTTGCCATCACCGTAAGAGAGCCGGCGTGATGATAATTAGGCGACGCATTTACATCAGCGCGGATACAGACGAAATGTTGTTTATTATTTTATTTCCGTTTTCGTGTTCATGCTGGATAAATACGCTCTTATTTATTTGTCTTTGAAGGGAATCTCGAAAAATAAAACCATTTTTTTCCTGTAAATCATCCTTTCTGAGCAGTAAATTCTAAACAGAGCAATTTATTACATTTCTTGTTAAACCCATATTAGTTAGTCGTTAAGGGCAGCCTTTTATGAAACGTATAAACGAATAGAAGACAAAGTCAATTTTAAGATTGAGATGACTTGCTCGATCTGCATATGTACATATGTATGCAAGAGGAATCTTGTACGTTCATCTTACGAACCGTGTAGCTATATACACAGTAATGCTTGCTTTAGATCCACAAACCTTATTCACGGCTGACAGAATTAGTGTCTCAGCGGCTTGCTGATTGAATAGTTCCTACTTCGCAAACCGTGTACGTTGATTTAAAAAGGGGTTAAGATGTATCAGCTGAAATATAATGGGTGGATGAGTCAGTGGTTCCGGCGCGCGTCGAGCGGGCATCGAGCCACGGATCCGGCAGCGTTTCTTTCGAGCTCGTTAACGAAACAATAAATAATGATTTGGACGTCTCCACCACTGCAGGCTATTGTGCGGCCATCATATTTTCCGTCGGGCCGTCGGCATCAGGTCGTTGACGTGACGTCACGGCTTCCTAACCGTCGATTTGTCCATGCTACAACCGAGCCGCTGTGTGTTTCCGCCTGCCATTGTTACATTTAATCATGCTTTCCAACTTAAACACAAAGTAATCGATGAAAGTTTAATTTCCATTTGTTTGTTACAGGTAAGCTGAATATTTTTGGAACTTCGAATTTATTTTCGCCTTCTCGAAAGGTAAGTGGTTCTTAGATATTATTAGCGTAATACAAATTTAAATCTGGCCCTTACAATATATAATTTCGGTGTGTCTTGATAAATAAGTGTAATAAAATTGGGCTAATGTAGTAAAATAAACGAGGTCTACTTAGAAATAATTAAAAGGAAAGATGTCAACTGAAGAGCCCTAAAATTCATATTAAAAAATAAGTTTTAACTTTATTGTCACTGGTCGCAACTTAGCTTATTCTTATTTAAAATCTAGCGTCTGAGAAATGTATTAAAATTAATATAATATAGTTTTCTTCTTTACTTGGAGAGTAGGTAGGCATTTTATTTCAAAGTATGTAATGTGTTTTCATGTCACCGCGTCCTGTTCGTTAGAGCAGTCTTGTTATGGTAGTAAGTCGTAAAAAATGATGAATGGATCAAAATAACCATAAAAATTCAATAAACGTGTAAAAATTGGGTGCGACGCCACCGGAAGATTGTTGCCAATTTATTTCTAACAAAAGAAGGATAGAGTTAGATTTTCCGCAAACTCGTCACCGGTGAAGGTGACAAGTGAGTGAATAACATTACAAGTTGTTTACTGTCTACTTCACTGCACATGTTTTCCTATTATGTTGTTCGGTAATAAGTTGACTAGCTGTTGTTTGTGACTTGGTGTGCGTGGATTTTTGACTCGTTTCGTACCTTAAACATCGTTGGGAACGTTTTTAATGACTTTATTCAAATTAATCACGATTCTAAGCTACTAGATTCTAATACTACTACTTACTATATTTTCGATGTATCGAGTTTAGGCTGTCCATTTCCATGAGTGTGAGTTACGAAATTATTTGATATAAATGTATAGATAGAAGATTCATCTCCACATGACCGCATATGTCACCAACCGCGATGAGGCCGGAAACTTGTCAAATGAAATTACACCCTTGAATTAATTTAGCAATAGCTAATACATTAGTCGTAGGAAAACTCCATTCTTCGCAAACTTAGTTTATTAACCGATAATTACCTACTAGATACCTACTACCTGTATCTATCTACTTACCTCACTTCATAAGAATTTCCTGGAAACGTTATAAATGTTTCAAAGTTGGGGAAATTCCAATACGTGCGAGGATTTTAGCTCCAAGAAATAATCTAATTAAAAACTCTGTGAAATGTGATGAAATGTTTGTACTTTTTTTGTGAAAGTTGAAACATAAAGCTTTTCTCGCTCCGTTCAACGTTTATTTATTAGAGGGTAGTATAAAATAAAGAGATTTCGGAATGGTCAAACAATTGGTTTTGTTTCGAGTTTGTGCAGGCTTCGGATTGGATATCGCATTGTGTGCGCTATACAATCAAGACACCTGAGGCAACGGATGGAGCATATCGGAGCGTATCATTCTACGATTCAAAGAACTGCAAGGAGCGTCCGGCGCTGCAAAAAGCGTAAAGCGCATTGTTTTCGTTGGTAGAGGAAACGTCCAGCGCTGTCAGACGACGGCCGGGTCTAATGGACCGCTATTTACTTTGACTGAAGGCTTTTACGATGAAAACAATACAACATTTGGAGTACACAGGCACACGCTCTATAGCGATTACTAATTTTAGCTAGAAATACTAACTGAGGCAGCGAGTATTCACTTATATAATTTAGTATTTTATGAGTTAGTACATATTCTCAACCAAACAAAACTTCCATTGTCCGTGTTCACCGTGTCAGATTATTATGACGTAATACTTACGGGGATTACTGTGACTTATCCGAGTTCGTTGTTTTCGTCGTATCAATGAGAAAATTGGCATAAGTCTTCTCTTTGAACCGTTTGTAATATAATTACTGACATCGAGAGTAACAGAGCTCCAGATAATAAAATTACAAAATGGAAGAAGCATATTATTATTTTATATGCGAACGTTTAACGGTGCCTTCTTTGTACGTGTAAAAGCTTGAAGTATTCACGATGTAGTTTTGTGTACGTAGCATTCTGTGTAGTAGTAGTGTGGATTTAAATCATAATATTGCACGGAACAACACGCTCGGATTTTGCTTATTCAGAACTTAGTCCCATCAAAATGCATAGGATATGTGCCAGGAAGTCGGCGGTAAAACTTTGATATCTAATACTGCCTAGGTATTCCTTGGCAGGACTTATGTTATCTTTGGAGAGAAGAAAATTGTCTACCTCACCCTGCCAACCTTAATATATCATAAAGTGACTGTTAATAAAGATTAGTTTTGTGTCTTCGATGTACCTAAATATTTCTTCATAGGAACAATTCTAGGGTTATCGAGCGTACTCATATGAAGTTATTGCTACGCATAAAGCTTGTGAACTGGGTAACAAAATTTTTATCATTCTAGCGTTTTCATAGTTTCGTGCCAAGATCTAGTTATCTCGAAGTAATTGGTCGGGCGCTATCGGTTCGTTCATATAAGTTATGCATAGTTAAAATTCCATGCAAACTGAGGTACATCCATCTAAATTTTTCAACCATCATAAAAACTAAGTTTTCTCAGTATATATTAGTTTTACGTAATAGTAATTTCTGTAGTCAACTTGGAATATTAATCCTGCTTAGAACTGGGGATTATTGTCATTATCATATGAAGCATCTTACGGCCTCCCACGCACTGGATGGAGGATGGAGGCTCCTCTAAGCTCCACACACGGATAAAGTCACAAACTACTTACTCAACATAAATAACTTACGTAGGTTTAAGCCAGTACTATCTATGGCCAAATAACTACCGACACCCGCTTGCATACATATTAGTAGCACCTGGAACTCACTTACCCCGAACTTTACATATAAAAAGGGAAGTTGTAGTTTTTGTTTTATTCATATATGTTGGTAAATTGACTTACATAGTCCCGAACGTGAGGTCGACTTCTTTAAAAAACTTAGTGCGTGGGTTCATAGGGATGGGCACAACCCCGTGGCCGCAGCTGACTTAATCCGGGTTGCGGACAATCCATCCTCGGTCCTCGGTATAGGCGACACGTGACGTATGTAGTAAATACGTCGCAATCACGTTTGCTGACGGTATAATTAAACCCTAAATAATAGCGAGCTGTCGGTTAATCTGACGCTTTGGACTAGCGACCATTAATTTCACATTTTATTGGCTCAGCGCATTCAAAGGTATTTAAAATGTAAAGTACTGCATCTCGCTGCGTCGCTGCACTTCTCGAAATTACAACCAAAAATATGACTGGATTAAAGACACACCTCCAATTTAATAAAAGTTCGTTAATTTTGAGGCTCATAATTTTTACGTCAGCTATCATGGAAATGAGCGAAGTTTAGGGGTAAGAATGCAATTAGGCTTGTAACTAAGTGTCACAAAATAAAGACTTAATAAAATGTGGGAGCTAGTTTACCGCTGCGAGTGCTGGCATGATCATTTGTTGTAAGCGTAATTTAAATATTAAGTATGTGCTCAAAATTTTTAATTAAAAACGTGAGAGTTTAGTGCGTAGGCCAGCGCGTGTAGCGTTTTATGCGCGTATCGGCAGCGTGGCGGGCGAGCGGGCGCTCGTGCGGAGAGCCGGGCGGAGCGGCCCGGCGGAGCAGTGGCACGAGAGCCCGCGTCGCGACCACGCGTCTCGCCCGACCGCGCCGCTTCCCCCCAACTTTCAGCCGCCCGCCTAATACCGCGAGTTTCAATTCCAAAACACATGAAAACTGGATTAATGAGGATCGTTCAGTGAGATATCGCAGTGACACTTGTGATTTTTGTGTGTGATTTTATTTAACAATTAACAAAGTAGGTAAATAATTTACTTAGATCTTAACTTTGAATTTAAAACCCACAAATTATCGGAAACATATTAATTGGATCCTATGGATATGCATCATAATTAGCTCTTATTGTAACCTAAGTTTAATTCCATGTATATAAGTATAGATTTTTTACTGTTAGTTTTCTATAAAAAGCACAAACCTTCACGTAAAAAGTAACAAAGACATTTCCGCACTGTCTTTATAAAAAAAAAACCTGATACTAGCGGCGGCAGAAAACCACGGAAGTGGAAACTCAATAAATCCGCTGTTACATAGTTTTAACTTGTAGGTATCTACAAATTTTCTTTGAAGTGACAGGAGCGGGGCATTAAGACATTAGTCTTGCAAAAACCCGTACTCCTGTGCGGTGGCGCGGCGCACTGTGTGTTATGTAGATATGTACCTACCTATGATATCAGACGTGTGATACATGTGTTGTGGCAATTTGGATGCTGTACTAGTCATGCATATCTGTTAGCTAAACCTGAGCTTAAGATATTCGCTGTCGGGGCAGGTGATTGGCACGCCCGTCTCACTCACCACAATCCGTCTCGTTTATTGTTCCCGACCTACATACTAAACACTCTGATTAAGAACTTGCCGAAACTATAATTTTGTCAAGGAAACTGGGTCGTGCAACATACAAGTGTATGTATCACACGAAATATATGATTCTCGTAAAAGACGGCTTGTGACCACTTAATAGTTGCCAAAACAAAGAGAGCCTTTCGTCGGAGTAGAGGAAAAACTTAGCAATGGGCTTACAGGTCCAAGTAGCTAATGTTTATAGGAAGAACGTCGGCCATTAAAAGGGGAAATTCAAAGAAGATTTATGTGCTTGACAATACTGTAAAACGCTTTGTTGTTTCATCAGAGTTCCAAGTAGTAGTTAGGCCAGTTCAGACTAAAACCCATTATGCATGAAACACTATACCGGGCAGTAATTATAATCACGGGTTTATGTGGGTATTGTCTTAACTAGCTTATGTTTAAATTTAAACTTTCACAAATATGTACTTTGTCACACTGCCGTAATAACTGTTAATCTCGTCTTGATAAAGAAAATGTCCCAACTACAATTTTCGATTCAAAAATTATTATTTAATAAAGAAATCCCAAAATAAGTTACTAATTTGAATAAAGTGCCAAAGAACAAGAAATTACCATTTCAACTTTAATTCTTAGAGGAAACGCCACGAAACGCCTGCAAATGACTGTCCGCAGTTATACAAGTTTTGCGCTCTTTGTTATAACTCCAAATAGTAAACCTGCATTTTCTTTATCTGATGGGAAATACTTTTCGAAAGTAACTAATTTAAAAAATGTAGAAAAGTATTTTCATGCGAATGTCGTCGTCGTAAAATTCTTCGCTCCTAAACATTCCTTAGGTATAAAAGATTATTCCGCGTGAATGAATAGCTATTGGAAGTGGAATTTTAACAGTCTCTCGGTTTCTTGAGAAACGTGCCCATGGAAGGAACCAAATCAGCTTCGTTCAGGTGTATCGGCATAAATTCGTCAGCGCAGCGGAACAATGCCACATCTTGTTACGTTGGTTTGTATCGCCATACAACCGTCTGTTTAATTTATTTAAACTCAGAATTGGATCTCGGCTCCGTACCTTATAGCATTTGTAGTTCCAAGTCCGGGGAGCACACACTGCGGTACATAGTTTAACAAACGTATTCCATTCAACAGACACGCTTCACAAAAGCAATAGTTGTTGACTTATTCTACCAGCGTCTCCAGGAGCCACCGAGCTTCTGAAATAACATGTTTGACCTGACTCCAATTTGGGGACACCTACCGTATTCAAGACCCTTCTGTCTGTACCCGTTTATCGTCCCCATACTGTCCGGTAAAGGCGATTAGTATTCTTTCTCCGTACTACACGGATAAACGTGTGTCCCTAAATGTCAAATATGGAGGTAAAACACAATTTTAGAGGGATTACGTACTATCCAGGACAGGTTACCTGACTCCGTTCAAAGGTTTTTTTGTTGTCAGCATACATTTCGTGGTTTGGACTGGACGGGGCAGTGGGCACATATTGTTTGAGTATGTCGTGCGTGCTATGAAATACTAATGTAACCAACGAGATAAGTAAAACTTTATGTAGTCGGTTTATATTTTGACATGCTGTGCAACTAAGCACGTCTTAAATGGAATTATGTCATACTAACTTATTTGGTAGTTAGTTTAGTTCTGAAATAGTTTGAGATGGCAATGGGGTGCTGGCTTCTTCTCAATTTCATGCAGACAATGTTTTGTCTTATAAAGTTCTAAATTGAGTTGATAAAGCTACGTCGCTTTAACATAAACCAGTTCATTAAGTATACATGGTATCTCCTGTATTTTATTACTCAAACGGATGAAATAACCAGGACACATGAAATACAATGGGAATAAATACAAACAGCAAAAATACCATGTTCTATCATTTTATTAAATCAGACTCCTGGTAAATTATATTACACAATTTTCCTACATTCCTCTGTGAGGTTTAATGATGTAAACGGACGTGTAAACATCATACAAGCAAGTAAATAAGTGCTAACCTGAACATACAGGACCACGTGTATTAATACAGTATTGTGTTTTGTATCAAAAGTGTAATTTCATTTTACAAATGATACAGCTCCCGTTCTTGTATTTCATTTTACGTATCCTTCATATTTCACATTCAGGTACTAAAAAGTTCAGCGCCAATTTGAAATTAATAACGTCCCCGTAAAATAGAATTTGTTCGACGAAAACGGACGAGATGTCGAGTTCAAATAATACTATATAATGAAATCCACGAAACCGTTTATATTTCCGAGTCGTTTGACAGTTTTCTATAGAACACATAATAATTTCTATTAAACTACCCTTTTGTAAATAGCAAAGTTTTAATAGTTTCTGAAGTCTGAAATTGGGTCATTTATTATTAAATGTTGTAAGAGCAAAAACGAGTTAATGTAAATAATTAATAAAAGGAGCGGAGTTAGTGCCTATTGAGGTTTACCAGCTAATTTCGGCAATACGTCTTTAACACGAGAATAAACACGGCAAGTTTGTGTGGCAGCAACCTTAATAACTCGTTTATAATTCACAAGAAACACGTACAAACATTAGCTAAGAAAGCTCTTTTCCGATGGTTAATTAAAAGTATCGACAAGGATCAGTGTTCAGTTGATTGGTAGTTTGTTTGACTTGGAAACTGATTGATTGGTTCGCTAATAAAGCTATTGAGAGTACATTTATGCGGCGCATTCGTATCCAGCGCGCCAGCTAATAGGATTCGCTGGTGACATTAATGGCTATTTGTCATCCGTCATACGAATTACACGTGATTACTTAATTAAGGATTTATTAATTACATTCTCGACACTGATCTGATATCGATTGATACAAGTTTTATTTAAATAAAAATTGGTCATCCGTAACAGGAAGCGGGAATTTTACTTTGCCGCTGAATTATTTGGGACGTGATATTTTTTAGGTATTTTTCGAACGTATCTGCCTTTATGAAATCACGATCTGCCTGCCGTTGTATAGCAGATAGCTACGAGACACAAAGAGCGAAGCAAAGGTCGATTCAGTGAGCTTCCCGGTTAAAACAACGCTCATTTTAGGACCTTGCTTTTATAACGTTTTTGTTATCAATACTGTTTCAACGAAAGACGCAGTTTGTATGCAAATTAATAATTTCAATATTTTTTATAAAATACCTCTAGCCTCCAGTGTATCTCTTATCTACATAATATTAGAAATGTCATGTTACTGTTCTCTCGTGACATCTCTTTTATCATTTTTGTTTTTGTTCAAGATTTCGTTCGATCGAAGCAAAGGATGTATGGGATATTTATCATCATAACGATAAATAACCCCTTCTAACATTCGTATTATCCGTAGTTACGATTTCAGAAATATTTCCATATTTTATTTGTATCGTTATTTGTAAGTACCTTGTGTAGGTACGTATCTTGTTAATATAATTGGTCATATATTTTAGATAGAAACAGTTACCAAAAATAAAAATATATCCCATGCCTGAGAGTTTTTGTTGAAACTGACGTTGGATTAGCGGCTCGTTGAACTGCCAGTCAATCACGAAAAATGCAAAATGTCCGCGGCGGGTCAGCTGCCGCCATAGCTTATGTGCTTAAAATGCAATCACCTGCAAATCCTGGGAACACAGCGACACGTACATTACCCGACCCATGAGGCCATGACAGTTAAAATATATCCAGAATAAATCCGGCGATCAGTAACTCGCCTAATGCAAATGGACTGGAAATATCAAGTGCGAATTGAAATAAGACCTAGACATTTTCTACGTACGTTCGATTTTTTTTTATCTTTTTACGATCTCTTGACTGAAGTTTCGCATTCGAACAGAGTTTTAAAGTAGACAATAAGCTTTAGGCAATGAAGTCTTGAAATTATCGAGACTTTTTCTGAAGTCGTGAAATAACAAGGAGAAAATATTCAACTTAGGGTATAGTTCGCTAACTTTAAAACATGCTATACGTTAAGCAACATCATTAGTTTCTACATGAGGCGTAAATGAAGATTATGTCTATTAATTATATTCAGTTACAAGCTCTTAAAAGATTACTTTGTCTTTGATTACGAGCAAATCTCTTTACCATTTTTAATCACAAGATTAAATCCGTAAATCCGCTTAAATAAAAGTATCAGTCTCTCTTATCCGATTTATTTTACCATGGATGTTCTTAATTCCGAAAATGACGTTTATATAAAAGAGATCTCCATTTAGGTATATTCTCCCAAGGGAATGTTGGATATAAATGGATTACGGTCTTCCAAATTACGGTGTTGTGTGCTACGTGGATGAATCTGGCCCCACGATAATACTCCATACCTATTTTTTGTCTATTTTTCGTTTCTCGTATTTAATACGAAATTTTTTTGTGTCGATGTTTTTTAGCTATGGTAATTATATTATTTTGAGATTTCTTGTTGTCTTAAACGATAGATAAAATCTACATTTAAAACTTTCAGATATCTTACAGAGATTAGTACTTGAATCTTTTCTATTAATGTCAGTCTGCTCTAAAAACTAAAGAGCCTTTTCTGTAATGGTTTTTCATTCAAAATAAGATGAAGAAACCGTAATTATGTAAGCTGGGTTCTTCTTATATTATTAGAAGTACTTACTTGTATTTACATAAAACCAAAACCTACTCATTTAACTTTCATTTGTAGGTCGCCTGAATTAAACCAATTGTGTATTTTTTAACAACTGTAGTCTGAAACTGGGGCTTTACGATTCGTTTGAGAAAAGGCAAAAAATATTTTTATCGCAATTAAATCTTATCTACGACATTCAGCGTCCAAGTTATAACATAAGTTCATTACTAAAGATTCAGAAACTTTAAATCACCCTTAGAGATTTTAGCATAACGTTCACCGAACTAAAGAGAAATAAAATTAAAATAAATAACCAGAATAGTCAATAGGCATGACGACAGTATCAAAAAATTTGCTAATCTATTTAGTCCGTCAGTTAGCGTACTGGAAATTAATGGACACGTATTTTTTTCTTTTGTAAATCAATGAATATTGACAAAGATAAAACGCATCAAAACTCGGGAGTTGGGCTCGTGACGTCAGAACTATCTAAAAATTATACCTAGGCGTGACGTATTGAGAATTTTAAAAGCGTCATATCTTCGTCAATTTTGATTTACGTAACAAAAGAAAACACACGGGTCAAATATTTATTGATAATCTAACTGACGGACTAATTAGATTTTTTTTGTCGTCTCGCCTATTTTATTAATCGGAAAAAAATCACTTTGTCAAAGATATTTTTTTTCTAAACGTATTTTTTCTCTGGTTTGAAATATCTATACAATAAATTTATCCCTGACACCTATTCTTGATTTGTGTGGTCGAATATTCGAACTACAAGGTACAATAGTGAGAAGAGTTACCGGACCAAACAAACAAAGGGTATTGTAACATAAATGAGGAATCGAGCCCCAGGACAAAAAAAATCCACAATCCAAAATTGACATAAAAGGGATTTTTTTTGTTGAACTTTAAACCGGTGGATAAAAGTATTAATCGAGATTTAGTCTATTTTCACTGTACCACAGTTATTTTTCACGTTTCATAAATCCGTGGATATATTTCCGTTGTTTCATTTTATAAAAAATGTTTTGTTATGTAAAACAATATCTAGTTCTAGTAATCCGCGTGTAATAAATAAATAAAAATATTATTTGGTTGCAGTACGGAACTCTTAGTAGATACAGAACGGCGACTGCAGTCAAAGTGGGGTTTACGTTTGATCCACCGCAAATTGGAAAAATAAGATGGTACGTTTTCCTCTGCTGCCTTTTAATATAAAATCTCGTACTATTGCAGAATTTAAAAAATAACATTTAGAGTAGATATGTGGCCGTCTTCGGAATTGAGATAGTAAAAAATCCAAACGACGTACGTGCTTACAGCCGTAATTGATGGTCGTTGGCAAAGTTTACAATGATGCTAGGAACATAATAATACAAGTTCGCTCGTAAAGTGTAACAGCTGCATGGGATGTAATGATACTTACACTCGAACCGCGCCCCAATGAGATATTGAAGAGGCTAGGATACGGAAAATACTAAAAAAGCGAAGGAACAATAGAGAAAAACGCCAACACTACGTTCTATGAATAGACGAGAACTTACAACGAGAAGCTATTCTCACAAAGGTCTCAGTGGCATGACAAAGCGTTATTATCATTTAATACACAGTAAATAAAACGACTTCCGCGCTATAATCAAGTAATCACCTTTTGTGTTGTTATTTTAGCTAAGCGCCTTTATTATAGGAACTATTAAATGTTTGTGTTGATTAAAACGCCCGCTTGCTATCAGCCTTCAAAGACTCGGTTAAATAGACTTGTGCTTTGACGACTAGTCATTATTCATTATGTATCTACTGTCCTGTATAATACAGTCAGTAGTCACTTCAGAATAACGAGGAACCAGTTGTTTGCGCTGGTTTAATTAAGTGTAGAACTATTCTGTCGCAAACACCATTATGTTAGTACGTAGTATGTGTGTATCTATGAAATATTTGCTGTTCAACTGCAAAGTTTGTCTTGTTTACCGCGAAAACAATAGGTGTGGGACATTTTCATCGTTTTAATTACTCCGATGTGTATAACAATTGGCACGGGCCCCGGAGGGACCGCAGGGCGGTGTGTGTGACAGGCAGGTGCCATGGAGATGACGTTAGGGCGACCCCTGGGGCGAACGAGTGCGCGCCTCCTCTTGTACCTGTCATTAGGGGAAGCGCTCCAATTCACCGCCTATCAACCAATATATTACTGAGGTTCAACCAGTTCATGTCAAACCGTCAGCCTCTCTTGGTTTGAGGTGAAATAACATAAAAAATCCCCAAATGAATCACAATTACGAACGATTATTTTATCAGAATTTAACTTGTTTGTATCTTATTTAATCGGCACTTTGAAACTGGAATTCATTTCTTTTCTAATTAACCATAATAACCGCTTCTGTATGGTTAGTTTATGTTAGTGTTGCTTCTAACAACGGCCATAATGTAACTCACAGTACAAACATTCAGCAGTACGTTTTATCGGTCTTCTGGGGAGGCTCACGAAACTTTTGGATTTCTTGGTCCAGTTCGGTCAATCGTCACATAAAAAGCGAATTATTGCATAGGGTACAGCAGTTTATGTATTCGCGCGTACACATTCGTAGATACATTCAATTACTTCTTTTTATTTGTTCTGCAATTTCATTAGTCTAGTTAGTTTACGGTTACTTTAGGGGATGAGACATTCAAATGTATATAGAGTTTAGTCAGAATTTAACTTAGTAGATTTGTCACCGGTCCGGGCGCGTCTGTTTGCAGGACTCGCAGCGCGGCATGATTCACTGAACAAATTTGTGAAAATCGCGTTTGAACACGTCATACATTCGTGTTTGTGTATTTTTATTTTATCATGAGCCCGATCTGAACGGGTGACATTTTTACGGGCTTTGAGCGATGTACACAGGTACTGCAAAAGGGTTAATATGTGAACACAGGTCTTTTAGCAACTGTGACCGACTTTTGGAAGTTATTTAACTGTAGGATAAGTTGTTAAGCGGATGTCGTTGACGGTGAACTTGAACGTTAAGAGGCTTCTGGTTAATTAACATGCGAGCCTCCGAGGAGCCGTAATGACCACAGCTGTGCTCGTTGTGGTACTTCCCGAAAATGAGAACCTTCCTTATATATACTTCTGTACACTTCGTACGGTGAATTTAAGACTTTAAATAAACTTGGTAATAAATTAGAAAAAAACGTATTTTCTTTAAAGTCATTGGTAGACCCAATGTGAAATAAACACCAAATATAGTACTTGTGAGGGAGACATTACTTCGTTGATAAAAAAGTCGTAAAAAGTTGGTTGTACCAACTTGACGACAGTTTGCAGCCTCTTTTATTGTCACAAAATGTATTACAATTCACTTAATCTGTTGATTGCTCGCGAGACTTTAATATACTGCCATTTTATACGACCTGCTCAACCTATAGAAAAGTCGTATACAACTCCTTTTAGCTTGAATTAAATTTAAATATTTTCTCACGCGAAACGCAATGGTATTTCCTCTCCACTGGGATTTCTCGTCTAACAAAATCTAGTTTCTCCCGCCTTATGTAGTTTATGCACGTACTGCAATTAGGTACCTATACGGAGTTAAGATTACCTTTTGTGTCGTTACGAGGCTGTGTGCTGTGCACTCTCCGTATGCGTTTGAGCATTCCCCCTAGGAACACGCTCCGCCCAATCTAATTAGGCTGCAACTACGGAGATAGCCGCGATCGAAACTTGCGGCTTATGAGGACGGCCAACACGACTGACAAGATTACCAAACTTTTAGCCACAACCGTACCCATCAACTGAGCCGCACGGAACCCGGATATCTGCACCATCTCGGTTGCTCTTTACCTACTTCTGCGTTAACGACGCAGCCACTTCTCAAAGCATTTTTGTAAAAAGCTTATTTAGGAATCTGCGCGACTCATGACATAATCACCGAGGACCTGAAGATAAAATCTTTTTGTTGTGAACACGTGTAGTGTTCACAACAAAAGACTGAAATTGCTTTACAATTGCGGCGGATAGCTTATCACAAAACGTCCTACTAAAAAGTCTTGAATCAAAATTAAGATCGCTGAGCAAAACGTACATTTACTATTCTGAAAAAGTACTCATCGTAAAAAGTTATTTGTGCTATAAAACCGTGGGGTCCGGTTAAGCGCATACATAAATTTAATGATATTACCATAGGCCGTTAAATGCTGTTTTCATAGCTATTTTTAATTGATGAAGCGATGTAACAATTGGTACATTTCAGCGGCATTACAAAGAGCTGCGACGTAGCTACGTACCGTGTAGCAGTTACCGCTGTCCGGCCGCTAGAGATAAATGTGTAAAATTCATTGAAACGCAAACTCACTGATACGACTGGTACCTACCCAGTACCCACTGGTAGATAGGTACATGATGCAACATACGCAAACTTATACAGCTCATATTAGTATTGTACGAGTCGAGTATTTGTAGTACTTGTTACCATCACGTAAACGCGTTAAAGTAAAACGATTATTACAAATGGAAATAGTACCAATATTGTTGGAAAATAAATTAGATTCAAATTAAATATAGCTTTTCATAACGTAGGTTTCTACTAACGCCAACCGTTTCTCTCTGTTTTTATTATGACGGATTTCCTCGTTTAGCAATAGCCTCCGTGCGAACGTTGCAATACGATTTTGGTTCAGCTTTGTCTAGTGAAAACAATGTAGAAAACGCGTGGAATCACATTTGATTGAGTTTTCCGATATGGAAAACAAAAACTCGTACGCTGTCAGTAATACAACAAGTATGTAACACGTAGGTACAGTCAACAATTACGAGCTCTCTTTCAAAAGAAATAACACAGCCTTTATCTAGGTGTGCATCACATTGTCGGCAACGAAATGGCTTTTATAAATATCCTGATTGTGTTTACATGAGCTGTTATTTACTTATCCTCGCTAATTATTACCGGGCTCTTTGTGATGCTGTGTGCGTGCGAGGATATACTCGCGACAGTTTGCATTAAGTTGTTACTCGCTCGTGTACTTATAACAAATGACTCGAATTTGTTCAAGTCGAGCGGAGAGCAAGTATGGCGTTGTTTGGAGGCTCCTCCGCTCCGCTGCGTCTCTGTTCCTCTAACTACATGTTTATCGCAGCTCGAGTTACAAATCGAACTTGTGTATTGTGTGAACGGAGAATTATTACGCCGTATTCACAAGTTCACGACGCCTTGCTCACTCAAGCTACCCTGGATTGATACATTTCAATTTAAAGCCTACTCTGAATTTCGTTCGACATACTCGTGCAGAAACAACGACTATCTGCTAAAGTCCCCATTCGCTACTCTGCTGATTGAAGACGGTAAGAAGAATTCGAGGATAAATTTGAATAAAAGGCCGAGGTAATAAAATCAAGGTTTAGGCGGGTACGGATTAATAATTTAAAAGTAACGGAATTTTAATAAAATCCGTGCAAACAAGTGTGAACGCAAAAAAAGCTTTACTCTGCGGGTGCGCGGTACAATTTGCTTAATACCTAAGCTAACAGAGGCGATATCAAACACCTTAATTTGTAGATCCCTTATAATATTTTAAATGTTTCTTAAACCAGGGTCCTTTATTTAACGGTCTCGAAAATTTAAACAAATTACGTTTGATCGACTAAATTAAAAGGTTCCTACTGTATTCTTCAGAGAATGAGTTACTTTTAGAGCCATTTAAAAGCCTAATAAAAATAAGGGGAATTTGTTATCATTTGCCTCGCTCGAGCTTTGAGCTAACAATTAAATTATTTTATCATTAAGCAAGCAAATAGTTGTGTATTTTAACTACCAAATGGATGGGTAAATAGATTAAGTAAACTCACTTAATAGCTACTGATGTTGTGTACGTCCCTTCGAAGTAAATAATCTCAAACACTACACCACAACACTCATAGAATGGTCAAATTGTGATTTATCAGCAATTAAACAAAGTGCCAGAATCTATCTGAACAAACGTATCGTTCCACAAAGCAAACAGTTTGATACCTTTTTATATTTTTTCGTCAAAAAGGATGAATGAAGCTGTTTATTTTGTTTCCAACCAAAGTCTGTTTAAAACGTTCATCGTATCTACTGAGTATTTGTTTTTCATTTTGTTAGAGCTTATTTGCTTTCTTGGAGGTCGTGGGGCTAGGGCGGCGCGTTGGCGGAGCGGGCGCAGCAACGGGCGCGGTAGAGGGCGCGAGAGCGGGCGCGCCCGGATGTTTTCCCGACCGATGTTTCCGACATTATATCAACCCTGCTCTTGACGCACTTGCCATTTCCCCTAACTCGTTTCCAAAGAGACAGGGAATTGTTTATGTCGTGTCTTTTTTAAAAACAATGCTATCGACACGGTTTCACAAACCTCTCGTGACTACCTTAAAAATAAATGACAGTACCGATAGAGGCGTACTTTTATTGTGTCGGATTTATACGAGCGGTAGGTAACTTAGTTTCCATGTTTTCATCGGTCTTTTTCGATTTGTATCTTTCTGCGCTCTAGGCGTTGAAAGCTACCTACTGCTATTCGGCCATTGAAAATCAAAGCGATTTAGATTTGTAGCCCGGAACTTAGATTTATATGTATCGGCGCCGAACGTTATATTGCGTTTACTGAACCTGGTCGAAAAATATTGGTTTAGTGGATGTGGAATAGTTACTGTTATGCACATACGTTGGAATATCAAATTAAGTAAATAAGGCAGAGGTTATTGACATTGATTGAAGTTTAATCGTCATTATAGTAGTTAATTGCTTATCTCTAACATCGATTATATTTAACGTGCTGTTAATGATTAGTATTATTTCCAAACACAGCTACTTTGTAAAGTTAATGCTCGATGCAGTGTTCAGCGAAGCAACCATATTTCATTCTCGTCGTCGTCGATGTCACGGGTGAGATGCGTTGCTCCCGGACAGATTAAGCTCAAGAATTATGCGAGAGATTGCATTGCTAAGCGCTCACAGATTGAGTGAGCACAATGCATAAAATGATTTCGTCTCAGCACTTGTCTGCGCTCGAACACACTCGGAACTATGATTGCCGTCCCACTTGTTACTCTCATATACCGACTCGAAAGTTTTCTACGAGTTACTTCAAGTGACGTTACATAAAAGAGCTCATGAATCCGCCTCGGATGTCGACTTTCCATATTATGACGCATGCCACTGACGTTTATGATCACTTTGTTAGATCTGCGTTACTGAATATTAAATTGATATCCCTTTGCGTCGTCGGAATCTCATTTTCATTGATTTATATTGTACGAAATTGGTTTATCGAACTACACGATGATTGCATCGAACAATTCAGTTTATTGAACTGTTCAAAATTGAAAAGTTTGTAGCCGCTTGCAATATTTCCCCGCGTATGGGATGTTAGTGATCTGTGTACAATAATGTTTGCAGTGCCTATGCTGCGATAGAGGTATACACATTCAAATAGCTGTCTTTGTCTCGCTTGAGCATTAAATTGTTTACAGATTGCAATTTAAATGGTTTTAGTCTGTTGGCCGTATAACCTGACAATATTAATCCTGTTTCGAGAAGGTAGCGAGCGGCAATTTTCGCAGCTCTATATAACTCAAGTCTGCCCCGTAGATATCTCTTTTAGCTAGAATTTGCGCGTTCCACCTCAGCCCAGCTTAATGGGCAGACGAAAGCCGTACAACATCCGCTGTTTTCCATCTCCTTGCTTACTCTGCTTCTTTCATTTGTTCAGTACGGACCACTAAAATGCCGCCATAAATTTTGTAGCCAGTTATTTGTTACCTGTGGTCAGCGTCTTTTTTGCATAAAATGTTAGTTTCCGTTATGCCCGTTTTCATTTAGCCGAGAACTTCTGTTTAAAATTGTTGTTTCGTAGTGAGTAAGTGGAACAAACTTATCAAGCAGATGAAATGGAAAATTTCATGTACTCGTAAATAGGTTCTTCGCATTAACTGAAAACTAAAGTTTCCCATTCGCTTAGCTGTGTAAGCGCCGGCGGTTTACATTACGAGTACGTGGTGAGTGTAATTCGTCGAAGTTGTGAGCTTGGCTGTACGCGGGTGATGGTAGTCGGTGTGGGCAAGTCCCGCACACCGGCACGCGACGCGCGTCTCCCTAACGACTCGCCGGCACCTGAACGCGCATCATACTTGACAAATTAAATTCCTCACAGCTTTCCTGGAGGACGAACAGAACGTTGAATACAGTGGCAGATTTCCACATCGTTTCCAATTTGATTTAGGACAACTGCACACTTTCAGGGAATGCGATGTTTCAAAAGGGAGTGACGAACAATTCGATTGAACGTGGAGTTCTTTTATTGCATCTTTATTTTATTACGTTATTGACGGTGTCGCCGGTACTTGCTGGTATTTTCGTATAACTGAATTGAATGTTGCACGCTACATGACAGATGTTCGCTGTCGAGGCCGCTCGTTGTTTGGTCTCAGTCTCTGTGTCAGGCAAATGCATTTGATTCGTGTGCGGACGTGACGGCACCCACTATGTTACTGTGAACAAACCTAAAGTTTCAACAAAAAAAGTACGTTTTCACAACATAAACCTACATTGGGTAGATATTTTAGTAGTAACGTGGGAGTTATGCGCAATCTATGCTTACTTGCATATTTTGTGATTTTCAAGGAACCAGATTGTTTACCTCTTCCGCCACATTTGAAGAGATTGTAGTTAACGTATTTTCAATTAACATCATTCTCCTAATCACTCAACAACTCACTCAACTCAACATCCCAGTTGGTACACGTAGAGTTGTTTGTTGTCGGCTCCCTTGAGTGCAATTATCTTGGTTACAAGTTTGTTTAATCAGATTTACTGATTGGAAAAATCTCTGATAAATGTATCAAAGTTATAGTTAAGTTTTATAGTTGAGTCTCATAAATTGAGTTATCGCAGTTTCTGAGACAGCATCGCAACATATCTCGGAGACCCTTCGAAGATGCCAATCTTGACAGTTCACCGCACATGCATCAAATTAAGGAAGCTATCTTCCGTCCATTAATAGTTCATACTTCGTGTGAATAGACATCGAATGTCGGATATACATAGTAAATGTATACAATATTTAGTGCTTCGAAATCCGGTGGCATTCAGGGTTGGCCACGAGCGACTATTAATAACGTTTCCGTGTGTGCCTGTATCCTCAGAATCGGCCGACCTCTCGACCCTCCGGCCTTCTATTGATCACACTCTTGTCATAAACACATTTCCTCTAATGGACTCCGGCTCCGTCTCGAAGACACTATTGTTTTTGTCCACAATCAAGGGTACGCTCCGGCAGACATACACCATGTATCATCCCTAGTTCCTGCTATGAATCATTGGTAACATTATGGGATGTTATTAATGTAAGCATATAACAATAGGCAATCTGCGTACATCCGCAAATGCCTTCCACTATGTTGAAACCTTTGACCAGTTTACTGTTATGAATTGTTTATGTAAACATATTTGCAAAAGAAGCCGATTGATTGATTTGATACTTGTTGTTCCCCGACTTTATTAATAAACAATGAGGATATAAATCCTTATCGTAGACTCTCGATTTATGTTTCAATCCTGCCTTTAAGATCACAATATAAAATAGCATCTTTTGTAGGCTCACATTAATATTGATGGGATACTAGGTTCAGAAATCAAATAAATTGGCTACTTTTGTTGCCCCGGATTCCAACGTCTAGTTTCGTAAATTGGTTTGACTTCCCTTTCATCGGTAAACAGAGCGGCTTTTATCGCCGACAAAGATTACTTTATCCCAACGGAAGCGACGAGATTGAACTCCTTACACGTTGAAACCAATATCCTGGCGTATTTCCTCGCTTGGAGAGCGCTAGTCCGGCAACCTTGAGGCGCCACTACCTCTCGCCTCAATCTCCAGTAATTCAATTATGATCAGGCGGAGCACACTACCTGCTACGCTATTACGATGTATCATAATAAATACGGAACGGACTTTCGTCTAATTTCGTTTGTAATATATGGACACTATTTTTAATGAAACAGCGCACCGTTTATTCGTAATTCGTACTGGAACAGGGAGTGCTTATTACGGACCGAGTAAGTTCAATCTCTTTTATCGCGGCATTATAGCGGGGAGAATTGAACGCCGGCTCGTATCCCAACAGTTCCTATAGCGAGCGCCCACTCTCCCGTAAAATTATGTTAAACTTGTTCTTTGTTTTTTATATCGCTATCATTCTTCTTATAAAATTCTAGTGGATAGTCCTTTCTATGAGGGCGCGTTGATAACATGCCGAGAAAATGTTCCCTTGAAGGTTGCGTCTCACCCTGATCGATTGCACGCAAAATATTCCTGTCGGAATACGTACAATCTGTGGTGAGTCAGACCGGTGCCAGATCACTCGTTTATCATTTTATGTCGGGCACAGGTTTCTGCGGGGAGCATCCGTATCCGCTAGGTGGATGTTTCTAATATTATGGGTATATTTTTTGCTTTATGACACCGAATTTCCGAGATGTCAGATACATGCGCTTGATTTCCGCCGTTATTATGGGTATCGCGTGTATCCGAACGGCCGAATTTAAAAAATAGCTTGCCGATTATGCGGCGAGCCGCGCGGCGTGGTGCCGTAATTACGGCGTCACTCGGCTAAAACGACGAAATAAATTGAAAAGCGAGCTCCGGTGAAAATGCGAGCCGGAAAAATATATCTCCTCGGCACTTGGGCATCCACTGACACGGACGCAGATAATGTATTTGTTTTGGCTAAAATCTCATTGTTATGCGGGAATAATAAATTATTTCTCCGTGACAATAATTGCATTGTACTTTTACTGAATAATTGCTTCATTAATGTTAATGAAGCGAAGTACTGTCCGCAGCGAGCTATCTGTTAGATCATTCATTAATCTTTATTTTGAAAAAATAAACTGTCTTGTCACTAGGAAGTGACCTATAAAAGTGTCATTAATTCTTATTATTAAAAGTATTTTCACAGCGTTCATCGAAAGACGAACAGTCCTACTTAATAATGAAAAAGGTTCTGTGATTTAATGTGCTTCTAGATTAATTACATTTCTCTACATTGACCCGAAACTCTTTTTGTGATTGCCAAATATCGTTACATTACGAAAATTCAGTAAAAACAATTATCAGGAGTGGATTGAAAACATCAATCGTGTCTGTAACCGGTGGTAGATAAATGGATGGAAATCTCGTCACATGTTGAGAGTGATAGACTCTTACCGCTTTTTCATACTTATTTTGCCCCATACCTTCGTTGGGTGTTCCTTAAGTATCTATGCCACAAGATCATAATAAATGGATTTATAATGAGCTCGGAATTTTGGAAGGAACCCTTGTCATCGTAAAAAACATCGAAGTCTGTGTATACTGCCCATTTACAAATAATATTCAATGCGATAGGAAATTTATACCTACTTAAAAAAAAACTACTTAGAATTATATTAAAAGAGTGCACGTATGCAAGCGTATACAAAACTGCAATACATACTATTTTTTATTTGTAGCTATATGAAATAAACCCGCAACATTATTGTTTGTCCCGAAAAATACTTCATTAATATTTAGTTCGTCCCGCCTGCCGATAATGGAAAAATTATGAAACTTTTTTCTTTTGTAACTTTTCTACATAATGAAGTTTAAAATTATCCGTGGGCCGAGATATATTTTCAGTAATGTAACAATATTATAAGTGATTTCTGCCCTTTAAAATTGGCTAATGTCGCTAGGAGTTTGAACGTGACTGCAATAAGAACAGTTTTCCTCGACGCTGTAAAAAAAGGAATTCACTTGCAGCCAAAGGTTATCTGCGATTCCTCTCGCGGATGCCTTTCATCGTTGGCATTGAGTACAACAATCAGAGATGATACCGACCAACCAAGGCCATAACTATTGCTTCTGGCATGCTTCATGTTAGTTCAATCCGATATACAGTCCGAATAAGTTATAGTACAGTTTGTGACAGCTTTATATCTCCTTTAATACTAGTTAACGATCAAACTTCGTGACTAAGGATGTGCGAATTTATGGCGCATATATTTGTGTTACTGAAACCCCAAATGTACGGTTCCGTTCGTGTAACGATTGCGGATGCGGTCATTCTGTCGAATTATATAATTTGGGTGAACACTATGAATTTTATAAGAGGCTTTAATGTTGGTACACAATCGTAAAGCGGTTGCACGTCGCGGTCAAAAGCGACATGGTTGGTGCTATCGGAAAAATGAATGTGTACCCACGTAAAATATTAAGTTTTAACACGGAATAATTTAAATATGTTGTGGTTTTTCTTTCCACGAATAAGTTGATATGTTTGTGGGTAGATAAATGGAAGTATGCTGTTACAAATGAGGGTCAACCAACGATCATTAGGTCATCATCACTCACGAGCCAAGGTCTTTCAGTAACTGTGCGACAAATTCGAAGGATTGATCTCGACGCCATTAAAGCAATGAGTGACATCCTTTATCCCGCAAGACAAAGGTGTGTTTGAACGAAAACCGTCATTGTCTTAATTCCTGACAATCCGAATTTCTATTATCATAAGCTATAGTAGATAAAGACAGTTATAAGGAACGCCCGGCCCTATTTAGACACCAAATAAATTACGTGCTAATTTCCTTATTGCTTCGAATTACAGTTGCCTACCTATTTTTCCCTTCAGGGCTACCTTGAATTTATCTTTCTCATTTGTAGCAATAGCACTCATAAACATAAAAAATACACCATCTTACATCGGCAATTAAAGTTATTTTTTCTTTTATTTTCTTAAGAGCATTCATTTTATTTCGTTAACCAACACTTTTTCATCACGATTAATGAAACAAAATAAATTTATACGCGTAATAAAAAGCAGATTGGTTTCGTGGAAACAAAATATTCAAAAGAAACCGAAGAAAAATTGAAGATATTAAGTCTCCACAGATTCATTCAGTGTTAATATCTCTTAGCAGAGTTTCGTTTTATTTATACAACTGAAAAAAGAGAAAATAAACATAAAATGTGACTTTCCGGGCCGAAGGACAGCTTGAGAGTTCTGTAAAGAAGTGAGTGCTAATTTAGCAAAACGAATTGTAAAAGAGAATGATGAATCCGCCTGGAAATTAAGCTTAGCGTGCAGAAACCTTTACGATACGGAATCCACTTTGTGTAATTGGTAGTTTTTATTTGAATCGTTCAACATAAAATTCATTTCAGTGGAATGTTTTGATTGATGGTAATGTGTTTCTAATGTTACCGGTAAAAAGTTGTCGGCAAACAAACCCGCTCGTTGTTGTAATCATTTTCCTTTTTACGTTATTGTCGTAAGCACAAGAGGACGATAATGGCAG
Source organism: Xestia rhomboidea (assembly GCA_963853795.1). Classification (NCBI taxonomy): domain Eukaryota; kingdom Metazoa; phylum Arthropoda; class Insecta; order Lepidoptera; family Noctuidae; genus Xestia; species Xestia rhomboidea. The sequence continues at coordinate 12,019,040 of OY970764.1, forward strand.
ATTTAGCTCCGAGTTATTGTACTTCTCGGAGTAAAATTGCAAACTGGCTCACATCCTCATGGAATGATAGTAGTTATGGCCCCCTGAAGATAGATACCTACGTTTTTATTTTACGCAGAACGGCGCGCCTGAGCCGACCACGATAAATTATCTATTGTTGGCCTCTGAATTCAACAAGAGCCGTTTTTGTTCAATTCTTCGTCTCGTCGTCAATGGGAAATTTATTACCTCCTCTGCCGCATTTAAATACGGCCGATTATATCAGCAAAGAACTTAAAATGTTGTGAGCACTCAAGTGAAGATGGCAATTTTCCCATTTTATTTCTCACCTTTATTGGAGGTGCGAATTATTTTACGCCATTAACTGCAGCTTAAGATTTTTTGTTTACTTACGTTTCCAGTAATAATCTTACTAGTTCCCAGAGATGGCTTCGTTTCTGTAGGTTTATTTCATAAAATGTATCACTTCAGTAACTTTAGTGTTGTTTTCCCATTTCTAGAAATGTTTATTAGGTTCGGAGATGGGGTGATGTTCGGAATGAGTTCTTAATTCTAATAAATTGCACTTGTTAGCTTCTTACTGTGCTCAATAGCGTTGTAATAATAATTTACGACAGGTTAGTTACCTATATCTTTGTAAGATTGTCGAAATTTGGAAACTCGTGGCACGAACTTGTCAGGTTACCTACATTTCCATACTTGGTAGTTTGACACCAAAAATTCGATGGAACTTTTAATTGAAACATTTACCAAAGTACTCTCTTTACCGTGAAGATTAAAGAAACTTCTCAGTTACGTCGAAGTGCTCTCATAATGGCGCGCGGATCCAGGAGCTCAATCGTTCAGTGTTCATTTGAAATCAAAGCAGCTTTTTTATTGATCTTCTGAATGGGCCCGGCGCAGGTTGAATAAAGTTGTAAGCGGTGACCGTAATCTATTTTGTGCTCGATCCCAACAACGTGTGACCGGCGTCAGTCGGTTGACCTCACATATTTCTTCTATTCGCCGGTGCTCGTTACTTTCGCGAACACCGGGATTCCATCTATCATTTTCCTTTCGCACCGATGATCTTTAACTCGACGTCTGGGAGATTTCCTCGTGGAGCGTCTCCGTTCATATTTTTTTATTACAAAAGACTGTTCGACAGACTGTTGCTGATTCCAATATGTCAAACAGCTGCTGCCGGAATCCACCATGATAATGGAAAAGGATCGAAAAATAGATGGTTATTTTAATAAGAGGTAAGAGGTGTCCGGCCGGCCGGCCTCCCCAACTTAGGAGAGTCTAATTTGTCACTCCTACGCTCTCTTGATTAACCGTCTGCTGTTGGCTCTGAATCGTTTATCCGTTAATCATTACTGTTTTTGTTCCTCGCAGAGTTGTGTCGATATATTCTTATTACGTATTGCTTAATAGAACTCGACACGATACGAGTTCTTCCATTAATAACATGAATAAGTAAGATGGCAGTTGCTGACACTGACGTCGATCTTTACCAGAATATGAACTGTTTCATTGTAGTTTCAGTAAGCTTGTAACGTTGTTCGCTAAATCTCTTAATTTGGTCTTGATCCCGTTACACGTTTGAACAATTAAATCGATCCGATGTTTCGAAGCTTTCCACTGTGCAGAATCCCTTAATGTCATTCTAGCTGTTCCGCAGTTAAATGGACGCCGTTTCATTAGCTATCTCGCTGTTAAAACTGGACAGTTAAATACTTTTCTGAGCTACCTTTTTATATCATCTCGCTGTTTAAGAGATTGTAGAATAACCACTTCAGAAAGACTCGGCATTTGATTCATAACGAGTTTTGTGACTTAATCATTCAGTTATTGAAATTGTTCAATAAGTTAAATAGCTTTTAAACATGTCTGTACTACGATCGTTACTTGGTTCCTACCCCAGGGAAAATAACTTGGTCTCCGCTAATTTCAGACAATAGACCTCACTACTAGAGGTATACCTTATCCCTATTAATAATAATTAAGTAGAAACATGAAAGTCAGTTAGTTTGTCCCACTTTCTCTGGTTGACTGGCCCGCTTTGCATACATATAGCCGGTGTCATAGAAATGAACGCAGGACACTTTGATCGCGGCAGATCAAGTTCGCAAGAGATGTTCAAAAAGCTTTTATGTGAATTTTTCAGTGAAAAGAAGATATGGTTCTTATTCTAAGCTAGTTCCTACTGCAAGCAAGTTTAAGAACTTTTATTTCCATATCTTGATCTAGAGTTAAGTTGGTACTTAAAGTACACTTCCGAAGGCTAGGTTACCGCAATAGCAAACATGGTACCAGACGTTTGCAGTTTATGTCGACTCTGGAATTGTATCTTCATAGATAAGAAACCAGATACTTTGCATAAAAGTACCAGCAATAGCTATACCCAGCCATAGCTGGTACTTTTATACAATGAGCAACAACTAACTTGCCAGTACTGGTTGTACGTATGTTAATGTTATCAATAAATTAACACAAAATCTAATTAATATGCTGTTCTTAATACTCTCGCTCTCTATGCTCTTGGCAAATTTTTTTTGGTATTTTTTCCAATCACAATTTATTATATTGAACGCTGCTTTGAACTAACGCCTGATATCGATAAAAACCTTCCTAATGTCCAACCTTTTTGTGTTTTTGTGGCCGTCATGGACCGTAGGTTTAGACAGTAAACAATTGTTTTTTTTAATTGTGTCTTACATCATAATGAACCAATATTTTTCTTCTTTTTCCAATTAAATCGAAGGTAAATTAAGTTATTAAATTCCAAAAACTCAAACCAAACTAAATAGCTGAACAATCAGCGTAATATCAATTAACCGAAGTTGATTTTAATTTAGCTCTAGTGGCTGACCTATTTGAAATATTCATCGGTTTCGCGCCTCGTTCGTAAACCAATCGATGATTTTCGAAGCTTGTATTTAACTAAAAGAAATCCACAACTCCAAAAACTGTTTACTGGATCCTTTGAGTTGAACAAATACTTTTTCTATTTGAGTTCGCGTAAATGCGAACGGACCCATCGGTAAATCCTAGTCCTAATATTTTATTACTTTAATCACAGACTCGGTGAATTCCTGATCCCCCGAAAACAGTTCTTTCAATTGGTACGTTGGAATTCCTTTGTCGATCGCACGGACTCACAGACATCAATTTGCTGAATACCTATTAATTACATTCTTTCGTGTGTTTGAAAGTTATGTTGAAGTTACTCTAGTCTTTGTCCTGGGCAGCTTTGAGAACCTACATCTTACTCGTTCATTTCAGTTCACTACACAAGAAAAAAATCTAGGATCTCCGTGATTGGCACAAATCTAGTCGAAAATGTCCTTACAAAAAATAGGGTTTGCCTATCACTAAAGTTATCCTCAGTTTCTATGTCCACAAAGAAATCGTCGCAGTCGTAGTCGCCTTTGAAAAGACTGAAGAAAATTTTATCAAGAAAAGCTAGTAAAGGATGAAAGTGTCTCCTAGGCTAAATTATAGAAGACTTCGCTACGATATTGGCAAAGATACGAAAGTGTTCGTTTAACCAATAGCGAATTGTAAGATAGGCATCAGACAGCCTGTTGCAGTCCGCTCTTGAATAAAGGTAGACCGTTCTCACATAAATAAGGATGCATTTACATAATTCATGTATGTATTATACTTCCTGTTTTTCGTACCAAACCCTTCCTACTCTTTCCAATTCTTCTAGTTAATGTATTCTGAGGTAGTTCTTCGTGTTTTTTCGTCTGCTGAGTAGAACCTTTGATCCATCTTCTAATAGTGTAATTTCGATGGTAATCGGAAACGGTCTGATTCAACGTTTTTAGTTACAAATGAAAGCGATTTCGGATAGCGTTGGACATGATTACGTTGTGCCCACATCCTAGCTTGCAGATTATTGCTTGCTGTCTCTGAATTATTGCTTGGTAAGTAGCTTTGGTAATTGCTCCAGTATTCGATATTCGTTTATCTTACGTTCGTTCTTGAAACACATATTTAAGTATCTGAGCCTTTATTATGTGTTCATTATTAATTTATGAAACCTTAATTACTGTATGTAGACTATGTAGTCGACTGTTTGGATACGGTTTCATATTAACTTCTCTACCAAGTTTTTTGGCAAAAACTTTGCATTAATTAGTGCTACGCGTAGTATAAAAGTTTACTCGATATTAGGTTTCCCGAGCAACCGATAAGACGCGTTACATTATTCTCTCTTAGCGGGTACAATCATGAATATAAACGTGAGTAGCTCTTTCATTTCAATTGGAGATTCCCCTCCGCATCACTCCACTCACCTACAGAGTATCTTCCTCGATTAGGTAGCGCTATTAAACGGCGATCAGTATTCTGTGAATGGCACCAATCAGACAAGGCCAACCTCACGCTGCGGTAATGGACGTAAAACGATAATTTTACGGTCCTTATAAAACTCTTACAGGGATTATTGCTATCGTGCGTGTAATATTCATGATCTGAACTTATATGTGGTAATCCTTTTACGTAATATTTAGATTATGCTGTTCGGTTCACCCAACAGATATTTATATTCGGAATATCGTGAGTAAAAGCATGGCTATACCATATTTTCTCTAAAATTCATCGAATTCTGCTCGTGTGCTGTCGTCTGCTATGAGTAAAATGCGTACTGCACCCCTTTGATATTTTTAGACATCATTTGAATTCCGGCTATAAACGCTTTCCGAAATACCCCGAGTATCAGATTGTATTTGTTTTGATAGGGTCTTACTATCCTTTTTACTTACAAACGTAGGTTATGCATTAGTTTGGGTATCATTTTCAACTTGCTCACGTTGGTATACATATGTACGTGTATACCATATATAATTTACATATCTGTCAGGTCTAATAGATGATTGCCCAAGTAAATATACATTTGCATGCACTCGTTACCCGAATCGGTAATTAGGTGCGTAAATTACTGAAGCCGCATGCACCGTGCCGAACTGCCGTCCGATTCGTGAATTATGCGTAATACGAATCGTAAACATAATCTATGAACCTTAACTGACATTATTAATTCAGAACTGATGTGAAGCATCGATTTAACTATGTGTAATAATTCCTATAGTCCAAAGATTCAAGTAATCCTTAAGGGTTGTAGAGTTTGGTTGACAGTCGCTTCGTGAGAAGCCGCAATTTCGCCATATCAAGATTGAAGAAACTTGTCTTACGGTGGATAATGAGGGCACGACACTTCCTTAAAACAAAGCGGAGGCTGGCAATAGGAAACCGTTAAAATGAAGAAGAAGGGTCGGGGAAGCAATCTGGTATTCATTGAAGCCGCATTGTACACTCAAGTTGGCAAGGATTTTCGTCTGTATAAGAGAATAATGGAATTTACCTAAATATATACAGAGATGTTTTATCAAGAGACCAAAACTACACGGAGTGAAGCTGTCGTGATCTACTTGTACACTCGTAGTGACACGTTGCTAGTTGGTTGCACACGATCTCCATATCAGACCGAATCCCCCAATTGACCCTCATAACTTACGCGGTTTGATAAGCATCTGATTTACCTACGTAAACATATCTTATATCTTCAGCTCTGTATAAAAATACGGAAACACATATTTATGGTACCGTATACATACAAGTTTGATTAATACAGAAACGAGGGGTAGCCTAATGAAACCCAGAAGTAGATAATATAATACTCGCCGGAATGTGCCAAAAGAAAAAATAAATCAGACGGAGTCGAGATAGACTTTGGCAGCCCGGGGAGTAATTAATCTGCTCCTTGAGGCCCGGCCTTACCGCGGTCTTAGCATTTAGCGCCTCAAGTAACGAGCATTGGGCCTCACGAGCCTGATTGGCATCTTTAATATGCAAAGACGCGTGATTGTGACCCGCAGACCCACTCCCATGACCACAGACCCGCACGTCTTCGAGATGACGACAACCTTTAAACTTTTCCGTCTAATTGCCGATATAAACAAGCCCCAAACTTTATATTAGTACCGTTATTCTGTTAGTTTAGTGTAACATCTAATTAATACTAATTTCCCGACGACGTTCCTTTATGTGCGTACGGAACGGAAACGAGCACCATTTTGAATCACTAGCTGTAAATATCATCCCTTTTAAGTGAAGATAAAATGTAAGTATTGTGACCGACCTCAGAGAGGATTACTAACGTGAGTTTATTCGTGTCTCCAGTGAAAGTCAAACGTTGACTCGCTGTTGCTGTGCCAACCACTATATAGGGCTTTTCACTGGTTTTTCTTTTCATAAAAGATGTTCTTATCGTTACTTCGTTATTAGCTGCTTTTTAACAGTAAATTCCTGTAAGTTTAAGATGAAATATTTTTGTATAAAGATAAAATCTGATAGTAGGATTTGGTATATTATATATAGGTAGGATAAAACGTGTAGACAAGGGCTTAGTAAGTTTACGGCGACTGACTGTATTCTTTGGCACTGGAATTTTGTAATGGCCCTAATATTTCATTGATGTCCGTGACTAATTAAATTATCTCTTTATATATTGCCTAATTAATATTGTTAATATTGTTAATTTTAAGTTTTAAAAGTGTTAGTATTTATATTTATTCTTTTATTTTCTCTTCTCTAGTTTTAATTTTTGGTTTTTGCTTATGTCTCGACTATTTGGAGGCGGGCTTTAATGAGTGCGACACAGTTTTATACTAATGCAGTTGTTATCGAACACAGAGTTTTTGTAAACTGAGTTTTTCTTGTTTCCAATAAATTATTATTATTATTATAATTAGAGACAGAGCAATTAGAGACTTAACCACTTCGAATAAATTTTGTGATACAATCCAAAGCGTTATTTAACGTCAGTCTACAAAGGAACCGATGTTGGTTTCCTAGTTAGTTTCCCACGAAATATTCACGCCACACGAAAATTCTGTCGAGACTGAAACAATATTGGCAACACAGTGTGAATTGACCCGAAATAGCTTGTCAGTTCCATGAATAATAAGGTTCATGTGACCTATAAGTATAATGTGCTAATATCAATGTAAATGTCTCCGCGATGCCTGTGGAGCACTCAATGTAATTGTTATGTTGCGACATTCTACGTCCCGAATGTTAACTACATATATTACTTGACACTTAATAGACTCATCTTGAATTACAGCTAATGTACCAAAACAAACTACAGATTTTCCGGGAAATATCTTTAGCTTTAGCAAAAAATCACATTAGCCTTCCACGAAAAACTATTAGGGTAGTTAGCATTTATTGCTTGTAACATCCTGGCCAACCGGCAGCATACGGTCGGGTCATTGAAAACAGCTGGACATTCCGTAAACATGCCCAAAACAACCCTTAAAGACAAAGAACATTTGGCTGTATAATTTTTAAGTAAAGTAAGTATTTAAAGTTCCGTAATATTCTTCAAGGTATAAAAGTACGACGTCACGTTTTTAAATTCGCCCAGCGTTAAATCGCCACGTTCGCGTGGACCACATTCAAAGCGTAAAGCTTTGTTGTTTTTATAAAAAGAGGCAGAAAGTCGACGTACCATATTTCTAGCTAGTGTGTGTGCGGTCCCCACGAAAACTTTATTACAGACATAGCATGATAAATATGTGGGTAGGTTGGTTAAAACACTGTATGAATACCAACAGTCTCTATGGAGTTTATAACTATGTACGGCGCAGCTTTCTTCCTCGAGTCTCGCGGAATCTTTGAGCTTTCTCACTCTTTTGTAAATGTTCAAAATTCTTTGCCTAGAGCTTCATATTTCTTTCCGTGTTTCGAATTATTGCGTTGTTTACAACAACTGGCGTACCAGTTAAATACTTGAACGCGTAAATATACAAACATCAATTTTCTAATTTTTTGCGTGTTCCCCTAGAGCTTAATTCTTTTTGAAAATCGCCAATGTCTGTTGAACATAATGTAAACAGACCACAAGCTTACACTGAACTCAATAGATCACAATAAAAAGCTTCGGAAAATATGATTTTAGTATTTGGATATCGAAGCAAAGAGGTCAATATTTGTAAATCATTTGATTACGATTATGGAAATACGTGCGTCCCTTTCAACCAAATCCTATATTATGTAGGCGTACGCGGTGAAGTGTATACCTGACCTGTTTATATTTAATGGTTTCGTCCCCTCATTTAGTAAGCATTACCGCTGCAATTTTCTGTTTTAGGTGCGAACAATTTGATGTGATTCTAGCAATATTGTATTGTTTAACGTGTTAAGTGGGTCGGTGTCATGTCTTTGTGACGGGTGCGGCGCGTTAGAACTCGGCCAGGCAGCATGTTTTTATCTTGGCGGTGCAGGCGTGGCGCAGTGGGCGGTGGTGGCCCCGGTGGCGTCCTGCCCACGACTGTGTACTGTAGCTCCACTCTACAGTCTACGCCTGCCCGCCGGGCCGCGTCACGGCTCACCACACAAATCACTACGACGCACCCCTTTTAAACACTTTTTAAACCGTGATTTATTTTGCGACAGCATTATCCACACTGCTAATCCTCTTGTGAATTATTATTCTGAAACTTTGTTGTGGCTGCGGTTCAAGTAATCTAAAAGCTTCTAGTTTTTATGTCGTTTAGGGGAGACTTTTGTAATCAAGTTTAATCTCGATTATTTACATTACGCCCCTTTCCCGTAGCGATCGCTGTTAAAAGGGATATGGCGACGCTTCATCGAATAATAACGTGAATTTATTTTATAGCATTTGAATACTGCTCGCGCTCGGCCATTGTTTCGGGGAAATTGTTTTAATTACGTTAATTTTCATTTGAAGTTTGTAATCCGATTTTCACTCTATGTAATAGAGGTCGAAATTAATAGAGGTTGTGTGTAATGGTTGAAGTAAAATCAAAAGTAGGTCCTCGTAATGTAAGGTTGGCATGAGGTGCCCTCGGTTCTTTGTTCGGGTCCTTTCATGCTGTGGCAGTGGCACTCCAGCCGACCCGCGCCTGTTTGTATTCCGTTCACGAACTTTCCGAATATATTATTTTGTAGGGGTAAGTACAGACGTGAAGGAAACTGATTTAAGAGTTCCCATTCAATAGGGCTCTAAAAGTGCTCGGATAAATTCTCTCCGCCTACATGCGTGTCCTTCCAATCGGCCAAGAGTGCGGTTACTATTGTGCGATTGTTTATCAAATTCAGCGTTTTGTTATTTATACCGTAATAATACATAATATAAAGAAAGAAAGAAGTTTTCAGTTACAAAAACAAAACGAAAAGGTTATTGGATGGATAGCAAAGTAATTCAGTTATGAAAAATTGGCGTATAAACGAATCAATTTTTGTAGGTAAAAGCGTCCTACAAATATCAAAATACCTTGTATGCCGCATAAAGTTTCGATAATTCCATGCTACCCCATGCATACATATCTAAAATTGAAAACTCCTTATATTGGCTTATTTTGTCGTGTGTTGCCGCAACTTTTATTTTTATTTCACCGAACTTGGTCGCTTCCTAGATATCAAATATCCATGCAACGCGCTTTCACGGTATCTGTTGTAGATAACTATATACCACGAAGAAAAATACAGACGCAAAACGAACTAAAACAATGTAGTAATGTAACAAGTTTATTCAGTTTCAGGTAGGTTTGTTTTTCGTAGATTTTGTAGCTGAAACTGAAACCGTACAGCTGCTGTAGAGAGTTCGTTTATACTGGAGTGAAAGCAGTGTCTCTGAATAGTTTCTTTTGAAATTCTGTTAAAACGATGAAAGGGGATATGTCTGCGTCGCCTATAAATGAGTGTTTAGCATTTTTGCCATGTTTTTGTTTAGCGGCGGCGAGCGCGCTGTCGATCGGCTCTACCAAACAAAAGAGAACAATTTGCATTTTAACCAACTGATAACTGGACCAGCTCGGCGCCGCGCCCTCTAATTTCCTCTGGACCCACCGGAGACAACGTAATTTTCTTTTTTTGCACAGACTTAAAGATAAAGAAATAATATTATCTTTTCCCATGACGCCGAGATAAAACTTTCCCCCGTTTTAAACTTAATCCGTAGGCACGTTTCATTATAGTCGCTTCATTAAAATCAGACACCTGTAAAACATTCGTTATTGTTCCAAAGGTTATTGTTTTGACCGTTCCTCATGCACCGGCAGCATATTCATGAGCGCACAACACATGGCACAATGGATGCGATACAATTCAAACTGCTACGGGGCGTAGCATACCTAATATCGTAAAATATTGATTGATCTAGATTCAAAGGCCGACTCCAACTTAGTCAAAGTCAAGCGATCTACAATAACTTATGTTCGCGAATAAAACTATCTAAATCTCGCTTAACATGTGCTGATAACTTTGACAATAGTAGCTCTCGCTGCTCGTGAGACTTATGATAGTATCTCCATGGGCGGGCGGGCCGCGGGCCGGGATTCGCTTCAGGAATTTTGTAGGATTAGTTTGAATATCGTAGATCCAAGCCTTGTTGAGTAATCTGATGTAAAGGCCTGCTTTGTTATTTTGTTGTTGCATATTTCATTGTTTAATTTACATTCGAATTTTTTTTCGTCCCAGCGGATATGAAAAGCATTGTGGCTTTATGAGAACAATACCTTTTATTCTGATATCTGTAAAATGAAATATATCTTGTATAAAAGATTCTTCTTATCCGGTACGCTCTTGACAGAGCGGTCGTGATCGTTAAGTACTGGTAGCATTATTGGAAGTGGCAGATGTGATGCACTTCACGACATTTCGCCACCGCTGCCTGCTAGAGGTCATCCTGCTGCATTCATTAAGTGAACCCCCAATGGCAGACTTGATCTGGTCAGTCCAACGCGTAGGTGACCTTCCGCGCGGTCTAGTGCCTTCTACTTTCCCTTGGACGACAAGGCGTTCTATGGACCGATTGTCACGCCGGGAAACATGTCCAAAGAATGTTAGGATGCGAGATTGTACAATCGGAAACAGACGCTGCCTGATACCGAGTTCTTGAAGTATCGAGACGTTCGTGCGAAACTCGGTCCACGAAACCCCAAGCATTCTTCTCCAGCACCACATTTCTAGAGCATCTATTTTCTGCCTTTCCACATCTCGCAAGGTCCACGTTTCAGCTGCGTAAAGAAATATGGGGAATATAAGCGTCCTCACGAGCCTGGTCTTCGTGGCTTTAGTTATATTTCTATTCCTCCATATTTTCTGCATCTTGTCCATCGCTGTTCTTGTGATGCCCATACGTCGTTTGATCTCATCGATGCACCCGCCATTGTTTGAAATTAGCGCCCCGAGATAGATATAAGATTGGACTACGTTGCAATTCGCGATTTGGGTCACTTCAGGCGAATTATTCCTGGCACGGTCAACAATCATCACCTGGGTCTTGCTGCGATTAATTTTTAGTCCAAACTCATGGCTCACTCGCTCCATCTTGGACAGTAGCTCTTCCAAGTGCTGCGAACTGGTTGCAAATAAGGTGGTGTCATCTGCGTAACGCAAGTTTGCAATCTTATATCCACCAATTGTTACACCATCCGTCCAGTCTTCCAAAGTGATACGCATTATTATCTCTGTGTACGCATTGAATAAGAGCGGTGATATAATGCACCCCTGGCGTACTCCGGCACTAGGATGGAAGTCACTTGACAGGATATCATCTGTGCGAACTGAGGCTGTGCCCTCTTCATATAGACGTCTCAAAAGGTGTACAAGATGTTTTGGTGTGCCCATGTCTAGCAAGGTCTTCCACAATACCGGCCATTTCACCGAGTCGAATGCTTTGGAGAAATCAACAAAACAAAGGAATAAGGGCTTATTGAATTCTCTTGACTTCTCGATGATCTGGCGTACGATGAGAATTTGTTCTCGAGTGCCCTTCCCCTTTACAAAACCGGCTTGTTCCGGAGCGATCTCCTTAGACAGGTAGGTTTTCAATCGCTCGTTGAGAATATGTAACATTATTTTGCTAGCGTGTGATATCAGAGCAATGAGGCGGTAGTTGTTACATTTCTTCGTCGAACCTTTCTTGTGCAGGGGTGTGAATACGGTATGTGTCCACTCCAAAGGCCAAACTCCTGTCTGCCATACCTTGTTGCAAATAAGATGAAATATCTGGTCACCACGTTCTCCTAAGGCTTTAATTGTCTCTATTGGAATTGCATCTTTACCAGTTGCTTTTTTGCTTTTCAGATGTTTTATGGCAGCGCTTACTTCGGACAGAAGGATGTCTGGCTCCAAATTCTCTCGTTCTGGGTCAGTGCTTTCAAACTGTTGTGAATGTGGGTCCAGGAATAATGACTGACAGTAGCTCTTCCACGTTTCAGAGATTTGTTCGAGTTCTGTTACCACTTCATTTTTGTCGTTCTCAATAGTCCAGGTTTTAGCAGGTAGAGATTTAGTAATAAGACGAATTTTGTGATAAAGGTCTCTAGACTCATGCTTCATAGCGTGTCTTTCGACCTCTTCACAAATGCTACGAAGGTGGTAATTGTGGTCTCGCCTACAACAGGCTTGGATGTTAGCAGACAACTTATTCAGCTCTCTTGTGTCTGTTCCCGCGGATTTCTTATGGCGCCTCTCTTCTATTAGAGCAAGAGTACTATCCGTCATCCAATGTTGACGTTTGCGTATTTCTGATCTTGGATTAGACTCCGCCACTGCATTTTGGATGAGATGTTTAGCCTTACTCCATAGCATGTCTGGTGTAGCTTCATTGTGGTTCACATCGGTCCATTCTTTCCAATTCCGCTCAATGGCTGTATTGAACTGTTCGTTATCTACAACTTCAATCTATAAAAGTAAGTATAAAAGATACGTAATACCTTTTCAATGAAAGTTAAATCAAGCTATGTTTGCTATTTAAATGTGGTAGGTATACTTTAAAGTAATATATTTTCGGTGTAATCCTAAAGTAATTATATTTAAAAGATAACGTTAGGACGGTAACGTCCTCTTACTTTTTCTGATTAAAATGTTACAAACAGTGTTCCGCAATAAATCACAGAGAAGCGTGCATTTATTTGGAACCGTAAATTAAAAAAGTTACCTACGCCAATTTTGAATGAGTTATTGTGCAATATTCAGTTCTGGTATCTAGTACAAGTGGCACGGACGCCTGCGATGTTGTGTATCGGGAGATAATTAAACGACCCAAATAATGACCAAAAAGAACCACAAAAACAATTCGGTACTTAATTAAATATTCGTCCAATCTAAAAGTAAATGGGCCTCAATAAATGTATTTGTACGCATTGAGGTTTCTGCTTCATAGTTAGTAAAATAAAACTTCATTGTCTCTGTGTGTGTGTGTTAATTAAAACCGATGTTATGTACATGACAGCAAAATATTTGCCTAACGGTTTTGTTATTAACGTTGCTGATAAACCGCCGTGAAATGATGTGCGACATAGAAAATGTTTTAATGTCATAGATATTATTTGTTGAAAATGTACAACATTTCAGTAGCTACTTACTGTACTTGCTGCTCGCTCGCCGGTGTTAAACTGCGTTTAATTTCGGACTACAATACAAATGGGCACACAAGTGTGGGGAACTTGTGCCGCCATTTGTTTCACGCTGCTCACAGCAGAAGAAATGAAAGATACCGCGATAGTAGAAATAAATGTGACAGTCACACATTACTGACTATAATCTTGCGAGATAAATGAAACTTTAATCTTCCATTAGGTAAAGTCTGTAGATTAAATGGGCTTACATGCTTAGATTTTAAATTATAGCGTAAACTTTCAGTTTTCAGCTGTGTTTCGAAATGAACTGCCGACGATGCTACAACGTACCTATATACTTGATATTATCTTAACATTATTAAAGTAAATGTTATGGCAGTAATACCAAGTGCACGGCAGTACGGCATATAATATAATATATAAAACACACAACATTGTAGGCTGCAGGCGATTCTGTAACGTAATTTAAACTTTCGATTTTGTAGAATTGAGTCAGCAACCCCAATTTTGAAGTTCTGCTAAAATAATAAATCGAGTGGTAATATATATTTAACATTGACGAACAATGAAACATTATCCAATGACTTTTGATGTCAAATGTGGATACTTGTGTGGACAAATGTGGAGCTAGACTGTGATATTTGGCGCGGTGTAGTGCGACGGCGGCGTCCGATGTGATGGCTCGGATTCGTGTCGGTAGTGCGTGTGCGAGAGAGACCCATGGCTAACTCTCCGGACCTGGGCCTGCTCGCCGCCAGCCTGCTCCGGCTCATCATAGGTAAGTCCCTGATGAACAGCTTACCATCCTTGTCGCACTCATACGTGTCGCTAGGGCGAGCGCGAGAAAGATCCATACCTAACTTTCCGGACCCAGGTCCAAGTCAGGGTTTTGGTCAATGCCAAACCCGGATACAAGTATACCTTAAGAACATCATGCTACCCTTGTCTCACTCACTTGTTTCTAGGAGCCATTAAGATGCTTCCTGCAGTCTCTGGAGATAGTTATATTACCAGTTGTACTAAGTAGTTACCTAGTCAACACTAATGAATTCACGTCCTGTGATAAAGTACGGGTAAAAGAAACAAAGTGCTGGCTAGTGATGTCGAGTTTTTCCGTCAGAAATTTCATAGTACGAGTAGACGCCTTGGTTTTTTATTTATGCATGGTTGGAGGCAGTAGGCTTGGAACCTTATTACAGGCCACCTACCTAAACGTAACCTTGTTGGCGATAACAAGCGTGATGTTTTGTTCACGCCACCTGTTATAATTTAATCTTATCACTAAAGTATGCAGAGAGTCACGTACGGAGATAATAATGAAAGACTTTCGAATTCAATTTACGGGTCTTGAACAGTCATGTAGAAGAATTTGAGAAATGTTTTTTATCTTAGACCTAAAAGGTACGACATGAGAAACAACTTAGTCCCGAGAAAGAAAAAGAAAAATAAACTACCCGTTTTTTCATTATTCGCCTGGATACTACTTCTAGACAAACATGTGTGCTTTATCTTCATTGATCTATATTAAACTGTCTTGGATCTCATTACTTTAATATATCATCCGAGTTGATAAATTAAATACCTTACTTATTTTTTCTTCATGTAACATTTTGTACGGCGTGGCAGAAAAATCTGTATTCAAATCACGGACTATCTTTTCGGTACCATCCGGAAAAATGATGCTTTCTTGGAAAAGTTTCATCAGAACATGATCTAAATATTTCCATGAAGTTTGCCTGAAGTATAGATCCTCATCGCACGCGGTGTCACAAAATGAGAGTTTTCGCTTCATTTTTACCTTATGTGCGGATGCTGTGCGATAGATGCGGATATTACAGGATATATTATATCACGGCTTATAAGAACGTACATAAGAAAACGTATCTGGTTAAATTTGTTACGTCACAATCTAAGAAATGTAGCGAAAAACTAATGCCGACGCATATTGATGAGGGCTATAAATATGCGGTTTCAATCAATAGGTCGCAGAAATTTCATTCAACATTATACACGAATGTGACATGTTTCTATGAATCCGAATGAATGTGGCGAATAGATAGTGAGCGCCACCACACATGATACTTGTTACCACAGAATATTATCAACTGTTGTATGTAAAACCATGTGACTAATGACAATACTGCTTCTAAATACACTGTTTCAATCAATCAATTATAAATGTAGCACATAGTAGTATTTCAGAAAGTAAACAATGGTACGCCCTAATGTACCTACTCGGGTTCATGCGAAGGTAGTTGTGTTAGGCCTTTTGTATCCTCAAAATGTGAGAGGAAATTGGTACCGACGAGCATAAATCTTGCCCATAGCGATGTCTCTGTCACATTTGTGATAATAAACGAGACAAAAGTATCAACATTTAAAAATAGAGTTTTTCTCTCTTTTTGTGCTACTTATAGTTGGGTACGTGACTGTTGCCATGTGTCCTAACAAAGCGTTATACAACGGTCATTATGAAGTTCTTCCCTTCCCGCTTTTGTTTTTGTTTTTACATTTACATGGTGGAAAGAAATGAACATGGAGGAAAGATTGCTTTTCTCTCTTTATTTTTATACATGTAGAATGTAGTATTTAGCGAAGAACGGAGTTAGTTCCAATTTAAATCTTCATTCGGTTGGAACATTGCAACTTTTAATGGTACTCAACTATAAAAATGAATTATCATGATTTGTCTCAATGTCGGAGAAATACTATAGTCCTGTGTGTTCTATTAACAACAAAACAATAATTCAACTGTCAACAGTTGATGTGCTGGATGCAAACATTTCACTTAATACTTAGTGCAGCTAATACTAAATACATTTAATCCTTTGTTTAGTTATAGTTGAATTGATTGCCTTATTCAATGTACACACTAACGTGAATAATAATTGTGTTAAGTATGCATGGAGAGCGTGTTCCTATTTACGAAGCGTGTGTAGTTGATGACAGTGCAGAGACAGTTGCTTCGCTTCTTTGCTTTTACAAGTTTTAATCTTCCTAATGCGTTCGTCTGGTGCGCACACTTCACAAAACGGTCGCCTCCGCTTACGTTAACCGGCTCTGCTTATGTTTAATATTTGTTTCAGCACTACGCTTGTTGGCTTCTCCAACTAATAAACGTCCATTCAAGATGTTCTTTCTTATATTACTAGTATGCTTTTATGAAATAACTTGTCCATGATTTTATAATAACATACCTATACTGTAAAAACATTTACAGTAGAAATATACGTTTACATTGAAAATTCAACACATTGAAAACGAAATTACATTCTGAAAATAATTTCACTTTAAAAGCTCGCGCTCTAATCCCTTAACTAAATATATTTTGTTTTAAAATGCAAGTTAACACATAAAGTTTTGATAAATAGTGGTGTGTTCGTTCTCGCTGAGACTAGACTGGTGCACCCTACAGCCCGCGGTGCTTCAACAGCTGTTACCGGCGAGCAGCGTGACTAATTCCTGCATCTACTGCCATTGTTGTCGTCATCTAGGTGACAAAAACAACTGTTTCGCTTCATATCGCGGCTTACAATTTGACGTGGAACGTTTTATTCAGCCAACGGCATTTGTTCACGTTTTTCAACCTCCCAACGTTATTTTATTCATGTTCCTTTCAAGTTTACCTTTGCCCCGCAGTGACACAAAAAGCTGTATCGCTGTTTTTTTCCCTGTGCTTTTATCGTTTCTTTTCTAAGGATTGGATTATGGGTATATCTATAATTTACGCGTTGCGATACTGAAAGGATTTACGAATTCTACTCAAATCCGTCTTACCCGACAAATCCATTCCGTTTGGGAGGGAGCGATGCGTAGGAACAGTGGCACCATCCTACCGTGCTACGCCCACTTTCGTGCAGAACATTGACTACTTAAGACTTTGCATGTAGGGAACACTTGTAGCTTTAATTGGTCTAGGTTTAGTTCGAACCCGCTTTCTGACGTCACGTAAACGATGTGATGGCACAAAGCAAAGTATGTGTGTTTACTGAGCTTAATTGAATTTCCCCTAACTGTGTTTAACGTTGAAATGAGTAGCTGTAATTTCGTGAATCAGTGGTAGAACTAATAACCATTGTGAGTGAAATAATGTCAATACTATTATCGATAAATGTGCAATTGTTGACATTTCTGCGTTGGTAATGTTTGATTTGTGGTAGTATAGTTTGTTCAATAGAAACACAATGTACACTGGTTATTACTAAATTATCGTGTTCTCGTTTTAATAATACATGTGGAATGTATACAGTTTAATAATAAAAGTTTGCGGGCCACCATCGACAGTTTAGATACTTAATTGCAACAGTAAATTTACTACATACAACACCGAATGAAGTGCCAAACTCAGCGCTCGAGGAACTTTAAAGTTAATTATTAACTTCTGAAGATAATTAATATCTGTGCTGTTGGTTGTGACAGCTTCACATGTCGAGGATACAGTAGCGAGATAAACTAACACTGGACTGTGGGATGGACAGAAGTTTCATTCAAAAACTTCATGTATATTCTAGTTTAAACAGCAGTTTATTCTGAAAATGTTTAATATACTGCGTTAAAACCCATCTAAATGTGAGATTGCGTTTATCCGTTATTCGTGCTATTATTCAGTAACAGTAAATAGTAATATAAAGGATGAACGTGATCGCAATAAAAGTGATGTATTCGTGGTTTTATTACCTTTTGTATTAAATTGACAAAATGGCGCGGCGTCGATCGGAGTCAAATGATTGAATGCCGATTATGTATGAGGTTGTCTGCGGTTCTCGCTAACGGACTACGGATGTTGGTCACACTCTGACTACCATTGATGGATTATGGGTCACCACAGTAAGCTCATACTAAACCAGTGACGTGTAACGTGACAGCTCGTACCTACTGGTTACTGCATGCCCCGCAGCAAAGAAAATGTTCGCAATCAGAGGCGGAACGAACATTTTTATTAAAGCGAAGGATTTTAACTTTTTCATCCAGATTTTCTATTGAAGTGTTTTTTAATTGCCGTGTTCATGGATTTTAAAGTACATATGAGTCCATAAATCTCCAGTTCTAAAGAAAGAAAAAAATGATTATTTGACGTCAGTACATTAAGCACACACACAAAAATATAAAAAAGATACAAAATAAAGAGAAAATATAATGTATGTGCTGTGTGCCTCACGGCTGCGCAACCTGTCTGGCATGAATGGGTGATGCTGTCTGACGCTGGTCTTCCAATGAACCTGGGGGGGTTCTCCTCAATTAGCTTTCAAATCTATTAGACCAACCCCTGATAGTGGGTCTCCTTGTGGCCCATTTTTCCCCGGCCATCTTTTCAGCCAGCATGACGTTCAAACTTTTGGAATTAAGAACGCCTTCGGGATCTTGGTTTAAAATGTCAATTTCAACTTCACTCAATAGATTTTTCCAATTTTTAAAACATTCGTTCCGTAAGGGATCAGTTGGCGCAGAACTACTTTATTCTTTTTAATTGAAACTTGACATCTAAGTAGGGATTTTATTCTCTTCTGCATTATTAGTTTCTTAATAACAGTGTATTATTCTATTGTGGTAGCTTTAATTATTCAGACTGACGTTATCAATGGAGCGGATGAGTTTATTGTTGTTTGTCGGCGGCCGACGAGCGGTTTCTTGAGAATGAAGATCTTTTATTATAAAGGATTATTGCTTTAAGCTTTTAGCGACTATTGTTTTGTCGGAAGTTCAATAAACTTTGTACGCCGACGTCACCTCGTTCGATACGACGCAATGCCATTATAACGTACGATGCACACGCTGCGGAATTCATAATGCACTCAGTTTTTCCTGGATTAAAAATTGTTCACGAACTTTAGTAACAATATCTTAAAAGTTTATCCAAGTCACAAAACATTTTCGCCCAAGAATATGAAAACCTTGGTAAGTACTTACGAATTCGTAATAAAGGTAATAACTACAAACAGAAATAAAAGGTAAAATACAAAAGATTTAGACAGGGCGGGCGGCGCGGGCGCGTCCCGCGTCGTGGGCGGGCGGGTCAAGAGGCTATGACGCGCACTCGACCTGCACCACCTCAACACGGCTTTTAAACTTTTTCGAAACCCTACACAGGCTTTCATTAAGCCACGAATACTGCCACCAGCCTCGGCCGCGGGTTTCTTAATGTTCACATGTATTTACTTCAGGAAATAAAACTAAAACAGTTTGTGGTAAACGTAAATTATAAAGTATACAATGAACTATTATGCTTAGAGAAATATGACCTGCTTGTATTCATTGTTCAAAAAAATCATTACATAGGTGTAGGGTTCCGGTGGGCTCGGAGGATGATACACATCTTCAAATATCACAAGCACTGTACTTTATGACCTTTTTACTTTGAACTCAATACAACCTTCTTAAACTTGACATCTTTTGCACTGTATAACTTCTGGACTGTATAATTTCTGAACTGAAACTGAACTCTATGTACTTTTACCTAACCAAACGGCGTGACAACCTTTATTGCGACTTCTAATTCGCCGTCAACGCCATCTAGTTCTGCAAATGTACAACTTTATACTTTGAACTCTTGGTGTGCGGTTTCTAGACTAACTGGTTCTGAACATACGAATCAAACATAGTTGGTAAAATGTGCCTGCTAATTAAGTAATTTTAAGGACAGCCCTTATATCGCCCACTCCTCACCAGTTCTTAATATTTACTAAGCACCAACAGGAAGACAATGAAGTAAAATATAATGTGTATCTAGATAAGCTGCTTAAGTAGCTTAAACCAACAAAGCTCAAGGTACTCACTGAGCTCTAGTTTCGCTATTGTACCTAGTATTGTATTGTATTCTTGTAGTACTTATGATAAACACAACATCATGCTAGTCGTCCCCGAAGAATAGGGATGATGACTGACTAAAAAAACATGATTCTGTGTAGTCCGTCAGTCAGTTAGATTATCGAGAAATATTGGATACGTGTTTTTTGTTTTATCAAATTAATAAAAAATAACGAAAATAAAACGCGTCAAACATCAAGAGTGGGGGCTTGTGACATCACATTTGAGTAAAAAATGTACTCAAATGTGACGTCACACGAGTTTCCGACGCACTGTATCGTCTTTATTTTTTGTTTACGTGAAAAGAAAAAAAATGATGGCCAATATTTTATGGAAATCTATCTGACGGACTAATTAGATTTTTTTTTGCCATCTACCCTATTAGGGAGAGAGGTACCTATTTATAAGAGACTCACAGTTTGTTAAGTCTCATGTAAAAGGGAGTCAACCATGCATCAATCGTACCTTCTGCTACTGAAAAAGTCCTGATGAAAAATCCTAATAAAATTGCCTGACCGATCGAACCCAATACCACATTCCCAACAGTATAGTCAATACATATATCATCTGGCATATTCTGTTTTCGGGCATGTTTGTATCGGTTTCCAGTCTAACAAATACGACGGTATCAATATTTCACCCTGAGCGTCTGCGATTTGACTTCCGCTCCCAATTACGGGGCATACCGATGCCCTTGGGCTAGAACTGTTGTCAGATGATCTTGTACTGGTTGCTGACAACCTGTCTACCTACTTATAAAGTAGTAGGTAAATATAAACACCGTACAAGGTGTAAAAGGACCGTTCACGAAGCCGTCAACCAAGCATTCTGTACATCAAACTAAGTAACTACTAAGTAAACATTATTGGGTAACGTCTTTTTTTTGGAAGTAAAAAATCGCGTTTTCCAGTAGGACTGAATGTAACGCACTCAAAATATTGTGCTGACCCTGCATTGAATAGAAAACGGGTCATGGAGGCATTTAATTAAAGTAAAGTTATAACCCTAAAAACAAGTATTTAAAAAAAAAAATGTGATAAAGTTGGAACTTTAATCTTCAATAGGTAAGTACAGGTATGGTCCAGAGCAAAAAAATGATGGTAATGACGGGATGAACAAGGGCCTTTCGGGTTAAGGGTCTATTTACACCATTTATTGTCAGTCTTCTAGTCATCATCAATTTCAGGAGGTGAATACGAATAGCCACCAAAAACTATAAGCTGTGTGAAAGAGAGAGATGTATGAAAAGGTACACATTTTCTAATATTTTAGAATTGGTCCCTTAGTAAAAGTTAGTCATCTAAACTACCTAATAATATAAAGAGGATAGATTTGATTTTTTGTTTGTTTGTTACGATTTAACTCAAGAACTCCTCAAACGACTTTAAAAATTCTTTCAACATTAGAAAGCTACATCTTTACCGAGTAACATAGGCTATAAATTATATTGATATCATGTAAATTAGCTGAGCTATCACGATTTTCGCGGACGAAGTTGCGGGCCAAGTGCTAGTATTCAATATTCATGAGCATTAAAACCTCTTAATATATACTAGCGTTTATTGACCTTATTTCATAGTTAGACGTTTTGGATAAATTGAGCCTTTACAATTTATAGGCCTTATTAATCGTTTTAATAATCCTCCTTTTGAACTTCGCCGAAGTCGGGTAAAGATATGTGGGAATGACAACTACGGAAAAGCCTATGTGAATCCCGTTGAAAGCCATTGTAGAACTACAAAATGCTTTGAAAGCTATTGCCGTTTGTTCCGGCCCTCTGCCATATCAGTCTTATTGTGAAATGACATTACAAATTTACAATCATATGAAATACTATTCTATATCTGCAACATGCAGGTTTCGCTTCTAAGCCCGGCCTTACTACGGCCCGGCCTACTCCACCAAAGCGAAGACGTTCGGAGATGTACGAAGTGGAGAGGATAGAAGATGCTTAGGAGATAGAGCGTATTCCCCAAAGCCGTGCGGAGATGCGTACTTAGTAGACCGGAGCGGAGACGTGTGTAAAGGCTACTCACGCCCAGTTTATGCATGCCGCTCACCGCATACCGCTCACATATCTTCTGGTCTCCGCTGAGCGCAGTTGCCTGCTTAGCCTAAACAAATATGAGACATCTCCTCTCCTTTCAGCTCAATCGTTTCCACTAAAGCTAAGCGGTGCCGATAAGTGTAAATAACGATGTACTATTGGTGGATTAAAACACATCTCGGTCGGTTTAAGTCGGATTTCAGTCTATGAACCTCTTGTTAGTAACCACATCAAATTAATAAGACCCAGGTCACAAGGATACTATGACGACACAGGTCACAAGGTCATGTAATTATAGCCTATTGATAACCACAGTCAATAGGGCTTAGAATTGTATAGCCTTGTTTATTAAGGTATAGTACTGTGTTGTAACCCAGTTGTAGGAATAAGATCGGTCTAGTCACGTATTTATCGTCAAATTTTGTTTAGGCAAATCGTCAAGAGCGTGACTCACATTTTTCTAGTAGCCTTTGTGGTATGTGGGACATGAAAGGGTGAATTTCTCAACTATTTTCTTGATATTACAAGGTACGATGAAACTATTGTATGGATTATACATGTGGGATATTTTTTAGTGACATCTAAATTCTCATCGAGTTTATAGATCACAATAAGCAAAAAATCTCTTATAAAACTTGGAAGGATAACCTACTACTAGAATTTCCATATCCTCCCATAATAGGCATGGGTATAAGACCCCTATTATGTGTAACTCAATACTGTCACCATATTGTCAAATATATGTGCACCATAATAAACACCCTCTGCCTAAACCGTCGGGATCACGGGATAAATGGTTATGGACTTAAATTTAATAAAAAAATACACTCGTGGCTGCGATGAAAAGTCGTTTAACAGAATACATGAAAGGTTCATTTTATCAGTTTTATGTTATGTTCTCTTTAATATAATTTACAAATACACATACAACGTAACATTCATTAGGTACAGCACGGCACTGTAATAGGGAACGAGCCTATTCAGAATTCACTGGGCACAGATCTAGCCTCTGGTAATTCTTGATGGAAAAAATAGGAATCAATCTCATGCAAAGAATACCACAGAAATAAATATTTAATAGGTATTCTATAGCGACATTTTCATTTTCGACTTTAAAACTGTAGTGTCCGCATCTACAAACACAATGAACAGCGTAGACGAAATAATCCGCAAAGGTATTTATTCCTACAAACGAAGTTTTTTAATTTGCTGTTCAGCACGCTAGTGGTTTGTACAATTTCATTTGTTCTTTGTTCTTTTTCTAAACAGGTCAGCCTGGTAATATCTTAGTATTACTGATTTTGTCTTATAGGAGCTGTCTGGTAGAATAAAATTCAATACCCGCCGTATTGAAAAATAAGGCTTTAATTTTTCAAAAATTTTTATATAAAGTAAGAAGGTAAAACAGAAAATTTACTTCACGATTTGTACAATATTTTCCTCAATTTATTTTTTATTTGTTCGAGAGTATGTAATAATTCTCGTTCAGCCAATCATGCTGTATATTTGCGGGCCTTCGACCGAATACTAAGTTACGTCACTGATTACGAGATATTAAATGTATGTCACGCTTCACTTACGGGTTCGCTCTTATCATTCTGTCTATATCAAGGATATCGTGTGACAAGCTTATGAATAATTACGTGATCCGTTGTAGTACACATGTCTGTCTGCCATTGGCGCTAATTAGCGTTAGTATTAAGGCTCATTAGAAGCTCACTCTGTCCCTTGTGGCCGGGGACAGTTAGGACATTTGTATAGTTGTGTACTAAGGACATCACACGGAGATACGTCTAACCAAATTACTAATCAGACGTTTAGTCGGTGGACTTATAATTAATATTGTTTTCATAAGGAACAATGCTGTTAATTAAAATTGTACCCAGTCAACACAAAACAGGGTAGTTTTGTCCGTTCATTAAAAAAGTAAAGAGTTTTTTAAAACAACAACCACCAAGTAATATTCTCTTTCTATTTGTAAACTAATTATATTCAATGACTCCATTGGAAACAGCACTAAGCGCTGCAGCTTACCGTTGCCTCTTTGCAGTGGTCGGGAAAACTATAATTGAGTTTTTCCTTCACAAAAATTCTCAGTTATTTTCTTCGGTAAAAACTGTGCTACGAAAGCCTCAGCTTTTATAGCACTACCTATTAACACTTTATTTGAGAATTCAAAATGTATTTTTGTATTTCAGGAACTTATAGTTGCCCTTTCAAATAACATGGCAGGAATACGGACGGACAAAACCACGTAATTAAATTTCATCAAATTACACCCATTTCCTGGTTCTATTTACCTTTTACAGTTTGAGGTAAAATCGAGTTTAGGTACTACCTTCTATTCCAAATAGAGTAATATTCTTGTTATATAAAATGTTGATTGTTGACGGGTTCACAATTATAATAAAGTGAAACAACATGGATTTTCAGTTAGATACGTAAATGTAGAGGCAAACCGAGACAACAGAGTTTGATCAGCACAATACTGCCGGGTACACAAAGGGTGCGTGGTGAGTGGGCGAGGACTAACCGAGTGGCTGTAATTTGGACCCTTTGTGAGACGAGGAGAGCCTCTGTGAGTGTGTGGCAATCGTCATCGAGCTCGAAGATGTGCGGCCTCTCTATTGCCTACATAATGCGAGATTTAATAAGTGCTGGCCGCACGCCTCTATTCTTAACCTCTCCCTCGCATATAGAATGTTGATGCCCTTTGTACTTCCACTCTCAAACTTCATTCCCCGAGGTTATTCTTCCATGAAGTATAGCCGGCATAACTTATTTTCATAGAATTATTTGTTACCCCTAGGGAGGTATCCTAGTTATCTGGAGGTATACAAACAAGTGTCTTTAGATTGTTCCATTTCTATACTTTATCACTTCATATATTTTTCTGTCGCGTTTTATAGAGTACAGGTAATTTATTCCCCCGGCTCCATTGAATCGGGAACGTGCATGAAACATTTTATAGTTCTGTCTGTGTATCTGCTCCGTATGTATAAATCATCTAATCTCGTGACCATTAACATACATAAGGTGTTGTTGTTGTTTTAAGGGTGTATTTACTTAAGATTAATATACACGTATACAAGAGATGCCTCTCCTATTTACCGTAATGTTCAGGTCATGTAGGCAAATTGCCGCATTAAGCGCGCCGGTTCGGGAGCGCGCGTGACGTTGCTGGAGCGCAGTGTGTAGCATTTAAGTGGCGCCTAAAGCCGGTATGCGTTTGGAATTAATTAGCAAATCTGGGCGCGAGATGCGACCGCAGCCCGCCGTCCGCCGTCCGGCGCACTGCGGTCGGGCTGCGCGCGCCCGTCCACCTGTCCGGTCCAAGCTTTCGCGTTCCGCTGTAATCCGATTATCATTCTCTGTTTCTGACACAGAAAATAACGCTAATTGGCGTTTCGTAACGTACACTGCTGCTGAGGGATGCTACATGCATTTTTATTCAGAACTGCTCAATAGGAGCATCAAAGTCTGCGCCAGCGGCTGTATGAACAGAATGGACGCGCCACGGTTCGCGGAAGATAATGTGATAATATACAGTCTGTTGGTTGTAGTCGTTGGGATTCTATTTTTCTGCAAGGCTGACATTAAAATGTACCTACGCGTTGGATGTTTGTCATTTTGTTGCAATTGTGGTAGAACCTATTATGCTCGGTCGGAATTATGCGCTTGTGCAAGTCACATTTGAATATGACAACATTTTTTAACAGAGAGTGCGGTTCGTATTTATGTTCGCATGTGGCAGACTCCGCTAAAATCCTTTTTGGTGGGTGCAGCACGAACTACGGCTACATGAAATAAAATTAAAAAAACCGCGTTGGTGGCGGTTTTCTATTTTATCTCATGTGGTCCTTTCAAACAATGTTTTTGGCCAGATGGTATGACTTCTTGCAGATGTGTCCTGCTCCGCCAATCTTCATTATTTGGTAAAACTTCAAGTTCGTTTATTGATTCACTTCCATGACCAATCGCATTTAACACATTGCGCTCCATAGATTGCGAACAAAACTGTATATCTACCTAATGCATCTTGGTGCCAAAAACTGAAATTCATAAAAAAAACTTCTTACCTCTACTAAATGCATTATATATACATTTCTTATCAATTCACACCAGTTAGTGCTAGCGCTTGTACACAGAAATGAATGGCTAACATTTATAGGTTGAAAGTTGAAATGATGATATTTCCTTGTTCTCAAAACCTAGTCTATTTCAGCGGCATTTTTCTTTCCAAAAAACTTTTTTAAGTTAAAAATTTGATGGTAGACAATGATGGTTAAACATGATTTATTCCAGGACCGTGACCCACGCTAACTTAACAAAAAGGGTCCATTTTCAGTAGTAACCAAGTTACGAATTATGAGTATTAAGTGGCTTAATATCTTGTTCGTAATGAGTTCTAGAATTATCTTCAGAAGCTTCTCAAGTATCGTTAATATTATAAGAGATATTGTCGGTACTCTCTACTGATAAAATTCAGACGAAATTATAACATCAGAGTCAAGTTTAACTAGCCAACGTCTAGTTCTCGACCATATTTACAGCTTGTCTTTTCACAAAATAATGTACCTTGGCTGCAGTTTTCGCAACTTGTAAGTTCAGTGCACAAAAAGTTCTTGTCTTGTACATAGATTTACGAGGCTAAAGTAAATTGCCAAATTGACTAATGTTCTCTGAACAAGTTCTGCCTGATTGCACTCATTTGTTTTTAAGTTTTCTTTTCTATTTTGTCTATGCGCTGTGATTTACGATTAGCTAATTGGAAAGCCTTTGTTAATAACTCGTTCCCACTCAAACTGGAATCCGGTCGTCGTCCATAAACATAGGGAAAATCTGTGTAAGAAATACTGTGAAGTCTAAAACCTTCTACTTCACAGTAGCTACGTTTTTTCTGAAGAGGAAATGTCGGAAAAATTACTAAGGTAGCTAAAAGATTGATGAGAAATTGATTTTTATTAGAATTCAATATAGGAAGGAAGATGTTACTGCCCGTTCTTTTCGTACATTTCCTTGAACCTAAGTTCTTATCGGGTTTATATGTATTTAAATGTCAAGTTATTTATTCCATCAGTCGACTTTATCGAGCATAATTAGAGCTAAATTAAGGTTACATTTAGCAACACTCACGAATTTTTTTTTCGGGAACCTTTGTCCCAAAAATTGTTACCCAACTTTTAAAAGCCAGGAGTTTTAAATAATCTGTGACAAAATTGTGAAAGTCTGTAATTTTAACGATACGGCATAATGTTAGAGCGTTGAGTCTAGGCGCATGTAATTTATAGCCTATGATAACATGAAAAGTGCACCATTCCATTGCGATTTATTTCACACCCATTCATATTATTTCTTGCTGTGACTGCAGGATTTAATAATGCCATAAAAGCAACAATGTTCCAGCTGTTTCTTTCTACTGTTAGATTAAATGTTATTTATACGGTAACATCCTTTATACTTTCTAAGCATGAAAGCAATAAAAGTTTCGCTTATTTCCCGCTCCCTCTAATAGCTATTTATAAACGCTTCGCGTTAGTATTTACTTGCTCGTTATCAAGGTTGTCAACACATCAATCATTCATGTAACGCGTAGGCATTGAAAATAAATATGATTTCGTCGTTCGGAAAGTTTTCCTCATGCTTTTTAGTGGCGACATCTGCTGAAAATCTGTTGAAACTCGACGAATTCTCCGCCTCACGCTGGCAGCGCCATCTGTACAACATTTTCTTAACTATTTGTTTCATAACTCCACAACCACCCGCTAGATGGCGCTGCGTGCGTTCGTTTTAAAATACTACCGCGCGTATCGCACTACTTGACTGAAGACTTTGCCTATAGGTGGCGCTGTGCCTGAAACTTTGTAGAGTCTTATTGAAAATAGAATAGATGCCGCTGCTAGTCTCCTCTTGGAAATAGAATAGATGTCGTTGCTAGTATCCTCTACAATGGGCTGCATAGATGGCGTTTGCTTTCATGTTTGAATGAAGTAGCTAAAGACAATAAAATTGTTGGTAAATGCTGTTTCGATGACTTCCAGCTCGACGTTTAAAATAAGCTCGACGTTTAAAATAGATGCCGCTGCTAGTATCCTCTTGGAAATAGAATAGATGTCGTTGCTAGTATCCTCTACAATGGGCTGCATAGATGGCGTTTGCTTTCATGTTTGAATGAAGTAGCTAAAGACAATAAAATGGTTGGTAAATGCTGTTTCGATGACTTCCAGCTCGACGTTTAAAATTCTTGTTCCAAAAGCTGTGAGGTAGCAATTTTGCGCATAACCAAAGAGGCTTTATATCTACTCGGCACAGAAATCAAATCTGAATAAATAATTACTATTTAATTGAAATTAATTAAATCGCTGCCGAGTCACCGTACTAATTGGCAATTCATTAAAACTCCTTAGGTTTGTTTTGAAGAACAAGCCACACCCCGTATTTCGCTGTTTGACGGATTGGTGGGGAATCTTTTAACGGGATTATCCCAATGGAGTAAGCAGCTACATTCTCCTGGACGCTAATATAAATGGGCTTACTCTGTATAGGTACTATAATAGTAAATACCTAGGTACACTATTTATTTGATGAAAATATTTTTTGATGCGACTGCCTCGTTCGTCTAATGGACCCAAGCGCAACTGCTGAGCCTGCGGCCCTGGGTTCGATTCCCTGGTCAAATAAGTGTTATTAGGTTTATCCATCAGGAATTTCTCAGTAGCAGCCACGGAGCCTGGATTTATGCCGTGTTGATATCAATAGGCTCGCCCCTATTACATGGGACTTAAACATAACTGGGCGAAATGTGGGTGTACTATTAGATACACCTCTGTCTAACCCTTCGGGGATTAGTGGCGTAATGTTATGTTATTCTTTGATGCGAAGTCTGGGATTTATTTATTTTTGCACAGTGGCAAAATACCCCCAAGAGTTTTATCGAAGGAGTGGAATAGTTGGCATATATACAATAGGGGCTGTTAACGGCTCGTCCAAAGAATTACAGACCCAAAGGAAACATGAAAGTGTAGAAATATATATATATCCATGTATAAACAGTCAAAAGGTCCTGCTCCCTGACTAAAGAATTTAATAAACGATAGTATTAAATTTTCCCTACATTTATTACTGTTGCTATATAAATATTCCACATAATTTTAATCATCGTTAATGTTCCGTTACTCGTAGTCATTTTAATTAATTTATGTAGATTCTTGCGTTTATAGCTAGATCGTTAATATAAATTTCCTGGATGTATAAATTATGTATATAAATACTTAATAATTAATTCCCTTTGTGATTTTCCAACATTTTGATTATACCCGTACCTACAGTTATTGCACAGCTACATCAAAGGTTTTAAACTTCAAGGAGCGTTCAATCACTCTTGACCAATATTTAATATTTACAAGGCTTTTACCTCCTTACGTACACTATTCGGTAGAAGGAAAACTGTTGCGGAATATTTACCGACTTATTCATGAGAGCAAGTAATCAATTATCGTTCTTTGTTTTCAGGTAAGAGGAACCTTTCAGCGAAAAGCGAGCACCGCCGATTCGATAAGTATAAAAATACGTTCTCATTGTAATTTACAAGCGAACTCGAATAACGAGAAATACCCAAGACGAATTAGAAATAATCTTACAGATCATATTCTCGTTTTAAATAAAAATTAAAAAGAAGTCTATAGGGCCCGGAGCCAATTTAAATTGCTGAAACCACTAGTGGATGAAAGGCCTTTCATTCGTTATAGGTACCTAGCAGGTGCACAGTTATGTAGCCCACTCATAATATTACTCACAAGTTTCAATCAATAGCTATCGGTAAGATTTAGGTACTACATAAGGATGTTATTAGGGAGGTGCCGAGCCAAATAGGAACAACATACAACACATAAGCACACAATTTCACGCCACACAATAAAATAGACAGTTTCGTGTCGCAACAACCAAAATGGCGGTTCCAATAAATACATAATGTATATAGCCGTATGGCGACTATTCGCTATAAAGGAAGTGCCCTACACAAGCTCCTGAACAAATATTCGGAGAGGTTGAGGCGACAACAAACGTCGTGACCGATTTCAATAAAACAATGTAGGTCGGTGCTCATTGCTCTGTGACTAGGGACCGACCAAAATCTAGCTTAAACGAATGTACGGTCTCGTCAGCATTATTGTTATTATTCTATGTAAATATAACAGCGTCGTAAAATATTTCTGTAAGTCCTCGAAACAAATGGAATAAGAAAATATTAAATTAAATTCTCTAAACCAAAGTATGATTTTAAAAGTATTAATATTAACCACATAAATCAAGTTACAGTGTACGTATAAGAAGATTACACAGTCATTATTCAGCCCTACTTTGATAAATGTGAGCAATTTCCAAATACAGGCTAACTGGTAGACATCGCAGCGCAAAACTTTTAGTTTCATTCGTTTAAATTGTTAAATAGAAGATTAATGTCAATCCCGATGTATACTTAGGCATTTTTTGTTATTTCTTAATGGATTCGACGACTACTTACTAAATCTCTTTCTTCTTTATCGTGTGGTTAGTGCCTAAATCGGTGTCAGAGTTTTTATGCCGCCCATGGGCCTCTGACTTGGCTTAACATGCCTTCGAGAAATATCTCTCAAGCATGCTGGTTTCCTAACGATGTTTTCCTTCACCGAAGCATGTGATAATTATACTCGTACAAGAATCCGAAAAATCTCAAGTGCGTGTCTTGGTGTTGAATTCGAGACCTATGACTTAGGCAGTCCGACGGTCGAACCACTAGACTATCACTGCTATCACCACTTTCTAAATGTTACTATAGTATTATTATAGGAAGAGAATGTAGGAATTTTGACGACCCAAATGGCGCAGCGGTAGTGAGGCTGCCTTACGTTCTTAGGGTCCCGGGTTCGAATCCCGGTTGGAGCAAATGTTTGTGTGATGAGCATGGACATTTGTTTCCGAGTCATGGATGTTTATATGTATAATAAGTATGTATTTACAAACAAAAAGTATCTATGTAGTATATCAACTATCTGGTGTCCACAACACAAGCCTCGTTGCTTAGTGTGGCACTAGATGGCGCTGTGTGTTATTGTCTAGCGATATTTATTCATTTATTTAATTGTAGGTAGTTGATACGTCTGTAGAATACAGTGACTTAGTTACTTACATCAAAATGTAATTGAAATGTCGAAAGCAGAAGTGGTAAATTGTATTGTTAATAATTAGGAACTACAATCAGTAAACTGTCACCCTTTATTGTCATGCAAATCCCCATTGTAAAGCTGGGAGTTAATTTGCAGTAAATACCTCTATAAAGTTTGCGATTACATTAATGGAACAAATTGTTAAGCTGAACACCCCGTCCATTATGGAGCGGCCATTATGTTTTTAGAATGTGATTTACTTTGTCAAGTCTTAACTCTTTGGTGTGTACATCTATAATAGCGTTACACAATGCGTATTCTATGCTGCCAACATACATTTTATCTTCTACGAATAAAATTCTCTTTTTGTTACATATCACACGTTGTAGTGTAACGCCGCATTCGGTTTTATTATCAAACAATTCTATTCCAACAGCTATAAAGTTTTTTTTGGATATTGTGTCTACCCCCAATGACAGTTTTAGTTCTTTTATAAAAAAAAAAATACTTTGATTTTCGTACGTAGCGGAATACGTCAAAGGGGATATAGATTGTGGCAGAACGAATTCGTGCATGAAACATATATCTCACATACGGGCACCTGATCGCTGTAATTGTCTACTAACTAGGTCATGTAAACAAGTATTTTACTTAAAACTAAAAAACATTTTTATTTATAAAATTGATCAAAGAAAATAAATCGCTTTGTTCGAAGCTCTACAAAGCGCTTAGAAAAGGTTTAGGCTTTGTTTAAATATTTCTTAACACGCGCGTCATAAAGTAAAAGTAAAAACATGTTCGCAAACGTCTGGATATTAACCTAAATATGATATGTTCACGAAAGGCCTCGGGCTGTCTAGAATCTGACATATTGTACAGCATTTTATCGTTAATATTTTGCATGGCTCAACGAAAAAAGTTTTACTTTTCAACATTGCGTGACCTTTACATTTTCCTGCTTAATTTCCAAAGTACACAAACCGCGCGCCGCAATCGTGTTTGCCTCACAATATTAAAACATTATTCTCCTTTTAAAGCATTTTCTAAATCGGGCAACGCGGCCCATTTGGCAGAAGTTGCATTTAAGATTGAATTTTCTATTACACTTGCTTTTTCTGTATAGAGCAATAAAAATCACGTTTTTGTAATTCTTCTTATATGTAGCAGCGAAATGAAACAGTTTCTGAAATAACTCGTACAATTTCTATTTTGGTGTGGGGTTTGAGCTAGTTTTTGCTGTATATATCGACATGTGCGGTAATAAAGGCCGCAGCCCTGCCCCGTAGCCGTGCGGCGTGCAGTGCTTACATAGCGGGTGGTTGACGGACGGGAACGCCGATTGTTGCGGCCGGATGCTGCTACCATTTCCGTGTCCAATGCTCACCATTCACCTGCCGAACGTTTAACGTTGAACGCGACTCGTTATCGACCATCTACCTCGGTAATTACCGTACAGGACATCATTATTTTCAGCACCTTTCTCTGTTGTTGTTACAGCCATTAGCGCTAATGCTAGAACCGAAAAAGTGCCTTGAAAATAAGAAAGACTGACGGTTTTTGTTTGTCTTTTCCTTATTTATTACAAAGACAATATTATGGTAATTAATAACGTTATTCGTTTCGTTGGCCGAGCTGAAACGTAACATTATCATTTTACGGTACCAAGAATCTCTGTTCCTCGCAAATATTATTTCTACGAAGCGTCTCTGATATTTTGACGTGCGACGTTAGTTAAAAATGAGTTTTGGCTTTGTGTGAGGATTGCGGGCGGAATAATTATTTTTTGCGAAGCTCGAGGGCGCCGTCCGCGTCCGTGTTCCCATTTATCTAGAGCTAAATGCTTGCATTCAAGCGTCCGTTTCGGCGTGTGTTTGGATTTAGGCTGCGGTACCCAGTCCACAGGGTTGATGTAGCTACGTACTTGAATATTTGTAATGACGTAAAGCGTAGACGAGTTAATTAGCGGACAAAGCCGATTGTTAGAAACAAGAGTCTTACAACATTTGAAATGTCTTTGAACATAAAATATTCAAAGCTTTTAGTTCTCTGTTATTCTCTTGTAGTTTAAAACATTTAATATTCATTGTATTTAAATTAACAAGTCTGAAAGTTATAACAACTATACTGAGTATAACTCAATTAAAAAAACGAAACACTAAAGTACTGAACGTCAGCATCTAATCACTCCTAATGTTTCACTTTGCCGTTCGCTTTGTTTTCGTTCGCTGTGGTACCTTTATACAAAGCTTTGTAGTGCATTTTTAGCTTGCCCTATACTGATGACCTGTAACTCCTGGTGAACTCGGCACGCCTGTGTTTCAGCGCTGGCAGCCTTTCTCGCATAATTACCGGAATGCATTGTGCGCGCGCGGCCGCAGTACGTGGCTCGTTTAGCGCTGTAAATTGCTCAAAACTAGTGAACTATAAAGGCGGAGAATATAAACCTTATACCCAAAATTGGCCTGCTCTTATTTGTAACTATTCATCATATATCACTGCTATAACCCCTGACGAGAATGCGTAAACACATTGCGGTTTCACTGTGTTTTTTTACCCTTTGCTGAGTGTATTACTTACTTACCTGTCTATTAATAACACTTAGGGTGACTGAGTTTCATGTAACATTTCTTCTTCAAATATTTTCTAACGAATTGTTTTCACATTTATTACCTATGCAAATGTGTGTTTTTACTTAGCATGCATGCAACCATTTACTAATAATTTTAGCGTTGTTTCGTCTCTATACAAATCGATTCAGGAAACTCGTGCAAGCGTCGGCCTTGAGCTTGTCTCGTCGTAAAATGCGAGCAAAAATAAATGAAAATCTTGAGTTGACATTAAAACGACGTGTATTATAAAGACGACAGTCTCAGCCACCCGTAATTGCTACGTTTTTGTACACAGACGCTGCATTCTGCGCTGCGTGATGTAACGTTAGCGATGCGTGTGTTTTTAATTGAAGAAAACATAATACGAATTCGTCAAAAATTACTTAGTTTACGTTGATGAATGTTGTTTCAAAACGTAGCGGTAGTAGCGTCATACGGACGCGGTTTCGGCAATACCTAGGTATAAGTTTAGTGCAGCGTCGGCGTGCTGTGAACAGGCTCGGTTTGTGAGATGCGCTCAATAGTACCGACCGCAAGCGTAATTTCGCTCGTCGAAATAGCGTTATTTCGGAGCATCATAAAGCGTCACACGATTTTGGATAGATTTGCGGCGAACACTATCGATCGAGGCGTCCGCGAGTTATGAGCGCGGCTGGCCTGTCTCAGATAGCACTTGTCAGCTGTTTATGACGCACCATAACTGTCTCATCGTAATAGTGCGCGCTTTTGCATACAAATTATAATATGTATTAATACAAGGGGTTTTTAGGGTTCCGTACACCCCTTTGCCATGGGCAGACTCCACTTCATGCTAGTCAAAAAGAGCAAGTTGTCACTCAAGTGCAAGTTGCGTCTTTACACGGCAGTTATCCGACCTATCATGACGTACGCTTGTGTCGTATTCGCTCATGCCCATCCCCGCCACATCCACAGGATGCAGACCTTGCAGAACCGCTTTCTCCGTAAGATCACCGGAGCCCCCCCTTACGTCCGTAACAATAGTCTTCACCTAGATCTTAGAATCCCCACCGTCCAGCAATTCATGAAACGTCTTGCAAAGCGTTTTTTCGACTCCTCTATTAAGCATAGGAACCCCCTGATCGCATCGGCCGCCCGATACGACCCATCGCGTATCAGCTCAGTCCGCCGTCCTCGGCACACTCTTGTCACCCCCGACGACGCTATTACCCTCTTACAGGAGAGTAGCAAAGACACCAGCACCGTACGTAGAAAATACAGATACAAACCGAAAACATACCGACCTCGCCGCCGAGGTCCGGCGCGTAATCCCCGTTCAATTCCCCCCCGACCCTTGCTAGAGCCAGCCCGCGATGCTGAGCCAGTAATTTCAAACGAGCCCCTAAATAATGACACTCAGATCCAGCCTGTCCCTTTGCTGCCCCCAGCGACGCCCTAAGCCGAGGTTCGTACCCCACAGGGGGTGCCCTTAGGCGTGGTCGCTT
This sequence comes from Xestia rhomboidea, assembly GCA_963853795.1. NCBI lineage: Eukaryota > Metazoa > Arthropoda > Insecta > Lepidoptera > Noctuidae > Xestia > Xestia rhomboidea. Next base: position 12,054,494 of record OY970764.1, read on the forward strand.
AGTTTTTAGTTATCATGCCCCTGGCTGGAGGCCTTAGCTTCAAGGCATCCACAGGTATAGTCCGGTTAAGCAGTAGCCAGTCTCTTCTAGACTGAACTGCGAGATGCCATTCCCAAAAAAAAAAAAAAAAGGGTTCCGTACACGAAGGGTAACTAACGGGACCCTATTATTAAGCCTCCGCTGTTCGTCCGTCCGTCTGTCCGCCTGTCTGTCACCGGGCTGTATTTCATGATCCGAGATAGGTAGACAGTTGAAATTATCACAGAATGTGAATGTTGCCGCTAAAACAAGAAATACTAAAAACAGAATAAATTAAAATTTAAGGCAAAAAAATACGTTTGTTGTATGGGAGCCTCCCATACAACAAACATATTTTTTTGCCGTTTTGTCTGATGTTGTATAGATATTGGTACGGAACCCTTCGTACGCGAGTCCGACTCGCACTTGTTCGGTTTTTTTATATCCCATAACTCTAGGTTATGAATTAGACCATATCAAAGAATCAAGTGTCATATGAATTATTTATCAATTATATGTATGTATATTATTTTGTTTTCGTTTTTAATACAAAATAATTCGACAAAGTCACAATTATTAATGTAACACCCTTACGTGAAATATGACAACGTTTTAGCTTTAAATGTGGTTGACTGTTTTGAATGAAAATGAATTACTCGTATTTATCAATGAATCTTAGATACCTACACACATCGAGAGATTGATGATAATCTTCGAAACTATGCATTTTTGGACCACATACCTAGACTTTCGTATAATTAGGGTCCCCTTTCGGAACCCTTATAAGATCACTTTCTTGTCCGTCTATCTGTCACCACCGATTTTCTCAGGAACGGGTGGACCTAGCAAGTTGAAATTTATACCATATGCTGAGGTCTAAAGTCCCTATTAGGCGTGTAAAAATCAAGTCCTGAGTCAACAAGATAAAAAGATATGGGCAAATTTAGATTTTCGCGAATCAAATCAAATCAAAGTATAAAAAGTTTTTCCACATTTTGCCGGCACATGGGCATGCAAATAGCTGGTTTGTACAATTATAAAATTACATTAAAATAAGTGGCATGTCATTGGAATTACATACTCGTACAATAAAAGAGAAAAAAATAAAAAATGTCAACATGGTCAAAGTAATAAAAAAAAAATTCTCAACAATGTCAAACGGAATAACAAACACATACAGACAGACTCTGTTAGGATGACAAAAAATGCCTTCCCGACCATTGCAAAATATCATTAGGATTACATTCAAAATATTATTTAATGTCAAACTATTAAAGAGATATGTCAAACTTAATAAGATTACAGTTCAATTAGCATGTCAGTGTCATTCAAATAGTCGCTTAAATTATAATAAAATTTTTAAACAATAATTCTTTGAATTCCTTTTTATTTTTAATTTTACTCTTTGATTTGTCTTGGGATTTTGTTAAAGACTTGGTTGGGAAGGTTTTGGTACAAGGCAGTTTCTTAAATATACAAAGACGGTAGAGTTAAAATTATATACTTTTTGAAAAATGGTTCACAACTGTCCGTCACTTGTAGTCTAAACATGGCTCTGATGGACCGCTTTTGCGCTTTAAAAGCGGCTTCGCTATTTGTGGAGTTACCCCAAAATATAATTCCATATCTAAGTAAAGATGCAACAAGACCATGATAAGCTGTAAGTAGTGCATCTGTGTTAACAGCAAGTTGTTGGGGCAAGTTTATATAAGGCATAGGATGAACTACTGATTTTCTTACATAGCGCTTCAATGTGATCCTTCCAATTGAGCTGCCTGTCTATTATCAGGCCTAGAAATTTTGCGCTATCTACATCGCTAATTTTGTTATTATGGTACTGGACCTTCATTTGGAACTTGGTTTTTTATGGTGCATTATTTGTGTTTGCGAAAACTTGTAAGTACCAAAATTTATCTTAATTTTCAACTTTTTTATATTTCGGACTTTTTTCTTTAATTGTGCTATAAGACCTTGCTTTTAACCAAAATTGACTATTCTAGGTCAACCGGAAGTACCCTATAGGTTTTGGGTCGAAAACCTATATGGTAGTTCCCGTTGACCTAGAATCACGAAATTTGGCAAAAAGCAAAGTCTTACAGCACATGTAAAGGGAAAAGTCCGAAACCGTTAATATGTAGTTTAATAACAAAAAAAAGCGATTTTACTATTACAAACTTAGAATTTGCGGTTAGCCGTTTCTAGGAATCGAATAGCAAAGTTAAACTTGTGCGCGAGTCCGACTCGCTCTTGGCCAGTTTTTTTTACTTATAGAATTTTTTTTTATGAAATAAAATTTATAAATTTAGAATATAACCCTGAGAAAAAAAAAATCACGTTGTATAATTTTATAACTAAGGTGACCGGTTTGGCTTAGTTTGTTTACACGCTCAATCACAATAAGCTGAAATTATTTTTCTCCCGAGTGTTATGCCTCGCGTTGATACGGGTGTTTCGAACGCGCCTGTCTCATAACACATGTTAATACCCTTCCTCCTCGCTCGTATTTAACTTTAATATTGTGGGAACATTTTCTGGTTAAACTTTATAATAGGCGTGACTGTGTGAGCCTACCTGTGAAACCTATAAAGGCTGTAAAAAGACTTAACGAAGCCGAAAGGCACTTGTCATTATTGCGATATTTTTTTTGTTCTAGCTAGACCATACCTGGGAACTTTCTAGTCACGGACATATTGAGGGTCAAAGTTCCAAGTTTTTTTTTCAATACATGTTTTCAATGTCAGAACTTTACTTTAAACACCTCCACGACCCCCACACTATTCAATCCATCCACCAGCACAATGTTTTGAGTGTGTTACATTGAGTTTCACCGTAAAACGTGATTTTTCACCCCAAAAAAAGGCATTTCCCAGCAATATTTTTTGCGTAGGGTTACTTATAAGTTTGATGTACAGAATGCTTGATTAACGGCTTCGTAAATAGTGTGTTTACACCCTATATGTGGGGCTAGAATGTAATTGTAAGTACATACAGTTAGGTTCTGTTAGCTCTAAAGTTAGGAGCATAGGGAGAAGTAAGATTGGGAACAGTTAGAAAGTCTGTTGGCATGGTTCCTCTTCAGCTAGTTGTACAACGCGAACCCACCTCGTTCATTTATGCAACTCAAATAAAACTAAGTTTCGTTGACGCTCCTGTATGCGAGTTTATCTGCATATTTTAGACTACGGCGGTGCATGTCCAAGTTCTACGGACAAATTGAACTTGCTACGCGTCTGAAGATTTATTTTAAAAGTTATTTGCTGAATTCTGTTCAAGTTTTTTTGATAAGAATTTCATCATTGCTCCGGAGATATAAAGTGTTCTCTAAACTTTCATCAAACGTAAAATGCTCGTTTTGGGATTTCATAATGAGTAATTCTTATTCGGCGATCCCGTGTGCCAGAGCATCACGTGGCGACGCGACGGGTGGGTGAAACATTTGCATACTAAATCGAGTGTATCATTTTTAAGTACCCCACTTAAGACTAATTGCTAACGTGGGGTTAAATACATAAAATATAAATACTGGTGGAATCCGAGTGGTCGTAACGGTGGACAGTTTACAAGTACAGGCGTGGGAGCGGAGGGAGCGGCCGGAGCGTTGGGAGCGGTCGGCTCAAACCATTATTATGAGTTAGTGTGCTTATCAGTGACAGTTTTAAATTCCGTCTCAGTCAGCCGACGCTATATCTGACAACACGGCCGTTTCGTTAGCAGTATGCTAATATACTGTGGAAAGAGCCTGTTACGGTTTGGCTTTTATGAATGTATTATTATTGGTGATACCTACAATTATGCGATGCTACACATAATTAGGCTATCTTCTACTAAATAAGACTTATTTTAATTTACGACTACACGGACAAATCCATTCATTTTTCACAAGAATTACGTATATAACGAAAGTCATCTCCAAAATTGGTAACTTTTGCCGGTGGGAAACCCCTTCGGGCACACAGCTTGCTATTCAATAAATTAAAATGGGTTTGATAAATCTGATGAATAGACTAGTGTCAGTAATAATACCGCGTTAGGTATTGTAATAGTTTTATTGAAACTACCCTCGATAAAGAACACAAACTGTAATACCTACCCAACTAAAAGTTGGAAAGAGAATCGAGCGAGGTATTTCTGCGATTCTCGCCAGAACAATTCTTACTGTAGTTTCAATCCCTTTCTTTCGATTCTCCACAGTTTTGTTTTGTATTCAGCGGTTTTTATGAGTTATAGGTTAAAATGTAGTTAAAGTCAGCTCTCGCCGGCTATTTTGCGAGACGTCGGAATGTTCTGCCAGATTTATTTGAAATTCTGGTATGTTATTCAAAAAAATATTTAAAATGCTCTGCCGAATTTGAACTTTATGCAAATGCCAGGATTTATTGAGGGGTACTGGTTTTACGGTTTGAAATTTCTTGAATATCAAATTATACTCTAATGCTTTAATTTTCGGGACTCGTTTACATTCTGATTAGTGCAATAAAGGGTAGAAAGGAAATCTGACAAAATTAATACTTTAATTTGTTGCAAAATCATTAGTATCACAGTTGCACGATTTCAGGCAGTTCAATCAAGCTTTGAACACAATATCATCATACCAAACAGAGGTACTTGATTCAGTTTGTTATAAGATTGCCAATCTTTTCCCGAAAAGGAAGTGTAAATTGTATCATTTCGTCTCATACAATTGCAATATTGTTCGACTGATGTTGTTAACGTGGTACTTGCCCCGCAATTTCAGTGTCTCGGGGAAACGCTGCAATTTCCCTCTCGGAACATTTTATCCTTATATTGTATATGTCGTGTTGTCCTGTCGGATTAATCACGTTACAGCTTGCCAGACATATATTTCGCTACGTTTTAAGATAAGTGCGCCGATTATTTGTGAGTGTTACATTAAGTGCTCACTCACAATAATTGTCGCTTCATAAATATACATTTAAAATTGTACACTGTCTAAGCAGCGGGGATATAATAAAGTCGTTGACGTCAACATCGAGTTTAAAACGTTTAATGAACGTCGAGTGCGAGTTCATGCAGAAAGGAACGATAGCTTCCAGTCAAGTCAAGACGGCTGCATCGGGAAAACTGAAAAACTTATTCAAGAATGTTTGATCTGCCTTGTGATTGCATTTAGAATATAGCGATTCGATTTTACGAGAAGCGTCTCAATTTCCCGGCAGAAGAGAGCAATTTCCTTGCGTTTGTCGGTGTGTGCGGGTGCGACCGTCGCTCGTCGTCGATTACCGACTGCGACGAGTACGTAGCCCGGTGCCCCAGTATCTCGAGTTCTGCGGATCCCGCGATGGACAAGCTAGCTCACTCGGAGCTTATGTCCTTTATATTTTCTATACAATTTGTAAAGCACACGCGAGTTCGAATACCTACTTCTTGTTATCCGGACATTTTATTTGTATGAAGTAGGTATTATCGTAAAAGCGTAGTCGCGTTGCACTTTGTTTTCTTTCGAGCGATATTACTTTAGTTCCCTTCAATGTTTTTGCGGAAATAGAGAACGTTTAAAAACAAATTGAGCTAGCATACTTTTACATTTACTTAATCATCTGTTTGAAGAGGTGCTGAGGCCTGGCGGAGTGGAGATAAACCCGCACATTTTAATAAATAATATTCTACTTTTTGCGGTTGTCATCTTATATCTATTTATTCATTTTGAAATGCAAAAGCTCGTATAAAGCCCGCTGTATTTTGAGCACAGCTGTTCTGATGTCGGCACATAGTTCTCAAATGTCTCCGTAAGTCGTGTGATGATACCAGCAGGGTGGAAAGTCGGTCACTCGAGCACGTCCTATGCTACTAAGCTGGAATTCTAAGCATAGTTTGTATGCACGTTTCCGGTATTTGTTACGTTTGGAATATCTTGGGACTTTCGAATTTAAGCGGCCGCGATAGATATGGAATTTAAATACCATGTGCTCGTGCTATTCATGCTTTTGATACTGTGAGGAAACTTTTAGGAAAGAATAAACTTTTCGTCGGCTCGTTTCGTGCAAGTAATCACCTTTGGTTTTCCTATGGGTGTTGTTAAAGGTTACTTTGGGATAAGGTCAGTAGAATTTCGTATGTGCTAACAACAATGTACTGCTAATACCGGTCTGTTTGCCCAACCAACGTGGTGATTATGACAATATAAGCACGATTTCATTTTGTAAATGTAGATCCCCACCTACTTACATTAGTGAAACGTGTTTCTGTAAAAGACTACAGTATTTACCTACATGAAAATATAGTAGTAATAGGAAGTAGATCTCTATCATTTAAGCGTATTACCTTCATATTAAAAGGTCCCTTTCGCTCAAAAGGATTAGTTGCGTGAAAGCGGTCATTAGCAAGCGCAACTACTGAGTTTAACTGTGACATAGTGCCGACCTCCGCCCTTAAAGAAACCCGATTTACGCTCCGATGTTATCTTTAACTACTGCTCACTCATCAACCTGATATAACCTCTTAGACCATTCGTTATCATAATCTTAAGTCACCGCTTAATGTCACAAAATCATTTTAGTGTTCACATCTATATTTATTGCCTATTTTTGCAAGGCTCTCAAGTTGTCTCTCTGGAGTAAGCGAATATTACTAGTTAATAAAGTAGGATAGTACTTGCTCAGCAGATTTCGGCTCATGTAGCAAGTCTGGCGTGCTTTAGATCATAAACAAGGCGTCGGCGCACACGACGTTACTTTTATGGAGATTGCTCTTCAGAAAAGAAATTCCGGAGATATACAGTGTGAGTATGTAATGTAACATTCATTTTAATATTGAAGCACATTGTTAAACTTACGTGCCAAGGCTTAAATCTCTGCAAATAAAGCCATCATAAATAATGAAGCAGGAAGGTAACGACCGTGTTTGTGTAGTAGGTAACGGATTACAATCATTCGATACATAAAAATATTTCCCTTCAAATGCTTTCAATCCTGGTTTACTTTTAGTAATACCCCAAATTGCCCATAAAGCACAAATAAGACAGATAACAGCTATAAAAAACATATGAACCGTAATCTTGTTTTATTGTTCACTGAGGTATGTAGAGGAACACAAATAAACAAAAAATATAAAATATTTCAAGCAAACTGATTTATCAAAGTTTTTTCTCATCAGGTTTTTACTCAGAAATGCTTTTAGCAACACGCTACGAATTTTGAATGGCCACATTTAAATAAAAATAAGAAAAAGGAAACATACCAGAAAAGAAAAATTAAACAGAACTTGGAGACACGGAAACTCGTATAAAATGTGTGTCGGTGGGTCTCATTACAATTTGTAATACATGCATGTGATGTTTGAATGGGTATGAATTTTATAAAATACAAGTGAGCATCAGGCAGACATTTTCAGCTGAAGCTTTGTTTCAGCTGTTGACGTTCTTTCAGTTTCAACGTAAACCAAAAAGGGACGTCGACAGAAGTGCGATGCTGCGGGCGCAGCGGGCTTCACTCTGCCGCTAATGTGTCGGAAATACTAGCTTAGGACAATGCTCTAAATTGAAAAATCGCACTCGCCCAGGGTTTTTATTCTATTTGCGACGTAGCACTGCACTTAGTAAAGTAAAAATTAAAAGTGAGTTATTGGTATGTTTCTACACTTAGCGTTTTATAATCATTTCGGTAAAAGCAGAAACACAAATATCACAAATATATCCTCCTGCTATTACCGAATTAATTACAATATTATTATGATATCAATTTGTAATTCATGTGCAATCGAACGTGGAGTTGTGAATTGAAAATATGAATACGTACTTATTTTTGAAAATCCGAAGCAATAGCTTAAACGATTAAAATAAATACCACTTTTGTAAATAAAACAAACTGAAAGCCATTAAAAATATTGCAACGCATTTTACGGCTTCCTTTGGTACGAATTTAAATTTTAAACCGCCTGATAGTATCAAATATCTTTTAACGGGCGAAATTTTGGAATTTATGAAAATTGTTAACCAGTAAGTAACACGAACATCACGCTCATAAAAAATACTGACAAAATGTAAAAGAAAATTGTTTAAAACAACGACAGCTGGGACTGGGGACGTAATTTTGCGAACTTAGGTCACAAAAACAACTTTGGAGATAGAAATTAATGTATGATGCGAGCCGGACTGTCTTCGTTGAATTTAGATAATGTGATTATGATTTCATTTCATCTATTCAGTCTACCTGTATACTCACAATTACCATCAAACGAGTTGTAATTGGTTTTCATACGTAGGACATTTTTATTTTTGTGTTTAATGTGAATAAAAACATAACAAATATGTTATGTGTTCCTTGTTTTTTGAATATCCTACTTAGGTACATATATTCTGATGTATGATTGCTATGGAACACCGCATTATTCACGGTTTGTGGTTTTTATGGCACGTCGGCATCCGCCGCTTCACTTTATGATATCCTGGTACCTAATTTTTATAGACATCCTGAGCGAAGCCTTTACTGAAATTGAAACGGTAACTCGGTCATATACGATTGAAGCATCATAAAATAAAGGACATTAAACATACGTTGCGTAAAAACACACGATACTACGCATACTTTTACACTAAAATTACTATAAGCCACAAGCATTTTCTTACAAATAAGTATCACAAGTCTGACAAGAACCACAATAACTACAAGAAAGTACAAATAGTGCAGCGTAAGTTCTTGTTCTTAATAAATTACTTCGGTAGGTTTAACTTATTAGAAACTAGAAGTTGCCATGTTTATCTGGAGATGAAAGACTGGCTGTCTCGTAAGTTTGTAAGAGTTGTACTAGGGAAGTAGGTCGTACAGACGTTCGAAGGTAGACTCTGAACCACCCTGTCAGTAACTAGTGCACCGTTGTGATCCTTAACCTAGTTCATGAACAGTTGAACTTCTGGAGTTTGACGCGTGTTATCATGGTATACGTACCTCATAATTTGCCTTTTCCCAACAAAATGGGGATCGGCTTCCAGTCTAACAGGATGGCAGCTGAATACCAGTATTATAGTTTTCAATTCAAAATATTTTTTAAGTTAAGTTTACATGGTATACCTACCTACACTTATCTACCTGATTAAAGTATCGAATTTTAATTATTACGCTCGGAAAACGGATTGGTGGAGAACGTTGCTCTTATTACACAAGCGAATTTCACATAAATGTTTCGACATAATCACGACATATTATGATATCCAAGGCGAGATTTTTTGTGTCTAATTGCTTGTCACACACAAAGATAGTTTAAGATAAAAGAAAAAGGCCAACGACAGTATTTTGCTCAAGGTTCTGGGTTTGAAGATCGATTCCAGGAACACGGAGCTCATTATTACTTTCATCAACATAGATTAATGTCTCCCTCTTAGCGGTAATGAGGCACAGCCTGCGCCATTTGCCTCCCAGCTTCCTCGGTTTCAATCGCTACAGACACCTGTTTAAGAAACCTACATATATGTAGGTACATCACACGTGTTCGTATAAATACGTACTGGTGAAACAATACTGCTATGGGAACATATGTATAAGCTCTTACGCGCTAATGATATTCCATAATTGCTTCACAAGTATTCAGTCGTTAATTGTAATTAATTAATTAAAATATTTTAAGCTTAAATTATTGTTTACATATGTGTTTGTATCGAACTGTTCGCCCTGTCGGAATTGCCAGGCTTGGTACATTGCTGCTCGTCAAAGCATACGTGATTTACGGATATACTGACCCGGTTCAATTGCAGCAAAGTCAGCAACATCCAACCTAGTGTGTGATTGCTGGTTTAATAATATTTAAAGTTTTTCTAAAGATCTTTGATATTTATTTATTTAGAAAGATACGTTCATAACTTATATTAGGTTATTCCTGGTGTCACCTTATTTCGCAGACAAAAATTTCATAGATTTTTGTTTCACAGAAAATGTTTCATATAATGTTTGGTCCTTGTATTTTCGTGTCCAATATTATTGTTTTAAATACTATTTACTTCATTAAATTAAAGTTTCACAGAAACAAATTCAATGAATTTTATAATCCCATTTTTTATTTAACAAACTTATCATACAGTAGAATTATTTTTAAGGAATAATTTTTGTTCGGTGTATTTTTCCATGGTATTTTATATCAACGAAAATGCTATCCCTTTCGAGTTAGGTTACTTTAAACCCTACAGACAGAAATAGGAGCCCCGCGTAGCACTCCGACTAAATAGGTTAGGTTAGAACTGTGACCAACACGCGAGCCGAGCGAGCGAAGCAAGCAGTGCCACGGCAGCGGCCGGCAAACGCTACATCGAAATTGGTCGCAATAACAAAATTAGGACCTTCCGACAATTATAAACTGCTTTCATATAACTATACTACGGTATATACCTAGTGTTATCAATTATAAAATAGGCCCAGTGAAATATATTCATAGGTGTGCAAGTAAGTGTGTTTTAATAATAATTGCTACAGATTTCAGTTCTGCGTGTATGAATTGAAATATTTAGAAACTATCACTCGATAAAAGGTTTTTCTTGGTAATAAGTTAACTATATACTCATATTGTTTAATGAGTATAACGAATATTTGATTTGTTATTCTATGATATGAATATCGAAACATTATATTTTATTTGAAACAAAAATCTATGATTTGAATTTTTTCATGTAAATATTCTGCGTATTGATTATTCTGTGAAACGATAAAATGAGAAATAATTATATAAAACGAAATTCTGTAAACTTTTGTCTAAAAACAGTGTACAACCGGTTATTTCTATAATATTTTATAGAAAATTGACAAAAAACAGTGGAATATTAATATTTAGAGTCACTTTGTATTTTATTAATGGAATTTGTAATAAGCAAACTTTATTAATATCATCCATTTAAGTGAAACCAGACTGGAAACAAGGCCGGAGCCATTCCCCCTTCCCCAATAATATATCTATAGGCAATAGATTCAATACCCGAGTTTTACTCGATCCATTCTATATTCTAATTATGAACTAGATAACTAACTTATTAAATTTGTCAACGATGAAACCACTTTTGAGTAAACAAGCGTAAATAATGTTGTTTCTGTTTTTCAACGTTATAACGAAGACGTAACAATATCCACTCTTCTTTGCCAGCCCCTGAAATTACGCCCGTAAAACCTAATGTAAATTAGTTCCTTTTACATGATTGACCTACTAAAAGAAAATACGAAAACCCTTTTTAATTTCTTCTCTACAGTTTGGGTCTAAAAGTCTCTTGCATTAATTTGAAATTATAATCTATGACCTCCCCTTTTTATTATTATTTGTACATAGATATGCGGTTATTACTCAGTATAATCCGTAAGTAGGGTGAAATAGCCGGCTCTTGGCCGCGAGCCTATTTGGTTAACTAATTTGTGGTATTATAAATTACAAATTGTAAGTTACTAAACCTTGAACACTCCTAATGTAAAGTTTAATGTTTCGAGAATTAGGAAAATCGTGAACTTTTAGTCTCTACCTGCGCTACGCATGGTATGCTCAGAAATCTTCTCCCTTTGTCGTTCACGCAGGAAAAGTAGGGGCGTGTGATGTTATATATACCTAGGTATGTACTTATGTGGGTCTCTGTGCGCCTTGCTTGTATTACGAACACGTCGAGATGAGATGGTACTTCAAAAATTTCTGCTTTGCTTAGACTTTGGACGTCGATAAACGAAGACGATATAATATTTCCAGTAGAAGAATAGAGAAGATTAATGACGTTCCGTTTTACCGGTCGCCGCCCTCCTGTTCTGTGATTATTATCGATATTGTTATTATTTGCTTTACAGTTGGCATACAAGCTATATCGCTATGATCTATTTCGTAGATATTATTTCTATCAGAGCTTTTGTTTGTAGATTGAGTTATTGTTTTGGCTGTAAGTTACACCAGCACGTTCACTTACGAAGTTGTACTATGTATGTTATAATAAATATGCAAGAAAGTCGATAAAATCATTTAAAGGTCGTTCCAGTGATAAATAATAATCCACCTAATTTTCATGTTCACTGAGGCATGTTCGTCGACCTTAATACGTCTAGACTTTAAACTTACAGGCGAAGTAATAGGCCACGTCGCGTACATTTTTCAGACAAAAGTGCCGATGCGTGCGTGACGTAATATCCTCACATTAGGGGTGCTCGCGGCCTATCGCGCCACTTTCTTCCGTCATATTAAATTATCGCCAAATGTTGCGTCCCTGATTTATTCCCAGTATGTACGCACGGAGGTACCGAGCCGTCTGAATATCGTCGCTCAAACTACCGATCGTTTAAAGTTGAAGCTCACGATCCCTAATATGGTCGGCATTAACATACGAGTCGTCGAGCTCAAGAATGTTTTGTTGATCTATCTGAGAGATAGGTACATAAATAAACATCTTCGGTTTCTGCAATGTGTACTCAGATCCATTTTATGCACACTACTTTTATATTGTGCACTGAAATGGAATACACAACAATACGGATTTGTTACAATACTCCCGCTTAGGACGTTTGCACCGCGTAATCTGTACAGTTAATATAATTTGTCGGAGCTTTTACTTAGATAATAAATGAGAGTATTCGACGCTAGCGCTGTTTGATCTTGTCTAATGAGTGCGGTTTTGAGTTTATGTAACACACTTAAGCTTAAGAAAGCCACTCGGTGTCGTGTAAACCCCCCTAGTTTATTTGTTATTTGGCACAAAAGCAAACGTATTAAAGCTTATAAAGATATTATTAAACTAATTCCTGGAACAACAAATTAGTGGCTGTTTTGTAAGTCTAGCAGAAAATGGCTTTTAATTTTCTTCATTATGTTTTAGTGTTGTTGTTCCCGAATATTAAAGCAGCAATGTAACACTATGAAAGCTTTGAATACAAGCCAGAGGTATTTTACAATATCCTGATTATAATGCTTGTATTTTTCTGTATTAAAACTGGGTAGGAAATGGCGGTTTTTGAACTACGTAAACTACTTACACGTAGAAATTATACATTGCACAACCTAATAAAACTTACTAACCGAGTTGTGAAACTACGTACCTATGTACATGTTTAGTAAGTATTTAACTTTACTTAAAATGTCACTTACGGGATATCTTCCGTGATAATTTATTGTTTTTTGAGTTCCCGATATTTCGACGCTGTTGCAAGCGCCATGATCGCGGGTCAACTGGAGAATGTGGGTGGATGGAAAAAATTGTTAGGAGCAGACAAATCTGTCTACCCTCTTTCTTTGTCTTTTGCTACGCGCACCACTGGAACTCGATACTAAGTCACGGCAAAACACACTCACAGTATCACCAGGTTTTGTGAAGTTCTTATTATGTTGCTGGCTGCTACTTTTGAGCATACTCAATACTGGATTCCACGTACTTGACAATTTGAAGCCATCCTCTCGATTGAAATTTTTGTATTTCCTTATTTCAATTGCTTCTCTTGTCAACCTTGGAAAGTAATGTTTGTCTGTTGACAAAATACGTGGCTTGTGGAATTCAATCCAGTGATTGGGCCCCGACTGCAATAGGTGTTCAGCTATGGCCGATTTCTGCTCATCGTTGTTTTTCACAGCCTTTATGTGCTCTTTGATGCGGCATAAGACAGTTCGCTTCGTTTGACCGATGTATGAACTGCCGCAACTGCAGTCGATTTTATACACCCCAGGATGTTCGAACGGGATCTTATCCTTGGGGGAACGCAGACTTTGTGCAACTTTCTTGTGAGGAGTAAACACGGTCTTAATCGAGTATTTACTAAGTAAACGACCTATTTTGTCCGTTACTCCTCTAAGGTATGGCAAGAAAGTTGGTTGACGCTCCACCGTAGATCGGGCGGTACGCATCTTTTTTGGTGTTACTCCTACAACGTCAGTTTTGTAGCCATTCTTATGCAGAACCTTTTGAACGTGGGCTAATTCACTAGCAAGATAGTAGTAGTATTTACCTTGTTTGTACCTGTGCATTTAGGATTTTCGGAATAAAATGTGAAACATTCTTCATTATACAATATTAATACACCTGTCTACTGTGTCACACTGGCGCTTGGACATTTTTATCGTTAAACAGCTATTATGAAAATATCACGTGTTCACACGAAATGTAGATATCGTATTAAAATACCTCGTACGTAACATACAAGCAAAATAAAAATACATACCCACGGTAAAAAAAATCTGAAACTCGTGAAAACATAATTTATGGCCTTAGAATCGGTAAAGGTAAATAAATCTGTAACAAGACTTTGATGTTATGAAAGAAAAATATACAATATTGATGAGATTATGTTCGCATTTCAAAGAAAGTAGGAGATGTAGAAAATAATGTCTAGAAACTTTCCGAAACGTGCAAACCCAACGGCTGTGAATAATCTGACTAGATATTTATTACCTAATTTCTTTGAGAAGTTTCCCATTTGTTAAGTATTCCAATTAAGTGATAAATTGATTTGAAACTTATTGTGTTTCGTTCCCGAAAATATCTGCCATAATTCCTTCTGACGAGTTCTAAAACTTGGGCTTCTTTGCAGTTGTACGTCTACTCATAATTTTCAAATCAGATATTATTCTTAAACCTTAGGTTGAGCCACGGTTGAGCTCAGAAAATATACGTATTAACATTTTCATTAATATTCTAGACTTAAAATTAACATAATTGTAATATGCATATTCTGTCTTTGTTCTAATATTTTCATGCATATTTCTATCACTTTCCTGATAAAATGACTCGAAGTAATTCAAAGTAAGTAGGGAGTTTGATATACTCGAACATAAAAGTAAAGGGAATTGCAATAAAAAGGTAGTAAGGTAGGTAATATTTCTTCACATAGGGCGCCCACAACTCTTAATAAGTACCTATTTACTTTTAACGAAAATTATAAGCAGTTAGCTACGATCTAGAAAACAAACATCAGGTTACACCAACCGCTGCCGAGCCCCATAATTGTTCCAAAAAGGTACATAGTTATGAATAACTAAAAGTCTAATTAATTATATTCAGTTTCAATGAATCATTTCAATAAGTTATTTCAAACTCCATCAAAAGGAATAAAAAGGATTGAACTATTTACTAAACTGCGCCAGAAGGAGGGTTATGTTTTTCGAGAGTATTTTTAGATAATTTTTATCTCGGTTCAGTAATTCCATCTCTCGATAAGGTAAAGTAATGAATGGCAAACGATTATTCTACAGGAACACGAGTATTTCATTTAAGTTTGGCTGTGCTCAGGACCACTGACACAATTAAGTACTTAGCGACGATGCGGGGAATGTCTGGCAAACGAGGTCCGCCGAGGGCCTGTGCCTGCACGCGACTAAGTGCTCCCACTATACTATACACAAAACGTTTGTAATTCTGCGGCGGACGCGCGATGCACACGCAAACACTTCTATTAACAAGTAGCCCCTAGCCTCACAATGTCGCCCCCTCACTAAACTTTTTAGTTTTAAGTTTTAATTAAAGGCATAAGCAGACGAAAGCTTTTTGCTCATTAATCAAAAAGTTTTCACCTCCAACATTCAAGGAGGGCACGAGGAGTACTTTGGAATTTCACAATTCGTAACCCTTAGTCGGTGTCACCGGGCCGTTGTCGCTCACTCTGCTTAGTGAAACGAGCCGTGTCCCGTTATCGATATTGTGATAATCTAAAACCTGTCGTATAGTTTAGATCTTATTCCTGATCATAAATTGTTCGAAGTTCCAGCATACGGAATGTAGTTCACATTGCTTATAACATACGCTTTATGTTGCCCGAGAACATCGAAATACGGACTCTATAAGTCGAATAGAATAAGTTTCCATGCCAAAGTACTGGCAGTGTTTCACCGCGACCGATACGAGCCAATCCAATTTTCTATCCCCAACCGAAAATCCCGGGCGCGCTGCACAAGGACCATTTTGCCCGTCGGCGCCGACTGACACTGGCAACACAGCCGACATGCATTGTACCCTCCATTCCCGCCTGACATTATACTGACAACACTACCGCCGCGTACCGCTATAGACTTGTTGCTCTGTTATTTGACTTGTTCGCGCACGTCCAATACATGCCATGTTTAGGTAACACATTTAGTAGCTTATGACGTCATCCTCGCCTTTCATGCTGAAAAAATTGTTCTAGTTGCGTTACGTGTAACACGCTATCTTTCCTAACCCTAACATTTTTATACGTAAAAGTGTTAGCCAGGGAAAGTAAGGGCACATTAAGATGGATTCATACGTAAACGTATCGTATCTTTATTCAACAAACGGATACCTTAAAGAAGGGTACAAATCTTATTATCATGTCACACGTTAAAAATCCCTTCACGTTAGTCCGGTCGCCGGTCGCCGGTCGCCGCCGCCGGTCGAAGGAGGGATGTATCGGCGAGACGGTTCCATAGATCACGTTTTATGTGTGACAAATAGTCTCGAGTTAGGCGAAATTGCTTTCCGATCCACTCTGACAAATAATGTCAGCCCACTGATGCGTGACCTTAGTCGTTCTCGTGACGATCACAATTTGCCTATACTATTCCGGATTCGAGAAGGGATCGCATTTGTGTATGCGAATAACGGATGTGTCCGGTCCTTTATTTGCTGTAGGACCTCAACTACTTATAAAGTAGAACTCGGAAATATATTTTTTCCTCCAAAAGCGTTGAAGTTTTCCAACTTGTAAATAGCTAAAAGTTTCCTTATAGACGTAACTTTTTCCTTGATATTGTTATGTCACAACTTAAATTAAAACATCGATGTATTTTGACACTGTTTATATTTACCCTCCTGAAAATTGAGTTTTCCAACATTGCCGTTCGCTAGTATCGCAGGTACTTGGTGCGGCTCCTCTGCCGAGTGGCTTATATTTGGAATTCATTGTGTTCAGATGTTTTGAGTGTGCAATACCGAACATTGTTGTGGCAAATGTTGTCTGTGTTCACCTTTAAATTAGATTGTCGGTAGCGATCCAGCTATATAATAATACAATGCGGTCGCTAGGCCGCTCACTGAATTACAGTGGGTGCGTTGTCGCTGTCCTATTGTACCGCGGCCGAGCCCGGGATTATATACGAATCTTTTATTCAAGTGCCCTGGCCCCCGAACGCAACAAGAAAATAACACAAAGATGAAGTCAACATTCATTGTGCTGCTCTCAATAGGATTTTGACGGATTTGAAGGGTCCAGAAACATTTAACGACTACAATACTTTCCTTATTGCTCTTTCTATTAAGAATTTTAAACAATGTTTCAACTTGCTACTTTTCCTAAAAAATGTTATCTTAAAATTTTCTTATTTGCTGTCATAACGTTTCTCGTTTCTATGATAACGGCGGTCCTTTGCAAAATGAATTCAGATTCGATTTGTTTTCTTTCACTAAAGTTTAATCAATGCGGCAGGTCTGTGCCGGTAGCTATAGCACTCTGTAGTTGTGCTCACTAACAGCAATATAGCTGATAATAGATTTCGGTCAATTGTTTTTGTTGTCCTGATCAACATTTATTGCCTTATTCGTATGCAGGACCAAATCTAAAAAGGTTCGGAAACGTACAATAAAATTTTATTTCGTTTTAAGAGGAAGTAGCTGATATACAGATCTCTAAGCTTGTTACCATCAAAGATATTAAGGATTTTGTGGTTCTTATACAATGTCAACAAATTCATGGCCGTAGTTCGAGGTTACTTGTATAACTAGTAATCTTAGTTTCATTACAATAGTTACGATGGTTGCGGCGGAATGTTACAGTTGGTGCCCTATTGGTAGTAGTAACTCCAAGTTTATAGCGTTTCATAAACATGAACCGGCTTCGCCTTTTGACGGGGTTATGACCACCGGAGACAGGGGCTTGAGCCTTTGCCACGTCATTTACATTTAAATCGAGACTAAGCCACTAAAGCTTCACATTTTATTATTTTTTATAATGAAACAAGAATCTCGCCATTAATATTACTTTCCAGCTTAATATATTAACAATATCGTTTAGTATGCTAACTGTATTGCAAAGTCAAGAATGTTATGATAACTATAAAGACTGGGGCCTATAATTCTTTTCGTATTTTTCATGTTTTTCATTTAAGTAAACGCAGAAATTACTTACTCGTATCTGGCGTAAAGAAACACACGTGTACAGTTTTTATCTTTGAGCTTTGTACGCAAGCTCGCGTATAAAGTAGTAATAGTAAAATGTACGCAACAATATTACGGTTGTCCTTTTTCTTGTACGTCTCCCGTCGGAAGTGGGTTGAGTACCTACGACTTAAAAGGTCGGCGATAAAACGAACAAGTGTCATTGCGTTCGTCGAGAACCTCCTGAATCCAGACGTAAGCAAATGTGGATAGCTGAAGTTTAATGAGCCGTGTGCTTACCCCGCATCTAACTTCGTACAAACTCCTATTTGGCTATCGATTTTTCCTTTACTTTAGAATTAAATAAGTGAAACACCATTTAAACTTCGTAAGTGCTCAATCTTCATACGAGGTATTATATTCGGCCCCGTATGGCGCTCGAGCGAACTCTCTCACGGCGTCGACTAGAACTATTACAAATGCAACTGTGTGTTTTAATTATCTGTTTGAGAGGGAAGGTCGGACTCCTTTAGTGGCAAGGGATAAGAGGATTCCTTTATTTTTCCTTTACTTCTCAAAAACACTATTAGTCTACTAGTAACTAGTAGATACATAGAACAGAAACTGTTTAAATTGATTTTCAATTCTGTTTGCAAACTTTTCACTGGTAAAGAAAGTCTGTACTTAGTTTCTTTTAGTTAGGTATATATTAATAATAAAATCGAGCTTCTACTTTAAAAATCCTCTACAGGTACCCGAAAGGTCACCCGGTCCACAGACCACAACGGTATTTGCACCTTTTTATATAACTTTTTGAACATAGCTTTGCGGGAAAACTTTGGTGGGATTTTATTTCGCATTTGGCACGCCTGTGGTGCTAATTTTAGATCTATACTAGAATTGAATTACGTGCCCGCATACTCGGGTTATCTCTACATATATGTAGTCGGTTAGAGATTTTCCAAGTTTTATCTAAGAATATTATGAATACTGGGAAGGGTTTCTCGCCCGCATCCTTGAAGGTAATTTGTATGTAGTGAGTGAGATCACATTTTCCAGTAGAAACGTAGCCTTATTTCCGCGAGTGTTACAAGTTCGCGTGGTTACCATTAATCATACATCGGCACTATCTATCAGTGACGTGCTGTGTGTCTAACTCGCACGCCTACTGAGTACGCAATCAGCCCGCATACACATTTAGCAAACTCATGTATACAGCAGTACCATCATTTGCATTCAGTGTATTGAATAATTCACTTATGATATGGTAGTACTAAATCGCGTGAACATTGATAATTCTATGTAGACATACGCGTGTAGTGCTTTTAGCGCCGTGCGTAATGTCAGAATAACTTAATATTTCAATGAATTTGACGTTCATATGGAACACGGGCACTAGCACATTTGCGCATAGTATCAAAAGCGATGCCGCAGAGCATGTTCAGTGCATTGTCCCCACTTAAAGCCTTATTATCAGTAAGTGCAGGCAAAGATCACAACTGAGCACACACACAGAGCGGATGCTGGCTTATCTCCGCTGAGCACCACACCGGCACCTTTTCCACTCCTCACACTATTAATTATCGTTACCCGTGAAGAGTGGGTAAACTCAAATAAATTTGGTCGTTAACTAGAATATACATATAGTGGTGAACGGGGAAAGTGCCGCGCCTGCTGCCACGTCTTGCGAACGTAAAATGTATCGCCGGAGATATTAGATTGATACCGCCAACTCAGCGAACCCACGATCGTGTACACTACATTCGCTGCATAGGCACAACGTTGCCCTCAACTACCCGCACGGAATATATTGTTATCAGCACAACTGCAATATCTATGTCAGTTTGTACTCGTACGACCGCATGCCCCCTCTCTACACTGATAACTGACACATGTGTCTATTACTTGTTACTTGCACTGATATACTGGCTCTGTAACTATGTGTGTGACAGTTGCGAACTGCGAACAAATAAGGATTTTTGGTTTTTAATTCAGGTCACAGCGTTTGTAGCGTTATCCCAAGTTTCGGTTCAACTGCCATGCTGTTATTTCTAACGCTAAGAGTAGACACCGCTGTTACAGAGTGCCGCTCTCTAGATGATACTATCACTCACATGTACACAGAATGTATATCATTTACGCTTACTTCACCCTTTCGCGAGAGCAAAAAAATATACTTCCTCTAGTTGATGGGGCCAATGATGTTTTTGCTCATATCATGACTAGAGCTTTCTGCGCCACTACCACTTATATAACAAGCAACGCAACATAGTCCCTACGTCCAAAGACGCACAAATTAATTAAAAAGCAGGTTTTGATTTATTTAATTAATTACTTCCATATCTTTCGTTTCACGAACTTTTTTACAACCTGAAAGTTTCGGGCTAAGATATTATTCTTGGGAACGGAGTCCATGAATACTTTACACTAAGTACCTGCAGCTAAAAAATACAAAAGAATGTTGTATTTCTTAAAATGTAAAGTACCATTCACTTAATCTTCTGTACCTCTGAGGGCTTGGTTTTTTCCTTTTAACGGGCTACAAAGAGTAAGGTATTTGAAAAGTTAATTTTAAAACTTAATTTAATGCCGCTGGATCCCATTAGGCGGTCTGTTTGCCGAGCATTGTGGCGGCGCGGGTTCGGGCCGGCTCGGGCGCGCTCGCCGGCTTCCCTCCAGCCAGCTCGTGCTCCGCGACCAAGCTTATTATCCAGTAATGAAATTACTATTCATAGCACGTCTCAACAATTATCTCGTACTTGTCAACGTCATCAATATTTCATAAAGGCCGCGGACTAATCCCGTTGTTAGTGTTGTGAGCTATCAAAATATTGCTATCGCGGTACACAATGACCTATTGTAACAACATTTCCGTCCGTGTGTGGTTATTATGTTGGTAAACGAGCATCTAAATTAAACTAGGATTCACAGTGAAGTGTAGGCACATTGTGTGCGGATTTTAGTTTATGATTGATTATACAGGCGCATTAGAATTCATAATAACTTTAATTCTAATTAATCCTGTGTTATTTCGTTGAAATAGGAAACGCACGTACTAATATTTCATTAGGATATGTTATCTCTCGCTTAATAGTTAAACCACGACATACTCCTGTTATAGAAAAGCCTTATAAATATACCTACATCCATTTTTTTTAATATAGATATAAATTCTATCATTCGTATCACGTGCTACCACCGACAAGCCTATTGTATGTGGTGTATAAGGAAAGTACCTAAGTTATAAGAGGTTACCGACGAGTAATATGATAACTGTCGGAAACACAGTAATCCGGTAACAAATAATAATAATCTGTGCAAGTTATATTGATTTCTCGTTTACAATAAAAACCACAACCGCTACGCCGTAGCGGCGTAGCGCCGTAGCTTCGTAGCGCCGTAGCCAAATACGTAGCGATACTTTATTATCGGTATTATGTATTGTATCTAATTCTCGTTATACCTAACAATACTAAATACGAGGTACATAATGCCTATTCAATAATGTGGTTGTATAATACCAATTAATTTTGTGGTATGGAAACCGTTTGCAATATTTTGCTACCTTTGTCCCGACCTATAAAACCGTCCATTTTGAAATTTACATAAATAAATATAGAATCATCATATCTTTATTTATGAACGCAGAATTTTTTATATTTATTCCCAAAAGACATAAATAAAGTCGATTTTTCCTACTCTAAAGGATCCTATACAATGTAAAAGATAAAACAATAATCTAAAGTTTTTATTATTGTTTTAAATGAAAAACGTGCTATGCTGTTTTACGTCAAACCATTCCGTTAGTAGAGAAATTGTTCGAAATCTTATTCCAGTTGCATTTCGGAGAACACTATAAAAACTGGAACTGTGACAAAAACGTAGGAATTACTTTATTAATTTCGAAGGAGATTTTTCAGCTACTCTTTAATGCAACGCAACGTTCCAAAACCATTCTGAAATAGTGCAAAGATAATGGGGCGGGTAAATTAAAGGCATATGCTTAATGGGCGAATCTAGGTTTGTGTATCTAGGTTGAATCTGCAGCCCAATAGTGTGCGGCCGTAGACGGCACGTAGCACAATATTCCTCGCCCCCTCGCAGCGTCCAAACTACTTTGAGGTCATACACACAAAATAGTTATCAGCCCCAACCGGCCAAAGCGGTATTCGGTGCCATAGAAATTTATATACCAGCATAATAGTGGCAGTCCCGTGTGACAGAATCTATTCCGATGGTCGCAACTCCGCACGCTGGCTGATCGTATCTTTGTGTTCAATCGAGATCCAGCCATTGGTCGGTTCAGGGAAGTGTCGCTGAACAATTAAGGCGCATCTCTAATAAAGGCTAGCAATACACTTTATATCGCATTAACACGCTGGACTTTGAACGATATCCGAAGGTATTAAGTCGTGTGGAAATTCCACACAAACGAACTCAATATTCCTCTTTCGTACGCATGTCGGTTTCGCTTTGGAGATTATAGTCAGGGATTTAGAAAATAACTAATGATTAGCACTGATATTTTGTATAGATTAATAAAGCTAGTAGTTACGCAACCTAGGCAATAATCATTATTATTGCGTCCTACGCTCGCTTTATACGTAATCCTCTTTATTGGCCGGAATACAAGGGTTACGCCTGCACGTCAACGTGAGGTATTATGTAAGCCAAGTATCGGCCGTCGGCCAGGTCCTCGTATTAACGACCTGCTTCGCTACTTTCCCACTTGGCTCCCGCCCTACACCGCAAGCCTTACGTGATTTCTCTTTGTTTTCTCAAGAATAATCGCAGTAGCCCAGGAGACGGAGGAAACGACTCACTGCTAAATTAGCTGCAAACTTTTTTATTTATACAATATACAAGGCCGTCCCCAGCAAATATTCTTTAAGATTTTCATTATATAGGATATTTGGTGGCTCGCACAAATTCTCGATATTATGAAGGTAAAAGCTGAAACACATTTGTGCGGTTAAGTTGTACATATAATATTACTTCGGGCGGCCACATTTCGGCTCCAGCTAATACACTCGTAGAGTGCGAAAGTGGAGTAATTGTGCGAGTTGAGTCATTAGTGAAGAACCCACTTGTTTAAATCAATGTTATATGAAAGTAAGAAGACACTAGAGAGTAACTCGTGACGTCGCCACACAATAGCGCCAGCTTGTGTCAATATAAAAGCGTCTTTATTTGCACAACACAGAAAAAGGCTTGTACAAATATGGGAAAATTTTCAGTAAATATATTTACTATCACAAGTTAGGCACACTAAAGAAAATATAAAAGAGTTGCTAAAGGGCTATTGTTGCTACGACTTATTTAATATTGCGAAACATTACTTATTTTATATTTTCGTACACAGAAAATACTTTTATTGTGAACTGAATGGGAACAAAATAATTATTGTTAGTGGAAAGTTCCTTTACTTTGTGTACATCCCTACGTATCTATTGATTGATGCAACAATTGTAGGTTAAGCTGATTGGTAGCGAATGCCTGAGGCTTGTATGAAGCCTCTTAGTTAGGTTATATCACAAAACAGCATTGTCGAACACTACTCTTTAATTGTTGTTCCAAAGATTTTTTATCTTTAAACCTTATCTTTCACAATCAACGTCAAAATTAGTTAAAGATTATCTTAAATCCTCTGATAATCTGTAAATATTATCATTGATTCATCGTTCCTAAGCCGTGTGAACCGCCTTAAATTCTCGCGATCACATCATTAAGTGAATCTGAGGCAATCAATCACCGCGCTCACACTGTCACTTCTGCTGGAAATTATGTAACGAATATACTTATGGTAAAAAGAAGTATCTTATATGATCTTGTTTTTATTGAAGCGGCTTAATGTGGGACCCTCGTCAGCGTTATGGTACCCATGAATTAGTTACAGCCATTTTGTCCCACTAAGCGCTGGACGCTTTCACTTTCTATGTCAAAAACCACCTGCTACCAACAAAAATGAGCAAAAGAACAATATTAATATTTTGCTGTCTTCATTTTACGCTGGAATCAAAACTAAGACGCTCATTTACAATTTCATCGACACGACGAGCTTTGATCATTGCTGTATTACAAACATTTTCCTTCTCACCAAGGGGAATTGGGAGCCGAGTGAGGTGAAACTTAGAAAAAGATCTGTAGTATGAGAGTTGTAAAAGTGCTTAGATTTATTTGTTTTCCTATGCGTGCTCAGCTCGGAACAGTCTCATTTAAAACTGACTTAGGTAACTTTTTACTGTGTGATACTTTATGGATGTGTTGTTGCGGTAATGTTGCGTGGCTTGTATTTAATACTGATTTATGACGTATTTATAGATTATACTCTGAAGTATATTGCGCTGCAGCATTCCGTTGTAACAAGCTACTTGCACTTAATCTTTCTTTCCAAGGTTAATGTTCTTGGCAACGTCGCGTTCTGAATTAGAGAATGTTTTTTAAATTGTCGCAATTTTCTTACTTTTTCCCCAAGTCTCTTAATAAAATGAATTAGCACATTTCTTAAAACAGAGTACGTATCTTTAAATCCTCGATGTAACTAACTCGTTTACAAGTACCATAAATATACTGAAAGTTTTGTGATTACTTAGGCGTGTAATCTAGGCGTGGCTGAATGTTTTGATTATAGCTGCGATACCCAAAATAAAAGTTCTGCAAGCGAGTTTGAGGGTTCCAAGTATTATTATATTAAATTTTAACCACAATAATGAACACGGTTCCACTTCGGACCTAGCAATGTTATCTTTCTGTTTATACTCTTGGAGTTTGTTGTTTGTAGTCTCTGCTTTCATGAAAATTTGTTGACCTTGTTAATTAATCGTTTTGTATGCAGACGGCACGAGGCTATCCTTAAGGCGATTGTTATTTAACGATCCTCACGGGTTCCATATTAGAGAGTTTCTCTCCGAATCAGAGTTCGGGCAATTGATCATGTAGTGTTGTGTGCGCGCGTGGATGTGTCGTGACTCGTGATATAAACTAGGAAAGGCTATCGTAAGTACGTCCGGCGCGGGCCGGCGAGATGTTTGACATGTCTGTTTATACACGTACCGCGGCGACTCACTTCCTGACTAATGGATCGTCGCACTCGGCGGAACCTGGGCGGAACTGGCTCCGTGATTAATGGCAATCTTATCAGATTCCAACACTATACATTTAACGGGTCGATCGCAACGGACTTAATCGCCAGACCTGCCGCCCGAAAGGTGCAAATTAATTACACAGATAGCTTTAACTCTCCGATACATTAATTTGTACCTAATTGATTATTTGTAGGGATCGCTTTGATTAAAATCTCCTATAAAACATAATTAATTTCGTGATCGGAATTTATACGCCAACAGCTCAGAGTCGGGTGTAAGCAAATACAATATTATTCTACGATGTATTTTGCATATTCAAAACGGCAGGCATAAAATAATATTTGAAGTACAAGGATAAGGAGTTATGTTCATGTTACTGCTAAAAAATCCTGACAATGTAATAAAGTTGGG
The DNA here is from genome assembly GCA_963853795.1 of Xestia rhomboidea. NCBI lineage: Eukaryota > Metazoa > Arthropoda > Insecta > Lepidoptera > Noctuidae > Xestia > Xestia rhomboidea. The sequence continues at coordinate 12,080,000 of OY970764.1, forward strand.
AAGTTTGGTAGCTGTTTCTTGGCAACTAGTTATTTTTATAGTTATCGTGTCATCGTTAATGAAGATTTCGTGTCCATTAGTATTATCGGGGGCTGTTTTTATCATTGGAAAGTATGCTGGTTGAGGTCGCGTCGTGGCGGCGGGGTGCACGCCGGGGCGAGCTCGCGTCAGTTCGCATCGGGCTACTCGCCGTCCGCCCGCCTCGCGCCTCGCGCCCGCCTCGCGCGACGCTTCCTCTCGCACCCACACTTCAATGATAATTAATTCCGTACACTCGGAGTCGGGAATAAGACCGCATGTGCTTAGTGATTTAATATTATGAATAATAGTTGTTTACGTGTGCCGCTCGCTGTGTTTGTGTGTGATAATAATCAACGTTGACAGTTAAAGTGCGCCATGCGGTGAAGCGCCGTCGGTGCTACATGCACGCGCGGATATGGTGGACCCACTGAAAATATTTTGGGTCCTAACAAATAGCACTTACTTAGGTATGACGGTATTTTTCTTCCAGCTATTTGCAAAGATCAAATAAAATCACGACACACCACATCACCTCTTTAGTTTACTGCCAAAATTACTACTACTATCATATAAAACCAGTGGCACGATTTTTCCAATAATCTTATTTATTTTCTCATCCGTAGAGTAGGTGGGTCATTTATGACTTTTTTATGGTCCATTTGGCATTCGGCACGAAGGCGAGTTTTCGCACGTCTCCTCATGAATGCTACAATTTGAAATTGTACCTGTATACTATCAGGGAACCCTTCTTACATACGAAGGTATAAGTTGGTGATATGTATATGCTACCTACATATGTTTTCAGCCATGTCCTTTGCTTTCAATTTCCTATTCAATTAAATGAAGAGAATTGAAATATGGTTCTCAACGAATGTAATCATAAATCTTTACTCCATAATGCAAACCATTATGTCTTTGTTTTATGTTCGTGACATCTAAAATGTATACGGAGGATGTTATGTGGAATGTGTGTTTCCTTATGAACATTCTTTCTATTTTATGTGACAACAGAAGCTAATTGATAAATCACAAATTGTTGTGATGATGCGAAGCCCTATTGTTTTAAAAGTCACTCGGTCATTAAGCCCGCTGTCGGCATTATACTTTGCATCTATACCCGCGTCTCATTACAGCAGAATTTATTAACGTCAAGTTTCCCCGACCTTCCTGTACAAAATAGCTACCTAATAAGGAAAAAAAAATACTCCAGATTTATTACACAAATTATTGGTATCTGCGTTTTCTCGACGAAAACGGAACGTAATATTTTGTCGAAAGTATTTTTCAAGTCTCTAACAAAGTGTAAAAGTAGGCAGTTTTAATAAAGATAGGTTTAGATTTGCAAGTAAGGTTGGCGCGACAAGAGCGCTGGAGACTAACAGCTTAATTTAATTTTAAAGTTTCTGTTTGTCGCTCACAGTACCTACATAAAATGACAATATAAATTATACGCGGACTGCACTGCACTGCTCCGCTCTCTAGTATTTTTGATTGAGTTCATTTGTAAGTTTGCACAAGTACCTGTAAGTTCGATAACAATGTTCCGCTAGTTAGTTACACAGGATGAAAATATTCCAAATTTCATTTAACACAATGTCTGAAGACAACTCGGGCGAAGTTCTCACGATGTTACTAAACCTGTGTTACGTACTTGTTGCCATTGAAACTTTACTTGTGTAAGTACTGCGCTAAGTATATTATGAAATAAACTCATAACACGTGTGTACAAGAAAAGACTTTGAGAGTGAAAGTAAACTGTATACGTACAACATAACATGTTATTTCTTCCCGTGCTCTCTGTAAACGCAACATCTGGGACATGTAACTACATATAAGGGTATAAGTAAAGGACATAATATTCAATTAAGGCGTATGGCGTAAAACAATATGGTCGACAATTAGAACAACATTTACTGTACCATTCGATTAACAATTTATTTAGTAATTAGTAAGACGGGCTCGTTACATGGCCATTGCTTTTTTAGGCGCAGCTAATCATCAAAACCGATACTTATATGTTTTTGTTCGATTCCAACGACAGGAATTAATTGCCAAGTTTCATTTATTACGTGCTCTCATTTATTGAGCCAATTCGTTAACTCAATTCAGTAGCTACCTAATCAACTAATCAAATTAATAACTATTGGTTTATATAATCATGCCAAATTATAATTATTACGTTCGTGCGTGCGTATAACGGGGTGGAAAGGGGGAACGCAAAATTGCTATCACAACAAGGTTTTCGCTGATAAACATGAGTCTATTCGACCAGCCAGTCTCTAAACAGCTTTAATCAAGTTCATTTGTCTGCGTATTGGCTTGAAAACTATGTAGGTAGATACATACTCGTGGATGCTTACATTTTGATGTGGTCTTCACTAACTTATCACAAGTTCTTGAGGGAGCTGTAACATTCTGTACTATATTATTAGACCGTTGTGACCTTAGACAAGTTCCTGAAAGGTAAATATTGAATATTGGTTGGAACCGCCCGGGCAGCAACAATACAGTAACCGCGGGGTTCGACCGGGTTTCCGAGATTAATATGCGCTTGCCGTGGTTTGTCGCTTGTGCGCTTGAGTTACCACAATTCACACCTCCTTGCTTTGAAGATGGTTAAACTTTCGACCCCGTCAATATAACCTACGACTGGGACAGACATGTAACATGACAATGTCTAAGAATAGCTCCATCCTTAGAATATCAATATTGCCTAGTAACTAGATAACGAAGGTCGGTGGGCAATCGTTTCGTGTGAAATACGCTTTCAATGTACGGGAACCCGACCCCAGTATAATTGGGTAGGTAAATATATGCTGAAAATGACAGGCATCAAATATGGCACCAGAATTAGACGGCCTATTTTATGGTCGACCAACTACTCAACAATTCGTCGGCTAAACGGCATCAACTTATAAGCCTAGCTGTGGATTGTTGATTATGATCAGTCTGACACAACAACTTAGTGATGATGATATGATCTTACTTGATATAAAGCCACATTTTAGGGTTCCGTAGTCCTGACAAGGAACCCTTATAGTTTTGTCATGTTCGTCTATCCGTCTGTCTGTCCGAGGTTTTGCTAAGAGACCGTTAGTACTAGAAAGCTGTAATTTTGGAAAATCTTTTTTTTAGGCTAGCTCCGCTACATGTGAAGTGGGGATGATTTTTTTTTCGTCGTCTTACTCATCTTGTGGTATCGTTGAACAGGTTTTTTAAAATGACTTAAGGGTTGCTAATACTATTTTTCGATTTAATGCTCCATTTACGAAATATTAAACTTTTGTGCAAATTTTTGTTCCAGTAGGGCGTCCCGGCCTCTAAAAGCTAAACCGCTGGCTTGAAAAATCTGGAAAAATTCATGATGATATTGCATTTCATGAACTTTAAAGGAAAAGTATAGCGGTTAAGATAACTTATTAATTTAACAGTAATAGTCGTTGAACTTGAGTGTTGGATAATTTTGTACCAAATACAAAATCCTTAGAATAAATCGTTCTATATTGTGATAACGAGCTTCTACGGAACCCTATACTGCGCGTGGCCCGACACGCACTTGGCCGTTTTATCCTAGACTAGCTGTTACCCACGGCTTCATACGCGTTGTAGTCGAAAATGTATCCCACGGCAACGGCTACCGGGATGAAGAAGTATCCTTAAGAAAGTATCCTTTATACCCCCAGGCCATGGTCTATCGATGTATGCCAAATTCCCAAATGTAACCGAAAGCGGTAACATATAGAGTTACTTTTAGTATGGCTAGCATGAATAAAAGCGCGGGAAGGCTACGGACGAAACTTATTCTTTAATATAACCAATCCTTAAATGAACAAACATCAACTCAGACATACCCATCGCGTAATAATGTGTACCCTTATCAATCACCAAAACCTTAAGGATTAGGTGTACCTAACATAAAATCCATTAAAATTCGAAAAGCCCTTTTTTTTCTTGATATGCGTAGGTACAGGAAAATGTTCATCAAAATCTGGCTCCGTTTTATAAAAATATTCTAGCTGCTATCGCGATGGTTGAGTAAAGATACTGTCTTCGTGTTGTAATAAAGATAAACTTTACTTTGAGAAAAAATAAATTTTATGGAAAAGTGAACTTAACAACTTATTAGTACTTAGTTAAATAGGCTACTATTAACTAACCTCGTTGCTAGCACTAACAGAAAGACAACTTAATAACCGTAATTATACAGGGTGTAAACCACCTCATCATGAAGCCGTCAACCAAGTATTCTGTACATCAAACTAAGTAACTTTACGCAAACATTATTGCTGGAAAACGACTTTTTTTTTTGGGGTTAAAAATCATGTTTTGTGGTAGAACTCAATGTAACGCACTCAAAACATTGTGCTGATGGATGGATTGAATAGTACGGGGGTCGTGGAAGTGTTTAAAGTAAAACACTTACATTAAAAACTTGTATTTAAAAAATAAGTTGCTAAAAAGTTGGAACTTTGACCCCCAATATCTCCTATAGGTATGGTAGGTACGGTGTAGAACAAAAAAAAATATCGCAATGACGAGGAGAACAAGTGCCTTTCGGCAACGTTAAGTGGTGTCTCACACCCTTTATTGTCTTAGTCCTCTTAACGACCGCAATTATTTAGAATTTAATATAGTTCTCGTTTTTACAATATTGCACCGTATGCGTAGCGTCCACAAATATATATTTTTAAATTTCATTTATAACATAAACATAAAATCTCTCGGTATTAAAAAAAACCCAGTTCAAAACGTTGACATTTTAAATAGGCTACTATGAACTGACCTCGTTGCTAGCAATTACTAACAGAAAGACAACTTAACAACCGTAATTATATTGTCTTATTCCTCTTGAAGATCGCAATTAGTTAGAATTTAATATATAGTTCTCGTTTTCCCAATATTGAACCGTATGCGTAGCGTCCACAAATATATTTTTACTTAATTTCATTTATAACATAAACATAAATTCTCTCGGTATTAAAAAAAACCCAGTTCAAAACGTTGACATTTTTAAAACAGCGCTTTAACCAAACACGTTTTTTTTTAAATTTCCGCTAGATATTTGCAGTTTAGCTATGTTGCACGAAATGAAATAGGTACAATACTTAGTTTTTTAAATTTAAAATACTACCTTAAGCGTTCGTCTCTTACAAGGTACAGCATCTGCAGCTGACGCAAACATCCTGTGAATGACGCGTATTAATTACACATCAAGTTGAAACTACTCGATCGAGTTGGTACCAAGTTGTGCAGCTCATAACACTTAACTACGTAGTACAAACTCTCTAATTCCTAACAAGATATATGTACATCTTAAATTGGCATCTCAGAGTATCAATATCATAACTATTGCGTACCATGATTAGATGCAATTTCGGCCTGCGTTTAACTCTATAATTAAAAACATCTACTAATCGTTTAAAAATGAAAGAAGAAGAAGAATGATGTTTTAAATATGTTTAGCGTTAAATGCATTTGGTGATTTCTGGTGCCTTAGAAATACAACTAATTCAGACGTTATTAGATTCTAATTTAGCCGAAAGTCAACTGCCCTACACTCCACTGGATCGCCGAAAACAGTTTAATGGTATAATATTACCAAGCTGATTTGCTACTTTATAAGCTGATACTTCCGCCGGAAAGCCGGAAAGGCAAAAAATCTGACGTCTTAACATATTCTATACAAAATTACGAACTAGTTATCCATATTAATAATGTTTGTAATAAATATGTAATATGTATACAAAGTAAACAAAGCAATAACACTGCGACAAACAGCTTAGCACAAAAATAGCAACACGTCTCCATGCAAATAGGATTATATTAGAAAAACGGCATTAGTGATGCACCTGCGCTCAGACGGGCGTCGGCGGGCGTCGGCAGGCGTCGGCCAGCCCAGCCGGCGCCTTCGCAGAGACAATAACTCAATCCGCGGGGACCGGTGTGTGCACGAATGTAATCGACACAAGCCAGCACAATGGCCAATCCACGACCATCCGAACCCACTTATACTAATGCGTCCTATTGAAATCCGCTAACGAGAAGGATCCGGACTGCGTGCGAGTTAGTTTATTCTGATTATATCCCTCTTCTATCGTAAAACGTGGTCGAAGTAATAGACATTCAATAATATATTTAATGAAAATTCTCTTTGAATAATAATATCGTTTCATTTTGGCTTACGGCGTAATATTCATCTTCGGTGTGGATATAGAAGCGTAATGAATTACTGGCGAATTTTATGAAGCATTGATCTGAAATTTAAATTTTAAATCTTGGTTCTACATTGAGATATTACTTATTACTTTTTACAATATCGAATTTTACGATAGATAAGAGAGATTAATTATAAAAGTTTGGGATTATGTCCTCCAATTAGAGGGATGTAGGCAGACGGCCCTTAAGATAACTACAAGCTAGATAGCTGAGACAGAGCCAAGTATTGGTTTTCGTAGAAATAAATCTAATAAGCTATCAACTAACTAACCACTGTAGTCCACAGCCTTGGGCATCAACCCCGCGGTAAACACAGGCAACAAACATTGACAGGTTACCCTGAGTCGCCACATGTTCAACATAACGTCTTGCTCAACACTCAAACAAAGGAACTTTATGTGAACTACGTTAGTCGCCATATGTTCATCCAGATTAGCCCGATATATAAACAATAAAACTACGCCATAAAACAGGGAGAGCTATAAAAAATGCAATATGAAACGGGCAGTACGCGTTTGCACATACGTATTGTTTGTTTGTGACGAAAATTCCGGTTCGTTGTGCGTCGCTACAAGAATCTATGAAAAATCAATTAAAATTCAAACACAAAGCCTGGCATTGTTAACTTGTTTTGTTAGCGGGAGCCACTTCGATTCTTTTAATTGCTGAAAAAATTCGATAGTGGAATACTTTGGTTTACAATCGCTTTATTGAAACAAAAATTCGGAACAGTACACACACACGCGTGTTTTTATCGAATTAGGGACGAGTGATAAAAATATACTTTCAATAACGGAGAGAGGTACGATTATAGCTGCGTAAGACATACCGATATATCACAAACACATAAAAGCAGTATCCGAGCAATCCGCACATTTCTTAGGAATGCCACTGCCGCGCCCTCTGCCAAGCAAACACGCGAAATTAGTTTTCTTACAGTAGTGCTGCGAAAATATGCCTTTGGGGAAGTTACAGCTTGTAACACCATCGAAAATACGTGAAATATTTCCGATAACCTTCCCGTCACACCTTGCCTGTCCTTTGAAGTATTCAAGTAATTGGATATTATGAGCGCGGTTGTAAATATGTATAAACAAAATCCGTTAACAACATTACGCGGCGTAATGGTTTATGACATTGCGCGTTTTCGCAATTAATTCGTATAAATGCGCTAATAAACGCAATCTAGTCAATCATCATTAACAAAACGTGTCAAGAGGCCGCCACTGGCACGCTCCTCATATGCTAGATTTTTATGCGGTCCAGTCCCCCCCCCCCCTCTGGTGGCAGCATGGAGTACTGCACTTACACGCTGTTGTTTATTGAACCCGCCCACGCGTACACAATGTTTACTATTGCCGCCCATTACATGACTTTCGAACGCCACGTAATTCAATATCCCTACGTCACAAATTATATTTGATGTTACAAAACCTACCTTCGGTTTCAGCTGTAGCTACCTACATGTAGGTAATTGGATATATCGGTTTCCTTGAACTTAGGATGTTTGTCTTAAACTTGAACGTGTTGATGGCTATTCTGCGGCGCGAATTGTTGCAGCTCAGTAAACTTCCGCAAACATTAATATCATACTAGTACGTTGATATTTTGGCCCAATCACTAATATTTGCAGGGAGTTCTTAACATTCGAAGAGTTTGGCAATTAAGTTGTATCTATTAAAACCCTTGTTTATCTTGGCGTACACATATGTACCTAATATCCAGTTTTATTGCTAAATACTGTATTAGCTGTTCCCAATAAGTAAGTTAATATTTTCTATTTACGCTATCACAATATTTGAAATAGCTAATCGTGCATACCACAAATAGTATGTTCTATATGTGTACGCAAAACAAGATTTGTTTATACTTAAAATGTCACTTACGGGATATCTTCCGTGATAATTTATTGTTTTTTGAGTTCCCGATATTTCGACGCTGTTGCAAGCGCCATGATCGCGGGTCAACTGGAGAATGTGGGTGGATGGAAAAAATTGTTAGGAGCAGACAAATCTGTCTACCCTCTTTCTTTGTCTTTTGCTACGCGCACCACTGGAACTCGATACTAAGTCACGGCAAAACACACTCACAGTATCACCAGGTTTTGTGAAGTTCTTATTATGTTGCTGGCTGCTACTTTTGAGCATACTCAATACTGGATTCCACGTACTTGACAATTTGAAGCCATCCTCTCGATTGAAATTTTTGTATTTCCTTATTTCAATTGCTTCTCTTGTCAACCTTGGAAAGTAATGTTTGTCTGTTGACAAAATACGTGGCTTGTGGAATTCAAAGAAAGAAGAAGAAAGGAGAAGATTTGTTTATTTTAGAAAAAGGCCGCTTTGATTCTGAAACACGTCAGCAGTAAATCGTAGACACCTACGTCTATAACCAGGTTTGGAACATCTATTCTCTCACAAACATAAACAGCCCATGGGACAAGTTAGAGCTTTTTCAGACAACTTACGAAACCTCAATTTATTCGGAAGGATAGAACTAGTTCAGAACATGTCCAAAGAAAACGCTTATATATATGCTTAAACCGAAAGCCACTGCGTTGCCGCGTTGGTTTTGTTTATGTATATGTATAGCTCACTCGGCTTACCACCTCTAGCGCTAAATATTTCGAGAACACATTTACATTAATAAGTTCAATATTGCAACTTATTAATTATGAATTAATAATTAGTAAGTGGGTACGTGAATATTGAGTATTTCAACCGTGGCTGTCAGCGACTACTTCTATTTTGTGCCTAATTAATTCCTGGATTTAGCTTATTAAATTTGCATCCATTGACATGTTTAACAAACACAGCGAATACTCTTCGTATCTCTATATAATAGGCCGGGATGTTAGTGTCAAACACAGATGTATTATCATTACAACCCTTTGCCAGGGTGCCCACGGCGTTGCTTCGCAAAGATATCTATAACGTTTTTCATATCCTTCGCTCCTCATCTGAATATTATTCGATTGCTTTCCGCCTGTGAGGTATATTCCTTTAGGAAATTGTTTTTTCTTTCACCCAGAAAGATTGAATAGATCTGAACTTGCCAACAACAAATTTGATATTTTAGGACGTTTTAAAATCGTTCGCTTCATCGTAACGGTACGTGGGGAAGTTTATTCTTAAAGTTTGCCGATTTATTTGAAGTTATATCGACCTGAATCGAATATTGCGTAGTCGGAGCAGTTTGGGTTTATCGCGTACCTTCGTCGTGAAAATGTGAGACTACGGGACCCTCGTAAATATGTCTTGTTTCTCCATTTACCTTTGTATCGCCAATCTATAGATAGAGACCCGCGTCACGCTTCTGCCGGGACTCGTCGAACGATCCTGTGGCATATCGGGGATGACCGCGATCATACACATACGACCGGCAGCATTCCTTGGGGAAATCAAAACCCGATTTGTGATATTCATCTGTGTTTTTTGTTGTAAAGACATACCTATACACCTATTGTATGGTATGATTTTATCACGAAAGGAAAAAGAAACAACTACCTGAAAGTTTTTATTAGGGCATAAGTAATTAAAGTTCGAAAGGGAAGTCATGACTTCCATTGCGAGTTGTAAACTAATATATCTTGAAGGCTGTCCCAACTCTTAGCTTTTACCCAGTTTGTCTAGTAGGGAAGTTCGGTTAACCGGTAGTTTAGCTCAAAGACAATGACAAACTGTCGCGGCACACCTCGTCAATGAATCCAATTAAGGAATTTTACACTCATCCATTAAACTTGGCTGACCCGTTTTGAGAGTTGTAAAGCGTTAAATGTTGCGGTGGATCGATGAATGGAGACGGCGAGGCAGTAGATAGTGGTCAGTGGTCACCCACCCCAATGAAGCGAAACAAAAATACATGTGGACAATCAACTATCCGAATTCAATAGTTTGTTTGCATCCAACCAATTACTTTAGCCAAAGATTGATATATTACTGGATATTTTGCCAATTATGTAAGCACGAATGTATCTATACGTATGTTTGCATGGACACAGCTTTATGTCATGTGCGAAAAACGCAAAGCTATACCATTCGTAGTTTATTGTTTCCGAGACCATTACGATACACACCGTTTAACGCAAAAAGCGAACCGCTGAAACGATCAAAGCTTCGCAAAAATCCCGTTCCTACTAATAATTGAAACGGGAATCGGAGTAATGAACGCTATGCATGTGTACTGGGGTTAATAAAAGAAAAAAGAAAACAGGCTACCTGGTTTTTTATTTTAGAAATGTGAAGCAGTATTGCGTTTCTATCCTGAACAGTGCACTCTATTATAAAATATTTTCTTGTGTAAGTCGAAACTAAAGTTAAAACATGATAATCAGCTTTCTAAAAAATACGCAATCTGTATTTATATAGAAGCTTATACTAAGTGCGTTTGTCTTCAACATAAATCTCTATAAAAACACAAGACTATCTCTAAAGCTATTCTGCTTTTGAGGATCCCAAAAATACTTCGAGACCAGAGAATAGATTTTAAAATTTAGCACTGGTTTTCAATCGGTTTCACTGAAAGAGAACAATCCCCATTTATCTTCCAAAGTAGTTCGGGCAGATCAGATAAGACGATTGCAGAAGGGACGGTGGATTTTTACCGATTCGAGGTCGAAGTCGGAACCCGTTGTTCTAGTCCGTAATCGGACAAGACGGACGGGCGCGGCCCGAACTCATGCTTGTTAGCATTCCAACTAAATGCACTTAAACTTTTAATTCCCTTATTAATTTATTACAAATAAAACTCTACTTTAGAAAATGATCCAAAGACTGTACCTTGTTGTTCGCATACGCAGTTCTATACGGATCAAAACGCTATTAACCCTCACTTGGTCAGTGAGTGGATCCAACCCGTAGCGTTCTCGCCCCTTAGAGCTAAACGCCATAAACGAAATGGGTTTAATAAGGCATTCGTTGTAACAGGTTGCTAGTCCACTGCTCACAGTGTATTAAACCTTTTCCTTGGTCCATTTTCGTAGCCATAGAAGCGAGCTTTATGCCCTTGAAGGGATTTCGGAGGTCCTACATGGCCAAAATTGGAGGGCAGCCGATACAGATTGTCGAATCTACTTTGTTTCCATAATCCGGCGGCACTCGACCTTCCAGCAACCCGCCGCCCTGCCGGCTACAGGCACGTCCCGCCACTCCGTGCACCTCTTGATAAAGAATTTCATTATCAGCACACCGCTGTATGAATGTGTCCTGCAGATAAGCTCCTCGGACAACGGCGCCCGGCTATTTTTAATGAACAAGCTCGCTTCATAGAATATTTAAATCGTTATCTTAGGACCGGTGAAATAATAAAGTCTCTTAACCCAAATGCACACACCTTCTACAAACCACTGGTTTAATTACGAAAGTGGATTTAGTACATTTTATCCTTTGAAGTAAAAATAAACCGATCTTCAATTTAGTTATCATATTATTTGAATTGTTACTAAGGCTATAAACCTTATAAAAATATATAACTTATTTGTTACCAAGTCCCCTCTGTTTTGCACGAACTTTTGAGATTATGCAAATGTATTTGCAGCTTAGTTTTAGTAAATACAGTTTGATGTATATGCTTTTTGGGCACTAAAACTTTGAAATTGTAATTGCGAAACTCCTAACAACTATTATCCAGTAATATTTAAATGATTCGCATACAAAGCCACAAGTTGTAAATACCCTTGTTTTTGTTTGTGCTGAAACAGTGTTCCACAAATATCTGTACATGGACCACTTCACATTTGTAATGATTATTGTTAGCAGCACAATACGTGTTACTTCGGCGGGGTATTAAGTGGTTATTGCCTTAAGTTATGTTTAGATGGGTTGAATTCAACGCTCGTTTCAGCGGGGCTCGCAGCTCACTCACCGTATCGGGCCGGGCTCGCGGCTGTTTGTCATTACACGGAATGGAGATGAAAACAGCTTCATAAACACTCACTAGTGTACACTACTCAAAAACTTAACGCGTAGAACGCGCTGAGCGCTTGTGTGAATGTGCCCTTAGGGCGCGCTGTATGAATACGTCCGCTGATGGCAGCGCGCTGACACACAGCCACACTCGTAGGTAACAGGATATAGTTTGTAGGAAGCTCGTTACGCCGCTGTACCGCTGCCTTTGATTGCTGTGCAAGGGGAATACTAATGTTGAAACCTATACGATTGATCAAACGGATTCAGCGGTAGCCAATTGCAAAACGAAGCTTATTCCCAACATTTTAAGATTTCTAAACTCTTATTTCTATTGTGAGCTCCAATCAAGATAATATAATAAGCTTTGCTTTATTGTTGCCGAGTATAATCGATTCCAAAATTTTCATGTTTGTTTGGGAGCGAAAGAAAAACATGGGAGTTCTCACGGATGTTGTAAATCAACATGGGGAAGCAAGAAATAATGTGTTTCTCACAAGAGATCGGTACCGCTCTACATTATTTACGTTGGTGGAGCCTCGGTATCATAACAGTTTTAAGTCAATTACTCCCTTTAACATAATGTTGCTACACGGTGTACCCAAGAATATTACAAGTTTAATTTCCCGATCAAGTAGCGACCTCACCCAAACACAAACAAGTCTATAAAAGTCAATTTCCAATAAAACGTACACTAAAGAGTAAAAAGTATATTGATTTTATCGACTTGGGGTTATTTAATTATAACTGGGTGATGCCGGTTTCGTTTTATGCGACCGTTGACAGAAAAGTTCGCTAACAAAATTGTCCCGTCAAAGTTTGGGGTAGACCGCCTCTCGCGTGTTTGTCAAAAAGTCGCTCTCGGCATCGTTAGACCGCTCTTAGCGTCCCTGATTAGTTTTTATAGTAGTCTAATTCAACTCAGCTCTGCAGGAAGGGGAAAGCGGTGCGATGTTTCACGGTCATCCTCTAAGCGGTAGTAAGGGATTACGCCTCGTGCACACCACCGCTTTAACGTAACGACTCTTCGACTAACTTCCCCAACATTCTAATTTAGTATTCAATTCAAAATTCAACGTTATGTTCTTTTAAACGACAGCACACGGACTTTCCAGATTTATGGTAATAAAAACAGCTTTTCAAGACGACGTATATTTGGACGCTTTTCTTAGTGGTCGAATACTATCGTTTTGTGGCCAAGTATCTCTGAATAAATATTTATGAAGGATATAACTTTAACAAATTCAAATAATGCTCTAAAATGTCTACAAATGGTCTGAGGATAACAAAGTTTCTCAAATAACCAAATTAATTCAAGTTATGAGTTTGACCAATATTTGCAGTTACAATTTGATTTGTAATTTTCCATTAGTTGGGTGTCCTGGAGGCTTTGTCACCAATTCGTTACAGATGAAGTCGGGCTAAGCGGCGGCAGGTCGGTAGAACCTCCATTGTTTTCCATGTCGCCAGCGGCTTTACGTCAATGAAGATAAGGGCTAGATTACTGGAGCTGGGCTTAAAAGCCTACGTATGTTTGCTAATAAAGCCGCCGGACATTTTGCCCAGAGGGGTCCTAATTTATCATTGTTAGAGTGCGCCTCAAACGAAAGCAATTTCCGTCTAGAATTCGTTTTTTTTTAGATACGATTTCTCCCGAGAACTCAGCTTAGAGAGTTCATTTGATGTCGTCCAATTAGGATTCTATTACAAAGCTTTTACTTGAATAAGATCAAATTCGTTTATACAAATGTACATCTTAATGCATAGGTACTTCATAAGATTCACTTAAACGATGCTTTCTTCTTATTATAAATGAAAAGTTTCTTAAAACATTTGTTATCTTGCTTCTAGGTATTTATCAATTTTGCGCTCTGCAGTGATACTACTAGAAATAAATAATTGTTATAAAACTACACAAAGAAAAAGACTGTCTGTCAAAACGGAAATGAACGTAGAGGAGAGCAGTTGAAAAATACACCGATACCATCTCGGGACTGGAGAACGTGGAAATTAAAGGATTCTATTGTTTGGCTACAGTTATTTTCTCTTATACTTGTCCCCATTTCGGAGATAAGATAAGATAATACCTTGCAAAGAAAATAATAAAAGGGTGCTAATTCGATCGCAAGGCGCCTTACCAGTTTAAAAGCGGTTGTCTCACGTGTTAATATCTTTTACAAACATTTCGCTGTAAACGTACGTCAAGAGGTCCTGTCTGAACTGAACTCGTGTAATATTCACAAAATACCAACACTGGGAGCAGCTTCAGATGTTGAGTCTATCGAGTATATAAACACGCTCAATGCGAGTAGGCACACAAATTCATAGAACTGTGCATAATTCACGTTGACGTACAGTTTCTTGCAAAGGTTTTTACTTTTTACTTATCTATTGGAGCGAGAGACCTCAGATGATAACCAGTGATTCGTGAACAAGTTCTTGTTCGATGTTTGCCATTTCTTTTGCCATTACAGAATTATTTGGGCGTAATAATGATACATTTTTGGACAAATTGCTTTAACGGCGAAAGTAACGTAATAAAACCCAATAAAAATAAACTCTGATTGACTGCTTATCGATGTTGTAAAATATTTTATAAAGCGTTTCAATAGTTTGGTATTCAGAGCGCACCCGCCCTATACGTAATGTCAGTTTCGCACTGAAAGCTTTCTTCTGTTCTCGCGCAATACATCATTTTATTTTATAGCCAAACAAGCGAGAACTATAATATATTTCCGTACGCATAGATCTTTCCTCAATATTATTGTCGCGACTTTTATATTTCTACCTGTTCCTTTGTAGTAACGTCGGTTTCTTTTTCCAGTGACTAAATTCATCCGCATCGGGATCGCTGACAAGAATGACAACCCGCCGTACTTCGACAAGGAGCTGTACGAGGCTGAGGTTGACGAGAATGAAGACATCCAACACACCGTACTCACCGTCACCGCCAAGGATCACGATGAATGTGAGTACATAGGTTTAATCTCCGCACAAGCTTATATACTCGTCAATATAACACGACTATTTTTATAAAACTTGTGCCAAATTCTTCTTCCACGGAAACAAACATAGCGAGTGGCGTGTTTATAGAATAAATATACGAGGCGACCCTAATACGAGGCAACACTGCAACAAGGAAAGAACATCTAAAACAAAACAAAAAGTCCCGCACATGGCCGCTATATTTTATGCCATCGGATCAAGTTCCGCTTAACTTTATACAAAGAAAATCACTCGCTGTGTCCCGAAGATATTCCGCCTTACACACGGATTGTAATCGAATGGTATTAGCTCCGAGAAGAATAATATATAACGTAGTAAAGAAGATATTACGTACGAACGTCTTCATAATGTACCTCACCTGAGCGTTGTATACATAGATTAAGGGTTTCAATCTTGTGCCATTTATTGAAATTGAATCGAGACGTTGATTGTCCCGTAACTACCTAATACCAGATTCTGATCAATGTTACAAACCCGTGGAAACTTGCTACATTTACGAGATATTACATTCTGTTACAATAATGTTGTGAACGTGCACCGATAAAACAGTAAAAATATGACACTTCAATTATGCCAGTAGCTCACAACTTGCTCCCGAAAATTGACAACATTTCCGCGCAATGAACAAACGAACTTTATTATTGAGCTGACGAGTTTACAGACAAATTGGAAGGGTTCCGTTATTAAGGTATGCTTATAAAACGTGTAAAGTAATTGCAAGTTGCCGACCATCGATAACAAATCTTTAACATAATTGAAATCGAAGTCAATCTTTTTGAATGAATTTTGCTAAAAGCGTGGATTGACAAAGCATTTTGTACTTAGTATGTATTTTTCTTTAGCTATTGTTCACACGCTTTGTTCCGCTGACGCTTTGTCCGTTTTCTTTTAAGTCGATCTAAGAAATTGTTGACGTAGTTATTATTGTTATTAAAAAGTAAGCATTGTTGTAGTTTCCGGTCTGAATTACCTTCGTATTAAGGATTTCATTACAAAAGGGACTTTTTACGACATTCTATGCTACTTGTTGAAAACGCTTATAAATATCGTTTTACGTTCAAAGGGATTACCGGGAAATAAAAATCGCGGCTACACATACACCTATACCATAACACAGATCTGTGTATTTTATACCTTATGACGACATTTTCAAGATATTAAAGACATAAATTTTACATTGGGAAAAGCCGCATAAGCATTTTCTTTTACAAATAAAGCCGAGAAGGACATTCGTTTGAAAATATGATACTCCTTGTATTCCGTAAGCTTAAAGTACTAATTAATATTTATTAAGAGATACGTGAGAGATGCCATTGATTAATTCGGGAGAATTCTGTGTTTTCATAATAATTTTGGACACTCTTTTTAACTTTAAATGAAACAAAGATAAATTTGTAAATGTATTTCTTTGAAAAATTAAAATTAAAAGACACCAAAAAGGTCTTACTGGCAGTTACTAATTTGAGTATTTGAGAGATCAAATCAAACTCTACTTAAGGTAATGTAGGACTCAAAATTCTTTATACATAGTTGGATAAATCTGAAACTTCAAATTCTCTTTTCAGAAACCGGTACTCCGCATTCAAAAAACCTAACAAAAAAATGGTCTCACATTTTTTTTTTTAGGTTTTGAATGCGGATCACTTCAAAAATTAAAAAGTACTGTAACATCCATTAACTCGGTTCGAGATCTAACCCGCCATGATTTTCCATTAACCTGTTTGTGCTCAATCATTCTTTTTTTTTAAACTATTTGAAAGAGAATATAACGAGAAAATACGATATATCACAGAGTGCAACGTGCATAGTATCCCTTATCCAAGCTTTAACGCAGAATTGATGGCGTTATTATTTTGTAGTGCCTAGTAGATTCAGCGTTATGAATATTGCTGGCATCGAAAATGTCGTCGGGCGGCGCGGGCGGCGGAGCTAGTTCCGAGTATTAACACGAAAGTTTCGCACGAGAAGCGGGAAGTGTGCCTACGTACTGTACGTACGACGTCACAGCTCAACGACTGTAGCGCTTTCGTTTGATCGATGAGTTCGCACAGTTGCTGCGATACATTATATCGGAGAAGTCCGCCTTCGCTCAGCTCTGCTATAAGTTGCCGCCGCCGCGTCGCCCCTCTAATACGGTCCTTATTAAACTCACAACCTTTCCTGTACCTTTTCATAATGACATTACTGACGCAAATTGTCTGACTTGATTATATAATTAACTTAAGATGGGTAATGCTTTAAATTACCGGCAATCTGGTCATGATGAAAATTCTCTCGGCGAGCACAGGTAGTCGGGGCCGGCTATTTTATATCTCACGGTAGACTATTTTTGGAGGTGGGTTAGAATTGAAAGTATAATAAAATTTTCTCTTACTACATCGTAAATCTTTTGGGGTCGCTGATGTCCAACCGTTTGTTTTCACCAAGTGCTACTCAATAATGAAATTGAATTGATTTTTTTGTGCCAGGGACGTACAGAAAGCCATTTTTGAAACTCTTTTATCTCTTCGGGCATTTTATTCATTAAAAACCGGCCAAGTGCGAGTCGTACTCGCGCACGAAGGGTTCCGTACCATTATCTGAAAAAAATCACGTTTGTTGTATGGGAGCCCCGCTTAAATATTTATTTTATTCTGTGAGAGAAAAATAAATAAAATAAAGAGACAGATACTAGCTGAATCTTTAAAATCTTTAAAAATCAGAAACTCTTTTGCGCTTATTTATTTATTAAATTATTCTGAAGGAGTTATTTGAATGTCTCCAGTTGGTAGGTCTAGGTAGTTATAACTGATGATAGAGCAAGATCTCGTAAAAGTTATAAATTCTTTCCGTTGTTAGAAAACTTACGTAGCAGTGGGTCCTACAAACGTTTAAGAGCTCTCTAACATTCAGTCGAAAAGTGTTTTCAATCTTTTATTGCTTTCGTCTACTTTCAAAGTATTTTTTTCATTTCTTACGGCATTATCATCAACTGAATAATTTGCTTGGAATACCAGTTAGTCTAAAAATCTATGTTATAGAATAACATTTACGTTATTGTGATAAAAAAGGTTCGGCTTGAACCTAAAAATAAATACGTAAGTATTTGTTTGTTATCATGAACAGATGAAGCAAATAGGATAATATTAAGGTACCTACTACGTTCCGAAATTATCTTCATGTACGGACAAACGTAACAAAGAACTTATATACTTACTTTCCGCCCCACGTCTGAATCCATATTAGATTTTCACAAATAAAAGAAAAAATCTTATTGTTATTTTCTTTCCGAAATTAACTTTGGCAAAAAGGCTGATAAACGTATGTGCTCAAACAAAAGTGTAACTAAGCGTGTCTTTGGTACACAAAGTCGCAGTAATACAAGTACATAGAAGTATTGTGTTGTGTACGTTTACTGCTGTGGCGCAACTCTGCCGCAACTCGAGTTATTACTGAGAACAAACGACACCGCTAAGCTCTTGATGCCATGACGAAAACAAAGTTAAAATTGCATACGATATACGTACAATACAAGTTTTCTACCAACTCCACAAGATAGGTAACTATTTAGAAATGGAATCGTCTCACAAACCATGCGCGTCTGTATTGTCTCGTATCGTAAACTTAGCAGTCGCTCTGTCGCAAAGACAAAGAGAAAATGTAACAACATCCGATCTCACTGGCTTACTTCTTACTGCTATCTAAAAAACATCGAGCTGCTCTGAATTTCACAAATACCAATTCATCCAATTTAATTTTCTGAAATCGCCCGAGTTAGTAGTGCCAAAGTTAAAGTAACGACCTCGGGTGGCACTCGGATAGAATTTCAATGTTTTAAAAAGGTCAATAAGTCTGCTTTAGTGAAAGTTCTTTATAAAAGTAAGATTTAAAAGGCGTAATTTTAAGACATATTCTTTGAATTAGTTTTATCTTTTAATCCATTGGGTTCGCGTTTTTTGTACGTCGTCATAACTTCGCGCTACGCGGTGTAGCAATGCGCGTAGCGGCGTAGCACTGCTACGGGCGCTTGCTGCTGCATTATTTCGTATTAAAATCTCCGTCCCCAACAGATGTCGCCGAGACGTACCGATTCAATCTTGCTTTTAAACTGCCTCCGTTTCTTTTCTCGAGAAAATTAAGAGTGAGGAAACATACGTACCACTAGCGCCCTCACCGCGTGTTCGTGACAAATTAGAATTTTATCTGGCGTTGCAACTGGACCAGTGTAATCGTTCTGCGTATTTTCCGGTTTGAAATATAGCCTCATTTTAAATAATGACTGTATTTGCGCCAGGGAACTAAATATTTTTAAAGATAGCGCGCCCGGTTTATTGCGTATATATGTACGTGCTATAGCGACTTGGTCGCTTTAGTAATAGCTAGCGTGTAAAAATATTTTTGTTTGCAAGACGGTTTGTTTGCCGTCTTTTAATATAGCAGGAACTCGTAGCGAAGAACAGCTACCAGAGGTCTGTATCTAGAAGCTTCTATCTTACACAGATTAATGGTAATAATGTAGATCTAGATTGAGATTGATTTAGGTGGCAAACAACTTAAAGGAATAACTTTGTCTCCCTCTCCCGTTAATCAAGTGAACAATATCAAGAGTACCGTACCTATCTGAGAAAGCTTTTCAAACAGTAACTTATTCTCGTTAAGTTAGTTTAGCAAACGTGGTTTACATTTCTCACATTGCTTTAGTGAACAAAGGTATACCATTACAGTTTGTAATTTGAAACATTTGAACATTTCACGTGACACGTCGAGTTGTAAATGGGAAATTCGAAAAGGTCCGATAGAAATAAGATTATAGCGACTGCTATTTTTATTCTTAAGTTAATGGAAATTTCGGCGGTCAGTAAAATGTCACAAACAAAGCTGCCAACGTCCGTTTACAATAAAAATTTGCTCAAACGATATTTTTGTTTGCGACAGGCTGAGCAACAGATGCCGTTGAATAATCAGTTAATATCTGTCCCACGGAGGATCAATTAGCCGCGCCATTACACCGTGGGTCTGGAAATAAGTGCCGTTGTCTAGGACGAAACAGATCCTGCGTCCCACACCGAGCCCATTACGCTAAAGAATGAAGATTACGTTCGCTATTTAATTGATTGACCACATTTAGTATAAATTGAGCGAATCGGACATGAAACCCGGCTTGTATTGATAAATTCGTTCGTTTGTGCGCGCTGTGTGTGCTTCCGATATGCATTTTTGATTTGTATGACTGGGACGCGAGATGTTTCTTCCTCTCAAACACTCATACAATGAGCTAGTACCTGTACGGCAAAACATGAACGAGTCTTCTGATTCAAAATAAATGGTTTAACCTTAAAGTATGAACGAATTATCTAGTTTTACTCTGCATGAATAAATAAATAATCATTTTAGCAGCCCGTCGGAAAATATATCATATAAAATTACGCTGTGTTATGTTTATATGATATTAATATAACCTAATTATATATTTTTTTCACATTTTTTTCTGCCGTCGCTTCAAAGTAATCAAATTATTAATTGTTACGTTCCCTAAAAGATAGCCTAAAAATCCTTCATCAGTAGGCCCAAATTAATTAACCTCATTTTGAGAGATCTTTCTTTAGTTTTCGTTTTGTTACTTACGAAAAACATAGGTCTTGTATTTTTTTTTTGAATAATTACGTGAACGTTAACATTTTGATTTCAATCTCAGGCTTTATATTGATTCAATGAATGCCGGAGCTTACCAATGTGGTAGCTCAAACCACGTTGACTGATGACCCTGTTATCGCCCCTCTCAGAACATTACACACAGATTTATATGAACACATGGACTTCCCAATGCTTCCATAAATCTAATTGTTCAAATAAATTAAATGGTTTGTTTCCTTTAAATTGGATTTTAACTTGTCTTTATTGCCAAGATATATCAGGTTTTAAGTCAGTCTTTGATTCGGACTGCCCCGTTGGCCTAGTAGACGCAATCGTGACTGCTGAGCATCAGGGCCTGGGTTCGATTCTCGAGCCGAGCAAATTGTTATTGGGTTTTTCCATCAGGAATTTCTCAGTAGCAGCCACGGAGTCTGGATTTGTGCCCGGTTGATGGCAATAGGCTCGCCCCCTATTACATGGGACTTAAAATAACTGGCGAAATGTGTGTGTACTATTAGGTACAACTCCCGGCTTAATCTTCGGGGATAATTGGCGTAATGTTATGTCAGTCTCTGTTATATTTTTATGCTTGAAGAATTAATAGACAAATATTTTTTTGCGAATGCAATATTGTAGTTTTACCAGTACAATATTCTAAACATAATTTACCTAATGTTCAATCAGTGGTTCATCAAGAAGTTACAGCAACTGTCGTAAAAGGTTTATCATTTTACTGCGTGGGACTTTAACTACGCGGAGTTTACCGCATAAAACCCAACTCTAGTACCTAGCGTTAACAGTACGAACCGTCATGTTTTATTTTTATTACTGAAACCATTCGACGTCAGATAGCGAAGACGATCGATAGAATTTTTAAAAGAAATAAAATGTATTAATATAAAGGGTGTAAACGGACCTCACGAAGCCGTCAACAAAGCATTCTGTACATCAAACTAAGTAACTTTTAAAACACGTATTTAAAAAAAAAACTTGTGAAAATTTCACTTTGACCCCCAATATCTCCGTAACTTGAAGGTTCCAAGGTATGGTCTCAAACAAAAAAATGATCACAATGACGGGAAGAACAAGTGCCTTTCGGCTTCGTTAAGAGTCTTTTTACACTCTTTATATTAAAAGTAACTAGTTATTAAGGTCAAAGAACATTCTCATTTCTTAGACTAGCAGCGCCAGTAATAAAGCAATCACGGCGAGGCGGCGAGAGAGCACAATGACTAATTAGACGTCATTCCCAAACTCATATTACCGCACGCGTTATTATTCGCAAACACAGACGGTAATGAGAAGCTCGCCGTCTGAGCTCGCTCCCGTCCACCGACTACAAGTACGAGTATTTATTAATATAAACGTCAGGATATACGCTGCGCTCCTCGCGGTGCCGCGGTGCCGCACGCGACCTGTCCCAGGTAATGAGTTATGAGACGTACAGACACTATCCCTGCCAACTCGCTAGATTGAACTATGTCCACCTAATTACGCAGATAACACAATCACGTAATCATTTACTTGGTATACGCTCGTGAGTCGTGATTCTACTATATAAATTATGATGTAGACTAAATTAAAATCTAGGCCCCAAACCTCAACGTCATAAATAACGATGCGATCGTTAATTCGTCGTTTATTATCACAGTGCGTACGCTGGGGTCCATCTATAAATTACGTATTTTACGAGCTAAGCTAACCTCAATTACGTCAATCTGAAATTAAATTATAGATTTGTTGTATTACCCAAATTTCATGTTTTATTTATGAAACACTATGAATCAAACTAGAATATTCATCGTTAATAATTAATACAGACAATGGCCATGCATATTGTAGGTACCTTGATCTCTTTGTGACGCATCTTGCAAGTGGTACTGCGTGGAATTATTAGAAACGTCATATACGGATAAAGTAACGGTTCGCGTGCTTGCTAACAAGCACCCAACAGGCAGGTTGACAGGCAACACTGTAACTCATTCAGCTGTACCTTACAACTATTTTTATTCTTTACCTCCAATAGAAATCTTTATAATTGCGAAGAATAGAAGCAGTAGAGTGAGACCATAGTTCTTCGTATTCACTTAAGAAACTATTATAAATAACAGTACGTATTATTTTGAATTATTATATTTGTACGTATAAATCATAAGGTTACTTTATATCTTGAGTTAACTCGATCCTCGGATCTGGTAGTATCTTTTCGAATAGATGTTATAAATCATCCAGCAGTTTGCACTATCGGGCGTGCGCGTTGCTCTAATTAATTCTGCAGCCGACGCATTAATAACGTGATTTAATTGTGGACGTCTTTTGCTTCTCTCATCTTTAACTTACGCGATTACATTCACAGAGAGCTCTCCGACCGCCGCCGCTAATGGATGATAAAACCAACGTCAACGCGGCTAACAACGGAATAAATTAAGGAACCCTCTGAAATGCTTGATAAATTACAACGTGCCTCTAACCACTCGTATGTTTAAATAGTCGCTCGTTAAAAGCCCTACACATACCGGTCTGATATAGTTCATATGCTAAAGTTCTTAATTCCTTTTCGTGGCGTAGTTTATTACGGAGAGACCCAAATTTTAATAAATGTGCTCTCGATTTTCTGAATCACTTTAATGAGCATATAGCGCCTTGCAAGAGCTTAACAAATAGTAATTTGTCGAGTGTCGACTTAGCTAATTGATGAGCTGTAATTGCTGGGCCAGATATCGCTAACTGGTAGCGTTTGCCAGATGACACAGGCGTCGGTCAGGACACATTTGGGTCAACCTTAGCTGGAGGGTCACTCGTCTGGAGTGTAGTCCTCCATTTGCGTCCGCAGGGCCGCTCGAGCCACAGCGTCACGTTGAGTGATTGTCTCGCTAATTCGCCGTGACGTAAACGATCAGAGTCCGACACACCACCGCCGCCGCCCCGCTCACCGCCGCGCACCCCGCACTCCCCTGCTTGCCCTACATGCTTATTGCTCGAGACCGGTCAACGTCGCTCAGCAATAATGGAAAATCACTATCTATGTAAGCAAGTTCACAGATTATGGAAATATGCCAACCTTACTAAACTTGTTAACGGGAATCATAATTAAATAAGCAAGTTATAGTACCACCGTAGCAGAAGGCAAAACTTTTCATCCGTATAAAAGTTGTTAAACATCAGACTAACTGAATCTAACAAATTATAATTACCCTCCACGAAGCACAAAGCAAATATTAAAATCGTGAAAAGTCATCTTATGTCAGAATAAGCAACAAATCTACATAAGGCTGTTATTTATATTTAAATTACGTATGAATATTTAAAAATTCCAAAGTTTCTCATCTCAGTCGCAAGGAGACATTTGCAAGTTGAGATGGGAAAGTATTATATTTTTAGTGAAATTAATTGGTCTCTTTCGCTATATAGATTGTTCTTTAAGAATATTAAGCCCTTAAAATGTTTTGGAACGACTTAAGGGATATTTATAGAAGATTATTTTAAAAGGTACACCGTGCCCTGAATACAAAGTAGATTAAATCTAATAAGATAATGAAGGTAAATTGTGTTAGCTCAGGATAGAATCAGGGCAATGTCGCCGTGCCGATGTCATCAATATGAGACAGAACATGGTCATGATGCTTGAGTGGTATTCCCTGGCGAGGTGTGTACGCATTCCCGTGACACTTGACAAATTACATTATGATTTTGCTGCGGAGTCAGCTCAACACAGTTCCAACTTAATTTCAAGTTGCGCGCGTTGTTAGTAAACGGGGAACTTATTTTTTTCGTATCAACGTGAGTGAGTGGGTACTTTGGGTAATGCGGTGAACTCGGGACAAGTTGTGCTGCTGGCGCGAGTGACTCGCCCGCGCCGCCGCCGCCGCGCTAGCGAGCTCGTGCGCTGTCAAGCTGTCGCAACTTGCCTACCTACTTTATTTGTCACGCCTCCCATACTCGCTGATTAAGTGTCCCACGACTCCCGAGACATTGTTAGTTTCCTCAACTTTAATTCTCAACTGGATGCGTGTTTATGACTACTAAACTGATACGATAAATTCATTTCCATCGTTTCGAGTTCGACGCCGAATAATAAAAGAGCCGTTTCAATAAAATTAATGTTACTCACTATGCTATTAAAAACATATTTCAAACGTCGTTTAGATTTATCATCGGTTTGAAATCGACATTATGTTCGTTTCCGAATATTAAGGCATAAAAGAGAGCCATTGAAATAACTTGAAAGCCGTTACGTATGATCCAAACAAATTAAAGTGCTTTTAAAATTAAATGGTTACTCAACAGTATCATTCGGTTACGTAAAACTTTTCTACTTTTATATTTTCATGAGACACTCGATTATCGTTTACTCACGGATTTATTTTATGATTTTCGTACTTGTTTCGGTTTTGAACTAAGCCTTTGTTCATGAGCTCGTGGTAAAACAACAACGTACGTAATTTTGTTATCCTCTTCTAGTGCAAAACTAGCGGTGACAAACGCGTAGCTGTCTCGTAGTAGGCGTAGCACACTAGCAACGTGCTACGAATGTGCTGCGCGGCTATGAATAGCTACGAAACTTAGCGAGTCTTGTTAATGAACCGCTAGAATAATTAACTTTCTGTAAACATAATAACACAGGCAATACTTATAGTTATTTTATCATGAGGAAATATGAAGATAAATTGTTTATGTCGGAAAACTGATAGGGATGATTCCTGACTAAAAAAATATGATTCTGTTTAATTCGTCAGTTAGATTATAGAAAAATATTGGATACGTGTTTTTTGTTTTATCAAATTAATAAAAATTGACGACGATAAAACGCGTCAAAGATTATGAGGGAGCTTGTGACGTTACTTTCCGGTAAAAAATGTATTCAAATGTGACGTCACACAAGTTTTCGATGCACTGTATCGTCTTCATTTTTTGTTTACGCGAAAAAAGAAAAAATAAGTGTCTAATATTTTTGGAAATCTATCTGACGGACTAATTCGATTCTGTTTCAGAAAATTCGACGGTTCGTAAAATTCAGTAAAATATATATGATATAAACATTTACCAAGCGTCATTAAAATGTTTTAATGTAAGAACATTCTTCTCTGTCACTCATTGTGCACATGATATTTTTGAACGCGTTATCCGTGCCTGCGGTGTGTACTCACGCGCTCATTGACGGCTAAGCTCAAACGCCTCTTTGACAATGTGTGCTGATAACAATGTACTTCACGTAAATGGCTCCACGAGTTTTTCACAGCGAAAAATATAATGAAAAGAGCTACCCGTACTTTACAAAGAGATATGGCAAGTTATTTTTTTCCAACATTACTTCGCGAATTATAATGAGCAGGGAATATTATGTTATTTAAATAAACTGGTTTCGCGTAATCGGCTTACTACCAAGTCATTCTTATTGTTTCGGAGTTTCCTTCTGTTCGAACGCACGGAAGCGTTGATGTGGGCGTAACTCCGTAATTCATATGTCTTTTATCATCTTACATTAACATAATATTACAACAGAGCTTGTTTTACTTGCACTAAAAGTTCGAATGATGGTATATTAATACATCATTATTAGTATTGTTCTGGGAAGCGGGTCAGAAGTAAGCGATGTGGATATTTAGAAACCGCAGATAGGTAATTGAAATCCGTAGGGTTACCGGGACCAAACGATAGTGGCTCCACACAAACCCAGTACGTAACTAGCCGTATCACAGATGGTGGAATGAGTAGCTGTGTTCCACGCTGTGAGGGTTGCCAAACCATGTTCTGTTATAGGCTAATTAGGTTTTCATAATTATGGCTGACTTTAGACACAATAGAACCGGCGAGTAATAATACTCGAGCGAAATTAACAACCTCGCGATATAAACCGTGTACATCAATTTAGTCAAATGTACTAACTAGGCTATCTTTCCATTCTGCTGCATTCTGATTTTAGTTTCCCAGAACTATTTCGCCACAATAATTACATATGTAATCAGTAAGAAAAGCATTATTATTTATGAAAATTGCATGTAGTTGTAGGTTTCAACGAATCATTAATATTTTGGTGGTTTTGTGTTAAAAGCGAGAGCTGAATATTGTTTTTCGACGGTTTCTATCACGACGGCCATTAATCTCTGCGCCGACCACAAAAATAGCGGAAATACGAACGTTCTGAAACCACAGACGCTCACAAAATACGAAGAAAAATCAACACAAAAATAATATGATACTCCAGTGTTTTTCGCGCAATTTCCTCCTAAGTTACTCTACCCTTCTCTGAGAATTAAAAACGACACAAACTATTAATCATTCCGCTGCAATTTGTTATAATCAACTGAAGTAAACAAATTGCTTAAGTACCTCGTGCTGATGGACTGGCAACCTACTTCACTATTTATACAACTCAACCGAAACTTTTGGTAAACAAAAAGAAACCTCCTTTAGACACGCAATACTTTTAGGGTGAAATAGTGTACTGTACAAACATATGGAAAACTCCACAGCACAAGTTATATGATTTACTAAATAAACAACATATGGTACTTAGGAAGTAGAGAGCTCATAAAATAACAAATAACTTTATTAACAATATAGAGTATTCCAAAAATCCTTATCAGTTGTTACACCATATTTAAAAAAAAAAGTAATTTGTCGCTTGAAACATAACACCGTTCACTCTTCGAGAAAAATAGTGAAACGGAGCAACATTCAATCATTTTCCTGTAATGACATCCCTCTGATTTTTAACCTCCAGGGAGGAATCCTATTAATCTGTAATCTGGATTATCTTGAACACAATCATGCTCGAGACAAATACGTCATTAAAGGCGTCTTATGCTTATTTCAGTTTGGGGTAGGATAATCCTCTTAGTGCGGTTGTAAACATAGTACGTTATCCAATACTATGGTAAAAAAATACAAGAGAGGTACGAATCGTTACTTGGTCTTGATTTCTTATGCTGCCGAGCTACTGAATAGTAATAGCACCTGCGTTACATTTCCGCTTTTATCATTCATGAATACATCCGATTGATATAATCGATAAGCTTGTTTCGCATGTATCAAGTAGGTAACTGTCTCTCTTTTGTGATAATCCTTTAAGTGGTGCTGTATTTGTCAATTTATGTCGTGATAGCTCGGTTGAATAGATGTTTTATAAAATCAGGGGTAGGTCTGTAAGCGTAGAAAAACACAGTTTTCAACCTTGTTTTCCAACAAGGGTGAACTGAAAAACACAGTTTTCACCCTTGTTGGAAAGTTGAGCTATTTTCCGGAATAAAATCTTTAATGTCCTTTCTCGTGTTATGTTTAAGCTCTAAGTCAAATTTCATTTGCATTGAATCGGTATTATATTTTAAACTCCAGTAATAAGTTGATTTAGGTTCTGTACCTGCCTTTCGGAGAAGTGTAAATTGTTCCGTGTATGGTGCTGGGAATAGCCCTCAGTCATCCACTAATTTTATTTTGCCTTTTGCATTTCTCCGAAGGACCATTTTTGGAACGTTTATTAATACAGAAACTGAAAGCTAAACTAACCCTCAACATGAAAATATTTTGATTATGTCCCAAAACTATATTTCGTGTATTCAGAACATAAAATAAACATGTCTGGAAACCGAACAATATCCCCTGAATTAAACTTTGACATAATTTAAAGACCCGAATGCTAAGGCTTATCTCTGTGGTCCCTACTTGAGGATACGGTGTTCCGTATGTATTTATTATCGAGATGCTGAAACCTCGGGACCATTATCTCGGTAATTAGACTCACGGAACAGTCGATTAATTCAGGACCCAAGATTTAGGGACCCCCAGTTCGTCGAAAACTAATCGGATATTCTGGATTAAAAGCCATCGGTGACTTATTGGAATTCTTTGCCGAAGGGAAATATACAAATGTACTTTCAATGTTCATTAGTTCGGTGATAGGCGCTGCAGAATGCCGCCATCGACGGTTTTATGTTCGTAAAAAGTTTATGACGGCGTACGGAGGAAAAATATTTTGAGAAAGATGCTCTTCGTATATTATGGGTGTCTGTTTGTTTGTAATTTCAACAAAAATACAGCTATGTCTCGGTATCTGTGAGGCGGGTGGCGGCAGTGGTTACGACTAACGACTGCAGCGCAGACCGCGGGGTTTCGGTCGCTGGGAGATCTTCGTAGCGTGATAATTAGCTTCGTCAATATGCGCTGTGTGCGCTCTCTGCTCTCTTAGTGGACCATTTGAATATTTCCCCGCGGGCCAAGTTTGTGGCATGCTCGTTAGAAACGCCTGATATAGTTTTATTAATGTCCGACATGATAACGACATGTTGCGGTCGCACTCACCCGCACCTCACACGCTCAGCTGAATGAATAACTCGCTTAATCCACAACGGACGTCATAATAATTTATTTCAATTCCTATTTTCATGTTACAAGGGCTGCACAGCGCTTTGGTTCAAAAGTTTCGTAATTTTAATAGCTATTGTTTGGCAAAGTTTGGACAGTCGTTTGTATGTAGTGCTAACCTGTCTCGCAAAACCCTCTCGTGGAATACAAACACAATTTACTAATTTAAGCGACACATGTCTACACAACACGAACAGAAAAGGAAAAGAAATAAGAATATTTACGAAACGAGGAATGTTAATGTAGAAATTATTAATACATGCGATTGTAATATGAGGGTCGGGAGGCACGGGCGGACGCAAAAAGCACATTGTCGCACGATTACGAGACCATGTCACTTCCATCTCTCGTTGGCCCGAAGATTTATGTCGTTGCAATAAAATCTCCTCGTTTGAATAAACATCTCCTCGGTTGTGGGCTGTGACAAATTGCTCGCTGGGCCCGCCAGCAGTCGAGACGAACATTAGCCGAAATAATTCTTTTTAACGGCGGCGAGTGGGCCCGACTTGCCGCCTAATTATTCATGTGCGACCGGTCCGATACGCCTTGCCAACTTGCCGCCGTTACGTCCTGTCGTGACGTCACCTTATTAATTAACTTATCGATTTATTACCAAGTCATTAGGAAAAAAAGCTTTAGGCAATCTGTTGTACTTAAACTGAGGATCATCTTAGGTTAGCTCGTCACAATATTGACCTACAAAGGTGCTTTTGTGGAAATCGATTTGCTATAAAATACTTTCGTAACATAATAAAACAATTGATTACCAATCGCCAAATGCAATCCCAACTGTTCGGTTTACGTGAAATTTTATTACATCCGTGTTAAACAATAAATCAATGTGTTGGAGCGCGACGCGCGGCGCCATGTTTGTTTTCTACGCACATCTCATGGTTTTACATATTTTTTCTCCCACAAATTCACATTACTTTTCCTATTTCTCGTAATAAACATAAGGTTCCATACCTGCTATTATTTCTTTTGATACCTTAATTTATTTCATCTTTTGTCTTTAATTTCATTTTGCGATAATCCACGAAAGTTCCAAGAAAGCCTGTTCAATAAAATTCCTTGTTCTTGCCAATCAATACCGGTGAACAATATATTAAAAGAATTCATAAAGTTTAAACAAGAAATCGGTTGATTTGCCTTTGCCAAAGTTAGGGACTACTAAATTTCCCGTTCCTTTAAAGGCGGGTAGGTCGTTGATCGTCGAACAAAAACTAATTAAACCGAACATTGGCATGTGTGGAGTCGAAGAGTAATGAATACTGGAGGCAGATAGAGCTCACCTCCGGCGCTACGCTCACTAAAAAAAGAACTTTAATTGAAGCAGTGCGCTTCACTTCGAATTAATTGAAATCTTATGGCTAACTACCTCATCTCCCTTTTGTACATACACTTACTTATTCAAATGAATAAAGTTTAGAACTAGTTCTAGAGTTGATGATATTCTTCTATTTAAATAATGTCCTTATGATAGTGCGTAGTTTAATTAGCGAAGTTCAAGTAGGAGACGGCAGGTGATAGGGATTAGCGTGCGGCGCGAGTCGATCGGGATATGAGTAATTCTACCCGTGTCGGTAATTGAGTCGGCGTCGTCAAATCGTTCATTTCCGACGTCGGCCACGCGATCCCCACGGACTAATCATACAGCTCACCGTCCTGTGATCGAGTTAATTGAAATATGAAACTTTTACCTGTTATGGACTCCTATTGGTCAACGTTATTACTGTCACAGACACATTTATTTATACGAACCAAAACGATTTAAACAACCCAACATTATTAACATACACATTTAGCTGACAGCAGAGATTGCGGATAGTCGTTCATTCTGGCACTTCCTGCGCGCCGTTCGTTTACCTAACTTAATTGCACATTCAGCAGACATTACGCAGACAAGGATGAAAACAATAAAACAGAGCTGCAACGTTAACCGCAGTGTTGTCGCAAAAACCATTCAGAGTACACCGTCACTCTAAGTAATGAATGGTGTAAACTGCTGTAAACTACAACACCGGTTCCCGTGAGGTGCCGAGTAGTCGCGCGGGAATGCCGAGCAAATCGTGACGCGGCGGAATGTCGGCGCCGCACTCGCAGGACGTGATAACAGGCGAGATGGCATATTCGCTGACGCCTTGCGCGCGTCAACGACCCTCGCCGCGACACTTTATCATTAGTTCAGTTCCGCGGACTCAGCGCGCGATGCTCTCACGGCTCTCACGTCTCCACCCCAATTAACTCTCATTGCTCCAAACTTCTTCACTCGTTATTTCCATGAATTTTAACAACGTCTCAGAAAATAAGCTTCATTTTTTGGCACGCCATACTTTTCCCCAAAATTGTTATTACTTACAATTGTACCACACAGCAATATTTAGGTAAAGTGGAAAGATGCCAACTTTCAATAATAAGTACACTTTTACGAGTATCTAGGTCTGAATGCGTTTGAGCTGTTCTAAACTGAATGCTGAAAATCCCGAAAGCAGGAAGTTGTCTTCTTTTACGAGCGATATTGCTTCTGCCTGCCGTCTTACGACAGACATTCACGTACATTTCGTGGAAATAAATTTTCCGATATCAGTAATTTATTATAATTTTAGCTCGGAAGTGGAGACATAGCTTAGTGCGGTTATTGTGCTGGTAAATATGTGGACTTTGTGGAGACCACAAATATTATACCGTATTAACATAAGCTAACGCTTCTATTTCCATAACGCAGTGCCGTACGTGATTTATATAACGCTGTTGGGCACTCGAGTGGTGTACGACAAAGGATATTAATAGATACTAATGATATAGCTGTTGTAGCGCAGTGCTATACCGTATCGCAGTGCGGTGATACGATGATCCCCAGTATTAACATCGCTTTTGTAATTTGATGGTGTTCGGGTAATCTGCACGAGTGTGGCCGGTACGCGGGCGGGGCGGCCCGCGCGGCACGGCGCTGTCCGGCGGCGGCGCGCGCGTCGGACCCTGTCCGGGGCACTCGGATATTATTCCGGCACGAGCGGACCATCCATGCATATTCATGTGCTCGATCCAGAGGCGCGTATTAATTTGCATCCCGATCCGACACCGGCCTCGTTACATTGTCCATTTTCGTTTCTTTGCCATAAACCCTAGAACGTCGGACAGTCTCGGCGGTGGCTCAATGGATCGTGAAATCGGAACGGTCATACCGTCCGCGTTGAGTAATTTGTAAAACTCAATTTTAAATTCATTGCCCGCAAAACGGTTCCCGTTTATACACGGAATTACTATTATGAATGCTTTCAAACAGATTGAGTTCTTAAATAAAATTACTTTCTCACTGATTTGCGCGTATTGGGAAAAGACGGCGCAAGGGTAGGTTCTGAAGTTCGGTACGACTCCATTCGTACGGAAAGTATCTACACTGATCGTGGGATATCGGGTATTTATTGCTACGTTTAATAATAAATTTGATAAATTGTTTGTTCGCTACGTTTTAAAACACTTGAGTTGTACGAGGGACATTGGTTTAAGTGTTCAATAAATCAGCAAACGTGGTGGTTTATGTGAGTCAGGAGATCGTGATTCGTGCGCTTTCGGAATTAAAACCGATGCGGTTGAAAACAACCAGATTATTTACCTATTTGTTTCAATTGTCGATAGGAATGTTCTATTGCAAGTCATGCTAGTTAATTAAAATTGCTGGTAGTTCAGACAGGTTGTGGGTAGGTACCATCCACAAATTTCTGTTAGGCTATTTAATGGGTAAATTCCATACGATTCTAACATAACACACGCTATACGTTAAAATCATTTAACTGTCGATTTTAGTAGATACGCGTGCTCTATATGTCAAATAGAGTAAATAAATATAAATATTTTTCTTTTCTATGAAAATGAAATGACATGCCGCGTATGAATACAAATGTGAAACATTTGGTACTATGAAAGAGTCATGATCCAATATTTATTAAGTGTGCGCACACATCGTTCATACTTTAGTGTTTAAATTCATGAGCATCCCTTTGAGGATAAAAATATATAATTTACGTAACGTCATTAAAACTGATCATAATAAAAATAGATATCTCCATAATAAAGATACGCAACGGAACAATTTTAAATAATGTATTTTACTGGACAACTTTATGACCGTAATTATGATTTTAGAATTTAAACGCAGACAACTGACGCCTCGTTTTATGTACCTTTTAGGATTACGTTTCGGTGAAAACCGCACAAAAGTCTCGTGTATTTTTGGATTATTTGTAAAGTACCGAGATTTATCCTCGCGGCTGGATGTGCGCGGGTGGAGCACGTGGCGCAAATTGTCCAGTGCTACTGCTCATTGTTGTAGCTGTAATACAGTCGGCGGCCATATTGTGTTGCACATTCATAACGCAGCCAGCCTGCATACAGTATTTTCTACGCAAAAATATTTTCAAAGCTCTTACCTATTTCGCCATTTATGAACTGGCACAATCGTGAATTTTACGCTTTTGGACGGCAGGAGTGTCCAATTAATCTTTTTTTATGTTCTAGTTCCAAATTATCATAGTAATG
Source organism: Xestia rhomboidea (assembly GCA_963853795.1). NCBI lineage: Eukaryota > Metazoa > Arthropoda > Insecta > Lepidoptera > Noctuidae > Xestia > Xestia rhomboidea. The sequence continues at coordinate 12,113,659 of OY970764.1, forward strand.
AGTTGCTTTAGAACGTATTCGTGGTCATAAAGTAGTGTAATAATTGTGGCAGTTACGTGTTATGGTAGTTTGGTCTTTGGCTGCCGTTCGCTATCATAGCGTCCCACGCACGAGATAAAGCGACCGCGTCAACCGCCCGATGTAATCAAGATCACGCAATGGGACATAATGACATTAAGCGTGAAATGTTTACACTGGCGTGTTACTTTGTACACGTTTCATGCTAAATTGTACATTTCGTCCAGCGTAAAATTAAAGTTTTTGATAGGTTGAATTTTAGCTTTTATATTTTCGAAAAGAAAAACATGTCTCGTCCTATCCTATGCATATTTCATTCGCGGCTAGAATTCTACCTAGGTACATTTGATGGAAGTAATCAAAATTCATGTTGTACAAACATTATAATTATAAAGTTGTCTGTACAACAAGCCACATCGCCAAAAGTGTGAAGAAATTATTGATTTCTTCTTCAATAAACGATTTCAATAAAACGGACATTAAACTGGCAAGTTTAAGTCACGAGGGATATTTCTCACATTATTTGTTTGAATGGGTTCCGTAGCTTCGTGGAAATTTGAATATTGGCCTTTCTGCCGTGTCAGCCAGACTCGCATACCGGCTTTAATTCAATTTCTTGTGATTTGTTCCAGAAAAATACTTAGATATTTTCCATTTCACCGACGCAAAGACCAGCAGATATAATCTAATATAGAACCTCTACGTGTTGAAAATTAGTTTTGCTTTGTTGGGCACTTGTGATAATAAAATCACGTTGGTGGCAAATGCAACGAAACCTGTTTGTTTTTGTTACTAATTACTTTGTTTGAGCAAGAGCAGGTGCCTAATAGAATTCCACGGTGTTGTTTGAATGCCTCACGACGAAAACTTGTAAGTAGGCAACGAAAGGTACTTGACTACTCAGTTTTTCTTCTTTGTGAGCTCTTTTTCCTAGTGAGGCTCAATAGTCTGCGCCGATGCTCGGTAATTTCTTTGAGAGGCGCTGCGCTGGCATCGAATAGACTTCGACAGAAACTAATTAAAAGCGAACATCGCACAATCTGGCGAACTCGCACAGACACTAATACGATTTTCGATACCAGTTCGCGAAATGAATAAATATTTAAGAACAAGAGAGTTGCTGTAATTTGTAATGTGTATGCAGACCACGTTCTAAATGTAATGTTATCGCAAAATGTCTGCGTACCTAGTGAATAGATGTGCAATTCTGGATAAAAGTGGCGTAGCAGCCAAAAATATATCTGACCACTTATCGTTCAGTAATTTGGAACAGTATCTGTTATTCGGGATTATGCTCATTTAATGACACTCAATTGCACTTTTATAAAACTACGTGTTTCAAATGAATGCGGTGTAATATGTGCCGCATGTACCTACAAAACGCAGTCCATTTTATTTGAATGGATTTATTTCACGATGTTTTTCATACGTGTATATTTTTGTTAACGTTTCTGTTCTACTTTAATAGCTATTGCCTAAAATACATGAATAACTACCGTTCTGAAATGTATGCAATGCATGCAAATTTGGGCACATCCTTTGTTGAAAATTTGAACACTCCGGACAGATTTTTCAATTCGTTCCTCCTGGATTTTAGAGACAATAGATTTTTATTGAATATTCACCATGCAGAAATAATAGCCGTTTATACGTGGTTACATATAAATCTTATTGAAATGATTTATGAATGTTTCGTGTAGGGCAAGCTTGTCACAATATTTTTGCCTAGACGTAATTTATTTCTATTCGCATTCAGTCAGAGCATCGATCAAAACCAGGTTCAGATTTTTGTGTCCATTTTTAGGCTTCCGTAGTCCTAACAAGGAACCCTAATAGTATCGCCATGTCCGTCTGTCAGTCTATCCGAGGTTTTGCTAAGAGACCGTTAGTACTAGAAAGCTGTAATTTTGTAGAGGTGTGTATATCAATAACGCCGACAAAGTGGTACAATAAAATTTTGGAAAATATTTTTTTTTAGGGTAGCTCCCCTTACTGTGAAGTGGGGATGATTTTTTTTTGTCGTCTAACCTATCGTCATATACAAATAGGTCTTTCAAAATGACTTAAGGGTTGCTAATATTACTTTTCGATTTAATGCTCCATTTACGAAATATTATACTTTAAAGTGCAAATTTTTGCTTTAGTAGGGCGTCCCCCGTCCCCTCTAAAAGCTAAACTGCGAGCTTGAAAAATCTGGAAAAAATCATGATGATAGTGCATTTCATGAACTATACAGGAAAACTATAGCGGTTAAGATAACTTTATTAGTTTAGCAGTAATAGTCGTTGAACTAGGGTGTTGGATAATTTTGTACCAAATACAAAATCCTTAGAATAAATCCTATAAAGGGCTACTACGGAACCCTACACTGCGCGTGGCCCGACACGCACTTGGCCGGTTTTTTTTTAAATATGCGATGTTTGCATTGTGTAATAACTCTCTATTCATATGTTACGATCACAAAGAGTGTATTGAATAGAAAGAAAATATTATTTTTGCAGGTTCAAAGTTTATGATTAATGTGATCATTATACCTAAACACTTTTATTATAAAAGGCCTAAACACAATCAATAATTTTGCTCGTAAAATAAGTGATAAAAGATTGGTAACTGGGGAGTTGCCATTGTTTACTTAATAAACTTAATCTGTTGAAGTTTGCGCAAAGTTTCATGTTTCACATCTTAAAATTATTATGAACTAAAATATTTGAGGGTATTGAAATAATAAATTGTTTTATGTTGCGAAGTGTCGGATGTGCTGAGCTGGCAACACTGAACAGACGAAGTACGAAACGATGCGTTAGTGCGGTCGCACGGGAACTTGCTCTCGTTAAGAACTTAAGACCGAGGTTCATTACGGCGGCGGGCGGCGCCGTGCTACCCAACTATCTTACGTTGCCACTTGCCACAGACCACGTCTGCATTTTCAATGTAAACAAACATAAAAGTTGTGAGATACACATACAATATTATTCCTCGCACCTTTCAAAAGGAAAGTAACGAATGTTTACCCACTCTTTAAAAATATTCAACGGCGAAGCTCTTTTCATGCATCTCATGTTACTTTGCGTACCTTTCGCAATGCAAAACTACTCCGATACATGTAATTTTCGAATCTTGTATGCTTATAAATTCATATCCATCCACTCATAAGAAATAAGTAGGTATGAACTCGCTACGACTGTTCCTGCCTTGAATTTAAAGTTTATATTCTTGCGTACCTAAAATGAAAAGTTTTCAGGAGAAAATTACAGTTCAGTACCCGTGTGGTAAATCAGGACAAATACGTAGCAGTGGCTTAATGATTATACAGAGTAGGCAAGGGACAGCAACCTATCCCCACAGTGCATGTATACACAAAAAGTGAGGACAACAAAGTAGTTAGATCTGTCTGAATTGTTACTGCGTGGCGCAATCAAGCTCGCGAGAGGCTTGCTTAGCGAGTCACATTGTTTCACAAGACCTTTGCTCTGCCTTCTTACAAATTCACCGCTGTTTTTATCGTTTTATTAGCTTTGTTTTGGAAGTTTTCTTTTCCCATTCTCTTTAGATTTTTTTTGTCTTTGATGTGCGGCTGTTGGCTTCGCCTTTTTGCAACCACCTCTGTGCATAAAACAATGGGTAGAATTTATTAGCTGTTTTTTTATAAAAGTTTTCTGTTTCACTTGTAGCTCGATTTCTTAATGAACAGGTTTACATGAACAAACAACTTGTTTATCGAATCGTTCTGAGGAATTAAATAGAACATGACAATGTTTTGTTTTAAGATAAAATTATTGCTTCATTGCAAACAATATTATTTATGCTCTGGTTTGGAATTTGATGTTAATGAATTCATCAATTTATATTCGCCAGTTTTTACAAAATAAAAACGTGGGCATTTTATTACTTATCACGTTTGCATCTTTAATATTAGAGTAGGGGCGCTAAATTCATCAGTCGATGTGGACACCTGTCCGGACAGATTACATTGATGGATGAAACTGTGCGGAGCGCTGACGACAGTATTAATACCGATAACATACATTAAATGCATATTTGATGGCGCTTTGGCTTTGGGAATTCAGTGTCGGTCACCGAAATAATTCGTATGAGCCCGAACGATTGTATCCGCAGTCAGATTCCGACCCGATAGGCGTAATGCGCGGTGGATTCACAGCGCTCACACATTGTTTCATGCCAACAATTTATAACCGCATAAATTCGGACAGGCCTGAGCAAGATATTTTGTAAGTCCCGCGCATAATCCCGTCGTGCCCGCCGTGCCACCACGCCGTGATAAAAAGTGTGACGACATTTCCCCGCTACACTTGTTTTGAAAAGAATAATGCTGTATAATTTAGGATGAGAGGGGTAGATAAATGGCCAGCTTTATGAAGTTTCTCATTCATCCTTTACATTTAACCACGTTTGTTTAGGTGCGCGTTATCTATGTAGGTATGTCTCTTGAGCTTTTTATCATCAGCCAGATTTACAGACACGGAATTGTTACAACTGCAGAAACCCACTAAAACACAGACACGAATAGGGCTTCACACACAGTACACAGATAGTGACAGGCTTTGCATGTTTCCCTTTGTTGTTTGCTAGTGAAGCGGCCGCAGCCCAACGCTCTGGATTAAATTCACGACCAGAAAGTCATGGAAATCTAACTTCGTGGAACCACGTATTATTGTGGTTGATACAGTTCTAGCACAATAGCTATTTAATCACCAAGGGGAGTAAGGCGCAGATTACTAATCGAGTGTGCATTTGAGGCCCGACGCGAAGCGGAGGAGGGCCGTGAACCACACGAGTTTAGTAATCTGTACTCACCCTCAAGTGATATACACTGCTTTATACTACACTTGCTTACAACGTCATCAAGACTTTTAAAAAAAACAAAACGCGTTAGTAATGGATCCTAATTTTCAGGGCAGTAATGAAATTCCATACAATAAACTGCCTAGATTTTTGAGGTTTAATAAACAGCTTTCAAGCCTTTTATTGGTACACTTACTAAGCAAGTGTAGTATAAACACATTTAACCAAATTGGACACTGTCGATGGCAATGTTGTTACTTATGTATAAAATATTATCATATCCCTTATGAAATGAGAAAATAATATCCGTCGAATAAAGAGTTGATCCAATCTGCTTTTTATTCGATTTCCAAATTGGATTCTAGTAAAAAGATTGCGAGCAAAAGTAATTATGAATTTAAAAACCTAAATTTAATTCGTAGGGTTTTGTTATGAAAATTAGCATAGAACTAATTTAATCGATTCACGCATAGATATTTCGCAAAACACAAATAGAAGGTCGATACGTATCCGTATCACTTATTCATACATGTGTGTTAGCTTACAGAAACGGAGCGTTATTGTATTGTAATCAGTGTTTGTTTACCGACGAGCATCGCAATGTTTCTTTATACCGCAGGATCCTGTTTACGAGTGCGACGGTAATATGAATGTTAAATGAATATTACGGTGTTTGCGCACACGCCTAAACACTTCAATAGAAGTGAATTATTCAGTGGCGATGTGGCACTGGCGCCTGGCACCCCGACACCGGCCGGCCACCGCCGCCTCACCTCCAATGTGGACTCTCCAAAGACAATTGTTTATTCCTCACTACCCTGAATTGAATTCTATGGGGCCCTAAGCGATTCATGTATAATACATTTTTATAAGGATCTATCCATTAGTGTTGCAACATCCGCTTAAGCGATTCATTTAAAAGGTTCCATATAGATTTTCATTGAAAACTTTAATAATATTGCTCGTATTTTGATACTCCGGGTTGTTGAATATTGCAACAGGATTAGTTTCCGTGCGTTAGTTTTAGATGAATAGTTAACTCGGCACATATGGCCGGGTGTCGTAATATGTGGGATCGGATTACCATCGTGTCAGATGGTTCCAAAGTTAAATGGAGTCACGTCGGCGCCGGCGTCGGGGCGGCGGCGTCAGCGTGCGCCTGATAGGGCCAGCACACGCCTCTGGTTCCCGCACATATTTAAACTTTTACAATAGCACAGCCCCAAAGCCTACATAAATCACGCGAGCCTTCTTTCACACATCTCGTCTGAATTTAAATAGCTCCCTACACACATCTTTCGTGATTTAGGTTCTACGTTGGCACCACTGGCTTTCATGTTGTATCTGATTTATCAAAATTCCTTTTTCGCTGACCCGCCGCTGGCACGTTGTAATATCGTAAAAACTTACGACAGAATTAATGAAGCGGCTCCACTAGCTTGTGTTAACGAACCGAGAAAACTGGGATAAATATTATGTAAATATATTTTCATCGGAATTTGCCTCCAGTAAGAAGAAAGGCACCCTTCCGTTTTTCTTTGTGTACACATTTTCTATCCTTTCATTACTTAATATTTCAACGTTAACATTAACGTAGAGGAGCGCGACATAAAAACATAAGCTACAGTAACAGCGCCCGTCTGGCCTACTCCGCGATCCGCGATCCGACGAATAGGGAGAAAACGAGTACTAATGCTTCGGCTTAGGCACATTATTTTAGAATGTAAATGTAAACGTACGGTTATTTGAAGTAGGCATATTTTCCGAAGTGGAGCTAGCGAGCAAATTACAAGACTGTTCCGAGCGCCTACCTCGGCTCCGAGCTATTTAGACGACTATTAAAACTCCGCCGGGAGTCCTTCTGAGATTTACATGGGGAACGTGAATTATACGCACACGAAGTTCAGTTCCAGCCTTATTAGTATTTCAGGTAGGTAATAACTCGTTAAGGGTAATTCAGATATTCCGTAACAAAACCCGCCTAAGTATTAAAAACTTTCCAAATACTCGTAGTACTCATCGCATAGGCTCACTTTTATTACATCAAGCTAACGTTCTTTTTCTTTTGTGTAAAAATAAAGTTGGCCACAAACAAAAAACAAGTATTTGCTATCTCCATAAACTAGATACACTTAAATACGGGTTATGATCTATTGTTTTATTCTATCTTTTTCGTCCGGCGCTTGATCCCTGAAACCAGCAAGTTTTAACAGAATATGCCTTTTGTATCGGCTAGCGAAGACAATACTCATGAATAATGTATGAAATGGTCCCGCCAGCGAACCATCTGATCATCCGATAACATTGCCCTTGTTTACATGGGACTGACTAATCCTGTCTTCCGAATTTTAACAGGATTTGAGTGATGTTTCGAACATCCGCCAAATTTGCGGGACGCCTCCCAAAGCTTGCCGATATTACGAAGATATATTGGGTCAATCTTTCTGCGGAATCAACAAACGCGTGTCTGCGATACTTTGTGAGATATAGTCATCCAGTTAATCAACGTCGACTGTATTTCGGATAAAAGACGAGACAGCAGCTCACGAGAAGTTAATTGACTGAGCTCAAAACCTAACTTATTTATAACTAGCGTCTGTTTCCATCGAATTCAATCTATCTGTTTCAAATAGAGCGTTCGCAAAGTTGACCTTTGCCTTATCTCAACTTTCTTGGAAGCTGTTTATACTGCAGAAAACTCTTCACCGTATCTCTTATATTGCGCTACTTATGAACATATAAACGTGTCTTCTTATATAAAATGTTCTTTTTATTATCATGGTCGTATATTAAGACAGATTGTACTACCACTACCTTCCATCTAAAGTTAAACGGTGTCGGTATAATTGTGCCTGTGGGTACTGGCGGGAGGTAGGATGCTCCTACCTCTAGCTCATAGCTGTCGCGGTAATAGCATCCAAAGGTGATAACAATGGCGGACCGCTCCTGTGCCTACAACCTTCATATTACACGCACAAATAAAAGTTGCCATTATCGTTTTATTGTTATTGTGATGTGATGTATGAAAAATGTAATTCTCCCTTGTTCGCACGAAATTGTACCTATGAGAAAATGAAGGCATTTTTATTGTATGTTCTGCTCTTCTTAGGACATTATTTCTTTTTGCCTTGTTTTTTGTTCGTACCAGTATGTACGTGGAGTTTGTAATCAAACCGTATCCAGGACCAAAAATAATATTGCGAAGCCAAAAATTCGGAGTTTTCAAATAACCTAGTTTATGCAGAGCCTGTTTTTAGTAACATAGGTATTTGCAGTGCCGCCTCGCCGAGCACCTTGCGAGGACTGGGCCGGATCTTGCGGAACACCAGTTTGGTTTCCGCAAGGGGCGCTCTACGGTGGACGCCATCATGCGCGTCAGAGCCCTCACGACGGGGGATGCGGTGTCCCGGGGTGGGGTTGTCTTGGCGGGGTCTCTCGACATCGCCAACGCCTTCAACTCCATGCCCTGGAGCTGCATAAGGGAGGCACTCCGGTATCACCGGGTGCCGACCTACCTCCGTCGTGTGGTAGGGGACTACCTGACGGACAGAGCCGTCATCTACCCCGGTCGCAGCGGAGAATGGAACCGGCGAGAGATGTCGTGCGGTGTTCCGCAGGGATCGGTTCTAGGCCCGTCCTTGTGGAACATCGGTTACGACTGGGTGCTGCGCGCCGACCTCCCTAGCGGCGTCAGCGTTGTCTGCTATGCAGACGACACGCTGGTGCTGGCACAGGGGAGGTCGCACGAGGCGGCGGCCGAAATAATGACACGCGGGGTTGCGATAGTCGTTGAGAGGATCCGGCAACTGGGTCTCGAGGTGGCATTGCACAAGTCCGAGGCCATGTGCTTTCATGGGCCTCGGAATGCGCCACCTCCGGGATCAGCAGTGACGGCGGGAGGGGTATCCATCGGCGTCGAGTCGACGTTGAAGTACCTAGGTCTCGTCCTCGACAGCCGGTGGAACTTCGCGGAGCACTTCCGACGTTTGGCCCCCAAACTGGAGCGGACAGGGGCTGCCTTCAGGCGGCTCCTGCCCAACCTGGGGGGGCCAAACGCCTCCTGCCGGAGGCTCTACGCGGGAGTCGTGCGGTCCATGGCCCTTTACGGGGCCCCGGTGTGGGCGCGTTCATTGAGGCAGCGAGCTGCCAACCATTTGAACGCGCCCCAAAAGGTGGTGGCCGTAAGGCTGATCCGGGGATACCGCACGATCTCCCGCGAGGCGGCGAGCCTCCTTGCCGGATTGCCGCCATGGGATCTGGAGGCGATAGTCCTCGCGCGCCTACACGAGTGGCGCGCGGAGGCGCTACGCCGGGGGGAAACTCCGCTGCCGCGGCAAATTGTCGCTCAGCGGACGGACTTCCGGCGGGATCTCATGGCGACATGGAGAGAGCGACTGTCGCAACCCCGTGCAGGGCACGCCACGATAGTGGCGGTAAGTCCCCTCTTTGAGGAGTGGCTGGAGAGACGCCACGGCGTCCTCACCTTCCGCCTGACGCAGGTTCTTACCGGACACGGATGTTTCGGTAAGTTCCTGCACCGAATCGGGCGGGAGGAGACGCCCGGGTGTTTCCATTGTGAGGATCGACCGGAGGACACGGTGGAGCACACGGTGGAGGTGTGCCCTGCTTGGGTGGAGCACCGCCGTGTCCTCGAGGTGGCGATTGGCGGCGGCGACCTCTCGCTTCCGGCCCTGGTTCGTGCCATGGTCCGGAGCGAGACGGAATGGGACGCCGTCACCTCCTTCTGCGAAGCAGTCATGCTAGCGAAGGAGGTGGCGGAACAGGACAGGGAGAGATCCTCACGTCCCGGCCGCCGCGGGAGACGCCCCGGGCGTCGGGGGCCACGTGGTGGCTTCCGGCCACCGTAGGCGCGGGCCTGTGGACGGGGAGCTATGGGCTAGCTCGCCGTCCGTCCGTCTCATGACGACAGGCCGTGTCGACGGCGCGTTCGTGTTCCACGCGCGCCTCAAAGAGAGTCAGCAATAAGGAAGGGGTCCGCAAGGGCCGAAGCCTGCCGGGGCTGCGGGACTATTCGAAAGAGATACCGTGGCCCCGGAACACAAAGGGCGATGAAGGAACATGGATGGGTTTTAGTCAGTAAAAGTCTGACACTCCCTCCTGCTCAGCCCAGAGCGGGAGAAGTCATTTGATGATTTCCCATCCTAAAAAAAAAAAAAAAAAAGGTATTTGCAGTGCGGACCTGTAAACATTGGTACGGTTTTTTCACCGGTACCGGCTGGCCGCCCTCCAACGAATTATGTTCAATATACACGAAGTAAGTTAAAAACTTAATTAAATACCGTTCTGTTAGTGAACTGTCAATACTTTGCTCGCTTTAATAACCATAGACCCGCGTTTGATAACGCATCGCTCCCAAATGAGTTGAATGTTGTTGAATCAAACACGCACTTTATGAATGGGATATTAGTAAGTAATCTGATTTGCCTATAAATTGTGGATTCGCCCACAAGTTATACTGGTATAGCAAATACCGGGCGCAGTTATGCCTAAATACGACCGAAAAATTTGGAGCTGCTGTTCGAAAAATTGGCTTTGAAAAAAGTTTGCATGTTGAATTCTGCTATAAATTGCTCGAGCATGAATTCAATCTGGAAACCGGAACCAAGTTAACCAAGTACGTATAGCTATTTGTGTAACGGCAAGTTAACAAACCATGGCCGCGTCCGCCGCGTCCCTCAGACGGCGCAGATACTACCATAATGAGCCCGAGACAATCTTTTATTGTCTGTTTGGACTGGGATAAATTGTGATAGATGATCTTCTGCGTCTCCCAGATTTGGAGCTAGATCTATCCGTCTTCCAATTTATATCGAGGGGTTTGTTGTGCGCCCTTATCCTCCGCATACATTGAGCGTTTATTACACAGACTCGTTTTATACTGCAGAAAAATGTCGTCGTTTTCCGCATTCATTTCTCGCCTAATGAAATGCGAGCATCAGGCTCGAATGTTGAAACTTTTTATTGTAAACCCCGGCCGACAGGCTTTTTCTTCTGTCCTCACGTCGCGCTTATGAAAAATAGTGCGCATTACCCGCGCTTTTGTAAAGAAGCCAGAGAAACATGTGCGCTAAATGGGAGCGTACACTATATTTATATAGAATTTAGAAGTATCTTAACATTCTCAGCTTAAATGTTTAACATTCGCACACAGCTGTGGTTTTCAGTGACACTCGAAATTACGTAATAATTTCAAACTAAACTCTTTATTGTTATTTAAGTCAGTTATAATTGCTTCACTTGTAATGTAAGTGATATAAACGAGAGCAATATGCGTGTTGTGCGATGATAATGGTCGTAAAGCTGTAACTACGTAAATAATTCGCTTGCTGTACTACACATGTAAACACATCAGCTCTGTTATTAGACACATTAGTAATCACATTAGTCACGTACTTAATAATGGAGCTAGTTGCGGAACATTAGTAATTGCCAAAGCTATGCGGCCTATTTACGTTCGTTTCACCGCGGGCCATAACTCACAATAAAATAGCAAGCATATTGTTATTAGCAGGGAGACGTGTGACAAAAGCACCGACACGTATACTTTGTCCTCGTCTGAGTGAGTGATGGTTGGAGGAGCGTCTGTGTCGTGTGCGTGTGCAGTAAAGCTGATCATGAAACTGTGCCAGCGTCTTCTTTAGACAAATGAGCAGACCCGGGGGACGCGGCGAGGTCACGTTGCTCATTGCCGGTGACATTTGACCGAAGCCTCACTTCCACTAAAACACCTCACGCCGGCCGTCTCCCTGCAATTTCCGCCCTCCAAATGACACCCCTGGTCCCTGAGCCCCGTCCCTGAAAACATGGCGAGAAATCCCGACGTTTTACTTTTTTATATCCCTGCTTATCTCGCTACATAACAATGTAGTCGGGCGCATGGCGGTTTTGATACGGCCGACACTCAATCTCACTTTTATGGTGGCGAAGAAATTATTCTTGTGTACCTATTCGTAACTGCAGCTACCTGTTTTCTTATGTAAATAAGGAACAGGTAAACTTGCTCCCAACTTATCGAGGTAAGAATATCTTTGAAGTTTGTAACCGATCAAAATCAAACTTGAATAATAAACACAACTCTTCCGAAGAATTTATGATAATGAAACATTGGTAAACTAATTCTCCATGGGCACCCAGTATTCCCATAATCACTTCGGCATCACATACCCGAGCCATTATTAGAAAATCCAAACATACTTCCCTCGATCCCTTGTTTTAACCGAAACCTTATGTAGAAATGTATGCCCAAATACAATATTATCAAGTTACCATGGTAATCGCGACCCCGTGAGAGATTTGCCAACTCGCACCAACTTGATAATGCTATAACTCACAGTTGCTTCAGGATTTATTATCAATTGTAAACCGCATAATGTCTTCGATGTATAATTTACGACTGTTGTAATAGTGATTATGGAAATGAAGCGACCCTGACCATATCAACGGTATAATAAGAGAAATCAATTAACATTCGTTCTTATATGAGCCTTTTTTCAAATACCTTGCGGGGATGACAAATGTTTTTTATTCTCTAGCGAATGTGTACTCTATTGGAACTTAGGAAAAAGACGGGTAACCCTAGAACTGGCTTTCTCAACCCAAAATCGTGTAAGGACGTTCGTGGCGGGAGTGATTTACCGCGAGGCGACCGCCGTACTCGCCTTATTGAATACTATGTTCTATGAAAGAAAATCGGATATTTTGACGTGGCACGAGCCAAATTTACGACTTTCATTTATTCGCCATGACAAATGACAATTAAAAGTGGCCGGTCTTCGGACCGGTCGGCGAACCATGACGTTTTTATGTCCAACTCTAATCTGTTCCCTTTGGAAAAGTTACGCTCGAACAATGTTACATCCTTCAATTTGTGGTCGTAATACGATTGAATAGGGACGGGCCCTATGAAGTGTTTCAGTCCATTTGCGTTTTATGAAAAAGATTTGCAGAAATGCTCGTTTTAATGCATTTTAAAATACCATAAAATATAAACTGCCAATTCGATAGAGATTGACTCGATGAATAATTTCATATTGCATTCTATAGTATTACTTATTGTCCTTAAAAAAATTTTTAACTCTCACTCATCACTGAATCAAGTTACGAGATTTCATCATAGATATTATTAATTTAATCAGAACTGACTTTGTATCTGTTTTCCGCTATCTGTTATCGTTAGCAAAAAAATGCCGAACAGCTAGGTTGGAGAATAAGTTTTCCTTGGCCTCGGGTTTCTTCGCTGAAATGAAATAAAATCACAGAGAAAAATCCGCTACATTTTTTGTGAATATTGCAACTTTATAACGTTACCTGCTGCCTTTGGTGGGAATCTATGATGTTTACAATCTCGAGATACTGAGAGTTATTCGTAATCATAATAAATACAAATATACATATTTCAATTCCGCGGTTTGAAGCAATCTCGCCGCGTTTTCAGTGAAATAAACAAAAGTTATTCAAAAATAGAAACCGCTCATTAATAGGTTCGATGCTCTTGTAAGTAAAATGAAATTCTGGGGTAAAAGGAGGCAAAGGTGTGCTACTTTATAGGCCAATTAGTCTGAGAATACGGTATGCGTTCATTACTCGGTGTAGACCGAGGTTTAGGAGCGGGTACGGCATAACGTGTAGGTACCGCACGGAGGGCGCACGCGGTGTCGGCGCTGTCATATGTCGTAATATGTCGCCTCCCACCTAATCACTCGCACGTATACCATAACCCGCACTTAATTATATGAACTTCATTACACACATTATGGTTTGTGTTGCGCCATAAGACGACTTACCTGCTCATTAACAAATAATACTGGTAACATTTTCAGATGAAGCCCATTTGAGCAATATGATCAAAAAATATACCATTAACGTTCAGCTTATATATTAAGCCGGCTTACAGTCTGCAAGGGATCGGGAATTGCATAATGACTGCGTGGGTACATATCTACTTTAACTTCGTATTCAGTTACATATTTACATACTTATACTTTTTCGAAGTGTATACTGAGAAAGCATTAAAAAATGAAGGATATTCATTTACAACTCGTTCAACCGCTTATATGCACTTACATATACGAATTTAAACCCGGCGAAAGCCAAAGTTTTCAGATTTATACGAGTTTTTATTTATTTAGTATGCATTTCAGTACTCGGTCTGTTTCTGAACTTTTTGGTAAACAACCAACACTTGGTTCTATCATAATTTTGGTAAACATTAATTATGTCGTCATATTAATTTGAAAGCATATTAGGGAATGGTTACTAGAACTTTCAGTAAAAGCGATTTATAAAGGAGTTTCAGTTGAAAAAGGCTTCAATTCGTAAATGTTTGAAGACTTAAAAACTGCAATTTAAATAAAATTATTTTAATGCTTTTAATATTGGTTTTGACTTTATATTAAAGTCTAGTAGAAAGGTATACACTGCTGCTACCCTGACCATTACTAATAGTTATAATTCACTTACTTTTAAAAAGTTAAATTATTTAAAAGATTTTATGAGATGAAACTTCATGGAAATAAAAAAGTAGGGTACCGCCTGCAACAGACTTGTCCTTGTAATATGAAAGCTTTAAAATACCGCGCTAAATGGTGCCAAAACATTTTAAACCATTTTAGAAAGAAAATGTAATTAACTTCTCAATTAAAAGGAAAGATCGTGTATCCCTAAAACGGTAAATTTTCCTCAGGGGAGATATATCGATGTCCTTTAGTCAACTCTCTGGACCATTAATCCGAGGAAACCCGACATAATCCTGCTTTACTTCCCTGTGTTACTTTTGTTAAAATGCATCGCTGATTCGCTGAGGTTGCCATTAGATACATAACAATATAAAATAAAGTATACAAAAATCAAAATCAAAGCATTAATTTCAAGTAAGCCAGTTACAGGCACTTTTGAATTGTCGAAACAAAGATGAAAATTAAATGTAGCTACAGTCCCAGTCACAAGACATAAAAACTGTGAAAGTACTGTAGTTGCAACATTCCCTAGCGTAGATCTCTATGGAGAAGGACGGGCAAGAAACTCCATGGACACTCTTTTAAATCAAAATATTGTTACAAAATCTTGGCTACATCATTCATGTTGAGATGGTATATTATGTGAGAACAATGTAGCAAGATGTGCACGTTAAAGTGTCCATAGTAAAAACAATAAAAAAAAAAGTAATTCATTCAAAGGAAAACTATCTCAGTATATTCCAGAACCTTTTTACTTATAAGAATATGCAATAGTAAACTTAGTATTCGCAAGCTCACGCAAAGGCATCCGAGTAGAGTATACGTTGATGAAGGATCTGACCCAGTCCCCAGTCCCCGGAAACTTTGTGGCTTTCACTAAGTAACAGCAGCTCGACCAATGGCGACGTTACTTACGCACACTACTTACATTGCCTTTGAGACGTAATGAGATAATACGCATCATCCGACCGACTGACTGCCGACCCAACTTGCCGTACAAAAATACTCCCAAATTACGAGCTGAGCCAAAATGAAAGCAATCTTCTGACAATCATGACCGGGCCAGACCTTTCCAAGTTCCACAACCGCTTATCTACCAACCCTGACCATTACTAGTAATGGAAATCGAATTACTATTTAAGCAAGATAAACGGAAAACGTGCGGTTTGAGCGGTCATCGTTCTAACTTGCAAAGTTACACACGAAAGCCTCAACTTTACGGGCAATAAACAAGCGAAATGTTACGAGGCGGACACCGGAGCCTTCAGCTGAGGTAGACCTTTAAACGGTCTAATTCTTTAATGACAAATGCCACTTCCCCACAACATGGTTATGCGCTGACATTAAAATATCTGTTCCGTAACAACATAACGAGGTTTACTATCTGTAGGTACTTGATTGAAGGTAATCGCACCCCTGTGAGTCTTGATTTTCAAGGCTGCAAAACAAAAGCGCCAATATCTTACATTTTATATTTAACCGCTTAAAATGAATGAAAACAAGATTTCCCACTCCTTGGAAGCTCCTACCAATAATGAGCAGTTGTTGATATCGAGAAATGAATAACAAATCACGTCTTATAAAACCGCCTCGAGAGAATCAACGTCAAGTCAAGGAGCAAACTCGTAAATCTGTTCAGATTTTCAAATATTCTTTTTTTATTTTATTTCTACCCAATTTATGGAGTGCCCACGCGTTCTCGAGAAAGAGCTATGATATTTCATGCTGTCATTGTGAGACCAACCGTGAAGTTTTAGCTTTATTAAAAGTTAACGTTCAACTTGCCACTTGACGTTTAAACATATCTCTGTACAGTGTACAGTGAATGTTATCCAGCGAAATGATAAGCGTTAACTTAGTACCCATTGCCTAGAATACAAAATAACCGAACATAACGTAGCTTAGTGTACGTATTACGTCGTCGACAGCACTAGAAATTGTCTGAAATTGGTGTTCTAAGTTAGAAGTGTCTATAGAAATAAGTTTCCTCGTGTTTCAGTATTTATTCGTTTTGCGGCAGAATATCGCGCAAGCTTAATATATCGCCTCTACTTGACTGACATATATATTTTTTCCTTAACATCTCTCACAATGAAAAGGGAAAATTCAGGCTGAAGAATTATTGATCGTTGTGATCTGTAAATACATACCCACGAGATAATCCTCTGAAGGGGTGATCGAGTGCATAAATATATGATGGTGTTTATTTTGTTGCAGCGTCGCGTATTCGATACGAGATCACGAGCGGGAACATAGGCGGCGCCTTCGCCGTCAAGAACATGACCGGCGCCATCTACGTGGCAGGCGCGCTCGACTACGAAACTAGGAAACGGGTGAGTCTTCATCTACGTTTTGCATTTTAAAATGCAATATCAATCCCCCGATGTTACCGTACATGATACAAAGTCAACCCCAATAAGTAAAAATACCTTTTTCAACTTCACGTTTTCACAGAATGTCGTTAACAACGGTTCAATGGCTCTTGTTTAAAGAACCGTGAATCATATGTTTGAATGGGCTACCTTTTAATAAAAAGTAAAAAATATTGAAAAATATATATGCAAGTTTACAAATCTACTGGAGGTAGGTTTTTATTTGGATATTACTAATTACTATTTGTGTTTGATTCTGCCGAAATTATAGTCCACTTTTAAGTATTTAGGTTGATGGACGCTTATAAGTTGGTTTAATTGTTCAACTCCGTCAAAAGCTAAATAACGCTTATCGCAAAATGTTTTGAAAGTTAATTTAGTCATCTCGGATTACGGGACCGTGTTAGCATAGATACAAAATACATTTAAATTTGTGAAAAATAACCGAGATTAATATTCATAAAGGGTGATAATAAAGCTTTGGAATGTGGGTGTTTTAAAACAATTGCGCGGTTTTATAGTGACGGATGGTTCCCGAAAGGGGCTGTAACCACGATAAAGTGGAAAATAAATAAATCGATATCAGAACGGTTTTGTTGAGTCGTGATGTGGGGAATTTATTTCATGTATCGCCGAGTAATAGTGTGGTGGAGAACACTTATGCGAGCGATATACGGGCAATGTGTTATTTGATGTGTTGAATTACTGAACAAACGAGCTAGCAGAGATATACTTTACACCAAAATATTTGGCTTATACGGCTTATTTAAGTCTTTTACTGAAGAACTTGTGGTCGTATCGTGTTTGGAACCAGTAATGTTTTTAAAAAACTTAAAAGCGAGCCTGAGTGGACAGACTCGTATCTTGTCTATACCTAGCCCAATAAACTTGCGAAGTAGCCTATTTAGCACTTAGTGAACTTTTAACTTGTACTAATTTCATTCGTTCTAATCCAGCACTTCATTATGAGCCATAGTTTGAATAATCCACATAAGTTTCAGCAAAGCTTCTGGGGCTCTAATAATATAAAGCAAATCCAGTAAAGTAATTAGCGTAAGTTAAAGTTGCGCGACAAGGAGGAGACCTAAGTTCGTCATCAACAATTATGCCACGTGTCAACAAAATCCTAAATTAAACAAGTGAGGGATAACTAAGTAAGCCAACATAATTAAAGATAAACCACTCGTACAAACACGCAGGTGTAAAGTATATAATAATATAGCTATGTGCACAAACACTGTGCCCGGGGACGTGTACACAGAAACCAAATAAAGGAGCAAGGGTTTTTTGCGAGGTCGAAATTTTCTTTCTCGTTTAACAACAGACCTCCACGTTTTTAAGGGCCCAAATATCTATAACCTTTTTATGTCGTGTAGTAATTAAAGTAGAGGTGAGCTGGATCAAAAGAGAATTAATCGTCCTTTGAACATAATTTTGTGCTAAAGTAAACGGCGGCGTTAAACGGTAACATTGTTTCGCTTACTTTTTGCCCCTTGGCGAGTTTCAATTTTAAAACATCGCGTCGTGGAGGCGGTCGCCGCTCGCCTATCAGAACGCCCTCTTTGTTACAGCCTCGAGAAAGTTTCCACCAACTTTTCACGAGATAAATAATTTAATCTTTAATACCCATTTAAGCGAGCCGGCGTAGTTGTTACCAAAGGCTGTATTGCTATCAAACTGCAGATTCTCACGGAGCTTTTATGGATGTAAACCAGCTTACTCTCTACACTCCTTTTGCTTTTAAACGTTTCAGACATCGCTTAAATGTTCAGGAAGTTCATTTTATTGTTATATATTTAGAAGGAACGACGCTTCTCTGTTGAATAAAAGCAATGGGGACGGCTCGTGGGAAAATTGAATTTGCTTGTCATGTTCCGCCCTTAACGCGTTGTGTGACTTTGTTTCCGCGGACGACGCAAGTTTATTTATTGAGCACCTGGAAACTGTGGCCTGCATGCTGTATACGTGTTTTCAGTATCAACTATAGGAAATAAAACGAGTAAATCCATTGCCCGGGGTACATACATAAGCTAGATCCGGCACTACTGTGGCATCTGTGAAATACGGATGCGTATACCAGGATTTTACTGGAAGCATTAGTCGACCGTAGCGCTCACCTGCGCCTACATTATTGCAGCTGTTAATAGACACGAAATCATAACGCCTGCTGAGCACTCAAATTCAAATTAAGCATCCACTTATTAGCGTATAATGGAATTTTCCGGTTTTCACAAATCAGAATGAATATGATCAAATGAATGCAGTGCTCCAACTTGTATAAAGTGTGTGAGATGACTTTTGAAACAAACATTTCCCTCCCGAGTGAGGAAATTACTGAACGACACTGACAGATGACACCAATAACTCCCGCGGGTCGCAAACACGCTCACTCTATTTTCGAAGCCAAGTGTGGACTTGGTAAATTTTTGGTAACAATTTATATACCTACGCGAACGAATTCGTTAACAGTTTATTCGTTAAAAGTTTGAAAACATTTTCTAAGAACCGGCCGATTGTTACCCTAATTTGTCACGACAACTAGACCCGTCATATTTCAGACGTAATCATTATTATCATTAAGGAAATATTTCCTTCATTCCGTTATTACAAAGCTCCAAATAAAGTTAATTATCCTCGGTTTTAAATTACTTTTTCTAACTTTCTATTAAACTTTTTAAATTACCTTGTTAAATTGTAATTACAAAAGTCAAAGGAGTTTCCTAAAATCAGCGAAAGGAAAAAACGATGACTTAATTCAAAATGATAGCTATGGCTGAAAGCAATTCCGTATCGCTGTCAGATTCTAATTAGAAATAATCGAGAAAAACTTTTTTAATTAATTAGGGACATTGCTAGGTTTGAAAAATATAGTATGACAATGGGGAGTAATGTGTTAATATTAAATGGTAATAGTACGAGCTGAAGCTGGCGGCGTCTGACAACCTGAAGGAAAACTACACGACCGTGGTGATCCACGTGAAGGACGTGAACGACAACCCGCCTGTGTTCGAGCGCCCCACCTACCGCACGCAGATCACGGAGGAAGACGACCGCAACCTTCCAAAACGAGTGCTTCAGGTCCGACTTCACGTCACTCGCGCTGAGTTCGATTCTTTATTGAACGGATTCGAGAACCTGCCAGCGATTGTTTCAAAAGAGAATCGAATGAAGCTCCGTGGTCCCTCGATTGACCTTCATAGTTATCATTAGCTTGCATGGCATGGGGATTTCGTTTGCGCCACATATTTTTTACTCCGTAGTTTGGTTTTTTTTGCTAGTGTCCTTGTTGTTTTGTTTTTTTTTTTGTTTTTGCATCAAACTTTTTTATTGCGGCGGGCAGCAGTTCCAGGACAAAGTGGTGATTCCCTACTCGTTGCGTAATTGAACGTTTCTTTCAGTTTTTTTTTATTTGTCTTTTGTTATAGTTTTATTTTATTAGACTTGCAAAATTCTTTACTGTAATCGTATTGACATTAGATTTAACATAAAATGTTGTAGTAAGCGATGAAATTAGCGAAAGTAAGCACGTAGCTACATTGTAAGAAATAGCGTAGGAATTATTTTTTTTAGAATTTACGGCTCAAGGAGTTCAATTTATTATATTGGTTAAACAAGCTCGCTGCGGTGAAATATCAGCACTAGCGACTTGTTCACGTCGCTAGCAGTACGCTAATCCGCTCCACGACAGTTATTGAAATCACCGATCGAACATCACTCGAAGTGAAGCTTCGCACTGAAACGACTAAAACTCAGTGGGTCGCGTAATACCTCGGCCGGCGCGCCAACCTTCCTAAAACAACCACTCTGCGGTTATTAATATTTATTTACTCGGCTCCATCGGAAACTAAGCATTTTTAAATATAATTTTATAGTCAAAGTCGACTTTTCCCATTTTTATAACGATAATGACGAGAAGTTCGGCAGCTGGGCGCAAGTTGCCGAGAGAGCGTTTGAAATTTGTACTTTTCAATTATTGCACGAAGCCCGAAAGCAAAGTTCTTCGCGCGGCATAAATTAACTTCTTCATTGCGATTAATTCGCGGTTTTTGGCGAAACATTTCCTCTGATGACTTTATTTACTCAAACATAAATATTTATATAGCTCGAGGTCTAATAAAAGCAGTGTGCAGTACATATAAATCATGCTGTATCGATATGATATATTACACGTAGTCGCGGCATCCGTTAAAACTGCGGCCGTGGAATTGTACCGTGGCTTATCTGCAACAAAATTGACTTTTATGAAAAGGTACAAAAGTAACAAATCATAAACAACCTCATATTTACATTTGTGTGCTCAAAAGTTTCGTGAATAATTGACTTTCGTTCACTTTTAAATTGAGGAACACGGATATTTCGCGATTAGTTTTTTGAATTGAAATTGAATCGAAAACTGTAGTTAGTTACAAACATGAACCAAAAAAGGGCCATTGTTGGGTTAGAGACGTCCCTACGTCGCAACGGCGTGGAGTGTGATGCATGAGCATGGAGAGTGTATGTGTGCGTGTGCGCAGTACGAGCTGACGCTGGTGGCGTCGGACGGGCGCAACGAGAACTCGACGCGCGTGGTGGTGCGCGTGCTCGACGTCAACGACCTGCCGCCCAAGTTCACGCGCAGCGCCTACGTCACGCAGGCGCTCGAGGAGACCGGCCCCTTCCCACACCCCCTTATACAGGTTTTTTTGAGTTGTTTTTTTTTTGTTATTTTATGTTCTTTCTTCTTCTTCTTCTCCCAAGCGCTGTCCAGTCCCAGGACCGCTTTCTCTGTCTGTAAAAATATTCTAATTAATATCTTATTTACGCAACTAACCTTCTTCAGTTGCCCAAAAAACGCCTTCAAATAACCCAAATTGAACTCGACATAAACATTACATTCTTTTCACTTTTATATAAAATAAAATTATTTTCTCGCATATTACAACACTTCCCTCCGGCAGCTGCAAACACATTTCAAATATTGACATGCAAATTTAAAAGGATCCCAGCTAGAAACAGCAAACGGTACTTACTACTTACTTTTTTATTTTTGAGCTTTACCCAATTCCAGGGTTCCGCTCATAAGCATAAAAAAATCCATTTCATAGATAAAACCTGCCGACGCAGCATGTTCATACAGTGCGTGTAATTTGTGCGAACCACCTCTCTTCACTTCGAAAACCATTAGGAAAGGTCGTTTCGATTGTAATGAAGCGATAAAAATGCCAGCTTTACATACTAACTTATACAAACAGTCACAATTTGTTACATTACATACACTTTTCCGCTTTTGAAATTATTTTATATTCATTTAATTTAACGTTTTTTTTTTGGGGTGCAGGGGTGTCTCCTATCGTAAATCGACTAACCACACATGTATCATATTTTAGTGCTAACCCAAATCTGAATCCACAGGTTTCACAGGTACGTAGATGTAGCAGAGCTTTTAGTGAAAGCTCACGCACCACTAGGAACGGTTTTTTTTTTTTTTTTTATTACAATGCTCGTGGTAGTGTATTTTCACAGCATGAATAGTGGTATCTATATGTTTTCAAGACGCTTTTACTAGTTTGCAACTTCTTCGAGTCCTGTCAATAACATAAATATGAGAACATGAACAACGGGAAAATATTTTGCAAAATATTTGAAATTGCTTTTGCTGAACTTTGTCTCTGTGTTGTGTCTGAGGTGATGTTTCAAAGAATATTCTTGTTATTATCTTAGTATTTAGATAGAACTTAATGAAAATTAAACTAATTCTTGTCGTCAGACGACCAACAAGACGTTGAGTTATTTTCATATAATTTGTTTCATTAATTATATACTAGATCTGGGTAAATAGTTGTGGGTGGGTTTATCCCAATTTACCTCGGTGTGTTATACAAGCGGATCACTTTGTAAGAGTAATTTCGAACAATGTCTTATAAAAATTGTTGAATTTGTGCTACGAAACAGTTTCAAAGGCAGGTTGCCTTGAGTTTTATACTCAATCATGAAAATTCACCGTTCTCTTAGAGTGGAGCCCTCGTCCCAAGTCGCTTGTAGTGACAAGCTTTTTTTTATAATTGGAGTGAGATTCGCAAATGATCCGAGTAATTACGCAAACGTCGACCCTCTTCATTTCAGACGCTCCAGCCCGTCTGACGTAATTGGACATTCCAGTTGCCATAAGTTTACGTATCCCAATTTTAAAGGGATCAATTTCTCCATTAAACACTCGATAAACAGTTAAGTATTGTCATGAATTTGAAACAATGACCTCATACGCGAATGTATATTCGCTATTTCTGTTTTATTATATGCAACGTTTACCTTTAATATTTCTTCTCTAGAATTCACTTCGCTTCACCGTGAGCTTCTCAAATAGTGCTATAATTCCATCGGCTTTCTCGTCGCTGTCCTTAAAAAGAACAAAGTTTGCGATGCTTCCGCTGGTGGGGGCCGATGCAAACAATCCGGGGTGTTGGGGTTCATAAACTTCGGAGAACTTCCGTGGTAGCTTTGCCACTATAAAATACATAGTAATTCACATTCAGCCAGAGATTAAAGTTGTTTGGACGTTTTATGGCAGCATCATAAGGAAAATCTGAGAACTGGAACAAGTCAACATATTACTTTGAAGTAATGGAAAGCTTTGAGAACAACCATTGATAAATAGATAGAAACAGTTATTGGTATAAATAAATCAGTAGCTTATTATAACTTCCATCTCAGTTATAGTAGGTACCTTACGACTGGGGAGTTTTTACTCGCAACGTGGATCGGCGCTCGTTCGTCGTCGTAAATTAGATCAAATATTACTTTCTTTCTTTGAAACGGATAATTGTTTGAGTACAATAGGCCTGGGGCAGGAGCGGGGTGGGGTCTCGATAAAACGCCAGCTTTTTCGCTAGTTTCTAATGATTAATCTTCATGATACTTATTTGGATAAATTACGAGGGTAAAGTTTGAATATGCGTAGATATTAATTTTGCTAAGGGCTGCTTTCTGAAAGCCTATTGAATTTAATTTGCCGTCAAATGTCAGGTGATTTTATTGACTGTTTAAATCACAGTATATCAGGAGTTTGACAGCGTGTTAGTTAATTTTCTGATCAATCCTTTTGGAAGCTGGGATTATGACAAATTTAGCCCAAATAAGTAACAGTAAAGGAAATGTTTTAATTTGAATTTAGAATAAAGTCAATTATTAAGTGCCCTGCGGACATGTTTATCATATGATGCTGAACATCCCAACTATTGTACCTATGTGATTCGACAATCAAACACAACACAGAGCCGGAGGCAATTTCGTATTGAACGATCTAACATCACTAACTAGTGTGGACTTATCTGTGCTTACTTGCTTGCATTTCTTGGTGTTTTAGTTAAACTAATCCGAACCGCATGAGGTAAGTTCCGAAATTATATTCCAGAAATATCTAAAAATAATTATTGGGCTTTGATATAAACCTATTATCACCTCAGACCAAGAGATTCACGCCTTCTCTTTTTCAAACAGGTCACAGCCACGGATGGCGACAAAGATAGACAACAGAACATAGTTTATTTCCTCACCGGTCAGGGCATCGATCCTGACAATCCTGCGAATAGCAAATTCGACATTAATCGTACCACGGGAGAAATATTCGTACTCAAAGTAAGTAATGCATTTAATATAGAAATAGCATCATTTGTTATGGAGTCTCGTCTAATAATAGGGAGCAGGTACACGCGAACACCTGATGCCGATGCCATCGGAATGTGAGTACCAAACTCGAGAACAGGGATGCCGCCGGCCAATAGGATGCGCGCTTTGCATGCACAATGCAATCACACATTTATTGCGTTCCATTTGCTCCGTAAGTTGGACACAGATATTTCTGAAATGAGAAAAACCGAATGTGTTCTGAATGTTAATTACCGACTCTTTAGAAAATTGGAATACTTTTTCGCGTCGCGTCGCTGCTGAAAAGCGAAAGATACTTGCGACTTTAACTTTACTGTGAGTTTAGGATCGGTTTGTTTGTAGATCACCAAGTAAACACTATCTCGGTATTTACCAAACCCTTTTAACAGCATTTATATAGGTATCACAAATGTGTGTTGTTACCTACTATAAATAGGACAATGTAATGATAATAAAAATAAGGTTCTGCTGAAACAGTTCTTATTTAATTAGTCCAATTAAAACAAGCTAATTAATTCCCAAAATTAACACAGTAACTTAGTATAGGAGCGTAGTACTTATGTGTATTTAATTACAAACGCAAAAAGCCTATATTTCGTTTTAAAGTCGGCATAATTATGTGTTTGCAAGTAGGTTTGTAACGTGTTAATTGTCCACAGCCGTTGGATCGCGATCAGCCTAATGGGCGACCACAATGGAGGTTCACAGTGTTTGCACAAGACGAAGGCGGCGAAGGTCTCGTGGGATACGCAGATGTTCAAGTTAATCTTAAAGACATTAATGATAATGCCCCTATTTTCCCTCAAGGCGTATATTTCGGTAATGTCACAGAAAATGGCACAGCCGGTATGGTCGTTATGACTATGACAGCCATCGACTACGACGATCCCGCAGAAAGTAATAACGCTAAACTGTGGTATTCTATTGAGAAGAACGTAATCGAAGAAGAAACAGGCTCACCTATATTTGAAATCGAACCTGAAACTGGCGTAATAAAAACTGCAGTATGCTGCCTTGATCGTGAAAGGACGCCAGATTATTCGATACAGATAGTAGCATCCGATGGAGGGGGTTTAAAGGGGACTGGTACGGCGTCCATTAGAGTAAAGGACATAAACGATATGCCACCGCAATTCACCAAAGACGAATGGTTTACTGAGGTAGATGAAACAGATGGAACTAATTTGCCTGAAATGCCTATCTTGACAGTTACTGTCCATGATGAGGATGAAACAAATAAATTCCAGTATAAAGTTATTGAAAATAGTGGATATGGTGCTGATAAGTTTACTATGGTTAGGAATAATGACGGCACAGGCTCGTTAAAAATTGTACAGCCT
Source organism: Xestia rhomboidea (assembly GCA_963853795.1). Lineage (NCBI taxonomy): Eukaryota > Metazoa > Arthropoda > Insecta > Lepidoptera > Noctuidae > Xestia > Xestia rhomboidea. The sequence goes on from OY970764.1 coordinate 12,139,312, forward strand.
TTAGATTATGAAGACCAATTACAAAGTAATGGCTTCAGATTTAGGATACAAGTAAATGATAAAGGAGAAGATAATGACAACGATAAATATCACGTAGCTTATTCGTGGGTAGTTGTTAAACTTAGAGATATCAATGACAATAAACCTCAATTTGAAAGAGCTAACATAGAAGTTTCAGTCTATGAGAATGCTGAAGTTGGTAAAAGCTTAGAAACATTTAAAGCAACTGATCCAGATCAAGGAGGAAAAAGTAAAGTTTCATACGCTATCGACCGGTCGTCCGACAGAAAGCGGCAATTTTCGATCAATCAAGAAGGAACTGTGAGCATACAACGCTCATTAGATAGAGAAGATACTCCCAGGCATCAAGTTAAGATTTTAGCTATTGATGATGGAGTACCACCTAGAACCGCAACAGCAACCCTGACGGTAATCGTTCAAGATATAAATGACAATGCTCCAACATTCCTCAAAGATTACAGGCCTGTTCTAACTGAACACATAACGCCCAAAAAAGTGGCTGAAATTTTAGCTACGGATGATGATGACCGATCGAAAAGTAACGGACCGCCATTCCAGTTTAGACTTGATCCTGGTGCAGATGATATTATTCGAGCTTCGTTCAAAGTAGAACAAGACCAGAAAGGTGCCAACGGTGATGGAATGGCTATAGTGTCGTCATTACGATCGTTTGATAGAGAGCAACAGAAGGAATATCTTATTCCCATCATTATCAAAGATCATGGAAATCCTGCTATGACTGGAACTAGCACTTTAACTGTTGTAATTGGTGATGTAAACGATAACAAAATGCAACCTGGCTCTAAAGAAATACTTGTTTATAGTTACCAAGGTCAAGCTCCAGATACTGAAATTGGTCGAGTTTATGTGTATGATCTTGACGATTGGGATCTACCAGATAAAAAGTTCTTCTGGGAAAGTTCAGAACATCCGAACTTTACTTTGAACGAAGAAACTGGAATGATACAAATGAGACACAAGACCAGAGAGGGTAGATATCACCTAAAGTTCAAAGTTTACGATCGAAAACATACACAAACAGACGTACCTGCTAATGTTACCGTGTATGTTAAAGAAATATCACATGACGCTATAATTAATTCCGGATCAATCCGAATATCAGGGATATCTGATGAGGACTTTATCAGAGTCTGGAATTATAAAACCCTCAGTGTTTCAAGAAGCAAATTAGACATTTTCAAGGACAAATTGGCTGACTTACTGAATACTGAGCGTGAGAATATTGATATCTTTAGTGTTCAGCTCAGGAAGAAGCACCCTCCTGTGACCGATATACGTTTTTCTGCTCACGGAGCTCATTATTATAAGCCTATCCGATTAAACGGCATTGTATTAATGCACCGAGAAGAAATCGAGCGGGCCGTAGGTATTAACATCACAATGGTTGGCATTGACGAATGTTTGTATGAAAATCAAATGTGTGAAGGATCCTGCACAAACGTCTTGGATATTAGTAACTTGCCCTACATGGTTAATGCTAATAAAACAGCTCTTGTTGGTGTCCGAGTGGATGTGATCCCCGAGTGCACGTGTGGTGCCCGTAACTTTACTCAAGCAGAAACGTGCCGCAATTCTCCTTGCTACAACGGAGGCAGGTGTATAGAAGGCAAATATGGTTTGACCTGTTCTTGTCCTCCTGGATATACAGGGCCAAGATGCCAGCAAACTTCGAGGAGCTTTAGAGGTACAGGGTGGGCTTGGTATCCTGCTTTGGAAATGTGTGATAGTTCTCATTTAAGCTTTGAATTTATCACGAGAAAGTCGGAAGGTGTATTGCTATACAATGGCCCAATAGTACCTCCCGAACCAGAAGAAATAATGGTATCGGATTTCATATCTGTGGAATTAGAAAGGGGTAATCCCAGACTTCTCATCGATTTTGGTTCTGGCACATTAGAACTAAGAGTTAAGACAAAGAAATCTTTAGATGATGGTGAATGGCACAGAATAGATATTTTCTGGGACACAGAAAATGTTAGAATGATTGTTGACTACTGTAAATCAGCTGATATTCAAGAAATGGAAGATGGAACTCCACCCGAGTTCGATGACTCCACCTGTCAAGCCACTGGAACAATACCACCATTCAATGAATATCTTAATGTTAATGCACCACTACAAATTGGTGGCTTGTACATAGAACACTTTGATCCAACTCATTATCACTGGCAATACATGCCCATTGGCAAAGGTTTTGACGGATGCATAAGAAACTTGATCCACAACAGCAAGTTATACGATTTAGCTCACCCCGGCCTGTCCAGAAATTCCGTAGCAGGCTGTCCTCAAACTGACGAGATATGTAATCAAGCGGACACTACTTCACGGTGTTGGGAGCACGGCACCTGTGTCGGAAGTTTCTCTGAAGCAAGATGTCAGTGCCAGCCTGGTTGGACAGGACCTTCATGTAACTTACCAACTACGCCGACCAGCTTCCGCCCTCAGAGCTACGTTAAATTCGCTCTAAGTTTCGAACCAGACAGGTTTAGTACACAAATACAACTTCGGTTTAGAACACGCGAACCGCACGGCGAACTTTTTAGAGTGAGTGATCAACACAATCGAGAATACGGCATACTTGAAGTGAAAGAGTCGCGTTTGCACTTCCGATACAATCTAAATTCGCTTCGAACTGAGGAACGTGATGTATGGCTGAACTCCGTCGCTGTCGACGATGGCCAATGGCATATAGCTCGTGTCAGCCGCTACGGTAGCGCAGCCATGCTTGAAATAGATGGTGGCGAAGGAAGGAGATACAACGAAACATTTTATTTCGACGGCCACCAGTGGTTGCTGGTGGACAAGCAAGAAGGGGTGTATGCGGGTGGCAAAGCTGAATATACGGGAGTTCGAACCTTTGAAGTGTATGCCGACTTCCAGAAGGGTTGTCTGGACGACATCAGGTTGGAAGGCAAGCACCTGCCGCTGCCGCCGGCGATGAACGGTACGCAGTGGGGGCAGGCGACGATGGCCAGGAACCTGGACCGCAACTGCCCTTCGAACAGCCCGTGCATCAACGTGCACTGCACCGAGCCCTTCGTTTGCGTCGATCTCTGGAATGAATATGAGTGCACGTGAGTTTTTGTTTATTCAAATAATTATTTACCATCTCATTTGTCGTAGAGTCGTATCTTTGTGGTCCTAGGTTCAATCCCTAGAACTACAAAATAATAATTTGGTATTCATTTTAAAAAAACTACATAACTTAAACGCATCACGCCTGTAATCCCAGAAGGGTTAGGCAGAGGTGTACCGAATATTACTCACACATTTCGCCAGTTATGTTTAAGTCCCATGTAATTCAGGGCGAGCCTATTGCCACTAACCGGGCACAAATCCAGACTCGTGGCTGCTACTGAGAAATTCTTGATGGAAAAACCCAATAACGCATTGCACGACCCGGGATTCGAATCCCGGACTTCATGCTCAGCAGTCATGCTAGCGAACACTCGACCAACGAGGCTCGACAAAATGTTTGAGTAAAGCCCGATAAATTGTATTCATTGGTCCATTCAATTAATTTCCCAGAACTTTAAATGATTTCATAATTACACAAAGATAGATTAATTATTTTGAATCGACTATAAATATGATAACACTAATTAATCCAATGATTATGATGTTTTATTTTGTACCATTTATTTTGAAGCGCGCACTGAGTTTCGACTTATATATCATTTAAGTTTATTTACTTATAATGTACCTATTCATAACCCTTAATTGTTTTAACACTTTTTATTATTTCATAATTAAATGCTGGTTAATAACCTTATTTATTTATTTATATTTATACATTACTCTTGATACTTTATTTCTGTTTCATATTATTTTTATCTACCTAACATGTAATACTATGTAATAATACTAATGCTTATAAATTAAAATATTGTATTGGAATGGTGTTTAGTTGCGGTGAGGGTTTGGTATTGTCTCCGGACGGCAAAGGATGTGTAGACAAGAACGAATGTCTGTACTTCCCGTGCCGCAATGGCGGCTCGTGCGTGAACCGCGAGCCTGGCTACCGCTGCCACTGCCCCGAAGGGTTCTGGGGCGAGAACTGCGAGCTCGTGCAAGAAGGCCGCACGCTCAAGCTCAGCATGGGCGCGCTCGCGGCGATCCTCGTCTGCCTCCTCATTATCATGAGTGAGCACTACCGTAGTCACGCTTGCGCGTGCCCCACTAGACGATCATCCCAACGCACCATCACTAACGCACCCACATCATCTCATAGACCTATATGTGTATATGTAGCCGTGTTCTAGCTCGATGTTATACAGTAGTGCATGCTATATGGGGTGGGGGCTCAGTGCGCGCGCGGCGGCTGTCGCGCGGAGTTGAGGTACAGTACGCACGTTGTAGGTGCCCCGGGGGCTCGGTGCGCGCGGGTGGCACGTGCGTGAACGTGGACGAGTGCGCGGGCGCTCCGTGCAGGCACGGCGGCACGTGCGTGGACCGCGAGCCGGCGCGGCGCTACGACTGCGTGTGCGCGCTGGGCTACACCGGCCACGACTGCGAGCTCGAGCTGCTCGCCTCCGGCATCATCACGCCCTCCAGAGATTTCATTATAGCTATCATTGTTTGTTTGTTCATGCTTTTAGGTGAGCACCACATTCTGTTTACTTGCATGCAATTACCGCCCCTGTGTACATTTGTGCTATTAATCAACGTTTTACATAGCAAATGTGCACAATAACTTTTTATCACGTTTCATTAAATCCATGTGTGTTAAATGTTGTACGATTATAATTTGTGAAACATTATTCATATTCACTTATTTAGATGGTAATGTAAGTTAAATTTATTAATTCAACACGTTTATTTTTATGTGTTCAAATGTTTTGATGAATACGCTTATCATTTACTATAACAAAATTATGATACAGTAGGTACGGATTAAATCATTTTGATATGTTAATACGATATTTACGAATAGTTCAGAATAGCGTTCAATAATAAAATGATTTAATACTTTCAGTACGATTCAATCATAATTTAAATATTACAGTCGGTATTTTAAACGATGTCCAGTAATCCCATTGAATGAGATGAAGAATAATTGCGTTAATATAAGGAGGTAGGTGTCTAACTGTCTCCTCTATTCAGAAATCATCGTCCGGGTCCCTTCCTTTATTAAATATCTATCTTACGGAAATTGAAATAACTGAAACAGTCCCAAACGTTAGGGCCCCATTATGATCAATTTCCGAGTAACAAATCGTTGTGCACCGCCTGGATATTATCTAATATATTATGTCGTTATAATTAATAAATTAGGACAAAAATGTGACATAATATAAAAAAATATAAGTAAGTATATGTTAATAGAAATCTAAAAGAGCAAAGTGAAAACTGATAACATTGAAGAGCTTTTTGAATGACAAAGTATTAGAGAGATAGGGACTTACCTAACTTACGTAACTTTTATAATTATTAACTAATACTGTTTTTCAAAAACGTATTTCATCCAATTTAATTAAACATGCAGAATGTTTAGGATGATTTAAGACAACGATAACATAACTATCTACTCTTAAAAGATGATTTCACAAATATTCTCAACCTAAGTAATTTAACTTGCTCAGAAAATACTTAAAACTTTCTTGTAATGAAAATAACTTCATATCAAAGAATATTGCATTCTGGAGAGTAATTTATTTCACAAACGTTTTAATATTTGCTGACATCGTCTCTGTATATGTACGTAGCCTTATATAAATTCAATTTTGATTTGATTTTCGAATGAGAAACTATCCTGAGCTCAAAATGATTTTCTGAATACGAAACTACAACATTTTTATTCCTAAACCAAATCACAAACACTGCTCTTTTGTACGTTTTCAAAGAAATATCTGAAAGTAAGTAGAGCTTAGAGATTTAACGTTTGATTTAAAGCGATAAAAAAGGATAGCAAAAAGCTGAATCAAAAAGTAAATGCTAGAATTTATTCATCTAGAAAGAGCAGGTACGTTCGTACCAAGAAGCAAAGGGAAAAACAAGTTTACAAAAGGAATAGAAGCGACCCAAGCGATCCGAGCGGCCGCGGCGGCGCGCGGCGGGTCACTCCACTCCAACCCAAACTAACTTAACTACAGAAATGCACATAACTCTGTGTAATTCATTTTTTTGTTTTTCAAATCATACTCATTCATTGCGTCGCGTTTTGCGACTCGTAACTTGCTTTTGTCATTTGTTCAGAACATTCTATGCTTCGACATAGTAACTGTGAGCTTTTGACTGTCCATAAAACTGTTTCCTCTCGTCACCAGTCCTGGTGTTAGTGTTCGTGGTATACAACCGTCGCCGGGAAGCCCACATCAAGTACCCTGGACCAGATGATGATGTGCGCGAGAACATCATCAACTATGACGACGAAGGCGGCGGTGAAGACGACATGACGGCCTTTGACATCACCCCGCTGCAGATACCCATCGGTGGACCACTGCCTGATCATGCGCCTACTAAGTTACCTTGTAAGTTTTTTTGAAGATATTTTATGGTCTCTGTTAAAAAGTTCCTTAATTTCTCAAATTATAATGTCCGATTTTCCAAATATGACTACTGATTGTAATCTCCAACAGAAATTTAGCAGTGTAAAATTACTACGGACGTGCAGGTCAGTCCTCCAAAAACAAATTAGTAAGAACAGTGGTACCCTCGGGTAGGTCAGTCGTGAATTTTGTTTTGGAGGCTTCTGTTAGCTAAACTAAATTCCGCACGACCTCTAGGGTCTTGAATTCTTGATTTAAGGATTGACTGCGGCTGTATCTCAAAGATTAACCATTGTTCCAGCAGTATCCTTCATCACATTTGCATAATATGTTGTGCAATGGTTACAAATAAACGCCCCGTCATTTTACCCGGGTGGCGTAAGAGGCGATAACGGGATTATAGCATTACATCCGGGACCATATTTTGTTCCGAATGTCTGTGGGGAAATGACTGTTTTATAGTTGACATGTGCGATTTGCAGCGCTGACGGAAACAAATTATTCGGATCTTGTAATAAATTTCGTATCTACCAGAACTTTATCAAGCATAAAAGTTTTGGTGGTTGACCGTAGCTCGCAAATTCTAAAAATGCCGTAATGTTTTTGGCAACTAGATCCTGTAATGGGTCTGGGCCTGGGAGTGGGACCTATGGGCGTGGGCGTGGGCGTCCCAGCGGGCGTGGGCGTGCCTCTTCCCGGCGAGACCAACGTGGGCATGTTCATCGAGGAGCACAAGCGACGCGCCGACAGTGACCCCAACGCACCGCCATTCGACGACCTGCGCAACTACGCGTATGAGGGCGGCGGCAGCACCGCCGGATCTCTGTCCTCGCTCGCTTCCGGTGAGTTTTCCAATCCCATGCATCACCACCCCTCGTAAAATTAGTTCCTCCAATCCCACTTTAAAATTTATGACGGCGCCTTGCGGCGAGTCATTCACAATGTATGAAGCGAAAAATTGAGGCACCTCCAGTCTTCATGTTCGAATAAATTATTCATGTAAAATCCTAATGCGGCGCTTGTGTGCTAGGTACCGACGACGAGACGCACGAGTACGACTACCTGGGCGCGTGGGGGCCGCGCTTCAACAAGCTGGCCGACCTGTACGGGCCCGACCTGGACGAGCAGCTGTAGGTGCCCACGCCGCCGCTCCTTTAGTCAATTGTCTCCCACTATCGTACCACTAAGCCACTGTAACCCTGCTATCTCGGGGGTGACACTCGCTCACTCGCCCACTTTCATTTTTGTAAATAAACAAGCGCGGCGAGCTAGCGTCGCAGCGCCGACATGCAGCTCCAGCGTACGCGTCGCCGCCGCCCGCGTCACTTGTAACTCTTATCAATTTTATACGATTTTATTTATTGTGGTAGACATGTTTAATTAAGCTTAAGTAATCATTTAAGATACCTATTTAATTGCGTATTTTTTTATAAAGTTTAAACTACATCTTCACCAAATATTTGATATAAGTTTTTATTCGAATTAGCCATATTATGAGTCAGTATTTTATTGGAAATTACGAAGATAAAGAGATTTGTGCGGCAGGGCCGGACGTGAACCTGAACAGTGGGTGTTTGTAGATAGTGTGCTATAAATGTGAATAATTTATACGAGTATTTTGTAAGTCCACAGCTTTACGTGATATCACTTAATATGGCGGCCCTCCCGTAGAAATCATTATAGAATAAAAGAATATGTTATATTTTAATAATGGTAGATAACATAATACTTGAGGTGGTCCACTCGGACGTCGAGTTACATAATGCTCATTCGATATTATGGGAAGTTTAAACTACGGGGTTGTAAATACAATAACACTCAAGAAACAGCTACCCCCAATTTTAATTAAACGTGAAACTATTAATTTAACTTTAACGTGTAAGTGAACTGTACAGTAACCGGTGTTCCTCTCCTAATGTCTCCGTGTAGTGCTAGTTAAATAGTATTTGGAAACGACTACGGTCTACTCGTAACATTAGGAAACTAATAGTAGTCATGGTCGCGGGAGTTTTCGTTTGCGTGTGAGCGAGAGAGAGTGTATTTATGAGCGTGTGAGAGCTGTAGGTATGCGTGTGAGTGCGTGCAAGCGACATTCGTCGGCGTGAGTGAGTGCGTGCGACATGCGCGTGCGACCGGACGGTAGCGAGTCGCCGCGCGCCGAGCGCTGGAGTGAGTGGGACTGTGCCAATCTCTTAGCATTATCGATGCAGCTAATGACGGTAGAGTTAAGTGTTTGCACTTTATTTATTCGTATGATTACATATAAATTTAGTCGCACCTAGGAAAATATCAATAACTTATTAAGAGTGTTGTGCTAGAATACTATTTCCATCGGTCTTGATGTGAGATAGTTGTTGAAACCTGTAGAAGTCATTAATTTATAAAATAATTTTTAAGAATTTATAGTAAAATATAATAATAATAAAATGGTTTTAGAAACTGTCTCACTTCGACATCGAGTTATAATCAGTGTAAATTTTAGAATAATACTGAATTATGTTAAAATGACTGATTTTATTATGTGTTTGGAGCCTAAGATTTTGTAGACTCGGTTTAAATAGACTTCTAATAACTTACCTAATGTAAGTTCACCCTCTAGTTTGCACTAAAGACAAATAATTAATATTCAAGTACCTACATCAATATTAAAGCAATTCTCGTTAATTACTATTCATGTAAGTAGGATGTCATAGTTATTATTGTTTCATTGATATCATTACACTGCCAGTATCATACATATAGACGAATTACGATAGCGATTTGGGTCCGATTTTATATTTCTGTCTTATACAACGGTATATTAAGTAAGTTTTTGAACTATTTTATAAAGCAGCGTTAATTTGTCCGCCAGTGATGCGCGCGCGCACTCTCGTTTCTGTTCTCCTCAAGCTCTGCGCCGTCTCTAGCGTGTACTTCACTTGATTGTTGTTGTTTACATTCAGCATGCGTTATTGTAAGGCCACTACATCGGCAAGTTGTCATGTCGTCGTGTTGTTATAGCATTTGAAAATATAGGAAACGATTTGAAAATGTAGATAGAGCGACGTTAATGGATACAAACATTACAACATGTCCATGTAGTATGAATCTGGTGTTGGCAGTCAATTTGAGCTTAGTTAAAGTTACTCTTGTCAGTTTTGGCTGTCGGTACAGATCTAAATTCAATATGGAAAACTACGTCACTCTCTATCTTAATAAATTTATGAGAGTGTGTAGAGTTGCGGTCGCCGCACGGCACACGGCACACATGGCCGCACGGCACACAGCACAATGCTCGTCCCGCGTACGCTTAGACAGCAGAGCACACAACCCCAGTACAAAATACTAAATTGCGATATCTCGCTAACGAACACAAATTTGTGTTTTCTTTTAGACATTAATTATATAATACCTACACATATAGTTATGTTTTGTTTCAACTGTGATTAATTAGTTGTACAACTCTGACAATTATAAAAGAATGAATAAAATAATATGAAAAATATTGCTGTTTTTTATTTCAGTCTTTTATGCCTGTATAATAAAAATAATAAAATTGTATTAAAAAAATATAAGGTAAACGTTTACAGTTTTTCTTAAATCTATGTCAAGTTCAACCATGCTTTGAGCCTGAACTAGGTAATCCTGTGTTTCAGGCGATTTGAGGTAACATTAATTGATTAAATAATCATATATCATATTAATATTATTGGTAACAATGTAAAACGGTATATAAAATGTTTACTATTTTAACTTAGCTAACTAATTTAAAAAAATAACAATAATGGACAATATTTACTTTAGCACAAGTAATAACTTCTCTGTATCTTCATAGGACATAGTTTGAAGAGCTTCCTTAAGGATTTTCTGTATGAATCTAGTCTATGTCATATAAAATCCAGTTATCAATAACCAGCTCAAGCTGCACTAGTCTGAAATCTACAAGCACTTAATGTATTAAATAATTTGCTAATAAGGTTCTCACTGCTGGTATACACCTCCTCTGTAAGAGGGTGCCGACCAAAATCATGACTTAGCTTAAAAAAGATTTACCAACACTAAACTAGACCTCTAGTATTTACTTTTACATTCAAATTTGACTGCATTTTGGACTTTTCAGTCCAAGTTACTCCGCAGAAACACTTTCTTACAGTTTAATCTCGAGACAAGAAGCGGCGCAACAAATTTCCCAGTGGAACTCAAGATTTACATACCTACCTACTTTCCTTAATAAACAATGTAAGTATCTATGTCTAAAACGAATGAAACTTGTCTCAATTCACCTACGCGGCTGTGTACAAAACTTACCAGACATTATTATAGAATACGTGTTAACAAATTAATATAACTGACAATTTAATCTGTAATTAAGTAATACATTTAAAGCAATTAGAGTCCAATTTACAGCTGGTGATCGAATATTACCGACGCCAAGCAATTCAATCAAATTACGTATAGTACGCGCGCGATTTCCGAGGAATCGGTGGCTTGTTTAAATCATCGGTGATTTTATTTCAAGTACCTACATAATACCCTCATAGAATGATTTCATAATTTAGTTCGCGCGGAGTACTAAATTATAAAATCATTCTATGAGGGTTTTATGTACTTACTTGAAATAAAACCACCGATGATTTAAACAAGCCACCGATTCCTCGGAGCTCGCGCGCGGACTATGCATAAAGGATGTAAAAAACCTCTTAACGAAGCCGAAAGGCACTTGTTCTCCCAGTCATTGCGATATTTTTTTTGTTCTACACCATACCTGGGAACCTTCTAGTTACGGAGATATTGGGGGTCATAGTTCCAACTTTTTGAAAAGTTTTTTTTTAAAAACATGTTTTAATGTAAGATTTATACTTTAAACACCTCCACGACGCCAATACTATTCAGTCCTACCATCAGCACAATGTTTTGAGTGCGTTACATCGAGTTCTACCACAAAACGTGATTTTTCACCCTAAAAAAAGTCTCTTCCCAGCAATATTTTTTGCGTAAAGTTACTTAGTTTGATGTACAGAATGCTTGGTTGACGGCTTCGTGATGAGGTTGTTTACACCCTGTAGGATGTGTAAACGTACAGGTACGACGTTACGTACGTGTATAATTGTACAAACAATAATCTCGCCCAAACTCAAAGCAACCTGAACTAATACCTAGTAATCTAAATTAAACAGTCTCTGTGAAGGGACTGTGGATACTCTGTAGATACACGTCTGTACAAGTATTGAATAGATACACACACATATGTACATGTGTTCATTATAATACCTTCTACTTAGAATTGTCTATTCCATTTTTCCTTTTTCCTGACACGAAGTGTAAAGGTAGTTTTACATTACCATAAGACAGTATTTGCATTAAATAGCTAGTGGTAGGTACTCGTAGGAGGTTCGCTTTGAGCGTCAAACGAAGCCACATCTCGCCGGTCTACGCTACAGGCCCCGCAACCACAAACTATCGCTTTGTTCAACTAATATCCAAAGCTTGTTGACAGCACAAAATTAATTGGAACGACTTTTCCATGAATTCAAGTTAATTACTGTCGAAACAGAACCCAGTTTGTTTACCACATTATTTTGTACACACATCTGACAACAATAACCGTAGAATTTTGATTCATGGTTAATAGCACACGGCGGGATCACGGGATTTAAATTTAATCAAAACACATTTGTAACTAGCCTCGGCTAGTTTCTAAAATTATGCAAACGTATATTATTATAACGAGATTTGCAGAATTATGTAAATACACACCTACTTTTATGCGAGGGTTGAACGTAACAGCCGTAAACTTAGAAATATCAAACCCAACCCCGATATAAACAAGTGGAGCTCTACTTTTATGATCTCTGGGATTACGATCATGCCGAACCTATTCAACCCGACCTAACAACCTAAGCAATTATCATGTGCGGCCTCCGGGCATAGTAGGTGTCAATAGGTGAACACAAACCCGGGTATTGTAGTTATGTCTTATGTACATAAGCGTACCTAGTACCTACCTCGCCGAGCTCCGATGTAGATGTTGTTGGCGGAGACAATTGCGCCGCAGGGCGTCGGAGCAGCATGTATGTCCTGCCTATTGTTATGACTGGATAGATTTACTGGACACCAAAAGCTTGCTGATGGTTTCTGAAACTTCTTTCCTAAGTCGCATAAGTTATACACGTACGCTGTTTAGGATAGTATGGACATTCAGGAAAGACTGAATAGTATATAGGATTATTTTGGTACCTCATGTTTGTTTGTATGTACTGACCTATTTTATATAACATTCACATTCTTTGCAGGATCGTACCTAATAAAATGGATATTTTCTACTACGAAAATTGCTGCCATTACACGTAGACACCTAGGTACGTGCCTACATGTCTCGCCTACGCTTATGTTGCTAGCGAGTCTAAAATGCTGTACGTAAATGGCAGACAGACAAACTGGTCAAATCTCTTCTTACAACACAATACAACTCTAAAATCTTAAATGTTTTTGGCAAACGTAAATTCAAAAGGTTTGGCACAAACTCCGTCCTGCTTCCTTTCTGAGATAACGATACACGTTATATGCAATTCGAGAACAGATATCGTCTGCGTAATAAAGCCCAAATTCAACGACTAATCCGGAACTTAGAAAAACAAATTTTCAATCATTTCGCATCTAACTTTACCATGTAAAATGTAAAACAGTTTGACGTAAGGCTTACTCATACAAGCAAAACTAAGTATCTCGACGCTTTTTTTGACGGTTTTCTGTTTTACGATAGGACTAATTGTAACGCACTCAAAACATTGTACTGATGCATTGATTGAGTAGTAGCTACAGGTAAGTATTCGTATCTAATGTAAAGTAACAACATAAAAACTTCTACTTTAAAATACATGTGAAAAAGTTGGAACTTTGACCTCTAATATGTGAGTAACTAAAAGGATCCCAGGTATGGTCAAAAACAAAAAAAGAATATCGCAATGACGGGGAGAACAAGTCCCTTTCGGTTTCGTTAAGGATTTTTTTACAACCATTGGTTGCATCTTTTATTAACCGATGCATTTAATGTAACCAATATGCAAGCAGCAGTCGATGGGTACGTGGTGGCCCTTGGTTCATCGTTTATTCGAGTCAGGAGCTGCGACATTAAGTAATCGAAGTTTACGGTAAACGGGACGTCAGCAAGGTAATTAAGATAAACGGGTTACTATTGTGCTCTCAAGCGATGGACTAACCACGACTCTACGGCTAAGCTATCAATTACTGCCTTCACTATTACGAACTTTGAACTCCAGCTCATTCATAAGAACTGGAAATACATAAACGATGCATTTTCTCTTCAAGAATAGAGACGCTATAACGATGTAAGAAAATAGAATTATAGATGGGTTTAGTAAAAGGACGTTTGTAAATGGGGTTAATCTTTGAACGTTTTTCTTTTAAACAAAAGGTTAATGGTAGTTGCGAGGCACATAGCGGTCTAACACACCGTTCTACTTCAGTGATGTGGAACTTTTGCGTTGTGAGGTGAATTTTTATTGTTCAATTTCGCTTATATTTAAGAATGAAAACCAGTCATGTTCATTGGTGACATATCGTTTTTGTGTTCATCATGGCTACTAATAAAAAAAACAATTTCAAATTACTTCTGGAAAGTTCAGGGAAATGTTCCATGACTTTCAGCTAAGAAGGTATTTCATTCTTGGTTATACATATAATATATTCAAAACTCCTGAAAATTAAGTAGGTAACTACATATTTCATGATAGCGTGCATGTACAACATGATATCCTACATAAATATATCAACCCTGTCCGGACTCAATCCAATCCAATTCCTGACGTCACTAGAGAAGTTACTCTAGTGATGTCCGGACAAGTGAACCAGAAGATGGTAATATAGAAACGATAAACGGCCAATAGATCCTCCGGATACGAATCTCTAGAAATGCGAATCTGTCGACTAGCGCGCCGTTGTTGAAGTTATTTATAGAATAAACGTCAAAGGGAGAGCAACGGAAGCCAGTTATAAAGACGGCGGAATTGATGTCACGCTCAACCCATCTACAACATTCTGCTGTTTAGGCAAGGGAAATAAAACCATTTTATTTTGATAAAATAAAGTTTGTGAAAATTCACCAACAAATTCAAGCTAAATACGTATAGAAGAACTCACAAAAATGGAGCAAAATATTGTATTCTTTAATAAGGTAAGCTACCGAGAAACCTTACATTTTCAAGAAAAAGTCTCTTATGTACTCCCACCAAAGATTTCCAGAATTATGACAATATACGTTACATAAAAGCACGTACTCAGTTAGTCGTTCGCAGAAAACGTTCAACCCGCCAACGGACAAATAACTCATCATACGATGCAAGAAGGTGCAAAGGAAAGGCTACGTACGATAAATATGTAGGTAGGTGTAGGTACCTACTCTACCCACGACCATATTTTACTAAAACTTTTTTGCGATATGAGCCACGAAGTGTTCCCGAGCTGTACCCACAAGTAGAAAAGCCAATTGGCGGAAAATAGGGCATAATAAATATTACAAATAAAGTGTTCTAGGTACCAACTTAGGGATGTCGTAACCAGCCTGGGTCTAACCAATATTCAGACAAAATATAGGCACCTTTTGGGTTCAAGCCTCATTTTTGTAAGAAATATATTTTGTTTACACATTGAATGAAAATGTCAAAAAGACTAATTGATGAAACAAGCTCAAAGTTTTTGACATCGATGATTGTAAATTACCAAATTTAGTTATATAATGCTGTTAGTCCTTGAACAATAAATTATTAGAACTATAACGATCAGGGTCGGTCTGACGGCGTCGGAGAATACCTACTAAACCGCGAACTCATTACAATGCGATGTTCTGAACAAAGGCGACAAACGCCGAGTACATAATTGTTAACAAATTCTTGTTTGACGATTGACTGGTTGCTTGGATTATAATTACCGCAGAGACAAAAAGTTTTATTGACAAAGCTTCACTATGTACCTGGAAACAGCTGCCTATAAATAAATGCTCTTGAGACGAAATGTAAAGTCGAAGTCTAACAAAGACTACGAGAATTATGATAGACTTCGGCTGCCTGACGATAACAGTTAGTTATTAAACTTGTGTTAATAGGCTAGGTCCTAAAAAAAGAAGTTTTGCGAAGTAGTGATAGTATAATAATTATAGATTTCTGTCTTCAACCATGTTTCAACCATCATTTCGACAATGATGAATAAAATTTTCCTCATTCTTAGACTCGTCTACACATCATAAAACCATAATGTCTTCCTCATAAAAAAGTCAGTCTTCTGTACCTACATTCTTTTGTTGGCAATCGTGTGTAGAATATTTAGTACTACCCTCATTTGGTAAATATTCGATAGTTTATGTGTAGGTACAGACGCAGATCAATATTCGTGCACGTTGCCAGAATGACGATCAAGACGTAATCTCGTTACCAGCCAATAGTTCAATACCCAGGTGTAAGAGTTTACCCTTAAACATTACAAGAAATATATATTAGTTTTGAATAATGCCACCAACCCTTGCCTTTGATGTAAGAGGTATTAAAAATATTTGGCTTCAGATCAGACGACTTTGGTTATATTACCTACCTACATCAAAAGCGCCTATAAAGTATAGTACCTACCTACAGGTACGTTTCAACCACTCTGCCACTCATAGCAACCGACGATCGGTTATGTCAGGCAGGTATAATCAAAGACTTTCAAGATTGGATTTCAATATCCCTAGTTTCTTAGAATAACAAGTTAACGCTAAGTTTTGTTTACAATACATTATCAGCCACCGATCCTTCAGGATGAAAGAAAAATCTTATTCCTAAGTATCCTTTTACAAGTTTGTATATTATATAATCTTGTAGGTATTTTGTTATTAAACTACATATTTACGGTTTTCAATTTTTTCCCTTTACATGTGCTGTAAGACATTGCTTCTCGTCAAATTTCATGATTGAGGTCAACGGGAACTACCATATAGGTTTCCGATCCAAAACCTATAGGGTACTTTCGGTTGACCTAGAATTGTCAATTTTGGTTAAAAGCAAAAAGCAAGGTCTTACAGCACAAGTAAAGGGAAAATTCCAAAAAATAAAAGAAGTTAATAAAAAAATACGGTAAATTTAGGTACCTACTTACAAGTTTTCGCGAAAATTTAAATTTTCTCATATGTTTTTATCGTGTTGTTTAAGGACCTTTACCTTTTTATATATTTATTAGGGACTATAGTCCCTATTAAATAGACCTCAGTATCTGGTATAAATTTCAACTTGCCTCTCGTTCCTGAGAAAATCGGTGGTGACACACGGAGAAGACAAACGGAAAAAGAGTGATCTAAGATTGATATCTGATGGATATAAGGGTTCCTTTTTTGCCTTTTGAGGTACGGAACCTTAAAAATTACCACAATATCATGCCTGTATTCCGATGGGTTAGACAGATGTGTTTAACACATAAGTCAGTTAAGTTGAATTCCGAAGTCACCTACTGTCATCAACTAGATACAAAATCTAGAATTTAGGCTGCACTATAATACTTCCCCAAACCTGAGGATCAAACCCTGGACCCCATGCTCACCAGTCGGGCTTACAACCGCTACCCAATGAATAAAAAACACAATGCGAACCAAATACAATGTAAAATTAATATTTAGCAATAAAAGCAAACATTATCGTTTCCTAAATTACTCTGCATATTGTCCATTAGTAACAGCGATAATTTCGGAATCATTTAGGGAAACCAAATCGGGAAACGTATTACTCGCGAACCATCTGCCAAAGGACGGTTCATCGATGTATTTATCTACCCATATAACGTACTTAGTGAATTGAATTCGATAAACCTTTGGAGTTCAAACCTAAAACGTTAGCGCTACTAAGGTATGGCAAGTTACGATGTGTCGATCTCCAACCTGAATAAAGACGTAAAGTTCTTGAAGAGTTGAAGTCGAATCATAAAACTAGGAATTTATGTTTAGAGACAAAACAACCGTGTGAAACATGTAGGTATCACTTTGCGAACGTAATGTATGTAGGTAACCCTATCTATAGGTGTTACTGATTGAAAGCAGCCATCAAGTTTGAGGCCGCGAATCCTACTCAGTATGTTTGATTCGTAACTTTAAAATTAACTAAAACTTTAGTAATTAAAAGTAATTTTCGACACCAGATTGTTGGCAATAGATGCTTAATCAGCTTAAAGATTTTAATAATCACTTTTCTAGAAAAATCTTGTTACGAATTTAGGTAAGTACTAAGCTCATTTTAATAAGAAAGATCTCGTCTCTCTTGAAGTCTTGACATCTGCTGAATTCACTGAACAAGAAAAAGTTAAAAACAGTTTGCGAAGCTGCTCAGGTAATCTTAATGTCTACAGACAAAAGAAAACGATTTAGCCTAACGGGGGCCTGCTACAATATTCTTTTGACGTAGGTAATAGAGAAAGACATTATAACGCAATAACCGTATGACAGCACAATGCAGACAAACTTTACAAGTATAGGTAGGTATATACCTACCTAATAAACATTAATTATGTAGGCCGATTCCACGCACGCATGCTCAACGCGATTGCTGTCAAAATTGCATTTTTTTTCATTGAATAATGTAATCTCTGTTATCCACGGTAAAACGGATTGAAAAGGCTTTGCACTACAACATGAAAACAATAGAGTCAGTACAGTGTGCAGTGTGCTGCTGTGCGCACTGTGCGGTGTGCCAACAAGGCCGACAGTTACGTTATAGCCCAGCGACGGTACATAATTTTTGTGATTTGACTTTGATGACACTCCTACAAATAAATATCTATCACCAACACTTTTCGAATGAAGACTTGATAAATATTTATTGTCAAGCCAAACCATTAATATTTTGTAGACGCTTTTATGCTTCAGTTGTAGGGTAAATATTTTTGTTGAAAAATATTCTCGCATTTTTATTTTCGGAAAATGTTCATTCTCATGAAACAAAAAACTCAATACCTACACAACTTCGCAGTAAACCAAATATTTCATAGAAATATATTATAGCTATGCCCCAGTACTCACGTAAGTACTTGTTATTAAAATAATGCTACCACGGTTCTCGAAAATCAAAATTTTACTGCCTTTAGTTTTATTGCTTGCTTGCGAGGTACCTAGTTCCCAGATCGTGTAGCTACCGTTCTTAGATATAGCTTACCTTCATTCATTTATCTAATTTGTTTTAGTTCTATTTACGTACCCCAAGTTAATGAAAAGCATTGTTGCCTTCTTACCTTGAATAAGTTTTGAATTGAATTCTTTTATGTTTCAACAATTCTGATGAATAATTTTCAGTCGAAAAGAACTTCGTCAAAAAGGTAACTTTCAATGAAATCCTGAATGAAGATGGTTGATGAAATTTTTACTTTACCTTAAATAAAATAGGATAACTGTTTAGCATTTTTTAAAGTGAAGTTAGGTATAGTAGAATTATGCAAACGTGGCGTGTGTGAAGCTTTGCAAGTGAGATGACGTGCACAGTGCACAAACAGCTTGGGAGACCGTGAGGCGACGACGGTGCTGCATGCCGCACCGATACGCCACGAATCTACACGAACGCCAATATTTACGTTGAATTTATTAATTAAATTCTAAATTCACGGCTCCTTTTAGATGTAACGTACCTATTTAATTCAGTGTATCGCCCAAAGCTTTGTACTCTGCCAAAAAGGATCTTGTAAACATGACGCGGGATCGGGTTGGTGACCGCAAAGCGCTCTCGCACCGCCGCACGCTGCCGCCGAACGACACGACACAGTCAAAGCTCTGGCTCACTACGACCGACATTTTGATGGCCATAAAGTTTGCAACATTGATTGGTATTCGGTCAAACGGCCTTTCTCAATTTGATCTACATTTGTAGTATTTACATTTAACACTTAATTACGCAACTGCTGCACTATACAGATGCATAATAAATAAATAATTTATTTATCTACGTTTATGAAGGAAGTTAAAGTCGATTGCTCTATTAGCTTGTGGTCACGGTCTGTTCAGCACGGAACAAATATTTGTAAGACCAACCTAAACATGTTTTGGGTTAGTTACGGGTGGTTGTCAATGCGAGATTTATATCTGTAAAATATGCATCTATCATCAAAATCATTGCCAGACTTAGATTGCAATGATTTTCTTTTAATATACTTAATGTCAAAAAGCGAAAAGAGCTCGTGGCTAAATAATCACAGCCGGTCGGATCAATCTTCAGGTAAAGCCGCGTTAGCATTGTTTGGTCTATCTATTATGTGCATCAAACGACGTTTGTAGAAATAAAATAAAATAACGTAAAATATTTTTGTCATGAATTATTAGGAAACTATGATTTTAATTTTTTTTTTTTTCCGCGCTTTGCTTTCACCAGGTTGAAGGAGAAGCAAAGGTATGAAGCCGCTTATCAGCCTAATATAATTCTTTTTTTTTTTTTTTTTTAGAACACAAATACTTAAATGTTAATTTGTTTAAAAAAGTAAATACTAGTTTTAAATAATCATGTTTATCTATGATATTCTATTTATAAACACAATTTGAATATTCAAATATTTACGCGGTAAAGACGCATATCGCTTTGCCGAAATAAAAAAAAAACATTCACCTCCGAACTTCGTAACAGTATAAGTAGTTATCTGTGGAAAATTTTATTTCAACACACGCGGATAAATGAAAAAAACGCACGAGTTTGAAATACATAGCATGTTGAACCTAATCGTAGTGCGAAAATACTTAATATAAATGAGTATATTATTATCTATCATTTGTTACCTATTACTAATAAATTACAGATATAGATATGGGTGTTCAACCATTACATAACGAGTTTCCTCCTTACCTCGGAAAGCACGTTAAGACGTTGGTCCCGGCTGTTATTTGTAGACCTTCGACAGTCCTTAGGTACAGCTAGTTAGTCCGAAAGTCTGACAACCAGTTTTACTAAGGGGTATCGTATAACGTAGTACTACTACTAACAGGGTTGTAGAGGTCAGATAGGCAGTCGCTCCATGTAAAATACTGATATGCAGCTGTATCCGGTTAGACTATAAGCTGACCCCAACATAGTTTTGTAAAGCTTGTCAGATGATAATTCGTTTACGAATATTTAGCCAGACTACTGTGGCTACACGGTTATTGTTTCAAAAAGCAATATTCTCATGATACCTTTTGATACTTTGTGACATCTGCGGCAAAAGAATTCCTTCCTGTAAATGTTTTCCAACTGTTAAAAGGCCGCGTCAGATATTTTGGTCCGATAGTTCACGTTATCACGTTGTTCGCCGTCGTTTGATATCACGCTCCACAGATGAAACGAAACGCTTCAAGCACATTTCATCTTTATTTTTATCCTCAAAAATACTTACATACCTACGCGAACACAACCATTCTATTTTCTCTCTTTACTTTCACCTAGATTAGAACGGGTGGAATCTGTACAAATCCCATGTTCGAGTGAACTGAGCGCTTACTGCGAGCGCCTCGCGATGAAAAGTACAGACACACACATACGCCTACAATCCTACATATATACCTACACGTTTGTATACGTACCGACTCCCCGAAAAGAACCTTCAATGCAATTTATAAATATAACTGCAGATTCAGGGAGACGGAGAAACGAATTCCGAGCGAAATGGACTGTAGGATTTCTCTAAATAAAGCTCGTCTCATCAAAACGATGTGGAACTTATGGTTCGGTGAGCTGATACATTTAATATGGGTCTCTGTTCTGAAGTAGGCTTTTATGATTTTACTACCGTCATATACATAGACTAGAATAAACTAGGCCATCTTTATAACAAGCCCTTAAAATATCAAGAAAATTTACGAGAAAATGTCCCTTCTGTTATACCTAAACATCTTAGCCAAAATAGCAGCTATGCATCCCCCGAGGCTAGCCGAAGTTTCGAGAGTCTTATTGATATGTTTCCCTCAATAAGCCCTCGCTGTGTATTTATCTTAAAGCCTGTGAAAGTTATTATAGAGTCAATACTCAATAGGGGCCGTAGCTCGGAGCAATACCAGCAAGACTTGTAGCTGTTTACTTTAGATGCCTCGCGGTAGTTAAATACAGAGCCACTTAGGCATATTAGCTTGATAAGCAAACAGATTACAATGTTAAACAGCAGTGTGATCAAAGTGAAATCAAATGAATGGTTATCATTGGTATGCAATTACGTCATGAACGGGCCGCAGTGGGTGATGTGTTTGTCAGTTTCAGTTGAATCGCAGTGAATGTCAGACTGTTTTGGTAGTCAGCGAGGCAGTTACTCGTACTTTTATGTTATAGGAGTTACGGACAGATCACGGCACAGTTTTAAGTCTATGGGATTCTCTCGATGCCGTATATTTGAGTCACATAGGTACCTATACCTACTACCTACGTATTATTGTGCACAATAGGTACCTTCAATGGATGCCTGCTTGAGAATGTAGCTGAGTAGCTATATAAGGTCCTGTCACAGATCTACCTACTGATACGATGAAATTGTTGTGTATTGTATCGTTAATATGGACTCAAAGAATATGTTTCTGTTTTGTTGGAAATCAGCAATAACATACAGATTCCTACTTACATACTGTAGACTGCAATGGTCTTAAAAAGACTTGTGGCATAAGGTAGATATATAATAAATAGTCTGTTATTAATAATATTCAGCCAGAGTGACTCCTTCTATGCGGTACTGGTTTATATCGAACCTTTTTAATACACTCACTGTTACTCGCGACATCGTTTGCATCGTTTAACCTCCCGTTTGACCCCTCAGAGGATGAATTTCTAAAAAACCCTAGACGGATGCCTACGTTGTTTATGAAGCCTACCTATATGCTAAATTTTAAGCTTGTGGGCTTTGCACATAGTTTAGAGATTTTGTGCAGAGTGAATGGTATTTCGCGGTTATTTATTCTAGCGTGTATTGAGCGGGAAACGAGTACTACAGTTCCGTATACATATATGATTCACGTTACAGACCCGTCATTTATATCAATGGCAAGACAAGGTAGGATTTAATTGGAGGTATGTTATACACATTAATGTATCCTCGCAGTCAGTTTGTAGTAATTGACGATCGAAAATTAAGCTAATGAATGGGAATTTATCTGTGCAATTTGTCGAGGTACGTTCACGGATAGATAGATCTCAATAAGACTGTGTTGTGAAATCCTAGCTTCGTTTACATTGGTCTAGAGTTAGCTTTTAATTGCTAGTTCATTAATATATACTACGAGTACTTTGACTCGGAACTTCTTAGTGTCAATCGCTGTAGACGTTTTCCGGTAATTTATAATGAGATATCGTAAAGAAACAAACGCTGTGATAGAAGAAATAGATCACCCCGTTTTGCTCAGTATTTTAAACACATACGGTTGAAAGTAAAAGGCATGATGTGTCTGTATTATTCATAATTAAGTAATTAAATATACCTACAGAAACACAGCCAGTGGGTCGAGTGTCCACTGTTTATATACGCGAAGTAAATAATCGAGTTAAAATTTGAAAACACGCAAACATTTACAGTGTCATAAAACGGCAGAATAAAAGCATATTTTCTGACGACCTCCCAAAGTAAAAGGTGAAAAAATATAAAAGTGCTTGCATCGACTGAAATATTGTCTCCGAAAATCTCGCGTCGAAAATGCGTTATTACGTGCTCAGGGATTTTATTGTATCTGTTCCCGAATTGATATCGACGCCATCAAATACTTATTACATACCCACCTGAAGTGCTGTAACTTTCCCCCTCCTACTTGTTACACACAAATCATCAGTTCCGAAGTTTTAGTAAAACAGTGCACTAAAGTGTTTCAGCTGAATGTTCCAGTTGACTGAACTAATGCGGCGTCACACGCAGTTATTGCACTAAATCGGGATATCGGTGCGCAACAAATCAGACAAATGTTCACTCTACATGGCACAGTTTTCAGAACTAAGTTTGTGTTATTTCAGGAAAGGAGATGCGAAGTTTAACGGTAAATCATACTTAGTTGAGACAACAAGCATCCGAGGAGGTTGCGAGTGTCGGGCTGCCGGCAGTCCCGCCCGCGTCCACACCACATCAACACTCGGCTAGGCATTGAACTGAAGTATGCACATGGAAAGTTTGCACCTACTTCCTTTACAGTTCAGAATATTCTAAGTCATACATAAAAGGCGACTTGGAAAGCTGGATTTAGTTAGGTACTCTTTGTTCGCTCAAACTCGAGTAAACTCAACTCATGGGCTGTAAATATACGTCGGTATATTTTAAGATATATGTTGAGAAACTAACTTGAATACAGAGCAATTTTGAAGCATAAAACAGTTTGAATTTTTTCATATGGTTAAAAATACATATTATCGGGGCACTATTATCTATTACGGGGAAATCTTTGACTTTCGATCTTTGTTCGCACTTGTGAGGTGTGTAATTAGAGAGGGTATTATACGGTGTTTACCTGCTTTCGAGCGTTTTTCGTGGAAGGTGAAACTTTGCACATAAACAGCTGTTAAAGTGCTACTTAGCGGCTTCGCGCGTGTGCCTTAGTTATGTAGCTAGTGAATAAGTTTTTGAATTCCTGTTACATGTCATGTTACGTGTAGAATTTGTAGATCTTTCTATTCAGTTTTCACTGATAAAAAAAGCCATATAAAGCCTCATCATTGTCACAGAAAGGGCCTTCTTAGCAGTTACCGTACCAACCTTTTATTTTTCATGGCCTTTTTTTTCGGATGGGAAATCATCAAATGACTTCTCCCGCTCTGAGGCGGAGCGGAAGGGAGTGTCAGACTTTTACTAACTAAAACCCACCCATGTTCCTTCTTTGCCCTTTGTGTTCCGGAGCCACGGTATCTCCCCAACCGGTAACCCATCAATCCATCATGTCCATCTCTATTATTCATATCTGACTTGTTCTAACTCAAGTCGTCCAATCCCGTAGTAAGTCACAGTTCTTAACTCGCATTTATCATCAGCCTTAACCAACGATAAAGGGTTAACCGCAGATTACAAAACAGATAAAAACATTAGCTATCCGACTGAGACACAACTGAGACATAGATGTCCAATACCTAGATGCGACTGTGGCACTTAACAAAATAACTACTCCAGCATTGCTGGGAAATACCCAAACACTACCGCACCACAATTTACCGAGCGGGCGGCGGCGGCACTGCAGCGGCGGAGTCATTGAAGAGTACAGTGAATTAAATGCGCCACAGAAATAAGATAGATGCCTGTACTGCACAGGTACGTGTTCTGTTTATCGAGTTCCTCTCAACGTACGTCCGTATTTAAACGTAAACTTTGTATGTTAAATCATTAGGAATTTTAGACTCAACTGTTCTAGTCCGCGAAAAATAATTTGCTAGTAGTTTTCGTCAGTTTGCGTTTGTGTTCTAAAACGCCGTCCAGGAAAAGTTCGATCTACACAAAGACACACACATAAGAGATACGAGATATTTCATACATAGGTTTCATACTTTACCAGTGACTGTATGAGAATACTTTATATATTGAAAAGATGTTCTTATAAGAAATTTTGATGAAGCCAATTCAACTCATCTTGCGGCCCAGTTAGCTTTGTAGCATCGATCATCGAGTTTACGATCAACCTAATGAGTGGCCTAATTAGACCTCAAATTACATACGAGAGTATTATAACATCAATCGGATTTTGGTCAAGTGATCCGGTAAGCATTTGAATATTGAAGTGCCTAATCAAATGTTGTAGGAATAAGTTAGATACATCCTTACTATCTAATCCGAGGCTATCAGGCTCCTCAAGACAAAGTATTCCTGAGGATAAAATGTGAAACTTTGTGAAGATTGGTTAGTGAAAGGATTTGGGCCAGAGACAACCCATGCTTTGGGTTAACAAACGAATTTTGGTTATCAACATAGCAACTAGTTCTCCCAGAGACGAGTTCGAAATATATTGCGATTATTATTTGTTAAGAGGTATATATTATAAACATTTCCCAAAAATAATTCGACCCTTTAAAAAGGTCATTGCCTACTGGCCACGTGACGTTCCATATAATATATGCGTCCCGAAAAAAGGTTGAAAATCGCTCCCTTAGACACGTTTATCATGAAATTTCACATGAATCATATGGAACTACTGGACAGATTTTAATCACGTTTTCACTGATGTATGGTTGAGTGACCCGACTGGCTCGTGGGTATTATTATAGGGTCGGTCGATCTCTTTATTCTATCATATATCAGCCTTCAGAAAACAGGAATATTTTAAGGACCTTTAGTGAAACTACTTTGCATGTTGATAAACGTGTTATTAAACCATTACCCGTGGCCCGTTACTTTACAATTACATTATCCGACCCGAATGGCGCAGCGGTAGTGAGGCTGCCTTACGTTCGTTGGGTCCCGGGTTCGCATCCCGGTAGAAGCAAATGTTTGTGTGATGAGCATGGACATTTGTTTCCGAGTCATGGATGTTTATATGCATAATAAGTATGTATTTACAAACAAAAAGTATCTATGTAGTATATCAACTATCTGGTGTCCACGACACAAGCCTCGTTGCTTAGTGTGGCGCTAGATGGCGCTGTGTGGAATGTCCAGCGATATTTATTATTATTGAGGACCGCTTGACGAAGTCTATGAGGCTGTATGAGAGCCAGGAAAACAAAAGTGGTCTATATAATACAGCTTTATCTCCCAACCAGATATAATGCGACTGCCCTTAAGGATGGAGAGGTCAGCTTACAAGTACAACACCCAAGGGATCACATTCCATACCCTATTTTTACCCCCGAAACAAGCGTCGGACAGAAACTAGTTAAAACTTAATTTAAAACATGTAGGCACGTTGTTAATAATTGCGGGGAACAATAAATAAAGTCCTTTATAAATATGGGAGCGCGAAACAATCAGGAACACCTATTACGGCTTGTGTACTAATAGATTAGCGTTAACAACGTTATGAGAACAATTTCAATCAACTATTACTAACTCAGGTATTAGTTATTGATTTTCGTCAGTTATTCATTATCATGTGTTTGTTAACGTTTAAGTATTGTTTAACACGTGATTTTGTATGAACTATTACAGAATATAGATTAGACGGGTTATGGTATTATCACACATTTCACAAATGTATTGATGATCGCCACAAAACGGCTCCCTCTTCCGACGGCATTATTCTCAAATAAATGTGCCAGTTAGGTATTTGTAAAACACGTAATAAAAATGATAAACATACTTGTAAATGACGCTTCCATTGTATAATAAACGTTCGCAAAGTAAGTAAAAAGCGTTTATCAAGCAGTTGCGACCACTCGGTAGTTTAATTAAATTTTTAATTTATTGTGAAGGAGGAGGCCGCGTGTGGCGCGCCCGCCGCTCGCAATTTGCTCCCATCTTTATCTAATGCAAGTACATCCTATCTGCGTACTTACTGATGAAATATGTGTTTTAAGGAAAGTTATTTTTAGTCAGTAGCTTAAAATTATAAAGTTTTGTTTTGTTCTGAACCATAGTTCAGAACAAAAAAATGATCGCAACGACGGGGAGAACAAGTGGCTTTCGGCTTCGTTAAGGGTCTATTTACACCCTTTCCCTCGGAACCTTCTAGTTACGGATATATTGGAGGTCAAAGTTTCGACTTTTCACAATTTTTTTTCAAATACTAGTTTTTAACTTTACTTTAAATACCTCCACAATCCGTTAACTATTAAATGCGTCCATCAGCACAATGTTTTGAGTGCGTTACATTGAGTTTTACAGTAAAACTTGTTTCATCATCCCAAAAAAACGTTTCCCAGTAACGATTTTTGCGTAGAGTTACTTAGTTTGATGTACAGAATGCTTGGTGGATGGTTTCGTGAAGGGTATCTTATCCTCCTGACCGTTTCCGATCACGGCGGTCAATCTTAGCGGAGATTAGCTATCGGCGCGGGATATATTGTAGTGCACAAGTGTGTGCGCAGGCGCAGGTGCACTCTGTTCCTTTACTCTCATAGTCCGAGTAGTGAGGACGGCAATCAGACAGACCAGAGAAAGATAAGGCGCGGGACCAACGGCTTAACGTGCTTTCCGAGGCACGTGGGTATCATACCGAGAACTTCTAAACTCCGGGCTACTTCTGAGACATTTCTAATGGAAAAACCCAACAGCACTTTT
This sequence comes from Xestia rhomboidea, assembly GCA_963853795.1. Classification (NCBI taxonomy): domain Eukaryota; kingdom Metazoa; phylum Arthropoda; class Insecta; order Lepidoptera; family Noctuidae; genus Xestia; species Xestia rhomboidea. The sequence continues at coordinate 12,166,962 of OY970764.1, forward strand.
TGTCAGACCCGGGAATCAAACCCAGGACCCCACGGTCAGCAGTCGCGCTTGCGACCACGAGACCAACGGGGCAGTCGAGGCAACATTTTGAAGTGAACTTTCTTTAGGCGCGTTGAGCACTTTTGGGTAAACAAAAATCATGGAACTGGTTTGTGCTCGCTAAAATTCGACAACGGCTGGGCTGATTTTGATTTTGAAATGTTTGTCGTAGTCCAGGGAACGTTTAAACGGTGAGAAAACAAAAAAAATACACTTCTTTACAAACCAAAAATAATTCAAGAATAATAATCTAATAGTTAGACGATACAATTCACAAGAAAGAAAGAAAAAGCATTTTTAAGCCCGCACAGGACAAAACACATAAAATAAAATGGATCGATTCCCGAGTGTGGCAAGCGAATTTTCGAAAACCTGTGAATGCAGATTTGTTTCCTTTTAAAAATAAGGGAATGTTTCCTTTGAGTAAAATTTGCTATCTCCAGTATTTCGAATATTTTCCCTCCAGGTAACACTGAAAAATTCCACACTGTATACTCTCAACCAGCACTTTATTATATTTTTAAAGTAATATAAAAGCAATCAAAATTAAATAACACGTAGCGTTCATGGTACATAAAATGGTTTCAATTTACGTTTCAACTGTGCTTAATCAAATACACAAAATATTTTCCATTCATTTCAAACTTTAAAATATTTTAAAACCATTCAATAAGTTTTTCATTACTTTTTATCAATTTTCTACGAATATTTAATAAAACAAGAAAGGATTGAATTGATGCATTTTATTTATTTAATAGTACCTGAAGCATAACGTTGTGGAAATGGTAATTATTATATTGATAAGCTGATTTTATTTTTTGTATTTTCTTATCAGAACATTGGTTGCGAATAGCTTTTGTTCAGTAACACTGATTATCCCATGATCTGTCCACGAAGTAGACAAAATAGTTAAACAATGGCGTCTCGACCAAATTGGTCATTTGATAGATCATGATTTATCATGCATCAGATATTTCAAGTTTTCACACCTATGTTCCGAATTGTGAGTGTTTCATTTTGCTCAGCTTGAAGGATAGTCGGCTACGTATAGATACTCGATAGCAAAGAGCATGGGGGAAGTATGACAGCTTGCATTTATACGGCTTACACATACACTTTGCAAACCGGTCACCGGGTTCCCACCGGCCCTACCCGACTACCGGAACATGTACACAAAAGGCCGGAACAGAAGGCACTAAAAAGTTACGTCCAACGAAAATAAATCGAATAGGTGATCGCAGTATGTTGTTACCTATAATGAGAAAGAACAAGCGGTTGCCCATCCCCTTAACTTAATCCCTTAGATGCCTATTACGACTCCCTAGGGATGGCAGGGCGGCCCTTTCTTTGCCGGGAATCACTGTCCATTCGGTACATTCTTGCTTATAACAGCATACAGTAATCACCAATTTCGCAAAACTTTGCCAAGCGTGGTGATTATGACAATTTCACCTCTAGTGGTATGATTATTGTAGTGGTGTACCTATCTTGTTACTAGTGTCCGGCCGAAGCTTCCGCTTCGGCTTCGGCCAACTTCGGCCGAAAAAACCACCTTCGCGGTCAAACCTTTAGCTTCGGCCAAAACAGGCCAAAGTTTTGGCCGAAGCCGACTTACTTGTTATTATCTACAGAAGTCATTGTCATTTAAATGGTTAATTCGCTATACATATAATTAAGATGTAATAACTTGACGTTTAAGTAATTAACCTTCGTTAAATTATGTTACGTAACGAAATTAATGCAAGTACCTAGGTAGGTACTTTCCTAGGTTAATTTGGTCGGCAACAAAAAAGTAAACCATCATTATAATAGCTCTCCCGAAAATCTCTAAAAGCTCATTAGTTGTTTATTATATAACGTTGTTTATATAACGATAGATACAATAATACCCCTAGTTAACCAGAATTAATTTACTGGTTATTCTTCCTCAATTTCACGTTTATTTACCTTGTTATCTGTAGTACTTACGTATGTACATAACAATATTAAGTATGAGAGTTTCTTCTAAACTACTTACTGGGAAAATAATGTTGTTTTCTTTTGGTGCGGGAGGTATCTACAACCTGGGTTTAATCCCTATTTATAAGTTGATATTATTATCGTCAAGAAATAAAAAGTATCTATCAGTAATAGACTCAACTCGGTCCCACGTAACTCGGTACTATATTATTCTTTCTTCCATCGAAAGCTACGTGCCCTAAAAGTTAGCTCTGAACTTTTGATTTAAACATAAAGTTTCTGTCTGTTCGATGTATGTTGCTAGACATAATTCAGTGTTTCGAGAGTTCTCGAAGAGTATGTTGTACTTATTGTTAATAATTGACTTGGGTATTTGTAACCTCAAAGATAAACACCGGTGGTAGGATCTGTATACGTTCCACTTGTTATATTAAAATATTATGAAGAAAGTTTGTATTATACATGTTAATGTATAGATGTTCTCATACATGTTAATGTGACCAGATTCATCATCATCTGCCTAGCCTTTTCCCAACAATTGTGGAGTCAGCTTCCAGTCCAACCGGATGCAGCTGAATATCAGTATTTTACATAGAGCGATTGCTTATCTGACCTCCGCAACCCAGTTAGTACCTACTGGGTAATACGACACCCCTTGGTAAGACTGGATGTCAGGCTTTTTGGGCCACTGACTACCTGTAACGACTGTCAAAGATCTACAAATGACAGCCGGGACCAACGGCTTAACTCGAGACTCGGAGGAAACTCGGCTTAACCTAAAGATTGACCCGAAGGGCTGTTATTATTTAGCCACGAGCTCCTCAAACCAAAATGGACCAATGGTAATGTGACCAGATTATTTAGGCTAATAATGGGAAGACGCAAGCCTCGTTTTTTCCCATTTTCGTACCGGTTTAATGTCTAATCATGGATGCAGCTAAATGCTAGCCTTTAACATGAAGCCTATCTAAACTCCACAACCCAGCAGTTATTGTGTAAAGCGATACGTAGCCCCTGGTGAGACTGTCTAGACTTTCGAACTAATAATGTGTGTGTTCATAACAATTGACACTTGTATTTGCATGTAACTAAAATGCAATATTGCACTCCGCCAAGATATGCGTACATTTACTACATAATTCTTCGGGTAAAAGGCATTTCATGTTCCTGTCGTGTCAAATCGGTACGAAAATCTCGCATTTTTTAAATATTACAGCCATTATACCATTTTGTAGAAAATGCCCGCACTTTTAGTGTATAAAACGCCCGTTACGGCAAACAAAGTGCCTACCCAGCTACTCTCAGTACTCTCACCCAAGTGTAATTCCCGAGCTAGTAACACTTTTAACTAAGTACTACTTTACAATCTGTAATAATTCTCAATGGCACATTCAATGTTAGTCTAGGAATTAACGGAAATGAGTTTTTTTCGTGAAACCTCGAATTACTTTTCCAATTTGACCAAGACTATGAATAAGGTCAAGATCGTAGCTAGGAAATATGTTTCGTAGAGAGTGGATTTGTGACTTCAAAACTTGGCTCGTTGTAAAATATTCTATGATAAAACTTTGATATACTTGACCTTTTTTCCTATAACATAACATCACGCCTGTAATCCCTGAAGGGTTAGGCAGAGGTGTACCTAAATACACTGACCTGCAAAAATAAGTATCACACTTTTAAAATTGCAATAACTTTTTAAGTACACAAGATATATTTTCGAAACAAAAAGCGACTCGAAAAATAGTTTAATTTTGTCTATAGTTTCAAAGAAAGCTGGTAAAAATTGCTTTATAACGTTTTTTTATTTTAAATCTCTAACTTCTACAGTTGAGGAAAAATTTAAATTTAAAAAGTGTAGTACTTATTTTTGCAGGTCAGTGCACATTTCACCAGTTATGTTTTAAGTCCCATGTAAAAGGGGGCGAGCATATGGCCATCAACTGGGAACAAATCCAGGCTCCGTGGCTGATACTGAGAAATTTCTTCTCATCTTTTAATTCTTTAAGAACATGCAATATATCGCAGAAAATATTCTTCGACTTATAATACTAAGAACAGAAATGATCACGAGGCATCTTTCTCGTAACATAGAACGGGAACAAATTTAATTTAACAGATATTTACAAACGCATAGCAGTTGCCTGAAATCCTACTTCATGAAATTGATTCGTAGAATATAATATGAAAAGTATACAGTGTAGTTTTAAAAGTTCGCAACAAATAACTACGGCGTATTTTGTTCCATTTGCGATGTAGGCCCCTTGCAATTATGCCAATTTCGAATAAAATCACCAGGTTAAAGTTTTTTGCCTCATTTAGTTCCACCATCTGGTGTATCTATGTAAGTACCTATATTTAGTTTCCAATCATAAAGAAATTGTACCAATCTTATTCAGTTTATCTGGCATCGACCATCTTGCTCGTAGCAGAGTGCCTACTACATAATGTAAATTAACAGAGCCTTACAAACGCGTAGCAGTTGAAATCTGTTCGTGGAAAATAATACGGAAAGCACGCAGCAGTTTGAAAAGGTTCGTAGCAATCGTAGCTAAATAGCTACGGCGTAGCCGCGTAGGTTGGTCCATTTGCGATGTAGCCCGCCCGCTTTGCTACGCGTGCATTGATAATGTGTTTTGACCACACTGAACTTTGTTAGAACGTTGGCCGTTGGCCACGTCTCTTATGAATACCGAAATTACTACCCGCTACCACGTTCAGCCTTTAGCTCACTACTATTAGCCATTAATTGGTGGAAATAAGGTCAGGTGACACTGTGACAGTCAATATATTCCCTTTGTGAAATGCTGATAGTCCGTTGGTTTAACCGTCACTGGTCCCGCCAGGTGAATTACATACGAATCGCGTGAATTAAGGCAAAGCGGGGTAGTCTGAGTCCTAGCAGCGCCAAAATGATGAGCTAAATATTAGCAAGGAAAAAACTGACATGAAGATACAGTAAGCTGCAATTATAATTAACTAACGATGCAATTGTTTCCTACGGTACCCCTTTTCGTCGGTTACGACTTCAAAAAAGGAGGAGGTTCTATGTTCGAATGTATGTATTTTTTTTATTTATGTTCACGGATTTCTCCCCCATTTGTGAACCGATTCTCAAAATTAATTTTTATTTGTAAGAGAAGAGGTGGTCCCATTTAAATTTGGTGAAGATCTGATGCTGATCTTCGGAGATATACAATGGACCTCTTCAAAAATAGACGGAAAATCTGTAGTGACTGCTGCAATCGCTTGTATGTGTATTGTTTATACAACATCATGTCGTAACATAACGCCTGCATAGCAAATACTTGTATGGAATATTGCAACTAAAAATGGAAAAACAAAAAAACTTTTTTGCAAAAAATAAAACCGACTTTAAAAACACAAAAAAGTGAAAAATAACTCTAGCTTCAGAAGTCGGTGACAAAAATACTGAATCAAACTTTTTTTTACTAGATGGGTGAAGCATTTGCATTTTCAACGGGTGAAGCATTTGCGGGTATTTCCCTAAGAGCGCATTTTTTTCTGCACTGTCCCACTGCTGTGTCCTCCAATTCCTTCCCTTTCAGCCTTTTCGAACCATCCGAAATTAACCTTGGTATATTCTTTTCTTTAGCCCAATGTTTCATATCAGTCCCCGAGTATGTCTGCATGTAGCGCCACCTATCATGTTGAGCTTATACTACAACAACGACAAGAAAAGATACCGCCTACTTTTCTGTGAACCAGCAGTAGCACTGTAGCACTGTGTAGCACTGCTCGGCTTGAGACCTCCCTCTGTGATGGTTTCAAAAACTGCCAGATTATTCTTTGATACGTTTTCTTTTGTTTACGAATACTTGCCGTATTTCTAGCGTTTGTTACACATTAATTAAAAATTAATTATGACAGAGTTCCAAAATATGGCGGGTGTTTTGGAGATTAGGTGTATCGTAATTTTATCTACCTACCCACTTCTTAATCCTACCTTAGGGTAGGGTTGGTCCGGGGCTGCGGGACTATTCGAAAGAGATACCGTGGCCCCGGAATACAAAGGGCGATGAAGGAACATGGATGGGTTTTAGTCAGTAAAAGTCTGACACTCCCTCCTGCTCCGCCCAGAGCGGGAGGAGTCATTTGAGGATTTCCCATACGAAAATAAAAATAGGGTAGGGTTGGTCTTTGTCACTTATCTAAAGATGTAGGTATACGAAAGAGCAGCATAAATCTTTACAAATAAATTTATAAATATAAATAAAATAGAAGTGTCTGTTTGTAGTTTCAAAATAGCAGCATTTTACTGAATGCATTTCAAAGTATATACGGTAACAGACAGCCTTCAAACCTTCGAATTTTGTAACAAAATCAAAAATGATATATGATATTTTTATAATCATTTCACGCGGACAAAGGTCGCGGACAAAAGCTAGTAATCTATACATATAATAAAATCGTTGAGACCAAAAAGTCTGTACATTGAAGATTAAAAAAAAAACCAGCCAGGGTGACTTAAAATAAGTAACTGAACATATTAAAACCATTTTAAAATTTTTTGTTTGTTTGTTTGTTTGACCGCGCATCACGTAAAAACTACAGAACCGATATTGTTGAAATCTTCACAAATCTATTTAAATAAATTCAGAATAACATTTAGACTATAAAATATTTGGATTTTTTTGGAAAAAGGGCCCTCCCTTTTTAGGGAGGGCTAAAGTTAAAGGGGGCTAAAGTTTGTATGAAAAAAAATTTTTAGATTGTTCTAGAATCATGAAACTCAGAATAAATACTTATTAATAAAAATAAAGAAATACCTGTTTTAGCATTTTTTTAAATCTCATTCAGAGACGCAAAAAAGAGGGTTTTGTGTTTAAAATTAATAAACTTCAAACACCTATACAATCAAAACCAATGAAGTACCTTAATAGTAACCTTTTAAAGTTGCTACATATACTTCATATCTAATACAGGTAAATATAATTTCTCAGTTTTCTTGAAATTTGATTTTTGAGGTGAATACGCACAAAATAGCGGAACTTAAGAAAATCAGCTTTCCTCGGTTTAAGTAGTTGGTACGAAATGTTTGTGCGCGCATCACGTCAAAACTACTGCACAGATTTATTTAAAGGCTTTTTCAATATTTAGACTATATATTATCACGCTACTTCCTTAAGAGGGTAGGCAATTTAACATTATGTCCGTATACTTCAATTGCTTGACGTTTCAGTCATGACGTAAGTACATGAGAACGGCTATTTGTAGCGTATGTCAATGAAATAAATAGCCTAGCGGTTTCATGACCGCTCTGCAAACTACGAGGTTGCAAGTTCAAACCCCGCAACATTATTTTCACTTTTTGTGATTTGTTTAATTTTTTTTTTGATGCTGTTAGATTGCCTATATTTCTTTTTCTATTTAAATTGTTTCATTTCTATATTTCTTATTTTTTTAATATTTTTCCAAAAAGTAATAGAGAAGTATGGAAGAAGAATACAATCATGCTGCGCCGACCCCAAATAAATTGGGATAAGGGCAGGAGTATGATGATGATTTTTCCAAAAATTTGTATAGCGAGCGGAAGACTGATAAATTCACGTGTTCTTTCCGTGCAGGAACTGTGCTGTGCTATTCGCAATTATCAATAATCCATACGCAGTTTACGTAGATTATATTTACAGCTATATTGTTATTGGCCTGATTCCATGCACCTTGGTGAGAATTTAAGACCTGCTTGGACTGTCATCGAAGATCTGACGATGGAGACAAAAGTCAGTTGCAAGAGGTCCGCAACAGTTTGCAGCAGCTATATCGTTTTTGGGCTCATTTCATGGACCTTGATGAGAACTTTAAACTTAGCTAGAGTATGACTCTCATCGAAGCTCGACGATGAGGACGGAAGGCAGTTGCAAGAGGTCATCAAGAGTTTACAGCACCTATATCGTGTTTGGGCTCATTTTATGCACCTTGATGAGAACTTTCGACCTAGCTGGAGAATGACTATCATCGAGTGTCTAAGGATGATAACGTAAGGCTGTCGAGGGAAGCCCTTATTCGGAAAAAACAGAATATTTTAACGATTAATGCAAATATTTCAGAGAAATGAAATTGTTACCTACTTGAATACATACTATAATATTATAAAGCTGAAGAGTTTGTTTGGTTGGCTGAACGCGCTAATTTGAAAGTATCTATTAGTGTGGGATAGCCCATTTATCGGAGAAGGCACCAACGAATAACAACGTTACAACGTTTATAGCATCACGCTACAATCAATAGGAGCAAAGCATCAATGAAAAAAGTTGCAAAAAAAGGAAAAGAATATTCCTTTTGAAATCTTTCGTTGCGTGCGCAGCGTAAACGGTTAAAGTTACGCAACAATCGTGTATGACGGAATTGTTCCTCTTAAAAAGTTGTATAAAAAGTCCGCGATAGCATTATTATGTCATTTTTTCTATGGGTGTCTCACACTCTCTCTAACCATCTCTCTGTCTCTCTTAATATGACGCAGACGAAGTTGCGCGGGTCAGCTAGTAAATAAATAAATTCTTTAATTCACCAGAAGCAATCACATTACAATATCCATACGACTAAGAACATATAAAGCTGAATGACCCAAATCTATTCATATTTCCAACTAGGTTAATCAACTGGCATCCCACATAACGAGCACTTTAATCAAAGTTTAATCTACAAATCATATTCATAATTATGAACATACGTATATCTAGAAACTGGGATAATGACTATGATTGATAGGTAAGCTTGTCCACGGTATACCTACTTACCCGAGACGTAATAACTAATTATTCGCGATTAATGAGATGGATACAGATTAGATCGACGCGAGCTAATCGGTCGACAATTCGTCAGTAGGTATACATACCCACCTAAATAGTCTGTGTCCCATCAGTGGAACACATTATGTTCGGCGATGAAATGGGCTTTCCAATAATAAAATACGTGATTGCATAAAAAGCATCAGTGGACAATAAAAGGAACACTTTATTATATAGGGGTTTTGTTTTGGGACGAGCCCGCCTCACTATTCCCAAATCACTGTAATTCCTGAAAGCCAGAATCAACAGTGGCGACCACCAGAAAAGCGCCGAGATAATCAAGCTCGACCGCGAAGTCCCAGAGAAAGAATTTAACTGTCTTGGATCCCGCAACGAAATTAATTGGAAAAGTATAGCGAAAAATAGACTTATTTAACCTTTATAGTCCTAATAACAAGGGTTATTAGGACTATAAAGGGTAAATAAGTCTATGGTACTTCGTGGACAGATCAAGGGATCTGTCCACGAAGTAGACACAATACTTAGTTAAACAATGTCTCGAACAAATCGGTCCTTTGACAGATCATGATTTTTGTGTATTTTCTATTTCTATAGATATCTAATAGACTTGAAAAGGGCTGCTTTGCTTTTTCTTAATTCGGGCAGATCGCGCCGCTCAAAAAGTGCGCGAAAAAATAGAACGTTTGCTCCAACACGTGCTAACGCAGACGGCGCACACTTTTAGTATGCAATCTGCACTCGTTAGTGGTTCTATCTGCACTATGAAGATGTGCGTCGTGTACGTTGAGTCTACCTAAAATCCGCGACGGACTTTTTGTATGCCATGCAGACATTTTGTGCGCCGCAGACTCGATCGCACAAAAAGTCCGTCGTCTGCGCAGGCCCTTACTGTTCGTTGTGAGTTCCCGATATTTCGGCGCTGTTGCAAGCACCGTGTTCACGGATAAACTGAAGTGATTGCGGGTGTGCTTATGGGCAAACAAATCGGTCTACCCTCTTTCTTGTTCGTTTTTTGCACTCAGTACTTCTACCACTGTCACTCGTAACTCGATTCTGAGGCCCTACTCTCTAACGTTTCGTCCGTATATTCGGATCTATCCGTCTCTCTCTCTCGCAGCGTTGGAGTAGGGCCCCTCTTTCCGACACACGAAACTCACTGTGTGTGTGTCTTTGTGTCATAATATGTTATTTCACATAGGCCTGCACGGGCACATAAAAAAGGTCGAGAAAAGGTGCACGGTTCGGGTTGGTCGTTTCCTATGGAGAAGAACCGGCAAGAAACTCAATGGTTTTCTCTTCAAAATGATTTGGTTTAACAATATTATTATTTTACAGCATTAGTACTCAAGTATAGGGGGGACAGCGTAGGCCCTATAATAAGGTAGTAATAACTCTATGTCCCCATAATACACAAAAGACGTAAAACAAGATAAACGTGTAACTGAAGGTTGAAAAACAAAATTTAATATAACTATGTGGGGTTTTATCGACAGCTCATAAAAAAGATACGAGGTTCTTCAAATACTTTTTTTTGGTTGATGAGATATTTACTTCTAAAGCCGTAAAAATTGTGTTTAATTTCTAAAGCACGTAAGCGGAGGAAAATTCTGAAAAAATGTAGGTTTATAGAACGTAACAAGAACTTTCAACGAAACATGGTTTCATATTTAGCTTTTAAGCTATGGGTATTTTCGTGAAACTGAGCAGTAACTTTGTTTTTCATTAAAATACGTACGATGAAAAATAAATTTACTTCAGGTGTTGAGTATGATTGATTGACCTATGAATGAGCGTTAAAATGTTGTTAAATTGTCTGGTGCAGTACGTATGACACATTTTACAAATAGTAGTCTTACTTTGAACAGAGTTGAACGGTTACAAGCATTACTTATGGCTATTATGCATAGCATATACACTCGAGAGCAATGAATCCGGGTCACTTAAAGAATGTTAAAAATCTCGAAAACTAAAAATGATTGGTTAATGCAATAAATTGTATTTATTAGACAATGTAATACTCCTTAAATAAAAGTAAAAAAAAATATGAGTCACCATACATTTTATTAACACAAAATTACATAAAGAAAAAAACTGCTGATCTCTCCTTAAAACAAAAATAGGAAACATGAAATTTTTGAACTTTATTACGATTTTCTTGAATTTAATACTTCGTATTGCCTCCTCGTGCTTCCATTACTGCGTTTACGCGGTTTGGCATGCTGTACACCAAGTTCCTTATACGATTTTGGGGAATATTCTCCCATTCCTCTGTGAGAGCAATTTTGAGCTCACGAAGCGTGATTGGGGGAGGGTTTCGTTGTTTTACGCATCTGCCTAGCTCGTCCCAAGCATGCTCGATCGGGTTGATATCCGGGCTGCGCGCTGGCCACTCCATACGAGTAATGTTCATCTCTTGAAGGTAGTCATTCACAATCCTACCTGTATGAGGTCGGGCATTGTCATGCATAAATATAGCATCCTCACCTAAATTGACCATAAATGGACCAACGTGATCATTGAGGATTTCTTCCACATATCTTACGCTAGTTAAAGAGCCGTTTTCTATGATCACCAGCTCTGTGCGACTTTCAGAAGAAATTCCGGCCCACACAAGTACAGACCCACCACCGTAGGCTACTTTTTCTTCGATGCATGCTTGCTTGAATCTTTCCCCTGGTCTTCGATACACTCTGTGTCTTCCATCGTGCTTGTAGAGCATAAATTTTGATTCGTCGGAGAACATAACTTTTGACCAATCTTCAATACTCCAATTTACGTGGCTCTGGGCATATCTTAGTCTTGAAATACGATGCCCACGCTCCAGTTTAGGGCCGTTTGCAGGTCTAAGGGGTTTTAAGTTAGATTCAGCAAGCCGACGTCTTACTGTCCATGCACTTGGGTTACTTCCTCCGAGGCGTCGAAACTGATTTGTGAGTTCAGTTCCTGTGAGAAAGCGATTTCGAAGCATGGTGTTCACCAAGTATCGGTCTTCTCGTGCTGTGGTACACCTGGTTCTGCCCGTTCCTGGTCTGCGTAGGTTAGAACCAGTTTCTTCGTAACGTCGGAGAACTCTTTGTACTGTTGACAGCGACACACCGACAGTCCTGGCTGTATCGCGCTGACTCCGGCCGGTTTCCAGCATTGTAAGTATTCTGGTGCATTCTTCAGGCGTAAGCGACATAATTTCAGCTTGAATAATGAATATAGAGCACTATCAACATGGTTTATGTACCCACATAAATGACAGATTACAAACAAAAGCAAAACCAAATGCTGTAATTTCGTAGTTCTATCTTCGAAAGTGGCCCTTTTTCAAATTTGATTTTTTTATGATATAACTATACAATAACTAAGAAGTTTTAATACCTTCATTTAAGGAGTATTACATTGTCTATTAAATATAATTTATTGCATTAACCTAGCATTTTTAGTTTCCGAGATTTTTAGGATTCTTTAAGTGACCCGGATTCATTGCTCTCGAGTGTATTTTATCATGCTCACCAATCTACAAATAAATAAAATTGAAGTGTCTGTAATTTCAAAATAACAGGTTTTTACTGAATGCATACGAAAGAAGGTATATACGGTAGGTACTTAAAACAAAAATAGACCGAAATTTTGACAATAATTTAAATGTTAGGAGTTTGACTATAATGAAAACACGAAATTGTAGATTTTGGTTGTTTATTTCTCAGGAAGCAAATGATTCACAGCATTGGTGGGATACAGAGGTCTGACAATACCGGGCCGAAACATTCAATTTCCTGAAGTTTGATTTAACTAGCAATAGGTACAACAGCTTAGAATATATAAGTACCCAAATACAAAAACGTGGGAAAACAACGTTACATAGCTGTAGAATAGTATAATTTATTTAGTAAAGCGAGTTTTTTTCATATTTTTTTTTATAAACTACACACCTTACTAAATCACAATTTCTAATTATGTCAAAAATTATGTATCACATTTATAACATTCTGTACAAAGTAAAAAAATATTTTCATACTCCACTAGTAAGTAAAGCAGCATAGACATTTCCGACCATTATAATATTATTGCCTATGTAGAAAACGAACTTTTAGTTACACATAAATATACCGAATTCACTGAAAATGTACTATGATGAAAACAATTGAGCAGACGCAAACAGTAAGATAATCCGCTTCAATATCACACTCAACTGAACAATTTAACATGATATGCAGTAGGTAATGCTATCATCTTATTGCATCCACGGTACCACACTGGGGCTAGGCTACACGCATACTTATAAAGTTACAAATATTAAGTTACTCTTTCTATGTTTAATCTATACTTCAACTTGTTTTAAATATCATAATAAAATTGTTAAGATATAAATAACACAAAAGTTACGTTATGTGGACTTACAACCTTCATAAGGAGTGACATTATCATGTATCTTACTAAATAATAGTCCCTTAAGGTTCTGTTAACAGTTACACTATTAAATTAATCACTTTTAGCACAAATATATTCTCTTTGCATTTCATTGGCTGTGTGTTGAAGGCACATAGCTCTGCTTACACTGTTGATGTGTAAATACAAGAGAATACAGTCGTCTAAGTGATGAATGAACAACATCAACAAACGTGTCGGCAAGCTGAATCACTCTCACTCGGCCACAGCGACCACACCCAGCACCCACCCATGCGTGTCACTCATCTGACTTGATTAAAAAACATTACTTTTTTATAATTATGCAAAAACAATTATACAACTCTTCTAATTTGAACTTTTCTTTAAAAAAACTGGGAATATCAAAATGCAAATTGTGATTTGTGACAGTGATCATAGAGAAACAATTGAATATACTCTATAGGGACACTCAAATTATTACAACGTAATTTACAAATATAGTCAATCTCTAAATATTAACTAATTTATATAAACTGAATTATTTACAAAATATGAACACATCGGATGCGACGTGCCACCTCTCTTACATATTTGTAACTATTTACAATGACTATTATTATAAACATTAATTAAGAGCATTGCATTTTCGTGAGCTTGATCAAAATAATCCCTTGTTCAACTCATAAGTATAAAATGTTATAACATTACTAGGTTCATTCACATGCACATATGTGGCCAGTCACAATATTACTTCAGCTGCTTCTCAACCATTGAACAAACAGTCCTGTATACTGAAAGTGGCCGACGCTCGACTTACAGTGAACATCGATATTGTATTAGCTTTTAGAAGCCCAATAATTTGCTAGTGTTAGAGATCAGTCTTCAGACAAAGGAAACAAATCCAGTGCTTTTGTATATAATTCGTCAAATTTCGACTTTGAACTGTATATTAAATAGTTTTGAAGAAAGCATCATATTTACAAGTTCTGATTTGGACAAAAATAAAATGTATTACATAAAAGTTGTAGGAGAAAGTCGAGGCAGAGTAAAGAATTTTAGGGAATTCCATTCCATAGCATCTCAAGTAGATGTATGAGATGCAATAAGTAGCACAGCAATTACGTTACGAATGATTGAAGATAGATTTGGTTTATCCTAACATTATTCACACTTGCTTTTGATTATATTATTAACAATTAAAACAAACACTATAGTACCTCTACTATTATGTTATTATTCTAGCTTATAAACCATGTCACTTAATGAAATCTCTTAACTAATCGTCTTAATCCAATTTTTCAACTCATACAAATTTCAATTTGTACTATGAAGATGTACTAAATTGTCATGTGCAGTATTGTATAACTTAAAAAGTCAGTTTCATGCTGATCTTCTACTTAAAATATGTTTTTTTTTTGCTTCTGACCACAATTCCAATAGTTTAGAATTATGATTAAAGAATTTTTTGTATTTTTTTTTTGTTTTTTGTATTCATGTTTTGTGAATTTCACAAAGTATTTGAAAGGTTGCTTTAGGGTGCCAAATACTTTGCTAACACGGAATAGAGACTCTTGGGTAACTGGTTAAAAAAAACCTATAGATAGCATTGATGGGACTTATTCACTGTATCATTCTACCACCTAAATAAATTTAAAAACTTCGTACTGACTAAACATGAAAAATATATTATTCACCAATATATGGCACTCATTTTGAAATGACGTGTAAATTAATAAGATAGTAAAATTGATCAAATGAAAATGTTTGTACCAATTTTTTATTTGATTTTGACTTTACTATGTAAAACCCTAATTTAAAGTTTTGTGAAGCTGCCAATTAAAACATAACTATGACATAGACACTGCTGTGTTAGGTGGAATTCCCCTAAAATTCTACACAAAACTGTATGCATAGTAATGTTTACAAATAATTGCACTTTCAATTTTTGATAAATTTAAACGTAATTTAAAACTTTTTATCTTTTCATTCAGACAGATTCAATAAATAGGTTCTAAATTAATATTTATATGAATTGGTACAACAACATTGAATAGTAAAAAAACACATTTTTTGATAATTAAATAACATGCAGTTTTTAATTTTGCAATGGTTCAAATAATAAGAAAACAATAAACATTAACTTGCATTGAAATTATAAACCATATTTCATGGCATTTTCTCTCTTTTGATAATTTACATTTATGATAAACAGTTATATTTTAGAGTCGGCGCAGACGAAGCAGTAAAACTCGCTCGAGTAGTTTAAATGATAAAATACATAATCAACTAAATCGCAACCAAGATGGAGTTCAAAATAACACGAAAAAGATGATTCGTGTGTTCCGCATGCACGCGTATGCGCACTATATCTGATCAAAATGTTGACAATGTTCTAATTCAGGCGGAAAAAAATCATATCAAGTTCGCAAACACTCATACAATGGTAAGACTATTACTGCGAACCGACATTTCTTGGATTCTAATCGGAGCAGTGCGCAAAAGCTCACAAACGGGTTTAATTCACTTCGGCAGAAGCATCTTCATGACTGGTTTATGGTCGAAACAACAATCGCCAACCAAGTTAGAATATTTCAAAGACAGAATCATGTAAAAGAGATTCTCTGGATTTCCTTGTTCCACCACTGTTGGTTTTTTGTAAGAGCTTCACGACATTACTTTGTATCATGTTTGTGTGCCACCTAATGGAATATGGGCGTATCGAACTCTTGATCTCGTCTAAAGCACATTGTATCCAAGTGGTTTTGTATAAATGAACTAAATTTTATTTTCAGAAGTATAAATAGGTAAATGCTGGATATGATTCATTTTAATGCGGAACTTACATTCATGTTAATTTTACCAGATATTCTAATGCAAACAATCAAATAAAATCGTTGGAATGTCATCAAAACCTACTAAAACACATCGAAAGTGCAATTATTCTTAGACATTACAAACAGTTCATTCCCCTAATAAATTAGTCCGATAAGCGCTCGTAATAATAACATCATAGATCTACCTAATATCTCATTCTACATCAAAAGAAATCCTTCGGGTTCCACGTTCCAAGGGTTCACATCACGCCGGGTACCGACAGCAGCCGTACGGGCCGACCGGGTCGATATTTACAATTTTGACCTCACACTTTGGTACTAATCTGGACAGATCACACAAGGACGTCGCGAAGAGTTCCCGACCTACTTGTCGGCCGGCTCGGGCGGCGCGCCACCGAAGTCCAGCTGGTAGCCGCCCGCGCGCGTCATCTCCTCCATGCTGGGCTCCTTGCACTCGTGGCCCGCGTGGCCGGCCGCGCCGCAGTTCCAGCACGACAGCTTGGGCGGCGCGTACAGCACGGACACGAAGCCGGCGTAGGGCGCGGGCGCCGCGTAGGGCGGCGGCTCCCCGTTGGCGAAGGGCGGCGGCGGCTGGCGGTAGGCGGGCGGCGGCGTGGGGTAGGCGAAGGGGCGCGGGTACTGCAGGAACGGCACGGGCGGCGGCGCCGAGGGCGTGGCGCGGCGCGGCGGCGGCGCGGGCGTGTCGGGCGGTGAGGACGCGGCGCTGGAGCCGCTGTCGGACGACGAGCGCGGCGCGCAGTACGGGCCCGTCAGCCGCCGCACGCCGTTCAGCTTCTCCAGTGATCTGTATTGCTGCTGATGTACCGCGCTCAGTTCGCGTAATCGCTCGTCTCCCATATTATGACGCATCTGAAAAGATTTAATACTATTATAAGCATATCGGTCGAGAGACGTGCCTTTTGAAATCACACTGTCTGCAGTCACACGTTTGCATCGATTTTTTTTTGCCGGTACATAGGTATGTGCTTGTGTAGTTGTTTTACAAACAGTTCGGAGGGGCGACGTTTGTGATTGCGATTTACCAAGTGTGCAACCAGGTTACTTCCATGTAACTATGTTCAATCTTTAATGGGTAAAGCCATTCTGTCAATCAATGATATCGAGAACTTTTGTCCCCTTGGAATGCAGCCTGTGTAGGTACTTAATGGCTATTTTCACAGTAACGCATGATATCGCACATAAACAGGTTCAAAAGGATCGCATTGAGGTGATACAAAATTCATAAGAGTGTTATACATTTTATGTGCGACAACCTGCATTTCTATGTTTAAAAGAAACACAACATAGTGGGAACGACTCTTTGTGGATAAAGATCGCGCGGCACTGTGTGCGGCTAGACTCGCCTCTTGTGAAAACAGCATTAATGCAGGAGGCTGTTTGTGGCGAAGTAGTTCTGCTGCAAACACGGCGAAGGGGCCGCGTTGGTGCGGAGAGGGACCCACCTCGGCGACTGACAGGCCCTCGAAGTTGGCGGCGAGCTGGTGCGGCAGCGGCACGTCGGGCGGCGCGGCCGGGCCCAGCGCGGGCGGCGGCGAGCGCTCGCGCGACAGCCGGCGGCGCGAGCGCGGCGACGCGGCGCGGCTGTCGCCTGGCGACGACACCAGCGGCGACGCCGGCGCGCCGCTAGCCGCCGTGTAATTTATTACCTGCAAATATTTCAACTAAACTCAAGAGTGACTTCAACAAAAGACGTAGGCAAATGTCATAATGTAAATGTATATATTAAAACAAATACCGGCCAAGTGCGAGTCGGACTCGCACACACAAGGTTTTGTAGCACCAAACAATATAGTAAAAATTGTAACGCCCATTTATATGTAAATTTACACTTAGCAGCCCTACTATATATTTTGTTTATGTTATTAGTATGATAATGGTTAAGAAAGTTAATGCTGCAGTTCGACGACAAAGTTCCATAATTTTCTTAAAAACTAAATATCAAAGCTTATTTTTAAATCAATTTTCGTCGAAATGTTTTCACGTTCTACAAACCTACACTTTTCCAGAATTTTCCCCCACTTAAGAAATTAGAAGGGGGACACAATTTCAACGGCTTTAGAAGCAAATATCTCATCAACCATTGACTTAAGGTGAAAGCGTCAGGGTAGCCCGCGAAATACAAATTTTCTTACGTTTTTTGCAATTTGCAGGCCAGTGCTAGGGTGTATGTTGAATAAAATATTCCTCACGACTGTAAGACGTATGTAGTTACAGAATTATAATCATCAAAATCATCAATACAACCCTCCAAGCTCATACAGGTGCAAGAACGTCATTTTCAAGGTCAAAGTCATTCCTGCACCTTTAAGCGCTGTAACTACATATGCTGTGCTGTTATTATTGTAATTGCAAAAAACGTAAGAAAATTTGAATTTCGCGGGCTGGTTGGAGCATCCACCTTAAGAATACAAGTGTTTTTCTAAAACACTTTTCTTCACTCAGTATCATTAATTTTTCAATACCTGTCGATAGACACCCCACACAGATATACAGGGTGTCCCAGATGTCGACGTCAAACCGGAATCGGGTTATCGATCAAGTCATAATAGTTATCAGAAAAACTTTACTTTTAAAAATTATAGAATTAGGAAAAGTAAAGATTTGTAGCAACAGGAGTGAAAAGACCGTCACAGGGTGTAGATTTTATCGTTTTCTTTCATATTTTCACGAACGGACGGAAGGACAGACAGACAGACGGACAGGGCGAATCTATATAAGGGTTCCGTTTTAGCCATTTGGCTAAGGAACTCTAAATGCTATATAAAATCCAAGTAAGGTATTATAGTCTAAATAAGCTCATGTGAGCACATATTATGTTTAAGTAGATAGACATAATAATCGGCACACAATGCCACAATAGTGATTATTCTCCAATTTGGCTCTGATTTGCCTCTTGGTTAGGATTACGACCATGAAGTTGTACTTATCAATTGGGGTGACTATAACATTGAATGAACTAAAAATCTGCATAAATTCATCGCCAAAATTATCAATTATGTCGTCGCGGAAATCGCCAATTGGAATAACAGCCAGTGTTGATACCACAGCATTTTTCTTGTTCACTTATAGAACATACTGAATGACCTATGTATTTGTTTTTTAAAAAGGAAAAAAGCTGTACCCAAGGTGGTAGAAACATAATAAAAAGTTACAATAATTATTATGAGAGAGAAAAGTGTGGATTAGACTATTTCAGAACTAGGTCATGGGGCCTTTGAGTGTGTTTACTAGAATGATGTGTTTATATAAATAAATAATGACTATAACAATAAATTAAAATATAAATTATAATAAAATTAATTCCTTGTTTTATAATATCAGCCATAAAATCATCAGTCGTAAATTAATCTACACATTAATTCTGTTTAAAAATATCAAGTAAAAGAAGTATTATGATCTATTTACCTCAAGTGGTTGATTTATAGGTGATACTATGATGTTTGCAGGCCATGCATTGTGTCCCATGTATTCTCCCATATTGTACTGTGGCAGTGGTATGCCTGGTGGAGCGTGCGGAACATCACTCAACATAGGCACTACTCCCCCAGGCCCCGTCAGGACTGGCGGCGAACTGAGTTCAGGCACTGGGTCTGTACTTTGAGGCTGAAATTTAATGGACTTTATTTAAACATTAAATAAATTAATCATGACACATTATCCAATTCCTATTCTCTGCTGTTAGAACTAATGTAGTATGGATTTAGTTTTATTCTCCCATCATGCTCAATTAAAACAACTAGCGGATGTCACACGGTTTAAACCGCCTGTTCCCGTTCCCGTGGGAGAACGGGGATAAAATAAAGCCTATGTTACACACTGATAATGTAGCTATCCATTGCTGAAAGAATTTTTCAAATCGGTCCAGTAGTTTTTAAGTTTATTTGTTACCTACAAATCTTTCCTCTATAAAATATTAGTAAAGATGTGTGTAAAGTTTACGATTTTTTTAACATAGCTGAGTATGTAAATGTTGACATGTAGTGATAAAAATGATAAAATGCAATCATATGAAACTTGTACTGAAAGATACCATGACAGAATGTTAGTAGTTAGTTCATTGAAATTCATTATTTACATTGAGTCTTTTTAATATGAATGAACACATTCATGAGTGAACTTGTTATGATAAAGATCATTTAGCCAGAGTTTGGCTATTCCATAGTATTGGAAAGTAATAACTTTTTTAAATTTAAACTTGTCGACTCAATAGTTTGCAAGAGCACAACATACATTTCTAAAAGTTGTTATTGGTATGTGTTATGGTGAATACATTAGGATATTTCTCAACGGTGTGTTAAGCCAAGTCAGAGACCCATGGGCAGCATAAAAACTCTGATACCAGGTTAGGCACTATGATAAAGACAGAAGAAAAAATTGGAACAACTATTTGAATACTAAGAAACAAAAATATTGTATGATCATCTCTTTACTATCTTAAAAGCATGATTTTTTTGAACAAAATGAGGTCTCAACATGCCAGCATAATAAACTTTGGTCATTAGACCTTAAATAAAACCTGGGCTTTATTTGAGAAAAACTCCAATTTTAGATAATAAATAAATGCCAAAGTTGACACTATCAACATTCTCATACATAAATTCTTATTCAAACAGTAACCTTGACTATAAGGATGATATTTAGATTCCTATTTGTATATTTACACAATCTAACTATGAACACAGTTAAAAGAATTTCATGCATTAAAATTAAACAAGTTGACTTATGTTGGTCATAGAATGGCTTCTAGTTGGTGTAGTATGGTGGTGTAGGAATATGACAACACTGACCTGCACCCCAGGTGTTTTGACAAACACAATACCAGGCGGTGGCCCCAAGCTAGACAAGTTAGGCGGTGGGATTGACATGTTGGCTGTGATATTTGACTGTGTATGGCATGCACTCACTGGTACTACATTTATATGCTCTTGTGGTTCAGGAAATTGTATCCTCTGATCTTCCATTTTTAATTTGTCTAATATTTCACCAAAATGTGACTTTTGATCAAATGTAAACGCTGGATGGTGTAACGCCATCGTATACAGAAGTAGAATTTCTTCCAGGAGATCGCCGTACAAGCCTTTCAACAGGCCACTCTGCTCCAAACTGACCATGGCATTGTACAATGTGGTAGCACACGCGAAATTACACGAGCGTAACAACGACACATACAAGGCCATTTTCCGTCGCGTCCTGGGGTCTGTGTTAGCGCCTCCGATGTCTGCAGCCAGGTCTGTGGGGTTGTTGGCTCTTAGTTCGGCACCACGCAACTCCTGAAAGTCCCGCTTACCTAGCTCCTCTAGGTATGTGCCAATGAAACGCAGTTCAAATGGCAAACACATATTTAATAACGTACACATCGCGTCTATGCGTTTATAGCTTTCCAATTCTTTAAACCATGATACCACGTCCTCTTTGCAAACCATTTCCAGAACACATTGAAATTTTATGTAAAGAATCAACCGGTCCCCTGCAGCCGAAGCGCGTCCGTTGCTTATATTTTTTGGCACACGCAATTATCGTGACAATGTGATGGTTGTAAGCCAAGAATATTCGATTGTAACATTAGTAATTATAAGCTTTTTATCCGTATTTTACAAGTACAGTATATTGGTTAAGCAACTACAGGCAATGCTAGTAGTTTTGTCTCATCTATAGTTTATGGAATAGGCAAGCCAAAGACAAAAGCGTGCTTATAGACAAAGGTGCTACGTACAGAAGCAAAGAAAAGAATTAAAAAAACAACTTTGTGTCGAAGCAATAGGGTTGTATCTCAAACACATTTTATTCAATATGACAGTTGCAGAGATGGCTTTCCGTCTTTCCGTTTATGGAAAAGTTGTTTGTGAAAAGAACAAACATTGCACTATCAAAAAATAAAAAAATGATTCGATGCGACGAAAGTATCGTTTCATCGTATTTTGAATCCCAGTTTAGCATCCCACCTTCTGTTTACTTACTCGACGAATATTCTGTCCATGCTGATATATGCAAACTAATGGCAAAATTCTTACAATTTGAGGTGTCACACGACGCCAACACATCAAGCTACTACAATCTTCGGAAATTGTATAATTTTCTGGCTGTGTTTTGTCACGGAGTAAATGCCTGTGACATACGGACAAACAGACAGACAAGACGAACATAACGAATCTAAAAGGGTTCCGTGCGTTGGCGGTGCGGTGCGGCGCCGCACCGTTACTAATTCAGGCTATAGGGTGCCACACGGGGGGCGCGGCACCGAGGTAGAACGTGGTGCAGTGCGGCGCCCGCCGGAGCGGTGCTTCAACATCATCCTACATACAAATTACTAGTCTTTGTTTATAGAAACTTTTAATATTCTTTATTTTTTCGTTATTCGTTCTTGGTTCGGTGGGGCGCGGCGCCGCAACGCATCGTGTGACGTGGCATAGTGATTTGTATGTAGGATGACGTTGCGGTACCGCTCCGGCACCGCACCACACTGCCAACGCATCGTGTGGCCTCGCTCCTAATGACAAGCAAGCAAGTAAAGAATAAAAAAAGCACCCACAGACATTTACTAGCCAGTATTTTATTTATATAAGGCAATTAATGCCAGCTCCATAAAGATAAAAAAAAGTTTGTACAGTTGTACGGCTGTACACTCAGTCTTGCAAAGCGCCATCTATCTTTTTTTAGTGGAAGCTGGCCCTGAAAACACCTCGATCAACATGCCACGCACGAATAATCGAGCATTAACTTGCGGAATGTCAGATGGAAACAAAAGTCGTGCGTAAAACGTAGTGATTATAATAATAAATATTCTGTGGTCGTGGAGTCTCGCCGATGGGGAGAGCAACTGGTGGAACTAATGGCGCTAGCATCGCATGAACCAAACTTTGTCATTGGTTGAAAATCTGTCAATGTCATTTTATATTTCAAAATAGTTTGACCTCATTTCTTAGATTGGGTCTAAGCTATGGACGCGCCATCTATAATCAGCTTTGACCAGCCTTCCCCATCTCCCGAGGCCTTGAACGGAGCATAAGTATGCAAGGGAATATATTCTATTTGTTTAGAAATAATATACTACTCTGTCAAGACAGTACCGCGAAGAGATACACAAAAAGTTAGTTTATCATCCAAATTTATTGTATCACCTTCAAAGCATGCTCCTTCAGAAACGATATACTTACGCCAAAGAGATTTAAAAAGACAAGCTCGTAATATATTTGAATGTCTTTGACTTACGCCAATGAATAATCCAAATAACAAAACATTTTTTAAACGCTTTATGTGGAATTATTATAATTCTGTAACTACATAGGTACGTGTTCAGCCGCGAATCATATTCTAATCAACATACAACCTGACACTGACCTGTAAATTACAAAAAATGTAAGAAAATTTGAATTTCGCGGGTTACCCTGGAGCATCCACCTTAAGGTGGATGCTCCCAATCCCATCCCATCATCAAAATCATCAATACAACCCTCCAAGCGCATATAGGTGTAGGAATGACTTTGAACTTGAAAAAGTAAATTCATACACCTTTATGAGCTTGGGGGGTTGTATTGATGACTATAATTCTGTAACTACATACGTCTTACAGCCGCGATTCATAGTTTAATCAACATACAACCTGACACTGACCTGCAAATTGCAAAAAACGTAAAAAAAATTGAATTTCGCGGGCCACCCTGACGCATTCACCTCAATCTTATTCGCAGATGTAATGCAAACTCCGCGCCACAACGGAAAACAGTGCCAATCCAACAACAACAAAAAAAACGTAAAATTGAATTTGGAACCATAAACAAAACAAACATTCCCGATACTTTTTTGACAGAATGTATAATGCAAGAAACACGAGAATACCATCTCACACATTTCCGGAAAATATCCGAACAGCTTTCTTACTTCATAAAACGTGTTCCATACCTCGTTCTGTTGCTAGATTAAACTTACTGAGAAAAAGAGAACGAGAGATATGTATTGTATGATGAAGGAAGAAAAAGCAATAACATGATTTTCAAGATGCAATAGATATCGTTTTATTTTCTTTAGAACGCTATAAAGTTACTCGGCATTTTTTGACAAAAGGGTCGAAAAATATTACAATCACTGATTTTGCAAAGAATTTTGTGTTTATTTGGAAAATTATTACAGAGCTTAGAAAATGGCTCCTGCGGAAGATGTTGAAATGAAAAATGTGGAAAGTCCTGCAGCAGCTAGTGATCCGGAAACACCCGAAGTAAAGAAAGATGCAGATGTGCTTGCCGTTCAAGATTTGAGGGAGCACGTCAGACAAATAGATAAAGCTGTTACTTCCAAGGAACCGAGGTTTGCTATGCGTGTTTTGAGATCTATTCCTAGTACCAGAAAGAAGCTAAATGGCAACGTCTTACGTGCTATTTTCAACCAACTCTATCCGTCAAGTGCCGACAAAGAAGGATTGATTGCTTTTGTGGAGAACCCTCTGCCTGGCGCTGTCGACATCGAACCACCTCGCTCACGCAGTGCGCCCAAACAACCTGTCCCAGAAGTGGACGTTTACTTGCACCTGTTGGTGCTGCTGCGCCTACTGGACACCAACAGGTTGGAGGAAGCTACCGAATGCTCGCAGCAGCTTATGAACAAGGTTTTAGCTCAAAACAGAAGAACTCTTGATTTGATTGCTGCTAAATGCTACTTTTACCATTCAAGAGTGTTTGAACTAAATAATAAATTAGATCTTATTAGAGGACTACTTCATGCCAGACTTCGTACTTCTACTCTGCGTAACGACTATGAAGGTCAAGCAGTACTCATCAACTGTCTTCTGCGTAACTATTTGCATTATTCTTTGTATGATCAAGCAGATAAACTTGTCAGTAAATCAGTATTCCCTGAAAATGCAAGTAATAATGAGTGGGCAAGATTCTTGTATTACCTTGGAAGAATCAAGGCTGCTCGTCTGGAGTACAGTGATGCGCATAAGCACTTGGTGCAAGCTTTGAGAAAGGCTCCTCAGACTGCCGCGGTTGGTTTCCGTCAAACTGTCCAGAAGTTGGCTATTGTGGTTGAGTTACTGTTGGGAGATATTCCTGAGAGAGCTATATTTAGACAAGCTCCTTTGCGCAAAGCTTTGGCACCTTATTTCCAGCTCACCCAAGCAGTGAGACTTGGTAACTTGCAGAGATTTGGGGAAGTCCTTGAGAACTTTGGCCCTCAGTTCCGCAGTGATCACACTTTCACATTGATACTTCGCCTCAGACAGAATGTAATCAAAACTGCTATCCGCTCTATTGGCCTTTCATACTCCCGTATCTCTCCTAAAGACATTGCTCGGAAACTAGGCCTAGACTCGGCTGAAGATGCAGAATTTATTGTGGCTAAAGCTATCCGAGATGGAGTTATTGAGGCTACCCTTGATCCCGAAAAGGGATACATGAGCAACAAGGAGAGTTCCGATCTCTATTGCACTAGGGAACCACAGCTGGCTTTCCACCAGCGTATTTCATTTTGTTTGGACTTGCACAACCAAAGCGTCAAGGCTATGAGGTACCCACCAAAATCATATGGCAAGGAACTGGAGAGTGCTGAAGAGAGACGTGAGAGAGAACAACAGGATTTAGAGCTGGCCAAGGAGATGGCAGAAGAAGACGATGATGGCTTCCCTTAAATCTCTTTCCACTCATGTGTTATTTGCTAATTTTGATGCATTAGATATATAATTGTGCATTAACCCTAGTATAATAAAATTCAACTAAATGTTATTGTTAGTATTATTTTAATCATACTTTTTTAGTTCCATACATTTATTGGCCTACCCTTTCACAATTATTTTGCCACAGCAAGCAATCCAGCCAAACCCAAGATTACTGTAATATTGACAAAATCAGAAATAGTATAACTAAGGACTAGCAGGTAGTCCTAAATTCTTTCAAACACAAGACATGTAGTCTTAGATGTAGTGTGTACAAGTGTAAGGTCATAGCAGATATAGAAATAAATAAATAAAATAAAATCGACTGAATTTATGTATGTTAGTAAATATATAATATAAATAATATTGCTGGAGATTGCACACAGTGCCATCTAGTGCCACACTAAGCAATGAGGCTTGTGTCGTGGACAGATATAGTTGGTGCCAGTTAAGATCGCAAAAGCGGTCATTGACCTATCTACATTTTAAAGTTCTTATCTTTGAAATCCAAAAATAAGCCTGTTCAAGTCTTGAATCGTCATCTATCGTGATCTTCAATATTTTTTCTAATGAAAAACGATACATGGTTCGTTTGTTTTGTTTCGTAGGAAGAGATATTAGGGAAAGGGCAATGACCGCTATTGCGATCTTAACTGGCACCAACTATAGTTGATATAATGCATAGATACTTTTTTGTTTGTCAATACATACTTATTATACATATAGACTGAAACAAATGTCCATTCTTATCACACAAACATTTGCCCCTACTGGGATTCGAACCCGGGACCTTATGAATGTAAGGCAGCCTCACTACCGCTGCGCCATTCAGGTCGTCAAAAAATAGAGACTACAGTCAAATAGTTTTGTAAATAAATAGGTACATAATTAGATTCCTACATTATCCTGTATAAATAGAATTGTCATGTTATACCTGTAAGGTATTTATGCTCACTCTAATAATGGGGTCATCTGGATGTATTAGCTATAGTTGAACCCGGTAGGTGACGCTGTTGCCGACAACTAGAATTTTTCATAGCGAGGTCTGTGTAGGGCCACGTCTGCTCTCTTTTCCGATTGGTTTAAGTATTCTACTCTTTGCGTCTGCCTGCCAGGTACGTGAGTTATGATGTAAAAAAAAACAAGAATTATATTACAACTAAAGTTCCGAATCATATTGATAGATGGCGCTAGTAACTGTGTTTTATATTGCACCATGTTCTCGATGGCTAAGAGGTTGCGTCACGACAACGGCGCGGCGTACAACCGTACTACCTAGTACCTATTATATTTACCTTGAAGTTTGTTTAGATCAGTGGCTCCTAAAGTTCGTTATATTGTTAGCAGGTAACCCGTTATTATTTTTGGGGGTGCATCTTCAGCTTAACAAAGCAAATGTCACCCCACCTCTAATATTTTAACACCTCAATTAGGTTTTCTTTTCACCGTAAGTAAAATAAAAAGAAAGCTGAATAAAAATGGAAACGACCTCGGACAGGTTCTGATTTCGATAAAAAGGTTAGACACGGTTAGGAAATACAAAACATAAAATGGTTTCTTTACAATATCCTAACCGAAATCATTTCTGAACACCTACTATATTTGGTATCCTAGCAACATAAGACGTTGGCAACTGCATTGATTAAACGAACGAAAAATAAGAATATTATTAAATTTGTTGCATTGTGCAGCGGCTGTTACACTTTTCTGCGGTATAAGTGTGGGTACAGTCGGAAGATTTCAAAATGGAGTTCTCACCGGCACATATGCAGAACCTCGTCGATCTATTGAGACCACCTGAACCAGAAGTTCTACAAGGAGACGATTTGCCGTCTTCAGGTATTTTAGTTTTACTTACTTTATTTTGTTGTTGTAGTTTAGTTACTTACCTAGAGTTTAGAATACGATATCGTGCGATTTTCCACTGAAACTGGGCAGAAAATAAATAAGTAGGAACGTTGGTAATTTTAACTTCTTTGCTTCGCCTGAGAACCAAACCCGTCTTGCTCAGAAGTTACTTTTTGCTCGCTGTTTTGGTAGACTGGAAGGACAAAACGTGTTGCGCTGACCCCAAATAGAATGGGACGAGGGCATGAAGATAAAGTTTTGGTACCTAATTAGGTAGTTAAGTAGTAGATATCCATACAGAATCGGTGCAGGTTTTTCGATCAACCTAAATTGTCATTGTTGGTAGAACATGAAAATAGGCAACCAAGAAGCATTAACAACCAATAATGTTCCCACGGCTGGGACATTTGCTTTACTGTTTTGATAGCACGGTTTGACGCGCCTGTCTGGGTTTGAACCCACGACCTGCAACTTGACTTGACTGGTCACGGGGTTACCACTGGACCACCACCGCTCTCAGTAAGCTACCACCGCTCTCACTAGGCCACCACCGTTCTCACTAGGCCACCACCGCTCTCACTAGGCCACCACCGCTCTCACTAGGCCAGCACCGCTCTCACTAGGCCAGCACCGCTCGCACTAGGCCAGCACCGCTCTCACTAGGCCACCGGGACTATCCTATAAATAAGATACCTTTAGATATTTCAATATTCATATTCTTACATTATTTTTCCTAGTTTTTGATATAAGTTCAACGAGAGGTAAAATTCCACCTTCGGAAAATGCGAAGACGCCGAAAACCATTGAAGAATATGAGGAGCAGGAGGCAAAAGAGATAGAGAACTTGGGAAAGACTGGTACAGGCTTAGGAGAACTGAAGGCTCCTGAGTATACCATGAATTATCAACAGTCGGTCTCCGCTGAAGATGTGTATCTTCAGGTAACTTTTATTCAATCTAAACTAATATCATAGATATGAAAGTAACCGGATGCAGCTGAATATCTGCAGTATTTTACATGGAGCCACTAAAGCTGACGTCCACAATTCGGTTAGGTAGGTACTGAGTAATACAATACTTAATTACTTACCACTTGGTAAGTAAGACTGGTTGTAAGACCTATTTACCTAAACAATAAACAATTTAATATCTAAGTTTCATAGCAAAAACCGTCAATTAAGTATTTAAAAAACAGCCGAACAAAAATCTATGTACTTAGTTAGATAATCACATTTGTGTTTTTCATTTTACAGATTGGCCCAAAAACTCCAGGATCGGCTAGTTGCGAAAACCTAATAGTTCGAGTGAAGATGCCAGGAGATAAGAAAGAAAACGTGGATTTAGTCGTCGACACATCTACCGTGACTGTGACATCTTCGCAATATTCTTTGAAGCTACCACTTCCACACCCGGTGAACCCTGATGGATCTAGAGCAAACTGGGATGGAGACTCGGAAACATTAGTTCTCACTCTTAAGTTGGATAGGGAGTTAGATTTTGTTAATTTTTAAAGCTTGCGTAATTTATGGTTTTTATTTGGGATTTCCCGATCAGTTTCGATCTATCGGTGAATTCACATGCATGCATGCTTTTGTTTGTTTTTTTTACATGCTCCTCATTTATCGGCTTCACCTTAGTATTTATTCATTTCTAAACATGGCGCGTACTTTGGCTTTGGTTGTAGGTAATGGTTGTAATATTATTGAATAAAAAATATAAAAACATATTATCATGCATTTAACTTCTTAAAATTTTCAAGCCTACCTTTTCCGGCTATTCATAGTGTCATTGTACTCATTGTTAGTTAATTCAATTGATTCGTCTATTAGCCTTAACTGATAAACAAATCTTACAAAGGAGGCCTAGCTAGCTAATATAATCAACTTAGGTAACGTGTGATCGTCTCGGTTCACACAAGTAATCACAATGGGACCGAGTCAAGGTGTTTATTTAGTTACACTAGGCGACGCCAATGATCGAATAAAAATATTGTACGTTAAGGGTTCTTACAGACGAGCGGCGCGTTGCCAACTGCAGATAAACTGCAGCCGTCGCCACCTGTCGACGGCTGCAGTTGGCAACATGCCGCTCGTCTGTAAGAACCTTAAGATGTACATACCTAATACCTACCTTCTAGTGCCGTAGGCAGGGGTTCAACAAACACCCCATACCCCCAAATCTAGGACAAATATAAAAGAAGCCAACCTATCCAAGCACGCATAGCATGACCACCATGGAAACGGGTTTTGTCGACGGAAGAGACGACAAAATAACAGCGTAGAAAGATTTCTATCGTAAGCATAGTGATTTTAAAAATGTAGAAAAGAAATGTTTGTAATTCTTCAGTCGACAAAAGTCTACAACGTCAAGCATGACGACAATTTTTCTTTACTTGTCACACTTGGGGGGTAGAAACATTTAATCCCAACAAATGTCAAATAGTCTACATCACATCGGCCCTAAAGCCCGTTAACAAGATTCTTATTATTACTTTTCTTTGTGTATATTGACCTATTACCTAACTATATTTATTTTTAAAACATGTCGGGGTCCCCTCCTGATCAGAAGGTCCAAGTAGTAAAATGTCCAACAGCGCGAAACGTCTAATGAGCAGTAAGTCTAATTAGCAAAATGTCCACGAAGCCAAACGTCCAACTATCAGATGGTCTGTATAGCAGAACATCTGTTTAGCAAAAAGTCATTTTTAAAATGTGTACACTCATGATAGAAAGTAAAAGTCATTTGGAAATTATATTAAATTTAAACACTGGCTATCACGGTTTTTACGTTTTGTAATAAGGACTCCACAAAACCTGGTGATACTGTGGCTGAGTGTGTTTTGCCGTGACTTAGACGCCTCTCACAGACGGACTGCATCGCAGCAACCGCGCGCAGTCGATATAAGTATTCAACTGCATGCACGGTCGACTTCGTGCAGTCATGATGTCAACTTCAGGAGGTCGGCTGCAGTCGTGTGCAGATACCGCATATAGCTAGTATGCAGCCGTCGCTTCTAAATTGCCGTTTTCATCAACATTAAGTGACATCGAATTCAATGCCTAATTGCCGTTTTCATCAACATTAAGTGATACCTAATTCAACGCCTAATTGCCGTTTTCACCTACACTAGATGACACCTAACTGAATGCTTAATTCCTGTTTTCACCAACACTGAAGTGCTGGTTTACCATGTTATACTTAGAAATACCAGCTAGGAACATCTAAATTATTGAAAACAGAAGAAGATGCCATGTTTAGTCTTTTTGGTACTTAGCAAAAAAGAAAGGATAATTTAATCCCAAAAAAATCAAGAAATTAACCTTTCTTTAATAAGTAAGTAAGTAAGTAATATATTACTAGGTCACGATTTTAAAAAGCAAAGATGCAGTCTGTACGTAAATACATATGAAACCTTGACCTCTCGTTAACTCAAATAATAAAATGAACCTGGGCTAAAACTTCCGATTGAAGAATTATTATTATTGATCCATCCATTCATCATCAATCACTGTTACGAGTACCATTTTTTTTTTTTTTTTTTTACTTTTAAAACATGGGCAGAAATGGCAAACAACATATCATATTAGAACCACTGGCAAAAAGACGAAGGTTTTGGTCGATGAAGAGTCACGACGGTTTAGCTTATCCGCCTAGACTGGCCGGATTGACCGACAGGATATTATGTTATTGGGATTTTTAATCAGAAACTCATTAAGAGTCATGGATTCTGGATTTGTGTCAGGTTGACATACGCTATACCTACCCCTAGGCAAAATGTTTGTACTAAGTATAATATACCCTTCTGCCAAACCCTTGGGGGATAACAGCCGTGATGTTAAATGATAAACTCAATTAACCCATGATCTATCCACGAAGTAGACACAATAGTTAAACAATGGCGTCTCGACCAAATCGGTCATTCGACAATCGTGAAAATCTTTGTAAAAAAAATGTAAACTCTATAAAGGAGTCTTGTCTTTGATGATTGCATTTAGAATGACGACTTTGATTGTTTTGACGGTTTACAGCAGCTCTCAATAAAATTATGTAAGCGGGTATACATGCGGGTTTTTTTACACGTTTGCGCGTCAACCGTCGACGACACGCTTTCTGTCTTGTAAAGCCTGCGCTAGTTGTAACAAGCAACGCTATAGTAAAGATACCGTAGGTCATCCTGAATGAGGTGTCAAGAATAAACATAGGTATTTATCACTGCAGACAGTAATAATTATTACCTCGTGCAATAAAGATAGCATAGTTATGTCATTATTCAATGACATCTTGGTCATTAATTAATTTTGGTTTACAGACCATCATCTGGTACTTATTTCTCATAAGGAAAATAGTCTTAGGTTCCACCAAATAGGGCACGCCACAATAGTGGCGGTAAGTCCCCTCTTTGAGGAGTGGCTGGAGAGACGCCACGGCGTCCTCACCTTCCGCCTGACGCATGTTCTTACCGGACACGGTTGTTTCGGTAAGTTCCTGCACCGAATCGGGCGGGAGGAAACGCCCGGGTGCTATCACTGCGAGGATCGACCGGAGGACACGGTGGAGCACACTGTGGAGGTGTGCCCTGCTTGGGTGGAGCACCGCCGTGTCTTCGAGGTGGCGATCGGCGGCGGCGACCTCTCGCTTCCGGCCCTGGTTCGTGCCATGGTCCGGAGCGAGACGGAATGGGATGCCGTCACCTCCTTCTGCGAAGCAGTCATGCTAGCGAAGGAGGTGGCGGAACGTGAGAGGGAGATATCCTCACGTCCCGGCCGCCGCGGAAGACGCCCCGGGCGTCGGGGGCCACGTGGTGGCTTCCGGCCACCCTAGGCGCGGGCCTGTGGACGGGGAACTATGGGCTAGCTCGCCGTCCGTAGGTCTCATGACGACAGGCCGTGTCGACGGCGCGTTCGTGTTCCACGCGCGCCTCAAAGAGAGTCAGCAACTATGAAGGGGGACCCCTTCATAGTTGCTGGGCTTCACTGTTGCTGGCAAGGGCCGAAGCCTGCCGGGGCTGCGGGACTATTCGAAAGAGATACCGTGGCCCCGGAACACAAAGGGCGATGAAGGAACATGGATGGGTTTTAGTCAGTAAAAGTCTGACACTCCCTCCTGCTCCGCCCAGAGCGGGAGGAGTCATTTGATGATTTCCCATCAGAAAAAAAAAAAAAAAAAAGGTTCCACCAAATGACTGCAGTGCACATTCTAGAGGATAAGGACACTGAGATGTACTATTAGGTATCTCAGCCTAACCCTTTGGAGATTACAGTCGTGATGTTATGTATTTCAGTTACAAACTCAATGTATATGGTTCACATATTAATACTATAATGTATAATCTTAGTGACTAATGTCCGTTACATCATTTAAAAATATCCACAATTGTTCGCTCGTGGTTCGTTTCGTTTTCTGCCTTATCGACTCTCAATCACGCATCGATTTACAGCCGTTCAGCGACTTATTATTTTCAAATATAGTATAATAATAATAATATAACTTATCTCAATTTATATTATTACATACAATGAGTAAGCCCTTCACGAAGCCGTCAAACAAGCATTCTTTTTTTTTTTAATCAAGAAATTCTACTTAAAAAATATTGTTGTTTGGAAACGACTTGTTTTTTGGAGTGAAAAAACACTGTTCACGGCAAGCATCGTAACGCACCCAAAACATTGTAATGATGGATGCATTGAATAGTGAGGACATAGAGGTACAGTCGTGGTCTTTTCCGCCTGATCAGTTAAAATTTTTTTCGCTTAAATCATGCGGAGGCGCCGAGCCACTCCACCTTAAACTTTAGGCCTATTAGGAAAGCGTCAACTTTGGCGCGCAAAATAACAATAACTCTCGTTTGGCATGTGTCGCCGATCGGTATTTTTTTCATTAATTATTTATTATAAAGTCAACGGGGCGGGGATAGAGAGCGTTTCTATGTTTTAAGAGCAAGCAAAAATTAGCTTAGTGGTGATCAGGCGGGAGTGTCCTCGATAGTACATATTTAAAGAAAAGTAATAACATTTAAAACTTGCAGATAGGTATTTATAAAAATACTAGTGAAAAAGTTAGAATTTTGAATCCGTACCTACCACTAGAAGGTTCGCAGAATGGTCCAGAACAAAAAAAACAAGAACTTCTGTTAGTTTGATTCAGTATTTTTATCACCGACTTCTGAAGCTAAAGTTATTTTTCACCTTTTTGTGTTTTTGAAGTCGGTTTTATTTTTTGCAAAAAAGGGTTTTTCATTTTTCCCTTTTTAGTTGTAATATCCCATAAACATATTTGCTATGCATTTATTTTACATTGTAAACAATACATTTCATGGTAATACGCTTATCCCCAATAAACGGAACTTAACATACCTAACTGTCGATCTGTATATTAGTACACATCTCCGCACCGTACATCCCCTCATAGCATACAGGCGTGATGTTACGTTATGATGTTGTATAAACAATACACATCCAAGCGATTGCAGCAATCACGACAGACTTGCCGTCTATTTTTGATGAGTTCCATTGTATATCTCCGAAGATCTTCACCAAATTTAAATGTGACCAATAAAATGTGACCAATAATATACTCTTCCAAATAAAAAAAAAACCGGCCAAGAGCGAGTCGGACTCGCGCACCGAGGGTTCCGTACAAACTTAACTTTGCTGTTCGATCCCTAGAAACGGCTATTGCTCCAACCGAAAATAATAAGTTTGTAATAGTAAAATCGTTTTTTTTTTGTTATTAAATTACATATTTACGGTTTTGAGACTTTTCCCTTTACATGTGCTGTAAGACCTTGCTTTTTGCCAAATTTCGTGATTCTTGGTCAACGGGAACTACCATATAGGTTTTCGACCCAAAACCTATAGGGTTCTTCCGGTTGACTTAGAATTGTAAATTTTGGATAAAAGCAAGGTCTTACAGCACAAGTAAAGGGAAAAGTCCGAAAAATAAAAAAGTAGAAAATTAAGGTAAATTTTGGTACTTACAAGTTTTCGCGAAAATCTAAATTTGCCAATATCTTTTTATCATGTTGACTCAGGATCTTGATTTTTATACACCTAATAGGAACTATAGACTTCGGCATATGGTATATTTCAACTTGCTAGGTCCAACCGTTCCTGAGAAAATCGGTGGTGACAGACGGACAGACGGACAAGAAAGTGATCTTAAAAGGGTTCCGTTTTTTCCTTTCGAGGTACGGAACCCTAAAAAATAATTTTGAGAATCGGTTCACTAATGGGGGAGAAAACGGTGGCAGGTGCGGAGAAACATACATAAAAAAAATACATACAGTCGAACATAGAACCTCCTCCTTTTTGAAGTCAGTTAAAAAAGTTATTTTTTATTTTTGTCTGTCGGTTTGTTACGGCTATACTCCGAACCGGCTGGACCAATTTTGACGGGACTTTTACTGGCAGAAAGCTGCAGAGATTATTTTAGAAAAAGGATTAGGGTACCGGGCAAAAAAAATTAAAGCTCTTGAAATTGTAAACAAAATCCGATTCAAATAGGGAAGTCATACTTTTATTATAATTTCACGCGGACAAAGGTCGCGGGGCACAACTAGTATAATAATACAGGGTGTAACCAACTTCATCACGAAGCGGTTAACCAAGCATTCTGTACATCAAACTAAGTAACTTTACGCAAATATTATTGCTAGGAAACGACTTTTTTTTTTGGGGTGAAAAATCATGTTTTGTACTCTCAATGTAACGAACTCAAAACATTGTGCTGATGGATGGATTTAATAGTTCGGGGATCGTGGAGGTGTACTTGTATTTTAAAAAAAACTTGTCAAAGAGTTGGAACTTTGACCCCCAATATCTCCGTAACTAGAAGGTCCCAGGTATGGTGTAGGACAAAAAAATGATTGCAATGACGGGGACAATAAGTGCCTTTCGGCTTCGTTAAGAGGTTTTTTACACCCTTTATAGTAAATGTATATCACGCAAAGGAACAACAACGGGCAGAAACGGCAGCGAATATGCATAGGGGCACTTAGATATGTGCGCTACCGTTTCTGCCCGTTTAGCTAAGTACCCACCTCGGAAAGACTTCGTTGACTTCGGGTTATCATAAAACCTATGACCGCAGATGAAGACGTTGGTATCAGCTATCCAATACCATCGATGTCGGTGTAAAGGTCAAAGTATCTGTTTATTCCCAAAGTTACACACCGGAAGATTACACAGATATACAATGAATACAAATAAATGATGATAATAATTGTAAGTTAAGGCCAGGCAAGGCTGGCTCAACATTCTCAACCATCGTGAGTTCCGTACTTCCGTAGCTATGAGTATGGAGTCAATTATGTAGGAGACATGCTAACAATATACATAATAAGTATTACGAATTCAAAATACTAAAGTACTGTATCACTATCACTTCATATTATAAAACAAAGACCTACGCCGCGTCTGTTTGCTGTTCGCGATAAACTCAAAAACTACTGCACCGATTTTCATGCTGTTTCTACCAATTGATAGATTGGTTCTCGAGGAAGGTTTTAGTATATAATTTGTCAAGCTTTTGTATACATTGGCTAAAATATAGTTGCGGGAACGGGATCAAAATTTCATGATTACTTTTGGTCGCGAAAGATAAAATAAATTTGGAGTTCCTTCACAATTCTTGTAATATAAGATGACCATGGGTCCATGGCCAATGGTGCCTATATTATGAAGTGTAAGTACCTGTGATCCTGTGCACCCTCTAGCTAGACATACCGCCAATTTACCAAAAATAATATACACTGACCTGCAAAAATAAGTACTACACTTTTAAATTTAAATTTTTCCTAAACTATAGAAGTTAGAGATTTAAAATAAAAAAAAAAACGATATACAGCTATTTCTATCAGCTTTCTTTGAAACTATAGACAAAATTAAACAATTTTTCGAGTCCTTTTTGTTTCGAAAGTATATCTTGTGTACTTAAAAAGTTATTGCAATTTTAAAAGTGTGATACTTATTTTTGCAGGCCAGTTTAGTCTGATATGACGGGTCAAATGGATGGTTGGTAGAACCAAGTTTATTTTGCACTTACAAAAGCATTCATGAACAAAAAAATAAATATCTACACATATAAAGATAATAAAAATAATTATGTTCTTTTTATAAAGCATGCCAATCAAGTTTTACGTAGAATTAGACAATTAACTCCGTCTAACTCTATGTGCAGATGAAATTCATGAAATGCTCTCAACCGTACCCAGTTTCCTCAATTAGTCTTTCAGCAACTGGTATTATAATTATTACCGGTATGTAATTAGTATAATCTTAATAACATGTCAATATTTAATCTAAGGATCCCTGTTGAACACATTCAGCAATCGTGCATGCGTTGTCAGTATTTTTTTTTAGTATTAGGTAGCTTAGCTCCGAAACGTTTATCAAGGATCATTTATTTTGTAGTTGTTGACGCAGCGTGGTCAGTATGGAGCTATAGACTTCTGTTTATTTCAATTGAAGCGTTCGCGACGCGCGGCTGTGATTGGCACGCATTTATTAAACCATCAAAATTCTCAAGAGATTGTAATCAAACAAACATATTCTATTCCTTGTGAGAATGATTTCAGTCACCTTTGTTGAGAAGAGCAGTATCGTGTGATTAACCGTCGAAGTGTGATGTAGACAACTCTGTAGAGCAAAAATCGTATTTTTAATAGCAGTGCCGTTAATAACTTTGGAAAGTAAGTACTGAACTAGTCAATTCTTGACGTAACACTGTCCTTACCTAGTTTATTTAAAAAGAGTAGCTGTTAATTTGTCATGCGTCGTAACTTTTTTAAATTGAAATTATTTGGTTGTTATCTCAAATACAGTAATGAAAATGGCGTTTTCTTATTTTGCGATAATATTCTTTCTCACATTACACCTTTTTTTTTTTTTTCTTTTTTTTTTCGGATGGGAAATCATCAAATGACTTCTCCCGCTCTGGGCTGAGCAGGAGGGAGTGTCAGACTTTTACTGACTAAAACCCATCCATGTTCCTTCATCGCCCTTTGTGTTCCGGGGCCACGGTATCTCTTTCGAATAGTCCCGCAGCCCCGGCCTCACATTACACCTTAGTGCAAGAAGTGCACATAAAATTTAAAAAGTGACTTATTATTTAGTTGCTCAATAATTTTGATTAACGTCGGCACAATAAAACGGTCGTTGGTGCTCTACATGACAAAATCGCGCACCACATCTGAATTAAATTGGCGATAATTTATTGAAGTGCAGCAGTTCATTGCCTTTGAAATTGTTCTAATTAAAGATCATTTTGAATTAAAGTTAATGTGCAAAGAACTGTAACGTTGTGAGTGCTAGATGTTATAATGAAATTCACGGTTTAATTGATTTGGGCAAAAATTTTGCGTGTTGGAATTTTGTTGTGGTGTACCTAACTACATTACATATTGAACCATAACTTATTTAATTTTCTAGCATGTTCATACGAGGCGCACTGTGCATACAAGTTTTACTCTTATTAAATATTACTGTCGAGTTGGAAACATTCAAACCTTGGAATAACAGACGTAAGTTAATTTAATTGTTACTTAATTACTTCTTTAAATATTTAAACATCATCACTAACACTATCCTTAGCTCTTCAAACGGGATATTTCAAATGTTTAATACAAACAACATGGGAAATATCCCATTTTAAGTATTAATCCGTAGTATTTAAACATCACGGAAAAAAGATCGAAGTATGCAAGCTCGACTGCTAAGCGGTGGCGTCCTGGGTAGGTTGCGCAGAGTGTTGTTGGGTTTTTCCATTAGCAATTTCTCAGCAGTACTTAGAGCGGAGTTTGCAAAACTGGCGGTATGACACGCCTGTGCCCTGATTATGTCGGATTGCCGTCCCATCGGACTATGAGGGTGAAGGAAGGGCGAGTAGACCTAGCTGGCACGACGAGCACACTAGTGCACTATTGTATTGCCTGCATCGATATCTAGTCTCCGCTGGAATTGGTCACCATGACCGAAAACGATTAGGAGGGCTATCATGTACTAAGTATGTGTTTCAATCAATGGGACAATATCTTTGTAATCACGAAACACTTGTGAACTAAGTATATGAAGGGTGTAAAAACCTCTTAACGAAGCCGAAAGGCACTTGTTCTCCCCTTCATTGCGATCATTCTTTTGTTCTACACCATACCTTCTAGTTACGGAGATAATGGGGGTCAGAGTTACAACTTTTTGACAATTTTTTTTTTAAATTAATGTTTTTAATGTAGATTTTTCCTTTAAACACCTCCACGACCCCCATTCTAGTCAATACATCCTTCAGCACAACGTTTTGAGCGTTTTACATTGAGTTCTATCACAAAACATGATTTTTCACCCCCCAAAACAGTCGTTTCTCAGCATATTTTTTGCGTAAAGTTACTTAGTTTGATGTATAGAATGCTCGGTTGACGGTTTCGTGATGAGGTTGTTTACACCCTGTATAATAATTATTTCCTGCATCGATGGCTATTGTCCACTGAGATTGGTCGCCGAAATCCGGTCAGGTGTACTATTATTCCTGAAGTAAAGAATCAATTATTGTATAGGTTTTCTATATGAAGGTTGTTTTGTATAATTTCAGAGCTGTTCCCACCACATTTAATACCACAAAATGCATTGCACCCTCGGCGGTCGGTGGTGCGAAGAAAAATAGTGCTGTATCATAACTTTTTCCGCAGCAAAGTACGGCCCACTGCTGGGAACATGTTGTTAATGGTATGTAGGTACTCATTTATGATTAGAATGCCTAATGGAATGACTGGGATAGAATACACGTGTAACGATTGAACACGTACTTCAACAATGTTGGTAAAATTAATGATGTTAACTCAAGATTGAGCAGAATGCATAACTGCTACCTATTACGAGTAGGTACCTACAACTACTACTACGGATTGCCGATTAAATTCCTTTTTCATTACTCATACTCTGAAAGTAGGTCTGAAGTTGCCTGAGAAGCGGGTTGAAAGTAATACTTTTCAGCCCTAGGGAGAATCGTTTTCAACTGACAACTGTCAAATTAAAAAAAAAAAGTAGTTCATTTTTCTATTGAACCATGTTCCAACTTTCTATACAGCCACGATGTAAAATTGAAATAACAAAGTTAAGTATTAATTAAAGAATATATATTTTATAAGTAACTTTATTATCATTAAGTTTCAACTATTTCTTTAAAATAACATAGATTTGGGCAAAATATTTACCATTTTTTCGATGATGAAAATGAAAAATAGGTAATGGCTGAATAGCTGGCCGGCCACAGAAAAAAAAAAACAAAATAGGCGGGAAAGCGGCAACACGATCTACATTTTCTTTTCGTGTTGATTTATGTTTTTATTTTTACTTTCCTTGCATTCGTAATGAAAAGCACAGTGTTTACCTCGGGTTAAAGACCTTATTTAGTCCCTCGAACTATTAGCGCCCTCGCTGCGCTCGGGCACCAAACCCCGTCTCGGGACTAAATAAGTTACTTTCACCCCTTGGGTAACAATGCAATATTTTGAATTCCGCACCTCCGTAAACTTCGCCTATTTTATGGCATCTTTCATTACTCTTGTGGCTAATTGTTTAAACGATTTACAAAACACCGGCAAACCTCCCGCGCGACATTCAAGGATTGCTGGAGAATTTTTCTTCATATATTCCTCTATTTAATTTTATTACATCTAGTGGGTGTAAAATTTGATCGGGACTTTTAAACATGGCTATGACATTGAATAACAATTGAATTGACATAACTCTTAGAAATTGGAAATTACCACATGGAAATGACGATGAAACTGGTGTTGACAAAAAAAAATGGATTGACGAAACATTTATAAAAATAAAGAAGACATGGCATATATATGGCATATAATTATATGCCTGGATTAAAGAATATTAGGATAAGAATTTACTGATGACTTGGCTTTGGCCTTTTAATATAAATAGAAGAATACGAAAATATGACGAGGCTGAATGGTCAATAGATCGATGCCTGCCTTTATATAGGCGAAAGAAATTTAAATAAAAAATTGTTTAAACTGTACCTTACGCGATAAAAAAGAATCGAATAGAATTTTATTTTGCAAATATGGGTAAGTAATACACAATAGTTGTTATGAAATATAAAAGCTCAAAAATTTACATCATTTATGAGAAATGTACTTACATTTAACGGCCATTTTCAATAACTTACTAACAGGTAACGGAAGGTTACGGACCGTTAAACAAACATAAAAAATCTAATTAGGCCGTCAGTTAGATTATCGAAAAATATTTGACCCGTGTTTTTTCTTTTGTTACGTTAACCAAAATTGACGAAGATATGACGCTTTTAAAATTCTCAATACGTCACGCCTTGGTATAATTTTTAGCTAGTTCTGACGTCACGAGCCCCCACTCCCGAGTTTTGTTGCGTTTTATCTTTTGTCAATATTCATTGATTTACAAAAACAAATAATACTTGTTCATTAATTTCCAATACTCTAACTGACAGACTAAATAGATTCGCAATTTTTTGATACCGTCGTCATGCCTATTTAATAGACAGAATTCATTTTCAACCTCGGTGTGGCGAGTTGGTACGATTATTTTGAACTTGGAATATAGTTCCTATACCTACTCCAAGATTTAAAATGTCGTACCGGAGAATAGGAGTCAGGCAAAGATTTAAACAGAGTTCTTAAGTTTTGCGTAAAACTGGCGCCAGTTTCACCAATTCATCTGCACCAATGGGAAATGTTACACAATATTTCCGAGTATTATGTACCTACTAGTCGATATAATTGTACCTGACTACCAACTACTTAAGAGGTCTTCTCTCAAGTAGATTCATTTAACCCGATGCCCGTCTCGGTTGGCATACAAATTGGCGTTCGGGCGCCACAAGATATGCTTATTGAAACAGTCAAATCACTTAGGCCTATTTACTTGCTACTGGTCTTAGTCAATTTCTAGAATAGTTTCTGCTTATTTATTAACAATATCATCTTGAAAAAAATGTTAAATGCCTACCTAATTGCACATAACAAATTTATTTTCTTTGTGATGTCTTATATCCATAGAAACGTGAAACATTCCTCAGTTTAGCGTCCTCGTAACGTAAATAGTCCTACTACATTGAGGTAATTTTTTGTTGTATTATTTTGTCGTGTGGTTTTCAGTCGTGGCACGCAGGCGCAGCGCAGCAAGCTCAGGCCTACGCGGAGAAATGTATTTTCCTTAAACATAATGATGTCAAAGAAAATACAGTACCTCAACTCGGTACCTGTGGCCAGAATCTGTTTGTAGCCGCACAGAAAACGCCATGGTATGTTATTCATTAATATTTCCACTATTCATCATCATAACTCTCCCTGTCTCTCTCTGCCTTTTTTCCTCTATTTTTTTTTCGCTGGCCTCCATAATTGTTCAATTATCTTTTAAAAACTTAAGCCGGTTTCCTAATTTTTTTGTCTGTTATAAAAACACAAGCATTCGTTATTTACATTCTTTGGAAGACGATGACGTGAATCTTTGTTTATTTTTATTGGTTTCGATCAAATTAGGTAGGTACGGATTTTAACTGTTATTTAATTTTAGTCAGTAGGTATTATCCTTTCATTTGAGATGAAAAGCTAACGGTCGTTAGCGATTTCATAATAACGATTAAAAAATATACAGGGTGTCGTACATCAAACTAAGTAACTTTACGCAATAATGATTGCTGGCAACGACTTTTTTTTTGGGGTGAAATATTAGTACATTTTGATACAAGTGGAGAAAGTTTGTTATTGCTTTCGAGGCGAAATTTACTCCCGAGCCGTAGGCGAGGGTGTTTTTGAGCCGAGAACTGCAATAACAAATATCCACATGTATCAAACGACGTTTTTCAATACACTTTTGAAGAAATAAAATAAAAGAACGAAAAATATTTTTGTCATAATTAATAAGAAACTATGATTTTATTTTTTTCTTTTTTTTCCGCGCTTTGCTTTCGCCAGGATGAAGGAGAAGCAAAGGTATGAAGCCGCTAAACAGCCTAATATATATATATATATATTTGAATTTAGAACACAAATAAATGTTAATTTGTTTATAAAAGTAAATATTTGTTTTAAATAATCATGTTTATCTATGATATTCTATTTATAAACACAATTTGAATATTTAAAAAAATATTTAGGCGGTAAAGACGCATTATTGCTTTGCCAAAATTAAAAAAAAACATTCACCTCCGACTTAATGCATTGAACCAATTTGAACTAAGTATAGGCAGTATAGTTATAGTTATCTGTGGCAATTTTCATTCCCGCACACGTGTTGGAAAATGCAAAAAATCGCACGCGTGTGAAATACATTGCATGTTGAACCTAATCATAGTGCGTTATGAACCAGTTTTCAAGAAAGTGTATTGAAAAATATTTTTTTATCATCCATGCTGATGGATGGATTGAATAGTATGGGGGTCGTGGAGGTGTTTAAAGTAAAAATCTTACATACAAAACACATAAAAAACGTCAAAGAGTTGCAACTTTGACCCCCAATATCTCCGTAACTAGAAGGTTCCCAAGTATGGTGTAGAAGAAAAAATGATCGTAATGACGGGGAAAACAAGTGCCTTTCGGCTTCGTTAAGAGGTTTTTTACACCCTTTGTATCATTCGGTAAGCAGATGGGTGAAGGCCGATCTTAGGCGGGATCTCAGAATATTATATTTACAAAAATAATCCTCAATTTGTATAGAAAGTAGGAAATAGGAACCTAATTCATTCCATCGGTTTCTTTCTCTCAAAGATAACGCAAGTGTTGAATGCACGAAACAATGAACAACCGAATAGCGAGTACAATACAATTTACTATTCATAGTACCTATTGATATTAACACAAAGCCCTTTATATCTATTACCTAAACAATAACTCTTAATTCTATGAAAATAAGAAATAAATCAATCAATCCACGTGCTGGTAATACTATTATCTAACTACTTATATAGGTTACTATAGGCAAACACACATTTGCCTTTCGAATGCTTTGCTTTAATTAGTAACAGTCACATTCAGAACGAATTTAACTTCAGATGGCAAATTAATTAGCTAATTAAACACTTTATCCAAGAAATGTGAAACCCGTACGTAAATTTGTTTTTTATCACACACGTTGATTATGAAGTCAAGAAGATTAATCATATAACTGTTTTTTTTTTCGCTATAAAAACGTCTTATTTCCTAGTCCCGACGCTCACAGCCTACTCACGTTTGTCTTTATACTTCTGTTTTATAATAGTTGATTC
This sequence comes from Xestia rhomboidea, assembly GCA_963853795.1. Lineage (NCBI taxonomy): Eukaryota > Metazoa > Arthropoda > Insecta > Lepidoptera > Noctuidae > Xestia > Xestia rhomboidea. Next base: position 12,210,709 of record OY970764.1, read on the forward strand.
GTGAATGGGTGATTATACATAATAGTGGTTGGATTGCCCTTTAGAACGGCACAAACCTTCGAGAGTTAATTATTTGTGACTTAGGTACGATATAATTCGATCTGTCTAACTTGAAAGGAAAATTAACTGAGTTTGAGTTAACGTGAGATTCACATCGGCTTTGCAGACGTACGTGATTACATGTTATTCATGTAGTCGTGTCTAAAATTGCTTTATTAGGAGATTCTTATGCAAATAGAACACGACTAGACTGGGTTATTTGTAGGTGACGTGATTGAAATTAACGAGAAGCAGTCTAGCAGTTTATAAAAAAGATTGTAAAAACTGTACGCCACGCTTGTGCTATATTAAAAACTCAATACGTAGAAAAATTTTGTAAGGTTATCTTGTATCTGATGTGATGATTTTTATGTAATTAAGTATAGAGGTCTTACGGCCGTTTTCTAAAACTTACTTTACGTATAACTGTTAGTTAATGTGCCTACTCTCGTAGCTATTAGTTGGTATACTCGGTGTTTCTATAAACAAAGTTACCTTAAAATATCCTATCCGCGTCACCTACCTGTCACTTGATTCATAGAAAAATCAAAGAAAGCTTTTCCGTGACGTTTTGGTTCTAACCGTCCGTAAGCAAAATGCCAAACAGACAGATATAGCTACCTACCGAAACTTGCTAGTAAGTTATTGAAAATGGCCGTTAAACAAACTACGATACTGAAATAATGATGAAATATTCTGTCTACGTCTCCTTATTTAAATGTCGAAAAATTCATAATATTCGTTAAATTTTACAGGTTCTTCGCAATTAAGACATGGTTCCTCGAGTACCGAAACTTCACATACGGCGACCCCACTTACAATTTGAAGACGATTGGCCACTACACACAGATGGTATGGGCCACTAGCCATAAGGTGGGCTGCGGGGTGGCCCACTGCAAAGGGGGCCCGTGGGGCCAATTCTATAACTACGTGTGCCATTACTGTCCAGGGTGAGTACAGATTTTCTTTTTGGTAAATTAAAAGGCCTACCGAGTCAGACTGCTGTAGATTACTTCTTCGCAGAGAATGTTTGGAGTCTGGTATCCGCCTCAACAGGAAAATGATGTATCACAAATTTACGAGCCCTTGCTTGCGAATACATTTGATAAGTTTTGATGGAAGAAAACTATTCTTGCGGATTTCTATATATTTCTACATTAAAACGGACGAATGTGTACTCAATTATAATTCAATAGTCACTTTACAATAACGTTAAAAATGCTTATGCTAACGAAATTAATAAATGTGCGATGTAATCGTACAATATGAAAGGTGAAAAGAAACATTTAGTACAAGAATTCCAAAGGCTTGACTTGATTGTGGTAGCTAAAGGAAAACTGTCTGATGATGATGTTTAAACCTGTTGAGGTTTGAGTACAAACACACTATTAGAAAAGTAATGAGTATTGAGAATAGAATTGAACCCATATTAGAAAAGTAATGACTATTGAGAATAGAATTGAACCCATGGCCTGGTTACTAAGTAGCTCGCGACGTCAACGCATTCTTAACGATGATCAAATGTGTAAAAAACAAATATACATACATGAACCCTTAAAACATAACACTCCTTTTTTTGGGCAGTTGTGTAAAAACTTACTTATGTATTGCTAAAACTGTCATCTTCGGGAGAGTATGCCTATGAAAGGACAAGAATTTCAATCGCGGTGCCACACTCATTTTTATTCAATTTGTTAGTTAGTTAGTAGTTTCCTCCATACTTGGCAGGCCTGAAGATGAAGGACCTTCGTCTTTATTTCGTCTTAAAACAGTACCAATCAAGAATTGAATTCCTAAATACCATTTTTTTTAATCCTAACAATAAATAGGTACCATTGAGGGGATTTCCTGAAAAATAAAGCATACAATTCTTTTGTGCATTGCTCTCTACCTACTGGTTTATACCTACATTATTCTGTACTTAATTATGTTTAAAATAAACAGTACCTAACTTGTATCAGAGACAGTGGCTTCGTCCACTCTCAAATTCATCTACTTACCCAAAAATATTAAATTTGCGTCCATTGTTGAAAAAGTTCTTTTTTATATATCAGTCATGTAACTAACGAATTCAATATGTTTATTTTATTTTCAGTGGCAACTACCACAGCATAACACAATACCCCTATAAGCCCGGGAAGCCATGCGAGGAATGTCCTAATCACTGCTTGTCCAACGCCTTATGCTCCAACTCCTGCAATAAGATGGACTTCTACTCCAATTGTCACGATCTGGTCACCATCTCCAAAGACATTTGCCACCAAGGTGTTTGTAACGCTACCTGTAACTGCGCCACTGAGAAGATACACAGGAATTATCCCTGGAGATAATACTCCTATGTTTAGTGCAGTATCTTGCCTTAAATATAGCGCATAGAGTTTTAGAATAGTAGAGCCACTGAACTGCCTTTGTTAGTTTACACTTGTAAAAGTCGTTCTCTAAAGCATAGCGCAAACTTATAATCAGTACACACAGCATCACCTCACCTTATTTTTACAAGATGATCCCGATTCGATGCGATGTATCCCGAATCGCTCGAATTGAGACGATGTATCCCGAATCGCTCAAGTTGAGACGATCTATCCCGAATCGCTCGATTTGAGGCGATCTATCCCGAAACGCTCGAGTTGAGGTGATGCTGATCCCGTGCATTGCTTATATCTGTTGACTTTAAATCTCGAAGTGCATATAAGCACTGGATACTGTATTTCTTCTACTGCCTGTGTCGACACAAAAGTTAATTAAGTATTCACTTGTAAGAGTTGTAAGCCTTTATTATGATATTTTGTAAATAAATTTTAAAATATTCTGTTGGTTTTTCTTCCACCCAATAAATCAGATTACGTTTGTCTTCAGGGATTAAAGAAAGATCCATTGGTCTTTTAAATAATATTGGTAGGTACTTTATCTTACTTTATTTACAGTACATTGTGCATTATCAAACAAATAACGGCCTCGTCTCAGAGAGATGGTAGGTCCTCATCTACCACGCGGGCTCCATGCGGGTTGGGCTAGTAAGTAAGTGATATTTACGAACAATCATCAAGAGATTCTGGCGTTAAAGTCATCTATTCATCTGTCTGGATTTGCGATTTTCTTATGGCCTATGCGATAACCGTATCAATACTCTCTCTCTCTGTGACTCGAATATAGTAAAGCCAATCCAATCACATTTTGTTTAATTCCTAAATTACTTTATTTAAATCATTCGAATTGATTTCTGTTTTCCGGTACCTTGTTTGGGAAGAGTTCAAGGGTTCCATTCTTGCACAGCAGGTGAGTCAACAGGTGGGGTGGTTGCCGGTGCGGAACCAACCTACATGTTCCAACGTCCCTTTCTTTTGAATACAGAGTGTTTTGAAGATTATCTAATAACGGTGCGTAGGATGTTTGTTATTTTGTGTGATATGCGATTTTGGTATTGTCTAACTAAAGCACTAAGACTTTTTCTCTTGACTTTTTGTCTTGTTATACAGGCTATCATAGTTCTGGAGCCAGGAGCCAGGAGACCGCATACAGGGATGTGTGACAGTTAAAATAAAGATTTAGTATCGTAATATTATGGTATTAGCGATGTCTATCTCCTACAAGTTTTAAAATTAAGTGGGCTACGTGGCCATAAAAAAATTGTATTTCAATCCATACATAAGTAGGATCTGTATTAAATTATGTTAATGAAAAATGATGTACTTGTAGATGAGTACTTATCGTGAATTTTATTGGCATCAATTTGTATTCAGTCATGTTCCCGACTGACCGAGCAACATGTTTCCCACCCCCACCACGAGTCCGACCCAATTGTAATGCAGCGGCGGGCGCGGGTCCGGCGCGCACGCATTGTGAGCGCGCGCCCGCTCCCGCCACCACCTGCCGCCGAGCGCGACATGGTCGCCAGCCGGGCGCTGCACGCCTCATCGCCTCCCGCGCCGCGCAAGTCGCTGCGTCGCCTCGCCTCCACGAGAGGCTTCAAACCCCGCGCCGCCAACGAATATGGCTGGATACGCGTCTTCGAAGGTCTCGAACCGTTCGCCATCGATGCACCGAGTAAGCTCATCAAGGTCACTCTCAATACCACTGTCGAAGAACTAAACAAAAACCTCGGTTTCAATGATGAGCTATCGCTCTGGCTGCAAATCGGTGGAGCGAACGCAAGGCGATTGGAACAGGACGAGTTTCCTCTGCGGATTCAGGAGCAGTATCTAGCAACATGTGGGTGGAGGTCGCAGGCTCGAAGGTTGCGGTTGGCAGTGGACCCGGAGCTGCGCCACTCCTTGCGATGGTGTGCCGGCCCCGCTCCACGCACGGGAGGAGTACTGCGGTCTGGTACAGTGTATGTGCTAAAAGGACACGTTTTTCCGCAGTGGAAACCAAGACCTGCTTACGTCATAGGATCCAGGCTGCTTTCTTATGGTTAGTAACAGTTTCTCGTAAGCTTTTATATGGCAATGCCTTTGGGAGCTCTTGAATAATGTTATGAAAAACTTTTCAGGTACGACTTGGGAAATGCTGGAACTAAGTGGCGGCAGCATTGAGTTATGTCAACCCAAGGCTCAGAGACTGGTTCTCTGCGTGAAGCCGCGTTGTCAAGGCAACATTGTGTCCGGAGACAACAGCATGAATCACCTCTTCCTCGGATTCAGCACTATTTGGGAGCGAAACATGTGGTTCTGCTGGTTGAAAGAGGTACGTACTGCTAATAAGCGTGTTATATTGATAAATCCGGAGGACGCGTGTAGCAAACTAATCAGTTCGTAAAGTTTAAACATGTGTAAGTCAAGTTGGTTTACTACGGTAGTCAAGCCTCAGTTTGAGCAGTGTAATTGGAGCAAATCTTACGTACTTTAATGTTTAGTTCCGTCGCGCGCTCCACAGCGTGCAGATATGAGCTCTTAGCAGATGATTGAGGATTTGATTCCGGTACACTTCTCAGACTAACGAACCGTCAAGTTAACAGCGGTAAATTACTAGAAATTCTCCAAAGCTTATCAACTTTTTGACGTTTCAATGTGCAATTTAACGTCAATCACGTTAGGGTTGTGTAACTACAATTACATTAAACATGGTGCTGTGATATAACAAAACATGATGTTTATTTTGGTGCTATCGAAGAAATCATAACAAATTTGTTCTATTCAATAACTCCAAAGAAAAAGTTGTTTATTTGCAAATTACTTCGTAAAGTGCAATTATGACTTGTCTGAAATTATTCATGAGCATGTGGATTATTTATGAAGTTTGAGCGAAGTCACGAACATTAAGAAATTGCTATCATCTGATTAATTCTAAAGATAAGGTTTGTACACGAAAGAGAATTTGTTAGTCGTTGTGATGGAAGGTTTAAAAAGTGTGTTAATTAAAAAAAGTGTGCACTACACCCTGAAAGAAATGTCACGGTCGAGATGTGTGGCTGCGTCTGCGCCGGTGATAGTGGCGCGCGCGCACGCTGCCGCTTCACAAGTAACAAGTCACTCGCAGTGGTCGCACCAAGCTTACCTTCAGTGCACAATTCGCTTTCATTACCTGTGCTACGTAACTTATTTGTAAACAATACCGGTGTTTTTAATAGAAGTTCAATTTCAAGTAAACTATCAGTCAAATGACTTAAACCAAATCGAATACTTCTGGCGAATAATTCAATGATCTTGGCTTCTAGAAATCCATTTTAATCAAGGACAAAACGCCATTTATGCAAGCGACACCGACGTGAATGGAATAATGAACTGTACAGGAGTTATTCTGTAGTCTTTGGGAATAACAATGCTTGAAGGAGTTCGTCGGCCCCATCGTGGTTACACACCGAGACAGACGAACACTGTCTTACTGCAAGTTGCTTTTAAAATGTCATTTGATGTAGCGACAACGACAGGTTTACCACAAAACTCTTCAGTTCTATTGTTTGTGTTGTGCGTGAGTGTTAGTTGACTGTGATGGTAGAAAGAAATACAATGAAGTGCGAAGAAGAGGAGGTCGACAGTTTGGATGTGTTCACACAACCGAGCCCCGAAGACATATACCTGGACAGCTTAGAACCTAACACGTTGAGAGAAAAATGTGAACTTTCGGTTGGTTAATATTATGTTCATGCCTCGTAAACATAAACTTTCTCACAATTAGTTACTTTGTAATGTACACATACAATCACTCTTAATCGTAACTTTGTTCATTTTTTTTATCTTTATTTATGTACTTCTCATTTTCACTAACGTTACCGTAGCGTATAATTGTGGCCCGTATACAAGATATTATCATTTAAGCTGAATATTTCCTAATATCCTATATCCCAAAGACTAATTGAATCCGTAAAAAAATGCGTATCAAATCTCAGAGCAAACCTGTAACCAAATACTATATTGTTCTAGGGTACACAAAGCACGCAGCCCCCAAATGTTCTGGACCTCAGTGGCGGTGGGCGTACGTCCCTCGGCGCGGCACTGGCGCAGCATGCGTCCGGCGCGTTCACGGTACGCGTGCTGCGTCTCCGCAGCAACGCACTGCCAGCTCTGCCTGCCCAGGCCTGGACGCTGCTGGCGCTCACACACCTGGACATCAGTGATAACAGGATAACAGAACTGCCTCCAGAAATATGCCAGTTGACACAGTAAGTCTTGGTTGTTTGTCACACCTATGTTAATAACTCAGGGTGCAATCAGATCGCGGTCCATCAGCGTTGATGTTGTTGTTGATCACCTAGAGTCTGGTGGCAACCTATCTAGTTACTGTAAGAAAACCAATGCAGACCAGCAGGGCTATTACGTATCTTTCTGATACCCAGTGACTATCAAGCTTCGGTTGTACACCGAACTTTGATGACAACCGTGAATGTCATAATATTGTTATTACGTATCACACTGAGTGCAGGATATCACTTTACGGTGACTAAAAGGGTCATACATAATACGAAACTAACCTTTTGACAGTTAATTGATGGACACTGAGCCCAGTTACTATCATTTCGAGCTGTCAACAGAGATACGTAATAGCCCTACTGGCGTAAATTCTAATCACACAGCTGGATTTCGGAAGAAAAAGTATTAGAAAAAGAGAAGATATAGCATGAACTGTGCCACTGGATTCTACTTTTTATATAATGGTGATTTAAAAAAGTGTACAGCCGTTTTAAAAAATACAATTAGTTTATGTTATCGAAACAGAGCTAATAGTTATGTAACAGACTTAAACTTCAAAAAGAGAGTAGAAGTAGCGCTGTGTGATGGTAGCCTATTATGCTGCTTGCAGATAGAATCCGGAAAGTTGGCTCTCATGGTCAGATTCATCAGAACAATTATAAAAAATGCACTACACAAGATACACATACAGCAGCAAATTGACTAATCAAAAAGGTGCTGATCGATTTGCTAATGTAGAGCCCCTTAAAGTCCGCACGTTTCTTAAAGTCAGAATTATGGTGCGATATTGTGCTTCTATGCGTTCAAGAATTGCACATCAAAACAAAGAGCATTTCAGTATGACCAAACCCAGCATTCTTAGCTATCAAAAATTAAAAGAACTTCTCGAAACTGCCCATTATTTTATTATTCGCTTTTAATTGCAGTCGAACTTACCCAACCGTTCTAAAACACACGTAAAATCAAAACATCTTACCAAAATCATTCGTCTATTTAGGCTAACTTTAACTTTTCTTAAGGAAATCGTTGAAAAAGTTTGCATGTAGCGGAGATGAGAATGTTGAGGAGGATGTATGCTGTATATTAGAGGAAGTTTGAAAGTTGCGCCAGTTACAGAAACGTTGAAAGGAAATCGACTGTCTTGGTATGGGAGCATATGACGAGGAGGGACGAATCGCATATGACTTAAAGAGTGATGAATACAAATGTTGATGGATGGAAAGCGAGAGGAAGACCAAGGAAACGATGGATGGATTGTGTGAGGAATGATATAAAGGAAAAAGGTGTAAACGATTGTGTGACGGTTGACAGGGAAGAACGAAAAAAAACAACGTGTTACGCCGACCACTAGTAACATCAGACAAAGGCAAGAAGATGTACCTTTCTTTAGAAAGCGAACACAATTGATATTCAACATCAATTCTACGTCAGTTGTATACAAAAACAATACAAGGCGCATCACGCTAAACGCAATCATTTTAGATGTTGGTTGACTGAAGGTACAGTGTTCACGTTTGGCTATGCGATCATTACTAGTACCATTCAGTAACGCTCGGCTGGCGAAGCGTGGCGTTCGCGGCGCCTCTCGCATCAATCTTAGCCTTCGGCCTTTTGTTTCGATATCTCTGTACTTTAGTTCTAAAAGGGAACATCATTCACTTGATGAAATGATTCCAGAATGTTACTTACGTTCAAAGGAAAAATAAACAGTGGCCATGGCGTAATGGATTTTCTTCTAGAATTTTCCAGAAGCATTCGGTTTTGTATCTGTACTGTATACACCCAAAAATGGTAAAATGCTTTAAAAATCTTATCCAGTCCTATGCACTTCTAATTAGAATTTAATAAGTAATAGGTCAGAAATTTTTACATGCAAAACTATGTCGTGTTTTGCATTTTATATTATATCTGGTTACTTCTTGGTCATGTTTTGATATTGGACCCAAATATCGGCTCATCATCATCACCATCAGCCTATTATTGGCTCGGAGAGTAATAAATCGGCTCTAAAGTACCTACCTATACATAAGTTGATTTTATCATCGGAAATCACTATGAAGTTTCTTGTATTTGTCTTGTCCAAGCAAGCAGTCATCATATGCTACTATAAGACACGGAGTTTCCGTTGTGTGCTAATTTTTTTAAGTGAGTGCTTGCGTACGCGCAGCGCCGCGGGGCGGGGCAATCTACATCTGCTCGCCGGACCGTGCGCGTTACGTTCACTTTGCTTCGCCGTACTGCAACCCCTGTTAGCTAATCTATATGGCACACGAGTTATAACTACTTATCGATATTCGATTGTTCAGAAGAATTTTGTTTGGTTTTACCCATCTCCTCTCTTTATTTAGGATTATTTTCAGACAAGGCTATCTGCCCTGTAGGTATGAGGAATGCAGGGGTCTATGGTCAGTCAACCAATGAGGGGTCTTTGGCCAGTGGTTGATTTTTGTTAGCACCTTACTAGCTGCTACAAACTAGGTCTTACTAGTTGCTAGGTCAGAATCTCCACGAGGTCTCCTCTCCGCCTTCATTTCCTATACATATCAATTGTTCGAACTGGGCACGCTACAACTCTTGTTCCCGAAATGAGATCCATCCTAAGATTAAACAGTACTGCTGCAGTAGGTATCTACCTATTTGGATTTACACATATATCGTCATACCTATAAATAGACATCCCATAAATTAGCTGAAATAACATCTAAACAGGGAATGTCGAGGTAAGGGTAATAAAAACAGATACTTAATAACAATTATTTGATCGTATCATCCAGCGTTTGTGAGTCATTTGAAGTATTTATTCGTCCTTTACCATTTCCGTACATTCAACTGAAATAAAGATTCCGTTTATTTATGTTTTGTTGTATCTATACGCAATTAAACCTCGCTGTGGAACGACAAGAGTGCCTAATAGGTAGTTCACGTCGTGATAAGTTGTGAACATTGAACATTATCTTCAATAATAGGTACAAACACATTTCATGGAAAAGTTTTTATAAACAATTTTGTATTAACTGATTGATTGCTTGTGGTCTGACTAAATTGTTGTATGCTCATAACAAGTACGCACTATTCTATTCGAGTAGTTAATATTGATTGCGTGTATGTTTTTGTTAAAGGTTTTTTATTTAGTTAGTAGTCAGAGATTAGATACGCATACGTCTCCCCTTTGCTTGTCATGTCTCCACCACACTTCTCCATCTCAGGCTGAAATCTTGAGGGGATATTCACAAAACAATGTCGAACAACTAGCAAAGTTCATATCATTTTCTTAACAAACGAGTTGTAAACTGACCCTTCACGAAATCGTCAACCAAGCATTCTGTAAGTACATCAAACTAAGTAACTCTACGCAAAAATTCGTGCTGGAAACGATTTATTTTGGAGGGTAAAAACATGTTTTATGGTAGGACTCAATGAACGCACTCAAACCATTGTGCTTATGGATGCATTGAATAATATTTTAAGCTTTTATTTAAAAAAAACTGGTTTTCCATGTTTTTTGACCCTCAATATCTTCGTAATTAAAAGGTCCCGAGGTATGTTCCAGAACAAAAAAAAATATCACAATGACGGGGAGAAAAAGTGCATTTCTGCTTCGTTAAGGGTATTTTCACACTCATTAGACATGATAACCTGCAAAAGTGAAATACGATGTAAGGAAATCTGTATGAAGAAACATGATGAATGTTTGTTAGTTAAGGCTTGCATAGATTCATTGATAGATAGAGGCACAACAATGCTTGCATGTAACATCGATGGTGGAGTCGAGTCTAGTTGCTTCAGCCGCGTGGTCAGCGGGGCGGCGCCGGCGCACCCGCGGTCAGTCAGCGCACACACTCACCTTACGTTAGCAGCATTATTTGTTTTTATTATTTTAAAAGAATAATTAGATTTTTTCGATTACAACACGAATATTTAACGGTGCAACGTACATAGATACTTTATGATGTATCGGTGGAACAGTGAATGTGTTTTAACCTGGTTCTGTAGTTTGTTCTACAGTTACGATACGTCTTTATAATTTGATTTTACCTGATACTGGTAAGTCATTATTTTATTTAAATTATCCTGAAAATAGGAGACGGCTTTATATATTTGTCTACAACATCACTTAATGGTAATATTGACTCTAATATGCCATCTTTAATAAGAGCCAACTCTACCTCATTGATTTAAATGAGGGTACTTGCGTTTTTTCTAATAACCACATGAAGTTTCCGCAAGTGAAACCGCAATTGCTTCTTACTTATGTTTTTATGTTGACTAAGAAAAAATACTTAGAACCATAACAATACAAACTAAATGGTTCCGAGAGGCACCTTACTATCTAACGAAAATTCAAGAACCATGTTATTTTCTTCACTATAAGAATTTCACGTTACCGCTAAGTCAGAATACCGTATCATCCTTTTTATGTCGGTCAACAGTTATGAACTTGTACATAATAATTGTTTACCCAGTAATTAACACGTGTCGCTCTCGTTGCTCCATAAGTCCACATTGTCATGTCACCCAGAGATGACAATCACGGCGTGGTAATCATCTAATAAGAAATGTGTTTAAAAAGTTAAAAAGGCATGTAACTCAGACGTGTTTTTAATGATGGCTTGTGAAATAATATGTTTTTGTTATGATTATATGGGCGCACACTGAGTTTGTTGATTTTCCATGCATCAATGAGCACCTGTTTTGGGTTTAGATATTTTCTGAAATTGTACAATTTCTTCAACAAATTTCTACAAATTGTAAACCCTGAAAAGAATCGACTGGACATAAATTAAATGACTAGTTTCGGGTTCTTCCAAAGGTCTTGAGAAATTGATACTTACTTTACGTATACGTTTAATATGTAATAAACGTTTACGTACGTACGTTTAATCAATAAACAAATTACACCCTAGTAATTATTTGCCCCAAAGTAAAATGCGTTGATGTCTTTTACTGGACCCGCCCCCGTTTTGGGTCATCGACCATTTGTCATTCCATTGTAAGTCATATAATCTACAAATTATGTAGCTATGTTGGTTCGGCAATAGTTGCTGGTCAAAACAACTAGGTACCTAGCTACAATGTCGATAGTTTTCAGAAACTAAAACCATGACCGTATTATTAAAAAAAGCAAATATTCAATTAACTTTCAATACCAAGATAGATAAAGAACTTTATAATAGAGGTATTGTTTAGAGCGGTTTATAGCATACATAAAGAAGAACGTTCCAGACTGTTTCTTGATTACAATCTATTGAATATACGAGCATTTATCCATAAGAATTTTTGTTATAGGTAGTTGGTTAGCATTTGTTATATTTATAAGGAAGCCCTATTTGTTCTCATAAACATTCAACATTCTGCTTTATACCTATTAAAGTCTTGTGTTAATTCTTGAGAAATCAGTGGTTCGATAATTTTGTAAGAGGATATAGTGGAAGTCATTTGTTAAGTTAATAAATAATTATACACGCGAAACGATACTTTCCTTCCAACTACAGCTCTACTTAACAAAATTTTTAAGAATTATTAGTAAAAAAAGCTTTTAATTGCATCGGTCACGGTTGCCGAACTAGTGGGCCACACATTAACATGCGCGGTCTCAGTTAAAGAGCTGCGAAATAGTGAAAATCTATTGTTGAATCTAAATGATGCAACGATATCGTTGTTATAAGAATATTTTGTCAATGATGTTCTGACATGTCTGCTTTGTGCTCGGAGTTGTTTGGCCAAAGTTGGATATGCTAGCCACTTGAGAGCACATGAAAGAGCAGCACAGCAAAGCTCTCTTCAACTACACTAGAAACCATCGAATGTAGTCGCTGTGGCCGAAATTGGCTAGATGGCATCATCATCAAAAGAATATAGTGCCTTTTATGAAAAGATATACAATCAGAAGAGATCTTCTTTCTCGTGACACTACACGTAATCATGGTTTGCTTTATTTGATGAAGGGATCTCAATCGTAGTTTCCGAATTTTGATATTTGACCTCTTTGACCCCTAAGGCTGAAGAATAATAGACCACTGCTTTTATAAAAGTACGAGTAATATGACTCCTTGAGAATAATACGCCTGTTAGTGGAGTTTCGGAACTCCTACTAGTATTATAGAAGTACCTCCTCGAAGTTTTAGCATCCACTTTAAGATGACGTCCAAAATAATGTTTTACAGAATTCTTTCTACAATAATTAACAACATTGCTTTCTAATTAGCAATTGTTGTAATGTTTTTGTTAGATTCTCGTACAGACTTATCCTCAGTCCGTCCGTAACTTCTCGATACAATCTCTGTTACGTCGTTGGATAACAAATAGACTCGTTGTGTCGGCTCGGTATTTAGCAGTCATTTACATACCTATCTGCTAATTTGCAGGTACATTCAACTCTGTGTCTACATGCATTTTTGCACAATTAACGTACTTTATTGCATTATGCAGCTTAGTTCTGTTTGGAGTACCTAAGGTAATTTATGATACAAATATAATAAAGATCGTGCTGACCTTATTAACCAAGTAACGGGATTTAAGGCAGTTTTTCAGGATGATCGAATATGTTTAGGTGCCTTTTATTGACTATTTGGTCTCTGAGCAAATCTCCAAAATTAATGTAGTATTGGTAAGTTTATTAGTTCCCTTTTTCTTCTATTTTAAGATTAGAAGAACTCCAAGTAAGCGACAACGAACTACGATCTCTAGACTGCGCGCTCCGGCTACCCCGCCTAAGGATACTGGTCGCTACTCGGAACCTTATCACCAGCTTTGGGGTGAGTCTTTCAACTTAATATGGACTTTTGTCTTACAAAAGTTTTAAAAATCACTTAAGTACTTATTTATCTACCGTTTTACTTCTGGGCGAAGGTGTTCCTGAATATTCTTTACATACATCGATCTTTTTCTCATTTTGTAAGAATACTCATATTATGAAGTAAATGGTACTCGTACTTGGTAGGTAGTTTCAAGACTTCACGAATGTTTAGACAAGTTTGATTAGTAATTTCTTTGTACATTTGTTAGCACAAGAAACAGCTCTACAAATAACAGTGAAACTTTCCACATTTCAGTCCAGCAACAAACCACAAATGGCGCCGGACGACGAAAATAAGTCAGAATACCGCGCCCCCCTCACCACCGTGGATCTGCGACACAACAAGCTCAAAGGAAGCATCATACTTGGCAACTATGAGGTACAGAATACTACTACCTACTGCTTTATAAACATTAAGTAATATGATACGAATATACCTTGTGAAGACTGGTTGTCATACTTTCGGGCCATTGACTTCCTGTAACGACTGTCAAAGATCTACAAATGACAGCTAGGACCAACGGCTTAACGTGTTTTTCCGAGGCACGGATCAAACTCGGTATGTAATGGATACTCACCCATCCACATACCAACCTCGGCAAGCACTGCTTAACCTTGGAGATCGACCCGTGCAGCTGTTATTATTTGGCAACGAGCCCCTCTACTGTTGTATAAACATTGTAGGTGAATCAATTAGTTCGGATGTCCGTTTGTAGTCGAGGCCATGGTCAGCATACCTACCGTAGATATTATCAGTACCTTTATTTTTTACACTAAGGTTATCGAGTAGCATCTAACCTAGAAAAACACCTCGTGCTAAATATTGATCAGATTCTCAAACACACACGCTAAAACGGTTTCTACTCATGAATTATGAGCATGAGCGTAATCATTGTAATTCAATAATCGGTAACAAAAACGATTTCAGATTATGAAATCGTAACAATCTTCAGTATAAATAACATCATTTTCATAATAGAGTTTCTATCAGCTGCTGATATGTAATTATGCGTTATATTATGTTTGACGTTTTAAATCCTTTACTATTAGTTACTAGCAGTAGAGTTGTAAATTGGCTCTTGTAATAAAGTTCCTGCCTCTTCAATTACCTCCTTCCCAATCCTTGTGACCGTTTCGGTCATGATGGCCAATCTAGGCAGACACAGAGCACCGTAGAGGGAGTTATCGTAGAGCACAGGTTCACTTTCTCTTCCCTCTTTCTCTTCGACCGGACCGGAGAGACTAGGTGCACGACCAACTTACCACAGCTACTCAATAGTAAAGGTGACATAGGCTATTTTTAAATTATTATTTATTATCATTTGTATTTTTCCAGCACCTTGTATCCTTGGACCTGTCTCACAACAGCGTGGAAGTGCTGGTTGTATCAGCGTTGCGCGGGCTCCGCGAGCTGTACGCGTCACACAACACGTTGCAGCATCTCGCGTTGCACGGCGCCATGCTGAAGACTTTGCGAACACCACATAACCGTAAGTTATGAGTTGTTAATTTGTAAAAATAAAAACTGTATTTTCTCTTAAACAGTACAACATTATTCTGACGTTCAAAATAATCCGATCATTCTTCTTTTCTTTTCAGAACTA
Organism: Xestia rhomboidea; assembly: GCA_963853795.1. Taxonomy (NCBI): domain Eukaryota; kingdom Metazoa; phylum Arthropoda; class Insecta; order Lepidoptera; family Noctuidae; genus Xestia; species Xestia rhomboidea. Next base: position 12,225,774 of record OY970764.1, read on the forward strand.
GAAACCCTAACAACAACAGTACCACCGATCAACCTAGTCGAAATCGACGTGTCCCACAACAAGCTGACGTCACTACCGCAGTGGCTCAGCGGCTGCTCCGACCTCACCAAGCTGCATGCCAGCAACAACCAGCTCACTTCTCTGCCGGAGCACCTGTTCTGCAGCGAACTGTCCAGTCTCAGCAGCCTACACCTCGCACACAACAAAATATCTAGCATACCTTCCATGCCAAGACTGAGGTCACCGTTACGAGAACTACTCCTTCACGACAACTGCATACAGTCCTTACCAGAAAACTTCTTCTCGGCGTGTGACAGAATGTGCGTTTTAAATCTCACAAACAACCGGCTAAGCCGCCTACCCCACGCAAGAGGACCGTCCTCACATTGTCTAGAACGACTTTACTTAACTGCAAACTGTCTCACCGATGAAGTAGCAGATGTTATCATAGCCTTCAGAGGATTAAAGATATTGCACATTGCCTACAACTGTTTGACGATCCTACCAGAAACATGCATCAACTTTTGGCCAGATATCGAAGAGCTTGTTCTATCAGGGAACTGCCTGGCGAGACTTCCTGAAAACTTACCACAGCTGAACAATATTAAAGTAGTAAGAGCTCACTCGAACAGATTACGCTCTGTTCCAATGTTTGCTTGCAGTGCTTCTGTAAAAATATTAGATTTTGCCCACAACGAACTTGATAGTATAGATTTACGACTTCTTGCCCCAAAACAGTTAAAGTTTTTAGATATATCATGTAACAAGAAGTTGCAAGTGGATCCATCGCAGTTTAGTGCTTACCGGTGTCAACGTCCTCTTAGTTTAGTCGACGTCACCGGACGACATTCTTTACCTTGGACGCAAAAAAGTGGTTACCACGAAGAGTTAAATGGTGCTGCACCTTGGACCACAGGTTTTTCTGAATGCCCAAATAAATCGTTACAATTATGTTGTGCCCAAATTCGTCTTCCAGCCTTCTGCAATAGGGAAGGTTTGTTTGCTATTATTGATGGTGAAACCGATATCGAAGTGCCAAAGATTTTACAAACTTGCATACCCGGACTCGTGCTTGAGGAGAAATCCATTAAAGAGACTGTAAACGAGTACATGAAATATGTTGTGTTATCCGCTCACAGGGAATTGAAAGAAAAAGGGCAGAAGAAAGGTGCCTGTTTAATTATGTGTCACTTATCGCCCATAACTGCGCAAGAAAACGGATTTGGTCACACAGCCCGGAAGTATAGCCTGAGACTTGCCAATGTAGGGGATACTAAAGCGGTCCTAAGCAGACGAAATGGACCTCTCAGTTTGGGTATAGAAAATAACAAACGACTAGGATACTCGACAAGGTACCCTAATACGGTGCCAGATCCTGACGTCATACAAACTGTTATAAAAGAAGACGACGAGTTCTTAATATTAGGGAATGGTAAATTTTGGAATGCTGTCAGTATGGAAACCGCCGTGTCTGAAGTTCGAGCCGAACGTAATCCTGTTCTAGCAGCCAAAAGATTACAGGATCTGGCACAAAGCTACGGCGTTGAGGACTGCATATCCGTGTTAATTATTCGCTTCGATGCTGCTCGCTCGGATGTCGACTTGCTAATGCGAGAGCTGCGGCAGACGATAAACAGTAACAAGTCAGTTTGCCGATCGGATTGTTGCTGCTCACGTTTGGAACCGTGTTGTCACTCGGTGACGCCACCGAAGCCGAGTAGTGACCGATCATCCCCGAGCGGTCAGAGTGACCGTCCTCCTAGTGAAGCAGTCAGTCACCAACATTACGCCAGCGTACGATCCCAAGCCAAAGCATCCGAACGCAGAAGTTGTCGGGGAGGCGTCGCTCGAGCCATACGTGTGCGAGTCGAAGAAGACAAGGAAGACGACCACAGGCAGGACGATGGATCCAACCCCGAGGAACAATTTAAATGCTGGGAGTACATGCTTGAGCAAAACACACAGATGTTATTTGACAAGGAATTGGATAACCTGTCGAAAGGTATCAAGTCGAATGTTAGTAGCCTTAGGAACTTGAAAGGTTTGTCAGGAAGTAGTCCGCAGTTACATTTAACTGGGAAGCAATCAAAAGGTGTGCCGTTCTTGTCAAAGCATTTTGGTAGCGCAAGATCGTTTGGCACCGCACTGAAGCCAGATTTTCGATTCGGTTCAGGAAGGCTACCGAACGGGGGTCCAAACGCTGCATATTTCGGGTCACTACAGCGGCTGATGCCTTATCATCTGGAATACGACTTTGCTGTGATACAGGAGAAATCAACACAAGACTCCTTAGACCTCGAGGGTCGCATGCAACAGTACTGGGGAGTGGCCACAACGGAGCTGTAAATAGTATATAGTAGACCATAGGTACTGATAGTTCTTAAGTTGTAAATAAAACTTTATTGTAATTACATGTACAATTATTTATATAGATACCATTCATCTGTCGACTAGATTTTTTGCACAAAGTATTATAATCACTATGGACTTGCCTATATTAGTTATTATTACTTATATTACATTAATTCTATGTACAATATTGTGATAATTTCTGTCGAATGTTAAATAAATAAATATTGCGTTACATCTACGTAAATCATATTTCCTTTGTATCATTATTATAATAATGTACATATAATATAATTGGTACTCTTACATCATAACATGTATTAATGACTCTATACTCATATTTTATTTACAACAATGTACCTTGCAGTATAAGGCGTTAAATCGTTATCTTGTGCTCGTACATTATGTACACATATTTATATTTATTATATTACAATTCTAAACGAACGGCACAATCACGAATATACACATAACAAAACAGCAATGTAGGAATCTTACCTCAGTATAAATGTGGGTAAGTACAAGGAGTAACTTCAAGATGAGTGACAAACATATCCGAGGGTTTATTGTATACAGCGTCAATGTAAGTATCTTATCTTATATATACAAAATTGCAAGTCTTGTGAAACATCGAACTACGACGATTACACTCACATCAATGTGCAGCCACCACCACCACAATAAAGTCATTCAAGGTCAGTGCATTTCAGTGTTCCCTGCTCAAGCGACGTCACATTAGCAGTCTTTAAGCTGACTGGGAATGTGGTGTTCTGCGTTAAAGTTGCAGCACATCAATCTTTCACTAACTTTCATAAACGTCCTGTGCGTGGAAATGTTCAGTGTAGTGCAGTCACAGCTCGCGCTTGACCACCAGCTCGAGTGGCTGCTGCGCGAGCAAGTGCGGGTAGAGGGCGTGGGGTGCGGGGGGCGGCGGCGGGGGCGCGGGCGGGGTGGGCTGCGCGTGCGCCGGCGGCGGCCGCCGCTAGGGAAAGGCGCGTGGCGAGTAGTGGTGCGCCTCGCCCAGCCACGAGTCCGGCGACGGCGGGAAGTCCGGGTACCCACCCGCCGCCGGAGACGATGAGCTGCTGAGGTCGGACGCACCACCCGCGCCACCTGCCCCGCCTATGCCAGCACCACTCATTGCTTGACCTGATAAATATCAAACTTTTTGTCAGTTTGGATTCAGGAGAGCTACACTGACATAAAAACTACAATAAGATTCGACAAATGATAGTGAAAATATATTTAATATTGACAAGAACGCTTATCGATCGTAAATGTACTTGAATCAGAAAAACGCCACGCACTATTGGCACACTGCGGTCTGCAGGGTGCGTAACGGCGGCTACGTACGAGCATGGTTCACCCGCGTAGCAGTGACTTGACAACCATCCTGGTATGAAAACCTTCTTAATAGTTACATAATATAATGTGACTTACCTTTTTTACTATTAACAAAATGGTCAGGCGGGTATTGGTAGTGAAGAAGTGACGGCGCGTACGAACATACGTACGGTGGCGCAGCGAGCGGCGTAGCAGCGTAGCGAGCTCCTACACCCACTGGCAGGGAAACGTCCCTAATAGTTGCTATGCCATCACGTCAGTAACTTACCTATATTGGTGTAAACCAGATGGTCAGGCGGGTAGTGGTAGTGCGGGTGTGGTGGAGAATGCGCGCGCAGGTAGGGCGGCGTAGCAGCGTAGCGAGCCCCCCCTGCCGCCGCACCCCCGCCGGCAGGAGAGCCCTCTTCGCCTCCCAGGGCTACAGTGCTGTAGCTGTCGTTGCTTAGCTCTGAAATTACATTACAATTGATGTAGGTAGTCCTTTAAACAGGCTGAAATGTCGTCAATTCAATTTTTGTTCATAAAACTGCATTTCAAAGGAATTTGTACACACCAGTGTAGGTAGCCTTCCAGCAGCTACACAATAGTATTTAATTCATAAGATGGAGTCAGTCACACATGTGACAGCTCTCTTTATTTAATTTTGAATTTTCCGATTTATTTTGGATCCACCAAAAATTTAATTTATGGTGGACGATCCATAAAATAAATATTGTAAGGAGGTACTAAAATCAATACGAAAACAATATATTTACCGTGATGACTAAACGAGTCCAAGTCAATCTTGAGCTCGTCCTTATCCAGCAGCCTGTCGTGTCGAGGTGAGCCGCTTCCACTCTTCATAGATCTAAAGTATTGCGACCAGCGCGTGCGTCCCGCGTCTTTCTTTAGCCTCTTCTCTTTTGCTCGTCTGTTGGGTGAAAATAGTTAACCGACTAATTAGACTTTTATTATAAAGAATCGATCAGATTAAATTGCAACAAAGTCTAAAACAAATGTCGTCAGCGATAACCATACCCTATGCAAAAACGAACCAAGCAAGTGGAAGATTTCCTGGAACAAAACTTCAACGGAAACATTACTACATGTCTACAGCCCTGTATAGTTTTCAACGAACGCCTCGGGAATTTCGAATGATGGCTGAACTGTAACTGTGACAGCAGACTAGTACTTTTTTCCAATAACGCTAATTAACTTGATTTAACAAAACAGTTGGAATTTAATTTATGAAGACCACTTTGTACAATCCTTTAAAATTTGAACTGGCCGAAGTTGTCAAAAATTAAAAAGTAAAGCCATTTAAAAAAAAAACGACAACTAGAAGAAAAAACCTTAATGGCATCTACAGATTTTTTTGCTAGAAAGTGGCCAGCACCATCAACACGCTCAACAACTTAAATAACCTTTTTAATTCTTAAAACAAACATTTACAAGGATTTTTTAGCGCGTGACCAGAATCAGAACTAATGGTCGACATTTTGTTTTTCTAAAGCATTTTTAACAAAATTATTTCAAATAATGTTTGATTACCTCCTTCCTTTATATTATAAGAGTTCAATAAGTTATGACATTTAATGTATATTTTTTTCCCTAGGCTTTGATTGAACTCTATGCAAAAACGACCGAAGCACGCCTTCATAAATAGCTTTCCCCGAACAATGGATTCACAGCACAAACTGCAACCCTGTTTACTTTCAACGATAACCACTTCGAATAATGACTGAACTTTGATTTAATAACGCAAACTCGTTATAACGCTTCGATTACTTTCGATTTAAACAAATAATAATATATTCGATGTATAAACAAAACACCCTCATCGCATGTTTTGCGTGTGTTGTTATTAGTGACGCGGCGGGGCGCCGGCTTTCAACAAAGAGCTTGATTAATTAAAGTACCTCCGCCCAGTCCTCTGGGAGGGAAGCGCGTGCTGCGATGTACCTCATGCGGATTATTGATACATTGTCCCGAATTGCCTTCTTCGTAATTTGTATAAGTTGATGGTCCAATCTGAATAAGTCGCCCCTGAATTTAGCGTTAATTTTGTTTTAAAAGAATTTTAAATCGACTTAGTCCAATGTACACAAATCTGTGTTTAGATTTAATACATTTTTGTGTAAGAATCTACAAATTGTCTACTGTGAAACATGACACTTTTGATAAAGAAATAATAACTTCTCGCTAAACCTCATTGGACCTTACTTATTATAACGTACCTAAGCTGGCCGAAGTTGACCAAAAGATCCGCAAACAGCCATTTGTTAAAAAAAAAAACAACAAAAAAGAAAAAAATATAACCGGCATACCCGCTCGGCATACAAAGATTTTTTCCAAGAAAATTTGCCAGCACTAGATGTCAATATTTTCAATTAAAACCTTGAAAATTGTAAACTTTTTTATTGTTACATCAAATTTATAAGAAATCTTTTAATCAGGTGGAATTTTAATATCAGATTTAACGATTATTGAAATCATTTTTTTTAGGAAAATTATTGTACTGGCATAGAACGGATTTTTCTGCGTGGGTCTGATAATCTGATGGAAAACGCATGTTAACAAAGTAACGCGACACTATTTAAAAAGGAGTTTTTTACAAAAGGAACGCCAATAAAATATGAAACACTAACAACATGTTTAACGTGACCAAGTACTGTATTGTAGTTATATCGAGCACAAAAAGTAAAGAAGTCGAGCATTGTGATATCGCGTTCACGTTTACGAGGCGAGGCCGATGTGCAGGGCGTGACTGCTGCCGTGACTGCGACCAGTCGCGCGCGACACAACATAGTTCCGCGACTGTGATCCCAAGTCCCAAACATACCAACAAACAAGTAGATACACAATACGCAAATATCTGAAGGACGTGCTATTGTAAGAACACCTTTGTAATAGGACACGTCAGAATTAGTGGATAAGTCGGCCTCGATTGTCATGAAAATGACCGCGGATACGGTCTATGCTCGTGTTGTCAGAATCCTGAAAATTGTCCTGAAATCTGCTGTCTGCTGTTAGGTTGCAAAAGTCAAAGTCCTCCCAGTTCGGTGAAAAAAAATCCTACGATGATGAAGGAGGATTGATAGGAATAAAATAATGGTTGTAAAAATTGCCTTAATGAAGCCGAAAGGCCCAAGCGAAAGGAAAAAGGTTCTCCCCGTCATTGCGATACTTTTTTTTGTTTTGGACCAGACCTGGGAACCCTTAGTTAGTTATATTGGAGTTCCAACTTTTGTTCAAAGTTTTTAATGTTTAACTTTATTTTAAATAGACCCATGACCTCTGTACATTGTCACACCATACCGTGAACCGCGATTTTTCACCCCGAAAAAAGATGTCTTTTCCCAGCAATAAATTTTGCGTAAAGTTACCTTTTTTGATGTACAGAATTCTTGGTTGACGGCTTGGTGCAGGGTCCGTTTACACCTTATATTAATCAAATTCTTTGTACTACCTAGTTACTATATTAAAGTAAATATGTATTTGCAATCCATTTGGAACTTTCGAATTTGTAGGTCAACTAGAATAAAGTTACAAGCCTGACTTCAAAGCAAGCAAGCGTCTCGCCTATTGTTATATGGACAGGAGAATAATGATGATTGTGACACAAGACGTCCTCCGTCCCGCAACCAAGTTAATTATCCTAATAGTAGAATGACAGCCATATTAAGAATCATATAAGTACAAATAAACAGCCATCAATATCGTTGTTTTAATTTCCTAGCACTAAAAATAAGTAACGCAGTTTCACGTTACATAAATTTTACTGAACATTTTAATGTTTAGCTCTGCGAGGCCATAAAAGCTCTAATCTCTCTTTACGTCTTGTTAATTCACTTGACCATTTCAAAATCATTTCGTTAACTCGAACAACTCGGAACGTACTCCTGCGCAACTAACATTGATTACAGATATCGAATGTTTCGGTATTCGGTACGGTTAAAGAGGCGTTACTTAGGTTTGCATGTCTAATTTTTCGACGTCGTAAAGAAATAAATGCCAGTTACGGCGAATTTAAAACGGTTTATAGTGCCACCAAGTCATTTTAATCTTATTAGAATGGTGGATTGTTAAAGTAGCATTCTTGTCTTCAGCAGCCTGTACCCTTCCCGTTTTACATTTATCTAAAATGAAGTGATATTATAATTTTACGACAGTAGTTTATCTTTAATAGAAGAAGTACTCATCCATTTTAGGCCTACATTTCGTATCCACTATGATATTCCTTAATCGATCAGTTTTCACATCATTCTCTTTCATAAAAAAACATCTTTCCTCCTCTTTCCCAACAACAAGAAAAAACAATTGCAAACCGACTGACCTGTTCTGAAACCAGACTTGCACTACCCTCATGTCCAGCCCGGTATCATGAGCCAGCTGTTCCCTGACATGCCGCGCCGGCTTCGGACTACTGCTGTACGCGTTCTTCAGGGTCTCAAGCTGCTTGGCCGTGATCGTGGTCCGCGGCCTCTTGCTCGCAGCGTCGCCGTCTAAGGAACCCTCGCCGCCTGGACATTGCACATTAGAAGTGATTTTGATGTAGATTTTGCCATTTTCTTTTCCTAGGGAGTGAATAATTGAGTGTAGAAGCCTGGTTTTGTTACAGAGATATTGAAGTTATTGGTATGTTTTGGTTATGGATGTGTAAAAATGGAGTAAGAGAAAAATATTTCGCTATTTAGGGTAACAAGCGCTATGCTGACATGCTGCTTTCATAAAATATAACAAAATTATGAAAAAAAATTGAGAAAGGGAATTTGTAGCAGGTAGGACCTAAAAATAAGGTTAACAACTCACCTTTCGCTCTCGCGGCTTCATAGTCAGGTTTACAGACAAGCTTCCCATCCTCCATGAGGTAGAACTCGTCGCCGGTGTTCAGCGTCCTTGCGCACGCGGCACAGGCGAAGCAGCGGAGGTGGTAGACGTGCGACTGCGCGCGACGCACCACTTGCGTGGGGGGGATGCCCTGCCCGCAGCCAGCGCACTTGGTGCCGAACCGCCTGGGGCAACAGCCGCAATCACAACAACATTATCAACGTGACAGACGCTATTACATGCGCAAATCTACTACATGGCTTCAATGGCATAGTTGAGATTGGTCATCATAAGATTTAGAGGTCATAAGAACAGAATTTGTGATTCTTCACTGTATTTGCTGGACGCATACAACACGTCAGTGCATTAACAGTCTGCTTGTAAGCGTAGAAGCATATTTTGGCTAACTTGTAAATGCAAATAAAGAATTTCAAACGCCAAAGCACCATTGGGCTAACTTTAGCGAACACATAATAACTTGTGGGAGTAAATTAATAATGCCAGTAAATTATAAAAGGTGTAAATAGACTCTTATCGCCCAGTAAAAGAGGCTTACTTGAAGAAGTCATCGGTGCAGTAGAGCTGGTTGTTTCTCGCGAAGCACTTGCCGGAGAGCATGGCGCGGCACTCGACACAGCGCAGGCAGCCGGCGTGCCACGTGCGGTCCGACACTTTCAGCACGTAGCGGTCCACGATCATCTCGTGACAGCCGCCGCATTTCGGGATACTGGCTGCAACATACAAAGAGTTGTTAAACGTTGACAAAAGGAAAATTTTCCCGTGATAGTGATTGCTAGAATTACCCTACAAAACTCATAATTTCAGCCATTAATTGTCTGTTATAAACAAATGTATACCTCATCATCAGTACCTATGTCGGGGTCAATCAGGCATCGCATTGCGGAAATCCATGACAATATTTAGTCTTAATTCCGCCATCGAAATATTACAATATCATTCAACAAAAAATCTAATATGGTGGCGCTTGAATTAAATCTTAGTTTGAATAATTGCAACAAGCGATATATCCGATAATTCAATAGATGCATTTGGTTAGATAGGCAGTCGCTCCATACTGGTATTCAGCTGCATCCGTTAGAATGGAAGCCGACCCCAACATAAATTAAGAAATTGGGAAATGGTTGTTAATAAAATACCTTCGTAAAGTAAGGAATTATTTTTGTTCTTTCTAACACTAGCGACGCGTGACGCCACCACCGACAAACAGCAGCAGCTACGTTCTTTTAAATTGTAAAACTACAGGAAAAAAAAAACAGAAAAAAACTGGGTAGGTAAACGTCAAATTTTTCTAAGGGGAAGCCGAAGAAAAAATGAGAATTCGGGATTAAAGTTTTTTTTGGGTATTTTGTTCATATTTTCATCCTGTAAATTGGATCGCTTTGAGCATAGCAACTAATTTAAATATGTTTGTATTCCAAGGTGTAGTTAATTTTTAATAAATATCCAACCCATAGGCTCGTAAATCGTAATGACTTCAGAGATGAGGCTGAAGAGTTCGATGTCTTTGCCACATATACTCTTAGTACAAGAAACATCAACGTCTGCCTAGCCTTTTCACAACTATGTTGGGGTCGGCTTCCAGTCTAACCGGATGCAGCTGAATATCAGTATTTGACATGGAGCGACTGCCATAATCTGACCTCCACAACCCAGTTAGTACTGGGTAAAACGAAACCACTTGGTAAGACTGGTTGTCACAGTACTAGAATAAAACCGGCCAAGTGCGAGTCGAACTCGCGCATGAAGGGTACGGTACTATCGTATATTTTTTATTATTATTATTTGTTGTTATAGCGGCAGCAGAAATAGATATTATGTAAAAATTTGAACTGTCTCTCTATCATGGTTCATAAGATACAGCCTGGAGAGAGACTGACGGACAGTGGAGTCTTGTGTGCACGGACACGGACAGTGGACTTTTGTGGACAGTGAGTCTTAGTAATATGGTCCCGTTTTAGGGTTCCGTAGTCCTGACAAGGAACCCTTATAGTTTCGCTAAGAGGTTTTGCTAAGAGACCGTTAGTACTAGAAAGCTGTAATTTTGTAGAGATGTGTAAGTGTATATCAATAACGCCGACGAAGTAGTAAAATATTTTTTTAAGGCATGTGAAGTGGGGATGATTTTTTTTTCGTAGTTTTCCCCATCGTATGAGGTATCGTTGAATAGGTATTTTAAAATGACTTAGGGGTTGCTAATACTACTTTTCGATTTAATGCTCCATTTACGAAATATTCCATTTTTAAAGTGCAATTTTTTGTTCCAGTAGGGCGTCCCCCGCCCCCCCCCCTCTAAAAGCTAAACTGCTAAAAATCAGGAAAAATTCGGGATGATAGTGCATTTCATGAACTTTAAAGGAAATCTATAGCGGTTAAGATAACTTTATTAGTTTAGCAGTAATCGTCATTGAACTTGGGTGTTGGATAATTTTGTGCCAAATACAAAATCCTTGGAATAAATCCTATAAAGTGACTAAGATGAAGTAGTTGTTTGTTTATAACGGGTAAAGACTTGCATTGAAAAACAAAATCTAAAATATAACGGGCTACTACGGAACCCTACACTGCGCGTAGCCCGACACGCACTTGGCCGGTTTTTTTACCCTTTGGGTAAAAAAAACTCTAAAAACAACTAAATTTGATGTTTATTTATTTATAATTTTATTTATTAAACATACTTGACTCTTGTCAAATGAAATTGAATAGCTTCATTCCGCCCAACGTGTGACATAATTAGGAGGTGAAATGAAAGTCAGGTGACTTAAGCTGTTTTGTTAAAATAAACGCCATCTTCTAATTTTAAGAGCTCAAAATAGAAAAATAAGGTTTAGAAACCTAAAATCGCGAAATGGTTTCAGAAACAACATAGATTAAGTTTTATTTTACTTCTAGTCTCCACGTGGTGTTATAGGCCTAAGTGATTCTTAGTGAAAGATCTAAATACAGATTATGAAAAAGGGGTGGCAATTTTACAACCATTTCGATTTTTTTGAATAAATAAATAAATAAATATCGCTGGACACTACACACAGCGCTATATTGTGCCACACTAAGCAACGAGGCTTGTGTCGTGGACACCAGATAGTTGATATACTACGACAGCAATCTATTTATATATAGATTGTCTTTTCAACCTTCACCATCTGCCTAGCTCCCAACTATGTTGGAGTCGGCTTCCAGTCTAACCGGATGCAGCTGAATACCAGTATTTTTCATGGAGCGACTGGCTGTCTGACCTCCACAACCCAGTTAGTACTGGGTAATACGACCTCATTCTAAACTAAATCATCAAACAGATAAACAAAAGTTTCCACGGCAACGGAACGCTAAATACAGAACACTGTAATAAAAGCAGGCAGAGTAATGATATTATTGCACTGGATGACAGTTTATAAAACTCCAAATTGGCAAAAACAGGAGCTGCTGCCCAGTTAAACTCGGCATATTCTTACCTGGTTTCTGAATGGGGAATTTTCTACTGACGTTTGTCACAACGCTTCAGTATATATCAATAGATGGCGCTGATCAGCTTTGGGAATATTTTTTTAAGCGGCGTTCTAGTAAAATCCAATGAAAAATGAATTTACTACGTAATAGATTATAAGTCAATGGTAAAATCTTTTAGCAGGGCACAAAAAACTCTCCTAGACACATGTCAAACTCATGGTATGGTAAAATTTCTTTCTTATTCATTGTTGTATATAAAGTGAGAACTGTTAAGAACCTTTTTTCTGTCAAAAATTTTAACCTAAGAACTGTTCTTTTGCATCACTGAACTGAACTACAAGTTTTGGCATGGTTTTTGCTATTGTTCTCCTAAGTGTTTTTGCGTTACGTCTAAACTCCTGGTGCGTCGAGTCGAGCTTAGGTTCCTCCGAACTTCAGTTAAGGCTTTGTGGACATTTTATTATTCCCAAGGTTGGTCAGCGCCGTCTAGTTCGTTCATAAAATGCACTGGAAAATTCCCCATTGATAATTTCAAGTTTGAAAGTTGTCACTCTCTACTTCTATCACAACTGAAGGTGACAGTTTCAGAAAGAGGGTGCATATCAAGAAATGCGTCGTACTTCATTGGGACTCATTTTTGAACTCATGTTGATGTCATGCATTTCTTAATTCAAAAAAAGAACCGTATTATATTGGGTACATCACTCCAAGGCACCTATACGTATAAGTACATCGCATTCTTACTTACACGAGTTTTATTTACAATAGATGTTATTCTGGTACATTTTCCACGCTTGTTTTATATGCTTTAATGATTTCAAATAATTCGTTACAGAATCGCAGTTCCCTGATAAAATTATATTAACCGCAACCATCTGATATGTAGGCAGTCTATAGATCTACTTTATGCTGCAGCTATATTCTTTATGATATATTTGTAGGTACCTTTTTTTTTTTTTTAGGATGGGAAATCATCAAATGACTTCTCCCGCTCTGGGCTGAGCAGGAGGGAGTGTCAGACTTTTACTGACTAAAACCTATCTATGTTCCTTCATCGCCCTTTGTGTTCCGGGGCCACGGTATCTCTTTCGAATAGTCCCGCAGCCCCGGATTTGTAGGTACCTAAGTTTGCTTTTAAGAAAACCTGATAACTTCGTCATTTTAAAATACATACTTGACGGAAAAATCCAATTTATTTAAATATCAACTTCACATGAAAACTATTAAAATAAACTAAAATAAAATAAACACCACAGTGACAGCGATGAGGAGAACAGCATGGGGCGCCTAGGCGTAGAGCAACAGCGAGGCGGAAAGTGGTGTCGTCGAGCAACGTGCCTATGCTCGACGACGGTAGTGCGTGAAGCCAAAGACCCGACTCCCACTCACCCACAGCCAGCAGGCGCGCACGCTCAGCAGTAGGAGCAGACGTGTTCAGTAGATTGATCTGAACTACTTTGCAGAGCGGCTCATCCCACCGTCTCTGGGAAAATGGTTGGTCGGGTTCTTCAGAATTCGGGCAAGCGAGTTTCCAAGCGTTGATAGCCTCGGAGAAGCACGGCACATCAAAATCAATCAGTGTGGAAGCCAGGATTTTCCTGATTATTTTCTCAGTGCCGTGGACCGAGGATATAAAAGCCGGTAAACTAATACTAGAAATTTTGCGGACACCGAGCCCTCCCATACGAATGGGAAAAGTAGCTCGGGTCCAGGATCGGTCGTCCAAGGCCACATTTAAAATGGATGATAAAGTATTTCTGATAATTTGATCCATTTTGTCTAAAAGATGAGTGTGCTTCCATAAAGGAGAAGCACGTAGGAAATATGTTAATTTAGGGCCGAAACAGCAATAACGGATAATGGTGATAGCCGAATGCATGTTAATTTGGAGTAACCTTTCCGAAATATCATTGAAATTTTGAATTTTTTCCTCGATGAAATCGGAAAAGGAATTTTCGAAGATTGGAGACCCAAGGAGACGAAGAGAACTTTTTTCAATAATTTTGATGTTAGGGGCTATTTCCGGGGCTGCGGGACTATTCGAAAGAGATACCGTGGCCCCGGAACACAAAGGGCAATGAAGGAACATGGATGGGTTTTGGTCAGTAAAAGTTGCGTTAAATTTAGGAATAGTCATTTGTCTGTCGGAACAGTCTGCTAAATACAATTCACATTTTGCAAGGTTTAGGTCAAGGCCAATGGAGTGAAGATTATTTTTTAAGAAAATTAAATCATGTAAAACTGTATCTACATCGCCGCCCAAGGTTCTGTCATCAGGATACCAGACGTTCAATTTTGAATTTAGCTGTCTAACAATTGGGTGAATAGCTAAACTAAATATCACTGTTTATATAACAGTTTTAATATGAGTATGCGCAGACGCAACTCGGTCCCGGATATTCTTTCGAAAAAAACAATATCAATGTAAAGCAGCGATCGCACTAATGTCATCAGTTTTTACGTCGCAATCCATATATTTTTTTTGATCTATACTTTTCAGCGCGCTATGCCACAGTTTTAGAGACTGTTTCATCCATTTCAGCCACGGAAATTCACCTGTACAGCCAGTAATTCAGCAACGAATAACGGATTACACTTTAAATGTTTATACTATATTTAAACAAACTATACCTAAAAGGTTTTTTTTTGTGGGTTGGTTGGTTGGGGTGCTGTTGATTGTGACAACGCAACCCACAAAAACGCTTTACTGCTAGAAGGCTGATACTTTTATCATTAGCAAAAAAAAAAATAAAAAAAAAATTACGTAATAAGTTACGACTGACTCGTTGGCCCAGTGGACGCAAGCTCGACTGCTGAGCATGAAGTCCGATGTCCAGGGGTTCGATGCCCAGGTCGGGCAAAGTGATTTTCTTGTTATCACAAGATTTACTTCAGTTTCCCACATACGCAAAAATTCATGATAGCTCAACAGCTGTTGGTGAATGGCTTGTGATTGATTTTTCTCCTTCTTGTAGCAATCCGAAGGATTAGATTAGTTCAGCTTAATTTTTGACAATACGATTTTGTGTTGCTTTTATCTGATCCTATGATGGAGAGGCAGAGTGGTCTATTTTTGTTATTACGAACGTCTCTGAACTTAAAAGCTCTTTTTGATAATATAACAGTGATAGGTGTTTTATTTATTTAAATATATTTCAGTGTTAGATAATAATTATAATGTTTAATATCTTTAATAGATAGGTTGGCTTTATACAGTAGGTATCTTTTTTTAAGCACTGCCGTACTTCACACTATAGTACTATACTTAAAAGGATGGCGTTTCTTTATGTATGTTGCAATAAAAGAATACGACTACAATTATATCTAGCGACGTTTGCTGTCAGCTATCCCAGCTGACAACGTAAATACGTGCATAGGTTAGTGACTGTCTCGTTTCTTTCGTTCTGCGAAGTTATTAAATTATTTGGATGTTCTTAGATACTTTTGATGTTTGGTGGCTGGGGAGTTTGTTCTGCTTCTTCTTCTTTTCAGTTAAAGCACTAGAAAGTGGTGAAGGCAGGGCGTTGGTGGGCTGTCCGTCTCGTGTAATTGACGTTCAAAAGTGCTGATTTTCTGTCTAATTTGAATTTGATTGGTGTAAAGAAGGATACAAACAAAGACAATTTTGAATAGTTTTACAGCAGTAGTGTTAAAGGTTTGTTTACATTAACTTTGATTCGCATGAAAAAACAGTTTTTCGTGGTTTTCACATTGAAACATATTGTTAAACGTCACAATTGCTACTAAAACGAGCGCACGCTCAACGTTTACAAACGCAGCACAGAAAATAGCACAGCACACAGAACACTCACACACAACACAACTTTACGTACATAGGAATACTTCGGGCAAGTGCTCGAGCTGTATCGGCGGTACGCGCATGTCCTCGAGCTCGGCTTCCTCAGCGCCCGGATACATCATAGCCCCCAGCATGGTGACGCGGCCGACCCGGGCCGCTCCGTCCGGCGCACTGCCGCCACCCCGCCGCGCAACCCCCAACCCTCTTATCACCAATCCACTCCCATTGGTTGCCGATAACAACCACCACGCCTACCGACCAATCCACACGGACACGGCTACACCCACCGATCGATCGTAAAAAGAATTTTCGCAGCATTTCCCACCGATATTGAACACTTTACATCGCTCAAGTGTTTACAGATGAGCTCCGCTACACCGCTTTACTTTTTATACACCATTCTTTTGCATCAATGAAGGATTAAAGGTAAATCGGAATGTAGCTATAAATTTTCATAAATCGAACGTTTATTTATTTTTATGTGCATGCCTACTTACTACAAGTATGTAAATGTTGGTGAAAAGCTCAGTGCGCCCGTTACGTGCTACGGTGTAGGTGACAGAGGTCGTTTGCCAAGATTGGGCGGCGCGTCGCGTAGCATCTTCGTAGCATCTCAAGGGCTACGTAATTCTAAGATTAGATTCGGTGCTACGCTTTTTTGTCATTTAGGCGTTTTTGATGCAAGATATATTAATGTCAATTATTAAACTTGCATAGAGAGACAATAGTATTGAAACTCCCGAACAAAGTATTCCATTATGTTCATAGCATGTTATTATTGGTTTATTCTAATTACATATATATATTTTTTTTAAATAAATGAGTTATCATAATAGATATTTAGGATGTAAATTGACTGTTACAGCTAAATTATTCGATAGTTATGAACCACCAAACAATTGAGTAATTAAAACATTATTATAAAAAAAAAAACAATTTCTAGTGGGTTTTTTAATAAACATGTTTCTTTTTTTTCGCAATAAAGTTTTTCTTATTTTACCCCTTTTAGTTTTACCTATATCCCACATACAATCTTGTCATGTGTTAATCTTTTATTGTAACCATAAGTGTTGTTGAAGTGTTGTTGTATGAACTACTTAAGCAAAGTATACAATTTATATGGAACCACCGCAGGTTTCCTCTACTAAATGGAAAAATTATCACGAAAATCGGACCAGAAATCACGGACAACCTCCTGCTTTTTTAAAAGTCGGTTTAATAAGCATTATGTAAAATTAGGCGCAGTTGGTAGTTACAAACTACATATTGGTTAATATGACGTTTTTGGGTTATTGAGTAAATAAGAAATGGATTGATATGAACTCTCTGTCATTTAGATCTAAAGGGTCTAACTAATCACACACTAAATATATTCAGAGAATCATCTAACGGCTATAACGAAGCCATAGCAACGAAAATATAATATTATTTATATATATAGTGTGAGTTTAGGCACTATCAAGAAAAAAAGTATGTTAATATGACCTAAATCGTTTCATGACCTACCTGTATGTATCGTAATCAGACAGTGTACCTAACCGTCTTAATATAATGTGCCATCCAGGAATTATAAACAGACTGGCCTACATATTAACATAATTATATATTACTAGCGGACGTCACGCGGTTTCACCCGCGTAGTTCCCGTTCCCGTGGGAGTACGGCGATAAAATATAGCCTATGTTACTCAATAAAGACGTGGCTTTCTAATGCTAGAATTTTTGAAATCGGCGCAGTGGTTTTTGAGTTTATTCATTACAAACATACACACAAAAATACAAATCTTTCCTCTTTATAATATTAGTGTAGATGAAGGAAACACTGAAAGCAAAATGAAGTTATCCTTTTGCTTATCTATTAGAGAAACATGGTTGTCTGCACAACATACAGAAGCACGTTCACTCGTGTATTTTAGCAGGACTTTGGAAGTATACAGGGTGTAAACAACCTCATCACGAAGCCGTCAACCAAGCATTCTGTACATCAAACTAAGTAACTTTACGCAAAAGTGGTTGCTGGGAAACGACTTTTTTTTTTGGGGTGGAAAATCATGTTTTGTGGTAGAACTCAATGTAACGCACTCAAAACATTGTGCTGATGGAGGGATTGAATAGTACGGGGTCGTGGAGGTGTTTAAAGTAAAAATCTTACATTAAAAACTTGTATTAAAAAAAAATCTTGTCAAAAAGTTGGAACTTCGATCCCCAATATATCTCCGTAACTAGAAGGTATGGTGTAAAACAAAAAAATGATCCCAATGAAGAGGAAAACATGTGCCTTTTGGCTTCGTTAAGAGATTTTTTACACCCTTTATATGTACGTATGTATAAGTGAGTGGGAGTATATTACAATGACAAATTGCTGAGCTTGCAAGTTTGGTTGGATTGGTAAGTTCCCAGTCAATACTTAACTAGTGGATCAGATAGTTAGCACACTGCTTATTTAGGGGGTTACTGCGTTCGGAATAGTGAAAACTAAAAACTACTGAATTCCTGTGAAGTATTTTCGAATTCAGGGTGTATTTATACTTTTGTAGTTCTAGCACAAAACAAAAGTTGACAGATAATGCCGTTGGCATTAAGTCCGCATCTGTACAATTGTGTGCTTAGAGTATTAAATAAATATGTACATAATTATGTCAAGTCGTTTCAAATCATTTAAATACCAGTAGAGTATAAACAATAATATTTAGAGTTACGTTCCGGCGAATGTATTTATTTATTTTATTCAACTTACAACTATCATTACAGGAAATCTTAAACATAATTCGATAGTGTGGCTATATCTTTATAAAATAAGAATAACTTAACAAATAGAAATACGAAACTGATATGAAACGATGTTACTCATCAAACGATTCGTTTTCATTTGATTTGGAATTAAGTATCTCCATACATCGATTGCGTCAATGCAAAGTATGGTTCAACTACTTATACATCAACCGCTTGCATGGCCGTTGAACTTCCACCATTGTGTACTTTGACAGTTAGACAGGTACTGTCTCACTCCATCGTCCACTATTGATTCGCCAAACCCCTATCTATGAACAACCGCAATCAAAAGTAGTTTTGCGCATGACAAAGGATTTCAACCTGGTTACAGTTAGCCCAAGTCACTAACAAGACTTTATAACGAGCACTCCGTCTCTCAAATCAAAATGGGCACGTTACCAACTTAACTACACACACACACACCTAGCTACCACGACCATTCGGCTATTTTATGGTGGAGCGATACTATAAATACTCAATATGAATCGTCGGCTCAATCCGGCTAGGCCGTGGTCAACCGTGGCAGCGTGGTTGCTACGATAAATTATCCAAGTGAACGCGAGGCCAGCCGTGTGCAACTTTACGACGGCATAAATCACGGCTTAGCGTCGCTGGAACCACCCTAAACGCGTGCGCAGACCAGGTTACAAGGTTATACATTATGAAACGTGAGCGAGCCTTGATTCTTGAGCCGCGGATGTTACGGACGGACGGCCAGTGGGTCAACACGATGTTTTATTAATAGTCTCGCTGAAAGTCCCGTTGGTAAAGAACATTTATGTTTTGTTACACATGCTGCTGTTCTACTCTAAGGAAGTTAAATGCGTATCATGATCTAGGTAAAACTGCTTTGTAAAATAAAAGTAACCTAAACTTTGAAGGGCAGAAATCTCGCAGGAAAGAAGGAGTCAATAGTAATTACGTATGCATGGTAGGTTACTAATTATCAGCAATATCATAAACGTCGGGTAGGTACTCGAGACCAACTGTACTAGGTACCTAGAATATCGCTGATAAGCTAGCCCTAACTTATTGTATTGCGATAAAAGAAAACTGCGGAAAAACGAATCTGAAAGCATGCCACTTAGTTTTTTTTGGTAATGAAAATAGAACTACAATTTTTCATAGACCTCCCTACGCCAATAAGCACTGGCCCAGCACAAAATTATGATTCATAAAAAGAGTGCATGCGAAAAATATATTTTATAAATTTTAAACACACAACCGGGGCGTAGTGATGTATGTACTTTGTTCCATAAATTGTGCGGGGCGGTCGTGTGCCAGCGGTCCCAGGGGCACCGGCGCGTGCGCTTCCCTACGTAATTGACGGTTACCGAGCACTCCTGGAGCTTCTTTCCCTTCAATCTGCACATCGGATGCGACAGCAACCAACTCGCTCGGAAATACTAGGGAAGCATTAGTGCTTCTTCAGAAGATCCCCTTGCTAAAATGTGGGTGTTTGTTGAAAGTGAAACAATGATGTCGATTCTGGTTGTGCACAAACTAAACTTAATTTAGGCTATTGCTATCTTTTACTAAAAGGCAATGCGAGAAAAGGTCGGCTATAGCTATGAACTAAGTTAGAGATGTCAAACTAGTTTATGCCTTGCGCTTCACCGTGTTTTTAGTCGACATGTTTTTACGTGCACCCTTCATTTGTATGGAAATATTAGTACCAACTAAAATTGACAGCTCTAAATTACGTCCGTCTCTTTCTCGTTTTATTAGAGAGAAAAAGATAGCAATAGCCTAAATTAAGTTTAGTTTGTGCACAACAGAATCGACACCAATAGCCGCACTGAACTTTAGTGTTAAGTAACTTGTGAGAAAGTTTAAGTTACTCTTATGGGAGTTAACGGCTTGATTGAAGGTATCTTTAGGTACCTATCTTTCTTCGCACTAACACAAGCAATGTTCGGTGCTAACCACGAGTAGGTACTTCGAAGTACTTACTAACCGATAATTTTTAGAGTGAAGTATCTAAACATTTTTGAATCCATTTTTCTTTTAGGAGTTACAGTAAGCACTAAACACATAATAGAAACTAACATTGAATATTCGGCAGAAACTTCGACTCACTAAACGATCGGCAAGCTGATCACTGATCAGATCTACGTTAGATAAAATTTGTCCCTATTTGTGAACGATGTATCCGAACGCGTGCCGGTGGGCCGCAGTATCCAGTTTCGGTGGGAAACCACTCCGCAATGGACCTTGACAAGTTCCCATGATCAGCTGACAAATATTGACTACCGATATTATGTAATGTGTTCTTGTTGCGTTACGTTAAATACGCAGTATAGTCAGGACAAAATATGAGCAATTACTCGCAATTAGAATACAAAGTGAAATGCGTTGGTAGCAAGGCGTTGATCTAAAGTTGGACATCTAACCTAACAGACCCGATTGATAAGTTATTATCAATCCAGAAATAAATAAATATAGTCAAGTCAATCTGTTCCTACGTGTTAATAGTCAGTAGAGTAGTTTCTCTATATGACTTCCCGTAAAAGATTAAACTAACTTGATACGAAACAAACAAAATATGAACAACATCATAACAGAATTACTAGGAATTATAACATTGACAAGCAAAAGCCAGGCCGCGATCCCGCCCGCTGTAAAGCGCTTTAATTTCATAATGTCTGCTTGATCTGATTATAGCGGAACCGAAAAATTATATCGTTCCCTAATTAGGTTAAAATGCAATTTAGAGATGCGCCGCGGGCGGCACGCGTCGGTCGAGCACTTTTATGGTACTTTAGCAGCTGGGGGTTGTGGGGCAACCCTACCCCGGGTCCCTGACGTGGCGGCGGATCAGGCGATGAAAACTAGATATGCGAGTGATTGCTCGTTGTTCTTTTGAACTACACTATCCGTTTTTATTGCTTAATTATTTATGAGATTTTTTGTTGTGTGTCTCCTTTGCGTTGTGGAAGGTAACGTCGATCGGCGTCGTAGTAGCAGCTTCTTTGCAGGCGCTTAATGTTTTTAATAATTTTATCATCTCACTGGATAATACATATGATTCGGTAATTTATGTTAGTATACGACTTCACAAAAATGGTTACTTTTACAAGTCTAATTTAATGCACACATTTCACAGTTATATTTTTGCAGGTACCTTTAATACTGGTGCAAAATTGCAATCAGATACAATATTTTTAAAGGTAAACACTCCCACATCTGCTTAGCCATTCATCATCATCATCATCATCATCCTGAACTCACTCACTGCTGGGTACAGG
Organism: Xestia rhomboidea; assembly: GCA_963853795.1. Lineage (NCBI taxonomy): Eukaryota > Metazoa > Arthropoda > Insecta > Lepidoptera > Noctuidae > Xestia > Xestia rhomboidea. The sequence goes on from OY970764.1 coordinate 12,247,559, forward strand.
GCTCTCTTTTCTAGTGCCAATATCCACGTTCCTGTGCATCTCATCTTATAGGTTTTTCCCCCGATGGCAACTATGTCGTCTGCCCATCTCGCCATTACCATTATCTTAATTATTAGACTATAATCATAAACCACAAGCTAAGAGTACTAACAAAGACCATAAAATCAAACCTAACAAAATAAACCTGGCGGGCTGTCGTCGCCCCTTCAAAACGCGACGAACCCTACTTATTAAAATTAATAAGTGGGCCCTCGCCTGCATTAATGATCGACTTGTGTCAATAGAGATGTAATATGTTTGACAAACAACGTAAACCAGATCGTGGCTAACATTCGATGGTTTGTTGTTCCGTGACGAGCTTTAGAACTGATTCGTAGGGAAATAAACAGATCGAAAAACCGACTTCAAAAACACAAAAAAGTGATAAACTTTAGCTTCAGAAGTCGGTGATTTTTGTTAGTTTGATTTAGTATTTTTGTCACCGACTTCTAAAGCTAAAGTTATTTTTCACTTTTTTGTGTTTTGGAAGTCGGTTTTATTTTTTGCGAAAAAGTTTTTTTTATTTTTCCATTTTTAGTTATAATATCATATCCTATACAAATATTTGCTATGCATTTATTTTACATTGTTAATGATAAATGTCATGGTAATAGGCTTATCTGCAATAACCGAGAGAAAGAATAAAGAATTTTGAGAATTAGTCCACAAATGGGGGAGAAATACATACAGTCGAACATAGAACCTCCTCATTTTTTGAAGTCGGTTAAAAAAGCCCCATTTTATTTTATAACAGCTTATACCAAATGCTGGGCCATTTGTAACGCTAAATGATCTTTTGGCATCGTAATAAAATTTTATCCAACGATCGTAGAATGGAATAGAATCTGCTTTATTGGTACCTATATCAACACCGTACAAGTAACATTCAATTAATTAAAAAAAAAACATTTCACATAAAGTGACACAATGGGCGGTCTTTTCAAGACAACCTTAGAATGGATTACAGGAACAGGATTGTATTTAGTTATCTGAATCTCTTGCCTAAAAATTTAACTAGGACCAACCAGTGAAGGTTATTTTCTTACTTTGTACCAAACGTGAAAATGTTTAAAGTGATAAGAGAAATACCTACACAGGTGGAAAATTATAAACCAATAAAAGGAAATGAAAAATCAAATCAATTGCACATTCGACTGTTTCTGGTTTCCATGGAAACCAGTTACGAAACCCCGGTTTCCTTGACGGCCGAAGCGGGCAATAGTATCCTGCATTCATCCAAGTAAATCAAGACTGTGAAGAAAGGACAAAGTTTGACTCCGAATGTGAACAGTGCTTTCTCCTTACCCTGTTTTCAAAAACAAGAGTATAAAAATGTCCGCATTAATGACTCTTCACTTTGAATTGAAGTGCATACTCTGAGTCTTTGATCCTTGTTTGCTCAACCACTGCAAACCAAGGGTAACTGGGTAACCAAAGGAAGGGGCACAGTGTTTGCTAAATAAATATTTCTCATAAATGCACTTGCATTATTTGCCTAATAATTCATTATGACAGGATATGTTTGTGATTTCACCACAAATTAATTAAATTATTGATTGGTATATGGCTGTAGATTATGAGTTTGCCGTACTGAAAAAAATGTAGAGTTACGGAAACTATGGACCTATTTCATCGTCTACAGTAATTTACAAGTAAGGCCACATTTCTCTGTTCCCACAACATTTTAATTGTTCGAACTTAAATGGCTAGCTAATATAAAATTGTAACTTTATTCGTGGTTCACAGCGCTGAAACATAAGTGCCTATTCTGTTAAGCATAGGGCGTCGGATTGCAAGTAGGAACACGACGCGATGTTATTGTTTACGCGGGTTTGTCGGTTAATGAGGTCGGATTAAAAAAGAAAGCATTATTTTTAACGCTACCTCATTAACCCACAATGCAAGCGTGGCGAAGTCGCCGCGGCCCGGGGCTCCGGTGGCAGAAATTGAATCTCGAGCGCATGCCTGCCGCGACGGCTCGCGTTTAGTTCTGCTTCAATGAAACGCCTCCCACAATATGACTACGACGATTCAAAATTAATGTAAATCGCTGCAGTTCGGAAAATTAATAGATGAGAGAAAAGTAGGTGAAGGGACGTTGTAACTTGATACAGTTAAAACAGTTAAAATAAGTAATGCCACTTAGAAAGAAACCGTATTTTTTTCTCCAATAAAAATGAGAGTGATCTCTTTTTTAATTAATCTGTCCATGTTAAAAAAGGATAATAGTCTAATTACGAGCTTATCTGAGACAGATTGTTTAATTAGTTTCAGTGTAAAATCGTTTGGCATTGAGCACTGGACAGCTCCTGCTGAAATTATGGTTTAATTATTTCAAGAGATGGTGAAATAGTACATTTTGATACAAGTGGAGAAAGTTTATTATTGCATTCGAGACGGAATTAACTCCCGAGCCGTAGGCAAGGGTGTTTTTGAGCCGAGAACTGCAATAACAAATGTCCACGTGTATCAAACGACGTTTTTCAATATACTTTTGAAGAAATAAAATAAAATAATTGAAAAAAAAACAATCACCGCCGACTATAGGCATTGCACCAATTTGTACTAAGTATATGTATAGTTTTATCTGTGCAGAAAGGAGCCATTTTCGCACGCGGCACAGCACGCGGGTGTTGGAAAATTGCCTCAGATAAAACTATACCTATGTATAAAAACACCTCGCACCTCGTTAATTCCGCCTCGGATGCAATAACAAACTTTCTCCACTTGTATAAAAATGTACTATTCTCTATCTAGCTCCAAAGAGATTCGTTGCAAATAAAAAATACAACTGTCGTAATCATAATAGTAGAAGAATTAAGCCTCACAAAAAAAAACTGTCGATTAGTTCATTCAGAAAATCGTACCAATTTGCATACAACAAGCGAAGGAAGACCTCCGTTTTCATTCGATTAAAAAACGGGGACATCCCACGATGACGTTCGATTCGTTGCGGTGCATTAGCTTCAATAACTAGGTAATGAATTAAAGAGCTAGTACTACAAATCAGCTTTAAATCTGTTGCTTCCTCGTTTTTTGTTAGAGAACTTTACAAAAAAGTGACCGTAACTCATCGTCCAGTTTGTGTAAAAAACGTAGTATTTTTTGTTAGACTGTAACTAGTGCGTTCTGTACCGGGCACCAACAAATAAAAAATGTAAACAAACTTTTATACAACTGTCGACTTGAACGAGTTGGTTGTGGCTAAAACCAACGCAAAGTTGACCATTTAATTTACAGTTTTGGATAGCAGTTTTTTTGTTTTGTGGGTCGACACTTATCGCGTTTTGCAGAGGGCTTACGTAACCCTTATTATTCAAATAATGAAAACTAAACTACTTCCTAATAAAATATCTAAGAAAAATAAGAATCAAGTTTTTGTCAGGAAATACACAGTCTTTTATTTTATAATTATTTTGGCATTGTTTACTTATTAATTTTATTATTTAAAGGCCGCGGTACATTTACTTCTTGGTCATGGCAAAGTTAAATACAAACATCCGTTTTGATATTTTTCCTAAATACGAGTTAATTTTTATCATTATCCTAACATTCATCTTCCGTTAACTGAGATTCGAAGAGCTTCCGTACATAAAAAAAAAACAATGAATCGTGTACCTGGTACCGATTACATAGTTGCTAAATTACATCCGTCTTTGTCGTCTCGAGGTATAAGTAGCTATTGGAAATATACCAACTCATTACCTTTGACGGCTTATTTAGATAATTAATCAATGAGTAGCTACATAGGTTAATTTTATTTTATTTTATCAAATGGGAACAACAAACAGCTACATTATGGATTTTACAACGTGATAACATAAATAACTTAAATAATAATGTAGCCCACAGCGCTGTTCACAGATTACCATTAATGAGTAAACCTTAAATTGCTATGAAAAACTGTTCATGCATGACAGTTACAAATACAAAAAAAGAAATAAAGTACAATGCCTAGTAATCATGAAATTAGTAAATTTAATAACATTAATTAATCTAAGAGGTTAAGTGTCTCATACAAAAGGCTTCAAACTTTTGCATGTAAATATATCTGTGTTCCAGTTCTTTATTGTATGATGCTGCCATTCGCTGAATTGGTGAACGTTCGCCAGTATTAAATCTGCAGGTACCTATTGCAAATACCTGCACGCACCTGGCGTCTATGAACAGTTCTGGGGACAGCATAACACAGTACATTATTCAGGTCGATACAGTCAAATTTGCCATTAACAATATTATATAAGGTTGTTGGTTGCTTCTAATTGTTTGCGTCTGGAGCTAAGCGTGAGAAGTTTGTATTTATCAAGCAATTGGTCATAAGGCAGAAACGTTCTGTGACATCTATAATACATTGCACGAAGGAATTTGCGTATTGTACATATTCTAGCATTTCTATATACTTTTTATATTAATCTTTAAGATTCTGTAATTCTGAATTCTGTTTAAGTAAACTGAAAAGAAATAGCTCTCATACCTGAGCGATCCTGGATTCAAAAGACGTTTTTTAATCGCCCGTAGGTGGCATAAAAACTCTCGACACCAGGCACTAATGACACACGAAAAATAAAAAAAGAATCAACAGTTTAATTAAGCAGGCAGTTAAGAGATTTACATTTGTTGTATAAATAGAGAATCAATATCATACAGCGTCATTTGTTTGACCGACTATAACAAAGACACACACCTAATATGCTATAGTAAACATGACCTAGAGTGGACACCATGTCCTCGATGGGTGCGTCACAATTACGGTGATCGTCCTGCCCTTGTGCCTGTTGCGAGCGTCGCGTGCTACCACCAGAGCGGTCTATTACAGTACAGTTGAGGTTAACGCTTCAGATACATGCCCTAAGATAACGACATGTAAGAATAACGATAATGTAATCACACAGTAATCACGGCCTTTGTATCATCTGGCCTTAATTTGCCTTGTCTGTTTGAAAATGGACGACGCTCGAGATGTTATGTTGACGGTGTGATTTTATGTTGGCGTGAATGCTCTTTGTAAAAACTTACTATTTGCATGTTAGTCAGTATCTGCATGAAACCTCTTTTAAGCAAAACTGAACCAGTCTCTCTTCCATGGACAAATATTACGGTATCTAATAGTTCAGCTTTATACACATGCTCTGGCATCTTCTATGTCGTAAAGAAAAGAAAAAAAACCGGCCAAGTGCGAGTCGGACTCGGGCACGAAGGGTTCCGTACCATTATCTATACAACATTAGACAAAACGGCAAAAAATCACCTCCTCCCTTAAATCATTATTTTATTTTAACTTAACTATTTATTTTTAAAGTGAATGTACAACTAAATATTCTGTGAATATTTCAAGCGTCTACCTGTTGCCGTTTTTTATTCTGTTTTTAGTATTTGTTGTTATAGCGGCAACCGAAATACATCATATGTGAAAATTCCAACTGTCTAGCTATCACGGTTCATGAGATACAGCCTGGTGACAGACAGGCGGACAGATGGACAGGCGGACAGTTGAGTCTTAGTAAGTAAGGGTCCTCTTTTTACCCTTTGGGTACGGAACCGTAAAAACAATGAATTTAGATCTAATTACTTCCCAAAACACTGCACTTCTATGTTTCCTGCATCTCCCTATCAACTGGTATCCTACTTGGAAGAGCGTTAATTCGTTTAATTTTATTAATTATTGTCACGCGGACTGTGACCGCCAACTGTGTCAAAGGTCGCCCTGAAAAAAAAGTGAAAAACATTTCTATTGATTTTGTTTAAACTCAATTAAGTTAGTTATAATTTGCCCTTTTATAGTTCATTTAATAGTTTTTAATTCATTTAGTAAGTTCATTTATTCACAGGTTTATGGCACTCCTCATCTGCCTAGTTTTGTCCCAACTACTTATGTTAGGGTCGCGGTCCACTCTAACCGGATGCAGCTGAATACTAGTATTTTATATGAAGCGACTACTTAACTAACCTCCACAACTTAGTTACTGGGTTGCGCAACTATCGATAGCTATTGTTTTATTGTCCTGCCAAAGGGCGAAGGATTTTACCCAATTATAAAGGTATTTATTGTTTTCCTGAAGGAGTTTTCTGTTAAGACCTCCAAGTGATAAATCAATTATAATCAATAAATTACTATCGATTTGAAAAATATCAAACGGATAATAATCGATTGTCAGTGGCAAGGTTTCAAGTTAAACGGTTTGGCAGTGAAATGCTCTTGTTACTAACCGTTAACCGTTTCGCGTTTTATAAATATGTAAATAAAATTGAAGTGTCTGTTTCCCTTTTTACTTATAACAAAGATACATTTATTTTTTGTCTATATCTATCGGTTTCATGGACAAATTTTGATTGTACTTTAACGGGGATTATTTTAAGGAGTAACTAAGGCTACTTTTATTTTAGAAAAAGGATAAAGGCTCCGTGCAATAAAAAATAAACCAATGAAATTGTTAACAAAATTCGATTTAAATAGGGAAGTAATATTTTTATAATAATTTCATGCGGACGAAGGTCGCGGAGCACAGCTAGTGCAATATAAGTAAACACAGACAGATTAAATGACTCAAACTATGTAAAGCGCTTGTTTTAATTATTGCTCAATTAAGCTAATTAATATTTTTTTCTGTAGAAAGGATTTTAGTATTGTTTATCCTTTGGTGGATATCTGGCGCAGTACTCTAACTGTTCTATAGTAGAAAAAAAATATGAGCCTTTGATTGTTTTTGATTGGCATAAAATAAGGGCACGTCCTTGCTACGCATGTCCCTAATAAAATCTACCAGAACTTATTATCATCATTTGAATTATTTTTATCGAATTCTTCCTGCACCTATTTGCAGGATAAATGGATATTGATTAAATTAAGCTTTTGCAGATTTGTTCAATACACAATAAAATCAATAATGAGCTACACATACTCATTTATCTACAATTTTCAAAATATACACTTCATCCCTAGAAGTGAGATATCGTTAATCAATTCCTGATTAAAAACGATGGCTACTACTACTCACTACCGATAGGAACACTGTAGGAAGTCAGTAAATCAGTACGGGTCAGCTGTTGCGGGGAGATGCGGAGCGTGCTATCGAAGCCCCTCCGGCGCGGGCGCAGGGCTTCGCGTGACGTCAGCGCATCTGCCCGCCAGATGGCGCACCCTCACCCACCAGATAATATCGCACACCGCACGCACCAACACTTTCCACGAAATCAAAATCAGGTATTCACAGGAGTGTGTCATAGAACTTCATAAATTCCGTGTTCTAAGTATATTTTGGTAATTTGAAGCTCCTTTAAGTTATTGAACGTTCTTTTTACCCTTGTATGAAAAGGTCTTCAACACTCAAAGGTAAAAACGACGTAATCATGGTTTTGAACATTGCAGCTCAGCTTATTTGAAATACCTACTTGGTGGTGTCAGACGGCTACTTGATCGTCGAGGTTGCCACCACTGGTGGAGGATTCCACTAATTTAAGTGTCATCTGCCACCAGTGGTGGTAGATGTGACAAATAGTTGCAACTGCCACCAGTGGTGGCAGACGGGAATAAAGGTATAATTCTTAGTAAGTTATTTTACTTACATATTAAGATAACAAGATTTGATTATCGTATAAACTTTTATTGAGCTCATGTTTTTTAATGTTTTGGTTTAAAAGAAAAAATGGTTGTCCGACATCCGTAAACCGACTTGTAAAGTCGGTGATAATTTTACGTGATAACGTCATAAGAAAACATTGATGAAAAATTGCATATTTTTATGAATTAAATTGAATTTTATCACTGAATTGTCATTATTTATCTTCTAGGATGATTTTTAAAAACGCTAATACACGCAATTATTTATTACCAACCAAAAGGCTAAATACAAATTTTCATGATATTAGTGATTTTAACTTAAGAAACAAAATCTTTTCAATTCTAACAACACCGTTGCGTTAGCTTCCAGCTAGATAATAAATTTTGTGATTTTTACTTCGAAAATAAATGACTTTCCATACACAACTTCATCCCCTTTATAACCCTTTGGGAGTGGAATTATCAAAAACGCTGAGGCACGTATATATTAATTTTCAATCGTCAGCCTAAACACAAAATTTTAAGATCCTAACTTTAAAACTGATGGACTTTCATACAAACTTTCATCCCCTATTTAATTCCCTTAGGGGTTGAATTAAAAAAAAACCTTCCTTATTCCTTGTCTACATTATAAAGGGAACCACTGTGCAAAATTCCAGTTTTCTAGGACGAGTTGACTCATCAACGCTCAGCCCAAACCCTTGGAGGGTTTGGGCTGAGCGTTGATGAGTCAAGCGAAACGTGACTGGCGCGCGGAACGGTGTGACACTTCTTCGTGCGTGCAGCCGGTGTTCATCGATTTATAAGACGTTATCACGTCAAAAAGGTTAATTTATGAAAACCTCTTTTACTATTATTTAGTACTTAATATATATTTTTTAGGTTACGTTTGTAACATTTGGTCCAAAGTTTATTGTTTTTTTTTTTTTTTTCAAAATATGAGAAAACTGGCCAATTTCGAAATGCCTTAATATTAAGACCACTCATACACACACCACATACATACGTGCGTGTTCCATACAACCCCATTGTTTTTATGGCTGAGTAAAACGGTAATTACCTAAGCATCATCATAATAGTAAGTGATTTGACGTAATGTAGGGACGCCATATGCCACAACACGGCAGATCCATTACTATATTTATGTAACTCGCTAATTAAGTGCTTGCTCATTTGATCATGAATTTATTATTATTACATTATGTCTACGGACACGTAACTTACGATATTAATATGCAGATGATGCAATACGACGCTCAAGTGGATCCAAATAGACGAATTCTACAAATTAGCTATTTCAAATGAAAACAAATCTGCTCATGTAACTACTACTACTACTACTAACTAAAGTGAAGTAAGAAAAGGAAGATCTTACCAAAAAAAACTGTATTTCCTACTAAAAGTTCGGTCATACTGGTATAGACAATTAATAGGGATGATGACCGACTAAAAAAAATATGATTCTGTTTAGTCCGTCAGTTAGATTATCGAAAACTATTGGATACATGTTTTTTGTTATATCAAATTAATAATAATTGACGAAGATAAAACGTGTCAAAGATCATGAGTGGGGGCTTGTGACGTCACAGTTGATGTACTCAAATGTGCGTCAGCGTCACACGAGTTTTCGATGCACTGTTTCGTCTTCATTATTTGTTTACGTGAAAAAAAAACAAATGTGTCCAATATTTTTCGGAAATCTATCTGTCGGACTAATTAGATGTTTTTTTGTCATTTACCGTATTATGGTCGTGGTTCTGCACGCGGCCACCTACACAGGCCTACACTGAAGATTGACCTGACAGTATCACTGTCCACTGACCGCAGCCAGTCTACAATTTGTCAGTAAACGGTTTGATTGATCCTTTACACTATTTTATAACAATTATGTGATTATTAAAATTAATATGAGTAGGCACTCGATCTCTCTAATAACAAACTCAAGAAAAACTATTTATTTTATCGAACTCATCCTGAATTTATTAAATCGTTTTAAACCTAAGGTAGCCTATTGTATTACCCTAGCATGCTGCATCGGCAAATTAGATAAAAGATAAAATAGAATTGTTGTCCTCGACCAGCAATAATATAATTTGCCTATTCAAACATAATAAATCCAATAATTGCATCGCTTAACGACACCGCATTTATCAGGTTTTACAATGAAAAATGTCGAATAACAAATGGAATTAATGTTCGTAGTAAGTACAGCTAGTAAAATAAATGTCGCTGACTTGTAAACCACCTGATATAATATTAATCAATGTAGGTATATAAATAAATGGGTGCTAACTTGTGTAGAGGTACTTTACCTGTACTAAAAATAACATATTATATTGAATCAACTGGCTACTGTTTGTTAGGAACTTTTTCTTTATGACATTGAAATGGTTAAATATCCGCGTTCAATACAACACCAAATGTTTGATATTTTCCTCATTCCTATTTCTTAATGATTATGAATAGGTACTGGTAAGTTTTTTTTTTCATAAACCTATGTCGCCATTAATTTAATACATGTGTAAATTCCAGTACTTATAAAACTAATTTATGAAGTAGTCTGAAAAATGTATTTGACCTGCCAAGCTCAAATTGAACTGAATTGTGCAATGTATACAGGGTGTCCCGTAAATAATGGATCAAACGTAACGGGTAGGTAGCTTACCTAATTTCCAACAACTTACGTACACGTACCAAGACATTTATTTTTTCGAATTTATCATTTTTCCTACCAGAATTAAGTTTTTTCAATGCTGTCGCTGCAAACGATAACATTTTTAGGTATGATTTTTGTTATGACATACCATCTTTTTGAATAACGTTTTATTTGCCTTAGAAAAAAATCTTGAGTTGACAAGTATTTTCTTTACGATTTTTTTTTAAATTTTTAAATTAGTTGTTCCATTATTTACGGGACACCCGGTGGATGTACAATGGGCGAAATCAACTAGAAAGTAGAGCAAAGTAACAGCTTACTACTTCTCCGTGGAGGCAAAAGCATAATTAGGTATACCGAGATGAACCGGCCTTCAACGGTAGTAGACAGAAACAAATATAAAGAGGAAACGCCTGCAGTGCATCATCTGCATAGCCTTTTACTAAAAGCCTAAATATAAAAAATACCTACACGTAACTCAAATGTAAAACAGCTGAGTTTTTTCGTGATTTCAGGGTTTGTCCCATACTAAAAAATTTTCATAATGATGGGTAAAATGGGTAAATGGAAAATTCATTATATACATATGGATATATGTAAATGCATATACCTAATTCGATGTCTATTTGAATCACAAACCGCACCATAAATCATTCAAACGTATGACAGATGATGAAGGGCACAAAATTTTCCACGTTATTCTACAAAATGTCATGAATGTCATTATTATCTAAGTAATTTTCCTACTGCGTGAAACAAATTCGTTACACTATCAAATGTTCTGGCACTTTAGAATGATTGATATCGGAACGTTTTGTACTGGTTGTTATGAACATTTTTTGCAGAATTAAGCAAGGCATGTTAAGCTAATAAGGAAATCGCAACGGTCGGTCTACGGGCACGTATCTAATTTAGACGTAAATATTTCCTAGATTGATTAATTCCTGGCTAAATATAGAACCTATACCGGTAACAATACCTAGTACAGTCACGAACACTAAAATGTGAACACACAACAACTTTAAATCCGATTTTCCTGTTATTTTATGCTATTACGAAATAGATCTCTCAAAGTTGCGCAAAATTGCCTTTAAATTTTGCGAAATGTTATAAGTGTCCGTGAGTGTACTTAATTTAAAGGTTTCATTGACGCATTAACTGCAACGTATTTCGTAGAATCAAACATAGGTAATTGAATATAATTTCCAGTACGTTTCCTGACAAGTTTACGTTCATAAAATTTAATAAACAAAATGGCACATTCCTTTATCATTAAAATGAACAAGAGGAATTTATATTTTAAATTCAGTCCCATTTATGTTTGCTTATAGGGCTTATGTACCTACTGATTGGTACAACGTAGGTATAATTTGATAGTATAGCGACTGTCTGTCGAACTCGGTACTAAGCAGGTTTGATCGACACTTGGCATAATAAAGGCAAATAGAGCGCCTCCCTCCGCTACCGCGAAGTAGTGATGTGTCATCGTGTGAGCTTTGTAAATACGACATCAGTTGAAGATGCCCAACGTACTAAAAAAAACTTAAATAAAAAACATAATCCTGCTGTCGCATAGTACGGTAACAAGGTTTTATAAACAAGATTCATCATTAGGAATTGATCGGCACAAACAAAGCGTAGCGTCCACTGCAGGGTTGTTTCCTTAAACAATTTTTCAATTCTTACACAAAACACTGTATGGGACTTACTTTGAGACTTGTGATGGTATGCTTTCATTAAACAGCGAAATCAACAAATTAAGCTCCTCGTGCCGAGAAAATTGATGAGTTTTATTTTGGTCCTTTTATACGCGAACGGCAATTTAGCACATTGCGTTGCAAACCGTGAAAGTCTAAAACAGTGCATTGCGTTCGTATACTATAGGTAGATACTAATTCCTGTTTTATATTCAAAGGTATTGCATCTAAAATTAATTAATAACCGTGTGTTACAGCTAAAATAAAAAAGTTATTTAAATACCGTAATTATACGATCGATAAAATACTTATTAGGTAGTCTTTTGTACTGCCTAAGTATCTACGGCTACATATCTATGTCTGTACATTGTATACAAACATTTAAAGATAAACAGGGTGTCAACAAGGTCCTCGTGTTTTTATTCGTATCGCTTCGTTTTCTATCGATCCTCGGAACAGACGGCGTCCATTACTTAATTGCCGAAAGTCATTGAGTCGCTTTAACTGCGCTTGGATAAAAATAAAACTTCTATCGCTTTTCATTGCTTCCACTCTAGAGGTTTGCATCTTTACTCTTTTAAAGCAAATCCTTTGCGTTTATGAACCGAGGGCCTACTGTTTCCATCGGCGTCGAGTCGACGCTGAAGTACCTGGGACTTGTCCTCGACAGCCGGTGGAACTTCGTGGAGCATTTCCGACGTTTGGCCCCCAAACTGGAGCGGACAGGGGCTGCCTTCAGGCGGCTCCTGCCCAACCTGGGGGGGCCGAACGCCTCCTGCCGGAGGCTCTACGCGGGAGTCGTGCGGTCCATGGCCCTTTACGGGGCCCCGGTGTGGGCACGTTCATTGAGGCGGCGTGCCGCCCACCACTTGAACGTGCCTCAGAAGGTGGTAGCCGTAAGGCTGGTCCGGGGGTACCGCACGATCTCCCGCGAGGCGGCGAACCTCCTTGCCGGATTGCCGCCATGGGATCTGGAGGCAATAGTCCTCGCGCGCCTACATGAGTGGCGCGCGGAGGCGCTACGCCGGGGGGAAACTCCGCTGCCGCGGCAAATTGTCGCTCAGCGGACGGACTTCCGGCGGGATCTCATGGCGACATGGAGAGAGCGACTATCGCAACCCCGTGCAGGGCACGCCACAATAGTGGCGATAAGTCCCCTCTTTGAGGAGTGGCTGGAGAGACGCCACGACGTCCTCACCTTCCGCCTGACGCAGGTTCTTACCGGACACGGATGCTTCGGTAAGTTCCTGCACCGAATCGGGCGGGAGGAGACGCCCGGGTGTCACCATTGTGAGGATCGACCGGAGGACACGGTGGAGCACACGGTGGAGGTGTGCCCCGCTTGGGTGGAGCACCGCCGTGTCCTCGAGGTGGCGATCGGCGGCGGCGACCTCTCGCTCCCGGCCCTGGTTCGTGCCATGGTCCGGAGCGAGACGGAATGGGACGCCGTCACCTCCTTCTGCGAAGCAGTCATGCTAGCGAAGGAGGTGGCGGAACAGGACAGGGAGAGATCCTCACGTCCCGGCCGCCGCGGGAGACGCCCCGGGCGTCGGGGGCCACGTGGTGGCTTCCGGCCACCGTAGGCGCGGGCCTGTGGACGGGGAGCTATGGGCTAGCTCGCCGTCCGTACGTCTCATGACGACAGGCCGTGTCGACGGCGCGTTCGTGTTCCACGCGCGCCTCAAAGAGAGTCAGCAATAGGGAAGGGGTCCGCAAGGACCGAAGCCTGCCGGGGCTGCGGGACTATTCGAAAGAGATACCGTGGCCCCGGAACACAAAGGGCGAGGAAGGAACATGGATGGGTTTTAGTCAGTAAAAGTCTGACACTCCCTCCTGCTCCGCCCAGAGCGGGAGAAGTCATTTGATGATTTCCCATCCGAAAAAAAAAAAAAAAAAAAAAAAGGGCCTACTTAGAAAGAAAAATACAAAACTTTCCAGCATTCTATAAAAAAGCATCTACATTTCGGACTGTCAGGCTGAATGTAGAATGTAATATAATGAGTTCTTTTACGGAATGACCCACCAGGATTTCCGATCTAGACCCAACTTTTTATGGGTATAGTTGGTGTCAGTTAAGATTGCAATAGCGGTCATTGCCCTATCCCTAATATCTCTTCCTACGAAACAAAACAAATGAACCATATATCGTTTTTCATTAGAAAAAATGTTGAAGACCACGATAGATGACGATTCAAGACTTGGACAGGCTTATTTTTGGATTTCAAAGTTAAGAACTTTAATAAATGTAGGTGGGCCAATTACCGCTTTTGCAATCTTAACTGGCACCAACTATAGTGTTTTTGGATTACAAAGTGAAAATGGCAGTTATAGTATAGTCTAATTCATTGGTCTCGAGTTCGAACCCACGACACCCACCTCTAATTTTTCGAATTCATGTGCGTATTGTATAATTATCACTTGCTTGAGTGAAGGAAAACATCGTGAGGAAACCAGCATGCCTGAGAGATATTTCTGGACGGCATGTAAAGCCAAGTCAGAGGCCCATGGGCAGCTTAAACACTCTGACACCAGGTTAGGCAATAACAGCACGATTTAGAAAAAAAGAACAGTAGTTGGCCCAGTCAAATGATTGTTCGAGATCATGTTAAAAATGGTCGTCGTTACCTAACATTTCAAAGGCAGGAAACCTTTTTGATCAGTGTACTAAGTATTCGGACTAACTACGTACCTCTCCGTTTATCTACGAGACCTTTGGGACAAAAAAATCCATGAGTAGATAATTAAGTGACACCTAGTTGACAAATGTTTATACAAATAGTGCAACATATTTTGGTGCCGAAATCAGGGTTCTCTAGTTATAAATTACAACGAAACTATACAACCTTACTTTTAGCTCCGTCGTCTACACAATTAAATCTAAATACTTAGTTCATTTCGCTGGCTAAGTAATTAAGCAAATTATAAACACCATTTTTACTGTGCTAAGGGCACTATTAATCAATTACCATAACTTCTGATTAATTTTCATAGTTAAGTAACCATTAAGTAACTGCAGATAGGTATACTATGGCGTAATAGCGTTACAATTTTCCTTGTTCCCTACAACTGATCCATGACCCATTGATGGTACATAGAGTCCTACAAGATAAATGTTGCTAAAATTGGAAAGTCTTTCCTGTTCCTAAAATTAATACTTTTTCTTCTTTTTTGCAAATGTAGTGCAACTTAACAGATTCGTAAAGTAAGCAATGATGAAAGCGCAAGTCGAATAACGTACACGGACGAAATAGTCTTACTTCAACATAATGGGTGCAAAAATACCCTTAACGAAGCCTATTGGAACTTGTTGTCCCCGTCCACGACATTGTGATCACTTTTTTGTTCTGGACTATGGACTATAATTATATTATGGTCCTGGGAACCTTCTACTTACATTTTTTTTCTTAAAATACCTCCATGACCCCATTACCACTGCATCCATCAGCACAATCGCACCGTAAACCGTGATTATTCACCCCAAAAAATAAGTCATTTTCTAGCAATAATCTTTGGCAGAGTTACTTAGTTTCATATAAAAAATTCTTGGTTGACGGCTACGTGAACGAATCTTTTATATTACCCGTGCATCGAACGATCAAAGTTGCTTTTCAAAATGAGTCCTTCGTACAGGCGTTATAATAGGAGTCTAACGTGAAAACGTGCAAAAGAAAACAGTAATGTAGAGAAACATTTTCCACCACAATGTTCTTCCATATTAAGAAAAATGTGCGTTGTTTTACGTAAAAACAATGAACTTTCACACGCGCAGGATCCACGTTGATTTAGTGTAGTTTAGTGCGGAATCAAAGCCGAGAAGTCGGCTTGCGGTGGACTTGTAATTGAATTTGGAGAACAATCAGTT
This sequence comes from Xestia rhomboidea, assembly GCA_963853795.1. Classification (NCBI taxonomy): domain Eukaryota; kingdom Metazoa; phylum Arthropoda; class Insecta; order Lepidoptera; family Noctuidae; genus Xestia; species Xestia rhomboidea. Next base: position 12,263,371 of record OY970764.1, read on the forward strand.
TACCGCGCTGCGTTCGGATACATTCGCAACACGCACGCCAAGCACGCACCTGTTCACTATTTTATTAGATAAAAGAAACCCAAATATATTTATGGCCCCGGTAAACATATAATGAACTCCCCTTTTCACTTCTTTTTGGTCCCGACCCCGAGTCAGGGTTGGAGCGAGAAAGTATTCCAAGATTTCGATTGAGACACCTGATTGCGTTGAAATAATCAAGTTATGTAATTATTATTTTTACAGCTTACTCGAACTAGAGTGCTCAATATTTCTCAAATTCAAGAATTTTTTATTTATTTATTTTACTATTTATGTACACACAGTATACAGCACAGGAAAACACATTAAAAATATGAGTACATAGGTACTGCTTATTTCTTAAGAAATTTCTGCCAGCAGCCCTGCAAAAAAAAAAAACTATGTTAATTTATCTGAATATTGTTTATTAACCCGATGTGTCCTAACATTCTGCGAAAACATACTTATAAGTCAGCCACCAACCATCGTCCTTGTCAAAACGGGGGCACGTGGCTATGCTTTTTAATCACGAGAAAAAACAATAAAGCAATCTCTCACAAGTATCGTTTTCACCCGACAATAGAATGTAAGCCCCGCGTGATAATTGAATCGAGAGGGTCTGACCGACCCCACGGCTCGCATTAGTGTTACATTTGATTCGTATGTGACCCACACTACCGAGACAGTGTGTCTTAATTTTGTGCTACAAGATTTATCTCGCAATTTTTGTTCTTAATTGTACCTATTATAGATGAACGAACGTGTGTTTCAAATTATTGCCTATACCTAAGTTTAAAAACTTGAAACATTTCACAAGTTCTCTACAAGACAATAACGCCTGGAAGACATAGATTAATCGGCCTCAAACAGTGCTAGGTTCACGGCAAATTGGATGCCGATCGGAGAATGCCTATTGACATAAAACAAGTAGAAACACAGCAGCTTCTCTCAGCGGGCTCCCAGTTTGTTTGCTCTCCTGTGGGAGCCGGGAGGGGGTCATTACTAAACTCCATTACACTTTTTGTGCCAAGTGTTTTGGTGGTATAACAAGGGTGAAAACGACCCTACAAAACGAATGACATGCTCTCACTGTTTTTATCGTTTGTGAGAAAGGAAAATATTTTGTAGTGACTTTTTGTTAGATAAACTTTATGTGGTATGGGGAGATTGGTGGAGATTTCTAAATAAAAAAGCGTAACTTTCCAATAGTGGTTAGCAATTCTTTTGATTGGATGGATAAACTACTACTTACCTACCATAGTCAAAAGAGCTGTTTCATATTGTGAACAGACCTATTACAATAAAACTCGTCCTGACCTTTACTTCCGGGATATTTTACCGTCTTCACCTACTTTCGTTCTAAAATTATCATTAATTAACAAACTTCATTAAATTTAATGAATAATTAATTGTAAGTTTACACCCGTACGCCTATCTACCAGTTTCGGCGATATCCTTTGAGATCGTTATCTAGCTAGACCAAGTTTCACTTAGATGGAAAGATAAGATCCTACTTTATTGGCGTGCACCAAAAGTTTTACACAGCTCCTTTACAATATTTTTGAATCTGACAATTCTACCATACCCATTCACATAGTAGGTACCTATAAATAACATACTCTTCTTGACCCGCTAACGGTCAGAATCCTCTCCTACATTTTATTAACAAGCTTAGCAAAAAATATCAGAATTGGCTAACTTTTAGAACGAGAGAATTTGCGCAGCGAAAGTAAGCTAATGAAGTGAAGTGAAAACCGAATGGGGGTTCAATGACCTGATAACGATCTCCACCTTGGTGATTAAGTCGGTGAGAACAATTTAATGAGTCTTTGTGGACCGAACGGACGAACCATACAACGTATAATGCATTTGTATTTTGTTTCATTTTTATTGGATTATATTTTTAGATTGGAGGGGTCAGTAGGACACTCTTTGATGTTATGTTCGTAGATATCTATTTATAAAACAACAGCAGGCCTCTAACTTAGATGCAAATTACCTTTTTACTACTAAAACCAGAGAGAGAGAGGAGCTCGTGGCTAAATAATAACAGCCGCTCGGGTCGATCTTTAGGTTAAGCCGTGCTTGCCTAGGTTGGTCTGTGGATGGGTGACCACCCATTACATACCGAGTTTCCTCTGTGCCTCAGAAAGCACGTTAAGCCATTGGTCCCGGCTGTTATTTGTAAATCTTAGACAGTCGTTAAAGGTAGTGAGTGACCATAAAGTCTGACAACCAGTCTTACCAAGGGGTACCGTATTACCCAGTACTAACTGGGTTGTGGAGGTCAGATAGGCAGTCGCTCCATGTAAAATACTGGTATTCAGCTGCATCCGGTTAGACTGGAAGCCGACCCCAACATAGTTGGGAAATGGCTAGGGAGATGATGACTACTAGAAACCAGATGCGCCCATCTTTGTTGACAAAACCAATGTTCGTGTCTCTACCTGCATAAAAAGTTCCTGGTAGGAATTAATGCATAATCCGCACTTACAGTATTAACTTTTCAAACGAATTTCGCAAGCTATTAGACTAAGCGATCGCATAACATTTACATGCCCTAATACGTTTGAATGCAGCAAAGAGAGAATTGTCATCAATCTTGAAGGGGTGTGGAGCGCCATAATGCGCCGCACATATGGCGTCATCGGCGCTTGGCGTTCCGCTCCGGTGAGCCTATCGGGCCCACATCGGGCCCAAGTGACCCGCAGCGACCTTAGACTATATCACAGCAGATCTCACTGCACAAGTGGACACTAGCCTTTAAAGCACCTATTGTAGCCACCCCATTGTGAAGTACACGTCAATGACAACTGTTACATTGACGATGAATTCAATGGATTTTATACATCCATTTGCAAATTACCCGCATTTAATCTGTGTAATCTTTTTGTACGATATTCTAAACAACAACAAACAAGTGTATGTTACAAAAAAGGCAGATTATTTTCGCGTGCAATTTTTATTATTTACTGCACTAAAATTGTGTAGTTAGTACTTCATAGCATATTAACGTATCGCAAAATGAGTTCCACTATTCCGGTTTATTACACAAGAGCGAGCTTTTTAACAGAAAATTGGGTTTCGTACAGGCAACCTTTGCAAGCTATCACTCAAAGCTTTAGCCTCAAAGGGGAAAATAAACGAGAATGGGTAGCGCTACTCCTACTCTAATAATTGAATACGAAACTAAATATCTATCAGATCTGACCAGCTGTTGTTTCTAGCTCTTTTTATTTACTGTTTCTAATGCAAATTAAGAAAAAATCAAGAACTTGCGTGTGGTGCATATAAAAATTATGTCTTCGATTAACTTTACGTAATGGTCGCAATAAATATTTATGGGTCCGGATTTAGTGCCCAGTGTATCATAGCCATAGGTGTAGCGCGGGCACGCGAGGGGTGTCGGGGGGTGCTAAGTGCCGGGAGGCCACATGTCACTCTCGTCGTGCTAATCTCCAGGATTTGCCATCCAATGTCCCTCGACATCGCCATCTCACTCGCACCAACGACCACACCATACATCCATTTCACACAGCTCATTGAATATTATTGCTCCATGGGGATTTTGAAAATATGGAGCCGTTTAGCGAAAGCCGTACATTGTATCCATCCAGTGGAATTATTCATACGCGACCCGTTGCATTTATCACTTAATGGTATTAGCTATTAGATCGTTTAATCGCTCGATTTACGACTTTATAGCCGAATTCAAGTTTTACAATTCTAAACTATGCTAGTAGATTCATTTGAACGAGGTTATATCTAATGTAACGTGAAAAGATAAATAGTTACGTAATTTAAACGAAAAACACTTGATCTAATTATATTCTTTCTTCTAGTTATACGAGTATCTCTCTCAGAAACAAAAACACCTGAAAAACATAATTTAAAACAATTGACAGGTGTGCTATTGTTTGGTGTCACTGCACTTTATTAATTAAAGCCCTGTCACGGCACTTGGCGAACATTTAAAATCTATTGAAATAAATCAGTAAGTCAATGTCTGTGAGCATAATGATCGCATGGTGCTGTCAGCGCGCCATGCGGCACGGGAAGCACATGGCGGGTTTACTTCAAACAAGGCGAAAAACTTCACAATCAAAAATTGCAAATCGCCTTCTGACAATGACAATGAAGTCGTATTTCCCCTGTCATTTTATTTGCTATGTGCAATGACGTGCTGGTTTTATTGAGTGCATTGCGGGCCCCGGCTTGTCATTGCATCCCTCCAACCCTAAAATGATTCCATTCTGCCGCCGGACGAGCCGACAGGTTAACTTTTGTTATTCTACAAAAGCCGCGCATTACAGTCCGATTGTTGGCACAAATGTCGGATATTATAAAGCATTTCGTGTTCCCTAACGATTATTTCAAGTGTAAGTGAATTCGCGAATCATTCTACATTTTAGGGTAATCTTTAATCAATAGGTAGGTAGTCAAGTGATTACACTTTTTGATATTGGAATGATACTACGTTTTGTAACTAGAAAGAAAATTAAAGGACGAAACTAACCTTTTAGAAAAATTAAATAGCAAAATATTAAACCTCTATACCTTGCTATGTCCCTTAAATAATGTAGCAATAGCTTTTCCGGCAGACCTCAAGAACGACTGATTAGGGAACATTATTATAACAACAAAGTTGACAGGCGTGTTCTGACTCTCCTAATTCTATATCTATCCTAGTTATTGCCGTTTTTGGTGGTGGATACCGATTCATAGACACCTTCCACTACCATGTCAAATGGCAAGATAAGTCATGCAATGTTATAGTAGTCTCCTTTCCTAACATGCATTTATTTATAGGTAGGCCTCGACAAAAAATAGAGTGGTGTTTTTACAAGAACGATACCAGCATCTACACAGCATCATCCTATGCATAAAAGTAAAGTAACAAGATGCATAAAACAAAATATATATACCCTCACTGGGTACATTTTTCCCTTTTTTATAAAACCTCTGTCTGGGGGTATTGACTTTTCATATCAACAAAGAAAACGTGAAAATATTTCTTTACCAAACGGTAAGTCAATAGAGGTTTGAGGCATTGCCCTCGAGCTCGAGGTGGTTAGAGAGGCGCGAGACGGACGGGGTGCGGGGTGCGGCGGGGAGGGTAGTACGGTGCGCAGCCTGCGCCAGGGGACGGGGGTACTCTTCTTGATTACAGCGCTCCCTACACCCCCCCTCTCCGACCCCCACAGCACTCCCCCGCCTCGCTGCAATACACATAAGCCTACACAATGACAGTCGTGTATAACTTTCATTGTTCAGGTTACAGAAAATATTTAATTTTAATTTACAAGCGGCTCGCTATGAATTGTGTATGAATAACTTATTGTACTTTAGTGGGATTACATTTTTGTATAAGAATGAACATGGTTTCGTGAGTATTGGCTTAATTGGGTTGATAACCATAAAACACTATTTTTACTTTTAAGAAGAGTTTACTCGGTTGACCACATATTCTATTATTATACTCTAATCAGAATCCACCAAACAATTTCCCTGAACTCCGAACTACTAAAACAAATCCAGTGAAATACGTGAAGATACAGTCACGGCCCAGCCAGGTGGGAGCGCCGAGATTGTCCACATCAAACATGCACGAGCATTCGCCCCGCTCGCTCGTAAAAATGCATATTCAAGCGGAAGGGCGGATGCTTTTAATACAACGCCGTAATGAGCAGCCGAGGTCGGCAGACTCCTTAATTTTCTCTTTACCGGCCCTATTCAGGTAAATTGTTAGCCCTTATTAATTGCTTTACAACGGGAAGGCGGGCTCACATTAAAGTTTATCGTGGGAGTGCAATAGACGACGTGTCTACTTGGCCAGTTTGTTAAATTGATGATTAAAAGTTAACTTAAGAGAAATGCTGCCTTATTTTCGTGAACAGTTGTTAAATCAATCATTGGCTAGGATGAAACAAGTGTGCTTTCAAACTTTTTTGTGAATTCAAAGATACACCTAGTTTGTAACACCGTGTCTAATGAAATTATACGCTTACAACACAAATAATGTACCTTAGTGTGCATGTGATAATTATTAGGTTTAACACATGCATTTTTAATTAGTCACGAGCATTTATGCACTTAGCAAAATTTTCACGAACATAATATTTAGGACAGACAGTCAGACAGACAGACCGGACGAATCTATAAGGGTTCTGTTGTTGCCATTTGGCAGCTGTATCCCCAAAAATGATGCCTCAGCACTAATTTAAAGCACAATTTATTTATTCTTTATTGGTCTACTTCCAATTTACGGTAATAGGAATCAAAAAGCCGGCTACCTCATAATTAGCCACGAGCCACGCGAACCGTAAGCCCCCTCCGCCCCGGTATGTTACGTAAGCGGATGGGCCACATGCTGCGCCCATTTTGTTATCATTATTTTTGAATAACAGAGAAAATATTTGTTTAGATAAAGATCACTCATAACTAATATTGTAATCATGCTTTTAAATAAGTTTCATTATCATTATGCCATACCAAAGTTTAATAAGCATAATCTAAAAATCTGTGCTACGCCCGTCTCACATAACGACATCTAAAAAGATTATCTTAGTAAAATCGAACAGTTCAATACAGTTAGGTGACGCCTAGAATTTGTGAAATCGGGTGTAAGCTGGTGGCATTAGTATCCTAATTTGATGGATGAGCTCCTCTCATTACTATACTCAGAATAAAAAAAAAATGGAAAAGTCTAGCCGGTTTGTAAAAGTCAAATCGCTTAATTTGACTTTGACATGATATAATTAACAAAAAGATAATTTCATCCCCAGATTCCAACAAGTCCAAAGATCTGCTTGCTGCTGACTTATCTGCGAAATCTTCATTTCAATAGACAGCAGATTTTTTGACAAATTAAAACCAAAGTTGTTAATTTTTACTTTTCAGTTTCACATTCAGTAACATAATTTCAAACGAAGAACAAGTTTTTCCTCACTTGAAAACTATAATTTCAAGATATCAATACTAAAGCTATGCCCAGACAGTAGAAGCATAATTTGATCGTCTCAACCGATATCGAATGCGCACTAAGCCCTCGGCTCCGAGAGGCGTACCATTTCTCTGATTGATTAAAACGCTAACAAAGGGATAATGCTGATCACTGGGAGCTTTGTCCCGAAGCCCTTTATGTATCTACCTACAGCCCTACAGCCTCAGAGTAATCAAACGAGCCCTCTATAAAAATCACCCACGGAAATTATAAGTTTCCAGTGCTCTCCCTTTTGTGAGCAAAGTATTGTGGGATGGAAATCTAAAGAGGTTTTCGTCTCAACAAAAATATAATTATTGTTTGATGTCTGACATGTCTTTGGTTGTTTAATTTCGAATGTTTGAATAGATTTTGAGTTTGCATTTATTTTGTGTTTTTGTTGTCTCCTCAAATAACAGGTTGGTTTTTAATTAATTCTACGTTTACGTTTGAAATCGTACTTTTATGGAAATATAAAAATTGCTAAAAGATTTTCAACAAAGAGATCCTTGCAAGTTAAGTAAGTACGGTATTTAAATAAAACTCAATTCATAATTATAAATGTACCTACTTTCTAAGTTATCTTGGACGTCACAGGATCGGTGAAGAAAAACTTCATGAGGAAACCTGGACTTATTTAATACATGTTTGCAATCGCCAACCTGTCTTGAGCAAGCGTTGTGATCCATACTTGTGCCTTCTCTGTATGATAAGAGGGGTTTACCCAGCAGTGGGGCCATAGCAGTAATAGGCAGGTATTATTATTATTATAACTAAAACCTAAAATAATTCAAAGTAATCTTAACCGTAAAGTATTTAATTTTTTATAAAGATACTGTTGTAGAAGGACTTAGAACGCACCACTTTAAAAAACAGTGAACACCTTCCAAAAGTAACGTCTACGAAAATCTCATATCCCAATTCCCAAGCGTACAGTGGCGTAGGCCCGTAGCCCGTAGCCACCCGCAGGCCCGTAGCAAAGTAATCATAGCTGATCTAAATCAGGTGAGCTGAGGTGGGCAGAGAGAGAGGGATCGCCACCCGACATCGCCCGACATTGCCCGACAATGCCCGATGCCCGACAGATGTCGACCCCCGCAGAGCGAATGATGATCGGGCCCCAACTAAAGTACGCCTCATAAACTTTGTTGTTATGAATTATTTGATATTTCTGATACCAATTACGTACTTTATGTATGGTATCTATTTTCTTGTTCTAGGTTTGGTTAAATGTTGTGTTATTTACATATACACAGAGCCCATCTTTCATATTTCTCCGATTTTCAACTGGACTGATATTATAAATTTATAAGCTTATGTCAATTAATGTAATTTTGACTTTTCCAACATTGTTATCGTTAATAAATTTAATATCACTTTGTACCCTCGGGACAGACAACAAGTTTATATAGTTTTTGTAAGTTTGTACCTAGTTTTTTTGCACTTTAGAATTTTAATAAAAACAAAATAACATTTATGAATAATAGGAAAAGTGGCAGGTTTAAAAAAAAATCATTTTTAGTGGCGCAAGTCTCATGACGTCATGCTCTTTTTAAATACGATTAAAAACCATATTTTCGAAATCACACACATAATGCAAACAAAGAAACAATAATAAAAAGTAATAAGACATTATATCAAAATTAAGTGCAGGTTACATTTAACCAGAAACCTCCCACCGAACAATAGGTAGGTGTAGTGTAGACCGGAAGGAGGCGATTCGCCGCGCACGCGCCGCCACGTGCTCACTTCCGGTTCTAATGCGATAATATAATAGGAGACATCTCCTCCTCGTTTAGTCAAAATACTTTGTAAATATTTACCACGATATTTTCTCACACTTTTTAATAAAAGTGTTGATTCACCGAGAATAAAATAGGTAACGATTCACACGGCTTTGTTAGTAAGTTTATGATATGAGTTTACTTTTGCTTTGTTTTTGTGATTCTGAAATATGCAAGTAAATAAAATGTCGTATATTTTCAACATGATAATTTCCACATACATAATATTATTTTATCACATTATTTATAAGCCCAAAAACATAACGAATCTATAAATAAACCCATAATTATCAAACATTATTCTCACGCAAGGGTATCAGCATCATGATAAACACAATATTTTCTTATAGTACGCTTAATAACAGGGCTGTATTTATAATAGTCGGAGATTAATAAAGTTATAATAACCGCGGCCGCCGATCACCGTCGCCGGTTGCCACGCTGCCGCCGCCGGGCTGGCAACCGGCGACGGTCGCCTGCCATGCTCCCTAGCCACGTAATCACAGGCTTCGATGTATTATACAAGGGTTTAACACAATACCCGTCATTCATAGATCATTTCCATTGAAGATTAATATTTAATACGTCTTTTATATCGACTGAACATGTTAAAAAGGAGTCCTGAATGCATAAACGAATATTTCAGCCACCAAAACGAGCACATTGTGTTTTTTTTTAAACATTTCATGTCTGTTTGTGTTAAGATCAAAAAGGATTTTTCATAAGTTGAAACAAATGAGAAGACTGATCGAGTGAGTCTTATGAGCCTCATCGTACCGTATCCAGGTCATCATCATCATCATTTCAGCCGAAAGACGTCCACTGCTGGACATAGGCCTCCCCCAAGTGTCGCCACATTGACCGGTCCCGTGCGACTCGCATCCAGCGGACTCCCGCAACCTTCACCAGGTCATCGGTCCACCTAGTGGGAGGCCTTCCAACGCAACGTCTTCTGGTTCGCGGTCGCCACTCCAGAACTTTTCGGCCCCATCGGCCATCCGTTCTGCGAGCAATGTGACCTGCCCACTGCCACTTAAGTTTGGCAATTCTTCGGGCTACGTCGGTAAGTTGTATACAGGTAACCAACATAAAACTACGGTTCGTTAACTTAATAAGTTTACTTATGTACCTTCATAAAAGTTACTATTGTAGCAGGTAACTCCCTTAAGCTACCTCATCTAAGTTCCCTCATCTGAACCATTTGCCTGTAATGTATCAATGCAAGATTCACTGTGTACAGAAACAAGTCATTTTGAAAAGTTAACCTTTTTTTAACAGTTTACCTTCAAATCAGAAAGCGTGGAGAAGCGCTGCAGTGGCGCTCTACCATAGAGATATACGATTAATTGACTCTACCTATATAGCATGTACCAGAAAAGTGTGTGATAACTTTAAAGATAAATGAAAAGCTTAGAACCGTAAACGCGAAAAAATATTAAGCTGTTCTAGACAAAATTTGAATGTGCGTGACTAAGTAGAATGTTTATCCCACGGAGAAAGTTGTTCAGTTTGATGATCAACATCCTTTTTTCTTTAACATAGAGAAATATTTACAAAAATTTCCTACCTTTGTATAGTTTCTTTTTTTTAACTATTATTTGTGAATGAGTGAACATTGTAGGCTTTGATAGATTCCCAGATGCTTGTTAACTTTTGTTAAGTCTGTTTTACGCTTTTTGTATTGTAAGCAACGACCTATTGTCGGGCCTACGCTGTCCTCCCAGACTTATGTACTAATTGCTGTAACAAAATAATATTGTAATACCAAATGATTTGAAAAGAGTAACCATGGAGTTTCTTGCCGGTTCTTCTCCATGGAAACGACCAACGCGAACCGTGCACCTTTTTCGACGTTTTATAAGTGCCCATCTAGGCCTATGTGAAATAGAATAGTTTGATTTTGATTTTTGAAGAGTTCCCAAACAAAAGAAGGTGGATCACACACAACTTAAAACTTGTGTAACACTAAAGTTTCATACAAACACAGCCAGAACTCGTCAATTTACTAATAGGTGCGTTATCGGCATAATAGTACCAGTGTAAGCTCTTGTCTGGTGTTAAAATCAAAAAAGGCCCATCGCCACTCCTGTGTAGAGCACTTAACTTGATTATTCGAAGCCGTATGGCGTGCGTGGGTGAAAACCCGTAGAAACAAGGCCGCCCCTACGCGTGGCGCGTCCTTCACTAAAACCCTAGCACGTGTCCACAGGACTGCAATTGTAGGCTTGAGTACTTGAGCTCTGCATGTCGTCGGATAGTTTTTATTTTCTGGGCTCGTTTTCAAAAGTATCTAAAACTATGTTAATTCTTTTCTATTATGCAAATGCAGGCCCTGTCCTAGGGCGGGGGGTCACAGGAGTCATGACCCTCCTCCCCCTTCCAATCGTACACTACAAATTACCAAACCTTCTTAAAAAATAGCAATTTATTTCCTGCTTAATCGTTCAACAAGAGAAACTAACTAACCTTTACGAGGCAGAATGCAAATACTTTCAAGCTCTTTAATTTAATGGATCCTACACTTTTTTAGTTCTGTATAAGTTTACGGAGTTACTTTTATTCTAATGTCCATATGAAGGTACAAAAAGAACCTATCACCCGAGGCGGAGGCGGGCTGCTTAAATTTTGAAGCTCTCTTCTCTCAGTCTAGCATTGAAGTACCAAGAGCAGGTTGAGTAGCGGGCTCATGGGCGTAATGGCCACCCCGCCCTGGACTGGGTCTAAGTCGACCGTGATCATGTTTCTGAACCCATTGATTTTAAAATAAAATAAATAATTTGCATGATGACAAACGATTAAGGAGTGTTATGTTTGCACCAAAAGAACCTAACCTATCCAGGCCCGGCTCGCTTCTCACTCTTGCGTTCTCATGGTCTTGTAATTTGAAAATCTAACTCATCTCAGGGGCAGAAGCAAGCAACTCAGAGTTGCTTGCTTCTTACATTCTCTTAGAATTCGACACGGTCAGTCCCATATCTGTTTAAATAGACAAACAAAAATCTGACATATCCAGGGTGAAATTTTATTCTGGTTAACTCCTCGCAACCGAATTTGTAAAACTCAAACTCAAATCATTTATTTCAATTAGACCATGACGGCACTTTTGAAAGTCGAAAATACAATAAAAGCAAAGCTACAGTCACAGTTACAAGGCATAATAACTTGAGAAAGTACTGTAGTTGCCCATTCCCTAATGAGATCTCTATGGAGAAGAACGGGCAAGAAACTCCATGGACACTCTTTTAAATCAAAATATTGTTACAAAATCTTGGTTACATCATTCATGTTGAGATTATACATATATGTGAGAACGATGTAGAAAGACGTGCACATTAAGAGCGTCCAGAGTAAAATAATAAATCAAAACTTAAAAAAAAAGTAATTCAAATGATGCAGTAGCAGTAAGCACTGTCTAAGCTTCACTTTCAGACCTACATACCGGAGAAACCTTGACCCCTGTTATACAGGGTGTCCTAGTTCAGGGGTCGAGACCACCATGATGTTATGTTTATTGAAATTGTCGAAATAAATTTATTATTATGTATTTATAAAATATTAAGGCTTATAAGGCATACACCTCTATGCTGAGAATAAAAAAAAATAATGGCTACCGACTATTCGAATTGAACCACGCTGGACTTAGTTAGTTATCTATGGAAATAAAACACTAGTAGAAATAAATGAATAAAAAAAACTACGAGTGTTAAATACACTGCATTCTGAAACTAAAAGTAATACCTTAAGAGCCAGTTTTCGAGGAAGCGTATTGAAAACTATGTTACGTCTAACATAGTTTTCAAACTTAAAGACCTAAAAAAATTAAAATATTTAAACCTTTGTTTTATAAAATATTTTAAAGGTTTAGTTTACTTACATAGCTGATTGTTAACTCAAAGTTGCGACTAGTAAATAAAGTCTTACCTACATCGTTGTTCATAGTTTCGCCACTTGCTGATCACTTAGCCTAAACTCACTTTATAGCTCATCAGTGACGATCGCTTGTCCGAGCAATGCTTTATGAGTCACCGCCTTGGCTTGGGATGCCCCTACCACATAACACACCTTATCAAAACGTGAAAGTTTTGAAAAAAAGCCTTTTCTATCTCTTCTTTAGCACCAAATGCCAATTGTTTTCAGGCTAGATGAGATGGACGAATAATAACACCTTTTGATCAGGAAGTAGCTAAACCAGCCTTTAGTACGTAAAGTTTAGCCATCTACCTTCCAGGGCTTTGTTCCTGGCGAGCAGCGCCAGCAGCACGTCCGGCGGCGGCGGGTCCAACGGGTGCATGGTCTCCAGGGTGGCGTCCAAAGGCCCGTCGCGCCGCGCCTCGCAGCCCACCACCACCTCGCCGTACACCTCCATCGACCCGTCACTACGTCCCATAAACACACTGTAAACATCCAGCGCCACCTTCACGATTTAGCATCCCGCACGAGTCACGTAAACAACGCAGCTACACGAACACCTGTGCCGAGTTCCCTCGCGGCGTGCAGGGAGCGGCTGGCGGCTGCAGCGGGCGTCGCGACGCGGCCGAGAGCCGGAGCCACGTGGCGGCGCCGCCCACGCCCGCCCCTCGCCGCCGCCGCGCCGCCCTCCTGCCTCCCATTGAGAAGTCATTTTTTACCCCCTGAATCTGATAAACCCTGGGGCGAGCGGGGAGGCGCGGTGGTGAGCGCGGCTCCCCCGCCCCGAACTAATTTGCTGGAGTCGTACGACACACCCCGGGTACTTACATCCATCTACAATATTACTCTAGCACGTTATCCCGATCGCGGGGGCACTTCGTTTCTAGTCATCTAGTCATTGTAATGAAAGAGATTCTAAAACATCATATTTTCTTTTTTTATATTCTACGGTTTCGACTAGTTTAAAAATAATGGTGGCAGGTACCTTTTTTGCTGCTCTGTCTTTGCTTTTATCAGTTGCATGGCTCTTTTTCCCAACTATGTACAGGCAGGTTAGACCGAATACCAATCCCAAGATACCTGAAAAAAGCTATACAGGGTGTAAACAACCTCATCACGAAGCCGTCAACCAAGCATTCTGTACATCAACCTAAGTCACTTTACGCAACAATTATGCGCCTTTTTTTTGGGGTGAAAAGTCATGTTTTGTCGTAGAACTCAATGTAACGCACTCAAAACATTGTGCTGATGGATGGATTGAATAAAACGGGGGTCGTGGAGGTGTTTAAAGTAAAATCTTACATTAAAAACTTGTATTTCAAAAAAAAACTTGTCAAAAAGTTGGAACTTTGACCCCCAATATCTCCGTAACTAGAAGATTCCCAATTATGGAGTAGAACAAAAAAAATATCGCAATGACAGGGAAAACAAGTACCTTTCGGCTTCGTTAAGAGGTTTTTTACACTCTTTATAGTATATCGGGTCAGACTCACTACAAATGCCGTCCATACCCCCAGAAAGCCACTAAGCGACTTGAATATTATGTTATACTGGGTGGAAGGGACAACGACACATTAACTAACACGTTCTTGATCCAATAATGTGAAAAATAAGATATCAATAGGAACTTCATACATTGCTTTAAACTCTATACTTAGTAGTCTGTAGCCTACTTAGTATAGAGTAGTATATGTCATTTTGACATTAATTGACACAGTATCTGTTGTCATGCGCCAAGCAATTATTTTTATTTATTTTGTTACTTATTTTACAAACTCGTTGAAAAATGTCGAAATGCTATGATTTTAATCCAGACAATGTGTTTAAACGATTCAAGGTGGTAGAGTTCCCAATATCTTACGTTGGACTGTCGACAACACAGATCTTGAATGTCGACGTCGATCTCAGCAGATCGGCATATCTTAAGACCATGTGCGAAGGCAACCTAATGGTACTTTACGAGACTTGATGATCTTGTTTTTGAAGGATGCCAGTTTTCCGAAGAGTCAGAAAATTCTCGTCAGATTTTTTCTTGATTTTTATCCCTAAATATGTTTGGTTCCCAAATTCTCTGTTATAAAAACGGAATTTAAGTTAAATTGCTTTTTTTTTCAGAGTTTTGATGATGCGCGACTCATTAGCGCGTCACATAGAGCTTACCGGATAGATATCAAAGATGAACATACTGTGGAAGTTACATTTCTGCCTGGAAATGAAAGCGTCTCTAAAGCAAAACGCAACAATCAATTAGATAAAAGATTTGTTTTTGACTTACGATTAATACAGGTAGATGAAATAAGGTGTTGTCACCAGGAACTTCATGCAGAAATCGGTCGATTTTATATAAGTGGGCAATATGAATATTGTCAAGTATCCCATAGTCCAAAAATTCTTGACTTTGGTGACGTAGCAATTTCCAGAAAAGTAACAAAATATATCCGTGTACGAAACGAGTCAAGTTTAATCGCTGCTAAAGTATGGCTTGATAGAGTAACTTGTTTTAAATTTTCACCTAATAAGTTTACGATAGCTCCCAACTCTTCAATACGATTATCAATTTCCGTCAGACCAACGGGTTTGAAAGTTGCAAAGACTCTCAGTTTAAACATAAGAAATCCACATGACTTATTGTTTGAAACGCAAGAAGGGAGAGCTCCCGAAGATAAAAATTATATTACATATATTATTACTCATAAAATTAATATATCATACGACAAAATACCGAAGGGACCAGTGATTGTATCTTTACATAAATTGAACGACCAGCTTCCTTGCTATACTTATGTAAATGAAGAAGTAGTTATACAGAAGGATCGAAAATCTCAAAGTAAAAAGTATCTAGCCCAAGGCAAAATGGTAGCAAAAATAACAGAAAAAATTAAATTTAGTACCGGGAGAGATACGTGCTGCTCGGCCATATTGACCAAGATTCAAAAATCCGACAAAAACCTTTGTAAAAGAAAGAAAGCTACAATTACAACCTATGACTTGTTTGACGTATTAATGTTTCCGTATTCTGTGGATTTTGGTAAAGTTGGTATAATGACTAAAGGAGAAAGTGTATTAACAATTATGAATAAATCAAAATATGACATAACGCTAAGAATGGTACATGAAAATTATATTTCATATACTGAAAAGATGCTATCAGAGATATCGATAAAATTGAAATCATTACAAGAAACTAAATTAGTCATATTTTGCCAAGGTAGTGTGGAAGGGTCTCAAAAAGGTACTTTAAATTATATCATTGATGATATTTACCGAGGCAAACACTCATATTCTCTGGAAGTGAGGAATCCCTTGCTAATGGTACAAGAAAGATGCTTAAAATTTGGTATGGTGACATCCGACTGTTTTATCACTTCGGTTCCTGTACGAATACACAACTATTTTAACATACCGGTTCGCTTCGAGTGGGAAGAACAATACCCAGACACTCCATTTGAAATAATACCAAAATCTGGCTCCATACCAAGTCACAGTTGTAAGATATGTAATGTTATGTACATTACTAATGCCTCTAAAGCAAAAGTTCATGAGATTGACTTAATTTCTAAAAGTAATACACCTACTGCCATACCCTTTGAACTAAGCGTCATTACACGGAAGCTTTCCATTAAATTTCTACAACAAGCCGTCTCAGTAAAAGACATTCCTTTAAACTTGGAGACTATAGAAAAAGTCAAATTAGAGAATTCTTCAAGAGAGATTGCTTTTTTTCACGTCGTGGAGCCCTTAATTCCAGGTTTAACAATGGAACCAATGAGTGGCACAATTCGACCAAAAATGATAATGACCTTCGACATTATAATGAAAATTTCATACGTCATGGAATTCGCCTTTGATATTTGTGTTAAAATTAATAATAAAGAAAACGTAGTGTTGCCAATATCTGGAAACGTTGTTGAACCAAAAGTTTTAATACACCCTAAACACATTTACATGTCTCGCACACCATGCTTCATGGTGTGTTACGTCCCCGTCACTTTCCAAAACCTCGGGCCGGGGAAAACTGAAGTCGCAGTTTTAGATTTCGACGATGAAAACATTTTTGATGTTTTTATTGCAATTGGAAATGAAAAGCAAAGAGTTTACGAATTCAGCATTGAAGCTGGGCATTCTAAGACTGTATTTATAAAAGTGTGCGATCAATTTCGCAGGGAATACGAAATGTATATTCCATTTAGAATCAACGGATTATTAGGGCCTCCTAATGGAGATGCTTTATCTACAGAACTTCAATACTATATTGGCGAATATGAACAGTAAGTGCTTCTACACTGGCCTGCAAAAATAAGAATCACACTTTTAAAATTGCAATAACTTTTTAAGTTCAGAAGATATACTTTCGAAACAAAAAGGACTCGAAAAATAGTTTAATTTTATCTATAGTTTCGAAGAAAGCTGATAAAAAATTCTATAAAACGTTTTTTATTTTAAATCTCTAACTTCTATAGTTTAGAAAAAAATGAAATTTTAAAAGTGTAGTACTTATTTTTGCAGGCCAGTTTATAATAATTGTCAGTCACAGAGTGGCACAGATCATCTAATTTAAATCGCGCGCCTGAACACTGGACCTTTACACTGGAAGTGTTACGTATACAAACTAATGAAGTACTTATTTGTATAGAAAATTAAGTGAAAGCGACTCAATTTGACAGTAAACTACCTTAAAACTAAATGGGCAGTTTGAATGGCAAGTCATCATCATAATCATCCACAGCCCGAACTCACCCACTGCTGGGTATAGGCCTCTCTTTTCTTTTGCCAATCTCGACGGTTCTGTGCCAGCCTCATCCAGGTTTGTCCCCCAACGGAAACTATGTCGTCTGCCCATCTCGCCGCCGGACAACCCACGTTCCTTTTGCCAGTTCTTGGCCACCATTCGGTAACAGCCTTGGTCCACCTGTCATCACTTCGCCTTGCTAGGTGTCCTGCCCAACTCTATTTGAGTTCCGTAACGCGATTTCCAATATCGAAAACTTTTGTGCGTTTAAGTGCATAAATAAATGGGTAAATAAATAATGTGTGCACTAACAGCCCCAAGTGGAAGAAAATGGGGGAGGCCTTTGCCCAGCAGTGGGACAGAACAGGCTAACTAAAAAAAAAAAAAAAACAGCCCCAGACAAGTCGTCGCGTCGCTTTTATTTCCGGGGTTGGAATCTTATGAGCAGCGTTTATTCTAGCCAGCTAATCTTAAGTTTAACTTCGGATCCATGTTTAGCCGTGTCTATAACACTTGTTTTTTTTTTTAATTCATTGTTGTCACAGTCTGGTTATTTGGATAGCGTTTATTAGGAGATTCGTGTTTTAGGTTTTCATTTCTAGATACCATATCTATCTAAGGATCCCCCATAAGAATACCAGCGCTGTGACATGAGTTATCCTATTGGCCTCATATAGGACCTATAATTAGTAATTTTATGTTTTTGTTTTATTCTTTTTTTATTTTTGTTGGTCTGGTATTTTTATTTTTTTTCCTTTGTTTTGTTTTTTCAAATTTTATTTTTGATTATAATAATTATGTCCTGTGCGAGTCCAGTATATACTTTTTCTTTCTTTCTTTTTTACATGTAATGCTATAAGTACCTACCTAAAAACGGTCGTCGTTTATGATTTTAGGTATTATGAAAATAACACAAGAGTTAAGTTAAGAAATGTGAACAAAGATATAAGCTACTGTCGTATAACTGGTGTAATTACTGTGTCCTGGATAGATTTTTCTGTGGAAAAATTTGAATTCGATTTTGTTCCTGGTGAACCAAACACGATAGAATTTCAAATGACGAATGTATCCAAGTATTACTTCTATGTCACAATTGTAATTTCAAAACTATCGCCTCACTTTACTTTAGAGCTGCTAACCGGAGAAGACACAAACACAACCATAGTCAAAACAGAAACTAACATAAAGATTGAACTAGATCGAACAATGAAAGCAGACTTCGCTTTGAAATTCCACCCTAAGGGTCATGGCAGATTTGTAACTACAGCTAATATGTTTTTGGACAAGCAGATGACTACACCTTATTCTAATTTAACATTTATCGGGAAGAGAGAATCGCCTCCAATGTCGCCCAGTATTGACAGAATAATATTCCCGCCTTGTCTTATTGGCACGGAAGTCGAAAGAACAATTACTATTGATATGGAAGCCGAAGCTCAGTTGAATTCATTTAATTGTTTTTTCAAAGAGAATCTAAGTGTTACTGTGGAATTCGTTGAATATGAAATAATAGAAAAAGATGAAGCCATTCATACGATTGTAACTGTTAAATTGACCATTTTGACTACAGCTCCTTGTACAGGAATTGCAATGCTTCATTTTAGCCACGAGAGTGGGTCTTCCTGTGATGTAGAAGTTATTTTTTGTGTCACTTATTGTTTAATCACCTTACATGCAAATCATCTAGTTGATCCTAAAGATCATCCATACCCCTACTATCCTTTAATCAGCCAAAGCGATCTTTATAAATACATGGAGAACTGTTCTTCGTTTTTAGAAAAATGGATGTTTCAGCAAGGATTTCGTAGAGATTTATACCCAGTTATTCCAGATACATTTCATGCATTATCTTCTGCATTATCAACGCAAGGTGGGACAAAAACAAAAGGAATTAATGTTTCTTACTTGAATTTCGTCAGAAGGATCGCAGGGCCTCTTATGAAACACATTCGAAGAGTAGAGTAAGTCCAATATTGGTTAATTAAGAATTAACATATATATCAGTAAAGGAGATCACCCAGATTGGGCTATTTTCATAAGTGGCAACAAAAATAAACTTATTATTTAGATAGAGCATAACATAATAATCAAAGTTTTGCAACTACAAAATATCTGGATCACCCAGATTGGGGTATTTTCTTGCCAGCCAACTTACTTTTGAAAATAGCCCAAAAATGTATGGAGGCTGGGTTATCCTTTGGATTTTGCTTATCTATAAATCAATTTCAGGGTGCAAGAAATGAACGATACATTTAAATATGTTAAAGAAATCCATGACACGTATAGAGAGATACTTAATTTATTGAGATCTCGTGGCGCTAATGTGTTGGTCATACAGGCGAAGTACCTTCTTAGTTATGACCAATTTGCCATTTATTCTGAAAATGTAACCCCAAAATGCAATGCGGATATAGTACAAACACAAAATCTGTTATCGGATGAAAATTTATTCAAGAGATTAAATAAACAAAGTTGGATCGATTTCATTTTACAAAGCTATAAAGTGTTCGTCATGGATAGCTGCTTCTTTGAATGTGTTTGCGTTAGTAATCAACCTAGAGACGTAATCAAAGTGTTGACGGATTGGTTTAATGAACATATACGGAAGCAACATGACAAGTTACTTGGAAAAAACATACCAGTAAAGGAAATTACCAATATAACGACTGATTTGACCGATGGCATCGCCATAGCATCAGCAATGATGACTTATTGTCCGTTTCTAATCGGCCATTTTTCGTTGTTTAGTGAAGTGCAAGAGGATAGCAGAGAGGGTGACGTCATTAATAACGCTTGTCTTATTATAGAAGCAATGAATCAACTGAGAATTTTTTTTCCTTTATCAGCTATTGAATTCTTTGAGCCTAATTATCTACAAATGCTATTTTTATCCATACATTTATACGTTGTACTGCCTATGTTTGACACAAGGGCCACAATAGAATTTCACCCACCACTTTTAAGAGGTTCGTCGCGACTAGTTTCCATTTGTCCGACCAGTCAAGAATCGCTTATCTTTTCTCATTTTATCCTTAGTAACAGTACACGGAATAACTTTTTCGTTGAAAAAGCTCCTGCGGCAGACAACGTGAAAAAAATGTTCTTAAACGTTAAATATACGGCCAATTTTGTAACTAACGAAAGTTGCATTCTTCTAGTACACGGATACAACAAGACTCGAATTTTTGACACGTACATTGTATTCTTGCTACATGGGCAAGTAGGCGTATTAAATCCAATAAGAAAATGTAAAGTGACCGGGCCATTGTATCGGCCGAATAAAGTTGACGTGCAGGTGGCGTCACCATTCCTAAGTCCTTGTACGTATCAAGTTTACATCACAGATGTGGAACCATCAATTCCGGTTATATTTGAAGAAACCCCTAAATCGAGGTTTTACGTAAGCCGAATAAACTTAATTGATAAAGAAATCAGTTTAATGGGTATGCCAAAAGACGCAAAGGAGCAACAACAGCAGGATGTCCCAGATCATAAACTTTATTTACAAATGATTTGCCTTAGCACTCAAGTAGGAAACACATGGATTTGGTTTAGAAGCGAAATTGGTCAATTTTTCATAAGGGTAACGACGCAGCCTCGGTGGGATATACCAATAGAAAGCCTGCAGGCGAAGTTCCGGTCGTGGCCGGTGGATCCCTGCAGCTGCGGAGAGTCCTGCGAGTGCTACAGAACCACCGTCCTCATGATACCGCATCAAAATGAACTCATGATTAAAGCATTGCGATATGCTTTATTAGAACATGCATCTAGCACCATGATGGAAATATTTGATAAATTAATTGGTATGTAACAACTCAAATTATTTGATTATGAACTGTAGGTACAACAACGGTAAACAATGAAATTTTTCTATTGTTTTGTAAAATTTACAGAAACGAGGACCGGTAAAATAATTCTAACTATGTTATTGGAGGAGGGAGGTACCACTATGACAGAAGTGAATCATATTCTTCGTAACAGTATTTCGTACAGGATCACTTCGCGGGCTTTAGTGCCGCGGATTGATCGAATCAAATTCTACCACCACACCGGTGCTATATTGCCATTACCCATAACTATACCGGTTAAACAAAAGTTTGAGAAATATGCTGTCACATTTACTTCCGATTGTGGCATGGATATTCGCACTTACAGAATATTCTTTATTCAGATGAGTGCAACTGCGGAGTCAAGTAATACTGAAAAATCCGTTACATCATGAACTGCGTTTTATAATGATAGCCTTATAGATCCTTCGATATCATCTTAGTTACTGTAGAAGTATAGAATAATGATGATTGAATTTTAGTTTCACGTGACCGCTTTTGTCTAGACAGCTCGCGAACGTTCATTCAATTTATCAACTCGTGCAACAAGTTTATAGTATAGACCAAGATACCATGAACGCTAACCCTAGTCATTTAATAAAAGCTGAAACCTTTTCTGTGGTATTAAGCACCTTACTATAGGTAAGAACTATTGGTTATTATGAAAAGTCAGTCGTGGTGACGTTGGCAGATTTCAGGTAACAAACTTGTACTAAATAGCTGCTAAGTTACGTCATACTATAAATCGTGATTTTTTGATAATACGTGCCAAGTGCAATTAGCCAAATAATACTCAAGAGGTGGAACGAAGTTTATAGTGGTCGAATTTTCATGGTTTTTTTTAGTTCCGAGTAGTGAGGAGAAGAATGTAAAAAAAAAGAATTCGCCTGGCGACTTTTTTTTTATTTCTTTTACATTTTTTTTCGATAATAAAAAAAAAATTAAAAACTTCGGCAAATTCGGCAAATTCGGCACATTTCTATTTTGGCATAGTAGTGTGACCGATGTGCATCCATTAAACGCCAATTTGGTCGGTTTATTTGTTTATTGTTGTTGACGAAACGCGTATTCCAATTTTTTTTTCAAATTTCCCGTCTTTGTCTGGCAGTGGAGGAAGTGAATCATCACTTATTAAATATAAAAAACCACGCTTTATAGTATGACGTAACTTAGCAGCTATTTAGCACGACTTTCTTACAAAAGCCAATACGACTGACTTTTCATAATATCACATTGTTCTCACTAATATTTATATGTAGTTATTTATTTGTCTTCATTTGAGGCACAGTACCTACCCGCATAGGAATATCTAGGCCTGTATTACACTAACACGTCCGCGTTTTATTTTTTCGGAATAGCGCGTGCTTTTTTGCATGTTTATTTCAATAACTGGCATCAATACAAACAAGTATTATTTGTTATAATATTCTTAATAAGCGTCACTTTGCCGAAATATACATATAAGCTACACACTATTATTTATCAAATCAGTATACAGGGTTAGAATAAAATAAAATAGCGGACAGTCCTACCTACGCAGGCGAAGCTCATACTAAAACATTCAATTATTGTTACTATTACTTAAAATTTGTCAGTATTCATTACTTCAAAACGATTTTATTTAGACTTAATTAAATTAAATCACATTTAGACCTAATTAAATTAAATTACATTTACAATTAGGGAATATGCACGTATTTTTTTCTTTACTTTAATCAATAAAATACAGTACTATCAACCCAAGAAAAGTATTAAAAGTTAAGTTCAACTACTGCTTGTCGCACAAAAATAATATTAAACTCCTGCAATTTTCTACGACAGTTCAAACGTCCGTAGCTGTCGCGGCCATGATGTGACGTCATTATCCACAATCTGCCTTGTTTACATCAAATTATTTTGGCCTTAATAAAATAATTTTACCAATTGTATGTACTTTATTCAAGTAAAAATTGCAATAACAAAATTATAATAAAATTTTAGTGAAACTTTTAGCACTTTTCAAATAAAAGTGTTTTTGACACAATAAACTTTGACGTCAATACCATTATCGAGGACGGTGTATTTTGACAGTGCGTTCCGTTTCACCAAAAACATGCTACATAAAACAGTAAATTGTAAAATAAGTGATATATTAGAAACTTAGACAAGTGTACCACAATGTTTTTATGCGCCAATACAAGGCATTTTTCATAAATAAAAAGAGTTTTGTATTTCACGCATATTCCCTAATCTAATGGTTATTTACATTCACATTTTACCTAGATTTAATTCTAATTGTTGCCCGTTTATAGATCTACTTAATTTGTTTTATAAACTATATTTAATTTTACGAATGGATAATAAGGTATTATGGTAAATAAGAATTTTAGATTATAATTTTATTTGTCTTGAAAGCGGATGTTCCACTATCACCACAAGGTATACTAAGTATTATCATTACATACACTTATGTACTTAGTGGACTACCGATATTTCATGAAAATTCATATACAGTTACTATTTACTTACTTACGAGTAATTGTGAGTGCGAGTGATCATCGCTCTACATATATAATTGTATTTTTTATTGTCATTTAAAATTTCTTTTAAATAAATTTAATTCTTCACGTGACCAAGTTTTAATATTATTTTTTTTAACCTGTAACTAGAATAGGAAGGAATGTCTTTGATTCAAAAATGTGTATATAGCCTAAATAAAGCTTTATTTGAAATCTGGAAAACCTATAGGAAATCTGTTGGGAGTCTTTTGTCATTTGTCCTATTTCAACCCTCACAAAAAATCAGCAAGCTTTGAATGTATAATCAATAAAAATTAAATCACCAGCCCACATAAGATCATCACGCCTGTATTTCTCGAAAGGGTAGGTAGAGGAGTTATAAATATGCAAATAATTAGTGACTTGAAAATACCAGAAAGGATTGACCAATCTTTCACGGTCGACAGTGCTTACCCATTCATCTCTCATTTCATTTCGCCTCACATCCGCATTTGTAGGAAGCGTTAGCGACGAAGCAGGCGACGATGGTGCGGGCGGCCGGCCGGGCGCTCGGGGCGCTCGGCCAGTGATGCGCAAACGCATCGGAAGCGTGCAGCAGCGCTGCGCCCGCGCCGCCTCGCCGGCCGCCTTGACCGCGCCACTCAGCCGGCACGCCCGGCACGGCACGCCGACTGTTGACTGGTCATGGCAGACGCCACATAACACACAGAAACCTTTACCTTATGGCGAACCTGGTTGCTTTATTTGTTTCTGTGTTAACTTTCTTTACGCTGCGCTCGAAGTTTATCGTGGCAATGATAAAGAAACATACTTACATACATGAAAATAATTAAAAAGTGTATTGGAAACCTACATTTCCATGATTCCCAAGTTGCGTAGTGTTATTGGGATTCATTTTAATAGGGGAACCATATTGCCATCAACCCGGTTGAAGGCAATATGGTTTCCCTATTACCTACTACTGCCCAACCTTTCTAGAAAAACAGGCGTGATGTTGTTACTAGTGGCGACGATGTGGAATTAGTGATAATAAAATTCAACATTACATAGTTCCATTAAATTTTCAGATTCTTTTAAAATGGAACTAGTGATTAAAAAAAACATCAGTAGTTCCCTTATGGAACTGTTAATGATACTAGTGGCAATGCACCATGATTTAATACAGGGTATAAACGGATCCTTCACGAAGCCGTCAACCAAGCATTCTGTACATCAAACTAAGTAACTCCACTTAAAAAATATTGCTGGGAACCTACTTTTTTTGGGGTTAAAAATCACGTTTTACGGTAAAACTCAATGTAACGCACTCAAAACATTGTGCTAATGAACGCATTAAATAGTAAACGGATTATGGAGGTATTTCATCATCATCATTTCAGCCGAAAGACGTCCACTGCTGGACATAGGCCTCCCCCAAGTGTCGCCACAATGACCGGTCCCGTGCGACTCGCATCCAGCGGATTCCCGCAGCCTTCACCAGGTCGGCCAACGCAACGTCTTCCGGTTCGCGGTCGCCACTCCAGAACTTTTCGGCCCTATCGGCCATCCGTTCTGCAAGCAATGTGCCCAGCCCACTGCCACTCACGCTTGGCAATTCTACGGGCTACGTCGGTAACCTTGGTTCTCTTGTATCATAAATGAAGACATCCTCATTTATGATTCGATCACGCAAGGAAACTCCGAGCATAGCCCTCTCCATTGCCCTTTGGGTGACTTTAAGCCTTCTGATGAGGCCCATTGTGAGCGACCACGTTTCGGTTCCGTATGTGATCACTGGCAACACACACTGGTCATAGACTTTCGCCTTGAGACACTGCGGTAAGTTGGACGAGAAGATACTACGCTACTTCCCGAACGCTGCACAGCCGAGTCGGATTCGACGATTGACCTCTTTCTCGAAGTTAGACCTACCTAACTGGACCGTTGGTCCCAGGTAGACATAATCGTCCACAACTTCGAGTGTAGAGTCTCCAATCTTGATAGGAATGGTTGTGACATGAGCATTCAACATGACCTTGGTTTTGTCAATGTTCATTTTAAGACCCACTCTTTCGGAAGCTCTACTGAGGTCATCAAGCATTGTATTGAGGTCCTCCATGGTCTCAGCCATGACCACTATATCGTCGGCAAACCGAAGGTGAGTGATGTACTCGCCATTGACGTTGATGCCTAGCCCTGTCCAGTCCAGAACCTTGAAGACGTCTTCCAGTGCAGTGGTGAAAAGTTTCGGAGATATCACGTCTCCCTGTCTTACACCTCGCTCCAGAAGGATAGGTTCTTAGGCTTGGTCCTGAAGTCGAACTGACATGGTGGCGTTTTGGTACAAACACTTTAACACTTGGACGTACCTATAGTCGATTTGGCACCGTTGGAGAGACTGCAGTACAGCCCAGGTCTCGATCGAATTCGACAAACTCGATGAATCGATACTCGAAGTCCACAAACGCTAAACAGAGAGGCAGTTTATACTCTTCGGTCTTCTGTATAACCTGCCGCAGCGTATGTATGTGGTCCACGGTGCTATAGCCTTTTCGGAAACCGGCTAGTTCGGGAGGCTGAAAATCGTCAAACCTGCGCAGGAGACCATTCGTGATGACTCTTGAAAACAACTTGTAGACATGGCTTAAGAGTGAGATGGGCCTATAATTCTTCAACCGGGCATTGTCGCCCTTCTTGAAGAAGAGTACCACCACACACCCCTGCACCATGCCTGTGGCGCTTTCCCCTCGAGTATGACGTAATTAAACAGCTTCTGAAGGGCCTTACCGAACCGGTTTTCCACCCGCCTTCAGGAGTTTGGCCGTACTTCTGTCATCACCCGGTGCCTTGTTGTTTTTGAGCTGTTTCAGAGCCATCCTAATCTCGTACAGGCTGACGTCCGCGATGTCTTCGATATAGTGTCGGGTCAGTCTAGCTCTTGGGTCGTTCGCTAGGTCGACAACGGGTTTACTGGTTGACGTGTACAACTGTCCATAAAAGCTCTCGATCTCTCTCAGAAGCTCCGGTTTGGCGGATAAGATCCTGCCATGGTCGATCTTCAATTTTGTGAGCTGGCTCTGCCCAATAGCTAGATCTCTTGTAAATACCCTGGAGCCTTTATTCCGCTCAATAGCTTCTTTAATACGCTCGGTATTAAAGCGGCGGAGGTCACTCTTCAAGGATTTAGAGATCCGTCTATTGAGCTGCCGGTCTTTCCACGCCTCGGCTGAAGACTGCAGGATTATCTCACGCTGCTCCTTCATGAGCTTGAGAGTGTAATCGGACGGTCTCTTGTTCTGGTCTGTACGACGTGCCTTGAAGAACTCAAACCTGGTCGTATGGACAGTTTCCACGAACCCATCGTTGTATTCCTCCACTGAGCTTTCTAGGCACTCGAAACGGTTCTGGAGTTCAAGCTGAAAGCTCTGGGGGTTTTGGATCTGGATCTGTGCTAAACGGAGCGTAGACTTCATCAGTCGAGACCTTTCAAGCTTAATATTAATGTTCAATATGCCTCTTACCATGCGGTGATCGCTCCCTGTTTTCACCGAATTGATTACCGAGACATCATTGAACACTTGCTTCTTAGTTGACATAATGAAGTCAATCTCATTTTAAGTTGCACCATCGGGGCTCTGCCAGGTCCACTTCCTGTGCTCACGCTTTCTGAAGAAGGAGTTCACAATATAGAGGCCCCTCCTTCTCCATAAAACTAGCCAGTTGGTGAGCCCGGTGATTTTGACGTCCAACTCCAAATTGCCCCACCTGCAGCTCATTCCCGTCTCTTTTGCCCAGTTTCGCGTTGAAGTCCCCCATGACAACGGTGAAGTGAGTTTTGAAATCATGCATGGCTTTAGAGATATCCTCATACATGGTCTCCCCTTCGTCGCCGGGGTGTGCCGAGGTCGGGGCGTAGACCTGTATGACCTTCAGCGAATATCTTGAGGATATTCTGAGTATAAGGTACGCCACCCTAGTCGACACACTTTCGATCTTCACCACGTTGTTCACAAGGGACTTGTGGACTATAAGCCCAACACCACCCTGGGACTGCCGGTCACCCTCTCGGAAATAGGATTTCAGGATTATCGTGTCTTCCCGCTCTCTTCGGACCTTAGAAAATCCCACAATACTCCATCGCAGCCTGCTCAATTCCTCTTCGAGTTCCACTATCCTCTCGTCGGTCCGGAGTGTGCGTGTATTGTATGTTACCAGGTCCAGTCACTGGTATTGGCAGCCGGATCCCATCCGGAGATTCTTCACACCCCTTGCCACGCCGTAGCCTCGACCGCTGCCGTAGTCAAGGGTAGACTGCCGGGCACTAGGGGCCATTTCTGTGTTGCGCTATTCACCTGGGGGGTTTTGCCATAATCGCACGTTGGCGATCGCAGGGCAGTTCTTAAAGAAGACACAGAGAGCGCTGCTGCCCATTCTCTGGTAGTCCCTTAGTCGCCTCTTACGACACCCGGGAAGATATGTGATGGTGCTATTCTTTTCGTCCGACACCTTACCGACGTGGAGATATTTAATTAAAGGAAAGTTATGACCGTAAAAACTAGAATTTGAAAAAAAAACTCGTGAAAAAGTTGTTGAAAAGAAAAACGTTGATCTCCAATATTTCCGTAACTACACAGTAGGTTCCCAGGTATGATCCAGAACAAAAAAAAAAGATCGCAATGACGGAAAGAACAAGTGCCTTTCGGCTTCGTTAAGGGTCTGTTTACACCCTTTATATGAATATAGTTGCTGCCAGTAAAGATCGCAATAGCGGTCATTGACCCACCTACATTTATTAAAGTTCTTAACTTTGAAATACAAAAAGGTGACGATTCAAGACTTGAACAAACAGGCTTACTTACCTGTTTGTTCAAGTCTTGAATCGTCATCTATCGTGTTCTCAACATTTTTTCTAATGAAAAATGATACATGGTTCATCTGATTGGTTCGTACAAAGAGATATTAAGGAAAGGGCAATGACCGCTATTGCGATCTTAACTGGCAGCAACTATAGGTTCTATCCACTTCTAACTAATTAAAATGGTCTTCCCTAATTTATTCGGCCAAGGAAAACGGGGTCAGACATCATAATATTAGTAAAACGCAGTTGGCACAAACAAATTGAAAACCGTCATTTTACAAGTTTATGGGTACCTATTCGGACGGGTTTGTGTCTTGCAGGATGGGTTCCAGAATAATGATTCGTTTTAAATGTCATGTAATTGGGTACCTAACTACGAGTACCTACTTCCTTGATTCAATTAGCCTCAACTTTTTGTCTAGTTTACCTCAAAATCAAAATCAAAATATTTTATTTCACATAGGCCTCGTCGACAAAGGTGCACGGTTCCCGTTGGTCGTTTCCATGGAGAAGAACCGGCAAGAAACTTCATGGTTACTCTATTCAAATCATTTGTTATTACAATATTATTTTGTTACAGCATTTGTACATAAGTATGGGGGGACAGCGTAGGCCCGACAATAGGTCGTTGCTTACAATACAAAAAGCGTAAAACAGACTTAACAAAAGTTAACAAGCATCTGGGAATCTACAAAGCCTACCTAACTTACATAACTAGAACTACCTATTATCGTTTAGTTCGTTTACCTTCACCACGGCAATAACACTGAATTTTAAAGAGCCATTACCTAATCGTAACAATAAAATCGAACTGCATACAAATTAAGTTTATCTTTGAACTTGAACCAAGTAGTATATCTAACTGGTCTGTTGTAATATCCAAGTGCAGTAAAACGCGTGCATAGTGTCCTTCACCTTTTACAATAATTCTGCGCGCATAGGTCTATAAGGAAGAAAAAATACGACAAAAATACATTCACTGCTTTGCTTTATAAATCAAGTTTTGGGTAGATATATGGTTAATACCCATTTATTTTTAAATGTAAAACCGGCCGGCTGAGACGTTACTGGACACTTGGTGCGTAAGTGCCCCGCAAAATATTTGTAAAAATAAAAACAAATAAACATCTAAAAATACGTATTCACATGAGAACGATGAACATGAACTCCCGGAAGTTATTAATTTAAAATCCAAATTAAGAGAATAGGTATGAAGCTAAACTGGAAGATCCTTTTCATTGATAAGTAAAAACGGGTTTACTATAAACACTCTATAAAATAACAGAAACGTACCTAAAGATGAAATGCGACGCATATTATATTTGTTGGCATAGCTACTTTCAATCAATTTAATAATTAAAAAAACACATAGCATTGCCCTTGTTAGGTAAGCCGAAGTCTGCTATAGCCTCTATTCCTCAAGAAGATTTCATACAGGGTGTAATTCACCTCATCCGAAGCTGTCAACCAAGCATTCTGTACATCAAACTAAGTAACTTTACGCAAAATGATTGCTGGGACACAACTTTTTTTTTGGGGTGAAAAATCATGTTTTGTGGTAGAACTCAATGTAACGCACTCAAAACATTGTGTTGATGGATGGATTGAATAGTACGGGGTCGTGGAGGAGTTTAAAGTAAAAATCTTACATTAAAAACTTGTATATCAAAAAAAGTTGTCAAAAACTTGAAACTGACCCCCAATATCTCCGTAACTAGAAAGGTAATGGTATTTCCCAGGTATGATGTTGAACAAAAAATATGATCGCAATGACGAGAAGAACAAGGCCTTTCGGCTTCGTAAGAGGTGTTTTACACCCTTTTTATCAATAGGTAGGTACATACTAGTTCCAACCAGTATTCTAGCCATTTTGACAGCGTTGGTCAACCATGTAAAATCAATTTTAAAATTAAATTAATTTCAACGATTAATTTGATTAGCGTTTTCAGTAGTTACTAAGTAGGTACCTACGTTTGGAAATTTACTTGTGGGCTGATATGATCAAGCATCACTGTAGTTCCCAGATACGATAAATTATTACATACTACTAAAGTGCAAAAGGCTCTTA
Source organism: Xestia rhomboidea (assembly GCA_963853795.1). NCBI lineage: Eukaryota > Metazoa > Arthropoda > Insecta > Lepidoptera > Noctuidae > Xestia > Xestia rhomboidea. The sequence continues at coordinate 12,294,023 of OY970764.1, forward strand.
TTATCTAATTCACACTTTACGGTTTTAATGAATAATTAAAACCCACCACCCACATCATTAACCCACCGCCATTTCTTCTCATCTAGCTAGTTGTCAAGACGCTGAGAAAACAAGTTATTGTCATCTTCGTAATATGCAACAGGCATAAACTGTCGCTCTCTACCTACTCTCTACTGCACTGTCGTAATCTTTTACTTCTGATGAGTCTAATAAACAGAAAGTATATCAGATTACACGCTTGTATTTGAATATTTAAGCTGGTAAAAATATCAAAGACTACCCATTCAAAATTATAATGTATCCTGCGTTAGTTAATTGCTAAGAAAATAAAATACGTATTTATACAAAAAAAAAATGCAGTCTGAATCCCAGAAAAATCAAGATCGGAGGTCTGGGAAGTTACACGCGAATCCAAGTTTTCATAAAGTTAGTTAGCGTTTACACTTCGAGAAATGCATTGCAACAAACTTTGTAAATATTTACTTCGGTGAAAATAGTAAACCAGCAGGTAATGTTCATATTTTCTACAATCGCAGCCTCAACCGCAACGCTTCACCCCAGCAGATAGGTACCCCAGTAGATACTACTAAAGTGCGCGAGCGCCTCGGCACTCGGCAGCTATAGAAAGCTGATCTGCGCCTATAAATCCACCTGACGCCAGCCGCAACCACCATTGTCTCGCTGATCGTCCTCTTAACTTCAAGTGTCATTTTATCTTCTAAAGAAACCATTGTTAATTCTAATTTTGGAATCAAGTTCAAAAGTATCCCTTTCTGTTTCTTTAACAATAAGTCTTCTAAAGTTTGCAATTTTTATGAATTAGAACAAAGTGCCTGTGTAAAATGGACGCGCAACAGTTTCGGGAATTTGGCAAGGCAGCCATTGATCTGCTGGCCGATTATGTTGAAAACATCAGAGATAAGTAAGTACCATTTATATATTTTAATTTGCGAATAAGAAGCTCCCCACTTAATTAAATAAGCAATTTCTCTAACCAGTTAAGTACTTATTAGGTTTAGGTATGTTAAATCAAAGTTCTATATAAAGAAAACAAAAACCTTTTTGTAAATCATAGGCAATGTACACCTACATTTTATTCCGACACGCCCGTCTTTATTTGTCACTAGCGGACGTCACGCGGTTTCACCCGCGTAGTTCCCGTTCCCGTGGGAGTACGGGGATAAAATATAGCCTATGTTACTCAGTAAAGACGTGGCTTTCTAATGGTGAAAGACTTTTTGAAATCAGCGCAGTAGTTTTTGAGTTTATTCATTACAAACATACACACAAAATTACAAATCTTTCCTCTTTATAATATTAGTTTATATAGTGTAGATTATAGTATTAGTTTGTCATAATAAGATAATTACCTACCTATGTACTACCTTATTATACTCAATGCAAAAACAAACAGTTAAATACAAAAAAACCTCGTTGGTAAATCGTTTGCAGAGCATACTTACGTCATATACTTAGGTTAAGTTGCTTCTCGGAAATCATGAAACGATTAAATTGTTGCACTATTGTATGCTTGCATAAAGCGTTATAACGGCTTACATCTTTATAAAGAGCTGATGCGCGTTCGATTCCCGGTGTCGTGAGAAACAATAGAACTTGTGTATAATATAGACGTATTTTCTATCAAGTCGAGATGTATTTCATTTACAATAATTTAGATTAAAACAGGTGTTAAATGTAAAATTAAAGTTTAATAATTTAAAAAACAGCCTATTTATTAAAATTTAAGTACAATCATTGACTTTAATTTTAATAGATATACGGTTTTTTATTTTTAATTCAAGTAAATAGCAGTGACATCAATATCTAACTTAACTAAGTAGATGTCCCATAAATGTAATTCTTAAACAAAGCAGAGTTGTAGACCGCTTATTGTTGATTCTTCAGTAATCTTAGCTGTTTTTCTAAAAACCTCTTAAAGTAGCATCTTTCTTGGTACATTTTTTTAAGTATATTGTAACAGTAACTTTTGTCATATATAAATACTCATAAACGGTACCTACATTAAAACAATCAAAAATGCGTAAGCGCTTGAAGTAATCTGGTTTTAGCCACCTCAACTTAAACATCCAGTACTCTGTAAAACAATTATGCAAATAAATATAATTTTCCTTTCAGTTTCATTGTGTATTTAGTAATACCAATTAGTTTGCTAATTAATTGACGTGCACTGCCGCAATACCTAGTCATCGGTAGAATCTACAAGATAATCGCATAAAAAATACTGCAGACACGAAACATTCCATCAATTAAACAATTAAACCACAGGTTATGACATAAAAAACAAACGAATGCGGGTAGGATCTTCTCCACAAACGTAATTTTCCTTCCATTGTTCGATGAAATATACCTTCTTTGAATATTATAAATAGGTGCAAGAAAGAAAAACTAAATGATCCTTTAGTTTAGCGTGATTGCATAGTCATAGATTGAAAATTAGTAGCAATTATACTTATAGTCACTATTAAAATTATGGTACCTAGACTAGATAAGTAGTGTGTGTTAATATTATTGTTACATAAAATAAAATGGCATATGAAAAAAAAATCTAAATTATTATGAGTAAGTACCTGTTTCTTCATCATATCAGCCCGGATTTTTTTTATTTTATTTATTTATTAGGGACAAAAAAACAGTTACATGTTCAGGTTTAAAATTATGAGTAGTTTCATAAATTGGTAAACATAATAACCCACACCATTGTCCACGGATTAATAAATGAACAAATAAAGAACGGAAAAATAATTTTGTTGAATTAAAATTTTAGATTGTGGTGAGAGAATATTGATAGCCAGTGTTTTAATTTTTTAACTAGAAAGAGAAAAGATATCTAAGTCCATGAAGTGTGTGTTATAGGTTTCCAATAGTTGACGAAGAGGCACTCGTGCCCCGGCGTTGGTCCTCCATGAATGTCCATGATGGAATCACCCACTGCTGGATATAGGCCTCCTCTTTTTTCTGCCACACTCCCCGGTTCTGTGCGTCCCTTATCCTACCTATATAAGTAACGTCCATACACTTGTTTTGATTGAATCATGATTTCATGAATGTGTAATATTTTATGGTAATTAAGTATTTATGGTACCTACATAGACAAGTTTTTTTTTTCGATCATTAATCTGTGGTCGTTTAATTTTATTTTCAAATGCTTTTAGGTTCTCCTTAGACTCTTATTATGCTTCTTTATGTTGATTGACTGACCGTTTATAATTGTCTCTAAAATATAAATAGTCTTCGACGACTAGCTTACGACACATATCGGTCTTATAGGCTGTAAACTGGTGTACAACCTATATATTGCTTTCAGAGATGTTCTCCCTTCAGTGGAACCTGGCTACTTACTGGATTCGCTCCCTCAAGATGCTCCGGAGCAGCCGGAAGATTGGCAAGAGATTCTGAAAGACTTCAACCAATCAATAATGCCGGGGGTGAGTACCTACACACACAGACCAAGGTTCTGATACTTCTTCGCATCCATGCACTCAATCACTTCTCAGCTCTCGAGTGTCCAGTCTTTGAATAGATTAAAAATCGAAAGTATATTCAATTACCTACTTAAATTTCGACCTTGATCAAGAACTCCCTCTTTCTTTAGAGCGGTTTCGCACTACGTCCGATCAAGATCCGTTCCGTGAAGTGAAGACAAAGTGTATGGCTCTGGGCCTGCCCCGCGATTCCGCAGGACATTTTATTATTACCTACATATGTAGAGTACTAGAACTTGTGGTTTATAAAGGTAAACAGAGATACCATAGGTACCTTACGACTGACTTTTCACGGGTACGGATCGGACTCGGATCGGACGTAGGTAGTGCAAAACCGCTCTAGTGTGAATAATTTTTGTAATCGATTTCCGATAACTGTTATTTTTCAAACTGCTGAGATGAGATGATTTAAATGGCAGTCTAGCTGATCACACGTAACCCAAAGAAATACTAGGAAATACCATCTCTATGTAAGACATATTAACGTTACATAATATTTTTCTAGGTAACACACTGGCACTCTCCACGTTTCCACGCGTTTTACCCGACCGGCACATCTTACGCAAGCATCGTAGGAAACATGCTGAGCGATGGCCTGTCTGTCATTGGATTTAGCTGGGTAAGTTTATCCTTGGTTAAAAACGAAGTAAATTCTCGGTTTCTGAAAAACGCCTGTAAAACATCGCCAATTGCCGCCAAATCTTATCATATCAAATCCCAACATCACATAAATATGTATAAAAATAATGTAGTAAAGTTAACAAAGTCTAACGACTTTGTTAACTTTACTACATTATTTTTTTATTTTTCTTTACGAGTAGATAATGTATGTATTGTTTGTCAAATTCAAATTAAATTAAAATCACAAGTCATTTATTCAAATGACGCTGTTAATCAGCACTTTTAGAACGTCAATTTACAAAAGACTGTCTCCGAAAACACCCGCCCTTCACCATTTCCTAGCGTGTTAGCTGGGAAGAAGAGTGGCGGAACAAACTCCTCACACGACACACACATCTGATCGAATGATTTTCTTATAGTTATCGAGTCCTGCATGCACAGAACTGGAGGTTCTAACTATGAATTGGCTGGGCAAGCTCCTTGGAATACCTGAAGAATTTTTGCATTGTTCCAAAGGACCCGGAGGAGGTATCATTCAGGTAAATACCAATAAAATACATGTAAATCGTGGTTTACTTACAAGTAGCTTACGTCTAAATCCAATTATTTATTTATCTTTTCTTTTAGGGTTCGGCAAGTGAAGCGACACTAGTGGGACTCTTAGCAGCTAAAGACAAAACAGTTCGTAAACTGATAAAAAACGATCCAAGCCTGGATGAGGATGAAATAAAACCAAAACTTATAGCTTACACGTCTGATCAATGTAACTCGTCAGTAGAAAAAGCTGGTTTGCTAGGCTCTATGAAAATGCGATTACTGAAAGCGGATAGTGATGGTAGGCTTCGTGGAGAGACACTCAAAAACGCTTTTGAAGAAGACAGGGCCCAGGGACTAATACCTTGCTATGTCATCGCAAATGTTGGCACCACCGGAACCTGCGCGTTTGACCCTTTGTACGAGCTAGGACCGGTGTGCAATGAAGCTGATGTGTGGCTACATGTTGACGCCGCGTATGCAGGCGCAGCGTTCATGTGTCCCGAATATAGGCACCTAATGAGAGGCATCGAATTATCCGATTCCATCGACATCAATGCGCACAAATGGATGCCTGTCAGTTTCGATTGTTCTGCCATGTGGGTGAAAGACGGATATGATCTTGTTAGGGCATTCGATGTACAGAGAATTTATTTGGACGATGTTAAAACAGAAAACAAGATTCCTGATTATCGCCACTGGCAGATACCACTCGGCCGCAGATTTAGAGCTCTAAAATTATGGACTGTTATGAGGATTTATGGAGCAGAAGGTCTAAGAAAACACGTGAGGGATCAGATATCCTTAGCTCAGTATTTTGCTAAATTGGTGCGTGCTGATGAAAGATTCTTAGTTGAACCCGAGCCGTCTATGGGGTTGGTGTGCTTTAGACTAAAGGAAGGAGACATATTAACAAAAAAGTTACTTGAGAAACTAACAGAGAAGAAAAAGGTATTCATGGTCGCTGGTACCTACAGAGACAGATATATTATAAGGTTTGTAATATGTTCGCGTTTAACAGTAAAAGAGGATGTTGACTACAGCTGGAAACAAATTAAAGACGAAACCGATTTACTTTGCTCAGGCAAAATACACACTAAAGCTCAAATACCAGCTATCGATCAAATAGTAGCGAGAGAGATTTGTGAGAAATCCAAATAAAAACTTAATAGATTAAGAATTCTTCAAGATATTGTATGGGAGATACTTGTATACGAATAGGTAGTTATTTTAAATTCGTTTTACCTACTTGTATATGTTTGGTGCTAAACCACAGACGCAAAATGTAGATGATTAGAAAATTGGGGTTGACAATAAATCAAGTCGTAATTTAAGGCATGTAAGTATTAAGTAAATAATTAGGTAAATAGTACATTGTTATGCTTAGTTAATAAAGCGCTTGTGATCCGACCTTTGAAATGGCATCCTGGTTCTCTTAGATTTAAAATAATAATAAAAAAAACTGGAAGATGACTATACATGTTTTATTTAGAACTTAAAATTATCATTGGCTTGATGTCATACTTAAATATATTGCTACTAACTACCTTTATTTATAAACAACTGCAGGTATGTCCGACGCAGATACCGTAAGCGTAGCCTTTCGGAAGACAATGCCTTTGACACACCTCGGCCTCGTTGGCTTCTTCGAATTCGCACCATATTCGATGAGGAATCTTGTTTTCTGGAATTTAAAAAGGGCAAACTTATTAGCAAACACACTGTAATGTTCTATGTATACCTAATAGGTACTAGAAAATAGTAATGCATTAGTGCAAGTCATTGTGTGGCCTCACTACCTACTAAAATAGGTTATATGTCAAAGTCTTTAAGAATAATTAATGTGAGTATTTGAATTGATTCGGATACAATTAGCTCGGTACCTACATTTTGATTTATGGCTATTACTTACTAAAAGGCAATATAGGAAAAAAATTAATGCCTACTCATAAAGCAGACAGGATACTTGGCAATCAAGTTTAAAACAAGGAATAGGTACTTTTTGGACACGGTTTAAGCCACAGTTACAGTTGCAAAAGAAAATAAAAAATACACAATTACCGGATCAATCATCACATTTTTAAAATTATTTAAATACATCAGAAACATAAAATCGCAACTTTATAAACTTGTAACGCGCTATCAATCACCTCTAACTAGGTCCTAATTGAATTGACAAGTTAAATGAAAGGCATGAAGTAAATTGCGTACCTGGAGTAGTAGGCTCTGATTTGGGTGTGTTGTCCTCCTTATTAAATGACGTCTCGTTATTGATGGGCACAACAGTCTGCTCCTCCACTACGGAACTGTCCCTCGGCTTCGGTTTGCCAAACGCAGTTTGTAGAAAACAAGCCGATAATGCAATTAGCAGAAACACATTTACTAGTTTTAAACCCATTATTTCTTTGTTCGCTTCGCTTATTATTGTTCAAGGAAATAAACGTCGTTATTGTTGCACAGCTAATTAACAAATAGCCGACGTATTGCGGCACAAAAATAGACGAACACAATGTGATGAAAGGTCAGGAGAAGCGGCCTTATATATTGTGCATTCAAGTTGACAGCGGACAAGTCAATATTACGTACTCATACAAATGACCCACTCACTCAATGACTAATGCATATGATTGTTTCTGTCTGTGGTATCGCGGGTACGAGGAAAGATGAATCATCCTACATTTGTTTGGGCAATGTAAGCAACAATATAATTAATTCGCATGAATTCGCAAGTTATTATGAAATGAATAGCCGTACCTACGTGTTTAGACACCATGCAGTCCATGCATGACCTAAGTACATTATATAGGTACCTAGGTACTCTTGTTACCGGTGGACTAGCTACATAAAATTAAATACACGGTGACTTGTAAATTAAATAAGAATTGTGCTCGCAGCTTCGCGTACAAGACAGTACCATGATGAGGAAATAAAGGTTACCGCACTCGTTAATACCGTAGTCAAAGAACGGTCTTATGGGACCTCCCTTTATTTTTTCACAAATTTCGATATGCATTCAGTGTTTTTTGTTTTTTTTTTAAAACGCATGCCAATCGAACCTGTTCTTACAAGGATCCAAAAAACTTTATCGCAATAAACTTTCCCCGTATGTAAATTTTTTTTTCGTGTCCCTACTTACTATTTAAATTAGTTTTATTTGCGTTCCAGTGTTAATAAAAAGGTTTTACAAAGGGCTTACAGATAGGAGCAATATTATGGACCCTGTTAAGGGCACAGAAATAGGTATCTATTGCATGTATGTGTGTACATATTGCATTAAAATTAAACTGTGTCATGTACTTAGTTAAAAATAACCATTTCTAATTTTAATTTACAATTAGAGAGTTAACAGTAACATAGTGTCTATTCCATTCCATACAAACCCTGCTAAGTACGGGGCTGAGTCTGCTACTACAATAGTGACAGAATTGTCTATCATTGATTTCATAATTGTCGATTTAAACAAGTTTGGTAATCTACTAATATAATGGCGTCATTAAGACTTTCCACTGATCAACCACTGACACTCCATTGAAAGAAATGGCATAGAATGGTAATCTCGTACACAATGACAAATGAATGACTGACTTACGCGGTAATCTGCTAACATTTTGACAGTTCTAGCCGAAATTTGCTCAATTATCACCATTTTGTATTGCAATAAATATAGGCTTCTTTATTAAAAATACACATAAATGAACATAAATCAAAACACCGACCGCTAGAAATAAAAACAGATAAAACGTCAGTAAGCAGTAATGTCACATATGACTTTGACAGCTAAACGGATAAAATATTAGTGAATTTTATAGTTTCGCAAATCCGCGTAACACATAAGTTTAATGTTTTTTGCTATTTATGAACTTTTTACTACCTCAGATTGCATAGAACACTAATAAGTAATATGTAAAAATATATATAGGTACTTACTTAAATGAAATCTGACATGATTAGATGTTCAAATTTAATTCTAAGTACCTACTTAGTTTTTCGAAAATCATTTCTATTAACAGGTTTTATAATAATGGCAACAATGTCATTATAACACAATTCTATTACGAGACCATTGAAAGACCAATGATCGACCTTTAAGAATTTAGCAGATTACGAACTTTTAGCAATTATGAAATCAATGAAAGACCATTGTGACACTATTGTAATAGCAGACTCGGCCCCCAGGTAGCTAGTGTCATATAATTAAGTATATTTTATTACCTACCTAGTTATTTCCATATTTCTTTACGTTTACGCATGCGATTTATAACCCACTAACGTTGTATGAGTAACAAATAAATAAATATATATTTTCTAAGTAATATTAGTCAGAAGTCCAACGGTGAACTAGAACAATGCTTCTACCTCGTTACCATAATTAATCTAATTTACTACCTCATTTAGGTAATTGGTAGCAAGTGCAAGAGCAATTTAATATAATATACTACTTTGACAGAAAGTTTCTTCGTTAAGCACTTGTTCGACGGAATCTATTTCGACGGAACTTAGGTAAGTACCTTTGACATAATACTGCTCTGAAATGTTACAATAATAATTTAATTTCGCTTTATGGTTTTCGAAATTAAATTTGTGTCTCTGGAGCATAGAACAAAAGATAAGTCCACATAGAGTGATTTACTTAAGTATTCAAAAGTGGCACAATCTTATCCACCAGAAATGTCGGTTGCAGATTCCATTGAATGTGGATTTCCTTCGATTCAAATTCAATCAAAAGCTGTTGCCCTATATGAGGTGGAATACTCTGCTCAATGGAAAAAAATTAACACTTTCAAAACTTTGGCCGAAGTGAAAAAAGCCAAAATTCTGATTCAAATGTGGGCCCAGATTGAGAAACCAAAAATAAAAAAACAATGACAGCAGGAAAGGACGCAAAAACATTTCCTAGGTACTTACTGAAAAATTACATGGAAATGCATACGTTACTCACGTGTCTAACAAATAATCAAGAAGACTTATTAATAGTATGTTACGATTTCAATTATCTGAAGAAATCATTAAACTGTACAAAGATTTATTACTGAAATTTAATTTCGAAAAAAATAAAGCGAAATTCAACTATTATTGTATTTCAGAGCAGTATTATGTCGAAAGTATGTTCCGTCGAAGAAGGGTTCTGTCGAAGTGGTGTTTTTCGAAGGTGTGTGTTGTCGATGTTCTGTCGGAATTTTACTAGTCGAATATAATTATGTTCTGTCGAAACAATGAGTTCTTCAAAATATGCTGTGTACGGCACAGATTTTATCAGACAATGCCTAAATGTCAGTGTTCACCAAAACTAAGTGTCAGCTATGTGAATGCTTAATTCCTGTTTTCACCAACATTAAGTGTCACCTAACTGAATACCTAATTCCTCATTTCACCAACACTAAGTGTTACCTAACGGAATGCCTAATACCCGTTTTCACTAACACTAAGTGAAATGACGATCGAGATTCGTAGAATTTCTATAATTGTTTCCTCGGCCAGAAAGTGCCTGAGCCTTGGCTTTTTTAATTAAGATTTTTTTGTGTGTTAAGGTTATTACTCTTGATTAAGAATGTGAATTTAGCTTAAGTTTTAGTTTAAGCTTGAATGTTATCCTGGTTTCCATAGTAAATAAATAAATAAATATCACTACCTACTTGCTTATCCCGTTTAGTTTTGTCTATTCTTGGTAGAATAGAGATGGAAATTGGTCATGCTACGCGTGCTGGTACCTACTAGGTAATACTGAAATCAATATTATTATTATTTATTTTTTTAATTAATATTTATATTACTAATTAAACCTACCTATTTTAAAGGTAACTAGGTAAAATAGTACGATGATCACCTATAGGTACCTATACCTAACCTTAATTAAAAAACTAACCGCAATTAAAATCGTTATTTATTTTGCAATTTATATATTCAAGTCTATTATAATTATTGTTCATAAAACCTTTATTGAAAGCATACCGACTTATTAGTACCTAGGTACTTAAGTACATAATTAGTACATGACTGTTTATTTTTCCCGTTAATTTATTCCATGAATAAGCATTAAGTACCGTTACTGTTTACGGCTGAAATTCCCAACGGATTTGATTTGCCAGACTGCGCGCTATTTCGAGACGTAATTAGGTAGGCATTGTAGGTTATTCCAGTAAGTTATTTCTACTTAAGGTGGATGCTCCAGGGTAGCCCGTTAAATTCAAATTTTCTTACGTTTTTTGCAATTTGCAGGTCATTGTCAGGTTGTATGTTGATTAAAATATGATTCGCGGCTGTAACACGTAAGTAGTTACAGAGTTATAATCATCTAAATCATCAATACAACCCTCCAAGTGCATAAAGGTGCAGGAATGACTTTTTCAAGGTCAAATTCAGACTTTTTTGGACAATTCAATTCAAGAAAATTTGAATTTAGCTCCCGACATCTCTGGAGCATCCACCTTAAGCATCGGTTTGTGTCAGCTAGCAATGCATCAATTCCCAGCATGATAGCCTACAGTGGACTGTACATTAAAAACTCATTCAACGCCATGAAACTCATACAACCCACTACGCCTTGTTAGACTGTCTAGCCATATCGAGGCAGCGTACTCACCCTTTTTTTCCTCAAAGGGTTAGGCACCTAGGTTAGGACCTAATAGTATCTACACCAATACATCGACTGACCTGATATGTACCTATTAGTTTAGTGGTAAAACCTAAATACACTGCACGACCTGAGTGTCGAACTTAAGACCTTATGCTTAGCAGTAACATTTGCAACCACGTGGGCAACGAGGAAAACTGCTTTGAGTTTCTGGGTAAAACCGGTAGAACCCTAAGAATCGAGTTTAAAACCTTGAACGGGTTTCCAGGATAACATCAATAGCTGACTTAACAGATATCAGGTATATTTTCGATTCGGTGGTCGAAAAAAGACGAATAAGTAGAGTCGAAGAAGTTGAAAATAAGGGGTAATCAACATTGAAGGATTCGGAGGATTCCCACAGTTTCAAAAGTTGGTTTCAACCCGGATTGTCAGTAGATATGTCAGCTTACCTGTAATTTGGTCCCACTAAAGCGATACCTAATTGTACAAAATTTATAGTCCTGAAAAATACGCAAAAGGCACGGCGCGCAGCGTTGCAGCTGGCGCGAACTGCGTAAGTACTACCGCTGTGTGCAGGTACTACCTGTGTATGCATCAAGGTCACGTTTCCATTCCTATATATTCACGTATGACGCCTATTGTTATCGATACAAATATTTAGACGTCTGTGTGTACCTTAGTCGTTATCGATTTATTTTGTTAACTGGGCTAAGGACCCACACAAAATGACACTCACAGGTTTAGTACATTTTGAAATAAGTGGGGAAACTTTGTTAGTGCATTCGAGGCGTAATTTACAACCGAGCCGTAGTCGAGGTTGATATAGAGCCGAGAATTGCAATAACAAATAATGCCAACGTATATTAAAACGACGCTGTCCAATACACTTTCGAAAAATAAAATAATAGAACGAAATGTATTTTTGTTATGAATTATTAGGAAACTATGATTATAATTTTCTTTATTTTCCGCGCTTTGCTTTCGCCAGGTTGCAGGAGAAGCAAAGGTATGAAGCCAGCCTAATATGAAATACAGACGAGCGGCACTTTGCCAACGGCAGATACCACAGTAGCCGCCGGCGGCAGCCGGCAAAGCGTCGTCGGCTGCCGTCAACGGGTGGCGAGGTGGCGACGCTTGCAGTTGTGGCGTGCAGCGTTGGCAAAGTGCCGCTCGTCTGTATGAGCCCTAAGCGGTATAAAGAGCAGATTTTCGAGTACCTAATGACAGTTTAACTTATCGACAAAATGACGGATGAACAAAAGATTTGTCGATTGTCTTTCGTTTCTACGGTGGTCATGCTACGCGGGCAACTTAACCGTTGTAACTAGGAAAGCGTTTTTAGGAAGCTGTCTTGTAACCTTTCGAGTATATTAGGCATATTATTTTTGCGAACTATTTTATTTACCGATTTTTTCTTCCACATGTTACTTTACCACTAATACCAATGGATGCATGCATTATTTTTATTTACCTTTTGATAGAATTAGTTCATACGATCCTGACAACCAAACTTATGAAACTAAATGGTTTAGGTATATTAAAAACCATATATTTTCACATACGTACGTACTATGTATATTCATTTCAACTTCTTACATTTAAGTTATATCTTTATTGCATAATTTAATCAAATATATCGTCGTAAGTCAGCAGAGTCCGCTTGGCGTCCTTAGGCGGCGGCGGATTGCGGGGTGAGGGGGAAGGGGTCCAACCCGGCGCTGGCGTCGGTGGCCTGCCGCGGGCGACTGTGATACGCCACGCGTCCTCCAAGCCATCTAATGACGTAAGAGCCTGAGAAGCTATCTCTGGCGTGTCAAAAGACAGGAATGCTCTGGAAAAGTAAAAACATTACATTATGCAATGGTGCCTTTATCGTTCCCACTTCTTGGTCAGGCCTCCTCTCTATGAGAGGGGGTGGGGGATACGCCACGCTGGCCCAATAAGGGTTGAAGATGTCACAAGTGTCCGATTTTTTGTTTCCAGGTTGTGCTAATTTTCAGGCCAATACCACTAAGCCACCAATAATGCTCTAAAAAGTTCTTCCCTCATAGTGATTTGAGTAATACTGCAAAAAAAAATTGTGAGCCGTCACGGGACTCCTGGCAGATGTGAACCATCGAAATTATTTTGCAAAAGTAATATGCTTAAAAGAACAGATTACGACAGGAACTAAATATGGCTTAGTGAAAAAAAAACACATAAAATAAAATATATGTTTCACATCAACAGGTTGGGGCAAGGGTCAAGCACAGTTTCAAAACAGCAGTAACCAAATAATGCAACCATATCTACAAAGAAGAAATCTTACTTATCATCATCAGGCTCTTGTGTGAATGAGAAAGGTTCATATGTGGCCAGTCGTCTTCTGATAGTTTCCTCTGAGATGCGAGTACCGGCAACTTGAAGCACTGAAGTCCTGGCAACACCAACTGGCGGTGGAACTGGAGTTTCTGCACCAGCAGGAAGAGGGGTGCGAGGGGGCTTCTCATCTCTGGGACTGCAGCAAAAATTACAGATCAGATCTACATACCTCCATTTAAGAAAAATACTATAATTTCAAGAATTTGCTGGACCTGGGCCTCTTTCTAATGCTCTAATGTAATTGATGGTTTATGCCATAGCTGTGGTCATAGACAGTAGATTGTAATGATATTAAAGTGTGTATGGTCTCTAAACACAGTAAGTTGCTCTTAGTTGTAATTTAACCCTTGGGAAGTAAAAATAAGTAATTCAGCAACTATTTATATTTTAGTATTGATTGTTATATTGATGTATAGTAGTATTAACTGTTGAGGGAACTTTTCATGTCCCGTTAATATCACAGACTTTTCATACCCAGGTAATATTGACAGGCGATAATACGGGATGATTCAGTGGTTAAGTAAACCATGTAAAGTAATGAGTAAGAAGGTCCCACTTGGACATAAATACTTACTTCTCCCTAGCTGTGACAAATGACTCATAGAGATACTTGACACGAGGACTTTGCTTTTCTTCAGGAGGTGGGGGCTCTTGAGAGGCACTAAATGGTTGGTAAGAGGCCACACCACCTGCGGCACTCGCAGACCCACTCAATTTCCTCTCCCTACCTGAAATATCAGAACACAATCATTTTGAATTTAAATTGGTCATCATCATCTGCCTTTCCCAACTATGTTAGAGCCGACTTTCAGTCTAAACGGGTGCAGCTGAACACCAGTATTTTACATTGTGACCTCCACAACCCATTAGTAATGGATAACTAATGTGATACCCCTTGGTAAGACTGGTTTCAGACTTTCAAGCCACTGACTTTCTGTAATGACTGACATCTACAAATGACTGCGGAGACCAACGGTTTAACGTGCTCTCCGAGACATGGCGGAAACTCTACAATGGATGGTCTGTAATGATGATCTGTAATGGACAAATGTAATAATTTTGGTTTCGTAATTTTTTTAAATCGTCGTCGAGGTAGACCGCGGCTACGGTGGCGTCGATCTCTCGGTGTGATGGGTGGTGGTAGGTGACGGTGGCGTGTGTGGTGGTGGTAGTGTGTGGTGATCAAATTGATATAAGAATATTTTTCAACAGAGCACGAGTATGAAAATAATTCTCTGAAGCAAGTAATTAATAACAGCGTGTTTCTGATGTAAACATAACAAAATTGTACCTGCTCTTGGTCGCTTAAATGTCGCATTTTGAGGTTGTGGTGGAGGACTTTTTATAGCTTGAATAGCCCCGCTCTTTATCAGCTTGCGAGCAATTTCACGAGCATCGCGTGCTTCCGTCGGCCGTTTCGGTAATATCGGCTTTTCAGGCTCTTGTTTGGGAGCCTTCAATGCTTGTAAAGCCTTCTTTTTCTTTTTCAACTTCTGGTATTTTGCTTGTAACATTAACTCCTCTTCTGTTAAATTAGATGGAAAATGTAAGTAAACCATTTTTGTAACACAGTTCTTTTAAAAGAACGATTCGGTAATGTGTACTATTTTTTAATCAACTCAACAACAATCAACAATTACCAAAGTAGTTATTAGAGAAGTGTCACTGTCATGTCATTATTGATTGACAACACTGGACAACAACAGTCAGTGTTGCCAACTCAGATATTAAAAAACTGACAAAGTACGTGTCGGGATATGGTCGGGCCACGCGCAATGTAGGGTTCCGTAGTAGCCCGTTATCACATTAAAGAACGATTCTGAAAACAACTACTTCATCTTAGTCACTTTAAAGGATTTATTCTAAGGATTTTGTATTTGGTACAAAATTATCCAACACCCAAGTTCAACGACTGTTACTGCTAAACTAATAAAGTTATCTGAACCACTGTAATTCACTATCACGAAATGCACAATCATCATGAATTTTTCCAGATTTTTCAAGTAAGCAGTTTAGCTTTTAGAGGGTGCGCATGTAGATGTCACATGTCTTCGAATTTTTGGTTTTAAGACATGCCGGTTCCTCACGATGTTTTCCTTCACCGTTTTGAGAGCAGTAGTGATGAAATAAATTACGCAAAGTAATGCGCCTGTCTGGGTTCGAAACCACGACTTACTGTTCGTAAGTCTAAGTCAGGACCGCCACCACTGGGCCACCGCTGCTCATTGAGAGCAGCGGTGGCCCAGTGGTGGTGGCGGTCCCTCTCGGCTCTCTCAGGCATACTACATTTTTATACATACGAGATGGATGGGTCACTGACCCGAAACGGTTACCACGTATTTGTTAAAGATTGTGTAAAACAGGTGGATCGCTACAAGGCATCAATGCAATAATACAATTAATCTGCTTATTAATCACGTCCAGTTTATTTCTTTTCAACAACATTACATTATAACTGAGTTGACAAGACTGTCAGGCAAAAGCCACAACACTAAAAGAGTTCATAATACAAGAATATAACCACTGAGTCTTCGCTCATTGTCTATTCTCAACAGTATTCAGTACATCATTCTGTGCCCCCTAAATAGAATTTTTTCATCGGTTTTAAAAACAGCTATTTTTACAAAAGCACATACCTACAAGGGCAAAATGTATGTCGGTGTCCCTTCTACTCCGACTTTTCCTTTTTCACACTCGTATGAGATGAGATGAGTTAGGGAATGCACACTTTGTCTTGGAAATTATGATCATTCAGCCTAATGAGTCATTTAATTTGCAAATTTGTAAAATTTAAAAACTCCATAGATTCTGGGACTAAAGTTCGTAGGTTTGCAGGAAAGGCCTAAAATACGTAGATCAGAGTTGGCAACGCTGACAATGTTGTGTTTTGAAATGTCAACTGTACTTTTAACCAAAGAGTAGAATACTAAGACCAAACGGAAAAGAGGGCCAACTCGCACTTCTATCCTTTAAATATGCCTTAGGAAATATTGTCTAATTATTCCATGGAACTAATATGTTGTCCTAAAAATTTGCAGCACTAACACCGAATACCATGTTCTACGATTTCGGTGGTCTCTCCAGTGGAATCATAGCGTTAGATGGTGCGTTCCTTCCTGTGTGCTCCGAAGTCCGACTTTCGGTATCTCGGTTCACTCGGGGATGGATGAAATGGCGGCAGGTGACAGGAACAATCTGGGACTCCCACATTCCCTTTAAACTTAAGTGGCAGATTTATAAAACAATGGTTAAACCAGCTGTTTTCTAAGGATCAAAATATTG
This sequence comes from Xestia rhomboidea, assembly GCA_963853795.1. Taxonomy (NCBI): domain Eukaryota; kingdom Metazoa; phylum Arthropoda; class Insecta; order Lepidoptera; family Noctuidae; genus Xestia; species Xestia rhomboidea. The sequence goes on from OY970764.1 coordinate 12,310,898, forward strand.
GGCCACAAAAGGGATGAATGAAAGGCATTTGCATGTTGGTAGTTGAGATGAGAATGAAGAAGTCGTAAGGTAATTTAGAATTTGGGAGTCCACGCCGCATAGCACTCCTAGCGCTACACAAGAACCAAAGGATTAGCAGGTCGGACGCGGAAATATAATCCATGGCCATGCACATGTTTTATTTTTATCTGTTGCCTTTTGCCATCAAATCAGATGACATTGACAGATTGTTGACATTCATTCCTATCAAAAATACAGTGACAGAGAGTAAAACTTACTAGAAAATCGATCAAAAAAATTGCAAAATGATTCGTTTAACAAAAAATATAATACCTGCGCTTACGAAAACATTGTCGAAAAGGACCAATCAAAGTCAATGTCCCAGTATTTTGATAGTCTTGCAAGGACAAAGATTACTTTCAGATTCAGGTAGGTAAACAAAACAAAAAGTTTCCCTATTTTCGCATCCGGCACCTAGTTTTCATTTCATTGTCACCAAATTGTTTTTTAATATTCTGTAAAACTTAGTACTAATTCAATTAATTTTTAAATATTGCATCATAATACAAAACAAAATACTACATTTCCATGTAGGAAACTTACGTCGGCATGTCGTACTTAATAAATGCAAATTGCACATTTAACATCATCCGATAAAATAAAAATAATAGAATCATTCGATAAGTTCAAACTGACTACTACTATACTTCAAGGATTCTTATTTTGTATGATACCTATTGTAACCTCCAATCGTTTGTTGTTTTTTCAGCTGTTTCTGGTAAATTCTCAGTAAAACATGAAGACATTGGCAGACCATTATATTTCGATGCTCAAGCCACAACACCTATTGTGAGTATATCTCCTAACTTGTTAAAATAATGTTTTTTGACATATTTTTATTACTTATATTCATTTAATATGTTTTAGGATCCAAGAGTACTGGATGCTATGTTACCATATTTTGTAAGTTACCATGGTAACCCACACTCCCGCACTCATGCTTATGGATGGGAAAGTGAGGCAGCTGTTGAAAAAGCCAGAGAGCAAATAGCAGATTTGATAGGAGCTGATCCCAAGGAAATAATATTTACATCTGGAGCAACTGAGTCAAATAACATTTCTGTAAAGGGAGTGGCACGGTTTTATGCACCGAGGAAGAAGCATGTTGTTACTACTCAAATTGTAAGTGACCATAAACATAATTAACAGGTTACTGCTAAGAAATGTTAATAAAAACTCAATATAAAATGATGGCAATAAACCCAATGTAAGTTAAAACTTGTATATTTTACAGGAACACAAATGTGTGTTGGACTCTTGCAGAGCTCTGGAAGGAGAAGGCTTCAAGATTACATACTTGCCTGTTAAAGAAAATGGTATCATAGACATGAAAGAATTGGAAAAGGCACTAACACCAGAAACTAGCTTGGTATCCATTATGACTGTTAACAATGAAATAGGTAATACAATCTAATTATTTTACTTTAGTTGGCAAGGTCATTTTGTACTCTGAAATTAGAATTGATCTTGGCATAAGCTCAAATCTTTAATAATTTTACACCTTCCACTTGTTGGATAGCACCTCTTTATGCTTGAATAAATACAAGGTCATTTTATGTAAATTAAGGCTCAATTAAATTTTAAGTGTATTGTCATTCTTTACTAAATTCAAGAGTGCCTTAAATTATTATGCAAAGTTTATCAAGAAACAATTTACAAAATGTTTTCAGGTGTAATGCAACCCATAGCTGAAATAGGTGCATTGTGCAAGAGCAAGAAAGTATACTTTCACACTGATGCAGCGCAGGCATTGGGCAAGGTTCCCTTAAATGTCAATCAAATGAATATTGACTTAATGTCGATTTCTGGACACAAGATATATGGGCCAAAAGGTGTCGGTGCCCTGTACATAAGGCGCAGACCTAGAGTAAGAGTGGAGCCTATCCAAAGTGGAGGCGGACAAGAGAGAGGCATGCGCAGTGGGACAGTACCAACTCCATTAGTTGTAGGACTAGGTAATACTTATTCCACTGTTATATGCTGTAAAAGTCTTAAGTGCACCACTCATTAAGATTGTTTGTTTTATCCAGGTGTAGCATGTGAAATAGCACAACGTGAGATGGCTTATGACCAGGCATGGATGGAAAAATTGTCACAGAGATTCTTAGACAAAATATATTCAAAATTAACCCATGTGATAAGAAATGGAGATGCAGAAAAAACATATTTGGGCTGTATAAATTTGTCTTTTGCATATGTTGAAGGTATTATAGATAAGATTATTTTATATTGTTATGACAATTAAACAGTAATAAATATAAATTCTGATATCAATGTTTACAAGGGTGAAGGTTGTATAAAATAAAAATATGACTAGGTAACCTATATTATACTATATAAAGTTTTTGTATATCTTTCAGGTGAATCTTTATTGATGGCTCTAAAAGACATTGCATTATCTAGTGGGTCTGCTTGTACTTCAGCATCACTAGAACCATCATATGTATTGAGAGCCATTGGAGCCGACGAAGATTTGGCACACAGTTCTATCAGGTAAAATACAGACTCAATCCCTAATGAAACCTCATACCTTTGAATGACTACTACTAGAACTTGTTTTCAACAAGTCTAGTGGTTTTTCCAGTTCCCATATCTTGACATTAGATAAAAGTTGTATAATGACTTTTTTTATTCTCAGAAAATGAATGTCAAAATGTTTTGATAATTGCAGATTTGGATTTGGAAGATTCACAACAATTGAAGAAGTAGATTACACAGCTGAAAAGACCATCAAACATGTAGAACGCCTGAGGGAAATGAGCCCACTGTGGGAGATGGTCCAAGAAGGCGTTGACATCAAAAATATTCAGTGGTCTCAACACTAAAATGGCTTGTATTTTTATGTGAAGTTATTCCAGGATTAGTTTTAGGTGATATATTGTGACATGATAAAGGAAAAGATCTGGTGGTTTTAATGAAATGTTGGTTAATTTATGTGTAGTTGACCATTGAAGTGTAAATTTGTAAATGCTTGATTTAGAAGGAATGTCTTTAAGAATGTGACCGCTATTATTAGTATAACTCGTAGCCTGTTGTATCAAATGCTTATCAAGAATTATTATATCAGAAAATAATGTTTTGCTTGTTCTTTGACCTCAATTACGACCAATAAAAAATTAGGTATTGTGATATCATTTATTTTCAAATGTTAAATTATATGAATTCATTGAAATGATTACCTAAAACCTCGCTAAGAAGGTTTTGAAATAGTCAGCTCTATTATTGCTCAATCCATTGAAATGCATAATGTTTACACCGTTAATTCAGACAGAAATATGTAGTTCCTTTTACTTGCATTTTATAAGAGTTTACAATACAAGATTCTTATTTTACAGCATCAATTAAAAATGTATTGTATATTTTTTTTTTCAATTTATTTTGGTAGCAGATGAATATGTAATTTATTTTGGTAGCAGATGAATATGTAATTTATTTTGGTAGCAGATGAATATGTAATTTATTCAAGACAAGCAAAGCTTTGATAGTTGTTAGATGTTTAATATCAACATAATTATACTTAAATTCTTTGGATTAGAAAACTGTTTGATATTTTTTTTGTTAACATTAAAAAGTACAATTAACTGAAAATGTATGTTTTTCTTTTTTAAACAAAATATTTTGTAGTACATTTAATAAAAATGGCACAGGGAGTGTAAATGTGTATAAATGAATAAGACACAAGGTAGTAATAACACTAATAAAATTTACTACAATATTGTTATGCCATTATGCATGTATATTAAAACTGACCATTAAAATAAAGAACAAAGGCAATCAATAAAGTTAACATACATTAATAAAATATCTCGTTTTTAAAGCAACCAATCAAATCACACATTTTATTAATACATATACATAATACTTCTTTTGAGTATTGAAAATTATTACTTGGCTCGGAATGATCAACCTAGTGGTTTTCAACTTTTTAATACTGTTAGGCCATTTTGTTAATACATTTTAAATACTTAAGATTTAAAAATGTTCCACAACAATCAAACAATGTGTCAGCGCATCTTCTACTTACAATAAAAGATTTTAAATACAATAATCTGATTCTAACAGTATTTTGATACAAACATATCTTTTAGAGATTCTTAAATACATAAAGTTAGTGACTTAGCATAGATACTTAGGCATAATATTGATATTGATCAATGAGGAAACTTATTCTAGTGCTTTTTATAATTTACCTTCCAAATTCTATTATGCATACAGGTTTAAAATGTTAAAATATATACAAATAATGCTAATTAAAGCAACAAATAATTATATTGAATCAACAACTACATGCTGGCTCCTCTACAGGCTCAGGGTTTGATATCTTAAAACTGTTGTGATCTAAAGTTTGCAGCTCAATCCTTGATCTATTTGATTCCACCAGTTGCATTGCAATATCAGTAAACATTTCTTCAATGCCTTTTCCATTTTTACATGAAGTTTTATAAGTGGTGCTGATAAGATTGTGACACTGCTCACTGAAACAAGTAAAATATAATGTAAACTGTACAACACATCAGACTAGCCCAATAGATAATAAAACAAAATAATTACCAAAATGTTTCAATATCAGCATCAGTTACTTGGGGAGATGAACCTTCCAAGTCAGATTTATTTCCACATAGAAATATTTTAGCATTCTCTGCATATGTCACAATATCTAACAGATGCTGGCTCAAAACATGAAACGAGGATGCATTGTCAAGTGAAAACACAAGGATTGCTGCCTCGGCAAACTTGTAGTAGCTTGAGGTAACCGAAGCAATCCGTTCCATGCCTCCCGTGTCCCATAGTTGTAACTGAAATAGAAATAAATAGTTATGTTGTTATGTTTTGTTATTCAATAAAATAACCAGTATTATAGCGACGTCTTTAAAATTAGAACATAAATCCTGTTTCGATTAATAAAGCATTTTATGAAATTTAATTACCTTGACGGTTTTGTCTGTAAGTTGATATGGCTTTTCAAAGTGATCCAATCCTAAAGTTGACCTTCTATCGGCATTAGGAACAAATGTATTGTTGATAAATCGACGAAAAATTGAGCTTTTTCCAACACCATATTCTCCACACAATATCACTTTCAACACGGGGGTTTTAACCATAGCCATTTTTGATTTATTTAATAACAAAAACGCATAAAGTTCAGAGGTAACTAAACACGAAATCACTTATAGACATCAAACAAATATAATTAATGCATTTCATTTACGCAGCTGCACAGTGCACACACCCACACCCATTCTGGTATTTCTGGTTGACTTGACTTGACTTGACATTTATAGAGATGTACCATGTTCTCCCTAGAGTATATAGTGTTCTGTGACCATGTTGTGATTGTCGTGTAGTCGTGTCCGCGTGCGGTGTACCCATAACCGACGCGACGCAACGACGACCGATGCGATTAAGTTATTGATTATTACCATAAAATAACTTTAAGTTTTTAATTTTGTTATTTACATAATTTACAAACATTATCAACCTATAATATATATAATAATTAAAAATGAACAAAAACAGACTAAAAACTAATTTAATTAAGTGTTTATAAAGATATCCAAACGATTTTGATCTTGTCAAATAGCAAAACACTTAAAATGTTTGAAAAGTCTTTACTAACTTACACTCACTAAAATCTTATAACAGTTAGTTCTATTTTCTATTGCTATTCACAAACTACAAAATACTACAATAATTAAAATTGTAGCGGATTACTTTTCATAATCAGATATTTGGATCAGTACTTTTATCACAGTCCACCTCTAAACCATTTAAATACTTAGCGTTGTGCCTGTTCCAATTTTACCAAGAAACCCTACAAATGTACCTCCCCTAATAAAACCGATCACTAAACTTAATTTTAATACGATTAGTAGTACGCATTACCGCTCAATTCAGTATTTTTTTTTGCAAGCTAGACAATGGCTGGATCAGTTTTTGTCTGAGTTTACTTCAGGCGTCTGGAAGAAACTTTTACTTACTCTATGTCTGGAAGTGCCATACCAGTTAGCGATATACGATACTAATAAGATACGTGACATGTAAGTTGGTGTTAGGATAATAAGGTACTCTGTGGTGTTAGGTAAGTGAACTTTCTAGTTTAGTACGATTTTCTTTCGGAATATAGCAATACAGTGCGAGTAACACCACTAAGTATTTCACAAGAAACTTATATACTAACTGGAATGAGGACGAGCAACCCAAAAACGTTTCGAGCGAGAAAGCTTCGAGAGTGGATGTTGTCTCTTTCTAATAGGGTGTCCAATAATCATACTAACTCTTGAGACAGTTTAAGAGTAGCTGTTATTTTATTATTTAAATGATGATGACCTGCAACCCAATAGCATTCTAGGCGAAATAGCTTCAAGAGTGGATGTCATTAACTTTTTATGTTAAAGTGATTGCGCTAGGGTGGCCCGCGAAATTCAAGTTTTCTTACGTTTTTTGCAATTTGCAGGTCAGTGTCAGGTTGTATGTTGATTAAATTATGAATCGCGGCTGTAAGACGTATGTAGTTACAGAATTATAATCATCAAAATCATCAATACAACCCTCCACATTTGTGGTTCCTTTTTGTTTACATGCTTTTTATCTTGCTTTTATCTTAGTCACTTTGGCAACACTGTGTCAGTACGTCATGCAAACGCATCCTATATTGTTGTGTTGTATTTTTGTTGATACAATAAATTAAACCTTAGAGAACATCCGAATACGACGATGAACTTATGTACTTGATTTACATGAAGCCTTTACATTATAAAATACGAAGTGTTTATTTTTTTATCCATCATGGATCTTCAAACATCGCATTTGGCAGCGGCTTTGATGTCCGGCCCTACATTACCCATGTATAATAATACGTCTGCTGAGGCCACAGCGACGGTAACTTCACCACCGAATATTCCAAATGAAGAAGTTAAAACTGAGAAACATAACGAACCACAAAAAGATCCGCCTGAAGAGGAAAAAGAAGAAATAGCAAGTGGGGAGGAGTTCACTGATGAAGTAAGGATATCGTAGTTCTTTTTGATTTACAATAAATTTTTGGCTTCTAAATAATCCCCTGAAACATTACTTCCTTTAAAAAAAATATGAAATAAAATTTAAAAAAGATTAATGGGAAATGAAGGACCTTTTTAACTTGCAACAGTACATGCAAAACCTTCATTTTATAAACTTGAATTAAAGTATTTATGTGTAGATAGATAGAGCTGCCACTACTACAACACTTTAACACTTTTATTCAAGTAGGTATTCAATAACTACAATTATGTGGAAACTTGTAGTATTGTCCATATTTTGTTTAAACAATTACTCACTGTCTGGTTAGCTGTAAGTTTTCCTAAAACTGAAATTAATAAATTAATTAACATATTTTTGTCTATACCTGTAAGAGCTGTTACCAATTTTTTTTTTTAAAAGTAGATTTTTTTATAGTAATTATATATTTTTTATTTATAGCTTTGATTATGATGCATTCTATGATTTTCAGGAGATGGAAACACAATCAGGCAGTAAGTCAATGCCTGGCAGAGGAGTTACCCTGCAGATGCTTTTAGAAGAAAAAATGCTTGAGCCAGGAAATGCAGCTATGACAATTGAGTATCTAGTTAGTAACTCTTCCTTTTTTGTCTTTTATCTGCCAAGCCTTCTCTTGACTACTTTGGGGTTGGCTTCCAATGTAGCCAGATTCAGCGGAATATACAGGGTGAATGGGTCTGGACCTGCCATAGCAAATACGCATAATATAGAGGAGATCATTTGCTAATTTTTGGACCCTACTTCAGACTTTTTAGTAAAGTTTTTTTCTTTTTGTTATTTTTAAAGCCTACTATTTTATTTTTAAGCCTAGTTTGAGGGAAGTTTCTAGGTATTTTAATCACCAATGTTTATGACTACCAACAAATAATAAAAAAACTACTAGAACAAATGCAAAAAAAGGTAGAAAAATGTCAAAAGAGTATAAAAATTGATATATCTCCCAAACTATAAAACTTTGGCAAGGGAAAGTAGGGTTCAATAATTAGTAAATGACCTCCTCTACATAAATGCGTATTTGCTATGGCGGGTCCAGACACAATCACACAGTATATTTTACACCAAAACTACTGGGTTGTGACACCCAGCAACTGTGCTGGATCATACAACTCTTTTATAAGAGTGGTTATTGTTGTTTTCATGCCTTTCTGGATAAATATACCTATTTTAGAACTTAAGTTAAAAACATTTGAATTTCTTTTATAAACCTGATTTTCTTATAATATCTTAAGGCCACTACAGGAGCTAAACGCGGGTTTTATAATGCAAAAAAGCTTATGAATAAACAAAAACAGAAAAATATATGACGTTCTTCAGGATATATGCTAGTATGATAGTGTTTTGAAAACATAATACAACTAATTTTACTAGATAAAAAAAAATCACAAACTAATCTCTAAAATTTTCTTTTAACAAGTAAAAACCATACTAAAATACATGCGATCATTCTGATTTTTTGGCAAATAATTCTACAAGCAACATATTAGCATGATAGTGTTATATTTTTTGGTCCAATCAATAGATTTTATGTAACAACCACTTTGTAGTGCAAGCGGTTTAGAACGTTATTCTAACAGTATTTCAAACGAAGTTTGAACCACCACAAATAGAGTTGCTAATTTAGCTCCTGTAGTCGTCTTAACCTGTATTGTTATTATTTGAATTCTAGGGACAAAAGTTTGTTGGAGATTTGCAATCAGATGGAAAAATAAAGTCTCATGAGACTGAAACAATATTCTGTTCCCCATCGGCATGGGCAATCCACTGCAAGCGCATAATAAATCCAGACAAGAGGTCTGGGTGTGGCTGGGCCTCTGTCAAATATAGGGGGAAAAAACTAGATACTATTAAAGCTACATATCTTCGAAAAAAGCAGCTGCAAAGAGAAAATATGCATTCTGATGGTAAGAATATTTCCTAATTACCCAAATTTTTTCTGTTGATGTGTAACTAAATGGAAAATGTTTTATTTGATCCTGTAGTCCATAGCTGTCCAGGCAGACAGCCCACTAGTGAGGGTGTTAACTAACTGAAAAAGACGTTTTAATTAATGTTTTTTTACAAAGGCTAAAAAAAGAGTAAGGTCTAGTTTATTTAGAACTTGTTCATATGGGAGTCGGCGGCTCATGTCTGCTGGATGTCGGCGAAGCTGTGGGCCCATGTATCGCTAAATTGGAGACAGGTAGACGGGGCCCTGAGACAGCTAGAAAGGGTCGCGGTAGACCGAGGAGAAGATGGTGGGACGCCTTGGATGGCTTTCTCATTAATTGGCAATAAGAGGAGCAACATTAAGAAGAAAGAATGGGGAGGCCTTTCCCCAGGAGTGGGACAGTTAGGCTCACAAAAATAAGTTATTTTATTACTTTCAATTGGACCTATTTGAAGTCTGACTGATTACATAATGGTTACTATGACACTGGTTGTTTTGATGTTGGCAATAAGCTAACTGTTTCAGATACTTTTATAGAGGATTTATAGCATAGGTGTAGATAAAGTTTAATATTTTGTACTTGATAAATTTTTAAATACTCATGATTTAATGTTTTACTATAATTACAGAGGAGATAGAAATGGAAGTAGAGAACCCCCCAGAACCCCCACCACAAAGGATTGTAATGAAACACAATACAGTGCCAAACAGGATGATGCAGCAGTCAGTATTAAAACATATTTTTGTACCTTTAGTGTGTGTTTAGTCTCAACAAACATGGAGTAAAAGACTTATAGTAAACTTTACATTTTTATTGCTTGGCTACCTTATTGGTTGTTACTCCCAAGGATTGAACCCAGGCGTGGTCAACCATGACGGTTGACCATGCGTGGGCAATCCTTGGGTCAGGCAAGTGTGGGTTCTCCATTCTAATATTTTTCTTAATTTTGCCCATGACTTTGAGTTAAAACACCATATGTGGAGACACACGAATATACCACTCACATTTTCCTACCCATTCAGGTAAAACAGATGTGCTGTTGTTAAAACAGCAGTTCCGCTCCTCGTTTATTGTTTCTAATGCACCTTACCTTCTGATTACCTTCAAGATTTTCTATAAAAAAACTTTAAAGAAACTCCTTTTCTTATTTCAGTGATGCCAACATGTTGATAGAAGCTGTATCCTTTTCATCAGCCGGTAAGGTCCAGCCTTTCCTGGTGTCAGTTAGTTCCAATGCTAGTCTTGTGCTGGATATCCACTGCCATTTGAAAAAGGAAGAGGTTTACGGATATCTGGCCGGCACTTGGGACTTGAACAGTCAGAGTATGTGCATTTTTATATTTAATCAAATTAAATAATGATATGTGGCTTTTTAATAAACAAAATCTGAATCAAGAATTTTCCCAAAATGTAATGTAGCAGACATTACATTTTGGGAAAATTCTTGAGGCTTGACTTAGGCCTCCTAATTTTGCGAGAGAACAAAACTTTATTTCAATGTGAACAATGTTTGTATTTGATTTGCAGTTTAGTTGTTTAATCGGCAGGTTTACAGTTACAATTGAACACTTCACTTTTTTGAGTAATGTAATTATTTATGAATGGGTGGATTACGATAGTAGGGATATTTTAAATTCCTTGTATGTTCCAGATGTCACGATAACGCACACATTCCCATGTCTCGTCAGTAAGAACGACACCAGGCCACGAGTTCTAGTGGAGCTAGAAATTCAAATAGAAATAGAGAAACTGGGACTTACACTTCTAGGCTGGTATCACTCGCATCCTACGAATCCCGCCATGCCAAGCCTTAGGGATTGTGATAACCAGCTGGAATATCAAATCAGAATGCGTGGACCCAGTGAAATATCTTATATGCCATGCATTGGAGTCATTTGCTGTAAGTGAAACATTATTGAATATGATTTAATTGTGAATTTTGTCCAAGTTTTATATCATTTATTTTTGCAATTTTCAGCACCGTACAACCCAGAGAGTCCAGTTTTGGAATCTTCACTTACGTTCTTCTGGGTGATGCCTCCGCCGGAGCAAAGGCCTACCGAGTATCCCCGGCCATTGATGCTGCAATACAACATGGTACATGACAGCCACCTATCCACACATGCCATGGAACAAATAAGAAAAAGCATCAAGTACTACTTTTCATTTTCTGATGACACATTTGTCGATTTTAAAGACAATTTTAAGCCTGATATCACATACTTGGATAAATTAAAGTGCACTTTGACTGCTAAATTTCCGAGAGAACAGAGTGATGGGCTGCTATGGCATTTCATTAGAGATGAGTTGGGTTGCTCTTCTGAACAGGATGATAAAATGGATCTCGACGCTTTATTAGCAGTTCCTCAGCCAATACCTGTAGCCAAGCCAAGTCAGGTGACATCTGTCCCCAATTTCCCTTCAGTCAGTACGTTGCAGCAAATGGTAAGCCGGCCGGCAGGCGTACCTCCTATAAATGTATCGTCAAGCATTGGATCCGGTTCGCCTCACAAATTTGAAACACCGCAACTGAACATTCCAGTATTACCAACGTCTTCGAAATCGTCGTCAAAGTCAGCTACCCCGACACTGCCGTCGTCGTATCCGACAGGATTAGATATGTTGACGAGCATGGCTCTCGGGTTAGGTTCTCCCAACATGCCACTACCTATGGGTGCTTCTAGTTTGGAAAGTTTAGCTGCCGCAAACAGCATGCTGACTGGGCTCACTCCGGGCATGTCTTCAAGTCTAGCGGCAAGTTTATCGGGTAGCAAACTTCCCGACCCGCCATCTTACGCTGCATCTTTGCAGAATTTGACCAGCAGTATTGGAAGCTACGACAAGACACCAAGCAGCACGGCTACAAGCACCAGCACCGCTACGGGCACGATCCCCGCCAGTCTGGCCTCCAACCTCATGATGAGTTCTGCAGACATTGCCAATGCGTTATTCTCAGCTAGTAAATACTCCAGTGCTGGCATATTAGGAATTCCAGATCCTATGTCTAAATCGACGTTGGCTGCAAATAATATGTTCTTATCCCCGTCATTAATGAAAATGCAGGAAACCTTATTAAAACCACTTTCGACTAGCAGTCCAATATCAACTAAAGCTGGCTTAGATCAGAGCATGCTGATGAAATCTCCACATGACTTATTAAAAGGCAATAAGGATTATTTGCCGCCAGATTTTGGTAGTATTGGAAAAGGAAAATCGGATTCTCTTGATGGTATGAAATTAAATGAAACGAGTACCTCTTCAAAAATAGAAACGGCCAAATCTGATAGTATGGATGCGCAAGCGACTGACTTTAGTATGCCATCGCGAGTCGGTGGGGAGTCATTTTTGAATCAGATGTTAGAGTTAACTAAAAAGACTACAATGCCTGACTATTTATCGGATTACAATCAACCACTAAAGTTAACAAAGGCGGAAGATCTAACAACGTCTGTGCCCGGCTCCAGTCATCCGTATTTGAGTTCGTCAAGTATTGTGGATACTATAGCACAAGTGGCGATGGGAAACTTTTCTAAACATGACGAGCCTAAGGACTATGCGAAGGAGACAGATTACAGTACTAGTAAAGTACCCGGTGCTAATGATAACGAGAACTGATAAACTTTCTAATGTATTAAACTTTAGGCAATACTAACAATAGCCATCGACGTAGCTAGAATTTATCATATAAATGAACCAGTTTGAAGTAACCTATTAACTGTATTGATAAAAGATCAAAAGAAAAAATTGAAAAATAATTATAATTGTAAATTATTTATAATTGGATTGAAATTGATAAAAGATAAAAGATCTCTAATTCTTCTGAATTATTGAATATCAAGTAGACCTGTTCTTGAGATGATTTTCTTGGAGTACTTGCATGATACCTTACCCTACGTAAAATACTATTCATCATTACGTCGCAGTCAGAAACACCCTGTTGCGAGCGCGGTCCGCATTTATTTTTCTTTGTACCTATTATCTTAATTAACGGTACATAATAAATAATCGCGCCTAGAGGTATTTTATGTTGGATACATTGAGTGGACCATCTTTGTAAGAGTACTAAAAACTCACGGTGTATTTTAGTTACAATATTGTGAAGTCTGATGGAACTATAGAGAAGTAAGATTGTGTGGTCGCATTGTAACGATTTTTTGAGCTAACTGGTTGGTCTGCAATTACTAGGTAGTAAGATACTAATGTTGCAAAACATTCGTGCATTCATGTGATTACTTTATTCATGATAAAAAAGGTTTTTATTGATTGGTTGGCTTACCCAAACACATAAACAAACACGGACATGTGGTTCATTCAACAATACGGTTGTGTTTCATTTATACGAAGTGTTTTCGAAGCAGTTGCAATAGATCTCGTGGTGCGTTAGACCGGCTCGCACATGGCTGGTTTTTTGTAACATGTTCTGCGTTAACTGCCAGCAATATAGGTATCCTTAAAACACTTTTAAAGAGCCCTTTTGTTTAAAAAAAAAAACTAACTAAAGCCACAAGTCCTCGAATATTTTGCAACTTAATATTACGCAGCTTATTATTGTTATTAAGTAGTTTATTCAAAGGAGAATGTGCGGAATCACCCCAGCGTTCAATAGCGTTAAGATATGTGATAGGGCCGGCGCGGCGCACATATGGCGGAGTGCAGCGCAGAGCATTTTTCACTGTCAAACTATTATCGACGTTGTCCTCATTGAAATAATATCTAAAATCAATTAACACGGCAATTCATTTCTGAAAAGCATCGAAGCGAAGCAATTAATTGACACAATAAAACCGAACAGACTACGAATTAGCAAAAGGAGCAAAACTTCTCATTGAAAAGCTCTATCAAATAGTATATCTTATGGCTATTAGTTGCCAGTAAAATCTTACCCTCGAATACTGAAACGTCACTCAAAATTTAAGGTCTGCTTAACATTTGAGCAGCTCCTAAACTTTAAATTTCGTATGGCCAAACGTCACTTTTGAGTATCTGTTAAATATAAGTGCTACTTAAATTTTGAGTGACGTTTCAGTATTCGGCCATTAATCTCATTAATTGGTTGGAAATAAAATCTTAACTTCGGTACTCAGTCACCTAGTCAATCAATAACTACGAACAGACAACGAATTGGTGAAAGTCATGTTACTGGCAACAGTTCGCCTTGAAAAGTTCTATCCAATAGTTTATATTATCTTATTACTATTAGTTACCCAGAAAACTTTAATTGATTGCTTAGAAAATCTTTAATTCGGTGTCCAACTAGTCACCTATTTAGGTAAATAACTCCGAACGGACTGCGAATTGCCAAAAGTCGTGCTAGTAGCAAAGGTTCTCCTTGAAAAGCTCTTTAAAATTATGTATATCTTATGGCTATTAGACCCTGGGGATACATGCCTATACTTCATGGCCCATTCTCCTTTATTAACATTAAAAGTAGTGTTGTGATTAAATGTCGTTCTCGAATTTTGTCGTCTGTATTTAAGAGTATATGCTGTATTAATAGATTTAAGTTCTCTTTATTTTGTGATTTTGTACCTATTATTTACAATATTTATTTTATATTTAGATAATAAATGATTGTGACGCATCTGATATTGTTTCCTTTAGGACCTAGTAAAAGTACATAGATTATTCTTATCATTGATTTCGTTATCTCTTCTGAAGCAGTGCAAATTGGTTAATTGTAAACTAAAATAAATCAATAAAGTGTTCTTATTGTAAATGTTGAGTGGCGGCTCTTGATGTGGGCAGTATCTGTATCAATAGATCATCTGCATATTAAGTACTTATGTCATGCAGGAAATTGATATAGGTACCTACTTCAGTTCCCCATTAACTTAAAGCATAATTTGTGCACGTTTTTGCGAAGGCACTCAAAATTATTGTGTAAAACATAGCCATGACGTTAGTTAAGAGTCATTCGTTAATAATGTAGAGGATGATCGTATAATTTGATAATAAGTTAAATCAATGCGCGATTGATCAACTATCGATAATGTACCTAATCAGTGCGATATCGTAATGACGGCCGTTTGATATCAGGATTATGTTTAAACGGGCCAGTGCGACTTAGTATTTACCATATCCTCATTTACTTCGGCAAGTTTCCGGTGATAATACAAATATTCTGTTATTGTTTATTAGAAATAATTAGTTGTGATAAAGCTGCTGCACTGAAAGTGAGAAATTGTGATAGTGAATATGTGTGTTTAAAAGTAATTGGTTCAGGTAAGGTTCTTTTCCTTGCTTGATATTGTTTTGACAAAAACAGTATTTAGTTAATAGCTACTCCTGCTGCTACAATAGGTGGGGTATCTCCGGACTTTAATGTTCAACTATTATCCTTCCTCTGTTTGCATATACATACCAACTTTGTGGGCGCCCGGTCGTCTGCTAGACATGGCCTCTTCAACCGCTAACTTTCAATACAACCATCCAGCCACCGTGCTAAAATCGCCGCTCCGCCTAACCGGATGCAAGCCTTATACCACTATTGTCGATTCGTGGTCTCTAGACCTAGTCTAGTGTTCAAAGAGGTCTGACCTCCTGCTTCAAAATGTCGGAAGTTTTCGATGGTCATCGATTCTGCGACTAAGCGTGTCTTTTGTTTAGTCAACATAAATGTGGACAACTTCCTATTCGGACAGATGGGTAGCTATCTGGTTATCCTGTACTGCATATGTACATTTTGAGCTTCGTTCAGTTGCTGTCATCGAGTTTTCTAGAACTAACATAATTGTTCCAGAAACAGATCGAATGGCGACGAAGCCCAAGACTCCTGGATTCACGGGTTTGGGAGATGACAGCGATGACGAGTCCGAGTATACTCCGCTATATGATGACATCGATGATTTAGGGTAAATACACTTTGTTTCCTGATACTTTAGAACTTTAGAAAAACTCGGGAAGAAATACTCAAATCTACTCAATTTTAAGTGACCGTTAAGCCTGTGCTGTTTCTGTCACTTAAATGTGTATTATTGTACAGACAAAACACTTCCCAACATCTTTATGTTAAGTGGCGTTTGAGTGCTCGAGGGATTTGTGTTAATACCTACTGGCGTACAACAACCCGAGAACAGTCGTCCGGCAGCAGCTGGGTAGCCCACCACATACAAAACCTTCCTTGTCAGAGAATCCACCTTTTCTAAGGAGTATGAGAAACTTCTCACCCATTTTCTCATACCTCTAATCTTATGACCCTGAACTTGGTTGCCAGCGTAGCCTTTGTATAGCTGCTTCAACGTGACGTCAGTTATAACGTAGTTCGTATGTGGCTCTGTATTTGCCGCTCCAGTACAACCAACATTTTTGGTGCATTCGGGAATCTCAGCTTAGAATCTGCGCAAGAGTCACTGCCAAATTATCTAAATTGCACCACTTAATGTTGTTACTTACATGTTACATAGTGCAATAAAACAATGACAATCATGATGATATACATTCCATCATTGACGTCATGAGTAAGTATAGACGTTTTAGATTTAATCAAGTGATTTTGAGTGTTTAGTTGCACTTGGTTATGCTAATAGCAACGATGTTTTTGTGCCGATCAACGGGACCTTATTTAAGAAGGATCAGATCTAGTTTCACTCACTGCAATAAAAGGCACTAAATACATTACGCATTTACATTCTTCCACACTGACATTTCGGTTTCCAAATAGCTATAGCTGTAGGTATAGAAATTCTTAAGAAAAACTTATTAGGTATGCCTGATAAGCAAGTAACTAAAAAAAACAATTTCTTCAGACAAAGAACAACTCAAGAACAGAAAGGATGGAATCTGTTTCGGGAGCTTCCCGTGAAGAAGGAGAGTGGGTCTATGGAATCTACTGCCTGCATAGACGCCTCTGTGAAGGTCCTTAAATTCCTGTCGTTTATATTTATATTCACCGTTGTACTTGGATCCGCTGTAGTGTCCAAGGGGACTCTGCTTTTCATCACATCACAACTGAAAAAGGGCAAACAAATAAGTCATTGTAACAGAGCTTTAGGTGAGTATTGTCACACAACTTTATTAACCTTTTATACGAATGATCGTTGGAGTCTTTACATCACTGATTCTTTTGATTTTTCACCAGCTCTGGATCAGCAGTTCATAACGGTCCACTCTTTGGAAGAACGAGTAACATGGCTGTGGGCAGCTTTCATCGCATTCGGCATACCAGAGCTGGGTATATTCTTAAGATCTCTCAGAATATGCTTCTTCAAGACCGCGGGAAAGCCTACGTTTGTACAGTTTTTGGTGGTAAGGCCGTTATACTAATTTATTATTACTAAGGTAACTACTATTATTTGTTGTTTTAATAGGGTGAAAATAAGAATCGCGTGGTTGAGGGAGAACAGCAAAAGTATTGAGTAAAAATACCAAACCGAGGGATACGTAAATACCTCCTCGTTTCTGGTATTTTTATGATACGATAATCTTTATCATGATCATGGTCTATTTAAGGATATCAGACTGAGGTGATTCCCCGCATTCAAGGAGATTACTAATCTATCAACGTGATTAGCAAGAACCCTTAGTCCCTAAACAGACTGTGCCCAATGAACGGGCATACAATTGTTAAGGGCCTGCGCAGGCAAAGGACTTTTGTCCGCCGGATAGAAATGACCTTTTCCGTTCATTGGTTGTTGTGTTGTTTTCTCATCTATTGGTTGTTGCAAATTGTTGTCTCTCGTTTGCGCAGGCCTTAAACCAGAACCGTATCGACATTCTTTTAAATATTTATAAGCAGATAAGACAACGTATTTATTTTGGTTTTAAAACACAAAGAATAGATCTTATCTAAAATAATAAAGTGAATGACATACCTAGTTATCATAATCATCTCTTTTGTGTCATGCTATCCTGGGTCACGTGCATTTGTGAAACAAGGGGTTTATCAGCTAACCGACAGCATGGCTGATTACTTCCACATGCCGCATTTATTTTGCATAACAATTTTATGGTACATGACAGGATATTAATGTCAAAACATTGTTTCAGTCCCTAATAATCGAAACACTGCACACGATCGGAGTTGCGTTACTCGTGCTAATAATCCTGCCGGAACTGGATGTCGTTAAAGGGACAATGTTAATGAACGCGATGTGTTTCGTGCCCGGGATACTGAATGCCCTCTCCAGGGACACCACCGAGCCCCGATATATTTTCAAGATAATCTTAGATGTACTCGCTGTTTCTGCTCAAGCTACTGCATTCGTTGTTTGGCCTCTCCTAAAAGGCGATGACATTTTATGGACCATTCCGGTAGCATGCGTGTTGATTTCACTCGGCTGGTGGGAAAATTTTGTCGGCAGCTCGGGAAAACAATGGTCAGGTAAACAATGCGTCATATTTTTTTTTGACAAGTGAGCATGTGTATTAGATATTGTCATTTTCATTATCGAATATTTTTTTTTTCTTGTAGTTCCAGTAGTAAAAGGGTAATAGGAAATGTTATAAGAATGGAGCTTTACCTACACTCTCATATTTTAATCTCATTTGATGCGGAAACTTAACCATATCATTCAATTACCTATTTCAAAACAGCTCAACACCACTACTACAGGGAATCCCTGTCCACTTGAAACTACAATTTTAATAAAATACCTTACAGTTCTTCAACCTTTGCAAGAACTCCGCGACGGAATCAAGAGGGGTCGTTATTACGCGCAGAGAGTGATTTCTATTTGGAAGATCTTCATATTCATGTGCTGCATAATGATATCCATGCACACCCAAGACGATGACCCATTCGCTTTCTTCACGAAGCTTATGAGTGGTTTCAGTGATCGATTTTACATCGCGCATGAGGTAAGGATACATTTAACTTTTCGAAAATGATAGTACTTACCTGCATGAAAGAGGACTTTTGGCTGAAGGGTGTCGTATATCGACGTTTCCGAGGCCGTCCTCGGAAACGTCGTGGTGTCGCGTAACCGTTTACGCGACACCACGCAACGAAACACGATGCCGACAACGTTACGTGAATGGTTTTAGTTTGTTATGGTTTTAAATATGTATTAGTATATTTTTGTTAAATGTTATTTTGTATATTTTATCTATGGGCCTTAGTTGCCTGATAATAAAATGATTATTATTATTATTATGCTTAAACTTGGAGACCAATTTACTGCCTTTCTTGACCATATGGTTTTTTTTTTGTGAAACAGGTCCAAGCAATCCAGGATGAATTCCAAGGTTTTATGGGTTATTCAGTGATGGGAGTAAGCTTAAAAATACCAGCGCAATGGGCTACCCCACTGTGGGTGGTACTCATCCAGGTCGTGGCCGCATACGTCTGCTTTGCTGCCTGTAAAACCGCCTGCAAGATCCTCATACAAAGCTTCAGTTTCACATTTGCATTAGGCCTCGTTGGACCAGTTACTGTGAACCTGCTAATTGTTTTATGCGGAATGAGGAATGCGGATCCATGTGCATTTTATCGAACTATACCCGATTATTTATTCTTCGAGATTCCACCGGGTAAGTTGAGCAGTTCATGTGTTAAAGCACATTTCTTAATGAAGTTATAAACTATATTTCATAGTCACTCGCTGACGAATATGCATGATTAATCTTTCTTTTATAAAATTGTCCTGGATACCGATAACTATCTATATTTCCCCACAGTTTACTTCCTGAACGAGTTCATAGTGGAGCAGATGTCGTGGATATGGTTGCTGTGGCTGGTCTCCCAGGCGTGGGTGACTGCTCACACGTGGAAGCCGCGCTGTGAGCGCCTGGCTGCCACCGACAAACTGTTCTCCAAGCCGTGGTACTGCAGCGCTGTCCTCGACCAGTGCATGCTCCTGAACAGAACTAAAGATGATGGCAAAGATGTAACGTTAGAGGTGATGGTTTTACTTATAATGATGATACATTTACAAAGATGACTGAAATTGTATTTATATTCTTAATTGTATTTTAGGACCTCAAAGATGATGAAGATGATGCGTCTATGCTTAGCGGAGAAAAAGTATCAGAAAAAGACATCAAGCCATCTGACAACATCACAAGGTAAAAGTTAACACCCACTTGTATGTGTATCCAGAAAATTATTATAAAATGACTTTGCAATAAAGTTTAAAATTACTCTTTTACTTAACCAGGATCTACGTGTGTGCAACAATGTGGCACGAAACAAAAGAAGAAATGATTGAGTTCTTGAAATCTATTTTCCGTATGGATGAAGATCAGAGCGCGCGTCGCGTTGCGCAGAAGTATTTGGGAATTGTTGATCCTGACTACTATGAGCTAGAAGGTATATAACAATGTAAACAATTGTGTTACAACGGCAACAGAATTAAAGGAATAATACCAGCATTGTTTAGTTTTTAAATAATCTTTTTTATTCGGGAAATGGCTACTTTACAATATTTTTTAATAAATCGATGCACTCTGTATCACACTTCAACCGTTACAGTTCACATTTTCATGGATGACGCGTTTGAAGTATCGGATCACAGCAGCGAAGACTCGCAGGTGAATCGTTTCGTGACGTGCCTTATTGAGACCATGGACGATGCTGCGTCAGAGGTCCACCTCACCAACGTACGACTTAGACCGCCCAAGAAATACCCCGCCCCGTACGGAGGCCGCCTAGTTTGGACACTACCCGGAAAAAACAAAATGATTTGCCACCTCAAAGACAAGTCCAAAATAAGACACAGGAAAAGATGGTCTCAGGTAAGCTACTGAATTTCGCGTTTGATTGTTATTAAAAATAATTACTCAGAAATAATTATGATTTGATAAGTTATCGTGATAATGGAATGTTTCGACTTCAGGTATTTTTGTTGTTCATTTCCTTTGTTGAGGAAATGGTTACGAAAAAACATTGAACTCAGTCAATTGATTTCTCAGTTTTTGAACCAACCTCCAAGGTCTTTTTAAATACAAAATGGAATAAATTTCTTGTTTGCAATGAGCCATGCCCCATAATAGCCATTAGTTAAACAACGTCTCTTGAATATTAGTTTGGGAAGTTTTAT
Organism: Xestia rhomboidea; assembly: GCA_963853795.1. Lineage (NCBI taxonomy): Eukaryota > Metazoa > Arthropoda > Insecta > Lepidoptera > Noctuidae > Xestia > Xestia rhomboidea. The sequence continues at coordinate 12,331,899 of OY970764.1, forward strand.
ATATTAAAGACTTTTACCGACATTTGTTTTTCGTATCTAATCATTGCCGATTGATGAATTTCGGAAGCATTCGGCTTTGACTGATACATGATCTACAGATAATACTTATTAGAAACCGATAGACTAGCATAAGGTTCATTATCCTCTATTCTTAGGGGTGCCACACACCATGTTCGGCTCGGCGTGATATGGCACAGCTGAGCAGCAAAATCTAATGTAATGCTGTCGCTTTAGCTGGAATTGATTCAACTAAAAGCCCATACATAATCCAGTTATGATAGATGCCGAACGTAATTTGCAGAAGCGTTCATTTAAAGCCGAAAATGTGTAGTGATTACTTGGACTCGGTTTTACTATTTAATAAATACAGATTCAAAACTTCCGTCCCGCAAATAAGTGGCACACCTTAGTTGCAAACTCAAGTGCTTGCTTCTTTACAGGTGATGTACATGTACTACTTCCTGGGTCACCGTCTGATGGACCTGCCCATATCTGTGGACCGCAAAGAGGTGATCGCCGAGAACACATACCTGTTGGCTCTGGACGGCGACATTGACTTCAAGCCCTTAGCTGTCACGTTACTAATCGATCTCATGAAGAAGGATAAGAACTTGGGGGCGGCCTGCGGTCGTATCCATCCTGTGGGCTCTGGTAGGTGAAGCATTTGCAAAATATTTATTGCTCTTTATGAGATTCTGGTCATTCTCTTACCTATTCCCATTTTGGAACCTATTTTGGAGGGCGCATATTTAGTTTTGAATCTCCCTGAATGTAGTTCTTGATCCTCTAACAAAACTAAACTGCTTTTAAATTTCGAACTACCTGACTTACCCCCGAATACTAAAACGTCACTCAAAATTTAAGGATTGCTTAACATTTGAGCAGCTCCTAAACTTGTAAGTTTCGTATGGCCAAACGTCACTTTTGAGTATCTGTTAAATATAAGTGTTACTTAAATTTGAGTGACGTTTCAGTATTCGGGAGTATATATCTCCTGTTTGCTCTTATAAACCTGAATATTCCAGGCTTCATGGCATGGTATCAAATGTTCGAGTACGCTATCGGTCATTGGCTGCAAAAGGCGACTGAACATATGATTGGCTGCGTACTCTGTAGTCCCGGGTGCTTCTCCCTCTTCAGAGGAAAGGCTTTGATGGACGACAACGTCATGAAGAAATACACACTGACTTCGCACGAGGCTCGGCATTATGTGCAGTATGATCAAGGTACGATGTAGTCTCACTTGTATTTTTCCAGAATGTATAAAAGTCACTGAAGGCCGCGGTATTTCTTATTGATTTAATACCTACTAATAGAAAACGTGAAAGCTGTTTGAAGGTTTAGGAACATATTTTTTAATACTGAGACGTACTATTTTTTGAATTGTCAGTTCTTGTTATAGTACTTTTAGACGTTCACCGTTTTAATCTATCAATCTGATGACATCCAGGTCTTCGAAAATTTTGTTTAATGCTAATCACACACTTGACAACTCCTGGTATACTGCTCTCAAGTGCTATGTTGATATTAATCAAGGAATTAATAAGGACCTCATGGTATCTTAAGGGTGTAAATAGACCCTTGACGAAGCCGAAAGGCATTTGTTCTCCCCGTCATGGCGTTATTGCGATATTTTTTTTGTTCTAGACTATAACCTGGGAACCTTCTAGTTACGGAGATATCGGGGGTCAAAGTTCCAACTTTTCCACAAGTTTTTTTTTAATACCTACAAGCTTTGAGAGAGAATGTAAGATTTTTACTTTAAACACCTCCACGATCCCCGTACTATTCAATCCGTCCATTAGCACAATGTTTTGAGAGCGGTATATTGAGTTTTACCATAAAACGTGATAATATTTCATCCCAAACAAAAAAAAATCGTTTCCCAGCAATAATTTTTGAGTAGTTACTAAGTTTAATGTACAGAAAGCTTGGTTGACGGCTTCGTGAAGAGTCTGTTTACACCCTGTATAAACCCTCATAGTAATGTACCCACACAGGTGAGGATCGTTGGCTATGCACCCTGCTACTACAGCGAGGCTACCGCGTGGAGTACTCCGCCGCGTCCGATGCGTTCACGCACTGTCCCGAACACTTCGACGAGTTCTTCAACCAGCGCAGACGCTGGGTGCCCTCCACCATGGCCAATATCTTCGACTTACTGGCCGACTCTAAAAGGACTGTTAGCATTAATGACAATATTTCCACGCTGTATATTTGGTATCAGGTATGTAATAGTTTCGTGTGAATAGTTAAACTCATAGCACACTTAAAAGTACCGCTTCGGATTTCGTTCGCATTATCTAACGTAATTTTTACCCGCTGATCTTGAACTGGGCTGGCAGTCTAGATAGAGATAACGACAAAATCGCTAACTTAAGATCGCTGATTACTAACGAGTATAATCGGTTGCAACCGAATTTATTCGTTAGTAATTAGCAATCGAAAGTTAGCGATATTGTCGTTATCTCTGTTGAGACTGCCGGCCCTGAGACGATGTCAATACGTTGCGACGTATACAAAGATTCTCTAGCGGCTCGAGTTCAGGCGATGCCGGTGCCGTGCAGTGTTTCTTACTGTGCGTTGACCTTTACTATTAAATGGTACTTTCTAAATAGTATAAAACATAATCGTTTTTTTTTCTATTTGACTTGATAGATTTTTATGTAGTATTCATAATTATTTATTAGAGATTTCTTTAGAATCATATTAATTTTTCAGGGACTATTGATGTTCGGTTCAGTGCTAGGACCAGGGACTATCTTCCTGATGATGGTGGGTGCTTTGAACGCAATTACTCAGATCAGCAACATGCACGCTATGCTTCTCAACTTGGTGCCTATAATAATCTTCATCATCGTCTGTTTGACTTGCAAGTCAGAAACGCAGGTAAGACTGTTTATTGTTATAAATATTTTATGGTTAGGCATCTGCCCCCCCCGTATTTAAAGAGTAGTGAGTGGACTAGCTAGCAACCAAAAAAAACGGCCCGGTTGTCGCAGTGGCTAAGTGATTGAATGCTACGCCGCGTGTCGTGGGTTCGATCCCCGCACGGAACAAATATTTGTATGACATAAAGGTTCCGGGTCTGGTTGTTTGTGTATCATACAGGAGACATTCCTAATTTAGGTAACTAATAAAAAAAACAACGTTGCATGTTTGACAGAGTTCTCGCCGGTGATGTAAACAGCTCGCGTTAAACTATTAATAACGGTTGTTAAACACCCTTAACGAAGCCAAGAGGCACTACGTGTTCATACCGTCATTGCGATATATTTTTTTCTACTGGACCATACCTGGCAACCTTTTAGTTACAGCTATATTGAACGTCGAAGTTTCAACTTGTTCACACGTTTTAAAACCATACTGTACTTTAAATACTCCCATAACCCCTTTAATCTTCATTGCATCCATCAACACAATGTTTGAGTTAAATCGTATTATTTCACACCTAAAAAAAAGTCGTTTACCAGCAGTAAGTTTTGTGCAGTTATATACTTTAATGAAGAGAATGCTTGGTTGACGGCTTTGTGACGAGTGCCTTTATACCCTGTATATGTATGAATCTCGTACAGAGATGTGGGAACTACAATTTCTTGCTTGAGTGAGAGAATAGTCGGTAGCTAGTCACTTCCTCGTCAGCGGTGCAGGTGGGAGGTGCCTCTTAATTGTTATAATGTAAAATGATTGTTTAACCCACCTTAATTTTCAGCTACTACTGGCTAACCTGATAACATGCTTATATGCCATGGTGATGATGTTCGTGATAGTGGGGATAGTTCTTCAGATCGTTGAGGACGGCTGGCTTGCTCCATCCAGTATGTTCACGATTCTCATATTCGGCTCGTTCTTCATCACCGCAGCGCTGCATCCCCAGGAGATCATATGCCTCATGTACATAGCTGTTTACTACATAACCATCCCCAGCATGTACATGTTGTTGATTATATACTCGCTGTGTAACTTGAACAATGTATCGTGGGGAACTAGAGAAGTTGTGCAGAAGAAAACGCGTGCGGTAAGTCGGTTTCTGTTTGTATAAGTTAAGTTCAAAACATCGAGCACGTACCCCAATAGAGCAGAAACGACTAAAACTTATTTTGTTTGCAAACAATTCCGCTAACTCACATCTGCGTTTACTACGCTCTGATTGGCTGAGCCAAGGTCAAATAACACTCTCTCTCTCTCTCTCTTTTAAATATTACGCTCGCTCTCACTAAAACAGTGAGAGCGAGCGTAATATTTAAAAGTGACAAATCAATTGCGGAGGCGGATGGGCCGACATTACCGCTCTAATTGCAATTTTAAAAATTTTTAAAGCCCAGGTACCTAGCCCAAAAGTATGCCAAGCAGTCTTACCTGAGGTTTCGTATTACACAGTACTAACTGGGTTGTGGAGGTCAGATAGGTCGCTCTATGTATACCGGATTCATCCGGTAAGACTGAGAGCCGACCCCCAATCTAAAAGTCTGGTTAAGATATTAATCTTTGCTTCAAATCTCATATAGGAAATGGCATTAGAACAACAAGAAGCTTTGGAGGCTAAGAAGCAGATGGACGAGCAGACCATAAAGAAGAGGTTCGGTAAGGGCGAGGAGACGAGCGGTACGGCGGAGTGTAGTGTGGCAGGCTTGTTCCGCTGCATGTGCTGCACCAACCCCAAGGACCACAAGGACGATCTGCATCTACTGCAGATCGCCAACGCCATCGAAAAGATTGAGAAGAGATTGGATACTCTGTAAGCATTTTTGTTTTTATCTTTTGTACTAAGAGGCGTCTTATTTCAAAACCCGCTGTAACAATTTTGCATAGAAATTGTCTTCTGAAAACTCTTTCAATTTTCTACAAAGTGAGCGACTCATTTTCGATCTAATCCCTCTATAACAGTACTAAATTGAGCCTTTAACCCTATGCTTGGAAACAAAATCCGCTAAAATGGTATGCCTAGTATGTATAGTCAGAATTGCGTCAAAAGCTTTTCGTTGTTTACGGGTTTAAAAAAAATGGATTAGCGGGATTTTGAAATTACACGCCTCCTAATGTCCTATGCGTGTCGTCCCAACGGACTATGAGAGTTAAGTCACAGAGAGTACACTTGTGTACGATAATTTTGTATTGCGCACTTGGCTTATCTCTGTTGTGATTATCCACCGTAGCCAGTTTGAAAAAGAGTTTCATTAGACACCTAATGCCTGTGTTTAAGTGTTAGTGAACTAACACTTAAGCGACACTCTTGCACAAAAAACAAAATGTGTTTATTGGCATTCTACCAAACAGAAACCTTAAAATTAAACAAAGCTATTATTGCTAAAAATCCCTCAGCTCATCATAATGCCAGATGGCAACAGAGTATACCACCTGACGCTGATTTCAGCTGCAGCCCACGAGTTCTATACGCTCGAAAACATAAACAAACACATAGAAAACTCTACAAAAAGCAATTAAAATAAAATATTAACTCTTAATTGTAATTAAGAGTTAATATTTTATTTTAATTGCTTTTTGTAGAGTTAAAAGTTAAAATAACAAAAAAAAAACCGGCCAATTGCGAGTCGGATTGGCGCATGAAGGGTTTCGTACCATGGTAGTAGGGGTGTTGTTATAGCGACGACAGAAATACACATTCTGTGACAATTTCAACTGTCTACCTATTACGGATCATGAGATACAGCCCGCTGACAGACAGACAAACGGACAGCGGAGGCTTTAGAAATAGGGTCCCGTTGGTTATCCTTCGGGTACGGGACCCTAAGAAGCGCGCAGTGTGGTTTTAATTAATTTAAGAGTTTATTTAGGTGTCATTTAGTGTTGGTGGCATCGGTCATAAGTATCTCTAGTCTGCTAAAACCTACGCTTATTCTATGCTGACTAAACTATTGTCCTTCAGCGGTGCCTCTGTCGAAGAAGCGGAGCCACTGAATCGTCGTCGCTCATCAGCAGCGACGATGCGACGATCCTTAGATCCTCTCTCCAGGCTGCCCGAGTACGAAGAAAGCGAAGTTTCCACCGATATTCCAAGGGTAAATATAAATATTTTATTTCATTTCAACGGAGGTCATTATAGTGAATTAAATGATAGCCGGAAGACGTAGCGTCAGAAGGCCTCCCACTAAGTGGACAGATGACCTGGTGAAGGTTGCGGGGATCCGCTCGATGTGAGTCGCACGGGACCGGTCAATGTGGCGACACTTGGGGAGGTCTATGTCCAGCCGTCTTTCGGCTGAAATGATGATAATGATAATGATGAAATGACAGCCTCTGCTTACAATCCGTGCCACGAATGATGAGACCTGTCACACCACTTGTATACGTATTAATTGTGTAACGAAATACTTCTTTTGACATATAGGTTTACGGGTCGTAAACAATCTTCCTACTTTGTCTTCTTAATGTTAAAACATAAAACAACTCGAGCCATAATTAAGATTTCACAAAGTTTCATTTGTTTCAAGTGATCTGACAGGTCTCAACTCTCGTGGCACGGTGTGTGTACCTTTCGGGGAAATACGGCGAGGTACTATGTTATGTTAAAATAATGACAGTAACAATGAATATGTTCATAACAGGAAGAGCGCGACGACCTGATCAACCCGTACTGGATAGAAGACGTGAACCTGCAGAAAGGCGAGGTCGATTTCCTCACCACGGCGGAGACCGACTTCTGGAAAGATCTCATCGACACCTACTTGTTCCCTATCGATGAGAACAAAGAAGAATTGGTATGTGATCATTATAAACAGTTGGTTATTCTGACTGTTTCTTGGTGATAATTAAAATCCTGGGTTTCACCATCAGGAATTTCTCAGTAGCAGCCACGGTGTCTGGATTTGTGTCCGATTGATGGCAATAGGTTCGCCCCCTATAACATGGGACTTAAACATAACTGGCGAAATGTGGGTGTACTATTAGGTACACCTCTGCCCTATTCTTCTCGGTTTACAGGCGTAATGTTATGTTCGGTTATCATACTGGAGTTTTAAGGTAGATTATAACTAAGCTAACTCAATCACCCTTTTCACAGAATCGTATCAAAACTGACTTAAAGAACCTCCGTGATAAGATGGTGTTTGCTTTCCTGATGGTGAACACACTGTTCGTGCTGGTCATCTTCTTACTACAACTGAGCCAGGATCAGCTGCATTTCAGGTGGCCCTTCGGGCAGCAATCCAGCATGGTGTATGATGATGAACTGAATCTGGTATGTTCCTCTGGTATTGTCTAACACATCTCTAATCTGAAATGAAATCTGACGACCCAAATGGCGCAGCGGTAGTGATGCCGCCTTACGTTCTTAGGGTCCCGGGTTCGAATCCCGGTTGGAGCAAATGTTTGTGTGATGACCATGGACATTTGTTTCCGAGTCATGGATGTTTATATGTATAATAAGTATGTATTTACAAACAAAAAAGTATCTATGTAGTATATCAACTATCTGGTGTCCACGACACAAGTCTCGTTGCTTAGTGTGGCACTAGATGGCGCTGTGTGTTAATGTCCAGCGATATTAATTAATATTATTAATCTAGTAATAGGGTAACAACGTCCGGGTAAAATCCGTACCCAAAGGGTAAAAACGGGACCCTATTACTAAGACTCCACTGTCCATCTGTCTGTCTGTCACCAGGCTGAATCTCATGAACCGTGATAGTTTAGACAGTTGAAATTTTGACAGAACGTGTATTTCTGTTGCCGCTTTAACAACAAATAATAAAAATAAATTAAAAAATTTAAGGGGGCTCCCTTACTATGATGGTACGGATCCCTTCATGCGCGAGTCCGACTCGCACTTTGTCGTTTTTTCGGATGCTGACCGATCGTACCTACGTAACTTTGTGCATGGGATTGTTGCATCATTCCGTCGAGACCCCTTATTATTTCAAAACGATTTGGTCTTTAAGTTTTCACGCAGAGAGAGTTCAGGCTGCATTATCTTTGGCATAAACGTGCAACGAATTTTCAAACAACAGTCGATCCAATTTGCAAGTTCGGCAATGTTACAAAACTGGTGCTACCTGCGTTCTGCGTTAAAGTAAGACTTGTTATAGATAAAAATCTCCAAATAATCAATTCACCTGCTGACGGTTACGAAATCACATGATTATTATCGGCGGCACGCAAGGGTTCCGTTTACAAAATTATCAAAAACCTTACAACATTCCGTTTATGCTGTTATGCTGTGTAATCTGTACCAAAATTAGCACAAATAAGGAGTATAAATGTTCATTATTTAACTTGATTTGAAATTGCTCAAATAAATTGCGATTCGAATTACAAATTCATTGGGAACGACACAGTTAATTGTGTTGTAGAATAATACATAGACATGAACAGATTTCAAATATATGAAGCGATGTATTATGAATTTCTTCAAAAACCTCTCGAATGCGATAGATAAGTGTGTGTATACCAATTGCGTACAATTGGTATTTAAGGGATGATGACTGACTAAAAAAATATGATTCTGTTTAGTCCGTCAGTTAGATTATCGAAAAATATTGGAGACGTGTTTTTTGTTTTATCAAATTAATAAAAATCCACGAAGATAAAACGTGTCAAAGATTATGAGTGGGGGCTTGTAACGTCACATTTGAGTAAGGAATTTACTCAAATGTAACGTCACACGAGTTTTTGACGCACTGTATCGTCTTCATTTTTTGTTTACCTGAAAAAAGAAAAAACATGTGTCCAATATTTTTTGGAAATCTAACTGACAGACTAATTCGATTTTTTTTTGACATCTACCCTATTGGGTCTAACTTGAATCTATATCCCCACGTCAGTTCATCATAACGCAAGACTACCTGACGCTGGAGCCCATCGGGTCGGTGTTCCTCGTGTTCTTCGGGACCATCATCATCATCCAGTTCACTGCGATGCTGTTCCATCGCCTCGGCACGCTCTCCCACGTGCTGTCTACCACGCATCTCAACTGGTACCTTAATAGAAAGGTAACTCACAAAATAGAATACATTTTCACCTACTGGTATAAGGATTATCCTTATACCAGTAGGTGAAAATGTATTCTGTATTCACGTACTAGCGTCCGCCCGCGGCTTCGACGGCTTCATCAATCATCATCAACAGCCTATTAATGTTCCCACTGCTGGGACACAGGCCTCCTCTTTATGAGAGGGAATGGGCTATCATCCACTACGCGGGCCCAGTGCGGATTGGTAGATGTCACATGTCTTCGAATTTTTTAGTTCTAAAACATGCCGGTTTATTCACGATGTTTTCCTTCACTGTTTTAAGAGCAGTGGTGATGAAATAAATTACACAAACTAATGCGCCTGTCTGGATTCGAACCCACGACTTACTGTTCGTAAGTCGGGGCCGCCACCACTGGGCCACCGCTGCTCTCGACGGCGTATGTTCATTTTATTTGTACACAATATGTTTATAAATTATAGCTAATGTGTTATTTAGATGTACAAGCTATATTACAGTAATGTTTCATCAAAATACGTGCAGTAGCTGTGGTACCGTTCAATGTAGTAGTAAGATAAGATTAGCAAAGTGTAAAGCAAATCATGAAAGTCTATACTGTTTTTAACCTGACAGGAATCTTAGCTTTTCGATAAGCTATCAAAAAATATCCTCTACCAATCTATATCCTCTGCCGAAATCAATAATAATATTTTGTTGGCAGCCGGAAGACATGTCGGACAGCGCTTTAATAGAGGCCAACGCGTTACTAATAGCCAAAGACCTGCAACGTCTGAACACAGACGACTTGGACAAACAAGACAACAACCAACACGTATCCAGGAGGAAGACTATACACAACCTGGAGAAAGCAAAGGACACCAAGCAGAGTGTTATCAATCTTGATGCTAACTTTAAGAGGAGGTTGACTATACTGCAGAATGGAGATGCGAGTAAGTCGTATAACACTGTCTTGTCGAGCTTTGGCATTTTTTATTGAAGTTAATACAGGAGTTGCGACTTCTTCTTCGTGTCGTTGATTCCCGTAATATTAAAATTAATTAAGCTTCAATCAAAACTGCACCATCTCGACAGCGTTAGTGGTGGCTTTGGACAGGTCAAGGTGTGTCGTATGTGTTATGTTGAATGTGTTATGTTATTTAAAATAATTATATTTAAGATAGTTTAATTAAGGGCCACGCTAACGCATTTGGATTTCTCTTTAAAGTTAGTAGTGTTTGAGATAAAAAATAAAAAAAATGTTTGTAGCGACATCCACAACGCCATATAAGCACTACCTCACACGCTAAATCCTGCATCACGCAAGTCGAGTTATCAACGCGATTGGCATTTGTACTGAAACCCAATGATCGTCGTTCAGTAGCCCCCACCAGACAACACCTTTCTGCTGGGCTCTGAAACCGGTTGAAATTCTTAACCGGTTACGGTCATTGACCCTAAATCGAAATCGATTTAGGTTAAAGGTTGCACTTTACCGGTATTTACCGGTTTTTCATGAATTTTGGTTTTGATAGTCGAAATTAACCGGTTAAAACCAAGTTTGATAGGGTCCCCGGCCCCCGCCACTCTCGCTCGCACGGTCTGGACGTTGCGATGTCATTTTGTTTGCTTGCGTTTGACGTCCTCAGATCAAACATTTTTATTTTCATAATATTTTCTGGGGTAATGTCACTATAATTTTTTGGAAGTGTTAAAAAAGAAGAGGAAAAGAAAATACGAATTACAGAATTGACGCCCAAATTAACCGGTTAGTTAATTTGCGTGTCAAAACCGTTTGTGCTTAGTGAACTGTTTTTTTGTAACCCAAATGATAAATCATTTGGGTTACATAAAAACAGTTCACTTGTTTAACTGGTAAATGAAGGAACGATATATTTACCGGTATTTAATCGAAATTAACCGCCCTTTTTAAACAGGTTCAGAGCCCTGCCTGTCTGGTAGTAGGATCCTCCCTTTTTAATGACGGATGGGGAACTTTTCACCCTGTTGGTATACCACTATAATGTTGTCCACTTCTAAAGCTTGACCATCTCAGAAGAATTTCTTTAATAGGGCCTAACTAATCCCAGGTATGATATCCCGCCTCCCGTCCCTGGGCGGCAACCCCGCGACGCGTCGCGCCACGCTGCGCGCGATAGTGACGCGCCGCGACTCCGTCATCGCCGAGCGCCGCCGCTCGCAAATGCAGGCGGCCAGGGATTCTACTAACGACTTCATGTTCAACACGCCCGGCTCCGTAAGAGTAAGGACAAAGTTGCACTTTACTAGAAAAACAATAAGTTTATTTTACCTCATCGTTCATAATCATCAGTCTCCTGCCCTTATCCCTTATCCTTGGGGGTCGGCGCAGCATGTCTTATTCTTCTTCCATACTTCTCTATTAGATGTCATCTCATAAGCCATATCATCTTTCACACAGTCCATGTTAAACACTAAAACAAACTCTACTCTACTTTCATCATACTTTATTTTTACAGTTTAGTACGACAGCACTGTTCAAATAAACAAAACGTATACCTACACAAAACCATTAATTCATTTCTAGTTGGGATATTATGAAAGCATGGGCAACGCAGATGACAGAATGTATGCGTTCGAGTCTGCGGCGTGAGTCGTGACCAAGTGTGCAGCACAGACAAAGAGTTTTTGGGCGTAGTGTATGTTACTTCAGTTAATTGTGTGTGTGTGTGTGTGTGTGTGTGGTTGTTCCATTTTGGCTTAAAGAGAACTGTCATCTGCGTGAAAAAAACACACTGCCGTTCGCAATATGTTTTATTTATGCTCATCTTGTGTTTTAAATTGGTTTTACAAATGCTTTAAATACGAGGTGTAATAACTCGAAACCTGAAAACTAGGTTTTTGTGAGGAATAGAATCGATTACTAATATAAGTTACTTTTGTAAAAAATGATATGAGAAAAATGGTCATGTCGATTAGTACAAGTGACACACAAGGTTAAATTAAATCAACTAGCGAAACATTACAGATATGATTGATATCGATAACTGAGGTTTTGAGTTATTTTACACCTTGTATATGAGTTTGCATACATTGAGTGACACTTGAAAAATGATCATCTCTTTCAAAATTTCTTATCTAAACTCGTCGTTGTATGTAGTTGGATGACATGACGGGTCGGGGGTCGACGCCGGGCGCGTACGTGAACCGCGGCTACGAGCCGGCGCTGGACAGCGACGACGAGGACACGCCGCCGCCGCCCAGACGCTCCACCGTGCGCTTCCAGAACCATTACGCATGATGCATCTAGTGATGACGCAGTGGTGGATTACTCAGAAACTTTATCTTCTTCAAGTACCAATATTGTACGTTTTTTTCATTGTCACTCCTAAAGCTTGGCCAGGTTGACGCCAAATGCCATTCAGGAACAGTGGAAAAACGAGTAAATTTCATTTGAATAATTAAAAAAAAACAAAAATTGAAACTGCCCAAAATTATGCTCTTCATTCATAGAAATTGCGAACGCAGAGCGTTTTTTATTGATCAAATAATAGTCAAGAAAGGTCAAACTTAGAAAATTATTAACAAGATTTATAAACTTTAATTATTTGCTAAAATCCTCCACTGCATTAATCATTTTTGATGTGCAGTTTTGGAATCAAACTGAACTTTTGTAATAAGTGATTACTGTGCGACACTTTACCATTGCATTTATTTATTCGTATTTTCTATTAGTGGAATCATTATAAAATATACATATTGTGAATTTAATAGATATTATTTTTTATTGCTAAAAATCCATTTTAAATTTTTGCCCCATCTGTTGATCCATTACAAAAAAACAGTAATGGTTTCCTTGATAACGGGTGTTTTTACAGCCTTACCGGGAACCTAAATGACATCGTATGCAACGCAAATATTATTTTTGGGATCGAACCGACTCGCGGCGACCAGACACTCGCTGTCAGCAAGACCGTAGCGTTTCCATGCCAACAAGATTTGTTTCCTTTCGCTTAATACCTTCATGATTTCCCCATTAAACAGTTGATGATGTATTTGTTACCCATAAACCTAATAAAAAAAAACCTTTTTTCTATTAATATTTTGGGAAATTCCTTAAAAAAAATGAGTTATCTGCCTCAGGTGAGTCAGTAGAGACTAGAGCCTTAAGCCTCTTGGTGTGAAGTAAGGGGTCGTTAGCAGCGACTCTGCCAGTAAGCGCGCGGCCCGCCGACCGAACGCACGCGCGAACCATGCGCAGCGACGCCGTCCCGCGAGTGCACTCCACGCTTTACCTCAACATTGTGAAGTGATACACAGTACACATACGGATTACGACAACGCTAATCTTCTAAGGATATATTCAACGGTAAGTTCAGTTCATAACTCCTAAATCTCAGCCTTATTCTGACATGGATATGACCTTTCAGCCCTCGAGGCTGTTGAGCACGATCAGCTGCGAAAGTGTGCGAGGGTGACTGTAAGGTTCCTTGCATAATGTCCACATATTACTGTATCTTATAAATCTACCAATACCTGTAACTTCTTGAGAAGTTAGATATCTGCTGTCAAGTTGTAGTAAACGCGAGACTCTACACTGGTTTCTCTTTCGAAAGTTTCGTAATAACATTTATGTAAAGTGAGACTGACCGTTCAAAGAACGTGTCTAATATGATTCATAATGTGTTATTTATTCAAAAAATTGGCGAAGCTGTGGTCCGTATGGTACCCGTAACAAGCTTGTCTCGTAAACAAAAGTGAATGTAGGCGGCATAGGATAGAGAATGGGAAACAAAGACCGCGGTATTTCCTTAGCCAGTCGTCAAACGACCTCTAAATACCAACCAACTGTAATAGATATGCTGAAGTGATACATAATTAAATTACATAAAAAGGTTTAATACATTGTGTAACTTATACCTTACGTACATTACATAAGGCGAGGTATCATATCGACAGATCTTCACGTAACGTTCAGTAAATTGATGTAAAATAATGTCATTTCACAGTTTGGTACCTAACTAATAACAGTCTTGTTGGTTGACTGGCATCACTATTATCGGTAGACTAATAGTTATAACAATTAGGGCATTATATGATGTTCTATTTATGTTGGTTGGATGTGGAGCAAATTCTTTTTTTTATTTAAAACTTAAACAGTTCACGACACCAACAAAGTCTAGATTAATTTTCCTTTTATACTAGCAAACCTCCAAAAAGAACTGGCAACGGTTAATTCACATCAAAGTTATCTCCTCTTGATTTCAACGTCTTAAAAAAGCCTATTAAGTATATTGGCCTTAGGATACCTAGTAGTGAAGCTAGTGAAACTTCGATGGAACGAGTCGATTGATTAATATCCCCCTGCACAAGTAATTACAGCGTCATAACAGTACCAGCAAGTACACAAGCACTAAAGCTGAGTTCAGGCCTCGCTCACATCCGCCGCTAGAGGGTCGTTCTCACTAGAACAAGAACAATTTGATGGTTTCCGCAATAGTGCCCACTATTACGTTAGCCAAGTGCAATTAACTAATTAATAATAATCTTTGCGTTGCGCAGGCGCGCTTGCAATACAAAGCGTAATTAAAGGTTTGTTCAAGGAATTTTCGTTTTTGCTCCTACTTATTTACATATGAGAGTTGTGTGACGGGAGTTTGGCAAGCAGGTGGATACATATTAGCAAGAGTTGCATGTGAAAGTGTAAGGAAAAGAAATACACAAACAGGGTGATCTGTATTCTTCTCATGTTTATTAATGTCAGCAGTTCAGTAAAGTACTCGTATCAAAGCCTTTATCATACACGATCTGAGCTGGGTTTATTTAAACTTCATGTACAATAGTGGTACATAGGCGGACTTAATGCCACAAGGCATTCTCAGTAAACCTTTGGGTTAAATAGGAAAACATAGTGATAGGATACAAAAAAAATGTCTAAAAAACTAAGTTCTTGAAACCGATAATTTATATACTTATATTGATACTAATACACATCACTACTCACTATCACTACATAGTATAAGACAAAGTCGCTGTCTCTGTCCCTATATCCCTATGTATGCTTAAATCTTTAAAACTACGCAACGGATTTTAATGCGGTTTTTTTATTAGATAGAGTGATTCAAGAGGAAGGTTTTAGTATAAAATTTGCGGGCGGGCGAAGCCGCGGGCATCAGCTAGTTTACAGATAAAATAAACTAATAGATATTTTATAAAATACCAAAAAGGGTTTACAGTTAATAGGGACAAAGGAAGCAAGAAAATATCCAAGAAAATTATGCGTATTGTCTTGTCCGATTGTCAACATTGTTAATTCACTTCAGCATGTTGCATTCAAATGGATGTGCCCATTTAATAACAGAGCTTTACTTAGTTCCAAATAAAAGACTCGTGCGTGACGCAAGTCTCAAGTAACGCTATTTCAAAGTCCATTGCGGTTTTACTGGTACAGGGGGCCTAAAATGGCCGCTGTAGCAGAATCTTATTACGGATCACGTTAAAAATTCTAAATTCTTAAAATGGACTTAATGTTCATAGAACGTACGAAGTTGTCAACGTACAACTGTATAAAAAATATCCCAATGAAACCTACAGCAGAATCGATCCACTTTCGTGCACAATCCTTGAGCTGGTTTCCGTATTTGTAATTTCGTTTAATATTTATATCCGACTTATTATTTCCTGATCCTAGTTAACTGTACATAAATTCCCATTATTAATGTGTCTTCTCTTCTGAGCATTCCTAAGTATTTCATGGTCGTTAGTAATGCTTAATCACTTACTTTCATTATTCATTAATAAATTGTCAGCTCGCAAATGGTTTGCGAGCAGACCTTGACTGCTTTGACCGGAAGAAAGTGGGGTACGATTAGCATGTCGCTTACGTACCAGAACGGTTTATACCTATGTTCATATGTAACGGTAGATCAGTACGTGAATCTATTCTAGATCTAGATACCCTTTTTCATTGAGCTAACTTTAAATGTTTAGTTACTAAATGATCAATAAAGCATCATCATATAAAACCTTTCGATGTCTGTGTATGTCACGTGTGTACCTACATTTCGTCAGTTATGTTTAAGTCCCGTGCAATAAGGGGCGAGCCTATTGCCATCAACCGGGTACAAATCCAGTATCTATGGCTGCTACTGACAAATTCCTAATAAAAACCCAATAACACGTTGCCTGACCTGGGAAGCGAACCCAGGACCTCATGTTCAGCAGTCGCGCTTGACCAACGAGGCAGTTCAAAAGTCTAATAAAAAACGTTTTTCAAAATCAAGCTCTTGATTTTCATTTTCGCTTTAGAGAAGAGAGCCATCCCACAAATTATCCTTGTATATTACTTCTTATAATGCTAACGGTGTAACAGCACCCTAATATCAATTATAGCACTATAAGCAGTCATATAATAAGCATTTACACAGTAATAATACAGGCATTTTGCAAAGCATGCAATTATTGCAAAGTTGCTCTACAAAAGACATCAACGCACACCCACTGCTACGAGAAGTGAAAAAGTCAATATCTTAGGTAACACAAATATAGCGTTCAAAGGTATTTATTTAAGTAAACATAACTTGTATGTTACATACCTAGGTAGTATTATATTTGTGATTATTTTTAATTAAAAAAAAATCAATAAAAATATTTGTATTTTTCGTAATGTTTATTTTAGAACCACATTTGCAGAAAGTTTATAACAAAAAATTGTCTGCGTTTAGCGTTACTGTTTTCAGTGTTAAATATATACTTAGTTAGTGACGTCATATATCGGTATTGGTTTGTTTTATACAAACTGTAAGTAGGTATTGCTCTATCAGAAAAGAATGTAGCGGCAAAGCTAGTAAATGTCAACCATATGTTTTTACAACATAAGAATTTAACGAGTAGATACGTATTTCCTTAAATTATGGCGTAGGCAGAGCTATAATTATAAATAATGGGGGATCAGGCTATATGCATACGATTATGATAATATGACATACATATGTAGCTCTCATTACTATTATTTTATGACGTGATCTTTGTGTGTTGGGGCTGACATGTCAGCTATCAGGAAGTGGGTAATTGTTTTTTGAAATGATGCGTTTTTCAGCATTTTTCACGTTCTATTTCCGCTTGACCACTCCTAAATAATTTATTTACCTTATATACAGGACCAACAGTTGTGTTACTAGTGTAATTAGGCCTCAAAAGCGGTCTTCCCTTTTATCTGAAAAACCTTGGGAATGTTTAACGTTCACATAAAACCACCAAGTAATGAGTTGCCCGCGTGTTCTCGAGACATAAAGGGTCTTCATCAATCCAAAGACTGACTGAATTAACGTTGTTTATGTTGTACAGTAATCATTAGCCGTGAGAAAACGACCTTCTCAAATGTGTAGATAGGCTGAATAACCTTCTACTGAGATGTATCATTTACGAATTCGCATGTTCAATTCACCTAGTTACAAGTACTTTCGTTCCCAAATTATCATAAATCTCACATCAAAGAGTTCTCTCACAAATATTTACATTAAGTTAACCTCCATTTGCGCTAGCGCAGGCGACTGAAACAAAAAAGACAAGTTGCACGGCCTACTACTACTACTACATAATAACAATTGCGCTAATAAACCCCACTTTCTCTTTTTTGTGGAGAATTTCCCGCGTCTGCATCGTTTATTAATACGTGAGTACGTAACGATCGCTTATTGTGTGTATTATAGAACAAGATTCAATAACATTATGTACTGTTAGCTCATATCTGCGGGTTTTCTATACAGTCAGTAAAGACCTAGGTTTATCTACCGAGTATACTGTTCCGATATGGATCTCTCGTATGTCATGATCCTCCATTTGCAATAATTTTCATATTTGCCACTTGAAGAAAATTAAATGTATGTTATTGAAAGAGCCCAGTTGCGATTGCCAAAACATTTTTACGGCTTTGATTTTTTTTTGTACAAAACTGCTTTCGTAATTAAATAATGTAATTGACATGGTTTTATGGAACAAATCGTGTATGTAGCCTTCACTTTGACCTGGAATTTGTTACCAGGTACAAAAATTCATCTGGTACAATTAATTGTTCTATTAATTCGTGATTGAGTAACACACGCAAATCTAATAGCGAATAAGCATCGGGTAGGTTATATTCGCGTCGAGGCTAGTTACACTAAAGTAGGACAGAAATGAGTTTAGATAGATCTATAATGCAACGATTGACTGTTTGCTGCTTGATTTCGTAACGTCTAAGTATAAATTTTTCATTGCTAGCTTGAAGTTTCTTTTCTCAGGTTTATTTTTATGGAAAGAAAATAAAAGAGTTTTTAACACGTGCTAGTGACCTTTTTATAAAGCTGACAAAAATACAGGTTCTTTGCAACCTGAGCCAGTTCTTTAACCGCATCCGGGTTTGTTGGAACTGCAAAAATGTTTCTAGGAATCAAACAGCTCCTTTTGATAGATGACAAGTCAGTTGGGTGTAGATCGGCTCCGTCGCGGGCTCGAGGTCGCTCCGCCCCACTCCTCCACGCTCCGGTGATCCAGCGTGATACTTACTTACATTAAGATCGTTACGACTTGTTTATTGAGTTATTGACTCGGTATAACAACGATTAAATGATAATTTTATGTCCCTAAAAATAATTTGGGTTATAAAGCTTTTCCGACAACTTAATAAATTGAGGTGCTTGACTTCCTGTTGATTCAAATTGTTGGTAATTTTGTAGTCAAATTGAATCAATCATCGTTTTAAGGCCAGTACTCGTTATAACATATTTTTATGACCAACAAATTAGCTCATTACCATTTAAGATTTCTAAACAAAAGCAAAAGAAATAAGATTAGTCTCTAGCTAGAGGATGACAACAATATATCAACGAGCTTAGAGCTATAACAATTTTCAAATCTCTTGTATTTTGGTGATTGTCAATTTTGTTTGTGGTCGATGTTGAATCGTAGGTAAACACGCCAAAACAGAATATATTCAACTATAGCTCGGTCCCATCCAATCATCTAAGAAACTGGTTTCACCAACTCTGGTAATTAACATCAAACGGCACTCCTTAAAAGCTGAAGATTACCTACACTCCCATTGGGCTTATGAATTAGGCTCGCGTTAGGCAAAGCATTCCTGATCGTTAACTCATCATCTTGTGCAAGGCATGTACTTGATAGCGACACTATGTAAAGCTACGAAAGTACGAATATAAGGCAGTGTTGCGCAGCAGTGAGGACGGAGGGGCGGTGCGGGGCGGGCGCGGGCGGGGGCGCTGCCAGCTGACGGCCTCTAGCAGTGAAAGTAAACCTGCGGCCCTCGCCACCAGTCCGACCACATTGGTGCTTGTAATACGATTTAAATTATGATTTACTATTGCAATGTTAGTACTTTGATGTCATTTACAATGTATGAATGTGCATTGTATTGTAACAATCAATCTATTGACTGTTTTTCTCGCAATAGAGATAATTGTCGTTCTTAGATTGGTATTCAGATTCTCAGCCAATCCATACACAATTCTATCTCACACTTTCAAAAAACCACGTAGGAAGACATTCGTTTCTACTTGTATTAAATTGTTGACCGAAAAGGTAGAAGCCTATAAACTTTATATTAATTTATTACCTTTTGTATACGAAGTCTGGTTATTAACCTTATTCTGGCAAGTAGAATACTACCTACATTAGTCCGTACATAATATTTGATCATTTCCGCTTAATATGAATTACGTCAGATTTATTAAAACTTAAATTGAGTAAAGCGCAGAATGTTAAGACACCGTTTTAAGTGCATTCTTTGTGAAATACCAACCATTCGTTTAATTTTGTAAAACATAATTTGAGTTATGTTTCACAAAAGAAAAACGAAATAACAACTAAGATTCCTCGTACTTAGGTAGGCTTAGACACTAATCTAAAATTCATTCACTTCAGCTCTTTAAAATGTTATAGGTAAGACGTGAAAATGTGATTTCTAGTAATCTGGTTTTTCTTTGATTTTGTGATCATTTAACGCTATTTGGATTTAGTTAACTAAGATTGTTGACTCCTTAATTGCATTCCAAATAGATCAGAGATAGACAGTCAGATTTTGTAGGGTCTGTTCCGATGCGCCGAGAAAAATCAATAACAAAATTGAAATTCTCAATTCAGATAGTATCTGTAGTGTGCACTATCTTTATTGAGTCCAATAACTCTTGAGCTACATAGGATTGCCATTTGCCCTAAAGTGCTTGTAAGGGTGGGGTCCATTGTCCAGCTGAGACCGAAGTCGCTGACCTTGCGGGCGGCGGCGCGGGCGCAGGCGCTGCCCACTAGCGCCGTGATCTGATACGATGGACATCGCCTGCTCAATGCAATAACCCAGCCTAACAATGTTTATGACTTCTTTGTGTTGGTACCTTGAAACTGTTACATACCCGATGCGTGCCAGGTTCTGCCTATTGTTATGTTATATAATCTTATTTTAGTGTTGCAATATTAAATGAAGAACAATTTGCCAAGACTTCAATAGTTGCGAATTGTAGCAAAAACTGAGGGGCGTAATCGTTACACCTATGTTGTAACACTTTCCTTAGTAACATGCTGTTTCCTTGTGAAAAGGTTGTTGTACCCACCTACATCTTCCTGACGGAAACGTGATTAGTTTGAAAGTAAGTATACCTAACAGGAAAACTTGAACTCTAGAATACGGCGAGATATGTCGACTTCATCATGATTCTGAAAGAAAAAAAATCGATAATGTCTTTCTTTAGAAATGCATTGTGGATATACAAATTATGTGGTTAGACGCATATGAATGAGCAATAAATCACTGGCGGAGGTCCATAACTCTGCGAGGGATGAATGACCGGCAAGGTCGAGGGCTCTTGGAGGAATGCGCGAGAGTTCTGCTGGACACGCAGTGATTCACGCACTCCATGCATTCTTATTCTTCGAACATCTCCGATATTTTACCTTCAGGGTGTTAAGAGACAGCCATACCCTTGAGACAGCGAATATCTAGTAATTCTGACTACGAATATATTTGATGCAATACCAGTTTTATGATCAAACTCCAGCCTTGGCCGCTAAACAGTTAATTTATTACAACTAAGAAGGTGAAAAGCTACAGCCTCGATTGTTATCAACGCGCAATGTTTTATTGTTTTACAAGGATTTCCTACATATTTACAATGAAGTTTAAATTATAAATACTTGGTAGTTACGAATAGACATATTAGCATAGGTACCTACGATATGAAATAAATAGGACCTGTGGTTAAATACTTAACCTTTAACGAAAAGGTCAGCCGTGCGCTCACTAGAGAGGGCACCATAAATTAGGATCATTTTATAGATCGTTTGAAAGGTTAGCCTTTGAAGTATCTTCGTGCCTTTGTTATGACCTACCTCCGTAGCTGGCTAAATTACCTGTGCTACGAAGCTGCTGCGTTACATTCTTGCATAGTTACAATATCAAGGCGTGAACTCTTCAGTCGATAGACATAGATGATAGATTTACTTTTTCAGACTAACTAGGTACTGCATAGAACTGATGCTTGATGAAGAAAACATCTCTAAAGATGTAGGTACTGTAACTAAGTAATCAAAGTAAGGTATCAAAGTGCAGTCACCATCTTGTTAATATTCACAGTAAGGCACGGTCAGATTCACGAGTCCAACCCGCGAGTCCGTAAAAGCGTGACAGTGGACACAGTTGGAGCCGTCCACCGTCCAAAATGGAAAGTCGTGATGTCGACAATTTCTCCGATAACGGTTCTATTAAGTACGCGAAGACACACATTAAACATCTACGAGTTAAAGTTTCTTCGATGACGAAAGTCGTTTATTAAAATGGGTGATTATTTCATAAAACGCTGATCGTGTGAAAAAGTTGGTCATAGTAGCATCAATTACTCAAACTTCAACGACCACATCTGTATCTCTTGACAAGTTTATCTAGAGAAAATTACCATGTAGAGTTGCATCAGTTTTTAATTGATTTACTATTGTTTACAGAAAACTAAAAAAAAATGGCGACGTCGGGAGGGAAGCCGCGGCGCGAGGAGGCCAGCGACAATTCCGACGACGAGCTTACACCGCTCGCTAACGAAATCTATGGCGGAAGGTACGTACCAAATGTATTTCTTATTAAAACGATATAATTATTCACATCGTTAAAAAAAATAGGTTATTTTTTTTTAACGGCAATGGTTGACGCAGTGAGTGAGCGATTGGCTGCTGTGCCTGTCGCGGCGCGGGTTCGATTCCCGCACGGAATAAATTTTTGCATGGTAGTTGTTTCGGGTCTGGATGTTAGTGTATGTGAGTTTAAATGTTTGAAATTGCTAGTGAGGGGCAACGAATAAAAAAAAATACCGGTGTGTTGAAATCATTGGTAAAATATACATGTCTAAAAAGTTTATACTTGTCGGTCTTAAAGAGGTTACGATCCGAACCCGTCTTTGTCATAGATCCTAAGATGAATCATTTCCTAGGAATGCTAACCACATGAGTTAGATCACCCCATCATTTGGGGTTAAAAGTCAAAGACAAAATTCGCAGCGCACATTCATTTGTAACAATATAATGGCTCCACATTTTTTTGTTTCTTAATTTTTTTTCTATCAAAACCCAAAATTGTGGAGCCATTATACGCACAAGTCCTCAGATAAAGACCTACCTATAAAATGCAGTATGTATTCATATTTAAAGATACAACATCATCTAACACAAAAGCTCGCCTGAGAGTTACGTTACAACCGGAACAGCCTCCGTAACGTATGATATCACTCGTCCCAATCAAATACGTCATCGTCGAGCAATCATTCGGTACTTGTTCTCGAGTATGTGCTAAGTACACAAGCCTTACACTTTCACCTTCGCCAAGTAACAGAGTACTTAAATAAGGAAATAATAACACCTTATTGGCTTTGAATAAAACTTTTAAGTATTTTAAAATGTTTTGGCCTAGTTACCGTTTTGTATTAAGTCTTACAAAAGTAGGTGTTAATCTTACATAATTTGATTCGTTATATTCATAAAAGTATGAAAATTATTGTTATTAGCGTCAAGTGAATCATGACCTGACACCAATTTCTTGTGAAGGCTGTTTAACGAAGAGACATCTAACATCACATGAGTGAGGTCAAATGTGATCATAAAGTTAATAATAGAACGTTTTTGGATGTGACTTCAAACAACATTTAAAATTCAAACGATAAAAAAAAAGTAAATAATAATAGAATTAAATGATTTAATTGGCATTACAGATTATTGTATCACCGATGAATTGATTTGATCGCCTGTAATGATTATTACTCAAGTTCTAGAAAAAAGAAACAAAATCAATTAGAGTAGAATGCCGTTAAAGGTCTCATTAGTGGTAACAATGATATTAATATGGTGTTCAACGCATAATTATGTGGTTAGGCATGTCCAACCGGTGGTCTTTAAACATTATTTTCCCATCATAACTATGTTGAGTAATTCAAAAGCAAATCAGATGAGTCAGATTCGCAATGATGATAATTCTTATTTTGCAATTTTCCCACCCGAGATTCAACCTTTACAATCCAGGCATTGAAAGAATGGAAGCTTCTTCTGCTCAACTTCGACAATTCAAAACTGTCGTGACTATTGACGACTATATTAGAATGATCAGAATTTAAAATGAAGTCTTTATTTTGAGACGTTAGATTCGTCAAGTTATTTGTATGGAAAGTTTAGGATGTGCATATTATTAAAGACTCAGTTGATTTGTCAATGGTCGTTGAAAATGCAATTTATGGATTTGAGTAGCATACGAAAACAAATTCTGTAGTCTAGGACAAATAGAAGTAATAATTTAATAGATCTTTGTTTAGTATAAAGCTTTATTTAGCCAGAGGTCGAGTCGCTCGCGCCGCCGCGCCGATCGGTCACCGCGGCCCGGAACCCGTTCAAATGCCAAGGTTGACAACTCTGACGACACAACTTTCGATCGATCGACTGCGCCACATTTTTGCGCCCCACTTCGTTCGTAGAGGCCTCTACGCACCATATTATAGGGATTATAATGGATACTTGTAATGGTTTACTTGTTCCATGCTTGCTTGCCTGGGCAAGCAAGAAAACCAGATGAAAATCCGAGGTCTAACCTTGAGAAAATAAGATATGGTTCTTATATCCTGTTTCGACTTCGTAAGTCTCTACATTATTTGTAGCAGGTATCTGTTCGCCAACAAAAGAATAATATTAATGTCCTAAGATGCAGTCACATTTTATAGCTTTTTTATTTTGTCTATTCTAGATTTTCAACGCTTCGCTTCGTTAGGTCACATTTAGTACAGGCAGTCGATACTTTGATTTTTAGCTTAAATCTGAATTTGATGGATGAATCTTGGATTACCTGAATCGAGTAAATAAGGCTATTTATTTGATTCAGATTGAACGGTGTCTAGCAGTAAACGCTTTGACCAGCGCTGAGACCGGCGGGGTCGAGCGTGATCAGAATTCCGGATGGTGCTAGCTGACTATTTGACCAATGTGATACCTCCTACCTACTTACCGGTTGTTTTGGACTCGGAACAACAGCGAAGAGAATTCTCAAGATCCAAATACCTGAAATGCATTCATAACGAAATCAGTGAATTGATAATAATTGTTAATTTCGTGCTAATTACCTATATATATGCGATAGATTATGCTTTGTTAACACATTTTTACCATACTGCAAGACTGATGGTGACAATATTCTAAGGCAAATATGAAAATATGTTTTAAATAATTATTTAAATGATTGAATACCTTTTTTAGCTTTTCCGAAGAAATTTTCCAATGTGCGAGAGTAGTATCTCCATTATACTAGCCACAAATAATCTACAGTTAGATTTTGCCCATATATTTTTTAACGACGTTATGAGTGTTATGTCTACCATAAAGTCGTAATGACGTAACTGCGACTAAGCCCTGGTATATGACAAACATGGAAGTTAGCAGACGTGTGCACAACATAATGCTCCCGTCCACGCCATGGTCGATGACCTCCGACTGCGGTGGACATTGGGCATGGTTGGGAGTAGCGGCGCGCATATCAAACAAAACATTACCTTATGGTGGCTACATGTAAATTCGAAAGTTTGACGTATTTCTAATGAAGATAAGAAGAATACTTTTATTTATCAATCGCATGGCAAATTTGATTTAATACCTAAGCATCATTTTTTTTGCTGACCAAGGCCCATTTTTGACAAACTTAAGACAAAACATAGATTTTAGACAGAATATTCATTATCTTGCGACATTGAGTCATCGATTTAATTATAACCGTAAAAATAAACTTAATATACATTACATTGAGAATTATAAAATAAAATCGGAATTTCCCTCAAAATTTAATCAGAAAATCGACAAGTATGTAGATACATATGTTAAACTGTTTCTTATAACAATTCACTTTATCTAACTACTTGGAACTTGCAGCTATTACTTTGTGAAACAAAATAATCGCGGCCAAAGAAATAGTTGTTTTATTGTTATGATATTACGGGTTACTGTTATGTTACAACACGCGGCGCGGGCGCACGTGCACGCAAGGCGGGCGAAGGCTTTCGTAAGTTTTCGTGAGCTATAGCGACATTGAGCGATCCATTGTTTGAGGCAAGCTTCGTAGGCTGCGCTCGCGCCGACAAACACTAATCCATCTAGACGCGGCCAATATTGCTGTCGACGGTCTGGATCGTGTGTGGAGGAAGGTCACTTCACAAGTATACACGTATCTACATTTGATTTGAATTCCGACCTCGCGTACAAATGTTAGCGACGGCGGTGACGGTGACTGCTAGCTCAGGGTGAAGATAAAATTTGCAATAGGTTACATATGTAATATAATTTTGCGCATTTAAATTTTACACACGAATAATAATCAAATCAATGACATAAGCTTCATAAATAGTAACCAAAGCATACCTTCTGCTATGATATGCTAGATTTTGGTTAGTTTTCAGTCCACCTACACCGATGCAACTTGCATCGTGAAAATTCTTAGAAATCAGGTACTGGCTTTTTCGATGAGTCAGATAAATTAAACATTCCAAAACGAGCACTTTGTGCGTTAACTCTCAATACGCAGTTTGTGCATACATATCCGAACTGGTTTTATAGAGCTAAACCTTGTACCTACCTATATTTTTATATTGTTATTTGGATATACAATGAAGCGTATTATATATGGAAACTTTTTCACTTCCTAGTGTAGATACTTTATGCATATGAGGACCTGTTTATCAACTAGATTCGACAGGTTTCAATTTTAACAGTCGGATCAATCGAACTATTCTTACATGTTTAAAAAACTTAAATAAAATTTATGTCGTGGACAGTCGTTGGTGCCCTGAAAGTTAGAACTCATCGGAGTCGGACTTATTTTATGTATATTACTTTTCAGTCATGTCTCAATTAAGGGCATGTATGTCTCTAGGGCAGGTTTTACGACAATGCCCCAAAGACGCTTTGGCCAATTTTACAGACCGTACTTTGCCATGACTTAGCTAAGTAAGAGATTCTTAGGATTATGAACCTTATGAAATGCAAATAATGTTTTTTCTATGAGCGAATGTGAATAAGAGTTTACGAGTGATTTTGATATTTGTATTATAGGCCTACTTTGCTTGGTGAAGTGAATTTTGCCCTTCGTCTAACTTCGGACACCCCACTTGACTTAAGTACCAGTAGACCTAGTGAAAAGCTGCGTTAGAACGCAGTTATTCTTAAATGCACTAATTAGACATCAAATATTTTACATAATATTGGTAATAAGTTTGGAAATAAGTTGTAGTGTTGAAGTTAACTGATTGGAAAGTGTTGAAACAGGGAGGCGTCGCTCATTGCGGTGCGGTGCCGATGCGATCATATCAATTAGTGAGCGGACGATATAATTTCGCGTGCTCACCACTGCTGAACGAAGAACTCTCCGCACATTGGGTACAACTTGGTACAAAGCTAGACTAAATTGACACATTCGCAGAGACATGACATATTTCAGTTTAAAAACCTACGTTGTTTTGGTTGTCATTTGAATTATAGCGTTCACTGATTTCCTAAATAATTTAAGAAGCTAAAATTTATTAAGTTTTAAAATATATTTAAAAGTAATAGAAAACTCCAAATGTTATAAAAGCTTCTTCTGCCAGCAGCTTCCGGTTAAGTCGGTCCATCAAAAGTCAATATATTCAGTCGCTCACGATAAATAATCTTACTCCGCTTTCTATCATACATACCAATTGGCAAACATTTTTGAAGATTTGTTCACTTTGTGCTGTATCATGAAGAACATAAAGCATATGAGTGTTATAGAAATTTGGGAGAGATCAACGGCTTTCTAGCGTAGGTATAGTGTTACGTAGAAAATTTTAATACCTACGTTACGTGGTTGATATTTAGCCCAGAACAGCAATCAGTATCCATTTCGATACTGCGGGCCTACCATGACGTCTAATAGCAGGATCGTTTTAATTGCGTGCCAGTGAGGGAAAGAGATGGCGCTAGACGTCCTTTATAGCTCCGTCTCTTACCCACACTGGAACGCGATTAAAACGATCCTGCTTTAAGACGTCATGGTAGGCCACCTGATTTGAGCTTAACTAAGGAATTCATTGATACTAAGAATGATTTCCATAGGTAAATCAAGACCTCAAAGATTTTAAATTTGCGCACGAACAGATAATTACGTCTCATAGGTACCTAACTATTACCTACCTGCAACGACCACAGTATTTTTGACTAAAATGCGCATGCTGCTTACTAATTTGCAAACGAAACCACGAACCGGCAATTTTGTGTAAATAACGTACCTATCCCATATATTGAGGAGATTAATATTCATACTTTGTCCAGTATGAGACAATAGCGTATCACAGGGCGACGCGGTGCCCAACCAGTCGTTATTGCGATCGCACCGTTCGCTGTCCTCATAACAATCGATGAGTTCTACTACACTATTCGGACTGACTGGACATTCCGTTGATTATTTTCTTCTACTTTCCGAAAATAATTTTGATAATCTTTCTATGGTGATGTGATTTTTTAAATATGGTAACCCAGTGACGTGTGTAAATATGAGTGATCACGATCGAAAAAGTCATTACGAAAGGGACGATGCCGAGGAACCGCTTTACGCCGCGAATAACAACAATTCGATTTATAGCAATGGGACTTTGCATTATTGTAGCATATACAGGTAAATGTTGTAAGTGATACGATATTTATAGTCTGTGGAACTTTGTGTGATTTGAACTTAACGTTTAAATACCTCTCTTCGAATAACTTCTTACGATATCGCCTGAAAGGACCGGGCGATGCAAGAGTTACCATATGAGATACAAATACAAAAAGTGTGTGTGAAACAACTGCAGATCCACTGAAAGCATTGTAAGAGAACCTGGTTCTCATTCGGTTGCCGAGTTCAGATGATCATACTAGAAATGGGAACTGATGGTATTACCATCATTGTCATAGATATTGTGTACTTTATTCATGATCTCCTAATTAGTAGATTTTCAAAAGCATTTGATGCCAACCTGCGCTTTTTAGGGCCAAAGGTCGAAGAATGCTTTTAAGAACCCCCCCTACACCATTTTTCTGTCATAGGCACTGTACTAAAAGTTCTCAGGCGAAAAAAAATAATTGTACAAATTGCAGCTGTCTTGTAAATCTACTTCTTATGTATTCCTTAGATTGTGTGCGTAATGGCGGCGTTACGCATAATTAAGCAGTGTTCAATCAACAACTTTCTAATGCCTTACATGGATTACAGATCCGCTCAATCATTTATTGTCATCAAAAGCAAGTTTACCGATGAATGAAGTATTCTTTTGTTTGTGTACTAAAATTGACGTAAGATAAATGATTAAATCCTAACGGGCGCTAAAATATTGCCGACACAATTGAAATTATTAGTGCTCTTAATTTTATGTCCTTACTATTATCTCTTTCTGATCTGTTATAATAATGGCCAGGTAACTGCACGAAATTCTACCAACTCGCCAAGCTGCAACAGTTAATTGGGTCACCTACCACCTTCGTTGGCTACCTTACGTAAACCCCACTGTCACAACCGGTACAAGTACTATGTGCATATGTGTTGCAATAATAAACGTTGTAATGTAACGGTTTTCTATCCGCGTTAATATGCTGCACACGCGAAGGTCATCATCGCGAAATATTGCCGATCGGAAGGAAGCTGCGTCTGCGCCGGTCGGAACGCAACATTGCTCGAGATTTCTCTCTCAACTGAATAGCGTGTGAAAGTTGTTTTTCTCGCTGCAATGTTAACTCTAGTTTGCGTTATTGAGCAGGTGTAGGATTGTAAGCACTCGGCACTTGCTAAAAATATGATGCTTGGCGTAAAAAAGAAATTAAGAGATGCCAAAAACATTTATGATATATTAGTGTGTAACCCTCTGAAAGACATTATTTTGACTTTATATTATTAAGATGAGAATGCAAAGATAAAATTATAAATAAAAAATATGATACCTAAGACTTATGTTATCTATTTCAGCCAAAGGACAGTACAAGAGACGAAAGGATGGGACGTGTTCCGGGAGTTCCCCCCGAAGCAGGACAGCGGGTCTATGGAGACGCAGAAATGTCTGGACATCACAGTGCGGTTGTTCAAGGTGTTGGCGTATCTAGTCGTCTTCGTTGCGGTCCTCGGCTCCGGAGTCGTCGCAAAGGGCACCACGCTCTTTATGACTTCACAGCTAAAAAAGGACAGGCGAATTGCGTATTGTAATAGGAATTTAGGTACGGCGGTCTTCATTTAGTACTTATTTTTTTATTAAAGCCAAACATGCAAACCCTATCAAATACCAAACGTTTAAGGACGTCTGCGCAAGTGCACATTAAACAAGATCCGGTGTGGCGCAGCCGCGCGCATTCCAGATTCATTTTGGACTTAACAATCTAGTTGCTATACAGACGTGGCTTGTTTGTCAATAACATTGGATTTATTTCATTTCTAGCTACAAATATGTATTGCAAGAATTTTATTAGCGAAACGCAATTAAAGTCGTGTTTTTGTTTTTTGACCATTTATTAAGTTATCCGAGGCCAAACTTTCACGTCCGTTATTAATGTTTCTAAATCACTCTGATCCTATGGGTCAAGAATTTTGAATGCACATTTTTTTTTGTTTTTTAACTAAGGGTCAATTCACATTTTAATAGAGCGACTCAAAATATAACTTTATTTACTACACAAAGAGATACACATTTCATTGCGATGCGTCTCGCGGCGGCTCACTGGCCTCTTCCAGTATTGTCGTGCCGCGTCGCGTCTCGGTGTGAACTGATGCTTAGTAATCTAGCATGTTTTGCTAAAAACTAATATGACCTTTTTTCATATTTCCAGGTAGAGATAAACAATTTATAGTAAGTCTTCCAGACGAAGAGCGAGTGGCGTGGATGTGGGCACTCCTAGCAGCGTTTGCCATCCCAGAAATAGGGACACTCATACGTTCAGTGAGGATATGTTTCTTCAAAACATCTAGGAGACCAACTAGCACACAATTTATTGTGGTAAGTTTTATTTTCATGTAGGCTATTGTTCTTTTACTAAATATTTTTAATATTGTTCCTCTGTTTTTCGGGTCACTTATATACAGTGTTGTCATATCTCCTAATTATTTTCTTTGGATTAGTGAGGACTGGCATGAGATTATGACAACTCTCACTCACGACTTTTATGCATAAACATTGCGTGCAAAAATGCGCGGATTATTGTACTTTCGCTATTAAAATAATATTTTAATAGCGAAAGTACAAATTCACGCCGATCACCATAATAAAATTGTCCTGTAGAAATAATCCGAATAATATTTGTTATTATTCCGTTACAGATATTGGTAGCAGAGTCGCTGCATACGATAGGAATGGGCCTGCTCTTCTTCATGATTCTACCAGAACTAGATGTGGTCAAAGGAGCCATGATCACCAACTGCTTGTGCATAATTCCTGCGATACTCGGCTTGCTGTCGCGCAACTCCCGCGAATCGAAGCGATTCATGAAAGTGATCGTGGACATGGCTGCGATAGTTGCGCAAGTCACCGGCTTCATCGTGTGGCCACTGTTGGAGAACAAGCCAGTCTTGTGGTTGATACCAATTTCATCGTTATGCATATCGCTGGGATGGTGGGAGAACTACGTCACTAGACAGAGCCCTATAGGTAAGAAAAAGAATGACTTTAGTGGTAAATGCATATCTTTGACTTGAGATTTTTTTACCGAACGAATTTTCTATTCTGTATTACAGGTATAGTCAAAAGTCTTGGCAGATTGAAAGACGAGCTGATTTTCACGCGCTACTACATATACCGTTTCATATCTGTTTGGAAAATCTTGTTGTTCCTGATGTGCATCCTCTTTAGCATTTGGCTTGATGGCGACGAGCCCGCCATGTTCTTCCAATTGTTCAATAGCGGTTTTGGACCCCACAGTATCGTCGTTGAAGAGGTTTGTTAAAGAAGTCTATTCATTCATAATATTTAGATTGGAATATATACAGGATCCCGTGTTATTCATGCACTCGGTTTAATTTTCAGGTACAAATTCAACTAGGCGGAACCATAATTCCTGACTTGGCGAACGTAACTCTTACTGGAGATTCAGTCGAAGTGGCAGCTGCATACAAATCCGCATTCTACGTGATGCTTATCCAAGTATTGGCGGCATACATCTGCTACATCTTTGGCAAGTTCGCGTGCAAGATCCTCATCCAAGGATTCAGTTATGCATTCCCTATCAACCTCGTCATTCCGTTGGTGGTCAATTTATTGATAGCTGCGTGTGGTATTAGAAATGGTGATAATTGTTACTTCCATGGGACAGTGCCGGATTATCTTTACTTCGAGAGTCCAGCGGGTATGATTTTGAACATGATTATTGAATACAATTTTTTTCCGATGTTTAAATGTATAATATTAATTGTGTATATTTCTTTCAGCGTTTACACTAAGTGATTTCATATCACGTCAAATGGCATGGATATGGTTACTCTGGCTACTGTCGCAAACATGGATCACCATACATATTTGGACACCTAAAGCAGAACGTTTGGCGTCTACAGAGAAGTTATTCGTAATGCCTATGTACAATGGTTTGCTAATAGATCAGAGTATGGCTCTCAATAGAAAGAGAAACGACCAGAGAGATGTTAAGACTGAGGTATGTGTAAAATAATATAGTACCAAGTTAACAAGCGTAGAGTTACCTTACAAAGTGTATAACCGAGAAAATTATAATTTCCAGGACCTCGCAGAAATAGAGAAAGAAAAAGGCGATGAATACTACGAAACTATATCGGTACATACGGATAACACCGGTTCTTCTCCAAAAGCAATCAAGTCATCAGACCAGATCACCAGGATATACGCATGCGCTACTATGTGGCACGAAACTAAAGACGAGATGATAGAGTTCTTGAAGTCTATCCTTCGGTTGGATGAGGATCAGTGCGCTCGGCGAGTCGCTCAGAAGTATTTACGAGTGGTTGACCCTGATTACTACGAATTCGAAAGTAAGATTTCAAAGCTATTTTAAACATACAACATGTGAATTACATGCCAGAGTTAAACTTAACACATCTATGTAATAAACGACACTTAATTTTCTTTTTATTCCAGCGCACATTTTCTTAGACGACGCCTTCGAGATATCGGATCATAGTGACGATGATTCCCAAGTGAATCGATTCGTGAAACTCCTGGTTGACACTCTCGACGAAGCGGCTTCCGAAGTACATCAGACGAACATCCGTATTCGACCACCGAAGAGGTTACCAGCACCTTATGGAGGACGGCTGACGTGGGTGTTGCCAGGAAAGACGAAAATGATCTGTCACTTGAAAGACAAGGCAAAGATCCGTCACAGGAAACGTTGGTCTCAGGTAGAAAAGTTTTCTTCGTACGAATTGAAGATTTTGAAGTAAACAGATTTCCTGTAAAATACATCGAAGTGTGAGTACTTTATGTAACACCCCAACTAATCACATTTAATTATTCCCAGGTGATGTACATGTACTACCTCCTCGGTCACCGTCTAATGGAGCTGCCTATATCCGTGGATCGCAAAGAAGTCATGGCTGAGAATACCTATCTGCTGACCCTGGATGGAGACATTGATTTCCAACCTCATGCTGTACGTCTGCTTATCGATTTGATGAAGAAGAACAAGAATCTAGGAGCTGCTTGTGGCCGTATTCATCCTGTGGGGTCTGGTAAGATATGATAAGATTGATAAGACATACTATTTACTGCTTTGTATTTGTATTTGGCCTGAAATGTTCTAAAACCTAATTTTCCCTTATTTTCAGGACCTATGGTGTGGTATCAAATGTTCGAGTACGCTATCGGTCATTGGCTGCAAAAGGCGACTGAACATATGATTGGCTGCGTACTCTGTAGTCCCGGGTGCTTCTCCCTCTTCAGAGGAAAGGCTTTGATGGACGACAACGTCATGAAGAAATACACTTTGCGATCAGATGAAGCTCGACATTACGTGCAGTACGATCAAGGTGAGAAAACCTCTCAATTCGAAAGAACAAAGTGTTTTTTTTTTTAATAGAATGTAATCTTATTAGAGTTATCATTGGTTATAGGGGAAGATCGTTGGTTATGTACGCTGTTACTTCAACGTGGCTACCGAGTAGAGTACTCAGCTGCCTCCGACGCCTACACGCACTGTCCCGAAGGTTTCAACGAGTTCTACAACCAACGTCGTCGCTGGGTGCCCTCCACTATCGCCAACATTATGGACTTGCTCGCCGACTATAAACACACTATCAAGATTAACGACAACATTTCGAGTCCTTACATCGCATATCAGGTAATTATTTTTCAATACACTTCCTCGAAAACGGGTTCTTATCGTACTACGATTACGTTGAACATGTAATCTATTTAACACGCGTGCGATTTTTTTCATTTATCAACACTTGTGCGGAAATAAAAATTTCCACAAATAATTACTTATACTTATTCGAAGTTCAAATCGGTTCAATGCCTATAGTTAGTAGTGAATGTTTTTTTTTTAATTTCGGCAGAGATATTAATATTTAAATTGTGTTTATAAATAAAGTATCATAGATATTTAAACATGACATGATTATTTAAACTAAAATTAACATTTATTTGTGTTCTAAATTCAAAAATATTAAAAAAAAACTATTTTTAATATTAGGCTGTTTATCTAATATGATCTCTTTTGGGATCTTAACTGGCACCAACTATAGTATGAGGATTTCCAACGTTGGACTAGGATTCCTCTCCTAAAGAATGATGTTCCTTCTCCTTAAATATGTTTTTTGTTACAGATGATGTTGATCGGTGGCACGATCTTGGGTCCCGGCACTATATTCCTTATGTTGGTGGGTGCCTTCGTGGCCGCTTTCCGAATCGACAACTGGACTTCCTTCGAATATAACTTGTATCCCATCTTAATCTTCATGGTTGTTTGCTTCACGATGAAATCCGAAATTCAAGTGAGTTATAATTATGTATTAAATAACTTGACCGTAAATTTGAAGCCTAATAATACATGAGAGAGAGGCCATCGCCCTGTCCTTTTTTCGCTTCCGTTCTCCCTCCTTGTCGCGTACTATAGCCGTCTCTGTCTCTCCTCCCGCCACCACCAGCAGTTGCAAACGTCGGTTTGCTTTTGGATTAGACTCATTGACGTCGTTGTTCCTGTCCTGATAACATCGAAGAAACAAACGAAGATTTCGCTATCATAAAGTGCTTATGTGAAATTTGAAAGAGTTATTTAACACTATAGTACAGCGTACAGGGTCAACACTAAGGTAAAGAACATTTTTATACAAAGTATAATTTTCGAAGACATAATTGAAATCAGAATACAATGTACAACATCTGTACTTCTGTGAATAATAGTGTGTAAACTCGTTTTATTAACGGTGTTACCGTTCGTTTTCAACTATATTGAATTATTATATGTACCCTCCTTTTTGAAACTTTTATTTTTTTGCGTAAAGTAATTTTTATTGTATTCCAGTGTACCTACGAATTTTAATTACAATGAGTGATCAAAATATCTTACCAAACCAAAATATGAGCACTCAAGATTTAAATAAAGATACTAACTTGCAATCTCGAAAAAGAAAACGCCGTGTTAGCTCAGCATCATCCTCAAGTACTAGTTCAAGTTCTAGTAGTTCTGATAGCTCAATAAACCGTAAGCGTTCTCGCCGTTCGCGTAAAAGAAATAAGCGCAGCCAAAGAGACCGTAAATTAGAAAAGTTATTCGAAGAAGTAGCCGATCTTAAGAAAAATTTTACGAATCGGGCTAGTGAATGCGATTCCGGGGCATTATATGAACATGATCGTGAAGAATGTTTAGATGATAATGTGAGCCGTCAACTGTATTGCGATAATATAT
The DNA here is from genome assembly GCA_963853795.1 of Xestia rhomboidea. NCBI lineage: Eukaryota > Metazoa > Arthropoda > Insecta > Lepidoptera > Noctuidae > Xestia > Xestia rhomboidea. The sequence goes on from OY970764.1 coordinate 12,367,203, forward strand.
CTATAGATGAACCGGATAATTCTGAATTAGGCCCGGAAATTTCATTGTCAATAGGCACGAAAACGAAAGATCCTGATATCTTAAGAACACCAAGTGCGTATTTAGACATTTTAAAGAATATTCAACGTTTTAATGATCCTGATTGGACAAATGTTAGGTATTCTGAAGTTCAAAAAAGTTACAGACATACCCCCGGTTTCACGGAACTCGATGCAAATGATGAGTTGAAACGATATGATGCCTCGCGCTCTTTAATTAATATGGAAAAATCTTTTGGTTCCTTGACTTTCGCCCTTATTAAACAAAAAGAACAGCTGCAAATGGAGCTTCGCTCCTTTCTAAGCTGGACTAGACAGGCAGATAATTTGAACCCTGAAACGATAAGTGAAAAAATTACTGATATTTTTGTAAATGGTGAGTACGCAAGAATTTCTAGCGATACATTACAAATGATTTGCGGACACCGCGCAGAATGTATACAGCAGCGAAGGGAAACTATTTTGGCTGGTGTCAAGGATCCACTGCACAAGACCATGATGAGAAAAATTCCGCCGTCATGTCACAATCTTTTCGTAGCTGAACAACTTACTTCTACGTTAGAAAAAGCGGGAGGCGTGAATAAAGTATTCTGGCCTCGTGACAAGGATCGCGCTTCTGCACCGCAGACCGATCCAAGCACATCCACGGCTCAGCGAAAGTTTCCACTTCCGAGTCAGCGAAAGGTGACCTATAAACATATGGGGCATACCTCTTCAAAGCCGAATAATAAACCGTTTTTTAACGGCGGCAAGCCCTTTCGGGGCCGGGGTGGTAAGCAATCAAATAACCCCAGATCCAATGACAATCCAAATACCAGCCGCAAAGCCTCTCCCTCATCCCACCGGGATAGGAGAGGAAATTCACGCCGATTCTGACTCAACGAGTTCGTTTTCGCGCCGGTCAGCTGAGGTTTTTTTTTTTCACGACCGGTGGAAGAAAATGGGCGCACCAGATTATATGTTAAAAATAATATCCGGTTACCGAATTCCGTTCGTACGAAAGCCTCCACTTCATATGCCCAATCTACAAAATTCAGTCCAGTCGACGCCTCATTCTCCAGAAATGGATCAAATTATTCACAAAATGATATCACAAGAGGTGCTTACAGTCATGCCACTGACTCAAAGTTTCATTTCACCTATGTTTCTGGTACCCAAAGGGGACGGGGATTTCAGACCGATTTTCAATCTCAAAGCCCTAAACCGATACGTCGATGCCTCCAACTTCCGGCTAATCAATATTTTCAGAATCCCAGACTTCCTTCAACCAAACGATTGGATGGTGAAAATAGACCTATCTCAGGCATATTTCCACCTGCCAATTACAGAGGCTCACAAAATATTTTTACGGCTAGTTTACCAAGGCCAATTGCTTCAAATGAACTGCCTTCCCTTCGGGCTCAGTTCAGCACCGAAAACGTTTGCCTCCTTGAGCAATTGGATTGCTCAGACTCTTCGAGACCGCGGAATGCGTGTAGTAATTTATTTAGACGACTACTTGTTAGTCAATCAAGATCACGAAACACTGGTGAGTCACGTCAAGACCACAGTGGACATCCTAAAATATTTAGGATGGATGATAAACAACGAAAAGTCTATCCTGCAACCAAGACAAGCAATAGAATGTCTAGGCATATTATGGGATCCATGGAAGAACATAAAATCACTTCCAGCAAAAAAGTGCTTGAAATTGAAAACCATGATCACTCGCTTGATCAACAAGCAAAAAGCATGCCTAAAGGAATTACAAAGCATCGTAGGAATGATGAACTTTTCAAGCTTTGTTGTACCTCGCGGAAGAATAAATTGTCGTCAACTTCAAAAACTATGCATCAGCATGTTACACCTGATACCAACAACACAGACCTCACTGCCGGAGGCAGCCCAGAGGGACTTACGATGGTGGCAAAATTATCTCGAGACTTCGTCTCCTATCCATGTCCCACATCCAACACACTATATTGTCACCGATGCCTCAGACAACGCTTGGGGTGCTTACATAAACGACACCTATGTTTCCGGCACTTGGAAAGAACAAGAAAAGTTGCTTCATTGCAATCAGAAGGAGATGCTTGCGATTCTAAAAACGATACAATATTGTGGCCAAAGCCTGCACAAAGCCAGTTTACACGTTCAGTGCGACAACAAGACTGCGGTATCGTATCTGAGGAACGAAGGCGGTACAAAATCCCTAGCGCTTGTAGACCTGACCTACCAGATTCTGCAGCTTGTAGACTCTTACCGGATTCATTTAACCATTTACCACATTCCGGGTGTATACAACGTAGAAGCGGACAGACTATCTCGACTACAGAGACTACCAGAGTGGCATCTACTCCCTCAAGTAACACGCCTAATATTTGCCCAATGGGGAACCCCAGTGATAGACTTGTTCGCGTCTCAGCGAGCCCATGTAGTCCCCAGGTACAGCAGTCTGGATCACCGAGATCAGCAGGCCGAGTTTCAAAATGCCTTCAGCCGAATCTGGAACTATCCATTGGCATGGATTTTCCGCCACCATTCCTGATACCGAAAGTGCTGATCCATCTGAACAAATGTCAAGGAATATTTCTAATTGTCGCCCCGAAATGGGACCAAGTCTTTTGGAGATCGGATCTGAAAAATCGGGCAACAGACCCCCCTTGGACGATCAGGAACCTCTGCCAAGTACTAATGGACACCTCAACCAACAAACCCCCTCACAAGGTCAACGAAATGACATTGGAAGTTTGGAGATGTGGGGGTGGAACGAAAAACTAAGTGACTGGACAACCCAACAGAAGCATCTTCTCATGAAAAGCTGGCGATCGTCTACTGTAAGAACATATAAGCCAGCCTGTGTTCGTTGGATAAAATGGGCTAAGTTTAATCACATATCTGTAAGCAAGCCAAGTGGTTCGGCGCTTGCTAGATTTTTAGCTGATCTTCACCTCATCGAGGGACTCTCTTACAACACTATACTTGTCCATAAAGCTGTAGTTTCAACTGTGTGTTGTCCAGATCTCGAGTTTTCAGAACGGCTTAGTGGGCATCCTTTGGTCAAACGAATATTAAAGTCTATAGCACTAGCAATTCCAAAACCCTCAAAGACTGTAGTTTGGGACGTTAAGCAAGTTGGATCCTTACTATGCCAACAGAATCCTGACATAGATAAACTCTATGAGGTATCACAGCACACAGCATGCCTCTTACTAATGTGTTCTGGTCGTAGGGTCCATGACCTGACCCTCTTGAGCATAAATTGTAATCATTGCGAAATTACTACTGATTATGTTATCTTTTGGCCAATGTTCGGCTCAAAAACTGACTCCGCAAATTATCGTCAATCAGGTTGGAAGTTAATGATAAATAAAGACAACAAATGCTTAGATCCAGTACATTGGATTTTAAAGTTGCTTAACCTCGGAGGAAACAGGAGAAATGAAGCTAAATGTGATAATTTATTTGTTACTACGTATGGTAAAGCTCGCCCAGCCTCACGTTGTGTTATAGCTACCTGGGTTAAGAAAGTATTGAAGAATGCTGGGATTGAAGCCCCAGCCGGAAGTTTTAGGTCTGCAGTAGCTTCAAAAAGTTGGTATGAGAACTGTTCAGTTGATGACATTCTCTCCAAAGGCAATTGGAGATCAGAAAATACATTTAGGCGTTTTTACCGTAAAGAGGTTAAGAAAACTGACGGTCAAAACTCTGTTACTAATTTATTTAATGCAGTGTGATTCAATAATGATTATTCAAAATGTTGATTTGTTTGTGTATACATAGTATTAAATCAATAAAGCGAGTCACTTGGTTTCCAGCCATTTGTTACTTATATGTTGTTCCTATCTATAAAAGATAGTTTTTTGTTTTTCTAAAAATAAAACTAGTTTTTTTTTGTAAACCATATTTTTATTTTTTGTACCCCTGTATGAACAAACCTTTCATTACAAGTAGGTACTATGCTATGTACTTCCTTCATCCGCCTGCGTTTGACAAAGGCTTCATTCCTTTTCATTACTGTGTGATTTACATCTTCATTCTGATAATCACATTGACGTCTCCACCACCACCAGGCGATAACAAACACGTCTCTCATGTATTATTAGGCTTCAAATTTACGGTCAAGTTATTTAATACAAACGTTTTACCTGAAATAAAACGTAAATTAAATTACTTACCTAAATTTGAAGCCTAATAACTTAAATTCTGCCTGGTTCTACAACGACTTCAATGAGTCTAATCCAAAAGCAAACCGACGTTTGCAACTGCTGGTGGTGGCGGGAGGAGAGACAGAGACGGCTATAGTACGCGACAAGGAGGGAGAACGGAAGCGAAAAAAGGACAGGGCGATGGCCTCTCTCTCATGTATTATTAGGCTTCAAATTTAGGTAAGTAATTTAATTTACGTTTTATTTCAGGTAAAACGTTTGTATTTAAATTCATGTGCAAGAGTGAGATGGAGCTATACAAGCCGAATGGCACCATCGCGGCATCACTACGTACAGTACCTATATTTTTGACCGAAAAAGTGGTCAACCGCTATTCTGAATCCGACGATATTTGACACACTGGATTTTTTTTACGATCTGAAAATATACTGTGCTAAGTAACGTAACAACGATGATCAATATTTCTAATATTTGCAATATCTTGTTACAGCTAATGGTGGCTCAGATACTATCGACGGCATACGCCATGATAATGATGGCTGTGATCGTCGGTACCGCGCTCCAGTTGGGCGAGGACGGCATAGGATCTCCATCGGCTATCTTCTTGATATCACTCTCAAGTTCATTCTTCATAGCCGCTTGCTTGCATCCGCAGGAGTTCTGGTGTATCGTACCCGGCATCATTTACCTCTTATCTATACCCTCTATGTACTTGCTTTTGATTTTGTATTCTATTATAAATCTGAACGTAGTATCTTGGGGTACTCGAGAAGTGCAAGTCAAGAAAACTAAGAAGGTTGGTAAACAAAACGTTTATTTACTTTTTATTCCTCAATAACAAAATTACTAACACATTTATACCAATTTAGGAAATCGAAGCAGAAAAGAAAGATGCCGAAGAGGCGAAGAAGTCGGCAAAACAGAAGTCGCTGCTCGGATTCCTTCAAGGAGTAAATAGCAATGAAGAAGAAGGCTCTATTGAATTCTCATTCGCTGGCTTATTCAAATGTCTGTTATGTACTCATCCCAAAGGGAATGAAGAGAAAGTGCAACTTCTGCACATTGCATCTACTCTTGAGAAATTGGAAAAGAAACTGGAAACTGTTGAGAGGTTAGTTATTTGGCATAACCACATAATTTCATCATTTGCAACTTATCACGAACACTTTAGATATCCCAATTGAATGTTTTAGGGCTGTTGATCCACATGGCTTGAGCAGAGGACGTAAACTATCGGTCGGACCGAGAGGTAGTACCAGCGGAGACCACGGGCTGGATGCTCTAGCCGAAAGACCAGAGGAAGATCACGACTCCGATTCCGAAACTGATACCCTTTCTACTTCACCCAGGGTAAGAATGATGAACATTATATTTGAATTTGAATTGCGAATTATTGGTTGTCGTGGCAAGGGCATGTAATGTGTGGGAATGACAAAAATGTCGTGAGGAAAGCTTTGAAAAATGTGGATATTTACGTGGCTATAAGAGTAAAGACCAAAGAAATGATGGATGGACTCTGTGAAATATGATGGCTAGAAAAGAGGTAACTCATGAGTTGACGAGTAATAGAGAAGAACAAGATATAACCAAAATAATTTGAGATAAGGACAGGGGAACGGTGATATTGGAATTGCAAACAGTTACAGACAGATATAAAAAATTATAAAATACTTTTTTGTGATTTCAGGAAAAGAGAGATGACCTAATTAATCCCTATTGGATAGAAGATCCCGAATTGAAAAAGGGTGAAGTTGACTTTTTGACTCCCGCCGAGTTATCGTTCTGGAAAGATCTTATTGACAAATATTTGTACCCTATTGATGCTAACAAGGAGGAACAGGTAAAAAAGAATCATTGAAGACCCGGTGTCAGTAAAACAGAATTTGATCTGTATTTCTGACCCCGGAAGAATGACTATCACTTTAAATTCATGGCTTAAATCTGCTTTAATATTTTTACGTATGAAAAATTAATCCATACGATTTTCTAATGTTACAAATTTTGAAGTAGGTACAAAATATTGTTCTTCATATTGAAAAATACGAAAGTAAATTGTGTTTGCGTGTACTAATTATGAAAACATGATGATGATTTAAAATATTCCACATAATACTGATAGAAGGCAGGCATGCAATTACTGGAAGTCTAATTTTATACTACATGCATTTTAATAAGCTTTTATTTCAGATATTTAATTTGATCTCACAATCATACCTATCATATTGTCATACTAAATATTCATGATGATAATCTTCCCCTAATTTTAGGCCCGTATCTCGAGGGATCTGAAAGAATTGAGAGATTCGTCTGTTTTTTCTTTCTTTATGGTCAATGCCCTCTTTGTATTGATTGTATTCTTGCTACAACTGAACAAGGACAACCTTCACTTTAAGTGGCCCTTCGGAGTTAAGACTAACATAACATACGATGAGGTTACTCAAGAGGTAACGTGAGAGTCCACTACACAGCGATCAGCATTCAACGATGACTCGGGACAGCGAGCTACACTTAAAAGTACCTTACCTTGGCCATAACCCCAGTCACCCTTGAAAGTTGATCCGAATTATTTAAACATATTTGTTTTATGAAATTTTACAGGCTCGCATTGCAGGAGACTTGATTGAACTTCGCAATAAGTCGGTTTTCGCATTTGTTATGTTCAATGCTTTATTCATATTGATAGTATTTTTATTACAACTGAACAAAGATCAACTCCACGTGATTTGGCCTTTGGGAATTAAGACAAATATTACGTACATCGAGGAAACAGGCGAGGTATAGCCAAATATTACCACTCAAGTGTGTCACTACACAATCCTAACGACCTTCTTCTAACCGGTCTGTCTGGGAGGGCACACCAGCATGGAGTCCCGGCGACACTGAAGACTAAACAACTCTGATGGTTTTACGTCTAATCAATATCCAAACCCGGTGTCCTTATGTTTTGGTTTTATGGAAACCCCGTGTTTATCCGAAATAACACATGGAAATTCGACTACGGTGTTACGCCAACAGAGCTTAAATAGGGATGATTCTGTGAAAAAAATGACTCAAATGTGACATCACACGAGTTTTCGACGCACTGTATCGTCTTCATTAATTGATTACGTGAAAAAAAAAATGTGTCCAATATTTTTTGGAAATCTATCTAACGGACTAATTAGATTTTTTTGTCATCTACCCTATTAAAAACTTTGGTGGTGAATTCCTAATTCCAGTATAGGATATCCATTCCCGAATAGCCTTTAAACTGGACACAATGACCAATCCAGCAACCTCCTTTTCTCCAATCCAGTTCCGAAAATATGAAACGTAGCTTAAAAATTACAGATAAAACCAAACCAACCAACTTTCTTCATTCGCCGTAGTCGAATCCGAACCCTAGCCTGGAGTTTTTAGTGTAGATGTGATGACCATTCACTTTCCCAATATGTGCACACTTTCCAATCCAATTCACCGAGAAGTAACTTAATGTTTCTGTTCTGTCTATTAAGGTGGAGGAGTTTCTTTTAATAAACACTAGTAACAGGGACTCTGGTTTCCTTTGTACATACGTAATTGTACACCTCAAAGGGTGTGGTGATTTGCTTAACACGTTTTTATAGTTCTCAGGATAATACGGGGAATACACCTACTGCGAGTCAAAATTTTGCATCGAACTGTTTGTGTGATTTTTGTGTAAACCCTGTGTTTCACTATTTCAATCTTCATATGGATATCCATTTAAATTTTATATATCCTGAATATACATTTAAATGTTACACTATAACGTCAACACTCAAAAATAATGCACTTGTATATAACAAACCGAAAATTCTTCATAGTTAATTATCACAAATACTTTTGTTTTTAATCTTTCATAGTCAGAGGTGTGTTTTTAAGGCTTATGTTCTGTTAATTCACAAACCATTTTGCTATTTGAAAAGATAGTCTAAAAAGCACATGTTTGGCTAAATATTAATTTTGAACTAATTTATTACTTTTGAATTTGATCTTATTATGACAAAGGGGCAAATCTAAAGCAAATTTGACATTTTCAGGTTTTAATTTCAAAAGAATACTTGCAACTGGAGCCTATAGGTCTTGTGTTCGTATTCTTCTTCGCCTTGATTTTGGTGATACAGTTCTCCGCTATGTTGTTCCATCGATTTGGAACCCTCTCGCACATATTAGCGTCTACAGAACTGAACTGGTTCTGTTCCAAGAAGGTAAATATCTAACTTAGATAAACAAATCCTTCGTAGAGAAATAGTATGGAATTGTTGTAATCAAATGTCGTTTTCCTCTTTTTTAGTCCGATGACTTATCTCAAGACGCTCTGCTAGATAAGAATGCAATAGCAATAGTGAAAGACTTGCAGAAGTTGAATGGTTTGGACGACGATTATGATAATGATTCGGGCTCGGGTCCGCATAACGTCGGCAGAAGAAAGACCATTCATAATTTGGAGAAGGCGAGACAGAAGAAGAGGAACATCGGCACACTGGATGTAGCCTTCAAGAAGAGGTTCTTCAACATGAACGCGAATGATGGGCCGGGTATGATTATAAATTAAGAATTCATCTTCACCATTAAAAATCTGTCGTGAGCGCAAATGATAAGATTTTCTAAACTTTTTTATAGGTACACCAGTACTTAACCGCAAAATGACGTTGCGGCGAGAAACTTTGAAAGCTTTGGAGACGAGAAGAAACTCGGTAATGGCGGAGAGAAGGAAATCACAGATGCAGACACTTGGTGCCAATAACGAATATGGAGTGACTGGAATGGTACATTATAAAAAATCTTCTTATACATAATAGAGCGCACTGTACTGCTGAAAAGCAGGTGCCCTGCAGACATTGAACATCGCGTTTTTTGTAGAAGCTTGAAGATTTGAATAAGATGTAACCTGTAAGTCCTTAGAATTGTAACTGGACCTAATATTTGGTTATTTAATATTTTACAGCTCAATAATAACCTAGGTGTCGTGCCACGGCACAGAACATCGAATGCCAACATATCAGTGAAGGATGTCTTCGGCGAACCGAACGGAGGTCAAGTCAACCGAGGCTACGAGACCACCCTGGGCGACGAAGACGACAACAACTCTATAAGACTACAGCCTAGACAAAATCAAGTTTCCTTTCAGGGTAGATTTTAATCGAGAGTTGCCAAACTAAAGTGCCTAGGTTTAAACAAATGTAGATATTAGAAATATAGACTGTAGTATTTACAACGAAAAACTCAGCAAAATGTTTGTGTGGGTTATGTATTGCTTGTGATATATACTTTTTTTTAAGGTTTTTGACAACATAAAGTGCTGTCATTAAATACAACATTGGACAATTTACAGCTTTATTGTAAGATAAAACATACGAATTTACACTGCCACTTAACTTTACATTTATTGATCTTTATAAACCTATTAAAATAATATCTTTGTATTAAAGATTTTTATTTTAGTTCTTATGAATATAGACTACGAATTAGTGTTGTATGTAATAAATGAGATTAAATTAATATGTGGATTTAACTTTTAACCTGGTTTTCAGTTTTTACAAATTTCAAAAAGCCTTATCCCATAATTTAGGAAGAGACAGTTGCCACAACACAATGTAATCTCTCCAAAGATAAACAATAGTTACAAGGTATTAAAGAGAACCAGCACTTACTTAATTTTCTAAGAAAGAAACAAATTCAGTGAGCTTGAACAGTTGATCTTCACTGGATGTGTGCAGTGGTGCGGGCTGGGTGGGTGGGGACGGTATGACGGTGACACCATCTTCATTCAGAATCCACTTACGGTCACGGCAGACATGTAAAACTGCGTCTTTGCTCAAGCCAGTCATTGACACTATAGTATCAAGTGATATCGAGCTGTATGAACGACCCACCAGGTTGAATGTTCGCTCTCTTATTTTATCTGGAATAGTAGTAGCAAACAAAGTAAGTAAGTAAGTAGCAAAAGATGTGATTGGAGAATCGAAAGGAAAAGGTGAAAAGGTAAGGATATAATAAATGGTGGTGGGATGAAAATGTGCAAAAAAAGAGTTTAAAAGAAAAACAGGTTGCTTTTAAAGAACGGCAGGTTATAGCAAACGGGAAAGACAGATTGAAAGGTGAAAAGAAAAATATTGATGAACAATGGAAGAGAAAGGCGAAAAATGTGGCAGCAGTTGCCAGGGCTAAGGCGCAGGAGAAATTGTATGAGTCTCTGGATAGTCCTAGAGGCCAGAATAAGCTCTACCGGATAACACAAGCAAGAGAAAATAAAACGAGATATTATATATAATTCATATTATATGTATAAAAGATGGAGCTGGCAAAGTTCGGTCCAAATATGAGAAAATAAAAGAGAAGTAGGCTTATTTTTAAAAGTTAATAAATGATGAGAATTAATGGAATGATACAAGTAAAGTAGTGTAACGGCCATGGGCCCCCAATAAAACACCAGTAGAAGTATGGAAGTTTTTAAAAGATGTGGTGGATGTATGTGGCTGACTTTCTTCTTCAATATGTTGCAGTATGAAGGAACGATCTCACACTAATGGTGCAATAGTTCGCTAGTCCTCATTTTTAAAATCCGACTCTGACTTTGGAAATCCCAATTCACTCGTGCAAAGCGATGGCGAAATAGATCGGAGTGTTAAGCTCAGAATTAAATCTGAATGGATGAAATAGCGGTAGGTCACAGGAAGACCAAAGAAATGATGGATGGACTGAGTGAAGGATTATATGGCAAGAAAGGAGGCGTCTGGTGAGATGACAAGTAATAATTTGACGACCCGAATGGCGCAGCGGTAGTGAGGCTGCCTTACGTTCTTAGGGTCCTGGGTTCGAATCCCGGTAGGAGCAAATGTTTGTGTGATGAGCATGGACATTTGTTTCCGAGTCATGAATGTTTATATGTATAATAAGTATGTATTCACAAACAAAAACTATCTGTGTAGTATATCAACTATATGGTGTCTAAGACACAAGCCTCGTTGCTTAGTGTGGCGCTAGATGGCGTTGTGTATCCAGCAATATGTAATATTATTTACAAAGAAGTATGAAATAACACAAATAAATATCGCAGGACATTAACACACAGCGCCATCTAGTGAACAATCTTTCATCTAAACATCCTACAATTTTTTTTTAAGATAAGTTATTGTTTGGATTGGAATTAAAGCTTTTACATATACATACAAATTTCCTAGGTATTACACATATATTACCTTCCAAAGCCCGGATGATATTAGAAACAGGCTCAGTCCAATTGAATGCGGCTAATGCATGGTACGTTCCAGGCAGGTCTTTCTTCCACAACTTCTGGCCTACGGCCCAAATTGCAGCTATTTCTGGATTACTGCTGGTTATGTTCTGAGGAATTCTCTTCCATAAGAATTTTGCATTACATCTGCAATGACAGAAAAAATAAGATTTGTGAGCTTGGCAGCTTTTCAAAACTACTATGTGTGGTTAATAACCACGGAAGGTTGTTCTTTGCTGACAGGTATCGGCACAATTAGGCGCGTTATGTGTCATTCTACTTCTCCATCCCCATAGACAAGAGATCGGAGGTAACCGGAAATTGGAACAGAACGGTCTGGGCGTTCCGGCAAGAGTTATAGGCACAGAACTGGAGAGACCACCGAAATTATTTCCAGTTCCAGGGGAACATTTTCCAGTCTTTGCCACCACACCTGCAATATGCTCTATATCTCTAGGCTCTTCTCGGCCCACTTTCTGGATGTCTGACGTCATGGCATCCATTATCATCAGGACACCGACAACCACATTGAAGCTGCGGGTTGTGCCCGCTGTAGACCAGACTTGGGTACTACATCGGCTGTACATTGATTGGATGGTTCTTTTTTAGAGTGTCACAAGTTTCAAAAACAATTATTACTAATCATTCACATGCACAGGAGCAATGTGAAAATTATTCATGATCAGATATCTAATTTAAACATAGATGTAGAACCTGGGCTTGGAATTGGGATACTCAATCAATAGGTACTCAATTAAATAAATTAATGGCTATACAATAAAATTTTATTATACTCACAAATCGTTTTGATATAAATATATTGCCAACAGTTGAGCATACGTCGAGGGAGACGCTACACCGGTTGGAGCCTGCAATCAAACATTTATTATTTTTCACTAAAACTACGATTAAAGGAAGTTTGAAAGTTACAACACTTAGAGAATAGTGGAAAGAGAATCTGAATCTGATTGAAAGTCTGTCTTGGTATGGACATGTGATGGGGAGGGATAAATCGCATGTGATTAAACAAGTGATGAAATTATATGTTGATGGCTGGAGAGAAGGAAGAACAAAGAAAGGATGGATGAATTGTGTGTGGAATGATCTGAAAAAAAAAGGTATCGGTGTAAGCGTGACGGAAGGAATCACCGCCCCAAGTAATATGGGAAAAGGGCAGGAAGATTATTAAATAGACACGATTTAAATCTATGATTTTTAACCTATAATTAAACCTAGGGCTAGATATCGAATATTACCTCTAATTCTTGTTTTTCAAGTTCACCACAAAGTTTATCAAAGTTAGTAATCATCTTACAAATTTTAAGTTTATCAAATCAGAAATATATTCGTAAACAATTCCGGGTTCTCGAGTTTACTTTGACAGGAAAACAAGTTGATTTGACTTGACGTTGACATTAGGACAAATACACTGTCATTGTCATTTTTTTTTTTTTTTTTTTTTTCTCCTTTTGGCATTGCACTATTCGTGCTTATTGCCACTGACAATATTTTATTTGATAATTTCAAAACGTAAGAATCAAGTACTCGCGAAAGGGAAAAATATAAGAACGGAAAATTTGGAAATGGGAAGGAGATTAGTTGTTAAATATAATAAAACTATAATACGTTAACAGTAGGGATAAGTATATATTACAACAGAAAACTAACCATACAACGCAACCAGGTGGCCCAACAAAAAAGGCCGACTCGGTGCGTAAACTAAGAACTACATGGTAAAATAAGTGCATACTTAGACAGTCAATGTTTAAATAGCTATATCATTATTTACAAGGAAAAGAGCTATGGTTTTATAAATATCTACATTAAAATTAAATAAAATACATGAGATAGAAGTGGGTAAAGGGACTCGGAGGGAAACAAGACTTTGAAAAAGTGAGGAGTGGTCATAAAGGGGGCAAGAAAAAATAAGGTGGTTCAGATCTCCCACTTCAGCGCCACATTCACACGCAGGGTTCTGCACAATGCCAAGCCTGGCAAGATGAGCAGGAGTGCATACGTGACCCAATCGCAGACGTATGAATATTGTTGTGATTTTTTTGCTTAACTTGTACTTGCTAAACCAAGGTTTAACAAAAATGGATGGCTGAATAGTACGATAAAATTTCCCTTTCACCGATTGCTCGGACCAACGCTGACCCCAGGATTCCTGTAGATAAACCTTGGGCAGAGCTGCCAGATCTTGGGTGTTATTTTTGTACGGAAAAACGTCTCCACACAGTACGGCATCATTAGCTAACTGGTCAGCTCTCTCATTACCTAAGATGCCACAATGCGAGGGTATCCACGCAAAATGCACTGAATACCCCTTAATAGAACATCTATAAAGGAGTTCACGTGTTTCAAATATAATATAGGGATTTTGAGAATAGAAAGGGAATCTGGCCAAAGATTGTAAGGCACTCCTTGCATCAGTCAAAATTAGTGAATTCCGTAAGCCAATCAAGAGTATGTATATATTCGACAGCTTTGAATAGACCGTAACATTCTCCCGTAAATACAGATGATTCAGGTGGGAGCTTTATTTTTTGAACGATATTAAATTGGGAGTGGTATACACCGACTCCCACACATGAGTCTCTTCCATGCTTCGAAGCATCTGTAAACAAGAGATGGCAGCCCTTCCAGTCTCTATCCATAATGAAGTTAAAGTTAAGGTTATGACATACGTCATCTCGGAAAATGTTAAGGTTATAATGTATGTTCGGTGACATAATTAATGAACTGTAATTACAGTGAAATATAGGAAGAAATTCAGATTGGTGGCAAGGAGCTTCAATTAAATTGTACTTTCTAAAGCTTTTAACTAAACACGGAGTAGTTTTGTGCCTCCAGTAAGTGGATGAAATGACTTCTTCAGTGAGAATGGAAAGTTTAGTTCGCAAAGGATGATACGTAAATTGCAAACACCGAGCCATAAATCGATCAGCTAAAAATTGACGTCGTAAATGAAGTGGAGGGTCTCCACATTCCACCTGAAGACAATTAATAGGACTGCTTTTCATTGCACCTGAAACCACTCTAAGTGCCTTGGACTGAACACTGTCCAGTTTCTTAAGACCAGCAACATTTGCAGGTTCCAGTAAAAAAGTCCCATAGTCCAATACGCTTCTAATCAAGGTGTTGTACAGTAATTTTAATGAAAAGGGATGTGCTCCCCACCAAACACCAGCAAGACATCTAATTATGTTGATATTTCGTTCGCATTTAGCAGCTATATAATCACAGTGTGGTAAACCAGTAAGATGTGTATCCAAAATAAGGCCTAAAAATTTAACCTGGTTTTTAATGGGCATAGGGATATTATTATACCTTACTGTAACTATAGGAGGCTTACGCATTCTGGTAAACAAGACAATGTTGCTTTTATCAATTGACAGGTGTAGACCATTATTTTCTAGCCAAGTCTTCAGTAAGCATAAAGAAGAGGTTAAGGAAGTACAAATATTTGCAACAGAATGACCAGATAAATAAAGAAGTAAATCATCTGCATATTGAAGGACTTGTACCGACTCATTTATAGAGGATTCCAAATCATAAGTGTAAATATTGTAGAGAATTGGACTAAGTACAGAACCTTGAGGGAGACCTTTCCATACTAAACGGGTAAATGTATACCCTTCAATATGAAGATGTAAAGATCTCTCTGAAAGAATGTTAATTATGAATTTAGACAGCATTGTTGGAACTTTTAATGAATTTAGCTTTTGTTCTAGGATCGATACCAGGACATTATCGTAAGCTGAGCTAATATCCAAGAAAGCAGCAATTACAGAGTTATTAGAAGTGAAGGCTAAGCGAATATCAGTTGTGAACACACTAAGGCTGTCCATCGTACTTTTACCCTTCCTAAAACCAAACTGTGATGTAGCTAGCAAGTTTTTGCTTTCCAAAAACCACTCCAAACGGTTCTTAATGAGATGTTCAGCAATTTTAGCAAGAACTGTAGAAAGTGCAATTGGTCGATAAGAAGCAACATTTGAAGAAGGTTTGTTTGGTTTCAGAATGGGAATAATTGTTTGAGACTTCCAACTTGATGGAATGTTGCCAGATATCAAAGCTGTATTGATGAGATTTAAATATATTAAAAGAACAGAGTCAGACAGATTAGCTATAAATGAATATGGTATACCATCTTCACCAGGAGCTGAATCCTTAACATGTGAAAGGACTCCTTTCAATTCACTTAATGTGAAGAGAGAATTAAACTCAGAATTAGGAATAGGAACATAGGGAAAATGCATTAAAGATCTCTGTTCTGGGGCTGAAGGAGGAGCTAAATGATCCATAAACTCATTGGCTAATTCAAATGGTAGTTTTGAGGCTGTTGTGTCACTGAATGCTGACCTGAATCGCCTAATATTTTGCCATACTAGAGACGCGTTAACTTCTGGCGAGATAGATGCACAGAATCTTTGCCAACCTTCAAACTTCTTTTTCCTAAGGAGCTTACGAGTTGTACAAGCAGCTTCTAGGTATACCTCGAAATTGTGACGAGTCATAGTATGACCTTAATTTTTTTCTGCTTCTTTTCTTTTTTTAATGGCCTGAGTGCACTCAGCATCCCACCAAGGTGGTGAAGGAATTTTGCCTGTACCACCATTCTTAATAGGGAAAGTATTATCTGCCACCTCTATTAAAATTCTTGTTATTTGATTAGATAATAGCTGAGGATCATGAAGTTGTAAGGAATTAGTTAAAGCAAGAATTCTTTCTTCTACACAGTTTTTGTATGTATCCCAATCTGCGTTTTGAAGTCTATACTTTAGTCGTGGTATTGGATTACAAGCAGCTGGTTTTTTATGTAGAAAAGAAATTATTAAAGGGTAATGATCACTACCATAAGAAGACGGTAAAGGAGACCAGGATAATGTCGATGCTAAATCAGGTGTGCAGATTGAGAGGTCAGGGGCACTTACTCCCTCATCTGGATTTGTTTGGCGTGTTGGGAGACATGTATTTAAAATACACAAATTATTAGAGTCTAGAATTTCTAATAACTTTTCGCCATAGTAATTGGAACTAGAACTACCCCAGGCCTGATGTTGTGTATTAAAGTCGCCCATTACCAAAAATGGTTTAGGTAAAACAGAAAGAAGATTATTTATTTCAGAAAGAATATTTACAGTGGGACGCGAATAATATATACATACTAAACAGATTTTATTTACAATAGCAGCGACAGCAGATATATCGTCACTGAGACTTGGAAGAGGAAAAGATTGAAAAGACAAGTTATTTTTAATAAGTATGGCGACACCGCCATACCCATCGCTTCTGTCTGTTCTTAGACACGCATAGCCAGGAATTCTAAAAGAGAACCCTGGTTTTAAGCCATGTCTCACAGAGAGCGACTGCAAAGGGATCGTATTTGTTCACTAAGTAGGACAGATCAGATTTTTTATTCACAATGCTGCGACTGTTCCACTGAACAATCTTGGCTAGATTTGGATCCATTATGATTAAGGTTAAATAAGTTAGACAACATATCAATTAAAGTGGCAACATTGGACGGTTCAATATTATTATTTTTAGATAAGGTATTAATTAACATGATTATTAAATTTAAAATTTGACTCTCATTATTATTTGTTGTTTTATTTTGGAATGCAACACCATTCCCTGACATAGAAACTTCATTACTGATTAATGCCTGATGAGCTGCCCGGTCATACCCCTTGGCTGTTTTTGGGGGATCCCGAGGTTTAAGGAATACCGTTTTTCTTTGTGAGGAGACAATTGGTGTGTTACGTGATTGGGGCAAAGGTGAATTGAAAGAATGTTTAGTGGTATGTGATGGGGCAGATGTTACCACATCTGCATACAATTTTGAGATTGGTGGATGTAGCTGTGACGCTTCAGCATATGACACGCAGCTATGGGCCATATAATGCTTAATTGATTTTTGTCTTTCAAATTCTGGGCATTTTTTATTGATGGCGTAATGAATGCCACCGCAATGACAGCATTTACTATTACTCTCGTCTTCAATACTGCAAGTGTCAGCAGAATGCTTCTCCCCACACTTGAAGCACTGAGGGTTCGACCTGCATTGTACCTTTGTATGGCCAAAACGACAACAATTAAAACATTGAATTGTTGGGAATGTATACAATTCCACGGGCATGGAATTGTAACAACAAAACACACGTTTTGGTAAAATTTGTCCGTCAAAGGTCAGCACGACTGTTTGGGATGGTTTCCACACAGGGGTCGGTTCGTGTATTTTATAGTTGAGACGCCTTGCTTTGATGACTTTCCCGCATCCAGCCGGGACAGATATATTTTCCATTATTTCCTCCGGAGACCATTCGGTAGGTACGCCTTTAATAATTCCAATGCGACACACATTAATTGATGGAACAAATGCCTTCAATTTCTCCTTGGCCAAACTTGGGTCATTTATAAAAGAGTTAGCATCTACGTAACGGGAGAAGCTTAAAGATATTCTGTTTCGACCAATGCGTTTTAGAGAACCGTTAATAATGTTGTTATACCTGCGATTTTTCAGAAAGTGCCCTAAAGTTATTGGGTGCAATGTCTGAGCCGAGTTTTGTGTATCAAATTTTTTTTGGATGTGTACAACGTATGGCGACAGGTCTGTGGCTTCGTACAAAGCCCTAGCAACCTGTGGCGCCTTCTGGGGAAGATCTGACTTTAAGTGGTTTTCAGTCTGGGGACCATCCACAGAACGTGGAGTGGCTTCTTCGTGAACTAAAATTGAGTGTACCGGAACGTCTGATGTTATTTTTGGACTTAATGTGACTAGTGTTTCATTATCACAATGACAATTTGTTTCATTATTTCCTGTTGAGTGATGACCACTTCGCCTTCTTTTATTGCAATTTTTGCATATTTTGCGTGGAGCTCTAGCCCTTTTCCGCTCCGATCTGGTTAAGGACGAGTCTGTATCCATGCTGGATTCATATATAGTTATATTATGCCCAACCGAGGGGACTGTGCCCCCGGATCAGGCGGTTCGTTGTCCATTGTGGCCACTGGCCAGAAAAAATAAAATATAAAAAACTTACCCTAATAGATGAAGAATTTTATCTACAAATAATTAAATTAACTAATCTAATGTATATTTACATAAATCTACACAACTTATCTCCAATCTCAAACGTTTTTTGATATTTAAAAGAAAAAAGAAAAATCACGACCGCCAAATTCGATGATTCCCGCGCTTTTTTTCCATTGTCATTCGACACAATGAGAAGATTGAGACCAGTGTTGCCGGCGCGAAACTTTTGTTCCGAATTCGGTACTTTTTAAGCCCTTGGCGGAACTTTTGCGGAACCTCAGCTTTGGCGGAATTTTTCGTAACTTTGGCATAAAAAAACATTTATTTGTTAAAAATGTTGCAATAAATAAATACTGAATACTTCACAGTACTACAGTACTACACAGTACACGTAAATCGTTGATCTGATTATACAAAATGATCTGCATCCTAAAGCTAGATTCACAATGCAAACTGCAAACAGACTGGCGATAAAATCGCGGTGATTTAACGCGCGCGGTACCTATCTTATTTCCGTTTCGACCAATCATAAGTAGCGATATCACAGAATGTATGCGATACGCACTTGGACTTCCATGGACATGACATAACACAAATGTTTGTAGAGCATTTTTTTTTTCAGATCGTCTTTACTAAATTGTATCATGGTAAAAAAAATATTTAGGTATATTTTATCATCGTTTTTTTTTTTACTCAGGCGGAACTTATCGGAACTTTTCAGATGAAGAATCGGAATAAATCGAAACTTGCTGCCGGCAACACTGATTGAGACATTTTTGATTCCAGTGTTTTTGTAAAATTTGTTTATATATTTTTTTAAATGTATTTGTAGATTGTAGTAGCTTTATGTGCTGGCGTCTTCTGTACCTACACGTAGCAGGTAACGGGTGTTTCATAGAGGCGGAGAATTTTCAATTTAAAATGAATGCCTGCCATGAATGAACTACGCAAGTACGTACCTACCTCTTTTTGTTGATCTGAATACGCACCTGACCTTTCTGAAGAACTTCACCTTTTAGGATTAGGAATATCCACACATATATGGACAGCTGCCGCTCAGACCTATTTTAAGTATCACTAAAATTTTGGTGAATCCCGTTCCCCATTTTTTCTCCTCGAAAACAGAGCCGATTCAATTATTCAAAAAAGATTGCTCTAGAGGCATTATTCAGGAAGAAAAAAGGGGAATAGGTACATTTGTATGGATAATCGCAGTCCCTGTTCCCTCTTAATAATAATAATGGGTACAAACTTATCAATTTGTACAGGCATTATAGGTACCTACTTGAAATAAGGTTTTTAAGTAGCAAAACGTAACATACTGTATTGTTGAAAATGACAATACATTCTTCGGCCAATCGGATTATCTCTATACATATAATAAAATCGTTGAGACCAAAAAATCTGTACATTGAAGATTTAAAAAAAAAAACCGACCAGGGCGACTTATAATAAGTAACTGAACATATTAAAACCATTTTTAAATTTTTTGTTTGTTTGTTTGTTTGACCGCGCATCACGTAAAAACTACTGAACCGATATTGTTGAAACATTCACAAATCTATTTAAATAAATTCAGAATAACATTTAGGCTATAGAAATTTTGGATTTTTTTGGAAAAAGGGGGTGAAAAGGGGGGCTAAAGTTTGTATGAAGTAAAAATTTTAGATTGTTCTAGAATCATGAAACTCAGAATATATACTTATTAATAAAAATAAAGAAATACTTGTCTTAGCATTTTTTTTAAATCTCATCCAGGGACGCAAAAAAGAGGGTTTTGTGTTTAAAATTAATAAACTTCAAACACCTATACAATCAAAACCAATGAAGTGTAACCTTTTAAAGTTGCTACATATACTTCATATCTAATACAGGTAAATATAATTTCTCAGTTTTCTCGAAATTTGATTTTTGACGTGAATACGCACAAAATAGCGGAACTCAAGAAAATCAGCTTTCCTCGGTATAAGTAGTTGGTACGAAATGTTTGTGCGCGCATCACGTTTAAACTACTGCATAGATTTCTTTAAAGGCTTCTTCAATATTGAGGCTATATATTATCACGCTACTTTCTTAAGGGGGTAGGCAATTTTGCATTATGTACGTATACTTCAATTGTTTGACGTTTCAGTCATGACATAAGTACATGAGAACGGCTATGTGTAGCTTATGTCAACGAAGTAAATAGCCTAGCGGTTTCATCACCGCTTTGTAAACTACGAGGTTGCAGGTTCAAACGCCCCCAACATTATTTTCACTTTTTGTGATTTGTTTTTATTTTTTTTGAGATTTCATAGATTTCTTTTTGTATCTAAATTGTTTGCATTTCTATATTTCTTACTTTTTTTCGTGGTGAAATATGTTTTTTCATAAAGTAATAGAGAAGTATAGAAGAAGAATAGAATCATGCTGCGCCGACCCCAAATAAATTGGGATTAGGGCAGGAGTATGATGATTACTCCAAAAAGTAGTTTAGCGAACATCAGAAGCCTGATAAATTCACGTGGTCTTGCCGTGCAAGAACTGTGCTGTGCTATTTGCAATAATCAATAATCCATACGCAGCTTACGTAAATTATATTTACAGCTATATTGTTATTGGCCTCATTTCATGCACCTTGGTGAGAATTTAAGACCTGCCTGGACTGTCATCGAAGGTCTGACGGTGTAGACAAAAGTCAGTTGCAAGAGGTTCGCAACAGTTTGCAGCAGCTATATCGTGTTTGGGCTCATTTCATGGACCTTGACGAAAACTTTAAACTTAGCTAGAGTATGACTTTCATCGAAGGTCGACGATGGAGACGGAAGGCAGTTGCAAGAGGTCATCAAGAGTTTACAGCATCTATAACGTGTTTGGGCTCATTTTATGCACCTTGATGAGAACTTTCGACGTAGATGGAGTATGACTGTCATCAAGTGTCTAAGGATGATAACGTAAGGCTGAGAAGGCTGGCGAGGAAAGCCCTTATTTAGAAAAACATATTTTAGCGATTAATGCAAATATTTCAGAGAAATTAAATTGTTACCTACTTGATTCTATACTATGCCTAATATTATAAAGCTGAAGTGTTTGTTTGGTTGGTTGAACACGCTAATTTCAGAAACTACTGGTTCGAGTTGAAAGTATCTATTAGTGTTGGATAGCCCATTTATCGGAGAAGGCAACAACGAACAACAACGTTGCAACGTTTATATAACATCACGCTACAATCAATAGGAGCGTCAATGAAAAATGTTGCAAAAAAAGGAAAAAATATTCCTTTTGAGATCTTCCGTTGTGTGCGCCGCGTAAACGGTTAAAGTTACGCAACAATCGTGTACGACGGAATTGTTCCTCTTAAAAAGTTCTATAAAAAATCCGCGATAGCATTATTATGTCTATCTTTTAAGGGTGTCTCACACTCTCTCTAACCATCTCTCTGTCTCTCTTATATGACGCAGACGAAGTTGCGCGGGTCAGCTAGTGACAAAATAGATGTATTTATGGTCACAGAAGAATAAAGTGGTAAAAAGGTTCACCACACTACTGTCATAATTTAATTTGCTGTAAGACAACCTTATTTTGATATGAATTGAAATAAAAGTAAATTAGTGTTTAAATGGCAATCGATGTCTATGTTTTCATGATTTATTTTATCTTTGACTTATTAGCGAGCTTTACAAATTAAATACAACTTTACTGAAACATTGTGATATAATTTAGAAATCATGAATTATTTACTACCAAAGCTTGTAAAAACGAACTTAGCAAGTAATTTAACACGCAAAGTTCACACAAGCATCTCCGTTTTGAACAAAAAAGAAGTTGAGGTCAAGGAAAAGAATCCGTTTGAGATCGAACCGGTCGAGCAGTTCAATCACACTATCAGGTGCCACGATAACGCGAGACGTACACGTCTGTACGAGTATGGTATGTACGTAGCAACATGTCTCCCGAAATACGTGCAGAAGGTTCAAATACAACAAACCGACGAACTGGAGATACTGGTGGCTCCGGCAGGCATGCACCAAGTCATGAACTTCATGTGTCTCCATCAACACGCCTGCTTCGCAACATGCTCTAACGCAACTGCTATTGACGTTCCAAGCAGACAATACAGGTTCGAAGTGAGCTATGATATCCTCAGCTATAGGTTCAGCGAACGAGTTCGCCTCAAGACCTACACAGACGAACTGACGCCTCTCCGCTCCGGGTACTCCGTCTGGCGGGCCTGTAATTGGTACGAAAGGGAAATATACGATATGTTCGGAGTAGTTTTCACTCATCATCCAGACTTGAGAAGAATTCTCACAGATTACGGCTTCACGGGACATCCACTGAGGAAGGACTTTCCATTGGTCGGATACATCGAAGTTCGTTACGATGACGAGCTGAAGAAACTGGTGTATGAGCCTATGGAGTACCCTCAAGAATCGCGACAGTTCGCGCTACAGACACCATGGCACTATTTGAACAGATTTCATATTCCATACAATGAACGAAAACCGCCACCACCACCGCCACCTAAGCCGGACCCTCCTCCGAATCCTTGCTGCCCCTGTTAATTAACGCAGTTCTTCTTTTTCATCTATCGTGTGTAGTAGGTACACTAGGTACTGCATATATAGGTAGGTACTCAGTTTGCGCGTCAATTTCCATATCAAAGTCTACGGTTTGCAGGTTAGATACCTACTTAATTGGTTTCTGTAGGATAGAGATAAATAGGTACCTAAATACATGACTTAGAAATGCTTAGATCTTAGGTTAGGTGTTCAATGTCTTACCTACCTCGACTTCTTCCGAATAAGTACCATGTTCAATTCAGACACGGTAGTCTAATTTATTCAGTGCATACTTACAGGCAGCCTTCTAGATTCGTGGACGATTTATTTTTATTGGTGCAGTCTCATAAAGATGCCATAATATTATATCAATTTGTAGCCAGAAAACATATTAATAGCTAAATATTTCTGTGTATAATTAATTATTGTGTGTTAACAGTTTTTGAGGCTGATTGTACATATTTATTAGGTACTTCCCTACTTTGAGTGCAGTTTACGACTAACAATATCATACTTTCAGATCAGGCTCCATAAGCCAATTTCTTTTCTAGTCCGAAGAAATGGTTCAAGAAAAGATTAATTATTGATTCAATCAATAAACTTAGATATTTAGCCTTAGAGGCCCCGAAAAGATTATGTATGTAATATTAAGTACCTATGGCATGATTTAATTGCACCTATAGTTATTCTATTTATTTGTTTCTTCTATAGCAATTTACGTTATGATTAGTGATATTGTTATTTGATTTATGATGACTAACAACCTACTCAGTTACAACATTTAGGTATTGCTTATTTAAATACATTATTTCGTACTTATAACGACATATGTTATTTTGTACCTATCTTATCTTAGGTTATCCTTTGAATTACGTATCAAATGGACTTGTCACCAACGTGAGTTGTTAAATTTTCTTACTGTCTGTCACCTTAATTTAATAGGCTTCATGGCCTCGGTTTTTATAATCGAATTTCACGGCTATTGATCGAGGGCTTGGGCGGGCTTGCCAGTCGACTTGTCTACTCGCCTTGCTATTACGTTGCATCACAATAGGCCGGTGAGCACAACCGAAGCTGAAGGGCTGACTTGCTGAGTCACTCTTCAATATTGTCGCTCATAATGCTAATTTTCTCGTTATGCTTGTATCAATTTGCATCTTAATGCTTTTTGTTGTACATAGTCGGTCTTATTTGTTTATAATAATACCTCGAGGAAATTAGGTTTGTATTTCAAAAGTAGGTGCCGTCGTACATTGACATTTTATAAGGTGCATTCAGATTGTAATTATCTAGTTGCTTATCGTAGGCCTTAAGATTATGTAAATAAAACCAGGACCACAGAGTTGGGGTCTGCTTAATTACATGGGGACCTACTTAACTTGTAACCCTAGCCTAGACGTTAAAGTTACTTAGTTTATTGATTTGTCCAATGTAAGTGCGACCTGTATTAAGAAGATTAGATTATGGAATTGCATGCATTTATGCTGAAAACTGTGGACTTTTACCGACTGTGTCACTACAGCGTAAAAAGCGTTCTCCGAAGGCCCTATATCAAGACACTGTATCGGTGAATACACAATATGTAGGCAGAGCTTTCCTATAATCGGTATACCTACCTACCTACACCTACGTTTAAGTACCTTGTAATAGAGGCGAGGTGACCTAGAATTCTAGAAATTTATATTGAAATAACCGCCCGACCTGGAGCGACCCCATTCTCAGCAGTTAAGAAGATGATGGAAGAAGTTCGTACCTACATAAGTGATTAGCAACATTCTACCTTATGTCGTTTGTGACCGATTGTTTTTTAAACCTTCAAAAACGATTTCAGGTTTATAATAATTCCCTTTTGGGTTTTGGTTTAAAAAGTTTTGTTTTTCAATTTTCTACGTAGATAGGTATTGATTATTCTCTTTTGATACGAAACAACCGCACTTCGATTTCTGATCTCGATTAAGAAAATTATCTGCGATTTTCCTTAAATAATGTTTGTTGTGCTTTATTTAAAACGTAGACTTATATGTTTTAATTACAGCTAATAATGTTGGATTAAGGTTTAATAGTGGCCTAATTGTCATAGTTAATTTTGCCCAAGGTGCTTCGAGCAAGGAGCGTTTCGTCACTTTCACTGTTGGTTGGATTGTCCAATGAAACTTGTCACGCTCTGGCGACGGTAACCAATGGGTATGCTCACCGCCCCGCCTCACAGCAGAGGCGTGTGCTGCGGTCGCGGCCTAGATGCCCACAACAATGCCTTTGTCCCACGGTGCTAGACATCCACCTGAAACGACGCAACACTAGGTACTAGCACTACTACCTACTCCAAGTCGTCGGATAATCAATGTCCTCGCAATATTCAAATTTGCTATGAAAGCACTGAATTACGTTTGAAGTTGAAGCTCCTCTGCTCTCCGGTGACCCGACTGCAGTCCTGTCCATAAATATTGGTGTTATGTGTGTGCAATGAAGTTGTTTTATATTTATGCACTAGGTCGATTGGTAGTGCCCTCTCCCACGTTTAGTAAACCTACCTAGGGTTGTCGTGTATATGAACTGGAGATATTAAGTATTTTAAAATGTCAAGATTCTTTGGACAATATTTGCTGCTGAAACTTCTAAGAATTGCTAAATATTATACCGGACTAAATGTATAAAGATCTTGTATTTGTGAATGAAAGGAAATTAAGGAAATGGTCCAGCCCTAACATGTCATGCTTGATGCTCTGCGGTTCTGAATTAGCATAGAAAACTTACGATGGACGCTTTTATCACAAGACCTTACAACGTTTATTGCGTCGTAAACGTGGATCAATTCTTTTGATCGTGTTTAATTTTCTCTATTAATTTCATTTTCTAAAAGGTTACAGGTGGTTCTGGGTTCCATTAGGTATATACCTATATACCTAGTTGACACGTAATTGTTACGTAAGGTTTCACTCCAGTAATGCTGCAAGTGGTGCAACCCGACCGGCAGAGCCCGCGGCTCGCGTGACCCGGGCGCGGGGTCACCAGGCCCATCGCCGCCGCCTGCGCCCGCGCCGACAGCGCTGTGCAAAATCGCTAATTACATTCAAGACCGGTGCCTTCACGCTGGCGAGCACACACGTGCTTACACTACCCTACAATTTTCACTTTAAATTATATCTCCGATAATTGAGAGAATCTATTTTGACAACTGCGTTCACGAGTATTTTTTTGAATGACTACCTCAAAAGCAGTATTACAGGCTATATAATTATACTGTATCTAAGATTATTTTTATACTAATTCTAATAACACGAGCCGTATCCAGAAGTACCGCTTTCTGAAACAAACCTCCCTCTTCCATCATTGATGGGATCCACTGTTTAATGTTTTTGCTACGGAACCGTCTTTGTTAGACGTCGTCGATGGAATTGTCGTTTGACTATAGATTGACATGGTTCACTATCAATACTGTTATTTGGATGGTAATTCATAATAAAAAATATTCTCTATGAATAGGTACTTTGCTTATTGTTCACAATGAAAAGATGTGTATTCGATTCGATCAACTTAGTCAATAATAAAGATTAATATATAAAAAATGAAACATTTAATTAGGACCAAACATTTTGTACATTTTATACACCCACCAAACTGCGTAACAGTTTGCCGGCGGGTAATAATTATTTATAATAAACTAAATAAGCTAAACTAAATAATGTATAATAAACGAAGGGAGGAAGGAATGGGGGGAGGCCTTTGCTCAGGAGTGGGACAATACGGGCTACCTGAAAATTATAGTATATTTTATAACGAGGGACTAAACGAAGCCATAATATACCAGAGGTGGCTTGATGAAACCGAGGGTATATTAAGTTGGCATTTAGTCTCGAGGTGCAAACTGTACTTTCCACTTTGAGTGCGAGAAAAATAGTCAATTTAGTACAAAAACATTAATTATTCCTCCAGTTCATAGAACTTTCGTAAGTTTTTAGGTAAATCTTCCGCGTTTTTGGCGGCAAAAGATTATCTATTATGTCTTTTGATCTTTGCTCGACGTCAAACTCTTCACTGTCACGGGATATTCCTAATAAATTTATATAAAACCGAACAAATTTACACTCGACAAAAATTCAGAACTTTTCGCGGTCAGTTTTTTCTTCTAAACCAGTCACAGATTAGGAATTTAAAACGCATGGCGCCACCTTCCTTGCGGAAAAACCATGGAACTAAAACTCTCAACATTTTCGCAATGAAGATGGTCCACACTCCACAGATAATAGTAGTATATTAACTGGCTGTTTGAGGTTGTCTATGTCACATGAAGGAAATTAAAAAACGAATTTTACGACACAAGCCTCGTTGCTTAGTGTGGCACTAGATGGCGCTGTGTGTTAATGTCCAGCGATATTTAATTACTGAGTAAAAAGTAATTCGTTTTTTAGGGACTAAAGTGGTCACTTTACTCCCGCTTCGTAGGGCTATATTGGCGTACTTTTAGAGCATGAGAAGTGAAAAAAACTAAATATATTCCTAATATTAAATAAAAACTAATATACAGGACAATTTTATTGCTGTCATTTATTTTTTTAGTTTTACAAGATACTCTAATAGTAAGTTTTAGTGTAAAACTTATTCTTATAGTGTAATTGTAACGAAAATAACACTTAGGCTGTAAATAGTAAGTACCTACATGTATAAAAAACTTTTTTGCAAAAAAATTAAACCGACTTCAAAACAAATAAACCAGCATAGCTATTCACAACGCTTCGATTCTATTTTCGATTCGGAAAGTCTTATGTCCATCTCCTCGATTTCGTAATGTCAAAAAAAGATAGAATAAATAATAAAGGGCCAGGCCCTTTATTCACAACGCTTCGATTCTAGGTAATAGGGTAGATGACACCATAAACAATAATTCCAAGACACCAATTTCTAAAAATAAACGTTATTTTGGGCCTGAAAACCAATGATATTCTAAGTATTTTCACTTATAATAGGTATCATTGCTGAAAACCAGATTTATTTTCAATTAATTGCCAAATTCGATTTTTAGTTGCTTTGAAATAAATAAATAGTTGAGTCATTGAGTTGACCTGTCCTGACCTGAGTCTCATACAAAATGTATGAGAAAACCGCGTTTTGACAGCTCTTATAAAGTATGTCAATTGATTGGTGTGTCATTTACCCTATTATCTAAAATATGTGATTTGGAATCTCATTGCGCTGAAAGCAAGCACAAAAAAGTGAAAAATAATTTAGTTTAAGTCCGTGACTTTTTTGTTTGATTTAGTGTTTTGGTTGCCGATTTCTTTTGTTTAGTTTTCATGTCATGGTAATAGGTTTATATACATGTCATATAAGCGTCCACATGTCCATCGGACGCATCGGGCGCATCGCATCAAACGGATCGTAGTATTATTGAACCGATTCGAACGATCCGTACGGTGCGGAGGTGCGGATAAGTGGACGCACTTGTGTGACTTTCTATAAGAATACTACGATCCGTTTGGACATGTGGACGCTTACAACTGTCGAAATCTGGGTGTATTGTACACATCTGCATACTTCCTCAGAGCATACAGGCGTGATGTTATGTTATGGTGTTGTGTAAACAATAAACATCCAAGTGATTGCAGCAATCACAACAGATTTGCTGTCTATTATTGAAGAGTTCCGTTGTTTGTCTCCGAAACTCATCATCAGATCTATATGAAATGGGACCATTTCAGAATAAACCCTTTCCGAACAAAAAAAAATTGCAAATGCGTCTATATAATTATGACGGAGTTATGCCCGAAAGTACATAAAAAAACCTTCCGAATTGATAACCTCCTCCTTTTTAAAGTTGGTTATAAATACATGAAGAATAAAAACCAGCTTGAAGTCTATAAAGACAAAAGCTGCGTTTTTTACACTCTAGAAACTGCTTTAACAATAAAAAAACAACATAAAATGTCACAAAATACTTAACGCTGCTGTTTAGTAGAGTTGTAAAATGCTCTTATAAAGACAAAAGCTGTTTTTGTGCACTAAAAAAACTAATCTAAATGGGTTACTTTATTAATGTTTGTAAACGCTTGTGCTATAAGAGTATATACACAACATTGTAGTTTTGAACTTTAATGCAGTAGTAGCCTGAACCCTGAGCGTGAAGCTAAGTTTTGATAAGACTTTGATGGTCTTTTTGCAGGATTGCCACTAGACTATACAGTCATCATCAGACGTGGAGATGGAGAGAAGCCTAGTATACATACAGTACTAGCTGAAAATGCTATTAAATGCTGTAAAAAATATATCTACCAACGGGACTTCCAATTTCGTGTCTAGACGCAAAGATTTCCTCCAACAGAAATATTCCGAACTGAATATTTAGGCTTTTGTTGTACTGTAGCTTGACTAGTTTGTCGGTTGCAACAATCAGGTGCCTAACTACCATCGCGGACATTTGGAATATAGC
This sequence comes from Xestia rhomboidea, assembly GCA_963853795.1. NCBI lineage: Eukaryota > Metazoa > Arthropoda > Insecta > Lepidoptera > Noctuidae > Xestia > Xestia rhomboidea. Next base: position 12,396,633 of record OY970764.1, read on the forward strand.
AGAAAACCAAACTGCAACCCGAATACTGAAAGTACACGGCAGAACGACATGGTCAATTAACTTTTTTGGCATTTTTTGTCTTTAGCAAAGGCCTTATTATCAAACTATTGCTATATTTTCAGAAAATAATACCTATTTAATACCAACATTAGCACGTGAAATGGGTAACGTCCTACATTTTCATGAGTCTAAATTAAGCTCTATGGATTAACCTGGCTGTCGTGTAATAGAAGAAGTTACTTAAGTCTTGTACTTAACTTCAAGCTTTAAGTTTAAGGCCTATAAATGCTTATGGCTAATTAAATAAGCTGTAAAACAAATGGAAGTTGGTTGATGTATGTTTTTCACATACCTATTTCGTCTGAATGCAAACGGCACGAGGTCAAAATTAAGAAAAGAAACAAAATGACAACAGCTTTAACGCATCCAAACTTAATGGACATTAATTAATACAATTAGCCCACGGCAAATTGCACGTAAAGACTGAAATAATGAGCGTAAATTGAGGCAACTTTACACTTCTGATTTATTGTCCTGCACTTGCACGATTTCGTCGAAAGAGAAAACGGACCAGTTCCGACGTTTATATAAAATTGATAATGAATATTTATAAAAACTTAATCACCGCTTACTGCGTTTTCCAGAGGGGTCAGCGAGAGAAACCATTAATCAGAACATTTCCACTTAATCATGTAAGTGCACTTGTTTTCTCTCTACTTACCCTGATGACTCTGATGTAGGTAGACATTATTAATTTTCGCTTGTAATCTCTTGTTTTTGTAATACACCAACGAAATCGTTGCAAAATTTAAAAACTGGGCTAACCACAGCTATTTAAACATATGCTTAGATTATATAATCAACTATACATAAAATGCATCATGTGATAGAGTGACTGTGTGACCAAATATGCAGGTAGATGTGCAGCATTGAAGAACAGGTTGAACATCTCAAATTAGGTACCTATTATTAATTTAGAATTCGGTCATACATTGAATTAGCTCTTTTTGCATATTTTTATTCGCAAGATGTTAAAGCAAAACTCAAATGTGATAGTGCTTTGCGAAGGAGAGCTCCGCGCTTAAGTTGTGTATTTTGTAAATACTTGTAGATTCAAGGCCTGCGACATCTCGTTTACCGAAAGTCGTTTAGCGTACATTGTAAAATACCCGTTTGCTCGCTGTTTGAATTTTGTAACTCTAATTTGGGAATAATTTTATAATTTTGTCATGAATAAGCTAATGAGAATGAATTGTCTACAGCTGTCACGCTTATCTATTTATGTTCATTGCAGCTTTATACAAGAGTACCTGACTACCTCGTTACCTAGGGAACTTATTGTGGATAAGTATACTCGAACATCCGATTGCAGTTTGCAAAGATAGTTTATAATTGGAATATTTATCCAATTACCAATTAATAGTCAGTAATCATACAAATACTATAGTTTACGTTATTTCTCAACAACAATAAGCTGTGCCTTTTTGAATGTGGCTCCGTGTCTATATTTATTTATTATCCTATTTACTATTTATTAGTAAGGCGTGTTACAAGCCATTAACATAAATAAGTAGATATTAAAAAGCTTATTAAGTTTAATGATATTGAAGGCCTGCTTGGCTACATGAACAATGCTTGTGTTTTAGGCTTGAAATGGCAACATTAATGTAGCGACATGAGTAGTGTCATTATCTTCGGTCAAACCAGTTGGAAAGTGCGAATAATAACATTTATAGACTTGTGTAAACTATGTAGCAGCAATTCACCTTTATACCCCCCTCGGCTGCTCGCCGGATGAATTATTACCTGCGTCAAAATCAAGGAGCACTTGATGTATACCTATCTAAGTTTTCCTACATTACACGAAAAGTCCACAAATTCCTTTCTCACACCACACCGTCCGGGAGGCGGTTTGGTTATGTGGAGCTTGCACCCACTAAACGCTCCGCTGTCTTTGCTAACTTCTCGCTTTTTTCTTGAGGGGAATGTCATGCAAAGCAGTACTTCCCTACTGCTTTGCATGATATTCGCCACCCCTCAGCGGTGTATGGCTTCGCCTCCTCCTCAGTGGTCTCCGATCTCCCAAGTCACACGAGCTCGTGCAATACGGACGGTAGTTTCCCCTGTCTACCGCCCGCTGGCTCTTGTTAAGGCGGCATCAAGGTTGCACTGCAGGACTCTAACCTAATCCAGGTTTATAATCTGCGTGTGCCAATACTGTCGAAATCCATTCAGCTGAACGTGAAAAGGTTACAGATAGACAGACATACTGACTTCTTACGCATGTATCATATTAGAATGGACCAAGTTGTGCTATTGACTATATTAATATATAGTTTCGATTTTGCTAATTTTAAAACGATGTTAATTCAATGTGGAGTGTTGAATATGATTGGTGTGTGTAATAAAACTATAATACTTTGATTCAGTATGAGGCTATTAACGTAAAGCACGTTTAATATTATTAGGTTTGGTGTCTGTAATGCGACAATCTGAATACAACGCGTGATTAGCTCGTAATATTTTAATGTGTTTGCGTGTGATATATGGCCTATAAGGTTCGGCTACACTATCAGCCGTTTATGAGAATCATTTATCTACTACTATCGGTGTAACATAACTGATTGATCGCACATACAGCTCGTTTAACACAATCGATGTTAGTGACAGTGAAAAAGCTAATACAGAAGCGCGTGTTTTATAGTTAACCACTGTCGCAATGGTGGTCGTCGCGGCTATCGGCGAACATTTAATAATATGAGTGTCGATGATGGAGTGGCTTCAGTAAACGTGCCAAGGGTCCGGCCATTACCACCTGACAGGCGGTGAGCGATGGCCGCCGCGGCTTCCTTCACGCCGCGCCACCATTGTCACTAAACAATGGACACAGAGCTATCTTTAATCACAACAAAATGGATTCTAATTGGATCCGCAAAACTTGGTACGTTTTTTGTTAGTTTGTCATTGTACCGTATCCGTTTCGAACGCTTAGTTAATTGAATTTGGCTGTGGACGCTATAGAGAAGTATACCAACAACATTCTGTTGAAGCTGCATGTGTACTGTACTGGTAGGTGTTGCAATAGTTCAAAAGGTTCATGCATGACCTAGTGTACAACTGTACCTGCATTACTAACATTTACGATATCGAGATTTTTTGGTATTTTGCCCTGCCAATGCATCTGGGGTAATATTTAAAAACTTCTTGCTTAATTAAAATATACGGTGTTTCAAATAACAACTAGCTATGTAGGTTGATACGCTGTACGCCATGATTTTGCCTCATTAACTTTATTTAAGTGCATACGGGTCAATTTATCGATAAATGTTCCGGGACAGAAGAAAAAATGCGAATTAAGAATTTCACATTGATTACATCGCTGTACTCGTAAACTCGTAACTACCTATAAGTATGTTGGCTTGAATTTAATACGTCCCTATATAATTTTGTTATATAGGTAGGTACTACGTGCACGTTTAATGTTAATGCCAATTTAAAATCCAATGAATTTTAATAATAATAGCAATTATAATAAATTAATAATAATGAATTTAATGTTAATGTAAATTTACAATTAAATGTTAAATGCTAGGAAAAATGCATGCGAGCATGATAAATAAAGGGTGTAAAACACCTCTTAACGAAGCCGAAAGGCACTTGTTCTCCTCGTCATTGTGATCATTTTTTTGTTCTACACCATGCCTGGCAACCTTTTAGTTACGTAGATATTGGGGGTCAAAGTTCCAACTTTTTGACAACTTTTTTTTTAAATACAAGTTTTTAATGTAAGATTTTTACTTTAAACACCTCCACGACCCCTGTAGTATTCAATCCATGCATCAGCTTAATGTTTTGAGTGCCTTACATTGAGTTCTACCACATAACATGATTTTTCACCCAAATAAAAAGTCGTTTCCCAGCAATAATTTTTGCGTAAAGTAACTTAGTTTGATATACAGAATGCTTGGTTGACGGCTTCGTGATGAAGTGGTTTACACCCTGTATAATTAACTACGAAATTTTAAATTACTTATATAATAATTTTATACCAAATACAAAATCCTTAGAATAAATCCTATAAAGTGACTAAGATGAAGAAGTTGCCTGTTTATAACGGGTGAAGACTTGCATAGAAAAACAAAATCTAAAATATAACGGGCTACTACGGAACCCCGACACTGCGCGTGGCCCGATACGCTCTTGGCCGGTTTTTAATTTTGGTTTCTCCAATAACACGACATTTATCGTGATTCTTGGCAAGCCTCATCCAGCTGAATTTTTTGAAGATCCTTGCCTCTGGGCGTTCTTCTCCTACTATTTCTACATCAACTGTCATCGGTATCCTAGAAGAATGCAAGATGTCTAAGAAGAATGTGTAATGAACCACACATTCTTCTTAGACATCAAAACATTTCACGAAGTTGGCACAAGACTGGTGGATGACCTTACAGAGACCAGCAGAGTAGATCTAAATATAAGAGGTGCTTAAATACCTACTTACAGGTTATATGCATGCTTGCTAAGCTTGCATGGCGCCAGAAAAACACGTCATGAACAAAACCCGGTTCGGTATAAAAACTGTACAGGTACAGTGGTTATTTCCCCACGGGCTTCTCAAAGCTTCAATATCTCGAATATATATAAAACTTATTGCATGTGTATGACATCGGCCGATTCAAAGCATGATCGATCGATACGTGTGCGCACTTTCGCACATCGGTTCGTAAGTACCTGTGGTGAAATATTTTAATCCGTAATTTAAGTACAAAGTTGTTGTAACAACTTAGAAGTATATTAATAAATAAAATATAGGTACGTAAACATAAATTGAACATGACGGCGTAAGCTTGGGTGTTCTGCAGATTTGCTGACTTTAATTCTTTGGCACAACTGTTCAAATAATCCAATGTATAAAGTCTATTAGCAGCACAGAGACAGAACTCAGAAGCATGTTTGATCAACGGTCTTTTCAACCGATTGTATGCTAAGTACATGTATTAAAAATGTAAACATCCACTTAGATTTTTTCGATATTTAAGCACCTCGGTTCATAATCCAGTCTCGAAGACTATTTTTATCTGAACAATTTTAAAATTTCAATTACTTTTTGTTTTTCCTCGTTGCTTAGTGTGGCACTAGATGGCGCTGTGTGTAATGTCCAGCGATATTTTATTTATTTATTTATATCCTCATCATCTCCCTCAATTGCATGACGCATAAAATGCGTCTGTGTGATTCACAGAGAAATAGAATTCACAACTTATCCTCTCAATTGCCAAGTATTTAATAGATCCACCTTACCTTAAGTATTTCAAGAACTTGGGATGCGATGTGTACCTAGAAATTGTTAGTAGATGCTAATCTTTTATTAATGGTAAGTGCAATGCGCTTGAAATATAGGATTTGTAAGGACATATTAGATACAAACAATATTTTCATAGAGATAGTTGCAGCAAACGTGGCGTGAAATGGCCAGTTAGTGAGTAATATCATGTTATTTGGAGGCGACGAGGCGAGGGCGGTCGTGACGGTACGTCGGCGGCGCGCGGGCCTCGGTCACGAGTCGCTCTGCTGACCCCACAGTCTGCCTCTCCTATTGAGCCAAAACATACTTTATTTACATAAATGGCTGATTCGTATATGTAATGCCCGTTTAGCTCCTGTTTTTTGTTGTTCATTCGTATGAAAAAAAAACTAGTTAATTCTGTCTGACAGTTTATTACGAAATTATTTACAATTTTAGCAGCGACAGCCCTGCATTGCATATCGGTCGGCCGTTTATAAACAGGTGTCGCCAAAGGTAATGAAGACTCGGATGTCTTAATATCAGCTAGTTATAAATTAAACGAAACACGAATGTATTAGACGAAACTCTAGCTTCACCAGCTCTAACTGGGCGCATTAAGTATAATGTCCGTTGCACTCGACGGTAATTTTATTAACATTTAGTGAGGGCAGCCATGCCTGCGCCTGCGCTTCGAGGCTACACAAACAGCAATCAGCCAGCAAGTAAATTGTATACCTGTAATGTGTTTAAACTGCTGAAGTACCAAAAATGTTATTCAAATTTTCTGATAGGTGAAGCATTATCTTGATTTTGATAATTTGTTTTCCTCTCGACTTACATGTTTTGCTTGAAGTCGTGTTTCTGTAGATAAGCGCGGCTCGACTGTACAAGCATATCGTTTATTTCAGGTAGTTTAGTGCGGGGCTGCGGTTAGACATTAGGCGATACTACCGTTAATCTCGCCGAGTAATCGGATGCAACAGAGGCGTTCTTGATGTATGGATCACTTAATAGTTGCAGGCTGCGCGCACGCTTTCTTTAGTCTCTATAATAAATTATCACGAAGATCATGTTCCACTGTTGTAGTCTTGTGCCGGCGTGTAAGTAGCATGGGAACTTAGCGCCCGATAAGTAAAGCTTCTGCCTACTGTAGCCTCTAATGTGAATCTTACAGTGAATAGCAAAGAGATCAAAACTGAATACCAGTAACATTATTTATCTGCCTAATAACTGATATAGCGCTCCTACGGTTTTATATAATGACACGGACGTTATGCTTTGCTCTAGTAATCTTAATGGCTTTTATAAGTAATAATTAATAGCCATAAAATCGTTGTATATGCATATGAATTCGTGTCGTATTATTTTCCTAAGCAGTTTAGAAAATGAATCTGAGCAAACTTAATATAAACTAAATCTAACACGAACTCATCTACTGCACATCTCTTTAAAATTCAATTTTGGAGGTCGACTTCTACCTAAACGACGTAGTTATGCAAAAATATTGAAAGAAGCTCGATAAATAATACGTTGCTGTATAATTTCCGAAACAAAATTGTATGTCATTCTAGGGCGTGGTAGATACATGCGTAATTATAATTTGGTGATTTATTATTTGACATTGCCGCAATGAACTCCAGTTTATGCGCTTTCCTTGTCGAAAATCGGTGCATATTTCGTAACGATTATATGTATTTAATGTGATTCGTGCGGCTCGTAGCAGCGAGCGTCACACGCGTAATCTGTTACAGCTTCGCGCGAATCTTGAAAAGCTTTTAAGGGGCGTGCGTTATTTGGGAGCTTTGTAATGCATTTTTGCAAGCGGCCGCGACCCGCGCTCGGCGGTATTACGCAAGGATGCTCGGAGAACTGGTCCGACCGGCTTCAGATCTGGGCCAGAGCCATCTCTCCGCTAAGATATTACCGCTAATAGATATTGAACATCCAGCCACTAGACCCGCCGCCTTCTTAGCCACCGACTCGAACGATGACGATTTCATTTTACTTTATTTAATAGCTCCAGTCCCTTAGGAAAAAAGAAATTTTATTTCAAGATTTATTTAAGATTTCAGTTTTATTTAAGATCCACGTCGATGGGCAAAATTAACAACACTAGCTGCGTTTGTCAGTTCGTAGCCAACTTACGTTTTGGCATATTTTCGCTTGTCTAATTCGTATCAACCGCCCATTTATGTATTGCCAAATACAATCGAAGTGCTAGAGCAACCATTCCCATTGTTTTGTTTATTTCGTAAACAGATTAATTTTGGAGGGCAGGACGAGAACTCGGCTCACCTTGCACAATACAGATTTCACTAAGTGCTGACATTTCATTAAAATATATTGAAATCGTGAAATGGGGCTTGCATCCCATTGATTGGAAGCGGTGCGGCAGGCGGCGCGTGCGTCGGTCAATACCCGATATTGATTTGCTCCGTGTTTCGAAACAGATTATTATGTTTAATGGTTGTACGTGGTGCTATTGTGAGGAGTCAGGTTAGCAAGCACTGGAATTATGGTTTGCTTCGAAAATCGCAAATGTGTACCAGCCATTATATTTTGTGTTTAGATACATTAGTGATGAAATAATAAGTAGATACGTTATGTTGCAACTGAAAAAACTGGTTTCCAACATTTATTATGTTTATTTATATTCGTTAATTATTATGTTTGTTTGTCGAAATAACTTAATTCAATAAACTAATTTACAGTAACGTACCCACTATAACAAACTAATCTGTCGGATTTGACATAAAAATCTTAAAATCTATTTCAAAGAAAATAAGTATCTATACGTAGGTAGCTGATAAATCTAATTTATTGGCAGCTCGTGCAATCATGCGCATGTACCCAGTAAACACAGAGTTTATCTCGGTAAATAACTAGACACCGGGGAGATTCATTAGGCGTCGATCTGTGTCGGGCTGTGCTGTAATCGAGCAATTGTTCTCGGGGGGAAATTCAATTATTAGCTCGTAGAAGCAGCGAGCGCGAAATATCGGCCATTGGGCAACCCGCTGCGTCGTTAGGAGTTAGAAATAATTGCTCGCGATTTATCTTGGTGGTACTGACCATAATTAAATGCTTAATAATTGAAGGAGCGCGTCGGTTAGTCCGGCTAATAAATCGCGAGGCTGGGCATCGTCGCGGCTCGGGCGGCGCGGGCGCAGCGCGGTGCTCTGGTGCGATACTGCCGCAGTCGTGCTTCGTGCTCGCTGTAATTTCGATTAGAATGGTCCGTCGAGGGTAGTTCGCTCTCACGCTTCCAATGACTAGTGTAATCGTTTTATGCGACGTGTTGTTGAATTAGTTTAGCCGACTAATACAGTTAACTAAACGTGTAACTTAAATACCAAACGATTAAACTATTAATATTTTAATTAATCTATGATAAGGTATACGTGCAAGTTTTGTATAGCTATGAAATAAGTAAGACAAACCTTGTTTGTGTGGAACGTATAATCCATACTAATATTATAAATGCGAAAGTAACTCTGTTTGTATTTTATATTGAAAGAAAAAACCAATTATCCTTGCTTCAAGACGCAGAGTGAGGATTAACCTTTTTTTTTTCTTTTGTTGCAGCTACACGAGTCTGAAGTCTGTTGCTGAAAAGTAAACAAAGAAACAAACAAAAAACGTTAAAGTTTCCACTATGCAGTTATCTCACGAGAATCGTAGCTTTAATTCAATAATGGGAAGGATTAAAAATTAACATAAGAAAATCAATAAACAGACGGCTTCATACACTGAATGGTACTGGATTGTTCCTATTATTTTATCCAGGTTACAGTTGTAAAGTAGAGCAAAAATCTTAACTTTGTTAAAATTGCACGTAGACACTAAGTTCCCTTGTGTTGCATGTATATTATGACGTTGCCCGTTGCCTGCAAATTACAAAAGCGAAAAACCTGTTAGTCTATAACAGGTTTAAAATAACGACTGGGGTAACATTTGAAGGGGTACTTTTCAAACAATATTAACGGTCAGGTAATTGTTCTTGGGGTTGAAAAACAATTGCGTTTTTCATCACCCTGTAACTTCATATCGACAGCAACTTGAATAAGTAGTGTGGAACGAATTTACGATGTAAATCATCAAGGTCGTAGAGATCCGGGGGCAATATTCTTTGAATAAAACACTCGATAGATGATATATATTCAACTAAATATTGAATCCTGGCTATGCTAAGAAAGTTAAGTATACCCACGTTATTGTTGACAGAAAAACCTAAAAGATAATGAGGCCGAAGACTCTCTATAAACATTCCCATCTTCCTATTTGGGTTTACGATAGTACAAATCGATGCATTCTTATCGACATTATGCACGAACCTATTACAATATACTGTTAGTGTGCAGGTGTCATTTGAGAACCACCTCCATTGGCTCCGTTTTCGAACTCGGTTAACAAGTACAATTGCATGAATTTTCTCGTTGAATTATTCGCCCTGCAAGCGTATAAGGTCATATATGGGCACACTATTTTGCTTATGCCGAGCATCCTACACCTTACTCCCCAATAAAGATCCTCTCGTGGAATACAAAAGAGCCCTAGACGACAGTCTTATTGTAAACAGCCAACAATATGGTAAACGTGATGCTAACTGTAAAATTTATTTGTAACATGCGGAGTTAAACGGTGCGCCTTATAAATAAATTTCAATTGTCTGTTGTCATTAAATATTCGACGTTATAAATCAAAGCTTTATCGGAGCTGGTCGTCGTAACGGTTACATCGCACACGCTCCGGGAATATAATTTAATGATATCGATAGGGGTGTCTGCGCAGAACACGCGCGCCCAGTCGACGTGCGTTAATGAAGTGTCGCTACACTAATCTACTGGCCCGTTATTTATTATACCAAGTTTTTTTAGTAAGATAGTTTAGTAAGCCTGATAAACACAAGATACAACAAAAGATTAGGCTGCCATTTTACCACTGATAATAATTACGATGTGCGAATATTGCGGTTCCTTAGATTATGCTTTGACAAATCACGACTTTGCAATTCCAATGCAGCAGATTTAATGTATGGGCGGCAGTTTGCATTCTAACCGCGACCCGGCAGGCCACCTCTTTCCTAATGCACGCTTATTTGAGCTTTTTAACCTTTCATCTGTTGTTGGGTTTAAGCATTGAGGGACAATAAACACGATGCAGATACTTAATGTAGTTATTGTCCGCCATAAGCGTAGAACAGTGCGCACTGGGAACAATCGAAGCACTGGGAACATATTGTTGATGTTCCGGACGATAATTAATGCGAATTAAGGTTCAATTAAAGTTTGTAAAAAAGTAGTTACTTATATCACAATAAAGTAAACAGAGTAAGACCAGGTAGCACAAGTGATGTATGAACCGTGAATAACTAACATGTAAACGTTTTGCTTGTGTAAAGGTTTTTCAAATATACACAAGTACTAGTTAAGCTACAGGGTAAAAAACGTATTTATCCAACCTCGGCACATTCCGCAGAGAATTATGTTAATCTAATCTAGTTGATTATTAATATAATCATTTAAATTGTGTTAATATTTAAATTTCATTTTGGCAGTTACATAGAATTTTAGATCTAGACTATCAAACTAACTATATAGAGTTGTAGTTGTAGTATTTATATAATTTAAATATGGTTTATTAATAAAGTGCTACGAAAAAAAAACCAACTATTCGATTTGAAGAAATAGCCTTGGAATTGTCTGAAAACAAAATTAAAATTAAAAAAAATATGAATATGTTATTTGTCAGACGCGTCAATCTTTTGGCAAATTAGTTATTTTACGACCCATACAACATTTAATTAAACGCTAATTTTTCACTCACAGATTCGAATATTATATTATATTAATTATTTTAGTGATGCCATCAAGCGACTTTAAGCTGATTATTGATAAATTCCGTTTTACTATATAATTACAGACAAATAAGACGCCATTCGATTTAATTATATCGATTCAATCGAGCAGGTCGTCAATCATGAAACGTTAGTCGCTAATGTAGCATTAAAGTTTAGTTAGGGTTGAAATTGAAAGGCATGGAGTTAGCGATCAGTGGTTTTGTAAGCGTCGTTTTCATTATGAGCGCGATGGGGCAAGGCCCGAGGCGAGGCTCTATTCTGGGAACAGCGTGATGTGGTTGTGAAATATTTAGCTATGTGGTGGATGAGGGTAGGACGGAAGGTTGGCGAGGCGGGGCGCCGCGGGCGGGCGGCGGTGAAAGGGCTGGGCGGAGCGGCGTGCCGGGCGCCGCCCACCGCGCATTTCACCACCGCCGCGGCGACGCTCCGCGCCCTACTTCTCTCGACAGGTTCGCTCTTGGTGTTCCATTGTGTGCCAACCTCTGCGAACAATACTATTGTGAAACGTTTAGATAACATCCCCGCGGCACGTAATTTAGACTGTTAATTCAATTCTGACTGGAGATTAGGAGAACCCATTTTAGTGTTGGTATGTGGTTGTAACATGATTTTGCGAAAGTATTTGAAATTAAGTTGCGTTGAGAACAATTTAGAAGCAATGGGTAGGTAGGCCCATTGCTTCTAAACGAGTTGCTGCATCTGGTGAACAGAAGTGGTCAAGTATTTAAAAGTGCCACGATTGATTATAAGTCCTAGGTCCGTCACCTTTATAACATGTGCTATTTATTGCCGAATAGCCGACAAGTGGCGAACTTGAGACTAGGTGTGCGTTCAATTCTCTTCTCTCATTAATTGAATAAGCGTACGAGTGAAATAAAGATATTGAAACAATTAATTTGTTAACCAAATTCAGAAAAAGGAGGGGTCTTTATCGAAGTTAAGGACCGCAACAAATGTATATAACAACTAAAATGGTACGCAGAGAAGACATGAAGAGTTATGAAGAGTTTTAAATGCAATCTTTGTAGAAAATGTCAAAACAAAAACAACTAAATTCATCTGAAATTGAAAACATATACACTCCACACAGTTTCTACTTTCCAAAAACTAACACTAGAAAAATGTGCGAGAATGTATATAGGTATTAGGTATTACGGAAGAGAAATAATAAAACAATCGGCCGCTAAATTCGTACATAATGAGGCTGTGATTTGTGTAAACGGTACATTCGACTGCCATCAAGCAGCTTGTAGGTGCTATGTTAATGTGAGTAACTTACAGGCTTGTACGAAAGGAAGTCCATACTTGATTTGATAGTCGGCTGCTAAACGCGCCGTTGCTCGCGGAGGTAATTGCGCTGAAAGGCTTCAATTTGAGCCGCGTTTGTGCCGCGTTTGGCTCTAAATAAGACGTCTCTGTACGGAGTGGTAAAGAGGCCGCATTACTCTTATTGAGGCCTGGAGCCTACATTATCTGCTCGCCGAGGGGCCGCGCGCCGGCCTGCGCCGTCCGCACGACGCACTACTCGTAAAACTAAAACCCACTTAACTCCATACTGCCTATGCAACGCTATCTGTGTGCCTGTGTACAACTGTACATGCAGAACACGAAATCTGTAATGAACTATTGATGTAAAATGAAATGATAAATTGCTACGCGTTAGTAGAATGCAAAGATGACCTCTGAAAACGTACAAAGGTGAGACCTAAGCGTACTGATGTACATTTAAATGTATTTAGACAAATGTTACGAATACAAACCCTGTTAAATACTTGAGGATTCATGTAAGTGGCTTACGTAAATCTTTCATACATGTAATTAAAAAAACATGCCAGGCATTTTAGCTCATTGAGGCGGTACTGCATGTGTCTAACATGCAGAAGGAATGTTTAACAACGATAATGTAAGCTTAGCTATTGTCGATGACTAATATATAACGTCATTTCAATTTCACAAGTTGTTACTCTCATTAGAAATTCAACACTATTGCCCATTAATCTGAAGGGGCGTAGCGTGGCACGAGCGGCGCGCCGGGCGCGTCATCAGCGCGCGCGCCGTTCCGCACTGCGCCGAGTACGCAATGTGCGAGCTGTGCTGTGCTGTGCCCATATTTTCGCGGCGATGTCACAGATCCCAAAAGGTCGGTGAACCGAAACCCCATTGTTTTGAGTTGCGTCAACGTATCGTCTGCCTCGAGCTACGATGAATTGAATTTGTACCGTATTATTGTTTCAGCAGTATGTTGCCAGACACATAATACTCACCATTATGTTTAAGGTGTAATTTTGGTTTTGTAAAACTAATGCGAAAGCTTAGTTCAATTTCTAACGGATGGTTTTACTCTCAGTCGTAAATGACATAAGGCGCTGAATTATTCGTTTTCATAATCCTTTCAGACTAGACAAAGCACACAAACAATATAAAATTTATAGTCACCTAAGTACAAATGCTTCTGGTGTCTTAGTATAAACTTAACTATTATTCCTCACGGTTATTTACAGAAATAAATTATCTTTATGTTATGTTATAATTATATATATATGTTATGTTCTACGATATTCCTGCAATTAAACATGAACATAAGGCGTGAAGTCTGGCTATTAAGTTTCACAAGTTAAGCGATTATTATTTTAGTATCTGCAGCTCTGTAGGTAGACGATACGGCTTTTGCAATCAGTTAATGTTATAATTACAATTTTAATGTATATTTCCCCAGACAGAATTGATTTCGCTAGAGTTTGCTTAGATCTTGTCCATTCAAAACTAACTCGAGAGAATTGGTAGGTACCTACTTTCTTGAAACAAAAAAACTCTAATAACTATAAAAGCACACGCACATCAATACATTATGTCAAGCTAACAGAAAAGGTTCTGAAAATTAAAAAAAAACTGCTCATTCGAATGTTCTGAAATGTTATGAAAACAGAGCAAGCTAAAGCTAAAGCTAACAGATTGCTGACCTGGCCCTTAGTAACACAGTTGAACTGTAAATCATTTAAATCAAAACAGCACTTATTGTTGGTTACAGAATTTAATGAGCCTTTCACTAATACAATCCTTAAGACCTCGGTAACCGGATTGAATATATGTATGTAGTGCATCATATTATAGATAGCGAAGAACATTTTAATTTAACCCGAAAGGGCAAACCGCAAATAAAGTCACGGGTGCAAGCTAATTAAATTACAATCGTCCTGTTATATGATGTTGGTACACGTAATAAGCTCCGGAAAAGTTAATTTACATCAATCTGTAGGCTGAAATTAAAGTAATGTAGTATGTAGTACGTGTCGGTAACATACGAGCGCATGATGATATAAAAATTCTCAGAAACGCCGCCCCGTAATCGGTTCGCGCTGGCAACCATTGATCCATGATGATTGGCGCCGCACTTTTACTAAAATCACTTATTACGGCGCAAGTTGCACTACGCTGCAGAAAATACTGCAACAAGCAAGGGAAACGCAATATCTGAAATCTCAAGTGATAGTTAACATTATTTATTTCATAATTATACTTCAGAATTATTTATTTGTTTTTGTTTTACGCGAGCCAAGTATCTGTCGATTCACAGGGGACTAGACAAAACAATATGATCCAACAAGCCGGATAGCATTGTTCCCGTGTCTCGTATTTCTCGAAAGCATCGTCCCGGCGACAATCACCCTTCGAACAAAGACGTTTATCTCTCGGAGACTTCTTAAATGGGTATAATGTTTAGGAGCGCGACGCACCGGTGAGCACGAATTGACAATAAGAGCAAAGTTCAGCGCGGTTCAGGACTCGAGAGGAATGTGGGGGCGCGGGGGAGCGGGGGAACGCTTGCGAAGGTGCTACGGTACTAACCTCTCTACAAAATCACGATTAGGCACTATTTATATCGACATTTCTAAAATACCTATACCTGTATCAGACAATATTAAGCACCTAGTAATACAGTATTAAGCAACTTTGTAAGCTTAGCTGCTTGTAAGATACACCTGTATTATAGTTCCTCACACGAACTTTAAGAATACCCTACATTACGTTAATACTTAAATAACGGTGTTCCGATAAATATACTCCTTTAACTTTATGTACGTATTTTCTAAGTAAACCACACTTAATAACGTCGTAAAAAGCTCGTACACTTGCTGAATCCATTCAAGAATTTAGCGTTAGGATCTTATTCATCAGATGGGAGAAACCGTTTTATAAACGACTGCGGTACATTCTTAAAGATAAGGAATGAACGAAATTAGTGCTGGCTCTCTGTTTTGACGTAATTGACAATGAATAAGGGACTCGTCGTCGGGTTAGTGGGTCGTCGCAGTACACTAAACGAGATCGTCTTCTAAGAGGCGCAGAGTTGGCGAAAGTAACGGCGGAATGCTACAAACTATGTTCACGCATGAACCGCGGGTCAGCCGCACACATTCTGACACATGTCAATTAAGGGGCTCACCGCCTCGAGGCGCCGATTGAGTGCTTGGACATGTTTGTGGAAAACCTTCGTCAGCCAGATTGATTCATTACTACGACTATTGAACAAAATTTACTGCTCGCCAAACATTGAACATCCATAGATATCGTGCTGCTTGTTCATTTTCTAATGAAGATTCATCGACTTTGGGAGTCGTTTGATTGCAAATGTGTAAATAAATAACCGAAGTACATAACTGGCGACAAGTACATGGAATAAAAACAGACAGCGCGGAGTGGTAATTTGCATTGACAAACTGACAATTACCGTGTTTGTTGAACAAGTACGTGTGTTAGTAGTGAGTATACAATGATATACAGCTGCTTCGTTATTTCCCAAGTGTGTCTGCAGTTGGCAATTTACCGCTCCGCAGATCGATCAGCTCCTATTATTGGAAGAGGTCGGACGTGTACAAACATCGATTTCGAGTCGTTAATGTGAGTCTGCGTCCCCGGCGAGGTGAGAGCCGACACTGAAGGCTCACCTCACGTACCGCACTCAAGATAACGACATGTAATCATAATGATACACTCTAATCTGCAAAGATATAAACACGGTGTGGTGCTTGTTGCATCCTGCCCTAATTGTTCGCCATTATGTTGTTAAAGTATAGATCCTACGTCGAATTAATGTTTGGTGTGTGCGTTTTGTTTTTTATGTCTTACTTTACAAAACAAATTAAGATGTCTATCATGCACGTATCTATATTTGCTGTGATACACTTCCGTGCCAATATTTAAATTAATCTTAAATCAAAATGTCCAAATTTTAATTAGCTTGCGATAAAAAACTGTCACCATTGCTATATAAAATAAGATAAGATAAGATAAAGATTTATTTCTCGCCACAATATATAGGTACATTATAAGGTTTCGTGAACAATACATGCGTTTTTTTATACTGTGGGAGACTGGTGCCTAAGCTAGACGAAAGCCTGTATTTCAGGACACCAGGTCTCCACCCCTTCGGAAGCACATTTGAACAGAATTATGCACTCGTACACAAATCAATACGGTAAGTAATATTGAGCAAAAAACAAAAGGTAATAAAAATACACATTAAGACAGTGGTATTACTAATTATACAATCAGGGTTAGTACGTGTGTATGTGTAAGTGAAGGATGTGTGTGTGAGTGGTGGGTGTGTGTGAGTGGTGGGTGAGTATATGTGATGGGTGTGTGTATGTGATGGGTGTGTGTGTGCGTGTGAGTAAGGAAAATGAAAAATTGTAAATATCTGGATGCACAGAATTGTGGTGTATCTAGATTGTATCGTTCGACAACCAAGTTATTTCGGGGCAGCTAGAAGTTTTTCCGTAGCGTCATAGCTTAACTCCAGAAGCCAGCTCGTAATTTTCGATTTACACTTGGTTTTGGCAAGTTGATAGATCGGGAGCGTCCTATTTATTTTATTATAGAGAAAACGACCAAGGTAACAGAAAAAACGTTTGGAGAACATGGTAGTTAGTCGTTTTCCATGGCGATCTACTGGGTCAAAACGTCTCTTATTTAAAAGTGAGGAGTTGAAGATAAGGAGTCCATGCTGTTTCAGGGCTGTTTGTAAAACAAACAACTGACGCACAGTTAGGACTTTAGCCTCTTTATATAAAATTGATGTGGGATATCTAAATGGTAGAAAAGAAGATACCTTCAAAACAGCTCTCTGCGCTCTTTCCAGTTGCAAGATTGTGTATTTAGGTGCACCGCCCCAGGACGTTATACAATAAGTTAATAGAGACTGGGCGAGTGTAAAGTAGATCGTTTTCATCAGCTTGACGTCAGCTACACTTCTAAGGGTCTTGAAAACAAATATTAATTTACGTAGTCTATTGCTGAGGGTGTTGATGTGTTCATTAAATCTCAAGTTGCTATCTAGTATAATTCCTAGGTACTTTAGACTAGTTACATTTTGTAGGCGGGTGCAATCACAAGTATTTGCGTGATGATTTGAGCAGGAGTGGGCTATTATAGAGTATAATGGTGTCGTTTGAGATACGTGTGTCGACTTTAAGGAGAAAGCAATATACTTTGTTTTGTCTGTGTTTAGTGTAAGTACATTGCTGTGGAGCCACCCCATTACAGCATCAAAACCTGCCTGTGCATGCGTGTAAACTTCATGCCATGAATTTGCGCTAAAGAGAAGAGCTGTGTCATCTGCAAAAGATATAATTTTACCATTGGGGACAGTGAGCATACCCAGCTCGTTAATGTATATGAGAAAAAGAGTCGGCCCTAGTACGCTACCTTGTGGCACACCATAGGTGACGGTGCGCTCTTCGCTGACGATATCATCCACCTTAACGATCTGTGTACGCTCACTCAGGTAGTCCTCAAAAAGTTTGAGTTGAATCCCCCTAACGCCTATTCTTTCCATCTTGTGAATGAGCATGGGTACAGAAACAGTGTCAAACGCTTTGGCAAGGTCCAGAAAGATACCTAAGACCTTCTGCCCTCCATCCATGTTTGTGACAACAAAGTTAGTTAGATCATGAACCGCATCGGACGTCGATCTACCAGCGCGAAAGCCATATTGTGAGTGTGACAGTATGTTGAACTTTTCTAAGTAATCGACGAGCCTTTTGTTCATGATCTTCTCTAGAATTTTTGATAGAGCAGGGAGTACAGCAATAGGTCTATAGTTATTGACACTGTTTCTGTCTCCACTTTTAAAGATAGGATGAATAATAGATTTTTTGAATGGTTTGGGAAATAGTCCTTGTTTGAGAGCGAGGTTGCAAATGTATGTAAGAGGCGGTACAACCACAGCCATGTGCTTTTTTAGTAGACCAGTAGAAATTCTATCCCACCCCACAGAGCAGTCATTACGTAGGGACAGTATAAGATTAGCAACTTCATTTTCGTCCGTAGGTAATAGTGACATAGAATGCGACAAGCTGTTGTTGATTGCCTGTGGTGCTTCAAGAGTTTGACCAGAGACTATTTCTTCTGCCAGATTTTTGCCAACTTCTGCAAAAAATTTGTTAACCAGGTTAAGAGATTGCAGCGGTGTAGATGACGTATTTAATAATTGAGATGAGCTGTCTTTCCTATTAGTACGATTGGATATTGTATTAATGGCTGCCCAGATTTTTTTAGTATTAGTGCCTGCGTCGTTAATTTCTTTTTTCTCAAATTCTTGTTTAGTCTTTTTCAGTATCCTGTTACAGAAGTTTCTGTATCTAGTAAAAGTTGTTTTTAAAATTTCGTTTTCAGGTGAGTTTTTAGATTTTTTGTGTAGATTGTCTCTGTGCCTAATACATCGGAGGAGGCCCGGTGTTAGCCATGGTTTTAAGATTTTTTTCCGATTTGATATTTTAACTATTTTTGAATTAGAATCAATCACCTGTGTTATAAGGCTGATCATCAGTTCTGCAGCTATATGAGGGTTTTCAGTTCGATAAACCGGTTCAAAGTCAATTTGGTTAAATGCAGCGTCTAGTAGGTCATAATTGGTTCGAACAGATGTTTTTTTTACACTTATTTTAGGCATTTTTTTGACTAGAAATAGTAAAGTAGTATCATGATCAGTCAGTGCAGAGTGGGCAACACAAGTTGATGCAGGTAGGGTAGTTTTTAAAATAAAGTGGTCAAGGCAAGCTTGAAGTCGCGTGGGCAGAGTGTGTGCTGGTAATAAGCCATGTAAAGCAAGTAGATTTAGGTAGCTATGTTTGGTTGAGTCAAGACACTGATCATTGATGTTTATGTTTAAATCGCCGGTGATAATTATATTTTTGTAGTTCGCGATACTCAATAGGATCATATCAAGTGAGTTAAGAAAGTTTGTAATATCTTTGTTAGCCGGCCGTCGATAAATAGCCAATAGGATAGTGCTCACATCGATTTTTATTAGTAGGCAATTAGCGTCTTCAATCGATGGTTCTTCCACGGACACGTTCAGATTTTTATTGACATAAACAACTACCCCCTCATTTTGTGTTAGATTATTATCAGTTTTGAAGTTGTTATACCCTTGGAGGTCTGGAATATGGGTAGTATTAAGAAGCCAGCATTCCGTTAAAGTTATTACGTCCCATTCGACTTTTGTTCTGGCGAGAATAGTGTGTAGCCCTGCCATATTTTTTGTGATACTTCTAATATTTTGGTTAAGGATTTTGAACGAGTGATTTTGATTGAGGTTGGGTGGGACACAGTTATCCAAGTCACAGATAAATGAGTCAGACACAGAGACAGAATCTATGTTATTTATGTTATTTTGTGTATTATCGAATTATAGTTATTTTTATTAACATTTGCTTCTTTTTGTATATTGCTGGGTTTTGGGCAATTCATTCTATTAGTACTGCTAGGGCATGTTGGGACGTGGACTAAGAGTTTTACTAGATCAGAATTTATTGGACAGGCTTTCATTTCATATGAGTGTTGTGATTTAAAAACATCCGTGAGTAACGAAACAGTTGTGTAGTTTGTGTTTGTAAGTAGTAGTATTGTAGATGTATTATAATTGTAGGTGTAGTATTGTAGATGTGTTTGTAGGTAAATAAGTGGGTTAGTAATTAATGTTTGTACATTTGGAACTAACGATAATAGCAGATCGCGGTTAGTTATTGTACTCAAATATGTATGACAATTTTGTAGGTATTTGTAAGCAGGTAAGGTAATAACAGATTTTAACATAGGTACATAACATGTTAACAGGTAGCGGAGGACATTTTTAGAGAATATGGTATGGCGAAGAACTAGTCATTTAGTTTTCTCGTGTCGTAATTTAGCCAGGTCTTCTTCAGATTTTATGAGCCGGCTGGGCATCCCTTCTTTTTCACGTATATATACCTTCCCGTTTGCAGTCCAGCATTGTTGATACTCACTGCTTTTTATAAACTCTCTGGAGAGATAGTACAGGCGTTTGGCTGCAGAAGTTAGGGCTTCCGATACATAGATCGGTTTCATAGGCCCTGCAGCTTGCAAATGGGTAGTGTTAAGACGATTGTTTATATTTTGTTTGTTAAAGTTTTTAGTGGACTGCATAAATTTTTCTTTCAGTGATGCGGATGAGAATTCAACAATGATTGTGTCCATTGGGTGTTTCTTAGTTCTTAAGCGAAACACATTTTTGACCTCAGATGGCGACACTGGTTGGTTAATAATAGTACCGAGTTCTTCGATTAACGCAGTCAGGGACTCTTTGGTCTCGGGGTTTGAGGTTGGGATATTTTTTATTTCAATTGTTGCAGCTTTTAGGTTTCTTTCCAAAAAGTCTACCTTCAGTTCTAGTGATTTTATAATTCTCTGGTTGTCTTTACACTCCGTCTGTAGTTTATTTATTTCTACCATGGCGTCATCGTATTTTTCGGACAAGAATTGCACAGCGTTTTGAATTTGATTATTCTGAGTTCGGATCTCATCATTCTGATTTTGAATTTCCATGTTTTGGGTACGAATTAGGCTGTTTTGGGACCTGATTTCGTCAAGGGCCGAGTGTAGGGTGTCAATTTTATTGTTGTGTTGTATTTGATCACGGACAAAATCAGAGAACATAGACTTCATCTCCATAGGGGAATAAAAGTAATTGAATATAGGGGAAGAAAAGCAAATAAGAGTAATTGTATATTTCCGGCATCTGACACAATTAAAGGTTCAGATTAAAAGTTAATTTATTCAATAAAACCTGCGAAATTTTCACTTATCTCATTTGTTTACTTATAATAATAATGCGTTGGTGAACATATTATCGGTGACAATTTACCATAACATCTTTAATGGGTAGAGATGGGTAGCAAAGAATATTATCAGTTATGAGCTATTTTAATTCTATTAAAAATAATTCATACCTAATGTAAGTGGAAAAAAAATCTAATTTAGTTTTACTGCTGTACTATGCTTAATAATTAATATCTTATGTGTTAAAGTGTTGTACAAACCAAACACAACACAATCGATGGCGCGTAGGAGCTAAAAAGAACATTTATAATAATGTTTAGTTTATCTTTCCATTTCCAAGTAATTCTATTGCAAAGATATTTCAAGTTGAATGCTTGGTTAAAGAAAATCATTACTGAACCGCCGCCGGGTCCAGAGTCCCGGCGCTGCTTCCGCCGAGCGCTTGGTTGTAGTGCAGTGCTGCTAGAGTGCTAACCGCCCCGGCACGTTCGCTCATAGCGCGTGATTGCGGCCAATTATTTTCTGTTTATCTCTAATTACGCATGCGCTGCCAACGTCGGCGGCTTATCGCAGATCTGCCCTTCGGCCCGAGATCCGATCGTTTTCTAATCAGCTCCCCATCCGCAATACGTGGAACATCACTATAGTGAAGATAAATCGGGTCAGATCTGTCCTTGCAACCATCGCCAAACTGTCGACTTTCACGTAAATATGAGAGATTCGTTCCGTTCATCATTTTGATTTAATCGAAGATAACGTGGCCTGAGTTAAGTGAATTCCTGGTAGTAACTTTTTGCCGAGAGCATGAAAGATTGCCGCTTTGCATCTGTCGTGGGGCAGTCGGCAGTCGGCGACAAGGCTCGCGACAGGATGACTGGCGCGAGGATCGTGCTGCGTGCGTGTCTCACTCGCGGGAGCACTCGGACAGTATTAATTTATCGGCAAGTCGTGCAAACAGAATGACGTGCCAGTTTTTGGGCGCGCACTCACGGCGGGCTTGTGGTGAAATTAGGGTGCATTAACGCAACAAGGTCAGGTCGCAGCGGCCGCTGTGTCCTGTCCCTGCGGTCAGCCCGACTTTATACAATTCCGTGAGCATTGCGGTTTATCATTTCCGCATACAATTTAACAAAAATGCACCACACATGGTTTTTACGTCATTATAACCATTATGTATTAATTACGTAGTTAGAAAATTAAATAATACAACTTATAGGGTTTAATTAAGTACACAATACGATTCATGTTGTAACAATTGTATCTCGTTAGTCATCGTCGCCGAGTTATCTGAAGCATTTATCTATTAGCCGTGTGAGAAAAAGCCAATCAAGTGAGCATCGCTGAGCGCGTACTCATAATCCTTCAATGAACACTCGGAGGTGACTAACTGCACAGTTATGAGCGACTGTTCAGCCAGACGAGCGAACTGATCCGAATACTTATCTGACAGGCATCGACTGCCTATCGTTACCTTCAACCTTGTGCAATTTCAGTTGAGATTTTGTGCATGATTTGAGATTTTCTGTCTACAAAAATGTGTAATTTTATCAGGCTGTCTGTTTGTTACGGCTTATTTCCGATACGGATGGACCGATTTTGACAGAATTTTTACAGGCAGGTTATAAGGAGTAAGTTAGGATAAATTCATTTTAGAAAAAAAAAACAGCGGGCGTCAGGTACTTTCTAATAAAAAAAACACGATTAAAACTGGAAACAAAACGCATTTGTCACGTCTCAAGTAGTGCACGTGATTCTACCTAATCAATAAAAAACTACAAACAAATCACAATCACAAATATTAAGAAACTTTTTTAATTTCATTTGCATAATACCGCGTATTGCTACGAAACGCTACGGCGTAGCGATGTAGCAGCGTAGTAGGGCACGGAACATTTGATAAATAATTTAGAGCTACGAATTTATTTCGTTTTATTTTTTATAGCTTTTGCAATTGAAGTTGTATTTTGACTGTTACGATTATGTTGATATATTTTTTCTGAAGTTTCGTTACTATAAATTACCCGACCCTGCAAAGTTTGAAACTTTATCACATCGAGATGGCCATGATTCAAGTTCACCCATGTAATCAGTTAGATATTTTGTACAGCAACTTACTAATTATTTCTCTGAAACGAAACGACCGTGAATAATTAAGTGTTATGTGATACGGAATTTAATTAAGAATGGATTAGATTTTTTCAACTATGACATTTAGAAACGATAGTAAAATGGAGTTTGGACATCTTCTGTTTATAGCCCGCACTAAAATGTGCATTGGCTTTAATTAGTTTAGCCTCGAATATAATCGTTAATTTAAAGAAAATTAATGAACGAATTACGAGAAGGATGTTCATCTTGTTTGTTTGTTTGTCAAAATATTAATTAATTGCTGTTTCTAGTATGTACTTAATTAATACAATTACGAGTCTAACTTAGTAGTAAATTGGTAATATAAGTATTAATAGGTTGTTTATGTCAAAGACGTTAGAAAAGGTACCTGTCTAGTTTCTACCTAGAAAAGCGTTCATATTGTGCATTGTATCTATACAAATGTTGCCTGAAAATCGTAGGAAATTACCGAAAATACTAACTGTCTCTCTGACTCATGTATCTCTATTGCATCCGTAATCAATAAATCTACATTTACCTAAACCGACAAACAAAAATTATTCACAGTTCGCTATTCAGTCCACAGAACAACTGGGCCAGGTACCTAATGCAAAGTCTAGACACGTATTAGTGCGGCGGTCGATAGATGAGATTAGTAAAATCAATTATTGAGTTCTCACGGCGCGGCGCGGGCGCAGCGCTACCGAAGAGCTTCTCTGCCGCGGCTAGTTTACATGTACACGCGTCACGCTTAACACATGTGAGGCTTTTGATATGAGACAAGCTGAAAAGTTAAAAACGTTTCTGTTACAACGGTATTTTTTTCCTTCTAGACAATGTTTTATATTATCTTTCTATGAGCTACTTTCCTTTCGTTCAATGCGGGTTTACGATTTCATTTAAAGATTACAGCTACTTAAAATGTATTATTGGCAGCAAAGATAATACAGAAGCCTTACAGCTGTTTCTAAATATAAACATTCATTGCGAGTAATCATGGATTACTGTACTTATCGTAGCTATCTGTTTAGCAGTTTATCACTTTATGTACTGTAACCACCATCTTTTATATCTTCGCCAAAGGGCCTGTCACATCGGCGAGAAATAAATACACAATAAGCTCCATTATCACGAACAACACAACTAACTAAACAGGGATTTAAGTCAAATAAATATTCAATCATTTCTATAAAAAGATTTGCAGCTGCGGCGTAGTGTTTAGATAGGCAAATCCGTGTCTCGCGTTCAGACACGCTCATTACGAAAATTACTCATCGCGTATTACTAAAATCTTGTCTGCTAACGTAGTAATCAAACAAGGTATAAAATATGGCAATAGTATGAGGATGGCGTCACCTCCGCCGCTCCGTACTGGTCGCACACTAACGCAGCGCGCGCGCTCTGTACCGGGATTGTCCGCTCCCACGATACACAGATAAGATTGCGAATGACTGATGCGTAGGACAATATGTAATAGATCAGCTGCAGTTTAGAACGAAACCTCGCCTCGAATAATAGCTCATTTATAGAGATAAGTGTCAATGTTAACTCCATTTCGTTTCGGAGAAATGACTCGTGTTCTTAGTCCTCCTGAGAAACTATTAATGCAATAATGATGTTTGAAGCTAGTACGTATTATCTCGGAATAGACATAAATAGCACAATCTGTGCACCGAAGGCTGTCACTCAAGCTGCAGCCATGTTATGAAATGTGGAACATTATAGATAGATATAAATTGATTGCAATTTTGTGATTTAAATATAAATGTGTTATTTTGATTACGACCATTTCGTAGAGGTTAATTAACTATTCGAACACAGAACTGTGATGACTGTACTTTGTAATTATGAGAATCTGCAGAGAACCGGAATATTATTTCAGTATACATATACATATATAGAAAAAACGTATTTTACGTACCAGCATATCTATTCACAACGCTTCGATTCGATTTTCGATTCGGAAAGTCGTATGTCTATCTCGCTCGATTTCGTAATGTCAAAAAAAGATAGACATATGACTTTCCGAATCGAAAATCGAATCAAAGCGTTGTGAATAAGGGGCCAGGTCTAGATAACTTAAGAAAAAACTGTTTGAGAACGAATTATGTGCCTATTTTATTAATTTAACAGAATACCTAATTCGCACAGGTTTCTTATATACTGTATCTTCGCATTAGCATAATGAAACGGAATTTTAAACTGAATTAATATGATTTTGTATCGATTTCCAAAGCAATGGTACAGAATAATGATAATATTTCGTAACTTTAAAATAAAACATTTTTATATGTCAATTGTCAATTCATGTTAAATTACACTAAAAGCCTTAGAAATACGAAAAATATGCGTGTGGTGTACACAAACTTAATCATTACCTACTTGAAAAATATTAAGGCGAAGCGAATTTGCCGTAATTGAAAATATTGCAAAATTCTGTTAAACATCGGCTTCATAAGTAAAACCTAAGATTTGATTGAAGAGTTACCTATGGCTATAACTGACTAACTAACTTCACAGTCTCTACTAAGAAGCATGGCCAGCCTTTAAAATGCAGATGTATTTCATCAACGTGGACATGTTTAAACAAACATTATACGTTCATTACTACATGTTGTAAAATATTACGAGTACTTAATGAATCAGACAATCATCATCAACTCAACATTGAGTAGGAAAATAAAGGCTTTCATAAGTGATTAGAAACGTAAGTTAATTGGATGTGCTAAACTGTCTTTATAGTAACTGCATACCTTAATTAAGTACGTGCTTGAAATCTAATAGGAGGGTGAATATTGTGAAAGACAAATAAGCCAGTAGCCTATCATGATTAACAGCTTACATAAGTACTAAATACTCAATACATACTTACAGCTCACACACTTTGGTCAAGGGCTCAGATGTGCCATTCCATAGGTGCAATGGGCATGATTTAAGTAGAAGAAGAACGATTTGAAGGGGAGATTTATGTCATGCCCAACCAGGAGATCGAATCAAGACTGTTTGGGACGAAAGTCCAACTAAGTACTTACTTGCCTCATAGATCCAAAAATATGTGCCTGTTACAATATAATTTAAACATTTAGGTACCTACGTAAATTCAGATCGGTGCCTACAGGTTTCAGACGTGGGGTAGGGCCGCGAGATTTGACCGGCCGATTACCAATCTGACATAGTGTGAGTACTTTAGTAAACTTATTTGGACTATCGGCTTGTTCAGTCGATATTTTACGCAAAATTGGATAAAGAACTATAGTTGCTGCCAGTTAAGATCGCAATAGCGGTCATTGACCCACCTCTTCGATCAATAATTTATTGATCGAAGGTACCTACATTTATTAAAGTTCTTATCTATAAAATCCAAAAATGCCTGTTCAAGTCTTGAATCGTCATCTACCGTGATCTTCAACATTTTTTCTAATTAAATACGAAACATGGTTCATTTGTTTTGGTTCGTACGACGAGATATTAGGGAAAGGGCAATAACCGCTATTGCGATCTTAACCGGCAGCTTCTATAACACGTCATGTGGTGATAGTAATGCGAAAATAAGAGAGTAATTTAACTTTTGTAGCTGTGGGCAAAAACTTTTGATTGTGCATAATACGATGTTATTTAGTACTATTTTCCTTGTTCTTACGTAGGTACTTCATCGCAACGGACAAACCACAAACGGCTAAATGATACAAATATTGACCCTAATACGATCGGCATCTAAATCTTTTCCCATTTATCACATTTCGTTATATTTTATGATTTCTACTTGGTTATTTTGAGAATGGTATCACTTTCTGAAATTACATAAGAACTAAAAAAAAAACTTAATCTACATGCATCTAGGCACTATTTTGTGTGAGATTCGTGAGAGGCATTTTATTATCACAAATGCACGTCTGTTACGTCACTTTATTTCGCAGATGTGAATAAATTTCGCAAATATTAAAAGTTTTGTGATATATATTTCGTGCTATTTGCATAAATGTATAATTAAGGACACGTTGTGACTGATCTCATAACGAACGAGTGAAATGTTGCATCCGAGCTAGAACCGACACCTTTCTAGTTTTCGGTCATTAGCTAGAAATATTGCTGTAGAATATTACTTAAGGTCTATAAAGTGAGAGGTAGTTATTAATATTTTAACACAAGTAATTAAAATGGTTTTTGATTATTTTTATGGTACCTATTGAAAATATTAAAAAATAGATTACCTGATTGCGACTTTAATACTAAGGTTAATGTGAATTCAGTAATTTATAGTACTCAAATTTTAAATAACATCCTGTTTTTGTTGACACTATCAGAAGCCGATACAGAGTCGATAAACAACCGACAATAAAATTCACACTTAATTGAAAGTGGATACAATAAGGAAGACAGTTTCTAGAACATTTTGTCGGAAATATTTTTCACGTAAAATGAGGATAAAAATAGTATCAAGTTGAAACATTTTACGACTCTGAGATGGAATAAACCTCAGCAGATAGTAGTTCGATGTCCGTTTTATGTGTAAGCTCGCAAGCCCCGTGTGGGGTACATAGGTACCTACACCGTTACTACAATGTTAACCTCGTTGCAGCGATGATGCAAATTTGGCCGAGAAATCGTCTCGTATCGCACACTTTCATAACAATCCAGTGATTGATTATATAATTTGAATACTGACGCCGTTAAGTCCAAATTAAAATCATCTGCGGCATCGGATAAAACACGTCGCGACTGACTGATAAATTACCGAAATGATGATTAAACTACTATTGCGTATGTTCACTTGCATCTCCTTCCAGCGACGCTGCCTATCGTAATCTTATATGCACGTTATATGCATATAAACTTATGCGACTTTAATTCATATTCAATTTATAAGCAAGATTACATACTTACAATTTATTGTTGGTGTACAGTTTTGGTGAAACATTACTACCAAAATATAAGGAGGAATGTACCGCAAAACATTTAACAGGACATCACAAATTAGTGGAAAGCGGTGGAGCGTAGCACGTGGCCACAAAGGACCCCATATTTTGGTCTTATTATAATAATTAACTGTATATAAAACCGCCTCACAATTATTTTAATGCTTATTAAGCACGTGTGTTGAAGTGGAGCGTGAGTTTCGGTTGCTTTTCGTTCCGAGTACAATTATCGCCATTGATTCTGCGGTTTGTCTATACCACATCGTGAAAAGCGGGCAGGTGCAGGCTTCGGGCACATGGAACTTTGTACGTTCCCATGATTTTTTGATTTTATAGGGGCTTTCGAATAAAATAAGCGCTTCCGACTCTAATTTAGATCCGTAATTATTTTAGTGGATAATCACACTTTAGGCAATATGATACAGTTTTTGCAGGGTAATATTGAACGCCATTTTCAGTAGGTTTCATTTACTTACTACAATAATGAAAGACGTAAATAACGTAAGTAAATAAGAAGTAATAGACGTAAATAAAAAAGGAAATATTACAGAATACCCGAGGACAATCATCTAGAATAGGTAGATACAAAACTACTTTACTAGTTTACGAAATGGTTTACCTACTTTTTAAATCTTAATCCTAGGGACGAATAGCGCAAAGTTTTGGAAAACCACGACAAACTGAAGCCGCCTATTATTTCAATGATTGCTAAAATACTGGTGCACTTGCAGAGCTTATAACTGTGTTGATCCGTGCTTGCGCTACTGTACTTGTAGTTAAAGAATAACGTAGGATGAAAACCAAAATGAGTGCTAGTTACAGCACTGCGGTTTTATCACTATCAAAATGTTAAAGGAAACTTCACCAACCTCAACTATAGGCGTTTTAGTTAGAATAAATATATTATGCAGTTTTCTTGAGGTTCTGTTCTGTTCTTTGCACTACTAATTTTATTGTGACTTTTTATTATAGGTATGCAAATTTTTTTGTAATAAAACTTTTGAAATGGTCAATTCAGACCATGAAAATGTCGTAAAAGTTTATTCACATTATTTTACGTATGCTGTGGTCCATTAATATTTTGTATCAAAAAACAATCTCGCAATTTTAAGTAAAATTTAATATAAAATGTGCAATTTATGCATATTATTTTAAGTGTTATATTTAACACCTTAGGTTATAAATATAATACAAAATCCTGTCGTTATAAATTTTAAGCCTTACAGTTTGAAATTGACGAGTATACGAGATCCGAGATTGGCGTGTTCATTAGCATTGGCACGAATAGCGCTATCGACACAAATAACCCGTGCGATGCGAGCTCGCGACCGATGCGCCCGCGCCGCCCGCCTCTAACACGGGCTACGTATCTATGTTAATTAAACGCCTGTCATTTGCTACAATAATGGAGGCTTTGTGGAGCTTTATCACGTTTTAATGTTGTATAAACTTTGTCTGCACAAACGGCAGAACGACATAGAGCCTTCTTAATTAACTAAAATGGTACATTTATTAGCAACACGTATACGAGTACGTTGTTTAGCGCAATGCGCATGCGCTTAGGAAAAAATAGTATTTATTCGATTGGATATTGTTTAACACGGGCAGATACAACATCAAGCGAACTGATTAGTGTACATCAGATCGTATCGCTTGAACGCATATGCAGGAATAATTTATAGCATCTAAAGGTGTTTACTACGCCCGGTTCATTTCCAGAGAAGACAAAGAGTTCGACGATTATAGTCACAATTATTTAAAAAACCAACACCGCGCACTACAAGCGACTTGTTGGGTATTTGGTCGCATAGAAAAAAGGTTTTATAGACAAACTGTATCATAAATTACTTCGCTGTTTTATAACTATTATAAACATTAGATGTACTTGTGATTCGGATAGGCGATAAATAAAGAAATGAACCATTAGACACTGCCTCCATTATAATTGGCGCTATAAATAATAGCGTGGTGATAGATGGAATATGGATCATTGCGAAGGCGGGGGCGCACGCGCAGGCTTGGCATGATCGAGCGGTTCGAAGTGCTCTTTATATTACGTACCTTTATTGTGTGCTACAAGTATATTAATTAAATTAAAGATCATGTGAATGCTTCACAAAACACCCCTAAACATTACTTACTACTGTGCTATTGTATAATTATATTTTTCACTCACCTATATTTTATTTATTTAAACTTCATGTACAATATCTAACAATTTTGCACTTAAATATCTCCGAGTCACAAAGGCTGAAACGCCGAAACAGCTTACTGAAATTTGTCACCCCACTCACCGGCGAGCGATCTACAGAAAGACTCTTACCTAACCCATTCGTTCCACCTGCTGAAAATCTCCCACCTAGATATGAGTGGCCATGGCTGACCTGAAAGTCTTTAAATAGACTCCGGACCCAGGTTGGCCGCAGCAAGGAAAACCTGTTCAGGTGGAGATTCATTAATGACTCTGCCCTGGAGAGCAAATGTGATGCTGTTCCACAGACGATAGGGCACTTAATATCGTGTCCAGCGTTTCCTGTTGTTTGTTCACTACAGGAACTGATGGACGCTACCGAAAGCACCAAACTTGAAGCTCAGTTCTGGGCCGATACAATTTATATTGCCTTCGACACGCTAAGAAGATTTCTTCATTCTTATAAAACCCGAATAGCCATAAGGTTCAAAGTCATATTACGTCACTATTGTCCATCTATTATCTGAATTAATATCACATTACATCGTGAGAGTAAAATTGTTTTTTAATCTGCAAGTAATAAATAGGCATTATAATTATGTGTGCGTTATTATCGAATAATCAAAGGCGTCAAAGTTGAGCAACGCTCGGTAATGACGCTCGTCCATAAAGTGTTGTGAAACTCCGCTCGAGGGCGCTGCGGGCTTCGGGCTTGGGCCTGTCGTAAATAATTGGAAGCGCACTGTTTGTACTAATGTACTATCTAAACACATAATACCTCTTTCTGAATTGAGCCATAAATTAGTTTCAGATACAGCATAATTCGAAAACGTTTGTTTCGAACGTGGGCAGAATCGAATACCTAAATAACTTATAGATATTAATGTGTATGGTATGTACGTAAAATTACATATTTGTGTTAGTCAAGATGTTGCAGAATTTTGTCTCATTCGATGCAGGCGTTTAGTAAAACGATAAATGTTGTAAATAATCAAATAGAAGCGTGCCAATGGCCGTGTCGTCCGCCAACGCAACATCTAATATTTTGATATGGTTTTGAGCAATTCTACTTCTAACGTAGTCCGTGTTACAATGTTACAAAGTTAGACTGTTGTTGTAAATTAGATACATAATGCTGGGTTAAGTTTAATTTTATTCTGTAGATTCGTACTTCGTTCGAACCTTAACTTGCGAGTAGTTGTTTGCATGTAAAGATGTTTGCTGGACGACGAGATTCTCTTCCTCTGTCACACATCACATAACTTCTCATTGCATCACTTTTACAAAAGTTTTTTATAAAAGTGATATTTCGATTTTTCGTTAAAATATCTATACCTTTCTATGCATTTTCAAAAGAGTACCTAGTCAAACGAAATTAAATAATAATTCTTCGTTTTTTTATAATTTTCACAAAGGGCTTTCGCATTGGGCTTTGGTCTAGATTTAGACATTGTCGCGTATACGCTACGTCTGTCACCGTCATGTCCGGTAAGTACTAAAAATATTAGCACAGCATAGCATAGGCATAATAACCCTAAAAGTTCCTACTGTTGGGACGCAGGCCTCTTCCCTGATTGGGTTATCCACAACAATAGTCATGACGACAGTATCAAAAAATTGCAAATCTATTTAGTCCGTCAGTTAGAGTATTGTAAATTAATGGACACGTATTTTTTGCTTTTGTTAATCAATGAATATTGACAAAAGATAAAACGCATCAAAACTCAGGAGTGAGGACTCGTGACGTCAGAACTAGCTAAAAATTATACCTAGGCGTATTGAAAATTTTAAAAGCGTCATATCTTCGTCAATTTTGGTTTACGTAACAAAAGAAAAAACACGGGTCAAATATTTTTTGATAATCTAACTGACGGACAATTTTTTTTTTTTGTCGTCTCGCCTATTATTTTGTTTTTAGTTACAAATCTAAAGCTAACAGTGTTTTCCTATTGGAATCAATTTAGTTAATGATTTCATCGAAACTATCCGCTTTTGCCCGCGTCCACGCCTACGCTGTACAAACGGCCGGTGCGAACATAATCGAAGCCAGTCTACTAATAATTGCTACAGTAAAAAAGCTGTCATAATGCCATGATGATGTCACAAAACCACCCTTGACCATGATGCAGACTGAGCTAGCATAAAACTCAATTCTATTAATAGATCTGTCCTACATTTAATTAGATAATTAGATTATTATCTGGCTATCTCCTGCATAATATCATAATTTAAATGTTTTAATTACCGACCATCTTAAATGCATCTTAGTAACAGGATGCGGAATACTGTTAATAAAAACCAATTTCCGTTAAAACCAGAAATAATGTTTTATTGATAACAGTTACATTTCGGTCAGCCTTGGTGATTATAATGTTTAATCTATTTATTGGCATAGCACGACGCTAATAACTATTCTTAATAACTTTTCAACACCTTTGTGTCTGGCAAATCGGCTTACATACGCTCTGCTGTCAGTTCTTGAATATGAAATATGAATTATGTATATACCTATAAAAGAAGAATAGTACATAGTATGGACTTAATGACCTTGTTTCATGCATAATGATTCATCGTTACATGAATATCTGCTAACCAATTGAAAACAACGCTCAAACACCTGTGTAATTTAAATGATGATAATCCTGTATTATGAAAATATTGATAAATAGACAGTGATTTAACGGCAACATGTTAAGCTGATTTCAGTCCACATACATTACAAACACCTAACAAAGACAGACTAGGCAGTTAGACACGTGGACACGATCCGATAAATCACCACAGTTTTCAGCATGGGTAGGTGCCGTTACAGTATAAAAAATAAAACAAAACGAAGTTTCGTTAATAACTGTAAAAGTAGGCAACACAAAATTGATGTTTGTGATGCAGCGGGTGGAGCAGACACGTCCGACTAAAACAAGTTCCGCCGATTCGTTCTTGTAATATCGGTGTAATTTATTTAATGTTAGAAATAGACCTCGCCAGCGCCACAAAGAATATTGGCTTTCACAACGGAACCTGGCAAATTTATGTGCCGCGAGATTTTGCCAACAGTGAGCTCGCAACGGATCACGAGAACAAAGCATTACTACAATCTGCCCTCAGCTCTGTCTCGCCTTGTTTATAACGCGTTAACAACACGACGGACGATCTTAGCTGTCTTACCGCTGCGCTCCTACTATTAATTAGGTACTTATCTCTCACGTATTTGTCATAAAGTCACAATCAGTCAGACTGTCGAGCTCGCAGAAGCAATGCTAAGGCAGGAATATGATTGAACTTGTTACGCAAGCTCCTATTACAATTAACAGAACTATAAAGTGAACTAGTAAAATTAACCGTTCTGTTTTATAATATGTCTGTGTTTCGGAAATGAAAAAGCTCGTTACAGAAGATTTATCGAACAAAAACTAGACCTGCAACTACTGTAGATGCACCACGTACCTAGGAAATAATTATTTCGACTTGATGGGAATTTTAAAGTATGCAAGAGCTATGTAATTTTTAACGGTTCTACGTTATGAACCGTAAACCATGTTTCATTACTGAAGTCTAATATGGAACAAGGAAGGAATACTGTTTCAAGCTTTCACGGTTCATAACTATACTAAAAATGTCACTTACGGGATATCTTCCGTGATTATTAATTGTTTTTGACGTTAACCCGCGATCATGGCGCTTGCAACAGCGTCGAAATATCGGGAGCTCAAAAACAATTAATAATCACGGAAGATATCCCGTAAGTGACATTTTAAGTAAGGAAGGAATAGGTAACTACCTATATAAGCTCATTTACTTTGTTGTCATCAAAAACATCTGGATTCTAGCAAATTATTAATTAAAGAACATAACAAACGGCAAGTTGAAACTTAAAACGATGACGAGAACATAAACAGTTTCTAGTTAAGCTGTTAAATCCACCTGTAACTACATCGTAAGATCTGAAAATGATTTTCCGAATGCACAATGTATAATTTTTGCCAGTAAAATAGTCGGCCAAAGGTGCTTAGAATTACCCAGGGATCTATTATGGTGAACTAGTAATTTCGCTGCCTAGTAGCACGTTTCCCTAGTATCGCCTTAAGCCAATTCCGTTACTAGGAATTATGAGTGGTCGATGTTTTACACCTGCCCATAGAAACCGTTCTCGTAATTACGCTAATTGTTCCACTGTATATATGTTACTTATACGTATATATAAAAATATTAGGCTTGGAATCGACTTAACGTCCCCTGCGTTTTTATCCAACAATAGTTGAACAATTAATTACGCGTTAATACATTTTTTCAAACACGTTCGCTCGACTATTATACAATTTTTTGTAGCTTAACAACTTTGTTGCATTCAAAGTTAAAAAAACTTTTGTTGTGCGCTAACTGGAAATTGTAATACGGTAATATTCCGACATTTGTATGTATATAGGTATTCTATATAATTATCGTCTAACAGACATTAATACTATATGAAGGTAGGTGTCTGGTGACGCAGTGTATAATCGTATCCGCTTAACAGATAGTTCCACAAAATTTTAAAAAATTATACAATAAGTATAATAACTTCGATAGTAATTACGATCTTCATCTTTAAATAGCATCGTTATCGCGTGCCCAGTGGTCTAACTGGTTTCTTAACACCGGCAAGATGCTGTCAGCCAGTAGTAACTAATTGACGACAGACGAGGCGTTACAATTATTGTGTGTCAAGTTGGTAATTGGCATGATCGTGGAGCGATCTTGACCTAAGTCACAAGGCGGGCGGGTGCGATGCGTCCCTGCGCCTGCGCCGCGCAACGTGAGCCGCCCGCCGCGCATGCGCGTTTTATCGCGTGCCGCCGAGTAACGATTGCAGCAGCTGATCCTCGCTATTGTGGTTTAATTAAACTCAATAGTGCAGTTTTGCAAATATTAGATATTTATAAGGATAGCTTATATTTACTGAAAAAAAAAAGAAAGACCAATGTATATAGACCAAGAAAAATTGCGGCATTTGTGTTTATTTATTGGGTGGACTAAGTGGCCCTAATATTTCTCGTTTCGCATGGATTAAACTAGTCGGTTTCAGATAGTACGTGGGCATTAAGATAATCATGTTGAGGTGAGTGCACGGCGGGCGTCTGTATGGACTGGCGGTGGCGGCGTGGGGTGCTCGGGGGCAGGCGACGACGGTGCTCTGTCTAATTAAGCGCGGCTCGGGCTAATTTGACGCGTGAGCGCCCTACGCCCGCGCCGCCTAATGAATGGTATCGCACACGTTCATCGTACCACGTCGCTTGACTCGTGCACTGCGCCCGCGCACACGGAAATCTAACCACTGACCGCTGATAAAAGAAATGATTGCGAAATTAAAGAGATCGACCAACGTGCTGTTAAGTTCGATGTGCACCCACGTTATGCACTTACAGGGAAGTATGACACAGCTACATGTTAGAATAGACCATTTTGTATGCAGCCGACTCCGGAAAACTCAGACTAATGCTTATTCAGAGTGCTTGCATCAGTCCGTAATGTTGATTATAGACATCGGTAGAAGCTTTGTGAGTGCAGTTTCTAACGCACTGATGCAGTTGTGCACGCACAAATCATTCTGCAAATTACATAATTGATATGTCGGTACCTATGACACAGGCACCTACGGGTAGATACACGCTAATGGCATTCGTTAGTGAATAACATTAATATATAGTTAGATTGTAAAACAGATACTGACTTTACGATAAGATCTACGATTAGTGACCAACAGAATGGCAACTAGTGGGGAACTAAGACATATGAAAAGCTCCACTTACTTAGTAGCTTTGAAAGAATGTAAGTGTACAGCCAACATGCTAATTGGGAAACTATACTTATTTTAAAAGAACAAATAGTGAGTTCTGTGTCTAACGACTTTCCCGTTACTGGAACTCATGAACAATCGTACACTTATTGAGTAAATAAATTCTAGTCATAAAAGTTGTAAGCACGAGTATGTGTGGTTATTACACCTTTCAACTTTGTCAGTTTCAAATTAAGTGTTTTAGTTGCAATTATTAACGTAGCTCGTATTCAATAAATTACTGTTTTGTAGATACTATTAACGGTAAAAACTGCCTAATTAACTTGGAAATTTCAAAAAAGAGAACAAAGGACTATCTGTGGTTGTAATAAACGCCTGCACAGGCTCCCCGACTCAATGCGATGCTATCTTTCTCACCGGCTCCTCCCTAGTTTTAATTAATCATTATTTCCATGTCTTCAGTTGTAATTATTTTTCTTCAAATTTGTGGTCTTCAGTTGTCTTCAACTACTATGCATTGACGAGAAATAATTTGACGACATTTTTTTTGTGTCAAAGTTAGTTGATGTTTTAACTTGTACCTAGGATGTTGTCATTATAATCTTTACAATAGAGATAATGAGAAAACAGAGGGTCCATTATTATTTCAATAGAAACGTTTTTCCTGTAATTATTTTTAACCTTAAGGTTAAAAAAAGCACACCCCAATACCAGTATTGGGGTGTGTTCGTTGATAAAGAACTGAAAAAAATACTTAAAATAACGAAATACCAGCGTTTTTTTTATTTTTAAACGTTTCCATTGTCTTAAAAATAAGTATTGTTAAAAAGTACACTGATCACGTTTATCCATAACAAAAAATGTTAATAGTATTGTGGATGTCATGAGAAAGAATAATAGACAAGTATTAATGACTCGGAAATTTTCCACAATGTTAAGAATAAGAGAATATAGTCGAACACCTTGCACTCAAATATTTAAATGAATGCATTTCTATATGATGCTGAGTTTAAACAGCTTGTAGCAAAACTTTATTTATTTATCCATTACTACCCGTCGCTGACTATATTACCAATTTATCATTTATTTCATCAGTTGATTATATTTTAATCAAATTAACATTGCGAAATGCATCATTGAAAGTTTCTTAACTCTTTCGTCATCTGGTTTAAAATGATAAAAGTTGTATTAATGAGTAGATAATTCCTAAAGTAAAAAGTGTAGAGATAATTACTAAATGATCAACGGTTTAATTAACGCGTTTGCAGTTAGTCAAGACGTTATATTTTATGTTTCACGTTTCAATTATTTAAAACGTTAAAATACAAAAAAATGGTTATGTTAAAATACTCGTTGTTAAACAAAAACAAATAAAATATAAAAACTTGTAGGTATGCGACCCAGCAGTCGTTCAGCGTCGATGTGCTAACGAATGCCGATCTCTTAGTCTAGCATCGACTTAGTCAGCAGGTATTGAAGTCTGAAGGTTTCAATCAATAGGTACAGTCGTGGTCTTTTCCGCCTGATCAGTTAATTTTTTTTTCGCTTAAATCATGCGGAGGCGCCGATCCACTCCACCTTAAACTTTAGGCCTATTAGGAAAGCGTCAACTTTGGCGCGCAAAATAAGAATAACTCTCGTTTGGCATGTGTCGCCGATCGGTATTTTTTAAATTAATTATTTATTATAAAGTCAACGGGGCGGGGATAGAGAGCGTTTCTATGTTTTAAGTGCAAGCAAAAATTAGCTTAGTGGTGATCAGGCGGGAGTGTCCTCGATAGTACCTACATATGTATATACCTACCTACTGATCGAGTTTAGCCTGTGCTCAAAACTTTTTGTTTGGTATTCACGAATTATATATCGGTCTCAGAGGCAGCCTGTTATCTTTGTTCAAATAATAACTTACAAAAATTGCATGTTGCAGATATTGGATGACCTTGTGCGTCTCGTTTTTACTTCAGTCCTGTTACATCGTGCACTGGTTTTGTTTTATTTTTTATATCACTTATGTAAATTTAGTCCTACCGGATCTTAGAACAGTGAGCTTAATATTTGTTTTCGGTGAAGGAGCGAATGCGAGATGTCGTCACTGGCCCGTGGTCACAACAGATGCGTCTGGGCAACAGTCACTTGCAGCAGCACTGCATCTGGTTTACTCGTGACCGATATATTTATCTCACAGGTCCTTATCTCACAATTTGTCACAATACTGACAACGTTTTCGGCTAAATGCCGTCAAAGAATAAGGTTGCAATCGTGAGTAGGTACAGTCGGTTTATTTCTTCATTATCATAATTGCAGTGCGGTGCGTATGACTTTTAATTTACCAATACTCATTCATCATTTTGTATAGGTTTATCATGTGTTTTCCTGTAGTCCTATAGCTACAACTAGTCTACCTGCCCCTATTTCTTCTCAAAAATCTACCATGTATACTCGTATACCAAGTGAATAAATAGTTAGCATTAAATGGACAATTGATACAAATGTCAACAGCATGAGGTGAGCCGATGCAGCTCGAGGCGTTGTTACCTGTTATATATGACAAAGTACTGCTTGTTTGTTTGCTAATTCACAAAATAACATAATGATATATTGCTTTGTGGTATAAAACCTGTACAGAAGGCTGTGTGTGTTTACATGGTCACACGACTATACGCGACACTGCGCTTGCACTATTTACATGGCTTGGAAATGGAGTTACTAAGTCTGAGCCTGGTCCTACGACCTGTTAATTACTTATTC
Source organism: Xestia rhomboidea (assembly GCA_963853795.1). Taxonomy (NCBI): domain Eukaryota; kingdom Metazoa; phylum Arthropoda; class Insecta; order Lepidoptera; family Noctuidae; genus Xestia; species Xestia rhomboidea. Next base: position 12,435,597 of record OY970764.1, read on the forward strand.
ATTACTCAACATTATAATTTATTTTAACAAGAAACATTATATCCATTCATTATATACATATGGCTTCAGGGAGCATGCCCCATCATCGATGGACGGGTAATAGAGCTTAGTCTACAGAACTCGCTTGGAATAGGATTAAACTAAGAACAGCCAACGTACAACGAGCTGTAAATCTGGTCGACTTAATTAAAATCGGCACCTACGGCCGTCGGAGTACGAGTGCGCGCCTCATTGTCCCAGTACGTCTTACATTACATGTTCTGTGGCGCGGCGGCGGCCAGTACGGCCACTCGGCACTCGCACAAACAACTCCGCGGCTAATTACTCCGCCGACGACTCACGACTCTCACCCTGTTAAAAAGCTTTAAGACTTTAAGCTGCGTCATTTGTTTGCGACCATAATGGACTGATAAGAGATAGGATTGCCGCTTTTGATATCTACGCTCACACCCGAAATCACATCGGACCCAAATATGTATAAAAAGCGAAATCTTTCCAAGTAACGTATTGCCCTGTTACGTGTTTACTGTGAGTGAATGACGCCTTTTACGCTAAAATAATTTATACAAATTTGAAAATTAATTACTTTAATTATTTAAACACATTTTATCAGAGCGGTATTCTCGGTTAATGGAGTGTAATTAAAATCAGTACTTTTACAGAAAGGACATTTTTTTTCTGTCACTTACGATTTTCTTGGCAGCAAAATGGACAAGACAAAACTATTCGATACGCAAGAAATTATGCATAATAATATGCGACACCATTTATGTAGACAATCAAGATACCTACCAAATATTTAATGAATTTACGGTTACTTAAGGGCGTGATATTGTGACATCCATTTAATTCTGAAACAGAATTATAATAATTTCACTTAATTACGGCATTTATTCCGCGGCGAGGCCGCGCGGACGCACTCTATCTTGCGCACGAGCATATCGCTTGTTATACTCGTACTTCGCTGTTTATATCAACGACAATGAACTTAAAAGAAAATAAAAGCTTTTCCGTGTTATATTTTTTCGCAAAGTATAGTTTAATCAGTCTTAAGATAAAAGCGTTAAGCGCACTCGGCGCTCAAGACATAATAATGTGAATGGTCGGTGTCGTATTATTATCCCATTTATATGAAATCAATAAACTTTAAGCAGACAAAAGACCTCATATAAAATGTTTTAAGAGGCTCAATAACCGAATTATTCGATTGTTTTATTAGACAAGTGATCATAAAGTGTAATGTTTTAGTGTGGGACAGCGCGAGGCGCTCCCCGCCTCAGTGCCGTGTGGCCGAGCTTCTCGTAACAAGTGATTTTTGTGTTCGAACACTTGTAAGATAATAAACAGCTGATTTTATTGTTGTGTTATGACGAGAGGGAAAGGGAAAGGGAGGATATCGCAAACTAGCGAGGTGAGGATGTAAGGGTTCTTACAGACGAGCGGAACGTTGCCAACTGCAGATAAACTGCAGCCGTCGCCACCCTTCGACGCTTGCAGTTGTGGCGTCGGCGGCAGCCGCCGATGCGTTGACGGCAGCCGTCGTCGGGTGACTACGGCTGCAGTTTATCTGCCGTTGACAACGTGCCGCTTGTCTGTAAGAACCCAAAGAAGCATATTATGCTTGAAATAAGATACGCGTGCAAGTTTTCATTACACCATCACAGTCTTTCTAGGAATACATTCAGATAATGAGGGTGATGATTAACTTCTAGTGTTATATACATAAACACAGTTTATTATCTCTTACCCGCTAATCTGGAAATAAAAAAACAGAATGTAGAGCAGCTGCTAATCATGCCACGAACGTAAAAGTCAACAGAAGAACAGCGAATTACGACGTGTTTGACGTGTTTAATATAATTCTATAACCTGACAACCTGTCACTACATTGTGCGGATTTAGGTAACACTTTCTGACTGAACTTATTAAAGTTCGACGAGGTTTCTAGAAACGCCTTGGCACTAATTTAAGCGCTAAGTAGTTGTAGAGAAATAAACATAAGTATATTCTATAATTCAACAATTAAAAGTATCCAAAAAACAGTGTCAATGACACCTCTACACACACAGCTACATGTCATAAGATCTATTACCCCCAGAAGCTGTACCATCACTTTATATTATCGCGTCAGCAATCTCATTTCGGAAGCTCACGGAGATTACATCGCCCAATATCGAAGTTATTATTAATTTATTTTTCTTGCCGATAGTCATCGAAGTAATCCGGAGTGAATCAATGACGATTCCCACGTTACCAATATAACTGTGCCATACATCCACAGATAAGAAATTGAATAGAAAATTAAATGTAACATTCAATGAGACCGTATCTCGAAAACATTATGTGTTACAACTAATAGGAAGACTAATGCCCGTGTGCTACTAAGTTATATTGGGTTCTGATCCTTTAGGGTTCTGTAAAATATCTAAAGGGTGTAAATAGACCCTTAACGAAGCCGAAAGGCACTTGTTCTCCCCGTCATTGCGATAATTTTTTTTCTGGATACCTGGGAATCTACTAATTACGGAGATATTGGAGGTCCAAGTTCCAACTTTTTCACAAGTTTTTTTTCAAATAATAGTTTTTAAGGTCATAAGTTTACTTTAAGTACCTTCAGAACCCGTTTACTATTAAACGCGTCCATCAGCACAATGTTTTGAGTGCGCTACATTGAGTTTTACCGTAAAACGTGTTTTTTCATCCCAAAAAAAAGTCGTTTCCCAGCAATCATTTTTGCGTAGAGTTACTTAGTTTGATGTACAGAATGCTTGGTTGACGGCTTCGTGAAGGGACATCCTGTATTAAGTTAGCATACATGTACATCCTCGTGTGTATTTGCATAATGTCCCCGCCGTATTGCAACACAAGCAGATTTTAGAATACATTTGAAACGGAATGTGACGAAAATTAGCCAGTTAGATTTGACAGAATTGAAATTTATAATATACTGACTAAACTCATATTAACAAAACGAAAGAAAATAACTATTTTGAAACAAGTTAGTTTAATTTTCATCTTCGTGTTATTTTGCAAGTTTAAATGTTTCTTACCAACTGATATGCAATATGTGGTAGGCCTTGATGTAATAGTATAGATACGAGTAATGGATCTCAATTAGCAGTTGAGCTACCTATTCATTAGATCGTTTGTTAGCTGAAATCATACACGTACGGTTATCTACGAATGGGTTTCATAATTACAGTTACAATAAATCTCTAACAGTGGAATCACCGATACCTTTGTGCGCCCGCGGCTATCAAACACATAATACTTACTAAAACCTCTCAGTCATCGGTTATAATTTATAGACTCGTACTTCCTATTTACCTCGATATTTTTGATGCCCCAAATGCACTGTTCCGTCATGTGATAAAAATACCAAGTGTATGATTGAATAATTTCCAAAAAACAGCATGCTGCATACACATCGACGACCCGAATGGCGCAGCGGTAGTGAGGCTGCCTTACGTTCTTAGGGTCCCGGGTTCAAATCCCGGTAGGAGCAATTGTTTGTGTGATGAGCATGAACATTTGCTTCCGAGTCATGGATGTTAATATGTATAATAAGTATGTATTTACAAACTAAAAGTATCTGTGTAGTATATCAACTATCTGGTGTCCACGACACAAGCCTCGTTGCTTAGTGTGGCACTAGATGGCGCTGTGTGTAATGTCCAACGATATTTATTCGTTTAGTATTTATTTATTACATTTGTTATCCTGAAATATGAAGAGCACATACATGACTGATTTTAATAAGTTTTATTGCACGTATTATTAAAGCTCCATCATAAAGGCCATACATTATGGTTCCCAGCAGGAACACATGTAGCTCGGTAGAAACGCGTCGCAGTATTTCGACTGCTGTACATTTTTCAGCTGCCCGCTGCACATTCTTTTCACCGAAAAAGTAATGGAGTCGGGGTAAAATGTGAATCATGCTCACTGTCGACAACCAACTTATTCGTCGGGTAACTTAATACGCCCGTCTTCCGTATACACTCATACACACGTATGTACTTATACGTAATAAAGTGGATTTTTTATTTGCATAAGTGTACTTTGTCGAACAGACACTTATTTACACAATAAAACTGTAACGAAGCTGTGATATTTATATTCGAATAAAGTTTTGAATATATAACCTAAAGAACATAAAAGACACTTCACTTTCCTTGTGTTCATAGAGTTTCAGTTATATGCACTGTGCCTTTAACTGAAAACCTCACACATTTTGATTGGCGGTCTGCCTGAACTGCCATCGTTCTTTTGCTAGACAAAGACAGTCGTCTGCGATTTAAGGAAAATGTCTTAAAGGGAATAAAAGTTTGTATGGAAGTTCGAATTTCAGGATCAAAGGTATACTAATATGCTAAGATATATGAAAACTTTTCTCAGAATTTATATCTTTTAACCTTGAATACTGCTCACAATTGAAATGAAGTAAAAACATAACTAAAACAACTTTTTTGATTTACGAACATGTCTAAGGAAATAAGCTCTGATAAAAGCTTTGTTGTATTTTATTCGCTCTAACACACTCGTCAACGAATAACAGACAACAATTAAATTTAAGTCATGTCGTACAATCGAATTGTATAATCGAACATGGCAGAGAACATGTTACAAGGCCAGGTCGACGTCGCATCGTGTAACGAGCACGGATCTGCACTCACCTGCGAATCCTTGACCCATCCAGAAGAGGCTACTCAAACAGAATGCACCTCGGTCCTGTCGCCGTACCTAGATAAATAGGTATTTAAAATACCACTCGGCGTGGGAACCGTGACGGGCGCCCGAACCGCGATAACCCTGCGCCTGCGCCGCGCCGCTCGCCGCCGTAGCCGCGCCGAAACGCGCCCGCGCACATGAAAACAACGTGAATCAAACAATGAACACAGATATCGAAAGCCATTTGGTTGCTTAATTTCGTAACGAGGTACCTCTATCTGTATTTTTTATCTACGCTTTTATTTTCAATAACTGTAATAGAAATAAAGTCTAAAGTACTGTAGGATGTACAGCACGAGCGTGCAGACAATGCAAAGTGAACTCTGCGTGGAAGGCCGAAGGGCATTCGGCGTGTGCGATTAGAACGGAGCGCATAGAGTGAGACTGCACGCTGCGAGATGTCATCTGGACCCCCGCTGCGCCGCGCGAACAATATTGTCTCTGCTATAAACGCGTTGTGAATTTTAAAATCAATTCATATTCACTGCAGCGAATTGTTATATACTGATATGAAATAAAACCTTGCATATATTTGAATAATGTGTGTGTTTAAAATCCATTAAATAACGTGTTATGCCCAAATAAGAGGCGATTATCCAACAAGCTCGTTAAATAAAATAATATATTAGACTGGTTCAACTTTGGTTTGCCTTTGGATATTATAATTTTAAACAACACACCAAGATTACTTTAAATGCGATTTAAATTGGATTTTTAGCAAAAATTATGTAAATCCGTACCGCATTCTATGTACGTGCAACATATGCTTTGGATAAACAAACCATGGAATACATAAAAACGAACATATCAGCAAAATAAAATATTAATAAATTCCTAAGCAAATCTACATAGTTTCGACACCGCGTGACAACTTGAAAATTGACGCTTGTACAGTAATATAAACATGTCAAAATATGTATTATAATAATATTATTGGATAATGCACCATCTCGCATGAATACCGCTCATCTGAATTATGTGACTGATATTAGTGCCAAAACTGGTATTATAAACCTACTGAATAGGATAGGATTTAATTTTATTGTATAAAAGACTGACTTAAAAGTATTACTAAATAATTGTACACCATCTGTCTCAGTTGGCAGATTGAAAACAAGAGGCAAGTTGAGGAAAGAAAAAACTTTTTAGCAAAAAATAAAACCGAAAAGTTTGTGAATTCTTTCCATTTTTAGGGAACTCTTCAATATAATAGAAAGCAAATTGGCGTGATGTTACGTCATGATGTTGTATAAACAATAAACATTCAAGCGATTGCAGCAATCACGACCAATTTTCGAATTTGCAAAAGTTCCCTTCTCCGAAAATCAGGATAAGATCGTCACCAAACTTAAACGGGACCACCGCGAAATAATATTCTTCCAAAAAAAAAACAACCATCAAAATCGGTTCACAATTGGCGAAGATATCGCTGAACATACATACAAAAAAAAACAGACGAATTGATAACCTCCTCCTTTTGGAAATCGGTTAAAAAGCACCTTTGCTTTTTTGGTTTCAAAAGATTTCCATTTCTGAAAAGTTGGGCTTTGGAAAGTTGAACGCTGCTACTGAATTGCAATAATAGTCCTAAATGACTTAAGATGATCCACAAATATTTTCCATTTTTCATTTGAATGACTAACATTTGGATTTTCATAACAAAATTGTGTATTTAGAACTGGCCATATTTGGTGTTAAATACTTACACAAAAAGTAGTAGGAATATATATTTCAATAGTGCACTAGCTGTAAGTACACAAAATAAGATATTTATCTTGATTAGATGCATAATAAACAGACTAACCTACCAGATAGAGTTATAAAAATAAATACTGGTTTACACTTGAAAGTGCGAAACAGGTTATCTATGCGAGCAATTACCATTTAACAACAACGTGATTTAACGCAAATGGCTATCGACGCTAAATTTGCGCTTTATTGTTTTCCTACTAGCAAATTGCAACCAACAAATTGTGAGTATGAGGCAACAAACAAAACATCCTCTTTGATGTGTGTATGTGTGTCAACAAGATACCGGTATCGAGTAACTTTGTGCCGCGGGGAAATAGGAAAATTGACTCCGAATAGACTTGTTAGCATACCTACTAATTTCTGTGCGGTTACTTTGTATATAAGCACCTTTATAACGACTTAGTTAGGTACTGACGTAGCAACTAAGATATTATAAATCATTATTATAATTGCCATCTTTCACTCATAGCCCTTTATGTTGCAAAAGCATTACAACAGCAATAAACTCTCATTATCCTTGATTTCGAAACTTATCAGGCTAAGTTCGTGAAACGTGGACGCAAGAACTCGCAAAAAGGTGTTGTCTCAAAAATAGTTTAAATCTTTGTATCTCAAATAAAGTTATAATCAATGACTATGTAGATATTATTGTGTACCTAAACAGGTCAGACTAGGATTAACGGGACGAAGTGAAAGATGCAACATAAAGATATGGCACCATCATATCATAAAGCAACTCATAAACGTTTTTAATGCGTTCCGACGATTGTTATCTACGATTTTTATGGCATTGCAAATGGATTTTTGAAAGTAATATCTGTATTAAAAGCTCAACTAAACTGTACCATTAATCAACCAGCACAATAGAAAATATAGGGTCTTTCACCACCTCGTTTTGGAAGATAACGCCTACTGATAAATTTTCATATAATTTTGTTGAACAGACTCTATATTATGTCCGCCTTATTTTCTATGTAACGATCGAAACACGATTGCTTACAATGTTAGCGTTGTTATCATAATTATCTACTTTTAAATTCGCGGCATCTTTTATCCAACCATTAATAAGATTAGGAATGTACAATAATCATAAACTAAAGGACCACATTCAACAAATATTTTAGATTAACGGATAATTTCAAACAGTAATAACAACTACATATAGCTTTTTAACGTAGTTTTAAAAATATGCAACTATGAATTCGGGCATAAAAATACCCAGATCCCACGATCGCTCGTCTCAATTTATAGATATCGCAGAATCGAAAGGCGCTTCGTATTTTGCATAACGCTTATAAGTTGTAGCACAATAGCCCGTGGCTTACAAGTTACAACTAATGCTTGTCGGCGATGGACCACGCTCGCGCTGACTCAAGGGACGCTCACACAGAGCTCACACACCTCGCAGACATCCCTGCCACCACAACAAATAAATACTACTGCTCATGTCGCTACGAAATGATAATAATGCCCGAAAATTTATATTTTAACATTAATGTCTTAACGTGTGCAAAACCAACTGATTAATTGGAGATATTAATTTCCTACCTCAATATATGCAATGCTAGTATGCAATTGCTGTAGGTTAATATACCAACATTGGACATTTATTTATCACTAAAGAAATACATTATCGAAATTACCTACTTATTATGTAAATATGTAATGTTTTTATTACATAGGAACTAAACATTAAGTCTTAGTTATATGACCGCAATGCCTCTTACAAAAAACGTAATGACCGATATGGAACTTTAAAAAAGTATTCGAAAAACACATAAATCTTATTGTTGTTCGATTGGTTTAACTTCCTGTACCGACCAGTATCGGTGAGCTCGCCACTTCCAAATAGGTGTTCTGATATTCTTTTTCTTCGTGAATAAAAATGGAGCAAAAACACAAGTCGTTTTTTTTTGTACCTGGCGACCTTGCAGCTGAGTGGCTTACTGATTGTGATACACAGTTACTAAAAAACGAAGAGTGTGATAAATCGTAGCTATTAAAACGATGATCTCCGGAGCGAGATTGTGAAGGCGCCGCCGCCAAGCCGCGCCGCACCGCGCACTCGGGTGGACCACATGCTTGCGTTTGTTTTGCAGTTATTGGGCGATTGTGCTCAAAAACTACTTTTTGTGACTACTTTAAATTCGTACGGATAGTCAGAAACCACTTTTAGCGGCTCCGACGTTATACTTCACTTGAGGTCTAGAAGCGGCCTAAAAACCATAAATAATTACTATACGTGCACTTCCTAGACATGTGTGGTAGCCTGGTAGCTCGTCTATCAATCAAAAGTCCTCTTTAAGCCTTTTGAGGATTCACTTTTACTTTTATTCAATAACACACCTATTGAATATTTATGAGAGAGCTGCGGTTAATAACGTCATTCGTTATTGGATGTTTCGACATTATTATTTTGTTCATCAAGTGTCTGTCAGAATCAGCGTGCGGTGAACCATCGCGACCACTTACTCAGGTTTGGATGGACATGTTCGCCTTGCTCTCATCACGCGACACCATGTTCATAAAATTATTGAACCAACATTCAACATCCGTCAGTAGTTTCTCCACATGCAGTAGATATTTATTTAATCTCAATACAGCGGGACTATTCGAAAGAGATACCGTGGCCCCGGAACACAAAGGGCGAGGAAGGAACATGGATGGGTTTTAGTCAGTAAAAGTCTGACACTCCCTCCTGCTCCGCCCAGAGCGGGAGAAGTCATTTGAAGATTTCCCATCCGAAAAAAAAAAAAAAAAAAAAGGTTAAGCCGTGCTTGCCTAGGTTGGTCTGTGGATGGATAACCACCCTTTACATACCGAGTTTCGCCCCTAAGAAAGCACGTTAAGCAGTTGGTCCCGGCTGTCATTTGTAGATCTTTGACAGTCGTTACAGGTAGTCAGTGGCCCAAAAAGTCTGACAACCAATCTCACTAAGGGGTACCGTATTACCCAGTCCTAACTGGGTTGTGGAGGTCAGATAGGCAGTCGTTCCATGTAAAATACTGGTATTCCGCCGCATCCGGTTAGACTGGACGCCGACCCCAACATAGTTGGGAAAAGGCTAGGCAGATGATGATGATGAAATCAGTCTCAAACATTTTTTTGCAAAGGGTGACGTAAACATAATATATAGTATTATTAGAAAACAAAGTAGCGTGTAAGCACAAAAATAAACTTCCTGTTTAAAATGGATTCGTCTACTACACAAATAGAATTCTAATGTTTATACGGTCATCAAAATACAATGAAACAAGACACAAATAATAGAATGAAGATAAGTGTAGGTAGTATTTAATAATTTGTGTGAACCGAAAGCGTGTTACGTCAGTAGAACAAGAAAGCTGGTAGCGTTTATAATTCTTGTTGATTACCGTCAGTCAATCATCTATAGTTAAACAATCAACAAAGATGTACAACTTTCTTTTTTAAAAATAATGTACATGATTTTTCATCGGTAGTGTCTTTAACTGATTAAAAATTTTGCAAGGTGTCAACGTCCCATTGTCGTACCGTGTCGACCGTAAACCGTTAGCTCCGTAAGGCATGTATGTTCTTCTAAGAAAATTTTTAATAGCTGATCATATAGTTATGAGATTTCCAAAGAATTAAATTAACTTTGGTATGCTGTCATTGCCTACGTGCCTAGGAACTCGTCATCTGAGCTTGCAAAGTTTTCCTCGAGGAAAGATAACCTCAATAACATACACTAAGATTAAAATCTTAAAACCAAAACCACAGACAAAATTAAAAGCACATTTTCGATTAAAAACGACGCAATTATGTAAGTGATTTAATTAATTACAAGTGGCTAGTCCATCGCTTACAGGCTCTGTAATTTTACTTAATTATCTCGCACAATTGCAAGGCTTAAAATTATCTTGCGAATCATATTCTCAGATTTCGGACTTATAATTTTAATACCAATTACCTTCCAATAAAATCATAATAAGAAGTGAACGAAAATCGGAGTGTCATTGAGGCTTTCTCCTCATTTCCTGAAAGAGTATGAATGATCGATGAATAAGCTGTTTATTTCGGCTATTGTCAATGATCTGCAGTTTTGTATGCGCGAGCGCCAAATACGAAACGGACAATATAGCCGTCATCGAGTTTATTATGATTGTATCTAGTTAATTAGCTAATAGCAACACGTGATAAATAGATTAAATGGGTATTGATTTACAAAAACTAGTCGTGGTTTTTACATTTAACTTTACAATTGTGTCAATTACTAGTAAGTACACCTAAGGTTTCATTAAGAAAACAGATTATGAGTATCCTCAGCCGTTTGTTATGGTAGCCTCATTGTGGCGTGGCTAGAGAGACGTAAACGCCCACTGAGCCGTAGCTTCCCACTCACAATTACTTCTGTAATTTCAACAGGGGCAATTTCACCAGCTGTTTAACAATAACAATAATATCTGTTTAACAGGACAAATCGTAAACTTGTGAACCGGGAAACAGTAAGGTTTTTAAGTGAAAACGACGACGTTCAGAAACAAAAGGTTTAATCACAGAGATGAAAATTACCAAATTGCTTAGCAATTTATAATGTTGAATACAACTTAGCGGAGGGTTTATTGTTTCGCTTATAATCATTCTACATCATATGACCGCCTCGAATGGACGTAAGCGCGACTGTTGAGCGTGAGGTCTTTTTTTTTCGGATGGGAAATCATCAAATGACTCCTCACGACAGACTTTTACTGACTAAAACCCATCCATGTTCCTTCATCGCCCTTTGTGTTCCGGGGCCACGGTATCTCTTTCGAATAGTCCCCCAGCCCCGGCAGGCATCGGCCCTTGCCCCCTTCGAACGCGCACGAACGCGCCGTCGACACGGCCTGTCGTCATGCGACGGACGGACGGCGAGCTAGACCACAGCTCACCGTCCACAGGCCCGCGCCTACGGTGGCCGGGGGCCACCACGTAGCCCATGTGATGTGAGCATGAGGTCCTGGGTTGGATTCCCGGTCGGGCAAAGTGTTATTTGATTTTTCCAGCAAGAATTTCTCAGTAACAGCCACGGAGTCTGGATTTGCGCCCGGTTGATGGCATTAGGCTCGTCCCCAATTACATGGGAGTATGGAACTTAAAACATTACTGACGAAATATGGGTGTACTATTAGGTACACTTCGCCAACCTAACCCCTCGGGGATTACAGGCGTGATGTTCTGTCATGTTATAATAATTCTTCTAGAATTTCAAGCAATTTTTTCTCGAAACAAAAATATTTGGTGCATTTTTATTTTGAAACAGGTCAATCTTTCCAGTTACAGCCCAAAACTATTATCATATTGCGGTTTAAATTCTAGATTATCTCGGTTTCCTTTGGGCACAAACTAACGAAGCACTATTTTAGAGACCAACAGACATAAAGAAAAACATCGTGAGTATACCTCGATCTAATGGTTTGGATTCACCAATAGGAGCAAGAGAGCAAGCTTGCTTATTGATGCTTTTTCTCTCTCTGTATGAGAAGCAGCCTTTGCCCTACAATTGATCAGTATCACTGATATCTTCAAACGAGATTTTGCAACTCTTCTTAAAGGTTCAAATGATAAAAAAAAAAACAAAGTGATTCCATTTACGAATCTGCACAGCTTATTGTTACTTCATTCAATGAAATGGAATAGAATACATTGTTCTATTTTTCAGGCAGACTGTAATTTAATTCATAGAGTACATTCGTCGGTGCTATCCCGTAGTTCGTATTCGGCGAACGGTTCGATAGTGCACAATGGCTCGGCTAGAAAGTCGCTTATCAATTCAATTGTCTGGCCCCGCCCGCGCGCGTCACCGGCACATGCCTATCTCATTGTGCCGATAATTCGAAACGCCTATAATGTAATGTTGTGTAAAGACACTGTTACTACAAGGTTCCGTAGAGATCCGACATTTACTTTTCCGTTAAAATTTAATTTATTAAGTTTTCCCATGTTTGTGTTATCCAATAGGTTCTTTCAAGATGAGGTCTGTGTAAGTCGGTTGTTAACGTTGATGTTTTGGAGTTTATGTAAAGAAATCATGTCAAAAAAGTATAATGATTGGTGTGTTTTACCAATTTCCAAACATTTATATATATATTTATTTATATGTAAACATAATCGCGGAAGGTAAAAATGCAGAAAGAGGCAAAATTAAATGATCTGTAATTTATATGTCGACACATTACTCTTAACGGAGAAAATCGGATTGATTGATTACGCTATAGGTAATTGGGTACATTCATATTATGGTTAATAAAAGCTCAAAACAAGTGACTTTAAAACGAAGCGGAATCATTGTTTGTGGGTTTTTATTTGGTACCAAAACAATAATATTTCCTACTTCAATACAATGTTCTAGTGTTGCACCGTCTCGCTTCCTAAACCAAAAAACAATGCAAATACTAACATCCTGATAGTCATCGATAATTCAAGGTTGTATCAGAGAAGCCACTCGAAATTATGTCTGTATTGACAAGGTCAGGAAACACGAGGCCGCCACATAAATACTTATAACAAAAATCAAATAATTACCGTTTCAAATAAAGCTCGCGGTTACGGGCTACGAAGTGGAAGGTACTTATTGTGAAGTGACGTACTTACAACGATTGGGTGTACTGTCCACCGTGAGCGAGGAAATACAACGAAGCTTTACCGGAAGACGACGTACGTGATTCAAGGATGCGCTCAATTTAATATATTTATTCTTATACGAATGATATCTGCCTGTCAGCGTATTAGACCAAGTAAATTATATTTTATATCTATGGTAAGCATCATTTAGTTTTTCAACAAAGAACATTAAAAAGCCATTTTGTCGGTATGTATAATACCATAGAACGCAGAATGCGTTAATACCATAGAACATGAAACTACAAGTTTAGTGCGTTGATGTCTTTTGTACTGAACAATGAAATAAAGTATTACTTAAACTAAAATTTTGCAACTTCGCTGTATTATACAAATGATGATCATAAAACGTTAAGTTTTCATTGAAATCGATAAAATTAAATTGAGTTTCGTTGAGTCATGCCCTTGTCTAGGAGTCATTTCGTGCGAATGTGAATTAATGAGCTTGTTTTAAAATTGCTATGCAGCACACCCATGTTGATATCGGAACCTGTCCGCGAGCAGTCCGTTGCAGGAGTGACCGTTCTTTGTCCGAGTCGTCCTAGACAGCCGCCGCGCGCCGCATTCATGCATAGTAAATAATTACAGTGATCAGCGGCAGGTGGAGGCGCACGCGCGCGCATAGAAATAGAAAGGCACATTGCAGTAATTATTTAGTACAGTTATCCGTAATGGGCCGTTTTGCGAAAGCTGTTAAGTAAATAAGCAGCGTCCTGCGGTTCCTGCCGGGTGCGCGCGCGCCCGCCGCACGCCGCACGCCACATGCGCCGACGCCGCTCCACATTAATCGCAAATGCTTCATAATAAGAATTCCATACGTTAAGCGGCTCATTTATACTTAACTAGCCCACGTTCCATGGGCGTTCGTTTTATTTTAGTTTTTTGTTCCGTTAAAAAATACCTATAGCATTTTTATTACAGGCGATTAAAAATATGTTTTTATATCTAGCGGTGCATCATATTTTACTGTTATTAAATTCATGTTTTTCTTTTTACCTGGTTTTAACTCGTGTTTAAGAAAATAAGTAAAAAATGTAATTCGAATAAATATTACGGATCCTTCCGAATAATTTGTAGTGAGGGATTCGCGAAGTTCGTTGGGAGGAGCTGTGCGACAAGTATCAGTGCGACGCGGCACGTCTCAAGCTAGACCAAGAAGGATAGCGCAGGACGAGACAGCGAGGGGCAGCGCGGGTCGGCGCGGCCGCAGCGCTCCCGGGCGCGGTGCCGATCATTTATCATGTTTGTTTACTGCAGGTAACATAAAATATTCTTTTGTACGTATGTAGGGTTGTTCTAATAATTAACACTGTTTGAAACAACATTTTAAAACAAAACATACTTCAACCCGTTCTCGTTTAATAAAACGGAAACACACCTTCCAACTAATTCGTTTAGGAACTGACAAATTAAATTTCAATAACTTATGTTTATAGCACTATAAAACATCGTATATTATAGAAATCAAAACACATATTTCAATTTTAATATCTGGTCAGTTGATTGGAACTAACTTGTCGCATAGCGTAGCACAGCGTAGCTTGCCTACACAATTTAGTTTCTAATATAATAGAATAGGCTAACCTAAAAGCCCTGAAAATCTTACCTGAAAATAAGTAACATAGTTAAGATAAAAAAGACAATCATTTGTTTATGCAAAAGAGCACCGTTATAGTGCTCGAATCATTTCGCAAGTGAGCCGAACACGTGAGAGTTGAGCGTTTCATAATTACTATTGTTGTGATTTATTGGTGTTTCGAGATATTCCCCGATAACGAGACGAAGCCGACGCGGAAAGTAACTTTATACAAAATAGCGAACAATATGACGTGATATTTTTAATAGATAATGATGGTGATGGACGACAGCGCCCCGCCACGGCCGCGCGCGCACCGTGGGAACTATATTTCGGCTCTACCATCGCTACGTTTTGCAATCACTGGCTATACTCTACACAGATACTTTCTTATTGTAAACATCAACTATTTTGTACACAATCATTGTTAGGACGTAACTATTGAAAATTATACAATCGTATAATGATAATTTTTATTGCACCAAATATGGAAGTACACTTTTGTTATTAAGTCAGATACCTATTATGTACGGATAAAAAATGTTACAAATAGCAAACAAATCACAAAAAAAAATCCAAGGTTCGCGTAAATGATCTCTGCAGATATACGGAAACGAGGAAACCTGGTTGATTTAAAAAGATTAAGAAATCGATATCGTAGCTCGACAAGTGCACGTACTTTGATTATAATTGGCAGTATATTAACAAACAAAGTAGTGCCGGGGGCGGGGCGCCGACATGTTTATGTGACCCGAGGTTCAAGTGACCCGCCGAGTTGCCAAATTAACGAAAGCTCACGCAGGTCGAGACACTTTCTACTGGCCTGCATGCGTACCAACATTTTCATTATCGATCGCTTTCATAATTCAACTGACATTTTTGTTCCATTCAATTGCATCGCTGGAAAAAATGACTACAGGCGCATTTATTAAGAGTTTTAATCGTCTCTGAGGAACCCGTATTTTTATCTCGCGTTACAAAATACGGGCCGCACAGAGTACTGTAACGACCCAATATATTAAGAATAAATAATGTCTTCTGGGTACATTTAAATTATAATCTCGTACGTAATTGATTCATAGAAACACTTAGTGCTGAGTGTGTTTACTATTGCAAAATTTTATTTTTGGTATCCGACTACCTACTTTGATTTGCATTTTTCTGTAATGACATCAATGTCTTGACTTATACATATTTATTAGTATAATTTATTACCTCATTTATTTTAAATCATTGAAAGTCTGAGTGATTTAAATGTACGTTTATATAAAGCGGCTATTGTGTTTTCATTTCACTAAAGAATAATTGCTGGCAAGTAACTGGACCACGACTTTGTATTTTATTTTCAGTGATCAATTTCTACGCTTACGGCGTTCTGTGGTGATTTCCGTGACGTGGTGATTTATTAGTCAGCGGACCTGTCCTTAATGTAATACCTTAACAACCACCATTAAGATTTCAGCTTGGAGTTTTATTTACTTTGTTGAATCTCGTCGTTAATTATAACTGCGAGAGAACAAAAGGTAACTAAATATGTTGGCTCTTTAGTGTCTGTGGAAATACTCGAAGCTGGTTGATGAATTCAGACACGTTAAAGCAGTGTTTGTTTATACATTAGGAAATCTTAAAGCAATCTATCCGTAAAGGCATAAAGACCTATTGTTGCAAATTTATAGTACCAAGGCACGTAAAACATCAGATCGCATGAGATTTTATGATAACGGCATTTTAATCAAAGAATCAAAGCACGTAATTTCTCAGAAATCGACTAATCCTTCCTAGAGCTAGATGCATATGATTCAAGGTAATAATCTGCGAATTCCCCACAGCCTGCAGAGAATAGTTTCGGCTCCGACTGGTCCGAGGTGTCGCTTCCACCTCGCCAATATGGCCGTCTGAGCGTCAGCACAAAGCCGACCTCGCACGAAATCACTTTTAGTTTCTTTATTTGTCTCACCGCACCTACACGATATTATAAATAAAGACAACGTCTTTTTATTTCATTTGTGCAGTCTTATTAATGGGGAAATTTATGACCAACCTGACATTTATAATTGCCACCTTCCTATGATAATTCATTATTACTTGATCGTGACGGTGACATAATTCCTATAATAATGTTTGATAATAATAATATGTCTTGCAGTTCCGAAAGATGTCAACTATTTTATCGTTCAAATAAATAAGTAGTATATTAAGCGGATTAGATAGCTATCACCGTGTACTTAGCTGTCACAGGTGTAAGTAATGGCCTAAGTGAAACTCACTAAATATTTTATACATATATATTTTATTTATATATATAGGTATAACATAATCTACTAATACCTACACATCTTAAAGTTAAAATTGCACCCAATAA
Organism: Xestia rhomboidea; assembly: GCA_963853795.1. Classification (NCBI taxonomy): domain Eukaryota; kingdom Metazoa; phylum Arthropoda; class Insecta; order Lepidoptera; family Noctuidae; genus Xestia; species Xestia rhomboidea. The sequence goes on from OY970764.1 coordinate 12,452,639, forward strand.
ATGATAAAAAGCTTAGTAACCCCCTAAGCCCAAAAGTGTTACAAATATGCGGATGTTGTCTTAAAACACAACAAAAGCTCAGAACTATAAGATACCTGCATTTTATTATACAAGCGAGTAAAGTATTTCGACAACGTGCGAAAGAGCGAAGCATTCCAATAAAATTTAACGCACCTTTTAACTCGCGAATATCCACCCCATCAAAATGTTTCTGTGTTTTTTATGAAAAATGTTTGTTTACTCGCCATTACCGCGGCATGTACGGCGAGCTCATAATTACGATTATAGTGGTCACAAATACTAACGACAATGTTTCCTCGAAGGGAGAAAGTAGGAGGAGTATGAAGGAATAAATCATCGCAAGGTACAGAGATAAGGCCATCGATGAAATAGCGTCGATTGTGCGAACATGAGCCAACAGCATGTGACATGGTGGCAGCGTCGTACGTTGTGACGGAGCCAGCCTGCTGCGCTTACAATCACCTCCGTCATATGTTATGATGGTATATAAGTCTGCCTTTATGCGCTCGTACCAATGTGTAGATGGAACTTCTCCTATATTTTCAATATTCATCAATCTACGGACAGTATACGCTACCGCGAAAACGCAACCTATGGCTACCTCGCGTTTTAATTCGTTTTCTATAGCAGTTTTAGTATCAATAAAATCAGTAGTATCTCCAAGTTTAAATTACGACCAATTTGGACCTCTTCGACGTTTAATTAACCCCACCGTAAACCTAAGAAAATCAAGCATTTGTTTTGAAGAATTTGTTGAGAAATATTTTAGTCCGTATGAAGTAATAATTAATCTAACGTTCAGTTGGTAATATCGCTCTCCAATCACATCGTAAAAGTTGAATATCTATAAAGTGTGATTGATAAATCACTGCAATTAGCAATCATCTTTAAAATTGTTTGATTAGGGAAGCATAAGGACTAGTACTTGTGAGAGGTCCAGACATGTCGGCCACTCCAATCCCACTAGTCACTAAGTGCTTTGTTCGCACTAGTACCACCGAACTGTACCACCGGTGGTACTAATGGGAATTCTCGTTCTCTATAGTACCACCATTTACATTAATTAATATTAGTAATAATTGTTATTGATCGTAGCTACTGGAACTAAAACGCGCAGGTGTAAGTAACCACAGTTTATTTTACAAACATTCACCAAAATCACGAAAACCAAAAAGTCACAAGTCTAGATTACTGTTAGTGATATTAGAATTTAGAAGTCCGTCATTATTAAATGTTCCGAAAAGGTTTTTTTTTTATTTGTTTTATATATTACAATCTAGCCTAATAAGGCTAATAAGCAATTTTAATCTAACTTAATTTGCTAAAAGTAAAATTATATCTAAGAGCACGTCCATTGCGTTCACTTAGCGTCTATTAAGGCGAAGTCACTTTGTTCTTGTGTCCATATAAATAGCTAGGTATTATATTACACTCGCGGTAAAGTCACAATTATATTATTACACTACACTAACTCAAAAGGTTTAGTCTGTTTGAGCCAACGTGTTTAACATGGACCTAGTAAGAATACTAGGTCCATGTTATCGAGGAGCTGGATGGCCTCGACATTAACATGATGATGAAGCCGATGTTCATGAGCTTCTGCATAAAAGCGTTCCGAAAAGGTGATGCTAATAAGTACAGTCCGCAACAGTACTAGTGAGACTGTTTGTTCCCAACAACCTACTTATAGAGATGGCACCTGCACTCGACGAAATGTAGGTTTACTTAAGAGTACACCTCTGCTTAAGCCATCGAGAATAACAGGCGTGTTGTTATGCTACGTGTTCAGGTTGAGTGTGATGATCATGAAAAGATCAGTGGGCCTACCATGACGTCTTAAAGCAGGATCGTTTTAATTTCGTGCCAGTGTGGGAAAGAGATGGCGCTAGACGTCCTCTATAGCTCCGTCTCTTACCCACACTGGAACGCGATTAAAACGATCCTGCTTTAAGACGTCATGGTAGGCCACCAGGCTTACTGTTCTAAGATCGTAGCCAGGCTGTCCCTTTATAGTGGGCTCTTTTATTCATCTATTTTTTTTTTTAAAGACTAGTTTCGCAACATAAACTTGGGTTCGTCGTCATATTCCAATCACCATCACAATTGCCAGGCGTTAAGCGCAACGATTACTGCAGTATCTCACTACGATTGTTCATTCGCTGCGAACATTACCTGTTGATTCGATGTTAATTGCAGAGTTCAGAGAAGATGATTTTGATTTTCTTGTGATTATTTGGCTCTCTGTGTTTATTTTTCTTAATTATTCTGCCACTCATAATGGCTAGACTAATGGTTGTCGCTACTGAATGAAGACCGCAGTCCAGTTCAAAAATGGTTGAGCGGCGGTCGACTAACGGACATTTTTAATAACCTACCAACAGGTATCGGTAGGTTGCTATCTCTGTTTGACATTTTGTTTACCGACCGATAGAAACAAAACGTCACAGGAAAGGTTCCTTTGATTTTTCTATGAATTAAGTGACAGGTAGGTGACGCGGATAGGACTAACTTCGTTTATAGAAACACCGATAGCTACGAGAGTATATTAACTGACAGTGTTACGCAAGTAAGTTATAGAAAACGGCTGCAGCGGCAGTTATAAAAAATGATCACCGCGGCATTTTTGTACTAATGTTGTTAGTGTGTGATTTCTTCCCTCATTGTGATGTGGTCCTGAAACTTTTACGGCCATAAGAAAATAACAAATACGTCAAATAAATATACATAGTATGTTACCTACGTCCAAATAATATCACGTGTATGTGTGACCAGACCGACCCAAGCCGCGGACCCCACCTTCATGTGCTTTATTGTAAAAGCTCCAGCTTTTGCACATGAAGATTTACGGACGAAACTCATAATTTACCGATAGCTCGTGATTAACAAATTAAAACGTAATAGCATTGGCGGTCGGGCTATTATCTGTCAGGCGTGAATGGTTTATATTCAGTCCATGGGAGCGCCGAACACCTCGGCGTTGCGTCCACTTGTTCAAATGTCAATAAAACACGACTGAATTTGCTTTACATCTCAGTAACATGCCTAATCAACATTTTATAATAAAGTTTATCTACTATTTTCGATTAAAAAATGGCTATGATGTCGACCCTATATTTACATCTGAGTCATCACGGAGAAACTATTGCTCCTTGGTCGGTTGAATTCTCAGGTCGGGTGAGGTGTCATTGGATTTTTTCTTCAGGTTTTGTCTCTGTAGAGTCTGGATTTGTGCCCGGTTGATGGCAATAGGCTCTCCCCACTGTAATAGGGATGACAGTATGCAGGTGTACTAGGTATAAAATAACACCTCCACTTAACTTTTCCGGATTAACACGCGTGATGTTATGGGACATCTTCATTGCAGGCTGGTGTTGAAGACCATGAAAAGATCTGCCTCTTTGATCTGTAACTCTACTTAACCTTTCGAGGAGATCAGGCGTGATATTAATTTATGTGTACGGAAAATTTCGAAACTAAAATAATCTCGCAAAATTACACAAATTAAAGCTTTTAAATGTTGCGTACCACACAGAACTGAAAGCTTTCAGATGTCGTAGCTCAAGTTTCCATCAACATGAACGTTTTGAATACCAACCTTAATAGTGGGTCTCTTAAATTACACGCCACATTATTTAAATGAATAGTGTTTACGTAACAAAATTAACCGTTGACATTGTCGAGTACAATTTTTCAGTTGAGTACTTGGAATTCGCTCGCGAGTAGGTAAAAATAATTAAGCACTTTTCGTTAATGATCGGTTAACAGATATTATGCATGAAGCGAAATTCAGTTTCCACAAACAAAATGAAGTAGGTCAATCTGATATAAAATGGCTATTGAAAAACGAAACCATAGCAATAATCTGAGCAGCGCAAGAAGGTCGAGTGTTGCGGCGCTTGCGACAGCCGACTTGAGCCGCCAGGCCGCCATATTGTATTCACAGGGAACGTTTGCAAAGAAATGATCAATAAATTTGTGCCGTCAATAAAGATATCGATCAAAATTACAGGGTTCCGATGATTTAACAAATATGAGTGGATCGCCTGCGCGAGCGCACAGGGTGGCCGCATGGCTCTTCCGTGAAATTGTGATGTTATGGCCCTTAACAACAATTTAGCTGACCCAACGAAAGCTGCACCAATTTCTTTAATTACTAACCGAATTGAGCTGTTCGAGTCACTTAATTAAACATAAGGACCTCTTTATTTGCAAACTGATTTTATGAGGCTATTCTGTTTACAACAACGCGTTTATTAAGTTCGCAAGTAAAAACGATCAGGGTTAATGACTCCAACGCTTTGAAAGTGTAGTATGAAGGAAAACAAATAAAAAATCATAAAACCACCTGTAAGAACGTAAATAACATTTTTATTATATCAGACATTCGTATTTTACGATGAATAATAATGTAAAGCCGTGCCGAATCAATCAAGTGTTGAGTCAGAACTCAGAAGCTAGACAATGTCCGTGCGCAATCATTTTAAAATAAGATACGCAGGTAGCGGTACAATGGAGTATTGCGTGGAGCACGGGGGATAGGCTCGGGTGGCACAACTATGATCTGGGCCTCCGGGGCCACCCTAGCCGCGTGCGTTACTCCCAATAAAAAGTTGAGTGCGTCTCATTAACGCCTTGCGCAAGCTCGAAAGCGGCCCTTGGGGCACTCGTTGCCAGAGACAAGCAACGCAAATTACTTTGGCACCGTTTGACGGCGGGAAATTTCATTACCACGAGCACATATCATTATTATCTTGCCGGCAATCTACATATTTTACTCGGTAATAAATGCGCGGGTAGTTTCACTTTCGGACACTGGTTTTCGAAAATGACCCGACTTTATAAATTTGCTGCGGTTCGGTTCTTGTGAAGGGCGTGTTACAGTTTTAAGTGAATTTCTTTTTGACCTCTTGCTCCAAGGTGTTGTCCGTAATTACTTGGACACTGCCTATATAATTTGGTGTAAACAACGTAAACTGATATTTAAATATGTGACAGCAGCTGCAGAGATACAAAATCTTATTTATTTTTACTTATTTCAATATCAATTAGTAGACATTTGAGTAATTTCAAGAGTGAGGTCTATCTCACTTACGGTCACAAGCATTCGATGTACAAGAATCTCTAGTGCTGTATATACATATATTGTTTTAAGGTGACAAGTTAATATTTACCCATTAGAAACATGTCCCATTAATTACACGTGAAGAAACATTTCTGCAGAGAAATTGTTACGAGTTGCTTAATTCAGAGGTTTCTATGCAAGTTAAAATCAAACGTTAAAGATTATCTTCAAAACAATAATATAATTACAATTTCAGACATGTCGACGCTTATCTGCAAGTTGGCCCTATGCCTTACATGAAACTAAATATTAGACTGTGCGTCGCGGAATTCGTCCAGGCGAGTGCCGCTCGTTAGCCAACCGCCGAACACCGACAGCGTAATGACAGAACACGCCTCTTGTAATCACCGTGCGTGATTTTACTCCACATCGCACTTCTGAGACGTTTTGCGAATTACATTTTTGGAGGTTATCAAAATCCTCACACGTTTCACCTCGCCGCCCGCTAAGCGTATCATTACGTGAACTGAAGCCTACAATTACTCACTTGCGTTGGTGTAAAAGTTTTCACAAAGTAGCACACGTTCTTTAAGATTAAAGGATTGATTGATTATTACTATGTGCGTGATAATGTTCGGAAAGTAGACCCTGGACAATTTTAACGAGTCGCTTGATTCGATCTCTGTAATATAAGTACGCGGCGGCAGGTGACTTAACAAGGCTTATGAAGCCTGAAATAGGTTCTCTTAAAATAAGTACAAAAAAATGCCAGGGGATAAATTAGTTAATAAACACATTTACAAGCAGCTTGAAAAGAGTCCACGGTGAAATAACTTTGGCTAGGTAGGTAACGGTCCATTCGAAAGATATATCTATCAAATTATATTAACATGGAACGAAAATAAAGAATGCTAGCAGGAGCTTGCAGTCGCTACAGATGGCCATATCATTCCTTATATCCCGCCGCTGTAATATCAGATAGGCAGCGGCGCAGCTGTCATCGCCGGCTTGCCGCGTGAACAGTTTCAAGATGCCGTCAGTAATTATTCCACGTCGCCGAAAAATTAAAGCAAGGATACGATAAACCTTAAGTGCAATGCGAATAAAAAAATCTGCCAGTGAGAACACATCGAGCGAAATGGAACGTCAACGCGAAGGTTGATGTCGTGTCACCGAGGGCGCGGAGAAATGACGGCTCAGTCCGTTGTGCAAACCCGTACTTGTACAAATCGATTACACCCGTGTTCTGCTGTACGAGCTGCGAGTGTACGTACCGAGATCGCGTGACGTGCTTTAATTACAGGAGGTGTCGATTCGAAAAACGGTGTTCAGAAAACAACTCCGAAATTGGAACAGATCATAGTCATTATACCAATTTGCTGAGTAAAGGCTTTTATCCGTAACCCTCATAAATTGTATGTAGGTAGGTACCCGTTCCGTATCAATTAAGTAATCATAGAGTTCAGTATTATAAACACCAGCTTGATTCTTACATAAATACTTCCTAGACGGCGAGGAGCTGATGGCTTATACTGTCACAGTCTACCAGTCCCACTAATTATTATTCGACGACTTAAAACAATAATTATAATGTTTTGATTTATAACCTCACGCATATTATGTACAACATTCCAAAGTGTTTTTTTATTATAATGAACGATCATTTTACTAATCCGTACAGTTGATATAAGTTTATGAGTTGACTGAATATAATTACAAGAGACAGACAACATTTCAACATTGTCGACGACGAGAAGAATATTAATCATCACATTATGGTTTTGTAAACAGATTAGGTAAAGCAGTTAAAATAAGTAGAAGCGTGATTTATGAGTCTGGGTTGAATTCCCTGGGTTCCTGGGTTTTCTGGGTTTCCTGGGTTGTTTTCGATAAAAACAAAGAAGATCAGTAAATTTTGAAGCACTAATAATAGACTCCAGTATTAGTAGGCTTCGGATATGCTGTAGTGCCTCTGCTATGAATACGTTTTCAAGTTTTGCAGGCATGTAGGATTTTATATTATCAAATGCACGTTTCAAACAGGTTGCGAGTCAGAAAAAGTTTCCACGCTGTCCTACATAAACAGTGGTACAGTTGAATTACATTCGTTAGTAGGTTGGCGGGGTGCTTGGCTGCGCGGACTGCGGGACTGCGGGACTGCGGGGCAGCGGGACCGCGCGGACGGTATCGCGCGCGCTATCTCACGCCCTGTTGCCACGCTTCTCACCTCGGGACGCCACCTCCGCGCACTTCGCCCGCCTTGATGCTTTATCGCCCGCAATCGCACCACTCATCTATTACACGAACCTTACCCACTAAACTGAATGTCGATGACCCACTCGACCTTATCCCTCCTTATGAGGAGTTACGAGTGACAGCGCCGTGCGAGCCCGCTCATGTGCATTTCTTCATTATTTTTATCGATGAAATATCAGTAGTTGTACATTTTTATATTTACCAACTTCATAGAGAAGCAATTTAATAACCGAGTTATTATGTTCGTTAATATATTCCATAACCGCTAAGCGTATTGAATTTCACAAACAATTTGTTTTGGATAATTCTAAAGTGGTATTGATGTCTCAAATTCGAAGTAACAGTGAATGATAAGTTCCTTTAATCCATTTATTATTACAAATTTATCGGAGCCGGTCTCTGGGAAACTGGCATTTAATTTAGTTGGCTATCTAGGCTGATCAGTCAAGCGGTAACATCTAGATCGAAAGGTTTTATTAGTCTAATCCTAATTCAATAACGCTTTTTGCTTGACGCGGCCGCGGCTGCTGCGTTGCATCCTGTTCAGCCGAGACGTGTAGACGCTGAACACTTTCACGACTAATTGTTGTTAATGCAACGTGATCTAGTTTGATAGTGTAATGTCAACGTGTCTGCCCACATTTCGTGCATTAGCTTAAGCGCTGATATTTACAGATCAGCGATGCAAGTTTGGCGACTGCATTAGCCAGTTTTGTATTTGATTACATTTTTAGATGGCTTTTAAGCATACATAAGCTAGCTAGTGTCGTAACAAAATCTCGCTTTTGAATTCACACCGCACGATTAACAGACAACATATTTCTGAACATAATAAAACTTGTATATTTATTATTTTTGTTGCAATTTTATCACACGCCTTTGAATGATTTACGCAGGCTTCGATTGGTGTCTGGTAATTTATATCTCCTAAGTATTATGACGAAAGTTCATCAGAGTTTATGTTGCGACACCCGATGAAAAATCTTTTCATAACGACTGCGTTCCAGATACATCAACCATATGAATGATACGAGTATTTATTCTCCTTTAAAATTAATTGTCCTGAACAAGAGAGAAAACCAATCTTGGTTTTAAATATGCTTTTCATGCTGCTGTTGAAATTATGTAAGGACTTTATGACATTTTTGGCGGAAGAACCATCGCGTAATTGCTCGCTGCTTTATCAAACACTTTGAAAACCCATTGTTAGAGACTCCAAGTATTTAGTATCGAATTGAGTATTCAGCTCAGCTGTCTACATTAGTTTGACTACTTCTCAAGTGATCCTATTTGAGCGTGCTCAAGCAGCCGACTTGAATTCATACGGTCTGAATACAGCGGCCATCACAATGCATCAGCGCCTGCGCAAGTGAAGGGCACTCGGAATTCTCGGATTATTTTAACTTGTCTTTTTCAATGTCAGCGTTTAAAATAATTGCATCACAATTTTAAAATGCGAGGCTTTTGCTTTTAAGACGGTTTAAAGCGTCGTATAATAAGATTATTTCCTGGAAATCATGAGACACTTCTTTGTCGCGCGCTAGTATTATATATGTAACTATGACCATATATGTTCAGTGTTGACACTAATCTACAGATTTATTAGTCTAACAGAGTAATTTGTATATCCTTTTTATTTTGGGTGACAGATAAAAACTAACTAGTTTAAATACTTATTTCAAAAAACGACAATCGAATGTTTGTCAACCTATGATCTCAACAATAACAAACCAAAGAATATAACGCTTAACGCAAACCGCAATAACTGCAAAATCAAAACAAGTTGGTGTAATACGAAGAGACAATTCTGCGTATCGAATAATAAGGAGTGCAAGACAAGAGGACGCACGTTCGTGACCGGCCGAAGGCCTTCCACTCTAGCGGTCCGCAATTATTTATATTAAAATTACGGAAAATCACTCTCTCCCGACTAGCGAGCTTATCGACCATTGTTTCATGTCAGAACTATTTTGACAATTGATGGTCGGCCAACCCGCGCGGTTAAGTGCGCAGTGGGGCCCTCGCGTGGGCCGTTCTCTATTGTAATTCGATTTAAACATAGGTACCATCGTTCCGGCGACATTGAATGCTTCTCGGAATTAGATTCAGCTCTAGATAGTTACGGATGTTGTTTCGATACAGTTTTGAAATACCAATCTTTCGAAGCGACGTAGGTTATGAAACATAAATATATCACCCATTGCCCAATATAGGCTGAATATCGTAAGATGGCATTACTTGGCGATTTACTTATTTCGGTCTTTTCTTGGGAGCTTATCGGCGTATTAAATTGTAGTTGTATATTACTTTGGATAAACTCTATCTCAGCAGTCAGCTCATTCACTCGGCGGTATCTTAAATGTAAAAACAATTAACTATGCATCATCAAGGACCTCTTTTTACCATATCAGATAACATTTAAGTTTAACACGTTTTATAGCATAATAATATAATACAAAACGACTAATCTAGTACACAAATTATGCACATTATTAAGTTTCCGCCAACTGAAGAGGTATTCAAGATCAGTATTCGGTATTATTTCTAATAATGTGGGTGCGCCATTTTATTGTCAATAAAACAAAATATTTTGGCTTTATTACCTAGACTAGACATAGTTTTTCCAGCCGCATCGTTAATTTGAGTTGTTTGTTTGTTAAGCAGAAGTTGACGAGGTGTCGGGGTCTGTGGGAATCGCCTGCGGCCGCCATGCCTAGCTCATTTGTACAAATGAGTAAAGATAATTTGTTGCAATATGACCGGCCATCATCACGTCATTGAGCGGAGGAGGCGAGCCGTCCGTCATTATCTGCGCATCGACAGATCGCGGCGATGGCCGACACCGTTAATGCCGTAACAGTAACACTGATGCTGATAAAACTACACAAATATGTAACAATTGCGCAAACATCTTATCTTAAGCTGTATTTTGAGTTATACATTTCATAACAAACACATATTTAGCGACCAACGTTTCTAAAGCGTCGTGATTGTTATTCGACATGCATATTACTGAAATGCGGACTGAATAAAATTGCACTAGTGTTATAAAACACACAAAGCTCACAATTTTACTTTCATAATAAAATTCAGATGTGCATGCATATTGATCACGTTCAAAATTGCATTCTTGATAACCATGTATTAAAATCGAGTGAAATCTGTAATTTGTTGGAGAGTTTGTCCGAGTAACATGACTTGACACAAAGTGAACACAAAAAGCGGCCGGACCCGGGTCATTCATTCCATCGTTATGTAAGGACAGTATGTCGTTGTTACTTTTAACTCTTATTCGATTTCAACAGTAAATACATTGGGTCATAAAAAGTATACCATGAACTTTTCTATTGATTACGACTAAGACGAGACAAAAATGGAAAAAGCTTAAGACAATGATTGATGAATGATTTGACGACCCGAATGGCGCAGCGGTGGTGAGGCTGCCTTACGTTCTTAGGGTCCTGGGTTCGAATCCCGGTACGAGCAAATGTTTGTGTGATGAGCATGGACATTTGTTTCCGAGTCATGGATGTTTATATGTATAATAATAATGTATTAGAAACAAAAAGTATCTATGTAGTAAATCAACTATCTGGTGTCCACGACACAAACCTCGTTGCTTAGTGTGGCACTAGATGGCGTTGTGTGTAATGTCCAGCGATATTTATTTATTTATTTAATGATGATATAATTTTACGGCCATCTTCTATAACTTACTTACATATAACTCTTAGTTAATATGCATAAGTCTCGTAGCTATCGGTGTTTCTATAAACAAAGTTAGCTTGAAATATCCTATCCGCGTCACCTACCTGTCACTTGATTCATAGAAAAATCAAACAAAGCCTTTCAGTGACGTGTTGTTTCTAACGGTCGGTAAATGTCAAACAGACAGAGCTCCGCAACAGTCCGTTACCTATTAGTAAGTTATTGAAAATTTCCGTAAATAAAACAGTCACCAATCATGATAAGCTTTTGCCAATTAAATTACTTAAACGAACTTCAAGTCTCAGAAGACGAAGCTAAAGATGTGTTTTTCCCACGAGACGACTATTCTTCGACCTCCTCTAAGCAATTACTAGATACGATGTCCTAAGTTTAGAACGGATGTACGTACTATAATATTATCCGGATTAATTCCGTCTATTTCGCTATCGTAGTATAATGTGAATAGTTTAAAACAAAATATTTTTATATTAGCGTCTGTATGTGCAACCTTGCAGGCTTGTTATTCTAAACTACCTTATATAATTTGATGCGATTTTCACCATAATTAAGATCTTTTTTCATTTTCACTGCTCTCAAAACGGTGAAGGAAAACATCGTGAGGAAACCGGCATGTCCTAGAACCAAAAAATTCGAAGACATATGTGACATCTACCAATCCGCACTGGGCCCGCGTGGTGGATTATAGCCCATTCCCTCTCATAGAGAGGAGGCCTGTGTCCCAGCAGTGGGAACATTAATAGGCTGATGATGATGATGATGATTCTGGAAGTTGTTTATAAAACTTAAATAGTCATTATAAAGAAATCTCGCTGTTTTGCGAAGCCCCTACGAAGCAGATGAGCGGTGCGTCACTAGCCAGTATAATTTTAAGTTTTCCTGGGTGAAAACCTACCTCGTAACTTTTTAGGTTTAGGCCCCCAGTGGTCGAGGCACCCGTGGTCGACGCCCCCGATTCGATAAATTTAATTAAAAGCAATTTTTTATCAAATGTACTGTCAGGCACAAAAATCATCATCATCTGCCTAGCCTTTTCCCAACTATATTGGGGTCGGCTTCCAGTCTAACCGGATGCAGCTTTATAGTATTTTACATGGACCGACTGCCTATCTGACCTCCACAACCCAGTTAGTACTGGGTTATTACCCCTTTTTTTCGGATGGGAAATCATTAACTTCGGAATTGAGTCTTGTATCTGCCGAGGAAAAATACAAACAGTCCGAAAATTTCGAAGATTTTTTGCTCCTCACCAAGTTAGCACAGGCTCCTCGCGGTCGAAAACTTTTTATTTTGTACCTGCCGATGACTGTACTAAGAGGAAACAAAAAACAAATGAATCGAATCGGGGGCGTCGGCCACGGGTACCTCGACCACTGGGGGCCTAAGCCACGGACCCACTTTTCTGCGGCAGATATGTGCCTACCAAGGTAACTGTCAGACAAAACTATAAAATTACATTGTTTTGGTTATCGGTATTCGCATAAGAAATAGACAGATTTGCATAGATAACCGGATGTAGTAACATGTTCAGGGAAGGCTTTATAATTATCAAGGATGGATTTTAATCACAGCCATTTTAAGCTTGGAATTGTAGTGTCATTTATATATTTAGACTAAACATGCATAATTAAATGATTTACCATAAAAACGTTACTATAACCAACTCATTACACAATCAATTTATCAGCTACCGTTCATCTGTTATCTTAAGTAATTTTTTAAATGTGGATGATTGATTCTTTCCTAGTAAATGAATAGGTATATTTTTTTCTAATTAATTATCATCGACTTAAGTATCCGCATTTAACTTAACTCTGGCAAAGACAAATGTTTATGTCAAATACATAAAATTTATGCCTACTACATAAAACAGCAAAACAATGAGTGAGCGGCAAGTAGTGGCACATTATCTTTGTTAGATGTTTGACGAATGCCAAATACAGGTATTACCTACATGTAGCCTAAGGCTACGACTAGTGTAAAATAAGCTTTCGAAATAACGAGCTGTATTTGCGATTTGAAGGAGCGCCTAAGCTAATACTTTCCGGGAAATCTATGTCAGAGGTCGCGCAGAACACGCAAGATTCGCGTGTAACCGGCCGCTGCCATACAAGGTAATTAATATAGTGTTTAAGGGGAACGCCAATTAAAGGACTTTCATTAATTAAGTGAGATTAACATCTAATCGATTAATAAATTAATTTACACTGTTAAACTCTCTTATTACTACCTGCTTAGGATCGCAAGCGATGAGCGTATTTATGTTCCCGCGGTTCTGTTAGCCTTGTGTCCCGTCAGTACCATCTATTATTTGTAAATGTTACTAATCCGCGGAAATGGTAGCGTTTCAGTGTTTGAATACTGATTTATACAAATGATTTGCAAATACAAACTTGTTTTTCCTGTTCCTAATATGTTTAGTTTACTTATTTGCCGTCAACTCCATTTGCCAAATTAAGTGCTAGATAAACCTCGACGGTGTCGTGATAAAATCGTAGGATCACACGGTTGGATGAACTTTTGGCGATAGATACATTGGTAGAAGACTTCAATCCTATTGGTCCAACACACACCTTAGTTGAGTACAGCCAAGACAGTCTGAGTGACTGAAAAATAAAGAATTCTTTTCAGCGGGTCAAACTGACTGACTGTTCGGCAATATTTTCAAATTTATTAAAATAATCTACCCGGGTCATTCAAGTCGGTGACTGAGGTAGCTAACGATGACACCGTCTGGCAGCAGTGTCCAGTGTCCCCACGGACGCCATATGTAACATCACACTTAGGGTTGAGAGGTCAGACGGTAGTAGCTACCTGTAAAACCAGAACCTCTACATATCAATACTGAGTGAACTGGTCGTGTGTTTATACTTACCGCACGACCAATTACTTCTGCTGAGAACAAAGTGGACTCCGGCGAATGGAGAAATGTTGTGGTGACTAATGCGCGGTTCCTATATCTGATAACGAACCGTTTTCTTAACCATTGGTAATTGTGGTCATTGTGGTAGTTATTCGTTCTAAGTTTACCTACTTCAAGATTTGAATAACGGATAGACTAGTCTAATATGACGTACTAACTAGAAAAAGTTCTTTATTTATAAAATGTTAGGAGTTAATGACCTAAAGGATGGTAGAAAATTAAGTGTAAGTTAGTATGATGACTACTTATAGAACAGTTTTAAAATCTTGTCATCACCATCTGCCTAGCCGTTTCCTTGCCTATGTTGGGGTCGGCTTCCAGTCTAACCGGATGCAGATGGATACCTGTATTTTACATGGAGCGACTGCCTATCTGACCATCACAGCCCAGTCACTGGGTAATAGGATACCCGTTGGTAAGACTGGATGTTAGACTGTCGGCTTATGACTACTCGTAATGACTGTCGAAGATCTACATTTCACAGCGGGACCAACGGCTTAAGGCGCTTTCCGAGGCATGGAGGAAACTCGGTGGGTATGTATTGATGGTCTCCCATCCGCGGACCAACCTCAGCAAGCACGGCTTAACCATGAACACCGATCCGTACGCCTATTTTTATTCAGTGAATTAACTGAAAAACTATTTGTCAGCATACGAATGTCGGTGGATAATGACACACAGGTACCGCCACAAAAAAAAGGGTGTGGGTAAACAAATATTGAAAACATATAAAACCGAAACGCGGTCGCTCACAATGGGCCTCATCAGCAGGCTTAAAGTCACCCAAAGGGCAATGAAGAGGGCTATGCTCGGAGTTTCCTTCCGTGATCGAATTAGGAATGAAGACATCCGCAAGAGAACCAAGGTTACCGACGTAATAGACCGAAGAATTGCCAAACTTAAGTGGCAATGGGCAGGGCACATTGCTCGCAGAACGGATGGCCGATGGGACCGAAAAGTTCTGGAATGGCGACCGCGAACCGGAAGACGTTGCGTTGGAAGGCGTGTGGCGACACTTGGGGGAGGCCTAAGTCCAGCAGTGGACGTCTTGCGGCTAAAATTATGATGATGATAAAACAATCGCACACGATAGCCATGACAAATGAGGGTACCTCTCCGCTAATCGCCATGCGCATCGCCAGCCATCAATCTTCATTACCGTGTAAGAGGCGCCTTGCGATTCATTCTA
Source organism: Xestia rhomboidea (assembly GCA_963853795.1). Taxonomy (NCBI): domain Eukaryota; kingdom Metazoa; phylum Arthropoda; class Insecta; order Lepidoptera; family Noctuidae; genus Xestia; species Xestia rhomboidea. The sequence goes on from OY970764.1 coordinate 12,467,816, forward strand.
CCAACATGTAACATACGTGAAAGTTGCGTCATTACTGTTTCATGTGTTATGTGAACACGTCTAAGACTAGTCATTTTTAGATGCATGTTTGTTGCAACTGTACACATTTTCATTTGCAATTTTCCTCATTGTGTTTGCAAATTTATCATTCATAACACCACGCCTGTAATACCCGAAAGGTTAAGCAGAGTGTATCTAATAGTACCTACACCACTACACCCACATTCCGCCAGTTATGTTTAAGTCCCGTGTAATGGGCGAGCCTGTTATTATCAACCGGGCACAAACCCAGACTTCGTTAGCTCCTACTGAGAAATTCCTGATGGTAGCACAATAACACTTTGCCCGACCCGGGAATCGAGCCCAGGACCCCATGCTCAGCAGTCGCGCTTGCAACCACTAGACCAACGAGCCAGTCATAAATATATTTCTTGCCGTCGATAACTTTGAAAGGCTATCTGTAATTCCTGAAACCATTAACGAATACCATATTGGAGACAAGCATGTAATCAGTAACAGTCATTAAAAAGAAATTACATCAATTAATAACAATGCATTTCATGAGAAATTGTATTTTGTTTGCGAGAAATGATTTTCCTCTTGGTAATTATTCTTAACATTGCAGGTAGTAAAAGTTTCCATGGTCGTTTCTTTCGGACGAAAGCGCTGGCTAGTCGAAGTACCTTCAATTTAATGACGTTTCGTGCTTTACAGCAGAAATATGTCGGCTTATAATTGTTTACATACTTACAATGAAAAACGGAACATGGTTCAGTATAATTAATTTCAGTTATATAATTTACATTCCTATGGTATCATGGTAGACTGCCATGTACTGTAAACTTTTAATGATGACGATCATTAAAAGTTTACAGTACATGGCAGTCTACAACTGAAAACTGAAAAGTGGGTTGTTTCTGTAAAAGAAATCGTGAAGCCTGACGGCGAAACAATAACAAACCCATGTTGGACTGACCTTTGTCCATCTAAAGTAAGCAACCCTGATGTTGAGTGGATCACGACCAGGCAGGATATGTCGATGAGTGCGGTTGATGTAGAGGTACAACACTAAACCAATTTTATTTCCAGTGTTGCATTTTCAACCATACTTAACTCCTTCTCCAATGTAATTCCAAAATATGTATTAAGATACAGTATCACACTTACTTATTATGGACCCACTAAAGTTCATAAATTACTTTAATGTCAAGACCACACCGCATGCTCACCAAAATATACATGCAGATAAAAATTAAAAACTTATAAAAAAAATTCAATCATAACGAAACAAGATCACAGTTTTGGGTCATTGTTTTTGTTCGTAAATCCGGTCATTCTGCGCATGCGAAACAGCCCGATGCCATGTCGTCGGCGCGCCGCGGCCCGTGCCCGCGCGGGCGCCTTTCACCGCAGGTCGTAGGTCAGGGCGCGCTCAGGTGCTCCGCCCTCGGCGCCCCCCGCCCCTGCGCCCGCCTGTCCACCCGCGCCGCACTAACGGCCCGCCACCATTGCCCTATTCAGCTGTCGTCGCGAGAACAACATCGCCGCCGCTGGGAACAACAACACTTATGAATTATTCCACCGCTCTGTACTGCTTAGAAACAATCACAAAACAATACGAATTCATAACATAACTTTCACAATGCTCTTTGTGTGCCTTCAGCGCTCCATGCTCTCGTTTGCTGCACTATGTCAGGCAAGCGCCACGCAGACCATCCTCGCCGCTCTCTTAGACAAATCGTGTAATATACATGCACGTATAATATACATAATACGAAACACTAGAAAGTCGCATCAGCTTCGGCACAAAAATTTAGGTGGTAATGTTTTGCGGCATCAACATGATAATTTCCTGTTGCTAAGATGACGATCGAATCAATTTGGCGCGGAGTGTGCAGCGCGTTGCGTATGGCTGCGGTGGCGTGCGAGATGCATCGTTAAGTTAATGCGGCCGTAACGGCGGAAGCTGCGCATAGCGTTAGCGAGCTTTCGGCGGTTCCCACGGCGCCCCTCCCGCGACCGCGCGGTTACACAATGCGAGGTGAACGCGGATCTAAGCAATCGCTTAACCTCGCCCACTGCGCGCGCGCCGCACCGATTCACCGCCGCACCGCGCACCGCCAGCGCGATGCACCTCTACTCCGACACTAGAGTTTCATAAAACACCGACAACTATTACACTATCCAACTGTTACACAAGTTATCGTATTAAACATAGGTACTTATTTTTTTTTTAATATGCACAATATTGTGCTAACGTGCATGTAAATATTTGTGTAATTGTGTTATATTAAACTGTTTGAATTTAAATAAACAATGTTTCTAAATACAAACAAATGAAAAATAACTTGTTTAGCTTGTTGAATTGTATAGCTTTACATTGCTTATGATTAGTTACCAAGATACTTGATAATAGTTCCTTTGTTTATTCAGGATGAACATGGGACACTGGACATCCATCAACGTATGAACCCTTAAATACTTTGGTACTATTGTTTCCATGTAGCACTTTAGATTGGAAATTAATAACGGTCTCACGATATAAGCGTATAAAAATTGACTTATGACACCTGATGACGGACGTGACGCAGGCCGGAAGATTGCAATGAGTACTTTCTTTACATCCGGCAGTTCAGTCGGGGTCACGACCGATCTTTTTGTCCAGCCTCCAGGCTGAATGCACGCGACCCGTGCGTGATTATGTTCGACGCGCTTAATTATGCTGTCACATCGTCACTTGATGGGCGATAGTGAAAGCGAACGATACTTGCCGTAATAATAGACGAAAAATATAGCCGTACGAGCGTGGACAGCTCCCAGACGCAACCACACCGTGCCATCATCACACAAGAACCGGTGATTTCTTAACGACATTAAAAGTTGTATCACGTTGTTAGCACGTGCATATAAATTAATGTGTTTTCGGCAGATTATTCAGTCTAGTCGTTATACATACATAATAAGCGACGGAAAAAACCTACTTAAATAAGTATTCGATCACATTATTTTAACGAAGATAAATCACGCAAAATCGAACAGAAGCGGTGACAGCCACGGGTGTGGATTGTGGAGTACCGGACAGAAACGAGATACTGAAATGTCGCGAATTCAATCCCAGCCATATATCAATGTGTTTTTTCAATATATTTACACAATTTACGACTGTCTTGAACGGTAAAGGAATATATTGTTCAGCGTACACAACCTTAATAATATGGCGACAAGTACTGTCATCTTATTTTATGTATATGGACATGCCTACTTTGGACACACTAAATGGTTTAATGTGTTGTTTAAATCTGAATCCACTCTCGATTATATATTGATCCATATATATGATACCAGATGGAACTAAATTCTATTAAATTATACACCTACATAGGTAGGTAGATATGGTATATCTAAATATGGTAAAAACATAGCTGTGATTTGGCTAACATTGTGGCTAGCCTTCAACAGTTGCAAAGGCAATAAACGAGAAAAACTTACTTGCTTTGATACATTTTAATTTATAAAAACGTTAGGCAACCTTAGCTTATTGAAAAGTCATAAAGGTTATAAGGGTGGTGTAAAAATAAATTGCAACTGTGTTTCAATAAAGTAATTCGAACATTAATTGCCTGCCATGTTTATTTGTGTAAACAAACAAGTTCATGTGCACTGTAAGTGCGTCATTGTTATCAACCAGCTCTCATACTCATAACTTTCAAGTAATTTCCAACTGAATTTAAATTTTGATACGAAATTACGGAAGCTTATTTCGAAAAATTAAACCATATCATAACTTACTGAAACTGTAGACAAAAAACGATGTTTTTCTTCTCTGTTCAATGCCGTGGCAAAAAAGAGACAAAGTATATTCGCTCTTGATTTAAGTATTAAAAAGAACAGTTCTTGCTTGGGTCGATGTGAGCGCAGAATTTCCATGTGCGGGTTCGGTTCCGGCTTCGAAATAGTCCGGTCCTCCTTGAGAGCGCCGCAGAATCCGACGGGCTCGACCGCAATCTTTTAGATCATCGTCTATATACGTACTTACCTCCTATAACACATTTTAATATTTACGACAAAGCAGGTTTGAATAACGGAGAACAAATTCGATTTCAACCAATATTGTTTGCGGTTTATAGTTTAACACATGCCCGACGTCTGTCCATCTTTTCCTTTCGTTTACGGTTGTGAGCTTGTGAGAAATCTTCTCTCTAATTAGGAAACGTTATGTAAACAGAGATGTTATGTAATAATCTAGCATAGCCGAAGGTCCTCGACCCCGCGACCAAAGCTCCGCTACATCGATGCTGAATTGTGTAAGCAAAAGTTTTTACCAATGGTTGCAGATGACAGCGCGTGACGCGACGACACCACGACGCGTGGGTGACGCTCGCGTCAAGTGTGCAATATGCTTCATTTATTCATAAGTACATACGTACATACCAACGAAACTAATACATACATAATTATGTTTCCTTGCGACGCGTAACAGAATAAATTGTTCGGAATAATTATGTTAATTGAGAATCGACATTCGATCTAACTTGTGACAGTCCATTTATTTTGCGGCTTAAAGTTTTTTATTGCTTTCAGATAGTACAATAGTAGTTTTCAACAATGACTTTGTTATTAAAATATTTTATACAACAACAAAGTGCACCGTAACTTAGTAGTCTTTTTCTTAGTAGTCTTTTAGTTCACTGACCAAGATTTTACGAGTCTACAGCTTATTGCAAGTGTTTAAAGTTGTTACGCAAAAATCATAGTGGAATGAGCTTTTAAATAATCAAATTCTAATTTCTTATGAAATCATCAACTAGAATTAGAGTCCATCAGAGTTACGTTTAAGTATTTATACTCAAAAATACATTCACAGACTTGACTGCATGTCTACATCCGGATAGCAATGAGTAGTCATTAAATAAATAGTTCCATTGAGGATTACGCACGCCATTTACCTTGTAGGCTGCCTCTATTCTAACTGGAGATCAAGCCCCATCACTATAATGATATAAACGCCGTTCTACGACTGCTCTACGATTGAGTTTATAAATGTGTAATTTAAAGTTAGACGGAAACTAGGGAAGAATTGTTACTCAAAAGATACGCACGTAAGTACCTTAACTACTAGTTTAAATCTAACGCACTTATTAAAAATGACTCAGCTTCGCTTTATTATGTACTTAAAACTTAGTTATCAAAAGGCAATTTTTTTAGGAGTTTCAGTAAAAAAATGTTAAAACGTTTTTCCCTGAACGTATTATTTCTGAACTTGAATAAAAAATATTACTAAGATGCTACCTTAAAGACGGTTGAGGGAAATACCTTGATTATAGTATTCTCATAAATAGGTAGCCGAAAAAAAAAGTAGGTTTTCCCAAGTACACTTGCTAGTAAGCGATAATGTCGCCGCGTCGCGGTCGTATCGGTGAGACTTGCAACTTATACTTAAAACAATAATTTATGAGTCAGCTTTACTACCTGTAGGTGCTTGTGAAAATTAATGTGGTACAGAACTACCAGGATACAGGATCTAGAAAATAATTGTTATATCATGAAGTTAAATGGAAATAGGTATAACCGGAGCTTGGGGAATAATTGAAGTTTTAAGGTGAACAAGATTGTTTTTCAATTTGGTCACAAGAATATACTTGTTTTAGTTACTGTAATTGGTTTAGAAATACAACCGTTGTAATTAAATAAATAAATAAACATGCCTGGGTAAGACTGCAAAGCAAAATAAAGCCTTAGAACTATATTTTTCGAAACAGGCAAGTTCCGTTTATTATCAAAGTTGAGTTACAAACCATCTGCGAAACATTACAACATCATTGCTATTTTTTTTAACAAAAGTTTGTTTTCTAACTTCATTTATTTATTTTTTGTCCACACATGACCATTAATACAGAAATGATTTAAGTATACACATTCTTAAAACAAACATAAATCCAAAGCGACGAATTCCGAAGATAGATAAAGCTCACCTCAAAGAAACTTGAACACAAAGAAGAGATCATTATCTAAGTTCATGGTTCACATTACTCATTGTTCGCTTTGTGTCGCAAATACTCAGTGCGTATACTAACTATAATCTACCCGTACCTACTTATACTTGAGCTGTCAATTTTCAGATCCTATTCATACATCACACGGAAGTTATCGCCGATCGAATGTGATGGTCTTTAATGTGATTTGATTGAACACTGCATCCGCGTTTAGTCCTAATGATATCTCGTAATCTCCTGCTGAACCAAGAATGGCTTGTTTTTTGTATCTATTAGGGATAAATAAAGAGTGTAAAAAGACTCTTAACGAAGCCGAAAGGCACTTGTTCTCCCCATCATTGCGGTATTTTTTTTTTTTGTTCTACATAGCCCATTTCTGGGAACCTGAAAGTTACGGATATATTTGGGGGTCAAAGTTCCAACTTTTTCACATTTTTTTTTTTAAATACATGTTTTTAATGTGGTGGGTAGTTCTTCTAACAGTATTCTCCGTGTAGCTTTCGTGGTGATTTTTTTTTAGAGTAATTTACCTACAATTAAACAGACACACGTGTAAGACGCTGTAAAAACAATCAATACAATTTTTATTATTTGTAAATTGGTGCATAAACTACAGCGATATTCTATTTAAAAAATTTTGGTGCCCACGAAAGTTTCAAAACTTTTTAAGCAAGAGGGATACAATTGGTAAAACAACCCAGTTTAGGGTGGGGTAAACTGTTAAATTGTGTACGAGAAAACATACAAACAGAAACACATTCTACGAATCGTTACAAGAAATAAATTGAAACACATACATGTATTATTTGCGGCTCACAAAAATCTATGGTTATTGTTTGATGGAGATTTATAAGCTTTTGCGGCGTGCTAATTGACTTTCGTGGACAAATAACCACGAAAGTTGTGCCATTTCATTTTTCAATTATATGTAAATTAACAAACTAAGTACTAGGGAATAATCTAGAAGATCTATCTTATTCCTTAAATCAAAATGAATTGGAAACATTATCCTTCAAAATAATACGCAAGAAAGTTTCTTGACCAAGGCTACCTGAAAATATTCAAAGAATAACTTACCTCGTATTTTTACTGTTTAGAAGCGAAGAACGTACACGTCTCCCCCACTGATGCCGGGATACTACAGAGTACCCGTGCAGCTAAAACGTGTAGCGAAAAGTTGGCGCTTTTGGAAGAGAAGTGCAGTTTTGTTGCGTGCTCGCGAAATTAGCAAAATCGTGTGACAGAGACATAATGCCTAATAAGTATTGTAATATAAGAGATAAAAATTAATGTGCTGCAGTAATTATAATGAATAATTAAAAACGATTAATTTGATATATTACATTATATGCTTATGAATTTAATACAAAAGTTATCAAAGTTTCCCGTGAGCGCGAACCGAGAGTGACGCGCGAAGAACACAGACACAGATTTTGCTCCCGTTTGTGACATTAGATGTTTATTTTTATAAACATTATAAATAATTTTAGGTGTTTATTGTTGAAATTATACACATATATAAATAAAGAGTAATCTGTATTTTGTCTTCTGGTTAGGAATTAAGACCGTGTGACCGCGTTTTAAGGCACCTCGAAGAACCGCCCCCCGTAAGAACTTCACTTTAAACACCTCCACGACCCCCACACTATTCAATCCATCCACCAGCACAATGTTTTGAGTGCATTTCGTTGAGTTTTACTGTTAAACGTGATTTTTCACTCCCAAAAAAAAAAGTTATTTAGGGTTACTTAGTTTGATGTACTGAATGCTTAAAAAAAGCAAAACATAACTCCTGTAACCCCCGAAAAGTTGGGCAGAATTGTACATACATTTCGCCAGTTTTTTTTTATATTATTTTCTGATGGAAAAACCCAATAGCACTTTGTACGACCCGGGAATCGAACATCATGCTTAGCAGACACGACAACGCCTGCGACAACTGGATCAAAAAAAAACTTTGTGATATTATAGGGATACGATAGTATGTATTATAAAACCAACTCATAAATAGTACAAGAGTTCGTAACACGATGTAAATAATAGATGTGTCACATGCCCACTGTGACACTTCAATAAAATATAGCACACTTATAGTGTCTACTGTACTCATACATTTTGAGCTTAGCATTATTAAAATGGAAAACAACAATCGATATCTACATGGAAATAAAGTCTGTATTCTTACTCGATTTAATATTCGAATCGAAGACAATGGGTAGAAGTATTATGTATTCATTCGATTTATATGTTGTCACATTAGTGCTGTGGAAATGTTGTAGAGTTACCGCTTCTGGTCACAAGAATTATTGCACGTCAGGCAACATGGCGGACGCCTTGCAACGGACACACACACACACAACGGCCTATCTATTATGTAAAAATGGCATTCATAAATCATCTATGTGATCAATTTACAGTGTGCGGCCACGCAGTGTGGGCAGAATGAGTTTAGGCGATAAATTTGAATAAAAATAACAGGCGGCCCATGTTCTCGTTCCTTTCGCAATAACAATCGGTCACATATGCATATTTTAATATAATAATTTGTTATCATTAGTTTATTGAAAGTTTCTCTGCCTAAACAACAATAGGCCGTATGTCGTATAGTAATAACATTCTATTTAATTATATGTTTAAAGATAACTTAAGTTATTGTGAAGTGTTGTTATGTATGTGAAGTAAACCTAACAATTCTCTCGATAATTCAAGCGTTCCACAAACTTCAAGGAAGTCTGAAACGCTTGAAAGGTAGGTATTACAATATTAATTGTGTCTTTCTATAAAACTGCAATGAAAGTAAAGAAGCAAGTGTAACTTAATAACGAATATTTAAACATCGGTAACCGCTGCATGGTGACGCAACCTCAATAACTTCCGCGCATAAAATACAAAACATACTGAGGTGAGAAAACTTTAGTACCTACTTTTTTACTTTAGCGTATACAAATTGTCAGAGTTGATTACGGTATTTATGTACGGTTGCGAGTAGCCGCGGTGCGAGGCGCAGCAGTGAGAGGCCACCGAGCCTATCAAACCGATACATCATTAATTAATACCGAACTGTCATGGGAAGTGTTGCCCAAGACAATTTGTGGACAGAGTTAGGATTGATGACCCGTCTGCGTCGAACCTGACGATAACTTACGGATGGGCAGATTAACATAACATTACTAAACAAAGATTCTAAACGAATAATAAAATTCGTGAAATTACTGCGCAGTGATTGTTTAACATTTGTTTACTTTGCGGTTTATTGTGTGATTCAGTTAACATTTCAAGTTACGTAATGTTGCCAGCAATCTGTCTGGTGTCCTAAAATTCGTCAATTCTGAAGTAATAACCTGTCTTGAAGAGTCGAATGATTTACATGAGTATTGCTGTTAAACGTCCACTTGATTTGCATTTTTATGTGTGCATGTTCAAATCAGTAGTTTATAATAGCGTAAGACAATTTAAAGTTAATGGCTCTAAAGTTACTTCCATTACGGAGATGCATGCACGTTTCGTCACCGCAACTTGTTTCTAAGCTGCTAAGTTAATATAAGTTATTAGTCTTTCTTGTTTATATTTTCTTACTACACACATATTCTCACTCATTGACCAACACGTGATTCATCAAGTGAGCTATACCTACAATCTTACAACGTGCACGCATGAATAAACCTTCATAGTTGAATAATTAAGTACCGAGCTCCATTTTCAGTACACACAAAGATTTAATTGGTTAACTCATAAATCAAATAGTATCTCACATCGATTTCGGTTATTTAGTAACAGTTAATTTAATAACTAGTTGTCGTCCTGGGAACCTGATGATAGGTCATATCGTGCGCTTGCTAATGAGAGCGCGACCGTTTCTTTGAGCACAGCGGACTACACAATGGACCGGAAATCGTTCTAATAGAGAAGACCAGTCACACTCACTCGCATGTATGAGTTAATCTGATGAACTCGGTTATGTCAGTCATCGTTGGGAATCATAACTTCTACGATTTGTCGGTGATTCAGCAGTCTGTGTCACCATTCTAGGTTTGACAAGTGTTATGAATACAGGTTCTCTACACTGAAACGAACGTTGCAAAAATACAGTATCTAGGTATAGTTTCAGTCAGATTATTATAATACCAGGTTTCCTTTTTTTAACCGACTTCCAAAAGGAGGAGGTTATCAATTCGTCTGTTTTTTTTAAAACAATCATTCATTGTTTTCATCTTAAAGATAAAATGGCTAACCGAAATCTTTGAAATTCAATACCTAGAGGCCTCGATTAACCTACATTTAAAATACATTTGTTTTAGACATTTTATTTCTAAACCTGTTATCATTTCTGCTGAAATATCAGAAGCCCATTTAAAAGATCGTATCTCAGCACAGCCCATTAACAGTTTTGTAAGCATGGCGTTAGAGATCTACCCACATCGGTATCTTTATAAACTAAATGCAAACCACTTTATAATTTATTCTAAACTAATAGGTGATAAACTTTTGATCATTGTGATCGACGATTAATGTTATAACAGGTGGAGTTACAAGCTACTCGATACAATGCCAATACTGATTATAATGTTTTGGCTTTCAAATCTCTGTTTAAGAAAAGACTAGAGTAGTAATTTACAATTATTAATTTAACAATAATTAATGTGATGTTTAGTCAAACAAACCAGAGTTAATTACGTGACATAAATAACGTCACTTGGCGTAGCCGTAGGTAGCTATTTATTGTCAATTATTGTCATGTATTTCTATTATCTACACTGGCCTGCAAAAATAAGTATCACACTTTTAAAATTGCAATAACTTTTTAAGTACACAAGATATACTTTCGAAACAAAAAGGACTCGAAAAATAGTTTAATTTTGTCTATAGTTTCAAAGAAAGCTGATAAAAATTGCTTTATAACGTTTTTTATTTCAAATCTCTAACTTCTATAGTTTAGGAAAAATTTAAATTTTAAAAGCGTAGTACTTATTTTTGGAGGTCAGTTTATTTCTTTCATGTAGATAATAGAAATACATGACAATAATTCATCGTATTTGTATTATAATATTGACACATTTACGACGAAAAGTCAACGGGCTTTGCATCTTAGTAGCTCAACCCCAAGGGTTGCTCGTAGCACTTCCGCGTAGTAAATCTCGTAGCACGCTACGATGTTACAAATTAATAACAATAAAGATCCACGTAGTAACGATTCACTCAACTTGCAAGCCTTCGATAGTTTTCCCTCTTTGACTTAGTACTACTATTCGTATCTAAGTACCATTATGGAAGCACAGTTGTATAACAACTAAGCTTATCGAATGTGAATTTTAACGTTTTAAGAATTCCACTAAAATTTTATATTCCAGCTGTTTTAGATGATAATATTATTTATTTATACCAATACTTACATATATAGGTTGTTGATAAAGCAATGTACTTTATGTAAAGGAACAGTTAAGTTCCTTAAGTTACAGTGTTTCTTTTGGATGAATTGTTTTATGTGAAGTAACTCTTAGAATGGAGCGCAGTATTCTTGGAGTGATACTTACTGATCGTGTAAAGAACTCGAAACTGCATTCCAAAACTCAAATTGCCGACGTAGGTCACACGGCTGCCAAGCTCAAATGGAACTGGGCTGGCCACATCTGTCACATGCCGGAGGAGCTATGGGCTAAAGCTACCACAAAATGGGTCCCAAACAGCAGCAAACGGCAACGCGGCAGGTCCAGAAGGAGAGTGCGGGACGAACTCGACTCCTTCCACAAGGACTGGCGCGTACGTAACAGCACTGGATAGGGATAAGTGGAAGGAGGGAAGGGAGGCCTTTGCCCTGCAGTGGGACACAAATGGCTGATAATAAAAAAAAATAACTCTTAGACCAGCGTGGAAAAAAATATAATAAAGCGTGAATGGCTGACGTATTACGTAAGCCTATCACTTGATTTCATTCCTAACTCGTGACTCTAATGAAAATGCGCGTAACTATTCCATAATAACTATATAATCGTAAGTTAAAGACAGCGTCACACTGTATCATGTGGGAAATATGCCGCCCATGTAAGGAAACATAATATGTACGCTTGATTGTCAATATTCTCTGAATCTAATTGGTAAACGTTAATAAAGGAATTAGCGTGCAACTTGTTTGTCATAAAATATGTCTGTGTAAACGAATGTGATTATATCGGTGATTAAAACATACAGTATGCCGCAATACATCTGTATTATTTATCGTCGTGTTTTTTCACTATGAGAATGTGTGTCAGCATATTATAAAAGTACTTATTTATGTATTTGCTAAGTACTTGTCTAGGTAATAACATAAGGTCATTACTCAGAGTCAGATAAATGCTGAGTCGTCTTAGTCGTAGCTATAAACTATAAATATTAGCGTGGAACACGGTTCGCACATGGATTTAATATAAGCGAAACGATGGATGGCTATGTTTAACGTTGTAGGTACTGTGTGGACGTACTACATCATTTCAAATATAATATTTCCTAAAATTGTTTAAATAATGAGGTAGATAAAATGGTACATCTTATGATTTCTTATGTGATTCCGACGCAGATACAGTTCGACGATTACCTATATACTCAAGACTTGTTGCAGCGTCCTAATCATCAAAGGTAATTTTAACAGCTCTTAAGTTCACCTACCTAGTTAAAAATAATACACACCTTCAAGAGTTACCTATGTTTTCAACATTAATCATTTGTCACAGAAAACTCTGAAGTGTGCATAGTGTAAGTTTATCAACTGCGCTTTGCTAACACTGTTGAAAACAAAATTGTCATGATAAACAAATGACCACTAAGTAGTAGGTAGTAGTTTGGGTTAGATCACTAAGACGATTTCCTATTTGCAGTAAATGAGTAAATACCTCTTCTAATCTCTATCTCTTTTATTGTTGCTCGCATACTAAACAGTGTTTATGGAGGGTGTTACATTTCTAATCAGTATTAAACTGACTCGTTTAAGATTTCCATTTAAAGCATAAAATTTAAATACCTCTCAGGGTACAAATCCATTGATGAATAGAAATCCTTAATTAATACAATATGCAGTTATTTTAATATGTATAACGAGAACACTGATTTAGCTCTTAATAACAAATAGTTCAATGGAATTACTCAAGATGTTATAAATGAAGGGTTTAAAAAGACCCTTTATGAAGCCGAAAGGCACTTGTTTCCCGCGTCATTGCGACTTTTTTTTTTGTTCCACACTGTACCTGGGAACCTTCTAGTTACGAAGATATTGGGGGTCAAAGTTCCAACTTTTTCACAAGTTTTTTGCGTAGAGTTACTTAGTTTGATGTACAAAATGCTTGGCTGACGGCTTTGTGAAGGGTCCGTTTACACCCTGTATGTATTCCACCATAGCTACAACAAAATCGTAATTAATACTAAAAATAGATCAGGTACGTACAGGATTAGGAGAATCATTTTACAAGAAGTTGTCCTCTTTTTTCATAATAACGTCAATCAGCCACTGTGTGAGGGTTCAGTCATATCATATTTCACACAAATATCTCAAATATTATATTACCACAGAGTGCATACTGCAAACATAGGTGCCGCAGGAGTTTTGTAAAAGGATGCTAAAGACCGTGTTCATAGGTGTAGAGCGCCGTTATTATATCATCAAGAGAGGTTTCACTATGTTGTTAAACAAAATTACATTATGTAATCGAATATTGACTATCTTTACATACCTACACTCTTTACTTCCTCAAAGCGTCTGTAAATCTTTTTTTTTTCCTCTTCTTAAGTAGCCGAAAGATTACATAATTTACATAATGATTGCTTAATTACATACTTATAATTACTCACACTACTCCATGTTAAATCTACCATTGTGCTAAGTACTTACACAAAATGATTATAAAAATATGCACTACAAGTTGACTCTGCGATAAAGTTATCGTTCTTTATTTGTAAACATGTGATCTATAAATAGAATATTCATATGACCTTTAATTATCGTAATATAACTGGATCAGTTAATAATTCAAGCTCATTAGCGGCGGGCGGCGCGTGCGCCGGTATCGGTCATTGTCTGATTTAGGTATTTTTAATAGTCGTGTCAAGAGGTCATCGACTGGTTCCCAATCGCTATGACATCAGCTTCACTGGTTAGGATTACAACATTTACTCTCACTCACGTAACAACACACTGCGCTAGGCCTTACTGTAAGAGTTTCAATCAATTTTGTAACCTCATTATAGCCTGGCAGCATCATTGTGATGAGACTTGACTTTCATATTGAATGAATTTTGTGGTTTTATCAGCACTTTTGGATGGACACTCAATACAGATAGCCACGAGATGTTTATTGCGGTCAGAGTTGCATAATAAAGAACTTATTTGTATTTGGACCTTTATTCAGAAATTTTCCTGTTTGTAAAGCCTACTTGCTCACTGTTTCAATACATTTATAAGATGTGGCAATACATTGTAAATTGACACAGAATAAAGTATGTTTTTGCATATTTAATCATTTACTTCAGTTTTGAGAGCGCGTATGCGTATGTGCAAACATACGCGCTTATGAACTTTTATCAAATGTAAAAACAGAAAAGTACCCGCTGAATCCTCCCAAAAAGTCCCTGAACCTAATGTTTTCTAAACTATTCTTACAACGGCATTATAACAAGTACCGTACTTGACCCACGGCCATTGTAAAAATCCCCGATTCTTTTGCGAATATGCGTAACTAAAGCTTTACGACCGGTATTAACACATCTAATTTTAGTTAAGACATACAGCAGCCATTTATTGATAGTTGAAGTGTTATTCTATAAATGCTGAAGTATCACTCATATTTTGTTCCAGTCCTTCGAAGCCAAAACCTTGCATTTTTGGGAACGCCATTGCGACTGTAACTGTTGCTGCTATTCGCCTATTTTCCTAGAGTTTCTGTTTGTAGTAAAGATCTGTTACTGCGGACCAGAGAATAAGTCGACCTTTAATTTGTGTTTTCGTCAAAAAAAATATGCCGCTCATGACTAAAACTCCCAGTAAAATGAAGCTTCACTAAGGTTTAAACGATCTTACTGTCACATTTGCTGCATTGGTGTTAAAGCAAAAATTAGTGGTTAACGTTTTATGATATGCAGCTGACATTCAACCTTACAGTGGTAAAGCAATTACGAGGTTGACAATTATTACTACCATAAGATAAGATTATTTTAGTTGAGAGATGATAAGTACCTCTAATGTTAGGTACAAAAAATCAAAACAAAACAATCGAAACTAAATTAATAAACACCGTCTGTTACTAACATTCTTTAGATTCTTTGTTTTCGAAATAAAAACTACATTTACATTTATATTAATAACGAAAAATCATAAGTTATTTATTTTACATTTAAATGGACATTCTAATCACAAGTTAATAAAATATGCGTGAATAATTTATCAACATCTTCATACAGATCTGAACGAAACATTATTACACTTGATAAGTTTGATGTCTCGAAAATAATGAGGAACATTAATAAAAGACGAGATAACTCGAAGCCTAGCCTTAGGCATAGTTACAGACATAATCATAGAAGTTAAAAAGTAATCAATCCATTCTCTTTGGCAACGTTTACAAATGTCTTAAATGACTCGTAAAATTTCACGACTCTCACTCAAGAAAATATTGTGAAATGTTTTATAAAAGGTGCCATACAGGTATATTTCAAAACAACAAAGATTAGATTTTTTTTAAAAACATAATGTTAATGTTGCGACTGCTACTGGAGTTTTCCAATGAGTGCAGCATTTATTTACTACATAGAAGAGGTTTTAAATACATTTCGTAAATGAAGTTTATGTTTCAAGGGCCATCTATAAATACGTGCATTATGAATCAGCATATAATGTTCCCACTGCTGGGACACCGGCTTCTCTTTGTGAGAAGTGATGGCCAATAATCCAATCTCACGGGCCGCATTTCGGTTGGTGGGTCACTATGTTCGACGACCCGAATGGCGCAGCGGTAGTGAGGCTGCCTTACGTTTTTAGGGTCCTGGGTTCGAATCCCGGTAGGAGCAAATGTTTGTGTGATGAGCATGGACATTTGTTTCCTAGTCATGGATGTTTATATGTATAGTAAGTATGTATTTACAAACAAAAAAAGTATCTATGTAGTATATCAACTATCTGGTGTTCACGGCACAAGCCTCGTTGCTTAGTGTGGCACTAGATGGCGCTGTGTGTAATGTCCAGCGATATTTATTTATTTATTATGTATTTATTTAATGTTATCGAAATTTAGATTCTAGGACTTGCAGGTTCCTTCATCATTTTCAGAGTAGCAGTGATGAAATAAATTAACACAAATTAAAGTACCTGGGTTAATTTTAACACGTAGATAGGGGTTTGACGCATTTGGTGCACAATGCACATCTCAACTTGTACACCATGCTCAAATGGTGAACTTAGCAACTGGTGCACTTCTCATATGGTACACTTCGCAACTGGTGCACTTCGCAAAAGGAGCACTTTTTAAGATGAGTGGAGATTCGGAAAAATTGTCTAAAAATGAAAGAATCTTTGGTTTAGCGTAGGTAATTTTCTTAAAAAAACAATCTACAAAATAATTTTAAATTAACTCTACATTATCACTAACATTTTAATTTTTCCAAAAATAAAAAAAGTCAAGTAAGTTTTAAATCTTTCTTACATATTTTTTTTTTTACTTTCGTGTGACTTTTTATATTATTATTGAAAATTGTTTAAGTTTAAGTAAGTGTGTACCTACTTGAAAGGTATTTTTTGTTGATTGAATTTTTAAGAAAATTACCTAAAGTCGAGTCGTTATCACTGGGCCACCACTGCTCTGCACATGCTCATTATGAATACTTACTATAAATTAGCCTGCAAAGTCAAAAACACCTCTTAAACAAATAAAGATAAACTTCGTACCCTAGATAGATAAGTAAGTTCTTCCTAGATAACATTTAACCCACACAGAATATATTAGCCACAGTACAGTTGCTAGATATCGTGAAATATATGTTTTCTTACACCTTTAACTGCTTTACTTGTTAATCTTGTCTTATAAAATTAATACAATAGGTCCACACCATAAGCATAAAGTTTTAATGCCATTTTAAACGCTATTTCCAAGTGACTACGACATTAATTAGATAAACATTGTAAAGCTCAAGTTAATAGCCAATTTACACCTATGAAACTCCAAGTAATCTAAAATATAAGTTAGATATGTCTTTTATACTGTTACGATAAAATAATAACTTTGAAGGGAAAAGAGAATAAACAGAAAACGACACAGAAAAGAGAGAGAGATTTATCAGAATCACCCGGAAAACTGGACCAGCAATGTGCAAAGGAAAAACAAGGAAACACGTTTTACCAAAGCCGTAAGAAAACAAAAACTTATGATATCTCAACCTATATGCAAAAGGCTTCTTCACACCGGCGCACTAAGAAAGGAGAAGAGCAAGACGACTCAGATTAACAATTAGCACCCCTCTCACAGCATCCTCTAGGCCGGCTAGTCCCCGGAACTTCGGTTGAGGATTTAGACTACAGCCCCCCAAATCAAAAAGAGAGAGACCAGACACGAAATCTACATATTGCAACTTTAAATGTAAGAACATTACTGTCCGACTCGAGCATAGAAGAATTAGATTATGCTGCACAAAAACTAAGATGGGACATTATTGGACTTTGCGAAACTAGAAGGAAAAGCGAAGAAATCAAAGAATACCCTTAATACATCCTGTATCACAAGGAAAGTACGCATGGTCAACATGGAGTAGGTTTGTTGGTCAAAAAATACATAAAAAAGGACATCGTTTCCTTCAAAAGTTACTCTGATAGAATAGCGACTCTAGAGCTAAACCTACCTAATAAAAACATGTTGTCTTTTATTCAAGTCTATGCACCGACTGAAAAATGTAATGACGACGAGTTAGACAGATTTTACAGTGAACTTGAAACAGCCATGGAAGCAACAAACACAAAAAGATATATAGTTATGGGCGACTCAAAGCCCAGATAGGGAAATCACTACAAGGCAAAGAGTTGGCATTCGGCAAGTACTCAAAAGGTAAAAGGTCAAGACATGGACAAAGACTGGTAGAGTTTGCTCTAGAAAAGAACTTAATATTTGCAAATAGCTTGTTTAAAATAAGAAAAAACAAAAACTGGACTTGGCAATCACCAAACGGTTTATACCACAACGAAATCGATTATATACTTACAACCCACAGCCTTGATGTACATAACTTTAATATTATTCAAAACCTGAATTTTAATACTGACCACAAAATGATAAGATGCAAGATCTATTTAGACACGAAGAAGAAAAAGAAATACATCAAAACAAGAACAAACTATACTAGAGACTTACCGATACTAACGAGAGAGAGTGCAAAACAATGAGAAGAAAATTTTACGGCTGCAGTGAATGAATCATCGGACATACAAATACAATATAAAAATTTCGAAGAAGAGATGACTAAACTACTTGTACAAATAGCTGAAAAAAAGAAAAAACAAAGAGACGAGAAGAAAACCCATTTAAAGAAACTACTAGAAGAAAGGAAACGATTATACAGTGAAAAGAGAACCAAGAAAGTAAAAACTAAGATTACACAACTAAGCAAGACAATTAACAAAGAGATTTCAGAAAAAAAATAAGGTTCACAGGAAGAGCACGTTTGAAAAATATATAAGTAAAACGGGAGCCGTGAATAAAGCATACAAAGAGCTCCGCACATCTTCAAAATGGACATCACATTTAACAGATAGAGCAGGAAACAATATAACGAAACGTTTAGACATAATAACGGAGGCTACAAAATTCTATCAAGAACTCTACTATGCACAAGCAACATTGAGTTTCGACGAATGTATTTTGGAGAAACCCAGAACCACAGAAAAAGTACCTTCAATACTACTTTCAGAGATAGATTTTGCAATTAAAACACAGAAAAATAATAAATCACCTGGAGAAGACAATATTACGAACGAATTATTAAAATGTTTATCTGAACCTCTACAGAGACCGCTACAAATTATGTTCAACAACATACTGGAAAAAAAGACGACTCTTAAACAGTGGTCCAGAGCTACAACGACTGTACTACATAAAAAAGGGGATAGAGATAACCTGAACAATTACAGGCCAATTAGTCTAATGAGTAATGTCGACAAAGTTATTTCAAAAATCATTCTGAACAGGCTCTCCAAAATCTTAGACGAGAATCAACCACGTGAACAAGCAAGATTTAGAAAACATTTTTCAACGATCGACCATATCCACGTCATGACACCACTAATAGAGAAAAGTAAAGAATATGGAAAGGCCCTGTACATATGCTTCATAGATTTCTCCAAAGCTTTCGACTCTTTGGAACACACTGCCATCTGGAAAGGACTAATACAACAAAGCTTAGACATAGAGTACATTGAGCTCCTATACAGCATATAGAGTGTGGCTAAAATACGACTGGAAAGAGACGGACTGGAATTCCGCATAGGAAAAGGCGTAAGACAGGGCGACCCCCTCTCACCCAAAATATTCTCAGCAGTCCTGGAGATGGTTTTTAGAAACATCAACTGGGAAAAACAAGGCATCAAAATAGATGGAGAGTACTTAAGCCAACTACGGTTCGCGGACGATATCGCTATATTTGCTGAGGAGAGTATTCAGCTAGACAGCATGGTAAACGATTTAGTGAGAGAGAGCAGCAAGGTTGGTTTATCGCTAAACGCCTCAAAAACAAAAATAATTACGAATGGTAGTGTTCAAACCATCACAGTGAACGGAAAAAGCATTGAGTATGTTACGGAATATATTTACTAAGGTCACTCAATTTCATTTCAAGATCTTACAGAAAAAGAAATAAACAGACTGATTGCAATAGCTTGGAAAAAGTATTGGAGCTTGAAGGAAATTGTGAAGAACAGGGACATAAGAATTGAAATAAAAATAAAACCGACTTAAAAAAAAACACAAAAAAAAAAACAAAAAAGTGAAAAATAACTTTATCTTCAGAAGCCGGTGACAAAAACACCAAAAAAACAAACAAAGGTCAAGCTTCGAAGTCGGTGACCTTTGTTTGGTGTTTTTGTCACCGGCTTCGGCTTTTTTTTTGAAGTCGGTTTCATTTTTTGCAAAAAGGTTTTTTATTTTTCCATTTTTAGTTCCCAAACAAATATTTGCCATGAATTTATTTTTCATTGTTAACAATACATGTCATGTAATAGGCTTATCCCCAATAAATGGAACTTAACATACCTAACTATCGAAATCTGGGTGTATTGTACACCTCTGCGTAACCCCTCAGAGCATACCGGCGTGACGTTACGTCATGGTTTCAGAAGCAATAAACATCCAAGCGGTTGCAGCAATCACGATCGATTTACCGTCTATTTTTGAAAAGTTCCAATGCATATCTCCGAAGATCAGCATCAGATCTTCACCAAATTTAAATGGGACCACCTCAGAAGTATACTCTTACGAATAAAAAAAGAATTTTGAGAATCGCTCCACAAATGGGGGAGAAATCGGTGAACATACCTAAAAAAAATGTGTATTGTATACATCTGCGTACCCCCTCAGAGCATACAGGCGTGATGTTACGTCATGATGTTGTATAAACAATAAATATCAAAGTGATTGCAGCGATCACCTCAGATTTGCCGTCTATTATATATATTCGTCTATTGTTTATTATATCCAGCGATATTTATATTTATTTTTGAAGAGTTCCATTGTATATCTCCGAAGATCAGCATCAGATCTTCACCAAATTTAAATGGGACCACCTCAGGAGTATACTTTTACGAATAATTTTTTTTTGAGAATCGGTCCACAAATGGGGGAGAAATCAGGTAACATACATAAAAAAAAAAAGGAAACTGTACGACACAGTAATCCTACCATGCCTAACATATGGTTGCCAAACATGGTCGTTAAGAAAAATAGACGAATACAAATTAGCCTTTTTTTTTTAGGATGGGAAATCATCAAATGACTTCTCCCGCTCTGGGCGGAGCAGGAGGGAGTGTCAGACTTTTACTGACTAAAACCCATCCATGTTCCTTCCTCGCCCTTTGTGTTCCGGGGCCACGGTATCTCTTTCGAATAGTCCCGCAGCCCCGGCAGGCTTCGGTCCTCGCGGACCCCTTCCCTATCGCTGACTCTCTTTGAGGCGCGCGTGGAACACGAACGCGCCGTCGACACGGCCTGTCGTCATGAGACGTACGGACGGCGAGCTAGCCCATAGCTCCCCGTCCACAGGCCCGCGCCTACGGTGGCCGGAAGCCACCACGTGGCCCCCGACGCCCGGGGCGTCTCCCGCGGCGGCCGGGACGTGAGGATCTCTCCCTGTCCTGTTCCGCCACCTCCTTCGCTAGCATGACTGCTTCGCAGAAGGAGGTGACGGCGTCCCACTCCTTCTCGCTCCGGACCATGGCACGAACCAGGGCCGGGAGCGTGAGGTCGCCGCCGCCGATCGCCACCTTGAGGACACGGCGGTGCTCCACCCAAGCGGGGCACACCTCCACAGTGTGCTCCACCATGTCCTCCGGCCGATCCTCACAGTGATAGCACCCGGGCGTTTCCTCCCGCCCGATTCGGTGCAGGAACTTACCGAAGCATCCGTGTCCGGTAAGAACCTGCGTCAGGCGGAAGGTGAGGACGCCGTGGCGTCTCTCCAGCCACTCCTCAAAGAGGGGACTTATCGCCACTATTGTGGCGTGCCCTGCACGGGGTTGCGATAGTCGCTCTCTCCATGTCGCCATGAGATCCCGCCGGAAGTCCGTCCGCTGAGCGACAATTTGCCGCGACAGCGGAGTTTCCCCCCGGCGTAGCGCCTCCGCGCGCCACTCGTGTAGGCGCGCGAGGACTATTGCCTCCAGATCCCATGGCGGCAATCCGGCAAGGAGGTTCGCCGCCTCGCGGGAGATCGTGCGGTACCCCCGGACCAGCCTTACGGCTACCACCTTCTGGGGCGCGTTCAAATGGTGGGCGGCACGCCGCCTCAATGAACGCGCCCACACCGGGGCCCCGTAAAGGGCCATGGACCGCACGACTCCCGCGTAGAGCCTCCGGCAGGAGGCGTTTGGCCCCCCCAGGTTGAGCAGGAGCCGCCTGAAGGCAGCCCCTGTCCGCTCCAGTTTGGGGGCCAAACGTCGGAAATGCTCCACGAAGTTCCACCGGCGGTCGAGGACAAGTCCCAGGTACTTCAGCGTCGACTCGACGCCGATGGAAACCCCTCCTGCCATCACTGAGGATCCCGGAGGTGGCGCATTCCGAGGCCCATGAAAGCACATGGCCTCGGACTTGTGCAATGCCACCTCGAGACCCAGTTGCCGGATCCTCGACACGACTATCGCAACCCCGCGTGTCATAACTTCGGCCGCCGCCTCGTGCGACCTCCCCTGTGCCAGCACCAGCGTGTCGTCAGCGTAGCAGACTACGCTGACACCGCTAGGGAGGTCGGCGCGCAGCACCCAGTCGTACCCGATGTTCCACAAAGACGGCCCTAGGACCGATCCCTGTGGAACACCGCACGACATCTCTCGCCGGTTCCAGTCTCCGCTGCGACCGGGGTAAATGACGGCCCTATCCGTCAGGTAGTCCCCGACCACACGACGAAGGTAGGTCGGCACCCGGTGATACCGGAGTGCCTCCCTTATGCAGATCCAGGGCATGGAGTTGAAGGCGTTGGCGATGTCGAGAGACACCGCCAAGACAACCCCACCCCTGGACACCGCATCCCTCGTCGTGAGGGCTCTCACGCGCATGATGGCGTCCACCGTAGAGCGCCCCTTGCGGAAACCATATTGGTGTTCCGCAAGGTCCGACCCCGTCCCCGCAAGGTGCTCGGCGAGGCGGTTTGCAATGACTCTTTCAAAGAGCTTGCCCACCTCGTCGAGCAACACCACGGGCCGGTAGCCGGACGGAGAGTCCGCCGGGCGCCCCGGCTTCCGGATGAGGACCAGCTTCCCCGTCTTCCAGCGAAGCGGGAACTGGCCCCTCTCCAAGCATGCGCTTAAGAACCCCTCCAGTCGGGGACCGAGAGCCTCCGAGGCCAGGACCCAGGCTTTGCCAGGCAAGCCGTCGGGTCCCGGGGCGGTATTTTTGGTACTGAGCCTGCGTACCGCCACTCTCAGTTCTACCCCGGTCACTTCCGGAGCGTCGTCGTCGTCACTTTCGTGGTCCGCTTCCGGCACCGCAGCCGGCGGAGCCATAGGCGGGGGCGGGTGTTCCCCTCGCGAGGGGAACAGAGCGCTCACCACGTCCTCCACGAGCTGAGGCCGGAGACTCTGCGTCAGCGGGGGGGCCCAGGTGCGGAGTTTATCCCGCACCATCTTGTAAGGGCGCCCCCACGGATCTCTGTCGAGAGTCCCCAGCATCTCCTCGCGGGCCAGATCCCTGGCCCGCAGGACAGCCTCGCGGAGGGCGGTCTTCGCCGCTCTGTAGCCCTCATAAAGCTCCGCCTCAATGGCTTCCGCATTCGGTGGGCGAATGCGGAGCCTGCGGTGCCTGGCGTACAGGTGTCACGCAGCCACGCACGCCTCCTGTAAAGACGTCAGCTCACGCGACCACCAGTACACCTGACGCCGGGCGCTTCCTGGCCGGACTCGGGGCATTACCCAATACAAATTAGCCTTACATCAGCGGAAAATGGAGAGAAGCATGTTAGGAATAAAACTATCGGATAAAATAAAAAACGAAGCCTTAAGAAGGAAAACCAAAGTAACTGACATTCTCGAAAAAATAAGAAATCTAAAATGGCAATGGGCAGGCCATGTATGCAGGATGACTAACGACAGATGGACCAAGAAACTGACCGAATGGGTACCAAGAGAAGGAAAAAGAAGTAGAAAAAACGATGGGAGGACATATTTAAGGAAAGATGTGGACCAGACTGGAGAAGACAGACTAGGGACAGAGACAACTGGAGGAAGCTGGGGGAGGCCTACGCCTAAGAGGCGACTTCCACAAATTAAATAAAGGAAAATATATAATAATTACAACTGTTTAATAATGCATGAAAATGATAATTTTTAAATTTAATTTAATAATAAAATTAATTTATGTATGAAAATGACAATTTATAATTTTTATCCGTCAATGAAATATGTATGAAAGTGATAATTTATATTTTTATTATTTTTATAAACTTAACTGCAATTTTACTCGATATAATAATTAAATAAATTGTGATTATTTTGAAAGCTACGTTCAAATATGAAATTGTTAAATTGTGGTAGAATAAAGGCTATTTTTATTTTATTTTATGTTTTTTATAAATACACTCGAGAGCAATGAATCCGGGTCACTTAAAGAATGTTAAAAATCTCGGAAACTAAAAATGATAGGTTAATGCAATAAATTGTATTTAATAGACAATGTAATACTCCTTAAATGAAAGTAAAAAAAATATGAGTCACCATACATTTTATTAACACAAAATTACATAAAGAAAAAAACTGCTGATCTCTCCTTAAAACAAAAATAGGAAACATGAAATTTTTGAACTTTATTACGATTTTCTTGAATTTTAATACTTCGTATTGCCTCCTCGTGCTTCCATTACTGCGTTTACGCGGTTTGGCATGCTGTACACCAAGTTCCTTATACGATTTTGGGGAATATTCTCCCATTCCTCTGTGAGAGCAATTTTGAGCTCACGAAGCGTGATTGGGGGAGGGTTTCGTTGTTTTACGCATCTGCCTAGCTCGTCCCAAGCATGCTCGATCGGGTTGATATCCGGGCTGCGCGCTGGCCACTCCATACGAGTAATGTTCATCTCTTGAAGGTAGTCATTCACAATCCTACCTGTATGAGGTCGGGCATTGTCATGCATAAATATAGCATCCTCACCTAAATTGACCATAAATGGACCAACGTGATCATTGAGGATTTCTTCCACATATCTTACGCTAGTTAAAGAGCCGTTTTCTATGATCAGCAGCTCTGTGCGACTTTCAGAAGAAATTCCGGCCCACACAAGTACAGACCCACCACCGTAGGCTACTTTTTCTTCGATGCATGCTTGCTTGAATCTTTCCCCTGGTCTCCGATACACTCTGTGTCTTCCATCGTGCTTGTAGAGCATAAATTTTGATTCGTCGGAGAACATAACTTTTGACCAATCTTCAATACTCCAATTTACGTGGCTCTGGGCATATCTTAGTCTTGAAATACGATGCCCACGCTCCAGTTTAGGGCCGTTTGCAGGTCTAAGGGGTTTTAAGTTAGATTCAGCAAGCCGACGTCTTACTGTCCATGCACTTGGGTTACTTCCTCCGAGGCGTCGAAACTGATTTGTGAGTTCAGTTCCTGTGAGAAAGCGATTTCGAAGCATGGTGTTCACCAAGTATCGGTCTTCTCGTGCTGTGGTACACCTGGTTCTGCCCGTTCCTGGTCTGCGTAGGTTAGAACCAGTTTCTTCGTAACGTCGGAGAACTCTTTGTACTGTTGACAGCGACACACCGACAGTCCTGGCTGTATCGCGCTGACTCCGGCCGGTTTCCAGCATTGTAAGTATTCTGGTGCATTCTTCAGGCGTAAGCGACATAATTTCAGCTTGAATAATGAATATAGAGCACTATCAACATGGTTTATGTACCCACATAAATGACAGATTACAAACAAAAGCAAAACCAAATGCTGTAATTTCGTAGTTCCATCTTCGAAAGTGGCCCTTTTTCAAATTTGATTTTTTTATGATATAACTATACAATAACTAAGAAGTTTTAATACCTTCATTTAAGGAGTATTACATTGTCTATTAAATATAATTTATTGCATTAACCTAGCATTTTTAGTTTCCGAGATTTTTAGGATTCTTTAAGTGACCCGGATTCATTGCTCTCGAGTGTACCTTAAGTTTATCTTTGGTGGCCGGTTAAAGGTTTTATTATTATTATTATTATACAAAATAACAGGAGGGGACAGGTAAGTAATGGTTTCGCAATGGGAATTAATTTTGACATCGTTAGTACAGTGCCTACCTAAGCGCCACATAGAAGCATCGTAGACGCGCGTGGCTGCCAGTTGTATATGGCGTAGAGAACGTGTCTCTACACGTCCACTACGCATCGTAGAAGTCACGTAGATACGACGTAGAGGCTGCGTAGACGACGCGTATAAACCGCGTTGAGGTCACGTAGATAGAGGCCGCGTTGGGGCTAAGTTTCGACGAACAATAATATAAGTACTATTCCGAGAAAAACAAACTACTATTCACTTTATCACTACGAAAAGATTTAATTTCAAATGCTGTGGAGAGTACCTACCTCAGATTTCGATCAACTGAGTGACATTCATATTTTGCTTATAAATACCATTTTACACTTTTACAGATCTAATGTAATTTTGTTCTCTGTTAAAACATACAACTAACCAGCATTCTAACTAGAATAGAATTAGACTCGAATGGCAAGGAAAAACTTATCAGATAAAATAAACTCATAGATAAGATTTAATCAAAGCTCATCACTAGACAATGAAGCTTAAAGATGAATCCTTGAAATATTTGCAACATCAGACCACCTGAACAGGTATCAACGCGATTTTCCACAATGTGACCTCCGTTTGATCGATTAATATGCTAATTTAGATTATTTATTAGGCAACAACCGACCAATATTTAGAACTGTTTTGCTCATTCTAGTTTTTATTTTATTTATGTTCGTATTTTTGAGAATGTTCTTGCTTAAAACCTTCTAATTTTGAAATGAAATATTAGAAAACATTAAAATGTTTGTATCCGATCAGAAGATGGTCTAAAGTGATATTTTCAAGAGTCCAATTAGAAGCTATCTGAAGGAGACTTATAGTGCAACAATGCTTAATTTAGTAAAAAGTTGCGTAAAGTTTATCCAGAGCACTACAAGAGTACACGGGCAAAGCCGACGGCATAATTAGTCTTTAAACAATTGTTGTAAAATTTGATTTGGGATTATTACTAGTTATTAGGTAACTCCATTTTAAGGACAGGTGATCTATAATTTTGAGTACTACACACTATAACCTTGTTCATTATAATAACTAGGAATCTAAAACCCACCAGTGCCTCCCATCTGGCTACTAGTAAAATCCAAATGAAAATCTTCCAATTTGTACCTAATTGGTTACGCTAAATTTAGAACAAAGAACAAATCTCGTTTTCTCCTTATATTGGAATTTATATTCAGGTGTATTGGCTATAAAAATATGTAAAATACCTGCCTCAATTTTAAAGAAAAACACATTACCCAAGCTTTATTATGTATTTTGAAACGACAAAAATAGCTTTTTTAAGATTAAATATTTTATCATGTCTAGCAGGTGTTAAGTATGGATATTTCAAATATAATACAACATTAAAAAAAACAAAAGGTTTACTTTAAAAATGTCGTCATTAAATAAAATCATCCGATCGAATTGAATGCGATACAAGATTATTTTAAACTCCGAAAAAAAATATCTAAGCACTTAATAGGTAATCAATTCAGATGTGCTATATTCAACTTAAGTTTTAAGACCCATTGACCTAGAAGCTCAGTCTACAAACATAGATTAGTTGTTCTTGTTTAACGTAATATTGATCCATATAACGGAGTGTGGAACACGACGTCATCGGCCGGGGCGCGACGACGCAGCGCCGCCCGTTGTGCAGCGAAGACGGACGGCTAGGCGACACGACGCGACCGAGCGACGCCGACCAAAACGAACGGCCATTGACGACCAACTTGATGTGTAGTGTAGGCAGATTCGTCGCACGACAGCACAACAAGCTTCCATATTTACTTATCCAGTGCCAAGTAACTTACCGGTTTCACACGAGTGGGTGCTACTAGTTCTTTTTCGTATGTTAATTGGACCAGTATCTATTACTATCACGTCTATCACATTATAATATCCTTGACAGTCGATGGATTGCTGTTGTGCCATATAACTACAGTATTTCTGAATACAAGTCTAAATAACAACGGCAGGCAGATGCCCACATCTAATATGTTCACGTCTGCTAAACGGTATAGCCACACATAATACATAGGTGTATACGAACCGCAATGCCGGTCTAATTTTACATATTAGATGATCTTCCTGTAATAACAGTAAACAACGCTTGCATTGTCCCGCAGCACTAGCCGTGACTATCAGCGCAGTACGGCCGCATTCGATAACTAAATATACTGCCAGACATCGTGGTGTACTTGGAAATAATTTTCCATTGCGGATAATCTAATCTAACATTATACATCCATTAACAAATAACCCTTTCCGAAGCGGGTATCGCAATAGATACTGGTACAAGCATGCTCAATGTGATTAGTTCTACGGCGTCAAGAAATCGACTCGGGACGAGATAAAATTAAATTGGCGGCTAAAAGTAAGAGATACTGCGCGACCTTGGGGCAGAGTGGTTTGTTCCGGGTTCGGTCCTCCACCCACCGACCGGCGACCGGTCGCTGCGCCTGCGCCTCTCCGCTGCACTCACCTGTATCTACCTAACCTACTAGACATTAATGTGTCGGACTTAAATTGATTGCAACCGATTGCATTATACATAGATGGAATCATTAAATCTTTAGGTAGTCTGGGTGCCAATTTGGTGTTGTAAAATATCGGTTATAATATTAGTACAAAGGCTATAAAATCTCCTGCAAAAAAACTTAATTATGATTAAAAAATCAAACCAAAATTGATTGGTTACTTTACTCTAACAGAATCTAGGTGATGTCAACACGTTATGTGGCAGTAGTCCGGTCACGTGCTAGCTCATACAACACGGGTATCGGATGTAAATATTAACAATAATGCGCAAATTGCGAGGTTGCTGGCCCATCGCGCATAAACACACGTTACGTAACCTTCTTACTTGACTAACGAGTTAACAACTCAAGTGAGAGGACACCCACTGTTCTTAATTACCAAATAATGTTTTAAAAGATAGCACGTAAGTACTTTGAGTTAGGACAGCGTGACGTCTGCATAATATCACTCCAATAAACCTTAACGGGCTGACCATAAAACTTATGCTAATGAAGCAAAAAGTTGGAAACAGACGTGACATCATGTGCAGAACTGTGTTCTAAATCCTTTTCGAAATGATACTGTTGCAGTAAATTGTCAACTCACTAGTTTTTATCGACTCCCAAATTAGTTTCCCACAGTCAACTTTTACGAGTCCGCTATAACATTTTAAATACCATCTTCAGTTGTACAATCCCAGCAAACCAATCATAGAACTGGCCTTTTTTGTCAGCCTATTTGAGGGTCCCACTGCTGGGCAAAGGCCTCCCCTTTCTCCTTCCAAACCTCTCTGTCCTGTGCGATATCTGGACATGTTCGCCCCGCAAACGAGATCAGATCGTCACACCACCTTCGGCCTAGATTAGCAAGGAAATTTATAGGACAATGGTTCTACACAACAAATTGAAGAATACGAAAATATACTGCTAAAATAATTTATTAAGTTTTAGCAATGTTTTAATGAATTAAATAATAAGGCAATCACGTGGTATTTGATGCAACTATTAATGAGTATGAAGTTAAATTACAATATCATTATAAGCAAAAGCTGAGATTAATATACCGATTCGGCGATTTCACCTATCACAATTTCTTTGGAATAAAAACGTTCTACTTATTCGTTAGCACTCGACTCTTCAATTGTAGTCATAGTCGGGTCTATGGCAAGGTTTGAGTGCGATTTGTTAATGTCACTATTTGTTAAAGAATTGATATTTGTATCTGAATCCGAAGGAACACCGTCTTCTTTAGTTTCATTTTCATCCAGCGTCTGTTCTGTAGCTGTGGTATTGGATTCGCTCAGTGCAGTGGTGCCTTCCTCAACTTCAGGTACAGTTTGTGCAAGCGCTGGAACTTCGATTGATATAATCTCATTTTCAGTTTCTTTGGGTGATTCTGCTACTTTATTCTCCTCGAGTGGTCTAAATATTTCTTGGAGCGACGACACTTTCTTTTCCGTGGGAATTATTCTATTTAAATATACTAATATGTCTGACAGAGAAACAATTCCTACCAGTTTATCTTCTTTATTTACTAACAATAATCGATGACTCTCAGTTCTAACTATAACTTCTAAGGCCTCATATAAAGTAATACTTGAACGACATTTTTGTAATTTTTCTTCCCAGTCTTTCTTTTTATTCCTTACTTCACCTATCGTCAACGACAAATTCGAATATAATTTTTCACTCACTAGATTTAACACTTCATATTTTGCATAAACATCAATAAGCGTATCGTTCTCATCTAAAATTGGCAAAGCCGAAACATCTTTCTCTAACAATAACTGAAATGCCCTTTTAATACTTGTTTCTTCAGTTACGGACACGATATCTTCGTATGTCCCAATTTTCAATTCTGTAAGTGTTTTGTGAAAGAAAGTTAATTCAGGAAATTCATTAAGATATACAAATAAAAATCTCAATATTCTCTTGTGAGACAAGATGTATAGAACATCACCATTAAAAGGATCTATCATTAACAGACGATGGACGCGGTTTTTATGAAGTAAATTAATGGCGTCATGTAGTGATTGATCGGGTCCAGCACTACATAAAGGCTTGCGCGTTGATCGCAACAACTTCCTCCAAGTATGAAGTGTGTGTCGCTCTAATTCTTCGACTGATAGGTTTTCTTCATCAAGATACAGAAGAATCCTAATAAAATCTGTAACAGTGATCATACCTACAAGTAACTTTTTAGTAGCATCCCAGAGCGGTGCAGAGCGAATACCATGTGATATAAGAGTTGGAAATGTTTTCTTGACGAAAAATTGTGTGTCAAATATAATAACTTTTGCAGACTTTGGTAAAATTTCATAACATTTGTGATATTTAAAGAAGTTTAGTAAGAGCCTAGTTTTATCCCTACCTCCTATGGATATTTGCACAATTGATAAATAAGGATCATATTTAGGGAGGCCCCGAACCTCCCGAAACATTTGTTTTGCTTGCGATGGCTCTAATGAAGCGTATGAATTTTTATGGTAAGTAGGTGAAGTCGTCTCAATAGAAGAACGACGAACTTGTTTGACAGGTTTCTTCTTTACAGGATCTACAGTAGATTGACTGCTTTCAGGATGAGGCTTGCTGCGAAATATATCCATTACCCTAGTAATGGGACTGTACTTTCTAGAAGATGCTCCTGTTACTGTATGGTAATACTTCTTGTGAGAATCTTTGCTGTCAGCATATTGCTGGTCATCTTGGGTTTCTGAGGCTTCTTGGCTCTCCGTCGTTTTCGCCTGTTTCGGCGCATATTTCTTAGCATCACTTTTTCTTCTTAAACGGAATATATCAAAAATAGAGCTCCGTGGACTAGACGACGTTCCATGAAAAGTTTCATATCCCTTTTCGGGCGCCGATTGGCGTTCGGCACTCGATGCTCTGGATGAGTCAGCGTTTCTATCTCTAAATATTGATCTTACATGGGGCCTTTGTGACTCGACTCCACGTGTTCCAAAATGGACCGTATGGACATTACTATCTGCTAGTCTAGAAGGAACTTTATCTTCTGGGTTGGGTAGTGTGGTAACAACAAATTTCTTTCGCTCACCAACAACTGTTTGATTTTGGGCTTCTGTTTGTTTTTTCTTTTTATTCTTGTGCTTTGCCTTGCCATGTTTAGTCGGTGATTCGGTCGTCGCAGATTCATTTTCTAGAATTGGATCCATATCCCAATATGTTTGTTAATGAAAGTTTTATACCTTTATCTTGTAGCATAATCCAGGAAACTGTTCACCATTACCTGTAAAAGAAAACCGGAATATTAATATTATAATACAGTCAACCTACTGTTACATTCACAATTACATAAAAGATAGTATTAGACTCCAAAATTATAATACGAATTTGTATTATCATCAACATCTAACTAACTAAAGAGTCAGCAGAGTCATTGTAACTGGTGGACAAATAGTCACATTTTTGCATACTCCTGTGTTAGAAAGTCATTATCTGATTATATTATTTACGAACCCACTACCTAAATGGAATAAACAAAAAAAATTAACATTTTCACTGGACAGTGCCCCTAAACACGGGACGGCTGTTTAACTATTGTGACTGATTCACGAACAGTTCATATGTTGAATATAATTTTCAATAAGTATATGTATGTAATAAATTGGGCCTACCAATGAATTCACTTATCTCCAGTGGATAGGTAGATAAGTGATAGCGATATCGTTTCACGCCCAGGTTGTTCTTCGCTTGCCCCACCGCTCTTACTTCTAACACAACTCGTTACGTATTGTGATTCAAAATCAAACTCATCATTCGGAGTTTTTTTATCGAGAAATACGTGTTTAATTTAAATAAACATATGCCTACAAACTGCATTAGAAACAGCGTCAGGAGCGAAGTGAGCGAACATAGAATAATTTCCATAATTTATTGGCGAACAATTGTAGTCATAAATAGCATAACCGAGCATTTACAATGACATGTATTGACACATGTTACAGTATATACCTATCTACGTCTATGTGTACCTACTTGAAAAATCGATGATTTTATGAGTCATTCCTAGCGTACAACACCATCATTTGGAGTGTAGCATACGTGGTCTATCAGCTTTCTCCTTTCGCGGTTTAACTGCCGCATAAAATAATCCTACAACACCTCATGTCGTTGCTAGGCAACGCAATGCGCCAAATGCACCCATTTTACTACATGCGTTAGCTATTTGCTGTTGCATTGCGTAATCTACAGACGTCCTCGCTGCAGTCAGAAAAGAATATGTCAATGAGATTGATCTTTTCACTGCGCTTAACATCAGAATATTATATTCACACTCGGCACATTAACACGCGTAGCTAAGTCTATATTTGACACCATTCCGCTGATCAATACTTTTGTAGAGCGAAAACTATGCGGTATTGAACAAATACAAAACGTACCTGACTTCACTGAGAGCTTCATCTTTTTATACCAATGATTTTCACGCACTGATTTGTAACAAGACGGTTAATACTGTGTTTTGTCCGGAGTGAGCACTATTTTACTGGGGTCGCGTGTTATTCCCGACGATATTGTGTGCGGCCATGTTGGTTGTCAAATTACGCGAGGGTTAGTGGGGCGACATCTGCCGTCGGGCGAGGGGATCGCTTCGCAGGGCGGCCCGCCAGCCAAATCGGAACGGGTGGGAATGCTATCATCATCTGTACAGCTCGTAGTAGTAGTTAGACTTTCAATTCGTGAGATGTCACGGCGAACTGATTTCAGATAAGAGTCGTCAGGTATTTGTAAAAGATGCAATAGGGTAAGGACTGTTGGTAATTAAATGGATAGATAGCAATATTCTTTTGTTAAACATCCAATTTATTTGGCAAAATAAATGAAATAATATATTTTTAATTTAAATACTTAATTTAAATTAAAAATATATGATTTCTTTTATTTAATCCGTTAAACTTTTACCAATATACATTTACGTCATTTACGTCAGCATTATTATCTATGTCCCAAGAAGTTGAGAAAAATTGTGATTTCTTTCATTTTTAGGTACAGCTAAGCTTAGAATCTAAAGAGCATCTGGGAAGGTATTGTAACGAGGTAATCTTCGTCATATGACATTATTTTATAATAGACCGAACACTAAGTTTGAATACAAATTAATATTCGGCGGTTTGGGTAACTTGTATGCTGCTCGCTGAGCTCCCTGAGATAGGGTTGAGCTCACGATGGTGATGCTTGCGTGGCATCTGCTGGGACCGGTTTATTTAAGGGGATGGTATCTGCTAACAAGAGGTTTTCACCATGTAACTCCTCTTTGGTGAGTGAATATAAATGTGCAAAAAATATTTATGTTGCTTATTAGACTCTAAACTTTAATTGGTACATACAATTGAAATAACTCTAACTTATTACTATATGAAAAAAATATTAAAAGTGAAGCATTTTTTCTTTGAAATTTCGGCATTAAGTTTTAGTTTTTTTTTTTTTGATCTAATGATTTATTAGGCTACAATTGAATAAAAACCACTCATATCGCACTATTCGGCCCGCAGTGACTGATGTAACAACCACTTTGTAGTGCAAGCTGATTAGAACTTTATTCTAACAGTTTTTCAAACGAAGTTTGAACCACCACAAATAGAGTTGCTAATTTAGCAGATACGCCAGCCTTAAACAAGTCTGGTACTTTCCTTAAAAGGCAAGTCCAGATAGGTACTACCCTGCCTTTTCTTAGACGATTTTGTTTTTAAATTATCTGGACTTTAAAGAGACTTTGAAGAAACTCAGGGGGGAGTATCGTTTTGGCATTTCTTCTCAGGGTAGTCAGGTAGGAAATTTCGACTCCATGTATTGCTTATGTATAAAATATGACGAATGATACCGATATCTACTGGATAAATATTGTCATTTCATTCTGATTATTATTTTGATACTATTCACTTCCATTTTTATTTTTTTATTTCTGATCCACCTAATTCAAAATTAAGTTTCATTTAACTGTTAGACAGTAAAAGTAGGTAGCAATGAAATGAAGACAAGCAAACATCTTGTCCCAAGACTGTCTTGAATATCGCCCTGAAAGTCGCGATGAAACTTAAATGGAAACTAAACAGACGCGAAAAAAAGAAGGAAAATTTCATGCTTTTTAAAAGAACGTATAATTATATTACCAGAGAAACAGTTTTTGATTTAACCTCATGACGGTACCTTGTCAATATATTTACGAAAACTTTTATGTAGGTTCGACAAAAAATACTTGTTTTTAGTAAAATAAGCGACAGACATTAGGACAAATTAGATCAGCCACATTTCAGATTGGTGGACGCACTTCTTTTATGTGGCACTGTGTAAAATGTTACAATAAAATGCCACTTGACTACAACTAAATGTGAAGAATTAAAACATGCATAAAACGCACACTATTTAAGCGAGCTTATTATAAGTTGGAAGAATAATATTGTTAGATAAAATGCTTGGCTCAATGCTGGCCCTGCTCCACAGCCATTTGGGCTCACGAAATAAGATTTTAATGTTTGGAAGAGATGCTCCACCGCATATTTCTTTTTTTTTTCTTGATTGATATTGTTTTATTTAAATTAGAAGCATTTTTTTTTTGTAATGAATGTGAATACCATGTAGACATTATATTATGGCCGCCAGTAGGGCTTGTCCTAATCTTTAAGATTTGATTTATTGTTTAGATCTTTGGTAAGAGTATTTTGATTAAAGAACAAAAGAACAGAGGATATATGGTACCGAACTATCCAGCCAGAGATTTCAGCCAGAGATTTTCTCGATTTGCTCCGTGGATTGATTGTGATCTGAATAGAAACCTAATAACTATAGCCTAAGTCTTTGATCCGGTCATATTCCTTCGAAAAAGTTTTATCACTTAATGAAGAAAGTTTTGTCTCTAAATTGTGATGACGGTGGAGTAATCGATGATATTTTTCATATTCTGATGGAATTTGAATGAATGTCTTTGGACGATATAAAATTTACGATGCATTTGTAATATTATCCGTGCTTTTCCAGTGTCAGAGAAAGCAAAAGAATTGTATGAGCTAGTAATAAGTAGGTCATAATATGTTGGTGTGAAATAGATCATACGTAATTTGTTTTTCAATACACTTCCTCGAAAACGGGTTCTTATCGCACTACGATTAGGTTCAACGTGCAATGTATTTCGCACGTGTGCGTTTTCTTCATTTTCACGCACGTGTGCGGGAAAAAAAAATCCACAGGTAACGTACACCTATTTAATACGAAGTTCAAATCGGTTCAATGTCTATTGTCGGAGGTGAATGATTTTTTTAAAATTTCGGCAAAGCAATGTGCGTCTTTGCCGCGTAAATATTTTTAGAATATTCAAATATGATTATTTAAAACTAATCATAAAACTATCGTAGATAAACACGATTATTTAAAACTAATATTTACTGTTATAAACAAATTAACATTGATTTGTGTTCTAAATTCAATAAAACTATTTTTTTATATTAGGCTGTTTAACGGCTGAATACCTTTGCTTCTCTTTCAACCTGGCGAAAGCAAAGCGCGGAAAAAAAAGAAAACTAAAATCATAGTGTCATAATAATTAATGACAAAAATATTTTTCATTCTTTTATTTATTTCTGCAAAAGTGTATTGAAAAACGTCGTTTGATACACGTGGACATTTATTTCGAAATTTAAGTTCTCGGCTAAATAACACCATAACAATAACACATAACTGCAGTCCATTCACAGTTATGCTTGTGGCTGGACTGTGCTGTAGCTTATTTTTGACTTTACCAAAAGTGCCTGTCACGGGTCTATTTGAAATCTATGCTTTGAGTTTGATAAGCAAATCAAGACACAAAAGTGACTTGAAGCTCTTGATATGACTCCAATGGTTGAACCGACAACAATAGGCTAGTTTCCACCATCAATAAATTGCAAATCTATTTAGTCCGTCAGTTAGAGTTTTGGAAAGTAATGAACACGTATTTTTTGTTTTTGTACATCAATGAATATTGATAAAGATAAAACGCATCAATACTCGGGAGTGGGGGCTCGTCTCTCCCTTCGTCCATTTTGTTTACGTAACAAAAGAAAAAATACGTGTCAAGTATTTTTTGATAATCCAACTGACGGATTGATTAGATTTTTTCAGGATGCGACGGTGTTGGTCGATAGTAAAACGGTCTAGTAGGCCGGGCGGCCTCATACTTTTCATTACAAAGATTTTTTTTTTGCCAGACACGCTAAGTACGGTCATGGTATGATACGGTGTAGCGGGTTGACTCCTTAAATCGCATAGCGTATTATGTACATGATGCAAATATAGCAAAACATCATGCAATAATAAATAGTAATGAGAGTAAAATTGCTTGAAGGGCAAAACAAATGAATTTTATTGGATGTACGACTACGTATGTGTGTTATGTACATAAATATGTATGGCATATCATGACGAATTTCGCGCCATTGAAGAATCAGGCGTAGGTAAACAATCGTTTTGTAAGCCGCTAAATATACATACAGACAAAATCAAATTTTATGCTCGCTGACATATTATTGCGATTATAGAAGTATCCTCAACAGTAGATAACGAAATATGTCAATGTGACACATCAGAGTTATCAGTTAAGGTTCAGTTCAATTGAAGTGAGTTGATGTATCACAGTGAACTGTTTATTTGAATCTAGCGGCAATATGACTGTGACGTCTACTGCTGAACGGGGCACTTTTCAAAGATAACGACCATTCACGGGAGAAACATAAAATCACATGCTTGTTGGCCAGAATGGCGATGTCAGTATGGCCTCAATGAGATACACATCACGCAATGTAGGTGAAAGGTAAACGCTACTACCCTAAATCTAATATTAAAATTCTTACTCGAGTCAACGCCTACGTAAAAGAGGCGTTTCGCTCGGAGCCTTAATTTTATCAATGGAGCTAGGTACCGCGAAAATTCTACACCCACGCACATTGAAGTATTTTTAAACCTTTTCAAATAAGAAAATATTTTCTGCGAAATAAGACAAGGTAATTCGACCCAGACAAGACTTTTAGTACAATTTTAGCTAATTCCTGTATCTAAAACACGTTCTGCAAGATATAAGTGAGAGTGAGTATCAAGCTATGCTACATAGCAACAAAGTTCTTCCACTTATCTCGGTATGACGGCATCACATTCTAAATTTAGGTAAAAGTTGCCCAACACAATGCGCATGCGGGGGAAACGGTGACGTAGGGTTTCGTCATGAATCAGTGACGTCACCGGTACAGAGGCACGAGGCAAATGATGACGTAGCTAGCGGGGAGGAGGGTGGTGGCTGGCCGAGCGATCGATAGTCACCCGCTGATAATGATATTCCTGTAGTTCAGTGACGCTCGACTAATAGCGGCACGGGACTAGAAACAAACAGCCTTTCGATAAGGCACGGGTCGGCAGCTCACGCGCCGCAACTACTTGCACTATTCACATTAATAATGCACAGGTCAGTCGTTCAGTCGAACAGCTCACAAGATGTGCTCACATGACATTCTAATAGACCATGAACCACTGAAGCGCGCTGGCTGCGAATTGCTTCTTTATGGTATTTTATTGGCAATGCTTTAGGTGATGCTCAATGCGACAATCTTAATGTCTTTCGTTATTAGTTACGTTTACACCTTATGCCTATGGATACAATCTTAACCAAATCTCCCAGAAAGTTAGTGTTGACTTTAAAATCTGCCAAACTTTACCTTCAAGAAATCTGTGTCAGAGTTTAAACCTAATCCACAAATAGTTTTGGGAATATTGAACGGTTTCAGAATAAACTTATCTGGAGCTGCCTCGAATAAACATCTAAAGAAAGATGTGTATTGGTGACGCTTAGATTAACTCACCGATCGGTTTGTGATACAGTCTGTTCTATTATTAGAAATTTGACGCGTTTAACAGATCTCGTAACTGAAATTTTATATTCTTATCTAAAACGCATATATATATATATTTAAGTGTCATATAAATGTTGGCTGAGTTTACGATAACCAAATGATTGCTACGTCTGATAAGGTGACCCAAGTAAAGCGATGCGATGCTTTTTAAAATTAATCATGGCATGAAATTATGGTTTTAATAAATGGGTACCTACCTACACGCGAGTTCATGTTTATGGATATTAGAGCAGTTCTTATACTAATACTATATCCCGGTACGTTACGTTATCGTGTACGTTTTTGACTATATTATTCAGTAACAGATAACTATCTACACAACTACGATCTACTTTATTCAAGGGTTCCACAACCCGTGTACTTCAAAACATGGTATTCAAGTATTTAATAGCCTGTGCCTGACAGTCAAACAGAAATCTAGAGTGTAAAATATCAAAATCCAGTCTATAAACAATAAAGGTAATAGAATCTAGTAAACATGTTCTCAATACATTAAGCTAAGCCAATTGCCACAGTCATGCAAAATTAGTAGTATAATATTAAAATCAACGCTCTGCAGCTGATCTACGAAATAAACGAAGTAATCATACTGGTTGTTAGTGATTAAGCTGTAATCTGAATTGATAAACTGACTCTGACACGCGGCGTGGCTCCACACTGTGATTATATTTGGACCACATCGCAAACACTCACCAAGCACTGGCTTATCCTAAATATTGATGGGCTCAAGTCATCGGAGCGAATGAAACTAGCTCATTATTTAAAGAGAAATCTTATATGATTTGAATGATTATATTGGACTCGCGGTGGATATAACAATAAAAATAAGTTATAGTTGAGCCAGACAAGAATCAATATTAGTTTTTTAATGCATGTACATAATATTATGATAATAATTCAATGATACTACCTCGACCTCGTCACCATTTTTTCATCTAACATAAATGCACCTCTAGTGCCCGTATTACGTACCTACGTATATATGTAGGATTGTATGTACAACGTCCACATGCAATGCCCTGTCAAACTATAAAAAGATTAAGATAACCGGTTCTTCAGACTCTTATGATATTAAAGAATCTTCGGTCTCGTTTGCTCAAATCTCGACTAATCCCGACATCTCCAACTACTGATAACGTACCTACCTAGGTACTTACCTCACAAGTGCGTCAATTTATAAGTAGGCGCTTACTGATAATGATACATCATGATTTGATAAATGAACAATCTTTAAATAAGTGGAAAATATTTGGCAATTAACTTATCAAAGACTAATTTAAAAATTCAATGTCAATTGATTTTGATATAGCTTCAAGTTCTCAGAATATTGATAAGTTTACTTTTACTAAATCACCATTGTATTGCTGGATTGGAAACGCGGTACTACTTGTACCTACCCAGTAAACCTTTCAAAAAACCGGACAAGTCGGACTCGCGCACGAAGGGTTCCGTACAATTATTACCAAAATATCACGTTTGTTGTATGGGAGCCCCACTTAAATATTTATTTTGTTTTGTTTTTAGTATTTGTTATTATAGCGGCAACAGAAATACAACTAAAATTTCAACTGTCTAACTATCACGGTTCATGAGATGCAGCCTTGTGACAGACAGCCGGACAGTGGAGTCTTAGTAGGTAATAGGGTCCGTTTTTACCCTTTGGGTACGGAACCCTAAAAGCAAAAAGCATATTTAAATTGTAACAAATCCAATGAGAGCAACTTGTTTTAAACAAGAATCAACCACGCAAGTCAATTGTGTAGCACCGAGATCTAATCGGTGTTGTTACATCCATAAAAAAACATACGAATGGTAAATCTCTCGTTTTTTGTACACAGATAAAAAGTTACTAGGTATCTTTCCACTTTTAATGCTTGTTGAAATATTATATTCAAAGCAATATAAACCTTCTGTGCACCTTTTATCATTTTTGTTTCCTGTGTAGCTAAGTTCCTCAATCACATGGTGATTACAGCTAAACAACAATATACGCAGCAGGCCATGTGGTATACTTGTTTAAATGAGTCTAAATATACAGGCTCGCATCTGTACCCAGCGGTATTTTCGTGACGAGCACTTTTAAACATAACCTCAAAATGTTACACAATATACGCCCGTCTGATTTTATTATTACAATAATGCTAGTTTAATAATTGATGCAGATAGTATACTCACAAAGTCACAACACAGATCATTACGCTGGACCCCTCTAGCACTGACTATTTATGAACACTTCACACACACACTCGCAATATGCATAATGCATCCAATACTAGCGAATAGTTTCATATGCGTCGAGTTCGCGTTAAATCGAACACAGGTAGTTCACTGGTCGATTATGCGGACGTTGTATAACATGGGCACTGGGACGGGAATTGATGGATCCACTGTTTTGTCAGTAGCGGAGACCGCCATGCCCAATTAGTACAATTTACAATCGAGCCACAGAGTGTTCCAACAACGCGCTGACGGCATCGAAACAAGCGAGTCGCGTTCACGGTATGGAATTCTCTCGC
Source organism: Xestia rhomboidea (assembly GCA_963853795.1). NCBI lineage: Eukaryota > Metazoa > Arthropoda > Insecta > Lepidoptera > Noctuidae > Xestia > Xestia rhomboidea. The sequence continues at coordinate 12,508,704 of OY970764.1, forward strand.
GGCCGCGGGCCGGCCGTTGATGCGGCTGCGTTCGCGCACCGATATGTGCCACCCACACATGCACGCGCGCGTCGCCTAAGCACACACGGGCCGCGTATCAAAATATGTAGATGACGCTACCGACGGCTGACTAAGCCGTAACTACTGATAAAATATTATGTCACTTATCAGTCAACTTTCACAGGTAAACATTGCTTTATTTAAATAAAATATTACAAATATTTTGAAATAGTATCACTAAAATGACAACAACACAGCAAAATGAAGAAGTAAATGTCATGGTGATGACATTACGACAGTTTTTTTTTATTACCTAGACATGAATGCAAAAGAATTATGAATCACAAAAGTAATGAAACCTCTTAAAACTCAATTCAGAATATTTCAGTAACATGTTTTCCGGAGTAGAGAAAGCTATGTACCTACCTACATAAATGTTCTACATTAATGTGTATCTACAAAAAAAAAGTATTCTAATGTACAGGAAAGTGACCTTTTGAATTATTATTATTTCGTACGACTGTTTCAAATAAAATATTTTTGTTTCCTACCTTTTTTAAACAACCTACGTTTTATCCTAGAAATCTAACTACCTATATTTTTAAATAATTTATAGGGTTTTAAACTAGAAAGAACCGCATTAATGGTGTAAAAACGTACGTACCCTAATCAAAACATTTAATACACCTTTTTCTTTCATATGCTAATAAAAGGAAAGAAAAAACTAAAGAACTGACATACAACACTAGTTAGGTACTGGTTATCAAGTTTCAGGCATCAAGTAGTAAGTTCATATCTACGAGTGCTTCCTTTAGTCGACCTTTGAATTTTGCGTGGGACTAAAGCACACTAACTATGCATGTATATTCTGTAATAACTAGGAATATAAACGAACAAAAGAATTATGAAAAAAGCATTTGATTTTTTGATCACTCCCACCCAAAAAATATTATCATTCTAACAAAGTGGGTAACAGAAGTATGAAAATATTTGTTCACAAATGTACCTTTTTAAACGTTTGTAAAGGAAGTTTGCCAATATTCAGTCATCACCGAGCGTTTAGTCTAAGGTTCCATTTTTTTTTTTCATTTTCCATCACACCCCGATTTTCTTGGCCTATTGCCACGGCTGACTTTCCCACATCGTGGATTTTTTTTACCTTCCCACCTGCCGCAAAAATAGCCGCCTTCTGATAACTAAGGGAAAATGGATTTTCGTGTGATCATCAGTTTATCACGTGTGGGTTTCACTGCCCATCCACTTGATAGAATTCATTAGTCGCCTTTACGACACCCACGGACAGGTTCGGTTATGGGTAGACTATTCTTAGCAGGCCTTACGCCTGATGTACCTACATGCATTGAAATATTAGGTAAAGGTTGCTATATCATAACACCACACTTTAGTTCCCGAAGAGTTGGCAGACTTGTAGTATCATCCCACATTTCGCTAGTTATGTTTACGTTCCATGTAGGGAGAGAGCACAGAGCCTATTGCCATCAACTGGATACAAAATCAGACTCCGGGCTGATACTGAGAAATTTTAGATGGAAAAACTAAAGACTATCGGTCGACCTAATAAGAATCAAACCCAAGACGTCAGAAGTAGTACTTGCGACCGCTATGTTGTCTCTTACATTAATCTTAATTGATACTTAATCAAGATTTTCAGTATTGTTTACGTCATGGCAAGAAAAATGGCATTACCTAGTCTGGTATAATAGTAGATTATATAACAAGTGAAAGAAAGGGAATTTGATTCGAGAGACTAATTGGATCCGAGAGCAGCGGATGGGAGGAATATAGAGTAGAATCCCGAGCGTAGCAAAGGATTTTAGATTAGAATCCTGAGCAAACCGAGGCATACAGGGACCGTGCTGTTTTTTTTTCATGAGTTGTGGAGTCTACTTTTTACCATTGACTGTGAGAAAATAAATATTAGTATAGTTTTTATATTTACCACAATTTATTATACCTTTAATCGGTATTAAGAGAACAAAGAATTAAACATAAACATTCAAAAATTTAATTAGAATAGTTTTCTGTGTTAAATTCTTGTCAGCACGTTTTATAATATTTTATTTTTGTACATAATGGGAATTGTTCCGAATTCAAAATGTTTTTACTTTTTTCACTCAGTGACTATAAGAGTTTTCAATACACTTCTTCTAAAACTGGTTCTTATCGCACTACGATTTGGTTCAACATTCAATGTATTTTTATAAAAAAAAAAAAAAAAAAATTACATTAGGATGTTTAACGGCTTCATACCTTTGCCTTTCCTTCAACCTGGTAAAATCAAAGCGCGGAAAAAAAAAAGTAAAATCATAGTTGCATAATTCACGACAAAAATATTTTTCATTCTTTTATTTTATTTCTTCAATAGTGTATTGAAAAACGTCGTTTGATACACGTGGACGGAAACACCCAAAAATTCCTAATAACTTAATTTCGATATTCCGATTATCAACAGTCCGAATTTCATTCATGTCTATTATTTAAAATCCCGAAATTCATAATTCTGAAAGTCATAAATATGAATTGTTTGTTGTCCGATTTTCATATGTCCGAAGAATCAAATGTTCGATGGATCGTTAGTCCGAAAAATTATATTCCGATACTTAGAATAAACTGCTAAAATTGTCCTAAAAGTCTTGCTAACTGGCATGAAGAGCGTATGAAGAAGGCCGGCGGAGCGACGACGACATTTGTGACAGAAAGTGGGTGTGTAATGTAAAATGCGAGCGTAGCGAGCCCGCGTCATGGAGTCGTAGCAGGTTTTAAATTTGCTTATATCTCGAAAACGATGCGTCCTATCGCAAAAATAATGAAAATTTTACCCCCTTAATAACCACCTGCCGCGTAGGATTGTGACTTTCGGAATAAAGTTTTTTTCAGACTTATTTTATTTTATACTGTTCGGGAAACTTATAGTTAATATAAACAGTGTTCTTAAACTATACGAATTCGAAGGGCATTTACAAGTTTCCGCAGATAAAAGTAGTATACAGATAAAAGTATTTGTTATTGTTATTGCAGTTCTCGGCTCAATAACACCCTCGCCTACGGCGCGTGTGTTAATTCCCCCTCGTATACAATAACAAACTTTCTCCACTTGTGTTCACTGTAATCGATGAATCAAATGTCCTTTTTCGAGTGGTGGTAAAAAGTGTAAAGATATTTTTTCTTCTTATTTGCATATCGATGGACGCAAAAATGATATCCGACCAGTATGTAGTGAAAAGATCAACAACAACACTACCTCAATACTGAATAACGACGACGACGACGACGACGTTGTACTGATAATTTAACCATTTTATTTTGTGTGTTTTGTCCTGTGCGGCCTAATGAGTGCTTCTTGTTTTTTTTCTTTCTTTTAATAGACCAAGCTGACAATTTACATGCTGTGGGATTTAAACAGTACCTAGTTAGTAGCATTACCAGATCTTTTGCATTGCATAAAATATTTTTTTTTTCTATACAGCTATACGTACTAGTCTACAGTATACTAGTCTAGGTTACGAATAAAAAGAAAATTTAGTTTAGTTTTCAAATACACATCTTAATAAAGCTGAAAACTTTTTTTGCCTGTCTTGCTCTAAAAAAGAGAACTCAAAGACGATGTCTGTCCTTGAAAAAAGTTCCAGAATCGTTAATTCAACCGTGTACAAATGCTGATAATAACTGGACTAAAAATCCCTTGGTTTTTAAAGCTTGACCAGATCCAACATAAGTCCTCTAAAATACGAATAAACATGTCAATTCTTTTTTTTTTCTTGAAAAATATCAATAACAATGGTGATTGTTATATTTCAAGAAAAAAAAAAGAATTCCCATCACATCACACATCATCATCATCATTTTAATCATTCATATTTTAAGAAAGAATTTGAGCGAAATGCCGCTCACATTCTTTCTTAATGTGAATCATGAATCACCTAAGAAATAGATAAAAAGGGATTATTCAGATTACATTGATCCATAATTGGAACTAAAAACTTGTACCTACCTAAAAACTATTTTAGTTCAAAAATACATATTAAATCATACAAAAAAGTAAAGCTTACAAAGCTACGCGTGCGCCATTTTCACGGTCGCGCCATGTTCCATATCTAAGTAGCTTGGTTCTCCGGTCTCCACGTGTTGTGGGTTCCGACCGTGACCTTGTTGATTAAACTAAGTATTTTGTTCATAATCTATAGAATATAATTAATAGTGACCGCAGTCTCTATTAATTATATTTTACAGATTAAGAATATGACTATTATAGTTATGATTATGATTTTTCATAATCATAAAGAAATACATAAGTATGTAAAGTAATTAGCTTGTGTGTTTTTTTCCAAATTCCTTCGGTTTGTGGTGAAATAATAATAATAATAAATATCGCGGGACATTAACACACAGCGCCATCTAATGCCACACTAAGCAACGAGGCTTGTGTCGTGGACACCAGATAGTTGATATACTACATAGATACTTTTTGTTTGTAAATACATACTAATTATACATATAAACATCCATGACTCGGAAACAAATGTCATCTCATCATACAAACATTTGCTCCAACCGGGATTCGAACCCGGGACCCTAAGAACGTAAAGCAGCCTCACTACCGCTTCGCCATTCGGGTCGTCAGGATGAAAATGTTTTTCCATCTGGAAAGAACCTTTTTCCTTAAAATGGATTTCTATCAAATGTTTTTAAATGTGACTGCCTGGTTGGTCTAGTGGTCGCAAGTGCGACTGCTGAGCATGAGGTCCTGGGTTCGATTCCCAGGTCGGGCATATTGTTATTTGGTTTTTCCATCAGGAATTTCTCAGTAGCAGTCACGGAGTGTAGATTTGTGCCCGATTGATGGCAATAGGCTCGCCCTCTATTACATGGAATTTAAACATAACTGGCGAAATGTGGGTGTACTATTAGGTACACCTCTGCCCTACCATTCGGGGATTACAGACGTGATGTTATGTTTATATGTATTTTCCTACTTTCCTCAATTGAAGCATAAAACAAATCTGTGAAAACTTCTATCCTTAGGTCTGTTACAACCTTGATGTGCGTTTATGTAATTTTCACAATAAACCACGATCTATTACTCGATATAATTGCACAGCTGTAGTATCCATTGTTTTATAATTTATCAATGAATCACACTTTCCGCGTTATGATTGCAGTAATAGTATGTGAATAGTGCATCAACCGAGAAAACAATGTGAGCATTGTAGTTTCAACTTACATGTTACTTTAATGAGATGTGATATTACCTATCGGTATATGTATACATATATCCAAATATTTCGGTTGGAAAATAAAAAATAAATACTCATTCAGACTAAACATTTTTGTTATACAACCTAGCAATCTTTTTACATAATCTAGGATAGGAAGGTCAATCTTACATAAATGACATAACATACTAATACGTACCTACCTACATTCCTATGATAACTCATTTGTGAGCTAAGTAACAAATTATACACAGAAGCAATCAAAATCTGTCATTCTAAACTTTGTTGCTTTTATGACACAAGTGGTAATTTTCTTCTTGCGACATAGGTTGCATACTTAGGTGTTATATTAGCAAATCAGCGACGGCACTAACTCCTAATAAGCAATAAGTCAGATCCACGAGTTTTATTACAAGTAAATATAATAATATATGCACTTATTAGATGGATGGATAAGTCTTTTGTCGATGAGTCGACGATACGACGACATCGATTATAATGTAAAATTAGAATAACTGGACGGTTGCCCGTTCTGCGAGCAGCAAATAGTACTGGGGCATGCGACCAATCGTAACAGCCGCAAATACATGCACCGCGCTGAATGCGGACACACCGCGGAAGACAACAACCCCCACAGCCGCCGGCCGCACTCCACCCACTGCACGCCCTGTAGGCGCAGGCTCGCCTCCCGCTGGTGCCGTCAGCACTCCGCCAGCTTGCGTAATCACCAGCCTCACGCAAGCCCCGTTTATCTCATACAAAGCATGCTCCACTAACTTACATTATTTGAAACTTAATCAAATAGTCCTGTGATCCGTGACACTAACGAGGCGTCATATTGTGCGTGCAATCCAAACAAATAAAAACTCATTCATCATGCTGTTCACGAGCTACCAATAACTTAACTTACATCAATCGTACGAAACACAACACAAATATTTAACTACGCTAACTGAACAGCGCGGCAGATTTCTTGTTCACACACAGTCAAGTTTGAGCGTACAAAAATGACATAATGTAGACAGTAATGCCTCATCAGTTACGCATACATAAGATGAGAGAAGTTGTTCCATGGTTGCAGTATGTTTTAATGATTTTTTGTAAATAAAACAGTTGAATTATTTAAAGTGCGAACTCTAACTTCGACGGAAAGGCTTTTAAGTAATAGAGACACTTTTAATTCAATCAATTATTCAATTGAGCCTACTAATTACTGGACAGAACACCCTAAATCTACCGCCTATGGTTTGCCAAACGGTCTGAGGAAAAATTGATGCCGTATCGTAGCCCCCGAACGCTTTTTCAAAATACATACATTCTGGTGATCTAATAAAAAGCGATAGATCAGAAAATTTAGTCAACCTAGTATTTTATAAATAAGAAAAATATATTTCAATAATAATGATTATTAAAATACTGTTTTTCCCGGCAAATGTACTGGATAATAAATAACTAAATGGTGTCCACTAACTATAATTCTCAAGCCCATTTAACGTTTTTGACCAGTTTGAGCCACTTTTGTCTCAAGATAACACCAATACATCCCCAATCATGTCTCAGAGAACGCCAAACACTTCAGTGACACTTCCGTCCAACTAATCAAAAGAAAATTTAAGGACTAGGATTGCAGATGGTATCTAGAGCAACGGTAGCAAATTTAATCTCGACGACACACCAATGCAAGTCTGCAACAAGTGTTCGAACTGCGCTATAAGTGTCCTCCGTGTGACGACGGCTACAATCAATGCGGAAACGTTCGCCAGTCTGCCCCGAATGGGAGCACGGGATGCGACGCGATGGACGTCGCCGGCGCACCCCCGCGCACCCGCCCCTCGTCGCACCTCCCCGCCGGCCTGGATCAGCGTCACCGACACATTTGTCTCCACACACCACAATAAACACTATACTTACTTATTGTAACTGCTCCTTTCTGGAACACTTATACATAGAAAACATTATTTATTTAATCCATTTTAATGAAGAACGGACGACAGGTACTTTTGCTCTTACATGGACGCTATAGTAGCTCCTTAACGAAATCTAAATCTGTCTATAAATGTATTGACGTACCATTTAAAAGAAAATAATATGTTTATCAAACGCTTATTGTATGACGTATTGTAGGAGGAAAATAACAAAACACGACAGAGGGTTGCCATGGGAGGAAAGAGGCTTGGACGGGAATGACAATAACAAAATACATCAGTCAAGATTTATTCCAGTTTTACAGCAAACTGGGTGTGTAACAATGTAAGATAGAAAACGTCCGTATCGAATACTTGAAGATATACATATTAATAGAATTTGCGATCAAAGAGTATCACAAACATACTTAAAGACGTATTAGTTCAGACGAGAAAAGCTTTGGCCACCAAAGTTCACTGAGTCAGTACCAGGTGGTTTGAACAAAAGGAAAATAACTCAACTCATAAATAATATTATAAATTGGCTGGTTATGATTGAAATAAAATTATCGCCACCCTGAATTAATATACGTACAGATAAATGTGAAAATAATTATGATACAGAATCGAAAGCCTTGACTGAGTAAATCTGTACCGTATAATATACTGCAATGAAAATCATTGTCGAAATGATTCGGCTCCCGAGCTATCATGATCATTATTGTAGAATTAACGTCAACACGCCTTTTTTGTTGCACTTCTCACAAAATGAGGTTATACCTCTCGACGGTGTAATAAAACTTAATCGTAAAACAAGTTGAAATGGCGATTTAAAAACCACATATGTGCATATAACGTATATTTAGTATAATCTGCTCTCGTCTGAAAATAAATAGGCTTGCTTAAAAATTATAGGGCCAATATTAAAAACTCCTCTGCCAAGCTATACTTAAAAGAGTTACAAAAATACAGGACTTAAATACTTTCAACTATTAACGTTTAATAAGTTAATCAACTAAGAGATAATTTTATTGAAGGCTTCGACAAACATGATCTAACGTATTCATGTACCTATCACAAACCTTTCAGGTACATTTCTAATGTACTGTCTGCTCCACATATTTAATGAGGTAATATTATATACCCAGTTCACAAAAATAAAGGTAATTTAGGCTACATTATAATTATGTCGGATTCGTAGATTCGCTACAAGTTTTCCTTCAATGAAATAATAATATGTAGAAGCACACAAATAAATGTAAGCGAAATATTCACATCAAGTAATTCCACAGCCTACGCGAATATGTTTCGCTATCATATCATTGTGAACCCAAATAAATTAAATTTAATTAAGAATAGTCTAGAAACCCGTGCTATGGATTATGGGTGACTGGTTTAAATACATGATACTAACAATGTAATTATTATATGAACGTTTCATCAGGTAGTAAAAGGAATTCAAGAGTACAGCCAAAAGCTTGTACCTACTTAGCTTTTCCTGCAACATCTTACAACGTCATAAAATTAACAAAAGGTGTGTTCTCAATTTGTACATCAACGTATTTGTTGAATGACGTACATTTGTAATAGTAAACGCTAATACTAGTGGAGGCGCGCGTTCGGCCGTGGAAAGCTCACACACAGTGAGGCAGGAACGGAGTAGCGGCCGGGCGCGGGCGGCGCGGCCGTATGAAAGCTCCGTCTCGTACTAGCGATGCCGTTAGCGCAGGCTCGGGCGGGCGGCAGCGGCGAGGCGGCGGCGGGCGGGCCGTGGGAGGTACCGTTAATGACGTCGTATCCGTGACGTCGCCGTTGTGACGTCAGACGGCGCGATATAGCCACCAGCCTCGGCGGCGGCGGCCTCAGTAACGCACCGCCCGTTCGCCAGCGCGTACCTCCGCGCGCCCTCTCGCGACCTGCCCGCCGCAGCCGACTGACTGAGTGAGTGAGTGCGCGTGCAGTGAGTGGAATGTGCCCGGCCGCATGAGGATCCTGCTGAGTGAGCTGGGACTGTCCGGCGCTTGCTTCGGTCTGACGCTGGAGCCTCGCGCCTCCTCGCTGGACCCCGCCAAGCCTGCGCCAGGTCAGCGCCCGCACGACCATCCGGCATCCACTTCTGTGTTTATTTTCGCTTTCGTTGTGTAGAACCTTTGGGTGTAGTAGACTGTGTGGGACTGTCGTGATGATGGCCATCGGCTAGAATGCGAGGTGCGTTCCTGACGCCCTCCAGCCAACACTGCGGCCTTAGACAATTCCAACACACACGTACGTACCTCCCTTTTTGTTTTATTTATTATTATTTAATTTAAGAACTTTAATTTTTATTTTGTCCTGAATGTTTATCCAGCTTTTTGTAAACCTACCCCTCTACCAAAACTTGCCGGCAGAACAACTGTCAAAACTTTTATTGTATCAGAGCTTTTGTATTTTTCGTTAGACTGAAGCAAACAAAGTGGTATTTCTTACTTTATATTATGATAACAAATAATTGGCCGTATATATTAAAGCCTAGGTATGACCTAGGCTTTAATAAACCTACAGGCCGGTCACAGCGCGTGGCGAAAATTTACCAAAGTAAACTTTCAGGAAAAACTCCAATCAATTCTATCCCTATAAAAATACTTATATCAGTATACCTAGTCGATTTATAATAACTATTTGTTTAATACGGTTTTCACACATTTTGGGATTTTTTTTAATGTTGTTGATGTTTTTATAAAAGTTCTGGAAACTTATGAACAGTTAATTCCAGTTACCATCTAATAATTTGATATTTTAAACTAACCGGTAATATTTCTCATACATAAGTGTACGATGCTAAAAAAACTAAGGAAAGAATCAAGGAAAATTATACTAGACACATGTCTTATATCTAACAGCAATACAACATAGGATACGGATAAATAATACGGATTACCGGTTATATTAGTTCGCTAATAGAATAATTATTTATGTTTTAGATTCTCAGAGTGGTGTTAATCGAACCTGTCAATATTTTTAAGACAGATAGTGAATAATTAAAATTTAGGTGAAACAAGTAGGTACCTACCTACCTAATGTTGAAATATATTTCTACACCGGTAGGGCCGGTTTAGGATGACACACGCCGGTCGCTAAGCATACATTAAGTTAAACTTATCGCGGAATGTGTAGTAAGACCCAACGTCTTAGTCCAAAACTGTTCGATGAACATTACCGTATTACCTAAACCACTCTATGATTGCTATAAAGTTGATTCGTTATATTACAATCGGATTTGTTTGAGTGGACGCGCGTTAGGTAACTTGGAGTATAATGTGAGATGTTTATGTCGCGATCGGCTCGGTCCGATGGCCTCAACCGATGCCTGCTGCTACTTGCCCAATCGGTTGTCGCAACCGGCAGACGTTGCACCTGTCGAGATGCGAGCCTGTGCAAATTGCCGACGCACATCTGATACCTACTATTGTACCATACAGTTTCCCTCATTTTATCAACTACGTAAACATCTTGGATGGTTGTCGCTACGTCCATAGTTCCAAGCTTCTTGCACATTATAACAACGTTCCTAACACAAACGCTGAGGTGCCAATGAATTATCTAAATTGATGCTAAAATAGAATAACAAACTTTCACTTTTTGTGTCCATAAGCGTGTGCTTAATATTAAACAAAAGCGGTTCTATAAATATCACGATAGTGTTTTTGGTCAAATTGGGGCATTATATTTTTGGTCAAAATATACAAACTCGTAAAGCATTTGAAAAGTGAATGAAACTGTAAATTCATCAATTATTTGAATGAAATAATGACGTAGGGAAGGTAGGTTGTCGGCGGCATATATTGATAAGTCCGTTATCAGCCGCCAGCTGTCGTGACGTCACAACAAACCCGACCCGGAGCGCGTCACTCTCACTGCCCCCGAGCCCCCGGCCGCCGACCCACCCCTGCTTTTAAATAAAAAGATACTGCGATTTCCCGTTCCATCCGCACTGACGGCGCGCGGCGGGAGACTTGTTCCGTTGATGTTTGTAATGGATGATTTTATCGCTATTATGGCTTAATTATGCTGCAACATAAAAAAATAAGTATCCAGCACATTTCTGCCAAATAATATAATAACTGTAATGTGTGTAGTGTCGCTCTAGAGACGTGACACGGGTAGGTGTCGGTACTAAAACGTCTACCTCATTCCTTCAAGGCGCTATTTTTTAGCCGCTTACCTAATGGTTTCCGTTTAATAGCGCGGTTGCGTCACGACTCTAAAAATATGAGGGTGGTGTTGGAAGCGGCAGTATGGGGTGGTCAGGTGGCGCGGAGGGTCTCGATCGGCCTCGGCCTCCGCATCGAGCGAGCCTGTGACGTCATGGTCGCGTGACGTCACGCATCGACCGCACGCCCCGTTTCAAGGACGCCCTTGCTTGCCGCTTGCCGCCCAGCCGGCTACCGACTTCCTCCTAACTTAGAATCACTTTACGCAAACAACAAATATTAAAACATGAGTAGTCGGTAAAACAAAAATTTGCGTTCGATAATATTGACCCGCAATGTCAATATACTTAACATGATGAGTATCGCTAGACTGGACATCTAATGTGTATGTTTATGTAACCGACCTATTAAGCTTTGACGACGAAAGACGTATCTAGTAAAACTCTGATAAATATTACACCGTCCAAGCCACAATAGGGGTGTGACCAGTTCAGGGGCACCACATTGTTATACAAACACATTACGTAAGGTGCATAAAACAACGAAATCATTTCCTCATTTTTTCTTATTTCTAATGAATTTACTTGTATACTGTATTAGTTGTCTGCACTTATTGTTCCTGTTAATGAATTTGTAGTATGTTCCTAAGTTTTTAATCCCGCTTACAGTTTTTTGTTCTCTATTCAGTTATTACTTGTTAATTGTTATAAGTCTACATCAATTCTCGTTATTTATGAATTAGCGCTGTATCGCAAGGAGAAGAAGGCGTTAAAGTTTCGTCACCATTTTATATTAGTATCGCTATAAAATAAATTGATTTATATGTAAGTAATAAATATTTCGACGTCTAAGAATCACTTAATTACATGGCTACTAACCAAGGTCAAAAAAGAACGTATATTCGTAACGTTATTTTCCGAACTACGTACAAATTTATCTAGCTTTAATAATATCCAAAGGAAAAAAACTAGACAAAAACCTAAAAAAACGAAAATAAAGAAATGTTACTCAATACAATAGCGAATGCTGAGAGCACGTTGTAGATGTTAAGTATCTCAAGGTTATATAATGGTGTTAGTTAATTTTGCAGTTAAATGAACTTGTGGAAGAAATAAAAACTACTTATGAAAGTAACATTTTTAACAAAAGAACTAAATAAGCTTGCGAACGGGTCATTTGTAGCGCAAGCTACAAATGACCCGTTCGCAAGTAACCTAATATATAAATCTTATCTATAAAAATAAGTATGATACATCAATATTCGCCTTACTACGTATATGTACCAATGTAAATTAAATTATTAAAAGTATCCAATAAAAACAAGGAAACAGAAGTGGTCTAGACGATATTAAGATAAAAAAAGGTATTTTTTTCTCGTCTGCGTCAAGCTAATAATCATAATTTATTCAGAAGAATGAATTAAGCACCTACATATAATATTGATTTATATAGACACGCGAAAAACTATTTTTTCCACTACTATGCCTAAGAGATAAGCAATAGTCGCATGACTCCCAGAAAATTAATAGAGAAACTGGCTAACAGGCAGCTCTAAATTCCAGCATGAAATTTGAAACAAAAACTCATCTACCAAACATAATGATCATAACAAATATTTATCTAACAATGGGCAAAGGTTTATGATGGTGTAAAAATGAAAAACATTATGATACTAATGAAAAAATGCCTCTTAGGAAACGCTGGAATAAACGCATCCATCTCAGTACGTTCTATACTCAGTCAATCATAACATGACATACACTTAATCACGCCAGTAATCCCCAAAGGTTAATCCTAATTGAAAATCCAATAAGACTTTCCCCGACCGGGAACCGAACCCAGGCCCTCACGCTCAGCAGTCGCGCTTGCAACTACTAGACCAACGAGGCAGTCAGTCACTCACACTAACAAAACACTGACACAGAAATATTTATGATTTTTTGCACAAAATAAGTCCCATAACTAATCTAAAATATCGATTTTTAAATCATTTATGACGGAACGCGGTCATTATCATCACGTTCGCAAAGAAATATGTGACTACAAAAAAAATAACACCCTTTTGTCCATTTTCAAGAAGACAAGTGGTGAGCTTATCTGTTCTGAGGATCATATATATAACGTCAGGAATATTCTCGTAGCGACACTTTACAGTTGCGTAGCGGAAATAAAAATGTTCGTAGCGGAAACAATGTTTTCGAAGCTACAGCCGTAGCAAGCGACTATTGCTAAAGTGTGCAACTGCTTATAAAATTATCAATTAAATGATGCAGAAAACGCTTTACAACGGGTATGTTAGTATAGGTATTTTTCCATAAATAAACCCAGTATACTATAAATAAAAAACCCGTTTATCACGAACTTGTACTTTCGTAGTAATTTTCGTAGCTATCGTGGGTGGAACTCTAACAAAAAAAAAACAAGTTTATCTAATCACCGTTTTCCCTTTGTAAGTGTACAAAGGCACTGAAATGAGATAAAACGGTTAGCGCAATTTTAATACACTAACAGCATTCGATAAATAAAATTAGACGCGGAATAGGGGTGGCGTATTTTACCTGCAGATGTGAGAGTCGGCGTGCGGTGGGGGGGGTGGCTGTGACGTCGGTCCCGATGACGTCACCGGTAAGCCTCTCCCGCCCACGCCACCGCAACAGCTGATAATTCCACCGAAATCACGTTTATTTGATAAAGCACACGCTGGTGACGTCCGCTGCCCTTACGACCAGTTGCCATCAGGCTAGACTAGACGCTGTGTTACGTAGACAGGACTTATCTCCTTTGTAGTATCCATTGTATAACTCATGTACATACATACTGCCAACAACGAAAACTACTCCGTAAGTTTATGTTAACAACATTATACTATCGCCTGTTACGCGAAAATTTAAGTTCCTTAAGCTGTTTACTTAGTTCTCACACGCAGCTCCTGAAATTAATCAATCTGACACGTGCATTGAAATGTTAGTCTCAACTTGTTTCTGTTAGCTATGATAATTTATTTAAGCTAGGAATAATATGAAGGTTGCTTGAACAGGTCTCCAGCGAGCCATACTGCCGTAGTAACTTTAGTTGTAGATGTACTTCCCGCGCAAACAATTTATGGCGGGAAATGTAAGCGCTAAGTTTTAGATTGAACAGTCGGGAAAGTTTTCATTCAGTTTACTAAACATTTTAATTTAATTTTATGAAGTGTGTCATGGCATACCCGTATGAAATAAATAAGAACCCGCATTTTAGCTAAAATCGGCTGATCATGTGATGCATGAGATTACCTGTCTGTTTAACAACTCTCAGTATTGACCAGATTATTAATAATCTAGTTAAGAAGAAGTGGCAAGAAAAATATTTTCCAGTTGTTTTTCCTGTTTCCAATCAAGATATTTTTTATCATGTTTGTTGTGCCCTGCCTAAATCATACCTGCTCCTTATTTTACCCGGTCCATTGCGATTGGGCCATAGTGACTATATTTAATCATTCATCGTGCACAAAACTGTTACGCGTTAGTAAATGACCAAACTTTGCACAACAGCTAATCTGTGTACACTCGTCGTCACTGACGTGTTTACGCGCAACTATTACGCAAAAAGCTACGCGCAAAAACGTCATGTAATGAGAAAGCTCATAAACGCTTGTTTGCCGATAACGTACTACTCATTCGTACGTCCAATTCAAACTGAATCGATGACGAATGACGTAGCTACAACACTAACGCGAATTCCAAGTAATCAATATCTCTGCTCACGCCATCCTACCGCCATCTGTCGGATAGTTCGTGATACGATTAGACGGAATGAAACCTCCTTTCGAGCGAGGTTCCATCGTTCGAGCGAAGCTTTCTTGAGATTGTAACTCTTGTAAAGTCTCACAGAGGGCATAAGGCTTTCCATCAATGGATTCAAATATATATTTAATTGGACGTTGGCTAATGAGATGTAAGAAAAATAGACAGTCCTAGTACCATCACAGATTTTAACTTTCACCGGCTTGTAGTAAACGCAAATAAAAGAATATGTCCATCATTATAAAATAAATAAATTATGGTAGTGAATGAAAATGATTTGATTACAGCTTTGATCGATTTGTCCATTTAGAAGCAATTTTTCCGTTGGGCCTACGGCGTAGGCCTTGCGTAGGCCTATGTAATTTTCTGCGAATCCTGACCAAAATTACACTATACGTCTAGTTTATGTATACTATATTTCTAGTATCGAATACTTATAATCAGAGAGATCTTCTCTGCGTGTCATGTTTTTTTTTTTTTTTTTATTATATTAACATAACATCACGCCTGTGATCCCCGAAGGGTTATACAGAGATGTACCTGATACGCCTAGTACACCTATTATGTTAAAATAACACATTTTATCAATGGAGAGCACCATTTGCGTACACGTGTTTCTTCAATTTAGTATAATGTTCATTAATCATATAACTGTTATTGGCGGGGTATTTTATCAAATTATACTGTACGAACTACCGAGTTCACTGACGGTCGAACACTTTTCAACCTTAATAATTAGGATATAAGGGTCATAAGTGACAGACCGTCAGTGAACTAGGTACCTTAACCGTTGTATATTTAGGAAAACGTCCTAAGGAAGTAAATTGCCAATTGCATTTATAATTAATACTAAAAAAATGACAGGCAACAAAAAGACGTACCTATTTCTAAAAACAAATTTTATTATTATGATGCCAATCGATGCAGGTTCGTACGAGGATTAAAATAATCTTCTGGAAAAAACTTATGTTATCGATGGATCGATACTAAAAAACACATACTTCGCAAAAGGCTCATAAACACGGTGCGAGTATTTGCGCTATCCACAGCAGACAAAATAATTATGTTAAAAGCTGCATATTAACGATTATTACTTACATTTTCTATTAAGCTTTAATATTTATTTTATATCTGCACAAAAAGTCGACAAATAAAAATCTTCAAGATAGAGACATTTGCAATTGAATCAATGTAAGTACGTATTAATCAGTAGTAAGTATCAATGTAAGTTAGTATACTTATTGAATCACTAAAGTGTATTTACTTCATGACTGTATTTAAATGAGTAAGAACAATACATAATGTAACGTGGTGTTTATTAATTAACTAGGTTATGTTCGCGGCTTCGCCCGTGTGGGTTCGATAATTGACCCACGGGATCATACTACTGGAATAAAAAGTATCCTATGTGTTAATCCAGGTCATAAACTATCTGTGTGCTAAAGTTCATCCAAATCCGTTCAGTAGTTTTTGCGTGAAAGAGTAGCAACTACAAACTTTCGCCTTTATAAATCATGATGATCTGTCAAATGACCAATTTGTTCGAGACACCATTGTTTAACTATTGTGGTGACCATGATCTGTCCACGAAGTAGACTTCGTGGACAGATCATGGGTTAATATTATTAGTGTGGATATTGATTAACGTTTTACGTTTTCACAAACACTAATGTTTTGGAAACCATAACCATAAAGAAATAGGCCTTTTCTCAAGGTTATTTCACGAGGAAATGGCTTTTGTATTTTGCTAAGTGTGTAGGTACATTTATTAGTGTCTCTGCCTGTACATTATTGTTCACTCATTCCATTATTTTTAGAAACGATTACCGAAATAATAACAAAGCTTTTATTTTTGTTTCTAATATAAAACCTTGCGTTTGTTAGTTTATGTTTAAAGTTTATGCCAAAAGAGTCTGAAATCCAGTCTTACCGTTACGTATAGCGTAGCTTAGTAACTGCTGGATTGTGGAGGTAAGGTAAATGAGGTAAGTTAAATGATAAAGCTGGAATATTTCCTTCTAAATAGGACTACAGTGTTGCAGTAGTTACTATCTTGTTGTACTAACGATACTATATAGATTCTAATAAAAAATATTAAATGATGATGAATGTATTGGTCACATTTCTTGTAACAAACCATCCCGTCTAATATAATTCAAAGCGGTCGAATTACTTTACATAGAAAATCATATTTGGCTATGTTAAACATTAACTAAAAACCTACTTGCAAAAATAAACATAATTTCATCATTTCATTACATGAGTGGTAAAGTCTGGATCTTTCGAATAGGTAGAGCTAAAACAAATAAAAGTTTATTTATTCCTATAACACAATCAGTTAGTTCATATCTATATATTGTCATTCAATAAAATCTACTTCGGTAATCGTATTTTTTCAATTATTTTGTAATCACCAAGTAAAAGATTGGATTGGAATGATGTCAGTCAAATATATGTAAAATCTAATTCTTAGTCTTACATATTATATCTTTACACATAAAGATCTTAATCTTATATTTTTTTTTACATTTTGACAATAAGATAATAATAATATGCTAGTCAATCAAATACGATTGGCTATTAATTTATTAATGCAATAGATTGTTTGCCGTGTCTTGTCGTGGCGCCCGCGTTATCGTCGGAAAATTACATAATTCAGAGACAATATCCCATAAAAATATCACCGGTTTAAAACGGTTTCTAGATGTTGTGTGAAACTAAGGACATGGTCTAAATTTGTGGCAAGTGACAAATATTTTCGCACTTTCACATTTATATTATAAGCCAGAAGTACCAAATATGATCACGTCTATGAGTGCGACAGTAGGTTCTGGTGAGCCCTTATGACCGATTGCAGTACCTACCTATTTATACATAATATGACACTAACACAATTTTAGTGTATTTTAATTGCAATTCAGTCTTAATTGTGTCTTAATCTAGAGAGCTGCAGATCTTGCATTATTTATTGCGTGTGCTACGTTAGATTTGTTGTAAGGATCGAAACTTTTATCTCAATCTTTTAATCTATTACTACTTATCAATAGCTATTACTAAAAAAACATTTCTTTTTTCTACTTATCAAGGGAACAATACAGGTAGGCTCAAATAATGTTCGAAATAAAGATTCTTATCAGAGTCTATGTGAAATTACTTGTTATTTCTATGTGAATACAAAAAAAACGGAGTAGTTAATTACTTTTAGACTTATTTTTATAATTATGTTAGTTCTATTTGTAGTCTGTATGTAATGTACATAATAACTTTCATTGTTCAATAAATATTTTACTCTCAAAAAACAAGAGAGTAGTTGTAACATAATTAAAACCTTCGTCTTTATTAGGAGCCGTTTATTATTCCAGTGAGCAATTGTATTATCCGACTTAACTGTGGCTACATAAATTAACAATAATAATAAATGTTTAGGCAATAAGTAATTATAGAAATCATCACGTAGGGTAATTAGTTTAGTTTAAATAGAAAAGTACTAAAATCTTTTCTACAGTTCAAAAGTGACTGGAACTGGACTACCTACTTGAAATAAATGATTTTGATTTGATTTGACGAATCGGATTTATCAGATGCAAAAGTATTAGACACGATACACGATACGATATTTAATAACTACAGAATTATATTATTTTAACATTTTTGTGTCTAAAAATATTCAAAACAAAATTACGGTAACAAAAGCTTGTTTTGTTTATAGCTTAATAAGACTGGAATTAATGGTTCTTAACATAATAGAAACTGCAAATGCCACTGATTTCATAACCTCCCAAGGGACCCATCGCTTTTTCGCCCCAAAAATTTCCAAACGAGCGTGCTACGTCAATATAAGCTCTAGTGCCTTACATTAGAGGGTGAAATTAAGTTTTTATTGTTGCTTGTTTGCGACGTTGTTTTAATAGAGCTAGATGAGGTGTATACATAGAATTCAATTTTCTGGGCGTGGCGAATCAAGCACCATGACACAATGTATTCAAAACGCCAATATTTGGTTGGCGAAACTGCAGTATAAAACGTGAGACCTTTCCGTCCTATCTTCATTGTTAGTCGTACAAGGGTAGCGATCAACACTGATCAGGGTTTCAATACCAAGCTAGTAGGTAGATATCGATTAGTTCGTAACGAGTGCTTGTGGTGAAGGAAGAATCAAAGTATGTTCGCCGAGGGTAAATATAAATGATGCATGACTCGAATAGCGTGATAGTTCAAAGGATGGTGCCGTCAATACCGTGTCTACCGGCTCCCCGACGCATTCACAAGCGGCCTTTCGTCTTGGTTGACCGTTTGGCGTTGAAGTAACGGTTCATTCTCGCTATTGTGGACTTCGTTTACGCAAAAAAATATCAATGTATCAAACTATTACTTATAATTGAAAAATAGCTGTGTTTGTTAGCTCATACTGAAGTGATAATGTCTGATTGTTGCAGGGCCGAGCGCCATAGAGTCGCGCTCGCCAAGCGCCTTCACATCCAACTCCTCCAGCATGCTACTGCTGCAGACACACGTGAGTAAAAACTTTTATTGTTTTTGTACGAGACATTTTTGCTAAATTTCAAGGTACTTTTATCATCTAAAAATGCGTAAAGTGAAAAGATAAAATCAATCTTACAGCAAATATCATCATCTACCAGTATCTTCTCTTTGATTGCATTTTTTAAGACTTTCATGCGACATTATTGATTAGAAAATTATAAAATTGTGGAACACCTGCATCGATTGACAAACAGGCGGTTACACAAAGAGCCTATAGATACAAGTAGACAATTGACTAAGCACGCCATTGGTTAGTCACGGCCGCCCCTGTCGGCCATCCACTGCCTACCACTTCTGCGACGCCTACATTATCGATTGTTATTTCTATTTCAGAGCAACTACGCTTCGTCCTTCACTGATCTATTGTCGCCGCAATATCAAGAAGACTCTGCTGAAATCTTAGAAGAAAATCTAGACCCGTTTCCGGACGTTGAGTTTCACGCCCCGATCCCGTTTGAAATTAAATCTCAACGCGCTACGCCTATTAGTGAGGCTTCATCGCCAACCTTAGGCCCGGCGTTGCCTAGCTTCGAAGAAACTTATTCAGTTCGTTATCCTAAACAAGAAATGGCGGAATTTGGAATAAAAATGGACGAGGATTGCTATAATGTTAGCGCATATCAAGGACACACGTCCACCCAACTACTTTACCAATATCACCAACCTTCTCTTCCTTATGTGCCGTCAACATATTATGCACCGTCGCAACAGTGCAGCCCGACGTTCGACACCGGGGGTGTTACACCCAATCAAGACTCGTACTCTTTACCGCCCTTCCCAAGTTCAGTAGACCTGCACATATCATCAGAGCAAAGTGCACGGCAACGACGCGCTTCCTTGCCGGTGCAGCGATCGGAATCTACCAGTTCTAATGATAGCCCCAAAGTTCCTGGTGGCAGGGTACACTGCATGCAAGCGTCTGCGCCCAGCTCCGCGTCCAGTTCGCCTGGCGTGGGGCCGGAGGGCGCCGCCGGCCTGCGCGTGGCTCCGTCCTCGCCGAGCCAACTGTGCGCTGTGTGCGGAGACACCGCGGCTTGTCAACACTATGGGGTCAGGACTTGCGAAGGATGCAAAGGATTTTTTAAAAGGACTGTGCAGAAGGGTTCTAAATACGTTTGCTTAGCTGAGAAATCATGTCCTGTAGACAAAAGAAGACGGAATAGGTGCCAGTTCTGCCGATTCCAAAAATGTCTCAATGTCGGAATGGTCAAGGAAGTAGTAAGAACTGATTCCTTGAAAGGTAGACGTGGCAGACTACCCTCCAAACCTAAATGCCCACAGGAATCGCCCCCAAGCCCTCCCATATCACTGATCACAGCGCTTGTGAGAGCTCATGTCGACACTTCTCCGGACTTTGCCAATCTTGATTATTCCCAATATCGAGAGCCAAATCCCATGGAGCCACCGATGTCTGACTTAGAAGTGATTCAACAATTTTACACTCTCTTGACAACATCAATCGACATGATTAAAGTATTCGCTGATAAAGTGCCCGGTTATGGCGATTTGTGCCCTGAAGATCGTGAACAGCTGTTTGCTTCAGCTCGTCTTGAACTATTTGTATTGCGACTCGCATACCGCACACGTCCAGAAGATACCAAGTTGACCTTCTGCAATGGTGTCGTGCTCGACAAGCGACAATGCCAGCGCTCGTTTGGAGACTGGCTGCATGCCGTGCTGGACTTCAGCAACACACTACATTCAATGGATATCGACATATCTACATTTGCGTGTCTTTGCGCCTTAACTTTGATAACAGGTGTGTATAAGTACCTTAATCTATCCCTTGTTAGTTTGAATACTAGTTTTTCTAGCCTCTTAACTAATTTATTCATCAATTAATTTAGATGATTATACGATTAGCTGAAGTAATATGCTTTTAAGAGATATTATAGAGTAGCATTAAAATCCGTTTTCAAAAGAGCAAAGGAAATTGGCGATTTTTATGTTTCATGTTATATTGTACTAATGAGATTTTGTTTTGTTAACAGATCGACACGGTCTCAAGGAGCCCCACCGTGTGGAGCAGTTACAGATGAAGATAATAGGCTGCCTGCGCGCCCACATGCCGGGCGGCGGCGGTGCGGGCGGCGGTGGTGGAGCGCCGCACTTCAGCCGCGTGCTGGGCGCGCTGCCCGAGCTGCGCTCGCTGTCGGTGCAGGGCCTGCAGCGCATCTTCTACCTCAAGCTGGAGGACCTGGTGCCAGCGCCGCCGCTCATCGAGAACATGTTCCGCTCCAGCCTGCCATTCTGAACGCCCCGCGCCCCACCCCCGAGGACCACTCCTGCCTTCGAAACTTGTTCTCCTTCTGCTTAGAGCCGACTCCGTTATTTTTTTAAGTGTTTAGATAATATAAAATATTTTTCTAGAGATTAGATGGACGTTAGTTAGGACGCGATCTCCCACGGAATCGGTTCGTGCTACTCGTATGAATTTAATATTAAGTATCTACTTAATGGAGACAATCTTACCGTGTAAGTCTTAAGTTAAGATTAATTTATTGAAAATGTTTAGGAATTTGTCTTTTGGGTGTGATTTCGTTTAATCTTACAATGTTGTGTATTTAGTAGTCTGCATTTGAGTTACCGCTCGTGATCGATGGCATCTTGTCGTACAAATATTCCTATGTTATTTACTTACGTATTACTTAGATAGGGAAAATCTAGTCACAAGACTTAGAAATGTTATAAAATTTTGCTCGTAAAAATCGGGCTTTTTATTATAATTAATATAAGTAAAAGTTACTTTAAGATCGGTTAGGCATTTAATGTCCTTTTGTACGAATGTAAGCGAAGGGCGGGCGGCCGCGAACCGTGCGTATCTTGTACCGCGCACGACCGGCGAGCCGCCCGCCCTTAGTGATGGTGAGCCGATGTAATAGCGTCACAACGACATGATAGTTGGAAGTTACCTTTTAGTTTTAAATTATTTTGTAATATTTTTAGACGCTAGGACTCTAATGTAATTTGTTATGATAATTATACCTAAGGCCTGAGGAAAAAGTTCAGCATGTTTGACGTCCCCAATAAATCCTTATTACAACGTGTCTTAACGAGTACCTTTATAGGTAGATAGCGTAGATTTTTCTTATGTGGACCTTTTATATGCTTACTATAATACATATTATATATGTATTGAGTAAATATTTAAACATATCACGATATTGTTTTTAAATTGTGATTGCACTTTGTATTAATTGATATCCTTTGCATCTCATTTAAGCTAGACCATTTAAAACAAATTTACATTAAATTGCTATTGAATTAAAGTCAGTGTGTATTTTTGCTCGTAAGTATGTCTATAGGAAGTAATACTACTGATATAATCAGGTATAGATGTCTGTATTTTTATCTATTGCATTTTGCGCTAATTCGAATGGACTATGTAGAAATTTCACTGGACCAATTAAGGATAACAAAAGTCCTGGTACGGATCCTATAAGTCCTATAACCCATAATCTATCTATCGTCATAAGGCGGGTATTTTTTTTAGTATCTGCCGGCGTGGAAACAATAACAGTGTAGCTAAAAGTTGCCTTGTATCTCCTAAAAGACTAGATACCTGCAGCAGCACTGTAGGTATAAATAATTACGGAAAGTATGCACGTACCTATTGTACCACTAGGTGCTCTGTCCAACTTTAAATTACGGTTATAACTTACGTAGGTACATAGATAGGTCAAGGAATTTAAGATTCATATCTGATATAGGTAACTATTGAGTAGATGGGTGAATAAGTGTTACTTAGGTACCTTAGCAACATTTATTCCTATGAGAGAGTGATTGTTGATGTTAATGTCCTTTAACGTGGAGTTAGTGATAAACGTTGTCTATTACTTACATGGTAGAATTTAAGAAATTCAAAACGCATGGAAAGAAATAATTTTATACAAAGAATTGATAGTACCTAACCTTAATTATTATAATGCTGGACTTTTTACTCGAATGCCACCACTCCCTTCTAATATTATTAATTTTATAGATTTATAAAACGTAGTCAAGGAAATTATTTGTCGTTAATTTTTTTAATTGTGACGAATTTCGTAATGGATGAACCTAAATATTGTACTTATTTAATTCTTCGGTTGTGCTTGGAATATTGTTACCTACCCTTCATCCCACTCGGTATAACTTACAAGTATCGGTAATAAAAAACTGTGTGCATGAATCTGCTAGTGACATTCCTATATTACAAGCCTGCTCTGCCTACTAATAAATTGATCATGAACAGCGTTAATATGGTATAAGACTAGACATTACCGCACACTTGTAGACCGTCGTCGCCGCATATGAGCGCCTCCTAATAAATACTTAAATAAATAAATAAAGAACCGCACGTCAAACAAACCTGGGCTGCATTAGTACAAGCTAGCCATTTAATATTTATGCCCCATGCAAGCCTTGTCATTGTTATAGGTCATCTAATATCGATATTTCTAGAGCTGTTGTGACCAGCTTTTCCGCACACATACGACGACTTACATATCAGTTTTAACAGTTCTCAATTTCTACTTGAAAATCACTGATTATTTTTTAAGTACCTAATACGGAATTAGGCGCACTAAAATAGCTAATGGAGAGCTTAGGAGAACTGTGGCTCCTACAATATAAATATATTCTCGTCACCACGTTTCCCTCCATAAGTGTGTACCTGTAGGTACCTACCATATGCCTAAGTCACAAATGTTAATGTAATATTATCTTTTCTTCTCTAAGGTTTGTAAAAACTGCATTTCTTAAATCTCGACATAGAAACATAAATGTGCTTTTGTTATGATATGTTATACATTTTCTTTGTAAATATTTCGTGAAAATAATATCGATGCAAATGCGTCAATGAAAATATGCCTCTTTTATTTATTTTTCTCACATAAACAATAGGCATGACGACAGTATCAAAAAATTGCAAATCTATTTAGTCCGTCAGTTAGAGTATTGGAAATTAATGGACACGTATTTTTTGTTTTTGTAAATCAATGAATATTGACATAGATAAAACGCATCAAAACTCGGGAGTGACGTGCTCGTGACGTCAGAACTAGCTAAAAATTATTATACCATGGCGTGACGTATTGAGAATTTTAAAAGCGTCGTATCTTCGTCAATTTTGGTTAACGTAACAAAAGAAAATACACGGGTCAAATATTTTTGATAATCTAAGTGACGGACTAATTAGTTTTTTTTTGTCATCTCGCCTATTGTACCCTTTACCTGCCATAGCAAGCATTTCTTGAGGCCCAGAAATAGAAAACCCTGCCGGAGTTTATGTATCCAGGTAGACTGTTATAACGATCATACTAAATTATTTTAAAAAATCTGCTCTACCTGGAACTTACGATAGTCACTCAGAGGCACGAGTCACGACACTCACGACCCAACCAAGACCGCTGTTAGTATGTTTGGAAGGTACCGACTTGTTTACAATAAGCGATTTATTTTAAAAACATGTCCTACCCAAGCAACAGTAACACTCTGTCCTAAAATTCAGTTTAACGTGGATGCTCCAGGGTAGCCCGCGAAATTCAAATTTTCTTACGCTTTTTGCAATTTGCAGGTCAGTGTCAGGTTGTATGTTGATTAAAATATGATTCGCGGCTGTAACACGTATGTAGTTACAGAATTATAATCATCAAAATCATCAATACAACCCTCCAAGCGCAAGGTGCAGGAATGAATTTGACCTTGAAAAAGTCAAACTAAACTAAGCTAAACTTTCAAACATTGTTCTCAATATTACTTAGATACTATTCATTCTGAAATTAAGCTTAATTAAGTACCAACAACGTACTTCAGAAAGTAGATATTCGTTTGAGTGGAAATAACATCAATAGGAAACAAGGATTTGAAAAGACTCCACTCACCCGCCCCGCGCGCTACTTTTTTGCACCAAACCGTCCAGGGTGCAAAAAATTGCGAAATATTCGCATGTAATTTGACACTTTAGATAAACAATCGCAAACTACAGTTATAGCTAAATAAAATTTACAGTGAATAGCTGAATAGTTATGGAATCTATATATTAAAAAAAAAAAAAAACTGATATTAATTTGAAACTCAAAAAAAATGTAGAACTTGAAAAACAGTGATGAAAACGGATATTTCGCTATTAAAATATTAATTTGATTTTTTCTAAATATTAAATTTCAATAAAAATAATTTTAAAATAAACTAGATTATATTTCCTTTCCAATAAGACCTTATGTAATAGTACATTGTAATTCAAGGGGCTAAAATGACCCATTACATACGAGGTAGTAAATGGGACCCGAGTTATAATGGGATTTTAGCGGCGTGTGTTACACTGTACTTTTCACTTTCAGTGCGAGAAAAATAGTCAATTTAGTCAGACGGACAGACAGATGAACAGACAGATGAACAGACAGACGGACAGACAGACAGACGTTCAGACAGACGAACAGACAGGTGAACAGACAGACGGACAGACAGATGGGCAGTAGGTATTATTTAGTAATAGGGTCCCGTTTTTACCCATTGGAGTTTGTCTATGTCACATGAAGGAAATAAAAAAAAACTAATTACTTTTACTCTAAAAGGGTGGGTCACTTTAGTCCCGCTTCGTAGGGCTATAATGGCGTACTTTTAGAGCATGAGAAGTGAAAATATTATTTTTCTTCCAACTATGCTTTAATTTCATCACAATCACACTAAAAACTCAGTACAAAGCGAGTCTTTAATGCTCTAGATTAGAGCAATTAAAATGTATGAAATTTCATTATTGCACAGTTTTTTTTTTAAAGGCACCAAAAGGTGCCAATCTCAATGGATGTTAGCTCTATACAGCCTGCCGATATCAATACTTTTTTTTTTTTACGTACGTATTATTCGTTTCTATCCTACTTGTTCCAAATTAAAAAAATGATTGCTGCTAACTCTGATTTAAAAATGAAAGAAATTTAAAAAAGTGATTTGGCGGGAACTTTGTTAATTTTGCTTGACAATATTTTTGGAAACGATAAAGTGTGATACTATCTGATTTTGAGTGCTTCGGCTTCGAATTAAAATTGAATCATCTAGCGACACATTAACTCCGGTAAACATTCTATATAAAGCCGACAGTGTTATAGAAACAAATATAAATTTGCCTGACAAAACTCTTAACCTTGCGTTTAATAATTGCTCAAGTATAACTTTTAATTTCAATAATTAAACTTCTATTTTAACAGTTTGATATGAGTTTCTTTTATCTACTATTCCTATAGGTAATAGTTGAAAGAAAAGCAGATTATGCACATCGCCTTAAGTAATTTATATTGCCCTCGTGCCTGTTAGATTAGAGCCCTCGCTAACGCTCGGGCTCTAAATCAGGCACTCGGTGCAATAGTAAATTACTTTGTGCTCGATGCAATAATCTACTATTGTTCAATATGCAATGTATTTCACACACGTGCATTTTCTTTACTTTTCCCGTGTGCGGGAAAAATTTCCACAGGTAACATATACTTATACGAAATTCAATTCGGTTCAATGCCTTTAGTCGGAGGTGAATGTTTTATTTTTTTTTAATTTCGGCAAAGCGATAAGCGTCTTTACGGCGTAAATATTTTTTTAATATTCTAATTGCGTTTATATATAGAATATCAAAGATAAACATGATTATTTGTGTTCTAAATTCAAAAATACAAAAAAAAAAACTTTTTTATATTAGGCTTCCTACCTTTGCTTCTCCTTCAACCTGGCGAAAGCAAAGCGCGGAAAAAAAAGGAAATTAAAATCATAGTCTTCTATTAATTCATGACAAAAACATTTTTCATTCTTTTATTTTATTTCTTCAAAAGTGTATTTTAAAAACGTCGTTTGATACAGTAAAAAAAACCAAAACTCAAAAACACCCTCGCCTACGGCTCGTGTGTTAATTCCGCCTCGAGTGCAATATCAAACCTTTTCCACTTGTATCAAAATGTACTTTATATACCTAACCTACGAATTTCGCGGGCTACCTTGACCCTGGTTTCCATAATGGCTTTGGTATATAATTTTGCAAAAACTGTAGATCATATGTACCTACCTATGTGTAAGAATCCTTGAATTATGTAATTTGCAAACAATGCATACAAACGACCATCAAAATCCATACAAGTGAAACCAGATCGACTTTCTTCAATTTTCAGTTACGTACCATCGAACTAAACTGAATCTACTCATTTTTTGAACAAAAGATAGGTAGGTATAGGGGTATAGGTAAATAAATGAAAATAATAGTAATTCTGAATTATTCATACTACAACAGAACTTTAAATCGTGCCCTACACTCATATTAGACGAATTAGACTCTGAATTTAGACAAGTGTAAAGACATTCAGACTGTTAGACACACTAGTTAGACAATCAGAGTCGTGACTTTAGCCAAGTGTAAAGCGATCCTTTAGTGCGTTGCGATGCGTTTATTTGTCTGCTACTCTCAGCGGAGTGCGCACTTTCATCTTTTGTCGCCGAACGCAGCGCTGTAGGTGTACTTTCGAGCAGCGATGGCCACTAAAGAAAAAGAAGTAATTCTTCGATTACTGGATATACAGGGCCAAGTGTGGCAAGCGAATTTTCGTAAATCAGTGAATGCAGATTTGTTTCTTTTTAAAAATAAAGGAATGTTTCCTTTGAGTAAAATTTGCTATCTCCACTATTTCGAGTAGGTACTTTCCCTCCAGGTGGCATTGAAAAATTCCACCCTGTACATAAAAAAATGCTCTATTTATGGGTTATAAGCCATAGAGAATATAAAAATAAAGAATACTGAAATGAGGGGCAACAAGTTCTTCTAGAAATTATTTTTGATTAAAATCGAGCTCGACGCAACCATAGCCAAGGCGAGCCCTATCCTTTGTTTTGATTTTCCCTAGGCTTTGATGTTTTGATGGTGCCATGAGAGTGACAAATACGTTCGACACGTTCGGAATTCGCTGTTATACTGAGTTAGCTAGGTAATTAGATCAAGTGTAAAAAGCAAGCTTTTTTTCGCCAACGCTCACTGTCTGAATTTAGTGAACTAAATTTAGCCAAATTTATAGGCCGCCTTATAGGCAAACGAAAGTGTCGGTCAACGAGCGTATGTGACGTGACGCTATGTTTTTTTTCCAAGCGTTTTGGCTTTGGCACCTAGTAACGTAGTCAGTTCAACGCCATCTACCGAGGTTCTGGAAATATTCAAATTAATACTCAAAAAGAAAACCTCTCATTGAATGGCCTCAATCATAGACTTAGACTCAATTATATACTGCCGTATAGCCCGATAAAGCGTGACCAATTTTGATTTGTCAGTGTGTGCGTTAGTTAGTGATGTACCTTTTACTTTGGAGGACTATCGATAAGTGATTTAAGTTCGACCCTTGGAGGAAGATGTTTCATAGACTGTTTTGTCAAGATTATCATTTTTACAATATGTTAAAAAAGTGTAAATACATTAAAAAAATAAAACAGCCAACTTTTTTCTTTCCATTTTAATAAAAATCGCTCAATAATGACCTATAAACAGAACAATCTTATTTAACTGGTTTCTTACAGTTTCCTTTCCTAAATTATTAAGTTTACATTCATGTTTAAGTTGAATAGTAAATTTCTATAATGTGTTTCATTATTAAATATCTATGACCACTTAAAATATCTTGGTCCTAATTTTGGCTCTCCAAACTCGAAAAAGTAGATTTCAAAATACCTTGACTGATTTTATAATTTTAACGAATATAATTTTCAATCTTTAGCCAAAGTTGTTTCACGTCTTTGGATTCCAACCAACGCGGCCCAGTTAATCTCAACTATTTTCCTCGAATTATAGTATCTAGAGGGAATCCGTTGTACAAATTATACAAAACAATTAATTTGTGTATTTGTTAAAAGTAAATTAACTTTTAACTGATAAAATGGTCCAGATATTAGACGGTAAACGTAAGCTAGCATTTATTTTCATAGTTAACATTCAAGATAAAATATCGGTACCAATATCGATAAATTTAAGTCAATGCCTAGCGTACATGTAAATATATTGATGAAAAATCTATCCACCAAAATCATGTAAATTATCAACAAATGGACTTTTAGCTATACAAAATATGAAAGTAAACAAAAACGATGGTATTATTTTATATTATAAACAGGTTATAAGACAAATTTTAACCAAAAATAAACGCGTCCTAACAGTGGTTTATTTCTATGATTAAGACACATTCACGCACAGAACAAGTTTAGTAACCATTGTTTAAACAACTTTATTTACTGAAAATAAACCACGATATACGCTAAAAATCCAAAATACTGAGGATTTGATTTCCCGCGTGCCGACTTGTGCAGACCTGTCATTCAAAACCGGTCACAGTGTAATTGAAATCACTATCTTTTTCCATCTTGCTTTATTTCCGTAAGGGATTTTCTTCTCCCTCGCACGCTTTATTGGTCTATATTTACTAAGTCTATGCCTCAAATGCCTCAAAGGCTCAATGGTCAAAGTCAAACGTCAAATCAAAAAATGAGAGTGACATGTAATTTTGCCTTGTTATTTTTATAGAGATGCCAATGAAATAATCAAAACAAGCAATTTTCCCCATTCATAACAGCCACAAAAAGTATATTTGTGTCTAATCATCTATCAAAGTTGATTTTTAGAACTTGATTGAACGTAACTAGGGTAAATTATTACATTTTTCCAATTAATCAAACCAGCTTGGTCACTTTGATAACTTCGCCCAAATTGAATTAGTAAGTTCATTTACTAAGTTACTGCTAATGCAACATGACGGAGTCTACGGACATTAAAGACGTGATGGACAAAAATCTCGAAGACTTTGAAATACAAGAAGTTCTTCGAAATGGAACAGACTTACGAGAATATGCGTTACAGCTGGATAAAGGTATTAAGGATGCCGAAAAAACCTCTGTGGCGGATTACTTAAAAGAGAGTGAAAATATAGCCTCTCTGCACAATCAAATTGAAGATTGTGATGGGATCCTGGCGAAAATGGAGAGCATGCTTATGGTGTTCCAAGTAAGTTAGATCACTTCTTGATGCCCACACCTACAGATAATGTATTGTTAACAAATTTAAAGTTTACATTGATTTACAGAATGATTTGGGTAGTATCAGCAATGAAATTATAAGTCTGCAAAAGCGTTCAGTGAACATGTCAGTGCAACTCTCCAACAGGCAGGTTCTGAAGGGACCCCTCTCTACTTTCATAGAAGATATGGCAGTTTCTGAAACACTGATATTGTAAGTAGTTCACTCTTCAGGTTTTTCAATTGTAACATAAATTATGGGTAACTGTCTAACTCGAGACTTAATAGCAGCAAGATTAAGTTAACTAGTTTTAGGTAATATTTTAAGGCACTGATTACATCTCTTGTGCTATAGTTGTTCCTAATCATGTATTATCTGGATAATTATAAATTTTATAATTCTATTGTGTTTTACTAACAGCACATTGAATGTTTCAGTGGCATCAATAATGTTCCTGTAACTGACAAGGAATTTATGGTCCAATTGGCAATATTGAATCAAAAACTCAACTTTGTTAAGGAACAAGATTTTAAAGAAACAAAAGCTTGTCATGATGTCAAAGATGTCCTGGAAAAACTGAAAATAAAAGCAGTATCTAAAATAAGAGCTTATATTCTGGAGAATATTTATAAGTTTCGCAAACCGATGGCAAATTATCAGATACCACAAAATGCTATGCTTAAGTATAAGTTTTTCTTTGAGTTTATATTAGCCAATGAGAGAAATGTTGCTCAAGAAATATGCAATGAGTACATTGACACCTTGAGCAAGGTATATTATTCATATTTTAAATCATATGCATCAAGACTAGACAAATTGAAATATGAAGAGACTCCTACAAAAGATGATCTCATGGGTATTGAAGACGGGTCTAAAGGTGGCTTCTTCCAGAAATCAAACTTAAAAAACAAAAGCACAATATTCACAATTGGTAATAGAGGAGATGTCCTGGCGCAGCAGCTGGAAGCCCCTATCATAGTTCCCCATGTTCAGCAAAAAACTAAGGTAACTAATTTTGCATGATATAAAAATCCAATACCTGCTCAATATAGATTCCTTGGGGCAGTGGTTATCCAGTGGTAAATGTGTAAAGGTCGCAAATTACGGTTTTGAACGTAGGCAGACTCTTTTACTATTACCGTTAGCCTACATCATCTTACTGCTGGGCAAAGGCCTCACCCCATAACTTCCAGTTTGTTCTATCCAGGAGGCAAGCACTTTATGTGTAATTTATTTCACCACTACTGCTCTAATGGTGATGAAAAACATTCTAACGAAACTAGCATGTTTCAGAACCAGCACACACTAGTCTTAAATGGTGAAATATGGCCTGCTCTAGCTTGCAGAAAAGAGGCCATTAGTAGACACACATTACATTAATTTATGTGAGGTGCTAACTAAATTCGCCAGGGCTGTGTGTGTAACTCTTAAGTTGGATGATTTTAGATCATACTAAGTCATTTTTAGGGTTCCTTACGTTCAAATGAAAAAATGGAACCATATGAATACCTTTATTTATTTATTTCGGACGGGAAATCATCAAATGACTCCTCCCGGTCTGGGCGGAGCAGGAGGGAGTGTCAGACTTCTACTGACTAAAACCCATCATCATGTTCCTTCATCGCCCTTTGTGTTCCGGGGCCACGGTATCTCTTTCGAATAGGTGACCCAAACATGGAAGTGTATCAAAAATAGGAGGTCACTTTTAGGGGGCAAATTAGGAAATTACATAAAAGAAAGTTTTGCAAACTGTACCATGTGATATATCAAATCAAAGGGTGTGTTGTGGGAATTTTTATAATTTTAAAAAGTTTCACAATTTATTTAAGTAAAAATTGACCATTCCCCCTCCCCTTATTTCCGAAAGGTGAAGACGGGCTGTTAATGATAGCATAGAATATAAATAAAATTGATGATGATGATAATTTAATGTTATGTATTTTCTTTTATTGTTACAGTACTCCTATGAAGCACTATTTAGGAGTCTTCAATATGCACTTGTGGACAATGGTTGCAGAGAATATTTATTCACAACTGAATTTTTCCATGTAAAGGGAAGTCATGCACAGGAACTCTTTGATAGGATCCTCGGAAAAACTTTATCTTTGCTTGTGGTATGGAATTTAACATATTCATTTATTATTATACAGAAAGTCACCATACCAAAACTGAATATTACTTACTTTTATTTTACAGAAAAATGTTGAAAACTATGTCCTTGAGTGTTTTGACTGCCTGGCATTGTATCTTTGCATACAACTCATAAACAGATATAGATGGATGTGCCACAAAAGAGCTGTGGCTGCTTTAGACAGGTATGTACATGTGATAGCTAGTGCCTTATTTATTTAATTATTATTGTAAAAATAACATTATAAGTTGTTTTCTTGGATGCCAAACTACTAGTATACTATTAAGGCTGTATACTCCAAAATATCACTCTTGTGTGCAATTGATGTATTCACTCATGAAATAAACAAGAATATCCTTTTTTTGTACCCTATGACAATGTTGTCCTATTGATCCCAAAGGTTGACTTGTAGAGAATAATAATAATCCATTTAATTCAGGTAACAAAGACCCATACATAAATACCTTAACCTAAAAATACATACTAATAACAATTTTTGTTAGTTAAAGCAACTTAAAACTATGTTAGTAGCACTATACTTGCACAATGTTTTGTGCGTGCTTGTGGACATTAAGTCCGCCTATGGACCAATTGTACATGGAGTTTAATTAAATAAATAAAACCATCATTAACAGAGAATGTATTTCTGTCACTTTCAGTTATTGGGATTCATTGCAAGGTACTCTATGGCCAAGATTGGAACATGTGTTGAAGCTAAACATACAGAGTGTGCGAGAGTGTGATCCAGCAAAATTATCAAATAAAGAATTAGGACCTCACTACGTATGTATTCTGTTTGTTACAAACAGGTAGTAAGGGACGGCGACAGCGGCAAGATGCTCGAGCAGTGTTCGTTGACTATTTATTGATATTGCATCAAATGCAACTAAATGAGCGTGCAAGATACAATCCTAAGCGACCTGCCTCTTTCATACACTAATGCCTTGCGCTTTTGCGAAGCGACACGCGAGTAACTTTAACCGCCCCCGGCCGCGTCGCCTAGCGCGTAGCTTCATAAAAACTCGTAAAAATAATGTTTTTGCAGTATAGCAAGTGCGTGCGATCCATAAATAACCGTAAAACCTAAATAGATGATTAATGAAGATGATTAGTTGTTAGTTTATAATTTATTTAAGTCTAATTTATCTATTGATCGCAATTGCTACTGCCTCACGCTCGTGAGGTCCTGGGTTCGATCTCCGGGCCAGACCGAGACTGCTGTAAAACCCTTCAGGACAAGCAGGTGTGACATTACAGTTTCTGTTTGAAATTTAACTTTTTTTGTAGATTACCCGGAGATATGCAGAATTCTCTGCTGCCATGCTCAGCTTGAGTGAACAATTCCCTTCAGAAGAACTTAGCAATATCCTGCTTGTTTTACAAGACGAAGTTCATTGCTTCTTACTCAAAATGGCGGCTGAATTTCCACAACGAATACAACAATTAATTTTTCTGATCAATAACTATGATATGGTCTTAAGTATATTAATGGAAAGGACAAGAGACAATACTAAAGAAGCAGAAAGTTTTAGGGAGCAGTTACAAGCTAGGAGCTCAGAATACGTTGAAGAGATTTTGAGTCCACATTTTGGAGGAATGATACAGTTTGTCAAGGAAGGTGAACAATTACTTGACTCGGACAAGAAAACAGAACTAGCAAATTTAGAAAGAAAGTCTCTTTCATTGGTGGCCTCATTTAGTTCTGGATGGAAACAAAGCCTTGAAGAAATTCATAGAGAAGTACTAATTTCCTTTCCAAATCTTGTAACTGGATCCGGTCTGCTACAAATGGCTCTTACCAACTTCGTACAATATTACCACAAGTTCGCAAAATTGCTGACACCTAATGCGCGAACGCAATTAGTCAATATTCATGTTATTATGGTAGAAATAAAAAAATATAAAACTAACTATTAAAGTAAAAACTAAACCTACTCATATACCTACCTAAAATGTCTTTATATCCAAAATGCTAAGTTTATGAGATTATGTAGTAGGTAAATCTTGTAACAATAATACAGCACTATTCTTCATAATACAGGGTGCGGCGCGGGAACTTCCTTATTTTACATTAACTTATAAATCATTTCACTTTACTTTTTGAAAACGATCGTTCTGGTCACTACATTGGGGAAGTCGAAATCGGAAGTTTCAGTTCACTTTTACATGTCTGAGTGGATGCTGACAATAGCAACACGACAATTATTGTTCTTCAGCTCATCCAAGGTTTTGGACAATAGGGAATATGCATGTAATTTTTTCTTCACTTAAATCAATAAAGTACAGTAATATTAACCCAAGACAATAAATAAAAGTTAAGTTCAACGTCTGCTTGTCGCTCAATAGACTTTTACAAATTTCTACGTCAGTTCAAACGTCCGTGACTGTCGTGGCCATTCCTGTCATAGCGGTTGACGTCATTTCCCTCTCATCTGCCTTGTTTACATCAAATTTTTTAATTTTTTACCCTTAGGGAATTGACTTTTTCAAGATCAAAGTCATTCCTGCACCTTTATGCGCTTGGAGGGTTGTATTGATGGTTTTGATGATTATAATTCTGTAAATACATACGTCTTACAGTCGCGAGGAATATTTTAATCAACATACAACCTAGCACTGGCTTGCAAATTGCAAAAAACGTAAGACAATTTGAATTTCGCGGGCTACCCTGACGCTTTCATCGTAATATAAAAATTATACTACTTAAATGTATGTGCTTTATTCAAGCAAACATTGCAATCAAAATCAAAATATTTTATTTCACATAGGCCTAGATGAGCACTTAACGTCGAAAAAAAAAACAATATTATAATAACATCTTTGTGAAACTTTAGGTAGTTTTAAAATTAAAGTGTTTCTTTGACACAGTGTTTGACGTCACTACCGGCGTCGATGCGTTTTGAATTTGCGTTCAGTTTCATCAAAAACACGCTACATAATAGTACATTACGATATTAGTGCGTGAAGATGGTGGTGGTGGTGGAATTTCAGCCCGAGCCGAAGGCGAGGGCGTAATAGAGCCGAGCATGTTATAACCAATACGCACGTATATCGTACGTTTTTTAACACATTTGCGAGGAAACAGAAAAAAAAAATTCATACGTGGTTATGTAAATCTGTCCTTGGATATTGACGGCAGCAAGCTGTCGCATGCGGTTCGCGCTTCTGTTAGTATATCCGGTGGAGTTGAAGTAATGAATAGTTGAATATTGCTCATCTTCATTATTGAAAGTTGTCATTTTTAGATATTCACAATACAAGTACAAAGAAAAGAAAATTTGAGAAAAATGGCGCGAGGATTATTTTCTGCCGTGGCTGCGTGAAAATGTTGGCAAAGACGCTAGAGCATGCAGCCAAGTTTTTAAATTACCGAATAAACTGATTTTTATTTTATTTTAAATAAACTCAATCTGTGAATGCACACTGTTGCTTTCCCGCCATTTTAACAGCGCGCTAGCGCTGCCTACTGACTGGCGCCGCGCGGCGATTAGTTCGAAATTTGAATAGCAACAGCGCGCTGCTCACTAGCTGGAGTCGTGCGGCGGCGATCAGTTCCATATTTGAAATGGCAAATAATACTGTTATGGAATTTGTATGGACTATAACTTAACTATTTGCTTTGATAACACACGCGTTTTTTATGACCCGCTTTACATATTTAAAACCGGTGGAATTACATCAGCTTTACGAGCAAGGGTGTTAAAAAATATTAAATTGTAAAATAAGCGTTGTACAAGCGTACCGCGCGAGCGCGAGTGTGCGTGCGTGTGCGCGGCGTTGTTGTTACAAGTGTACCACAACGTTTATATGGGCCAAGACAAGGCATTTTTAAGGAATTTAAAAAATATGAATTTCTTGCATATTCCCTGTTCGGTATACACCAAAAAATAATCACAGGGTGCGAAATCTAGCTCACTCAGCACTTTGCCAAATCTCTTATCTCTTTGAGGGGTGATAAAAAGTAATAAAAAAACTTCACTAACTGATTAATATATCCGCCTTGATTTACCAGTATAAAATAAAGGGAATTAAATGATATATCTAATACATTTTCTTTCACAATTATTTTTTAAGTAAGAAAGTTCCCGCGCCGCACCCTGTAGTATAAATGCAAGCAGTTACTCTTGTGTCTGTTATCACTTCACGCCTGAACGGATGAGTTATTACAGCGATAGACCGGCTAGCTTGGTAAGATAATAAATTATCATTCGTCCTAAGGATATTTTTGATCCTAAGGATATCTTATAAAATATTTGTCAATAAAACACTGCTTAAATAAAACATTGGGTTTTATTCAGTTTAATTAATTCAAGTTTAAACATTGTTTTTAGTTGGTATGTGAAAATTAATCCTACTTTTTGATTATATTTACAGCCAAAATCCTAATATTAAATGCGAAAAATTGTACAGCGAAACAATGGTTTTACTTTAATGATCGCATCTAGATCCGCATAGCGTTGCATAGACACTGTTGAGGCCGATCCCGCAATATCGGCAGCCTTGCTTCGGGCTATCTGCCGTCTCCGCGTACTAACGGATCATTTCTTAAAGCTTGAATACAAAATGATACAATTATCTCTAATATTTACACTTGCTGTCCTCAAATACACCTAGGCCCTAAATCTCCTTAATTTAGCACTGAGCTAGTAATCCGGGTAGACTTAAATCTATACACTTGTCGAGATCATAAAACATTGGTTCTCTTAGCTAGAGAATCCCTAATGAACTAGTGTTCATTGGCACTGGCTCGGCCACCATCAGGAATTTTAATTTTGATAACACAAAAAAAAATCGTTTTTTTGTTGTTTCTCGCCAAATATCAGAATTTGTCGGTCACTGGTTCACAAGATATGTAGGTGCCCTAGTTTTTGAGATATAAATGTGGCCAAGCTGAGGACTCTCTCCAGATCGGCCACCTATAAACCCTTATATCTTTTGAAGCAGTGACCGACAAATTCTGATATTTGGCGACAAATTTCGACTAATTAGCGAGTAATTTTATGTGTTATCAAAATTAAAAACCCTGATGGTGGCCGAGCCAGTGTCAATGACTCTTAATTAATAAATATCGTCGGGTCAAAAGTCAACTAGCCAATTTGAAAACATCAAATTGTTTAGCCAAATCACAGATTAGTTTACCTCAGTAGAAAATGTATTTCTTGCAGTTATACGCGAAACGATTTGTCTGTAACTTCTGTATTTGAAATACCGAATAAACAATATTTTGCCACAGTATGTGTGATTAGAAAATAATGTCATTAACTGAGAAACGAAACTAACAAAATTTCACATTGGTTAGTTGTACCGACGATATGAGGTGAGATTAAATAGTAAAAACGAGGTCCTAAAACTTAGTACTGCAGGTAATAAACTAAGAAATCAATTCCAAGCTACGCTTATACCTCGATATTCTTAAACAATTCATATACGACTATTCTTACATACTTCAATCACAAAAAGTAACCTCCACTTTAAAAGGTGAGGAAACTTACACTAGTATAAATTACACTTTACAGAACACACACATCAGTCGTTCTTAAAAAGGACTGCCTAAATTTCAACGCCCTATTTCTGGAGCGAAAATCAACACAAAAAGGCCTTTACTTTATGGGAAGAAAACATTTTCAACATAATATACGAACTAGATTAAACACCGCAAAAACTATTGAAGCTAAGTTATTTAAATAGAAATGGCTCCACCGCGCGGGTATGAGAAACGATAAGCTCGTTCCTGTTCCTGTTTTTAAAGTCTGTTATACTAACAATAAGCGTGTCTCAACTGCTGTGAATCATTGACTGAATTTGTAAACAGCCAATCGGATCACTTTTATGCTTTTGTAGGCTATAGCTACACACATCAAAAAAAGTTTGCGATCACTTTGAAAAGTCGAAATCTTTTTGTTATGGTAGATTATATTATGAAAAACTTGTTTTATTTTTTAATTTCGAACAGGGTATTTCTATTTAAAGAAAACACACAACAAAGAATTTTTCTTGATAAAGTTCAATTAACAAAAAAATATCAGCTTATGCTAGTCATCACAGACTTTTTTTGATGTGTGTACCTACACTACTTACTACTAAACTTTTAATTTTGAAACATAGTCGATTTTTGCTCCAGACGTATGGGGGGTGTTAATGCTACGCTAATCCTAGTCGTAGTAGTAATAGGTTTCTAATTCTAGACCCATCGTAGATAAATGCATCTCCCATACTTTCAATGGCCTTGCTTTTACGTAATCACGTATTGTTTTTTCAAGTGTTAAGGACATGGGTTTCATTTTCCGCGACAAAAGCATTTTGTTGAGACTGTGTTGATCGTGTCTGTTGATGACCATCATACTCGTGATGGCCGCTTCTTCCAATTCAGGCGTCGCTAGAAAAAAACAGAATAATGATTTATAATAATACGTTCAAGACATGAAACAAAACAATTGTAAAAATTAGATTTTATATACTTACGGTTATTATCAAGAATATCCAAGAGTTGATTGATTGCTATTTCGCAATGTATTTTCATATCAGCTGGGTAAGGTTTCATCAGCGGTCCAATCAGCGACACACAAAAATGCTTTACGTTGTTTGGTACATTCTTCTTCTGTATCATTGGTTCAAGTAAATTTTTGACTATATGAAGTTGACACCAACGCGGTCCTCGCCTTTTAGCAAGAATAATCAGAGCCAATCTTAGCATTTTCTTTTCAATGGAAATATCTGAAACCACCACACAGTTTGAATAAAACCAAAGACAGAAACTCGTGAACATATTAGGAATCTTATTTGGATGCCTTTGCTCGTCCTCACACTTACGAGCTGGCTAATTGACCGGCACGGCATCATACCAGCCGGTCAACGTTGTCGCACCAGGCAGTTTAAATCAAGTATAATATTTTGTACAATTTAAAACTATGACCACATCCTTAAAACTACAACGGATTATTCCAGAAATCCTCACCGACAAATCCTTACCAGTGGGGGTCGTTACTTTTTTTTCCAAAAATCCCCACTAGTTAAATAATCTCAGCATAGTGGGGATTTTTGGAAAAATAAACAACAATACCCACCAGATGTTGTTTTTTCAAAATTGTTGAGGTGGATGCTCCAGAGTAGCCCGCGAAATTCAAATTTTCTGTTGTTTTTTGCAATTTGTAGGTCAGTGTCAGGTTGTATGTTGATTAAAATATGATTCGCGGCTGTAACACGTATGTAGTTACAGAATGAAATCATCAAAATCATCAATACAACCCTCCAAGCTCATAAAGGTGCAGGAATTACTTTTTCAAGGTCAAAGTGAAGTGGGCTTTGCCTGGAAACATAGAACCAGGCTTCCATAATTAGGTTTTCCGGTAAAAGTGGAAGTACTGCAGCAAGTTCAATTTGCCTCTTCAAAATGTTGGATTTCGTCAGATTCAGTTCTCGCCCTTATTATTTCTTTTGTTTTCTGTTTATTTTTAAGTTTTTTTTAACTTTTTTATTGTGTAGTTTTAGGTGTTTTATTTCATTCTTATTTTTGTTCTGTTGTGTGCACTTGTAAATAATTTTTTTTTCTTCTAATTAAACGGTTTGACTAACGCATTTTTTGTTTAACAATTTTGAAACAACATCTGGTGGGTATTGTTGTTTATTTTTCAAAAAATCCCCACTAGGCTCAGATTATTTAACTAGTGGGGATTTCTGGAAAAATAAAAAACGATCCCCACTGGTAGGGATTTGTCGGTGGGGATTTCTGGTATAATCCAAATAAATTTAATTTTCACCATTTAGATTTTTTGAAGTACAGGCTGTACTGAAAGTGAAGTGTAATGAAGGGCGGTTTTTGCTGGACATTAAATATCAACCTTGTTCAATTACAAATAAAGTTAAAAATAAATGAACTTAATGCGAAATCGCATCAACACGGACAGAAGTACGTGGGTAAGGTTATTCATTTTCGAGTTTACGAGAGCCACAATATTAGGGCACACCGCTATTCGGGCCTGGTTCAGTTCATGGTCGGGAGCGATAGCGTGTGCGAAGCCTACTCCCTGTGGGTGACAGACGAGGGCAGTCGTGGTTTCCTGAACAGACACAGGTCCGAGACGGCAATGCGCTGTGTTCTGCGCGGCTCTCTTGAAGAGGACACGGCCGCAGAGCATAACGTGGCTCGACTATTTTATGCGGACTAATTCTTGGCCGGGGAGCATCCTTAAGGAATACGAAACCAGGTTAGGCAGGAAAAACTGCGCTCTTTAACTGAGCGTCACCAAGTGTGGAAAGGCATTATGCTTGATTAATATTATTAAGCTCATTTCGTTAGCACATAATTGAATGCTGCGCTGTGCTACATGTATAAAAATTAGAATACCTCTTAGGCCCGTGATGGAATTTTTGAACATTTCTAGTATTTTCGTCTCGCTCCAATTTGTGATTTTGTAGAAATATTGATCGCGCAATATTTTTCTTAATTCTTGGACTCTGTTGTATCTGTCATCACACTTATAAAAATGAAGCAGATAGACTAAACATGTCACCATTGGGCTTTTTGCTGAAACAAAAAAAAACAAGTAAATTATAGCCAGACACCAAAACCACGTATGATCGATTTACGGCCAAAACCATATCAAATGCATGCCTAGGCTAGGAATGCGTCTTGAGCAACTCATCATCACTTTCCTGCCCTTATCCCATGTTACTGGGGGCGGCGCAACAAGTTTTTTTCTTCCATTCTCACCTGTCAACCATCACGCAATCTGAGCAACTCCATTATGGATAAACAATTAACAGAATGTAGTACAATTAACATAGCACCACGTTATTTCCTGAATGGTTGGGCAAAGATACACCACAACATTCACATTAAAACAATTATCAATTTTATACATCTCATCTGCTTAGCCTTTTCCCAACCAGTTTCTAACCGAATATCAGTGTAAAATAAATTATCCCTAGGTAAGACTAGTTGTCTGACTATCAGATAACTAGTGAGGGCCATAACGGCAAATACATTCTGTTATTGGTATAGTTGTATGGCTATGGAGTTAAGCCATTTCCAATGCAAAACTACTATTGAAATAAATTATTATGAATGATGATGATTACTTACCGATTCCCATATGTGCTAATGGTATTAGGCTCATCCAAACTTCTAGACACTGCTTAATTAAGGGCACCGATTTAAATTGAATGCAATACATGGCATCTAAAATAAAAAGCCTCAAGCGACTTTGCGCTTTAACAAATCTGCAAAGGACCGCATAGAAATGGGATACACTTTCAATTACATCAAAATCTGGT
The DNA here is from genome assembly GCA_963853795.1 of Xestia rhomboidea. Classification (NCBI taxonomy): domain Eukaryota; kingdom Metazoa; phylum Arthropoda; class Insecta; order Lepidoptera; family Noctuidae; genus Xestia; species Xestia rhomboidea. The sequence goes on from OY970764.1 coordinate 12,550,765, forward strand.
GTTCTATTCAATTTAAAAAGTGTAAATTCTATGCTACACAGAACAGCGTCAACAATATCCACAGAGGGCCAATGTTTTTTCAGCTGCGCTATGACGTCAAGAAGAATTTGTTCAGTTTTAGTCATAGCTGGGGCAGGATAGCCACTAAGTTTTCCAAATAATTCAAGTTTTCTTTCCGGCTTGGCTAGAAACTGCATCAAGCCTGCTATAAAGTGCTTATAATTAAGTATTCGCAAATCTGCAACTAAATTGTCCTTGGCTTTTTTATTGCAATGGTTTTGTATTATTATTGTTATATCTCGTTCTATTTTTTCGCAAATGTTCGTGACTACCTTGCCTGAAAAAAAAGTTAACCATTACAAATTATATTAGTCAAGTGGACAATAAAAATAATACCGTCAATTCATAAAACAATTTTTTTCCACGAGAAAACTCGACTACGACTAAGATAAGCACAATAATAAAAGTATGACCTCTTCGGAAGTTTGCATAGTGACAATGACGGGTCTACCCTTTATGGCAGAACTTTTTATGTCATAATATTATTTTGCATACCAGCGGATAGCATAAACTTATTTTGCAGAAAATCGTTTGGCAGACACTCATTTATCATAATTATGTTCATGTTTAGGCATAAATTTCATATAGATAGTCATTTAAAGGCAGAACTATTATATCTCAGAAAGTTTACAGTTAGAATCATCTTTTGGCATACATTTCATATGCATAATAATGGAACATTTTTATCACATCACAGAAAATTCATTAAAACAGTTGATTGTGAACACGTGGTTTCTATTTCCCTGTAAGAAGCAGGCAAACAAGCATACATCGTGCATGCAGCAGGCATGGTTTCTGTCACGGCTCCGGCGCTGCGGGGCTCCGGCGGTCCCACGCGAGCTTATCGTCGCTGATGGTTTTAATGCTCACCACCGCAGCTTCGGCTTGCTGGCCGGCGAACGCGGAGACGAAGATAGGAGCAGGTGGTAGAACCACCTGCTCCTCAGCTCGCGGGCCGCCTCACCCCTCCGCGCCTACGCGGGTTTAAATTACACTCTAGGGGTAGGGCAGACTAGACTACGTGGTTTCGAGTCGGTTTTGGAGCGATTCGATTCTGTCACTAACTTTTGTAGCACAACATATTTACTTTTAAGACAACATTTTAATTTTAAATTAAGGTTAAAAAATGCTCTTTTATAGAAATGGCAGTAATGCCAAATAAAATTATTCCAAATGAAATTCTGCCATCTTCATATTGTGCCAAGGGAAATTATGCCAAATAAGCGTCGCTCTAAATAAACGTTATTCTAAACGAAATTATGCGGAATATGAACATTGCCAAAGGTAATTATGCCTAATAAAATTCTGCTATCTTTAAAGTATGCCATTGTAAATTCGGACATACAAACTTTCGGTCAAACAATAATTATATTAAATATTTTTTATGCCTTAAAAATATGCGTTTAGAGAAAATTATGCTGTGTTATGCCAAATAAATTTCGGAGCATCAAGATTCTGCCAGATAGAAGGAACCCGACAATGACCCCCTAACAATGCCATAACCCATAACAATGTTTGTAACTACAAAAAATACATAAGTACCTGGTATTCTCTTCTCAATTCGCGTCGCAGTTTCCATGCCATATTTCTTGATCATATGACACAAAATACTATCTTTTGGATCATAATCTGACTTGTCTGCATCTACTTCTATTACCGGAGACCTCATTTTATTTTCAATTTGTATGTTTTCAGAAAATACATCCAAATCTTCATAGCTAACAACATTACTGTTGTGTAGTAAGGTACTTTCATTATTAATTTGTGTAGCACTCTCATTTTCACTTGGGACCATTATTGATTTCGTACTACCTTTTGACTTAGATAGTTCAATATTGTCTTCTGTGCACAATTTTGTATGTACAGTAGCACTACGAAATACTGCCTTATACTGTTTAAGGGGTTCGTTAGAGAAACGCCTTAATCCTTTCTCTAAAGGTAGTTCATCAGATGGTTTAATATCTTCTTCTGTATTCATTGAATTAAAGTTAAGGGGTTTATCAGAGGAACGCCTTAACATTACTGACTTTTTCTTTTCAAATTGTATGTCTTCAGAAAATATATCTAAATCTTCATAGCTAACACCATTACTGTTGTTTAAGGTACTTTCATTAATAATATGTGTAGCACTCTTATTGTCACTTGGGACCATTTTTGATTTCGTACTACTTTTACCTTTTGACTTAGATAGTTCAATATTGTCTTCTGTGCACAGTTTTGTATGTAAAGTAGCACTACGAAATACTGCCTTATACTGTTTAACGGGTTCGTTAGAGGAACGCCTTAATCCTTTCTCTAAAGGTAGTTCATCATATGGTTTAATATCTTCTTCTGTATTCATTGAATTAAAGTTAAGGGGTTTATCAGAGGAACTCTTTAACATTTCTGACATTTTCTTTTCAAATTGTATGTCTTCAGAAAATAGATCTAAATCTTCATAATTAACAACATTACTGTTGTTCAAGGTACTTTCATTATTAATTTGTGTTGCACTCTCATTTTCACTTGCGACCAATATTGATTTCTTAACAATTTTACCTTTTGACTTAGGTAGTTCAATATTGTCTTCTGTGCACAATTTTGTATTCACAGTAGAACTACGTAATACTCTCTTATACTGTATTCGGGGTTCGTTTGAGGAACGCCTGCGTTCTTTCTGTAATGGTAGTTCATTGGATGGTTTGATACCTCCTTTTGCTCTATCATTTGTGGAATTGTTATCTTCTTTTGTATTCATAGAAATAATGTTAAGGGGTTTGTCAGACGAGTGCCTTAATGTTTCTGACATTTTCTTTTCAAGTTGTATGTCTTCAGAAAATAGATCCAAATCTACATAGCTAGCAACATTACTGTTGTGTAAGGTACTTTCATCATTAATTTGTGTAGCACTATCATTTCTTCCTGCACCCTTTATTGATTTCCTATTACTTTTAATTTTAGACTTAGATAGTTCATTATAGACTTCTGTGCACAATTTTGTTTGTACAGTAGCACTACGTAATACTCTCTTATACTGTATATGGGGTTCGTTAGAGGAGCGCCTGAGTCTTTTCCGTAATGGCAGTTCATTGGGCAGTTCAATGTCTTCTTTTGGTTTCTGAGGTGTAGAAATGATATCTTCTTTTGCTCTATTAGTTGCAGAATTTTTATCTTTTGTTGCTATATCAATTGTGTGATTGCTATTTTCTTTTGCATTACTTGAAGAAATGTTAAGGGGTTTGTCAGAGGAGTGCTTAAGTCTTTTCCGTAATGGTAGATCATCAGATGGCACGGTGTCTTCTTTTACATTATCAGTTGTAGAAATGTTGTCTTGTTTTGCTCTATGTGGTGTAGAATTCTTATCTTCGTTTGCTCTGTCAGTTGTGGAATTCTTATCTCTTTCTTTTGCATTCATTGAAAAAAGGTTAAGGGATTTGTCAGAAGAGCGCCTGAGCCTTTTCCGTAATGGTATTTCATTGGATGATTCAATGTCTTCTATTACTTTATGAGTTACAGTTGTAGATTTGTTAATATTGTTATCTTCTTTTGCTCTATGAATAGTAGAATTGCTATTTGAGGAATTGTTATCTTCTTTTGCTTGATGAGTCGTGGCATTTTCAGATTTGCGAGGTGATATTAATAACGGATCTTTTATTAATAACACAGTACAAGGCTCGGAAAGTTCAGAAATCTTTCTTTTACTTCGAGTTGAGATGGAACAATTATGCAGTACCTGGTTATCATTACTGCTTTCAATATCTTTCTCCACGAATGCTGTATGTCTTGGAGGCTTGTGTATGTCATTTGTGTGTTCAGGTGTTTTTGCTTGTTTGGCACTCTGTTGCGAATTCAATTGTGCCATAAATTTCACGGCTTTTTCATAAATATCCTTGCTATTGAGGGATGCAGATGTATCATTTTCTGTAACCTTCCTTTTAATAGGTACATTTTGAGGTACATTTTGTTTAGGTTTAACCCGCTTATTCTCTGGTTGTGACATTTGAATTCTTATTTTATACTTTGGTTTTATGTTCTTTCTAATTTTTGACAAATTGGTTTTTTTCTTGTTTTTCCTTTTTTTCTTTATGATGGGTGGTTGATTTACCTCTATAATATCATGTGAAGATCCATCACTATCAGTAGCTTTAGACATTTCATTGTCTGTCGCCAATTCTTCAGAAACTGAATGGTTAATTAATTGGTTTTCGTCCATTGACATAGGTAAGCACTGTAGTAATCTCTTTTCCACCTGTTTATCTCTATACATATTTGTACCTTTATCCGGTGATGATGGATTCGACATAGTTATTGATTTTTCGACATTACAAAGCAATTGATTTTGGTTTTCTTCTTGTAACAACAACGCATTTTGGGATAATCTTTTTTCACATTTTTTATGTTGAGGTATATCTGTTTCTTTTTGCGATGATGTCGTTGATGATTCTGGGTTTGATATAGTACCTAAATTATTATCATCAGGCCCCAGTACACAATCTGATAGTTTCATGTTGGAGTTCGTATTTAGTACAGAATGTTCAGGATTTGTTTCAGTCAGAAATTGTTTAGATTTTAAGATAGATTCAAAACACGCAATCATTTTATCGCAATCACTTATGTTAACTTTATAACGATCGCGACCTTGGCTCACTGCCATTTTAATAAGTGTTTGCATAAAATCAATCGTTTTATAACACAAGGAACTGCATCTATCGAACTTTTCACTAGGACTAGATGTAGAATCCACGTTAATTGGCGTTTTTGGAATAGGAGATATAGCATTGTAATTAAGTTTCATAGTACTAAATATGTTTTCTAACTCCAGTTCAGTGTGGTTTTCAAATCGCAAGCTATTATTAATTTCCAGATATTCTTTTTCTTGAGAGAGTTTTTTGGACCTCACGTTTTCAGAAGTATCAACATTATTGAAAAGTTCCCTTTCATCATTGTTGGAATGGCTCTTTCTGTGAGAGACACCCTTAGTAATTTCCAGACATTCTTTTTCTTGAGTGCGTTTTTTGGGCCTTACATTATCAGAAGTATCAACACAATTGAAAAGTTCCCTTTCATCATTGTTGGAATGGCTCTTTCTGTGAGAGACACCCTTAGTAATTTCCAGACATTCTTTTTCTTGAGTGCGTTTTTTGGGCCTTACATTATCAGAAGTATCAACACAATTGAAAAGTTCCCTTTCATCATTGTTGGAATGGCTCTTTCTGTGAGAGACACTCTTATTAATTTCCAGACATTCTTTTTCTTGAGTACGTTTTTTGGGCCTTACATTTTTAGAAGTATCAACACTATTGAAAAGTTCCCTTTTATCATTTTTGGAATGGCTCTTTCTGTGAGAGACACTCTTATTAATTTCCAGACATTCTTTTTCTTGAGTGCGTTTTTTAGGCCTTACGTTTTCAGAAGTATAAACGCTATTGAAAAGTTCCCTTTCATCATTGTTGGAATGGCTCTTTCTGTGAGAGACACTCTTATTAACTTCCAGACATTCTTTTTCTTCAGTGCGTTTTTTGGGCCTTACATTATTAGAAGTATCAACACTATTGGAAGCTTCCCTTTCATCATTGGTGGAATGGCTCTTTTTGTGAGAGACACTCTTAAGTTCGCAGACACTTTGGTTTTCATTGTGATCAACGATTATAATAGTTGGAGTTTCTGTTTCTTTCAACAAGATTGGACTTCCTGACATGGCAGTATCTTCTGGTTTTCCGTCATTTTCAATATTTTCTCCGTTTGAAGGACTGTAAACGAGGTATTCTGGAGAATGTTCTGTGTCGAATTCGCATGGCACTGCAGTATCTTTACCAGCAATCAGAGATTTCTTGCCCTGCACACCAGATAAAAAATAGTTAGAAAAACGTATATAAAACAACTCTTGTCATAACTACACGTCATTATACAAACATTGCTACCAAAATTTATTTACAATTTTCTATCAATATAAAACGTCATTAGACTATATTTACATAAATATCTATCTGTATGTAAAAATCAATTGCCACATTATGACGGAGCATAACTTTGTTGTTGGTTTGTATAAAAAAAAAAAAAAATCTTCAATAGTATACCTCGCAAGTGCGCAGGGCGGCTCGCTAGTATTAAAAAAAAACGACTGCTAAAGTTGAGTGAGTGTAAATGTATTTTAATTATCTAAGATTTTGTACTTACGATAGTATCATTTGGTATGGGCGACAACATAAGATTTTCAAATACGTCATTTTCGGCTTCACTGTCGTCACTCCTATCGCTTTGTCTATCAGGCAACGATTTATATTTTCGTGTAAGTTTATTATGCTTGGTTCGTAATTTACCTGCAATTTATAAATCGTAAATTATAATACAGGATGTATAAAAAAAAACAATTAGCTTTCCCATACATTTGGGTCGAGTAGTTATAGAAGTTTTGTATGGGACAGCTGATTATCATTTCACAATTACGATGTTGGTCCCGTGGAGAAAGTTGTTCAGATTGAGGGTCTGTATGTGAAATGTGTGGTCATGTTTAATGGTGTGAAATGTGAGGTCAGAGGAGACAGGGCGTTTTTTGTGGTAAGTGGCCTATGGACCAATAACGGTGCGGTTTTCATAGTTAAGCCCGGTATTCAGTTGTGGCTAGGATATCTCCGTCTTTTTGATGCCTTAAGTTTTTTTTTGTTTTTGCATCTTCGTTTCCACTTCCTTTTGCGACATATTATTCAATTCTACAGCAATGTTGGCCCAAGCATCATTTTTTAAATTTATCTATAAAATCTTTACTTGAAGAATCCCAAACATGATGCTGTTGTAAAGCTCTATGAGCAACATAACCTGGTTGTTGGACCACACAACTTCCATGTTTATTAACTCACGCAACACACGTCCACAACTCCACACCAGTTGACTTTTGCTTATAAACTAGATATTTCGTCTTGCTCTCCATTCGAAGTGGGGAACACGGCAACATGTTTCATAAACAATATTTCATCACCTTTGTTTATGAACTGTTTCCAGAGATGATGAGACATTGTGAAACACTGTTTAAAAACAGTGTTTATTAACAAATGTTGCCTAATGAATACCCGGCTTTATGTAGGCATCCTAACCTAACACAAGGTTTACCTTAACCTTGTGTGTTTACACAAGGTTAAGGTAAACCTTGTGTAAACAGGTATCAAACTCTTTAGAACATATAAGGTTGATACCAGAATACCTTAGCACATGTCAAAATATTTAATTGGTCACATTTTTGTAGTGATTGTTTTCTTATACATCTTGTTAAAAGTAAATAATGATAGCCTCAGACGTTAAATAATGAAAATCGGCTAAGCGCGAGTCGGACTCTCGCACAAAGGCTTTCGTAGCACCAAACAATATAATAACAATAATTTTAACGCTTCGCTATTTTATAAAAGTACCAAAAAAACGCTGTACGTCAAACATTACTATTTCAACCCAGTCTCCTTTATTCCATAAAACCGTTATCCCATGATCTGTCCACGAAGTAGACACAATAGTTAAACAATGGTGTCTCGAACATATTGGTCATTTGACAGATCATGATTTATAGTGTCACGATAAAAATAGAAAACAATTCAGAGCTACAGTCAACAATTTAGCCATTCTTGCCAAAATAGAACTGCTCTGTAATCGGAAAAAAGGCCGGTCAAGGCTTTAGATCCATGAATAATAATCACATTATCATATAAATATAATACATATACTGTTACAAAACAATAAGTTTTTTTACACCCTGTATTAAATAGCAAGATTAGCTGTAAACTGAAATAAAATCATACCATTTTCTTTTGTTGTTGCGGTGAGATTTGTTAGTTGATCTTCACATTTACTTGTGATACTGTCAATTTTTTTTCTAAAAGCTTTATTTTCTGTCTCAATTTCTATGTTCTTGATACGAAGGATATCATAGTCTTTCTCCAAGTTTGAGATTTTAATGTTTAATTTGGAAAGAGTTTCTTTCTCGCTCCCTAACTTTGTTAACTTTACATTCTCTTTGTGAAGGTTTTCAATTTCTTTCATCAGTTTGGGAATTTTGGCATTTTCTTTCTGAAGGTATTCAATTTCTTTCTCCAACTTTGAGATTTTGGTGTTTTCTTTCTGCAGGTTGACCAATTCTCTCTCCAACTTTGGTATTTCAGCATTTTGTTTGTGAAGAACTGCAATTTCATTTTCCAACTTCGAAATTTTGGCATTTTCTTTACAAAGAATTTCTATTTCTTTTTCCAATTGTTCGATCCTGACATTCTCAGTGTGATCATTTACTTTCTCTGAAATATTATTTTTACGAAGATTTTCAATTTCTTTCTCTAAGTTTGGAATTCTGGCATTCTCTTTTCGAAGTTTCTCATTTACTTTGTCCAAGTTTAAGAGTTTGGCGTTATTTTTGCGAAGAGTTTCAACTTCTTTTTCAATCAATGTTTTTTGTGCATTATTCACAACACCAGCTTTTCCTTTTTTATTTCTGCTAGGTTCTAATCTGTGCTCTTCAACTAGCACCTGGAAAGTTGAGCATTAATCATTATTTTAACTGATTTAAAACAAAGAACACACATTAAAATCACAAATCATATAGGACACCCTATCAGAAAGGTGTGGTCACATATTCAGACAGTAAAACTGAACAACTTTCTCCATAGGACAAGGAGACATGGGAATCACACCAGGAAACCCACATGTATGCCCACACCTTTCTGGTACACGCTGTACAGATATATTTGCTGCAGTTAAGATATATCAATATGTATAAGAGTACACACTACCTTATACTGAGCGTAAATCTTTTGTGTGGCTACAATTTTATTTTCCAGTTCAGATATTGTTTCATTCTTTTGCCTTTCTCGATCTACTGATGCTTGAAGATCCTGAAACATTAATAAAATAGTGATCATCCTTTATTTCTATAAAAGTATAGTTTAGTATAGTTTATATAAAAGGATTAAAGGACATAGTGGAAATGATGCAGCTGATGAACTCGCCAGAAGGGGGTCCAGCACAAAAGCCTTTTGACTCGAACCCATTGTGCCCATTCCTTTCAAGCAGCTAAGGAGTTGGTTAAAGGATCAGCGGAGGACAAGCGAATAAATGGTGGACCTCAACACCAGGGTGTAGGCAATCCAAGAAAGCGATCCCTGGATACAAAGCTGACCAAGCGCCTTCTGCGCCTGGACAAAGATAGCCTACTAGTGGTAGTGCCCATCACTGGCCACTGCTCACTGAAAAAACACTTCCACACCCTAGGTATCACTGAGAGTCCCCTGTGCAGAGCGTGCATGGAGGTGGAGGAAACAGTTTCGCATGTACTCCTCAAGTGCACCGGCGTCACCCAGATCTGCATGGAAACTCTTGAAACACCAAGATCCCTTGCGGATGTCCTGAGAAGACCGGGAAGATTGATCTGCTTCTGGAGGGAGGTGGGCTGGTTGGAGCAATATTTTAATAAATAACTTATTCCGGTAGTACATTCCTATATTATGATAATTTCTAACCACCATGCTGGCTATGCCACAGGCAGAAGACAGTTAAGCTATAAATAATTTGAGTCCACACCACAGGTTGGATACCAATACTAGGTTTCTTAATTTCTTGGGCAATCTCCTGTATGGTTATTTTTTTTATAACCATGACCTGCAAGGCAATGTCTCTAGTAGTAAATAATAAAGTAATAGTTTATTGCTCATTGTTTTATCACAAGGGTAATTAAAAGCTACTCACATTCTCCAATCTGGTTACTTTTTCTATAAAATTGCCTATTTCTACATGATGCTGTTTGCATTGGTTCTTAAGTTTTTTTTCAGAAATTCTTAATTCTGCTATTTCATTTTTGGCAGCTTTAGCAACAGTCACATAATGGCTGAAAAATAAATAAAATTGTCAGTGTTCAACATAAATAGATTGAGATAGAATGGAAAATTGTTACCAAAAGTAAGATTTTACGAAGATGTGTTACTGTCAAATAATGCATAATTTAATGGAACAAAGTAATATTTTAATTTTACACTTTTTAGCTGTTTAATACCATAATCAAAGTTATCAAGCTGGTAGTGGTGTGTGGTTGTTTTAAGTTGGTATTGAGTTTGACAAAATGTCATGATAGAACATAAGAAAAATGTATTTGAAATGAGAATGAATATTATCGTTAAAACTGTGGAGCTCTTTTGAGGAGAAGGATGGATGGATGGATGGATTAAACTCCTAGCATCCAGGTGAATTAATGTCTTAATGTCTCAAGCTTTACAAAGGCCCACTACAAAGGTACTCATTTTTCTTTGCCATTGATCTGCACAGTATGAATAGGACCATGCCTTTAGCACATCGAAACAATGATGAGTTTAAAACTTCATCAGCACCTACAAACCAAAACAAATAATGATGATGTCTTGATACTCACTCAATAACTTTAACCCTTTTTTTAAAGTAAATAACAGATTTTCTCAACCTGTCACACTTTGCTTGTAGATCAGGTTCGGGCTCAGGCTCCTGAAATATAAGAAACACAACCTATTAGAAAGCTCATTATAATAATCATAGGTATATACATATAAAGCACTGTGGCGTAAGCTACAAGAAGAAACTACCTTGCTTAGTAACATCATAAATTTATTTAAATATGTGTATAATAACCAACAAAACAGTGTGAAGTGGGAGGGGTCGTTCTCCAATGTGTATCGGTTGGTGTGCGGGGTGAGCCAGGGGGGGTTGAGCTCACTTCGAATTTTCAATCTGTACATGGATTAGCTGATCGGTGAGCTCAGCAACACTAATATCGGTTGTCATATAGATGGGGTGTGTTAATAACATTAGGTATGCTGGCATTAGGTGTTGCTGAGCCCATCGACAGGTGCCTTGAGGCGACTGGTGTCAATCTGTGGAGCCTACGCGATAGCTCAAGGACTCAAGTATAACGCCAAAAAGAGCGAAAAAATAGTCTTTAAGGCAGGTGCTATAGGTTACCCAACTATACCAGGGATATCGCTCGGCGGAGCACGCTTAAATAGGGTGACCAGTTTTAAGTACTTGGGTCACTGGGTTACCGAATACTTAAAAGGTAATAAGGTAAGCAGAGAACATAGATCGCTGTCAGTACGCTGCAACATGCTGGCCCGCAGGTTTGCGCGATGTACAGAGGCGGTCAAAATTACTCTGTTTAAAGCTTTTTGCTCGTCATTTTACACGTGCAGCCTGTGGACCAGTTATTGTTTGCGTGCATATAGTGATCTACGGGTCCAGTATAATAACGCACTCAGGATACTGTTGAGGCTGCACTGGCGATGTAGCGCGTCAATAATATTTACGGAAAGGCATATAGATGGTTTTGCGGCCATCATGCAAAAGAGAAGTGCTTCCCTGGTCGCTTGTTTTCGTGGCAGTACACAGATAGATGGGAGTCTCCAATGCTGCGACATTCATTGGATTAAACTCCACACTCTTTAAAACTTGTATCTCTACTAACCCTAGTATTTAAGACCATTGTTACTAGCACTATGGGCGTAGCCCGAAATAAATGCAATAATAATAAGAATAAACATTGGACCTTGTGGCTAAATAATAACAGCCGCTCGGATCAATCTTCAGGTTGAGCCCTGCTTGCCCGGGTTGGTATGTGGATGGGTGACCACTCATTACATACCGAGTTTCCTCCGTGCCTCAGAAAGCATGTTAAGCCGTTGGTCCCTGTCATTTGTACATCTTTGAAGTCGTCACAGGTAGTCAGTGGTCCAGAAGTCTGACAACCAGCCTTACCAAGGGATATCATATTACCCAGTATTAACTGTGTTGTGGAGGTCAGTTAGGCTGTTGTCCTATGTAAAATACTGTTATTCAGCTGCATCCGGTGAGACTGGAAGCTGACCCCAACATATTTTGGAAAAGGCCAGGCAGATGATTATAAACCTTACAGAAACAGGGTGTCTACTGCTGTTGTCCAAAAAAGTTCTTGACTTCCCAACCAATTTTTCTATTTCCCTGACTAACATTGTTCGAGCAAACCGGTACCTAACAATTGTAACAATTATATGCTGACATAGAGGTTTCAAAGTGAGCTCAGAGAATTATTGATACCGCCTGAAATGGAATCAGTTTTCTTTGCTCCATACAGAAATAAGAATAAGTTTGTCGAATTTCTTCAAAGCAAGCTCGAAAATTTTCCGTGGTCCGTGGACCAAGGTTTGGGAATCAATGGACTAGTCTTTAAATCCACAAGATCCCTCATTTTACAGTCATTCAGAAATTTGGGATGTAAACAGTGTACAGTTTCAATTTTTCCCTCACTCTCCAGGTAACCCCTCGATTTCACTGACTTCCCTGACCACCTTGAGTTTCCCTGACTTTCCAGAATGTGTACACCCTGAGAAAGCATTAATTTTCTTTTTATTTAACTAGTACAGAAACAACATTTGAAATATGGTTTTACATGAGTACTTGGTTAGTTTCTTATAATCCCGTAGAAGCTATGTGTTAATTAAATAATATCTTTGAAAAAGAAATAGAACCTATTTCATTTATAAGTAATTAATTATAACCTAAAATACTCACCGCGTTAATAGGAGGAGGTTGATTAAGAAAATCTAAATCAAAATCAAACACTGTGTTATCATATGTAGAACTCATTCTATAAACTAGAAAAAACACATCAATATCGAAATGAATAATGTTTCAAACATTATTTATCTTCACCGGCGCGCCAACATGAAACATTCACATCACAAACAAAATCAGAGGGAGGAAATTGAAATTGATGACCGATGTTGCAAGACGTAAATATAAAAAATTAATAGTGCGTTCCGAGTCATGTCAAAATCGCTGTTGGCGCGTCATTACCATACATTACTACGCGTTACTACGCGCGCGCGCGCGTCGTTACTTACTTACTTTAATAACGTTACTTGATTATTTATGAATACTTGATTGAATCCAAAATTCGTCTCACTAAAAATTAAAGAATAAAATGATCTTGATGAAATTGCGTGAAACGGTACAGAAATTAAAATTTTCTTACGTTTTTTGCAATTTCCCGGTCAGTGTCAGATTGTATGTTGATTAAAATTTGAATCGCAGCTGTAACACGTATGTTTTTATATAATTATAATCATCAAAATCATCAATACAACTCTCCAAGCGCATAAAGGTGCAGGAATGACTTTGACCTTGAAAAAGTAAATTCCTACACCTTTATGAGCTTGGAGGGTTGTATTGATGATTTTGATGATTATAATTATATAACTACATACGTGTTACATTTCGCGGGCTACCCTGACGCTTTCACCATAAATATAAAAAGGTTCTTACTTTATTTCAGCATGCAAATATTGTTTTTTTAAAACTAACCTGTTGGTAGGCGTACATAAAAATAAATAAATAAATATGTAGAAGTTACTTTCATCGTAGCTAATGTATAATAACACTACCTGATTATTAGAAGCTTGTGTTGTAAAATCATAGTTACAGCTATTATGCATGAACGTACTATTCTAATAATTTATGCACTCAAGTAAATTTTAGATTGTAGAATAATTATTGTGTTCATTTGTAAAAACATATTTAAATATAAAAGGACTTTTCCAATATTATCTAATCATTATAAAAATTAAATAAGTTAAAAAGCACAAAAAATATAAAAAAAATGGACAAAGCAGGTGGCAATAGTTGAAAACTGCCAACAACAGATGGCGCTAGTGTAGCCGTACCGCTTTGCCCAAGCCAATGAGATAATATTATGCAGTCTTCTTTCAACCATCGAGAAGTGTAGTATTGCTAAGTATAAGTATAAAGTGTAACCGATATACTTATTCAGTTCAGTGTTAATAAAAGTGAAAAATAATTGGCGTTGTTTGAATTTTTAGCGTGAGTTAACACTAATAAAAAATGTAAAACTAGAAAAAGGGTACATAATGACCCGTGTTGAGTATGACTGTAGAAGGCTGGTAAGAAATTGGGTTGTTTTTGAAGGACCATTAATTAATAAAAAAATAGCTGTGTCAACTTATTTAGGATAGATGAAAAAAAGGCGGGAAACTTCGGTTGCGCGCGGTTGTTTTTCTTCTTGAAATTTAATTTTTATTGTAAAACGGATCAGTTGAGTCTTATCTTTGTATATAATTTTGTATAATAATTGTATATATTTGTAGTAGTGTTCGTAGGTGAATATTTGGTAAGTTTTTTATATTGTATGATTAGTACGTAGGTCCGGGTTGTATGAACGACCCCCCTAATAACTTGCAGGGGGATTTAGGCGGCGGCCTAAATCCCCCCGAGGATGTCGCAAACTATGTGACTATCATGTCACGAAATGATAGTATTGTGTATAAAAGTGGCATGGACACTGATGGTTCAGTGGCCACTGACAGTAGTGAAAAATCTACACGAAAACGCAGGAGAATATGTAAAACATGTAAAATACGGAAACGCAGCAGAAAAGGTCATGGCCAGAATGAACTAAGTATCACAGAGTGTAATTGTAATCCCCAAGAGATTGTTCTTGAAAATACCCATGGTAACCAAGCATCGTCCCAACTTGAGCCACAGTCAAAGCCTAGTCAAGCAAGTTTTGAGCCGGTTGGTAGGAAGGAGTACATACATACCGATGTATCTCCTTATTTGATACATGTACAGCGCATCACTGACTTACCTAATAGTGGAACTGTATTACATCCCATTGCGTTTGGAAACTTTATGAAACGGGGAGGATTTAAAAATATAATTAATGGAAGCATTAAAAGGATAGGCCGCAATAAGTGTGCAGTTGCATTTTCGACTTTTCATGATGCAAATGATTTTTTAAAGTCTAACTTATTAAGTACTAATGGATTCAAAGCCTTTATCCCGACATTTAATGTAACTAGAATGGGTATTGTGCGTGGTGTTCCTTCAGAATGGTCATTCGATGAAATTGAAGCAAATATTTCTACACCAATTGGGTGTGGAAAGGTCATTAAAATTCGGAGGTTAAATTATAAAGTGCAGATTAATGGTAGTCCAGTTTGGAAACCTTCAGAATCCATTGTTTTAACCTTTGATGGACAAATTCTACCAAAGAGAATATTCATGTGCTATAATGCATTAAATGTTGATACATATGTGTACCCCACCATTCAGTGTTTCAGATGCTGTAGGTACGGACATACAAAATTACAATGTAGGGCTGCAGAGCCGAGATGTTTTAAATGCGGACAAAATCATTCAGCTGAATCGTGTAGCATTGAGGAGGATTGTGCATCTTGTATAAATTGTTCTGGTTTTCATTTTGCTATAAATAAAGCATGCCCTGAGTTTAAGAGACAAAGAGATATCAAAAACACTATGGCTCATTCATGTATTTCTTATTTGGAGGCTAGTAAGTTGCATCCATCTTCCTCTATGTCTTATGCAGATAAAGTTGTTTCAGGTAGTAAAATTTCTCAATCAGACTTCAAATCCGCATACTTCCACACTAATGATAATGTGAATAATGGTCCTAGGACAACTTCTTTTAAAAAAACAGTATTTAAAAAACCACGTTCGCCTCCTAAATCTGCGTCTGGATATGACAGAGCAGCACACAATGCATTAATAAATGAGTTCAGTTTACCAAGTCCCAGTAATGGGTGTGCACTACAGAATAAACCCGAACAAAAAGAAGATCATGAACAGATTATGGATCTAATTTACAGTCTTATTAAGATGTTACAAAATAAAAAATACATAAAACCGAACAACGCTGACCTGATTTGTAAATTACTGACTGACAAAAACGATAATGGATTTGATTATTCAATGGAACGTCAGGTCAGTGACTAATAAAAAAACTGATCTTTTCTATTTAGTTAACAAGTATAAACCACTTATTGTTGCATTGAGTGAAACATGGCTTAAACACGGTCGAATATTTGGTATTCCAGGTTATGTTTGCATTCGTAATGACAGAACTGATGGCTACGGTGGTGTTGCCATCTTAATCAAAAACAATGTTGCATTTTCTCAAATTACATTACCCAATCAGTATTCTTTAGTTGATTTCGTTGCTGTACGTGTAAATAATGTATCTTATGCCTCTGTATATATTCCAAAGCCTTCCTCCGCTGCTCTACAAGAGACGAGTGATATTTTTTGTTCATTGAAAAGCCCTGTCTTGATAATGGGAGATTTTAATTGTCATCATCAGACGTGGGGAAGCGCTGAAAATAAAAGTGATGGTGTACGTTTGCTACAAATATTAGATGACAATAATTTATGTGTATTAAATACTGGGACACCGACTAGACGTACCAAGCCCAATGAATTGCCGAGTGCTGTGGACTTGTCGATTTGTTCCCCTAGTTTGGCCTTATCACTCACTTGGTCTGTCTTTTCTTCTACACTAGGCAGTGATCATTTTCCCCTAGTAATAGCATCCCCTGACAAATATCCCAACAGTCAAAGGCGTCCTCCTCGATTAAAGTACAGATTAGGTAAAGCTGATTGGGAAAAATTTAAACAGGTCCTTGAAGTCAAAGTTTCACAGTTACCTGAAATACTTCATGGAGGAGAAGATGATTGCTCTCGAGCCTTAGCTCTTTGCATGCTTGAAGTAGCGGATGAGATTTTCCCTGTAAAAAGTTCCCGCACAAACAATTTACCTATGCCTCCTTGGTGGAATACTGAATGTACAGATGCAGTACGAAAAAGAAAGGAAGAGGAAAGAAAGTATGGTGAGGATATGTCGGAAGAAAATTTAAATAAACTTACTGGTATAATTAATGAGACTAGAGATTTTTTGAGGGAAAGGAAATTTGAGGGATGGAGATCATTCTGTGCCTCCCTTTCTCCTAGAACTTGTCCTTCGGAGGTCTGGAGTAACATTAAGCGTTTTAGGAATGCTTTTAATCAAAATCGTTGTGGTATTCAGTTGTCTCCTGCGTTAGCTGACGATTTTCTTGATAGATTGGCCCCTGCAACAGCTCCTGAAAAAAATTCTTTGATGCCTTGTTGCGCATTATATCCTGGAATAAAAGAATCGAATAGTTTAAACTTACCTTTTTCTTTAGACGAGCTTATAGGGGTATTGTCGAGTGTTAAAGATTCTTGTCCTGGAGAAGATGGAATACCTTATGCTTTCTTTTCAAATATGGGAGATTCCTCACTTTCATATTATTTAGAAATAATTAATTCCATAATGATTTCTGGGAATATTCCTACCTCTTGGCGAACTCAAGAAATAGTCCCTATACTAAAGCCTAAAAAATCTCCAGATGATCCGGCTGCTTATCGACCTATAGCCTTATCTTTAGTTATAGCTAAAATTGCAGAACACCTGGTTAAGAACCGTCTTGAATGGCATATCGAAAGAAATAATTTGCTTTCGATTTCTCAATACGGCTTTCGTAAATCCAAAAGTACCATAGACAGTTTAAGTATCTTTACCACAGACATCAATTTGGCCTTTTCTAATAATTTATCGGTGGTTGCTGCATTTTTAGATGTTTCGGCAGCTTATGACAATGTAATCATAGAAGTGCTCAAAAATAAACTAATGAAATTGCAGGTGCCGTCAATTTTAATTAATTTTATTATTAATATCTTATCTGTTCGCTTTATATCTGTAATAACAAATCAAGGTTCAAGACTTTCACGAACTGTGTATAAGGGATTACCTCAAGGGTCTGTACTTAGCCCGTTACTTTACAACATTTATACACATGATCTTGAGGCGTCCTTAAATGGTATCGTTAGTGTTTTACAATACGCTGACGACCTACTAATTTATTCAATAAACATGTCTATCCCAACTGCATGTAATTCTTTAACAGAATCCCTCACGTCATTAAAGGCTTGGCTTGATAATAATGGGCTGGATTTATCAGCTAAAAAAAGTTCTGTAGTAGTTTTTTCTAGAAAACGGGATTTTCCGCCACCTAAAGTTTCCTATTGCAATCATACTCTAAACGTTGGGGAGGAAGCCAAATTCTTGGGTTTAATTTTGGATAAGAAAATGACAGGTAAATCTCATTTAAGTTATATAGTGGATATATGTGAAAAGCAGTTGAATATTATGAGATGCCTCTCGGGTGTGTGGTGGGGTGCTCACCCTTTTAACCAGAAATTGTTATACAATGCTATAATTCGTAGTATTTTGGAATATGGTACGTTTTTATTAGAAGGTGGTAGTAAAAAATGGTTCAAAAAGTTAGATAATATTCAATCTAAAGCTCTCAGAATTATTTCGGGTGCAATGCGTTCGAGTCCTTTAAATGCGTTGCAAGTAGAGTGTGGTGAGCCTCCTTTATATTTGAGAAGACAGCTGTTAGCTGATAGGTTTCTATTTAAAATCATGCAATTTTCCAACCATCCATTGATCATTAGGCTAGATAATCTAAATTCTTTGATTGAAAGCTCCAATTATTGGAGATGCAAATCTGTTCCTTGTTTAATTACTAGTTACAGGAAGTTTAAGTTACTTGAATCGCCTGTGCATAATGCACCAAAGCTAGCAATATTTAATGATAACGTTTTTGACTCGCTACTTATAAAGCCTGAAATAACATATGATATGGGTATCGCCAAAACTGATTCTGGAGCGAATTCTAATTTTATCAGTAATATTGATGATAAATGGAAAGACTGGCACCTAATATTTACAGATTCTTCTAAAACGCTGGATAGTTGTGTAGGTGTAGGAGTTTATCATGCACAGTATAAGCTTATTCAAAAAATAAAACTTCCTCCGGAGTCTTCCGTTTTTACGGGGGAGTGCTTTGGCCTATTTAAGGCACTAGAATATGTTTTGTTAGCTAAGTTACAAAATACTGTTATATTTTCCGACTCTAAGAGTGCGTTACAGGCAATTGAGAAGTTCCCATTTAAAATGAAGGCTTTCTATCCTGTTGTATTTGATATTAGGAATGTAATATATGAACTAAGGTTGAAGGGGCAATCTGTACATTTTGTTTGGATTCCTAGCCACTGTGGCATAAAGGGAAATGACAGGGCGGATGGTTTAGCCAAGGAGGCTGTCAATGATGGAGACACTTTTCCTTATAAAAACTTTTCCCATGATATCATGAATTTACCCAAGTCATACCTTCGCGATGCCTGGAGTGTCTCGTGGGGAGAGAGCGCACAAACAAAAGGAAAATATTATTACTTTATGCAACCTCATGTTCCTATTAAACCGTGGTTTTTCAAGATTGAGTGCTCCAAATTGATTGTTAGTCAAATCATTCGTATGCGTTTGGGTCATGTATGTACTCCTTACCATCTTGCCAAGCTCCGTATTGTAGAGGATAACATGTGTGAATGTGGGGAAGATGTTGGTACTTTGGACCATATATTTTTTTCATGTTCTCGTCATGACCGTTCTGATTTCCTTGATTCCCTTATTAGTTTAAAAACCCCTTTCCCCACTCGTATGATCTGTTTATTACATAACCCAATAATTTATTATGATTTAATTGCCTCTTTTCTGTATAAAAATGATATTAAACTTTAGTTTATTTATTATATTGTACATAATATATTATATTAATGACTTGTCTGATCCATATTTCCTATCGTTGTAATCCTTTCCGTTCCGATTTTTATTTCCGTTTCCCAAATTTTTACCTGAAAATGGCACAAAGTACAACTAGTGCCACACCAAAAAAAAAAAAAAAAAACTTATTTAGGTAAAGTTTGGAAAGTGGATCTTTGCTCGTAAATAGGTAGATAATCCAGTATGCCACCTACCTCAAACTTCCACACGTACGTTTCTTCACGAGAGCCTTGCACGGCAAGGGGTCCTGGTATCGAAGGCGGAGGCGAGCGAGGGCACTGAACGTTCCAAAAAGCACCATCTAAATTGTCACAGCACTGCGAGAACGTCTCACACAATAGATACTGCACGGCAGCGTATAAAATGAGTTAAACTTGTCTTATTCACGGAATAGTTTCACAATAAAAAAGAGACGTGACCGATATTGTCTGATCACGCAAGCCAACTAGCTCCACCGCATCGCGCGGAGGTTGCACGAGTTTCGGCCACGATTCAAAACGACGGTAGTCGTAAAAAGCGGATGACAAAACATAAATCATCTACCCTCAAAAAATGAGCAAAGATCCAACATACCCCCCACCGAAATTATCATGATAATTTCAGTTAAAAATATAAATAATATTGCCATTGCAACTGGTAGGCAGTAGGAAAATTGCCTTGAAACGGGCAAGAATACGTAAGTATAAACAAAAAAATAAAATTAAGAAAAGTTAATAATTAAAATCTAAGGTACAAGTTTTGTAAATATTTAATTAGAATATGGAAAAGGGCAAATCTTATTAACAGGTCTTTTAGTGATTCCCTTTTGCGTTCTCAGAGTAACGACGCGGATGATTTTATCTGGACCTTCATGGAGACGCTCCACTCTGGCCCGAACCCAGTTTAGCGGACGAATCAGCTCAGACTTGATGAGAACTAGATCACCGATTTTAATATTAGGAGGCGAGGTGAACCATTTTGCTCTCTGCTGCAAAGTATGCAGGTAGTCGTCAGACCACTTCTTCCAAAACGTTTGGGAGATTTTCTGCAAACACTGCCAACGTGACAGTCGGTTCGTAGCTACGTCTTGAAGACCGTACTCGGGCACGGCGAGTAAGCTTTGGCCTACTAAAAAATGTCCAGGCGATAAAAAATCGAATTCATCAGGATTGTTAGATAACGGGCACAACGGACGCGAGTTCATTACGGCCTCGATTTTACAGAAGACAGTGGTGAGCTCTTCAAATGTAAGTGCCTTGTCACCTACTGCACGGAGGAGATGGCGCTTGGCCGACTTGATACCGGCTTCCCACAGTCCACCCATCGAAGCTGCCGTAGGAGGAATATTTTTCCATTCAATAGAACGAGTTGCGCAACCATCGGCAATTAAAACGTCATTTTCATTAAAAAAGTTGCAAACTTCTTTCAATTGTTTCGCAGCGGCGACAAAGTTCGTCCCGTTATCGGAATGTAGGCACGAGCACAAACCGCGTCGCGCTACGAACCGGTCAAGAGTTGCTAGAAAACAATCAGCTGATAAGTCGCTGAGGACCTCAATATGTACAGCCTTTGTGGAAAAGCAAACAAAAAGGCACATGTAGCTCTTTAGAATCTTTGCATTACGATTCAAACTCGCTTTTATGTGAAATGGCCCACCTAAATCGCAACCGACATGATAAAAAACCTTATTAGGTTTTAATCTTTCAGCGGGTAACGTACCCATGTACGGTTGGATTGAAGTAGGGTTGCATTTAAAGCATACGATGCATTTAGACAACACACTACGAATCATACTGCGAGCGGATACGATCCAATATCGTTTGCACAAAATTCCTTGCAATGAACGAGGTCCTACATGTAGGTACACATTGTGAAAATGTTTAATTATTAAAGTTGTTATATGACATTTTTTAGGTAGTAACATGGGGTGCCTGCTATTGTAGGGCAAGTCTGCCAGCGAGATTCTACCCCCCACCCTGAGGAAGCCATGGGCATCGACGAAGGGTGATAGCTTCCTGAGTGATGAAACAAATTTATTGTTTTTTATTTGAGTGATTTCGCTACTAAAGAAGGTATCTTGTGTACATTTCATAATAATGTCATGGGACGCATTCAACTCGTGGGTTGAGATTGGACCAACAGAACGCTTGTTCTTAGGTAACCTACAATTTTTAGCAAATCGCAAACACCAAGCGACGATCCGTTGCAACCTGTTGAACGAAGAGTATTTTTCAAAAAACGTTTCTGAAAAATCTTTAGGTACATTTTGAGATGCACAGGAAAATGTATCAACGTTTGTCTTGAGTTCTAAAATGTCCGTCTTTTCAGTGACGTAAAAAGTACTGATTGGCCATTGATGAACGTCATCAGATAGCCATGCGGGACCATGCAGCCAGAGTGCATAATCAGCTACGAGCTGAGTGGGCATGGCGCCGCGTGAACAAACGTCAGCGGCGTTGTTTTCGCTCCGCACGTGATACCAGCTGTTCGACGGAACCACCTCCACTACTTGAGAGACACGACTTGAAACAAAAGTTTTAAGTTTGTAGGGAGGGGTCAGTAACCATGCGAGTGCGACACTGGAGTCCGTCAACGCAGTTACCTGAAAGTTTAGGTTTTTAATATTTTGTTGAACAAACAAAACCAGTTTTGACAACAATACAGCAGCCATAAGCTCGAGTCTAGGTATCGAGAGCGGCTTGATCGGCGCGACCTTACTTTTACTGATAAGCAGTCTAGTTTTTACTTCATTGTTTGGGTCAACACTACGTACATATATGCATGCCGCATAACCACGGGTCGATGCGTCACAAAAAGCAATTAAATGTACGCCACAGAATTTAGGTATTAGCATATGCCGTTCGATTGTTATTGACGACAGACTTGACAATGACGCGATGAAGACCGACCACTTGTCACGCAAATCAACCGGAAGTGGGTCATCCCAACCGAGACTCAGCTTCCACAAATCTTGCATGATGCATTTAGCTAGAAATGTGCATGGAGATAAAAACCCAACCGGATCAAAAATGCTAGCAAGCAGTTTTAGCACTGACCTTTTTGTGTAGGTGCTATCTGTCATGTTATAATCGAACGAGAAACAATCGACGGTCGGCAGCCACTTAAGACCTAAAACCTTCAGCGATGAGCACACGGTGTCATCATCACTGAAGTTTATGGCCACTGCCTGATCGGCACCGATCCTAGACAGTAATTCAGGAGAATTGCTCGCCCATTTACGAAGATCAAAACAGCCTAACTTCAACAGAGCTACGAGCTCGTCCTGTAACGTACAGGCGTCTGAGAGGTTCTGTGTCGACCACAAAACGTCATCAACAAAACATCCTTGCATGAGGATATCAGCAGCTTGAGGATATCGCTTGCCCTCATCACTCGCCAGCTGTTGCAATGAACGAACAGCGACAAACCCAGACGATCGCAACCCGTAGGTATTTGTAAGAAGTTCGTAGGTTTTTATTTCATGAAAGGCGATTCCCTCCAAAGAATGTGCTGATAAGTACGCTCAGCGGGATGAATTAGGACATTTCTATAGAATTTAGCTATGTCAGCGGTAAAACAAACGTCATACAAACGAAAATTGAAAATAATTTTCAAAATGTCATGATGGAGTTTTCTGCCTGTAAGTAATGTGTCATTAAGTGACACACCGCTTGAAGTAGCCGCTGAGCCATCAAATACCACTCGCAGAGGCGTGGTGGTACTGGATGCCTTCACCACACAGTGGTGTGGTATGATATACCTACTCGGTTCTGTACCTGCATACGGTTTCATGTGGCCTAACTGTTCATACTCGCGCATGAAGTCTACGTAGGGCGAACGTAAGTCGGGCAATCGAGCGAAACGTCGCTCCAGGTGGTGTAACCTACGCACGGCGTGGTTATAAGACTCGCCGAGGGCGGCGCACTTCGGGTTTATTAGGATAGGCGAAACATACCTACCACTATCGTCCCTATAATGACGCTCGGAGTATATCTCCTCGGCAAGCTTGTCATCTGGGCTGATAGGGTTGTCACACGGTGACTCCTCTATTTCCCAAAATGATTTGAGTTGATTGTTGATGGTGTCACTATCACTGGTGTACGACACGAAATTGCAAGACGTTGCAATATTAGTGACATCATCGGAAGTACACGGTACTCCAACTTTCCCACACAATACGAACCCGAAAACACTACTGAGTGCAGTGGGTAGTGTAGGGCCGACAATAATTTTATTACCGTCATAAATGTCAGGGAATATGTCACCTGCAAGAATAATGTCAACAGAAGATTTTTTATAGAAGTATGGATCTGCTAACAAAAGGTTTTTGTAATGCATAGAAACTTCTTCGGAAATTTCCACCGTAGGCAAGGAAGTTATCCGTTGTAATATTATAGCATCGATATTAAACGATGGGTTATCGCAATGTCTCGGCTTAATAGTGCACGAAGTCATGCCAAAGTTTTTGACACTACTTCCGGCTAAACCAAAGATATTAAACGGACATTTTTGTCGCGACAACCCTAGCCGTTCTAAACAATTCAAAGTAATAAAGTTCGATTGAGCGCCTGAGTCGATAAGAACGCGACAAGCTTGCGGATTACCAAACGAATCTATAACATTGACTATAGCCGTACCTAGTAGGACCATATAGCTCTTCATATTGTTACCGCTGGTCGAGTGCGATGTTTTAGCGTGCAATGTGTGAGTACCTACAGCTGTCGGCTCTGCGTTGCTATTATGCGCAGGAATGGATCGCGTAGCAGGACTGCCTTTAGAGTCAAGGTGCAGTAATGCATGGTGACGTTGATTACACGTGAAACATCTAAATTCGCTTTGGCAATCGGAAGACGAATGGTTTTGCTTGAGGCAGTTGTGGCACAATTTCAACTGGTCAGCACGGCTGACTCGTTGTGCAGGAGTCAATTCACGGAATTGAACACAACGAAAAATCATATGATTTTGTCCACAATGTAAGCAATTAAAACTCTTCGGCTTATTGTTAGATTGCGTCTGCGAAGAAAATGCCTTCCTATTAACGGTTTCACTCGACTTTTTATTGCATGTGTTCGGAGTAGGATTCCTACCTTGCGGAACAGTAGAACTAGAATGAGATTGAGAATGTTCCAATATTTTTATTTGATTATGTACGTGTGACATTAATTGATCATAGGTAGGTATAGTATTTTGATCGATACTTTGTTCGAATGTTTTTCTTGTGTTGGGGTCTAATCCCCTCAATGCTATATGACACAGTACATAGCTAGATAAGTGCTCGATATTTAAAGCATTTATAGCGCGATAAGAATGATCGAATGTCTCAATAAAATTATTTAAATTAACTGGAGATTCCGATTTGAGCGCGGGAAAGTTGAGCATCTTATCTAGGTATTTACCTACGAGCATCCTATTGTCTTGATATTTATCAAGTAAGGACTGCCACACTACTTCGTAATTACTTGAAGTAATCGGCACACTTTTTACAATGCTAAGTGCGGACCCTTTTGTGCATGATAACAAATAATGAAATTTATCTATGCTTGAAATACCCGTTTGATTGTGCACCAAAGAGCAAAATGTTTCATAAAACGTGGTGAAGTTCTCAATATTCCCATCAAATGTGAACAACTCGAGCTTCGGTAAACGTGGTCGAATGTCGCCATTTTTATCTTTCGTGTCTACGTGACTGCATGGTGGAACGTCCGCCATTTTGGTTGTGTGCTTCGAAGCACACAACTTGACGCGAAAGAACAAGTCATCGAAGCTAACCAAATCGCTATCTGAGAACTGAGCTTCAGGCGTTAAAGTTAATCGCATTTCATATATTTCCATACAAATGCTTTCGAATGATTCACGTAGTGATGTTATCTCTGAGGCACGCAATAGAAACATTTCCTTGAGGGAAGGATGGTTCTCAATTTTATTGGATAAATCAAACACTTGTTGCAATTGAGAATAAATACGTTGCTTTTTAGCAAGACATTTGTTTATGTTACGAACAGTTTCTATTTCCTTTTTAGTAGGAATTGGAGCAATCGGAGCAGTTACTTCTGATTGCATCTTTAGATTTTAACTAAGCAATGAAATAGTATAAATAATTTAATTATATCCGGCTCGAATGGCCAAAAATGTTGAGTATGACTGTAGAAGGCTGGTAAGAAATTGGGTTGTTTTTGAAGGACCATTAATTAATAAAAAAATAGCTGTGTCAACTTATTTAGGTAAAGTTTGGAAAGTGGATCTTTGCTCGTAAATAGGTAGATAATCCAGTATGCCACCTACCTCAAACTTCCACACGTACGTTTCTTCACGAGAGCCTTGCACGGCAAGGGGTCCTGGTATCGAAGGCGGAGGCGAGCGAGGGCACTGAACGTTCCAAAAAGCACCATCTAAATTGTCACAGCACTGCGAGAACGTCTCACACAATAGATACTGCACGGCAGCGTATAAAATGAGTTAAACTTGTCTTATTCACGGAATAGTTTCACAATAAAAAAGAGACGTGACCGATATTGTCTGATCACGCAAGCCAACTAGCTCCACCGCATCGCGCGGAGGTTGCACGAGTTTCGGCCACGATTCAAAACGACGGTAGTCGTAAAAAGCGGATGACAAAACATAAATCATCTACCCTCAAAAAATGAGCAAAGATCCAACAACCCGATTGAGAGACAAAACAGTATGAATTGTGGATGGCGACGCAGGACAGCGTATGAGCTATGTCCTGCTAGCGCTACTCCTTTGCGTCGGAATGCACGCAGCATAGTGAAAAGGGCCTTTCATCAGTTTACCATGGGATCCTTAGATTTCTCTGAGTTTGTAAACTGTCATGAACTTAACTGTCAAGAGCTTGTAGATAAGGAACTAACAAGTGACAATGTTAGGAAAGCACTTCCAGCGTAGGTTTAAGAAGTGTTCCCCTTCTAGTTTTATGTAGGATCTAGGTTTTGTGGTTGCTAGGTAACTGTTATTAGCTCAACGTATCTTTGTAAGGACACTAATATAATTTACAAAACCAAATTACGTTTTTAAGGACACTAATATAATTTACAAAACCAAATTGGTTTTTTACACGCTCTGCTACCATATTAAAGTTAATATGGTAGCAGAGCGTGTAAAAAACGAAAGCTTAAAAGTTGTACGTTTATTTCATAAGAATAAAAGTTCATAGAGTTATCATGTCGTCTTTAAAAATGAAACTCGAAATCGGACTATTCGATGATTCGACCCACAAACCTCGTCGATACCCAACACTGACACTATATAAAGACTGCAATTGTCTCTCTGTAAGAAAACTCTTCATCCTATGCATAATACTCAAAAAACATGCCTCTCTTCCACACGCTAAAAACAGAACAGGGCGTAGCGGAAAACCCATTTGTAACTATACCCAAATTAAAACAAGCTTCGTGACACGACAATACTCATTTTTAGCATCTAAATTATATAACAGTTTAAACAAATCCATAAATATACACACGTTAAACCAATTTAACATAAAAAGAAAAGTTACTAATTACTTACTCAATTTGACATACGACGAAACTGAAAAATTACTCACGCGCATTAAATAACACATTACTTTCGATTACCGTTCCCCATATCACCTCCATACACACTCACACTATATACACCCCCACACAAACACGCAAACACACTCACACTTTCACGAACACTCATGCACACTTTCGGCAACTCCTTTTCCAAACACTTTACGATACAAATAAGTTTCGATACCTAACAACCCTTTTACATTTATTATTGTTACATCTTTGCTGCATATTTTTGTTTACCCTAATGCCTATCATTGTAACGGCTGACAAGACCCCAAGAAGGAACCACTGGCTCTGAAGATACAGGTTATGCCTAGTTTCGGAGTCAGGGATACTTTTATTATTTAATTGCCTAATATAAGCCCTAGCTACAGTAACGAAATTGTAATCCATCCATTGTCAAATCACATATTTTAAGTCATTATGTACACCTTAGAATAAGTCTAATTTGTAAGAAGGGTTCCAAATAAAACATTTATCATTTATTATTATATTAATATGTCTTTACGAACGAGGATCACAGAACCGAACTTATATACGATCTATGTATGCAACTTTTTAACTATAAGAAAGACCCTACACATGACATGGGTACGCATATGTCTGCGATAAAGAATATTTGGCATGATCTGAATCAAGCTTTGTCAACAGTTTGCAATCAACTACCAGAAATTCTTTTGATATGCAAGATATTGGATTCCCTGCCAGAAGAGTATTTCAGTTTTAAATCAAATTGGCTACTGATTACATTGAAAGATCTTACAATCGAGAGCCTGACCACCCCGTTGTGCGCTCACGAAAGAGCTTCGAAAGATAAAAATAAATCTGAAGCTGAAGGTGAATCCAGCACGGAGGTACTGATAGTAAGTAACAGGAAGCAAGTTTATAAGAAGAAGTTCAAGTGCAACTATTGCGAAGCAAGTGGACATCAAGCGAATAAAGCAATGTAAGAAATGGAAAACGGATGGTAGACCCCAAAACCTCCAAAGGAATCCACGTCAAATACTGCAAAATTTAAAAGTTTAGCTTTATCTCTAGGTGAGAGTACTGATTAATATTCATGGTACGTAGATAATGGACTACAAGTCACGTAACCAATAGAGGAGATCAGTTTGTATTTTTGGAGTACTTTAGTGAATCTCACAGAGTAATGACAGCAGATGGTAAAAATATTGAAGCTATCCAAAAGGGCTCAATACAAATGAAAGCTGACATTAGTGGCAAAAACGAAACAATTACGCTCACAAATGTTTGGTATGTTCCCTGCACACAAAGAAACTTGTTTTCAGTGCTAGCCGCACAAGATCATTGTAAGAATAGCTCCTTTGAATGAAATACGCGGTCATGTTTATTTAAGGTTGGCGGTAAGACAAAGTTAGTCGGAAGTCGGGACAAGTACCTATGGAGGTTTGTACAAACTTAAAATAAAAGTAATTACACCAAGTTGAGATTAACCAACTAACAGTTTCTAACCAACTTCAATTGTACCAGGAACGTTTAGGACACCAAAACAAAAGACATGTCAAACAAGTTATGGAAAGAGAATTTGCTATGCAATTCAAATCTGAAAATGACAAAGAAGTTTCCGAAGGTTGCATTTATGGAAACGCCCACAGAAGGACGTTTGGGACCAGAGAAAGAACTACACGAGATGGAGAGCTAATACACACTGATGTGTGTGGACCTTTTGTGTATTCGATCTCAAAGTATAGATACTTTGTTTTATTCAAGGATGATTTCAGCCGTTTTCGTTACGTTTACTTCTTACGGCAAAAGTCTGAAGTTCAAGCACGCTTGTAGGATTTTCTAGCAGAAGCTAAGACATCAGGTCACGTCATTCAAGAGTTGCTAAGCGACAATGGAGGCGAATTCGACAATGAACAAGTACGAAGAACGCTGAGACAATACGGGATTAAACAGAGGCTTACAATGCCCTACACTCCAGAACAAAACGGTTGTGCCGAAAGAGATAATCGCACAATTGTTGAGATGGCAAGAGCACTTATGCACGCACATGATGAGATACCTAAAGGTTTATGGACTGAAGTAGTGCAAACTTCAGTGTACATATTAAACCGTACGGGACCCACTTCAAATAATGAGAAGTCACCGTATGAATTATGGTGCACTAATTAGGAAACCCAAAATAAATCATTTCAAAATCATTGGTTGCGTATGCTACGTATATTTACTCAAAATCATTATTATTTTAATCAACATACAACCTGACACTGACCTGCAAATTGCAAAAAACGTAAGTAAATTTGAATTTCGCGGGCTACCCTGGAGCATCCACCTTAACTCAACATATCTTTGTAAGGACACAAATATAATTGCAAAAACAAATTGCGTTTTACTTAATATAGATTCGTCATTTCACGCGGCGCCATCTATCGGGTCTAAATTAAACACTTTCGAAATGGGTGGTTTCGGAGATTATCGTGCACGAAAATATGGAAACTTCCCGATAGCGAAACTGTCACTGGGCCATTGCCAAGAAACTTATATACTAACTGGAATGAGGACGGCCAAGCCAAAAACGTTCCGAGCGAGAAAGCTTCAAAAGTGGATGTTGTCTCTTTCTAATAGGGTGTCCAATAATCTTAATAACTGTTGAGACAGTTACAGAGTAGCTGTTATTTTATTATTTAATGATGATGACCTGACACTCAATAGCATTCTAGGCGAAATAGCTTCAAGAGTGGATGTCATTAACTTTTTATGTTAACTTAAATGTATGTCTGTACCGTCCAGTTGCAAATTATCAATTTTGCAACCTGTCTATCCAGACGACTTTTGTATTCGGGGATTGGGACTCCGGAGGACTCCGTTAGTAGTATATATTTTTTCAGACATAGAAAATCGCATATTCATGCTATGACTGTTTACCTTTACTATTTTATTAACATTCGCCAATATTTAATTTATATTCCGAAACCATTCATTTTCACTCGTAGCTCGCCAAATGGATTCTTTTGCTGGAGAAGCATGGAAAAATCCTTAGGACCGGCATGGCACGGCACGGTGCGGCGGACTCTTTTCTTTTCAATATTTGTATTTAAAAAGCAAACTAGGTACTACCGACACCATGTACGATATCCGATGTTTCTAATCTATAAAATATACTTTTGAGTACGATGTTCGAAACTTCGAACTTACTTAATTAATTTATTTGGATATTTCCCGTTGGTCAATCTAAAACATGGTAACCCTAGTCGTAATAAAAAACCAAAGTTAAAAAACTTCCCTGAAAAATGAAATTCCACATCCAGCATTCCCTTACTACTACACCCTTCACACAACACAATTTTACCATACATAAAGCGGATTATTTCACTTAAATACAATAAAAAGTACTTAAATGACATCAACGCGAAAATGTATCGGCCATATTGTTTACATCGGTGACAAGGCAAGACAGAGACACCATCCACATTTGTCGGTTTCTCGCTCGGAACGTTTTTTTTTTCCTTTTCTATTGAATTCATTGTACAAATTTAAACTCTAAGCTTTTGAGATGGTTTTTTTTATTTTTTTACCATTTTGTTCGTACTCATTCCAGTTAGTATATAATTTCCTTGGCCATTGCTGAATAAAAATGGCAATTTGGGGCGAAAGTTTTGGCAACACTGATGTCAAAGTCAAACAGAACTTTGTTTGCAAACATTTTGGACTTTTGGAGTTGGTCCTACCTGTTTTGACGATTGCCTATGTGTATTGTCGGTCATATAACACATACCTAACAATAACAGCAATTTGTTACACTTTGGAGGTATCGTAATCTACTGAACGTTTTCCTCCATCATATTTTCAAAATAATTATATTTTCTATTGCTTCGTTTGAGCTTAGGCAGTAGCAGTGTTTTTCGCATCAATCGCATCCCTACCAGTCGCGTGATCATCTCAAGTTCAAGGTTTTATTGCTTTAAATTGTTGGATTTGAAAATAAAACGCTGCTGGTTGAAGGTATGTCAACTCTTTGTTAATTCAATTACCTATAAACTCAAATTCATTAAAAATATCAGAACGCGTAAAAAGAAGCTTGAAATGTGTCCCACATAACTGTACATCATAAAAATTAGGTCTTTGACCCTAAATAAATTTTATTGTTCCTTATATTTTTTGTGTGTGTGTGTGATTTTCAATGTCTAATATTGTTAAGTAAATGATATTCCAAGTATAAAAACTAAGATCTTTTTAGATATAACTAGAAAACCTGTTCTGTGAGTGCTTGATACAAAATAAGGGATAAAAATTAGAGCATGCAGCCTGTGTAGCAAACCAAAGTCATTTTAATAGCCTTTTATTTTTTGCAGATGGGCTACTTGAAGGCTGACCAATCCACTTATAACCAAACAAGTTTATATGACCGTGTTAAGAAGCTGTTGGTATCATATGAATGGAGTGACTGCAGTTTCTCTGTGGCAGGAAAAAAAATCAAAGCTCATAAATTGATTCTGGGCATTAGTAGTCCTGTATTTGAAGCTATGTTTTATGGTCCACTGTCATCTGATGATGATATTCTGATAACAGATATTCAACCTGAAATTTTTCAATTGATACTTAATTACATTTATACTGATACTGTTGAAATAAGTAATATAGATCAAGCCTTTGAATTATTATATGCCTCAAGAAAATACATGCTGGAACACCTAGCTGAGATGTGTATTGCATATATTGAAGCAAATATCAGTGTTGATAATGTGGTTGAGGTCTTGAACTACCCAGACTATATGCAAGACAAACAACTTATCACGTATTCATTAAAGTTATTCTGTCAGCATGCCAATTACTTGTTGCAAGAGAAGAAAAACTTGATTACCTATTCTTGTTTGAAACCTTTTCTCGAAAGTGACCAAATGAATATAACAGAAAAGGATCTTATCAAACATGTTTTTGAGTGGTCTACATATTGCTGCAAACAGAATAACATTCTGGACACATTTGAAAACAGACGAGATGTACTAAAAACGAATGGTTTATTACAGTTGTTGAGGTTTTTGACACTGACTGTTAATGAACTTGAGGAAATTGTAACTGATATGAGTAATCTCCTGCTGCCATTTGAATTTGAGGCTATAAAAAAAGTTATTAAATGTTCGAATATGGATGAAAAAGATATGATTGGGTCTATTGGCTTGACTGTTTTGCCAAGAAATTTGTTAAAACTACAATGGCACCTATGTTACCGGAGTCCTATTAGATCGGTGGCACCCATAGTTATTGACTCAAATAATTATATCATACGTTCTCGGATTAAAGTAAACAAGTCTATATTTATCAATTCACTTTGTGTACCAACCCGAATGGCACCTGCTGTACACTTCCGTAACAATACAGCTAACGCTTACTCAGAGCAGATGTCTGTGTCAGTAGAGTGTGAATCAGACAATAGTGATTTTAAACTGACTAACTTTTCGAAAACAGTTGAATATGATTCAATAGTTGATATAGAGCTGGTGGAACCTTGCTTTATAAAGAAAGATGAATGGTATAAAATCAGTTTTATGTGGCCTCGTAATAGGCTTCACACATATTCCTATGTTGTAGAATTTAGACACAGGCATTATTCTGGGCACAAAGTGTCTTTTGAATTTGATGATCTTTCATTTAGTGCTGGAAATGGTAGTTTTTTAGGTGGGTTAAAATTTTGTTTGTAAAGCTGTGTGTCAACATAGCACACTTTTAAAATTACCTCATCCGTTTATTTCAAATATTTATTGTTACGATAGTCATATTACATATGATAGATAGAAATAAAGTGTAGGTTTAGAAGAATTAAAAAAAAAAAGTAAAATTAAGAATAAATGAAAATGGAGGCATAACTGATAAAAAATAAATGGTATTTTAATATATTTATTGAAGTTTTAATTTATTAAATAACCCACACACACTGCAGTAAATCATTTTTAAGTTAACATAACTAAGGCTCGTATGCTTAAACTTATTGAACTCTATGCTCGATTGCTCGTATGTTTTAAGCGCCAGGCTAGCCCGAGAAATTCAAATTATCTTGGGTTTTTTTGCAATTTTCAGGTCCGTTTCAGGCTATGCTCGAACTCGGAAAATTTGAGGTTTCTTGACTGTGATAAGTTATATGTTCGTCTTGTCAAGAAAAATATTTGTGGTTGTGAGAAGATTTTATGATTTCTTTCCTCATCAGGGGCCCTAGGGAGTTCAGTGCTGACCATCATGGTGAACGCACGCTCTGCGAGCAGCGCTTGCCCATCTGTTACAATTTTTTTTTTTTTCTGCGACCCGGCCGTCGCCACCGGGGGCCCCAGGCTGGCTAGTGTTCGAAATTTATAATCGTGTATTTGTGAATGGTTTGATCTCTGAACCATAAATTTGGGTAGCATATCATGAACTTATATGAGATTAGTAAGATACGGGCTGAAACGTATACGTATCCAAAATCCAAATACAGTGTTATAGTGTTGTATGAGTACTCTGTGCATAATGGTCTCCCTGGGCTGCCGACTGCCACGACGACGCCCAAGATACCATCGAAAGCGGGCTACGGCGACCAGCGGGGTGTATCCTGCGCCTAGCTGAAACTCTGTGAACTCGTTGAATTTATTAATTTTGAATGAGCTCAGATTATTTTTCAGCCAACCAGCGCTCACTTGTGGGTGTACCCACAAGTCTGGGGTTTCCCAGTCTACCTGATTAGGAATGCTATTTATTTAAACGATTAACTCTCGAATGGCCAAAATACATTATTGTGCATAATATATACCTATAAATAGAAAACCAGAATGCCATAATTTATTTTATTTTATTTATTTATATAAACCACCTTAAACTATCATTACAGGGTTAATAATAATTGATACGCTTACCTACTATTAGAAGCGCGGGTTACCTAATTCTATGTTTAGAATCATAATAGTGAACCTTTGTAGAAACTACACTAGCTCATTTTAAATTATAATAAAATTATGTTAAGTGGCCTGGCTTTGACTTTACTGGAATTCTAAAAGCAGCCACCAATACAGAGGTAAAAGCCCAGCTCAGAAACTTCCCCGGTTTTCATACTCACACTTACCGCACACCAGTTTAATAGTAATTGCATAAATAACAACATAAACACGTTAATATATGATATATGAACGCCTCCCTGTCAACAATATTTCCGCGTATACCGCTTAATAGTAATAGCCCTGCAGGTGGTTTAGACTATCCTTCGAACAAATATTGGATTTAGTGGCTAGTGGATTTTTCTAGTGACTTTGAATGCTTCAGTTAGTGGTAAGGTACCACAACAACCACCAACCACTAGTTCGATTTCCAAACATACTCAGTTAGAAATGAATGAAAAAGGGAACTTATATTTATTTGTTGTTAGTTCACCGTATCGTAAGAAACCGGATGAAGATAGAGCTTCCTAATATAGATAATAGAATTCTTACAATTCGCCTAATTATTACCAAATACCAAATAGTGTAGTGCAAAATATTGTAAAGGAAATCTATTCTTCACTAACTGAAAATGCAAATGAAGCGATAATAGCCAGTTATTAAGCAGTTCAGTACAAAAATAAATCCTGATTTCTATTTACAATATTGTTGTTTTATTTTCAAATAACATTTAGGGGTATGAGCACTTAGCACGGAATTGGTTGAGTTGAATTAGTGGTTTTCTGGTGGTTTGCAAGACCGATAGGTTTAGAGGTTTTCTGGTGGGCCACGAGGCCACATTTGGTGGATTCGTAAAAATAAAGCTGGCTACACTCTGCTCGTCTTGCGTTCGTTTGGATTCGTGAACAAGCGCTCATAGATCGTCACACTTTAGCATGCGACGAGCACAGCCACGGCTAAACCGGACACGGAGCGAAGTTTAACTGGGGCGAGCGCCGGCATCGTGAACAAGGCTTTTACGACTGTCGAGCAGGCCGGTTCCATTGATAACCGGCATAAAACTGTGCAGGAAATCATCGTGAGGATACCATTAAGTCCTAGAATAAAAAATTGGAAGGCATGTGATGCAGTGATACCAGTATCTGGATTACAGTACACACTCAATCACACAGAGTGGAGGCCTGTGTCTCAGCAGTCACTGTTATGTGTTTTATATGCTAAAGTTTTGTTGATGCGTATTAGAATCTATAGCAACGGTCCAGTATTATATTGATGCTCTGTGGTAACGCCACGTATATGTGTGTACACGGTATAGCCATGCCAAGCCATCGCTGATCGCCATCTTACGACAATTTGGAGCCAAAGTTGTCAGCCAAGCCAACCAATGACAGTTAATGGCGCGCACTTTAGCGCGCATTTTGCAAACATTCAGCTGTGGAATATAAAATAAGACGAAACGCTGTACAAGTGTTTACAATTGCATTCTGAGTGAAACGAGTAGGCATTATATACGCTTTCTTCACGAGTAATTTCAATAGTTATTTATTATACAGGGTGTAAACCACCTCACCCGTCAACCAAGCATTCTGTACATCAAACTAAGCAACTTTACGCAAAAATTATTGGTGTACGTTACCCCAGCAGGAGAGGGAATCTTCCATTAAGGTGGATGCTCCATGGTAGCCCGTGCAGGAATGAATTTGACCTTGAAAAAGTAATTCCTGCACCTTTCTAAGAAAATTTGAATTTCGCGGGCTACCCTGGATAATGGACTACCCTGGACCTTAATGATGAAAAACTTAATGTTAATTTATCTAACCTACGGCTTATCAATAAATATATAAATACTTCTTTTACTGTTGTGTTGTTTTTTATTTATATACAAAAAAGAGCTACCTCTTTTTCGTAGTAGGTACACATTTCATGAACTATATATTTTTTTAAAACATCCCCCAATCAAATTTTGGGTAAAAGACCTGGCAAATATCTGGATGTATGTCTTTCGTTCACACATAAATTACTAAATGTATTTTAATGAAATTTTCAATGAAGAAGATAGCTTACCTTGGAATATCACATAGGCTACTATTTATAATTTACTTAATCATGTGCAAAATCACAGAAAAAGCTAGTAGAATATTATCCAATAACAACTTTATTTTATTACATATTACTTTTCTACTTCAGTGTACTCAGGCACAACACGTGTGAATCGGTTAGTGCGTAAATTAAAGAAGGTCATCGATATGTATGAATCCGTCGCTTTTTAGTAGTCATTCGAATTTGGTCGGATAACCAGCCGTTGTTTACATGTTTGGTTTTTTGTTAATATTTACTTAATGCGAAACATTCCAAGCTGAATATTTTCACCATATATTTTTGACTAAGGGCACACTAGTTCCTTAACATCTACACATCTGGGATCGAGCTGGTTCCTTGTATTTTTGGCGTCAAAGTTATGACACCATCTTTTTGAGTTTTATCAAGATAATTCAAAAACGCATGCATGACCAGTTTTGAAACTTTGTATGGTTATTAGTAGCGTCAAGGCGGACCCAATACAGTTTTCAGCGAGCTTATACGTTGTCCCATTTAGGCGCTGTGATGTTTTTTCGAGTTTTCATAAAACCGTGATAACTTGGAAATTATAAATATTTTCTTAAATCTAATTGGGGCACTGAGGGGCACACATGAAGAGCTACGCGTGTATGTTTATTCTACAGGGGCACATGCAATGGTTTTAGAGATATACGATTCTGCAAAACGTTACCCCAGCAGGAAATGCAATATCTCGAAAACCTGAAGGGGCACACAATTTATTTTTGGGGGCACACTTTGGCACAACTATAAGCTACATCTACTACAAGGCCATGCACAATGTTTCTCTCTCTGATCATTCGTTTAGAATTTTCCTGCTAGAAAAACGTTACCCCAGCAGGAATCGTTTTTTCCGTTTTTTTCCAAAACGACAGGGGGCACACATTTTTTAAGTGGTGGCACATTTACAGCAGTTAGGGCACATATTATACGTTCCACTCATATAACTCTAGGAGACACTTTCCTGCTGGGGTAACGTACACAAATTATTGCTGGGAAACGACTTTTTTTTGGGGTGAAAAATCATGTTTTGTGGTAGAATTCAATGTAACGCACTTAAAACATTGTGCTGATGGATGGATTAAATAGTACAGGGGTCCTGGAGGTGCTTAACGTAAAAATCTTACATTAAAACTTGTATTTAAAAAAAAAAGTTGCCAAAAAGTTGGAACTTTGACCCCCAATATCTCCGTAACTATAAGGTTCCCAGGTATGTAGAACAAAAAAATGATCGCAATGACGAGGAGAACAAGTGCCTTTCGGCTTAGTTAAAAGGTGTTTTACACCCTTTATAGAGATAATAAATAACTATTGAAATTTCTCGTGAAGAAAGCGTATATAATGCTTACCCGTTTCACTCAGAATTGGGATATGAAGCCTAATCAACCTACTACATCTGTTGGCCGTAGAGCCCGTCCGCCTGGCTGTAGTGAAGAAGAACAAGGCCATATTAGTGAAGATGAAGAATTCCCGCCACCACCAGTTCGAAAACTGCTCAGAAGTATACTGGAAAAAGAAGTAGTTAGGTAGGTTAGATAAGGTTTCGTCATTGAGTTCGTGTATCGCCCATACACGAACTAAATGACGAAACCTTATCGCTCAACCATTTCAAAGGCCATCGTGCGGCGTCTCTTATCCCGGAATTTATTCTACTACTTATCACTATTTATTTTTATGCCCAGTCTGGGGCACAGCCTCATACACTTTTTGCCCATCTCCTAGAAGTTGTATAATTATTATGGATTTATGTCTTTGATGATTTGGCGATAAAAGTACTACTGACTTATAATGTTTTGAAGTAGGTCCTATAATATTTTTGATGCAACTTTACATACAGTAAAACGGGGCTTTTTGGGCTTTTGGGGGCTGGTACCATAGATACCAAAATGTTATAAGGTTTTTCCATCAGGAATTTCTCAGTAGCAGCCAATCAAAGTGTTGCTAGAGTTTGTAAAATAACTTCTACCATACACCAACCGACAGAATTTTTGTTCGAAATTCTGGGTGGTCCCAAAAGCCCCCAAAACCCAAATAGCCCCGTTTTACGTAGTAATTCTTAGATATCCATAGAATGACTTTATAGACGCGGTGATGTTAATTGTAAGTATTTAAATCAAAATAAAAACGCAACGAAGTAGGTCAACCTCATTTAATCAAACGATTCTTCGAATTTAACACCATTAAAACGAATAACATAGCTACAAGACAACAATAGAAATACAATTCCTAAAATTAACTACTTTTACGAAGACCATTTTGGAGGACCGTCGAATTTTTTCGTTAGTAATATAATACGTTCGGCTTCCCGAATACCACTCAATCGCGCTCCGTGTGCTGTGGCGAAATATCCGGGCACTGTAGCTTCACCCGCAAACAGCAGGATGGGTGGCATCGGGTCACACGGACCTGGCACTGGCGTTCCTAATTCGCATTGGTGACTCACAGTGGAACAACAACTCATGTAAGAATATGCCCCGCAGAAATGTGGATCTGACGCCCATTTAGACCGTAACATCATTTGTGGATAAGGAAGGCATGGGTTACCAGTAAACCTGCGCAGTATCTGGGTCAGTCCTTCAGCGACGTCGTTATCTGCCATTGCTTCCATCGTGGCCGCTTCTTGGCCTGATATTATAGCACATAGTACATGTTTACTGCCTGGTAGTTCATCTATTGCACACACTCCGCGTGTCCAATCACATCTGCATTGTAATTCTTCTGCTGACCAAGCGAGTTTTAGGTTACCTTCCTGACACGCCCAAAAAGGTTCGGCGTACTCTAGAAACACTTTATCACTTAGACCGAAACCTAAATTACATATAGCACTTAATTTACAGCATGGGAGCGGGGGAGCAAATAATTTATCGGCTTGACATTTGAGACATCCAAGAGACACTGTGCAGATAACATAATCAGAGTATAATTCTTCACCGTCACAACATTTAATCATTGCACGTCCTTCGCCGGTTGCTCCTTGCCCCCATCGAACTACGCTCACTGCTTTATTATAGCGCGTACAATTGTCTGGAAGGCCGCGCAGTAAAGGTGCCATCACTCCGACGTAACCTAAAGGAACTCTGACGCAGCCACCAGGGAGCTCAATGTAACTGCCATACTGATCGGCACTGACTAGAGACAGATCGTCTCCACACTTATTCCTTAAAATATTAGTCAATCCAAACATGACACGTGCGGCGTCATACCTTTGGTCTTCTGGAAAATTGTGTAACTCTTGTTGTATACGCAAACCGATGAAATTTAACAAAGTTCCATGTTGCCTTTCCCCACCGAGTCGAAATAAACTAGCTGCTTGTTGTTCTATTTGCCTAAAGGTATGATAGGCCGTAATCGTTACTGGCAAGTCAACTGCCCGTCCTTCGCTAGTACAAAATAAACCTCTTGACGCATCTAAACGAGGTAATGGTTGTTGTAAAAGCCTATCTTGCGATGCTAGTGTGTATATAGAGTTTGGTAAACATGCACCAAAAATCCACTCGGCTCCCATTTCGATGACGGCATCTCCAAGCCAACACGAATGAATTCGTCCTCCAGGTCTGTAACATTTACTTTGATTAGTCGAGATTGAAACTGGATAGCCATGACAGAAAACCGCCAAAAATTGAGAGATTTGGAAGAGACCTACATACATTCAGCATTGGTGGCCAAGGGTTGAAGAAGTCGAGATAGAAATTATTTGATTCGTCTGCTTAGAATCAATCCACAGTACACACCGTGCCACGAAAGATGAGACCTGTCACATCACTTGAAACGAGTGAAACTTTGTGAAATCTTGATTATGCCTCGAGGTAAAACATTAAGAAGGCAAAGTCGGAAGATGGTTTACGACCTGTACACCTATTATGTCAAAAGAAGCATTTCTTAACACAATTAACTCGTATACCTACAAGTGGTGGACAGGTCTTATATTTTGTGGCACGGATTGTACGTACTCCTACGTATGTAGATAAGGTCGATGTTATTAAAACTAAAAAGCCTCAAAGGAGACAGAATTCTGACATTATGAATCATCCAGTTATTTATTCATATGTTGGAAAAACTGCCATACATTTATAACCAAGTAGGGGTTCATAGTTATTCAAGAGTACCTACTTCCTACGTAGTGTTGGGGGTATGTACCAAGTACAGTAAGTTTCACGCATTACCCGACCTCTCCTAGAGAAGGGTTGATACTACCTGGTAGTACCTACCTACTTACCTACTACAACAAAAATAATATCTTGGTGTCTTTATGTTCTAAAACATCAACTTCCTTAATATAAGTAGCATACCTTTCTTTAGCTTCAAGAACCAGGAAATTGTTTATGCCGCACTGTGAGAGCCGATGTGCTGCTGAGAGGCCTGCCATGCCAGCACCTATAATAATAACACGTGGCTCCCGACAGTTGGGATTGATGCTGCACGAGTCCATTATACATTGTTCTTGTCCCGCTCTGCTCACCGCACTAGCAAACAGTCTTTGACCAGTCGTCAAGGCTCTACTTGAAATGTGCCCTGTCCTACACCTGAAATTCTTTATTAAATTCCAAATATCCCTATTCCATATATGTTTAATACGTGACAATTTCATTGTGATATTGCAAATACACATGCCATCTAAAACTTTTTAAATTTTATTTATCACTCTCGAATTTTGAAAGCTTTTGCATAATGCGGTGACGTTTAAAACATCATAAAGCGACAGAAGCGAAAAGAGAATCATTTTCTTCTTTCGTTTCATTTAGTAAGCATTTACAAGTCTAGCATGGAGGCTGATTAACATTGTACAAGTACCTAGGTATTTCAGATCACACCTCTGTCTAGCGCTAAATAGCGGATTTTGGGCGTGAATACTCAGGACGTAGACCTAGACAGTTCTATAAACCCGTACAAGGTGTAAGTGTAAACGGCCCAAACTAAGTTACCCTACGCAAAAATTATTGCTGGGAAATGACTTATTTTGTGGGGTGAAAAATCACGTTTTACTGTAAAACTCAATGTAACGCACTCAAAACATTGTGCTGATGGATGCAGCGGATAGTAAACGGGTCATGAAAGTGCCTATATAAAGGAAAGTTATAATCTTAAAAACTAGTATATTAAAAAACTTGTGAAAAAGCTGGAACTTCACCTTCAATATCTCCGTAACTAGCAGGTTACCAGGTATGGTCCAGAACAAAAAAAAAACGCAATGACGAGGAGAAACAGTGCTTTTCGGCTTCGTTAAGGCTCTATTTACACCACTGACATCATTAAGGGTTATTTCATTCCTTCATTATTCTTAAGAATCTTGATCTCAAGGTAGTGTGGCAGAGTAGTGGGGCCAACGAAACAACGGTTTTGATTTTGCCCGTTTGCCCCACCAGTGGGGCATAGCAGTGAGGTCAGCGGGAATACACCGAAACAGGGTGTCCTTTATTCAGTGACATTCAAAACAAGGGCGCAATGATTTTTCCGCTTGGTGGAAACCGACCCTAAGGTATTGTATAATGGGCTGGTGGCGCTAACTCCACGTTCAAGGCGCGAATTTTGCGTGCAGTTATCCTGCACAAGTTCGAAATAATAAGCTTGATAATTATTTTATAATATTGTTTATTTCATAGTAGGTAGGTAAATATAATAAATAACAAACAGCTATATTTTATTTAAATAGACACTTAACTGTAAGTATAATATATCAATAATGATCTATAGGAAAACATGAGATAGACATCGACAATATAGGTAGGTACAATAGGTACAATGTTCATAAATATATGTAGGTATACAGGTTGGAATACACCGACACTTCAGTACATTTGTCTGAACCCCCTATACATATAAAAATTTCGACGGTTTAAAAAAAACTGCTGTTTACTGCAAAACTGCAATATCTACACGGTCAACCTTAATATTTAAATAATCACAACTCACTCTATCAATAGGCAAGAATCGACACTATTGGTATCGGTAAAATAACAATTATCTAATCATACATTGATGAATGTGACGATCTAAGCAATTCTATTGTTTTTTTAGGGTTCCGCTGTTTTAAACGGTCAACAATTAACATCGATTCAAACTTATAATTATACATAATTTAAGTAATATCAAAAAATATTAGACACAAAATTCTTTGAAACTCTGCAGCATAGGTAATGTAATATAGTTGTTTTATCATCTTAATAATCAACGTCTGATCTTATTTTCACCCGCCTGCCAAGGAAAGGTTATGTTTTTATTTTACTGTTCCAGATGAGATTATATTTGTAAAATGAATCAACTTTTTTGTCAACCGTTATTATGTGGTTGTAAAACACGCAGGGCTTGAAGTGATAATAATGATACTTAAAAAAAGCTTTTGCAGCAAGTTTGATTTACAGAATTAATGCTTTTATAATGTCCGAAGTTAAGGATTTTAATGCGGACTTATATCAAACATAATGCTTAATATTAATTTCCTAACGATCTTATTGTCTTTTACGGCAATACAATACAATTTATAACACTTCTATCACAGTTTTTATATTATGTATACTGTGCTTTTAATACATTAAAGTCTACACGTCTAATAAATATTATTACTTAAGTATTTCAATAACTTTCAAACGTAGGTTCAAACTTCTATAGGGATGACTGCATTAATGAATGCAAGCGTTTGGCCCTTCTTACACACTAAGCCTTCTTAGCACTTTGATTGTAAATCTAATAAACCTGAGCATTCACTTTCAATGAGCATTCTTACGCAGCATTTGGTCAAACAAGAGCATTTTACCCAATCACCAACCTTATAATTATTATAATCTACGTTTCGTATCGTCGATTGGCTCTATTCGTTGTTGTTAAATCCGAATGCTTGTTGTTCTCTGTTACGTACTTACGAGAATGCTCAGGTTTATTAGCAGTAGCACCCTTAGGGCACGGCGGCAGTCTTACCTAATTTTTTTTTGCAAACAGTAGCCGCTTCTTTCAATTTGTTGCAATTCAAAATGTTTTTAACGGCCTTTGAGTAATTCATCTGCAGAAGCTTTTACCTCCTCCCAAGATATATGAATGTCACTCTCTTCGCTGAAGCGTGAGCAAATTGCTAACCTAAGGAAATAAGTGTCATCAATTTTAGATGGAACTAAATGAATTTTGCCTCTACCATTTATACGCCTGAGCAATTCT
Source organism: Xestia rhomboidea (assembly GCA_963853795.1). Classification (NCBI taxonomy): domain Eukaryota; kingdom Metazoa; phylum Arthropoda; class Insecta; order Lepidoptera; family Noctuidae; genus Xestia; species Xestia rhomboidea. The sequence goes on from OY970764.1 coordinate 12,593,928, forward strand.
TCATTCTGCTCATTACCGCCCTTTAGTCTAAAGCAAACAAGTCCCATAGTAACTTCTTCATATATTTCGAATCTTTCGTCATCGCTGCACAGCTTTTCAAATAGATGAGCCAATGCAATGTGTTTTCTGATGTGTTTCTGAAGATTTTCTACGCCGTACAGACGTAAGACAAACCACAACTTGAGTGCTCTAAAACGACGTCCTAATGGTATTTGCCAGTGACGGTAGTCAGGAGCAGATCCCTGCTGATCGTGTTTCAAATATAATGGGTCGACGTTGAAAGCATCAATAATCCAACGTGGTTCCTTAAGCCACATGGCGGAACAATCGAAGTTAACCAGTAACCATTTGTGGGGATTAAAATTAAAGGAGTCCGCTTTATCAACGCCCTTCATGAGGTATCTATATTCAGGACAGATGAATGCGGAGCCGGCGTAGGCTGCGTCCACGTGCAACCAAATGTTCTTCGAGGAGCACACCTCACCTATTTCTTCTAAAGCGTCAAATGCGCATGAGGATGTTGTGCCCAAAGTAGCCACGACCTGCATTAAATCATAGGAATAACGTAAGTATTAATTATTTAAGTTGTATTTGTTTGAGATTTCGAAAAAAGCAATAGGTATTAACATACGTAGAAGGGAATAAGGCCGTTTTTAACATCTTCTTCTATGGCATCCTTCAGAGTATCACCACGAAGGCTCCTCTTTCCGTCTGGCTGTAGAGAACGAAGCTTCACACCGCCCAAGAGACCAGCACGTTCCACCGAAGAATGGGCTTGCTCTGTGAATGATAGTAAAAAAAATATATTGGTAGACTGACTTTTAATCTCGTAGTCTACAAGTAAATAAAATATAACGCGATCTCTTTTGGTACCTAGCTCAAAATAAATTACCTATAATAAAATTACAAGAGGGGCTCGTGGCTCATTAATAACCTGGCGTTCGTGAATGGTCCTCCGTGTCTCTGTAACCGTCTGATAACCAGTATTACACAGGGGTATCGTATTACATCCACTATCAGGACTGTGGAGGTGTCAATACCTCCAAGTAAAATACTGCTATTCAGGTGCATCCGGTAAGACTGTAGTCCGAGGCTACCATAGTTGATAAAAGGCTTGACATAATGATAACATTACAACGAACGACTTACTGTTACAATAACCGACGAGTTTAGAAATAATATCGCTGTCAGTCCATTCCGGATGTTGTTCCTTGACGCGTATCATGGTGCGGTTCTTGGCCCCCAGCAAAGCGACCAGCGTGGCCTCGCTGGCGGTACCCTGGATGACGCCGCCAGCCTCCCCTCCCGAGCGCGCTAGGAACGACTCGGGCAGGCCCAACATCTGGCCCAGCCAGTCCAGCATCACCACCTCTAATTCTGTACACGCTGGACTCGCAATCTGAAATTTTCGAAAAAATTTCATTATTAGGAATGTATGTAGGTAACTATGTTCTTACAAAAGGTACATCACGCCTGAAGGAGAAGCAGAGAGGTTAGGTGTTCGCCGGTTATGTTTAAGTCACATTAACACACTTATATTAAAAGGTGAAAACCCTACTTCCATCAATTGGATACTAATTATTCAAGACCCCAGGCTACTGCGAAGTAATGCCACATATACAACACAGGGTTATTTTCAAAATGACGGCAATCTGAATCATGTGGGAATATAGGGGAGGTCATTTACAATCAAACCCCCCAATGACCCGGGGGTTTTACCAATAAACCTGTAGATATTTAAAGATTTGCTCGGCCTGGGGATTGAATCCTGAACTTTAATGCTAAATGATAACCAACCAACATAGATTATCCATATTCAATTAAGCTGTATGACATTTCATACAGCTTAATTGAATATGGATAATCTTTAGTACGTAGCTTTAATACGTAAGATACTTAGATAGCCTATTATAGAATACTCTTTTTTTATGTCCACCATACAAATTACAGGTAATATCAATGTAAAACTTATAAAAATAAGGTGACACAACACAACAATGGGCGGTCTTATCGCTAAAACTGATCTTTTCAAGACAATCTTTTGGATGGATTTAAGAGAGACAATACATCTTCTGTGGTGTAAGTGTCCCATTATTAAAATAAATACAAATATTACATTACGTACATGAACTACGAATAGACGTAGGAAATTGGGTGTCAATTTGTTCAAGAATAATTTTCTGTGACGGTATTATACTCAGTGGTAGTATAGTCAGGAGTACGGGTTATAGAATCAAATAATACACTGTGACCCCTGACACCCCTGTAAGCAGAATTTGTAGATAAAAGTAACAAACTAATGGCATATATTAAGTGGCCAGACGATCGGTCGAAGCCCTCAAACGTCAAAATAATTATGTATGTGCTATGTGCAGCTGGGGCAACAATCGCGTCGAAGGACAATAGGTACAATTACCGTGGCTCTTAGTATTTTTGCAGACATAGCAAGAACTTGGTATTACCTTCTTACTTATCCTATTTGTAACGCAAAAAAATATTCGCGAGCTAATGTTATATGCGACCGGTTTTCCTTGTTTGAATTACATTAGTGTTAAGTGTGATGTGACATTGACACTGGCTACGGTGCTCAATGCCATTAAGGGCAAATTATTGATGGCAATAGACTCGCCCCTATTACATGGGACTTAAATATAACTGGCCCTTTGGGGATTACAGACGAGATACACTTAAAGTACTTACGGGATGATATCCGTGATTTTGTTTAAGGTCGAGGTCGAGGTCGAGGTGTTTTGTTGGGTAAATATTTCACTATCAAAATTACTCAATACAATCATGAGAGGTAAAAACTCGTGCAAGCCGTCCCCAACATAGAACGTTGGAAAGGCTTAACAAACGACGAAGAAAGCATGAAATAACGCTTTGTAGTGACTAAATTAAATTGATACCCTAATTTTACTATAAAATGACATTTTATACATTTTTTTCAGCCCCATGGGGAAAAGGCGTACATTTTTATAAATGTGGTTTTGGTAATCAAAACTGCGAAATATTTGAACTTTGTGAACTATTCGCGACGTTGGCAACTTTCAGAATGCAGCCTCTCTTAGGCTTACCTCTTACTTCTACCAGACCTAGTATTGCAGGGACTATGCACCGTTTCATTAGTCTATTTTCAAAGATGAGTACGAATTAAAGCATACCCAAGTAAATCCAATGCAGGCGATGGCCCCGCTGAGCATGTCAGCTACGATGGCAGGGTATGAGTTCGCGGTGGGGAAGTACGCGTGGAAGCGCGGCGAGTGCCAGTGGGTCACCCCGGACATGACCACGCGCTCGATGTCGGCCATCACCGCCGTCCAGGGCTCCGCCTTCTCAGGAGCCTGCTCCGGCACCAACGGGCGCAGGTAGCCCGGCTTCACCGACGGGACGACTTGCCTGAAAAACGTACGTTGTAATATTAATAGTGTTCTTAAATTCTTCAATGCAATGTCAATTTGTTACTGCCTCGTTGGTCTAGTTTCAGGTCGGCAAAGTGTTATTGGGTTTTTCCATCAGGAATTTCTCAGTAGAAACCACGGGAATCTGGATTTGTGCCCGGTAGATGGCAATAGGCTCGCTCCCAATAACATGGGAATTTAAAAAAATCATAACTGGCGAAATGCGGATGTATACCTCTATACCTAGACAGGGTGTAAACCACCTCATCACGAAGCCGTTAACCAAGCATTCTGTACATCAAACTAAGTAACTTTACGCAAAATATTTGCTGCAAAACGACTTTTTTTTTTGGGGTGAAAAATCATGTTTTGTGATAGAACTCAATGTAACGCACTCAAAACATTGTGCTGATGGATGGATTGAATAGTATGGGAGTCGTGGAGGTGTTTAACCCTTCAGGGATTACAGGCGCGATTTATGTATGTAGGTACATATGTGCAAAGTCAATATTCAGGGGAAAAAATGGTATCGATTTTATGTAATTTCTATTATGTAAGTAGGATATTATGTTAATTTAATAAGTTAATATAACAAGCTACTTTAAAATTTGTTCAGATAATTGTTTCGAGCTGCTTGAATAAAAATAAAGAATACCTGTCTCTGATATTTTCCAAATATTCGGAAATGTAATCAGTCATCGCTTTCGCGAAATCTTTAAAATCTCCGGCCTCCATAGTTTCTGAAATTTAAATAAAAAAACCAATTAAGTATTTGAGACTGCGTTAACTTTGGAAATATGATTAACAAGGAAGGTGACCCTGGTGGAGCTTTATCCCAGACCTTGGGCAAAGGCTTACAATTAAAGGCTTACAACCCCATGGACGACCCGAATGGCGCAACGGTAGTGAGGCTGCCTTACGTTCTTAGGGTTCCGGGTTCGAATCCCGGTAGGAGCAAATGTTTGTGTGTATGTCCAGCGATATTTATTAATTCCGCCTCGCAACATGAGGAACACAAGCAGTGTGGTTCTCTTGGCGCTAGAATTACATTGCCAGAGGTGAGCTGTTGGTATTGTTTTTTGTGAATTTGTCTGTGATAATTGTATTGATAAAACAATATGGCGGTGTTAAATCCAACTATAGCCGCACGCCAAAAGAACCACGACGCACACTCATTCATGCTGTAAGATACTTAAGTAATAATAATAGTTAATAAAAAAATATATTAACAGCTTTAAAAAAAATGTACACTACTCTATTAGGCAAACCCAAGCTCTGTGGTGCATGCATTATTTCTATATTTATAATTGCTGCCAGTTAAGATCGCAATAGCGGTCATTGACTCACCTACATTTATTAAAGTTTTTTCAAGTCTTGAATCGTCATCTATCGTGATCTTCAACATTTTTTCTAATCAAAAACGATACATGGTTAATTTGTTTTGGTTCGTACGAAGAGATATTAGGAAAAGTGCAATGACCGCTATTGCGATCTTAATTGGCAGCAACTATAGCTAGGTAACATTTTAGTTTAGATAGGCACTGTAGCCTTACTGTTAAGGTACATTACTTACAAGCTTGTGTGTACGTCGCAAAAAATATTATTGCGTACCATTTCGGTACGGTGCGCTTATTATAAAGAATTACCGTAAAAACCGGCCAAGTGCGTGTCGGGCCACGCGCAGTGTAGGGTTCCGTAGTAGCCCGTTATATTTTAAATTTTGTTTTTCAATGCAAGTTTTCACCCGTTATAAACAAGCAACCACTTAATCTTAGTCACTTTATAGGATTTATTGAAATGAATTATTATTATGAATTATGAATTATTATTCTAAGGATTTCGTATTTGGTACAAAATTATCCAACACCCTAGTTCAACGACTATTACTGCTAAACTAATAAAGTTATCTTAACCGCTATAGTTTTCCTTTAAATTTCATGAAATGCACTATCATCATGATGTTTTCCAGATTGGACAACTGGAACAAATATTGCACTTTCAAGTTTAATATTTCGTAAATGGAGCCTTAAATCGAAAAGTAGTATTTGCAACCCCGAAATCATTTAAAAGACCTATTCAACGATACCCCACACGATGGGATAGACCACGAAAAAAAAACCATGCCTACTTGTAGGGGCGCTACCCTAAAAAATATATTTTTCAAAATTTTATTTTACCACTTTGTCGGCGTTATTGATATACACACTTCTACAAAATTACAGCTTTCTAGTACTTACGGTCTCTTAGCAAAACCTCGGTCAGACAGACAGACAGACATGGCGAAACTATAAGGGTTCCTTGTCAGGACTACGGAACCCTAATAAAAATGAAATACCGAAATAACTGGAATCAAAATTGCAAATAATTATAAAGATATACAAATAATCAACACAACAATATGCAAATAAAATATGGGATGGCAACAGCTGAACATTTACTCAATTTATATTTTTTCGACACAAACCGAATTTGAGTTTTGTATCCTGATCCGACATTTTGGCAGCTAGAAATAAATAAAATTGTGTTGAAATTATTGAATGTTGGTAGGTACTGGTATACCGGTATACATTATGTAGGTACTACATTAGTATATTATGTATTTAGAGGATAAAACGATGAACTACAGGTACACTTAGGCGAATCCCGCTTGATATGAGATTCACTTGCGATGAGTGACATAACTTGTTGTTGCGAATAATAGGCTTGACGACAGTATCAAAAAATTGCAAATCTATTTAGTCCGTCAGTTAGAGTATTGGAAATTAATGGACACGTGTTTTTTGTTTTTGTAAATCAATGAATATTGACAAAAGATGAAACGCATCAAAACTCGGGAGTGGGGGCTCGTGACGTCAGAACTAGCTAAAAATTTTACCTAGGCGTGACGTATTGAGAATTTTAAAAGCGTCATATCTTCGTCAATTTTGGTTTACGTAACAAAAGAAAAAACACGGGTCAAATATTTTTTGATAATCTAACTGACGAACTAATTATATTTTTTTTGTCGTCTCGCCTATTCCGTGAGTTCTTCTTGAGACTGCTTCGTTGGTCTAGTAGCCGCAATCGCGACTGTTCCTGGGTTCGATACTCGAGTTGGGCTAATTCTTAGTGGGTTTTTTCATCAGGAATTCCTCAGTAGCAGCGACGGAATCTGGATTTGTTCCCGGTTTATGGCAATATGACCCGTCCCCTATTATATGGGAATTTAAAAAAAAACAACTGGCGAAAGGGTGTATTATTAGCCTGTGGCTACCCTTGGGGTTTACAGGCGTGATGTAATGTTATGTTTATGTATGTTCTTAATCAAACATAGTAGAGCGGGACGATGCGCGGGTTTCGCCTCAATGTGGCCAAAGCTTTATACTTCGCGCTTGTACCACAGTGTACCTACTAACTTTATTGAGCCTTTTTTTGAGGTGTGATCTACTCGTCTTGTTTTGTTGTCGATTGTTTGATTGGTAATTGCAAAGCCCGAATTCACACAATTCGCCCGAACCTTACCTATAGGTATTTCAGGTTCAACCAGAAAAGAACATCAAGAACTGGGTGGGCGCCTGTAATCCATATGTCTCTGTTTATCAACACAACATTTAGCTCATTTAACTGATCCATTACGAATGATAAATACTTAAGAATTATTATGTCACTGATCGATTTATCTTGCTCTACCAGTTTGCTGGTGACATTGACCGTTATCACATATTACATCAGACTAATTATGTCACACGTTCAATGTCAGTGTGAAATGCTACCTGTTGTCAGGTAAATAATGCGTATAGTCTTGAATCGGTGGTCCTTGTTCAATGCCGAGAGAGCGGCGCGTTCGCTCCGTGCGCTTGGCCGCTTGCGCAAGCGCCGAGCGTGCGCCCGCGCCGGCGAGCAAGTGGTGCGAGGTTATGCATGGACCTCGTTGTCTTCACTAGCCACCGTGTTTACTAACAGTTTTTGATTTAAACCTTACAGAAACGTTTTGGTTTAATCGCTTAGAACTTTTGTTTGCAGAATGATGTAATTTAAATATGTTTGTTCAGAGTATATTTCACAACTTTCTACAGGAGCAGCCTAAGGGTCTCATGTACGCGTGCACCGCACAATGCCCTGAGTGTGCAATATAATAATGCGCTAAGGGTGCTGATGAAGTGGCCTCGATTTTGTAGTGCATCAGGAATGTTCGCCAAGTCGCAGTAGACTGTTCTACACGGCTATGCGAAAACGGTGCAAATCCCTGGTCAGCAGGGTTCGGCCAACTCCAACGGCATGCTGGGGTATTCGCACAGAGGTTTGGTTGCCAGTACCTCAACCATTGCTGTATGGTTTATTTGCTGAGCAATCGAAATATTTAATGTTCGGTACTTGCAGTTTTAAATGTGTCATTTCATGTGTTATTTTGTGTTCTGAATAAATTATTCTATTCTATGTGTTTGTGTCAAGCAATCTAAATCTGTCTATTGAAACGTTTATTCTTTACTAGTTGATAGAACCGTTACCTATTCTGGACTTACCTAGCTTGTTCGCTATTCACGACACTACAAGCCGTTTAGATTTAAGTGACTACGAGTGCCCGAGCGAATGCAGGCAATGCAATATGCGTCATTTATTTACAAGGAAAATATTTTGGAATAAAATTAATGATTGAGAAATCCGCATCGAAATTTTATAGTTTAGAAGCACTAGACCAGCACCTAGACACACAGCACATTGCATAGATAATAAACACAAGATGTAGAAAATAAAAGTAAAATGGAATTAAAGAAGTACCTATTTGAAACGCTTTGCAAACAGGTCTCTAAGTAGGTAGGTACCATTCTCTGCAAAGCGTGGAAAAACCAATACTGGAATTTATTTAGCTAGTCAATGAGATTGTGGCCATAATTCACTGCTCCACTAGTTTTATCTTCTCTCCGGTGTAAGGGCTCCCACAACAGCATGTTTAATTCATAGAAACGTATCAGACTCACGGCATCGATCGGTAGGTTTAGGGCCAAGGCAAGCCAACACTCACGCGATCGCTGAAAAAGTTAGCGAAGCGGGCACTTCGCTCATTACCACTGATTCCTCCGCTAAGGTCATTTATTTTGTGCGATAACTCTATTAGGCTGACTCCATTCATTATGTTACATACCTTTGCCACTCAGATACGGCTAATGACGGGTAGAGAAAAAACTGTGCGCAATTAAACAAAACTGCTAAAATGTGTGAAGGTACCCGAGGTTTGGAAACATGCGATGGATTCGATTTTTTATTCATCTTGCTCAATGATTTTACCATGTGCCGAAAACTACCTGGACACTGTATTTTTCAGTTTCGAGGAAACAGAGGGCTTTCAACGAAAAATTTCAGTCTGGGGAACCCTAAAGTAAAATCAATGACTGAGACATTTCCAAGATCTCGATGTTTTAATACTTAATTCAATTATTTATAATCACAATAACATTTCTGACGTGATGAACAAGTTTTTAACTCGAGGTCACTTCTGTCACGTACCAAGTAACACAATTATATTTTACTAACCAGCGGAAGTATTACCATAGTCCATAATTATGATCCATATCACAATTTAGTTTAAATCATTATTCTAATTAACAATTAAATTGCAAGTCGCTAATAGGCTAGTTATGTAGTGTATTGAACAAAGAGCCTTGTAATTAAAATTGTAACTTTCTATGAATACTTAGGCAATAGGCATGACGACAGTATCAAAAAAATGCAAATCTATAGTCCGTCAGTTAGAGTATTGGAAATTCATGGACACGTATTTTTTGTTTTTGTAAATCAATGAATATTGACAAAAGATAAAACGCATCAAAACTCGGGAGTGGGGTTCGTGACGTCAGAACTAGCTAAAAATTGTAGGCGTGACGTATTGAAAATTTTAAAAGCGTCATATATTCGTCAATTTTGGTTTACGTAACAAAAGAAAAAACACAGGTCAAATATTTTTTGATAATCAAACTGACGGACTAATTAATTTTTTTATGTCGTCTCGCGCCTATTTTATAGCTATTTATTTATTACTCGTGATTACATCCAAACTAAGTAAGTAACGTAGTATTCAATTATTTAGATATTTCATATTCATCAAAACAAGAATTAGAACAACTATTGCTGAGCTTTATTTATAACCCAGTGTTATTTCCCAGCTTGGAAAAAGTGCTATCGGGTTTCCCGTAAGAAATTCCGAAGCACATCGTAATCTGCATTTATGTCTTGTGTATCATACGTTCATGACACACAACTGGCTAATACCCCAAACAAGGCGTCACATGATGTCAACGGACAAGATTAAAAACTGAATACCTCTCTCTACTCTCTCTATCTTAGTCCTTGAAATAGCAATGAGAACTAATAAGTACTTATAAGTACGAACTATGGACTCTACGTTGTCATAATATTATGGCGATTTCTAACAAAAGCCAAAACATGTTGCATTGTCTTCGTGAAGCGCCCCGTGTAATGTCCCATGAGTGTTGCAAGAATTGTAGGCGACCAAAGTCGGCCAACAACTATTTAAGAAGTCGAGACCTCGTAACTCAACGTCATAATTTCGGTGATGACGTCAATGCCACTTCTACTGACCTCTCCAATAATTGCAGTTATATAAACTTCAACATATTACATAGAAATGAAGTAGAGATTGATGAATCCAACTTTCCTCTCATAAAGTTTATGCTAAATACTACGGATTCTGTATAAGGAAAAACCCTCAGTGTGACGCTGTGCACCGGTTACTTCCCAAACGGGTAATCCCGCATTTTGTGGGCAGGCAGGAAACCGGCAAAATAAAACTTCATAGAATTAATGAATCAGCTGATTGTCACCGGTTTTTTTCCGGTACATAGTAAGTTGATTGCCGTGACAACAGAACAGATAATACAGAAAAATAGAAGATTTAAAACAAAAATTTTGTTAGGTAGGTACATTATCTCATTTCTTGAATCTAGAACCTGTTTTTTATGCACTATTGTGAAATGTACAAAGATATTATTTCGTATTCATGACCTTCCTGAACGCAAGAGGCTTTTTTACTATTGTTCAACTTTAACTAGTCAAATAGTCTTAAGGGATAAAGATTTAGCTCTTGAAAGTGTTGATAGTAAATAGTAACGTAAATGCTCAGTCGTAAGTATTATAAAATTATATCATATAAATCGACATGCGAAAATGTGAAGTGTGAGTCGAACTCCGGTCGCCATCAAATTGGAGTGTATGAAGTGATTTGCAATTAACACTCGACAAACCTTCGGCTCGTTGAATGTCCGTTCGAAATTGCCAACCGAGTCCGAACAAGTGATATATGTTACTAGCTTTACGTAAAGCTTTAGCTCAGTTCTCCTCTATTATGAAAACGGTAACGAACCTATAATGGACTTAAAACGTTGCCATAGATGAAAGTAACCATGTTACAGGAGTTGCTCGTTGCTCCAGTTAACGAGCTCGATGTAGGTCGAACACGGCACTCGACGCAAAGGCTTGGTAATGACCGCAGAGAGTTATGACGAAACAGTAATTATCTTTATTAACATCAGCAAAAGGGAGACATTGAACTAAGTAATTGACTAATTAATAAAAATTACAATAGAAAGGTACACCAGGAAGATATCGTTGTAAAAGGTTGAACGAATAATTAAGAGAGGCTTTATAACTTAGAGTTTATGTATTTCGAAGATAAAATGACTCAACCATCGTAGATAGGTGTACCATAACAACATAATGTTAGTTTTATAAGTGAATAATTAATACAAAATAATTACGTTACATGATAAGTAATCGGAATTATATATTCATGAGGTCTAGACGAGATGAATAAGTTTCAAAATTATTCGGCGGTTAATCCCTAAGACGGCACCAGAAGATAGTTTCAGATCTAATTCACACCGCGATTAGGATCATGACAAAAATAACAAAATAATCAAATCATTTGCAAGGGAAAAACCAAGGAGTTGAATGGTGAAGAATTACCCAATTTATTTCAACGTGAAGGGGCTTAATTCAACAAGTTTCTCATTCCAAATAAGGTTTGTTGACCGGTCCAGAACCAACAAAGAAATATTTTTCTTATATTATAGTCCTTAACTCCTTACTATCACAGCGGGAGAGCAGTGCATCGATAAAACTGGATTTCTTTAAATAACCAACTGTTGATTCTTTGCTTCTTTGGCTCTCCCATTTTAAAGGAGTGGATAAGTAGTTCAGTTACTTTACGTTAGTACCTACAGTAACTGTACAGTAGCTTTAAAACCAGCAGTTTATGTTGTGTTTTGGAATCAGTATAGTTCCCCGTATAGCTGGGTTTTCCCCCGTATAGCTGGGTTTTCTGTATGAAATGTTTCCAAAAAACATTATTTTTAGGTCGTTCTGGAACCGAAAGCCATAAACCCGATTATCGAACTCGGAATGATTAGAACTGTTTTTTTTTTTTCAAAAAATAACAATTGCTTACGGTTCCAGAACGACCTAAAATTAACCGTCTATAGGGTGGCTAAGATTATAGATACTATAGGGTCTACATTTTGGACAAGTTCGTGAGTATTTTATCAATCGCAATGGCTAATATAAACCTTATAAATCACTTCGTGTGTGTTTCTTCTGTGTCTTCGTTTTGTGTTTTTTCTTAAGGTAAGGAACATTTTGTGAAACATTTAATTGACGATTTAGGAAACAGCATAAAAAATGTAATGATGGTAACTATGAGCGGTGGTCAAGACTATGTGAAAGATTACGATATGTACGACATAATAATGTGTAGGTATTTTTAAACGTCTTTGCATTACAGCCAGAAATACGTGGTCACTAAGGGGTGGTAGACTATAGGTACCGCTTTCTCTATGGGAACAAAATCGTTAGGTATCGCGAAAAAATAAATCAGCTGGCCCTTACAAAACTTCAATACCAATTCGATTCAAATGATAGAGCATGTAATAAATAATATTTTTTCAAGATTACAAAGTTGGTTCCATACAGAAAGTTGTAACATATTTGAGATAAGTAAATCAGAGAAGATGGCCAAAATATGTCTACAGAGGGGTGTTATTCCAAACCACCACATAGCAATTATTATTTGTCAAAATGTATGGAACAGCTGATTTGTTTTTGAATTACCTATGAAATATTTCTCGTGCGTCGATGTCCATTCCATCCTGTATAGAAGCTCTGAATTATACTTGACCTTAAAACTGAATGCTCTGATCTGATCCACACCTACAATCATACCTACATTACTGCTACAAGTCGTAGGTATGCACTATTGACATAACCTTGATATCATACGAATGTCATGGCGCGGTTAGAAAGAAAAGTTTATACACACCACACCACTACTTATATTACACCAAGGCCAGATAACAAAGAACAATTACTTTCTTAATAGTATTAGTAATATAATATCGATTAATAAAACCACAATGTTACCTACATACCGATAAATATCAAAATAATACACGTTGTATTTACGATATCATCAAATTTTGTAATTGATAATACAACTGATCGGTTATATTGCATAATTAAGTACCCACTTTAAGATAATAAATATTACCTACTTAGATTACCGATTTCATAAATTAATCGTAGCAAGTAACTGCAGCGGTTTTTTTCGGACTTGTAGTTAAAAACAAGTTAATTCTTTCCTAACACTTAGTTTAAAACACAGAAATGTAATGTAAATGCACCAAAAGCACAACGTCCCTTGCTAGTCAAATACTACTTTCTAGTACCCACTGTTAAGATTAATTTGTGCCACCAAGAAAACCCAATGCTAAAAGTGCAATCGTTAATAAAAAAAGTTAAGAATAATTTCAGATAATTGTCAATTCAACTTACCAAATATGTCTCTATAAAAAAGCTTTAAACACAAAAACAGCAGACGTTCAACAAAAACACAGCGTCACCTACTTAATTGTTAATAATTTTCTTTCGGATAATGCCCGTGAATTTACGCGGTACTGTGTGGTCGCGGGAACGCGGTGCGCCTAAATCACTGCCTGCCTCGGACTACGCCCGCCGCCGCCACTCTCGCAACCTTTATATACTCGCTAAGAACGATACGATGGAACTGTTCACTATATAGCTGACTCCATTTAGAAGATTAGCCGCGGCGCATGAGCCGTCAAGTCGAATGCTAATAGAAGAATTGAATCACTGAAGTACCTCGTACACCCAGGAGACTTTTTATAACAGAAGCTTACCAATCTGTGAAAGCGATATCTGGTTATTAAAACTTTTTGTATTGACAGAGTTACTTTGGGATTTCGTGGCAATTTTACTCCATTGAATTAAATTGGTCTGAGTAGTCTTGATTGAAACTTATTTGTTTGTCAAACATGAAGTTACGTGACAGTTCTTTATCAATACGTGATGGCAAACACATGAAAGAATTTTATCAATTTACATTTTAAGATTCAGCTTCGGGTTATCAAATACCAGTTAAACAAAGTTGTTATTGCAAATAGGTATGCTCGTATTGTAAAAAAATAAAAACGATAACAATAAATTAAAATGTAGAACTTAGACCCTGATTTAATCAGATTAGACGTGAAACTCTCCTTGACCTAGGTTTGATTTAGGTTCTGGACCACGTCGGTTTTTTCTTCAGTGTTAATCAAGTTGTTATTATTAAATGCAAGGTAACAAACTAACGTAGACTATTATGATCAACTTGATTCATCTAATCATAAATTCGGGTAACAATTCCGCCGTTACGCGTCTGTAACGTAAGAGAATCCCGTCGTTAGCGTAACAAGGAGGAACTTTGTAGGTTCACTAAGGGCAAGATTTCCTCGTCAATTATCCCGTTTAATAAGTTCCTACACAATACTTACTCGTATCATTAAATCTGTGGGACAGGATATGGCTGTAATAGCCAACAAGATAGTTTCATCGTATGGTACTTTGTGGAAGCAAAAATACATTTTACAGAGCAGCATTTACCTAAGAAAAGTAAATAAAATTAATTTTAAAAGGTTCAACGCACTTCGAAATTTGCCATCCATATCAAGGATGACTCCTGTCAACTCCTCCAGATTTGAAAAGGGGAAAAACTGAAGGTCTGGGTAATCCACAATATAAAAACCCCGTCAGCGCTTTTAAGACATTTTAGAAGGATGATATTCGTGACGTGTTTACTACTAGGTTGCTGACATTGAGCTTGAGACAGAATCAGTAACCGGAATTGGTGGAAGGTAATTAGTACCCACTTGCGTAAGCAGGCGTTGTTTGCCAAACGTCGAGCATGACTGCCTTTACGACATATAGAGCTCTACTGTAGTAGAGCTCGCAAGTAATACTGTACGTGGGGCCCTGGGTTTGACTTTGTGTTGAATTTTCCCATTGAGAATATCTTGGTAGTCTGGATTTGTTTCCGGTTAATGGGCCAGCCCAACAAAAAAACTTGAACATAACTGGCATAATCTTGAAAACATCTAATGAAACTGGCTACCCCTCCAATGAATGTAGGCGTAATGTTTATAGAGTTGAATAGATAAATACATATCTATTCCACACGAGTGTAAACATAAACAACAACAAGAATGATAACAGCTAAAGGAGGGAAAATTCATCATTTTAGATTTTCCTGATTCAGAAACATACCAGCGCAGCCGTATGAAGCCACCGTTTGGATTTTCCACCCGGTAAAAATGACGAAATTCCATACAAACTTTCATCATCCCTCTTATTTAAACCGATTATGGGGTGATTTTTCAAGAATCGTTTCCTGTTTCTCACCTTAGTATTAATTAAAATCTCATAAAAAAAAACAACTGTGCGTCACATTTTGAAGAGTTATGTATGTGTGCTGAATTAATGTACGGTGTAAATTGCAATGTACAATTGATTTTTGTTAGGGTTAGTCCTCAAGTAAAAGTTGTTTGTATTGAGCACAATGACCCCTTTCGAGGTTTAGGGTAAACGAAAACTAAGGTATTTTATGATCTACTGACCCTGCAGCGGTTTAAGAGCAGCGACCTGTGTATGAGCATTGTCTGTCAGGTAGATACTTACGACACCCAAAATTGTTGCTAAGTATACCTACCATAACCATGCAAAATATGATATTTTGACTTAATTGCCCAAGTTATCAAATATATTGTAATCGACGTTGGGCGATTCGTTTTTTCGTACTAAATATATATATATATATATATATATATTTACGCTATCTACAGAACAGATAAACTACAAGAGATTTTATTTTTATATCAAACTTAAATAATAGAACACGAGGAAACCAGTTTTCTTTAATTACATAAATTACCAAGAGGATATGAATTTCTAAGCTTTTCGAGCTATTCGTCACTGTAATGAGGGACAGGTTGCTACTATGTGGTACTGGTAACGCGGCTACTAAGCTTGTACAAGTACTGCAACGCGGCTGCTCGGATCAGCTACGACGCGCCTACGCTGCGTAATGCAGCTGCTACGAATCAGCTACGACGCGGCTACACTGCGTAACGCAGCTGCTACGTTTCTCTTAAACAGCGAGTGCGCGCAGACACACCAAATGACACAGAGACAGGGTACAACCGCTGAGTCTGAAGTATACCTACTTTTTAAAAGTTATGTACCTAACAAACGGAAGTACCATTTTTGAGATTAATTACACTATACTGGCCTGCAAAAATAAGTATCACACTTTTAAAATTGCAATAACTTGAAACTGAACAGAATTTTTGAACTTTTTAAGTACACAAGAATACTTTCGAAACAAAAAGGACTCGAAAAATAGTTTAATTTTGTCTATAGTTTCAAAGAAAGCTGATAAACATTGCTTTATAACGTTTTTTCACTTTTTATCTCTAACTTCTATAGTTTAGGAAAAATTTAAATTTTAAAAGAGTAGTACTTATTTTTGCAGGTCAGTGTATTTCAATTAATATTTTAATGTGGGACCTCAAGTAGGTAATAGATGACACATATAATATTTTGAATTGAACGTCGTTGATCTAAGAGGATCAACAACAACGACACAATTACAAAACAAAAAATTCGAAAATTTCGAAAATTCGTACAAAATGTATGAGGTATTCTTATACCTAATAAATTTTGTATTAGGATTAGGACTTATTTAATAAGATAGATAGTAATAACGTATGACTCATAATCACGATTGAGGAGCCGCAATCAGCAACAGAAAGATGATCGCAAACTCAGTAGGTAAATTGTCCTTGACAAAAATATTAAACCGATCATATAGAGTAGATACTGAGATGACGAGTAATAGAGAAGTATGGAAGAACAAGACAATCATGCTGCGCCGACCCCAAATGAATTGGGATATAAGGACAAGAGAATGATGATCAAAATTAATAAATGAATTTGGGTGATGATGATAATTTAGGTACTCTATTGTTTTAAAGTTGTTCTGTGCGTTTCACGTCTGAAACTACGAAAAACGAGATTTGAATTAACAGTGACCAGTTCCAAATTCATTATTTAGAATTATTCACCGTTTACAAACATCTTTTTATTTTATATAGGGCACAATAACTAATAATAATATCTAGGCTTGCATGGTGTCGACAATCTGATTATTATGACCTCCGATAGTTCCTACTAAAGCCTAGATTCAATGTCGGATACATATCCGGTTCGTTACGTACTTATATAGCCTTTAATTGCCGGTAGTGGATATTGAAACTTTTGCGTTAGGTATAACTACACTTACCGGCAAAAATAAGAACTGCACTTTTAAAATTTCAATTTTTTCTAAACCTATAGAAGTTAGAGATTTAAAATATAAAACGTTTTAATTTTAATTTTTTTAAATAAGGTTACCGACTATGAAGTTTCTATGTAGAAAATTACGAGACCTTTTTGTACCGAAAGTATTTTGTGTACTTAAAAAGTTATTGCAATTTTAAAAGTGTGATACATATTTTTGCAGGCCAGTGTAGTAAGTAAGTAGGTATGTAACTGTCACTGATTAACCGATATCGGTAACACATGTAACCGATAGTGTTTAGAGGCTAATTAATAATTATGTACGGCATGTACGCACAGAGTCAACGTAACGTATGTAGATACGATTTCAGAATCGAAAATTTAACTATTTTTTCAATTTTCGACAAGAACAATTAGTATCACCCATAGGTCTTACTACTAATATAAATGCGAAAGTTTGAGAGTATCGATGGATGGATGTTTGTTACAGCTTCATGCAAAAACTACGGAAACGATATTGATGAAACTTTATAGTTACATAGTTTATACATCAAAATAACACATACGTAGGCATCGCGTAGGGCCGTGTCGACGGCGCGTTCGTGTTCCACGCGCGCCTCAAAGAGAGTCAGCAATAGGGAAGGGGTCCGCAAGGGCCGAAGCCTGCCGGGGCTGCGGGACTATTCGAAAGAGATACCGTGGCCCCGGAACACAAAGGGCGATGAAGGAACATGGATGGGTTTTAGTCAGTAAAAGTCTGACACTCCCTCCTGCTCCACCCAGAGCGGGAGGAGTCATTTGAAGATTTCCCATCCGAAAAAAAAAAGGCATCGCGGTGGGAAGCTTGTATGAATAATGCGAATGCGGTATCATTAATTAAATCAACAATTCTTGATAATCGTGCCATCCAAGGCATTTTTCGGTAATATTGTTTTAGAGCCTTACGTAACTTAGCCTAACCGAAGTCCAAAAATATCTACTATTACTTTTTTAAATCCCCTTTCTTAGTCTTTGATTATCCGAGCAAAGCTGGGGCATGCCACCAATTTTTTTAATGTTTATTAATTCTGTTTTTTTTTTTAAGTGCCATAAAATCATCTCAACTTTATTAATAAACCATATTAACATTGTATACATACTACAACTAGAACTCTATATAATTAAAAAAAAAATAAAAAAAAATATTACAGACTTTAAATAATTATTTTCAAAGTGTGAAGTAATCTTGGGTTCTGTAGCTATAACAATTTTATTAATAAACGTAGTACTTAACTCTCTATAAAAAATCAATGGTAGGGGCTACTCGGTAAATCGGTACCCACTACCCACCCACTCCATTCTCGCTCGCTGGGACCGAGCACTGAATTGATTCAATTCCTTTTAACCCCGACGCGCGACGCGAGGACTTGACAAAATCCGCTCTGCTGGAAAAGTGTCCCATTTATTGAAATGTTAGAGCGAAGATAAAAACGACAAGGTTATTTTATAGAAGATAATATATTCTTGCTTCCACTTATAAATCGTATATAACGTTTTTAAGTAAAAATATTGTTGTTACTCTGTTGTTTTCTCAGATTTACGGCTAAACTTAATTAAAGCTAAAAATATGGAACTAGCCCATATTTTTCTCATTCAAACAAGAAACGCATAGACTTACTTAATATACAATTATTCAGGCTCTAAACCGGATCATAGAAAAATCGTCTGAATTCACGCCTATATTTGACCTTCGTAGATTATACAAATGCGTTCGATAGCATTAAATAAACATCACGAAATGGTCAGCTCTTTGGAAAATCAGGAACTTGAAACACAATATAATTATTGAAATCTTTAGATAGTGTAGCGTTACGCTGCGTAGGGGTGGCGTAGCAGGCGGATTACGCTCCGGAGGCGCGTCGTAGGCGTCGTGGCAGATGCGATACGTGGCGTAGACGCGCCGTAGTAGATGAGTAGTAGTAGAGTTACGCTGTGTAGGCGCATCGTATTAATTTCGTAGCAGCCGAATTCAGCTGCGTAGGTGAATCGTAGCACATACTATACGTATCACAAGCTTAGCAGCCGCGTTACACAATGTTTCACAATAGCAAACATAAAACTTAACTCTGCAGGACCTTCTTTTGAAATACAAAGAAGAGTTAAACAGGGTGGCCCGGTCTCACCTAAATTGTTTACGACCACATTTGAGGAGATTTTCCAGACACGAACAGCCTCATGGAAGACCTCAAGGTGGAACCAGCAATCAAGATGAATCGGTCTGAAACTGCATGCATGACGACCGGCCCAAGAATAGTTTGCGAGATGACCTAGACGTTCATCAAGAAGGCTGGCTTAAGGTGGCGCAGGGAAAGAGAACCCACTGGGCTTTTGTAGAACAAAAGTCTTTGGCTAAATTCAAACCAAAGGCCCAGTATTTTTAAAAAACTCTTATGGACTGTTGGCTTCGCAAAACTAGCAAAATGTAATGAAACGACTCAAAATCACAGTTTTAGTATATTTTGGTCTTCTAACATCGCTTCACAAGTACCTTGTTACTTACTAATTTAGTAAGAAATTACAATATTGCTTTCGTTGGGATCACCTGTTCGGCGTAGGCAGCTAGAGCTAAGTAGGTTTTGCTAGCAATCACCTATTGCTTCAGACCATAGATTTTATTTCAGTTACAGATAACAGTTCTAAACTTACCCTGCCCCTCGTTTGATCGGGGTTTTATCTCGAGCATTATCTAATTGTAATAATGTATAATCTGGCTGCTAACATACTGACCAAAATTGACAGGACATTGTCTTTACATATATTTTTTATTGCAGACATAAAACTAAAACAAAGTATGATGTAAAATCACGGCATACTTACCTAACTTTTGTAGCTAAGTGTTTAAATACACTCGAGAGCAATGAATCCGGGTCACTTAAAGAATGTTAAAAATCTCGGAAACTAAAAATGATAGGTTAATGCAATAAATTGTATTTAATAGACAATGTAATACTCCTTAAATGAAAGTAAAAAAAATATGAGTCACCATACATTTTATTAACACAAAATTACATAAAGAAAAAAACTGCTGATCTCTCCTTAAAACAAAAATAGGAAACATGAAATTTTTGAACTTTATTACGATTTTCTTGAATTTTAATACTTCGTATTGCCTCCTCGTGCTTCCATTACTGTGTTTACGCGGTTTGGCATGCTGTACACCAAGTTCCTTATACGATTTTGGGGAATATTCTCCCATTCCTCTGTGAGAGCAATTTTGAGCTCACGAAGCGTGATTGGGGGAGGGTTTCGTTGTTTTACGCATCTGCCTAGCTCGTCCCAAGCATGCTCGATCGGGTTGATATCCGGGCTGCGCGCTGGCCACTCCATACGAGTAATGTTCATCTCTTGAAGGTAGTCATTCACAATCCTACCTGTATGAGGTCGGGCATTGTCATGCATAAATATAGCATCCTCACCTAAATTGACCATAAATGGACCAACGTGATCATTGAGGATTTCTTCCACATATCTTACGCTAGTTAAAGAGCCGTTTTCTATGATCACCAGCTCTGTGCGACTTTCAGAAGAAATTCCGGCCCACACAAGTACAGACCCACCACCGTAGGCTACTTTTTCTTCGATGCATGCTTGCTTGAATCTTTCCCCTGGTCTTCGATACACTCTGTGTCTTCCATCGTGCTTGTAGAGCATAAATTTTGATTCGTCGGAGAACATAACTTTTGACCAATCTTCAATACTCCAATTTACGTGGCTCTGGGCATATCTTAGTCTTGAAATACGATGCCCACGCTCCAGTTTAGGGCCGTTTGCAGGTCTAAGGGGTTTTAAGTTAGATTCAGCAAGCCGACGTCTTACTGTCCATGCACTTGGGTTACTTCCTCCGAGGCGTCGAAACTGATTTGTGAGTTCAGTTCCTGTGAGAAAGCGATTTCGAAGCATGGTGTTCACCAAGTATCGGTCTTCTCGTGCTGTGGTACACCTGGTTCTGCCCGTTCCTGGTCTGCGTAGGTTAGAACCAGTTTCATCGTAACGTCGGAGAACTCTTTGTACTGTTGACAGCGACACACCGACAGTCCTGGCTGTATCGCGCTGACTCCGGCCGGTTTCCAGCATTGTAAGTATTCTGGTGCATTCTTCAGGCGTAAGCGACATAATTTCAGCTTGAATAATGAATATAGAGCACTATCAACATGGTTTATGTACCCACATAAATAACAGATTACAAACAAAAGCAAAACCAAATGCTGTAATTTCGTAGTTCCATCTTCGAAAGTGGCCCTTTTTCAAATTTGATTTTTTTATGATATAACTATACAATAACTAAGAAGTTTTAATACCTTCATTTAAGGAGTATTACATTGTCTATTAAATATAATTTATTGCATTAACCTAGCATTTTTAGTTTCCGAGATTTTTAGGATTCTTTAAGTGACCCGGATTCATTGCTCTCGAGTGTAGTAGGTACCTACATAATTTAATTACTCCTCTTTAATAACACAATTATCTAGATATTAGAAAAACGGAATAATTTCACAGAAATGACTATTATCGTAATCTATATAATTATCGTTAGGTACCTACCTAAATAGACACCCGTCTACTTACCAGCTGTCCAGAACCACAATACAACTCAGAACATCGAACGGGTCGAATCCCCATACTTATTAATTTTCATACACGTCAAGCCCGGACTGGCCATACGGGCAAATCGGGCAAATGCCAATGGGCCGGTGTGGCTGATTGGCGGCCTGTTTTCTGCCTCTGGATTGGCACTCCTATTGAGTCCTGGCTGTTGTCTTCCTTATATGACGAAAAGAAAGACATCTGCAAATGTTTCATGCCCTTTTTTCGGAAGGGAAATCATCAATGATCCCTCCCGCTCTGGGGAGTGTCAGACTTTTACTCACTAAAACCCATCCATGTTCTTTCTTAGCCCTTTGTGTTCCAGGGCCGCGGTACCTCTTTCAAACAGTCCCGCAACCCCGGCAGGCATCGGCCCTTGCGAACCTCTTCCTTTTTGCTGACAACTCTTTGAGGTGCGCGTGGAACACGAACGCGCCGGCGACACGGCCTGCCGTCATAAGACGGACGGATGGCAAGCTAGCCCATAGCTCACCGTCAACGGGCCCGCGCCTGCGGTCGCCGCGCCCGGTGCGTCTCCCGCGGCGGCTGGGACGTGAGGTTCTCTCCCTCTCTCGTTCCGCCACCTCCTTCGCTAGCATGACTGCTTCGCAGAAGAAGGTGACGGCTTCCCATTCCCTCTCGCTCCAAACCATGGATTGAACCAGGGACGGACGCGAGAGGTCGCCGCCGCCGATTTGCCACGAGGCCTTAATAGGCAATTTTGGCATGCATACACAAGGTTGCAAAAAATGGAGCATGTGGACATTTGGACCTCAAATAACATATTAATAATATCTGAATGTATTCGAGGCAAGATGAAAAAATTTCGAGCTCGCTTCGCTCGCTCTTGCAATCTACTTTCTCGTTGATCTTTACGTTGTCTATTATAAGTCGAAAAAGTAACTCCAAAGTAACGTCAAAAAATTTTCGAGCTCGCTTCGCTCGCTCTTGCAGGGTACTTACATGCACACTCTTGAATCTTGGCTTTGTTTGCAAATCGACCAAGTAACTCTTGTATAAAGGGTCGAAACAGTATTTCTAACCTGTCCAAGGTAGGGTGCTAAAATTTTCGAGCCTTGGAGCCTTACTTCTTTTTGTTTTAAAATTTGTCTCCCTAAGTCGATTTTTTAGTTCCTAGACTTTTCTAATAACTTCTGCGCCACCACCCCACTCCTGGCTCAAAAGCTTGCAACAACCTTGTTAGACAGCGTCGCTATACTTTTAGTTTCGAGTATCTTCTATAACAAAGTCGCAGCTCAACATTTCAGCATATTATTCTATTTTAGATGGTTTCTTCGGTCGATTCAAAATTTACATTAGATACCTAGTGGTTTTCCTTTCTCTTGATAGTGGACGGCCGACCGTCTCTAAAATGCCCGGGCCGGTTTTGGGTCCCAGTCCGGGCCTGATAAACGTCGTGCAAACTTTATCATTCCACTGGATCTTTGCCGATTTACTGGGTGGGTATCTAATGGGTATAATATGGCATCCACGTCTTTCACGATCTGATAACCTCCGGTGGCCTTCTGCCTGTGACAGTTTAGACCGAAGGCCTGGTATGTACGTTGTGTATGTAGTAATTATGCTAAGCTGACCTGACCTATCTCTTTGTACCATTCCCACACCTTGATTGAAGGACCCACGATTTATCATGACAGTTATAGAAAATCATAATCGTATCTTATAAATAAATCCATATACCTACACAGGTACGTGTTAGACAATAGCGCTCTTCCAAAAATCGCTATTGAACTATATAACTCACAACAGCATTTACAAGTTACCATCAGGGCCGGATTTAAAAGTGTGGCCATGGGGCAATCAAAAAGTGGATGCGGGTTTTTTATTTTAAACAAACGAAATAAATATGTACCCATACTCGTGTAACATAGCTGGACTTAACCGTACAACCTCTTATGTGGTGTCTCAGACCATGAACCTGGTCAACAAAGAATGTATTTTTTCTTATGAATAGAAAAAAAACAAGTTTTGGAGGCCCGGGGCCAGTGCCCCTGTTAATAAAAATAAATAAATAAAAAAAGCCTTTATTCGCTGACCAAAATACAGTACATTTTAACTCTAGTTGACAAAGAAATAAAAATAAATAAAAAGATTTAATTCTATTAAGTAAGTTATATTATAATCTTCAGCAACCAGTTTGTTGGCCAGGTTGTCCTTCGACATAGGCCTCCCCTAGTTTCTTCCACTCATCTCTGTCGCGAGCCAATCTTCTCCATCCTTTTGGTAAGTCATCTTCCCATCTCTTAATTTGGCGTCCTTTTTGTCTCTTTCCATCTCTAGGATACCATTCCATTACGTCTCTCGTCCATTTTTCTCTGTCCGTTCTTATAATGTGACCTGTCCAGTTCCATTTAAGTTTTTTTACTTTTAGTAAGACATCGCTTACTTTTATTCTTTTTCTTATTTTTAAGGTCGTCCACCTATGACGTAGCCTTATATTTAGCATGCTTCGCTCCATATTGCGTTGGCAAACTACAAGTTTTTGGCTGGTTTTGCTCGTAGCTGGCCAAGTTTGACACCCATACGTGAGGCATGGGAGGATACACGTGTTATAAAGTTTGCTTTTCACTGACATTGGTATTGTTTCGCTTTTGACAATTTCTTTTAGCGACCAGTACCGTTTCCAGGTGTTGCTTATTCTCCTATCAATTTCTTTGGAATGCTGATCTTTAATTGATATTACCTGTCCCAAATATATATATTCATCTACATATTCGATAGCCTCCTGCCCTGTGTCTATCTCTATTTTTGCCTTTATTGCATTCGTCATCAATTTAGTCTTCGCTGGATTCATAGATAAACCTGCTTTCTTGCTTTCTTTGTCTAATTGCTGTAACATGGTTTGTAGTATGTCTGGTCTCTCTGCGAATATCACTATATCGTCTGCAAATCTTAGGTGATTCAGGTTTGTTCCATTTATGTTTATTCCACAATCTGCCCAGTCTATATTTCTGAATATATTTTCTAACACTGCCGTGAAAAGTTTTGGGGACAGTGGATCACCTTGCCTGACGCCCCTGTTGCCCTACCCTAAATCCGGCGCTGGTTACCATAGCTCCCGAGACAGATAGATAGAATCATAGAATATATTTAACGAGCTTTACTAAAACAATTTCCTAGTCATGAGAAATCGGGTACCATAACGGAAATGAATTATTGCCTTAGCGTCTGACCCTACGGCTACAAAGCTCTGTTCCATCAAAAGCTTTAGATGTGTAATTACCCGCGATGACGCAAGCTCTCCCGGCTCTCGACTTCACAAGAGGTCGGGCGGTCCCAGGAGGTGGGAGGGTGGAAAAGAGGGTGTTCGGTCGCACCGTATCCATGGTTACCGAGCAGGGAGGCTGACTATTGCAACAAGTGGGACTTATCACGACATTTATTCTCATTTTCAGCTTTTCCGTTAAGGGACTACTTGTTCTGAAAGTTTTACCTACTTTAAAAGTAGAGCAACTCTAGTATATGTATATTATAATAGCTGACCCGGCAGACTTCGTACTGCCAAATATAGCCTGTCAAAATGATTTGTAATATGTCATTTTTTTGTTCCTACATATTTTATAGTCGGGGCAAAAAACACACACACACACACACTGTTTTGATAGATATGATTGAATTTGAACTTTGTACAGAAATTGACTCTTTGACGTTAGGAACATACCTACATTGTTTAAACAACAGTGACTGCTTGTAATTCAATATGAACTTTATACAATAGAGCTAAAGCTCGTTTTAGTTAGAAAACTTTTTTATGGGAAAAAGAAAAGGGCTGTTTTTAGGGTTTTTCCGGCAATTATTCGATTTTTTCTCGCCGTAAAAACCATCTTTGAACTTCAACGAACATTATTAAAAAGAATTGGCCAAATTGGTCCAGGCGTTGTTGAGTTATGCGCTTACCAACACATTTTGCGATTAATTTTTATATTATAGATTACTCGGTAAATCTACGTAGGTACCTACTTTTACCAATGGATTATGTAAAGATAATCTTGAAAGGGTTTACCTCTAGTGTAGTAGGTAGGTGGTGGTGGTGGTAGGTGTATCTTCTCACTATCGAAACACTACAAAGAAAGGAAATGCCCGGGTAAGGGATAATGCAATGCATGCGTAGGGGTTACGATTATAGTAGGCACTTCCTGTTCGAGAAGGTATGGTTCAAACATTCTCCTAATTAAGTAACACCGGGAGGTAGGTACCTATACCTAGTCTAATAGATTTCTGCCTATCATAAGAAACCTAGAAACCAGTACCTTTGTGCTCTTCTATGCTAATATATTGTCCTGTAAAATATTTTGTGTGTACATAAATAAATAAATAAATAATAAATAAAAAAAGGAACAATAAATTACATTTAATAAAATAGTTTTTATTAAGGCTACCGTCACGCCTAGGAAAACAGAATTAGGGTTTCAATAAAATTAGGTACACAGAGCTCCAACCGCAAACTAGCCCAAGTGGTTTCGGCCACGATTTAGATATCCTCCCCCGGAAGTGTAAAGGGCGACTGAGAGATTAAGTCAAAAGGGCTATAATTTTTGCGAGCGAAACGCCGTTAACAAATACCCACGAATATCAAACGACGTTTTTCAATACACTTTCGAAGAAATAAAATAAATAGAACGAGAAGTATTTTTGTCATGAATTAATATGAAACTATGTTTTTTTTTCTTTTTTTCCGCACTTTGCTTTCGCCAGGTTGAAGGAGAAGCAAAGGTATGAAGCCGCTAGGCAGCCTAATATATATATATTTTTTTGGTATTTTTGAATTTATTTTATTTTTTATTTATCTTTAATTCAGGTAGAACCCATAAATTTGTTAGTATTCCTTAACCTATGTTAGTATAATAGACTAAAACACACTATTACTACTAATACTTAATTACGCCACCTCACGGAGACACCAGGCAACAGTACAGGCACTGCACTGCGCACAGGTGCCCCATAAGGTGGCCTTCAGTCTTACTAGCAACAACGCTCAGAAGACTGTTGTCGCCGCCCCGCATCCGACGCAGTAATAAAGCGGATCTTTTACGAATGATCGCAAAGAAGTCGTCTGTACGCGCTGCTGCGAACATCCCTGACGCGCTACAGAAACGAGGCAGCGACAGCAGTATTCGGAAAGCATTGTTGTATTGCACACGCAGGGCATTAAACGTTTTCTGCGTGTATCTGGTCCACAGACTGCAAGTATAAAAGGTCTGGCAATAAGCCCTAAACAGATTAATCTTTACATTACTGTCGCACTTTGCAAATCTGCGGGCCAGCATGTTGCATCTTACGGCCAATGCCCTCCGCTCCCTCTCAATATCACAGTTATCAGTGCCATCCTCTGTAACCCAGTGACCAAGGTACTTAAACTGTTTGACTCTGTTTAGACTAGCACCACATAGCGAGACTGGTGGTACCACCTCATAGGTCTTGTTTTGTGCCATAAAAACTAACAGCTCGCTTTTCTTGGCATTATACCTTAGTCCATGGGCCGCAGCATAGCACTCACATATATTTAACAGCTTCCTAAGAGATCGACGGATTCAGCAGCACCATATCGTCAGCGTAACTGATGTTGTTGAAGCACACCATCAATCGTGCATCCGATGCCAGTGCTGCTGAGTTCCTCGAGCAGCTTATTCACATAGATGTTAAATAACTTAGAGGAGGTCAGACCCCCTTGCCTCACTCCACACTCTAACCTGTACACATCTGAGTATGAGCCTGCCCACCGCACAGCGTTTTGTTGGTTATCGTACCAGAACTTTAGGACATTAATTATTTCTGGCGGCAGGTTAGCTTCATTTGACAACTTTTCCCACAAGATGTCATATGAGACAAGGTCGAAAGCACTGGATAAATCCAGGAAGCATGCATACACAGGTGTCCTCCTCCTAGTGTAATATTGCACTGTACTCTTTAGGGTCATGATTGCAGTCTCAGTTGATAACCCATCCCTAAAACCAAACTGTCTGTCGTTAATTTTTAATTGTTTACCTAGAAAACGGTCAAGTAAACAATCAAAAATTTCGCTGTAACCGTTGCCAAGGATATCGGTCTGTAATTATTAACATCAGACATATCACCGGTCTGATTCTTAGGAACGGGCACCACAACTGTTTTCACTAGATCAGCCGGCAGATAAAAATGACTGACACATAGGTTGAAAAGTAAGGCAAGAACCCTAGGGAGATGGACACCTGCGTTCTGCAGATGCTCAATACTCAAACTATCGTGACCAGGCGACTTACCCCTAGACATGTTTTTGATGACAGAAGACACGTCACGAGCAGTGAAACGTACACTTAGGTCATTACAACTTATATTTGATGTTTGGTCTGCTGGATCAATTTTGAAACGCTGTCGGAATAAGTTAGCAATATCGACCGACTCACTTTTGCCCCCAACACTCGAAGGGAGACTCGCCTCAGGATTCAACTTCTTTATTACTCTCCAAAAGCTTCCAAAATTCCTCGCCGAGTGGTGAGCAGCAATAATATCCATTTTAATTTGCTGCTGGTTATTTTGACACCACTTTAGCTTTGATTTGAAAGCTTTTCGAGAGTCACGCATTTGGCTATAAATGGGTCCCACACCGGGTTTACCATATTGCATCCAAAGCTCAAACCTTAGTCGAGCCTCCGCGTGAGCCTCTTTCACATGTTTGTTCCAACCCGTGACGTACCTCCGCCTCAATTCAGTCCGACACAAACAATTACAACACAACACAATTACAATTTAGAACACAAATAAATGTTAATAATTATGTTTATTTTACATAATCATGTTTATCTATGATACGTATTCTAAACACAATTTTAATATTCAAAAAATATTAGGTATAACATTCACCTCCGCCTATAAGCATTGTACCGATCCAAACTACGTTTATGTATCTGTGGATTTTTTTATTTCCGCACACGTGCGAACAAATGAAAAAATCGCACACGTGTGAAATACATTGCATGTTGAACCTAATCGTAGTGCGATATAAGAACCCGTTTTCGAGGAAGTGTATATCATGATTTGTCAAATGACCAATTTGTTCGAGACACCATTATTTAACTATTGTGTCTACTTCGTGGACAGATCATGAGATATTGAAAAACAGATTTTTGATTGATAACTATTTTTTTATTTTTTCCTAGAGGGTGACCGGCAGTCCCAGGGTGGTGTTGGGTTTATCGTCCACAAGTCCCTTGTGAACAACGTGGCGAAGAACGAGAGTCTGTCGACCAGGGTGGCGTACCTTATACTCAGAATATCCTCAAGATATTCGCTGAATATCTTTAAAGCCATACATGGTTTCAAAACTCACTTCACCGTTTTCATGGGGGACTTCAACGCGAAACTGGGCAAACGAAACGGGAATGAGCTGCAGGTGGGGCAATTTGGAGTTGGACGTCGGAATGGTGATTCCGACGTCCAACTCACCAACTGGCTAGTTTTATTGAGAAGGAGAGCCTCTATATTATGATGAACTCCTTCTTCAGAAAGCATGAGCACAGGAAGTGAACCTGGCAGAGCCCCGATGGTGCAACTAAAAATGAGATTGACTTCATTATGTCAACCAAGAAGCAAGTGTTCAATGATGTCTCAGTGATCAATTCGGTGAAAACCAGGAGCGATCACCGCATTTAAGAGGCACATTGAATATTAATATTAAGCTTGAATGGTCTCGACTGATGAAGTCTACGCTCCGTCAAGCACAGATCCAGATCCAAAACCCCGAGAGCTACTTGAACTCCAGAACCGTTTCGAGTGCCTAGGAAGCTCAGCGGACGAATACAACGATGCATGGGTTCGTGGAAACTGTCCATCCGACGGGGTCTAAGTTCTTCAAGGCACGTCGTACAGATCAGAACAAGAGACTCTCCGATCTCACTCTCAAGCTCATGAAGGAGCGGCGTGAGATGATCCTACAGTCTTCAGACGAGGCGTGGAAATACCGGCAGCTCAATAGAACGGATCTCTAAATCCTTGAAGAGCGACCTCGGCCGCTTTAATACCGAGCGTATTAAATACGCTATTGAGAGGAATAAAGGCTCCAAGGTATTAACAAAAGATCTGGCTATTGGGCAGAGCCAGCTCACGAAACTAAAGACAGATGATGGCAGGATCTTATCCGCCAAACCAGAGCTTCTGAGGGAGATCGAGAGCTTTTATGGACAGTTGTACACTTCAACCAGTAAACCCGTTGTCGACCTAGCAAACGACCCAAGAGCTAGACTGACCCGACACTATACCGAAGACATCCCGGACGTCAGCCTGTACGACTTTAGGATGGCTCTAAAACAACAAGGTACCGGGTGATGACGGTATTACGGCCGAACTCTTGAAGGCGGGTGGAAAATCGGTACATATAAGACCTTCAGAAGTTGTTTAATTCCGTCACACTCGAGGGGAAAACGATACAGGCATGGTGAAGGGGTGTGGTGGTACTCTTCTTCAAGAAGGGCGACAATGCCCGGTTGAAGAATTATAGGCCCATCTCACTTCTAAGCCATGTCTACAACTTGTTTTCAAGAGTCATCGCGAATCGTCTCGTGCGCATGTTTGACTATTTTCAGCCTCCCGAACAAGCCGGTTTCCGAAAAGGCTTTAGCACCGTGGACCACATACATACGCTGCGGCAGTTTATACAGAAGATCGAAGAGTATAACCTGCCCCTCTGTTTAGCGTTTGTGGACTACGAGAAAGCCTTCGATTCGATCGAGACCTGGGCTGTAGTGCAGTCTCTAGTGCCAAATCGACTATCGGTACATCAAGGTGTTGAAGTGTTTGTACAACAACGCCACCATGTCAGTCCGACTTCAGGACCAAGCTTCGGAACCTATCCTTCTGCAGCGAGGTGTGAGACGATATAGTGGTCATGCCTGAGACTATGGAGGACCTCAGTACAATGCTCGATGACCTCAGTAGAGCTTCCGGAAGAGAGGGTCTTAAAATGAACATGGGCAAAACCAACGTCATGTTGAATGCCCATGTCACACCTACTCCTATCAAAATCGGAGACTCTACACTCGAAGTTGTAGACGATTATGTGTACCTGGGACAAACAGTCTAGTTAGGTAGGTCTACCTTCGAGAAAGAGGTCAATCGTCGAATCCGACTCGGCTGGGCAGCGTTCGGGAAGTTGCGTAGTATCTTCTCGTCCAACTTACCGCAGTGTCTCAAGACGAAAGTCTATGACCAGTGTGTGTAGCCAGTTATCACATACGGAACCGAAACGTGGTCGCTCACAATGGGCCTCATCAGAAGGCTTAAAGTCACTCAAAGGGCAATGGAGAGGGTTATGCTCGTAGTTTCCTTCCGTGATCGAATCAGAAATGAAGACATCCGCAAGAGAACCAAGGTTACCGACGTAGCCCGAAGAATTGCCAAACTTATGTGGCAGTGGGCAGGGCACATTGCTCGCAGAACGGATGGCCGATGGGGCCGAAAAGTTCTGGAGTGGCGACCTCGAACCGGAAGACGTTGCGTTGGAATGCCTCCCACCAGGTGGACCGTGGGTATCCGCTGGATGCGCGTCGCACGGGTCCGGTCAATGTGGCGACACTTGGGGGAGGCCTATGTCCAGCAGTGGACGTCTTTCGGCTGAAATGATGATGATGATTGTAACATATATTATTATGGTTTTTCAGTTATAATCATTAAAATCACTCACACACACACACACACACAGTACAACCCTCTAAGTTCATTTAATCCCATTGAATTTGACGTTCCCATGAAATAGTAGAGGGTTGTATTGATGATTTTAATGACGAATGAATTCTGTAACTACATACGCGTTACGGTCGACGAATCATATTTTGTTAAACACACATCTTGCCACTGACCTGCAAATTGTAAAAAATCGTAGGAAAAATTTAAATTTCGCGGGCTACCCTGCACAAAATTGGACCTCATACCGATATTCTGTCGCGCGTGAATAGGCAGTCTCACTGTAAACTTCATAACGGTTACCTCGCACGTAAATGATGGGTTATTTTTAGTTTTTATTATCTGCCAAGACAACGATGTGTGAACAACAAGCTGGCTTGCGATTTAAAGGTGCGTCCAGACCTGGTGAATGCGCCGCTCGCGAGCTGCTTGCGAACTGCACGCGTGTTGCTCGCGTGCGGTTACAGCCTACATTTGTTGCGCCGCTCTAGTGCAACACTAGCAAGGCTCGAGTGGGGCACGCGCGCAGCTCGTGCGCACATACGCGTGAACTATGAGCCTGTTGTGAATTTGCTTTGGCAAGGGAGGTGCATCGCGGGCGGCACGCGCGCACCTCCTGTGCCACTCGAGTACAGTGCGTAGCTAGCGCGCGAGCGTCGCAGGGGCTGCGTACGAACATGAAATGCTCGCTCGCAGTTCGCCAGGTCTGGACGCACCTTAACACTTGCATCGTATCAAGATGGTAAAGTTATCGGACCGCGCTCCATTTGAGCCCAATAAGTATAATATATACTTCGGGTTCTACACTGCGGAGATAAATAATAAGATATAATGATATAAAATTATTTTATTTTTTATAAGTTATCATCCTTCTATGTGTTCATACATAATACAAAGGCAGTTTTAGTAATCTTTAAGCAATCTCTATCAGGATATCAACATTCATATTTATATTATCCACCGGTAAAACTCTTATTGTATCAAAATGATTAATTTTGATTTCCTATACATCTATGTAGTTACTAAGTAATATCCACTTATTCTTATGGATGAAAATGATTTATAAATATTCACACAAAACAAATTGATAAATATCAAGTGGCATAATTGCACAATACGATGGTGATCGAAACACTAACATACATCACTAATTCCTCTTACAAATACATATCAAACAGTACCAATTGGATAAATAGTCAGCCACACACGAACGAAAGGGCCATGATTTACAGTTACAAATATTCAACAAATTATGGAGACATTTAGTTTTTGTAGAATTTCTTGCCATCCCTCGCCATGTCCACAAGAGTTTGAGCAGGCTTGAAGGGCGCTCCATACAGACCATGGAACTCTTCCATTTTCTTGACCAGTTTATCAGCACCGAATTGATCTACCCATCTGAAAGGCGACAAGACACGTTGTTATTATCTACATAATTTTATATAAAACGTATGGCCTATTATGACAGTTAACGTGCACATCTTGCTACATTGTTCTCACATAATATACCATCTCAACATGAATGATGTAACCAAGATTTTGTAACAATATTCTGATTTAAAAGAGTGTCCAAGGAGTTTCTTGCCCGTTCTTCTCCATAGAGATCTACGCTAGGGAATGGGCAACTACAGTACTTTCACAGTTTTTATGTCTTGTGACTGGAACTGTAGCTACATTTAATTTTCATCTTTGTTTCGACAATTCAAAAGTGCCTGTAACTGGCCTACTTGAAATAAATGCTTTTGATTTTGATTGACAGTAGTTACCTGAAAGGTCCACCAGTGAACGGCGGGAAACCAAGTCCGAAGACAGCACCAACATCGCCTTCGAGAGGGCTGTGCAGAATTTTCTCTTCCAATGAGAGCACCGCCTCATTTACAAATCTGTAATAACAAATACCTTATTATGATACTGGCATTCTTAATAGTTAATTAGAAATTGATTATGAAGTGCAACCTAATTTAGAAATAGTTCGGCACTGTGGTATATGGACTCTGTCGGTCTCTATCACTAATAGTGCCAGCCCCTTTCTAAACCTACATATGTACGTCTGGGTACTATAAAAATATTAATTTATTAGGTTCAAGTACCTGGACACCATTCGCAGTTGTTGGTCCTCGGCAGTGTTGGCTCCGCGGGGCTCCAGTGGGTACCTCTCCTTCAGGATGTTGACGGCTTCCTGGTTCACCTCCTTGCTCTTTGAGCCCTTCTCATAAATGTAGAAACCTTTGCCGGATTTCCTGCCAAGGAAGCCAGCCTTGACGAAGTCGGGCATGACTTCCAAATTACCTCCGCTGAAGCGGTCACCAAAGGCCTAAAAGTATTTAGAATAAGCATTTAGATGGTTTAGTTTCTATAAACATAATTATTTGTATGATTATTAGAAATGATTTGAGCAGAACCTTAGCTAAATCGACGGCAATATGTGAGCCGACATCGATGCCGACTTCGTCAGCCAACGTAACAGCACCGACTGGGAAACCGAAGTTCTTGGTCAGGCTGTCCAGAGTCTTGGGGTCCACACCTTCTTGCAACAATCTAAAAAGAAAGAGAGAAGACATATTAAATAACTCCAGCCAAAAAAAAATTGCTAGCCTAAATATTGAATAGAAGAAATCCTAAAAATATTCGTATTGTCATCTTCCAACCCTTGTTCCATATTACTTGGGGTCGGCGAAACACGTTGGTTTCTTCGTTTTTCCCTGACGGACGGCCTATCATTTTCTTTCATTCCTAACAGAATCCATCTATCTTTTTTTGGCCTTCCTCTCCCTCTCCATCCATCAACATTCATAATTGTAGTACTTACTAATTCCATTGTAGATTTATTCTTATTAGGTATCCAGTTGTTTTCGATACAAGAGAAGTACGTTGTTGATAAATGAATATACCTGACGGCTTCACTGAGCATGGTGGAGAGAATGCGCGTGGTGTAGAAGCCGGGCCCGTCGCCCACCGTGATGACGACCTTGCCCTGACGCAGTCCCACGCCCACGGCCGCCGCCGCCGTGTCGTCGCTGGTGCCGGGGTGACGGATGATTTCCAGCAGCTGCATCTTGTCCACGGGAGAGAAGTAGTGCATACCTGTCCATAGGAAATACTCATGTTAGCCTAGCCTTTTTCCGTATGTTGGGGTTACCAGTCTTTTACATGGAGTGACTGCCTATCTGACATCCACAATCACAAAGCTACTGAGTAATACGAATGGACTGGTTGTCTAGACTGTCAGGCCACTGACTACCTGTAACATCTGTCAAAGATCTACAAATACAGCCGAGTCAACGGCTTTCTGAGACACGGAGGAGTAGATATGAAAGTAGTCATCCATCGTCGGCAGGTGTACCTTCGATCAAACCGTGTGGCGGTTTTACTTATAGTTTAACTTTGTAAATTGAGTTCAGCCTTTCAGAGCCTGACTCACCAGCGAGTTTTACTGCGGTCTTATTGGGCTATCTAGTACCAAGTAAAGCACGATTTTAGATCATCGCAGGATCGCGGTGTGGCGAATAAAATCGCAGTAGTATTTATGTAAGCCTTTCGCTCGTTCGTCGGTCAGATGCTTTTGATCATTCTAATACCTTTTAGGGTAAATAAATATTTTAATTTATTAGTATTTTAACATATAGAACAATTTTTTTAATAACAATAATATAACAATATTGCCACTTACCGATAACCTTGTCGGGACGGCTGCTTCCGGCCGCGATCTTGGTGATGGGGATAGCACTGGTGTTTGTAGCGAGGATCGCGTGTTTAGGGATCACAGCTTCCAGTTCCTTGATGACCTTGTGCTTGATGCTCAAGTCCTCAAACACAGCCTCAATGACACAGTCGCAATTCTTCATTTTAGCGTAATCCAGAGTAGGCAAAAGGTTTGAAATGATCTGGTCTCTCTGCAAGCTGCGAACAAAAGAAAATTACGGATCACTTAGGCTGTGCATCCTGTAACTTGACAACATTGCAAATAGCTGTCAAATATTATGCTATTTTGATTACTAATTTAATATTACTGTATTTTAAACTATCTTATATCGATATATATTGCACTACAGTTTAGGTTATGAATTGCAATGAAACCACTTATTTAGGTGTTGTAGTTTTAGGGGTGAAAAGGGCGTTTGGAAAGTGTTCAGTTACTTTTTTACATCCTTAAACTAAATATTTAGTAATTCATTTTTTAGTGCAACTCAGAACAATGTTTCAGCATTTCGTTCAGTAACACTACCGAATATACACTGTTTTAAGCTTTCACAGTTCATAACTATACTTAAAATGTCACTTACGGGATATCTTCCGTGATTATTTATTGTTTTTGAGCTCCCGATATTTCGACGCTGTTGCAAGCGCCATGAAACCCCGACCCATGACCCGCGATCATGGCGCTTGCAACAGCGTCGAAATATCGGGAGCTCAAAAACAATAAATAATCGCGGAACATATCCCGTAATCCCGTTGTATTATGAAAACATAGTGATTTTTGACCGTTTATTTTAAAATAAGATATTTTTGGAAAAAACAATATTTACTATTCAATCGCTAATATTAATACTTGTCCAACTGTTAATTAAGTCACTAATTAATTACCCAGACATCCTCTTCCTCTTGACAGCAGTAGCCAGTCCATTCTGAATCTGGCCTACACCTCTGAAGAGACCAGGGTTGGTGGCGTCCTTCATGACTACTTGGTAACCTTTGTTGATGGACACTTGCACAATACCAGCTCCCATCAGACCAGCACCAAGCACTCCAATCTAAGGGAATAATTTTATGCTCATTATTACTTTTACATTTAAAAAAATGTGTTTGAATGCTACATTGTTTTTAAAAGTATTTGTAATATTTCGTACCTATCGTATTCCTTGATGGAGTATTGAAAAAGAAAGCAAAATGATAAAAGTAAAGCTAAATGTAAATACATACAATGATTTAAATTATATTATTAAAAAATTTGAAGACACTCACCGTTTTGATATCAACTTTGGACTTGCCAAACCTGTTTTTCTTGCACTCAGTTTGTCCTCTGAACAGTCCAATAAGACCTCTGCTCTGCGGCGTGACCGCGAGCTCACCGAAACCTTGCGCTTCTGCTTCATAGCCAGCAGTGGGGCCTTTGTCCACACCAGTTCTTACTACTTCAAGGATCTGAAATTGGATGGTATTTTTGTGTGTTACATGTATATGTATACCTGATAAATACTGCAATTTACTCGACTCCTACACTCAATCATAATTATAAAAAGCTGGGATTCCAGCTAGATATTTTCAGTTACTGGCTTATTCAAATAATTTAGAACTTACTTTCAATGGTGCTGGGTAGAGACCACGTGAGGCTTTCATGACCTGCTCTCTGGCTTTTTTGAAGATCATGTTCTTTACCGCATCCATTTGCATTATACTGGCAGTGATTTTCTGTATTAATCCCTTTTTCTCTCTGTTTACTTTTATCTTACCAGTCGAGATGTCTCTTGCAATTTGAATTGCTACAGTTTCTAAGTATCTCATTGTGCTTTCTCCTGGTAAACACAAGCCTATGGAAAAGAAAAGAAATAGTTCAATTTTTTTTTAAATCATTATTGAAATTCAATCAAAAATCAAACCTCGCTAAATTCTATATTCCTACTAGAGTTATTTCTATAAATTGGTCTTTTAAACATCAAAATGAAATTATATTCAGAAACTAAATGAAGATGAAACTCTGAGAAGAAACATTGAAAAATCACAGAGGTCACATGGCCTCATAGTCCAGACATAACCCACTACAGAGTAGTGTCTAAGATGGGTTACTATGTGTAGAAGCAGAAGACATGTGAGTAGGTTGGAAAAAATACTCTATCTACCAGACAATCAATTTATATTAAGGTGATTGCTCCAGGGTAGTCCACGAAATTCAAATTTTCTTACGTTTTTTTCAATTTGCAGGCCAGTGTCAGGTTGTATGTTGTTGTGATTATAATTCTGTAACTACATACGTCTTACAGCCGCGAATCATATTTTGCAAAAAAACCTGCAATTTGCAAAAAACATAGAAAAATTACATTTCGCGGGATACCGTGAAGCTCCCACCTTAATATGGACTATGTGGGTCATAGTCCTCACATTAATAGCATTTAAAATAATAATAATAAAATCCAAGTTTAATTTACCTGGTCCAAGGGGGGAAACTAACAAATCAACGATTCCCAACTTCTTGGCTTTATCGGCTTTTACTGTTTTGCCAGTGAGAGCTAGGTCCAAAGTCGTAGGTATGGATGTAAGTACTGGCATTCTGAAAAAAAAACATCATTCATTTCATTGAAGCATTCAGTTTTTGCATGAACATAGCATAGAAGTATAAACCCTTCCTATTTGTGAGCATACAATGAAATCATTCATTTGATCTGATCTAATTTAAAATAACTGCTTGTGAACTGATTGTCAAGTACATTTTATGTTTAGATGTATATATACTCAATAATCGATACAAGCACATATAGTACTTAGTTACATAAATGATTTGATGTGTGTTTGGCAACCTTGCTCAGAATGTTATTTCATTGCCAAGTATTGTATAATTTGATCTTCATCTAGGTCATGGTTGTTTCCTTACTATCATTTCTAATACTATCATTTCTAGCTACAGAAATTAATCAATTGACTTTAGGGCTAGACTCCATCGGAGAAGTGCGGGAACCGACAAATCAGACAGGTTGTGTCTCATTTCGTGGCTCGTCTCCACTCTGCTCATCTCTTCTTTGGTGGAGTCCAGGCCATGGCCATAGGCTGGGGTCAAAATGCGGGAGCGTTTTTCTGATTAGATTTGTCTTCACCCATATATTGAAAATAGAAAAGGAAAGACTGCACTTAATAATGCCATAACTGCCTGTCAAAAGATAATTATAAAGGAGTGTTATTTCTTGAATATAATTATCAATTTTATTTTACCTTTGAGTGCCGCCTCCACCAGGCAACAGTCCTAACATAACCTCAGGAAGACCAAATCCAGTCTTAGTATCCTTAACAGCAATACGATAATGACAGGCGAGGGCTGTCTCCAAGCCACCACCGAGGCAGCTGCCTTGGATAGCAGCAACAATGGGTTTACGTGACCTTTCAATTCTATGGAAAATTCCATGACCTGTAGAACAACAGCAAGATGTTAAGATTCAATAAAAAGGTATATGTTATAAGTATTTCATAGCCTAGTTATCACTTTTTGATTATTTTATAATAATTATAGAGTAGAGACTAACCAAAGTTTTAGTTTCATTTACAGTATCAGGAAGTTTTGGTTTTTTGATTTTTGAACAAAACTATACCTAAAGAATTTCATGGTGGGCTTTAGAGCATGAATCAGACTGCACAGAAGCTTACTTTCATGACAAACAGAAGGACAAAGCTTCCATTGCTCAGTAAGTAAGCTTTTAATTTCTACATGAACACTACAAGTATGTTAAAAGGGTGGTATATTCATATAAATTGATTATTCATATCCCTTAATGAATATGAACATTATTTGCATCAGTATAAATTTCATATTAATTTGTATTTTCATACTGCTAACTAGGCACGCACTTAGTCAAATTCAAAGAGCTATCTATGTATATAACCCTAAAACATAGCCAGGAATAAAGTGCAGTCATCTCTCTCTCTGCCTTCTTCAGGAAATTTTATGGCATACTAAAAATTGCACTTGGAATGACCAAGAATTTGTGAAACTATTTGGTGCTTTACAAACCAACAGCTCATAGTAGGAAATCATTTGACAGTTTAATCACAATACTTTATTAGTACTAACCTCTCTTAGACAAGTCAACAAATTCTTCTTTGGTATTGCAGGCTTCCAGCATAGTAATGTCAGCTCCAGCGATGAAGCATCCTGGCTTGCCTGATATTAATACTGCTGCTTGGATCGAGGGGTTGGATTCAATCTCGTTCAGTACTTGATTTACCTCCTCCATTACAGCAGTGTTAAGTGAATTCACCTAAAACATACAATTATTTCTAGTCAACTTGGTTTTGATTCTCCTATAATTTATTCCATCTTATTGAAACCGATACAGCATAGCACGATCATGTCCTTGTAAATGGTAACCCTGTGGTGTGAAAAGGGTTTAAAGTTATTTAGTCAGTCCCCTAACAGAAAAAGATATGAAAAACAACCTTTTTAGACTTAGTCACAATCCTACCCTTTTTATCTACACAGCAAAATGCGTTTAACATAAAAATAAACAACAATCCACCTAATTAAGATTAACTTTTATTTGAGCAGACATTGATTAAGTTTAACAGGTAAGTTTGATTTTTCTAACAGTTGTGTACTATCAAAATAAAAACAAAGTCTCATGCTTGGTAAAGTATGTTTGTGTGTCAGTATTTTAAACTTAGAGTTATTTAAATAATCGCTTACCTTTGTATTAGGGGAATCAAGAGTAACCACATAAATGCCATTGACATTTTTACATTTGGTATGAACTTGACTACCTGCAGCAGCATAGGTTCTGCTCTGTGAACCTAAAACAGTGATGATGACAACCTTAATAAGACCATTACACTTCTATAAGAGTACAGAAAAACAAAGGTTTTCCAAAAAGTAATTGTTAAAGTTTGCCGACGGATGAAATTGCCGAGAAAGTCACTTGTTCTTACCAGTTAAATATTTCAGATCTTTGCGGGACCTTAAGATCTTAAGTGCATTAAATATCTTACTGTTCGACATGTTTGAAAAGTTCTAAATATTAACAATAACTATTTCAATGATGAAAATAATTTAGACTAATTAAATAATTTTGGACCCAGACTTTGAACCTAAACTTTCGTCGTGATGTAGGAAGTTAAAGGGGGTGAAGGAGGGAAGAAGGAGCGGGTGAAGACGTCAAATGAAGACCATAGACTTTTTTTTTCCTTCGCCCGTTTCGGGAAGGCCAAAGTCTTGGACCATACCGTCTTTTCTTTAGTGCTGCTTTTCTTGACCATAGACTTGGAATTAGGCGTGTGTAACTCTTTACGGAACTGACTCACTGATCCGGATCATTGAAGCAAGGAACTTATACACTAACTGGAATGAGTACGAACAAAATGCTAAAAAAATAAAAATAAAAACTATCTCAAAAGCTTAGAGTTTCAATTTGTACAATGGATTCAATAGTTAAAAACGTTCCGAGCGAGAAACCGAAATTGGTGGATGGTGTCTCTGTCTTGCCTTGTCACCGATGTAAACAATGTGGCCGATACACTTTCGCGTTATTCGCGGAAGTCATATAAGTGCTTTTTATTGTAAATATGTGAAATAATCCGCATTAAATATGGTAAAATTGTGTTGTATGAAGGGATGCTTGATGTGGAATTTAATTTTTCAGGTAAGTTTTTTAACTTAGGTTGTTGATTGATGAAAAAAAAAAAAAAAAAGGTTGTTGATTACGACTAGGGTTACCAATGTTGTAGATTGACAAACGGGAAATATCCAAATATATAAGTAAGTTCGAAGTTTCGAACATCGTTGTGGTACATAGTAATCAAAAGTATATCTTCATTTTATAAATTAGAAACATTGGATATCGCACATGGTGTCGGTAGTACCTAGTTTGCTTTTTAAATACAAATATTGAAAAGAAAAGAAAAGAGTCCTCCGCACCATTTTTTTTTTGGATGGGAAATCATCAAATAACTCCTCCCGCTCTGGGCGGAGCAAGAGGGAGTGTCAGACTTTTACTGACTGAAACCCATCCATGTTCCTTCATCGCCCTTTGTGTTCCGGGGCCACGGTATCTCTTTCGAATAGTCCCGCAGCCCCGACAGGCTTCGGCCCTTGCGGACCCCTTCCTTATTGCTGACTCTCTTCGAGGCGCGCGTGGAATACGAACGCGCCGTCGACACGCCCTGTCGTCATGAGACGGACGGACCGCGAGCTAGCCCATAGCTACCCGTCCACAGGCCCGCGCCTACGGTGGCCGGAAGCCACCACGTGGCCCCCGACGCCCGGGGCGTTTCCCGCGGCAGCCGGGACGTGTGGATCTCTCCCTATCACGTTCCGCCACCTCCTTCGCTAGCATGACTGCTTTGCAGGAGGTGACGGCGTCCCATTCCGTCTCGCTCCGGACCATGGATCGCACCAGGGCCGGGAGCGAGAGGTCGCCGCCGCCGATCGCCGCTTCGAGGACACGACGGTGCTCCGCCCAAGCGGGGCACACCTCCACAGTGTGCTCCACCGTGTCCTCCGGTCGATCCTCACAATGGAAGCACCCGGGCGTCTCCTCCCGCCCGATTCGGTGCAGGAACTTACCGAAACAACCGTGTCCGGTAAGAACCTGCGTCAGGCGGAAGGTGAGGACGCCGTGGCGTCTCTCCAGCCACAGTCCTCCGCACCATGCCGTGCCATTCTGGTTCTAAGGATTTTTCCATGGTTCTCCAGCAAAATAATCCATTTGGCGAGCTGCAAGTGAAAATGAATGGTTTCGGAAGATAAAATAAATATTGGCGAATATTACTAAAATATTACAGGTAAACAGTCATAGCATGATTATGCGATTTTCCATATCTGAAAAAAATTATAATATTAACGGAGTCCTTGAATCCTCGAATACAAAAGTCGTCTGGATAGACAGGTTGCAAAATGGATAATTTGCAACTGGACGGTACAGACATACATTTAAGATAGAAGTAATAATTTACATAAAAAATTAATAACATCCACTCTTGAAGCTATCTCGCCTAGAATGCTATTGAGTTGCAGGTCATCATCATTAGATAAAAAAATAACAGCTACTCTGTAACTGTCTCAAGAGTTAGTATGATTATTGGACACCCAATTAGAAAGAGACAACATTCACTCTCGAAGCTTTCTCGATCGGAATGTTTTTGGGTTGCCCGTCCTCATTCCAGTTAGTATTTAACTTCCTTGCATTGAAGTGATTCAAAGGATTGGTTTAGTCACAACGTTTCAAACGCATCATTTGGATGTGGATCTGAAACATTACTTTGCTTTTTCTCATTCCGGGCGCGACGCGTCGCTCAATAGGCGACGCTCGTGAGGCGTCTGAGCAGTGAGCGAGCGAGAGAGGGAGACTGAGACACACTGAGTTACTTAACAATTATTACAAAGACTCGCGAGACGCGAGTGAGCGGGCGACTTAATTACAAATATATACAAGTCAGAAAGAGATACCAAATGAGATGTGTATCACTCATACTCTCACAGATTTTCGTTATCGTTATCCAGCCACGTAAAAATGACCAGTATGGCGCTTACGTATCGTTAGTAACAAGTTATCGTTTTACGTTGGTATTTAATATCCTGAGCCGATGATCCAAATGAGTCAAATGAAACATATCAGTGATTCGGATCATTTCAGTGATCGAAATGCCAATGTTCCATTCTCAAAAATTAAACACTCTGCTCACCTCTACTTGGAATGAAGGAATGAAGACACAACTTTTTTTGGGCAACTAAATTTGAATATGTACTTTTTGAGTCGACTTTCAAAATCAATCTAAAGAGTGATCATTTTGTGCTCAGAATGATAAAAAAAACTTGAGAGGTGTCAAGGGACACCCGGATGGAACGAAGTAGTATATCAGATTTTTTCGCCAGATTTAAAAAAAAAAAAAAAAAACAAAAAACTGTCGCAAATAATTATAATCGAATATCTGGCTTGCTTTCTATAAGAGAGAGCGAGAGAGAGAGAGAGAGACAGAGAAACATGCGCACGCCGCACGGCTTACAATAGCTTTTTAAAGCAAAAAGTGTCGTTACAACTTATTTTTTTCCGTCTAGCCCCCTTTCGCAACGCGCGATATGGAACTTCGTTCCAAAAAGAAGTAAATTGCAAAACATCATCAAGGAATCATCTCAGAAGAGTTTAACATATTAATGATGTTTACAATTTACTCCAACTTAGCTACAAGTACGTAGATATCATTCATACATAACATTCGACCATCAGTGAGATCACATATTCACAGATCACTTATTTAGAAAGGGACAATTTTCGTAACCTCTCTTTCGGTACCGAATTTTTGGAACAAGTGAGCATTCGTCTTACCAGTATGACCACTTTAAGTGTGCAGTTCAAGGTGGCGTTGCTTGTCAAGAATATTTGCATCGACATGTCAAACTTGGTACATTTATTTTAGTTCTGTGTTTTCCCGCCTGAACAGATCAGTAGGTTGAAGTCGTGGTATTAGTGTTCTGTGCATTTCACTGAAGGAGTCAATGTTTACAAACAACAGTCCTCCCTGTCAACGTCATTGTCATTCAAACTGTCAAACGATAAAAGAATTGGATCCTCGTACGTTTTCCGGTATGGATTTCGGAAAATTAAGAAGGTAGGTACATATTTCATTTTTAACCTAGACCCTCGATACTCAGTTTGTAAATAATGTCGAGTTCTCGCTTTTCGTGAAGCCGATGGCTCCTAATATTTAACTGTTAAACAGAGTCGAATTAGCGAAAAACTATTCATTGATTTAACTTCTAATATCTATGTACTTAACATAAGACTAATATCATTGCTCTATTTCAGACTATTCTTTCCACAAAATCTTACTGGACCAGCCACTAGAAACAAAAGAATAAAATTTCTTATGAAACTGAATTTTATTAAAAATAGTCACTTGAAACGGTTATCAGAACATGCCTTTTATTTGGCAATTACCTTCATACTTATGCCTGCATTCATTTACTTCGAATTATGTATTGTATTTCCAACATTATTAGAGCCATGGAGCTTAGCCTTCTTCTTTCATTATAGTTGTGCAAGCTTTCTGACACTAAATATTATGGGCAATATGGTTTTTGGATTATTTACAAACACTACAATTAAAGGTATAAATCTCGAAGGTTTCAATCAAGAAGGATGGACCTTATGCAGCGTGTGTGAATGTTTGAGACCACCTCGCGCCTGGCATTGTGATTCTTGTGAAATTTGTGTTCTAAAAAGGGACCATCACTGTACATATTTTACATGTTGTATAGGGTAC
Source organism: Xestia rhomboidea (assembly GCA_963853795.1). Lineage (NCBI taxonomy): Eukaryota > Metazoa > Arthropoda > Insecta > Lepidoptera > Noctuidae > Xestia > Xestia rhomboidea. Next base: position 12,638,234 of record OY970764.1, read on the forward strand.
TATAATCATAGATATTTCATGTGGTACACATTTTACCTGTGTGTTGCTATGATGTATTCTTTTTACCATAATATAAAATATATGTATCTATTCTTGACTTGGAACCATGGACTTACATTGATTAAGTTTATTTGTCCTCTTGCTAGCCTTGCGCTTGACTTTGGTGATGAAAGTCTTTATATTTTCTTAGTTGTGCTAAATGGGATAATAGGACTTTTTACTGGATTTTTATTTATCTACCATTTTATTAACATACTCAAAGGAAGATTAGTTCCTGAAACAAAATCATACACTAAAGATTTTATTTACAACAAAGGCTGGAAGCTTAATGTGATAGAAGTATTTGGTACTAGGTGGTATTTAACTTGGATTTTACCTTTTATTCACAGTAAATTACCGGGAAATGGTATTGAATGGCACATAGAAGATAAGAGCAAAATATATTAGTGATCAGCATAGAAAATCACTGTAAAGCACAAAATAGCTGCCCATCTGTTATCCCTTGATCTGTCCACGAAGTAGACACAATAGTTAAACAATGGTGTCTCGAACAAATCGGTCCTTTGACAGATCATGATTTAAAATGACCCTTCGGTCAACAATTTTTCAACTAGTGACCAAATGATTACTCTAGTATTCTAGAGCTGTTAAGTTTGGATGTAATGTTATCACTAAAACATATCATCAAATTTTAAAAATATTTAACTGATAGAAAAGTCACACTATTCCCCAAGGGCCATAAGATAAATGTTATAATTGTTTCAAGAATGTTGGATTATCATCGCAAGCCTACCAAAAAGCAAGCATTTTATGGTTTGCTATAATTTAAAACAACATGGAGCAAAGACAATATTTTTTACGAATATTTAACTAAATGAACATACAAGATGTGATTAAATAGTGCCTTAGCAAAACATTGATGAAAGCAAAATAATTTAAAATTACCTCAAATTAATACCTAAGCATTGCCTTAACTAAGATATGTATGTTAAGAATAAAATAGCAATAGTAGTTTTTAAAATGTTACTAATGAAAAGCACAAATAGGTTTAGGTATTTCTACCTATTCATACTTGTTATATTAGTACCTAATCACTATAATATTGGATAAGTTAATGTTATCAAATATGATATGACTACGCATTTCATTTTAGAAGTTTATGAAAAGAAAATGTTAATTTTTTTTATAATTTTAATTCACCAATGTAAATTGTTACAGTAAAGTTATTATATAAAAACTTTGATATTTTATTTTATTATTGATTATATCGTTAAAATAAAGTGCCCTAAATCTTAATGAAGTACTGTTACGAACAGTAATATGTAGGTAGTCGAGTGCAATTAGACAACAAGGTGGAACGAAGTTTGTAGTGAGAAAAAAAAAATATTCCAAAGAAAATAAAAAGTCGCGAGCGGCGAATTTTTTTTAATTTCTTCTCCACTCCTCTAGAAACTCAATAAAAAAAGTCCCATGAAAATCCGACCACTATAAACTTCGTTCCACCTTTTGAGTATTTTTTGTCCAATTGCACTCGGCTAGTACACTCTAGCAAAATTCAAAAGCGATTTTCTGATAAAAGTACTATCAAAACATAAAAGAAGAGAAAGAGAGTAGGAGAAAATCACTTTTACAAGTTGCTATGTGTAATGGTGCGATTCCACCGAAATTGTGCGGGAACAGCTGTGCTGCACATTTTTAGGTAATTTTGTTCGCGAACATTTTGTGCAGCACAACAATGTTCGCGCATGGCTGCAGATCCGATCCGATCGCATTCCGTAGCAGCACATAACGAACATAAAGTACGAGAGTCCATGACCAAAATGTTCGCCTCGCCGCTTTACGACCAAAATAGGAACAAACATAAATATATTGCGTGCGCTATGTCGTGACGATTAATTTATCGTTGGTTTATAGTTGGCAAAACTCGTGGACGACAGTAATCGTGTCGTCCTATATGTGAACACCTCCATTTAAATACACATGCCACGACACATAAAACTACACGATTATCTGTCGTCACGACATAGTGGGAACGGGACCTAAGGGCCGAGTCACACCGGAATGGCAGCGGCCGGCAGCTACGCGGCGAGCACTTTCAGTGTGAAATAATTATTTATCTACTTTATCTATATACTTAAAACACCAGTATCGCTTGAAAGGTCGCGAGGCCGCCCGCGTCTTGTCGGTGGTTCTGTCCGCGGCTGCCAGTGGCGACGCGAGGCCGCTTGCGGCACCACGGGCCGATACTACTACAACACGGGTAGATACTAAACTAGTCAAGAGGAGACTAGGCGCGTGGGGTCAGTAGGGCTATTACGTATCTCTGTTGACAGCTCGAAATGATAGTAACTGGGCTCACTGTCCATCAATTAACGGTCAAAAGGTTAGTTTCGTATTATGTATGACCCTGTTAGTCACCGTAAAGTGATATCCACTCAAGTGTGATACGTAATACCAATGTTATGACAGTCACGGTTGTCATCAGTTGTCATCAAAGATCGGTGTACAACCGAAGCTTGATAGTCACTGCATATCAGAAAGATACGTAATAGCCCTGCTGGAGGTCGCGCGAGACCGCCAGCGGCGACGACGGGGGCCGCTGGCGTCGCCGCCGGCCGCTGCCATTCCGGTGTGACTCGGCCCTTAGACTCGCGGTTGTCGCAATTTAGTCACCGTAAAATTGTTAATACCGTTACATTATAATGTATTTCGCGAGATTGTAAACTCTCGAAAGATTGTGAACACGGAACGCACCTCGCGCGCTGATTGGTTGAACGTCATGTACCCCGCGCCGCCATATTTGTTTGTTAATTCGTTTGTTGTCGAATGTAAACGAACAATGTTTTGGTGATTGTAAATTGATTTCGTGTTGAGAATAACTCACAGATTTTGAATTAGTTAAATGAGAAATAAAACGAATCTGTGATTAACCAAAGAAACAAACAGAACGGCCTACTAATCAGGGACAGGTTCACAATCTTTCGAGAGTTTACAATCTCGCGAGCTAGAATAGAATCTAACGCTATTTAAATTTTACAGTGACATTTAGATGTCGTAATTTTATCAAACATGATTGTAGGTAATAAGCTTGCTAAAAATATTTTTTTTCCATTGACACTCGAAAATAGTAGAAACAACAAGTGAAAAAAAAGGGAATTTAATTCGAGGGACTAAGTTGGATCCCGCGAGCAGCGAAGGATTTTAGAGTCGAATCCCGAGCGTGGCAAGGGACTCTTAGAGTAGAATCCTGAGCGGAACGAGGGATACAAGAACCGAGATGGTTTTTCACGAATTGTGTACCCCACTTTTTACCATTGACTGCGAGAAAATAAATAGAAGTATAGTATTTATATTTCTCGTGGGTTAATAATTACAGCCAATCGGGTCGATCTTCAAGATTAAGCCACGCTTACCAAGGTCGGTCTGTGGATGGGTGACCACTAATTCATTACATACAGAGTTTCCTCCAAGCGTCGGAAAGTATGTATAGCCCTTGGTCGATCTCTCAAAGCAATTTTCGAAATTCAGTGTTAATATTCTTGTCAGCATGTTTTATTGTTCCGAATTCATACAAGAATAACAATAAAGTGAATAAAACTCTCCTTTAGTCACTGAGTGAATACAAACATTTTGAATGTGCAACAAGCACGAATTAAACAAATTATGTACAAAAAATAAATAAAACGTGCTGACGAAGAACACTGAATCTAATTTCACTACTTATATTTTTTCAAGGTTCCTTTGTTCTCTTATTAACAGTTATTATTTCATAAAATGTGATACTTAAATATAAATATTAAGTACCTACCATAATTATTAAGGTGTACATATTTTTGTAATAAGTTATTTAATAATTACTATAGTTAAAGTGCTATTTATTTGCTCAATGGTAAAAAGTAGAGAACTCAAGTCGTGAAAAAAAAGGCATCTCGGTTCTTGTATCCCTCGCTCCACTGAGGATTCTGATTCTGATCTAAAATCCCTTGCTACTCGGAATTCTACTCTAGAATCCTTCGCTGCTCTCGGGATCCAATACAGTCCCTCGAATTAAATTCTCTTTTTTTCACTTGTTGTTTTAATCTACTATTTCATTTAGTAAACAGATGAGTGAAGGTCTGTCTCTGAGTGCGCGAACAGCGAGTGCGTGTTAGCTGACTCGACTCCATCGCCTGTACTTCATGTGCGCGTACAAATTTTCGCAGTTGTACGCGAACATTGCGGTGAACACACGTACATTTTAATCATGTATACTTTAGAGAGTCCACCGAAAAAAACATTTAACATCGCTGGACTCGGAACCCCACAGTAGCCCGCGAAATTCAAATGACTATTTCATGAAAAAGTAATTCAATCAGGTTACATGAACTTAGAGGGTCGTATTGATAATTTTAATGATTATAATTCTGTAACTACATACGTGTTACAGCCGCGAATCATATTTTAATTAACATACAACCTGTCACTGACCTGCAAATTGCAAAAAAAACGTAAAAAACATTTGAATTTCGCGGGCCAACGTGGAGCTTTCACATATTATTGCTTGTGACAGTACAATACATACTACAACAGTAATTATTTACAGGTACGTATGATAGCAAAATTACATCAGGTGTCTATTGTCTTTCTGAAACATTACTGTTTGGCAATATTTGTGCTAAGTATCTACTGCGTATTCTATCAGACTGTTCCTGAGCGACGTCTCGTGTGTTAATAGACTGATCTAACGACTCCGACGGCCTCCTCGAGTCAGTTTCTTCGTGGTCCGTATAATCCTCATGGTCTAATAGGTTCGCAGTTTCGTCAGTTTCTTCAATCCTGGAATCATTGCAATAATCGTATATATTAATAAAAGCAGGCCAACTGAATCTGACGAAATTAATGGCGTTACACTTTTCTCACTCACTTAAGTTAATTTTACTGTAGGTAGGTTCATTGCCTGCGACTTGAAAAAACTGCCATGAATTATATCTTTTTCAACAGCTCAGTTGTGTAATTAGTGTATTACATTTATAAGTACTTAAGACAAATTGAACAACGTAGCATTCAAAACATTGTTGGTGATGTAGGGGGTACTCTTTGGAACTACTGATCCGAGTCCGAAAATTCTTTCAATAATGGGAATCTATAATATTCCCGAGGGTCATTGACTATAATGATATAAAACGTTCCCGTAGGACAATTTCCGACCGTAACACGAGATAAAAATATTCTAAAAAATATTGGTGCTGGGTGCACCAATATTAGTTAGAATAGTGGGTACCTAGTAGGTACTCGCTGCCTATGAGGTGTCAAACAAGAGCAGCAGCAGCTGTGCTCTCGCGTATTTGCAACAGTTCGTTCAATTACGGTCGGATACTAGTTATGTTATCTATCTGGAGTCGAGAACAATAATGAATTAAAAATATAATATCGCTGGACATTACACACAGCGCCATCTAGTGCCACACTTAGCAACGAGGCCTGTGTCGTGGACACCAGATAGTTGGTATACTACATAGATACTTTTTATAATTTACTTATGATAATTAAGGTGGATCCTCCAGGGTAGCCCGCGAAATTCAAATTATCTTACGTTTTTTGCAATTTGCAGGCCAGTGTCAGGTTGTATGTTGGTTAAAATATGATTCGCGGCTGTAAGACGTATGTAGTTACAGAATTATAATCATCAATATCATCAAAACAAGCCTCCAAGTTCATGTAACTCGATTGAATAACTTTTTCATGAATTTCGTGGGCTACCCTGGAGCATCATAACGCTGATTTGTAAGTGCGGTAACACTTACGTCTTTGTGGAATCCCTCATACTTGGAGACATATTTAGTACGCCATTGTTTGCTGAATCAACAATGTATATGAGTACAGCCGCAATTAAGGATACTGGAAAAGCAAAAATAATTTATAAGGAATTCAAAATTCATTCTTTAGGAATAAAGTAACCATTTTTTATCATTTTGATCCATACCAAAAAGACATCCCAAGAAGAACATTTCTAACATCAAGTATCCATACTTATCAACAATGATTCCTGCAAAGATAATAACAGTAGCTAGGCCCATGTTCTGCACTGCTTGACATCTGAAAAAAAGTCTCATGTAATACGGGCGAGCCTATTGCCAAGAACTATGCACGCCTATTGCCGACAAATCCGAACTCTAGGCTGGTACAATGAATTTGTACCTAAATGGAAAAGTTCAGTATATGCTTATTCTGAGAAAAAACTGTCTCAAGGCTTTTGCTTTGACTTTGTACCAATTACATAATCATTCATTTATTATATGCGTTGGTAAATATCAATCCCCCAGTATATCGTGGTCCAATCACGCCAGGGTCGATCACTGATTTATACATAGAATAGTAGATATTGTGTCACACACTCACTGTACTTTAGTAAAATTAAAACAAAAAAGGCTTACATTCCATAAGCAGTTCCCAATTGGTTTTCTGGAACAATTAAAGCCACAAGTGGCCATAAACCACTAGCTAGTAGGGAATAAGAGATGCCCAGTGTAATCTGAAAAGTCAAGATTTGTTTTAGCAGATTTATAATAACAGCTAAAAATTGCATAAAGAAAAAGAGTTTTTTTTCTTACCACTCCAACATATGGACTGAAGAATGTGAAAGCCAACATAAAATGAGCACTAATCGTAGTCACAATACTTATTATAACCCATGTCATGTTTCTCCCTGTCTTATCAATAAGAATACCAAAGAACGGGCTTAAAGCCGCTGACAGCAAATAAACCATGGAATTTACATTGTTTGCCTCTTGTGGCAAGAAATCGAATTTTCGCTCATAAAATAATCTGAAAGATCATAACAGAATTTTAGCCGTCTTGAAATTAGAATATGACAGAAAAAAATTGAATTGAAAGCAGTTACTCACTTTCCTAAGGCAATAAACGGAAAAATGGCAAGATAATATGCCACACAAATTATAGATAAAAGCCAGAACACTGATTTGAAATGTCTAATGTCTGTTAGGCGGAAGGGTTCACCATTGCTTTGCTCATCTTGCCTTCCAAGAATTTTTTCAGCTCTGTAATCCATCCAACCAAGAATCACGCCACAAATAAGGGATATGAAGCAAGTTAGTGAGGCTGAAAACATAGATTATTTTAATAAGGAGATGACAAGGAGCTATGAAAACTAACAATAGAAGAGTAACAGAACACAAACCAATGAACAATGTAACTCCTAATCTTTCATATCCACTATAATATGTAGATACCCATCTGTACACAGGTTCCATGACCCAAAAGTTAACAGTACTTCCAAACCGTGAGAATGATAACTGTAGTCCAAATACCATGTTCAGTTCTTTTCCTTTAAACCAAAGTACTACATAATTGTTTACAACCACTTGGAGGGATTCTCCTCCAATCCTGCAAAATATCCAATCCAATATAATATAATTATGTAAATTGATAATGTTGAAAATATGTGGTTGTTTTGTTGTTTGTTTGTCAAGTTAGATATACTTACCCAAATACAAATCTGCCGAGTATCATCAGCCAGAATGCATTAATGTATGCTCCAAATGCAAATATTACAGCTCCAATAAATACAATCGTCATATAAATTACAGTGCCTAATCTGACACCAAAGTACCTGAAATTAAGTAAAAAGAATACATAATTTTCTGGGCTATTCAATATTTCTACTAATATTATAAATTTGTGAAGATGTCTGGATGTTTGTTACTCTTTCACCCAAAAACTATTGAATGGATTTTGATTAAATTTAGTACACAGATAGTTTATAAACTGGATTAACACATATGATACTTTTTACACCGGTAGTATGATCCCTTTGGGACAATTATCGAACTCCAAGCAGGGGGAGCCAGGGCATAGGCTAGTATACAAATAAATGAGGGCAAGTATGTTACAATTTAATAACATTGCAATCATATTACAGTATAATATTCCCAATGTTTTAATAACTTAATTGGACAAAATAGGGTCACAGAACTCACAGATATTGTAAACATCATATCATGTGCAGTTGATTACATAAATTATAATGCATGCTCTATTTATAATGCAATATGTGCATATTATATTGATCTAAGTACCTAATGATAAAATGCAATTTGTTTTGTCAGTAAAGAGGAAAACGGACAACATTATTTGTATAGTTTGTACAGCTGTACCATAAACAATCACCCTGTACATTGTAGAAAAAAAGAGTCAGGTTTCATAATTAAATGATAAACCACAAACTAATTGTGTTAAAACATACCTATCAACAAGATAACCGCCAATGAAACACAATACCACATTTGGCCATGAATATATAGAATAAAGCAATGCAAACTGGGACGTGTTCAAGTGTGAGTCATCCTTGAAGTTGTCAGCCAATGCACCAGGGGTATCATAACAAAAATAGGAACCTGAAACAGTAAAATAAAATCAATGTAATCTCCTGTAAACAAAAGAATGGGTATGTTTCAAAGTAATACCTAAATTCCAAAAAGTCATGATCAAGTTTTGTAAATGCACTCTTAACAATGTGGTTTTCTTTTCATACAATTTGATTTTAAATGTGGTCCATTGTGTGAAAGGGGAACAATAGTCTCATACTTAAGGAGTCAATAATCATAGTAATCATAGTCAATACTATTAATATGTAATAAACCCTTAACAAGATAGATAAGTTTTTAAACTGATATGGTCACTAATACTATCTTCTTTTCTGGAACTCAAATTGAATAGTAAACATGGTAAATACCCCATTTTTAGTGTTAATGATAGCAATAACAAGCTGATTGTTGCTTACCAAAACAAAGGAAGCACATTAATAACAGTGCAAAAAATCGATGCACTCTATTGGCAGGATGGCACCATGATGTCGGCTGCACCATGTTGGATCGGCTGCTTCCACTGGATTCTGGGGCTTCCATTCTGCCCACTTTACTAATTTGATCGAAAACTTTATAACACCGTTATTATAGCCTGTGGTGAAATATATTACGATCCACTGCGTACAATGCTTTATAGTTTGTCTTGTGATAGTACAGGGGCCGTTTACTGGCGTTCAGAAAATTGTTTAGAAATAAAAACATTGAGCAATTTGCGGGTCCAAAAAAACCGTCAGAATTCGCGGAAATTATGGTATAAAAGTCACATTATTTCGATTTCATTTCCAATGTAGGGAATACTCGATTATCACAAACACAAATGTTGGGCCTTATGGCACGATACGACGTCCGATTGTGTTAACGCAATGGTGGTTTATTCTTAATGAACGTGAAATTAATAATATTTATCAAAAAATCTCGTCAACTGATCGAGACGTCAACATTCAACAAAGACAAACTCTTGTCAATGTCAAACTCAAAATATGATCTGTCAATTTCGGTCTGTCATTGTCAGTGACATGCATGGACTTAATATGTACCGTTTTTAAGTTCTTTGCTCAGGGTATGTGTGAGGACTATTTCAAAAAAGTAAATGTTGGAAGATAAAAAGGATACTGGAGAATGTTTCTAAATCTTTGTAAAAAGTAATTCAAACACGGAAAGTATTATATCTAGCTTTAGCAGTCCGTATGGACACTTTTTCCCCAATTTATTGTCACCCCAATATAATCAAGAACACAACTTCATTTCCGTTACCTAACAACAAAAACATGAACTTTGAAAGAGTTTTTTTTTTTATGTAGATTTTTATGTTAACACTAGGAAGAGATTTTTTTGTTGTTATTAAATCTGCCATGGTGTCAATAATTGGTGGGGTGTCAACAATAGGTGTGTTTACGCGCTTGTGCTAGTACCTCGGATACAGTACAGCCTGTACAAGAAAGCTGCGGCCTATCAAGGCCGCAGCCTCCCAGTTGTACAGGCAACCACTTACGAAAAAAATTACATCACATCCGTAATGTTTTTTTTTTCGTAAGTGGTTTTCTATTATTTAAAGAACGCGGAAACTACCACTGGGAATACCTAACTCCTCACACACAGCAGAAGTATCGGGTTTGGGCTCATTGGACCAATATAATGAGCCCAAGCAATATGGCTTATCTATATATACAGGGTGGAATTTTTCAATGCCACCTGGAGGGAAAGTACTCTAAATACCTACTGGAGATAGCAAATTTTACTCAAAGGAAACATTCCTTTATTTTTAAAAAGAAACAAATCTGCATTCATAGTTTTTCGATAATTCGCTTGCCACATTCGGGCATCGAACCCGGTATGGATCGACTAAAGTTCAAAAGAATAACCTTTCATACCTTTCCTAACCTAACTTAACCCATTGAATTTATTTTAACTGTTCTTTAGATTTCATGATTTTCCCTTCATTTAATTTATCATGTTTATTGGAGAGATTTGATCTATACGATTGCCCCTATCGATTGTTGTAAAAAAAGTACAGGATTTTATTTTTTCAAACTTTAGTCGGTTCGATTCCCAAGTGTGGCAAGCGAATTTTCGAAAATCTGTTAATGCAGATTTGATTTGATTTGATTTATTAAGGGACAATAAACAGCTACAATATGTGTTGGAACAGAGTAAAGATAATACAAAACATTAACTCGACTAAATATCAATATTAACAAAATTACAATTATGGGATTCAACCATTCAACGGATAGGGTAGCGCATACCAGAATTAGTTCGACAGGTATTGAGAGCAAATAGGGCACCTGCACGGGTACTACGTATATTAACGGTGCGTGGGACTACATAACATAGTTTGCTCGTGAGATCAATACAGTTGAAATCACCATGAACAATACCATGCAGTACAGAGGCCTCATAGCGCATAAAGGTGCAGGAATGAATTTGACCTTGAAAAAGTCATTCCTGCACCTTTATGCGCTTGGAGGGTTGTATTGATGATTTTGATGATTATAATTCTGTAACTACATACGTGTTACAGCCGCGAATCATATTTTAATCAACATACAACCTGACACTGCAAATCCTGCTGTCCTGCAAATTGCATAAAACGTAAGAAAATTTGAATTTCGCGGGCTACCCTCAAGCATCCGCCTTAAAACGTAATGACACAAAACAAAATAATTCATACCTATACAGGGTGTAATTTTTCAATACCACCTGGTGGGAAAGTACTCTAAATACTGGAGATAGCATAATTTACTCAAAGGAAACATTCCTTTATTTTTTAAAGAAACAAATGTGTATTCACAGATTTTCTAAAATTCGCTTGCCACATTCGGGCATCGAACCCGGGATGGATGGACTAAAGTTCGAAAAAATATCATTCTGTACCTTTTCCGACATCAGTCGATAGGCTCAATCATATGGATCAAATCTCTCTAACAAACATGATAAATGAAATGAAAGGAAAACCATGAATAAAATTTATCTTATGTTATTTATCCCATTGAATTTATAACTGTTCTTTAGATTTCATGATTTTCCCTACATTTAATTTATATACGATAGGCCTTATCAGAAGTTGTAAAGTAACCCAAAGGGCAATTGAGAGGGCTATGCTCGGAGTTTCTTTGCGTGATCGAATCAGAAATGAAGACATCCGCAGTTCTGGAGTGGCGACCGCGAACCGGAAGACGATGCGTTGGAAGACCTCCCACTAGGTGGACCGATGACCTGGTGAAGGTTGCGGGAATCCCTTGGATGCGAGTCGCAGGGGACCGGTCAATGTGGCGACACTTGGGGGAGTCCTATGTCCACACGTGTCCCGCACGTGTGCGGGAAAAATAAAGAAAATGCATGCGTGTGAAATACATTGCATGTTGAACCTAATCGTAGTGCGTTATGAACCAGTTTTCGAGGAAGTGAATTGAAAATAAAATTTTACAAGTCTATTAGAGAGAATATTATTTTGGATTTGAACCACGCTTATGAGGACTTGGTAGAGTGGTAGGCAGTAAGCAAACCATCTGATATAATACGGGATCACGCCATCAGATAAAATAAATGGTGGTCCAGAACCTACGGTTTGGAAGATTGCACGCTCTTTGTAACAAGTTAGCTAGAAAAAAGAATAATGTGGCCCATCCTTTTCACAATTCGTTAATGGCATTGTAATCCATGAAAAGGGAAATGAATTATTTTACTATAATTGTCAAATTCCAGTATGTAAAAATAATTATGTAAACATAAAGAGAGGTTTAGCTAGGTCAACCAAAGTTAAGCTGATACCAATACAGCAGGTATACTTACTTAGATATATTATGTAGGTACTTACCTTGGGTTAGAACTTTTGGCCAGACAGACCTTCATCAGATCTTTTACAGCAGACTAGCTGACCTACTCACGAAAGTAGCGACCACAGCACTCCTGGTGAGTCACGTCGTAGGGCTAAAAGCAACGAATTAATGCAAAATACAGGTTTGTGTGTTAGGCTTACTTAAAATGTTATTATTTACACAAACAACAAGTTTTTCAGTAGGGGAGGGGAGTCAACGCCTCACATGAAACGTTAAATTTTTCATCCATTGTAATGTATCTACATTGTAGTGTCGGCTGTAACAATTTTATTTGGGGCAAGTAATCTAAAAAAGCAGTATTGTAAGTTGTTGTGGCGACGATGTGGCGGTAGCAGCGGGTTCGGCGACGGCGGGCTGCGCTGCGTTGCGTACGCAGTGCGCAGGGTGCGCAGGGCGGGCGGGGCGCGGCGGGCGGGCGGCGCGCGTGCCGCGGGCGCGCAGTGCTCCTCGCGCAGGACCGGAGTGGTGTTCACTCGGCGGCGCGCCACGGCGCGACATGCCCAGCTGATGTTTATTTATACCGCGAGCTCGGTGGAGGGTGCGCGCGGGAGGCCCTCCCCTCCGCGGCACCACGGTTCCGCGTGATGCAGCCGAGCGAGCTAGCCGACGCCGCGCACGCCGCTAGCGGAAACCCCCCGCAGCGTGGCCTCAACGGTGGCCGCTTCGACTTTGACGATGGTGGTACTTATTGTGGTGGATGGGAAGACGGCAAGGCCCACGGCCACGGTGTGTGTACTGGACCCAAAGCGCAGGGAGCTTACGCCGGCTCCTGGCACTTCGGCTTTGAAGTTTCCGGTGTCTACACCTGGCCCAGGTGAGATAGTGACTTCGCCCGGGCCTCGCACACGCCCGAGCGCAAATCCGCGTCCGAAGCCGCTCCAAAAATAGGCTGCTATTAATAATTGAGTTCGGTGTTTCGCTAGAAAACGCGTGTAACGGCGGTGAAAGTGCCTCATGGCCCAATCTCAGCGAAAATATTCATATCGATCGATGGACGCTGATAACAACACGTGATAACAGTATCATATCATAGGCAAGTCCTGGTGTCGATTGACTTGTCATTGTTGGAGACAGATCTATTAGACAATCTATGAATTGAAGACTCGGAAACGCCATTTCATGAACCTCGATTGGAACAATTTAGCACAATTGCCTAGACGACACTACGACAGTGATTTGTAGCAAATAATATGATATTGTACATTAGAGTATGAAGTATTTGTTATGAGAATCCCATAAATATTCCAAGAGACAATAATAATAAGTATGAAGATCCGTTTTCATTATTTATTAAACAATGTGTACAGTTTTAACTACAGCTCTTAAGAGTTTATGGTGTCACGACATTCACGTGCTCGTACTTTCACGTTATCGCTTTTACAAATTATTGTAACGACTTAATTGTTTTATGTAATGGGAATAGGTGTGTACACTGTACAATCCATTACAGAATGACAAGGTGATAGGTCTCACAACTGTCACTATGCGTATCAATAGCCAGTGTCTGCGAATTAACCCGTCGGTCGACCTCATTCTCATCTTAACCCTACAGTTAGCCGTTATGACTTCTGATACTCTTAATTTAGATGGAATACCAGACTAAAAATCATAGTCGTTTCAAACTCATAATTTTATAATGCGTTTACCTGTTTTAACTATGCTAATTTCATCACACCACAACACCAAGTGGTCGTAAAGTAGTTTATTAATTGTGATCACACTAATCAATTAATTGTGACACCATTTTCCATTCTTGTCGTTAATTAAATTAAATAGTACATAAGTGTCTAGCTCCATTATAAAGTAAATGTCAATATATCAATTGATCTGAAGTTTCAAGATCACCAAGCGGTCTCGGTAACTAGATAACGGCTGATGTTCGCACAACAAAATATCCATCAGTGATTAATTAATTTAAATGAAACGACAATCCTAAATTTTGTAAACCATAGACAAGCAAAGAAAGTTAGAATAGAACAGACTTATCCTTTTCCGTCGGTGCAATGACCCAATGAAAGTTCGCATTGGATAAGTTTGTTCTGATATACCCGGAAGATCTGGCAATGGCATCGCATTTTATTCTACGTTGCGTTTAACATCCCAATAATATCGATCATGTTTCGATACCACCTTTTAGATTTTAGTAAATACACTATCAGTATTACCTATTGGGCATTTTTAGGTTTACCAATGTTAATTGTGCAACCCGTTTTACTAGCACGCCTTACATAGCCTTTTCGACACTTTCATAATATTATCCCTTTTAAAATAAAATATTGTATTTTCAGGCATTAAGGAATTATAGGGTGTTAAGACTATTCAGTAACATGCAGGAACACTAAAAAGAAAAAAAAAGAGAACATATTTTTGTTAGGTACTTAGGCAACCTTAATTTATTTTGAGATACCTTGGTACGTACTTACATTGTTACAGTGTTTTAATACTAATATAAAAACTAGTGACCTGCAAAAAAGGTAGCTATGTAACACCAATCTTCAGATTCACCTGAAGATTGTTCAGCACTGCGCCGTGAGCATTATTTACATGTTGAATATTTGAATCGCAATCGCTGTATTCCTATAATCGTAAAATATTTATTAAGTTTCAGCCCTTGGACATGGGAGCTGGCTTCAGACCATTCCCTAAATTTAAATTATACGGAGATAGTTCCCAAATTCTAACTATTCCTGAAAACTTACGTACCTACTACTAACGTCCATTTAACACGTAAGTATACAGTAATTCCTAGATCTGTCTGTCGAATAAATAATAATAAATAAAATTCACCTAAAACGATTAGGTATTATTAAAAAAAGCGGCTTTAACAAATAAGCACAAAAGGAAAAGTTGACTAAATTGTTAATTGGAACGCAGATTTCGATTAATTTAGGTAATTAGTTAGGCGCGGCAGCAAGGCTAAGCCATTTTTTTGTCGTACCCAAAACAGAAGGAAAAGAAAACAAGAAGAAACAAAATAATTAGATATTTGTGGAGTGGAAATATATTTAAAAAGATCTGGGCTTCCCAATCAGATGGTGAAATCATTGTTGATGCGTAATAGGTATTCAGAAATAGCGTGAGATTAGCTTGAATAATTAAATCAAGTAGGTAGGTACATACGTCTCTTATAAATTCTAAAAGTTCGTAACCCAAATATCAGATGAATTGGGCATTAATTAACTACCAACGTGTGCGGTGAATTGTTTTAACATAGGTACATATTTTAAATGAAAGTAGTCTACACTCAGGATTCTTCGCAACTTTGTATTTGTCAAGAAACTAAAATTGTACTTATTACAAAAGTACTGAACTAGTTTACCATGCCAGATTCTATAGTGACATTGGTGACCCAATTTATTGTGATTCCATAAACGCAAGCAAGAACCCACAATTATGTGCTCCTTCGCTAGACTTTACCTACATAGCAAGACACATTAGATAATAAATAAAATGTTATTGCCGTCACTGGTACACACATCGCATAAAACTATAACAAAACCTTTTAATTATGTTGTGTGAACAGCAATTCTGCAGAATAAAAATATTCAACGCTTTATTGCCTTTAAAAGCCGAACTGAGAACGACCTCCTTTTTGGAGTCGGTTAAAAAATAACTCACTGGCCAGATTTATAATAAACAATATATGCATAGTTTTGTTTTATTTTAACGGTGCTTGAATGAGCACTAATGTAGTATGTATGTACCTACTTCTAGTACCTAAAGACGTCAAGATGACTAATGCGCTTGCACTCAAATTACATTTTATTCGGAATTTGACTGAGGCTTACACATGCCCATACAAATACTTACCTTCCCTTTATTACTCATAGTTATGTTTAATGTCCATCTGACTAATTCGTCGCAATCTCCTTTCAATATTTGATTCATACAATTGTTTTCAGACACTGAACTTTAGTGAAGCACTCTGGCACAAATTGCTCTGCAAAGGTGTCTCTATCGGTATCCGCTAAACTCGTACGTGATAAGTATATATTTTAGTTTAGGAAACTCATAATATAATCATGGTCATCGATTACAATACTTCTGGGTAAATGTCTGACCACGCTGATGTGTCTAGATAGCATACTACCAAGTCTGAACAATAATCACACGATTTTATAAATCAATTGTATCATGATTGTTTGAAGACAGCACTATTAAGTATTTCACGTTCGATCATACAGTATTTCAAGCCATATCCATAGGTATCAGCGAGAATGGGTACCACAAGGTCTAGCGGGCTCTTTTTTTTACACAAAGACACGTAATAATTGTCCGTCTGTCACAGCACAGAGGTTTTTCTAGGAATCTATGCAAAGGAGAAAATTGAATTTTAGTGTAATGCGTAATTACCGCCTTCCCTCTTATCTACTGAGATCCTAAAGCTAAGATCCATATATTTTCCAGGAAAATTATAGCAGTTTGCAACACTGCTAAAACAACTGAAATAAATACCAAAATGGGTTTGGGCTTACTTAGGAACTTATTTCGACGTATAAAATAAACATTATTTGATTATGTCAGAAAACACCTACCTATTGGTCTTGCTCCTAAAGTCGAGTTTTCCGAAAATTTCACCATAGATACAACCCCTAGAGTAAAAATCAACCGCCGGTTAAAAACGGTATGTATGTGGGGCGACAAGCAAAATTTAGCCACACTCTAGGTCGCAATGATGCACCGATTGCTTAGAAACTTGGCCAAAAAATCGAAAGGGTCAAAACTTAGTTGGTTTAGTTCGTGAATGGGCGGAATTCGTCCATGGGCGGCGGCGGGGGGTCGGTTTGTAAAAATCAGTTTTTTGCCCATTTAACTTTTACCCTATGGAAATTTTTTGAACCGTTAAACATTTTTATCATTCCGAGTAAGAATAAGAACAACTTTTAAATTTAAACTATTTTGATGCAACCCCTAACTTGGAGAGGGGGTTGAAATTCCCAACATTTTTGGAAAAAATAATTATATCTCCGAACAGTTTTAGTTTAGCAAATATTTTTTTGAAAGCAATTTGTTTACTCTACAATTTTAATTTAAAGTTTAGCGATAAAACTTAAAGTTTTTTTATAACTGAAAAATTGAGGACGTTTCCATGCTAAACTCTTATGGGAGGATTTTAAAATTTATGATAACCATTTTTCAGCTCTATAACCACCATCTGCCCGTATATCAAATTTTAAACATGAACAAAAAATAAGTTTTATGATCCGAGGGTTTGAAAAAATATAGGTGGTACCTACCTTCTTCGAAATCTACCTCCTCCTGCGGCTTGCCGAAGAGATTTGTTTTTCTTGATACTTTGTCACTTACGGCCATTTTCAATAACTAACTAACAGGTAACGGAAGGTTGCTATCTCTGTCTGTTTGACTTTTAGCTTACGGACCGTTAAACAAAACGTCACAGAAAAGGTGTCTTTGATTTTTCTATGAATCAAGTGACAGATCGGTGACGCGGATAGGATATTTCAAGCTAACTTTGTTTATAGAAACACCGATAGCTACGAGGACGTAGGCATATTAACTAACAGTTATACGTCAGTAAGTTATAGAAAACGACCGATAGGTGTATATCAGAATCTAGTTTAGGAGCTAGCGCTGTTTTATGTATCGCAATACAGTATGACGGCAGGCCATTAGCCGTTCCACAGACTGCAAAGTTTAGTTATGTTTGCAACCTTAAATTGTGTGAGCCAGACTCGCTCTTGATCGGTTTTTGACAATGTCCATTGAATTTTTCCTTCGCTTCACGTAGATCTTGGGAATAGTTGGGTTTTTCATTCCGGATGAAGTGTGTCTACTTGAAAACAGTGGTGTCATCACGACAGACGGTCTCTTAAGAAGTGAAGAGGAGAGAGTGCTATTTTTGAAGAAATGGGAGAAGTTGATGTCAAAAAAAGATAGGGCACACCGATTATAAGGACGGCTAAGTTTCTCGAGTAGGTGAAAATGGCAAGGCCATTGTTTAGGTTCCTGCCACCTGGAATCTAATTAGATTTTTTCAAGGGACTTCTACAATTTCGTCCATAGCTTAAATCCAGTGTTCCACCGCTAGCAAGCAGGTAATAATACCTCGTCTTGGCATTTGTCATTGCGCTCTTGCATCAAAATGCAAGAGCGCAATGACAAATGCCAAGCGTATCAAACGACGTTATTCAACATTTTATAATAGATATTTTAATAAAGAGGCACTATTCGAGCAGAGTAACATAACCGGTATCTTCTCCAGCTCTACATAGATTTCGATAAATTAATTGCATTGATCTTAAATTCACTTCCTCGACTACTGGCTCGTATCGCACTACTCTTACGTTCAGAATGCAGTGTATTTCACACTGGTGGTTTTTATCACACTAGTGATTTATTTCCACAGATAACTATAAACTAAGTCCAACAATATAGACAGAAGTGATTATTTTTTTAAATCTCAGCATAGAGGAGCATGCCTTTGAAGACCTAGCTAGTTTATGAATATTTAAATTGTGCTTCTATATAGTATATCATAAATGAACATTATAATGGATGAAATAATTTGCTTTTATCAACAAATTAACATTATTTGAAAATTTAAAAATACTTATTAGAATTATATTTTTTTAATAATAAGCTGTTTTGCGGCTGCATACCATTCAACATGCGAGGGGAAAGTGTGGAAAAGTAAATCATAGCTTCCTAACATTAATGACAAAAATAGTTTTAATTAAAAGACCGTCGGCTGATACCTACACGTAGTTTGTCACCAGTTCTCGGCTCCATAACAATGAATAATTCCGCCTCGGCTGCAATGACAAAGTTTACCCACTTGTATCAAAATGTACTATTTCTGTTAAAACATGTTAGTTTTAACCCAGATTTGGAATTCTGCCCAATAAATGGCCCAACGAGCCGTTATCTATATATCTAAGTATATCTATATCTATACTAATATTATAAAGAGGAAAGATTTTTATTTTGTTTGTGAGTTTGTTACGATTTAACTCCAGAACTACTCAACCGATTTTAAAAAATATTTAACCATTTGAAAGCTACATCTTTACCGAGTAACATAGGCTAAATTATATTGATGTCATGAAAATTAGCCGAGCTATCACAATTTTCGCAGACAAAGTCGCGGGCGAAGTGCTAGTTTTTTAACCAACTTCAAAAAAGGAGGAGGTTCTATGTTCATGTGTACGTATGTTTTTTTTTTTTTATAAACTGTGTGTAGTATGTACCTACTTCAGTACAATTAATTTACTACTTAGTTACAAGACTTACAGAGACTGTGCTTAAAACTTATTCTTTCTGAATTTATATAATTTAATAAATCGACGCAGGGGGAATGATTCATTTAATATACCTACTTGCGGATTCTTCGTAAATAAGTAGTACCTAATTTTCTTTCATCTCTATTCGAACAAACACGCAATGGCGCAAATCAAACCATAAACTATGTTTTACTGGCCCAATCGTTGGTTCATTGTTCAATTCAGTCGTTTACAACGTAAAATATGTATCTACATACGCACACTCTAAACATACATCAATCGTGCGTAATTCAGTAAATATTGTTACCTACGTCAATGAATCATCGAAGATTTCTGTTCAAGAAAATGTTTGAATGAAACATCTCTCATCCCCCTGAGGTTATCAAGGTCAATAATATTGACGTTAACGTAATATTGGTCGCAAGTGTGACTGATGAGGACGAGGTCCTGAGGTAGATTTCCAGGTCGGTCGAAGTGCTACTCGTTTTGTCATCAGGAATTTCTCAGTAGCAGGCTCGTCTCCGCACATGGGATGCAGCCGAAATGTGGATGACGGGATTACAGCCGTAAAACGATGTCATCATGTAATATCGATGCAGTCAAACGTTATACTTTAATTACTACGACGTTTTATGCAGTACCTTGCCTAGGTACTGTACTCTATTTTCCATTATTCACATAATATGTTCTTGATTCACGACATTTTGCTATATTTAACTGACCACAAATGAACTTGTGAAATCGCTGAGTCATATTCAGTTGGTTCCACACGGTGTTTTGCCTTCTCTGGCCAATCTGTCAGGAACGAGTCCAAATCGACACGCTAGCGTATCTCGGGCCTGCCTCGGTGACGACGATAGTCTTGATGACAGTCGTCGCCATCGAGGAGAGAGAGAGGTATCCACTATGTGTCGATTCTGGCCCAAACTTAATAATTACTTGAAAATAAATGCAATTAAAAATATAATAACTAATACCTAGTTCACTAAATGCAATGAAGTAGATATCGTGAATCTATCTTTTGTAAACTAAAACAATGGTAGGTAATTTTCTGCTGTCGTTGATGATTATCTAAGGACTATTACGTGACTACCAACTAGAGATGATTACCTACGTGTCCGACTCGTATTCAGTTATACTTTGATTTTAAGGGACCTCGCGCACTCTCGTACTCATGGAACACCAAGAAAAGAATGTCGTTGAAAAAAACTTTAAAAATCAAAAAGGGACCAAGTTCTGCAAATGGGCTCTACCTTCTACCTCAGTAGTGTTAGGCCCAGCACTGGCTTAATCTGACACTGGTGATGATGGTATAACATTGAGCAACATAACGCTGTATGTTATGTTGCTCAAAGTACGTTGCGTTATGGCGTTATCATCATCATATCAGACCGGAATAAAATGTTATGCCATGAAAGTTATTATACTTAGGGCATACTGAAAGTTTCTGGATTCTGATAAATAAGACTAGTTATAAGACTTATGATAATACATTATATTGTTTTTCAAAGTATATTCCCTCGCAATTAATGCATTTTTGCATTCGCTGAAACCATTGTGCAATGCAGTTGGACCATTCTTCCTTAAGGACCTCTTCAATGGTTTCATGGAACGCATTCACTGCCAAAGCAAACGAACTGCGGCTGCGGCTGCTAAGTTTGTCTTTAATTTTTGGAAATAAAGAGAAGTCTTAGGGTGCGAGGTCCGGGCTGTAAGGCGGATGCGTCATCAGTTCTTCATTTGTAGCCTTCAAATACGCTTCCTCCGTTACCTTAGCGGAATTTGAGGATGCGTTATCGTGATGAAGGAGGACATTGCTTCAAGGACGCTTTTCGCGAACTTTTTGTTGACGTACCAATCTGCAGTCACTATCCTTTGATCTTCAAGTGATACTGTCGTGTAATGTCCTGATTTTCCGAAAAAAGACACAACCATTTTCTACCAATGCTTCGACTTTTCTTAACTTTCGTCGGCAAATCTTCAAAAGGAAAGACCCACTCTGCCGACTGACTTTTTCTTTCGGGTTCAAATCAGTATACCCATGGTTTCGTCACCTGTCACGATATTATAGACAGCCAATGACTGCTCTCCGTTAAACTTTTTATCATTTTACGGCACCACTGGACACGCTGTTCTTTTGTGGTCCTTCTTTAAGTCATGGTATCCACCGAGTTCAAAGCTTCCGAACCTTCAGATGCACATGTAAAATGTTTTGCACTTGGCTCATTCCAATGCCTAACAAAACACGAATTTGCTGACAAGTATTTTTTTTGGCAGTTTCAATAAGTTGTCGTACTGTTTCAATATTAGATTCTGTAAGCGCGGTCGCCGGCCGACCTTCACGTACCTCGTCATGGAGATGATCACGTCCACGTTAAATTCTCCATACCACGAATAAACAGAGCTGCGACATGGTGCTTCATCACCAAATGCCAATTGAAGTCTCTGGCAACTCTCTTACTGACTTAAGCCACAGCGAAAATCATAAAAAATCATTGAACGAAAATGTTCACGAGTTAAATTCATTTTAATGACGCCACAGTGAGAAAACAAATGATAGTCTCGCAAATTTAAAAATAACATGGTCCCAATGAGTTCCATTTTCGAATGCCATAATTGTGATTTCATTCTTTTATTGTAAGTGGCCAGATCCAGAAACTTTCAGTATGGCCACGCCCAAAGAAAACATCTTGAACCACAAAAGTTTGGCCCTATTCAAATTACCTTGTACCTTGTAACTTTATTAGAATAATACATTCGGGTTAATAAAGTTAGTTCGTTCCTACCTGCTCTTTCGTAAGAACTCAATGTTTCTCAAAGAATTATAAGAAGAAAACAAACCAAAAAGTTCGAAGTTTCACTTACAAGTTTATCGAGCTTCATATTGTAGAGAAGGCTAAAAATACGATGCTTTAACAGCATCTTACGAAATATGGCTTTTGTGATTCAAGTTGATACAATAAAACGGTTACCGTTCATATTACGCATGCAGAGGGGAAAGTAGAATCGTGGAAACATATTTTGATACACGTGGACATTTGTTATTGCAGTTCTCGGCTCAAAAACACCCTCGCCTACGGCTCGGGAGTTAATTCCGCCTCGGGTGCATTAACAAACTTTCTCCACTTGTATCAAAATGTACTACTAAGCCTACAAACGTCGGTCATTAACTCAGAACGAACGAACAATCGGCAAATTCCGTGTTAGAAGCCTTTAGTTATAGATTAGATAGAAAGTCCTTAGATTAGATAGACATGGATAGTCCATTCTCTTATAAAAAAAACTTGTATTTTTATGGCATCAATCGTAGGATCAATCAGATGCATCCGGTTAGACTGTAAGCCGACGCCAACATAGTTGGGAAAAGGCTAGGCAGATGAAGATGAATCGTAGGATCAATAATTTTATAAAATCTCTCAAATAAACATAGTACTTAAAATTATCATTATAAGTTAAAATCGCATCATGCAATCTTACAATTCCTTATTAATGCATAGGCAATCACACATAAATAACTTAACTTTCCCACGGCTCCTGTATCGTCTAAAAGCATAATGTTTTGCGTGCGTTTCATTGCGCGCTACCAAAAACAGCTTTATTTCTCACTAAAAATAAGTTTTCCCGCAATAACTTTTGCTCAATGTACAAAATGCGTAGTTGACAGCTTTTAATGATATGTATGTAATGGTTAATTTTACAACGAACGTTCGAGCTAATTCAGAACACGAAAATTAGCGAAGCGCATACCTGTTCTGGTTTAACTGTAATTATCTGTGGCGTACTTTTTAGGCCTACAGCCGGAATGCAAATAAAAAGATATTCGTGTTATATACACTGCATTGCGAACCAAAAGCGATGCAGTAGAGTACCACGCTTTAAGCTAGTGTGTTCCTCAAAAAGGCCAGGTGCGTAGTCGGTAGGTAACTGCAACCAGCGTGCGTGTATTGTCATTAACGCACGCTGTTTCAAAGTAACATCAAATCTGATACATGAACATAAAGTAATAGTATCTATACAAGCTGCCAGCCCCCATGGGGGAAAGGCGTGTGTTGTTATTAAGGTAACAAATAATAATAATCAAAAAAACAACATTGACATTAAAAAAAAAAACTATTTTCAAATATTTCAAAAAACCTCTAAACGCGATTTTTGTTTCTTCTTCTTTGTTTGTTGTTATGTCAGTAATGAAAGAAACAGCGAATGGTTTCCGTATATTGAACTATGGTATAGCACCAAAATTAAACGACCACCAAATAGTTATTTTTTACTTTATCTAGTGGTGAGCTATATAAAAGCATAGTGTAAAATCAATGCACGACTACATATAAGTAAAGTACCTAATTAAATTCCGAGTACCTACCTAATAACATTGTTTTGCCAATTTTTTAACAGCAACAAGGCAATGTAGTCACGACATGACGTTCATATTAACAACGTTATGATGTAAATTAAAACAAACTGAAAATATTTTTTGACGCCCTGTAACTGTTTTGATACTTATCCATATTTTATTACTATTATACTTTTGTAGTTTGTAAATAATGTACTGTTTTGTGTGGTGTGCTACCACTAAAAAACCCGACTACTGAAAAATCACGCTCTAATTAAATTCGGGGTTTACAAGGTAAAATCGACTCCTGTTATTGTTGAAGTTAGTCGTAGCTTATGTTACCCCGGCCATAATGACACTTTATTCATTAAAATCGGATGAATAGTTTAGGCGCTACGGAGGAACATACGTAAATACAAACATTTACATATATTACATACATAGACTGGTAAAATCATAACCCTTCCTTTTGGCTTCGCCGTAGTCGGGTAAAAAGTCATTCAATGGGTTTAAATTGACTTAGAGGGTTGTATTCATGATTTTAATGATAGTTCTGTAACTACATACATGCTACCTGCAAATTGCAAAAAAAAAGTACTTAAGGAAATTTGTTTTTCTTTGTTATCTCACCGTGAGCATTCGCCTGTTATGTATTTTAACAAATCGAGATTCGACTTTGTACAGAAACAAGTGAATTTGAACTGTACAAGCGAATACTGGGAGGTGAGGGAGCGCTTTTACACTTTGTGCTTTTACTTTTTTTTGTAATTTAAGTAACTTTTTTTTTGTACTTTCATGAATAATTAACTGAAACTCGCCGCAGAGTTGAAAAACCGTAGGTTGTACTTTGATTTTATCGTTTTCATAAAGTAAAATGAACAACAGTCTTCAGTTGTCTAGTTTAACTACCGCTATAATTTATTCCTAAATAAAAGCAGCTCTTTGTGACAAATTATGTGCTTTATTGGTATTATCACACGTTATATTAGATAATGTTAGTTCTGAGTAACAGCTATTAGGTACGTAAAATTATATTTTGCCGGATAATATGTAACGAATTTAACAATTATCCGGTTGCTATACGTTCGTACATTGAACATACCAGTTGGTTGCCGGCAATAATTGTGTTTTAAGATAGATGTACAAATCGTACTTCTAATCTTTTTGGGAAAAAAAAATGCCATTTAGTATAAAGTAGTAGGTAAACAAACGATGGATACGAATAAATAACTGAAAAGTTCCTGTTTCTCGTTTTTACTGTCTCTTCGTTTCTCTCAGATCTTAGCATTACCAAAACGCAGGGACATTTTTTCTACAGCCAAATTACCAAGACGCGGTTGAATACTAGACGAAATTATAGACCTATATTATAGGGTAGATGACAAAAAAATCTAATTAGTCCGTCAGATAGATTTCTAAAAAATATTGGTCACATATTTTTTTCTTTTTTCCAGAAACAAAAATTGAAGACGATACAGTGCATCGAAAACTCGCGTGACGTCATATTTGAGTACATTTTTTATTCAACTGTGACGTCACCAGCCCCCACTCATGATCTTTGACACGTTTTATCTTCGTAATTGTTATTAATTTGATAAAACAAAAAACATGTATCCAATATTTTTCGATAATCTAACTGACGGACTAAATCATATATATTTTTAGTCAGTCATCATCCCTATTATGAAATACATAATGTTATCGTGAGATAATTTTTATTTAGGTATACCCGAGATAACCATCAAATGAAAATCCGTTTACAAAGTAAATGTATCTTTTACATACATTGTGAGTATTGGTGCATTCATGCACGACACCTTATGTATGTCTGTATGTACCTGCAATCTATGCAAATAAATTTTACTTTACTTTACCTAGGTAGGCACAATTTTCCTTAGATTTAAAGTCCTTGTTTTACAAAACCGATATTTGAAAAAAAGGATGACTCATGCTAGAATACAAACACGCGCTACTCGTTTAACTTTGTAAACAAAGTTACTGTTTCTATTCTAAATATGTTTGTTTGTCCATAACAATAGTCTGAACGAATGTAGTGAGTTTTATATCGTTTGCAATAGCGAGCAACCCACGACCTCTGCACAGAGCTACTGACAGTTAGTGTCGCAGAAGTTGTAATTTAATTATTCTGTTGTGAAGGTCAAGGATTGACCAGTTTTACAGAACACGGAGACACCTACGCACGTGCTAGACTCGGTACTGTCAAACTTGTCTATACACACCGACTTTATTACCTTTTACTGGCACTATAAGATACATATGTTTTACGTATACAGCGTGTATCAGTAAGGTGTGATCATGTTTCAGGGTGTAATTCAGCCCATCAAGCTGAACAACTTTCTTCGTGGGGCCACCATCGTAATTGCGAAAAAAAAACAACTGACCCGTACAAAACTTTTGTACCTAGTGTAGTACCTACCTGATAGTGAGTTAGTGACAGCTGATTGAAACCCTGAAATATGAACACCACCCCACATGAACATGAACATCACACCTTTCTGGTACACGCTGTAGAAACTGACGGCTTTGAAGACAGATCGTGAGAAAAGTTGTACACTCAACACACTTTCGGTGCCACGACAGACGCTTCCAGCGCCGCGATTTTGTGCTCTGTGGGCAGTTCAATAGTTTTACATAGGTCGTTACATGTTTTTGCCGACAAAAAACGTATGCTTATTTTAAATTCTTTCTTTATTCTAAACATTCACTTCCTTTCACCAAAAACGACCGCTTGCCGGAGGCAACTGTTCGAGCGGAGCGGACCCGTTAATTAAGAATCTAATTAATTTATTAATTATGAACCTCGGAAGACCTCCGTGTTCTTGGTGTCATAAACTGCATTTGAAATATGCATAATAAAATAGTAGCTCAGCAAAGTTAATGTTCATGACCTGTAAATGTCCTCACATAGGTAATTACAAATTCCGCATTCTGCTACTGACGAGGGGTGATTTAATCGGTATCTAATAGTTTGAGTATCGAGTGGGTTCTGTTTTACGACATAGGTACATTACATACTTACAAAAAAACAATCAATCAAAATATGTTTAATTTTTATGCCACTGGAAAATGAACACAGGTTTAGCGACCGGCCCTCGTTTGTGTGCTCAAGGTCGATTCTCTTTACAGTGAAGTCTGTTAGTTTTACTTGTAATATTCAGTTACGTTACCGCAGAACGTACGTGTACGTGTAGCGTGCGATATAAATAGAGGTTAGGCTCGAGTTGTTCCGACCGTACTCATGTGCATAACAGACCGGTCCATTATCTTACCGCAACTAATAAAAACTAAAAGGAATTTCGATACTTACCACTGACACGTGTTGACTGTTGTATTCTACTAAGTATGTCTAGAAACGGAACTCACGATCCAATCAATGTACGTTAGTCTCTACTCAAATAATTGCTACCAACTTTTGATTCTATAAAAAAATAGCTTTGGCAGCCGTATCGGTTTGTCTTTCACCGGGAAAAGATTTGTTCTATTGTTAGTATTTGACAAGTGTGAGGACGACTCATTGGACGATACGAGGTAAATGTGTTCTCTCGCAGCTGACCTCACGGAGTGTTGTTCACCGACCCACGGTGGGATTGATGTTCATCCTTGAAAGTAGCACCAACCCTATTTCTGCAACTTAAAGCCGACTATTGCGTTCCATACCTAAAAGAAAACAAAGATGACCCAATTTTGAATTGGAGTGTGCATATACACCTTCTGTTGAAATAGTGCCCTACCGTGGTACTTCCATAACCCCGCTACATGTTGACTTTGCTTGTATTTCGTAGCACGCTACGACATTTTGTGCATGAGGATATTCACAATTAGCGTTATAGTGGTTAGTTATGGTAGTTAGGTATTAAACGGCATTTTCCCACAAGCTGCCCCTTTTGTGGTGCTTTTATGAGGTTTAAACTGTATGCAACGCGGGTGCTACGCAGGGTCTACGAGTTTTTTTTAGTTCTGTGTTAAATTCAGATTACAGCCTTCGCACACGCATCTTGTAGTAGTAATAAATATTATCATAAACAAGTTTTCTTCTTTCTTTCTTTTTGTCATAGATCAGATTTTTTATCCTATACTAAATTATTACATTTAATTTACACAGCGACATGGTCCTACGCGATGTCTACGCAGATGGCTACATTTTTTGCTACGATTTTTCGTAGACGGGCCATCTCGTCTGGATACCCGAGTTTAAAAAAAGCCGTAGCGTGTGAATAATTAATTAAAAGTTAGAATCGCTTTATAGCTTGTTATGTAATTAAATTAGGTAAATAACTAAGGTTCTACAATAATATTACGTAATGATTAAATACATTCACAATATGTATGTGGCTATGGGGACTAACGGACGCACCATTAGCAGTTTTTCATTAGCTGCCCTGACTTTGCAAGTATGATACCCTTGTGCCTCGGTGGTCCTGCACCTCATCTCCTTCTGGTCGTGTTGAATTGCCTTCCCATCGAACTATGAGAGTGAGGGAGGAAATAGTGCACCTGTCATTGCGCACACGCTTGTAACTTGCGACTATTATATGAATGTGTGTAAATTAGGACAGGATCCTTTATTATTCACACCAAAACTAACAATTTCTGCGTTAAACTTAAATACTTTCCTACATTACTTGTGAATGATTTACCCACCGGCCGATTTTTTAATGTTTTTGGACGTAAGACGTAGTTCAAGGCCAACAACGTGTGGGTTGCTTGAAAGAGATGAGTATATTATGGTAGAATTACCACATGATGGTCCTACCATGATCTGTGGTTTCATATGTGGTTTAGTTTATGTATGTATGTATCACATAATGCTCGCAACAAGCGTGCTTTTTGAACGTAGGCGTAGCAAAACGAGTATGTGCAATCTCAGCAGGTGAGGTCCTGCAGTTTCTGCCTGGTCTATATAGGTAGTCAGTGTTATCCCTCAAAGGGCGTTTTCGGTATTTCTTACAGGATATCGATCAATTAAATTAACCAGTCTGTAATAATCAAAAACTAACTTGATTTCATGGAAAAGTATTCTTCCAAATGAAACAATTTTCTGTGACTCTCCAAACGCATGTGTTTCTAAAGTAGGTACTTACTTTAGCCCAACAAAAAACATTTGATTAAATACGGTATACGGGACCGGGGACAAAGCGAACAGTATTGGTATATGGCCTCACTAAGATCACAGTTTTTCTATGACATTTCTTCCACAAGATATGACGCGAACCTTTGCGCCACAATGAAATTGTATGAAATAATTATTATTTAAATATTATTTCACCTTAAAAGCTTAGAATATATGACGGGAACCTTTATTATGTATTATATGAAGTAGTTTTACTGAAAAAACGATGAGTAATTTATTTACCCCGTTTGAGTTGTCATGAAGTCCCAATATGAAAAGTAAAAGTTTTAAATAGATCAACATTTATCATGCATTGTTAGAATTACCTGTAAAGGCTTGATGATGACAAGGTCACGCAACAGATGTTGGCAATAGGGAGACAAATTTCTCCGTGCAGGACGTACAATCTGAACCAATGTCTACTGCAGTCACCACTGCAACAGCGACACTTAAAAAAATCAAATCGAGATGTATTCAATGGGTCAAACTTCACCGGTGCCAAAAAGACACTTACTAAGAGCTTAACAGTATTATTCCTAACAGTATTATAATTTACTTTACAGTGGCAGCTCATTCGAAGGTCAATGGCAGAATGGCAAGCGGCACGGCCTGGGCGTGGAGACGCGCGACCGCTGGCTGTACCGCGGCGAGTGGACGCAGGGGTACAAGGGCCGCTACGGTGTGCGCCAGAGCACGATCAGCAACGCCAAGTACGAGGGCACCTGGGCCAATGGACTCCAAGACGGATACGGCTCCGAAACATACGCTGATGGCGGTTAGTATTATCTCATTTCTTTCATTGCCAAACTATTGGAATTCAGACGAAAATACATTACGTTTACATGGCCATGGCATTCTTCGCTAGGTAGATCTGTTCGTTACGAGAAAATACATTATTGTTAATCTGATGATAACACACAAAGCTATTGTTTTAATCCGAAAATAAACTCTTGAAATCCGGGTTAGCCTGAGATATGCTAGTAGTTATTCGTAATAAATTAATTTCATAACTATTTGTTGTACACGGCGTTCGCCTCATGACCCAGATTGTAATGGCGTGAACTAGGAAGGAAGCCCTTTTGCTTGCGCAATGTTTGCCGTCGGAAAATAATGTCTGTATGCTATGCACCGTCTGGACAAAAAAAACTTTCTTACTAAACATACCAGAAGGTACAATAGACAGATTGTAGCTCGCAATAAAAAGCACATGATGAAAGGAACAGAATGTGTACCTACGTGGACTTATATGGTTTTGTTTCACATTCACTTCGAGATAAAAATTACGCATGCACCTATCAATATCCATATCACGTGTATTGAACATTCATGTGTCGGTAATTCATGTTGTGCCAAGCGACAGATAAAAATCACAATCAATGGTGGCATAATTTACCAAGTTATATATAATGAAGTCCAAAGTTGGATTTAATTTAGGTAATAGTTTGCGAGCGTTGTGTGTAAAATAAACGTCATAGTTTCCTGACGACGGCATACCGTTGACTCATGCTCTCAATAAAGATTTGTCATTCATAAAATTAAAATGATGAATTCAGTGATTTGTAACATAAGAATTTCACTTTTAACAATATTACGATTATTTTTATTATCTCTTGCTGAAGCTTTCAGTGAAGTTTTTTTAATGTAATAGTTGTAGGTACCTATAAATATTTCCTGCCGAGAATAAGTACTTTACTTTAGTACCGTTCACATACATTCATCTTCTTTATAACATAGCTAATTTACTCTGAGTTCTGACAAAACTAAGCGATTTAGTCCAACTGATCATAATGTTAACATTTACTCATAGAGACATGTTTAGAGCTGTATTATAAATTATAATCATGTTCAGCACCGACGGCTCTATCAACTGTGCGTAGCCCAGTTACTCGTATGCATTGCAATGAAAGTTTTCAGTAGTTTTCTCGATGAATGATCGGAGTGAAGCGGCCCTGTGCTCCGCCGCCGCCCGCCAGCAGCGGCCCGCGGCCCTCGCCGGCTAAATATAGCACAGGCACGCCTGCCGCGCCGCCTCGACACACAATCATGTCGACCACTCATTTAATACTAGGGGCTTCAAAAAATCACACCCTAATTACACGGACCAAGTCATCACTACATTTCCTCAGCAAAACGAACTAAACTACCGTCTCTACCTGCACTTTAGACGTAACTGTGACCAAACTTTAAAG
Source organism: Xestia rhomboidea (assembly GCA_963853795.1). Taxonomy (NCBI): domain Eukaryota; kingdom Metazoa; phylum Arthropoda; class Insecta; order Lepidoptera; family Noctuidae; genus Xestia; species Xestia rhomboidea. Next base: position 12,669,327 of record OY970764.1, read on the forward strand.
TATCGTTCGAAAATTGAATGTCATTTAGAAACGTTTTGATGCTTGATAGTTTTTCGTAAAAATAAACATAGTTATACAGCTGAAATGGGTGCTATAAACACAGGAAATTTAAGATTTGACATAGTTTTACACCTTTCAGTACGGAAAACGTGCTAGACATTACATTCATGAATGCAATTGACGTCATATGGTGCTTGAAGATTGACGATAGCGGGATTGACTCTGAGAAATAAGTCGTGCCATAGACTTCATTCGTGTTCTCAAGTGATTGATGCAGAACATCAGTAAAAGTCAATTTAACACTGCTTATTTATGTAACAAGATTTTAATATGATTTAAAACCTAGAGGTTGACGCATCTTTACCTATAATTTTGGCGTCCATCTTGTGTATTCTCTTTTCGAATTTGCAGGGTGGAATTTTTCAATGCCACCTGGAGGGAAAGTACTCTAAATACTGGAGATAGCAAATTTTACTCAATGGAAACATTCCTTTATTTTAAAAAGAAACAAATCTGCATTCACAGTTTTTCGAAAATTCGTTTGCCACATGGGCATCGAGCCCGGGATGGATCGGCTAAAGTACGAAAAAATAACATTCTGTACCTTTTTGACATCGATCGATAGGGTCCATCATTGGATCAAATCTCTCTAACAAACATGATAATTAAATGAAAGGAAAACTATGAATAAAAGTGCTTTTTCTTATTAAATTTATCCCATTGAAATTATAACTGTTCTTTAGATTTCATGATTTTCCCTTCATTTAATTAAAATAGTACAGGTTGTTATTTTTTTTTCGAACTTTAGTCGGTTCGATTCCCGAGTGTGGCAAGCGAATTTTCAAAAATCTGTGATTGCAGATTTGTTTCTAAATAAAGGAATGTTTCCTTTGAGTAAAATTTGCTATCTCCAGTATTTCAAGTACTTTCCCCCCAGGTAGCATTGAAAAATTCCACCCTGTATATGGCTTTGATTGATTAATTTTCTTCCGTGATTTTTTTTTCGTATCCATATTCAAAACAACTACGAAAAGAGCAACAGAACCTACAGGTGGAATCTATTAGATACAGGTACTATACATAGAACATAATCCACATTTTAGAATAGGGATACGTTGAATCGCTCTTGACGTGTACGGGTGATAGATTAGCGCATTCGCTCGTAATATTTAAAGACCCACCGGACTCGAACCTATGACGTCTTTACATCGCATTTGCTGTTCAACGTGCCATTATTGTGCGATTACAGATTAGCCAGCGATCAGTACATTCTCTATCTCTTTTCAACTGCATATTACATAAGTAGTAGCTAATGGTATTATGATAAAACCCTTGTCAGGCTTCTGTCACACTTAAGTGGTTTATCTCTACAAAATTAATAGCAGGCGACATAAGGTGCTTATCTAGTTGTCATTATCATACATGTTTTCCCCTTTTTCAATCGTTATGCAATAGTGATAATAAGCCCACCGCCACCAGTAAACACGTGCGAAATGAAACCTTGGCCGTGTACTCAAATGCTTTAAAGCACCTTTAATAGTAGATTATGCACTTATGGTATAAAACAGTGAGTTGGTCTACAATCCTGAGAGCAGTGAGAAATTTAAGCTCGCTCAAGACGAAGTCACCTTTATCCCCGAGGAACATGCTCTACTTTTCACACACACTGCGAGGAAATAAAAAAAACAACTAGATTTTCGAAATACGACATCGCACACTAACATTCTACCGCGGGGGTGCGCCAGTGGTGGTACATTGAAGATTGTTTCACTTTTTTAGAAAAACAAATCGTTCTAGGGGAAACTTAGGGAAAATAAAATCCTTGGAGAAAGTTACAACATAAAAAATAAGAAAATCAAGAGACATTTAACAGCCGAATTAGTAATGATAACTTGCATGTAATAAGCCGATTGCAGGTCATGCGTGAACGGGATCAGGCAATATATACACACACAGACACAAAATTCGATACCGAGTGGTACTTTTTGTAAATGAAAATAATTTTATTTCTCTGTTTGTTTCATTTCCTGTTTGAAAAATATGATGGGGGAAATGTTGCAGTCATCGCAACAGCTCATTGACTGCTTTGGTGCGCAAAAAAAAACCCTGGGAGGGTTTCTAGATCGAGTTTCTAAATTTTCCCCAAAATGTACCATTTGCCTACATTTTACTTGCCGCCATTACCACTACGGATAAAAAAAAGCTTAGGGCGATTCAATTCGGACGGTGGAGGTGTGCCCTGCTTAGGTGGAGCACCGCCGTGTCCTCGAGGTGGCGATCGGCGGCGGCGACCTCTCGCTTCCGGCCCTGGATCGCGCCATGGTCCGGAGCGAGACGGAATGGGACGCCGTCACCTCCTTCTGCGAAGCAGTCATGCTAGCGAAGGAGGTGGCGGAACGTGAGAGGGAGATATCCTCACGTCCCGGCCGCCGCGGGAGACGCCCCGGGCGTCGGGGGCCACGTAGTGGCTTCCGGCCACCGTAGGCGCGGGCCTGTGGACGGGGAGCTATGGGCTAGCTCGCCGTCCGTCCGTCTCATGACGACAGGCCGTGTCGACGGCGCGTTCGTGTTCCAAGCGCGCCTCAAAGAGAGTCAGCAATAGGGAAGGGGCAAGGGCCGAAGCCTGCCGGGGCTGCAGGACTATTCGAAAGAGATACCGTGGCCCCGGAACACAAAGGGCGATGAAGGAACATGGATGGGTTTTAATCAGTAAAAGTCTGACACTCCCTCCTGCTCCGCCCAGAGCGGGAGAAGTCATTTGATGATTTCCGATCCTAAAAAAAAAAAAAAAAGAAAAGGGCGATTCAATTAATCAATCATGAATTTGGATTCGACCATTTGCAGAAACTGTAAATATTTTTGTTTCACTTATTTCATTAATTTACATTATTTTTATTTATTATTCCACTTTATATTGTTATTAAATTGCGTTATTTAATCATTTTGGTCGTCGACAGCATCTGATACCTCTTAAAACTCTGAAAGCTCTTTGGTGAAAGTTCTCATTCATATTTTTTTTTTGAGATTCCAAATTCAAATCACATTATTGACCAGCGCGCATAGTAATGAAATTCAGTACAATATTACTACCCGATCAGAGCCTAGGACATTATTGACTTGTTATTAGTTAGGCTTGTATGACATATAATTTGACATTTATATCATCATAATAGAGAGCAAGTGGTATGAAAAATTGTTTGATTACTACCTGCCTTAGATAATCACCGCATCAGCGTCACTTAACTCTAAACCATCAACAGAGTCGTAGTATTTTTAGTGTCAGGTTTGAATTTTATGATCTAAAATGATAAAACTGTCGACTATGATTCCAGGTACATACCAGGGACAATGGATGCGCGGGTTGCGGCACGGCTACGGCGTCCGCACGTCGGCGCCGTTCGGGCTGGCGTCGCACTACCGCGGTGGCGCGCGCGGCCACCGCGGTTCCTTGTCTTCGCTCACCGAGGGCGGCGCCGACCCCTCCGAGCAGCGCACCACACGCATGGACGACGCACGCGGCGGCTTCGTGCTCACCGTCCGCTCCGACCAGCCGTCCGGACGTCGCGGATCGCTTGTCGGCAAACCTAAAGGACTGCTGCACGTAAGTTGAGTGTGCTATCATTCTCTATGCTGTCCTCTACCGAACCTCGGAAAGAGAGGAATTCAAGTCTCGTAATTTCCTGGCTGGTCACGCAGGCCAGATCCTGACAGTGCTTTTTTCACATTACTGATTTACACTTGCTGTAATGGGGTGTCTAATTTGGAACACGGTTACTTCGAAATTAAACATACTTTTACGGGTGCTATCACTTGGATTTTATAGCTGAAATCCAAAAAAGCTTTTGGATTTAAGATGTTAATTTCATAGTCCGTTTCTTTAACGTAATCAAGAGTAGGTATAAGCACCAACTACGCACTGTACAATGGAGAACATGCTAAAAAAAAATTAGCGTGAGGAGTAATACTGATATAATGGGATCTTTTCGTGAGTATTAAGGATGAGTTTTTATTAATTAGCACCCAGTCCTGGACAAACAAAACCAAAATACAAAAGGAAAGATTTAGTAGATCCCTTATGCAAGCCTAAGCTATTGAACTCCACTTACTAAGACGACGTATAATGTTTTCAGAAATGGCGCAAACAGCGCAGCGTCGGCGAGCTGGACGGCACCGGCACGGGCTCGGTCCACTCCGGGGGCTCGGGGGGCTCGGGCTCTTCGTGGGTCTCCTCGGTAGACAGCACCCACTCCGCTATGACCCATGCCTCTTTGCACACAAACTCAAACGCAAGTTTCGTTGTCGAGGTGGGACTTTACTTATTTGGTTTAAATCACAAATTGATCACACATTACCGTTCGCATGTTGATGCAATGCCATCTTGATGCCCTCCACCCCCGGGCCGATCCCTCGCTAGCATGGCTCCACACGAACCCAATTATCTACACAAACCTATTAATAGATATTGATCACGCATAATATGTACGTGTAGAGCCAGTCCTAACTAAAATAAACATGTTGTCATCATTGTGACACTACCACTAACTCAGAAACCTATATATTTATTAACAATGACACACTCCACATCCTAAATGGGAATCTTTCACATGTGCTAACAGAATGACTATGTAAATAAAGGTTTACCAATAAACGTGTGGAATGCCATTTCACGATAATCAGTTCGAGGAGACACATCATTTTAAGACCTCGATTCGATGTATAATCTACGTCTGCATCAATTTCAATCGAAAATAATGTTTTTGATATGTGGGGATTGATACTTTGCGTTTTGGTTTTGTTTAATAACCAATACTTACTTAAGGCATTGTTGAAAAATATAAAAAATACCGGTTTCCCCTATACAAAATCAAATAGAGATGTTGAAAAGTAATTTTCCTTTGGCAGGATGAACATTTGGATGCGAGTGTCACAGAAACTTATATGGGCGAATGGAAAAACGATAAACGTACTGGGTTCGGTATCAGCGAGCGCAGTGACGGCCTTCGGTACGAGGGAGAGTGGTCGGCCAACAAAAAGTATGGATACGGCGTTACGACGTTCCGAGACGGCACGAGGGAAGAGGGCAAATATAAAAACAACGTACTTATAACAAGCCAGAAACGAAAACATTTATTCCTCATGCGGTCCGCTAAATTTCGAGAACGTGTTGATTCAGCAGTAAACGCAGCGCAACGTGCCTCCAAAATAGCATTACAAAAGGCTGATATAGCTATCTCCAGGTCAGTGTAGCATCATATTTATAGAGGTCAGATTAAGGCCTCATTTTTATTTTTTAATTATACATTTCACTGAAAAACATTTCCATAATTGTTACAGAACCGCCACGGCTCGAGGGAAAGCCGAACAAGCCGACGAAGCGGCAGACCAAGCAAAAGAAGACTGTGATATAGCGCAAGCTACTGCGAAGCAGTTCGCTCCAGATTTTAAGCACCCAGGCTTTGACAGAATAGGATTAAGAGAAAAATATAGACAAAAGGTTTACGATGCACAAGTTGCAGCAGCCGTATCACAAGAATCTGAAAAGATCTTGGATGGAAAGAGCATTCCAAATCATATCCCTCCGATGCATTCACAGATTCCCCAAAACAATAGAGCTCCAAATGCAGTACCTTCCAGAAGACCTTCGACGCAATATCCTAAAGCCGTAGATCCACGGCTCCCGAACAGTTCTAACTACAATACAGACAATAGAAATCTTGGACCTCCACACGATCCGTACTATTCGTCAAATCAAGATAACTGGAAATCAGCAAACACAACGCCCCAAATTTCGCCTGATAGTCAAAAATCATACTTGCCAAATGACCAAACAAATCAATACGGGCCTATCTCACAAGGCAGTCAACAACAGCAGCAAGCTTCCTCGTACAGATTCAATCAACCAAGTATGGACCAAAGTGGCCAGCAATACGTCAACCAAGAGCGACGATTCTCCTCGACTAACAGACCACAACCAAACCAAAGACCCCAACAGAATGAATGGAACCCTCCTCAAGCTCCTCCCCGAAGACAGAGTGTGCTCGGTCAGCCTTCTTATGACGCACAGGGTAATTTGTACGTTGACAGCGGACCCGCTGCGTATGGACGAAATGATCTTCGAACCGGAACCGTACACTCTGAGGGCCCTCTCGACCGACAGGCAATGCCGACGAGTCAGCAACCCTATCGTCCAACGATCGACTCCCAAGGTTATAATAGACAACCGCATGATCAACAAGGGTACGGCCAACCGCAAGATCATGTGTATCGTCAGTTGCCGAATGACAATCAGGCATATCGACAACCAGGCTCTGCTGATCAGGGATACAGACCCAGTGCTCCTACTGAACAAGATATTGTCAACGGAGCTCGGCCAGCTGGACCACGTCCGTCCATTGACTATCTCGATCACTACAAAAGGCCCCCAAGTCGAGATTCAAGCGTCGATCGGTACGGACGGCGGTCGCGGCAGCCGTCTGTGGAGGCGGCTCCAAGCGGAGGCTCCCGGGCAGGCTCCGTAGCTCCACAGCCCGCAATGCCGTCTCGGCCGGCGTCCCGCGCCGCCACACCTGCTGGCAACGGCCATCTAGCGTCTGGCCGCGGCTCCATATCGTCTCGTGCGGGTTCACGAGAACCTCAAGCATTTGAGGACTCACTTTTGAGAAAACGGACGCTCGGACAAGAAATATCACCGTCACCTTATCAGCCCAAACGTACTGAAAGTTTGTATGTGGCTCAAGTACCAGAACCACCGCCGCCTGCGCCGATGAGGGGCGGAGGGGGTGGTGGAGGCGGCGGAGGCGGGGGAGGCCGTAAGGTAGGTTAATTACAAGTAAAGCATAGGGAAGGTAGCGCTCACAGCGACTTCCGATTTAACCAGATAAATATCTTATGGCCTAATAGTGTGTTTTCTAAACCAAACTTACAGCACAAGCGTCAAGTTTTATCACCAAACTAATGCGAAAAAGACTCGCGCTCTGAAAGTTAGGACAAAAGCTGTGCCTGAGCTGTGCCTAGTTACCCGAAATTCTAACGCTTTTTATAGATTGCATCTGACCTGCAAAAATAAGTACTACACTTTTAAATTTAAATTTTTCCTAAACTATAGAAGTTAAAGATTTAAAATAAAAAACGTTATAAGCAATTTTCATCAGCTTTTTTTTGAAACTATAGACAAAATTAAACTATTTTTCGAGTCGTTTTTGTTTCGAAAGTATATCTTGTGTACTTAAAAAGTTATTGCAATTTTAAAAGTGTGATACTTATTTTTGCAGGCCACTATAGATTGAATTAAACACGACCCATGAATTTTCTATTCCGTATTGACCTTGCAGTTAACAAAACTGTGACCGTGACTTCGTAATAATTTGTATTTCCCCTTTACTTGTTCTGTGAGACCCAACTGCCTGCCAAATTTCATGACGTTAGGTACCCTGAATCCTATGGGTTTTGAATAATCAAAATACAATTGACATGATTGACCCTGTCTCTTGATTGTGTTGAGATAAGCTTGAATTTTCCACGAGTACGAAGGAGAGCAATTAGAAATTAAATTAATTTCAAATATAAACGAAGACACTTGACACATTTACACGGTCCTACAAAAAAAAAGAAACGAATTGAAAACCTCTTCTATTTAGAAGTCGGTTAAAAAGGGTCCTGCCCTTGACGGACAACAAAGTGATCTTTTACAGGTTCTGTTTTTTTTTTGTATAGTTACTCTTAAGCTACAGAACCCAAAATTTGTTTTCACTGTGATTAAAAAAACGCTGTCGATACGAAAGGGGCTTAAAGGCATTACAGTAACATTACCAAATAAAATAAGAAACATTAAGTTTTCATGAAAGTAAACATATTAATGAATTTTAAAATGCATAGGTAATATTATGTGCCCCAATTACCACCATTTCCCTAAAATCTAACAAACTTTTAGAACGTGACAACAGACAACACCACCTTCGGCATTCGTACTTATGTTCGATCGTCAACTGTTTGTTTATGACGTCGCTCTCGCTACCCGAAAAGTAACCAAAGTGTCGTCACACTAGTACATTTTATTTAATTTTTATTGGGATATTTTTTTACTTGTTATCAAAAACGGACCGAACGGACGGTGGTACTACCAGCAGTGCCACGGGTAAAAATAATCCCGTTTTTACCCTTTGGGTACGGTACTCTAAAAACGATAAAATAACCAAAAGTTAGAAAAAACTTTTGTTAAATAAAGATTTAGTAGATACCCCTCCTGTCGAAAGAGATCTCTGACTGACACGACTCTTGGTACAATTAGTTGATTACGTATATTTAATTTCCTAGCCTCAGATATCAGAAAATAGTTTTATGATCGAGAGTAGGTATATTTAGATGCAAGTGTGAAAAATGATTAAACTCGAGGCGGGAATACAGCCCGAGCCGAAAACGAAGGCATAGTAGAGCCGACTATGCAAGGATAAAAGCTCCCGATTTCAACATACTTTAGACTTCATCTATTAAGCAAAAAAGTAATCTCTGTGCTTATATATAATATACTACATCGTGATTCGTGACCCTTTATCAGGTTGTGCAATACTCGTAAGAGCCAGTTCTCGAAGAAGTAAAAAAAAGACACGCTTAATGGCTGGCTTTTTTTACGTCAGTTGGTCAGTCCTACAAGGTTATCAATCTAAATATGTCATAATATATGCATACAAGCAAAGAAATATTAAAAATTTCAAAGTATGAAGGCATATAAAAATGCAAAATAGGTGACAAAATCCATGCGCAAGGAGGAGAGAAATGTGCTGACTGCGGGTATCTTTTGTTTTAATGATCAGGAAGTCCCGCAAATATTTACGCCAGTTTGAATACCTCCATACAAGGTATTTTACACAATCCACGCCACGAGGGAACTTCGCCCCGAATCACCCAGCACGGGATTCACCTCAGTCTGACCAGAAGTGATACGATATAGAATTTTTTTGCGTGTAAAATTCTGTCCCCTAGCTAGCCCCTAGATTAGTCAGATATTTAATTAGAAGCAGTTAGTAAACATTATTGAAATATTTTTGTTGTCACGTCATCCTCGAAAACTACAAAAGATAATTGGTTGGTGTCCAACTGTACATAAAGATCAAACAAATTGTTCGCTTTAAACGTAAGCAACTAAATAAATGAAAATTTAGTTCAGTAGCGGTTGCCACGTCGAAATGTTAGGGGTAGGTGATGACTAACTCGTATTTTACTGTCTCAAACGCATCGAATTAATCAGAAAAAGTCGCTGTAGCAATATATTCTATCAACAATAGCTAGCCATAATGCTACTACAGCTGCTAACTTTTGATCACTTCCTGATATCTACAGGCAAAAAACACGAAACACGGTCACGTTAAGTAATAATATATTTGTAAGTGCTACTAATCGTGTTAGATAATAGACAAGACAAGTCTCTCCGCTACCTCGTTACGCGCAATTTATGAACAAGGTCACCCAGGTTATTGTACGGTTTGCGCACTTAAATAGCTGGGCACTGAAATACGGTATTACTAAATAGGAGATCGAAATATGTTGTATTTCATTCGAAGCGCCTGTTAACAGATAAACTATAACAAATATGAGTAGGAATAGACAGTTTATTAAGATTGATTAACTGTTTTAGCTGTTGAGCAAAGTATTTAGGCCCATACAATATTTTATAGCTGAAAAATGAACCGCTCGATCGAAGATACTCAGTATTAACGCGAATCACAACGCGATGGATGCGCGAATGGCATTGCAATAAGTTTAGTAATGACACGGCACTAGGCAGTAGGCGGGCGGGCGGGAGGGCGGGCGGGGATCGGCTCAGCGCTCAGCCCGTTCTATTTCTAATTTGAGACAGTCACTCGCTGCCGCTTTCCGTGTATCACCTCTTCGCTATATATAACTAAAATACGTTAAATCTCAAAAAAATACTTTGCAAGTTACTCACTACACCAATTTACACGCGATTAATTGTAAAATGTTAATCAATACGTAACGTAAAACGGTGCCACTTTACCTTTATATAAGTCAGAAAAAACATGTGGAAAATTAGTGAGCCGTGATTCGTAGGATTGGATAAAGTTGTGTAATTATCGAAAATGTGGTACCAAGGCGAGGAAGACGATGAAGAGGACCTTATGTGCTCCCCGGCGATCCTCGCCAGGCGAGCGTCCGAGAGCTGGATTAACGTACCTCCCGTGGAGGTAAACTATCTCGCAAAACATTTCCACTGACGCGTACTTTGAATTAGTAGAAATAACCTTAACCAGTGATAATGTCTAAAATACCTTACTAAATGTAACGCAACTAACTAAGCTCAGTCAATCAACATGATGTTAAACAGATGTACATGTGCGCTGTACTCGTACCTGCGATATTTAAAGGTCAAAGAGTATGCATCGACACTTTGGTGTCTACGCAAATAGGCACTCGCTTTTCCTTTCATCTGAAATTTCATTGGATTTGTTTGTACCGTCAGATAAATCAATTTGTTTTTCTAAACGGTCCTCGCCCGTAGCTAGATCTCCGGCGCAAATGTAAACCAAAACAATTTATTTTTCTGACTCTTATTGCACAGCTTTTAGGTTCACAATGCAGTGATTCATAACACGATTTTTACTTTGCTTTTCCACACTAGTGCGGGATATACACTAGTATTACAGACTACTGTAATGTGCGTTTTGCGTCCTCGTTGGTGCCTCTCCTTGAAATGCGAAGCATGGCACACAAAATATAAAACATTACTCTCCTTAGTCCTTCTGGAAGTCACCTTTCACAAATATGTTACAAAATATTGTTTATGATTGATTTGATTGCAAACAATGACAAACTTTGCACACATTGCATCACGATGTATGTGATATAATGTATATAAATTTACATTTTACCATCAATATCATCTGCCTAGCCTTTTCCAGCGGTCGGCTCCCAGTCCAACCGCGGGATGAAACATACCTGTATTGATAATATTGTTGTCAAAGCATAACCTTGATAAAGCATTTTCTCAACTAAAAAGATAAAAATCTTCTTAATCTAAATTCACTGACAGACAATGAGACATCATGAATTTTTGCATAACAGTTCCTTATGTAACGAAAGTGTAGCGCTCGCTGAAAATGATAATTCGTAATTTTTTGCCGATGGGAATACCCAGCGGTCGGCGGCTTCTAATACAATAATTATTATGTATGTCCAGATGCTAAGCACGCCGCAGACCCTTCAGCGTAAGAAGTCGTTGCCGGACGTGGCGGGGATGCCCCGCATGCCGGACGGCGGCGGCATGTCCCGCGAGGAGGTGTCGGCCCTCGGCTCGGCACGGCGCGAGGAGGTGCGCCGCATGCACGATGAGAACGAGAAACTGAGGGCCAACCCTCTGCTCTACCTAGTTAGTCCGCAAGTTAAGGTTCGATACTCACTCTTTTTATTATTTTCATAGGTCAGTATCCTCAAGAGAGAACTTTATTCAGCTGCTACGAAAGTGCTACGAAATGGCTACGAATGCTACGACGCACTTCATTATGAAATGCAACAAGCATAAAGTATTGACCTTTGTACTTATATCTTTGTAAATGTAGTGTATACTGTTCGCAGGACTGGTTCTCCCGGCAGCAGCTGGTGATCCTGGTGCTGTTCATCAACATCTCTCTGGGCATCATGTTCTTCAAGCTGCTCACGTAGCATCGGCGTGTGGCGCACGCGCGCCTTCTCTTCCCGATGCTGTAAACGATACTTTTGTAAATATTTGTAATTTTTGAACCAGAATAGTCCAAATATTATTTGATGTGCGACGAATGTTTAAAATAACATTTATTCTTTATTCCTTTTTAATACGAGAGTTACATTTACACATCCAATGAAAACGTATTTATTTGTCAATAAGGACTTCAATTTGCTAGTGTAAAGTACACGTTTGACGTTGTGAAAGTGTGCAAAGAATGACGATACAAGAGTGAAAACATTATCCAAATATTTCGTCGAGCTAATAATTTCGACTTGTTTTGTGCGGGAGTGAATTGAACCTGTTTTGTGTCCGGTAATCGGAAACTTCGAATGTAAGAAGCACGTTGTTCTATAAACCTGCATATTGTAGGTTTATTTATGCCTTCTATTATGAAGCTTAACGCCTTTAATGTAATTTTAACAGCTGCGGTGTTGTTGAAAGCAGAGAGTTTTCGAAGAATTCATGGTCGCTTGTTCATGTGGGAGGAAAATATACCTATATATAAATAATAATGACAGCCCCGAGGTAGTCGTTTGTTTCACTACACGACGCAGCACCCGAGACCCCAGCTGTCGAGACCTTACATCCATGTAGCATCCTACTTCATCAGATTGTAGAGATTGACCGAATTAGGTATTTGAAAACTTTTCCGCCTCTAGTGAAGTCGGCTATGGGGACGTTATTATTACTAAATGTTATTGTTGCTAAGTCAAAGTTTAAATAATTAATAAATTATATTTGTCAATTTTTAATAGTTTGTGCTGATTATTAAGAAATTGAAATATTACGTACCCCGAGTGATAATAAAAGCACAAAATATGATAGATATAGGTATCTACTTGTTTCGAAAGTGTATATAAGTAATAATGATATTAATTAAAGTTTTACAAATATTACACAAAGTACGCATACCTACCTATAAGTAGATACGTTGTTATGCTTGCAAAATGTACAAGACAAAAATAAAATGCGTGTGCATTATTTTCCTATTCTATTAAAATTGTAAAGATCTAGCGATGAATACTGAAATTTTTATACAAGATTTAATCTTCATTTTATACCTATGAAGTCAATTCTCTCGTAATCGAATTGTTTATATGGTTAATTAATACTATATAAATGGTATGTTAGATACTTTATTAATATTGGCATGGAAAGCGTGCGTTGAGACTGTTGATACGTATTATATACACCTACAACGAAACTTATTGAAAGCGCACATTCGTTGTTAGGTTATATATACAGTTGGTTAGACAATTTTCACAGTTTCATTATTATGTAAAGAATTATAAGTTATGTCTCTAAGAATTTTAATTACTTGTATCGATTTTATCTACGTTTCAGAAATAAAATATTTTAACAAAACAATTAGGTATGCCATTTATTTTCACATGATCCCAATCCTTGATTTTCCTAATGCTGAAATGCGCGATAATTAAAATGCTACGCCACTTGCATTTTTTTTTCATTTATTTTAGTCGGTCTTGAACACAGACTGAAGTCACTAGAAAATTAAAAAACGGAAAGAACCAGTCTTGCCATGGGGTATTACCCAATACTTTCGTGGTGTGGAGGTCAGAATTATAGGCAATTGCTTCGTGTAAAATACTGGTATTCAGCTGCATTCGGTTAGATTGGAAGCTGACCCAAACATAAATAGTTGGGAAAAGGCTAGGCAAATGAAAGAAGGGTAGTAGTATTCCATAGACGAGTGAGAAGTTGAAATAGAATGGCTTTTGCAGTGAAGATCCAACTAAAATCGCGTCGCAACATAGATTATTGACAATTATCGTTGTAAAATATAATGCAACTTCTGTTCTCTTGACAAAAAGCACTAAATGAAATACTGCGGGGGGCCTACTGAAAACCAGCGCTGAGTGTTTTACACCCAGCATATGCTGAGTTGGTTACCCTTTCGTTATGGGCATGCTCAGCGCAGTTGAGCTGTTTAATTCATTGTTCTGTTTGTTGTTATATGTATATGTATGTGTTGCTCTATTGTGTTGCTACTGTCCATTAACGAATAAATGATTATTCTATTCTATTCTAAATAAAAAAATGGACACTCAGCGTCAAAGTATATAGCTATAATAAATAAATTATAATATGCTTCCATCACTCACTTGCTCGAAAAGTGCCTCTTAATGCACCGTTTTAGGTTTACAATGTAGTGTACTGTACTGAAACAATGCAGTGTATTCTCGTATTGATTTGATTTGATTTGATTGACAAGTGCACTTCAGATAATAACTGTACAGCGTAGCGTGTATAGGAGTTGTAGTGTAGGTCAAACTGAATAATGCACTGTTTTAGACTTTCACGGTTTTTCACTACACTCAAAGCACTTACGGGATGATATCCGTGGTATTCCCGCGATCATAATGCTTGCAACAGCGTCGAAATATCGGGAGCTCATAGTAACTAAGGAAAATCACGGATATCATCCCGTAAGTACTTTAAGTGTAGTCAAACTGAACAAGTTTCTCTATGGGGCCAACCTCGTAATCGTGAATAAATAATCAGCTGTCCTATACAAAGCTTCAATACACACTGAAATGTGACCAAACATTTCTGACATAAGCTATATGTATATTTCAAGCCAGAAATATGCAACTTTTTTATAAGCTCAGGAAACAAGCAGCCTTCTTGCTTTTTAGGGTTCCGTAGTCCTGACAAGGAACCCTATAGTTTCGTCATGCCCGTCTGTCCGTCCGTCTGTCCGAGGTTTTTCTAAGAGACCGTTAGTACTAGACTGTTGTAATTTTGCAGGGGTATGTATATCCGGGGCTGCGGTACTATTCGAAAGAGATACCGTGGCCCCGAAACATAAAGGGTGATGAAGAAACATGGATGGGTTTTAGTCAGCAAAAGTCTGACATTCCCTCCTGCTCCGCCCAGAGCGGGAGGAGTCACTTGATGATTTCCCATCCAAAAAAAAGGGGGGTATGTATATCAATTTATATGATTTTTTTTATGTCGCCTACCCCATAAAATGACTTAGGGGTTGTTAATACTATTTTTGGATTTAATGCTCCATTTACGAAATATTAAAATTTAAAGTGCAAATTTTTGTTCAAGTAGCCCCCCCCTCTCTAAAAGCTAAACTGCTGACTTGAAAAATCTGGAAAAATTCACGATGATAGTGCATTTCATAAACTTTAAAGGAAAATTATGGCGGTAATATCAATTTATTAGTTTAGCAGTAATAGTCGTTGAACTTGGGTGTTGGATAATTTTGTACCAAATACAAAATCCTTAGAATAAATTGTTCTATATTGTGATAACAGGCTACTACGGAACCCTATACCTACTGCGCGTGGCCCCGACACGCACTTGGCCAGTTTTTGAATGCCTAAACTAACATAGCATAACATCACGCCAGTAATCCCTGAAGGGTTAGGCAGAGGTGGACCTAATATTAGTACATCCACATTTCGCCAGTTATATTTAAGTAATAGGGGTGGGCCATTTTTCATCATACCTAAACTATACAAATACATACATTATATAGAATAGAATAATCATTATTATGTACACTACGGTGCGGATGGTTTGGTATGTCATACCATCATAAATAGCCAGCCACCAGACAGCCCAAGTAAGCTTCTGGAGACTTTAAACGAACCGGTGCACGGTGCGCTCATTGTCAGGATTACCATCTATTCTTTTTTTTTTTTTAATTTTTTATTTATCCTGTGGTATCCTTTCGGCACTGAAACTCCTATGAAGATAGTTATTAATATTATCCTGACGACTGGTAAAGGCTATATCTAAGAACTTCTATCAGAATCATAAGATACACACCATTGCAACATCATTCATTGGTAAGTACTCACCATGTATTGACCTACAAAAAGGTCTATTCAGCAAGTTAGCATTAGCTTCAGCTAAAGCTGAACGATAGTACAATGCTATCGCATGCGTAGGTAAGTTCTTATTAATTTAATTAATACTTTATGGCTTCTTCCCGTTACACTAAAGGCTGTCAAACTGTAACGTTGAAAGTGAATGGTACACTTTTCTACACGTTTTATTTATGCCATAATACTGATTGATAGTGAGTGGGTGAGTGAGTGTAATGACGAAAAATGGCAGTAACACAACTACTTACGGCACGGAAGATAAACTATCGGTATTTATTATTATAAACAATTGTATCGGTTTGTAAACGTAGTGACTTCATTATGTGAGTAGGAAGCGTGTGACTAATAAAAACAATAATGAATTTAGTAATAGTTTGGCTTTAGCTACAGTGAATTTGATTATATTCTAAGATTTTTCACCCATGACCATATTGTATAGCGTGTTGCGATTTAGGTAACTAGACATCGAACTTTTTTATACATTGCGAGTGAAATATTAGTTATTTTAATCCACTTTCTAAAATTCACCCTCTATTTACAGTAGGATTTTCAAGCTTAGTTCAGACCCGTACTTCAGAAAAACTGTCATTGTTACCTAATATTCAATAATAACTTCTTAAGGCTAACGACCCGCACGAGGTCATCGACTTGGACGACTTGCTGCCTAAAATCGGGGAGTTTGGTCTGTACCAGAAGCTCCTATTATGGCTGGTGTGCCTACCAGCCTGCTTACCCTGCGGCTTCTGTGCGTTTAACCAGCTGTTTATGACAGACGTCCCCGATTACTGGTGCCGAGTTCCTGAACTAGAACTTCTTAATCTTACGCAACAACAACGTAAAATATTATCAATTCCACGAAAGGTATTATAAGATGATTTTATCGTTATCTTTTATCAGCTATTTCATCAATCATTTATCTAACGCTCGTCTTCCTTGGCACACAAAACCAACAAATGATGACAAAAGATTATTGTCACCATAAAAACCAATAAGAAATGAAATCCATAACCAGTAACCAACTCTTCGAATAGTGTAAAAATGCGGGAAAACTGGGTTTAATTATGCAAACATGTTTCTCCGCTATAATATGGCTAAATCCTGCAAAAAAATAAGTAAATTGGCCATACTGCCCATTCATTTTTACTAACTTTGATTATTGACCTCCAAATGACACAAAATTTCGGCAACATTGCAATAAATGACTGGAATAACGTCGATGATTTGGTTGAATTAAAACTTATTTACCTTCCAGGACAATACCACCTTCGAAAAATGCTCACGATATGCCATAAACTGGACAGAAGTAATAGAGATAGGTGGAAACATAGAAGTCAACGAGAGTTGGCCTACAGAACACTGTGTTCAAGGCTATGAATACGACACCTCTGAAGTAACTTCGTCTGTTGTTATCGATGTAAGTTGTTACTTTTAAAGATATGGCATCTCTTCATCAAATCAAATATCAAAGCATTTATTTCAAGTATAGCATTTACAGGCACTTTTAAATTATCGAAACAAAGATGAAAATTAAATGTGGCTACTGCCCAAGTCACAAGACATAAAAACTGGGAAAGTACTGTATTACTGCCCTCAAAACCCGGACATCTCTTTATTCGGCAAATCTTCTCCCAAAAAAGTCAAGGTCGGCTTCAAAGCCGATAGCAACTAAAAGCGTACCAGTATTTTACATAGAGTGGCAACATATCTGACCTCCACCACAACCCTGACCACTGGGTAACACGGTATCCCTGACTGGTATGACAGACTTTCAGGCATGGTGTTCCACAACAATTAAAATTCTACGAATGACAGATAGAACCATGACATGAAGGGGTCTCGGTATGTACTATCGTGGACACTCCCGCCTGATCACCACTAAGCTAATTTTTGCTTGCACTCGCAACATAGAAACGCTCTCTAGCCTAGCCCCGCTCCGTTGACTTTGTATAAAAATAATGAATGATCTTTCATTCATTATTTTTATACAATACCGATCGGCCGAGCGTACGGACGACGCACGCCAAACGAGAGTTATTGTTATATTGCGCGCCAAATTGACGCTTTCCTAATAAGCTTAAACTTTAAGGGGGCGTGGCTCGGCGCCTCCGCATGATTTAAGCGAAAAAAAAATTAACTGATCAGGCGGAAAAGACCACGACTGTACCTACGTCTCGGTGTGTTTATCTTATCAAAGTAACAGTTACATAGAAACTTATTGGGTAGTTCGTTTTTTTGTGACCTGTGTGTGTAAAACATGTTGTTGTCATTCTAGATAATTTTAAATGAGTCCCTTATTAAATTAAAATGCGATTTCTCTATTAAAAATATGTTGGTACCTATATATATTGAGAAAACGCATTTTATCTTAATGAAGTTTTGACCCGTCGTGATGGCCTCGCCTCTCGTGGTTGTGGGTTCAAATCCGGGCAAGTACCACTGGAATTAGTTAAGGGATTATTAAACATATAGATAAGATAACATTCCTTTCAGTTTGACCTAGTCTGCGAGTACGACGTTTACCCTACTCTTGGTCTGGTTGCTTTAAATATTGGAGGGCCAGTTGGAGTATACACTTTTGGGATTTTAAATGATCGAATAGGACGCAAGAAATCTTTTTTCCTTTGCCTAAGCACACTTCTACTTGGAAGTTTAATGACTGCCTATGCTCATGAGTTCTGGTTCTGGACAATGGCAAGAGTTATCGTAGGACTTACCATTCCCGCGGTTTATCAGATACCCTTTATTATTTGTAAGTATTCTTAAAAGTTAAAATGATAACCATGTATTTATGCATATAGGTACAAGGAGATAATAATGGGAATACTTAATATTTTCAGCTTTGGAGTTAGCAGGTCCAAACTACAGATCTTTTGTAACTGTGATGACTTGTGTTTTTTACACTTTGGGTTTGATATTATTGTCAATCGTGACATACTTGCTGCGAGACTGGAGAAGCCTCGCCTTAGCTACATCAGTACCTTTCTTTTTTTATTATTTATATTGGTTCGTACTACCGGAGTCTCCGCGATGGTTACTAATGCGGGAAAGGCTGGAAGAAGCCAACAATGTTTTAAAAACAATCGCCAGAATCAATGGGAAAGAATTGCCGGAAGAGTTTACGAATAAACTTCAAAAGCATATCATAGAACAAAAAGAGAGGGGAGTAACAGAGGCTAAAACTGTGAGTGTGTTCGCTCTGTGTCGGACTCCAAATATGAGACTTAAAACATTTCTGATAACCCTAAACTGGTGCGCCTCAGAGATGGTGTACGTTGGGCTCAGCTATTACGGGCCGGCTATAGGCGAAAACCAATACATGAGCTTCTTCCTGTCGTCAGCCGTAGAGATACCAAGTTACCTCGTCTGTTGGGTGCTGATGGACCGTATCGGACGAAGATGGCCACTCTGTTTGTCGATGGTTATAAGTGGAATTTTCTGTATCGTTACTGTATTACTTCCCAGTGGTAAGCACCATGGTGACATAATAACTGCCCTTGTATATAGTTACCCACTTACATAGAACCTAAATAATTTTCCAGATGCTCGAACGGAAACCCTTATCCTCTATTTAATATCCAAGTGCTTTATTTCTGCGTCCTTCTTAATAATATACCCTTATGCCGGAGAGTTATACCCGACGGAATTGAGAGGCGTTGGTATTGGAACTTCGGCATACATTGGCGGCTTGGGTTTGATTATAATACCTTTTATAAACTACTTGGTAAGAATTATTTCCAACATTAGTCAAATATTTTGGAGCTAGAATGATAAGTAGTATTGCATTTCAAAATATAAACGAACGATTACTCGCGATCACAGTAGTTATTTTCATGTAGGCCTATTTATGAATATAGAACCCATTTTCATAATATTTTCTAAAATGTCCAAAATTTTGTTTTCTGTCAACAGCGAGGTTTTTTACTTGCTAAAACACCTATTATATAATTTGTAGTAAAACTATCTAGAAATTTAGTTAGCAAGCTTATTGAAGCTAATTACCACACACACCATAGTAAAATCCAACATATTTAAATTGTAATGCTTTAATTGCTACTTGCGTATAGCTATTTCCACGGTAAGTTAATAAAAATTATTAATATAATTATAGTTACATGATAATGAGTCACGCGCCGACATAAAAATAAACATGTTGTAATTATGAATATGTGTACTTATTACATTCCACATTTATTGAAACATAAGTCGCAAATATTTTGCTGATAACATTTAATGTCAGAATTTTCCGCAAGGTTACACCTTCTGATTTTTCTTTAATAAAACCCGTTTTAGCGAGGAAATATGAAAGAAAATAAACAACGTCAACACCCACAGCAAGGATAGTCTTGTTAAGTCTAAAATCCCAAATCCACCTTGAGCATGCGTAGTTATACATGCTCATACCTTCTCCGTATAAGAAGAGGGCTTTACCCTGGAGTGAGTCAGTAATAGGCTACGCTGGTATTATAATTCTTAGACAATCTAGCAGCTCTCAAAAACCTGTAGATAACGGTCAATCAAGTTACGTGAAACTCCACTTGAAGAAAGATATTCGTGTCTTGATGAATGGGCTACTTTTGTCTAGTAATAATGATAAATAATAGTAATTAATAGTCATATATAGGGCTTTATGTAGTGTACGTATGTATAATGGACAGCAGCGGTGGCCCAGTGGTGGCGGCCCCGACTTACGAACAGTAAGTCGTGGGTTCGAGCTCAGACAGGCGCATTACTTTGTGTAATTTATTTCTTCACCACTGCTCTTAAAACGGTGAAGGAAAACATCGTGAGGAAACCGGCATGTCCTAGAACCAAAAATTCGAAGACATGTGATATCTACCAATCCGCACTGGGCCCACGTGGTGGATTATAGCCCATTCCCTCTCATAGAGGGGAGGCCTGTGTCCCACTCCCAGCAGTGGGAACATTAATAGGCTGATGATGAATGTTATTTAAATAATTAGCAAATTTACTTGCCTACATTACAGGGCTCGAGTAACCTCGTCCTGCCTCTGGTAGTGATGGGCGCAGTGTCTGTAGTAGGAGGGCTGAGCGCGCTTCGCCTGCCTGAAACGTTACACACCTCTCTGCCACAGACGGCTGAGGAAGGGGAACAGTTCGGCAAGGATTGGACTTATGCTGACTGCATGGCTTGTGGTGATCAAAGGTGAGCCTGAGCATTAAACAGTATCGATCACAACTGATACTCGTAGATAATGTTAGACATATCAGACGTATTAAATAAGGGATTGAAAGAAATTAAGCACACATTCCACTCAAAGAAATTATGCATCTTGGTGAAACAAAAGTGAATAAATAAAATATTAAAAAAATCGTAGCACTTCGGAGCACCCTATGCAAAGATGGTGCTACAAATATTCTATTCAATCTACTTTCCAGAACTGCCCATGTTAGCTAGAGGGCCTCTACGCTTTCGTAGGCCGAATTGTAGCATTTCGTAGCACGAGGGTGCTGTGAAGTGCTATAATTCAAAAAAATGTAAAATAAAAGTCACCAAAGTAAAAAATAAAATATTAAAAAAATCGTAGCGTTTCGTAGCACCATCATCGACCTCTCCAAGACTTTAACTTTTATTTTACCAGGATGCATTTCTTTGAGTGAAATGTGAGAAATGTTGTCATTATCTGATCATGGACTTCGGAGATATGTAACGGTAATCTTCAATAATAGACAGCAAATCTGTCGTTATTGCTGCAATCGCTTGAATTTTTATTGTTTACACAACATCAAAACATAACATAACATCACGCTTGTGTGTTCTGAGGGAGTACGCAGATGTGTACATTTCGACAATTATGAATGTTAAGTTCTATATTAGTGGAGTTAAGCCTATTAGTACCTATTATGTACCAGGAAATGTATTGTTAACAATGTAAAATAAATGCAAAGCAGATATTTGTATAGGATATATTATAACAAAAAATGGGGAAATAAAAAACTTTTTTGCAAAAAATAAACCGACCTCAAAAACACAATAGAGTGAAAATAGTATGACTTCTGAAGCTAAAGTGTAACTTTAGCTTCAGAAGTCAGTGACAAAAAAACGAAATAAATAAAACACGTTTTTTAAGCAGAAAATCTATTTCTGTTTTGCTTGGAAAGACAGTGACAGGTAGATAATTGATGGGTTTCGACAAAAAATAATGTGTCCATTGAGAGTACTCTACTGTCTCGTGTGTTTTAAGCGTAGCCTCATATTTTCACCGTATTTTTGGTTGACTAAACAAAAACTTAATTAAATTTACAGAAAAATATCAGATGCGGAGTCATATGAAAATCTAGATCAACTGGAACTCACACAGGCACCGTTTGTCGAAGACGAAGTTCCCAACATGCCGGACATGAGACGCAGTTCTATGCGTAAACTGGTACGTCGCCAATCCAGCATCGTTGAAACACAGCGCGATGTCGATGGAAATATGAAAATGACATACTGGTTTTAAAATCATGTTATCTGAAAATTCAAATAAATAAAAGGATGCTTACTACTTTTTTTTAAGGTACCTACCGTACCCCAAGATTTATAATGAAACCCTTTTAGGCACATACATATTACAAATATTTGTATTCGTCATACATTCAGCACGCGTGCTGAATGGGTCTATCGCCTGAAGGGAAGGCGGTGTTGTTATAGATTTGTGAAATTGTCTGAAAACTATACCTAATGAAAAAACAAGATGGCTCCCTTTCCGAATAGGGCCACGTGCCAATTGTTAATATAATATGTTACCTTATAATTGTGAACATAGTTAGTGCATAATATAAATTTATCTCGCACAAAATTGTGTCCTTCAAGCTGCAACCATACACATTCACAACATTTCATTGGAATCGGTTCGGCGTTTTCGGATATTAACGTGTACGGACATAGTAACATGATTAGTACACATGATTTATGTGGCGGGTCTAATGAGCCTCGTTTCTGAACTGCACGTGTACGTAAGTGTGTAGTACGCCTTTTGCCACATGCGGTACGCTTATGAGCGTTGACGCGCGTGTTAGCACAAGCTAATACGTGCGTCATACTGGTTTTGTACAGCTTGACTGGCCCTCGTGCGTTCGTACGTAGAGTTGTGTTTTACAGGTCACAACCTATATTATAGGTATATAACTCTATAGATAAACATACAATGAAATAAAATAAAATAACTGACAATGATATAGCTAGGTATATCTACTGTAATACTACTGTAAACAGGTAATTAGAATAGGCTAGTTTCCACCATCAATAAATTTTATTGCAAATGTATTTAGTTTGTCAGGTAAAGTATTGGAAAATAATGGACACGTATTTTTTGTTTTTGTAAAATCAATGAAATAATGAAAATTGACAAAGTTAGAACGCATCAAAACTCGGGAGTGGGGGGCTCGTGACGTTTTTGAAAATCCAATAAACTATGAATATTTTAAACATTATTTTTTTTGTTATTTTAAAAACATATTTTAGTTCTAAGTTAAATATCTAGCTTTTGGTAGAAGAAAAGTGTAAAAATCCGTGATCCTTGTAGTATAGTATACACAGTTGCATATTTAGCAACCATGTCTACCATTACAGTACTTTATAATTCCATGACAATAAACTACGTGGAATAAGTAGGTGGCTAATCATTATCTGTGGTGTGCTCGTGGTGTTCCGCGAGCCGTCATTACAAATGTCAATCCAGTCAGTGATCTGTCATTCACATTGTGTTGTGTTGTATTGTGTGAATGTGTGTACGGTTGTCGGAGGGAATTCTAATATTCTGTTACAATGTTTTACCCTAGTAAAGCGCTGTTACTGCGTCTTATTCTAGCATGTACAATAATTGTGGCATTGGGACATAGTCATAGCCACTCGCATGATCATTCTCATGGAGATGAACCGCCCGCATTCAAATACTCCAAAAATGCAAACGAACAACACAAAAACGAAGAAGTGATAACTGAACCAGATTACGACTTATACGTCAGAGCATTGAGTTCAACACTCTTTATAAGTATAGCGCCGTTTTTTATACTGTTCTTTATACCTATTGATGGCACGGTGGAAAAACAACCGTTACTCAAGATTTTGCTGTCATTCGCTTCTGGGGGTCTTCTTGGCGATGCATTTCTCCACTTGATCCCGCATGCGCTTATGTCTAGTGACGGCGCCGAAGGGCACAGCCATAGTCACTCACATGACAATGAAAATCATGAGCCACATGACATCACAGTTGGTCTTGGTGTGTTAGGAGGAATTATTACCTTCTTAGTGGTCGAGAAAACTGTTCGGTTGTTTGATGGAGGACATGGCCATTCTCATGGAGCGGACAAGAAAAAATCTGATGATAAACAAAAAAAGAAGACCAAGGACAAAAAAGAAGATATAAAGATTGCTGGATATTTAAACCTTGCTGCAGACTTTACCCACAACTTCACTGATGGATTAGCAATTGGAGCATCCTATATTGCAGGACCAAACATTGGTCTTATTACAACAGTTACTATATTTTTACATGAAATACCTCATGAAATTGGAGATTTTGCAATTCTTGTTCAATCAGGATGTTCACGAAGGAAAGCAATGATGTTGCAGTTGCTCACCGCATTTGGTGCAATATCAGGCACAGTTTTGTCCATATATTTAAGGGGTTCAGGAGATGGCCTTGTTTCATCTCTCATTTTGCCATTCACTGCAGGAGGCTTTATTTATATTGCTACTGTGTCTGTTATCCCTGAACTTCTAGAGAGTTCAACCAAATTTTCTCAGTCTGTCAAAGAGATAGTGGCTCTACTAGCTGGAGTGTACATGATGGTACTTATTGCACAGTATGAATAACTGTATGCTTGTGTGACATGTAACATAAATATATTTACATTGTTCTATTTTCTCAATAAAACATTAATCATCACATTAATTTTGTTCTTTTGTAACTGTCAATGAATCTTAGTTTTGCTTGAATTCACCTTGCGAGTTTGTGTTAACTATGAATGTATCTTCAAATGAAAATCATGTTGTGGAATTATTATTCAAACAAGTCACACTATTTACCAAGTACCATCAAATGGGGTGATCAGTCCACATAGTATGACCACCATAGAAGCGGGTTTCTTCAACAAAAGAATCAACAATTCTTTTGTTCATCTGTCATTGAATCAACAAAATGACTCATGAACAATAGCAATATTGATTCTTTCTTCAGAGAAACCAGTTTCTACGGTTGTCATGGTACACAGGCTAGACCCCCTGGGGAGTTAACAGAGATGAAACTTTAAAAGAGATTTTCATATTTAACTTTTAATGGTAACATAAAAGAACCCACCCTATTTTTAATCAATTAAAACAAATATTTATTCCAATACCTTTCTATTTAAAAATCATTTGTAATCAATGTTGTAATCCTATTCAGTTTCATCCTGATTGACCCTGTTTGGTGGTACTTATGTTATGAAATATTGTTGTATATTCATTTATGTTATTGATGATAACATCAGTTCTTTTAGTTATGTAAATGAAAAAACTAGTGATTGTGCTAGAAGCTACTACACATCTTTAATAAGATCAAATGGAGTAACAAATAAAACTATTAAATGCAGATATTATGTTTTTATTTATTTAGATTACTTCTTCTTAGATACACCAACAGTTCTTCCTCTCCTGCCAGTGGTCTTAGTGTGCTGACCACGCACACGCAGGCCCCAGTAGTGACGCATACCCCTGTGGGCACGGATTTTCTTGAGCCTCTCCAAATCTTCACGAAGCTTGGAATCCAAGTTAGATGATGTCAACTGGCTGTACTTGCCATCAACAATATCCTTCTGCCTGTTGAGGAACCAGTCGGGGATTTTGTATTGTCTGGGGTTGGACATGATTGTGACAATCTTTTCAACCTGAAATTAAAAAGATATTTTACATTAAAATAGTGCAAGTTAATCTGTGACAGAACATTAGGAAACAACGCCAGAATAGCTGTTTGGCAGTTCATACTGTGGTACTTAATGAATACTCTGAATGGACCCACAGTTTGTCAATGGTATATTTACATTTTTAACGAAGGATTCTGCAAAACAAATTGTTAGTTTCCACGAATCACATTTATGTTTATTTCTATCATACAACCAAAAACACGTACCTCTTCTTCAGTGCATTCTCCAGCACGCTTGTCAAGATCAATGTCGGCCTTCTTCAGAACGATATTAGAATACCTGCGACCAACACCCTTGATGGCGGTCATGGCAAACATTACTTTGCGTTTGCCATCAATGTTCGTATTCATAATACGAAGAATATGTTGAAACTTGTCTGGAATTACCAGCGACTGAAACAAAGTTGACACTCATTTTATAACGCCGATTGAAGTAAAATATTTGTAAAACCCGCACCAAATCCATTCCAAGATCACATAAAATCACTGATTTTCAATTTTGGTTCTATGATTAGTTAAAAATTATAAGATTATTACCATTCTTGCAAATATTGGTTAAACAACCACCACTAACAACAAAGGTTCATGGGGTAAAAGAATGACATTGACAGCAAATCTCAAGAGTAGCCATTTCATAAAACTTATTTTTACTCCTGGCAATATCTCGCAGCTTTTATTGACGAACTTGTTATTGTTCTATGTACTTTTAGGTCAGTTATGAGTAGTACGTTCAATGAATAGCCTGAAGGACATGTATCCATGGTCCATTGTCATGAATGAAGTTATTAAAAAAAAAAATTGATGGGCAACACACTATCATGCTTGCATGCTGCTTTTAGGGCTAGATACATACGCAGTGAATTACACGACACATACACATTCTGACATCATTAGCAACTTCAGCGTCTTTTTACTTCCTTCAAAAACGTTACTCTTTAGGTCAGCGGAAACGAGAAGAGGCGTGCTGTGGGCATCGTGCGGTGAGCGGTGTGCTGTGAGCAAGGAACTTATATACTAACTAAGTTTCTTGGCTGTGAGTGACGTGAGGTTTTGCACAAGATGTGCGTTCTTCTCTCCACTCGTCTCCGCCTTGGTGTAGTCCGGGCCTTAAGCAACGTTCGTACTGGCTGTAAGGATGCCAGAATAACGAATGGGCCACTGTTTTTAGGGTTCCACAGTAAAAACTGGCATTTATCCAACCACGAGTAGGTTCAGATTTTTTCTTTACTAGTGTCGAAGTATTTTTTAATTTCCTAAGTTTCTTATGGTGGATGCTCCAACCAGCCCGCGAAATTCAAATTTTCTTACGTTTTTTGCAATTTACAGGTGAAAGAATGACTTTTTCAAGGTCAAAGTCATTCCTGCACCTTTATGTGGTTGGAGGGTTGTATTGATAATTTTGATGATTATAATTCTGTAACTACACACGTCTTACAGTCGCGAGTAATATTTTAATCAACATACAACTTAGCACTGGCCTGCAAGTTGCAAAAAACGTAAGAAAATTTGAATTTCGCGGGCCTCCCTGACGCTTTCACCTTAATAATAATGGTTATTGCATTATCTCTGGGTGTTCTCGTCTGGCTAACGGAGAGTACTTGCATAGACACAACCTTGTAGCCAGGATTATCCATCCAGCCTCGACCAATACCTTAAGAGGCTCTCGTTAGGCAGGTGGATCAAGGGCTTGATTCAGAAAGCAGTACTCCTGGAGTCCTGGACACGGCTCGTATTGTTAGGAGGTTCCTCTCTCTGGAGCCCTGACCGCCGGTAGCTTGAACCCTGTTCCCGATACGGGTGGGCTACTCACAGAACATAAAAAACTGTTTTATATTCTGTGGAGCTACTATTTTAAAAAAAAACTTTGACTGGGGTGGCTGCCCGGGGCGCCAGGTACTGTAAGGCGCCAAGCGCACCAGCTCAAATATACCACTTAATTTGAATACCTATTTTTATCGATCTAAAGGAAAACTAGACTCAACGATTAACTTATAAAGACTTATCTCGTAGGAGGGAGTATCAGTATTCTATGTCTAACAAATACGACATGTAATTTTGTCCTTTGTGGTATCTCTCACTAAATAGTGTAGAAGTACCTACCAGGCCTAGAAATTGCAACCCGCATGTAACATACTTTTTTTCTTTGATTTTTACATACTCGTAAGTTGCAGTTGTTGCGTTGCAGAAAATCTAGATTTTGCCAGTCCTAACAGAGAATTTACTGAAAAAAAAGCTAAATTCGTACGTGACTGACAGACAATAAAGATAGGTAAGGTGCATTGTATGGTTAATAGTTATTTGTGCAACAAGAGAGCAAAGTGGGTTTTTGATGCGAGTGTTGATTTTGAATCCCGAGTTAGCGAAGGATTGTATAGTTGAATCACGAGCGTAGCGAGTGATTCTAGGTTAGAATCCTGAGCGTAGCGAGGGATTCAAAGACACGAGATGCAAATAACTTTGGTCTCGAGTAACACATACAACTTTTCACCTCAGCAGCGAGAACATATACCTAAAGGTAAAAAAACAACATGGTAAAAATTAAACCACCACGCCACATTAAGAGACTAGACACATGAGAGCGGCGGTGGCCCAGTGATGGCGGCCCCGACTTACGAATAGTAAGTCGCGAGTTCGAACCTAGGCAGGCGCATTACTTTGTGTAATTTATTTCATCACCACTGCTGTTATTGTACTTTGTAGCTAGTGTACACTGACCAAACTATTGCTAGAACACACAGAAAATAAAACAATTAAAATTTAAATCCCGCAATTTTTAAAAAAAATGCGTTGTGAAACTACACTCGCGGTATTCTGTCTCAATACTTAATAAAGTTTGTTATAAGTAACTATAAATAAATAAGTAGATACATGATAAACTTCGTATTTTTTTCTTCAACATTCTTCATCTTGATATAAAAAATATAATTCGATTATTCGAAATATAACAATTTTTCGTTTAAAACCTAAACACGTGATTTACAATATTACGGTTTTCGATTTACAATATCGGTATCCGAACGTTTTATTATTTGTTTCTTTTTTGGGCCTACTAGATATGGAATTTGAAAATCGAATTTCGAATCGACTTGTTTTTATCTCTCGCTTTTTTCGTATCGAAGTGAAAGTGACAGAACAAAGTGAAGTAGAAATCTTTCGAATTTTGTGACTAGACCTGCACAGTTCTCGGTATTTAAAAAAAATAATTAAAAAGTTACTTTGTCTCACGCTCGCAGCAAAATCGAATTTTGCTCACTGTCTGTAAACAGCAAAACCTGCTTGTTTGAGGTGCTGAGGTGAAAAATAATGTTATTGTTATTAAAAATAAATACATATGATGTTATAGTTTTCTATAAATTCAATAAAAAATATGGTACAAATCCATAATAGGTTTATTAAATTGTAATGAAATATATACCTATACCTAAAAGGGCGCCAAAGGCATGACTCGCCCGGGGCGCCTAGGGCCCTGAGGATAGTATATTGAAAAACGTCGTTGATACACGTGGGCATTATTGTTATTGCGGATCTCGGCTCCATAAGTTTTCCCACTTGTATCAAAATGTAGGTCCTATGTCCAACCCTATGCTATTTTTAAGTTCCAAAAAATGCGCTGCAATCTGAACAAAACGAAGTTGATAGAACTGAAGAAGTCTCGTATCTTTGAGATTTTTAATATTTTTGGTAAAACAGCAGAATTAATAACAATGTTTTCCGTAACTGCTACGTTATTATTTTATGTCGTACAAAACTTTAATTGCCCCATTAGTCTAGTGGTCGCAAACGCTAATAAGCATGAAGTCTGTGAGGGTTCAATGGGGATTGGATCCTAATGGAAAAACCCAATAACACTTTGCCCAACAAAGCGTTATTGGGTTTTTCCATTAGGATTTTTTCAGTGGCTGCCACGCAGCTCAACCCCTTTGAGGTGGAAGCTCCACGGTAGCCCGCGAAATTCAAATTTTCTTACGATTTTTGCAATTATAAATACACCTGTGCCAAAACGGTTCAGGGATTTACGAGGCATGATGTTTCGTCTGTATATTTTGGCCAAACCAAAATTTGATTGTGTAACCGTAAATATTCGTCCTGACTACGGGACCTTTCACTGTACATGGTCCGATGCACACTTGGCCAGTTTTTTTTATGTGGAGTAACACTCTGACATTATTTTTCTCAAATGTTTTTCACAACTAGTAACATTACATCAATGAGTGTTCTTCCGTCGGTGGTGTGCCGGTTTCTAATTTTTATTACGGATTCCAGTTATTATCTAGAGTTTTGAACTAACAGTGAATACAATGCATACAGAAACGACATTAACTCTTATACAAATATTGGAAAAGACTGTATCACCAGGTAAGAAATCACATTTTGTAATTTACTTTTCATGTATGGCGCTTCAGGTCGTCAACCGACTTATCACCTAACGTAACTGTTTTAAATTATATTTTGTCGAATCAGTCGTCAGAAAGCAATCGTGCAATGGAATTTTGTATATTTGAGCACCGTGTACAAATAAATAGCCGTTGAAAGAATGTGGATGACAAAGATGCCTAACTGTCATGTAAGGAAAATTCTAGGTTCACCTACGATTCAAGTTTTACAATACGCGGCAATGATGTGCGTAAACAATTTGACATTTTAACATACATCTTCAACTATTTTAAATTTGCTGTTACTGGTTTGTTCCTTGGCTACTGGTGGTCTTCTCAAGGTTTGAAGGTTATAATCTGCAATCTTTCACTACATTGACATTCCAATTTACATTCGTGTAGTCCTCACAAAGGACTGATAATATTATGAACTTTAAGAATTTTGTCTTAAGTCCCTACATGTGCTAGATTGCGAAATGTATTTAGTCAATTTAATATACCTACTTCCATAAATTACTACTTTACTACTCTAATAATAAAATGCAATATACTGTAAGAAGTACTGACTTCTAGATATTAACCTATAAACCAACCTTTATAGACAAGCTTTGTTTTTGTTTACACCAAAAATTAAATAAATTACTTAGAACATTATGTTGTAAACTTGACATGAGGATTGGTCTAATAAATCAATGCATTTGTTTAATTATTTAAACAACAAGCAACTCTGGTCTTTTATATAGTGATACTTCTTTCCTGCTATATTTATCTGAAATAACTCCTCAGTAATTCTGCCTAATATAACATACTTAAATTACTGGTATAAATGTAGGTACATATGTTTAGTTCTATTTTTGTAATTATATAGAGTTCTAGTTATAGCATGTATATAATGTAATTTTGGTTTATTATTAATAAATTATCTAGCTTAGGTTAGTGATAATATTTAATACAGGTTTATGCAAATAATATTATGTTTTTCTACACTTGCCTTTTTATTAAAAAAGTTATTTGAATTTTGCAGATCGAAATGAATTGGAAGCTGCAGAAACCTACCTTGACCATGCAGCTGTTACCAATTTCACAACATTCATCAAGATGTTGTCTGATGTTCTGGTTGCGGGGGGGAACAGTCAGGTGGCTAGAATGGCTGCAGGATTACAGCTAAAAAACCACCTAACTTCTAAGGACCCTACCCTAAAACAGCAATATCAACAAAGGTGGCTGGCACTACCTGAAGACATCAGATTGTATATTAAGAAAAATGTAGGTTTATCCTGTATTTTTGTAGAAACATTCTAATTATATCAAATAAATGACAAGAAAGATAATGTGATATTTTTGTTTATAGATTCTCACAGCGATTGGAACAGAGAACAGCAGACCAAGTTCAGCCGCCCAATGTGTAGCATATGTAGCAGTAGCAGAGCTTCCTGTCGGACAATGGAATGACCTCATACCCATGCTTGTAGAAAATGTTGTTAATGCTCAATCCACAGAACTTAAAAAAGAAGCAACATTAGAAGCAATCGGTTTGTAAAAAATGAAATCAATATTTGTGTTAAGATTTTCTGCGAATGGTGTTGAAATATTTATATATGACTTTTCAAAATGGACTAAATCTCTGAATGTCATAGAACTACCATGATCTTTTATTTTTAAAGGTTACATCTGCCAAGAAATTGATGCTGAGGTGTTAACAGAACAAAGTAACCCAATTCTTACTGCCATCATTCATGGCATGAGATCTATTGAAACCAGCAACCATGTCCGTCTTGCTGCCACTCAAGCTTTACTTAACTCATTGGAATTCACTAAAGCTAATTTTGATAAAGAAAATGAAAGGAATTTTATAATGGAAGTTGTATGTGAAGCCACACAGTCAAGTGACATGAGGATCAGTGTTGCAGCTCTCCAGTGCTTAGTAAGTATCATAATACTAATAATAGATGACATGGAAAAGTACAATAAATTATATTACATTTATATTTCTAAAGATTATAAAATTATGTTTATTAAGTTTTTGTGCAAAGTATTAAACATTGTTAGTTTTTAATTTCAGGTTAAAATCCTTTCTTTGTACTACCAATATATGGAGCCTTACATGGGTCAAGCATTATTCCCAATAACTTTAGAGGCTATGAAATCGGATGTGGATGAAATTTCGTTGCAAGGCATTGAGTTCTGGTCTAATGTTAGTGATGAAGAGATTGATCTTGCTATTGAAGAAGTAGAGGCAGCAGATGCAGGTATGTCTAATTTTAAATTTGATATTTTCGCACTAGTATACAGAACTAAGAATATCTTAAATATCCAACTGCTTCTTGTTACAGGACGACCTCCCGCGCGTACGTCTAGATTCTACGCCCGAGGAGCATTGCAATACCTTGCACCTGTTCTCATGCAGAAACTAACAAAACAAGATGATACTGAAGATGAGTTGGAATGGAATCCCTCTAAAGCTGCATCCGTTTGTCTCATGCTTTTGTCAAACTGCTGTGAAGACGAAGTGGTTCCTCATGTATTACCATTTATAAATTCAAATATTAAAAATGAAAATTGGCGATACAGGGAGGCTGCCTTGATGGCATTTGGTTCTATTCTTGGAGGACTTGAAGCAAATACTCTTAAGCCATTAGTTGAAAAGGCTATGCCAACCTTGATTGAAGCCATGTATGATTCTAGTGTTGCTGTGAGAGACACGGCTGCCTGGACTTTTGGTAGAATTTGTGAAATTGTTCCTGAAGCAGCTATAAATGAAACATATCTGAAACCACTCTTAGAAAGTCTTGTTAATGGATTAAAAGCTGAACCACGTGTAGCTGCTAATGTTTGCTGGGCCTTTACCGGCCTTGCAGAAGCTGCTTACGAAGCAGCCGATTGTGGAGATTCCAATCAACCGAAAACCTATTGTATGTCAAAATACTTTGATTTTATTGTTCAAAGGCTTCTTGAAACAACAGATCGCCAAGATGCTGCGCAACATAATTTGAGATCAGCTGCATATGAAGCTCTCATGGAAATGGTTAAAAACTCTCCTACCGATTGTTATGTAACTGTGCAAAAAACAACTATGGTGATTTTGGAGAGGCTTCAACAAGTTTTGCAGATGGAAAATCACATTTCAAGCCAGGCTGATCGTTCACAATTCAATGATCTCCAAAGCCTATTGTGTGCCACACTGCAATCGGTACTTCGTAAGGTAACTCAAGAAGACGCGCCACAAATATCGGACGCCATTATGACTGCCTTGTTGACTATGTTTGCTGGTAATGCGGGAAAAGCTGGTGGTGTGCAAGAAGATGCTCTTATGGCAGTCTCAACCCTAGTGGAGGTCTTAGGAGAAGGTTTCTTAAAATATATGGACGCTTTCAAGAGGTACCTTTATGTTGGACTCAAAAATCATCAGGAATATCAAGTGTGCATAGCGGCTGTTGGACTCACTGGTGATATTTGTCGTGCATTGAAAAACAAAGTAAGTTCACCAATTATAATTTAATTTGGTATTATCATTTCCTCTAAAACCCCTAACTTTGGGACATCAGAGAGATAGAAACTGTGTTCACACACATTTATATAAATTGATAATTATTACAGGTGCTACCCTATTGTGATGAAATCATAGTCTTGTTATTGGAAAATCTTGGTGATCCCTCAATTCACCGCTCCGTGAAACCACAGATTTTGTCTGTGTTTGGTGATATTGCCCTCAGCATTGGTCCTGATTTTGCTAAATACTTCGACGTCGTGATGCAGATGTTGTTGCAGGTAATAAAATAAGTTCAATATTACATTGGAAGTAAGAATAGTAAAAATAACCTTTGTTTTATGTCAAATATTTTATATTGCAGGCAAGCAATGCTCAAGTAGATCGTAACGATTACGACATGGTGGAGTATTTAGGAGAACTTCGCGAAAGCGTGCTCGAGGCTTACACTGGTATCATCCAAGGCTTGAAAGGATCAACAGGCGAGGTTCGTAGTGTTTCAATTCAACTATTACATAGTGGGTATATTGCTGAACAAACAATGAACGTGTGTAATGTGGCAGGTGCGATCGGACGTGGCGCTGGTGGAGCCGCACGTGCCCGCCATCGTGACGTTTATGATGCAAGTGGCGTGCGAGCCCGAGCGCACGGACGGGCACATGTCGGTGATCGCGGGGCTGACGGGTGACCTGTGCACGGTGTTCGGCCAGCGCGTGCTGCCGCTGCTGGAGACGCGGCCGCTGCTGGACCTGCTGCAGGCGGCGCGCCGCTCGCGTACCCCACGCACCAAGGCGCTCGCCAACTGGGCCACCAAAGAGATCCGCAAGCTCAAGCATCAGACGCCTATCGCCAGCTGGTATGTACTAAACAAAGCAAATATTTTTACATGTATGAGTTTTTTAAATATCAATTTTGTCGAGAGACTACAAAAGATATGTAAAATGTTAAACAAATATACAATCCTGAAAACAGATATACAACAAGCTAAAATATTCATGAATACTTTATTTTGCATTTCAGATTTGAAACAATTAACTGCCACAGCGATCCAACGCAGTTTCAGATAACTAACTGCTGGTAAACTCAACTGTGCTGGCAGGCATATTATGTCGTATTAATAATAATAAGTCGTTAGGTGCATTCGTTTAGAGGCCTGTATTGTTTTAAACTATCTACAAAAATGGTATAGTAGTTATTTTGTGCTCAGTGGCTAACACTCAAGCCTTTTATAAATAAAATATATTATTACACTATCTATGATATTATATGAATATTTGTCTACTTTAGTAACATGTTACCATTATTGTAGCACTTTAACATTTGGAACCATTGCTGTGTTTAATTTACAGAGCGTATTACCATGACAAAAGAGTCAATGAACTTTGTTAAAACCAGACAAACTAAAAACAAATCAAAAGTGGATGAATGTTTATAAATAATATATTAACTGTTTTTTTTTTGCATGTAAGTGCTAATTTGGTTAAGGCGTTTTCTTCAAATCACCAAGTGATTTTTGGCCCCAAACAATGCACTTAGCGTAGCATTATTGAAACTGTTTAATGTATGCCTGACCATAATCTTTCCATAATTATCTTAAAGTTGAAGCATTTTTCCTATTTGGTATTATAAATACAGACAGTGGCTGTGGTATCTTTACTTATGTGAGATAAAGTGATAGTTTGAATGGGATGTATGAAAGTTGATGTATGTTACTTTAGGCATGCACATGTGCAAGGGATTATGAATTTTATAAATTATTATTATGTTTTGTAAGATGTATGAAAGAATTTTATGAATGGGTAAGAATGCATGTGTAGATGCGTGCATGATTATCTCGGATATTTTATAAAGTTAGGCATTGTCGATCATAAAGAAAATTCGGTATATTAATGTATGTTTAAGATTCCGTCGGCGTTACTCGAGACTGAAGGACGCCATATTGGCGACGAATATTTTTGATTCATCACAATTCAAATTAACATTATGAAGATATCATAATGATTTTTCAACAACCAAACACGTTGATCAAAAGCTTTTAATATAATGATAATTGCTATACAACAATATGCCTAGGCGTAGTATTATATAGATGTTTCATCAATTAAGTACCTAAGCGTTTCATTGCATTCAGTTTTTCTTTCTTTTCTTTTTTTTGAGAAGAAAAGAAAGATTGCATTCGGTTAAGAATTTATTAAAACAACTTAATGAGTTGGTAGAACTAGGTAACTTCAAGAGCTTAGCAAATAAACAATGTTGCACTGGTTTAAAATACTACTGAACAGAATCACAACACAACTTGAACACAACTCAAAAAACGAAATTTTGGTGAATTCTTCCTTTGTGATGAATGAAAAATGTCTTTGCCTTCTGATCTCAATATCACTTTATTGTACATATGTAATTAAAGCGTTTTTGTTTTCCTTAAGATATTCCGAAATGGCAAAGTAGTAATACCCCGAGAATAAACCCAAAAGACCAAGAGGATCTTCTGCTAAAACATAATAATATGAGCTATAAAGGAAAGAGCCTTCAACTTAATACATTTCGTTAAACCAAACTGATTATAAATACAATTCCAGTTAGGTATATTTCACTAAACTTATTTCGTTCTGTCGTATTTACGTTTTAACTTTATTCATTTTAACCACATATTGTTTGTCTAAAATGAAATTATTTCCCAAACACAGTTTTTATCTCTGAATCCTAACGTAATTTATTAAAATGTTTCTGCATATCACATTTTGGCAACATACAGGTTGTTGTTTTTTTGTCTTTTATGGCGCCATCACTAAGTAACAAATAAAAAAACTACGAGGCCTTGCTCCCATGTCGAATAGCTCAAATAAAAAAGTTCGTGTGTCGCAATAACTGATGGTTAATAATAATATTAGATAAAAATTTCGATACGCGCAATTAGTTGTCATGTATTGAAATATATTTTGTTTCCGATAATTGGTCGATGAAACTTGTGTTTATGCTGACTATATCAGTGCCTTTGACGTGAACGAGAACTAAACCTAAACTGTTATCAACGTCCAGTTTTATTACTCGTAAAGTCGTGACTAATATTTTAATCAATTCGTTTCGTTAACTGTTACATGATAGAATACGTTTAATGCCTACCTACAATTCTTCAGGTTTAAGTCTTGGTGTGTTCTAAAATTTGGAAATACCCCTTATGTTATTTAATTTCGATTGACGTGTTGAGTGTCTGCTAGTCTGTGAGCATCACTGATAGGAATGATGTTTGCGCGAATTATGCAAGAATTTATTACGTGAAGTGTGTCATTACTACCATCTACTTGTTTTACATAATACCATATATATTTGAAGAAGAAAATAAACAATTTGGATATGAAAATATTTCAAAAAAAATTTCAGATGTCATACAAGTTACGTATGTACTTATATTTAAGTATGATAGGAGAATATGTGAGGACTAGTGCCATGCCATGAAAGGTTCTGAATTAGAATCATAGGCATCGAGTCAATGAATACCACCCACTTTTCCTGCGCGAATCTAAAATCAATTAGTTATTTTGTTACGGCATATTTTTTCATTCCTTTGACTATGACTATCTGCTACCCTGTAAACTGTTCTATGATGATTAAACAATTTAGAAGTAAAATTGAGTCTGATTTTGATATACCTACCTAAAAACCTTACATAGGTATACCTACACGTTTGGTCAAGACTTCATTTACATAATGTATTCCTGCCATCACCTGCCTTGCTTTTTTCCCAACTACGTATGCGTGTGTCCGTTTCGACTGCTCGGCCACAATGTCGTAGAAGAAAAACGACTACGTCAACATAACGAAGGAATTTGTAAAACACTAACAATGAAAGTCGCAAATTCGTAGATCCAGTATTCAGAAACTTATAAAGGTTTAACCATGGCCGCGCGGTCCGCACATGGAGAACCGCGCGGCCACGCAGTTCTCTTAAGGTTGAAGCTCTGACCGACCGTCCATACATTTTTGTCTCGTAAAATACACTAAACACAGACACTCTTTCTTTCAAACTAATCGTTTTATCACTTCTCTACAGTGAAATGTGT
Organism: Xestia rhomboidea; assembly: GCA_963853795.1. NCBI lineage: Eukaryota > Metazoa > Arthropoda > Insecta > Lepidoptera > Noctuidae > Xestia > Xestia rhomboidea. The sequence goes on from OY970764.1 coordinate 12,706,732, forward strand.
ACGCAACGGACCTTTTTGGGCATTATCTTACATTATTTACTGAGAAAAACCATAATGAAATCCCGGTAAAATTTGACACTTCTTTAGTAGTGTGCGTGACTTTTGACAAGCAAACCAAAAGCGTTGTTTAGACATTGACACGCTAGATGGCGTGCAGACGATCTTATAATTCTGATAAATCAATATCTTAAAGTTCAATAATTGGTTAATTCCCTTTCCAACCGTTCAAAAAAAAACAATATAAAATAACATAAAACTGATGACATAAACATCAATGTTTTGTTTTTTTTTAAACTTTTCTTACTTATTATTGTTGTATGGCAACATAAATACCAATAGTCGTAAGGTAGGTTTTAAGCAACGATGCCGTTCTTCCTAACCTTGACCTACATGCATTGTTGACGAAACAAAGCGTTGCCAAACTTCGTTCACTTGTTTAGACTGTTATAAAATACATTCTTATTTCGGTTGTGACGCGCTATGATTTGCGCGCGGAATTTCTTGTGTATTAAATTTTGTATGCTATACATTTTCATTGATTCAAATTGCATTATTTCTCAAGTATATATTTAGTTCATATTATTTATTAGACTATAATGTAATTTATCGTAGGTATAGTAATTATTTATTCTAAAAACGCAATTCTATTTTTTTCGGTGATAATTGAAACAGCAAGTTGACCCGTGATTTTTATGAAATCTCGTCATAATACTAATTATCTACGTCATACGTAGCAGTGATGAGTACAAAGTCAGTGTTTATTAATATTTGAATGTGTTTGAATATATTTTTGGTCAACAATAGATATAATTATTAATCGGTTAACTACCAAAGTAGTCACAAAATTAAACTTGCAAACATGTGCAAAATATAGCTTTGCCGGGCGGGACACCTTTTACGCATTTTGCAAACAGTTTCAGACAGACAGTCAGACATACATTAATATTAGTTGGTTTTATTTTGTAGTAGGTACCTAACTTACCAAGCTCTCGCTAGTTCACGTCAAATTGTTATGGTGCGTTCAGAAACAAATAGAAATCAGTTACTTACAATCTATTTTGTGCTTTATTTTAAATAAGTAACTTATCTAATCTGATTTTGTTATCTTATTTGTCGACCAATTCTACCAGGAATATAAAGATAACATTGAAATATAAAGATAAATAAAATGTAACTTAATATTTTTCTAGATCTTTGGTTTCGAACGCAACCCTATTTTATTATCTATGATTTGGAATATTGCAATTTGCATCATGGTTGTGAAATACGAATTTACGATACTATTACATTATTTTCAATTTTATTGATTGTGGAAGCTGGTTCAAATATCTAAATGATTATCTGGGATATCTGGGCATCGCATTGTGGACTTGAAGGATGTAAATGTAATGGAGTGGGCATTTCTTCTGGAAATATGTACATCGAAATATTCAATAACAAATTGAATTTGTTAGTGAAATTGATGGATTTCGTAGTGAATTAATTTTCAAGTGCAATATGTGTCATAAAATTGTTCGGAGAGCAGTGATTAAATAAATACTGGACACAAGTAGCTCACAACAAGTCTTATGGATATTCCAACAATGTCAGCTTTATTTTATTATGAAAGATCAAATTGCTATTCAAAAAGGTTATGATGTGTCTTCAGACGGCGCGGCATTCCATTTGTTACTGTATAAGTAGATTGTAGATGGAGCATGGTTCAAAGGTCAGGTAAGTTAATATTTTACAAAACACGAATTTGGTTCTGTAAGACATTTCTAATACGTGCAATATTTACAAGTGTTGCTTTTCATTTCCAGGCCTGCATTATTGGTAAAGAAACTACTAAATGTCTATTTCTTGCTGCTAGAAAGAAATATTGTTAGACATGTCAATATTATGAGAGGAGAAACATCGATATGAAAATTATGAAAAAAAAAACTGCTGAAAAAATTTTACTGGATCATCTACAGGAATGGAATCAGAGAGAAATGGCCCGCTTCATGTATTCGGAGTACATGAAAACTGCAAGGATTATTACTGCAATGTAAATAAAACATTGACAGATGGAACTGAAAAGAAGGAAGAAGATCTCGTAGAAAGGCTGAAAAATACTGCTCCAGAGGTGTGGGCTCTGATTTATGCAGCCAATGAAAAAATTGCTTTGAAGGCAGGTCGTTTGTCAAATGAGACAACAAATGTGGCAGAAAACTTTATGAGCGTAATAAACAAATTTAACTGTGGAAAACGAATTAGTTTAGGAAAAGGGGGTTCTTACCAGCGACGTGTTCATGTGGCAGGTAAATATAAAGTCTTTCCTTATTTAACCCAATTTATATCGCCGCAACATGTCTTTCCTGGAATATAACACTTAAAAATATGTTTTCAGGACTATCGCTTGATAATGGACTCAAATGGCATGAAACTGCATGGAAAAAGCAGACCACACAGAGCCCAGGGAAACATTTAAAAAAATACTTAAAACGGAAAGAACAAAGCAGAATACGACAGCAATCTTCGACACGCAAACAATTGTTTACCAATTTGACAATATGAGAGTGTAGCAAAAAGTATGTTCATGCAACAATATAATAAAATTGTCAGGCCTTCAGGCCTTTTTATTGATGAAGAATTTGAATTTTTAGCTGGCAGTCCAGATGGTAAGTTATTTATTTTTCAAACTTCAATTTTATCTTTGTGTTTGGCAAATGTGGCCAAACATAACACTAGTTATAATTGCGAGAAACAAAGAATAACCAGCACTAGAGACGATTGAATTTCTTATATCAAATCTCATAAAAAGCTACATCTGTGTTATATATTTATGGCAATTTGTTACAGGTATAATTGAAAATGAGAGAGCTGTTGAGATCAAGTGCTTTCCATCATTGGCCAGGACAAATCAAAGCCTCGAGGCAGCTGCACTAGAAAAGAAGAACTTTGCTCTAAAACTGGACAATAATGTTTTAGTGATGAATAAAAAGCACGATTATTACTATCAAGTAAACTGAAAATTCTATTGCATGTCCACATTTTAATTAATTTCAATATCTGGTTTTCTCTTACTATAATTAAATTCTATTCCAGGTTCAAGGCCAAATGCGTGTCAGCAAAATGGATAAGTGCTACTTCATATGTTTTATTTCAGTCACGAAACCTTTGACTGTAATAGAAGTTTGTCGAGATAATGAATTTATCAGCAATATGATACCAAAATTATCAGACTATTTAAAAACTGTGTTCTGCCGGAAATAATTTTGAGACGTGTTCAAAAAAATGCTAAATGTATAGATTTGAATGGTATGTACGCAAAGCTTTTCTTTTTTTTTGTCCTCATTTTAATAAATTTCAATATCTGGTTTTCTCTTACTATAATTAAATTTTATTCCAGGTTCAAGGACAAATGCGTGTCAGCAAAATGGATAAATGATACTTCATATGTTTTATTTAATAGAAGTTGGTCGAGATAATGAATTTGTCAGCAAAATACCAAAATTATCAGATTTTTTAAACTGTATTCTGCCAGAAATCATTTTGAGATGTGTTAAAAAAAAGCTAAATGTAATAGATTTGAATGGTATGTACACAATGCTTTTACTCATTTTTTCACTTCTTAAATTGCATCAATTTCAATGCCTAAACTAAATAGAATATATTAGGTTATAAGTTTTATTTTAGAGCAGCCAATAATATTTTGAAGTGAATGGTACATAATATTCCTCAAAAAGTAACAAATATTACCAATCACCTATGTTTTCTTTGCAGCAGCAGTGTAGCAGTGGTTTCCAGACAGGAACTTTCAAAGCAGACAGGGTAAAATCAACTGATTCTAGTTTGAATTGTATTTTGGTAGTAGTTTGTTTAGAATCGACATTATCATGGTATATTTCTTAGTTTTAGATTTGATGTTATCTCTTGTATAAGAATTATAGTTTCTGTGTTATGAAATGTCTAATTATTGTAATAATTGGTCTGGTAATTACAAATCAGCATAATTTACTTCAAATACTTGTTTTGATAAAAAATTCAAAAGTGTAATGTAATAAAATAAAACTGCGTTTTATTGTAATTAATGTTGACATAATTTATTTCCCAAAATTATAAATAAATAGTATACGCCAACAAATACAAACTTTTATTTTTATACCTATCTTACGGTCGAACAAGCTATTTGGTTAAAAGTTTAACCCACAAATTACATTGTAAAATATAAACCAAATAGCTTGGTCGACCGTACATATATACCGTAGCAGTTTAAGCAGGTGGCGTTCTGTAGAAATCATCAATCTCAATATAGAAAAATAAAAAAACTTGTTTTTTTTCATTCACGCCATCTAGTGTCAATCCTTGTAAACGTAGGGCTTACATACTCACCCACGTCTGTGTGTGTAAACAACACTATGTTCAATAGCAAATGTTAAAATCCGAAATTGTGTCGAATTGGGTGGATTTTGTGGCAATGATATGACCCAGTTCGATAAAGCGCAATGTCCTCTAATCGCTAGCGCTACTCCTACGACCTAATAATTTTCCAATTACACAAAAACCCAAATTAACTAAAAAATGTTGACTTCAACGCCATCTAGCGGGAAAATGGCTGGGAGCAGCCTGTATGCATCCCCTTAAACGGAGCTTAGTAGTCGCGTAGTCGGTAGTATAGCGGGTCCCATTCTTTTTGCTAACCACTGATACGATTTCGAAGAAAATGTAGACAGTATGAGTAAAGCCCTAATGTTTGGATTTCACGACCTACAGCACTTACCGAATACTGAAACGTCACTCAAAATTTAAGGACTGCTTAACATTTGAGCAGCTCCTAAACTTTAAATTTCGTATGGCCTTTGAGTATCTGTTAAATATAAGTGCTACTTAAATTTTGAGTGACGTTTCAGTATTCGGGGGTTAAACCTATAATGCAAGTTAAAAGTAGGGTGACCAAGATTTATGGTGCGTCAATCAGACATTTACAAAAGCGCCGTTTTTATATCACCGTAGGTAAGTAGTATCTAATATCATAATGAGGGAATAACTATGGTTAATTGGATGGAGAAGTACTCATGCGAAAATATTAACGCCGTATTCGTATACTTAAATACAAATTTTAAAATTTTGCTAAAGAAAACACTCTTTTCACCCCCTTTTTCCAAAATTTCTATAGTTTAATTGTTATTCTGAATTTATTTAAATAGATTTGTGAACATTTCAACAATATCGGTTCAGAAGTTTTTACGTGAAACAAACAAAAATTTTAAAAATGGTTTTATATGTTCAGTTACTTCTATTACTACTTCACCTTGGTCGGTTTTTTTTTTAATCTTCAATGTACAGATAAGTTTTCCCTTGACTGCACACGAAGGAGATAGTTTGCTTGCTCCGCTCGCTCACTAGATAACTCCATCCCCTTCGAACCTAACCGAGACGGGAGGAATATACGGACTCGTTTCGCCGGCCCTCGACAAAATTAGGGGGCGGAAAATCCTAATGGTTCAATAAATGGTTCATAATTTTTGCTTTGGATTCGTAGTAGGCACCAATACAATATTTTGCACCACCTTTTTTGGTTGTGACATGGTTATCACAACTAATTCAGGAACCCCTAATTAATTATTTCTAAAAAACCTTGAAACTTATCCCTGTAGCTGGTAGCGATAAATGGAAAAAAAAGCGGCCAAGTGCGAGTCGGACTCGCTCATGAAGGGTTCCGAAGCAGCAAGTTACATTTCTAATTTAAAAGTTCTTGTAGATCGTTGTAACTTTGATCGATGTTTTAATAATAGTGTATTTTTTTTAAATTAGTTATTGTTAAGTACAATGAAAGGTAAATTGCGGTTTACGATATATGACGTATTAAAAAAATACTAATAACTAGTTATATCTCGTTCAAACCAATTTTCGGTGGCAGTTTACATGGTAATGTACATCATATATTTGATTGATATTGGAAACCTCAATATCGTTTTTGAAGACCTATCTATAGATACACGTATGGGTTTGATGAAAATAAATTGTTGAGTTTCAGTTCTAAGTATGGGTAACCCCCAAAATTTATTGTTTTTTTTTTCTATTTTTGTGTAAAAATCTTAATGCGGTTCACAGAATACATCTACTTACCAAGTTTCAACAGCATAGTTCTAATAGTTTCGGAATAAAGTGGCTGTGACACACAGACAGACATGACGAATCCATAAGGGTTCCATTTTTTGCCATTTGGCTACGGAACCCTAAAAACCAACTCTCCCCACCAGTGCGAATCAGTAGGGATAGTTATGAATGTTATGCTAGAAGTTCCATATATCCCAACCGGTAGCGATAGTTGGAAAAACAACTCCAAGTAATACCAGCGTGGACATGTCAGGATATATGGAACGGGGGAAATTTCCTGGGCCGCCTGAAAACTCGCAACGTGCAAACACTATGACATCAGCAGAGATTTCTGAAGACCCTACAACATCATTACCATCACGCCATGGCGTAATCGTGTTTGTTTTTACGCGACCCGATCACCAAGTCGTTAGCTCAATTTGGCAGAAACCGAGTCTAATTCAGATATTATTATTATTATCAGCCATTTGTGTCCAGGGCAAAGGCCTCCCTTCCCTCCTTCCACTTATCCCTATCCAGTGCTGTTACGCGCCAGTCCTTGTCCTCTGTCCCAAACAGCAGCAAACGACAATGCGGCAGGCCCAGAAGGAGATGGCGGGACGAACTCGACTCCTTCCACAAGGACTGGTGCGTAATTTATTCAGATATATTCAAAATATAATCAGTCCTAAATGCAAGGTCAAAATTACTGAAAATACTCCTAAAATTAGGTCAATGTACTGAATTTTCATCGAGTTTTTATATTGATTGGATCAATAAATTATTTTCTGTGGTTTACCCATAGGGTTTACGGTTTACCTTTCCCGGAATGCGGCGTTTCAGCATTATTTTATGGCTGTTTATGGCAGCCCCAATCTGTGATCATCTGTCTGTCAAAACTTGACAAGCTTGACAACGACAACGTCGATGTCAGTGTCGGTCGCTGCGCTGTGTCGCAGAATCTCAGTCTCAGCTCACTGCTCAGTTCACAGATTCTTTGATCCTTCTTAGAACAGAACTGTCTGTGGTCAGGCTTGGTCGTTTGCATTATAGCTTGCAAGTGATCAGTTTTATTTTGTTATCTTTCGTTTTGGTTCAGAATTAACACTTAATAAAATAAGAACTAGCTAGTGAAATATTGTTGCATATTCGCGGGCAAATATTCTAACTCATTTAACATCATGAAGCCTCCGTACAAAATCGGTAAGTAATGTTACTTGTTTTCTTTTTAAGGAAAGTAATGTGAGAGCATAATAATTATATTTGATTAAAATAAAAGTACTTAAATGCAGCTGGTTTAAAGCAAATCCTTTCATGTAAAATATTTTTATAGGTTATCTAAACCATGCGACTTCAGAGATAGACCGGCTCTTGTGTGTTGCCTATTTACTCTAATTCACGATAGTGTTTCTTATCAATTTATCAGTAATTATGACTATCTTTAATGTTTACATCAATTAAATGATAGCTTATAAGTGTATGTGGGGGTATGTGTATGTGTATAGTGGGTACGTACGTATGCCCCTCTACATTCAGGGCTTATTTTAATATGGTAGTGAGCTAAATATCTGAATTACAATCTAAACAGAAGTAAACCAGTATTAATGAATTGGTGCGTAACCGATGAAGTGGGCATACAAATATAGGTATTTTTTTATTCCATCTAAAAAAATTTACGAACTTAAATTCTATCACTATTGCATGAATGAAACTTACATAGACAAGTATTATGTAACTACTTGAAAGAGATTTTGAGATGATTTGCAATGCAAATATCTAGTATAACTAATACTATTACATACATAATATTAACTTAATAAAAAAGTACTTAAGTACTTTAGGTACATGCCAAGAGATATTTTGTACATATATTAAGTTATGATTTATGTTGAATGTCTACCTATAACTATAAAAATTACTTTTTTTGATAGCCTACATTGTGTCCCACTGCTTTTCCTCGGGTATAATAAAGGGTGTAAAACACCTCTTAACGAAGCCGAAAGGCACTTGTTCTCCTTGTCATTGGGACCATTTTTTTGTTCTATACCATACCTGGGAACCTTCTAGTTACGGAGATATTGGGGTCAAAGTTCCAACTTATTAGTAACTTTTTTTTTAAATGCAAGTTTTTTAATGTAAAATTTTTACTTTAAAGATCTCCACGACCACAGTACTATTCAATCCATCCATCAGCACAATGTTTTGAGTGCGTTACATTGATTTCTACCACAAAATATTATTTTTCACCCCCAAAAAAAGAAGTCGTTTCCCAGCAATAGTTTTTGCGTAAAGTTACTTAGTTTGATGTACAGAATGCTTGGTTGACGGCTTCGTGATGAGGTGGTTTACACCCTGTATATTAATGGCTCTTAACCTCAAATATATTCATGAGAAACTTACAGATAGTTAATTCTTATAATATGTAAGTAATAAAAAAGTATGATAGTGATAATTTTTATTTTTATTAAGCCTTAATTGCCAACACAATATACATAATTTAAAATTTCATAGTAGATTATATTTATTATGCAATTAAATAAAAATTTTCTAGATTAAAACATTAAATTATAAATTTACATTAACATTAAATTCATTATAATTAATATATTACAATTGCAATTATTATTAAAATTCATTTGATTTTAAAATTAGCATTAAATTCATTTTTATTACAAATGCATGCAATAGAAACACAGAAAAAAAAGAAGTGATTATCGAAGTAATTTTAAATAATAAGGGATGATTTTAATTAGTTTTATACCTTTATATTACAGCTGATGAGAAGTTGGCTGAACTTGGCCGCAAAGAGATCATGCTGGCAGAGAAGGAGATGCCAGGACTGATGGCCTGCCGCCGCAAGTATGCCTCTGCAAAAATCCTCAAAGGAGCTAGAATTGCTGGAAGTCTACACATGACCGTGCAGACCGCAGTCCTCATTGAGACACTTATAGAGCTTGGTGCTGAAGTAAGTGCTGTTCATTTCTGCTATACATAAAACAATTCCCAATTTTTTAAATTTTAGTTAGAGGCAGCCACCTTTGTATCTCCCTTTTCCAATCTATTCAACTTAAAACAAAAAGAATAAAAGATCTAAATTAATAAAAAGTTTAAAAGACTAACCAGATGATGAAAATTATTAAAATAACTTTTCCATATCCATCACCACACACCACCAGCACATCCACAGTCCATACTAATATAATAATAACCTTAAATGCGCTAGTATCTCTTGACTGTTTTACCTTAGCTGTTAAGGCATGGTAAAGTAACACACAGACAGAGTTATTTAGCATAAGTATTAGTATGGATGAGTCTTGCATTATCTTCCTGGTTACAAGTAATATATCATACTTAGAGATTATACATCCAAACAAATGACTCTTTAAATCCCGAATAGATCAGAATCTAATCACTGGATGATAAACTTGTCGAAATACATGAAATATATGATATATGCGCGATATATGCGGTATTATCTATACCTACATTTGTTATCTGCAAAGTTTTATTCTGAGAAATCTGATATGCCTAATATTATCTTACGATTAGATTTGCTTAGTAATGTTTAGTAGAGCGTTATGCAAACCGAAGCGCAGACGACTATGAAAGAACGCTATAATACGATAAAATGTAGGAATTGGGAATGAGTATCACAATCTCACATTCTAATAATATCTTGACCAACTGAACGGCGGTGCCTAAAATATAAAACTGGGCAACTGCTATCTCGCTCCTCGGGGGTTCTCTAACTAAATAGATCATAAGAACTTAATTAAATTAATAGGTACCGACCATTCGCAAAATAATAATTTATTTATAGACTAACTTTTTCTCGCGACCTCTTCTCTCTCTCCGACCGGCTCCCGTTATGTACGAAAATTAACCCCACGGGAACGTTTAGTAGCTTTCCGTTACTGAAAAAAAAATCGAAATCGCATTAGTAGTTCCGAATCTTACCCTTATATATATGTTTACAGGGTTCCGGTAATTAATGGATAACCTTGAAATGGCTTATAGTAGAACTTATGGCAATTTAGAAAAATACTATAAATCCTCTACCAAATGAATACAGAATCACGTAAATCAGCCCAGTAATAACGGAGAAAAAGGTGTGAGGTTGGTAGAATACACAACCTGCTCCTTTCTTGTCCGTCTGACACCACCGATTTTATCAGGAACGGGTGGACCTAGCAAGTTGAAATTTATACCATATACTGAGGTCTATAGTCCCTATCAGGTGTATAAAAATCAAGGTCCTGAATCAACACGATAAAAAGATATGGGCATATTTAGATTTTCGCGAAAACTTTTAAGTACTAAAGTTAACTTTTTTTATTTTTCGGACCTTGTTTTTAACTAAAATTGACAATTCTAGGTCAACCGGAAGTACCGTATAGGTTTTGGGTCGAAAACCTATATGGTAGTTCCCGTTGACCTAGAATCACGAAATTTGGCAAAAAGCAAGGTCTTACAGCACAAGGGAAAAGGTAAAGGGAAAAGTCTGAAAAATATGTAGTTTATTAACAAAAAAAAACGATTTTATTATTTTGGTTGGAGCAATAGGGATCGAACAGCAAAGTTAAGTATGTCCTTTAAAAAGTTTGTACGGAACCCTCGGTCCGCGAGTCCGACTCGCTCTTGGCCGGTTTTTTTTAAGTTTAGAAGTGTGTTAAAATAAATACAATTTGAATGAATACATCATTTCCCAAACTATGTTAGGGTCGGCTTTCAGACTAACAGGATGCAGCTGAATAACAGTATTTTACATGTAGCGACTGGCCTATCTGACCACGACGCAGTAACTGGGTAATACAATACCTCTTGGTAAGACTGGTTGTCAGACTTTCGGGTCAAATTTCTACAAATGGCAGCTGTTATTATTTAGCCACGAGCTCCTCAATTTCAATGAGTTGCTTGTACAACAATACAATATGAGTAACATTGTGTTTGTTATTTCGTATGGATATTGAAATGTGACAAAGATAAAATAATCACTTGTTATCTTGTTTCTGTGAACACATGTAAGAATTGAGCTGATATTTATCAGCGACTCTTGGCCCCTTTATCTTTAACCCCTGATCTGTTTTTAAATGTGTTTGCTATTATGAAATCATTTTTGCAATTCATGTTTTGTATTCAATTGCTAATACTAGCAACTTAATATTTTTATATACCGACTTGAAAAAAAAAGGAGGTTATCAATTCGACCCGTATGTATGGAATATTGTCCGGATTGCACATTTTTTGTATTATACCAGCTTCTCAACATGTGTGCAAAATTTCCGAGTATGTATGTTTGTCCGCGTATATCTCAAAAACTATACGTAAACTACAGGGTTTAAACAGACCCTTCACGAAGCCGTCGACCAAGTATTCTGTACATCAAACTGAGTAACTCTGCGCAAAAATGTTTGCTGGGAAACTACTTTTTTTTTTGGGGTGAAAAATCACATTTACGTTAAGTTAAAACTCAATGTAACGCATTCAACACTGATGGGTGCATTGAGTAAACGGGTCATGGAACCTATGGAGGTATTTCTATTATAGTTATAACATTAAAAACTTTTATTTAAAAAAAAATCTTAAATGTTGGAACTTTGACCCCAATATCTCCGTAACTAGGTTCCCCCTCCTAGTTACGGAGATATTGGGGGTCAATAGGTATAGTCTAGAACAAAAAAATGATCGCAGTGACGAGGAGAACAAGTGCCTTTCGGCTTCGTCAAGTGTCTATTTACACCCTTTCTAGTATAAACTTAATGTTTTTTTTGCAAGAGTTTTTATTTCAACACAATTCACACAACACACAACTTCAGCATGTTCTGCGATCCTTCGTTTTGTCACTTAACTTGCGTAGGCTAGAACCTAGCCTTGAGATGAGATGAGAGAAAGTTGAATTCTATAGAGCGATCTTTGAGTAGGTACAGGAAACCGTTAAACATTACTTGGCTTGGCTGCTAGGTAGTCCATGTCTAACAGCTTGAATTAAAGCCGATGTGCGATGTCAAGAACATTTTCAGGCGCTTCACTCGGGGTTTTTTCAAATACAGGGTGTAAACAACCTCATCACGAAGCCGTCAACCAAGCATTCTGCACATCAAACTAAGTAACTTATCTCAAAAATTATTGCTGGGAAACGACTTTTTGTTTTTGGGTGGAAAATCATGTTTTGTGGTAGAACTCAACGTAACGCACTCAAAACAATGTGCTGGATGGATTGAAAAGTACTTGAGTACTTCAAGTACTATTCAATCCATCCAGCACTTACTACTTAAAACTTGTATTAAAAAAAAAAAACTTGTCAAAAAGTTGGAACTCTGACCCCCAATATCTCCATAACTAGAAGGTTCCCAGGTATGGTGTAGAACAAAAAAATGATCGCAATGACAGGAAGAACAAGTGCCTTTCAGCTTCGTTATGAGGTTTTTTTACACCCTTTATTTAGCCCCCACAACCCAGACAATCTGGGCAATAAAGAAGAGCAGTAACTTCATAGTCCACAATGTACAGTAGTGTAATGTTGTAGTCTTATTTTTACGGTAATATCTTGGTTTACTTACTTAGAAAACATTTACTTTGCACAGGTCCAGTGGTCAAGCAGTAACATCTACAGCACGCAAGATGAAGCTGCTGCGGCGTTAGTTGCGGTTGGCATACCTATCTATGCTTGGAAAGGAGAAACCGAAGAGGAATATGTTTGGTGTATTGAGCAGACATTGGTATTTCAGGACGGAAAGGTAATAAAAGTGTAGATTTTCCCTAATATTTACCTCTTCTTACAATGAGGAAAATGCTGTTTACCTTTTTTCCTTAATGTTTGTTGTTAAAACAAGTAGTAAATCTTCTTAGGTCGTGATAAAATAGTTATAAAAAACATTTCTTGTTTGTTAAATTTGTTATTAACATTTGGTACCAACTGAGTTCGTCTAGCAAAGAATCATGTTATATCGCCATTTGGGCCAGTTCCCTTAACGCATCGATAATGCGAATGAGAAGGAGCGTGCTAGGCGGATGTTATTTTATTCATATTTTTTAAACAATTATTATTGTCTTACAAAATTAGTTGGGAAGTATATAATTAAGCCGGTTCGGCTTCATTCCATCTTATTTTACACTGTACTTCTTATATTTGACTCTTCTTTTATTTCAGCCACTGAATATGATCTTGGACGATGGTGGTGATTTGACAAAACTGGTTCATAAGAAATTCCCACAATATTTGGAAGGCATTAAAGGCATTTCTGAAGAAACAACAACTGGTGTACACAATTTGTATAAAATGTTCCGTGAAGGTTCATTAAAGATTCCAGCTATCAATGTAAATGATGCAGTAACAAAGAGTAAATTCGATAATTTGTATGGGTGCAGGGAATCATTACTTGATGGAATTAAAAGGGCCACAGATATAATGGTCGCTGGAAAAGTCTGCGTGGTTGCGGGCTATGGCGATGTCGGCAAAGGCTGCGCTCAAGCTTTTAAGGGATTCGGAGGTAGAGTCATTGTCACTGAAATCGATCCCATTAATGCCTTGCAAGCAGCTATGGAAGGATTCCAGGTGACAACTATGGATGAAGCTGCTGAAGTGGGACAGATATTCGTGACCACTACTGGATGCCTTGACATCATTTGCAAGGAACACTTCCTAAAAATGAAAGATGATGCAATTGTTTGCAACATTGGTCACTTTGACTGTGAAGTAGATGTTGCCTGGTTGGAAAACAATGCTAAGAAAGTAAACATTAAGGCGCAAGTAGACCGCTATGAGCTTGACAATGGCAATCATATCATTGTATTGGCTGCTGGACGTCTAGTTAATTTAGGATGTGCCACAGGGCATTCATCGTTCGTTATGTCCAACTCTTTCACCAACCAAGTGTTGGCTCAAATTGAACTTTGGACAAGACATAATGTATACCCCGTTGGAGTACACACATTACCTAAGAAATTAGATGAAGAAGTAGCTGCTTTACATTTGGACCATCTTGGTGTTAAACTTACTAAGCTAACACCGAAACAAGCAAAATATATTGGTGTCCCAATTGAAGGACCATACAAGCCTGACCATTACAGATATTAAATGTTGTGCATCTGCGAATTTAGGCTTTTCACACTTTTTCTTTAAGCTAAATATGTTCGGTTGTAAGAATTTCAGCGAATTTACTTAAGTACTCTAAAATACACAGATGTGATTATTGTGTAGATGTAAATCATTCTTGTTTTCAATAAAAATAAGTAGCCACTTTGATTAACAAATAATATACAAAATGTATTGTTTTTCAGAAAGCAAACATAAAAATATTCAAGTGATACATTTTATGTCTTTTATTAATACTCCTTGTCAGGTATAATTTACTAAACTCGCTCACTACGTGGCCACGACCACGGCTTGTCGCATAACCGACCGCTATCTTGAACAAAACTGGTCTGACACTCTGTTGTGCCACCAAACTTTCTAACCGCTGTTCCAGCTCCAGACCCCCAGATTGCCATAAGGACCCGTCGCACACCCCCGCACGTTGTAGCACTGCATATACTATTTTTCAAAACGCGAGCGTGCCACCACCCACGTTTACACGCTAATCATTTACGGACTACGCGTCGCGGTGTGCGGCGCTGCCCACAATAAATTCAAACATAAATATGGCGATGTATGAATGTTTAATAAAAATAATGTAATAATCATTTATTTCAGACCATGATCCATAATTTGATAGTTACACTTATGTCTATGTTAATAAATTCACATAATTTAATAATGTCATCGTAATAAAACAATCAAAATACAATCCATACAATAAAATACCTAAATAACAAATAATCAATCAGTTCATAAATCTATTTCCCGTCGCACTGGAGCCGCCGCTGTGCAAGCGGGGCCAGTAAACTCCAGTACCCCAGGAGAGAGCAGTCTGGCTTATCCGCAAACCCTTAGGATACCGTTTGCGCTCCCCCGTATTCTGCTCATCAAGGATGCTGTTCTCTTCCGCATTATCGCCTGAAAACTATCCGTTTTTGCTTCTGCAAACATCCCTGATGCGCTACAGAAACGTGGGAGCCCCAACAGTATCCTAAAAGCCCCACAGGCTGCACGTGTAGAAGGTTGGCAACACGCCTTGAAAAGTGTAATTATTACTTCCCTCGTACATCGCGCAAACCTGCGGGCCAGCATATTGCATCGGACTGACAACGCCCTGCATTCCCTCTCGATGTCATCGTCATCGTGCAGATCCTCGTTCAAGATGTGACCTAGAGGTACTTAAACTTTGCCACTCTCTTTAGTGGCACACCAGAGGAACTGCTCTAGGATTTTTGGTACCCACACGGAACTCCATGAACTCACTCTTCCCTACATTATACAGGAGACTATGTGATTCGGCGTATCCTTCACACACCTCAAGCAACCGTCTGACCCCCGAATATTGAAACGTCACTCAAAATTTAAGGGCTGCTTAACATTTGAGCAGCTCTTAAACATTAAATTTCGTATGGCCAAACGTCACTTTAAAGTGTCTGTTAAATATAAGTGCTACTTAAATTTTGAGTGACGTTTCAGTATTCGGGAATCGGGGGTGAGTCCATCAATTGAAGGGCTCAGCAGCACCATGATGACATGGTGCTGCTGAGCCCTTAGCCAGCGTAACTTATGCTATTTATCATTTTCCCATCAATGGAACATCAAACACCTGTACTGCTGAGCTCCTTAATCAACTGATCGACGTATAGGTTGAAGAAGACACACACACATTCATACATCAACATCATCATTTGTTTCATTTGTACATGAAGTTTAAATAAATAAATAAGAGGACCGGGGAGGTCAATCCTCCCTGCCTCACCCCACACTTCAGACCATAAGCCCCGGACAACACACTCGACGTGTCCATTTCGACTGCTCGGCCACAGTGTCGTAGAAGAAAAACGACTACGTCAACATTACGAAGGAATTTGTAAAACACTAACAATGAAAGTCGCAAATTCGTAGATCCAATATTCAGAAAGTTATAAAGGTTTAACCATGGCCGCGCGGTCCGCACATGGAGAACCGCGCGGCCACGCAGTTCTCTTATTACGAAGCTTCGTAGAGGTCCCATTCTTTTTGTTAACCACTGTTACGATTTCGACGAAAATGTAGATAGTATAATTATAGCCTTAGGGCTATAAGGGCTATATATATGTTTGGATTTTACGACCTACAGCACTTAAATTCTATGGCCGCGCGGTCCGCACATGGAGAACCGCGCGGCCACGCAGTTCTCTTAAACGGAGCTTAGTAGAGGTCCCATTCTTTTTGCTAACCACTGATACGATTTCGAAGAAAATGTAGACAGTATGAATAAAGCGCTAATGTTTGGATTTCACGACCTACAGTACTTAAACCTATAATGCAAGTTAGAAGTAGGGTGACCAAGATTTATGGTGCGTCAATCAGGCATTTCCAAAAGCGTCGTTTTTGTATCACCTAAGTAGGTAAGTAGTATCTAATATCATAATGAGGGAATAAATATGGTTAGTTGGATGGAGAAGTACTCATGTCATGCGAAAATATTAACACCGTATTCGTATACTTAAATACAAATTTTTAAATTTTGCTAAAGTAAACACTCACTGTAAATTAACAATTATGCAACGTCATAAGATTTGTATAAAAATATTTAGTTTTATTTAGGTACCTACCTTCTTGGTCTTCACGGGATTGACACTCTTTTGTACTTCTGACAAATATATTAATAGGTAGGTATAGGTGTCGGTATCGGAGTTAAAGTGAAAGGTGTATGTGTCTGTGTTTTTTTGCCATAACGATGCGAGCGAGGTAAACATAAGACTTTCCGAATCAAAATCGAATCGAAGGGTTTTGGAATAGCTGTGCTGATTGCTTTCGCATCGATACTTGTTGCGATACTGTGTGCAATATCGTTATCACTGACTTCAGCTTTGGCACCGATACCTAAGATACTAAAAACAGCTGATAGAGATAAAACACCACGCGGCGCAACCCCCGCCTCACTCCAGTCTTTTGTTTCGTTTTTGGGTGTCGTTACGTCTTGAATGAAGACAAACAAAGGCAAAATGACTTTTTTGTGAAATTATTTAGAATGGCTTATCCCACGGATATCGGATATCTTTACCAAGGAAATTATATACTAACTGGAATGAGTACGAACAAAATGCTAAAAAAATAAAAAAAAACCCTATCTCAAAAGCTTAGAGTTTAAATTTGTACAATGGATTCAATAGAAAAGAAAAAAAACAAAACGTTCCGAGCGAGAAACCGACAAAGGTGGATGGTGTCCCTGTCTTGCCTTGTCACCGATGTAAACAATATGGTCGATACATTTTCGCGTTGAAGTCATGTACTTTTATTGTATTTAAGTGAAATAATCCGCTTTAAAAATGGTGAAATTGTGTTGTGTGAAGGGGTGTAGTAGTAAGGGTTTGCTGGATGTGGAATTTCGTTTTTTAGGGAAGTTTTTTAACTTTGGTTGTTTATTACGACTAGGGTTACCAAGTTTTAGATTGACAAACGGGAAATATCCAAAAAAATTAAGTAAGTAAGTTCGAAGTTTCGAACACCGTTGTCGTACATAGTAATCAAAAGTATATTATATAAATTAGAAATATCGGACATCGCACATGGTTTCGGTAGTACCTAGTTTGCTTTTTAAATACAAATATTGAAAAGAAAAGAGTCCGCCGCACCATGCCGTGTCCTACGGATTTTTCCATGCTTCTCCAGCAAAAGAATCCATCTGGCGAGCTGCGAGTGAAAATGAATGGTTTCGGAATATAAAATAAATATTGGCGAATGTTACTAAAACATTTTACGTAAACAGTCATAGCTTGAATACGCGATTTTCTATGTCTGAAAAAATATATAATAATAACGGAGTCCTCGAATCCCCGAATACAAAAGTCGTCTGGATAGACAGGTTGCAAAATGGATAATTTGCAACTGGACGGTACAGACATACATTTAAGTGAACATAAAAAGTTAATGACATCCACTCTTGAAGCTATTTCGCCTAGAATGCTATTGAGTTGCAGGTCATCATCATTAAATAATAAAATAACAGCTACTCTTAAACTGTCTCAAGAGTTAGTATAATTATTGGACACCCTATTAGAAAGAGACAACATCCACTCTTGAAGCTTTCTCGCTCGGAACGTTTTTGGCTTGCCCGTCCTCATTCCAGTTAGTATATAAGTTTCTTGATCTTTACCTGCTAAGCAAGTACACTGACATACACATGCAATACACTTTTGCAAAAATGCGTGCACTATCTACTGCAGTAAGCTATTTAGGCGTCATCATTAAAAACAATAAGTACCTACATCAGATTTCTAAACGAACGCTTGGTTTATTAAAATAGCAGTGTTTACATCATTAGCAGGCAGGAAGGTATATTTTTTCGTATAGGTAAGTAGGTACTAATCGAATAGACAATCTTTAATCCTTTTTAGAATAAAAGGTACTTACATATTTATCTTAGTAAAATTGAAAATGTCTGATTGACGCACCATAAATCTTGGTCACCCTACTTCTAACTTGTATTATAGGTTAAAAGTGCTGTATAAAACGCTGGATAGTTGTGTAGGTGTATGAGTTTATCATGCACAGTATACCTAAGCTTATTAAAAAAATTAAACTTCCTCTGGAGTCTTCCGTTTTCACGGGGGAGTGCTTTGGCCTATTTAGGGCACTAGAATATGTTTTGTTAGCTAAGTTACAAAATACTGTTATATTTTCCGACTCTAAGAGTGCGTTACAGGCAATTGAGAAGTTCCCATTTAAAATGAAGGCTTTCTATCCTGTTGTATTTGATATTAGGAATGTATTATATAAACTAAGGTTGAAGGGGCAATCTGTACATTTTGTTTGGATTCCTAGCCACTGTGGCATAAAGGGAAATGACAGGGCGGATGGTTTAGCCAAGGAGGCTGTCAATGATGGAGACACTTTTCCTTATAAAAACTTTTCCCATGATATCATAAATTTACCCAAGTCATACCTTCGCGATGCCTGGAGTGTCTCGTGGGGAGAGAGCGCACAAACAAAAGGAAAATATTATTACTTTATGCAACCTCATGTTCCTATTAAACCGTGGTTTTTCAAGATTGAGTGCTCCAAATTGATTGTTAGTCAAATCATTCGTATGCGTTTGGGTCATGTATGTACTCCTTACCATCTTGCCAAGCTCCGTATTGTAGAGGATAACATGTGTGAATGTGGGGAAGATGTTGGTACTTTGGACCATATATTTTTTTCATGTTCTCGTCATGACCGTTCTGATTTCCTTGATTCCCTTATTAGTTAAAAAACCCCTTTCCCCACTCGTATGATTTGTTTATTACATAACCCAATAATTTATTATGATTTAATTGCCTCTTTTCTGTATAAAAATTATATTAAACTTTAGTTTATTCATTATATTGTACATAAAATATTATATTAATGACTTGTCTGATCCATATTTCCTATCGTTGTAATCCTTTCCGTTCCGTTTTTTATTTCCGTTTCCCAAATTTTTACCTGAAAATGGCACAAAGTACAACTAGTGCCACACCAAAAAAAAAAAAAAACTGCTGGTCGTGAAATGAAGAACGAGAACTGAAAAGAAATGAATGAGAACTGCGTGACCGCGCGGTTTTCCATGTGCGGACCGCGCGGCCATAGCATTTAAGTGCTGTAGGTCGTGAAATTCAAACATTAGGGCTTTATTCATACTGTCTACATTTTCTTCGACATCGTATCAGTGGTTAGCGTATAAGAGAACTGCGTGGCCGCGCGGTTCTCCATGTGCGGACCGCGCGGCCATGGTTAAACCTTTATAACTTTCTGAATATTGGATCTACGAATTTGCGACTTTCATTGTTAGTGTTTTACAAATTCCTTCGTAATGTTGACGTAGTCGTTTTTCTTTTACGACACCGTGGCCGAGCAGTCGAAACGGACACCACTCGACCATCTGACCTGGTTAATTTGGTTATCACACCAGTACTGCAGAAGGTCAACTAATTCATCAGCTAACCCCTACCCCTGCTCGCGCAAATTTGACCACAGGATGTCATAATTAACCAGATCAAATGCCTTGGATAGATCCAAGAAGGCAGCGTGCTTCTATCCGTGTAGTACCTAACGGTTTAAGAAAAGATTTTACGCGCGTTTGCTAGAAATGCAGCGTTACTTGCGGCGGAGCCCGTACAGATCTCAATATTTTTATTTGCAATTCATACACATACACAGATAACGATCACGTAAGGTAAAAGCGCAAGGGTAGCCCGCGAAATTCAAATTTTCTTCCGCCGCGCCCGCCTTACCCTAATCAATGACTATTTCTCTTTTTTTTCTTCTAATTTATAATGATTTAAATTTAAATGATTATAACATGCAAACCCATTATTTACTACGATCCCGAATCATATTTTGTTCAACATACAACCTGACACTGACATGCAAATTTTCTTTCCATAACAATATAATCAATATAACTCCTATAAAATATTTATTTAAGGAGTTTATCTCCTATAAAAATATTTCGGTGTCGAAAGGGCTTGGAAGATTTTTGTATGAAACGTGGGCGGATTAACTTACGCTATATTGGGATTTTATTTCAAAGTAGCGGCCACGCATATGACCTAAGTACATTAATCGATAGCTGGCATCAATAGAAACAAGTTTTGTACGAAACAAAACGTTCTAAAGTGTCACCTTGCTTAAATCAGAAACACCTTACAGATGAAAAAACATTCAACTTAGACGATTACAAATAATCCGGACAACACAGCGCACGCTGGCACTGCAGTCATAGTAAGAAGCTGCATTAAAAGCAACAACAATTCCCGAATACAGAACTTCAAAAATACAAGCTACAACAATCATGGTGCATGATAGCCAAGGCTCTATCTTGGTGTAGATGTTCTGTAAAGGTGCAGAAATTACTGTTTCAAGGTCAAAGTCATTCCTGCACCTTCATGCGCTTGGAGGGTTGTATTGATGATTTTATTTCTATAACTACATACGTGTTACATCCGCGAATCATATTTTAAATCAACATACAACCTGACACTGACCTGCAAATTGCAAAAAACGTAAGAAAATTTGAATTTCGGGGCTACCCTGGAGCATCCACCTTAATATCATCGATTTGTTGCCCGCCAAAAAAGAGAAGAGGACACGAAACCAGTGAGGACGATTTCAACGATTTTTTCAAAACTCTAGGCAACAGATTTATTGTTGGTGGAGACGCTAAAAAATTCTCAATGGGGATCTAGGCTTACATTGACTAGAGGCCGTAACCTTAGGAATAGCATCGACAAACACCGTATAAATATCATTACAACGTGTCAACCAACATATTGGCCCGCAGACCCAAATAGACTGCCCAACCTTATAGACTTCTTCGTCTACAAAGGGGTACCATCATATTTCTTAGAAGTTTCGAGGTGACACGAAAGCTCTTCAGATCACTCGC
This sequence comes from Xestia rhomboidea, assembly GCA_963853795.1. Classification (NCBI taxonomy): domain Eukaryota; kingdom Metazoa; phylum Arthropoda; class Insecta; order Lepidoptera; family Noctuidae; genus Xestia; species Xestia rhomboidea. Next base: position 12,728,265 of record OY970764.1, read on the forward strand.
CAGTTATTGTTACAATGAGCACATCTGTAATAAATCAGTCGAGAAATCAATACTTATTTATCAACCATACTGACTGGGAAGCCTTTCAGCAAAGCCTCAATGACTAGACCTGAAGATTCCTCTTAAAACCGACGAAGACATTGAAAGTGCTACTTCCTATATAACTAAATCAAGGCAGAAAGCGGACTTGACTTGTACTCTATCTACCGAAACTAACACAAAAAATCTACCGAAACTAAAACTCATCGCAGCTTGTCGCAGAAAGTAAAATGCCAAGTCCTAGAAAATGAAACAGAATAACGGTCCAGTTAGGTAGGTCTAACTTCGAGAAAGAGGTCAATCGTCGAATCCGACTCGGATGGGCAGTATCTTCTCGTCCAACTTACCGCAGTGTCTCAAGACGAAAGTCTATGACCAGTGATTACATACGGAACCGAAACGTGGTCGCTCACAATGGGCCTCATCAGAAGGCTTAAAGTCACCCAAAGGGCAATGGAGAGGGCTATGCTCCGAGTTTCAGAATCAGAAATGAAGACATCCGTAAGAGGGTTACCGACGTAGCCCGAACTATTGCCAAACTTAAGTGGCAGTGGGCAGGGCACATTGCGCGCAGAACGGATGGCCGATGGGGCCGAAAAGTACTAGAGTGGCGACCGCAAACCGGAAGACGTTGCGTTGGAAGGCCTCCCACTAGGTGGACGGATGACCTGGTGAAGGTTGCGGGAATCCGCTAGATGCGAGTCGCACGGGTTCGGTCAACGTGGCGACACTTGGGGGAGGCCTATGTCCAGCAGTGGACGTCTTTCGGCTGAAATGATGATGATGAAGTCCTAGAAAAAAGACGACTTAGAACGGTTTGGCACTGTAGCCGACATCCTACTGACAAAAAAGCGTATCAACGAAGCAACAGCTGAACTAGAAGAAATGGTAAATGAAAAATCTAGTTGAAATGGAGAATGAAACAATGCATTAACTACATCTCGAAAACTTAACACCATCAGCTCTAGCTAAAAATAAGTACTCACTATGGAAAACTGTAAAATCAGAAAGCAAACCACAACTAACACAGCACCCACTCAAAAAAGAAAATGGTGAATGGGCTATAACGGATGAAGAGAGAGCAGAAGCATACGGGGAGTTTCTTAGCAGCGTCTTCACCCCAAATGAGGACCTAGGAACTGAAATTACTGACCGCGAAGTGAGCTCATATCTTGAAAGTGACCTCCAACTGAGCCCCCCTCTCCAATGCTGCACGCCTGCAGAAGTGCGTCGCACCATCTTTGATTTGGAATTCAAAAAAGCTCCAGGATTTGACCTTGTGACAGCGGAAATATTGCGAAACCTGCCGAAAAAAGGAATAATGTTCATCACCTCGCTATTTAACGCTATTCTAAGAACCTCGTACTACCCCAACATCTGGAAAGTTTCTCAAATAACTATGATCCCTAAGCCAGGAAAGCCACCGCACCTTACATCTTCATACAGACCAAAAAGCCTGCTCCCTGTACTGTCGAAGGTCTTTGAAAAAGTAATCCCTATACGGCTTAGTAACTACCTATACGAAAACGCTACTGTAGTGTGCAGCACGCCTAACCTTATTTATGTAACTGCACACACTAAATTATGGACATTATTACACGAATCGTTGAACTGAATAGTTCTCTTTTATTTTTGCCTAAATCACTCTAATACACTACTATCCCAGAGCACCAGTTCGGATTTCGAAGACGACAAGCGACCATAGAACAAGTCCATAGAGTGTGTGAACATACTAGAAATATTCTCGAAAATAAAAAATACTGCTCAGGGGTGTTTCTCGAAGTACAGCAAGCTTTTGATAAGGTTTGGCACCCTGGGCTGCTGTATAAACTGAAAAGAACATTACCACACAACCTGTTCCTGATATTGAAATCTTACCTGGAAAATCGTATCTTCTTTGTAAAAATTAAATGATGCCGCCTCAGAATTTTACGATATAAGAGCTGGAGTCCCACAAGGCTCTGTCCTAGGGCTCTTCCTGTACCTGATATACACAGCAATGTTCCTGAATCGGAAACTGTAATGACAGCCACTTTTGCCGATAACACTGCAGTGCTGACATCTGACTCCAACCCAGAAGTAGCTTCCAGTAAGCTACAGTCGCACTTGGATAAGGTTCATACCTGGATGAAAAGCTGGCGCGTCAAGGCTAGTGCAGCTAAATCCAACCACATCACATTTACCCTTAAACAAGGAGACTGCCCTGCTGTGAAACTCGGTAATGAGCAGCTACCACACAACACTGAATAAGTACCTTGGATTCTACCTCGATCGCAAACAAACTTGGAAGACCCACATCTAAATAAAGCGCGATGAACTCAATCACACATGGAGAACACTGGAGTGGTTATTAGGAAGAAAATCTCGACTCTCTGTCAATAATAAAGTTTTGATTTACAAAGCAGTCATAAAACCAGTCTGGACTTAAGGCTTATAGCTGTGGGGATCAGCAAAAACCTCAAACACTAAAATACTCCAGCGATTTCAAAATGGCGTGCTTAAAGCCATAGTGAATGCCCCATGGTTCACAAGAATGGATGAAATCCACGAATATCTAAAAGTTCATACTATCAAAGAGGAAATCAGAATTATGACAAAAAACACAAACAAAAGCTTACAGAGACAGGATAATAAATCACGAAAACAGACTTGCTCAGGCTCTAAGTGAATCGCTGCCAACAAGACGTCTTAAAAGACTGACGAAGACTTTGAGTAAAGCAATATCAGAAGGCAGCCTAACAATTGGAGAGCACGCCTAACATGTCAAATACTCTTCAAAAACAACTGCTTATGGTTCAGGAACCGATCGCATGTTTGCAAATAAATATGAAAAAAAAAACATGACATGCTACGCATGGTGCAGAGCCTTCAGAACTGGTATTCCAGCTTCTGAAGTGAGGTTGCACTTCATCACCTGGTTCCTTGTTGTTTAAAATTTGCTTCAGAGCCATCAACTGTTGCTCCAACTATTCAAACTTTTATTCTTTTCGTAAATAATAGGGCAATAAATTTGTCACAAATAAAATAATGATTAGATCTAAGTACCTATTTTATTGAAAATAAAGGTTCTTTCAGTTAAGTGTTGTAAAACTGCAGCAATTCTTGATCTTTAGGTTTAAGAATACATGTATCTTTCAAATTTACAACCCATCCAGGTTCTAATCCATAAAATATCTGTCTAGGATCTTTCCTTTCACATAACATTTGGTAATTTGATTCATTTTCTAAGTCAGGTAAAGTATACCCATATTTTTGAGATAGTTTTAACCTTTCCTTGGATATTTCTTCTGGATTAGCCAAATATCCACGTGTGTTAGCACTGGTATAGTATTCAATAGCATCGGGTGGTGGAATCATCCTCCTTGGAATAGCTTGCCCAGACTCAAAAAACTTTTTAGGGTTCTTTAGCAAGAAAAGGCTATGTGGGTCATAATAAGCAGTTGTAATAACTCCACCGTTTTTTTCAATAGCCGCAATAACCTGTTCACTAGCCCACTGTACTTCTATATTTATCTTGGCTTCAAAGAGATCTGCTCCTTCATCAGTGAGATGAATACCAAACTGCTTTTGGTCAGGAAAAAAATTGTAAATACCTGACTTAGTGATACTAGCAATATCTATAGGTTGCTTTATGTCCAAGCGGTCTTTATCAATCATACTCTGCAGCTGGTGTAAGGATAGTGGTGGATATTCCCTTTTCAGGCTGAAAAAGAACATTATGTAAAATTATTGGATTTTATTTGATAATGAAATAATTTTTGGCATCACACCAAAACCAAAACATGAACCATATAAAATTTGTTGAAGGAGAATTTGTATAAGCAGCTGTGTTATGTTGTCAAGACAGAAAACGAAATAAGGAACTTACTGATGGCCTCTGTAGTAATGTTCTTGAGGTACCCGCAAATAAAAAGGATTATTTCCAGTTTCATAACCTAGCCTCATGAAATTCTGCCGTTGACCGGAACCTTTATTACCAGCACCGTGCTTATCACCACCATGTTGGCCGCGGCCTCGTTTTGACTGCAAGTCAAAATTTAAAAATGAATAAATTGGAACACAATTCATCACTTTTTATTTTCAACAAAAATTCGACTCGTACTCACAGGTTTCCGACAATTAGGATTGTCGCGAATATTACCAAGTGATATCCTGGGCAGGGACCTCAACATAGAGAGTGATTTCTCTATTATTTGTCGGGAACCCATTTTGAATATCACTTTCAGTTCATTTATATTCTTAGATTATCTTCTTTATCATCAAAATCTTGCACATTATTCCACAATCCACTCCACATTCAAAGATTTGACAATGACACTTGACTTCGACAGCTCTGAGCTCAGGCTCACTCACTCAATCAAATTTTCAGGTTAGAATTTTAGTGTTGCTACCCTTTAATTTAGGATTTCACACAGTTCTTGTCAAAATCTATCATACACCGTGACTTTTTAATCGTCTCGGCATGCGGCACCCTAAATAGATGCTCCGTATCTCGGTCTAACAAAGGTGGTCCACTCAATGTATCCGGCATTAATAAATACCTCTAGGCGCGATTATTTCTATTTTACCATTAATTTAGACAAAAGGTACAAAGAAAAATAAACAGTAGTTATGAAATATGAAACATCCTGATATTAATGTTTACGTATCAAACGGTAGAACATACCTACCCAGCGCACGAGTCGAGTAGATCATCGCTCAGTCACAATTTTCAGCTTTCGATGGGTAAACGTTTCGATCTGCCACCATATGATGTAATTTTCGATCAAAATAGCGATACAAACGAAAAAAAAAGTTCTTCCAGGATATGCGATGGCAACCTACTAAAATACAGTGTTCCTAAGTAGTATCTATCACTACATTACATTTCTGATCTGCCACCTTGTGAGGTAGGGTTTCGTGCAACGGGAGCTTAGTCTATTATGGTCCCTTATTTACCCTTTGGGTACGGAACCCTAAAAATAGCCTACGACGTATTCTCCGTTTATTCCCATCTAACACCCCCAATTCTACCACCTGGGGTGGTGGATGGGAATAACTAGAAGCGTTTACGCGTTACATCCACCCCGATGGTAAGTGACTATTAATTTGCTTTATTTTTTTTTTTTGTTTTTTGGACTATTTGAAATTATTTAATTTTTTTACTAATTGTATCGTTTTGTTTTTTGGACTACCTATTAGACTTATTTTTTGTGTTTGTTTTCTGGACTATGACATATATTTTCGTTTTGGAACGTAATTCCCTAACGCGGCTTAGATGAGGTCAAAATGAAAATCGAAGATGCCACCGACGAACATTTTCGGTTTTTTCTTCATGGGTGTCGTTTTCGTGGTTTTTGAAGTCGCTGATAATGAAAATGAGGTCAAAATGAAAATCCAAGATGGCGCCGACGAAAATTTTTGTTTTTTTACATGGGTGTCGTTTTCGTCGTTTTTGGGGTCGCTATGTTAAAATAACATTATGATTTTAAATTAAATCAACTAGAGTTTTTATAAATATCATCAATAAGCGACTGGTTAAAAATATGTAACAATAAATACCTCATTTTGACCTCATTTTCATTATCAGCGACCTCAAAAACCACGAAAACGACACCCATGAAAAATAAAACAACAATTTTCGTCGGCGCCATCTTGGATTTTCATTTTGAGCTCATTTTCATTATCAGCGACCTTAAAAACGACACCCGTGAAGAAAACACCGAAAATTTTCGCCGGTGGCATCTTGGATTTTCACTAAGACCTCATTTATGCCGCGCGATAAGGAATTACATTCCAAAAAAAAAAAAATGTCATAGTCCAGAAAACATGATGGTGTTGTCCAAAATTTCATGCTTGTCATTTGGACAATCATGAAATTTTGGACAACACCTTACAGTACCTAGGTATAGGTAGTAATATAGACTGGGAACACAACACAAACCTTCCTTGAATGACGGAGTGTGCAATAATAAGAGATTTTTCGAAATTCATTAGGTAGTTAAAAGTGAGGGTTGAAGTTTGTATGAATGAAACTTGGCCAATTTTAAAGTTAGAAATGGTAAAAAATATCAAAACAAAATTTTATGAATCACTATTTACAAAAAAAAAATAACTTTCTCATGTGGATAAAAAGGGGGACGAAAGTTTGTATGAAACTCCTTATGAACGATTTTCAAAAATCAAATGATGCAGTTTTAGTTTTCATCAAAATCTGACTCAAGACTCTTTTGAGTATTTTGCCTGCAATAAAACACAATTTATTTATTTTAATTTTCTTTATGTATATTATATTACACAGGTATGCATGGTCAGCACTAGAAGTATATTAGCACAATTTTTCTACATCATCAACATTGACACAAAATTATGTAATAATCTGCTTTAATTTTTTCTTGTTGTGATTATTTCAAGGTTTTAAGATTTAGAATGTTAATAGGCTTTTGTTGCATAGTGTATTTATATATTATTTAAATATTCAGACAAGCAGTTTGTTAACCTCTTCTGGTTTTCTGCGAACAATAGTATGTGGGTCAGCATAACCATTTAATGGATCATGCACTGCTTTATACAACTGTGCATAAATAGCAAATATTACTTCAAAGGCTCGTTTTTTTACCAATGACTTGTGAGTATGACTCAAAAGCAGATTAAGTTGCGGTAACATGTACACATCTGGGGATACTAAGAACATATCAAACTTGTTTAAAAATGTTTTCAATGTTGATGTGTCCATTCCAGGTATAGCTGATAAAGGACCACTTATTTTTTCTTGCAGAATAGTATAAATAGGTCCCAAATTTAAATTAGCAACAAGGAAGCTAGCCTGTTCAGAAGTCAATGTATCAATTTGGGCTTCAGACTGAGCTTGTAACCTTTCATTATATTCATCCATTACTGTGTACAGAGACAAGGTACACTGAATATGGTAAATACAGTTTAACATATAAACTGACATGTCAGAAGAACTCAAATGGCATGCAGTTTCATTTATGGCATGTAACAAAGGATCTAATATGTGTGTTATTATCATTTTTCTATCAGCTACATTTATATTATGGGACTCGTTCATTATGGCCAACAAATCACGAAGGAAACTGACCAAGTCAGTCACTACAATTGAGGGGTTTAAATCCACTGGTGGAGCTTTGACACCATGGCTTAGTTCCTTCTGTATTTTGCTATCCAGAGTAATAAGGAAAACTTCTTCACTTTTCTTCAATAACTCTTTAAATGTATTTATTAGATGACCCTTTGATATAACATCCTGTATGACATCCTTATAATAAATTATTAGATTAGTTATAGACCACAGAACAAGAGGATCTTTATCGGGCTTCAAGATGAGTTCTGCTCTAACTTTAAGCAAAGGACAAATAGCTTCCATGATATTTGTCAGAGCATCAATAATAAGTTGTTTCTTATCAGGCATATCACAAAATTTAAATAAAGTTGTAAGATTATCTTTTTCTACTGGTATTACTTGATACACCCATGTCAAAATATCTCCGAAATACCGCTTAGCATCATTGGCATAAAATTCTATAGGTTTAGAGCCATCTGTACCTTTTGTTAATGCATCAATAAAGAGTTGTACAATAGTTGCCTTACGAGCTGAACTATACTCATCAATAATATTTGAAAATAGTACTTGTCTGTTCTGAAATTTAGCTAAAGCAGTAGGAACCAGTACATTATTTGGCGAATCAGTTATAAGACAGGCGCCAATAATCCAATGATACAATTTTTCTATAGCAACTTCTTGTTGCAGTCCCACTGTCTCCATTATATCAAAAGCAGAAGTCTGATGCCAACACTTAATAAGTGTTTTACAGTTACTGTACAACTTTTCTATTTGGGTTAGTGTCCCAAAGAAGTCATGAGTTAGCGGTGTCTTGACTGAAATATTGTAAAGGTACTCGATTTGCTCTGGAGATAGTTGAAATTCTTGAACAAAAGCTCTCACCCAAGTCTGCTTCTTTTCTGTCTTTTTTCTTTCATCTTTGAGCTTAGTTGTTTGAGTTATAAGATGGTGGGTTTTATTCTTCGAATCAGATAATCTGTTAGACATATCTTTGACAGCCACATCTAAAGACGATAGAGAATCAAGCAGCACCTGCAGCTTATCTTTCACCTTACTATATTCTATTAAAACAGCTTTGTTTACCAGCATATCCCTTTTTTCAATTTCATTTACAATTACTCTTCTTGTGTATGCCGAGTTGGATGAACAAAAGCCAGACACAGAATGTAGTGCATCAGTATTATCTGAAAGGACATGACTGTCGAAGATTTTATTAATTCTTTGTCTTATAGGATTGTTATAAGCAGAATCCATCGTATTTCTGATGTTTTAGAGGAATATAAACCCAAAACCAAATTACCAATGACTGATAAATGACACGTCAAGTTCGGCAAATAATAATAAACAATCAGTTAAGTCCAAGGAAATTATATACTAACTGGAATGAGTACGAACAAAATGCTAAAAAAATAAAAAAAACTCTGTCTCAAAAGCTTAGAGTTTAAAGTTGTACAATGGATTCAATAGAAAAGAAAAAAAACAAAACGTTCCGAGCGAGAAACCGACAAAGGTGGATGGTGTCACTGTCTTGCCTTGTCACCGATGTAAACAATATGGCCGATACATTTTCGCGTTGAAGTCATTTAAGTACTTTTATTGTATATAAGTGAAATAATCCGCTTTAAATATGGTAAAATAGTGTTGTGTAAAGGGGTGTAGTAGTAAGGGTTTGCTGGATGTGGAATTTCGTTTTTTAGGGAAGTTTTTTAACATTGGTTGTTTATTACGACTAGGGTTACCAATGTTATAGATTGACAAACGGGAAATATCCAAATAAATTAATTAAGCAAGTTCGAAGTTTCGAACATCGTTGTCGTACATAGTAATCAAAAGTATATTATATAAATTAGAAACATCGGACATCGCACATGGTTTCGGTAGTACTTAGTTTGCTTTAAAAATACAAATATTGAAAAGAAAAGAGTCCGCCGCACCGTGCCGTGCCATGCCGGTCCTACGGATTTTTCAATGCTTCTCCAGCTTAAGAATCCAATTGGCGAGCTGCGAGTGAAAATGAATGGTTTCGGAATATAAAATAAATATTGGCGAATAAAACTAAAACATTATAGGTAAATAGTCATAGCATGAATATGCGATTTTCTATGTCTGAAAAAATATATAATATTAACGGAGTCCTCAAATCCCCGAATACAAAAGTCGTCTGGATAGACATGTTGCAAAATGGATAATTTGCAACTGGACGGTACAGACACATTTAAGTTAACATAAAAAGTTAATGACATCCACTCTTGAAGCTATTTCGCTTATAACGCTATTGAGTTGCAGGTCATCATCATTAAATAATAAAATAACAGCTACTCTGTTACTGTCTCAAGAGTTAGTATGATTACTGGACACCCTATCAGAAAGAGACAACATCCACTGATGAAGCTTTCTCGCTCGGAACGTTTTTGGCTTGCCCGTCCTCATTCCAGTTAGTACATAAGTTTCTTGGTTCAGTCATAAGATTTTTTTTTTCGATATGGCATCTCACAGTTCAGCCAAGAGAGGATGTCAATCGTCACGTCACCGGCAAGAAACTTATATACTAACTGGAATGAGGACGCGCTACCCAAAAACGTTCCGAGTGAGAAAGGTTCAGTAGTGGATGTTGTCTCTTTCTAATAGGGTGTCCAATAATCATACTAACTCTTGAGACAGTAACAGAGTAGCTGTTATTTTATTATTTAATGATGATGACCTGCAACTCAATAGCATTCTAGGCGAAATAGCTTCAAGAGTGGATGTCATTAACTTTTTATGTTAACTTAAATGTATGTCTGTACACACTTTGATTTCACATAAATACCTCACCACACACTCATTTACACACTCCTACATACACATCCACACTCATTCACTCCATTTGCTGTGTTAAAAAAAAAAAACTTGTAAACAAACAGAAAGTCACGGTTGTATTATATAAATTGAAGCCGCAAAATCTCCGACTCCTAAGATATAGGTCTGCGTACCTAGTTTAGGAGCCCGGAACCCTGACAATAATTTTAAAATTGGTAGTACAACCCACTGTTTCCATATATATGCTATGTACTGTGCTGTTGTTTTTGTTATGTACTAATAAATTTATTATTATAATTTTTTTTATGTTAACTTAAATGTATGTCTGTACCGTCCAGTTGCAAGTTATCATTTTGCAACCTGTCTATCCAGACTACTTTTGTATACGGGGATTCGAGGACTCCGTTAGTATTATATATTTTTTTAGACATAGAAAATCACATATTCTTGCTATGACTGATTTAGTAACATTCGCCAATATTTATTTTACATTCCGAAGCCATTCATTTTCACTCGCAGCTCCCCAATTGGATTCTTTTGCTGGAGAAGCATGGAAAAATCCGTAGGACCGGCATGGCACGGCACGGTGCGGCGGACTCTTTTCTTTTCAATATTTGTGTTTAAAAAGCAAACTAAGTACTACCGAAACCATGTGCGATGTCCGATGTTTCTAATTTATAAAATATACTTTTGATTACTATGTACGACAACGATGTTCGAAACTTCGAACTTACTTACTTAATTTATTTGGATATTTTCCGTTTGTCAATCTAAAACATTGGTAACCCTCGTCGTAATAAACAACCATAGTTAAAAAAAAATCCCTGTAAAACGAAATTCCACATCCAGCATACCCTTACTACTACACCCCTTCACACAACACAATTTGTTAAAGAAGTTGTATGCTGGATACATTCTAGTCTATTGTAACTTTGGTTGCTAGGTAATCTTGTTGATAAAAACATGTATGTCACTTTTGGAAAATATTGAAATAAAAGTCAACCATCTATTTGCGAGTTTTACTAAACTAGCTCTGATCACAAGATACAAAAGGTTATGGGCCCAGCCCGTGATGCTAAATTTGTAGGGCAGTTATATATAGTAAATTCGACTAGATATAAAGATGGAAAGTTCGACGAGTGTGATTAAATAGCTCACAGGCCGAAATAATTATGGCAGTTAGGCCTTCAGCATCGAAATGCTATTAATAGATGCGGGCTCTGGGACTGTGTGAGCGAAAATTTCGTTATTACTAAACCTGAAGACCGGAAACGCGACGAAAGGGCAAGGGCAAAGATTTGCCTGTCAATCGCAGAACAGTGCATCACCATTGTCAAGAATGCCAAAACCTCATGGCAAGCATGGAATGCGCTCAAAAAGGCCTATGCTGACTGTGGTCTAATTAGAAGATTAGGTCTGCTGCGGAAGCTATTTTCATTGAAACTTGATAATTTCCTTAATATGGATGCCTACGTCAATGAAGTGCAAGCTACGCATCAAGCCCTGGATGCTGCACTGGATGAATTCATCATTCAGTGCAGCTTGGATTGCTATCCAAGCTGCACTGAATGATGAATTCATCGCGGTTATTCTCTTGGCTGGTTTGACGGATTCTTACGACCCTTTGGTGATGGCCATGGAACATTCTGGCAAGGAATTATCATCGGAGAACGTAATAGCAGCTCTTTTGCGTGAAGGTCACCGACAGCAAGTAAATGATGATAAGGACGATACGGTGTTAGCTAATGTTGCAGGTGGTAGTGGCAGTGGTAGCGCTCGTAAGAAAATAGTTTGCCATTTTTGTAAAAAGAAGGGTCACTTTAAATGGCAATGTAAGCTCTTCAAAGCCAAACAAGACAAGACTGAGACCAATTTAGCGGCTGTAGGCAGGATTAATGATGATTCTACTGATTTTGTTACTTTACATGCCGCTAGTGGGGATAATTGCTGGGTGGTAGACAGTGGCGCAACATCACACATGACGTCAAATAAGTCTATTTTAACACCTATAGCAAGCAGTTCGATAGCTGTTACTTGCGCGAATAATGACAAAATAGTATCGACCTTGCAAGGTACAGTGAAGATAGACGTACGTCACAAGAGACGTCCATTAGGACTGACAATGAATAATGTGTTGTTGATTCCAGAACTAGTCACCAACTTGATTTCTGTTGGCAAGTGCACTGATAATGGCAAGGTTGTAGTGTTTGACAAAAAATGTTGCAGAGTTTTCGATGGCAATGTATCTGTGGATGGGAACGTACTGTTTACAGCGCCACGCAAGCAAAACGGACTCTATGTTTTAGGTTCGGGAAGTAACAAGGCGACGGTTCTCTTAGGAGAAAGTCAGGATGACTTTGAGTTGTGGCATAGGAGATTGGGCCACTTATCCAAATCTGAAATGTACAAACTTAAGGACATCGTCAAGGGCCTTAGTTATAGCCTTGGGAACTGTAAGAACCCCTGCGTACCATGCAGTCAAGGCAAGCAATGCGTGAAGAAGTTTCCGAAAAGGAAATTCAATAGAGCTTCACAGATTTTGGAGCTGGTCCATAGTGACGTTGCGGGTCCCATTGAGGTGGAGTCATGGGACGGCAAAAGATACATACTGCTTTTCGTTGACGACTATAGCAGGAAAGTTTATGGCTATTTGCTGAAATGCAAATCAGAAGTTTTCGGGAAGTTTCGTGAGTTTCAGGCATTAGTTGAAAATCAAACAGGCCAAAAGATTAAGAAGTTAAGGAGCGACAATGGTGGCGAGTACACCAGTAAGGAATTCCAAGATCACCTGAAAAATCGTGGAATTCAACATCAGACAACTGTAGCGCACACTCCACAGCAAAATGGAGTTGCGGAGAGAACCATCCGGACAATAGTTGAAAAGGCGAGATGCATGCTAGCAGAAAGCAATCTCAAAAAGAGATATTGGGGTGAAGCAGTTCTAACGGCGATTTATCTAAAAAACCGCTCGCCCACTATGGCTATTTCGCAACAGGTCCCTGAACAGGTGTGGACCGGAAAGGCGGTGGACCGGAAAAGCGGTGGACCTTTCGCACTTAAAAGTGTTTGGTTCAAAGGCACAGGTTCTTATTAAGGATGGAAGTCTCAAAAAGTTTGATCCCAAGACACGAGAACTTATATTTCTTGGCTATAGTGAGGATCAAAAGGGTTTGCTGATGTTAAGAATAATCCAAGGCGGATTATTATTGCTCGAGATGCCGTGTTCGATGAGAGGTTACCAAATCAGTCTAAGGACAATATGGATTTTCTTGGACCTCCAAACAAATCGCCAACTAAAATGCCGGTGGTGGATGTTCCTGAAGAATTTCTCGTAGTCCCCATTACAGGAGGGACTACCGGGGCTATGGAAACTGAGGAGGAAGTTCCAAGCCAGAGTATATCAGCTCCAGCAACCGGGTCCACCACACCCGAAAACATTGTTGTCGAATCTGAGGAGTTCCATGATTCAATGGATTCCATCTCGGATTCTGACAGAAGCGAAGAACGAGAAGCTGAACCAGCGGTAGAAGGGCCTCGATACCCTCAAAGGACCAGAGTTCCATATAGACAGGAAGATTTTGAATAAAATTTTCTCAGCGTGCTTGATCCTGTGTCGGTACAGGATGCAATGGACCGCGGAGATAAGGACCTGTGGTTGGATGCGATGAAGCAAGAGTACGATTCGCTCATCGAGAACGGAACCTGGGACCTGGTGGATCGCCCAAGAGGAGCGAACGTAGTTAAATGCAAGTGGCTATTTAAGCTGAAAATTGGCGCTGATGAGACAGTGCAGCGCCACAAAGCAAGACTGGTGGCTAAAGGGTATTCCCAGAAGTGGGGGGAGGACTACTCCGAAACCTTTGCACCAGTGGTTAAACTGTCGTCGGTCCGACTACTGCTGGCGCTATCGGCAGAAATTGGATTGACAGTGCATCATATCGATGTCACGACCGCTTTCCTTAATGGTGACCTTGCTGAAGACCTGTATATGGAACAGCCAGAAGCCTTCATCACGAGGGGGAAAGAAGGAAAGGTTTGCAAGCTGAAGAAGGCCATATATGGTCTGAAGCAGGCAGCACGATGTTGGAACGTGAAGGTTCACGCTCACATAATTGAGATCGGGTTCACGAGGTCAAAATATGACCCATGCGTATACCTGAAGAAGGTCAAAAGCAAATTTCTCGCAATTGCCTTATACGTAGACGATTTCTACATTTTTGGGCATGACATTGACGAGATTCAGGCCGTGAAAGCGAAGATTGGGGACGCCTTCAAAATTAAAGACTTGGGATTGGCAAAGGACTGCCTGGGTATGGAGCTCACGCAAAGGAAGGGACAAGTGGAGCTTAACCAAAGACACTTCGTAAAGAAAGTCCTCCGAAAGTATAAAATGGAAGATTGCAAAGCTGTCGCGACTCCCACAGAGACTAATCTCAGATTGGAGAAAGGCGATCCGACTGGAGATATGAGCTACCAGGAGATTGTGGGTTCACTCATGTACCTGTCCTGTGGCATACGACCTGATATCACATTCCTATTGAGCTACCTGAGTCAGTTTAATTCTTGTTGGAATTCGACTCACATGGCTGCACTCAAGAGAGTGCTGAGGTACCTAAATGGTACAGTAGATCACAAATTGGTCTACAAGAAGACTGGCAATCCTCTGGTTGCATATGCTGATGCGGACTGGGGTGCCAACGCTGATGGACATTCGTTCACAGGGTATATGCTTACCCTTGGCAGTGCTGCGGTTTCCTGGCAGACCCGCAAGCAACGTTGCGTCGCACTCAGTACGGCTGAAGCAGAGTATGTCGCTATCTGCGAAGCAGCGAAAGAGGTAGTTTGTGCCAAAGGTCTCTACCATGAACTGACAGGTCAGAATAATACGATTGATCTGTTCAGCGACAGCCAAAGCGCTATAAAATTAGTGTACGTGCCAACAGTGAGGAGGTCTAAGCACATAAACATAAGATATCATTATGTAAGGGAATTGGCCGAGGCAAATGAAATTTGTATCAAGTATTGTAAGACTGATGAGATGCCCGCCGATATCTTCACAAAAGGTCTTACTAGAGTTAAGCAGGACTACTTTAAAACATGTATAGGCATACAGTGGGGGTGTTAAAGAAGTTGTATGCTGGATACATTCTAGTCTATTGTAACTTTGGTTGCTAGGTAATCTTGTTGATAAAAACATGTATGTCACTTTTGGAAAATATTGAAATAAAAGTCAACCATCTATTTGCGAGTTTTACTAAACTAGCTCTGATCACAAGATACAAAACAATTTTACCATATTTAAAAGCGGATTATTTCACTTAGATACAATAAAAAGTATTTAAATGACTTCAACTCGAAAATGTATCGGCCATAATTTTTACATCGGTGACAAGGCAAGACAAAGACACCATCCACCTATGTCGGTTTCTCGCTCGGAACGTTTTTTTTTTATTGAATCCATTGTACAAATTTAAACTCTAAGCTTTTGAGATAGAGTATTTTTTAATTTTATTGCATTTTGTTCGTACTTATTCCAGTTAGTATTTAGGTTCCTTGCATTCTGTACTTTTTTTACATCAATCGATAGGGGTGGATCATTCATCTGGATCAATCGTTCATCAATCATATGGATCAAATCAATCACAAACATGATAAAATAAATGAAGCTGCCATGGTAACTCTAGAGCTTTATTCCTCTATGGATATGCCCAATATGCCCAGTGGAAAATTAGTAATGTGTCTATGGTAGTAGTCGGTTCCAAAACTAAAAACTTAATTGTCTATGGATGCATCATATGATCATTGATCATCCACTTCAATTGATTTCCTTCCTTCTTCTGTCTCTGGGATTGAATTGCTTGGATTTCCAAATAACAGCGTAAAGTTTAACTGTTTTAGTGAAATTATTTAACGGGCAAAATGTATGGGTCCTATTTCAACATTGATAATGGGTATTTGGAAGGATTGTGCCGTGGTTTCAAGAACGGTATCCTGAGGCAGTCCGACTACCTAAACTTGGTGCAGTGCGAGACACTCGAAGGTAAGTAGGCAATACGATGTCAATAAGCCATTTATTAAACCACTTGTGTATTAGATACGTAATATCCAATTTTACGATGTATTTATTAAGGTTTTGTAATTGACTATCAATGCTTACAGATTTGAAACTTCATCTGCAAGGTACGGACTACGGTAGTTTCCTGGCTAATGAGCCCAGCCCTCTTTCTGTGTCCACCATCGATGATAAGCTACGCGAGAAACTTGTTATTGAATTCGTACATCTTAGGAATCACTCGGTGGCGCCCCTGTCTACCTTTTTGGATTTCATTACCTACAGTTACATGATCGACAACATCATTCTGCTGATTACTGGTACTTTACATCAGAGACCCATTTCTGAGCTGATTCCGAAATGTCACCCATTGGGTTCTTTTGAGCAGATGGAAGCTATTCATGTTGCTGCTACTCCTGCAGAACTGTACAATGCAGTCCTTGTTGACACCCCTCTGGCTCCTTTCTTTGTGGACTGCATCAGTGAGCAAGACTTGGATGAGATGAATATTGAGATTATTCGTAACACTCTGTACAAGGCATACTTGGAAGCCTTCTACGATTTCTGCAAGCAAACTGGTGGTATTACTGCTGACGTTATGTGTGAAATTTTGGCAGTAAGTTGTGTACCTTGTCTTATGTTTATTAAATTTAATTATGACGTTGTTTTATTTTTTAAAATAACTGTTTTTTGTAGTTTGAATCAGATCGCCGTGCTATCATCATTACCATCAATTCCTTTGGGACAGAGTTGTCCAAGGATGATCGCTCAAAACTATACCCGCGCTGTGGTAAACTGCAACCTGATGGATTGGCGGCTCTAGCCAGAGCAGATGATTATGAGCAGGTCAAGGCTGTGGCTGAGTACTATGCGGAATACCAAGCATTGTTTGAAGGTGCCGGCAGCAACGTTGGAGACAAGACTTTGGAAGACAAGTTCTTTGAACATGAGGTAATTTTATAGGATTCAACTACTTATTTAGAGATCAGTTCTTTTAATTTGCCACATTTAAAATTTTCATCACCTGCCAATCATTGTTACTTTCTATGGGTTTGGTAACAGTTTGTGTTGATTGGCCTTGCACTCAGTATAGTGTCACTTGTATGTGCGATTGTATCTATCTATGGACAGGATGACATCATGGTAGGAAGAATGCTGCTACCAATCCACTTGACAGATTTATTTAAATTTGTTTAGATTTGATGCAAATCCTTCTTGGATTTGCTTCATAGAGGTTTAATTTTTAATTCTTTATCATGTATCTTTTTATTTTCCCTAGTATTTTAATTTGTTTTGTTTTTTATTATTTCAGGTGAACCTCAATGTATATGCATTCTTACAACAATTCCACTTTGGAGTATTCTATGCATACCTGAAGCTTAAAGAACAGGAATGCCGAAACATTGTATGGATAAGTGAATGTGTGG
Organism: Xestia rhomboidea; assembly: GCA_963853795.1. NCBI lineage: Eukaryota > Metazoa > Arthropoda > Insecta > Lepidoptera > Noctuidae > Xestia > Xestia rhomboidea. The sequence goes on from OY970764.1 coordinate 12,745,645, forward strand.
CTCAAAAGCACCGTGCTAAAATTGACAACTACATTCCGATTTTCTAAACAGTCTATCTATAGCATTCTGAACTTTAAGAATTCCTTAGAAGATACTTTTTGCTTTGTACATCCCTATTTGTAATTTGATCAGATCAGAGAAATGTATACAAAATTCTGTTATAATGTAGATAATTTAAGATATAATGTAAACATACTAAGTAATTTCTGTATTATAAACATCTTCATGTTATATCCAGTTACTGTATTTGCCACAGCTAAAACTCATAATTATCAATAGTAAACCTTACCCCTTTTAGCAATAACACTCCTTTTTCGGACACTCATAATAAAAACTAATATTTATTCAGAAATCTATTGGGAATGTAAGGTTTTTGATGTGGCTCTTTATTAAAAATGTTTTTTTTTTTTCGTGATGTTCAGTGCTAGTGTGAGTTTATTATTAAACTTCGTACTGGAATTGAAGTTTCGTTGTCTACTGACAATACTAGAAGTCAAGTAAACAATACATATTTACATATGTCGACGCGATAGAATAGGTATAAAAACTTGCACTGAGCCCACTGATTTTAATAGTAACTAACTTGTTAAAAGTTTTGACACATTTAGTTTTAATTCAATTTTGGGTTAATCACATATTCTGTATTATGCCTACACTGCTGTGATAGTGTATTACAGCTATTGAAAACTAATATCTATGTTATTATTAATTACTTTTAAAACAGTATTTTAAATCTCTATTTGATCTTCATTCATCTTCGTTCATCTGGTTCATATGGACATCCTATTGTTAATTTATTTGATGCCCTTAGAAACATTGCCCGTCTAATTACCAAACAAGGTTTATTTATAAACTAGGTTAAAACTATCAAGTCAGTTATTGTATTTACACTTTATTCCGACAGTGGTAAATTTGCCATGAGACAGAGAAAGTGTGAAACATCTTTTAGATATTAAAAATAAAAAAAAGAAAATTACATAAATGAATTTATTACTCTATATAATTATTGTTACTAGAGTAAAAAATGGATGTTATAATACTGTTCGTGAGTAAGCGGCAATTTCGCCTTTAAAATACTCCTTGTTTCCAGCACAGTATATTCTCTTATTTGTTTGTGGTGGTTATTAATTTGAAAATGTATAGCTATTTAAAATCGTTGGACACCTATAATGTTATAAAATTAAAGTATTCATAATAATGCAAGTTTGATTCTCATCATTTGATCGTCATCATCTCGACCTTCCTCCTCGCTGCGTCTTTACGCCTTGAAGCCGCCTGCTTTAAAAACTAGGTGCCTTGCACTCGAGATTCCCTTCCTTCCCATTAGATTTGGGTTTTTTTTTGTGGTAGATGTAGGATACAAGTACCTATCATAAGCTAAACAGAACATCCTGTAGTCATCAATCATTTAATCGTCAGTCATATTTTAATGACTATTGCTGCTGATGAATGGATATTTTGTACCAAATACAAAATCCTGAGAATAAATCTTATAAAGTGTGACTAAAATCAAGTAGTTGCTTGTTTTTATAACGGGTAAAGACTTGCATTGAAAAACAAATTATCATACGTTTCACAAAGCTGCCGCTAGATGGCGCTGTACCTACTACGGAACCCTACACTGCGCGTGGCTTCACACGCACTTGGCCGGTTTTTTGCATTTATCGTTGAATCTAAAGCCGGGTCCAGACGTGTGTAACGCGAAATGTAATGTAACGCGAATTGTGTGTGTGGACGGCACTACGAACATTACATGTAACACTTGCGCCGGCGCTCGCCGTGATCCATCTGCTGTAGGTTTTTAGCGCGAACACGGGCGCTCGCAGTCCGTCCAACCTTCCACTGTTGACGCTAAATTACACGTAATCTTATATTACGCGTTACACACGAGATGGAGGGCTAAAATTATCCAGTTTGCTTTGCTTGCTCTTTAGTTGACTAAATTTTGTCTAACACCATATAAAATGAATTTTCTTTATAAAAAAAACTGTTGAAAAACAAAAACATGGTGTGACCAGGTAACAGTTTTGACAGACAAGGCAAAAGTTTCATGATGAGTTCAATGGAGCCCTAAGAGGTTTCTGGTGAACAAAACTTGAAAGATTTTACAAATTAAGGTTAACCATCCATGGACCAATATCAGATCTCTGTGGCTGTTTTTTAATATAGCCAAAGGCCCTTGAAAAAAAAAACAATTATGTTAACTATTATTCTTTAATACAACTGGTTTGTTCTGCAATAATATCGGTAATGGGACCATCATACATCATACTTTCCTTAGACTTGTTTAGTAATAAGCTTGAGTGCTCCTTCCAGAATCTTTCCTTGAGCATGTCATCATGTGTATCTACTATCACATTACTGTGTTTATCTAAATTATTGTGGAAAATGGTCTTCCTGATCAGTAATGTACCTCTTTTGAATATTTCTGGTTCATTATTATAATTTATTAGGAATTCTTGAAATAAAATTTCATTTTTATCAGCAGAGACTGTCCCACATAAACGTTTCTCAGCCTGAAATAGAAGTTTTAGTATTAAGCACAGGCAATACATAAAAAGTAAACTTAAACAGATGTATCATACACAATCATTTGGAACTGAAGCTTCTGGAGTAGGAGAGTTTAGGATTGCAATTATATTCACAGTATTTACCGCAGTAAAGGAGGGGAGGCAGAAGCAAAGGAATGCTGTGCATAACATTTCATCACGCCTGTTACCCCCAAAGGGTTAGTAGAGGTCTACCTAATAATACACCCACATTTCACCAGTTATGTTTAAGTCCCTGTAATAGGGGGTTAGCTTATGGCCATCAACCGGGCACAAATCTAGACTCTGTGGCTGCTACTGAGAAATTCCTGATGGGAAAACCCAATAACAATTTGCCAAGCCCAGAATGGAACCCAGGATCTCATGGTCAGCAGTAATGCTTGCAACCACTGGACCAACGAGCCAAAGAGAGAGGTGTTGTGAGCATAGTTTTTATAAATAGTTGTAGTTTAAAATTAACTCACTTGTGATGGACTCAGGTTTCCTTTTAAAACCAAAGTCCAAAATGTGGTGTTGTACAAATTGTTTATGTGCACATCTGCTTGTCTCCACTTCATATAATCAATTAGATTCTCATCGCTGGGATAAAGTACTATACGACCATCAAATGTTGGTGGGTATTTTAAAGGTTCTTCATCAAAAAACTTTTTCCAGAAAAATACATAAGATGTAGAAAACTTGCTATTAATGGTTGTCAGTAGTTTAGCTGCTCGTCGTTTGTACAATGTAGTACTTTTTCTAAAAACAAATGAATATTCGTCGCTTTGTCCAAAAGCCATTAACAAGTCATTAAACTCACGAAGCACTGTAAACGCAGCATAATTCATCAATTTCAAAGCTCTGATATCATTCGGTTTCGTAAATTTATGTTCTTCGGAGAATTTATGAAAGCATTTTCCATCTAGTCTTACAACTATCCAACTATTGGGTAAGAGAGTATCATCTAGTTCGAATTTCTTAACATACTCAAATGAACTTTTTGCCATTTTATGTGTTTTTAGCAGTCCAATTTGCGATAATAATTTTCTTCTCAGAAACTTGATAGCTATCATAACATTATCCCAAACCGTTTCTTAAAACTTCAAACTCCACACAGGAAAGGTACTCTTTAATAGTAGTACTTCTAATTTTCTTCTAATTGTTGGGTTCTTGTTGTTGTGGTAAATTCTGGGTCAGAAGGTCATCTTAGGGGTGTGTTATAGGTTACTTTTGGAGTCTAAAGATAAAAACAAAGTTGTAGACTCCACAAGTTTTTCAGTCGAAACTGGTTACAACTATTGTTGCAGTCGTAAGATGGGATCACTCTAGCTCACAATATGTGATTATCACAAACAACTGAATGACTGTATGGGATGGAATAGGTTACGATTACACGAAATATAGGGATAGGTTAAAGAAAGTACAACTTTCACCGGCCACGGTCAACCAAGTCAATAACCCAACTTATAAAAGTGTCATCTGTCATGTTCATGTTGTCAAATAACTTCAAACTTTTCTTTTTGGGTACGTTCAGTTAATTCATGCTTGTGTAGGCTCTGTACCCTTACAGAGAATCTAGTGATAGTTTAAATATCTAAATTAACCATTGCTCAGGTTCATAGCTTTTAAAAATAAGGTATAGAAATAATAAACAATTATGTCATGTACTTACTTATATATTTTCCAACACACAAAATCAAATACACTTCACAATCAGCACTAGGTATTTTTAAAACACAACTGGGATTATAGTAGTCGATTCCTCGACGTCTGATCCACGACTGAGCTCGCAGGATTGGCACGACAACCCACGTAACGTTCTCCTACCATTCTGCCTACAATCAATGCAGTATGATTGGTTAGTCGTGCCATCTACGAACTCAGCCGGTACTACAGTGGTCAAAATAATACTTTTAATATTAGAATCGAATATAATTTAACAAATCCAATTGGATAAAATGTGATATAATTTACTATTGATAACAGTCGGCCATCCAAGTTACAGTATGCGTCCTCGTATTTTTTTTTTAAGAGCTACGGTACATAGTAAGAACGTATACTAGTGTAACGTACAAAGTATATAATAAAAAATATAAGAACTATTTAAATAAACCTGGCCAAAATTAACAATGATTGAAAACATTAATGTATAAGTAATAAATGGTATAAAACTTGTAAAGAAAATAAATTGATTAAATTATAGTTACACAACAATCTCAATTTTGGGCATTATTTCATGGCCCACTATAATTAATGGCGAGCATTATTTCATGGCTCAATGTACGTCGGGCATTATTTCATGGCTCGATGTACATTTACGGGCATTATTTCATGGCCCACTAAAATTAATGCGAGCATTATTTCATGGCTCAATGTACATCGGGCATTATTTCATGGCTCGATGTACATTTATGGGCATTATTTCATGGCCCAGAAAATGTAAACCTTTAGATAAAACTGAAATAAGTAAAGGTTTGTTTATTACAAATTGAATAATAATATAAAAATAATTAGGTTATTCGCTGTCATTACCTGACGATTCGTCATGTGGTCTATTAAAATTCAACCATGCTTTAATTTTGTCACTTGCAACAACTGTCGAATAAGGCCGATTCGATTTTCGTGTGAGGGGAGTATCCTCAATTTGATAGCGATCAAAATCATAAACTTTTGTGATTCTATAGGGTCCCTGAAATTTCGGTACAAGTTTTTTGCTATTTCCTGTAGCTGGGACTTGACGTTCGACCCTCACAAGATCACCTACTTTATATTTTGGAGCTGGACAATGCTTTGCGTCATAAGCCTTCTTTTGCGACTCTTGATAGGAACTGACGTGCGAGTTAATGTCATTTCTAATTTGTGATAGGTCTTGACTGTTAGAAGAACCAGCAATGTTGTCTGCTAGTTCAGATACAATTCTACAGTCAGTAGGACCAGATGGTCTAATGCCGAATAGAGCCTCTGACGGTGTTCTATTTATGCCCTTGTTAAATGTATTGTTCATGCCCCACTGAACGTCAGGTAGATGCTCATCCCATTTATTTTCAGGGGAGCCAACACACTTCGTAGTCAAAGCATCAACAAGTGTCCTGTTATAGCGTTCTACCTGACCATTGGCCCTTGGGGTAGAAACCGCATTCAACACGTGTTTAATGTTCTTTTCGTTCATGAACTTTTTAAAGGCTTCGCTAGTAAAGGAAGTTCCACGATCCGTTATTACCCTTTTTGGGACACCGAACAAACCAAAATACTCGCGGAAAACCTTTATAGAGGTGGAGGTTTTTGTGTTTTTTACGGCTTTCAAATAAATATACCGAGTAAATGCGTCAATCAAAACTAAAATGTACATATTTCCTCTCGCACTACGGATGAAAGGGCCAACATGATCTGCATGGACCGTATCAAAGGGAATATCAACTTTTGGTATAGGGTGTAAAGGACCAGGTTTCTTACCTCCAGAAGCCTTTGAATAAGCGCATTCTAGGCAAGAACCAATATATTTTTTTACAAAGTTACGCATCTTTGCAAACCAATATGTCGCTTTGATACGTTCCAGAGTTTTGTCAAGTGCAAAGTGCCCTATATCGTCGTGATTTTGTTTGACAATCTGCCACCTTACCCCTTTTGGCACGACCCACCTATCGCCATCACTAGTTACTCTATAGAGCCTATCATTCTTCAGTTTATAATTTGATTTCACATCAATTACGTCATCAAATTGGGGGTCTTTTAGAATGCCAATAATCCTTTGTATTTCACTGTCTGAGCCTTGGACTGTGGCTAACCAATCACCGTCACTAACGACCATAACATCATGTGCCTGCTGCATAGGGTTCCGACTTAGCGCATCGACATGAGCCATACGATGTCCAGCCCTATACTCAATGCAAAAATTATATTCCTGCATCTGTTCCCACCATCTAGCGACTCGTGGAATCATATCTCTTTTCTGAAAGGTTGCGCGAAGCGAGTTGCAGTCAGTTATAATTTTAAAGGGGATACCGACTAAATAAACGCGGAACTTCTGTAAGGAAGAAACTACGGCAAGGGTCTCCAAGTCGTAAGACGAGTAATTTTGTTCCTCGGGCGTTGTCTGCTTACTAAAGTAAGCGATTGGCCTAAGTACGTCGTCTTTATCTTTTTGCAACAGGATACCTGCCACTCCAACCTTACAAGCATCCGTATGAAGTTGGGTATCCGCCTTCGGATTGTATAGAGCTAAAGTGGGACGTTGTACGAGCTCTTTCTGTAAACGACGGAATGCAGATTCCTGCTCTGCACCCCATGACCATTTAGAATCCTTTTTCAAGAGCTGTGTAAGTGGTTTCGCAATAACAGAGAAATTTTGGACAAATCTGCGGAAGAAGCTAGACAGCCCAAGAAACTGTCGAACATTATGTTGGCTCTGAGGAGTTGGGAAAAGCTTCACAGCCTCTACTTTTCTCTCGCCAGGACGAATGCCATTAGCAGAAATTTCAAAACCCAAATATTCTACAGATCTACAGAAAAAGAAGCATTTGGGGAGTTTCAACGTAAGACCAGCACCAGCGAACAGGCGCAGCACCGACTCCAATCTTGACATTCCCTCATTAATATCCCTTGAAGGGATAATCACATCGTCTAAGTAGGCCAGGGCTTCTTTATGTCGCAATGACCCAAGAACTTGATGCATAATACGTTGAAACGTAGCCGGGGCATTTGCAAGACCAAATGGCATACGATTGAATTCAAAATGGCCATCCGGTGTCACGAACCCGGTTTTATGTCTGTCTGTTTCCCGGATTGGAATCTGGTAATAACCAGACGCAAGGTCTAAAGTCGAATAGTATTTATTACCAGAAAGAACATCTAGCTGATCGTCAATTAGCGGCATAGGGTAGTTTTCGCGGACCGTTTTTTTATTGAGGGCACGATAATCGATACATAAACGAAGTTCACCAGACTTTTTTCTAACCACTACGATAGGACTCGCGTAACATGACGTTGATGGTCTTACAATATCATTCTCCAATAACTCGGAAATAATTTCTCGAACCTTCTCCTTTTCGCTGATCGCCAAACGATAGGGCCTGTAGACAACGGGTTCGTTGTCTTGGAGATCTATCGTCATATGACCAGCTTTGGTAATCCCCAATTCCGATAAGTTGAATGCAAAGCAGGATCGATACTTATTGAGCAGGTTGAGTAATAGGATTTTATGTTCGGGAGATAGTCCGGCTTCGAGATTTAAATCAGCCTCAGTTATAGACTTAATCTCATTGTTGCCAGTTGAGGAAACGTTCAAAACTTGTACACTGGACTCTTCCTGAGCTAAACGACCACGAGCAATAAGAAAGTCTTTTGAGAGCACTACAGGGGTTGCAGAAGTATTACTGACAACGATCTGTCCTGTACCACCTTTTCTCAGCTGGAATAATCCAGCGGCTACTGAAATGCGAACACCCTTCTGGTATCGAATACTTCCATCGACAAAGATTTCACCCTGATGCGGCGGATCTGTATATACGTCCAAAATAGCAAGCCCCAAAAACTCAACAGAGTCTATACAAAACAAATTTATTTTGCTGTTAGGTACTATGTGTTGGAGCTGAAGTTCAGAGATTTCTAAGGCGTCACTAGTTTTACGAATGACTACGTGTGACTGCTCCGTGAACGTTTGACCTACTAAGAGGGGCACATGCATGGCATCATCTGCAACTATCAGCAATTCGAGATCAGCCTCCACGCTATCGATAATTATTTGAACTCTTTGTTTACCTATGCAATGGACAACCGAATTGCCGAAACCTCTCAGTACTGGAAGGTTATTGGTACTATAATTCGAACCTATCTTTTGAAATACTGACAATCTAATCATTGAGCATTCACTCCCAAAATCTATAAAAGCAGTTATGGAAGAACCGTTAACAGTAGCAGTTTTAAAATACTTCTTGTTTGATTCCGACACCGGAGTTGTTATTTTTGAAGAACTAACCGCGCTTACGTCACCCCTATCCTCTACTCGCATGATTTTCTTCTCTTCAGTCGATGGCAGTTTGGCATAGCACTGTTCCACCTCATGACCTACTTTATTGCATCGACTACACTTCCTTAGGGGTTGGGTGCACTGAGATGTTACGTGACCATCCTTCTTGCAATTTGAACAACGTGTCGGCCTTGGGTTAGAGCTATTTTGGTGTTTTTGAGGTGGTCCTTTAACTATTTTACGCTCGTTATTGAATTTTGTATTTCGAGCATTACGTAAATATGAAAGGAGCTTGTTAGGGTCATCAAACTGAGCTGCCTCAGCACCTTATCTAACCGACCGGTCGTCGATGCCATGTAAAATGCATTCTACTGCCCTCTTTCCACTTATACCACATCTATTGATTAGAGACAGCTTGTCATAATAATACTCTTCCAAGGAGTCCGTGAACCTAGCCCGTTTGGCCAACATATCGCTCAGCATTTGGCCATAGTTTTCTTCAGATGGGAAGGTAGCCAAAAGTTTCTCCTGCCATTCAGCCCAAGTAAACAAGACCGACGGAAGGCCTTCGTACCATCTTTGTGCTATACCCTTCAGTTTTGGTAATGCGAAATGAATTACTTGCTTTTCCGACCACGCATAAATGGTTGCGCATTCATTGACTTTATGCAACCACATTGTCATTGTCTGTTCCCGTTTACTTGGGTCAAACTCTGGAATAGTGTTGTTCAGGGAACCTAATTTATCTGCACTACTATTAGACATAGATTTTAAAACATTGACAAGGTCCGAAAGAGTAGATAATTCCAATAAAGAAGTTGGCTCACCTGCGGTCTTATCTCGAATCGCGGCTTGCACGTTTCTCGCTGCGCTGTCTTGCGGCTGCCTTACTGGGCTACGCGAACGGTGGCAGCTTGTGCGGCGGTCCGGACGGCTCGATTCTCGGTGGTCCGAGCTGCGGCTCGATGCGCGGCGGTCCGGGCTGCGGCCTGAAGCGTGGCGATCCGGGCTGCATCTCGATGAGCGGTGGTCCGGGTTGCGGCGCGATTGGTAGCGGTCCGGCCAGCGGCTCGATGTTCGGCGGTCCGGGCTGCGGCCCGATGCGCGGCGGTTGCGTGTGCGGGAACTCTCCCGACTTCGACGATGCACAGGTTGATCCGGTGAGCAGCGACTTGGGCGCCCTCTTGATTGACGGCTCGGCCGTCTGCGTGACCGATTTAAGTCCCGGCTGAAGGCTTGACGCCTTACAGGGCTGCGTGACCGCCGGTTAGCAGTGGGTGACCCCGTCGGATCTGTCGGTGTGTAGAGAACACGTTCGCGTTCGTCCCTCTCCATGGGGTAACCCTGGAATATAATTATATCCCAAAGAAATCGTTCTTGAAAACAGAATCTAAAATAAAAGAATTACACAACATAAAACATAATATATTGTGCAGGTAAAATCCCCGAGAACATTTGGTTGTATTTTAAAAAGCTATTAAGTGGTTATGGGAAGCCACCTATCAATCTTTAGACAGCAACCATTAGCATGTTTAAAGCTTAAGTAACATAATAATCGTAATGATTAGTTAGTTTGCAAATATTTATACAGTTGAACAAAATACCACCATTACTAACATATCCACATGTTAGTAAAATGCGTTGCTGTAAGTTATAAAACTACTATTAAAAACTACTGATTAAAAAAAATAAGCTGCTAGGCATTTCATTCATCCAACGGAATTTAAAAGCACATATTTAAATTGTTTATAATTATGTTCCTGATAATTATGGCAACTTCAGAGCCATTAAACAGCCAAGAACCCAAACAACTGTTACCATACCCGTTATTATTTTATGTAAAAGAAAAATAACGAATTAGCAGACAAATAAAATACCACAATGGTTTAGTAGATAAACCCCACATGTAGATAATTAAGGGTAGGAAGCAAAAAAAAATATGTAATTGGGCAAAACAGGAATCTTTATCCCACTTCTGAAATGTAGGCTCTGTACCCTTACAGAGAATCTAGTGATAGTTTAAATATCTAAATTAACCATTGCTCAGGTTCATAGCTTTTAAAAATAAGGTATAGAAATAATAAACAATTATGTCATGTACTTACTTATATATTTTCCAACACACAAAATCAAATACACTTCACAATCAGCACTAGGTATTTTTAAAACACAACTGGGATTATAGTAGTCGATTCCTCGACGTCTGATCCACGACTGAGCTCGCAGGATTGGCACGACAACCCACGTAACGTTCTCCTACCATTCTGCCTACAATCAATGCAGTATGATTGGTTAGTCGTGCCATCTACGAACTCAGCCGGTACTACAGTGGTCAAAATAATACTTTTAATATTAGAATCGAATATAATTTAACAAATCCAATTGGATAAAATGTGATATAATTTACTATTGATAACACTTGTAATACTGTCAACTCTTGTCAGCATAACAAATAAAACTGAAGACGAGGCGGTATGGTCCAATACTTTAGCCTGCCCGAGTAGGGCAAAAGAAAAAAAAAAGGTTATCAAATAGAATAGAAACAAAAACAAACTATTTTGTCATGTGTCATTATTTCATTGTCAGCGAAAATTTTTATCGAGATTGATTGCGTTCTGTATTATTTCCACTGTTATTTCAGACAGTGAGCTGGGGATTTATTAGTTTAACTATGTCTCGTATTTATCATTTAATGAAAATTCTTCCCAAAAGTAAGTGCCAAAACTTTAGAAGTTTTAATGTGATATTGCCATAAATAGATTAATATTCCTGGAGACAGCTGGTTTTTGAATATTTACGAAATAGCAGATCACAAGTTTTTATCGTTGAATTTGTTTTAAAATCATTGCCTCTCTTACACGGGCCGTTATATTCCGGACATGTGTATGGCTGCCACTTAGTGTATCAAGTAAGGCCGGGCAATAATAATTTTACATACTGCTGCATTACTCACCACTTCGGCAAATGCAACACTTTACACTACATCATCAGCCATGTAAACACTAGAAATACTGGCTATATTGTTGAAATATTGCTGGGCATAATTTTTTTTTGTTATTTCAGATTTTTCATCTGTTAACTTGTCATTATGCAAGTATTCCCACAATGCAACAACAGCCGGAGAGACAGAAACAATAGAAAACGCTGATGATGAATCCAAGAGGCCCCAGTCCAAAAGAATGGCTGAATTTAGAAAAAAATTAAGAGAGACTACTCCTATTGATGATCTTGGGGAACAGCCAGTGAGACATCCCTCCCAAAAAGAAGAACCGTTTCCTGCATGGCCCAATGACACTAATCCTGTTACAGGAGAAGTAGGTGGGCCCAGGGGACCTGAACCTACCCGATATGGGGATTGGGAAAGGAAGGGAAGATGTTCCGATTTTTAAAGAAATTTAGCCAATATTGCATTAGTTAATAGAAATTGCTTGTTAATATGAAATTATAGTGATGTTGTGTAACAATCTTATTGGGGGATGCAAGAGCCAATAAATTGGTGTTTGTTAACTGTATAGTATTTTATGCAATCCAGCAGGTACTTATGCTAGCAATGATGGCAGGTCCACCGGGCGACCCTTACAAAGATGTTCAAGATGTTGGACTTGGTTAACATTTTGTTTGGAGTAGTGTTTTATTTAGAACTTGTGATTAATAGATTGTAAATAATAAATATAATTTAATAAAAATAGAAGGAAATGGGGGAGACCTTTGCCCAGCAGTGGGACAGAACAGGCTAACCAAAAAAAAAAAATATATATAATTAAAAATACAATTTTGAAATGTCGTTTTTTATTGATTGGAAGATTTACCAACAGTTTTAGGCATCTTCTTATTTGTGGAATCTTCAAGTTCTTTGGCTTTGTAATAATGTGGAGCAACTTCCAAGAGCCATTTACTTTCTATTTCTGTAACTTGTCTCATGAATTCTTTGGAAGTAAATACTAATTCATGGTATATCACCCATCGAGGTAATTCTTCAAATAAAGCGCTATTTGGGTGAATCATAACAGTCTGGAAAAAATAAGATTTTACTATAACATAGATAAAAGATGCAAGGTGTGTAAAATTCATTAGCTGCGTGTTGCATATGTGACGAGATGAGAAGTGATGCAAGGGTTTATCCCAAGATACTATGAGGACTCAACTTTTGGATTGCCATCGTCACATATATGTGACTAGCAAGCGCGTGCCCTGTACGCCCAACGACACAAATATGTGAAAAAATGATAGGTAAAATTGTGGCTTGGCGTGGAGGGCACGCGCGTGCGTTTGCTCTGGCGTTCAAAAAGTTAAGGATAAGTACATTACACCACACAGTACCAAGTTCTGCCTTTTGACAGGAGTTCGAAAAGCAAGTGAGCCAATTAGGTACGTCTCATCTTGCCATTGTTGCAGAGACTTACTTGGTTATGTTTTACAGTTTTGTAATGGCCGCCTTTTGAAAATTTGGCTATGTGGTAAAAGTAACCAGCTGTTATAGCTTTACGAATGTTAGTGTCGTCACTCAGGCTTGACACCATATCAATTTCCACTCTTTCCATGAGACCTGCTAGCTGTTCTCGCACATCCCGAGCTCGTTTCATTGATCGATACTGTATAAAGTTTTCATAGCACCACTGCACTGAGTATTCAGAGCCCAGCCATTGGTTGTACACATTCATTAGTGTTAAGTGGTCTCCATGCGGATGGAAGAAGTTTTTTCTGGCAGTATCTGCATGTATTATCTTATCTTTAGGCCTGTAGAATACTGAGCTATTTACTGATAACATAGCTGCAATAGTGACAATTTCTTCTGAACATTTATATCTAAAAAAAATGTACTTAAGTATTATTTGTGGAAAGTTCAACATCTAAGTACGTATAATAAGTCAAGAATAATCGCCAAGCTGCCGTGAGCAATTTAATAATTTTGTTATTTTTATCATAGTTTTTAGGTAGGTGTACTCCAATTACGTAAACGCGCTTCCTCACCGGAGCATTAAGGGCGCGTTTGCATATCAGGTAAAATTATGCTGTTTTTCGGTACAATTTTATGGCATAACCAAACAAAATCCAATATAACTAATAACTACCTCGTATAGATTGGTTCTTCATCTTCAAATAATAGGTACTTGATCATTGAAAATTTTAGTTTTTTATAATGTAAAATCGATCTGTCGTTGCCATTTTCCATAAAATTAACGATACAGGGTTGAGTTTAGGTACATTTTTTGTGCTATTATTAACATATTTTACTATTTCTAAAACTACTGTATGTTGGCAAACATAATCAATTCTTAATGCAAGGATTTTTTTTTTATCTAAATGATTTATATAGTTGCAGAAAAAATGAAAACCAAATCTTATTTTTTCACATTTTTTGCTATTCTGGATGAATCTTATTCGATTGCATTAGGGGTTATTTTATTTTTGATACCCGTCTTGATTTATTGCACAAGCACTTTGAATGAAACTTTAGTCCGCGCACGGCCGCCGTCGAGAGTGGACATGTAACGCCTGTTTGGAGCGGCTCGAGTTGAAAAAGATCGCTGTACAAACACAAAATATTCGATAAACCAAATTTGATACTTGACAAGGTAATATTTTTATTATTTATTAGTTATGATGAGACCTTATCTCCGGACTTGATGAAGTGATTGGTGACTGCTACTGGAACTCCTTGACGTGTTGTACTAGGTGAGCTGAGTTTGGGCTCGTTTTGTTAGTTATGATGAAACCTTACCTCCGGACCTGATGTAGTGAACTGAAGGTGTACTTCGATGATTGCTACCGGAACTCCTTGACGTGTTGTACTGGGTGAGCCGAGTTTGGGCTCGTTTTGTTAGTTATGATGATACCTTACCTCCGGACTTGATGGAGTGACCTGAAGGTGTACTTCGATGATTGCTACTGGAACTCCTTGACGTGTTGTACTGGGTGAGCCGAGCTTGGGCTCGTTTTGTTAGTTATGATGAGACCTTACCTCCGGACTTGATGGAGTGACCTGAAAGTGTACTTCGGTGATTGCTACTGGAACTCCTTGACGTGTTGTACTTGGTGAGCCGAGTTTGGGCTCGTTTTGTTAGTTATGATGAGACCTTACCTCCGGACTTGATGGAGTGACCTGAAGGTGTACATAGATGATTGCTACCGGAACTCCTTGACGTGTTGTACTGGGTGAGCCGAGTTTGGGCTCGTTTTGTTAGTTATGATGAGACCTTACCTCCGGACTTGATGGAGTGACCTGAAGGTGTACTTCGGTGATTGCTACTGGAACTCCTTCACATGTTGTACTAGGTGAGCCGAGTTTGGGCTCGTTTTGTTAGTTATGATGAGACCTTACCTCCGGACTTGATGGAGTGACCTGAAAGTGTACTTCGGTGATTGCTACTGGAACTCCTTGACGTGTTGTACTTGGTGAGCCGAGTTTGGGCTCGTTTTGTTAGTCATGATGAGACCTTACCTCCGGACTTGATGGAGTGACCTGAAGGTGTACTTCGATGATTGCTTCTGGAACTCCTTGACGTGTTGTACTGGGTGAGCCGAGTTTGGGCTCGTTTTGTTAGTTATGATGAGACCTTACCTCCGGACTTGATGGAGTGACCTGAAAGTGTACTTCGGTGATTGCTACTGGAACTCCTTGACGTGTTGTACTTGGTGAGCCGAGTTTGGGCTCGTTTTGTTGGTTATGATGAGACCTTACCTCCGGACTTGATGGAGTGACCTGAAGGTGTACTTCGATGATTGCTTCTGGAACTCCTTGACGTGTTGTACTGGGTGAGCCGAGTTTGGGCTCGTTTTGTTAGTT
This sequence comes from Xestia rhomboidea, assembly GCA_963853795.1. Taxonomy (NCBI): domain Eukaryota; kingdom Metazoa; phylum Arthropoda; class Insecta; order Lepidoptera; family Noctuidae; genus Xestia; species Xestia rhomboidea. The sequence goes on from OY970764.1 coordinate 12,760,925, forward strand.
ATGATGAGACCTTACCTCCGGACTTGATGGAGTGACCTGAAAGTGTACTTCGGTGATTGCTACTGGAACTCCTTGACGTGTTGTACTGGGTGAGCCGAGTTTGGGCTAGTTTTGTTAGTTATGATGATACCTTACCTCCGGACTTGATGGAGTGACCTGAAGGTGTACTTCGGTGATTGCTACTGGAACTCCTTCACATGAAGTACACCTTCAGGTCACGCCATCAGGTCCGGAGGTAAGGTCTCATCATTACTAACAAAACGAGCCAAAACTCGGCTCACCTAGTACAACACATCGAGGAGTTCCAGTAGCAGCCACCGAAGTACACCTTCAGGTCGCTCCATCAAGTCCGGAGCTAAGGTATCATCATGACTAACAAAACAAGCCCAAACTCGGCTCACCTAGTACAACACGTCGAGAAGTTCCAGTAGCAGTCACTGAAGTATACCTTCAGGTCACTCCATCAAGTCCGGAGGTAATTCGTAAAAACAGCAAAAAAAAAATTTTTTGTTGGTATCTACCATAATTTTATTTCGAAGAATTACGTAAAAATCTTTCAAAGCATCAAAATGAGTTCACTTGACTACTATTCTCGCAGTTAGTCGTGCGTACACTTGTGTGTATGACCCGTGTCAATGTAGTAGTTCGATTCTGTACCTATCAATTTTGCAAACGCGTCCTTAATACCTGTAATTTAACATCCAAGATTCGATTTTGTTCACAAACAAGTGATTATTACAAATTGTGTTGTTACAGGTAGCGCACTGTCATGCTTGGTCTTCCTCTCTCATTATTCTTTTGACTGCCATAAGCTACATATACATGACAAGCAAGTGCGTGCCCTGGCCAGACACAAATATATGACAAAATGGTAGGTGAAATTGTTGCATGGCGTGGAGGGCACGGGCGTGCATTTATGCTCTGGCGGTCAAAAGGTTAATGTAATGACTTATATTACTGAGCGAATGCTTCCGGTGGGGGAGAGCCTTTACACATTTTTATCACAACCTACCGAATTTTCAGCTTACTTTATAACAATCATCAAGTATATTTTTTCTTATGTACTACTTTCTGAGATCGACTTTTTTTATATAACTAATGGATGAGGATGATACTTACTTTTCACTTGCCAATAACATTTTTGCAAGCATGGGATCTGTGGGAAACTCAGCCATTCTTCTGCCAGCCTTAGTTAATTCACCATGATGATTAAGGGCTCCCAAAGCATAAAGCTGTTCTAGGGCTAACACTAATGTTTCGTGTGGTGGTGGGTCCAGGAAATCAAAATGGATGAGATCATTAATCCCCAAAGCTTTTAATGTTAGAACAGCATTGCCTAGATTAATCCTCTGAATTTCTGGAATAGTGTTATCTTCAAGTTCATACTTGTAAGCCCAAGCTGTGTATAGGCGGAAACACTTCCCAGGTGCCACCCTACCAGCTCTACCTGCACGCTGGTTGGCTGATGCCTTAGAAATAGGTACCACCATTAAGCTTTCCATGCCAGTTTTCGAATTAAAATTATTCTGCTTTGCAAACCCAGGATCAATTACATATATAATATTGTCAATAGTCAAAGAAGTTTCAGCGATGTTAGTGGCTAACACTACTTTACGAGCACCTTCTGGAGTAGGCTCAAATATTTTAGCTTGCATATCACTTGGTAAGTTTGCATACACTGGTAATATAAGTAGTTCTCTTAACTTTTTTCCAATTCTTTTTGTTCTTTCTTGTAGCATTTCAAAACAAGTTTCTATTTCTTCTTGACCTGTGAGAAAAACTAATATATCTCCAAGTGGTTGTGTGGCATGTATTTGTAGTACAGAAACAACACAAGCATCTACATAATCTGCTTCTGGCGCTTTTGTGTAGTAGATATCAACTGGAAATCTCCTTCCAGGAATTCTGAAGATAGGAGCATCATCAAAGAAACTTGAAAATTTCTCAGCATCTAATGTGGCACTTGATATAAGCAATTTTAAATCAGGTCTAAACCTAGTTATATCTTTGACAAGGCCAAACAGAATATCGGTGTGCAGAGTTCGCTCATGAGCTTCATCAATTATCATTACACTATAAGAAGCTAAGTCTGGCTCAGAGAGAAATTCTCTATGCAGGGTACCGTCAGTCATATATTTAATGACAGTTCTGTCAGATGTGCAGTCTTCAAATCTAATGCTATAGCCAACTTCATTCCCAAGTTTAACATTCATTTCCTGAGCTACGCGAGCTGATACAGACATGGCGGCGACTCGTCTTGGTTGTGTACAACCAATTTTCTTACCATCTGCAGTGAAACCAGCATCATGAAGATATTGAGGTATTTGAGTAGTTTTACCAGATCCTGTCTCACCTTCTACTATGAGTATTTGATAATTTTTAATAGCTTGTATCAATGATTGCTTAAAAGGGTAAACTGGTAGTGACTTCTTTGTTTCCTCAATGGTCATTCGTATTTTCTGGTACTCAGATTTTTCTTCTTGTTCTTTCTTTTCTTTATTACCTTCCAATTGAAGAGCTTGAATAAAATCAATCTGCTCATCCAGTAACAGTTCATATTCATCTTGGGCTTTTGCATCCTTTGCACCAAATTTAAAGAAAGCAGATTTAATTTGCTCCTGTTCCCATCTTTGTTGTTCTGAGTGTGGTACTTTTTCTCTTTCATCAACTTCAACATATTCTCCTGAAAAGTAAGTCATTTACGTAAATATCTGGGAATTATCAAATTGATACCAGTTTAAAATATTCATTATCATTCCGTAAATAGAATTCCGAAATTTAATACATAATAAACAAAAAAACAACCTTTTGCATCTTTCCCCAGGTCTTGTGGCATATGATATCTCTGGACATTCTCCAACTCTCGGGCTCTTTCATGTTCTTTGGCTAATTTTAGAATCGTTTTTTTATGTTCTCTTTCCAGCCGTTCTCGTTGAGTTAGGCTGTAACAATAGTAAATAAAGAATATCAACAGAGTCGCTAAAAAGGAGTGTTTGAAGCCACTTTGGTAGCTTTACTAATAATTTAGAGGTTTACCTGCTTTCATCAAAGAGGTATTCATCATCAGCTATGTCTGCTTCCAACTCAATAACCTTATCATCTTTTCTCTTTTCTAAGTATTTCCGACGAGAATGAATTCGTAACTTAGGCAATATTTTTTCCCTGTCCTCTGCTTCCAGCTTTAAACGCTTAGCTGCTTCTTCGTACGATCTTTTGCTGGAAGTCTCAGTTACTTTTTTAACTTTTTCTTCATCGCGTTTCTTCAATCTCTTTGCAAATTCATCACGTTCCCTTAAGTCTTTTCGACGATCTTCTTCTGCGCTATCGGAACTCGACGAGTAACGTCTTTTACTCGATTTATCCATTCTTAAGAACGAATAAATAAACTCGCGTGATACACAAAACAGTAAAATGTATGACAGAATCTTTTGGTACTTGTATGACATTGACAGGAGGCGTCTATTTTGAATCATGGAACTAATAAGTACTTGGTGGTTGCCAAAGATGAAAAAAAACCTGGAGAGACCTTGTGGTGAATCTTCGTTTCGTTTCTGACACTCCTATCAATAGCTACGTTCCGGGCACCTCTTCAGAGTAACCGAAAGTTTTGTCTGGGAAAATTATGGGATAGTTATGATAACAAATAACTCCCGGAGATTTATTGCGTGCCACCTTGTTGTACAACTTGCTCTAAATTATAGGCTTGTCCTTGTGAAATCTAAAGTACAGTCGTGGTATTTTCCGCCTGATCAGTTAAAAACTTTTTCGCTTAAATAATGCGGAGGCGCCGAACCACGCCCCCTTAATGTTTAGGCCTATTAGAAGGCGTCAATTTGGCGAGCAAAATAACAATAACTCTCGTTTGACGAGCGTCGTCAGTGCGCTCGGCAGATCGGTATTGTCTTTCATTCATTATTTCTATACAAAGTCAACGGGGCGGGGCTAGAGAGCGTTTCTATGTTGCGAGTGCAAGCAAAAATTAGCTTAGTGGTGATCAGGCGGGAGTGTCCACGATAGTACCTACCGTAACACCTGTATGTGTCCGTCCCAGTTTAGTTTAGTATTTATTACTGTACTGGGCCTGTTCCGACCCATCATCACAGACAGGACTATTGTAGCCAATAAGACTGATTTATTGAGTTAGTGGTGGTGGATTGATTAGAGCGGTGCGCAATGTTGACATAACGGTCCTGTATGTCGAAAACTCCATGAAAGCCAAGTAAGATAAGCAAATCAAGCATCTAGACTTGCTATAAACTAGCCCGCGAGGTTGTGGATATCTGGCATATGGACTCAGCGATACTTGTGGTCAGCCAATGGCCTTGACCAACACTTATGAGCGGCGGGCCTAAAGCAAAATCTTCAATCTTTGATTCGATTTTTACAGTATTAAATCATGTTCAAATTGGAAAAAAGTATATGTCAGGAAACTTAATTATGAATGTGAAGGTTGGCCCTGACGAAAAACATAATAGGACCAAATTTTTGTCTATAGAAAACCATCACAAAGTTACCTCTAATTTTCAACATTTTTATTCTATTGGTGCATGTTACTGAACCATAAACTAGCTAAATATTATCACTGATGTATAACCTAGAGCTGACCCTAGCAGTTTTTCAAAATATTTTCTATTTTAAGAGATAACAGACTACAAAGCATTTGACGCTTACTTATTAATCCGCGAAAAACGCCGTCTTCCTTCTCGCGTGACGCGAGCTTGAGACATCAGTTTGTTTCACCGATCAGTTGCCCTCGCTTTGTTGAGACGGGTAGTCTATGTCACTTTGCTCTGCGCCTAGCCGCCATTATTATTATCATTAAATCTACATTTTTTTTAGTAACATGGGTAACAAGCAAATTACAATGGAAAAGCGACAACTAAAACAGTTGAAGACTCAAATGATGGCTGATTGCCGAAGTCGAAGTACTTATGTCTTTTTTACGTGCATAAGCGCATAGTAAACGCAAAATAAACGGATGATTGATTTAATCGTGCATTGTTTTTGTGCGAAATTATTTTAATTACATACAACCCGTCCGAATTAACTGTGAACCTGGTAGGTAGCAGGTAGGTAGCAGGTAAGTAGGTGGTAGGTAGGTGGTAAATTTTATAGTAATTGTGTAAAATAACTTTCAGTGAAGGGAAATTAGTTTACCAACAGCACAAAAACTGAAAAAGGCCTGTAACTCTGAAACGGTGCATCCTAGCCAAAAAATAACGGAATTTTCGAAGCCCTTCCCCACCCCTAGTAGGATACCCAACCATTCTGGACCAACCGCACCTTTGGACAAAATATCAACCTTCTAGGGCTAAGTCACCCCTTAGGACTTAGAATTTTTTTATATAGAAATATTGTTGTCAGCTTATCACACTTCTGGGATACCCCCTTCTTATCTTTCATTCTTTAATCATCACATCGCCGTGCGATTAGGGTAGGGTATTTGAAATCACACACAGCACTTGACTCAAACTCCAAACGTTTATTTTTATTAAACTATTTAGGTACAGGCACTTAGAAACATTCTAGAGTTGAGCCGTCCGTTCGCATGTGTTTGATAAGGAGAAGAACGGACGAAGAAACTCCATACACTCTTTTAAATCCTGTTACATTTCTTGTTTTCACAACTTAATATTGTTCACTTCAATAAACACTTATAATTAGTTAGTATTTCAATTGTTTTGCTAATCCTAAGCTAACGAGACACGTCTGCGTACGCGCGTCCATCTTGAGTCGGCGGAAGTGACACGTCCCCTCAGTTCAGTGATTCATTACATCGTCAGTTCATTAGAACATACAAACAAAGTTTAAGTTTAGTTTAAGCTAAATTACTCGCTTCATTACTTTAACACTTTGTTTTTAAAACCATTTCCGGTAGATCGAAGGCAGGTCTAATTAATACTAAGAACAGGTCTTTCACTAACAAATTGCTTTGTAAATAATCTTGTTACTTTTTGGTTTGTAGTTAGTTTTAGGAAAACTGATTTAGTCGTAGTTTAAAATTATAAATTGAGTCATTGACCACTAAAATCGTACTTGGCGCCACATTCCACAACACTGTGGAATGTTGCCATACAATCAAATCATAGTGCAAAAGAGCAATAACAAATTGGTAAAATCCCAATTGCCATAAAGTATGTGCTGAGACCATTGAGACTGAGCGGAACACGAAAGTACCAGCCAAGAGTGTGGCTGCAATTATTTCCAGAATGCAACGTGGGAAGTCGCCGGGTCACGATTGTCTCAGCATCGAACATTTTAAACATGCGGGAGTCCATCTGCCTAGAGTTTTGTCGCTATTTTTCACTCTTTGTCTTGGTCATTCTTATTTACCGGAACCACTTATGCGGACGATAGTAGTCCCCATTGTTAAAAACAAAACTGGTGACACTTCCGACGTGAACAACTATCGACCCATCTCGCTAGCCAACACCATGGCCAAGGTGCTTGACGGTCTGATGAAAGGCTGCCTCTCGGAATTTATTAAAGTGCATGACGCCCAGTTCGGATTTAAGGCGGGCGTGTCCACGGAAAGTGCCATACTCAGCCTGAAGCACACCGTCAAGAACTACACCGCGAGGAGGACGCCGGTATACGCGTGTTTCCTTGATTTGTCGAAAGCTTTCGATCTTGTCTCCTATAATGTGCTGTGGGATAAGTTGAGGGGCACGGGTGTGCCGGCGGAGTACACAGCCCTTCTCCGATACTGGTATGCTCACCAGAAAAATCGGGTAAGGTGGGTCGGTACTCTGTCGGATCAGTATCAAATGGAATGTGGTGTGAGGCAAGGGGGGTTAAGTTCGCCCTTGTTATTTCATTTATATATAAATGAACTTATCGAGCGGCTGAGCAGCACACATGTCGGCTGTCATATAGACGGTATATGTGTCAATAACATAAGTTACGCGGACGACATGGTGTTGCTCAGTCCATCTATAAGCGGACTGAGAAAGCTACTCACGATATGCGAGACGTATGCGGAGGTGCACGGCCTTAAATACAACTCTAAAAGGAGTGAGGTGTTGGTGTTTACGGCACCTAAACAACAACCCCGTCGTGTACCTCCAGTATATCTCAACGGCGTAGTACTCAATGTGGGGAATAGTTTTAAATACCTTGGGCATGTTGTTACCAGTGACCTACGTGATGATGGCGACATAGAGCGCGAAAGCAGGGCGTTGGCGGTGAGGAGCAATATGCTCGCCCGTAGGTTTGCTCGCTGCACGGCAGACGTCAAAGTTAGTTTATTTAAGGCGTTCTGTCAGTCCTTCTACACGAGCGGCCTGTGGGTGTCATATACGAGCCGAGCCTACAACGTCCTGCGCGTACAATACAACAACACTTTCAGGATGCTGTTGCGATTGCCGCGACGTTGTAGTGCATCAGGAATGTTTGCTGCCGCTCATACGGATGGCTTTCGCGCTATCATGCGTAAGAAAGCGGCTTCCTTACTGCAACGCTTGCGTAGCACTCGGAACAGCATACTGAAAATGATTGTTGGTAGAGTGGACTGCCCCATCCAAAGACACTGGGTCAAAATAAGTATAGGTTTATGTTAAATCGAATTAAGGACTAATAATAGTACACTAACTTAGCATATAAGCACAATCTGTTACTAACCACTAACAACGTATGGACTGTTATAGGTCTGAAATAAAGATATTTTATTTATTTTTTTATTTTTTATCTTAATTTTAACTGTAGTTCTAGATAAAGACTTTAGTTTGATCAATTACTCTCTAAATGGTCACTTGAAGATCTAAGTACTAGTTAATACAAAAACCAATAGATGGCGCTTAACTATTCAGTTAATCGATAACAATGTTTGTAATAATCGTACTGCCAAGCAGACATGGCAGGTTCATCAATACCATCATGGAATAGAACCATGAGTGTTATTAGTTAGATGAAATCTTAGCAGATAGAGACTCTTGCGGCGACATACACAAGGCGGTAGATCAAACTTTATATTTCCAGTAAATGTAGTCCATAATTACTTAGCCAACTATTTGATCTCTACAGAAATATAAAAAAAATTAAGATGAAATGGAGTACTCAAAACTTTTATTTCACGACATACAAACAACATAGGATGCATTGTATAGTAGGTGTCAAAAAATTAACAAAAAAAAAAATTAAGATAAAAAAGTGGTTTTATTTAACTGTGTTGCATATACTCAATGAAGTCGAATACGCGAGCTTGGTCCCGCGCGTCGCGCGCCTGTGCCGCCGCCCGTGTTTGTTATCCGCATTAATGCGGGTGTGGCGAGACGCGCGGGGGAAATAAGAATTTATCCTGCCGTTAGGCCCGCTCTTAAGGGCTCGTACACTTATACACGATTCTACGTCGCATCGTGATACGAACAACGCCGCATCGTTTCACGATGCGGTGTCGTATCGTGGAAATCTATTTCAAAACAATTAGCAATAAATCTATTAGCGCTACGGATTTGGGAAGGGGTTGTCCTAAACTGATCAAGACAAAAGGTCGTTCCAATATAACACGAGAAAAATCTGCAGTGTTCGCGGGAAATAGGACGTTTTTCGTTTGTTCTAAAGCACAGTAAAAAGATAAGCAGTAGGTTGACTTCAAACATATATTCCCACGATACGAAGTCGCATCGTGAAACGATGCCGCGTCGTAGCACGATGCGACGTCGTATCGTGTTTATGTCTACGAGCCCTAAGGAGGCTCCCGTTGGGCAGGGCCTGATTCAGAAAGCGGCCGAACGCCACTGACCGCCTCGCCGGTGGCTTTGACCCTGTTCCTGATACCGGTGCTGGTCTACTTATTTAAAAAAAAAATGATATTGGACATTCAAATATTTATTTTAGCGAACTGATTTGAGACGACCGTCTCGCGCCAGTTAGCTTTTGACTCCTATCCTGACATTCCCGGTGGCGCAAAATTTGAATCGCTCGCTCTTGCATCTGAGTCGAGACCCGGGCGACGGAGTCCCGCTTGGCGGGGCTCCTACTTCAGAATGGTTTATAAAACAATAACCACGAAGGGCATGGCGGCCGCCATACCATCCGTGTCGGGGTGGCTCAAGTCGGTATATAAAAGTCAATATAAAAAACAAACACAAAATAAAAGAAAATAAAAACAAAATGACTCGATTCAAAAAGAGAAAGCCTTAGGCTGGAAATGAACTCGCGTCACGAGATTATAACCCAGCACTCTGTGCTCCGCGACCACCTTGTTTCTTGACACCTAGGCGAATATGTAGATCTTATGTTGCTTCAACAAAGTCGGCAATATTCGGGATGTCAGGAGCCAAAGGCCAACTGTCGGTCTGATTTGAGCCTATTTTTTTGAAGTAAAAACTTCTATAATTGAAAATGAAGCTAAAATGAAAATCCAAGAAGGCGTCGACGAAACTTTTCGGTTTTTTCTTCATAGGTGCCGTTTTCGTGGTTATTGGGGTCACTGATAATGAAAATGAGGTCAAAATGAAAACCCAAGATGGCACCGACGAAAATTTTCGGTTTGTTCTTCATAGGTGTCGTTGTCGTAGTTTTTGAGGTCGCTGATAATGAACTAGGTAAAAATGAAAATCCAAGATGGCACCGAGGAAAATTTTCGGTTTTTTCTTCATGGGTGTCGTTTTCGTGGTTTTTGGGGTCGCTGATAATGAAAATGAATATATATAATCATATTATTAATAATAATAATATAAACGTAATTTTTTTACTTAGTTTTTGGAACATATACAAACACTTTGTTGGGTGTTATTAAGATAAAATGGTGCGCAAGAGACGGCAGACATCAAATGTCAACGTCAAAATTATAAATAATACGGCGTGCGGACGTTAAGTGTTGTCATATATTTTCCCCTTTTGTTTTCCTAACAAACATTTTCTGGCATCAGAATAATAGCAAAGGGTAATTTTAAGGGAAGTTTACTTTAAAAATAAATTGATAAGCTCATTATTTTGGAGAGTATGAAATTGGTGGCAACATTATGTAATTCATCTCTTTTACTCTGATGCTGTAGTCTCTTTCTTGATTTCTAGCCCACCTACATCTTTTTCGTAGAACAAAGTTGCCAGACCCCTCGGAAAGCACGTTAAGCAGTTGGTCCCGGCTGTCATTGGAAGATCTTTGACAGCCGTTACAGGTAGTGGCCGAAAGTCTAACAACCAGTCTTACTAAGGGGTAGCGTATTACCTACCCAGTGCTAAATGGGTTGTGGAGGTCAGATAGGCAGTCGTTCCATGTAAAATACGGGTATTCAGCTGCATCCGGTTAGACTGGAAGCCGACCCCAACATAGTTGGAAAATGGCTAGGCAGATGATGATGAAGTTTTAGTAACAACACATAATATACATTTCACATAAACCCACACGCACAATCACACACATAGCTCGACGAAACAATTCACAAGTTACTTAGTTTTTACTTCTATCGGCAGTCCCCTGCCCCGCATGTTTTTTTTTAAAGGCAATGAATGCCAGCTCCTTTTTAAAACTCAAAGCATTTATTTCAATTAGACCATTACGGCACTCTTGAATGTCAAAAAAAAACAAAACTACAGTCCCAGTCACAAGGCATAATAACTTGAGAAAGTACTGTAGTTGCTCATTCCCTAGCGTAGATCTCTATGGAGAAGAACGGTCAAGAAACTCCATGGACACTCTTTTATATCAAAATGTTGTTACAAAATCTTGGTTACATCATTCATTTTGAGATTATACGCAAATGTGAGCCCGTTCTCGAACATGACGCATGTACCGGCGCCATTCAACTCAACCATGTCGAAGGGAACTAAATGACCCGACACACCCGCAACCATCCGCGAGACATTTGAGTGAGCATGACATTCTCTCAGCCACCAAGGCATAATCAAGTCAATGAAAGATAACTAAATGTTAGTGGTGGCTGAACAGTACAAAGTACTCACACATGTGCTATGCAAGTATATAATACTAAAAACTGGAATCTATACAATGCAAGTAGGTATATTTTTACAATCTTCTGCAGCTTCCACAATACATGAACATGGGAATCAATTCTTCTTCTTCTTTGCGTGTCGATAGACTCAAATAATGCCCGACCAGTACAATCAATTAGTTTGCCCTATGGTTGTGGAGCAGGACCAGCATTGAGCCAAGCATTTTTATCATCAATGTAATCCCCCAACTTATAATATTCTTGCCTACATAGTGTGCGTTTTATACAAGATTTAAATTTCGTCTCATTCAGTTGAAGAATGGGGGGAGGTATTTTATTGTAACATTTCAAACAGTACCCCATGAAAGATGAATCTACTTTAGCAAGCCTGAAACCTAGCTGAACTAGTTGGTCCCTATTTCTAGTGTTATACTGTTGTCTGTCACCTCTTTTACTGAATAAATGTTGATTTTTCCTAACGTACATGATGTTTTCATAGATGTATTGACAAGGTACTGTCATTATATTACCTAATTTACTTAAACAGTTCTCTTAGAGAATCGCGTCTACGTAATTCATATATGGCTCTGATGGCTCTTTTCTGCAGAATAAATATGGACTCGATGTCTGCAACCCGTCCCCATAGTAAAATACCGTATGAAATAATACTATGAAAATAACTAAAATAGACTAGCCTCGCGGTATCAATATCAGTAAATTGACGGATTTTTCTAACAGCATATGCAGCTGAACTCAGCCGTCCTGCAAGAGATGTTAAATGTGGACCCCATTGTAACCTTGAGTTGAGCGTGATTCCCAAGAAAACCGTTTTATCGACAAATTCTAGTTTCGCTTGATTCAATATTATGTCACAATCACTACTTTTGGCATTTGGTAGAGCAAATCTAATGCACTTAGTTTTTTTCCCATTTAGTACTAAATTATTAGCGGTAAACCAATTATGGACCTGCAGTAGGGCGTTATTTACGTTGTCAAGATCAGTTGCACGTTTGTTTATCCTAAATATTAAAGAAGTATCGTCAGCAAACAACACCATATGCGGATGGTTGTTAAATAAACGGGGTAGTTCATTAATATATACTAAAAAGAGGAAGGGACCCAATATCGAACCTTGTAGTACACCCATTTTTATTTTTAAATCCATTGAATTGACACCATTTATTTGTACCTGCTGCTGTCTATCATTCAAATACGATTTTACTAAACTGAACAAGTTTACCTCAATCCTAATGCTAAAGTTTCAAGATCAGGGTTTCGTGATTTACGCAATCAAATGCCTTCGAAAGGTCACAGAAGATTCCTATGGCATCTTGTGCCTCTTCCCACGCAGTAAATGGTGGATACAAGATTGCAAACTTGCGTTACGCAGATGATACCACCTTATTTGCAACCAGTTCGCAAAACTTGGAAGAGCTACTGTCAAAGATGGAACGAGTGAGCCATGAGTTTGGATTAAAAATTAATCGCAGCAAGACCCAGGTGATGATTGTTGACCGTGCCAGGAATAATTCGCCTGAAGTGACCCAAATCGCGAATGGCAACGTGGTCCAATCTTACATCTATCTTGGGGCTCTAATTTCAAACAATGGCGGGTGCATCGATGAGATCAAACGACGTATATGGGCATCACAAGAACAGCGATGGACAAGATGCGGAAAATATGGAGGAATAGAAGCATAACTAAAGCCACGAAGACCAGGCTCGTGAGGACGCTTATATTCCCCATATTTATTTACGCAGCTGAAACGTGAACCTTGCGAGATGTGGAAAGGCAGAAAATAGATGCTCTGGAAATGTGGTGCTGGAGAAGAATGCTTTGGGTTTCGTGGACCGAGTTTCGCACGAACGTCTCGATACATCAATAACTCGGTATCAGGCAGCGTCTGTTTTCGATAGTACAATCTCGCATCCTGACATTCTTCGGACATGTTTCTCGGCGTGAAAATCGGTCCATAGAACGCCTTTTCGTCCAAGGGAAAGAAGAAGGCACTAGACCGCGCGGAAGGTCACCAACGCGTTGGACTGACCAGATCAAATCTGCCATTGGAGGTTCAGTTAACGAATGCAGCAGGATGACCTCTAGCAGGCAGCGGTGGCGAAATGTCGTGAAGTGCATCACATTTGCCTCTTCCAATACCGCTACGAGTACTTATCGATCACGACCGCTCTGTCAGAGCGTACCGGATAAGAAGAAGTATTACTAGTAATTATTGGAGTGTATTACAATAGGCATGACGACAGTATCAAAAAAATGCAAATCTATTTTTTATGGTAGCCTACATTGTGAAGTTGGGATGATTTTTTTCCGTCGTCTACCCCATCGTGTGGGATATCTTTTAAAGTGACTTAGGGGTTGCTAAATCTATTTTTCGATTTAATGCTCCACATAGGAAATACCACTAAAAGCTGCAAACTTCTGCTGGCTTGGAAAATCGTAATAGTTGTTAATTTAATTTTTTTATTTAATATTTTTTTTGTTGAACTTGGGTGTTGGATAATTTTGTACCAAATAAAAAAGACCCTAAAATAAATCCTTTAAAGTGACTAAGATGAAGTAGTTGCTTGTTTATAATAAATAGGTAAAGACTTGCATTGAAAAACAACATCTAAAATTTACCTCGGGCTACTACACTGCGCGTGGCCCGACACGCAGTTGTCGACTGCTTGTTTATGTACAGTCCGTGCCAAGAAATAATTTAAGAGACCTGTCATACCACTTGTATACGAGGTAATTGTGTAACGAAATACTTCTTTTCTTAATGTTTTACGAGGCATAATCAAGATATTTTCAATGTCGTTTCTACTCTTATGTATATTACAAGCCACTAAGAAAACAGTAACTTTTATTTTAAAAAAATATCACTACCTTTATATTATTGTGACATTTGACAAGTACAAAAAAAGTAAGTAGGTAAAACCGAAAATAACCATTTAGGCACAAATTTATTATTCAAAGAGTTTGACTCGATTTTCAAACAATGTTACGTTCTTATCTTCGTTGGTGAGTATCAAATCCATTGATAGATAACCTATCAATCTATATTAAATTATTTAAATACATTTAAAAAACAGGATGTGATCGAGATCCTAAGACTCACTGAAAGCCTAAATTGTTGAATATAAAAACGTGAATTATGGACAGGTTTGCTTAAACCAACCAGTAGGTTAGGGAAGAAAAGGGGAAATCAGTTTAAATGAAAAATCGAAACTTGGCACGAATACTTTAGGACTGATTTATGGAGACGCCGCACCGGACGCGACGCGTTGTGCGGCGCGGCCATACACAATAAATTCAACGATGGATGAGAGCGTTTAGGAAGAAGCGAATTTTGATAACATCGCCGCGATGCATACGGTTCAACGCGGCGGCGCACGCGGCTTGGGCGTAGCGAGCAACCAGTTTTTTTAATACTTTGTTCACTGAGCAGCGGCGTGTGAAACGTACGCAGCGACACACGCGGCTTATCACGCGCCTCTTCAAGCCCCGCGTCTCCGGAAACGACATCCTAAATGGTCATAATTATGTTTGCGTATGATAACGCGCGCGGGCCGCTGCTCGCCCCGCGTTTCAGTAAACGGAAAAAACGCGAAACGCGCTGCACGACGCCACACCTCAGTACCTAGATAAATATAGTTAGGTTTCAGGTAGGAGATACTGCAATAGGATAATTTTAATTCCACAATCATTCGAGTATGCAGCCCTTTATAACGTTGTAACGGAAAAATAAGTAGATTTAGGTACTAATAATGCTTTCGGTTGCAGTATTCCCCATCAATTCAATCGTTTGGAAAAACAATTTTTCAATACCAAAGCCAAAAAGCTCCTCGAGACTTATTTACCTGCTTTTAGAAGTAGTCTTGATTTCATTAGGATTCATGGACCAACGGCAGATGAGGTAAGATTGATTCTCTTAAATTTTGTGAATAAGATGCGGTGTTGTGGAAAGCATTGCAGGCATCCTGCATACTTTCCGCCATATAAGTATCACAATATTATGGACATTACCACAATCCGATGACGAAAGAGATGGTTTCTGCCAAATAATGTTACATCCATGGGGTAAACACGCGTACACGCTCTAGTGGACTACGGACTACCATTAAATAACACACAGAATGCTCATACATACATAAACTCACTCACTCGTCCGGGAAACAACTTCCCGAACGAGAAGTCGTCCTACTTAACGCAGTGTCTCAAGACGAAAGTTTATGACCAGTGTGTGTTGCCAGTGATTACCTACATACGGGACCGAAAAAGTCACCCAAAGGGCAATGGAGAAGGCTATGCTCGCAGTTTACCAAACTTAAGTGGCAGTAGGCAGGGCACATTACTCGCAGAACGGATTACCGATGTGGCTGAAAAGATCTAGAGTGGGTACCGCGAACTGGAAGACGTTGCGTTGGAAGGCCTCCCACTAGGTGGACCGATGACATGGTGAAGGTTGCGGGGATCCGCTGGATGCGAGACGCTATGGACCGGTCAATGTGGCGACACTTGGGGGAGGCTTATGTCCAGCAGTGTACGTCTTTCGGCTGAAATGATGAAGATAACATAAAGTCAGGCCCCTTATTCACAACGTTTCGATTCGATTTTCGGAAAGTCGTATGTCTATCTTTTTTGACATTACGAAATCGAGCGAGATAGACATACGACTTTCCGAATCGAAAATCGAATCGAAGCGTTGTGAATAGCTATGCTGGTCTGGTTTTTCCCACGGAAGTTGGCAGAAACCGAATGCTACCTGCTACGATCATTACATACTCTTTCCTCGCCTCGTCCAAGTTCATACCTGACCTTTCTGAAGAGCCACACGAAAGAAGGTCACTGTATATCCTTCTAGGGCATCCCCTCCCGGCGTTAACACTCACGTCTGCATTGTAAATACTTTTTGTTAGTCGCCTTACACTCATCCTTTGTACATGGTCAAACTATTTAAGCATACCTACTCTTTTTAATTTTTTTTCGCTACTCCTTTTAAACCGTAACGTTTTTGTATATCCTCTACTATTCATTCAAAGTTACACCACACATGCTTCACATGGAACGCATTTCCACAGCATTAGGTAATTCTTTGACGCCTCGTTTTCCACCCGCCACTTTCACTTCCATACACAAGTTTAGGCACCAGCATACCAGTGCGAGCTTTTTGGACATCGACTGGTTAGTCACAACCCTATGTAAGTACAGCACTAGCACATTCACTTTATTTCCCGCATTACTCTCCTTTCCACATCTGCGTCAATCTTTTGTAAGCAGTTTCCATAGTCTTGTAAACAGACTGCTCAACCAAACCGACCCAATTAACTTATACCTACACAATATTTATTTAAATATAAGGTCACGGACACGAAATCAAAAGGCGCCGGGCGGGCGGGCGGCGCGGTAACGCACCGGGCTAGACGGGTGTGTTACCGCGTTATAGCACAAAGATTACTTATTATCCACTCCCGTGGGCAATTTCTAAACTCCACGCGGGCGAAACTGTGGGCATAAGCTAGTTTTATATAAATTCATTGTGCATTGTTTGCAATACCTACTCATACTTTACACATAAATTAAGAAAATAATGTGCTGTTTTAAGTAACTGTATGTATTTATTTTGCAGGTGATAAAAGATATTGATTTGACTAACAAAACATGTTTAATTACGGGCGCTAACAGTGGGATCGGACTAGAGATGGCGAGATGTTTAAGTTCCCGAGACTGCAATGTGCTCATGGCTTGTCGCAATTCTTACGCAGCGAACATTGCTAAAAATGCCTGTGGAAAAAATAGCCATCTCCTGAACTTATACGAGCTTAATCTTTCATCATTGAGATCTGTGAAAAAGTGCTCCGACCAGATTCTGAAAGAACAACCGTAATATATCTTCTTGATGACTAACATTTCGTAAAAGAGCTCCTAAACTAGTCACACTTCTACGAAGCTTCTTCTACGTAGCTGCGACCCTGCAACACATTACAAATGATATTGCTTTATTCGGCAATATTTTCAGTGCAGCCAATGCGGCAAGTGTTAGGTACTGCAACATTGGAACCAATTGGAACTACACCGCATGTGACGGTTCCTAAATTACCCTAGGCTGATAAAATTAAATATTTCGTCAGCCATTGTTGCTCCGAGTTGTAGCGTGTATCTTACTACTGTAGACATACTGCCAGACGTACCTCATATTACGGAGTCATACTTAAAATGCCACGTATTGCAGTAAAAGTATTGCCCGTATAGGAGCACCAAAAGACACCTATTGGCTACTAACTGCAGCATTCACCTGTAAAACTTTAACTTAAACATAACTGGCGAAATGTCGATGTACTAATAAGTGCTTACCCTTTTGGGATTACAGGCGTGATGTTGTTTTTTGTTTTAGGAAAATTGATCTAGTCATTTTAAACGCGGCTGTATTTGGATTACCATGGACTCTTACGGAAGACTCGTTGGAAACAACATTTCAAGTTAATTACTTGGGGCAGTACGTCTTGCTGACGAACATTGAACACATACTTGCCCCAGATGCACGGGTTGTACTTGTATCATCGGAATCGCACAGGTATAATTTATAGAATGTATTCGTTGTAGGTAGATAAAGTTGTGTTACAAGCGGATTCACCATTTATATTTTCTCAGGCACGTGATCTGGGATTTCAATCATCAGTTAACACCCACTGAAGCGATGTTGTCACTGCCTGAACGCGAATACACTTCTATAAGGGCTTATAACATTTCAAAGCTGTGTGGTATTCATTTTATGCATTACTTGAGTTACCGGTGGGTTAACACGGGTAAGTCGGTGTTCTGCGCTCATCCTGGATCCTTTGTCAAGACTAGACTGTGTCGGAACTGGTGGCCGTACGAATTACTATACACTAGCATGAAGCCTTTCTCCAAATCAATTGTAAGTTTCCTTTAATTAGTAATTTCTTATGATTGTGTTTTATACGTCCGAACAAACCCTTAGATACCAAGCGGACGTTCATTTTAGACAATAGGCATGACGACAGTATCAAACAATTGCAAATCTATTTAGTCCGTCAGTTAGAGTATTGGAAATTAATGGACACGTATTTTTTGTTTTTGTAAATCAATGAATATTGACTAAAGATAAAACGCATCAAAACTCGGGAGTGGGGGCTCGTGACGTCAGAACTAGTTCAAAATTATACCTAGGCGTGACGTATTGAGAATTTTAAAAGCGTCATATCTTCGTCAATTTTGGTTTACGTAACAAAAGAAAAAACACGGTTCAAATATTTTTTGATAATCTAACTGACGGACTAATTAGATTTTTTTGTCGTCTCGCCTATTCTGGAGTAGGTGTAGTGAATTTAAGTTTGTCTTGGACATCACATTGAGGCAAACTCGACTTGGTATCGCCAATACGAATGGACAAGCTCAGACGATGGCATCAAAGGACTTCTCTATAAAGAAGTGACTTTCTACTATTCAGTGCGACAATAATAGTCTGGCGTTATTATTATTAAAATTTACTAAACACCGGTTTTGTTGATTACGACAAAATACTTGTATGTAATAATTAATTTGCACAGAACCAAGCAGCCAGCACACCGCTGTACTGCGCAACCTGCCCCGACCTGGAAGGGCTGTCCGATATGTACTTCAAGGACTGCCGCCGCTGCGAGGTGAGCGACCTGGCGCAGGACTTGCATCTGTCCTTCAGGGTCTATGACTTAACCAAAGAATTGCTCCGCAACCGTGTTGTCACGGGCACCGAACTCGTCAGAGTTAAAGAACCAGTCGCATTCCCAGATATTGATGAAACGACACTGGTTACTAATTACACTGGTTAATTTTTGCAATGGTGGATTTATTTAATTTTACATTTGGGTAGTAGGTACTGTTGGTTTGAAAATATAATAAATTGTGCTAATTTTACAAATACTTTTATTTTAATATATGTGTAAAGTACCTATTCACTATTGGTTATGCAAGATACATTTATTGTACAACACGTACCTAAGATTATAAATAAAGCATTTAGATAACATTACTTATTAACCAATTTGCACTTACAACAATAATCAGAGCCAACGTTTAAAACAAATACTTCTAGCTCGCTTTTAACTCACATATGTTGAAAACTAGTATCACAACTTGTATAAGTTGTGATACTAGTTTTCAACAAGATTTGTAAATACTTTTCAATAACATGTTATGTTTCAGATATTATATCTTGTTGTCAAATTGGTGACAAACGATAATAGTGGACACAACATGTAAAATATAATTTTATATATTTGGGTAAACGCGTGGTAACGTAACGACTTCTGTTTCTATTTTATAAGTATCCAAAAGGTACTGAAATTGATAATGAATTAATGAATCTTGACCTAAATAAATCGGTACAATTTTGGTATTAATTGATATCTGGTACGGTACACAACAAAACATTGTATGCCGCATGTGTAAAATACCTACACTTAATTTGAATTTTTCAAATATGTTGATAATTTCTCAATGTACCACCGTATTTTATTTAGAGTTAAAACTTAAATGCATTTCATGAGGCGATGTAAATACATATTTGTCAAAATATGAATACGAGTACTAGCTATGTTTCAAACGATTAAATTGAATATACAACATAGAAGTAGGTAAAACAGCAGCAGTAGTAGTAGCAGCTAAGTTGATGAATATAACACAACATAACAAAATCACGTTTGCGTAACATTCGGCAAACGGTAACAAAGAAGCACGTAACTTCAATACTCTACAGTAAAAATTTAGAGATTTAATGTAATAATGTTTCTAAATCAGCCTTACTGTGTAAATGCTATAACATGAAGTTTCTTATCTAGTTTCTTATTTACTATTCGCATTTAACAACGTTGACACGAGTAAACATCATGGATCGGGAAACAAAATAGGTAGTAGTTGCTTATCATGCAAGTTCTCTCTAATAAATAACACTGAGTGCTTAACTAAGCCATTATAAAGAAAATCAGCCTTATAGTAGTGAAGCCTGAAGCAAGGGGCGGGCTTCTGTATGAAGAGTATTATCATAAGTAGCTGCCTCGTGGCTGATATTCAGTAGAGCAGGATCCGCTTCTCCACCTGCTTGCGGCAGATGGGACACACCGTGATGCGGTCGCCGCACATCTGGCACATGCCGTGCCCGCACAGGAAGATCATGTTCTTCAGCCGGTCCAAGCAGATCGGACACATTGTCTGGAATTGCAAATGTATCATTTCGTTACAACTTACTTGGTTTGTGCACCCAGATTGTCAGTTAGTTGTGTCATCAGCGGGAAAATAGTTAAATATATCTTGCTAGTATAAAGGGTGTAAAAAACCTCTTAACGAAGCCGAAAGGCACTTATTCTCCTCGTCATTACGATCAATTTTTTGTTCTACATCATACCTGGGAACCTTCTAGTTACGGAGATATTGGGGGTCAAAGTTCCAACTTTTTGACAACTTTTTTTTTAAATACCAGTTTTTAATGTAATATTTTTACTTTAAACACCTCCAAGACCCCCGTACTATTCAGTCCATCAATCAGCACAATATTATGAATGCGTAACATTGAGTCCTACCACAAAACATGATTTTTCACCCCAAAAAAAAAAGTCATTTCCCAGCAATAATTTTTGCGTAAAGTTACTTAGTTTGATGTACAGAATGCTTGATTGACGGCTTCGTGATGAGGTGGTTTACACCCTGTATATCAAATTAGGCCATTATCTTCATTATTATTTCAGCCCGGAACCGCTGGGTATAGGCCTCCCCTTTCTTATGCCACTTTGTCCGGTTCCGTGCGTCCCCATCCAGGAACGTCCCTCATCCAACTTTTGCAATACATGATTAAATCTGATAAATACGCAACCGAGGCCCCGCTTCACGATGTGATAGAAAATAAAAATATAAGAAACCTGGAACTCCTGACCTGTTCCTTGATGTCCTGAAGCTGCTGCTGTAGCTTTTGCACGTCGGGCACGGGCGCGGGCGTGGCGGGGGTGGGGGGCGCGGCCGCGAAGCGCGAGCCGTTGTTCATGTAGTGCGGCGCGGACTGCGCCGGCACCGGCTGGCCCTTGTTCACCTGCACTTGCGCCAGGTTGCTGCCGCTCTCCTTCTCCACTGCGGATATGAAACATGGATCGTCACAACTCTCAAAATAGAATTGGCTCCATAGCCATTGAATAGGACCATGTGAACTCAAGGAGCTGTGGTCATGATTTGTAACATGTCCATCAACATAATATAACTACAAAAACTATATTGTGCTTTCGACTTTGCATGTAGCTTGATAATCTTAAACTTTAAATAACAAGCGGATGCTCGAATGAGACCTGTAGAATCAGATCGGACTGAAAGGAGTTCATCAACGTTTAGCAAATGTTGTTGAAAGATAGTTACAATCAAGTTTGCTGTGGTGTATCGGCTGCGGCGCGGGCGGGGCTGGCGGGGCTAGCGGGGCTGGCGGGGCTGGCGGGGCTGGCGGGGCGGGCGGGCTGAGCGGCGTGCGGCACTCGACGCACTTGCGCATGAGCGGCGCGCAGGCGGCGCAGGCGCACACGTCGCCGCAGGGCCGGAACACGACGGTGGCCGGCGCCTCCGAGCACACCACGCACTCGCCCACACGCGCGCGGGACACCACGCACGCGCGGCAGATCAGGCACTTCTTCACCTGCGCATCAATATTATTTATATTATCATATCGATATCGGCGTTGGTATTGTAGCGACAACTACATCCACCCGACGACCGTCTGACAGTGGATCACCAGTCTGGTCGGAGGAATAGGAGGAGACTGTGCCTCATACTTCTAAAGTATTTTCCGCTTCATTTTTTGCCGGCTATTGGTTACGAGTGTGTGCTCTGATATGCCTGATGGAACTTATCTTGTTTGTGAAAGTACATGGTGTGTATAAGGTACGGTGCTGCTGCAGACGTTAATATATCACTATGGTAAGGTCGGCCTTGCGGTTGTCACGCTTGTTGTCGAAATTTCTTTTTCAATACACTTCCTCGAAAACGGGTTCTTATCGCACTACGATTAGGTTCAACATGCCATGTATTTCACACACGTGGATTGTTTCGTTTTCCATCACCGCGTGCTGTGACGCGTGCAGAAAGAAGCCAATTCCGCACGCGGCACAGCACGCGGGTGTTGGAAAATTGCCACAGCTTGAACTATACCTATACTTAGAACAAATTGATGCAATGCCTATAGTCAGCGGTGATTGTTTTTTTTTCATTATTTTATTTTATTTCTTCAAAAGTGTATTGAAAAACGTCGTTTGATACACGTGGACATTTGTTATTGCAGTTCTCGGCTCAAAAACACCCTCGCCTACGGCTCGGGAGTTAATTCCGCCTCGAATGCAATAACAAACTTTCTCCACTTGTATCAAAATGTACTATTCTACACGGCCCAGATTCGGAGTTATATTAAGAAGAACTTGTTACCCTCGCTGCGCAGACGTTACAGCAGCAGATATGCCCACAGGGGCGGAAGAGTGTGTCTCGCTTGGCATCGGAGCAAACGAGGCACTCGTCCGCGGTGGGGTCGTGCGCGACGGGTGCGGGGGGCGCGGCCGGTGCGGGGGGCGCGGGCTCCGCGGCCGCAGGGGGTGACGCACTGCTGCCGGCCACAGCCACAACGTTCAATGAGCTGGGCTCGTTTTCCGGTGTGCTTTCGCCACCCAAACTTGCTCCTTCCTTGCGACAAGATGTCAAAGTCTTGCATAGATTCGGATCCGGGCATAGGTCCAAAGGCGTCTGACCTGAAAATTGAAAAAAAAAATCGTGTTGTTTCATCTATATCTATACTAATATAATATAAAGTGGATAGATTTGTATTCTTGTATATTACGAATAAATTTAAAAACTACTGGACCGATTTAAAAAAATCTTTCAGCAATGGATAGCTACATTATCAACGAGTAACATAGGCTATATTTTATCCCCGTACTCCCGCGGTTACGGGAACTACGCGGGTGAAATCGCGTGACGTCCGCTAGTCCTTCAAAATCTTATGGAGGCAGGGCGGATATAGTAGCGTTCGTCTAGCCTCGGTGTTCCTCGCTTGGCTATATACTCTCGTACTCGCCCTGGCTTGGATCGTCTCGGAGAGAGAATACAGCCATCTTAAAAGATATTAAAGGTGATATTTTAGAACATTGATTAAACCTGTTCAAACCTGACGAAGTGTTATTATTTTACCTTTCTTATTCTTAATGGTGAGATCAGCACCATGCGCGGCGAGGAAGCATGCGATAGAGGCGGAGGACTTCTTGTCGTGCGCATGCGCCAGGCCCGTGAGGAGCGCGGCGTCGCGCGCGTCCTGCAGGCGCCGCAGCTGCTGCAGCGTGTGGTGGCGCAGCGCCTCGTGCAGGGGCGTGTCGCCGTCCTGGTCAAAATAATGATGTAACCACGAGCCCGTATGCCATGGGACTTGGGAGCCACCCCCAGGACGACCCACTGACCAGAATATTGCCAAAATCACGCAGGTTAAGGTTTTATAAGATAGATTTTTTTTTGTTAAGCATTTATAGTCTAGTGATGTGACTGTCAAGTCATAGGTCTCGAGTTCGAACCCAAGACACGCACCTCTGATTCTTCGGATTTATGTGCGTTTTGTATAATTATCACTTGCTTCGGTGACAGAAAACATCGTAAGAAAACCAGCAGTTGCATGCCTGCGAGATATTTCTCGACGGCACGTAAAGCCAAGTCAGATGCCCGTGGGTGGCATAAAAACTCTGACACCAGGTAAGGCACTAACCCGCCGCGGTAGACGCCCCGGGCGTCGGGGGCCACGTGGTGGCTTCCGGCCACCGTAGGCGCGGGCCTGGGGACGGGGAGCTATGGGCTAGCTCGCCGTCCGTCCGTCTCATGACGACAGGCCGTGTCGACGGCGCGTTCGTGTTCCACGCGCGCCTCAAAGAGAGTCAGCAATAAGGAAGGGGTCCGCAAGGGCCGAAGCCTGCCGGGGCTGCGGGACTATTCGAAAGAGATACCGTGGCCCCGGAACACAAAGGGCGATGAAGGAACATGGATGGGTTTTAGTCAGTAAAAGTCTGACACTCCCTCCTGCTCCGCCCAGAGCGGGAGGAGTCATTTGTTGGTTTCCCATCCGAAAAAAAAAAGGTGAGGCACTAACCACACGATAAAGAAGAAGAAAGAATGAATTATTAATAACATAACAACACGCTTATATAATCCCCGAAGGGATAGGCAGACATGTACCTAACAGCACACCCATATTTCGCCAGTTATGTTTAAGTCCTATATAATAGGGGCCGAGCCTATTGACAACCATAATTGATTATTTATATTTCAGTTTATCTAAGCACACGCGTTGATTAATGCAGAGCTTCTTTGTATGAGAAGGGGCCTTTACCCTGTAGTGAGATACTAGTAGCCTGGTATTATACTACGAGTATATTGATAAGGATGTCTGACAAAAAGTTAAAATAATTAAGGATTTGTTTTAAAAACACCTTGTCACAAATGTTGAGATTCGCTCCATGCGCGACGAGTAGTCGTACGATTTGCGTGTGTTGCCGCTCTACGGCGAGGTGTAGTGCTGTTTGCAGGTTAGCGTTCTGGAGGTCCGGCCGAGCGCCGCCGCGGACGAGCAGCTCAGCCACCTCCGCGTGGTTGTTCAACGCAGCCAGGTGCAGCGCCGTGTAGCCGTCGTCCTTCGCGTCGTCCACGATCCACGGCCGCGGCAGCTTGCCCAGCATTATCTTCATCGCACTGTAATCAAAAGGTTTTGTGTAAGAATGGCACTTTAACACGATAAAAGCAGTCAAGAACTACCAGAAATTTATGAATATTGTATTAACACAATACATTTAAAAAAATAATTTATTTAAAAAAAATAAAAATATTAATTTTAAACTGGCTGGCGATAAAAGTTGAAAGATAGTGTATCCCAGATTATATAGTTTGCACCAATACAAGTTGTTTTGATACCGTCGCAAACAACGTAATTCGATAGTGGAGATCGCGATGTTAGAGCAACTTCGTAGAGACTACTACCATACTACAGTGACTTCTTTTCTCGGATAACTTTCGCAGTACTACTTAGCTGCTATTTAGATACGTAAGTGCTTACTTAAGTAACAACTTGGTGGTAGGACTAGTAGGTTAGTTTTAAGAAATTAAGGTTGTAATTAGAATGAAATGATAATAATACTCGTTTACAAATATTTATTTTTGCTTTGCTCACAATAAAACTTGTTGGATTTTTGTGAGTACCTTCTAATGGGTGAAATAAATGCCAAATATTTTTAACACGTCAATTTTTTTTTATAATATCCGCAAGAATTTTTGATTTAAACTAGTTACGCAGTGATCAATCAATTGTCCTTAACATCCAAAACCAAACTATTAATGTATTTTTTTTCAGATCAAATTATTCTCGAGACAGTGTAAATTACATTTTTTTTTCTTTTTTTTTCTAGCCTGCTCTGTCCCACTCGTGGACAAATGCCTCCTTCCACTTCTCGCGAACCCGCGCGTCCTCCTTCCAGTTCGGACGGAACTTGTCCAGCTGGTCCCGCCATCTCCTTCCGACCCCGCCTTACTGTGTCAGGGCACCAGTTTCCTGTTATTTTGGCCCACAGTTGGTCCGGCAGACATGTCCTGCCCAGTCCCATTTGAGTTTGGCAGCCTTTTGAGCCACGTCAGCTATATTTGTTTTGGAGCGCAATTTTGTGTTTCGAACTCGATCCGTTAATTTAACACCTAGTATACTGCGCTCCATTGCTCGTTGGCAAACCTTGAGTTTGGACTTATGGAAGTTTGTCAAAGACCGAGTCTGTGCACCATAGGTTAAGACGGGAAGAATATACATGTCCATAAGTTTGCGTTTCAGTGCCATAGGCAAATCACCCTTGAATAATAGTATCTCTTCCAGGCGTTTTCTGTTCGTCTTGCGGCTTCTTTGTCTTGCCTCTCCTGGAAAAAGACTACTTGGCCCAAGTACAGGTATTCCTGGACATGTTGTATTGTCACCCCGTCTACTTTTATTACCTACTTTAGGTGTTTCATTGCACATAACTTTGGTCTTCGACATATTCATCTTCAGTCCAACCTCAAGTCTTGAATCGCTCATCGTTTTATTTATAACACAAAAAAGTAGATCGATGACAGAAGCTATAAAACGGGCCTACTTTATTATATTATACTACCATTATTATTAACCGGTAGCAAATTTTAATAAAAAGTTTCCTCAAATATCATTTGGAAAATTTTGGAAGTACATGAAATAAAAATATTACTTGTAATTTAGAGTGTCCACTTGGTGGCGAGGCCTGACAAATCACGAAACTTTTGCCTAACTAAATATATAAAAGCCTTAAAAACAAGAACAAGCGGTGTATACAGTATAGTGTTGTCCCATTGGTCATAAAGCTGTGTTACATTCTGCTTTACTGGAGTGCATTACTCTATTTTGCCTAGTAGTTCCAGCCAATAAAATTAAGCAGAAAACACAGAATTGGAGACTGAACCAAAATACTCTATTTTGAGCTAGAAGTGTAATTTCGGAGGATCTGAATTAAAGGATGGCGAACGGATGGGTATCAACATGTCATTAATAAATCATTTTCCACACTCAAACCTGAAGTTTTTTCCAAGAAACCTGAGAAACGTGGCCGATGAGCATGATGTTTTTTTTCACCAAAATTTCAATGCCTTTGAGGCACAGTACCACGGTTTCTAGGATAAAATTATGATAGCAGATTACTGTTGGTCCACTGATACTATTCAGAATTAAAAACAGCGTATACTTTGTGAAATTTGTAACTTTTAATGTATGGTAATGTTAAAATTAAAAAAAAGTCAATATTTTGAAAACTTGACGTTCTCATTTTTTCTGACTTCAGAATCATATTAAGCATTACATTTTCTATGTAAACACATGATTTTCAACTCGTGAGAAAAAATAATTATAATGAATGATTTGATGGTAAAATTACTTTTGCATTTTTTTAAACGTGTAAATTAAATACACATACACAATGTGATGGGTATTATCCTTTTCACTAGCAGCAGCATTGGGAATAAATAAACTAGTACCTACTCTTTTTTAAGGCACTTACACAATAAAATCTACACATGCTGAAAATCTGAAAACCCCGGAAATGTTTGTGTTGGTTTTATTCTAAGTACCTCTGCATATGCAAATTTATGTAAATAGTACGTTGTATTCAAAAGCCGTTGCCGACAACGCCTGCCAGTGACAAAACATTTTTCAAAAAAAACATGAGATATACACCCCCGCGTACAGCAGGGGTATTCATAGACTGTTTAAGAAATAAAGTGGATGTAACGAATCCCCCGCTGAGCCTCACTATTATTAACTCGTATGATGGATTCACGAATTATGTCATTTTGAAATTGTGTAAATAAAGTAAAGAAGTAAAGACGATTTTTTTTGGAGAATGAGCATTTCTCTCTAGAGAGAAATTCTAAACATATTTAAGACTCTTTTAGAGTCGTACATACATATACGGGTTTTACATATGGGTGTTTAGAAATTCTTTGGAGAGAAGTTTCTAACTTTCATTTAAATGGCAATTTTTGGGCCACGTGTAAAAAAGGCTAAGCGATGCGATGACTGACTTTACACAGCAGTTTTTTTGTATACAGAGACGAGAGCTAAGAAAGGATATCAAAAAAAGCCTGACAAACCTGAAACTTGGCATGCATAATAATAATAAGTTTGGCAGTAGCTATTCGTTTTTCAAAACAACTCTCCCAGTTCCACCCTTTATTTATTTATCGTAATTCTACTAGGTTTATAGAGTACCCACATCTTCCTTCAAAACAATAACATAGTGCCAAAATTGTCTAAGTTAAACGGCTGTGTAACATACAGACATACCAACAGAGGGATAGGACGACTTAATAATAAGTTAATTTTAAAAAAATGATTCTACGTCATTACTTCGTACAGTATATCAAAATGCGAAATCACGAATTTTGAAACTCTAGCCAAGTAGGTAACGAGAACACAGTGAGTGTTTTTTTATGTGCAGATATGCCGCATAAATTCGGATAACTACTTATACTTTATTAGAATTTAGTGCGAGCAGTGCGAGTAAATGTTCTGTTCGGAGGCAAATAATTTATGTAATCTCAGATGCAGAAATCAACGACGATGCCGAGGTGGGTGAACTCCAAACAGAAATAGCGCAAGAGTTGCTACATCTAAGTAGATACAAGGTTTACTCTACAAGAAAAAATAAAGTTCACTTCAATTATACGAACAGGAACCTAATAATACGCTAAATAAAATCTAAAAGGCGACTCTCATTTTATAATGAAGAATAAATGAACTGCAATTTGATGTGGTCATTAGTGCAATTAAGTGATCCTGATCGTTATGCTAGTAGAGTATAGAGTTGACAATATTAACCGAGTGGATGGCAACAAGGAATTAGACGGGTACACATTTTAATATGCTACGTTACATTCAAAGAGTAAAAACGAACGAACTAATTAAATAAGGTCAAACGTCGACAGTGGCGGGCGCGGCGGCGGCGGCGGCGTTCGGCGGCGCGCACGCATTGCGCTCGGCCTACGAGGACGAGCTACGACACAACAGTCCGCGTCAGCGCGCCGCACGCCTCGCGCCCGCTCATCTGTCACTGCACAACGCATCAGTGATACATTTGTCATTTAAGCACTAATATAGCAGTTCTCGTTAACTTGTATACAAAGTGAATGGATCACGAAGACAGTGTTCTAACTATTTCGACTATTTTAAATTAGTTCAAGAATGTCTCTTGCTTTGGCGTAAATAAACGAATGGTGTATTGCAGTGGTAAGTTTATATATTTCGGTTTCAGTTCAATGTCGTTACAAGTCATAAAATTTTACCTAAAGGTACAATTTATCGTCCAGTTTCATCGTCCTACATATAGTACTGATGCAAGTACCAACAATATATTTGTAAGCATGTAGGTAGGTCCTAGGTCCCAGAGGGACCTGAATCTGAAAGTATATTACAAATTACTACCGAAATCATTATTATTGTAAACTAGCACCGGGACCGTGTACGCTTAATTATATAGTTCCAGGCGTCTTGTAAACAAACTGTTTAAGATATTAAAATATATTTGCTTGATGCCAACGGATTTTCGAAAGCGTGGAACAGTGTTGATTCGTCAGATTAGTTTTAATGAACAGAAACTTAG
Organism: Xestia rhomboidea; assembly: GCA_963853795.1. NCBI lineage: Eukaryota > Metazoa > Arthropoda > Insecta > Lepidoptera > Noctuidae > Xestia > Xestia rhomboidea. Next base: position 12,790,018 of record OY970764.1, read on the forward strand.
AAATACCTACGAAATTTGTAAGTATACGGATTTAATTAATGCATTACGAGTTGAATAATAAGCAAGGAGTTCAATATGACTTGAACAGTGTCACAGATCAAGAGTTTTTAACGACTCTATGTATATAATTGTAGAAAGTTTTTAAGTAGTTATTACAAATAGTAGTTTTCAACACACTAGCTCGAATAGTGGTTCTTAATGCACTGCCTCTAGATTTACAATGCAGTTTATTGAACACGTGCGCTTTATTTTGTATTCCCGCACTAGTGCGTGAAAGTACACCCATATTACTAACACTACTAAGAGATGCGTTTTTTTAAATCTCATCCAAGAATCTTCGCGGCTTGTTATGTTATTTTTAGGTAGACAAAAGGTTTAAAGAAATAAAATGTGATAAATTAACATTTTATTTCGTGAAATTATTTATTTATGTCACCATAATTCATTTTCAAGGAAATGAAAAGTCAATACTGGTTTAAATCATAACCCTCCATTTGGCTTAGCCGTCGTCGGGTAAGAAGCATGCGTCTTTAAAATTTTTATTTTATTTGTTAGGGAAAACAAACCCGCCCTTTTCTTCACTACATTATTCCACATCTTATATAATTAAAATTGGAAGATACATGCACGAGTACAATATGCTTTAGCTTTATTACTAATACTATATATTATGTAAATTAAAAGGGAGAAAAAAAAACAATAAGATCTACAGATACAGACATAAGTAGGTTAATCCTCAAAGTCTTTGATAGCTTTAAGGATATCACTTCGAAATCTATGTACTTACATTGCATTGTGAATTTACCAGTGCAATAAGAGCCACTGCTCGTTCAAGATTCAAAAATATTTTATCTGTTAAATCTTTGTTTTATCTTTTCTTTTTTTTTATTAGTACGTTACTTTATAGGTTACTAGCTGATGCCCGCGGCTTCGCCCGTGTGGATGTAGGTTATCGCGACCCAAAAGTAATCATAAAATTTTGATCCCGTTCCCGCAACCCTCCAACAAATATCATTATATTTTAGCCAATGTATACAAAAACTTGACAAATTATATACCAAAACCTTCCTTGAGAACCACTCTATCAATTGGTGAAAACAGCATGAAAATCGGTGCACAAGTTTTTGAGTTTATCGCGAACAGACAGACACGGAGGAGGACTTTGTTTTATAATATGTAGTGATGATTAGATCGCTGACGATGACTGTTGTTTTTTAACTGATAGATTAATGTGTAGGTAATCTTGATGTACAAAAATAGTTCTAGGCAATCATACGAGATTCATGACGGACTGTATCATACAGTATCATGAAACCAGCGAATGAAGAAAATTGAGAGAACAGGAAAAGTGCTGCAATAATTTTCATTTAGTTTGGAAAGACATATTTTTTTAACGTGTGAATAATCGAGTGTTTGTCGATCAAGCTTTAGACATACACACAGGCTCTGTTTTTAGAGGAGGGATCTATACTATAACTCCATTTCATGTCATCGTGCAATATAGAGAATATGTTTCAGATATTTAGGTAATTCTTGTCCAACTCCCTCCGGCCCAAAATATCGCATACTGTGTACTACACATTTACGAGGAATACTGATTTCCATTCCAGGAGTCCCGCAGGGACTTCATCATTTAATGAACACGCGCGGCGCGGCTGAAGTGGAGAAAGCGAATGTAGACACGAGTACAGATAATGTTCAGCTGCATAATTGAACACTTACCTACTCAATATTTAAATACTGATACCTAATAATTGAACACTCAAAATGGGTATTTGTAAATCGAAACCATATTATTAGTCATTTGTCGAAATAATGTTTCTGAAGTATTGAGATGAGCCGAAGGCGACGTCTTAAACTCGATTTATAACTGCTGTCTCAACTTATTACTGGTGTCTCTAAGTGATAGCTTCAAGATAAGTAAGTAGAGCTCCAATAATTACCAAAGTTTGAAGCGTGTCGCGGAACGTGTTGGGCTTAAGGATAATATAATATAGGACAATAATGGTGCATTGTTAGCTAGTCTCCTACGAGTAATCCGTTTTAATTAGTTAGACTTGCGTTACGAGCTACGACGCGTTCCGTTTAGTAATTAAAAAGGATGTTGTTATTGTTTGGTCTTAATTCGAAAAATAAGCATGTATGCACGCATACATGCTTATTTTTTTGATATATCGATATGTAATGAATTTATTTAACTCGTTAGATTATTTTACTCCTGAAATTGATTTTAATGTATTACTTTAATGATTACCACACCCAAAATTGTAATATTTCCAACATGAAACACGAATTGTTCCAGCTGAAACAAAACTTAACATTCACACAAACTTCTCTATTAATTTATTGTGTTGAATTCGATCAATGTTTCACAGTTTTGACTACTGATTACTTGTTCTATATCCGGTTAGTTTTCAGTTCTCTTTATATTTCTGATTCATGATTTGTAACTGGAAAAGTATGACTCAATTGTCTAAATCGAGCTGCCATCCTGATTTACATTTTTGGCATACATACTTTGGTATAGGCTACCTAGCTATTACTGATGTTGCTTGAGACTTACCATAAATAAACATGACGCATCAATTTGTTCTTACCAGTCTTACCTTTTTGGTTCTTATGAGACTTCAGTAAAAATATTACCTATATAAAGCAAAACCTAGCTATAGAGTGTCGACAATCAGACACTTACCTAACAAAAGAATTGTGCTACTTGGATTTTCAAAAAGTAACTACTGCGATTTATATAAATTAGTCTCAAAATGTATGGTCTTTTATAGTTTCTTAAACTTGTGCAGCGATCCTTACAAAACACGCTGTCCTTACAGAAATAGCAAACACACATTACTATTATAGCAATAGAAGGAGGGGGACCTTTTAACTTGAAACGACTTTGATTTAACTTAAGTAAATCCACCGAAAACAAAGCAGCAGAGATCTGCTTAGAATTTTGAATGGCGAAGTAGGTTTATCTCCGTGGATAAATAAATATAAAGTGAGCATGTATTTTTAAATGGTGAAGTCGTTGGTGCAGTTCTCGTTAACAATTGACATTGGAAGCACTTAATTCAGTGGTTGTTTACATCCACGACAAATAAAATTACTAGTGGACAGTCCCTGCATGATATTTAGTAACGTGATGAAACCAATCGGGACGTGAATCATTGCGCTGCCACAGAACTTAGCATCACGTGGAGTATTCGAGAAGGCGGTCTAAGTTGCCGACCGCTTATAGATTCCGTAATGAATAATGTAATGTATTGTCGCGACGGAACACAATTTACAGGGCAAATATGAGTGGCCCAAGTGATCATATTCCTACATAGTGAGCTGATTCCCCGCGGATCCAGAATAGTAAGTTATGGAAATGTGCGATTGGGGCAGCAGCGGGCGCTAGTGGGCAATAACAATGTCGCATTAATATTCAACAGACGCTCTTTGGACGGACGCGGGACGGTGCTCTGCGGGCAGCATCGCCGCGCCGCCTTTCTTTACTTAGTGGATGCTCCTCGTAGCTCATCTTATGACATTATTGAGTTACATTAGATTACCACGAATCATAGCTGCAGGGTGCATTCACTATGTAACGTATGAACTGAAATAATAAACTTTACCATGCTGATGTTCGTCTTCTGAGTTCTGAAAACGTAGAACTGAGAAGAGAAGAAATTTTGAAGTGTAGCGTTCATTTTTATACGTATTTGTGTAGATATATTTTAGAAACAAAGATATGGCTTCAAAGATAGAAATTGCTTTGTAATTTCATGATTGATTTTAGTAGTTTACATATTTTTATATTATTTGAACTTACTCGTGCCGCTTTTTCCATTACCAAGGTAATAATGGAATTAGCTACTTCTGTTCATTCAGTTTCAGATGATCTAGGTACTTGAGTATTTTATGCTTACGTTACGTTCATTAAAATTTCGGTCAGTAATGCCAAGCAGTTTTCAAAGATAAAATCAAGGATATTAACTTGTAACCTACATGTTAAATAGTGTAGAACACAAACCTGTAAAACGTTGGTTTGTGAAAACCAATGAAAACAAAGCCCAATAAAATATGTCATTTTAACGAAGAAGATACCTACAAAGGAATGAATGTTTCAAAAAAGTATTCTTTGCAACATTGTGGTATCGAAATGCTAACAAAACCATGTTGCTTTCAAGCAGACAAAAGATGAGTTGGCTGTCGTCCCACTTGTTTGTCTGCGAAAGTTTGCCAAAATTCTTTTATTGACTGAGAGTACGGAGAGGCGAGCTTTACGGGCGGCATGCGGCATCGCGGCAGCGGGGACTCTACCGCGGCGCGGCTGCCACGTTCTCTCATACACGTATCTACTAGGATACCTACATAGATACAGACGCGAAACTGGTAGCAATAATAAATTACTTGTTCAATATTGCATTAATGAATATCTCCTTGATATACCTTATAACCACGAGTTGCCAACTGCACAAATTAGTAGAGTTTAAAATCGCACGAAAATGGATTGGTTTATTTATTATACATATTATGAGGTAGGTATTGTGGTACATTGGTCAGGTACATAATATGGTATTTGATGTTGTTTCAGGGGAGGTCAGTGAACGCTGAGGATTGCCAGATCCCGTGATCGGAACTATGTATAGCTCGACTACCCTGCGGGAGGTGACAGTGGTGGATGGTGTTCAACTAATAATAGCCTCCCCTCCAGCGCGCGATCATTGGAACGCTGACGGGAGCGCGCACATGTGGCGCCCGTCGGCGTCGTACTCGGCGTGCACGTTTATTTTCGAAGCGGTCGTCACGCGGCGCGGTTCACGGTGTTCCTTACATAAGCGCGGGCCTCCGGCGAGTCCGCCCGAGGTTCAGCCGTGCACTTCGACCAGTCCTCGCACGCTGCAGGTCGCTGCACGGTCGGGTAACCGATCCGATGGACGCTCGCTGCCGGTTCTATTTCGGGAAAATACAAATTTGGAATGGATGGTACTCCCGAGTCGTAAGCGAACTCCGCCGGTTGACTCCATTTTTAGAGCTGGTCTGCGCGTGCGCAGCGAGCGCGCTGCCAGTGCTCAGCGAGCTGCCACCACGCCGCGTCGCTCGCCACCCCCACGTTGTCGCCCACCGTCGCGTTGTGCTCCCATCACCGTCGACCAAGAGATGGCGTCACGCGCCCCATCCTTGCTGCATATATTCACGTGTAACAGGTAGTTGCTAATTGCAACTGCACAGGACTGCAGTACACTCAAGAATGAAGACACATAGCCTTGCGCGAGTTCCGTGCTTCCTTACTTCCCATAGTGCATATAATCGTATGGAATGTAAAGAAGTATGGAGCAGCGCGGGCGTGCCCGCGGGTCCGGAAATCGCATCATCCTGGTTCACATGTGTGACAGAAGCTTTGTCTTGTTATTTGTGATCACAGTTTAACAGTGTTTCATTTTAATTAAATTGTGTGATATCTGTTTATAGTTCAGAAGAAGAGATGTGTATAGGTATTTGCCTTGGATTTGTTGTATTTCAGTATGTGTGGCACGGGATTATAACTAACTTTTAATAAAAAAGTCAATTAATTGTCAGAAATAATAATGCTACTCTCTTTTAAATATTAAAATCAATTATGTATTAATTAAATCTTTAAACTTAATCTAGTGTCGCGTTTTCAAAAATATTTTAATCTCTTAATTTTCTTTTAATCAAGAAATAGGCGACGTTTGCCATTTTTTCTCTACGGAAAATAAAAACAAGAAAAGGGAGAGATTGTTTATTCGGTGGCGAACTGTCGTAAAATAACATCTGGCGTAGGTAACAGTTCTGACTAAGGCAACATAAATAAACGCGAGGCTAACGCAGCCCGGAGCTTACAACTCGACTCCTAACTTTAAATTATGTGAAGGTGTAGGAATTAACTAAGAACATTTTTACATTTTAAATTATCAAAATAATTATCATTATATTTTATTACATTGAAATTATTATTCAACGGTTGGATTTTTTTCTGGTTCTCTGAAGGATACTCGTAATTACTTAATGCCCTATTGTCGTCAAATTGATCATGTGTAGATAATCAATTATAGCTGCTAATATTTTTATTAATCTGATTCAATTATTTAAATAATTCGGTAAAAGAAATTAATTCATTAAAGGTTTAATATTTAATTATTAACCTTTACGCGGACTTAACAAATTAATGCAACTTGTTAAGTCCGCAACTTTGCAGTTTGATTACAATCATTAGATTGTACAAGTTAGCCGTTTTCTTCCGTAAATCGCTTATATTATTTTGATTATACCTTTATAATCTACCTACTAATGTAAAATACCATATTTTTAATAGAAGTGCCGAACTCAAATGAAAATGATTAATAATATAAAATTAACCTTCTACTATTTCCAGACATTTTTGTGAACAGTCTTCAAGATTACTCAGAATCTAAAACGTTGGATGTGTACAGTGTAAGTAGCCGGCATTGCTAAACCGTTTATCTAGCTAGTGAGTGGATGGTAAAAACGGGGAAACAAAAAATGGCAGCGCGTTGGGCCGCGCCTGCGCCACATCTGGAGGCGCACTGCATCTCATTATACGGAGCCGTCGCGGCTGAATGGACGCCCGACCCGTGCCCTCGCCGAACAATGCTCCTAATATAACTATATTATTTGGACATTACATTGTTTCTTGCTATTAGCTATATTGTTCTTCGGTTCCGACTTGTGACTTGTAATAACTGTTTTTCGTGTATTTTTATTTCGTTCACAGGCGACGCCGATTCCTACGCAGATGGAGTTACCGATTAATTGATTATTGTATTTATGTTGTGTGTACATCTAGATATTGTTTCATGACAGTAAACAATAGCTTATGAAGAAGGATAGAAATGAATAATACTATTACGCCTCTGTAAGTATGCAAAATTACGTAATTGATTAATACGAGTTAATAAAATCTTACTCAACATAACGTGTTTTATGAACTAACTACCTAATTTTACAGATCAGTCTCAACAAAATTCCTTTTGGTACATTTTTTCATTTTTTTAAAACTATAAACATGTTATTTCGTATTCTCAGTAAGTCGTTGTCATGTTGCCAGACTCAAATAAACGATCCAAATTAAATTATTCGAAAGCTATGTAGGAATAGGTAACTAAATACATTCATAAAAACACTGGACAAGCAAAACAACGTATCAGCCCGTGTTCGCCCGCGTTATGGTCGGATATAATAAATAAAACAATACGATCACACGGGAACGGAATAAAAGTAACCTATGGCCTACCTCAGGTCATTAGTCTATCCGTGTGCCGAATTTCATCCAAATCTGTTCAGCCGTTAACGCGTGAAAAGATAACAGACTGACAGCGTTACCTTTACATCTATCGTTCTCGTATTAGAATAGATTATTGATTTTATTTTATGGATGTATGTAAGGAACAACAGACTGAAATCGTAATCTTATTTGCATGCATCTCGAAACAAACAAAACGACTTCGATTTTCATACGGAACTCCATTAAATGGAATATATTGATTTTTGATTTCTCATTGAATATTCAATGATCAAAAGGTAAATTTTAAATAACTCCGAAAACAGAGCGATCATTAACCAGGTTCCGTTCATTGTTCGAAGAGGCGAGGGGGCAGCGGCGGGACTAGGGCAATGACAGCGCGCGCGCATTGCGATCACGACGACCACGCACACAAGCGAACACTCGAACAGGCGCGCCCAGCGACCATCTCGATGCTCCAAGTGACCAACGTGACACTCTTCGCCCTTCAAGAAAGCAAACCGAACGTTACTCACCGCCATAGATTAAATAATAATTACCCACAAATCAACATTCTACCCGATCCGCGCCCTTTAATAGCGAACGCCTTTTACTATCGCACAAAAGAATCTTCTATGAGAAAGGGATCTTGACCTACCAGTTTGTTCGGTACGTTCGACTCTCAAAAACAATTTATTCATGCATCCATGCAACGACTACGACCAACAAAAGAATTTAAAACTAGACAGGGGGATAATGAATACTAGACAAAGGGCATTTTAATAGAGTTACTTGCGTGCAATTCGGTTTAGTGATTTTATTGAAGTTGAATGCAAGAACGGGCTTGTAGGAATATAATAGAAACGTGCTGTATGAATGATAGCATGTGCGTCACAAACCATGGTGTAAACCATTTTTTATGCACGGTGTAGTTTTTTCATAGACTATACATAGATACAAGACTGAATCGGTAGATGTCTTGTTATTTGTGGATGACGTGCGAAAATAACCACCAGACGAATCGTTGGCAGCGCTCCAGAGGCCACTGAAAGTCTCCGACGCCGTGCCTCACTCTACATACATTTCCATATATTATGCGAAGATAAACTTACTAATAAATTACTAATTGGTTAATCACACCTAGCTTTGCCAGAGAATAGACTGCACAAACCTACAATATGTGCACAAATACCTGTATGTCTAGTGAAGTTGTGTTAATACAAGCTTAATTTATGAATACATATTTTTTACCATTAAAATTTATGTTAATCATTTTATTTATTCTTCTATGTTTCTATATTCTACTAAAATTATTTGTATGTGTTTTATCATTCTTAAACTGCCACAATTTATTTTAAGTTTAATTATTAAGGGCTTAATTTATTAACCTTATTGTGCATGTTGTGGTCTCGCATAAGTGAAGGAGTACACCTACCCAATACCTTGTGTTTTCCATTATCTAATTATGCTTTGTGTTCATCTTTTGATGAAGATCCTTAAATAAATAAATAATGAAATGAAACCCAAGAAATCATTTACTGGTTATGTTTCAATAATAATTCTGTAATGTGTATTTCGCATGATACAGTTAAATATTTTAAAATTAAAACATGTAATAGATACTATTTTTTCTAGAATTATGGACAACAAATAAATGATTGTACCTGTTGTTAAGTGGTTAGAACCTAGAGAAGGACTTTCACTACTTTTGATCCTGGATTTGAATCTGTACTAATATTATAAAGAGGAAAGATTTGTGTTTTTGTGTGTAACGAATAAACTTAAAACTACTGGACTGATTTAAACAATTCTTTTAGCAATGGATAGCTACATTATCAGCGACTAACATAGGCTATATTTTATCCCCGTACTCCCACGGGAACGGGAACTACGCGGGTGAAACCGCGTGACGTCCGCTAGTATTAAATAAATACAAAATACACGCAGACGATGTCACGGGCAACATCAAGTGCTGAGTAAAATAGAAAGTGTGAATTTGACAAGTGAGTTAGTAAATTATTCAATACAGCAACAAAATATTGATCGTTTATTTTACTCTCATGAAAATGAAACGCGATACTAATATTATTGTGTTATAGATCGTGAAACTATCGTCAAAACAACAAACAGTTTCAGCTAAGTCCACTAGATGGCGACACAAGTGTGATTTAAAATAGGAGTTAATAATAAATCACACAAACACACTCATCAAACCTATGATATTTATGTTATAAGTTAAAACATGATAAAGTAAGTCTCTTTACACATGAAAAAGTGGATAAATTGAATGATAGTATAATACATATTTTTGATATCGGTATTCGAGTAATGTAAACCTGCATTGACTAGGATTGCATTTTTGCGAGAACGAATCGTGAGCCTTACCGACAAAGTAATCACAGTAAAATAAACGAGTAACATCAACCGCTGCAGTTAGGATGAACTATTTGAAACCTACGCATCACAGTTTAAATATATGATGAAATCTATGAGCTAATTTTGTACTGCGTTTTGTTAGTTTGTGCCAGCAAGTTATTGAGCCGAAAAAAGAAATTCCATAAAAGTATAGGAATAGTGAGCTCACGACAAAACACTTAATCCTAAAGAGGCAATTAACATCCAGTCTAATAATAAACGATACTGAAAGAAATGTATCCAATGAGTTTGTTAATGAGTTCACGGCAGTACCAGTATTATTTCTGTCTTTGTTTTCTTGATCTATATTTGTTTTCTCTTCTAGCTCAATCAGTACGAATTATAAAGCACTTTACGAAACAATTTGATCCGGCACTTATGTGGTTTTATAAATGGCCGCTGCGTCTTGCTACTTACATTGTGTATATTATTTATCGCAGTGTAATGCACAACGAATATTCGTGTAAAGATTCCAACTGTCTTACAAAGTGTAACTTAGTTTACGCACTGTTCCAAAACTATGTGATAAAAATGCAAACATATAGATCTGAAAATGTAGCCGTGGATGTCAATTTTAGAGTCACAAGTAACAAATGAAGTGGTCTGATTTGATTATTTGAATACACAAATTCAAAATTATAATTTTAAATCACCTTTAAGATGTTAATCGCCCCAATTTTGCGGGTGTGGTTATTTTTATAGCCTCAATTTTCCTCCATGATTTTTCAGTTATCTAAAATAATGTTTCTCCAACAATAATCGTGGGAAAAAGGTGCGTTATCAAATTAAACAAAGAGCTTTTTATCAGAAAATTAGACAAACTGGTTTCTCTAGTCCGTTGGCCGTGGAGGCATCTAAAACGAATCAGATAAAAATCTTAGACCAAATTAAAAAAATATAAACCTAATAATATGTTGTACCAACTAACTGAAATACACATCAAACCGTCCCACTATAAACAAGGTTCCACTTAGGAATGTAAACAAACAGTATTACGTACTATTTAAAAAACTTATTTTAATGACTCAACACGACGGCTAGTTGTATCCAGCTATTTGTATACTCTTTTTCTGTAAAAAGCATCTCTAGGTGGTAATTCCACTTACTAAAAAAAAAGTCACTGTCTGAACCGCTAGGTCTAGAAGCATGACATTTTGCCCAACAGTTCCTAAGTACCCAAGTAAGAATTTTGAAATTTCTTCCACTGAAGTATATTTGTACGGAAGTATGTATATATTTTTGGCGATCGGTGATTCTAAGCACACTTGTAATGATAAAGTATAAAAGATATTGATTCGTTTTAGTGAAAATACCCAAGAAAAATATAATCGCGACACATTGACACTTCGAAGCGTAGAGACTATGTCCATTTGAGGATAAACAAACATCTGCCATTATAAGACTTCCTTGTTTAAACAGTCATTACGGCTATTATTTACTTAACTTTTAGGGTGCGTATCTTAAACAAGTGAATAAGTAATTAGTGGCATGTGTGTATGTCGGGCGGGTAACCGGGCAGCCGGGGCCCCGGGAGCCATCACCGACGCGCCTGTGACCGCCCGTCCCGGCCGGCGCCCACCCATCGCACAATAAACCGCCACAAAATTATCTTTTCAAACAATTAGCCGAGACTTATTACCCAACAAAATGTTCGCTCCGCAGAAATATCGGCGTAATTAAACAAGCTGTAATTAAACCAACGTTTTTTTTAAAAAGATATGAATAATAATGTTAACCGTAATATTTAGATAACAATATTGCGAACGAGTCTGCCCGTTAATGTCTGGTTTGCTGATGCAAATATCATTGGGTTACAAAATGCTTCAGGTAGATATCACTAACAGCCCAGGACCTAAGAGTCCCTGCACAAAGGTGCAACTAATCTAAGAACACAAGTTGAGATGTAAAGAGTTGCGGAAAGAACACAACTGACCATCACCGGTGGTACTGAGCTAGAACGAGGTGGTCTAACCCAGCACCACCTGCCTATTGAACACGATCTGTAGTTGCCTATACGAGTAATGATAGCGCTTAAATCTTCGAAAGTTGTGATCGAGTGGCGCCCATGGACGGGGAAAAGAAATGTTGGTCGTTCGGCGGGGAGATGGGTAGGCGACATTGATGCCATGCGGGGGAAAGAACTGGATGAGGCTGGCTTCGTATGAAATCCTAGTAATTCCGTATTGTTTACGGCATCTACGTAGGTACTCGTGCCAAGTTTCTATGGAATGAGATTTTTCACACAAAATTTCCCCTCAATTCACATAGCAACAGCACTCAAATCAATAACTTAACGGCTCTGCTTTTACCTCTTTATAATTAGTAGCTGCTGATGAGACGATCGGTACCGTATGAAGACAGATAATTTGCTGAGGTGTGCTACTGTTTGTTTTTTTAAGTTATGTAATGGGTGTAAAAATAACCTTATCGAAGCCGAAAGGCATTTGTTCTCCCCGTCATTGCGATAATTGTTTTGTTCACTATTCAATGCATCCATGGCATCCACAAGCACAATGCTTTGAGTGCGTTGCACTGAGTCTTAACGTAAAACGTGATTTTTCACCCCAAAAAAAGTTGATTCTCAGCAATAATTTTTGCGTCGCGTTTCTTAGTTTGATGTACAGTGTGCTTGGTTGACGACTTCGTGAAGGGTCCGTTTACACCCTGTATGCTTCGAACGCATTTGCAGTGGAACAAGAGGGTTGGAAAATAAACTAGAATAAATAGAACAGTTCCGGCGCAATAAAAAATAGAACTTGTACACCTAGCATGGCTAGCATATCATAATAGCTAGCATAATGGCTAGCAAATCATAGGATTTTCATGATATCATAAAAATCCTCGAGATTTCACGAAGAGAGCGTGCTCTACGGAATATTCTAAAGGAAAATTCTTTAGGATTGTTTATAGTTCTGATTTTCTATAGTATAAATTACGACGATGTATGGTAACCAGAATGTGGCTTCGTCGCTAAATAATAACAGCGGCATGGATCGATATTCGAGGTTAAGCCACTGATCCACGGTAGAGCGCTTGACTGTCTGTCCGTGGTTGGGTGACCATCATTACATACCGGGTACCGGGTTAAAGCACGTTTGGTCCCAGCTGTCATTTGTAGATCTTTGGCAGTCTTCAAGGATAGTCAGAAGCTCGAAGGCTGACAATCATTCTTACCAAAGGGTACCGTATTAGCGGCGATCGGTTCCGGCCCTGGTTCAATCCATGGTCCGAAGCGAGACGGAATGGGACGCCACCAACTTCGCCAGCATGACTGCTTCGCAGAAGGAGGTGACGGAACGTGAGAGGGAGATTTCCTCACGTCCCGGCCGCCGCCGCGGGAGACGCCCCGGGCCGAGACGTGGCCGTCGGGTCAGCCACCGTAGGCGCGGGCCTGTGGACGGTGAGCTATGGGCTAGCTCGCCGTCCGTCAGTCTCATGACGACAGGCCGTGTCGACGGCGCGTTCGTGTTCCACGCGCGCCTCAAGGAGAGTCAGCAAAAGGAAAGGGGTCCGCAAGAGCCGATGCCTGCAGGGGGCTACGGTACTATTCGAAAGAGATACCGTGGCCCCGGAACACAAAGGGCGATGAAGGAACATGGATGGGTTTTAGTCAGTAAAAGTCTGATACTCCCTCCTGCTCCGCCCAGAGTGGGAGGAGTCATTCGATGATTTCCCATCGGAAAAAAAATGGTATCGTATTACCCTCTTTACCCAGTCACTGGGTTGTGGTGGTCAGATTGGTGGTTAAACGTTTGCAGGCCCAGGTTGGCCGCTGTAGAAATAAACTGGCCAAATGGGGTATCACCGACCCGTCCCAAATACAATGTCAGTGTGGAGCCCCTCTGCTGGATATGCCCCACCTCCTTTTTTTGTCCATCCTGCATAGCCACTTGCACCTTCCAGGATTTAAACGAAGCCAACGAATTGTGCAGGTAACAACATACTGGTCGGGTAGGTATTATTGAGTCTATCGACACGCAAAGAAGAAGAGGAAGGTGGTCAGATAGGCAGAGGCTCGATGTAAACGGCTGTAAGACTGGAAGCCGTGAACAAAGTTATTTGGGAAAAGGCTAGGCAGGGGATGATATGGCCACTACGATCAAGGAGACGGCTAACAGTAATAATAAGTATACCGCCTATACCGGCCGACAAACACTTTAAGTCGTCGTATCGTGTTATATTCGCGTGTTTTCAAAATCGCGTTTCCTATTATTATTTTTAGAAACTTACTCACTTTTTCTGGACGGCTTTTACTTATAAATGTAGGTACACTACATGACGTTTACCAAAAATATGGCTCTATCACTCATTTACCTTCGGGGCCGGCTTCGTTTGTCATTCTGTTATCTTTCCGTGACTAATGACCATTAAAAATACAAACCCAGTTGCGGTTTCCGAGGATTTTTGTCAAAGAAGTTTATATTTTTTAGTTCGTGAATTTACTGTAAATTATCTAGGTTTTGCTATATAATATAGCACTAGTAACACTGAAATTAGTATTGAGTAGTAGTACAAAATGACTAGGGATGCAGGATGAGGAACGTTCTACCCTGTTTCTCTTACTTCTAAATATACAAACGTGGCAATTATTATCGTTATTTTTAGTGGTAGGACTTTTGCCAAAGAACCATCTGGTATAACGTTCCTAACGTGACCAAAGCCAAAATGATTGTATCCATATACTTTGTGTCTTGATCTCTTGATGGATCTCTTCATTTTGTGACCGATCATTCTATTATCTATTATACATATAAATAGCCAGCTAAAACTGACCATATCGTTTAAACGTCAATGTATGATGATAATATGTCAATCCATATACTTGGCCATGTTAGATTACATTACGTCTGTCACATACAACGGCTTGTGTATTGAAAAAATCTAATTAATCCGAGTGCCCACCTAGTATTTCGAGAAATCGCCAAGCGGTTGGTCGACGCTTCACGTGACCAGAGGGCGCACCTATTTTTTGGCCAAAGAATCAGCATTGCCATCCAACGTGGCAACGCTGCCAGCCTTCTGGGCACTTTTCTTGTTGACAGCGATGTGGACGAATTTTTTGACGCCCTGTAACGGTTACAGGTTGTTACTTGTACATATTTTTATTATTATTTAGAGTTATAGTTTATATAAAAGTAGTGTAATTATTTAAATAAACATCTCATTAATCCGTCAGTTAAATTACCAAAATATATTGGACCCATATTTTTTATTTTGTTACGTAAACCAAAATTGACGAAGATACGACGCTTTTAAAATTCTCAATACGCCACGCCGTGGTATAATTTTCAGTGCGTTCTGGACGTCACAAGCCTCCACTCCCGAGTTTTGATGCGTTTTATCATTTTCAATATTAGTTGATTTACAAAAACCAAAATTACGTGTCCATTATTTCCCAATGCTCTAACTGACGGACTAAATAGATTTGCAATTTATTGATGGTGGAAACTAGCCTATTTGTTGTTTGTTATTAAAACACAGGTGTAAAAAATAGAAGTTTTTTAAATAAGTATAAGCACAAAGCCCCAATGAATGAAAATTACTCGCAATTGACGAGTTTTCCAGCACTTACTATAAATCGAAAGCAAATTCAATAAACTGTCTTTTCAAACTAACGTTTAAGTTAGTTTCGAAAACAAAGTCTAGCTACGAGCTGGCCATAAAACAAATAGACCTCTTTATATTTTCTTGGTAGATGATAGCAGTCGTTATAAGGAAGTGGGCTTCCCAAGGAGACCCGTGGCGCGAGCTATTGTGCAAAATGACTTGGATGTGCTGCAACAGCGCACGTGGGACTACAACTAACTGCTTCAAAAATATTGCAAGTGGACTCCTGTTGTATTTGCCCTTTATGTTTCAGAGTGTGTATTGAGTGGCTACGGCAACAAACATGTCACTTTATGTGTACAGACTAAAAGATATAAAATGTTCTGCAATTTCCTTGAATTGAAACTGAATTTTGAAATTGCTTCAAATGTCCACCTTCAATGGACTTCTTAAATCGATGTTGATTCTATGCAAAAAAAGTACCAAGAAGATTTGGAATGGAAAACTAAGGAATCAATTAACTAACTCTAAAATTCAGGTTTTTACAAGAAAATGCCACTGCCATGCTTGGTCGATAAAAATAAACAGATTTTGGGGCATTTTCTCAACGAAATCGCGGATACTTTACCGACTTTTTCCTTTTGACCTTATCTGATACAGCAACATGAAAACATTAAAACTTTATTTTGTAACAGGAAAATCATCATCTGGTCGGCGTTCAGTCTAACCGGATGTAGCTGAATACCAGTATTTTTCATGGAGCGACTGCCTATCTCACCTTCACAACCCAGTTAGCACTGGGTACTACGGTACCCTTTGGGAAAACTGGTCGTCAGACTTTCGGGCCACTGACTACCTTTGTAACAGAAAAATATACGAGTAATATCTTCTTTCTAATTTATTAATAGTCAGTCCATAATTCTGTTACAAATTAAAGGCTTATGTTTAACCAACCACCAGATTCATAAGAATCACTTTTGATTGCCAAAAATAGTAAAGGCATACAATTAACGAACCACTAGATTTAGCTAAATGTAACGGCAAAAAAATCGCTTTTGATTGCCAAATAGCAAATGATCAACATTTTAGTTAATGACCACGAAAAATTGAACTGTTAAGCTCTTTGCATCCGAGTCGAGGGAGACCCGGTCGACGGATCCCCGCTACGCGGGGCTCCTACTATGAATGGTTTATAAAAAAATAACCACGAAGGGTATGGCGGGGTCTATTCGCTCGCGTTGCTCGCTCATTCGACCCCGCCATACCCTTCTAACCTAATCTATCCGTGCCGGGGTAGGCAAAACTAGTTTGTCATCAACCATCTCATTAAAATTTGATGCTCAATTTACTAAATTTGGTGATCAATTGATATTTTAGGTGATAGATGTTATTGGTCACAAAGTTATTTTTGGTGGTCATTATATTTTCCCCCCAAATTAAATACCAACTGAAACTTCTGGCGACGAGAAAAACCGCAGTTTCCGTGGAATATTATGCCTGTACTTACTCTAAATATTTATTTAGGGCTTAAAGTTGGAGTAACGTTTCAAATAGTCATATCCTTAAACTATCTGGTTCGGGTTATTTAAACAGAAGATGGTCAAACATGTCTTGAATTCCGGGAACCCCTAAGGAAAATAATAGATATTTCTTTTAGAAAAATAAACATATTTTGTCCTTGTTTAGGAGAGGGGCCAGTATGGGATATAATTAGTGATGGGCCGACTATCGGCCAAGCCGAACATTGGTATTGCTGGACTTCAGCTAGGGGGCTTTGGCAATGTCGATATCGTTTCATGTACAGCTGAGTCGCTCACATTGAGTACATCACAAAATGTGTTTGTTTGCATCCGCCTTGTGGTTATAAAAACGAAAAATTTATTCTTTTGCTTAAAATTAAAAATTATATTTATCATGATAAGTTCAATTATTAACTACCAAATGGGAGAGTTCCAATTCCTAGATTATAAAACAAACTGTAAGGCTGATTATAAAGTCAAAATTATTAAAAATAAAGGATAAATCACTCAAGCCGTCTAGTCTTCGACTACAAACATGATCGGGTAGTCGGCGACTACTCGGTATGTTTCTAGAAAAATGTATTACAAAATAGTTTTATAATTTGGCAAAGAACGAAGATATAAATTATTATTTATTTTGTAGACGTATTATTACGAATTGAAAATGGTTATCTATATAAAGACAAGTCTTGATGAATTGAAACAGATCGAAAAGGTTCCCAAGGAATTTTATGTTGGGAATAATCCCAAAAGCGGCCGACACAATTCTTCATTTCATTCACGTTCCCTTGCGATGAAACTTTTTCTCTGCAATTTTTCTGTGGAGGGCGGGGAGTTATCAGGTGGGGCGCTTTGCGAGTCGCAGCACGTAGCGGGCCGGGCCCCGCGCGCCCGCCGCCGCCCGCTGAATACAAACTTCATTAGCCGTTTGATAATTAGCCCGTTAAACGCCCCTCACTCAACCAGCTACCGTCTCTTAAACCAACGATATCTGTACATGTTCTAACTTCTCAGGTCTTAAATGAATGACTCTAAAACAGTCGTACATTAGGTGACTTACATAAAAAAATACTACACTATTTTTTTCTTCATGCACAAATGAGAATAGAAAAGTTAGCCGATTAAAACGGATTTTCCTGAAACTTATTTCGCAATTAAACCGAATTTAAAAGAGGAAGGTACAGATTGAATTCATGTTTATACTGTTCATAAGTAGTCAGCAAATATTCTGTCTGTAAATTAATTTTAAGGATAGACAAAGCAGTATAAATCTAGGATTTAAAATGAATCGGTAAATTATTTCACTAACCTCGACCAAGGAGCACCCCTGCCCAGGACAGATAATAAAAGTGACAATTTAACCGGAACATCTCCGGAAGGAAAGGACGAAACAAAAGAAGCTCCAATAAGCGAGGAGTAGAAAGAAGTTAGGAAAATTAGGAAACAATGAAGCAGGAAACGTGTTTCCTCGGCGAATGGCAATGACGCGGACGGACGGCGGTGCGCGGCGGCGCGGCCCGGCGGCGGCGGCCCGGCGCGCTACCAGCTAACGGGGTTAGCTACACGCTCGCAGCCTGATCGATACATGTTATCTCTACGAGATTTAAATTGATACGTCTTAATCATCTCAGCAAAACGTACACCACCATTTCATTATGTTTAACAATTAGTAACTATGTGTATCGAGGAGTAATTTGTTGAAATGAAAACTCGACAATTTCTTTTGACGTAACGTAGCTGTAAATTCGTCCGGAATGGATATGGTATTCATTGCATTACTTTGTTTGTGATTTTCTTGCAAGGCACTGAACTGACTTTGATAAACGATGTGTTATTCGATTTATTTTCTCACAGAATTTGTGTATTAAAATTATTAAAAAATGTGACTGAGTTTTAAATAATGTACTGAGTAGAATCAATAATATATTTTAACTTAGATTGTATAGCACAGAAATGTCGATGTTTTGACATGAAAAACATCAATAGATAGCTCCCGTGTGCATCAGGGGTCGGCGCTCAAGTCAACATTGACAGTGGGTTCTTATTTAAACACAGTGAGTTGACATATATGTCACAGAAATAAACGATATGGATAGGGTCTAGCCGTAATCAGCTGAAACTAGAATTAAAACAAGGCTGGACATACATAGCCATTCAAATATTTATTCTGTGCGAGTATCGAACCCAACAACCGCGGGTAAACTGCTAAGTTACTGTGTCGATGTGCTGCTCAGACAGTAACGAGTGAATATTATCCCTGTGTCAGAACTAAATGAAGATTACTGTACGATGCCATTGTGCATAATTTATAAGTTATTCCGAAAGAAATCTTGTACAGAGTAATAAAAGTGTCCATATTATTAATATTTTAAATGTCAACATGTTTATTGCAATCGTAAAAGGTCGTAGCAATTGTACAATGGCTAAGCAAGAAGCCAAAAATGAAAATATGAAACATGTAGGTTGGAAATATTAAATTGAAGGAAAATGATAACGTATATTTCAAATAGATTTTTCATCCCATCTATTCGAAAAGGACGACTTGGTTCGCCTTTAAGTGCACCCAAAGGTGGTGTTTTCTATAAGAAACTTTTAGCGGGCAGTAATGAGTTTTTAATCCTACTTATAAGTGTGCCGCAATAATCTTTTCTTCCAACTATGCTTTAATTTCATCACAATCACACTAAAAACTCAGTACAAAGCGAGTCTTTAATGCTCTAGAGCAATAAAAATGTATGAAATTTCATTATTGCACAGTTTTTTTTTAATCGCACCAAAAGGTGCCAATCTCAATGGATTAGCTCTATTCAGCCAGCCGATATCAATACTTCTTTTTTTACGTACGTATTATTCGTTTCTATTCCTACTTGTTCCAAATTTAAAAAATGATTGCTGCTAACTCTGATTTAAAAATGAAAGAAATTTAAAAATGAAAGAAATTTAAAAATGAAAGAAATTTAAAAAAGTGATTTGGCGGGAACTTTGTTAATTTAGCTTGACAATATTTTTGGAAACGATTAAGTGTGATACTATCTGATTTTGAGTGCTTCGGCTTCATTCATGATATGCTGTTACTATGGCTTTGTATTTTCTATCGATATTTTCAGAAGTACAGGAAACAATCCCTAATGCCATGGGACCACGGATAATTAAAATTACCCAAAATTCATGGTTTTGTTTTGAAAAATTAGTTCTTCAAGTGACAGTGAATAAAATATGAGGCGCCATTTATTTTCTCATAGTGGGTGATGAAAAGTAGAGTGTAGGTATCACACGGGCGCAAATATATTTTTGGCCAGGGCGACGTACTTTGAATCCCTCGCTACGTTCAGGATTCTACTAAAGAATCCCTCGCAAAGCTCGGGATTCTACTCTAGAATCCCTCACTTCGCTCTGGATTCAAAAAAGCGTCCTCGACGTAAAAATATAATTTTGCTACCTTATGATACAATCTACTATATCCTTACCGATATTTCTAGACTATTGCATAAGACACATGGTAAGTCTTCAAGAAGTATAAACTGTGATGTTAACCTATACATGAAAGGTTGTGCATTGATGAACTTGAAATATAACGCTACAAGACGTCAATAGATGGCGCCTGTTATAACGTTACACATAAATTAACGGAGCGCGCAATTAACATTTCGAGTGCCAAGCACTCCGCCCGATGACATTCTCCATTAAGTATCTGTGTTTGTTTTCAACACACACATCACACATACATCTTTGTAATACTTTGTAGCATTTCATAAATCTTTTACTATGAGAGAGATTTTCCTGTGCACTATCCCGTAAAGAGCTAAGCTTTGAAATATAAAAAGCGGATAACTCTGCGGACCGAGTGTTGTGGACAGGGCAACACGATAAATGATATTATCCTCAAAACTGATACAGGAGGGCTGTGTAGCGATCGACAATAACATATGTAGCTACAGCGATAAAATAATCTTTATCTATTCGATTTAAGTTGGTATAAAATTTCAACCTTAGAGCTTGTATAGAGTACATAAGCTCTAAGTACATTTATAGTGCACATAAACGAGCCATAATTTTCCTAGGCTGTTTACAGTCACGGTATGCAAAAGAAACTGTTTCATAAATTCATATTAAAAAGGATTAAGTATATCGATTAGAATGGACGGTAATTGATTACTGTTAAGCTTAACATATATTTGTAATTTGAAATCGTGGAATCGGTTTGTTTTTATCGTTTAATGGGGTTTGCAATTTGCAATAAAAAGTGGATCGAGCGCGGTGCGGCCGCGGCGCGCAGCGTGGCATGGTGCGGTGTGATACGTGCGGCTGCGGCGCGACACGATGCGATGCGGACACAGCGGCGGATATTTCGACGTAATTAAAACAAACAGGAGGAGGCTCGCCACTCCTCTCTAATTGCGTTCGTGTTGAAATAATCACGGAAACTGTGACAGGGTGTACTATGTGTATCGGTGCTTACTGATTACGCAGATGACACACTGAAGCACAGGCGCGGAATCAATTATCGGATAGAATCCGAAATGAGTGAAAAGTAATAAACCAGTATATATTTCTCACAGTTCTGAGTGCCCAAAATAAAATAAAAAGAGAAACAAACATAAAATTCGTTTATATAAGTTTACCTCTAGCGTTCATTCAAGACTAAATGGAAATAAAAAGAAAGGCTTTAAAAGATCTGACGATATAAAATGTAATTGCTTTGGCTAGGAACCAGGAACCGTAACGGCCTCTAACTCCACCCAATAGTAATACGAAAAGAAACGAAAGAGATAAGAATGAAGATATACCTACCCGAATAATGTCTTTTATATATTGAATTGGGTCACGGGGGAATCAGGGCTAAATTGCTAACGATATATCGACCTGTGAGGTTAAGCAACCATGTTGCGGTTAAGTCTCGGGTGGGTGACGGTTTGGAGGACGTCGTATCTAACTACCTACTGTAGCGTGCAGCTGCATAAATCCTCTTTTCGTTTAAAAAATATTGGTAATTAAACCTTTACTTATATTATTTCTTTTTCCACTTGGTATTATGATTTTTTTGAATATAGTGTTGCAAAAAAATGATGTTATTTGTCATCTTGACGGTTTTCATTCGCTTGTGAGACTTGCAGTGATATTTTGAAGAATTAACTCTAAAAATTTTGTCGTTCAGAATGTTTTAATCCTTTCATGTTTCACATACTTAATTTAAAGTTACAAATCTTATTTTTTTCCTGGTACGTGTCAGTCTTTCCCTCATGGATTTCTCTTGGTAATTTATTTAGTCTAGGTTCGTTTATTTCATTTTATTTTTTTCTCTCTTTGCTTTAGGTTCATCAGAACTAGTGTATAGAGGGCAATTTGGCTCTGGGTTTATAATTACATTCCAAAAGCCATGCCGATCGATTGAAGTACATCTGGAGGCAGAAGTCCTATGGTAAAAAAACTAATAGGCGAGCTGCCAACTGCTGCTATATCCACTGGATGCTATATCATCACGACATCAACGAGGTTTGTCGTACATTCATTATTACTTCCTCCACTACGAAGTCCACGAGAAGACGCCCGTACTACGATGGGCATTACTTACTTACTTTCACAAGGATATTTAAATTACCTTCACCACGACCTTTCTCGAGTATTTTTTAGAAATTCAGTTCCAACGTTTTCATCAGTCAAAGACATTACTTATTATAGCTTCGGTTATAGATTTAATAATAACTAGTATTACATTTGTATTCACAAAATAAGTTAATAGGTTTATTAATATCAGGGATATATCAGGTATAGTTTTACTCATTTGCCCTGATAGAAGCTTCAGCCAGGGCCCAATATAAGATAAATGATAAGAGACAATTTCAGTCTTACGGCGAATGTTCACCTTTTTTTCAAGCAATTATTTATTTTATTCTATATTATTCTTATTTTAATCGAACTAGCCATATTACAACTTTTTATATTAAATAGGTTATTTTTTAATATCATTGTAATAATCTTTTTTATTATTCAACTAGCGGGTTTCACCCGCGTAGTTCCCGTTCCCGTGGGAGTACGTGGATAAAATATAGTCCATGTTACTCGCTGATAATGTAGCTATCCATTGCTGAAAGAATTTTTAAAATCGGTCGGGTAGTTTCAGAGTTAAATCGCAACAAACAAACAATCAAATCTTTCCTCTTTATAATATTAGTATAGATAATATATTCGTGTAGTGTTACTCAAGATTTTATATTTTCTAACCCTACACTACCTGCTCATCACAAAGAGTAAAGTCCTTTGTGATGAGTAGCTTAACTAGCTTATAAAGCTCTTAGTCCGTGACGTAAGAATTTAATGTGGTAGTAAAGAGGTAGCTGGTAGGCAGGTGGAAGGACAGTACGGATGATACTTAATTGATATTGCTTACCAGCTCATGGCGCAGTAGCTAAACTTGCTTTGACTTTCAACAGAGTAACGTGATATTATTTTAGGAACACACCACACCTATCCCCATTTTTCAAGTAGTTGAGATATTTTAACATATTTTTCAGTGTATCTAGTAAGTAGATGGTGGAGTATAGTAATTAAGAGATTTGGAGTTTTTATTTCTAGTCTATAACTATAGTTGTGTAGTTTTAGTTGACCAGCGGGTATTACCCACTGCTCAACTTTAAGCAGTTGAGCAATCTAGTTGAGGGGAAGAAGTGGTATTTGATTATGTTTACTAACCTTTTGTTTTTGCGAAAAAATAACATTCATACTTGGATTGATAGTATTTGGGTTACCACAAAGAATCGATAGCGATTTTTCCTGAACTGATTAAATTGCTCAGGTACAATAGTTAGGCGGTGGGTGTAATACAGGGACATGTAATAAAAGGTCATCGACGCAGAAACGGTTACCACGTGTTTAGTACATCATTTAGAACGGTTATTTAAAAAAAATCTGCTACTCGCACATTTAAGTTGAATTTTTGTTCTGGATTTAAGATTGAAAACTTTAGGCTGATTATTCAAACAATGAATTCAAACTAAACTAAAAAACTAGTCTTATAATTACTTTTTTTATTTGCAGGTTTTCAGTTTAATAATATGAAAACGTAGCGATTTAAATTCTTGTTTTTTTTTGTACTTTTATATGATTTACAATAATTTATTCATGTCATTTCGAATAACCAACTTTCAATTGACATTCTCATTTCTTGACATTATAAAACCTAAATTGGCATTCGAAATGAATAATGATATGAGTAACCTAAAGATGATGTTCAATTACAATAATACAACAATATTTCCATACAACCAACCAGTACCATACAACCAGGCTTACCTAGAGGTATCGTATTACCCAGTACTTACTGGGTTGTGGGGGTCCGATAGGTAGCCGCTCCATGTATAAAGTACTGATATCCATCTGCATCCGGTTAGAATGTAAACTGACCCCAGCATAGTTGGGAAAAGGCTAGGCAGATGATGATGAAATAGGTTTAGTGGGTGTTTGAGTTTGTATGGAAGAATCATAACTTTTGGTTCAGTTAATCGGAGCTCGGTATTAATATCTACTGTAAACAGATAAGACGGAATAATTAGTATTTGGGTTTTTTTAGAATCGAAATCTTACCTAACCGGCTTGATTAACTGCAAAAAGACTAATGGCAACATCCTGCCCGATTTTCCAATTTTGTACCCCTTTAGGACGAGAAGAGGGGATACAGTTCACATGGCAATTCTTATTCCTTTGATGTACAAACTTCTAACTTGCCTTACCTTTAAAGTGAGTGAAAAGGGTATTGAATTTGGAGGGAAATTTACAAAATTCATGCGGATAAAGTGCTAGCTGCAAACAATAAGAACAATTTTGATACATTTTGCTCCAAGTGAAGGAGTGCACCTACATAATAATTTATATTGTCCATTATCTGGTAGTTCGTGTTACATATCTTTTGTTGGTGATCCTAAAATAAAAATAAGTGTACTTAACAACAACGTGACGTACAAATAATGTAATGTCACGTTGCTAGTTTTCTGATAACTCCTCGACTAGCGCTGTAATACTGTCCTTACACAGTTTATTTACCGCTAGCTATTAAATTGGTTTAAAAAAGATGTTCTACAGAGGGGTATTATTCAAACTTTTGGTTAACCAAGTTAATTATTTATTTTATAATTTACACAAACACAAGAGAGAACATAAGGAAACATCATAATATAAGTTAGAGTGCAAAGGTAAAATAACGGCTAAGGCTAAATACCTAGTACTTAGTTCCTAGCGGGAGATAAACTGCGGAAGGACTAGCTCCTGCACTACATTCGGCAGTCCGCACGCGTTTATATATTTTGTGTATGTATATTCACCTGTGTAAACGAAAAAGGATGACGTCGGTGAAACGTTTAAAAACAAATGAATTGTTGTTATAACTGTTACATAAACAGAACAGGTATTTGAGGTGAGATAGCCGTGTTAACGTTGATCCAAGCCACAGGTAGCCGTAACAATTTAAATCACGTTTCAGTTGAAGTGACAGCCCAGTTAGGTTGAAAACATAGGGTTCAGGAACCAACAGAAGTCATGTCAAAGTCGAAAAAGATATAACCTTTTTTGGATATAAAACTATATGAAAGCTATAATATTATACAGACGAAATACAATTACGTTCATTAATCTTCCGATAAATTCGTCGATGAACAAAAGAGTCGACTCGGCGAATGGATATCTGCCACATCAGCCTAAAAGCTCAAAGCTGGGACTTTATTGTTGGTCGATAGACATTCAATGCGGACACCGCTTTTTCCGATATTTGAATAGTGTGTTTCATTTAGTGAAATTGTATGAAAAGTTCCAATTTGGCCGAACGAATAACATTTTAGTTTTTTGCCGGAGTATTTTTAACTGTTTTAAAATTGTTATAAAATGTTATTGTCGGGAACATGAATGACTTGTCAACGTAGCCGTTATTTTTTATTTTAGTTCGTCGTGTTTATTAACTTAAAATAAACACTACAACGTCCAAAATGTATAACTGTGAGAAAAAGACTCCTGTTGTGTTGGTAGCCTTCTCACAGCTCAAACTTTACACTTTATAAGTATTACACATTTTCATTTCAATGAAGTGAGAGAGGTAACAGTTTTAGAGTTCCGTAACCAAATGGCACAAATAGAACCCCTTATAATTTTGCCGTATTCGTCCGTCCGAATGTTACAGTAATTTTACTCGAAAACTGAGAGATGAATTTGGGAAAGGTGTATTCAATGAACCGCTAAAAACTGAATAGTGAACAAACGAATTAAAAAAAAAACCGGCCAAGTGCGTGTCGGGCCACGCGCAGTGTAGGGTTGAGTAGTAGCCCGTTATCACAGTATAGAACGAACCCGTTGGTGCAGCGCCATCTAGCGGCAGCTTTTTTATTTTGGATTTTGTTTTTCAATGCAAGTCTTTACCCGTTATAAACAAGCAACTACTTCATCTTAGTCTATTTTGTACTTGGTACAAAATTATCCAACACCCAAGTTCAACGACTATTACTGCTAAACTAATAAAGTTACCTTAACTGCTATAGTTTTGCTTTAAAGTTCATGAAATGCACTATCATCATGAATTTTTCAAGCCAGCAGTTTAGCTTTTCAAGAGGGGGGAGATGCCCTACTGGAACAAAAATTTGAACTTTAAAGTTTAATATTACGTAAATTGAGCAAAGTAGTATTGGCAACCCCTAAGTCATTTTAAAAGACCTATTCAACGATACCCAACACGAAGGGGCAGACAACGAAAAAAAAATCATCCCCACTTCACATGTAGGGGAGCTACCCCAAAAAAAAATATTTTACCACTTTGTCGGCATTATTGATATACCCACCTCTACAAAATTACAGCTTTCTAGTACTAACGGTCTCTTTGCAAAACCCCGGACAGACTAAAAATGGGGTGACACTTCCCTATAAAAAAATATGATGAATTTTTTTTTTTTTATTTCGCGCTGTTGCAAGCACCATGATTACGGATAAACTGAAGTAACTGAGAACAGCGGTGGCCCAGTGGTGGCAACCTCAACTTACGAGCAGTAAGTCGTGGGTTCGAACCCAGGCAGGCGCATTACTTTGTGTAACTTATTTCATCACCACTGCTCTCAAAACGGTGAAGGAAAACATCGTGAGGAAACCGGCCGAACCGACCTAGAACCAAAAATTCGAAGACATGTGACATCTACCAATCCGCACTGGGCCCGCGTGGTGGATTATAGCCCATTCCCTCTCATAGAGAGGAGGACTGTCTCAGCAGTGTGAACATTATAGGCTGACGATGATGATGATGAAGTAACTTTGTTTTTCTATTCATTCCCACTACGGAACCCTTCTGTGCGTGGTCCGATACATACGCAATTGGCCTGTACTAGCAAAGTTTTTTGTATAACGAAGTCGTACTATGCCAGCGTAGAAACGCTAAATCTCTATTTAATATTAATATTCCTTTCTAATTTCTTATCAATGTCCAAAATTTGTTTTGCTTGTGCTCCAGGAAAATGTTTAAACAAAGAAAAAAAAAAATCTAAACCATTAATCACAGAGGTCTTGGAATGAAAACAAAAAACAGTCAAAACCATCCAAACCAACTGGCAAGATCCTAGTATACTTTTTATTATTAGTGTTAGACACCTATAGGTAAATAGTCAGCATTAAGTTTATGAAATTGCAGGTTTATATTGCTACTGGACCAACTCTGGAAGCTGTGGACATCATCATTATCATTCTCTTGCCCTTATCCCAAAAAGAGGATCAACATGTCAAACAAAATCTTTCAAGTTTCACCGGCTAGCCACGCACCGGTTACGCGGCATCATAAGAACTTATTTATAATAACGTGGGAAATGAATAATATTAAAAAAGGACTGTTTCCCACATTTGTCAAGTTATTTCCCCGAATAGCGCAGCGGTAGTGAGGCTGCCTTACGTTCTTAGGGTCCCGGGTTCGAATCCCGGTTGGAGCAAATGTTTGTGTGATGAGCATGGACATTTGTTTCCGAGTCATGGATGTTTATATGTATAATAAGTATGTATTTACAGACAAAAAGTATCTATTTAGTACCTATATCAACTATCTGGTGTCCACGACACAAGCCTCGTTGCTTAGTGTGGCACTAGATGGCGTTGTGTGTTAATGTCTAGCGATTTTTATTTATATTTATTTATTTATGCGAACATATTGCTATTGGGTGAGGCTATTGGTTCCATAGCTTTGTCAATGGACAAAAACTAGGTCGAAAACTATGCTACTACAACCAGTCTCGTTTGCAATTGTGTGAGGCAGGAAGCTACAACTTAAAATCTTAACTAATACTTACTTATAATTTACGTAGATGTAAGCAAATCATAGTAATAGCCATTTTAATAACATGTTTGATAATTTAAAAAACATAGTGCTACGCTGATATTACAACGGTGCGTCGTATAGGTAATTATACCTATACGACGCACCGTTGCAACAAGTTAATCTTCTAAAGAATGATTTCCACCGAAAAGTATAACACCTTAATTTAGTATCTTCCTATACTGTAAATATAAAAGACTATACTAGCCGTGCCCCGCAGTTTCGCCCGCCATTTCTCTTTTTGCTCGGCTCCTAAGATTTATAACGTAATTTGAAATACAGAATGTATTTACAATTAAATTAAATACAAGCATTGGGCTATCGAATGCAAAAATAATTCTTCAAATCCGACTGGTCGTTCCAGAAATTAGCGCGTACTAACAAACAAAAAACCAACCCTTCAGCTTTATTAAATAAGTATAGAAGATTTGGTTACTCTGTGAGGTATGCCATCATACATTCAGCGAAGGAATACATCCTTGTTACCTTCATATATTTGGTTGATAGTAAATGACGATGCTTTATTTCTCTGAATATTTTAAAATTGAATATGATTCTCGATTTCGATATTTAATGTGATTCTCTGAATATTTTAAAAATATAACATTAATACAACAGCATAAAACGTTAAGCTCTCTGGTGGCTTCGCACCGCGCAGTCACGTTAAGAGATTAATGTGTTAAAAGTGTTGAAAACCCACGGGAATCCTAATGGGGTTATTAAAAAGAGCATCAAAAGTCTCGGGCAAATCTGAAATATAAAAAAGTCGAAGGACGCAAACAGAAGTAGTCTGTCGTTGGGAAGATGTGAAGAAAAGTTTTAGACGAGGCAGGTAGATGTGTGCGGCGGGTGGGCTGTGGGGCTGTGGGCTAGCATGCGCGGCGGCCAGCAGCGCGGCCCGGCGCGGTGCAGACGCGGCAGACAGTGCGGCTCGCGCGGCGGCGCCTGAGGGGCACGGGGGCGCGGGGGCGGCGCGGCGGCGCGATGCTGCGCGCCTCTCAGTCGAGACGCGAGGCCCGCCCGCCCTAGCCGCCCGTGCTGCCGCCCGCCCGCCCCGCGCGCTCGTCACGCGTCGCTCTCACGATTCGCTCTACCTACGATCGTTAATTACATCCCTATGCCGGATTCGCATGTGTACTTAATGAATTATCACATTCAGCGAAATTTTAAGAATTATCTCCTCATCATTTGGGCTCACACGCGCGTATAGTTGTCGAGTATTTTCGAAGCTTTTGGATGGACCGGAAGGGGGGCGGGAGGGTGGACGGATTCGGAGGGTCGCGGGGCGCAGGCCCCTCGCGACGCGGGGTTAGTAGGTTCGCGATGTCGCGTCGTCGTCGGTCGGAATGCATTCGCGAACGTAGAGCGGCGACCTGAGGTGCCGCCGCCAGTCTCACCTGGCCACTCGGGGTCGGTCACCTCTTTTATTAATGAAACTTCACTCTAACATTTCGCTCCATTTGTACTTTAATTCCCGGCTGCAACCTTTGAGCATATAATTATTTTTGGGTCAAACATGACGAGATGCAAGGTCAAGCCTGCTAGGTGTCAACGAACCCCTCGTCCGGTGCCTACATCAGGTCGATGACGTTTAGGTTGACAGCCCAAAACTTTTAAGATTGTCGTAGCACCAAAGACTACTGTAACCGATCCCTGAACTGAAACTTAACTGTGTAGTGCTCTCGTTGGACGTAGTAACGAACCGGAAGAAAAATAACTGAGTGTCGACGTGGAGAACGAAGACGGAAGTGTGTTACGACTGGCGGCGATCGGGGAGGCCACCGCGTTAACCCTGCCCGAATTAGTGCACCGGACGAGACTAAAATAGCGAGGCGGCGTGTACGGTTACATGCGGCGCGTCAATGTCGGCGCGCCGGCTCCGCGTGCTCCGGCTCCCGGCGGCTCTCGGCGGGTAAGCTTACACTGCGTCTGATTGCAGAGCGAGCTGAAGCCAGCCCTATATGTGGAGGCGGCGCTGCGGGCCCGCCGCCGCCGCCCGGCGCCGCTCTCCGCGCCGCGCCCGCCCTCGCACGACCACTACTAGCTATTCCTGGAGTCATCTGTTCCACTGTATACGCTAAATTTTACACCTTTCTAAATATACATAAACTAAGCACACTGATGATACAAAGCTTTATGAAACCGAAATTAGTATTCTCTGTAACCCACACATGTTACGTTTATTACTGTTTAATATTATATTTCAAGAGGCAAGAAGAAGATGTACTCCGATGAATATACTTTAATAACAAGCGAAGAACTTGAGCGACGTGAAACGTGTGAAGATTGTTGAAGAGGCCGCGGCGTCAGCGTCGGCGTCCTGCGTGAAAGTGTAAGCGTTGTTCGCTTTAGCTGGTTGACTTCGGGTCAAATTGTTATTATTAAATCATTTGGTCCCCTTCAACCAGCTGTAGTTGACATCTGTTTCGCTTTCATACCTCACTACTCGAAGATGAGCAGCAATTATTTGAAACACGCCAACTCCGACAATGAAAGGAATCTCTATTATAACTGTTTCACCTGTTTTCTTATTTTTCCATTATTTTAAATGTCAAACCATTTATTTGTATGTATTGTACTCCAAGTTTATGATAAACAATGTTATACTTGTGTTGTTACGTTATTCACATTGTACAAAAGATAGTCTTGTATATGTATAATAAGGGTGATTTTTATTTGCCGTAAAACGTGATTTTCACCCCAAAAAATAAGTCGTCTCCCAGCGATTATTTTTGCATAAAGTTACTTAGTTTGATGTACAGAATGCTTGGTTGACGGCTTCGTGTAGAGTCTGTTTACACCCTGTATTTTCTACTTAAAAGCATACGTAATTGCACTTAGCCCATGCATTTAATTGTAAACCACTATATTACATCTTTTGGTCCATAATATTGTGAAAGACATTTTAATGTAAGTTGCGCAAACATTGGTCCCGTAAGCGTAATTAATGAATGACATGTTGTGTCACCCCGCCCGGTGCGGCACGAGGTAACATGCATTACTTAGTGGAAAACAACTGCTAATGAGCTGTGTTATTGTTGTGAAACGGTCGCACATACTCACTGAGCTGTCTCCTCAAATATTTTCCGACGGGAAACTTAGGTATCATTCATTATTATAATATTTTATCACTATCATGCTTGTATTTATAGCATTAAATTATTTATTCAGAAAACTAAAAGAAATATTGTAAATTTAAGAAGTAGCTCAGTTGGATTTAGGATTATTTTTGCCGGTAGATTGTAACAGTTTGGTATCATGAGGTAGGAATCTTATACAACGTATTTACTCTTGCAACTATTATTTCACACATTATTCAATTATATCAAAGCGCTCTATGTGACAATGAAACTCTTTTTTTACTAAGATAAAGAATTTGAAGAAAAAGCGAAAGTTTTTTTATTAAGATAAAGAAGATACAAATTAAGAAAGATATGAATTTCTAGAAGGTACCTGGTACATTAAAAAAACAAGTATCTTATTTTGTTGTTCATATTTTCCCATGGTTGCTCTAATTTACGCTAGTTATGGGTAATAGTATCTCTAAACCAGAACGTCACTTTTGGTGAACTTCATCCAAAAATGTTACGAAATAAAAGTGATGATCACTTTTTATTATCACCCTATTCTTTCTTTCTTCTTCGTGTGGTTAGTGCCTAACCAGGTGTCAGAGTTTTCATGCCGCCCAAGGGTCTCTGACTTGGCTTATCATCTTATAAAATAGCAGGATGGTATGGTTGTAAGACTCGTAACACAGTCAATCGCTACAGATAGAATTTGGACCTTACTTTTTACTATATTTATTTAAATTTCATGCACAAGTAAAAACTGTACACAGGCGGACTTAATACCTTGTGCATTCAGTGTTAATCAACAATTAAAGGTGTTGAAAAGGGAATACGTTTATATGAAAAACATTGGTAGGATTACATAATTATCTATCTGGTTAATAAAAAGTAGGACATGATTAGTTTTATATTACTATCACTGTTTATTTTTATTGAGGAATCTTAACACGCGGCCGATTCATTTGAAACTCGATATTAAACCTCTTGACAGAAAGTATAATTTATTATATGGCTGCGCAATTAAAAAGAATCAGGAAACGAGAAAAGTGTTTTTAAAAGGGAGTATTTCACTGGTTGCTTTGATTAAATCGAAATATAATCTAAACAATCTTTAAGTCAAATAAAGGCAAAACAATTTTTCAAAAATCAATCCTCACTCAAGTTGAAAAAGGGGAATAGGTAAACAGTTTGTATGAAGATAAAAAAACGTTTAGAAACCTGAGATTTGGTTTTAATACTTCGTTTGTTAAATAATAAAGATCGTAATGATTTATTTTACAAAACTAAAGTTTTAAGAGGATGGACTTTTTGTTTTAGTTTGTAGACAAAAGCACCAAATCCGCAAGGATAAAGTCGATCGCGAGCGAAGTGCTATTTTACATAATGGAACCAAAGGAGGATCATTTCATCTACAAAGATGTAACATATGGCTTTTATCTCATTCTCATTTTATACTGTTACACGTAAAAGTATTGCAAAACAAAACAATAATAAAAAAGAATCTAACATGAAAGGCAAGGGATCTAAAAATAATATCGGAGTAGCGACAAGAATAAAAAGATGGCTTTTAAAAGGTAAATGTAACTATGCGTCTCGTGAGTCGTGAGCCGTACCTGAATTTAGTGCGGACGGTTTGATGGCTTTACAGATTTTTTTTATCAAGGGTACCTTTGGGAAAACAAGCTTTCAGAAGGTAGTGGATAAAGTCGTTTGTGCCAGCGCGGTCATGATATTGATTGAAGGCAGTAAGGTTTTCGGAGTTCGCACGCGAGGGAGAATCATAACGCGCAACGCACTTTGATAGTATAACGAGATTATTCGAGAAACCGCTAACGGGTTGCCACTTTGAGCACATACCGCATAAATAACATGTATTTACACATTTACTTCGAAACTACAGCGATAATAATATTATAATAGTGTCGTGTAGCATTTCGGTGTAGTATTATAATTCAGTGGATGAGTTTAGTTTATTCAGTCTGACTTTATAGTGCTTATATGTTACGAGTACGTGTTTTTTTAAAGTTAATAAAATGTATTCACGCGTAAATTGAAATAATTATTAATATCGATAACCTTTCGATGTTAAAATAAAGAAAGTGCATTCAGAATGATGGCGTCGTTCTAAATTGCTGTCAAATATTTAGCTGTTCTGATTAATTTGTCAATATTACTATTACATTATCGTATATCGCAATTTTAGTAAGCGGAATATGTAGAAACTATTTACCTTTACCATCTCAATGTACCATATTTCACGCAAATAAAGATTATTTCTACAATTTACATGCTGATTTAATTCATATTGCAGTGTGTGTTCATTATTATTTGAAAACAAGTCTGTGAGTGTTAGTCTAGATGAAAAACTTAGAACGTCGACAGGATTGTCCCGAGTTTTCTAAATCATAATACTGTTTTATGATTGTTATCTTAACGCATGATTTATGTTTGCATGCATGCAGAATTAGGTTATTATAATGCTATTATTGAGTTTGATTAACAAAAAAACTCAAGAACAATTAGCAATTAAACTATTCATCCTAAAATATTTTTTTTACACATTTTTTTTCTGTGCATTTTTAACCTTTTTTATTATCCCTACGGCCTTACGGATATAAAACTGATTCAGATGTTTTTTAAGCAGCATAATAGCATGTTGTGTGCTTTATTAACCTGAAACAATTTAACGATAACACTGTGGCTTTGAAAAATACTGGATGTTCATTTTAACCCCATTTTTTGTATATTATTGATATTGTACAACGCGAAGTATATTTTTCCTTTCAAACATACTCGTATCTTTCATGGTTGTCTGGTCCACGAAGATCGCTAATTGTGATAACGCTGCCTATTGTAATTTTTATAATTTGATGTACCTAAACTTCTTTTTGTATTTGTAACGACAATTTATCTACGTTAATGCTTATCTTTGGGATACTCGTGAACGTAATTAACATTGCAATTTAAATTCAAGTTAAGCTTCGTTTAAGTAAACTATTTAAACGAAGCTAAACTAAACTTCTTGAAATTTCAATAACGTTCCTGACTGCTACATGATTAGTTTTTGTTGGGCAGGAAAGTGTGACTGCTGAGAGGGTGGTGTGGGGTCGCAAAAACCCGGAGGCAGTGGCTGCAGCCGCGCCGGCGGGCGTCGCGCCGCTCTGCGGTGCGACTTTGTGCCATAAATCAAAAGCACCCGCGGGAACCCTCCCATTGTATAATGTAAGTATGTATAAAACACTATCACTGATGATAATACAAAGGAATTTTAAGTAGCCGGGTTAATAGGGATCAAAATGAATTTTGTTTGTTTAAATTTGGTGAAATAGCTAGACCCTGATTAACCCAATAGATAGAATGACATTCGCACAAACAAAGTATCAATTTTAACATGTTTGTTAAGTGATACTTTCAATTCCTTTAATTTTCGAACTCGGGACTCGACCTTTGGCATAATTTAAGTAGTAGAATTCATGGAAAGCCAAAGTATATGGTAGGTAGGTACATATTTATTAAACGATTGTAAGCAAAGAAAAAGTTAAACATTTAGAGTTGTTCCAGCGACATTGGCGTGTTAAGGTGGTGGCGCTTTACTCGAAATACGGCTTAGAAGGAAATCACCTGGCAGGCCATTAACCTAATTCACGGACGCAAAGACAGGGCGGAGACGCGGGTGGCGGCGTAGCGCCCGCTTTAATATCGCCGCGCTGCCGGTAATAAGATGGAAATAAGGCGGTGGCAAGAAACCGGGCCAATCATTGCCGTTCGCAACTTGACACCGCCAATGTACACACTTCGATAAGTATAAAGTAAATTCACTTTGGCTTTCAGGTCGTTTAAAAAAAGTCACAAGGTAGGTACTTTTATCCCAAGAATTGTAATAAATGTCTTAACCAAATATTTACGGGCTGCTTCTTACATCGCCTGCTCCGAGCACTGCTGTCATAGCCGGTACATTAAAGCTTCCATAAAATGCAGGCCTCGCCAGTTTTCACGTTCTTCCGAGGCTTAGAATATATCATGCTTTAATAAAATTGTTTTCTTTAAACTCCTAAACAAGACAAACTTTTCTGGGACTTAAGAGTTTAAGAGCACTCAAAGTTTAAAGCTTTATTTCAGTTGGTAGAAGATAAGTAAGTACTGGAAACTAATTTTAAAGTAGCTGCATTACCAGTTCATTTAAAATTCATGGAATACACGGCGCATGATTCAATGTTTGTCATGGCAAATAACATTATAATGGTATGGCAGAAAAGGCAGGGCGCCCTACTGCCCCGCGTCGAGTGTCCTCTGCGAACAGCTACACTATAACAAGTTTTGCTTTTTTCCGTTTTCTTTCAGTTGTGAATTTGTATGAATTTTCTACGGATTATTTTGAACTTTGCTAATGTAGTCTATGATCATAATGTATGTCTATGTTAAATTAATACCAAAATATTCTAGAACATTTTTATCACAATTTGGCAATCATTAGTGTCTAAAGTATTATTGTTGACATTTGTAATTCGTTTATGAAAAGATTTATTTTGAGCCAGTTATTTTCAAACTGCACCGATTTATTATAAAATTTAAGTATCTTCATTATGGTGCAAGAGAGAAAAGGGGCTGACTGCTAAATGCATGGTCACGTGTTTCATACTATGTTTTTCAAGACATTTGCGAGCAATCAAATAACATTGCCGAAACAGCCGTGTGAATCGACCCGTACCCTCAATCACTAATCAACTCTAACCAAGCAGGAAAAACATACAATGAACATAATCTACGAGTTTTTGCTACGGCACCTAAGCTTTAATGATGAATGCTATAATGTAAAGCCACACTCGTACACAACGTGAATATTTTATTCATAGGCATCAGAGGCGGACTTGCAGAAATACAACAGGTATGCCCAACGCACAGGGATTCTTGCTCTTGCCCTCGAGAGGCGTGCATACGACTTTCCTAAACGATTAGGGGACCGGTAGAGTTTAGAGGTAAACATAAAGACTTTCCAATTCCATGGCTTCTATAAAATTGTGCGTTGCAGGCCAAATCAAAACAGATTCACTCAATCCAATTTCCTTAATGAGAAGTTATAAAATAATTTGTGGATTCTACTGAAATGGCGTAGTTCTGATGGAAACTGAATGGTATAGAAAGTGCCATGAATTTTCATTTCCGGTGAATTAAAGCACAATGGCTGGTCTGAATTAAATATTTCAGGTGGTGCGCCGTTCTCGCGAGTTAGTGCCGAGGTTGATGAAACGACATACTCCGCACTCAGCGCCGAGGGAAAATTTAATTATTGTTCCACGACTACAGCGCCACAGTTGAACACACTTTTAAATGGTGAAGCACATTTCTGTGACATTAAATGAGTTTTCATGTTGAGTTATTATAATTACATAAAGAGTAACCGTCCGCTACGCTGCTGCCCAAATAATTATTCAACATACCAAACAGGAATTACAGCTGTTGATATCATACTTTATTTGATAAATCTGAAGTTTTGTTGTA
Organism: Xestia rhomboidea; assembly: GCA_963853795.1. Classification (NCBI taxonomy): domain Eukaryota; kingdom Metazoa; phylum Arthropoda; class Insecta; order Lepidoptera; family Noctuidae; genus Xestia; species Xestia rhomboidea. The sequence goes on from OY970764.1 coordinate 12,826,636, forward strand.
ACGAAGTACGCACCCTGCTTGTCTGCACAACTAACAGTAGGTACATAAACATATTCCACGTTCTAAAGTAGCTATCATGGACTTATAATATGCTAATAGAAAGATATAAGTAAATGAACACATATTGTACTTGTAAATCGATCAGCTAATGGCATATGAATGAAGCGGGCGTGGAAGTTGCGGCGGCGGTACACACGCTGGATCTAATGGAATTCACTTGTACGCAAACAAGCCGCAGAACGCCCTCGCCCCACCTGAGCGGAGCAGACGTAAGTATCCGCCGCCGCCGGCTCACGGCCCAGAGCGGCCGCTCAGGCTGCATCACCCCGACGTTTTATTCCATTACATGCGTCACCTTTAATGTGTGATTACACACAAATGACGAGGGAATCCTTTACACTTTTGCTGCTTTAAAGGTTTTATGAAACCAATGAATTCATAATATTTTGAATAGCTAATATTAGCTCTACACGGTTGCAGCACTAGGTCTGTGTACGTTAGCCGCCATAGGTTCACTGAAAGTCAGTTGACATAAGTAACTCCTATTTGTGTAAAAAAATATTATGTGGTATTTACTCACGGGCAAGAAGTCTTTATGCTTACTATTTTCATGATATTGCACACAATATTCGTACCTGAAACAAAATATAAATATATAATATTAAGTTACGTACAAGTAGTCATATGAAAAAGAAAAATAGAGGAAAAGCTCGTAAGAGAAAATATTCGGCAACCGCTGATGTCCTTTCATATTTCACTATAATGTCGTTATATTATGTGGTGTCGCAAAGACGAAAGAGACTCCATGTGTGTAATATTTCAAACTAATATAAGTATCCTCTACATAGGGACAGTGATATAGTGTCATAAAAATGTTAAAGCGAAAGACACGAAGCTGGAATAAAGTTATCTAGCAGGAAAGAATACATACATTTTAATCTATTATGCACATGTCCCATTCTAACTTAAATAATGTTTGTTTTAAAATTCAACGTAAAATCTAAATGTAAAGCGGAGAGTAGCGAGTGCGAGTCTCGATTTAGAAAGTCATATGTACTTCTAAATATATAAACACGAGGGATGTAGTACGTGCGGCGCTACTCAAGTCGCATAGCTTTGGGTATTAGTAAGACGTTGAATAATATATCTATGCCGGGAGATGCCGAACAGATTTCTCGGAAAGCCTTAGTTGGCCTTAAACCAGATTGAAGCGCTTAGAATTCCTTACATAAGCGCTCCGCTATAATATCGGAAAAGAGATCAGAAGTTAATCTATCGGCAACATTCCTCGCGTTTCGCCGGAAGGCAGCGCCGCGCCGAGCCGCCCGCCGCCCGGCCGCTATGGCCCTCGTGCACGCGACCGCGCCCCCATACTAACTAATCGATCCTTTGCTTTGCAACTTAACTATGCACTAAATAAATATAAGCATAAATACCAATGTCTAGCATACATTAAACTAAAATTTAGCAACCAAAGTTAGGCACCACCGAACTACTAGTAAATATGACTCGATATCAATATCAAGGAAAAGCATTATGCATAGGTATAATTAACTTCTCATAAGTATTGTATTGTATAACTGGTTGGTGCCCGCAACTCCACGTCCAAGCACTTATTTTGCGTACGGTTCTCATAAGTATCTTAATAATCAACAAAAGTTTTTGTCGAGCTTTAAAGCGCACTAACCGATAGACGGATATTTATCCGTCTATCGGTTAGTGCGCTTTAAAGCTCGACAAAAACTTCAGTTCACATGATTAATTTCTATAGTAGTGCTGATGAATGAATCTTAACGTTGAGCATTTAACTTTGAATTCTGATTAAATATTTATCACTAATAAACTCGTACTATGAATTCTATGGAATAAATATTATTAATTATTTGCTAGACAGGTTTTATTTTAATTAAATCTATTGTCGCTTAATTAATTTGAAAGCTGTAAAGGATTGTTGGAATGCTGGAAATAAATTAGTATAATATTGGGATAATACCGTCGAAATTGTAAGTGCCTACCTTTTTTTGAACATATTTAGATTTACAGAGTTAAGTAATAACAAACGTTTTTTGTAGTGTCTTTAAATAGAAAAATATCCAAGTTTAGTAGCAAAATCGGACAGTATCTTTGATTGATAAAGTGGAACCAGTGAAATAAAATGAAAAGTGAGATGGTCTGACTTTTTCTTCTTTGAAAGGGATAAAGACTGATCTCATCAAGAAAGCAGAATTCCTATATGTGTATTTATAAGGAGCTGAGACGAGACTTGGACAACAAACGTAAAACAAGAACGTCGCCCTATCAGGTTAAAGGGCGTCTGGAGCAGGCTTAACAGCTGTTCATTCTCACTGCTCTTACAAACCGAACTTGTTTATTTACGACTGCCGTTTAGAAGCTTACGGGAAATGTACAAATTGCACTGCCATAAAGGCTAAAAAAAGCTCGTCAAAAACATGTAATAACCTAATTTAGTTATTTAGGGTTAGTTAATTTGTAATAATGTATTATGTATATTGCGGTACCCCAACACAGTTGGAAAAACGCTAGGTAGATAGACGATTGCATAAGGAAATGGTAATATCGTTTAGGAATAGACGACATACTAACTAATAACAGGAGCGGCGATGAGTGTGTGTTTTTTATTTAAAATAAATTAAGGGAAAAGTGTTCTAGAAGGCCTGATGAAAGATAGAATCCATATTAAGAAAAATAAAAGATTTTTCATTAAATTACACTACAAAAAAATATATATTGCTGTCTTCTCTTAATAAAAACTGGCTAAGTGCGAGTTGAACTCGCGTGGAGAGGGTTCCGTAGAATGCGAAAGTCAAATTTTCTGTAAGTGAACGTATTATATTGAGTTTACCACTTTATTTTCAATTGATAGAATTCTTATAGGTTTTCCTGTAATCTACAAGCAATGAACTATAATATATTGTATTTTTTTCAAAATTGTAGGCTCTGTGGTTTCGGAGATGTCAATTTTCGTCTTCTTTCATAAATAAAATCAAAACTATTAATTTTACAATAATAACAAAAATATTCGAGATCCTCATAACGAGCCATTTCATTTGATATATGACATCAGTCAGGTTTGTAAAACTTTTTTTTTAATTTCCTAATTTGTCCCCCGAAAATGAACCTTATTCAAAAAAATATTTATTTACTTGGCACTTTGTGTTTGGGTCATAGGATTACACAATCCTACTAAATTTAACCTGATTTGGTCCAGTAGATCCCGAGCGAATTGGCTGTGACAGACGGAATTACGAGTGATCCGATAAGGATTCCGTTTTTTTAATTTTTTGTATTACGGAACCCTAAAAATGTTAGTTACTCTACTTTTCACATTCTTCTTTTAGCCTCCTGTGATTTTAGTGCATCCTTTTTAAGTCAACAAAAAAAGCGATAAAGAATGCCTTGCATAGTTTATCTTTTAAAGTAATTAACGCAACAAAATTGAACGAATTGTACTTTGCCGGTTTTTTAGCAGCACACAATGGAGTATCACTTGTTTTCCAGCTGAGATAACTAACAAAATAATGCTACAGGGGTTGGCGACAGGCGTGTTTTTGAAAACTTGACATTCGTTGCCGTCGTAAAAATATAATGGTATAACTTGTGTTTTACGAGCGATAGAAGTCCCGATGGCGAAAATGGGAGTTAGCGTGTGAGCGCGTTGCTAGAATACTTGAATAATAATTAGGTTTTCGGGTTTTTAACATTTATTTCGTTTTTTTGTGACCTTCAGAAAAACAATTTTATTTGTGACCAATAGAAAGCAAGTTACTTCAGTTATTTGTGGTGATGCGATAGTGTTTTTAGATACGGGTGTAGTTCAAGCGTTATAGAACCCTGAAGGCGTTTATGTGTTCGGAAGTGTACATTGCGGGCGGCAATGCGCACGGTTCAGTAGAGGAAATAGATTCCTTTAGTCACATTTATGGCTAATATATTCATGAAAGTTTCACAAAAATATTTGAGCGTATCCCGTCTGCTTTGTTAGGAGCGCGACATAGACAAAACACACAGGAGTCCGTATCAACTTCATATTGAGACAAGCTCGCTTCCTACTTATGATGTCTTTGTGTAGAAATATTCTCATGAAAAGTGACTTATAAGATGCTTCTCGTTGTCCTCAGTCGTATTAGCTTCAAGTAGGTGGAGTATAGGTACCTACTGTGGAGATTTTTAGGGTTCTGTAGGAAGTCCCCATAGGAAGTAAACACCTTATAGAAAAGCGCAGAGATTCATGTAGTTTAAAAAAAAAGCCTTCGTAAATAAACGACTCGAAACTTGACACGTTTAAACGCTAAAGTCTTGTAAGTAATTTCTGTGTGTGACAAAATGATTTCAATAGAAACTCAAAGAAAAATGTATCAAAAGGAGTGCTCGGAATTCAGCAATGTAAAAGATTTTGGAGGCGTACGAGGAGAGTAGCAAAGCGAAATAAAATAGCAAGCGAATAGAGTGCACGTCACGGACACGCGGCGGGCGGCGCACGCGACGCGCCGCGCAATTTCCGCTTCGCTATCAGATGCGACGCTCGCGCCGGCCCGCGTCGCCCGCACTTGCCACCATGTGAACTCAACCGAGAACGTGAAACAGGGTGGTGGCTACACGATGTTGCATTCTCCACTGAATAAAAAAGCAGTGATACTGCGCATCTGAACGACATGATGCAGTGTGAAAGCTGTTTAAGATACGTTTCAAACGTAACTTTTACTTTATGGCTGTAGATAAAACAACGTCAAACCGCCTTTTGTTGGAAGAAAGCAAAAATAACTTTGAATTCATAACGCTATTTATGCCATTCGGCGTCCACGAATGTTGTGCGACAGGTACTTATAATGTGGCTGGGTTGGGCTTGAAAGATCTTACGAATGTTGTGTAAACTTGCCCTAAAATACATTTCCAACAAGCTATTGATGTTAATGTGCATGGTTCACTAGGTCCGGTAGCGCTTTTTATTTGGGTGTGCCCCTTTCTTGGCGAGCTCGGAATGGATTTAATAATTATGGGGCAAAGAAGCGAAGCGTGTGGGGTCTCGACGGAAGGATGGAGTGAGGCAGGGTGCGATTAAATCGCAGGCGTTTCGGCATGTAACAGGAAGTGGGTCAAGCGGCGCCGCCCGAGCTATTTATTGCGTTTCCGACGAAATTGCAACCGCTATCTGAGATTTTTATTTAAGTATCCTTCCTAGGTGCACTGCTTCAAGTCACATTTACCTAAAGACATTTGATGTGATTGTTGAGTATTCAAGCGCGACTACCTAATTGGGAGTGAAGTAAGGAGCCTTAAACAAATTCATTGTATATACATTGCGTGTTGGAACTTGAGGGTTATAAAACTGTGAAGATGGAAGTAGGTCGAGATAAGTTTTGCGAAGCCCATAAAGGTTCGACAAAGGCATACCATTAAAACTTTTTTTATTCGATAACGCCTGCCGTTCAGTCAGGGTAAAGTCTTAGTCGCTCTGCAATTACAGACAAGTGCCTTTAAATGAACCGAGCTCTCGAGCACGGCGCATCGCTTCGCACCCGACTGCGCCCACTCTGCCGCGTACCCATTTCCACACTAACTGAGTTAATTTCATTTAAAAAGAGTGTCTTCACTTATTACCAGTGCTTATGATTGCATGTCAATCATTTATCACTTACTTTAGCGTGTCGTGGAGGAGGGGGGGCACTGTTTATATAATCTGGAAAACAAAATGGTGTTTGACATAATACATTATTAATTTTTCACTGAATATATAGGCTTTCTATAAGCATGCAACCTCCCTAGGACCTAAGCTAGTCCCAAGCAACGACTGATTCTTCGGCAGTGTTCCTAAGGCTGTTCCTATTGTGTTGATCTTATGGTAGATAATATTTACGTACTGTAAATTCCACTCAGAAAAAGAAATGTCTTCGGAAAGATTTATTTTTCATGTATTATTCATCCACGTGTCCTCGAGCGTTTTCATTTCGACGTGATATTTTGGTCGTACGATAATGATATTTGCCATAAACCCTTGATATAGGTAGGTACTTTGAAGTTATAAATAAAAAAAATCATATTCAGGATAATTATTCCACTAGGACATTCTCTTACTTGTTCGCTTTTACTACACAAATTGAACTCGCATCTCTGTGTCTGTCTATGAAACCGCGTTTTAGGTAGATTTCGTCAGAAAAAATCTACCTATAGGTCTTGCACCTAAAGTCAGGTTTTTCGAAAATTTCACCATAGAGGTGGATGAAGGTGGAGGATGGTGAAATTTTCGAAAAACCTGACTTTAGTTATGACCCCAAGAGCCCAAATCAACCGCCGGTTAAAAAGTTTATATATATTATGTATTATACGAATTTAGGTTGGTATGTGGGGCGACGAGTAAAATTTAGCCATACTCGCAGTCACAGTCGCAATTATGCACCGATTGCTTTCAAACTTGGCCCAAAAATCGAAAGTGTCAAAACTTAGGTTAAGTTCGTGAATGGGCGGAATTCATCCTAGGCGGGCGGCGGGAAGGGCGGTTTTTCGAAAATCTGTTTTTACGTCATAACTTTTTTCCTATGGAAAATTTTTGAACAGTTTAACATTTTTATCATTCCGAGTAAGAATACGACAACTTTTAAATTTACACTTTTCTGATGCAACCCCTAACTTGGGGAGAGGGTTGTAATTTCCAAAATATCAGGAAAAAAAATTCATATCTCCGAAACGGTGAACATTTTCAGCGTCGCAAATTTTTTTTTTTGATAGCAAATTGTTTACTCTACAATTTTTAGTTTAAAAGTTTAGCGATAAACTTTTAGAAATAAAAATTATAACTGATAAATTGAGGGCGTTTCCACTAAAAGTTTTCGCGCTAAACTCATATGGGAAGATTTTAAAATTTATGATAACCGTTTTTCAGCTGAAAAAACCATCAACTGCCCGTTAATTAGATTTTAAACATGAACATGAACAAAAAAAATATGGGTGGAACCATCTTCGAAATCTACCTCCTCCTGTGGCTTGCCCAAGGGATTTTTTTCTTTTAAACCATGCAACGGATTTTGGTGCGGTTCTCACCATCATTCAAAGGATTTCTTTCGAAAGGTTTATTAAACTTGTATGTAATAGATATAACTGAATGTTTTGTCCAGTCGTAGCAGCAACCGTGCGAAGTAGGGGCGTGTCGCTAAATAAGAATAATAAATACTTCCCGTTCCCTACACTAAGAGGAAATATTCTCAGGAAAAACTCTGATTATCGGAATCTGTGCAAACTCCGGAGATAAGAGGGATGTTTACACATTTTTCATCGTAACTCGTAAAAATATTGTTTCAAATAAAAGGAAATGAAACTATTTTTATCATGTTCAAATTTTTTTTTTATAGAATTTGGTAGGCTACTCTGTCCGCAACATTTAGGTTTCATCACTATATATATTAGAAAACAAAGTCGCCCGCCGCGTCTGTCCTTATGTATGCTTAGATCTTTAAAACTACGCAACGGATTTTGATGCGAGTTATTTTTAATAGATAGAGTGATTCAGGAGGAAGGTTTTAGTATATAAACAGTGGGCGGGCGAAGCCGCAGGCATCAGCTAACAAAATATAAAATGACCCCTTTGTGCCACTGCACACGCCTATAGTAATTAGACAAAATGAAAATAATGTTTTCTATGAAAAATATCGTTGACAGCTACTTATCTACAAAGTATACTGCATGGTGTCTTTTCGGTAAGATTAGTGCAAAATGCGCGACGGCCTGTGTATCCGAAGATATTGATTTTGGAAAGTAGCCAAAAAAACTCCTAGAGCAGGCACGCGTCAACTGCCGCGCTGCCCCTATCCCGACGTCAACCCTTTTACGAATATTAAATTCTGTTTTGCCACTTCGCGATTCCACATTTCTCTGAAAAAATATGATCCGATTCGTAAGGCCTTTGCATTATTCACTGTTTTCGGCGATGCGCGTTCTCCCACCGGTGCGGTTGGCAAAACATGTTAGCTTTACAATGATTCATGTGTCTGTACGTTTGTAGCGTTCATTGCGATTGTTAAACTAATCAAACATTTTGGCAATGTTTTTAAATTTTATTTTTTTCGTTTTATTTGTTAAGAGCAGAAAAAATTAACAATTCGTGTGTGAAATGGTGCAGAAATTCAAAATTGTTCCTCGGTTATCTGGCATAGGAGACATCAGCCCTTAGAACATGAAATTCTTTTAAAGATACCCTTTCAGATAAATAGATTATGAATTTTCATTTCAGAGTTCAAATTGCTTGAACCTTTAATTACTTTAAGGAAACTTGTACAAACGCGCGCTCGGCGAAGGGTTAATCCGAGCTTTGCTACGAAAATAGAACATTTGCCTGATTACAGACAAAAGGTGGCGACGTGCTTGAAAGGTTCCTCTAAGAACAACATGGACTTAATGTTAGAAAATCATTGCGTTACGTTTGTTCAACAGCTCCCAGGCTTTAAAAGTGCGTAATGAACCCACATTTAATATTTGTCCCTTCAAAATGAGTTGTTATTTATTATTTGTTAACAACGATTCGTACTTTACGGATAGCTAAGGAGTGACTCCCGCAAAGTTTTCTGTTGCACAGAGCGTCTACTGTCGACTTTTCTCTATGAGCGAGTCCGTTTCCGTTTATCTTTGGTTGCTTTTTGTTAGTGTCAGTTTCTTTCGTTTCGTTTCTCATATTCTACCGCTACATTTGTCGTACAGAAAGAAACTAAAGAAAGCTACTGTAGTAGAAATAAATATAGATGTTCAGTGTCTTTTAGACTTTGGGTTTTTTTTTGCAACATGTTCGTAATATGTATTTTAGAAACTAATAAATAACAGACACGCTGTAAATCGCATTTGCTCACGAATTAATCATTATACATAGGAAGATAAATCGTAAACAGTTATGCAATTGAGTAGGACTCGTACCGTTAATTGACGCCTGGCTGGGTTCGGTCTTAAATTGGTGTAAATCCTCAAGGCACAGATCATGCCAACCGAGCGGCGGCTCTCAACGTGCCTCCTCCAATTACTTTAATTAAAACAATACCACGGCACCAGTGCTGCGTCGACTCACCGCGTCTGTTTCCCATTTCCCTATTTAAATACGAAAACGAGCTCGTAGCTCGCGCTGAGCATGCAAGATGTTGCTATTCAACTGCTACACGAACACACATACAGATATTTAAATACATTTAGTTAATTCTATGCGACGTCTTAGTTTATGATTTTAAGTTAGGTAGTAATATCTATTTAAAACTCGTTTAGGTACTTATTTATTAGATTGAATTGAAATCCAAGAATAATATGGAAATGCATCGATGCGGTCTTCAATTTTGCGGTAGTCATTTATATTCATTTGTGTCTCAAGCTCTTAGGTGAGTGGTTTGAAAATCGATTAAGGAGTCGGGTTGATTCAGCGACTTCGAAGCTAGTAATTTACTCTCGAGTTGGCTGAAGGCGACACCTGTCGAGCGAAGTGACGGTTGATAATACGACGCGAGCGCCATTCACGCGCATTGGAGTGCGAGGACGCGAATCCTTGAGCTATCCGCGGCTTTTACTTCGTCGAACTCAACTCATACGATACAAATAAAAGTAGCTAATCTCAAGGTTTTTGAGCACATTGGTACAATATAATAAAGAAGCTAAGTACGGATGATTATTTCCAATCAAAGATATAAAGAAGCGATACATGTCTGATCTATATCTTTGTTTGTTAAAGATAACATTTATCAGGCAACTTCTAGCGGAGGTAATATAAAGCTGCTAAATCCTAGCATCATCTGCGGGATTACAGTTTACACGAGGTCGGCAACGTCGCGAGGGCGGCACGGCATAGCACATCTCCGACGGGAGGCAACTTTACCAACTTTCTTAAGGGCGGTTAGCGAAGTTTGACGTGCCCGCGCCAGCACCGTAAGCTCTGGGATTCGATACTTGGTAACAACATCCAATAAAGAGGCAGGGCACGCATGTGTTTACCTTAAACGTTGCATCAAAAGCAACCCGCACTTTAGTTTTAAAAACTCGATCCTCAAATAGAAATTAAACAGGACTGATAATCCAACAACCTTCCATATGTGTGGGTGATGAAAGAATCAGCACTGTTTCGATGTGAAATATTTTAAAGGTCTATGCTGTCAGTTGACTCAGCAACAAACTAATGTCATTTTTTAAAATAACGGACTTCCCTTAACTATCTGTTTAGTTAACACAACGTACATATCTAAACTGGAGATAAAAAAACTCGGAAGAGGTGGCTTAACTTCAGTCCGGTGGTTTTATCTATTAGAGACGTACATATACAAAATAATCTTACAACTGCTGTGAGGTTAAGTATAGTGTTGGTGTATAGCATTAAGTAATGGAAAAACAAAGAAAAATCACCTAATCTTTAAACTCACTGTTTTCTTCGCACATAAGACAAGCCTACGTATTGCTAAACCATCATGGTTTGCTTGCTCCAGGTAAAAAACAAAAAGAGTTGCAAATGTAATTATTCACAGTCATCTTAATCGTGGTGGTGAAAGCACTCGACTGTGTTATTAAAAGGTGGCTGGTGGAGCGGAGGTTCAGGCAGGCGGCTCCCGGGGAAGGGCTCATATAACTTCAACTTTTCTGTCGTGAACCGCGGCGGTCCACGGGCGGTAGGAAGCTACCTCGAGTTTTATGAGTTTAATCAAATCGTTTTAGGGGTGTCAGGGCGTGCCCTAACGGCTGATTGTATGTGCGGAACACGTGTGCTGACCCGTACGATTTCTACTCAATACGTACAAACATAGTTTGGCTAAAATGGAACTGTTACAAAAATGTTACTTTTATTATACACACCGGGAGGGGAACACGCGAAACAAGTATTAGAGTTGAGGTCGTTTTGCTGGTAAGTGCGACGTTTGTGCGTAGCGGTCCCACCTTGGGGTTATTTTGTTAAGATAAAATCTGAAAGTGACGCAACTGGGTGTGCTCACTTAATATGGGCTTTTGATATTTAATTTATTTTATTACAGGCTTTATTATCATTGAGTTTTGTTTGAAACTAGGCTTATAAATCTATAAGGTAACATTTTTAGAGGCAATATTTGCTTGCAATATACGAATGCAAATGACCATCATGACTGGCGGCGAACACCTCCGTCGTAAAGTACATGTTGTATTATATACAAGCCTATCTCAGTGGGGCGGGTTGCAGTAATTCTTTTCTAAGCAGCGCGTAAAGTTATTCAAAATATGTATAAGTTACGTCCTAAGCTGGTCGTAAAATGGTATTACAAACGTTATGAAGGCCGGGGTTCGGCCGGATCTCATCACTTAGGGTTGTGCGCTGAAGACGACTATCTTTCAATAAACCCATAAAATTGCCTCATCCAAAGCGAGTTCCGACCTCGCCCGGCTCCCGGCTGCTTGTTGTTAACAATGCACACGTCAATATTAAATTTTAGGCGAGGTAACAATATACCGGTTTTCAAATTTTAAAGGTAATATCCTTATTCGAGGTTTCGACGTTCGCCCTGAGATAATCTTTTGCTTCGATATTGGTCCTTCGTCAAAGACACGTTGTAAATATATTGCTTCGTATGAAATATGATCTATGTAATTAAATCACTTTGGAAATAAGTCTCCGTAATCATTTTATAATGACTCGTGTTGATTGAGCACTTGGATTTTTAATAACAGCTAGAGAGGCGTTTGAGTCCAATTTAAGTACATATATTAAGGTTTACATCAAAAAGTGCAGCCAATCAGTACGTGTAGCACATTGCGATGTAGCTAGGTGTCAGGCGGTAATGAGATGCGCGGCGTGACACGGGCGGCGCCGGGTGCCACATGCAAGTTAGATGAGCCGCGCGCCGTGCTCTCTCTACAGGTGACGTCCGACTTATTTTTAATGCACAACATCTATTGCAATTTGTTGAGACTCAAGAACTCGTTTATATAGGAGGATTTACTTACAAAGCGTTGTCTCTTGTTTTCTCTTGTGGGTACATGCAAATTGTGAAATACAGGATTTTATTTTAATTTGGTACGGAACGAAATTTGTGCGAGCAAAAACACCAGTATTAGGTTTATTCTAGTTTTATAATTTCAACTACTTGCAATCAACAAACAAATGAATTAAATTTTTCTAATAAAAAATAAATAATTAAATTCATGCCATTCTCAACGACACAATGCCTACGTGCTACGCTCGTAGCACCTAGGCATTGTGCTACGCACCTGCTACGCAGGCATTTTCAACTCGTAACCGTAATGCGCTGAACAGCACCCCAATGATGGCGTAACACACTTTTCTATCGCATTCCGAAGAATTTTGAAGGTATTCGTCTGCGCGACATCGTAAAAAACGTAATAAATGTTGAAATAAATAGCATTGGGAATGCGTGTGTGTTTCACAATTACTCCGCTGGTTAAATAAATGAATGCATGTGATTGTTATGCGATATGCTAAAATGCGACGCCTTGTTTAAAACAGTAGCAGTATACGATTGTTATATTATGTTACATCGTTAGCTGAGAGAGGATAAGGGTTGTTTCAAAATAACATCAGACGCATTATCAGCAGACGAATGGGAATGACTTGAATGCCAATGAGATACAATTGGTACTCTACACGTATACAAGCACGCCTAGTATAAATAAACACAAATAGATTACGAATTAGATAAATACCTTGTTCATCAGAAATGTGTTACAACGAGAGCAAACCGTTCAGGTAGAAGATTCGTTTAGTACAAGGATAGAAGACAAATTAAAAGAGCACTGAAACGCTAATTCCATTACGATTCGATGGACGGCAAAAGTCGCCTCCGTTGGACTCAAAGCCGGTAAAACGTAATTGCGACTTCACTAAGCTGGGCTCCGCGCGGCCCGATACGGACGAAAGGGGACCTCTCTGTAACGGCTGATATAAAAGCGGCAATAAATTTAACAGGATGAACGCACTACTTACACAGAACGAGCGCGGACGCCGCGCCGCCGGTGCCCGTAACGAGGGGGCACGCAACCACCGCTCTGTGTTTTAACCCGCCCCCGCCCTTCGTTTTTCAGGCTTCCCAGGACATTTTTATTTAAAACCGTTTTATTAATGACCTGCGGTATTCTACTATATGTGCAAACTTTCCTATGAATATCATAGTTACCGCGTTAAATATTGATGGGCAATATCACATACGACATCATATTATTTGTGAGTTATATTCGCGCTTCGCTAGCATTTACAACATTATGATTTCAAAGTGGTGAGGATTTCTTAAAAGGTTTTCTATATGATGCCATTGGAAGTGTCTGAAATGCGAGAAACAATCGCATTATGGTTTGGGGATCTTATTACTGAAACGATAGCAAAACGTGCGATGGAGCCTCTGTGGATGGTGCGGATGAGGTTTAAGTTTAACTAAAGATTAGGTTTCACATTTTTACGTAAGATCCTGCATTGAAATAGGCTACGTTCTCGGATGAATGTTAAATACTGATAGTTGATTCACAATCTAACTAGAAAATAGAAGTTGAATCGAAATATAATAATACCTATTGATTTAAGTTTATATTTTCATATATAAGAGACTATGATTGAAAATAGTTTAAATCGAAACAGAAATAATGCCATGTTTTAATCAACGTCAGCGATGTAATAACGTTATATACTCGAATTCTGTTAGTTAAATTGCATGATATGAATATTGTAACCTGCAGTCGATTATTGATTATTTATTAACGATAACACTAGATTTTGAGAACTGAAACGATTTTGAATTTTTAGCATCACATCTTTTAAGTCAAAGAGCGCTTATTAGATAGCTACAACTTATTTACGTAGGATTTTTCTGCCGGTTGCTTGGTAGCCGCTGTTACAAATCGCTTTAGGAGAAGTGAAAATAACCCAACAATAGGGAAAGGAAACAATCGTCACAAGAATTTTGTAACAAAAGCACCTAAAAGAGAAATAGTTAATGTCGTTATTTTGGATACACATGTTTATTGCTATGAAACATGGCAGCCTCATAACAATCCCTTTCACTCTCCACAAATTGGAAGGAGCGCGTAAAGGAAAACATGGCTATAAATAAAACTGGCAGATCAACTAGATAGGCGGCCATTACCCGAGATAAGCACGACTTATATACGCGATACGTTCTTCGCTTCGGCAGATTAACGGAATGGGACTGGGTTTGTTTGCAGATATCGACGTTGAAACATTTTGGCAAGTCACAGCTCGGAAATTTATTGTGGTGTTCAGGGAGATATCTTCTTACGGACTCATTAAAAAGGAGACACGTCGTACATAAATCAGGGGCAGGCGTCGGCAGCGGCACGGCGCGGCGCGGGCGCGACCGCCTCGGCGGCTCTTATCGGCACCGAGTTCGCCGGCAATAGGCGCTATCCGGTTCCGTCGTCGTCGCGCCATCGCTCCCATTGTATCTGCGCCGCTCCACTGTGCTACCTAGCGCCCGACCACCTAAACTTATTACATTATCCGCTTAACATTAACCGATACTTCTTACAATACCGAATAGGCACCAGCGCGCGACCTATTATTTACTACACTTGGGCATAACATCTTGATCTATATATGTCTGACTGACTGATCTGTCATAGTGAGAGTTGAAAGATCAGCCACTCGTCTTACTTTCAATACTAAGCCCTGTATCCCAAATTCCCGAGTTGACGTTTATGGGTCAAATCAACACCCTTCATCAACACCCATTTATTCGCTATTCTCAGTAAGCCTAAAACGAAACTTGCGTTTTAGGCTTACTGAGAATAGCGAATAAATATTTATCCTTTCAATAACCAAGAGAATAGCAATACCTATTCGGGTATTACAGAATTTAGGTTCCGAACTAAAATAATAATAGAATCTCGCGCAATCAAGAAACCTGCGCTAGCTTCCAAACTATGCGAACGAACTTCTTCTTTTAGAATCGAACCGATCCCCATAATAAACCTAAAAAATATATTTTTAAATATGGTCTTTGAATTTTCAATTTGACTTTGGTTGGAACCTTTAAAAATAGCTATATGGACATCCTTTACGTATACTTAAGTATAAACGAATAGAATGTACTGCCTCTGTAATTTTTTTATCCGTAACAAATTACATAAAGTGGCGAAATATTTTGTGTCATTACGGCGGTTATATTGGGGTGAACGTAGTAAAGAATTCACGACATTCCGCAACATCTATGATATGTTGTAAATCAATTTATGTACACAGTGCTGAAGAACACGCAAGTCTACATTTTTAAAAATAAATCCCGGAACTCTCGAATACGGGATACAATCGAATATGCACAATGATCGTAATTGTCACTTACATAAGTTCCGAAATTATCGTATTGATTCGCAATCTGTTATAAAGGCTCACGTCACGTTAATGCCATTGATTTATTGATTAAACCTACAGGAAAAACTACGTTAAATGGGTATCTCTTTCAATGCTGTAAAAGTTGCACTGGAATTGAACGAGAGCTAGCCTCCCATGGTCCGCAAGGACCGAAGCCTGCCGGGGCTGCAGGACTATTCGAAAGAGATACCGTGGCCCCGGAACACAAAGGGCGAGGAAGGAACATGGATGGGTTTTAGTCAGTAAAAGTCTGACACTCCCTCCTGCTCGGCCCAGAGCGGGAGAAGTCATTTGATGATTTCTCATCAAAAAAAAAAAAAAAAAAAGCTAGCCTCCCATTATTAGTCACTGACTGCTTAAGTGATAAAAATCTAACTTAAAACTTATCTAAAAAATTGAAATGCACAAAACAAGCACATTTTAAATTAAATATAAATTAGAAGCAGGCGAGACTTATTTGAAAATAAAATTATGAAAATAGAATGTGTCCCGCCTGTTTCCAAACCAGTTTTTGAAATTAAATTTTATACTTAAAAAAATAACTGACTTCTAAAAAAAATTCTCTCGAATCTAACAACGTATAATTTATCCAAATCGGTTCATCCGTTTAGGAGTTACGAGGTCACAATGAAACGGACATACATACATGCGCGCGAAAAACTTTACCCTCCTTCTAGTTCAATCGGATAAAACCTAAAGAACTTAATATATAATTTCAAACCAGTTTTAATACGTATTCGTTTTAATATGTACTAATGAAGGTAACAACTAAGCATGGTAAAATTTAAAGCACTTACGAACATTAAGATAAGGATTCAGTGAGCGTCACTAGCTCACTGGACCCGGAAGATCCCAACTTTTCGGAGCGCCCTGGAAATTTCCAACATTACGACCACCCGCTCCCCTTGAATTATTGGACTTACACACCTACTTACATGCTGCCGAGAGTGCAAAGTTTTGTTTCTTGTTAGCATGAAATTTCGCCGTTGTTGTTTTAGTTGTCGCTTTAGGCATGCAATAGGTGTTATAAAAAAAAAAATTCAAGCTATGAACGAACGGAGTAACGTTGTGATTTTTCATGGGGACAAATTGAGCAGTGTGGCCGGTTGACACAGGCAGTTAGATGCGTACATGTGTTGTGTGGCGCTACACGGGAGTATCGTGCCGCGTGACCGAAGGGTGTACACGAGTGGATGGCTGAACAAATGACAATAATTGGCGTGCAGAGAGCAACGACATCGCGGCGCTCACTGCCGGCACCGACTTTAATTGACTGGTGATTTCAATTAATGCACATCGGTGAGTTCACGAAACGCCACTATTCCTGGTATAATGGCACCAGATATTCACTCAAAATGTCGTTGGCAGCTCGCTCGCTGTAAATTTATGGCACTGACGACGACCAATAAATGCAAATTTTATTGTTTATGGCAGATTTAACGGCAGTGAACTCTTTTATCAATACCGTAAACTCTAAAGTGGTCCGAGCACATCCGGAATCCGGTTAAACAAATTTGTCCACAATGTACGCTTCGTAAAGAGTGACAGTGCAGGTGTGCCGTAGAGTTATGAAGCTCCAGCCTCGTTTCAACACTGAAACTAATAAACGAATATTTTCAGTAATAAATGGGTATTACCTACTAACATAAAATATCTTAGCAATCTGTAAATATAAAGAAGGTAATAATACGAAACATGTATCAGCCTTATGCGATTTTAACATGTATCTCTGGAAGCATTACTTTTTTTGTACCTATCACAAATGGAAATATTCAAATAGCTTGGGTAGAAATCAAATAATAGAGGAACAGCACCTGGGAAAGCAAATTTGACTTTTCTCTATGATCATTGTAATCAGGTTGACTAGGTGATGTGATTAATCAAGTAATCAAACAAAACAGAGATCAATGGCATGATTGAGATTCGATTTTATTTATTCCAGCAGAAAAAGAGCATGGAGGAGGCGGTGTTCCGGTTAATAAAGGTTGATGAAGGCTTGGTAGCGGCGGAATCTGTAGTAGGGGCGAGGCGGAGATAGAGAACGCGGTCTGCTCGAGTACTGATAAGGCTATTAAAAGTTACGCTCACAGACCAACGTCTGGATTAAACAGATACTATACCTACCGATAGACACCAAAGAAAACCTTTTAGAAGAAAACAAACCAAGTCAAGCAAAGAGATTGCAATAACAGAAGCTACTTTAAAATGGTAACCGCCACAGTAATGTTGCAAAAGAAATGATTACCTTCCAGCTGTTGTTTGTTTCGGAAGCGTTCCGCTGATACAAATTTTAGAGGATTGATTTTATTCTTTTCAACAAGAAAAATATGACTTTTGTTATGAAAATGAGCGAGTAGCAAATTACTTCTGCAACTTTAGGTTATTTTATCATAGGAAAGAAATGAGTATGAGTTTCTACTTGTAACATCAAAAGGAAACTTTGGACAACTTCTTTTCGATCTATCAACTCACACTAATTGTTTCTCGTAACTTCCACTTAAACATACTAAAAAGTGACGCTAAATATAAGCTAGACTAATGAATCTCTTTAAATATATTTGCTTTGCGGAGGTGTCGTGAAAGTGTCCCACAAAAATACCACGATTTTATTGCATGTTTCCTATATTATAAAACGAGTTGTGTGGCCTAGAACAAAAGACACGTGCGGGGGAATTTTGTTCAAAGCAATTATTGTGAATAGTGCTCACTTCAGCGACGGTAGAAATTCGCGTATAAATCGCGTCACAGACCACAAACAAAAACGTGCATGTGGACCGGCACCCATTATTCTCGACTGCATAATCGCTTCGTCCGACGCCCGCATCGCTTCCCTTGCTATTTTATTTCCTCCCGGCATAGTTGTGTTTCGACTAGGCGGAGCTTTTTCAGCGTAGCTTCAGTAGGGAAATTAAACCATGTTTAATTCTGTTTAAGGTCTGGTTCCGGTTAGTAGATGCAGGGAGCCGATGCGACCGGCGACAGACCAAAGCCACCACGCTACAATTCTGGCACAATGTGTGTCCGTTTTAATAGGATTAAACTCATTGTTACATACGAGCTGAAAGGACCACGAGCGAAATGAAATTGTTTCTAACGAAACCGAAGAGAATATTGCGAACACCGCATTTCGATTGGGGAAACGGAAACTCATTCCTTTCAGCTCATATGAAAAGAAAATAAATTTAGACAATAGATATTTTCGGCTGCTAAAGGAAGACCAGTTGTTACACCATAAGCTTTCTAGTGATATAAATTTGATTTTTGTCGCTTTTGTAATGGAATCTCAACAGTGTATTTTAACTAAAATATAACTAGGTTTTGGTTGGAGATCATAATACATTGGCATGCTCTTGTTCAGTTTTAATGTTATGGTCTGGAATAGTTCACCGGCGAGTCGAAAATCCGCTCCAGAGATGAGTTGCTGGAGACCCTACGCAGGGATAAGTGGAGCGCCCTTACTGCACGGCCCGACGGTAACTTCAGCCGTGGGCTCCGCCGCTGACGGAAAGTCTGCCGCAGTTTCTGGAGCGAGTGTTTTCGGCTGTCTTTCTTACGACAACCAAGTACAAGCTACCGCCAATAGTTCTGCCCAGTTCCGAAACCGTCCCATTGGTGACACAGGTACAGAACAGCGCGGCCGTGATGCAACTCCGAGCAAAAAACCCTGCTCCGGGGTCCGATTTAGTGCCTGGCCGCGTACTAGTCATCGCATCAATCTGAGCATCATCATCACGCTGCTATGCTTGAGCTGCATTAATTTTTGTACAACAGATCCTTATTACCGACGGAAGAATTTTTCAAAATTCATTTCTTAATAGGATAAACAAGACGACGAAAGGCATTTTTGTAGACGGAAAAAGGCCACTTTTACTAATTTCAATCTATACACGAGTATATTATGCAGAAAAAGTCTGTTAATTATTTTGTTTGGCGACGATTTATAAATGTACACCTTATAAATTGTGAAATCATTGATCGAGCTGTACTTAAATTATGATCTATCAAAGGACCGATTTGTTCGAGACACCATTGTTTAACTATTGTGTCTACTTCGTGGACAGATCAAGGGATAACCAGAAAAAGAACGACATTAAAATATTGCACGCGATTTATTAGTATCACTGTAAAAAAAATATCCGTGAATTATAACATCGCATTAAACAAACTGCTGCTGAATGTGATTTATCCGTTGCAATCAATGATACCGCTTTCGTTAACTATGCTAATTCACAAATTTGAATAGGCACCTATTATCGGAAGTTAGCCGCAGTCTGAATGCTTACGTTTCTAGTTCCATCCATTACGGATTCAGATTAATTGCGCACTTAATGCTACTCCTAATAAACTAAATCCGGTGCCGTGACCCATCTACTTAGACGTTTTAGTTGGAGGAATTGTTAAGCGAGTAGGAGAAATTGAATTAGGCAGAGCGGGCGACGTTGTCAGAGCGAGCGGTCCCTGGCCGCCGTGCGCCCTTCTTCCTACGTGCTCATCTAGTACCTACAGCAACGCAACACGCCATGATGTATTCAGTTTATGTTTGCAGTTCCAATTGTACAAATCGAACGTTATGTTATGTAAATCAAATTATACCAAGGTACATGCAGTATTAAAAGCAGACGATCATTGAAAATGCATTGAGATTTTCGAATGAACAAAATAAACGACAGACATACACAAACTCGCGACTTCTTTCCCCCAGGGAAAATGTCGTTATAATAATCACTACTATTTAGTTATTTAAATATTTACTACTGCTATTGAATGTACATAATCTGTTTATGATAAAGATGTCAATACATTCCTACATATACCTGGGCACTATGTAACTTTCTCAGCTTAGGTTACTTATAACTTAAATTATCGAAATAAAGATCTCCCACGTCCAGTACAAGCACGTTGTGTCAACGATAAGAAAGCAAAAAGCAAATAAAGTATGGTGGGTTGCTCTGGGAGCAGAATGGAGCAATCAGGACGAGAACACTTTGACACAGCAATTTGGACGGCGCGCCTCCGATGTGTTATTTTGATTGCGCCGCTTTTGTGCGGTGTTGTTTGTGCGTCCGCTTCCTTCGTGCTTATAAAAAATATTTATGACTCCTATGAGACACGAATATTGCCTCCTACCGCCTTAATAACCTTCCTGGTAACAGAGAGCGACAGTCTCCTGAGGAGGTATTATGTCGTAACAATTGGCTGCAAAATATTCGCACAAAAACTAATACTTTCTACCCTCCTCCGGCAAAAACAAATGCAGGATAATAACATTCATGCGTACGTATGAGTCGCTATATACATTTTTGATCAGGTGAATTTGTACAGATTTGGGTAAACTTGAGCTTTATCCAATTTATTTCAACATGCTTGTTATTTTTTACGCAAAAGTCAATGAATTGTCTGTAGGATTATTATTTAATGTATGCAAGCTCGCATAAGATCTATTGTCATCTTTCCGTGTCGATAATACAGATGGATTGTTTATTGTCTATAAACAAGTAGTGTTTTCCAATACAAAAGCATCAAGTAGTATTCGCAGATGAGCTACAGAAGCCACAGAGGCCTCGTCGGAAATAGCCCCTCCGGAAATTGAACCATGCACGCGAGAGATAAGCTGCAACTATTTCAAACGGATAGCTTTGATATTTTCCTGTTAGATTTATTGTTTTATTATATTTTGTTTGTAATTGGGCCTTTTATTATGTCTTTCCTTGTAAAATTGCAGTGATGAGTGCTATTTTTAAATCATACTAGTAGAAAATAATAGTTTAATATGTACTTGGAGTAGCGACAGTAGATTCTATTTACTAAAGCCACTTACTCTTAATATTCTTACTAACCGCGCCCCCCGACCGAGAATCTATTTTGTCTATCTCCTTAAAAATCCAGTCCTTAAAAAATAGGCACAATCTACCTATATGCAGTGCGACTATGTCATAATTTCATGCATTTATAACCACTTGCAATTAATTAAACTACGTCAATGTCCGCAAACAATTATTGTAAACATAAATTCAAAAATCATTAAGTAATTATTTAAAATAACAAGCGTCACGTGAAATCTATTTGTAGATTTCATACATTTTCATTATTTGCAGTATTGATTGGTTCGCATCAATCGCGATATGCAAATATTAGCTTCGCTCGCTGACCGGCAGGCTAGTGATTTACGCGTGTCCCGACGCGGCGATGCTACGTTATGCAATCACATCGCTTATTAAAAATTAACCAGCATGCCGTAACCGAATTGTGCGACTTTCGTTACATTGTTTGGTATCCAATCATGATTGTTCGTTCTATGCGATATGTATTGCACAGTACAGCTGCATACACGGTACAATAGTGCGCTAGGTGCGACGGTGCACGGTGCGCTGGTGGGCGGCCCGGCCACGTAAATCAGCGCGCCGCGCCGCGGGGCGCCCGCTGCGCGCGACACCATCTACCAGCTAGCTCACTGATGTCAATGTTTACGAGTATACGTTTATCTTTTATAGTTTTGATTTTGCTAGATTTAAGACTTATTAGTATTCATTTAAAAGTAATACTAATAAGCCGTAACAATTTTGTTTCATCATTACGTCATCATCGCTACGAGTCTAGAGCTACGAGTTTTTCCGTAGCCAATTAAAATGAAAACAGAAATGGACCTGCTGCGCCGCCATATGGAGCATATAAGAAGCCTACAGTATAATGGTGTCCCCGCATGGGTGTATCATTAAAAACATCACAAAAAGCCGCAAGCGGAGCTGAACGTAATGGTGAATATAATGTATGCTAATGAGGGCGCGGGCGGGGCGGGGGGCGGGACGTGACGTCACGCGTCGGACCACAGCCGCTGCCGCTGCTGGCCGGCGGCGGCGGCGCCTAACGAGCGGCTGTGCAATTTTCAATACTCGAACCACAGTTCCCATATTTAACTATTCCAAAGGCAACGTTTTAATAATAAACAGCGCACTAGTTTACGTTTATTTAAAATGTACCATTTTTTCATAAAATTCCGTAACCAGCTGCATTGCAACGGTTTATAACAGTGTGGCACCTTTGTTAACCCGCCTACAAATAGATAGGATATTACAGGAGATGGAGCAGGCAAAGCCATTCGCGATAATAAAAACAGCGCGAGCGCTACAAAAATAATAAAAGTTAGCGCTGGGCGCCCGCGAGGCGCCGTCGCCGGGAGGGTCGCTGGATCGCTGCGGCCCGACTCGGCGCGAGCTGGCCTCGTCACGGGCCCTGTTTACTATCACTCCTCCGGGATGCTATTTCTTGTTTGTTTTAGATTTCTTTTACTTTTTAACACCGTTATAATAAGAGTCACTCCCACCCCGACGACCTTATATTTTGTACCATATGTGCCTGTTAATTAAATCATGTGAAATTATGTATTTCATTCGCGATTTATTTATCATTACGCAGGTTTTGATCAACGTGCGGAGACATTCATTCCCTCTTGCATACAAACTTTAATGCTATAACAACGAAATCGGAATGAATTTTAAAATAATTATTTTGTGATTATATTCGTTATACATAAAATTCTTGTGCGTCTAATTACTTTAGACCCAGCGGTTTAGTCCGTGCGTTCTGTGAGTGAGTGAATGAATTTAAAATGAAGTAAGAAAATTCGACGAGCGATGGGCTAGGCATCGCGGTAAAACGCTATTTCAATTGAAGTCGTTGTAGCACTTCGTGATGATTGCACAAATAACTAAGGTTAGTCATCAAATCCCGTAAACCGTAGTTAATATAAAATTATTCTGTTCCAAAAAGTAGGTTTTATAGCATTTCCATAACTAAAGCACCACTAAAAGCACAAAAATACACAATACGTGGCTGATTGTTTCAGTTGTTTCCGAATATTAACAAACTCATTACAATCGCATGCAACCGTGCCTAATTATTTTTAGTTCATTATATAAAATTGAATTAATTTCGTTACAAAATTGCTACAATTACGCAACGCATCTAGAAATATTAAATGTTTCGTCTATAATTAATTTCTCATTAATTATTCGGTGAACGCTTTTACGCAATCCTATTAGTGCATAACCATAACTTTACTATAACAAATGATTTGTGTGTTATTTAGCACACAGCAATAATATAATAGTAATACCTCACAATCGAGTCCCTGTGTGATGATCAGGGTGGAGCTAGCGCGGTGATTAAGCTAATTATCTCTCGTTGCGTTGGCAATATAGCCCATAATAATAAACCATGCATAATCATATTTTAATTAGTGTGCGTGGGTTGCGTTACTGTTGTTTGTTTCAGTAACATCTTTATGAAGCCTATTTGTTTTTCTTATAGCTAATTTTGAAACATATTCGCGTTTACTCCGCACGCATCATTGGAAGCGTTGATTAGTATAACTATGTTAGATAGAGAGGTTATGCCTACTGTTTTTCTATCAGGGAGGCGTCATTTATCAAACGATATAGACTGATTTATGGCAGGAGGTCGTGGCAGCGACACAAGTAGTGCCTACGCGCGATGACGACGCGATTGAGACGGCAGCCTGGGAGCTACGAGCTACGGGGAGCTACGAGCTACGGGGAGCTACGAGCTACGAGAAGCTACGTGATGATCACGTGACACGCGTCCCACTCACTCTTATTTTTCTCCGGCTCGATAGCTTACGTCATACTATTATTGCAAAGTTCCTGAGAGTCATTTATCACGTTTACGTATTTGTAAGATGTTTATTAGTTTGTTTGCACTTATAAATATGGAATACTTTAGTGGTGTTATTTTGTTTGGATAGTTGATTTAAAATGGATTTATCAACGTATTCTATCCTTTTTATTTATTTTTCTAATTGGCTATTGATCCTGGTCCCGATGTGCTAAGAGAAGTGACAGAAATTTCAATAACTTATTGTACTAAATGAGTTATTGTAATTTGTGTAAATTATTGAAAAACGTAACTTTACTTATACAATGATACAGAATCAGGCCGGTTGGTCATCTTCGGCTGGTTGTCGCCAAATCAAATTTTGATTACTGTCATGTCTTTAATGATACTCACAAGATGAAGACAAATCGATTGACGTAAGAATCATGAAAATGTACCTACACGTTTGTTCTTTAGAGCGCCACAAAGGAACAAACAAACATACCTACATAATTGAGTGATAAACACATTTTACCCTACTTTGCGTCCCGCAATGAGATAAAACAAGGCTTGTTAAGAAAACCACCAAGTTTCTTATCAATAATATTATCTTTACATGAGAGATCTATCTGATGATATGTTTATGTACCAGACTTTCAGACTTAAACGGAATTATATAAATACTTCTTTATCATACCAGTTGAATGAAATGGAAAAAGTCCTCAGATTATCCAATTCTTCAGCGCCACAGGAGAATCGATTAAAATAACTAATATCATTTATCACGCGGGTAAAAAGTTTCACGAGTTACAAGGCTTTCGTCCCCGTGATCCCGTGAGAAAATTGCTAGTATTCATCATAATGCGTGACATTTAAAATTACCGCCGGCGCGCTCCACAACCCACTATAAATCAACGCAAACACTAGTTTCGGCGAGTGGATTTCTATTATTAGCTCCGTATTTACATGATTGTTACACAAACTACAAATATATGAACAAAATACAATCGCTTTTATAAATTCTGACACCGGAATTCTTGCTTGAAAATATTCTACTTTTACTGGAAATTCTCATGTGTGCAATAATTTAGGCGCTCTGGTTTGCTGATATTTATGGTACGGTTAACGTAGTACTGCTTTTATACGACCGAGTGCGTATAATGTGTATTTTGACTGTATAATTTACTTACACTGCTATGATGAAATCGATAGATCGTTATTCTAATTTTAATTTATTTGTGTGATAAGATCGAGCGTTGTAGTTTATGGTGATTGTCTCGACTATTTAGACGATACACAAAGAGATAATGACAATTGTGTTTCGATTTATTTGGCTATCGGTAAATATAAGGTCGTAGAAATCTGATAGCTGTATGAAAATGAACGCGGAGATTTAGGTACATGTAAGGAAAGTGCGGTAGACGGGCGGGCGGCGCAGCGACCGGGTATACATGCACGTTGCAGTCGTCACAAGAGCCCTAACGAGTGCCGAGGCGGACCCGTCTCGCTCGTCGCGTCGGCCGCGGCCGCGGACCACCCTCTTGCATTTATTCATGTCGTTACCGCTAACGATAATTTTATCGTGTGCTCATTTGCCGGCGCCAGTCTCGCGGCCATCCGTCAGCGAGTCCAAATCGACAATTTGTGCAACACTAAAAACTTTATTGCGACATAATTGACCCCGGTTGTAAATAACCCTCGACCGCGACATTTTATTGCTGGCTTATTTTGTACTAGTTAGGTGATAAACATTTTAGAGATACCATTCGATGGCATTAGGTTTTTGTTTTTATACAGGGTGAATTATTGAGATAGGATTGGAAGGCCAACAGGTACTTGATCCCAAGTATCACACTTGGGTTTGGAAAAATTGGGCAAGTTTCGACAGAGCTTCCAAAGGTCAAAGGCTGTATGACTGTATGTGATAGGATTCTCTGGATCAAAATTTTAAGACACTGGCTTATCCAGCTAAATTTAGGTTAGGGTTTCTGATCAAGACTGCCCGAAGCGAGAATTCCCGGGAAATACAACCTTACACGAAACGTGGTGAAAAAATTGTGGTAAGATAATGAACACGTTATAAGTCATCTTAATACATCAAAACCGCGTATGGATGGTTTTCAAGCCATCATGCGCAAGAAAGCAAAGTCTTTGCTGCACCACCTACGAAGCAGCAGCAACAGCATTCTTAATGCGATTACTGCCCGTAACTTTGACTGTCCTTTCCAGAATTAGTGGGTAAGGACAGCTATAGGCATAAGTTAGATATAGGTACTAAAATTACTGACATATTTTTAGGTACATTTTTGTGTTACTAACACACTAACATTCTATGTTTTTATGTTTTGTGTTTTATAATAATGTAAAGAAGAGAGTGGAGTGTTATGTGGAGATTCTCAGAAATAAATAAACAATAGGTAATTTAAAAATAATGTAATGAATTTGTACAGAAAGGAATAATAAGAATACCGAAACTTTTCAGTTCGAAATTAAAAGTGGTATTACGATAACAGCTACTGTTAGTAATGCAAAATACCTCATAACCAGAAGCTTACTAAAAATAATAAAAAATATTTTTAGCACCATAGAGCTGCTGATGCAGCTGATGCATACATCAGCTGGTTAAAAATCGCCAAACGTTTATAACTAATGTAATTTGTAATGTCAGTATAGCATCGCATCGGTAGAAAATAGTTGGATTATCTAATTTTTTGGAAACGTAACTGAGAAAAGAGATGAACTAACACGCCGAACAGAATCTGGCGAAAAGGATTTAATTATAAAATACCTCAATGGTGTACCAAGTATTATAAAGCAAGCATCAAAAAACTCCAACCACCAACAATAAATGATACCCTGGCTGACACAATAACCTATCAAATAGTAAACGATCACCAACAACTGAAAACTGAAAAAACACGCTTATCAATACTATATTTAAACATACGAAGTATACGAAAGAGAGGAAAACTAGATGTACTTAAATGTATTATAAAATCTATATCTACAACTGTACACATCATTTTGCTAACGGAAACTTGGATACAGAATGAAAATCAAATCTTACAACTACAAATAGAAAACTATACACATTACTACAATTACAGAACAGATAGAAGAGGCGGAGGAGTGTCAGCATATATACACAACGATTTGAAACATAACCTCAGTGAATCAACATATCAGGATGGGAACAATTATCTATGGGTAAAGATTGATAAACTAGCGCTCAACATTGGCGTCGTCTACAACTCTGGTAACACAAACCTTGAAAAATTTTTGGATGTATATGACACACAACTACAACAAAGGAAGAGAGCAATCGTTTTTGGCGATTTTAACATTGACCTTCTTACAAAAAATAGAACTCTAAATAAGTACAAACAAGTAATAAAGCAATCAGGACATAAAATATTAAACAAAACCAATAAAGCCCACTGCACAAGAGACTCTGATACAAAGAAATCTATTCTAGACCATGTCAGTACAAATATAAATGGCGAACATTTCAGCATGACCATCATAAACTCATCCATGTCAGATCATAAGCAAATATACCTACAAATAAACAAATTAAAACCTCCTCCAAAACTACGCCTAAATTACGAAATAATAGATTACAAGAAACTTTATACTTCGATGAAATCATGCGGAATAGAAGATATGACAAATAACTACAGTGAATTAGAATTAAAGATAAAGCGTTGCGTAGAAGACAATAAAGTATTGAGAACAAAGGTCCAAAATCCACCCAAAGAAGATTGGGTTAACAACGATATAATTACCAGAATCAGCCAAAGAAACCATCTATGGATACAACACAAGAGTGATCAGAAAAATAAACTATTAGAAAAGAATTATAAGGAAATGAAAGATAGAACCGCTGAATTAATACACAATACGAAAAATTCATACTACTACAAACTATTTACGAATTGTGCCACTAACCACAAAAAAACATGGTCACTAATAAATAATTTAGCTAAAAATAAAATAAAACAAAGTGATGCTCCTTCAAAGCTTTTGGTTGATACTAACACCGTCACTAACACAAATGAAATTTGTAATGTTTTTAACAAGTATTTCTCTACCATAGGTACCATACTCGCGGACAGAATTCCGAAAAAATATCATGATACCTCGACCAGATGTGTTTTCAAATCCCAAAATAATAAACAAGAACTTTCGACATTAGATCCATGTAGTGAAGAGGAGATAACTAAAATTATTAATGATCTCGACCCAAATTCAAGTAGCGGTATAGATAAAATAAGCACGAAAGTAATAAAAAGTCTTCAAAATGTCATCTCAGCAAACTTGGCAAGTTGTTTTAATAAACTCATGTACGACGGGGAATTTCCAGACACTCTAAAGATTACAAAGGTGACACCGATCCATAAATCGGGACCCTAAACCGACCCCGGAAACTATCGCCCAATCTCTGTCCTACCAATAAAGTCAAAAATCTTGGAGAAAATAATACATAGTCGTCTGTTAAACTACTTGAACTCTTTTAATTTTATATCGGAACGACAATATGGATTTAGAGCTAAAAATAATACCACTGCAGCCACTATTGATCTAATAACAAAAACTAGAGATAGTATAGATAAGAAAAATATTGTTGTGGGTGTGTATATCGATTTAAACAAAGCCTTTGACACCGTAAGTCACAAACTGTTGTTAGAGAAACTAGAAAACATTGGTATCAAAGGAATTGCACTTAAAATGTTAAAATATTACCTGACAAACAGATTCCAAGTAGTCAAGATAGATAGTGTCGAAAGTAATGCTTTACCTATCACATATGGAGTCCCACAAGGATCAATATTGGGACCGTTATTATTTTTAATATATACAAATAGTGTATCGGAGCTAGGACTACATGGCCATTTAACATTATACGCAGATGACACATGCTTGTTTTATTTCGGGACTAATGTTCAGGACGCTATCTCACGGGCCCAAGAAGATTTAAAAATTCTGTTTGAATGGTTCCAACATAATTTGCTAACAGTAAACATCTCAAAAACTTGTTACATGATCTTTAAAGCTAAAAATAAAAGAATTCCGATGCATGACCCGCTAACTATAGACAACATCACATTAGAAGAAAAACTTGCGAAAAATACCTTGGCCTTAGAATCGAAAATTGTTTAACATGGAACAAGCAAGTTGATTATATCAGAAACAAAATTTCCTCACTCATTGGATCACTCCGCGATGTAAGTCAATGTATACCGAAAAAACTGCGGTTAAACATTTACATTTCACTCGTGAAATCACATCTATTATACCTCATAGAAATCTGGGGTAGCACCAGTAAAACAAAACTACAGGAACTGCAAAGAATGCAAAACAGGATTATTAAGACCCTGTTTCGCTATCCATATTTGACACCAACGTACAAAATATATGAAGACACAAAACTGATGAATATAAAACAACTTTACATGTATAACACTTGTGTCTTAATCAGAAAAATAATGGATGGAACCATTCACACAAACGTAATGTTCACCAAAAAATCCCAAATATCTAAACGCAGTCTTCGACGCCTCAGTCTACTTGTCCTGCCAAATACACGTACAAATTACGCTAGAAAGAATATCACCTATGAAGGAGCACAACTTTATAATAATTTACCATCCAGTATAAAAAATGTAAGCTCTTTCAACGGTTTCAAATCAAAACTATCAAATTATATTATTGAAACCCACAAACAATGTTACTAGCCTACCAGTTAAGATTAAAACCGTTGAACGTGTATCCCAACCAATTTAAAAATTATATAATTTTAAGACTAAGAAATTAGGAATATGTTAAGATTAAGAATATCGATGACCGTTACCTAGAATAAGTTTATTACATTATGTTATCATAAGTTCTCATGTAAGTGGCTCTTTTGTCTTTTTGAGAATAAAGTATATTAAACCTAAAATGGACGGGTTTTCTTGTTTTCTAAAATATCAAAATAAGCTGTTATAATTAGCTCTCAATTGCTTACGGATACTATACCCGTAGTCAGTATAAAGAAATAGTAGAGATGTTCAACATCTTTCACGAAAATTATCTATTCACTTGAATTTCCGACAAAAGCTTCTTGTAAATTCCTCTCAGAATGGTGTAGGTAGGTAATTGAATAGCAGCAGAAGCCAGTGCTCGGTAGTTAAGGACGTGGCCGGCCACCGCACGACAGCGCAGCGGCTACGGCATAATTGCACAAACTTTCATGTGCTTCGCATACATTTTCATAATTAAAGGGGCAGTTCGCACCAACTGGCGAAACTTATTTATAGCCACTTACCTCAATAATACTAGTTTGTCTTGTTGTACATTAATTACTAACTTAACGTGTGCTGCAATATGACACGACTTATGGTAGCATGCAGATTAGCATGTATTGCGCTGTCACGTTTAACTTTATTATAGGGACTTAACGAGTCATTATTGTGTATTAATTATTTATTTATAGCAATTAATGTACAGGTTACGTAGGTGTTAAATGTAGTACGTTTGAAGAGATTATCCATTCATCATGGTCCATGAATCATTTACTCAAAGACATAATTTATCATTACCAAATAAACAATCTGATATTATAAGGCAGAAAAACGTATTTTCCTGCATTTTCTTACTTAATTGTGTTTATAGTTGTTATGGACAGTCGTTACAGGTAGTTAATGGCCCACAAAGTCTGACAACCAGTCTTACCAAGGGGTATCGTACTACCCAGTACTATCTGGGTTGTGCAGGTCAGATAGGCAGTCGCTCCATGTAAAATACTGTTATTCAGCTGCATCTGGTTAGACTGGACGCCGACCCCAACATAGTTTGGAAAAGGCTAGGCAGATGATGAGTTGTTGTTATGGACTTTTTCTAAATTAAATGTATGTATTTATGCCAAGTCTCCTAAGCGTCGTCAACGTTAAGATACAACATAAAAGAAGCTACTTCACAGTTATTTAGAGAATACAATCATGGAATAAAAATATAAGTATATCTAATGAGCAAGAACACAAACAAAAAGAAACAAAAACAGAAAGGGTGAACTAGAATAAACAACGAAGACAGGAGTTACCTAATGAACTCGTGAAAATTTGGCGCAGGGTGTACACGAGGGGTTGCTTATTAGATATTCTCATCTCGAAAGCCAAGTCCAGTGGCGAAACCAGTATACGGGACATGGTTTTAAATATGACATATGGCGCCAACGTGACATTATATTTAATTTCTTATTATGTTGTTGTGTTGTCCTGGACATGGAGGAATTTAATATAATGCAGGCCGTGCGTCCGATGGGATTTTTCATCGGCAAATATGTATTACGAACTTCTATACAAACTTTCTTCTCCTTTATTTAACCCCTTTAGGGTATGAATTCAAAAACAAACTCTTAGATTAAAATTCAAGCGTCTAGAGCCAGCAGTTTTTGCGTCGTCTGGCAGTGAATTTAATAGACATTTTTATTAAGTAGAAGATACAAAGAGAAAATAAGATAATTATCATAAAAATCTAAAGGAACAAGGGTGAGCTAAGCTAACATTAATGTAAAATCAAACAACACCGGGATCGTATAATTTTCAGGCACGGTTCGTAGCCATAACAAGGAAAATGTTAAAGGAAGGTCTTTTCACAAACCCGAAATAAATATCTCGCTTTTCCATTAAGGACATAAAAGCAATTCCGCGAGAGCCGAATAATAACGAGGGGCAGCGTTGTCCAGCCGTGGCCTCCTCCGAATTTTATTTGCATCGCGGGGCGCGTCTCGGCCTCGCTCGCCTCGATTGCCCCAATAATCGCTATTGTGTGGACCGCGACGTTTGTAGCGCGAGTGAGCGCGCGCCCGTGCGCTGCCGCCAGCGAAGTTAGCGCGCTCGCGGCCGCGCCGTCCGCGCCCGCCTGCGTGCCCCGTGTTCGCTCGCTGCGAGCAACTCCGGAATTGCATGCGCTCAAGAAAACTTTTACCTTTGAGAAATTCCAAACGCTTCGACGTGCTCTCGATGTAACTTGCAATAACCAGATATATAACCACTACAATTGGCAATATATTTCTAAAATATTTCAACTGTATGTCGTACGTATACAACAGCACCTATATGTATTATAAGAAAATTGTACTCGTAGGTTCTTTATGTGCATTGTTTGGTACACATTTATTCAAAGGTTTCATCTATTAAAATGAGGCTCTTATACCCAAGAGTGACCCTAATCTGTTAAAAATCTCTTAAAAGTACTCGTCGGTGTATCCATTCGTCCATCTGTCTATCTATATCATTATAATCGTAATAAGTAGTCCGTTGAAAGTGCGATACTATTGTAGATACAGATAAATTAAGGTAAACAAAAAAAACAAAAGAGTTGTTCAAGATTTTTTGTTACGTACTTTTCTATCTTTTATCCATTTTTTACAAGAAACTACCCGCTGTCCACCCGTATTTAAACCGGACCTGACTGACCAAGTGACCTCTGAAGTTGTCTCATAAATAATGTCTTGACAAACTCTTCATTCCTTAATCGTTTCCCAGAAAGCTACACCAACTTCTGTCTTTGTTGACTTCTGAGTAACAGCGAACGAATATAAAAATGGCGTGTGTTCTCTTTTATCAGAAAATTATATACAATTTAAAGATATTCCTTTTATTCAATCATTCTATCGGATTAGGGTGATTGACACGAAAACATACTAAAGCCCGTGCGAATCCTTCAGTAGTATTTTCACACTTAATTTTCTTTGAACACAGCGGCGGTAAGAAATAAAGTTAAAATTAAGACGCGAGTTTATGGGGCGTTACTGGGGGGGGGGGGGGAGGGCACAAGGTGGGGCGAGGTGGTGCGGCGGTGTGAGAGGCCATTCGAATTCACCGCGCGAGCTGCGCCGTAGATAGCGGCAGGCGGAACACGTACTTCACTTCCACTAACTCCAACTATTGACAATATTAATGCACGCTTAGCAGGGCCAAGCGCCGCCGTGCATCGCCTACAGAACACTCCAAAAAAGTGCCGAATCTGACGCAGTCATGGGGCCCTCAGCAACAGAAAACCATCGAGAGCTAGAATAGGTACTTTTTATTTTTGTGAGTGTAACGCAATCTTCACTTATTGGCAATAATTTATTCCATTCTTAAGAGAAGTCTCCGGAAGTAACGCAAATATTAGACGAGGCTCGGCCCACGACGGCTGCCATTAATTCCAGAATTGAAATCTGGAATTGCGGCGGCGGCGGTGGCGAATTTACATTCATCGCGGTAAGAACTTAAATCAAGTTCTCAGTTACGATTCAGTTGCGATATTATTTTATTAAAATATGTAAATGACGCCGTTCCACCGCGTAGATACTACGGTAAGGACCTTACAATTGCGGGGGAGGATATCTCTAACGACGCAATATTTTCATTAGTGAGACTATTACCTACGAGCGTTATCACAATTTTATACAGCTTCACAATTACTACGTCCCATAGCTTGGGATTAAGAATGTTTATTAAGTTACTTTGTTCACATTGTACGTTTTCAAAATAATAATTAGGTTTAGAAAGTGCTTGTGATAAAACAACGCTTCAATTCACATACAAAACAAACCTAATTTTCTAAATCATTCTTCAAACTCACGCTGAAAGCTTATTTAACTTTAATTTCTGTATAAGATTTTTCAAGTTAAGTTTAAGCTTATGGCCTATCTCCCAAGTTAAAAAAACGCTACCCGCAGATTCATCTGATTCCAAGCACAAAGCAGTTTTCAATTTATCGGGAATAAATGCTTCGGTTGGCAGCTCAGACACCCAATTACCGCGCACAAAAGCTGATTACCGCGCGGGTGCGGGCGGCTGGCTGCGCGGCGCGTCGTCGGCGCGTCACCGGCGCGGCGCGGCTGCAGCGGCGGTGCGCTCACGGAATATTTGAACGACTTGTGAGGAACTCTTCATTTACTCTCTTTACACAAGTAGATGGCACTGTAAAACAGCTCCCTCTGATTGAAAACTACGTCGCTCCAAAAATCATGACTAAACTTCATTTGGGTATTTTACTACAAATTGCAAACGAAATCAATAATGAGTCTAGGTGCTTGTGATTCTTAGAATACTTACTTGATCAATTACAGTATACGGCGTGTAAAAAGACCCACACACAAAAGACCATCACAATCCTGCACAACGAACTAAGTAACATTGTACAAAAATAATTGCTGGGAAATTACTTTGGTTTGAAACTATTTTTGGTGTCGATTTTTTTTTTGTAACAAAGTCTAATCTAAATTACACAGCATACACTAAGCTCTACGCTATTATTTTTAAGGCAAGCATATACAATTCTGATTTTACGCTTCAAATCCATATTTAGAACTGCTTTAAATAATTCGTAGTCCACGAATCAAGTCAAGTCATTTACAGTGAGTTATTTTTTAACTCTCTTCTGGTGAGTTTTGCAGCGGGTTGTCGTTTCGCACCAATTTGCAGGTAATCCAAAACTCACATGACAGCTGTCAACTGCGAGGTAGCATTATTCTGATCACAGCGGAACCTTTTTTACTGTAGTTTATATTATTGTCACCCTTCTTTTTAAAAGATGTCTCAGATGTCTGAGAAAATAATGTATTTCAGAAGGAGACACGAGTGGTTAAGAAAGGTATCTATACTAAATAAACTGGCCTGCAAAAATAAGTATCACACTTTTAAAATTGCAATAACTTTTTAAGTACACAAGATATACTTTCGAAACAAAAAGGACTCGAAAAATAGTTTAATTTTGTCTATAGTTTCAAAGAAAGCTGATAAAAATTGCTTTATAACTTTATTTTTATTTTAAATCTCTAACTTCTATAGTTTAGGAAAACTTGAAATTTTAAAAGTGTAGTACTTATTTTTGCAGGTCAGTGTAGTTCGCCTGAAACGTTTACAGCAAATATTTAACGAGCTAGCGTCTACAGTTACATATACCGTCGTGTATCGCACGAAGGCAGTGGTTGACGTGATTGCAATAAGGCAGCGGCTCCGAGTAACCCGGGGTGCCAACTGCAGTAGGACTGGCGTTGTCGACTGTACGCCCGACAGCGAACGCCCTGGGAAATCATGACCGACGCCTCTCTACCCTTACGGGCAACGGTGAATCCTGACATCGTAGCGACTAGCTTTGTGTCCCAGCAAAAACATAATTTGAATCTACTAAGTCACATTTAAAATATTCGCCTTTAAATAAATAATTGCATTTATCTCCGGGATTTAAGAACTTAGCAATGGATGCACGTAGTTTTTGTAAATATAAGTTGATGCATCTCGCACGTATCGTAAGCGTCCTTCATTAGCAGTGTAAACCTCCATTCCGGTTGAATTATGGCGGCGTGTCATATAAGCTTAAGACGTGTGCAAACAAGATTTATGTAATTAATTTAGGAGATAAGAGCAGGCGCGGGAATACATACGTTATAGAGCACAAAGGATGCCTCACCACCAGTGTCGCCCTGCTCAGCGGCCTGGATTCCTAAATGTGATGTTACTATTGTAAAGCTTACGTACAGAAACACTGGCTAGGATTAGAAAAAAGAAATTGTGTCATTTTTACGGTTATCACAATGGTTATCATGTTGTTTTATTTTTGTGAAAATGAATTCTACCAACGCTGTTATGCACAATAGCTGTAGATGTTATCAGTAGCATAATTATGAAGGGAGAAGACAAACACAAATGTAGAGAAACGGGCACAGGCACACAGGCAGACCGGGGGCGAATACTGCCGACACCGACGGCCGGAGATATTTACGTTTATCTTCGGGTAACGGCTTCATCGCAAGCTTTATTACGACATCCACTCACGTAATCCTCCGCCGACGTCATAACTCCTCGTTTGCTGGCCGCTACAATGTACTACACCGCTTTTCCACTAGCGAAACACGGGCGGTGCATCGTGCGTCCAGCTACTATTGCAACTACAGTAGTATATTTTCATAAATGTTCATTTGTGAAATAATTACGTGGTTGCATGGTCATTCATTCAAAATCAAGGATGAATATGAAGCTAATTAAAGTGTTTTTAATTAATGGGTTTAAAATAAGGTTATGCCCCTGTACAGTCGTGGTCTTTTCCGCCTGACCAGTTAATTTTTTTCGGTTAATCATGCTGAGGCGCCGAGCCACGCCCCCTTAAAGTTTAGGCCTATTAGGAAAGCATTAACTTTGGCGCGCAAAATACCAATAACTCTCGTTTGGCGTGCGTCGTCAGTGCAATCGGCCAATCGGGAACTTTTCATTGATTAATTTCTATACAAAGTCAACGGGGCGGGGCTAGAGAGCGTTTCTGTGTTGTAAGTGCAAGCAAAAATTAGCTTAGTGGTGATCAGGCGGGAGTGTCCTCGATAGTACGTCTGTTCCTACACAATTGCTAATTCTACAATTATTTAAAAAATAAAATGATAAGTAGGCGTTTAGTGGAATTGCGGGAAAGAAGGAGGACTTATCGGCCATTTCAATAGAAAAGTATTTTAGTGTCTATTTCTTGTTAGGATCAAACAAACAAATTATAATAAGTTCCTTAATTTATACATAACGTTGTGTAAAATCATAAAACAATCGACGCGCTTTTTAAAGGCTGCCACACACAGGCGCGTTTTTGCGTTTCTGCGTCCTGCGATATTGCGATATCTGTTTTTAGTACATTTGGTATTGGGACGCATGCGATCCCACACACTGCCGCGATAATAACGCCGCAATAGAAGTACGACTCTTGCGTTTCTTCGTCCTGCGATATTGCGATATGAGTAGAATATCGTGCGATAATAACGCGCCTGTGTGTAAGGAATAGAGACGCATAATCGCAGATCGCAGAAACGCGGAAACGCATGAAACGCAAAAACGCGCTTGTGTGTTAAGCCTCCCCCAGACAGGCGCGTGTGTGCCTTTAAGGTTTCGAACATAAAAGGAAAACAAAACCTCGAGAGGTAAGAATGATAAAATAGTAGGTCTCGATTACATGCGTAAGTACGTATGTCGGGGTGCCCAAACTTGGTTACTGCGACCATCTTGGCTCGCATGCAAACATGGTTAGTCACAGTTCTAACAATACTAAAAAAATACTTTATTTTCAATTAAACAATCAGATCGAATACTTATTAGCCGTTGCGTTTAGACATATAAAGATTAGCCGGCTAATCTAAACTTTTACAGTCATTATAGAAATACACATTTAAAGAAACGGTTAGTAAATTATTTACACCGACTGCTAACGTGTTTTTATATAAGCTTGAACACAGTGTACACAAAATATTCAAAAATACGTGAATCAAGGAGTCATTTTCAAGTTTCTGAAACGCTCTCATAGGGGTCGGGCGCGGATCCGACCCGGCTATAAATGAATATCGGATATGGAATCCATAAATACTCAATCTAAATTCGTAAATTTTCTCCGAGGATCGTAAAAAATGAAGAGGTAATCCGAAATCGGCTTACGGGTGCGGTACAGTTAAAACATTTCCACCTCTAAAGCAATTTATTAAGCTGGTTCATCAAAACTGAGTCTCGTTTCGGTTTTTAAAAGACTGACTGAAAAATAATAACGAGTTCGTTAGTTATAATCACTTGTTTAGTAAATTGAAATAACGTCGAGAAGAACTTTATCGTGAAAATGTACTTACTCCAAATAGGCGAAGGATGAATGGTGTTGCAGAAAGGCCGAAATTGAGCGGGGGGGATTTGAACACGCCAGCTTAGTGCAGCCGCC
Source organism: Xestia rhomboidea (assembly GCA_963853795.1). Lineage (NCBI taxonomy): Eukaryota > Metazoa > Arthropoda > Insecta > Lepidoptera > Noctuidae > Xestia > Xestia rhomboidea. The sequence goes on from OY970764.1 coordinate 12,864,287, forward strand.
GGAAGTAGGCCTCTAACCGCCGCCGTATAATAGCTTCCAAATTGACCCTTCCACTTCGGCCTTCGCCGCCGCTAGCGTCAGCATTATCACTATGCAAGTATACACATTTCATGGACAATTACAGTTTTTCTTCAGTGTACGGTGTTTTAAGCCATAAATTGTTTTGAAATTATCAATTTGTTACAGCTGCGACCCAAATGCCTACAACTAAATTAATTTTCATACAAAGGCATTAACACGAAATCGCATCGGAAGTTTCTGAAGTGTTATTTCCTTTTATAGCAAAGGCAAACGTCAACCGACCGGCGGCGGGACCGGTATGAGGATAGTCAAATACATAAAAGGGATGAGTCGCGCGAAATACTGGCATTGTAGGATCCTAAGCCCTGTTTAGATTAGATCAGACCTTCGAAATAACAGTGAATGAGGACGTGGATTAACTACGGTCCGGGGCACTTCGGCCCGTGCGCTTAATGGGGCACCGTTAGGGGGGTAATGAGGGGTGCGGGGATCGGGCGGACCTCGCCTATTGCTCTACTATGCCTAGCCCAGACGGCTGAAAATATTTCTACTAAAAGTTAAACATGTATGCAAGGCTTCTGCGGGTTTATTAATCAAAACCGCACTTGCTTCATCGATTAGATAATCCTAAAGCTCTGAAAATTCATAAAAACATCATTTACATATTAAAATGATGTGGGTGGGTTTGCTCCCGATCGGTGCTTACAGATGTCCCAGAACGACAGAAATAACTAGGGGTAGAAATTCATTTTTCAATGTCAGAGAAGAAAATTCATTAGAACTTTGAAATTACTGATGGCTAAACGGACGGAGTAAAATTTGCTCTTAATTTGTACCGAAACTTTTTCGCAAATTTTAAGAAACTTCAAAATGACTTTTGAAGTGAGAAAGATGGGAACAGTGCTAATGATTACAGTTGCGTTCTTATTTATGCCAATTCATTAAGTTTTTCGGGATCATAAATTTATTTGAAGATTCCTTTCTTAAAGGAGTAGGTATATGTAATAGGTACTATAAGTATGTACCTATGGTTGAGAAAAAAATATCAAAGAAACTTCATATTTTCTCCAATATGGAGTAAAACATATTTTAGTAGTTGACATTCGTAAATGGAGTGCACATATTAAAAGTAATAAATCTGTAGCGAAGATGACGTCGGTCGGCTTCAGCTCCGGCCAGCGCGCTCGTCGCCAGAACAACCCGATATTAGTTTACTTTTCCTCTCCAACTTACTATATTAGTTACCCACCCGCAAAAGCTGCCGGTGATAGTTTTCAAGTTATTGAGAAGTCAAGCAGACGTCCAGTATGTGGCACTATATACATGAACCTCCTTCTCCGAAATGAAGGATCTTTATAAACTCGAGATTGAACTCGCTGATGTTTTATTCATTTTCACCACAACAACACACTCTGAAAATGTCAGCTATCTCTTACCGATAGGTGGATACTGTAACTGTAAATAGAGCATGTGAAGGTAGGACAGACATACAAACGGACTTGTTCAGTACGGTTACTTTAAAGCGAATTTAAAGCATGTAAAACTGAGCTTTCGTTTATTTTATTTTATGTTTATTATTGCAGGACTGGGGACCGTTGTAATTATGTGGATCTAAAAACACTCAACATCTATATTAAGCTTCGGAAACGATGACACCGAAATCCATGATAGACTAAAAACAGGTCAGGCGGCTTTTCGTTGACAACAACAGCTTTGTTAGGGAGGATTTTATTGGCACAAATATTGTCCAAGTCGAGCTGCGGCGCGCAATTCTCGTGATTTACCGAGCTGTTTACGCGAGCCTGCCTATCCCGATCTACCAACATTTTTACAGCACCATTTACCCGAAACTCAGACATTTTCTACAACACAAATCATTTTAACTATATTTTTATGCAAATTTTACGCCATCAACTGAGAGAAGAGACTCGATGTTTCTAAAATACTGTTTTGATCTCGTTCCTATATCGGAAGATAATGTTTATAATTTGAATAAAGTCATCCATACTGCATAAGTGTTCGCGTATTTTAGCAACGCGAATTAATTCAGATATTTTTAACATGGTAAAGTTTTATTACAACTGAACAGCCGTTTTGATGATATTTTCTATGGCCTTTTCATTTGATGATATCTCTAATAAAGCAATGAAAAAGGTTTAAAAATACTAAGCACCATAAAATTAATGTGACAAGCTCTGTTCCTAACAATAAAAATAGCCCTTAAGCCATCGAAACATTAACAAAGTTTTCACGTTAACTTTTTGTATAAGTAGAAAAGTTGCGGAGGCATTTTCCAATCTCTGAGCGAGGGCCGACGTCGACGGCTCGCGTCGAGTCATTATGGCGCGGCGCTGAACCGTCACGGGATACAATCTCACCTTCACTCCGCTCCAGGGTACATAATCATACAAAAACGAACATTAACTTTTCGCAAAATTATAAGAAATATTTAGGACTGTTATGTTTTATCATTATGTGCGATGGGGAACTAAAATATGGGCACGAAATTTTTATTTAGGGTTGTTATTCGATACTGTAAAATACGCATGAATGTGCTGAGTGGTAGACGTAATGTAATTGTGAGTACTTTGTAGAGGGGAGTAGAAAGTCTGCTAATCCTTTTATCTAAGCGCAGCACGCGGTGGAGTTGGGAGAATGTGCCTGTAGTTTACCGCCTCTCGCACCTGTTCGGCCACACTTGAGCCGAGCCGAGCTTAATCTGCCCTCTTTTTATTATGGCCGCGTTTCAGTCGCTTAATTAACGAACCGCTCGCTTCACCAACCTTACCAAACTGAGGTAATAAGTTTACTTACGTTTCTGTTTTGCTGATAGCATTTAAAATAGTCCTATACCAGCTCCAAATTAGTACCATGAAGATACTTACATAAGTAGTGGATACCCAAATCAAACATAGATCACAAAAATTAAAAAGGTATTTCTGTCCGGGATTTGTAAGTACGCCAATGTAAACGAAGGTTCTCCAATCTATACAAATATTTGTATACATTTCAGAGAGTCGGCTTATACTTTTCCGTTTTTTACCTTACCTTACTTTATGGGTTTCATTTCTTTTTTCCTTCCTTGTTGTTAATTACAAGGAAGTAATAAAGTTGCCAAGAAGAGTTAGATCTAAAACAAGTTCCTTCTTAATCGAGCCACGATAAGAAAGGTACATTAAAAAGGTCTGGCGTGACAACAAATCTAAAGGAAAAATCTCCGCCTCTGAGAGCCCAACGGTGATAAACGAGAAAAACTTTGGAACTAAATGGAGCATTCGAGACGGCGGAGCTGCGCTCCTGTCGCAGAATAATACTTCTCTCGAAGAAATAACACTTATAGTCCGCGAGGCTTAAAATCAAATGTCTCCGCTCTCTAGAGTTTCAAGCGAGCACGCCGTACTAGCTGGAGGAATTTATGACAGAAAATAATGCCGATTTTAAACCGAACTTTGAGATTTATATCGAAGAGATATGGTAAAACATTATTAAGCATTCGTTTTTTTAGGCCAACACCCACAGTAGCCTCTAATCTTTCTTGCATACCTTTTCCTTCTCAGAAGGGCAGCACACCATGTAAACACTAATATGCTTATATAAAAATGTATTTTCAAAAGACTCACCCGCTTTAAGACTCGCTTACCTGAAAATATATAAAATAAAATACAGTTTAATTTTAAGGTTGTAAGTTTAATTGTCAAGGTATCTAATGAAAATGGAAGAAAAAAAGAAGATTCTATACCTACATGTAGAAACTGCTCATGTGATGAATTTAAGAGTTTCACATTTATAGTATGTTTATGTAGGTTCCAGTTTTTGGCTATATTGAGTACTTTTAATATAAATATGAAATTTTCAAAACAGTTTGAGACATTCACGAAGTACTAATAAAAAGGTTCTCAAACTAAAAGTATAAAATCTAAAACCAATACCTACCTAAGTATTTCTTATATTTAGTTATTTGATCAATTTACAATTGTTTGTGTTATTTCTTTATATTGATATTACTTTATTTAAATAATTACACTATATACAAACTACAACTCTAAATAATAATAAAAATATGTACAAGTAACAAAGCGGTTACAGGATGTCAATTTATTTAATTATTTCATTATATTTGAATGAACTTAATTTATTGCACAGGAATGACTGAAACACAGAAACTGCGATTTCATTTTTATACCCGAAAATGGTAACATTTTCAAAACACAAAAGAAAACTGCCAAGATAATCTTACAAATCATAAAAATACCTGAGAAAATGTAATTGAAAAGAATTGTGCTGCTCTTTACAAAAATAAGTTAGTAAAAATATAATGACGAGGGTGTCCTCTGCTGACGAGGGAGGGCAAGGACAGGTTACTCTAATTTACATTAATACGAGTTTTCCGGGGACAGTGACGAGCGGCGCGGCGGCGTGTCAACGAGCGAAGTTCTGTAGGCGGCGGGTCCGGTCGGCCGCGCCCGGACGCCGCCGGACGCCCGGACGGCCGGTACCTCCAAATCACGCGTCCCAAGAGAACACACCTCGCAACGCCCCAGGATTATGTTATATGAAAATAATTGTCGCGTCGCGTCAGTTAACAGACCGCCAGCAAAATTACCTTCGCAAAATAAGGGTCGATGTGTTGTTTTGCTGCAGCAAACTTTCTTAATTTGATTAATTTTAGTGTGGGGATTCTGTAACGGGAGAACATTGGAATAACACTCTCCATAGCATCCAAAGTTTACCAAGCTTAATTATTATTTGTGTGAAATTATGTATTTACTTAGGAGTAGAATTGTTTCTATGAGTGAATTTGTTCTTACGGCTTGACCTATCTATATTCTTTTGGCAGGTACAACGACAGATTGCAATGCTTTATGTTCTTGAAGGTGTAGGGTACCTAGCAGGAATAGTGTAGGTAAGTAGTGCCTAGTGGTACATGATCAGTAGCGCGCGTGCGATAGTATCGCGAGGAGTGGCGGTGATCGGCACGTGCGGCGCGTCGAGTGCGGCGGCTGTGTCAGCGAGCCCACGCTGAATGGCGCTGCGGCGCGCTAAGTGCCACACCGTCAATTACCTACCTCATTGACAACTTAACCGGCTACCGTTATGATGTTCTGTGATGTTGGTTGTCATAATTCTAGGTAAATGTAATGTAGCAATCAGAACGATCTATTAAAAGCTTCATTATTCCACAAACGCTGCAACTTTCAGAACCAACTGGCAGATACAGGATAATTTAATAACTGAATATACTTGCAGGTAAAATAAACTTTTAAAAACTCGACACAGAATACAGGTACACTACGATTGAAAAATATTTTCAGTCACAATACAATTATATCAACGTTTTTCGAATGAAACAAATACAAAACGGTTGCTTTACATAAATATGATTGGATACTGAGGGAAAATTAAGTAGGAGTTGCGTTGAATGATGTTCGCGCTTCGTAAAGCTCAAAAAGCCACGTTTATGTAGGAAGATATGAAACCGAATTCACTCAGAGAGCAATATCATAATGGAGCAGCGCGGTTATTATGTGAGTAGGCGAATGCATTCAACAAGCTGTTAGTATATTGACTAACGCTAAATATAAATCTCTATATTAGGAATTGAGGTCAGAAAAGCATTAGTTTTATACACGCGATTAATAATTTCAATTATGATTTAATAATTACTTTTATCACTAAAACTAAAAAGATTGTTTCGAGATTTTTATTATGACAAAAAATCATAAAGGTCAATAATATGACTGAGAAAGAGTAGTTAGTTGTCTGTCAAGGAGACACGATGCGGTAGTGTGTTCTGAGATGCTCACCGCACTACAGGTCGAGATCAAAGGTGCGGTATGACGTGACGAATAGACTTTCGTGCAGAATGTGACAAAGTTATGTCATGGTTATATGTTAGATCCGCATCCTTCTTTAAAGGTTTCTTTTTGCGAGAAGTATTTTAGGTTGGTTTACCCTAATATTATATTACTTTGATATATCGTAGTAAGCTGAGCCTAAGTTTACCCGAATTTGATTTTAGTTTAAGTATTTTTTGTTTACATTTTAGTTCGTTCCAAGGCCGTAAATGTATATAATGATTTGTTTTTTGAGTTTACTAATTGTTCATAATATAAAGGGTGTAAAACACCTCTTAACGAAGCCAAAAGGCAGTTGTTTTCCTCATCATTGCGATCATTTTTTGTTCTACACTATGGTATGCCTGGGGACCTTCTAGTTACGGAGATATTGGGGGTCAAAGTTCCAACTTTTTGTCATTTTTTTTTTTAAATACATGTTTTAATGTAAGATTTTTACTTTAAACACCTCCACGACCCCGTACTATTCAATCCATCCATCAGCACAATGTTTTGAGTGCGTTAAATTGAGTTCTGCCACATAACATGTTTTTTCACCCCAAAAAAAAAGTCGTGTCCCAGCAATATTTTTTGTGTAAACTTACTTAGTTTGATGTACAGAATGCTTGGTTGACGGCTTCGTGATGAGGTGGTTTACACCCTGTATTAGCGACATAATATGAGATAGAAATTATAATTAACGTACAGGGTGTAAACAGACTCTTCACGAAGCCGTCAACCAAGCATTCTGTACATCAAACTGAGTAACACTGCGCAATAATTTTTGCTGGGAAACTACTTTTTTTTTGGGGTGAAAAGTCACATTTTACTGTATAACTCAATGTAACGCATTAAACACATTGTGCTGAATAAATACCTCTAAATACCTCCATGATCCATTTACTACTCAATGCATTCATCATATGCATTGAGTAGTAAATGGATCATGGAGGTTTTTAACGTAAAGTTATAATATTAAAAACTTGTATTAAAAAAAAAAAAACTAGTGGAAAAGTTGGAACTTTGACCCCCCATATCTCCGTATCTAGAAGGTTCCAGGTATAGTCTAGCTAGAACAAAAAAAATGATCGCAGTGACGAGGAGAACAAGTGCCTTTCGGCTTCGTCAAGTGTCTATTTACACCCTTTTTAAATAATAACGATTGTTCTCAGTTAGACCAGCAGCGAAATTATCGCGTGATCAAAGCTCCGTTTGAGTCAAATACTAGTCAGGCAATCCCAAAACAGACAGGTTAGTCAAATCGTAAACCTTTCGTGACCGTGAATATCTATGAGTCAAGCTATGATATTAACAAAAAACCCTAATCCTATTATTATGATTGCACGTATTACAATTTTTCACAGTATTCTGCACACCCATCTGGCATTGAGGGGTAACTGGGGACCACATGGCTTACTGACTTATGATAATTATGGAGAAGCTTTTTCTATGCAATAGCTGATTTACATCACATTTAAATTGCAGCATATACGAACAAATTATTGGGTATTCATTTATTATTTATTACCCCCCTTGAACGCCTTCAAGGGGCTATGGTAATGATAGTTATTCATACACCCCACCAAAGTATGCTCTAAGTAATGTATAAAAGCGAGTAAATACCACAGACTATACGTGGCGACCGTTCAAATGATTTCATTTGGACAAGTTTCTCTATCAGCCGAAATTCAGAGTGTAATTTGTTAGCAAGGCAAAGTTTCGCCTTATCACAGTATTCCACGTGGAGTGTTTTGTCGGAATACTCTACTTTATTCAGTGCCTAACAAACTTTTGGCATTATTTATATATCACGTCGCGACAATTTCAAGCCTTCGAACGTTAATATTTGTACAAAGTTTATAACAGAGCAAGAAAAAACTTACAAGTTTATTTAGCACCCACACGGGATTTTCATTTTGAAATTTGAGATTAATAATTGAAGCGTTTTCGCATGACGTTTTTTACGTTGATATTGTATACTCTACCCATATATACCTTGAAATTTATCTGTATAATAAAACTTGATAGTGAAATTCATCTAGCATTGGGAAAAAGGCCTTTAGAAACCACACCAATCAGACTCACATATACCAAAGTAGTTGGATCAATAACTAAAGCATACCTATTAAACGGATTTAACATCGGTGCGGTTAAAAGTATGTACATTATTTTGCTTAAGTAAATCCCAACAAACTTTTTACTTTCTAAGCTAGCAGCAGCTGAACAGTATCGTATCAGTATCGTTGAACCGCATTCATTTAATAAACGAGGGACGGCCACAAGCCACACAACTTACAATATACTATGAGAAAAAAAAAACTAAAACCAATTTTGTGTAGCAACAAGTTATCGGAGTTATAACACGGATGGTCCAGATGTTGGTGGCACGTCCCGGTAACGAATGGAGCGCAGCGTGACTCCGGACCCGTAGCGTAATTGGAAAGACGCTACGTGGCACTACGGCTGCTGAGCCAGTGAGCGCCCTATCATTAGCGTCACTCACAATTTGCTTCCTGCCACCGATTCACGTAGTCGCTATCGTTAACCGTGTCTATTTAATTAATATAGAAACCTAATCATGTCTTCGAGACAGTTCACAGCTTTCCACATTTTGCGATTTTTAATAAAATCGCAAAATGCTCATATTAACGTAACGTGTGTAATGCCACACACCATACTAAATTCTGTATGATGTAATGAAATACGTTTGACGAAACGCATAATATTCCAAGACAATATTCGGTGCTACACAAGTGCTACGTAGTCTCCGCGTAGCACTACGTAGCCATTCGTAGCAAAATGTTTTAAAGTTTATAAACAAGCAAAATTAATAAAAATATCTTGTTAGGTATATCAAATATTAGATTTCATTTAATCAGATTTAAGTTAACAAGTGTTTGTTCAAAACAATAATTGCGTTGGTTTTCACGTATTGGTTGCAATATGATAAAATACAATTAATAGGAACTGGTTTCATAACAATAAACCTTTTTGATGTAAGGGATTTTGTTTACTGGCTGACATATTGTCGTGTACACTGTTTTTTATTGTCGGCGTCTTGGGACTGTGGCTGATGTAAAGTATCATTATTAGTATTTTATTACGAATGCGTAACATGAAAATGTATTTCGTTTTTATTAGAAAGTAGGTCGGATGCCGTATGACTACCGACGGCTGAAATCTTATCTGTCAGTCGAAAAGGTATCCTCATATACGGGCAATATTTTCACGACTTATCCCATTTGGGTAAGCACGATTATATTTTCATAGCGGATTTTTTTTTGTTTCTTGTGTATACTGTTTTAACATTTGGAAAGATGTATTATAAAACAAATAATAAAATTAATGTATACAGGCAAAAATAAACAGACAACAATTCCTGCTGTGGTATGGCGTTGGCCACAGATAAAAATAATAGAGCTTAAGTCATCGGCTAGGTACGGTTAATAAAGTACATGTAGAAGAAAGCATTTTGCGTAATTAAACGTTCGGGCGGCAGCAGTTTATGTGACGATTAGAGAGCAGGGCGCGCAGAAGGCTCGGCCGTTTAATTTGCCGCTTCACTTGACACAATTCGACGCCTGACTCGGGGACAATCGCACTCGAAGCCCCGTCGACCTCCTTATCTCCCGCCGAGGTAATCTTTCCTTCCCTCGGCGGCAATAACTCCAAGTGGGCAGGATCACCTGCAAAGGGGCTTCGTAAGGCAACCACCTCTACAAAGGTTATCGATTTAAACAATGTGTGCACGCGTCACTTACTTTACTTATTTATTTTCTCTTTTCCACACGGGTCACAGACACGAGTGTAGAGAATTGGTTATATAAAACGAACATCGTCATACCAAAATACGATTATACACACTCAAATACGCTTAACGGAAAACATAGCACCAATTAAATATGTTAATGTATTATCATATTATGTACCAATGTTTGGAAAATTCGGAAAATACAAACCCGTCTCCGAACATTGTGAAAGTGAATTGTGTTATGAAATACATAACAAACCTTTAAAATATGTTGTTTTCCTTACTTATAAATAAACTTTGTCCAATTTCAAAGTAGGTATTGTAACTAATGTACTTGATCCTATCAAAATAAAGGGATATAAGCAGAGTTGTACATTTAAAATTTAATAAGGGAATGAAATGAATTTACAAATGAGATAAAATACAGACAAATGAGATAAAAAATACAGCTAATTATAAAAAGACCTACTTAGCACGTACTCTATGGAAAGTATGAAGGTGGTAGTTTTATAGATTACGCACTTAGTTGGTGACAAATCAAATCAGAACTGTAGAAGAGACAGGAACACGCATCAGGGTAATTCTGCTGGAAGGGCGTCGTGCAGTTCTCCGAAATAAACGCCAGGGCAGGAACAAAGACAGTTTCAAGGATCCAGGTGTAGAGGTCCCAGGTGAATCTTTTAGTTGGTGCACCTGGGAAGTATTGGTACGCGTCAGGACATCAGCGTCTCCAAAACTGTTCACCTTTAGAGGGTGTGAACTCTAGTATATTTGATCGTTGGCTTTCCAAAAACCAAGCTGTTTTATAATGCTTCTCATATGAAATCCAATTGTAGAACGGCTCCGCCGGTTCATCAGCTCATTTTTAAAGTAGTCTTCCTTTCCAATTTTTGAATATTAGTTTTTCTTGTTGCGGCCATATAATCCTAAGATATAATCGATAATCATCTCATCTGACAAGTGTAGTCGGTCAGGACATATCAGACCTCCTTGTGAAGGAGTCAACCAGTGAACCAAGAGTACGTAACGAATTTTATAAATATAATTTAAAGTTAAGTTATTTAGTAAGTAAAAAATCGTAATTATCTATAAAATACAATATTTCAGCTAAACATATTAATAAAAATAATTTAAATTTAATAAACCAAAAAGTAACCACCATAGACTAAGCCAGAAAGAGAAAGAAACTGACAGTTTGACAACTTGACGTAGGTGTCAACATTAAAAAATATAAAATTAATTATTTATTTCAGATATTATAAAAAAAACGAATCGTTTAAGACTGATTCGCAGAATAATAATGCAAAACCAAAAAAAGGGTATAATACAGCACATTAATGGATGACAAGTGTAAGTATAAAGTGTCTGTAGTACGTAGATACTATAGTATGTCCATAACAATCTGCCAAACATCTGTTTATATTTCCATATTTTACACGAAAAATATCTTTTCTTTTTGAAATATAAAGTGATAATTTCATTTCCACGAGAGAAACCTTAAAGTGTGCTCGGTACGAATCATAAAATATAGATGAATCGCTCGAGGTACCATTTGCAAATAATTTCGTTGGCATGTAAATCTGCGCACGTAAATTCCGCTGCTGTCTGCGCACGGAAATTGAATCGTTCGAGAACCATGCCAATATATAATTTTTAGCGAAATATGACCCGACCCATTTCGGGTCTACCTACCTACTTGAATTATGAAATTATTACTACCGAGCGGCACAAGAGCGAATAAAGCACTTAGACATTTACCATTTGGATTTTTTTTACCACGGATCACAAAATCTGAGTTAGAACATAAAGGTAATATTATATTTTAAAAAAGAAAATAAGGAAGTACAGTTCATTTTGAGGTATATGTATGTGATGTGTAAAGCGGGTAGCCGCAGGCGAGCGACTAGCATGGTTCTCTATGCGAGTGGTGGACGTCGTGGCAGCGGGGATATTTCAATTTGGCCGGAGACGCGACCCGAGAGGCCGCGCGCTCGCCGCACGGCTCGCTGAACCGTAAGCCCGTTGCGGGCTCCGCCAAAGAGCAAACACCGCCTCCGCAATCTTGTGCCACGTGGACCATGCCGAACACTCGACCACGACAATCTACTAGTACAATTACCCACACCCTTCTGGCTAGGAACTGAATGGCGCACAGCACATGTAGTGCAACTTATGGATCGATTACAGTGATATATTGTGTAAAGTTCATTGTGTGATCATTTGCATGGTTATAGTTATAATTATTTCATGAGATAGAATCGTTTTAAACAGAATAGTTCTGAGCCAAACTCGTTAGTTGAGAATAACAATGAATTTGCGCAGCTCGTAAATCAAGCAGGTGTGCGCCTGTTATTGAATAGACTCCGACAACGCGAGTCTACATTAATAACTATGTATATGGGAAATATAAATCTGTCTTAGATAGATTCTTAATCAAGACCAGTAGGTACGATATTTGTAAAGGTTCACTTAGTTAATTATTATAAGATGATCTGGAAAAGCCAATGTTGATGGTAGATAATAAAATGTAATGAACCATTTATATTGTCTAAGACATCTATGCGACCAAACGTAGTGTATTTCCTGTAATCTTCTATCTTTCAGAAAGTAACGAACTGTGTAATTGAAAACTGCGATTGTACAGACTCCGATGTCTATGCGCATTACTTTTGGTTTATATTTTGGAAACACTTTTATTCTTATCTATGTTCTAGTATCATCCTACGTTTAAAAACCTACTGTTTTCAAAAGAGACTTACAATTTCATACAAAACAAACATAAGACTTCCGCGTCAGCTCTTCATCATCCAATTTTCAATAATATAGAACAGACGCACGCCCGCCACATATTTATGATGGTCTTAAAAGTAAACTGTAACAACCGACCTGAACGCCAAAGTTTGGTCTACATAACTGTCTTGGATCTTGATTATATTATTTTGCTCTTGAGGGCGTTAAATTATTTTAATGTTATATGTTTCTCAATAACATTATTTTGGAAGATACGTTTAATTAAAATTGTCTCAACTTGTGAAGCTAAGTTAATCAATTAAAAACTTATGACGATAATTGCAGTACGAGGCTACGAGTGATATTTAACAGACTTCCAAAAGGTCCACGTTATCAATTCGTCTGAACATTTTTTTTTTGTATATAAGTACATAAATGTTGTAAATAGATTTTTAACGAAGCCGAAAGGCACTTGTTCTTCCCGTCATTGTGAGATTTTTTTTTGGTCTGGACCGTACCTGGGAACTTACTAGTTACGGAGATATTGGAGGTTCCAACTTTTTCACAAGTTTTTCAGTTTTTCAATACTAGTTTTTAAGGTCATAACTTTACTTTAAATACCTCCATAACCCGTTTACTATTAAATGCATCCATCAGCACAATGTTTTAAGTGCGTTACATTGAGTTAAAAAAAAAATAGTAAAACGTGACTTTGAACCCAAAAAAAAAGTCGTTTCCCAGCAATATTTTTTGCGTAGTTACTTAGTTTGATGTACAGAATGCTTGGTTGACGGCTTCGAAAGAGTCCGTTTACACCCTGTATGTTCAACGATATCTTAGCCAATTGTGAACCGATTCCGATGATTCTTTATTTGGAAGAATATTATTGTTTTTCTTTATTAATTTTTTTCGATAATGACCATAATGAAATCAATCAATGACAATGATGTTTGTACATGACATTTCGATAGTTAGGTATGTTAAGTTCCACTTTATTGGGGATAAGCCTATTTAGTATGGCATGTATTGATAAGAATGCATGGCAAATATTTGTATGGGACATTACAACTAAAAATGAAAAAACAAAAAAAAACTTTTTTGCAAGAAGCCGGTGGCAAAAAAAACAGAATCAAACTAACAAAAGTCACCGACTTCAGAAGCTTTTACCTTTTTGTGTTTTTGAAGTCAATTATATTTTTTGCAAAAACCTTTTATTCTAGATGGTGATTATGTCAGCAGTAATTATTTACACATATTGCAAACCCACACATTGTCTATGCTTGAAAACGAAACGCATATTCGGGGATTCCCATTAATGAATACGTTTAGGTATTCGCTTAGAACCGAGTAGCTAAACTTATTTTCTTATTTCTAGAATTATAACTGCTGTTCATGAATAAATAAAAATAACAGAATACGTACTTACATTAAAATAAAAATGCATCTACCAATGTTTACGTAAGCATGGGGGAGGGGGGGTAAGAGCTTTGCTTACTTTTGCTGACAAGGGGGGGGGGGGTAAATAATTGTAATAAATCTGCTGTAATACTTGACGGCCCCTACGTATGTATATGTCAACGGACAGAATGTTTCCAAAGTACAATTTCACGCCGATAATATCATGCGTCACCGCAAACTAGTAACGTCATATTTGAATTTTTTTCTCCAATACTGCCAACTGGGGTTCAGTCATGTGTTTTGAAGAGTTTGGTTTGAGCCTTTCCCTCATGTGTTATAATGCGCTTTTGGATCTCATTAAAGAAAAACCGGTCAAGTGCGTGTTAGAACACGCACAGTAAAACGTTCTGTAGTTGGGATGAATAGTTGGATAATTAATCCCAAGAAAAACTAAACGTAACTGAACAATTTGATCTCCCATCCCCACAATTTTGAGTGATTATCATGAGTAACAAACTATTTCATGTTTTTTTTTCTAAAGGCTCAGTAGTTTCGGAGATAAGTGTGGCAATGGTCAATTTTGGGCAAAACACTATTCATGTAAACACAAAATAAAAAACTTTTTTGTAAATAATAACCTTTGATTTAGTTTTTTTGCCACCGACTTCTGAAGCTAAAGTTATTTTTCACTTTTTTGAGTTTGTGTCGGTTTTAGTTTTTGCAAAAAAGTTTTTTATTTTTCCATTTTTAGTTGTTCCTTATAATAAATGGAACTTAACATATCTAAACCTGTCGAAATCTGGGTGTATTGTACTCATCTGAGTACCTCCTCAGAGCATACAGGCGTGATGTTACGTCATGATGTTGTATAAACAATAAACATCCAAGTGATTGCAGCAATCACTGCAGATTTGCCGTCTATTTTTGAAGAGTTCCATTGTATATCTCCGAAGATCCGATCTTCACCAAATTGAAATGGGACCACACGGGAAGCACCAGCTTTCAAATAAAAAGAATTATCAAAATCGGTTCACCCAGTCGAAAGTTCTGAGGTAACAAACACAAAAAAAATACAGTCGAATTGAGAACCTCCTCTTTTTTGAAGTCGGTTGAAAATATATTTGAGACCTTCACAACAAGTCCTTTCATCCTTTCATTTGATATGTCACACGTTACAGTTTGTTAAACTTTTTTTTTTAATTTTGTAATTTGGACCCTTAAAAGTGACACCCATATACAAAATTTATTTGTTAACGTTACACGTCCGTGTTTCGGTCACAGAATTACATATGTGTGACAAATTTATATAATCGGAGATCGGAGAGAGCGAAGGCCGTGATAGACGGACAGACATGTCATCGTTTTAAATTCGGACGTACGGAACCCTAAAAACACTAACCAATGTACCATTATTGCCATAAATAAACACACACAAGACCAGCAAATAACATTTTGAATAACTTGTTCTTTGTATAGTGCAGCCTGCGATGGACAAAGGAGAAACTTTAGAAATGTTGCAAAAAGATGTTTTTAAAGTTGCCGTCCCGGAGGTGTACTCGATCGTAACAGCAGATTGCTGGTAACTTTATGTGTATTACTACGTATTGTGTACCTTAGTCGCGTGCGTTAAATTATTTATATTTATAGGAGAATATCTGATTGTACATAAATCAAATAACGCTAAACTGTAGGTCCTAAAGTTTTTCACTGCTTATTCAATGGCACTTAACTTAAGATCGGCCAACCCGCCATACTTTTCGCGAGAATTTTGACAAACGCTCGTGCGTGATTATGCCGTTGTTACACATATATCTTTGAATTTTTTGAACTAATAAATAAATATCGCTGGACATTAACACACAGCGCCATCTAGTGCCACACTAAGCAACGAGGCTTGTGTCGTGGACACCAGATAGTTGATATACTACATAAATACTTTTTGTTTGACTAATAGGTATATCTTGTACACTATATCTAGGCTTCTATCAAAGCAAAAAATAGAAATTTTAGAAACAAATTCAGTATAAGCCTCCAAAAATTGCTGTTTTGCACAAATTTTACCTCAACTTTGACCGTTCTTAATGTACTCATAAATTGGCAAAAGTAAAGAAAACATCCTGATAGAAGCCTCGCAAATGTAGTGGAGATTCTAAATGACAAATTCAAAAACACGTATTTCCTGGAACAAGTTTTATAAATTTTCGAACACTATTTTTCATTCAATGTCCTCGTGTTAGGCGGTATGAGGTGCGCGGGAGACGTGTAGTGCTGGATCGGGTCTAGGTAAGACAGGGAAGTTGAAAGAATACCGCCGCTGTGGCTCTGGATAAAACACCAAGCTTTTCGACCATGCTCGCGTTGACGATAGGCGGGCCGGGAAGGGCCCTCTTAAGAGCAGAGCTTTCTACTTAACAATATCTATAATTAACTGACAAATCTAATTTATATAAATGCGTAGTCCTCCAGTGCCTTTCTTCATTAAATCCCTTTCCTAAACACCATAATCATAAGATCTCCTACAACTTGCTGCATAGTTAACGTTAGAAAGTTGGGTAAAACACTGCATCGCAGTCGTTGAATGTTTACATATTACCATTCAAGTGTATACGTACCCGTCGTAATTAGTTGCCTAATTGGCTTGGCACTGACTCCAAATAACCTCCATCCTACGAGAAAATGTCTCCCGTCACAATGAGCTGAGAAAATTCGACTCAGGAGTCTAATTACTTTATCGATATTTGTACGTATAATTATTAAAGTAGCATTATACGTGAAATGTTATTTTTCCTTTGAAAACAGATAAATGTGCGTTCGTAAAACTACAATAAATCCCCAAGTAATATAAACGCGCTGTCGACATCGGCGAGCGAGGCGTGTGGAACGCGGGCTCGGCGCGGCGCGGCGCGGAGACGTGCGGGAGGGGGTGCGGGGGGAACCGAGTGCGGCAATTTTTCTCTCCGCTGACAACATGATGTAACGCCAATATCGCACGCTGAGCGATTAAGCCGCGCACGCCGATATTTCAGACTTGCCCCTACTAACTGTCAAAGTGTCGGCAAGAACTTTGTATGCGCTGTACACAAACATTGTACGGTATGGTACCGA
The DNA here is from genome assembly GCA_963853795.1 of Xestia rhomboidea. Classification (NCBI taxonomy): domain Eukaryota; kingdom Metazoa; phylum Arthropoda; class Insecta; order Lepidoptera; family Noctuidae; genus Xestia; species Xestia rhomboidea. Next base: position 12,881,126 of record OY970764.1, read on the forward strand.
GTATGCTCTAAGCAGTTTATCATAATTTTGTATCTTCTGAAAGAACCGCAAACAAACCTTTTAGTTGTTCGTTCACAAGTAAAAGTTTTGACGGCTAAATATATATCTGGATAGACACGCATGTGTAGAGAATAAATTGAAAAGCACGATCGATATTGCGAGTCTTCAATATTAGCCAGCGATCAAGCAGTAATCACGAGGATTGTAAAATAGAAATAAAAGCAGCTAATCTCAGGAAAAGAACGTTCAGATCGGTTCAAAAGATAGTTGGCAAGTCGGATCACGCAGGGAGGCAATCACTCGATAATAAACGTGGAGCGAGTCGAGTGCGCCGCGCTACGGCCGCACGTACTGCTGACGCCGGCTCCGGATGCATCGCCAGCGCCTCCGACTTCCATCCACAATATACCTCTACGACCGACACCACGATAAATCTCAACATGAAACATTTCGCTGACTTAAGAAACACCATTCGCACGGGTTAGCTGCGGTGAATAACAGATTTTCGTTTGACACGCATCTAGTTCCTTAGTACTAGTTTAATTAGAAAGGTATGAACATTTATAAGAAATTTCAATAAGAATGACTTCTTGACAATTTTATCTACATGTCCATAAATAACTAAGGCTTGGACACGATCGCGAAGCAATGATAAACGACGCGGAGCCGGCGCCTGAGCGTCGGCCGATGGCCGCGAAAAATACAACTGTCATCTTGAGTGATGGTTAAATAACGGCTGCGTCATGCTCCGCTCTGCATGCCAACAGCTATTGTGCTCTTCTTTGTAGACCTCTCCTTATTACAAGGATAACATCGAGGCGTGCCAAGCAAGGTGAGTAACCATAAATATTAAAAGTTGCTCGTTATACGCGGATATTGTCACGTTACTATAGGTTACCAGTTAGGCGAAATGTAGCAATATTTTGTTTGTATGGTACCGGCTCTTCCATCAAAACCGGCAATAATACAGGAATCTAGAATCAATACAATTTAAAAAAAGAGTTTGGAAGACCTTGAATATTATAGAAAAAATCACTGTTCTGTGAGAAGCCGGTAGGTGTATTGTAAGCAATAAAACACAGGCCAATTGATTATTGCTATTGCGGTCACGTCGTTCAGTTACTGTTTTCACGTCTGACGTAATAACGTTAGCAACAAAGTTATGGTACATACGTGACCCGTTAAAAGGTGCCATTCTTTTGCTCCATCTCATCTCTTCCCACTAGCGAGTAGATCATACATTAAAATCAATCAACTGATGAATATGACTATATATTGGTTATTTTTATAGTCTTCTTACAGAGACTTGCTAATCATCGTCATGTTAACAGAATTATTATGAAACACAATAAATTATTTTACATGATTTAAGATATTAAGCTGTGTTAACGATGAAATTGTTTACGAAATAAAATTATTTGTTAATCCTCAACATAGAAATTAGCGCATGGTAAGCACAGTGACTTCACCTGTGAATGATGGCCGTGTCTGTTTCACTCTCCGTGCGAATATTTCATTAAGCGAGCTCCGTCAGGCCGCGCCATGCATCATAGGCTACGTTCGGCCAAGCCACGCTGACGCCGTGATCCACTCAGCTTAGTAAAGATATTAATACGCGGCCTCACGTGCTATATTGCGACGGGTTAAAAACGACACCGCACTAATATACGCCATTTTCATCGATGATACTTTCATCTAACTTCGTGGTCTCGAAATAAAACTGGGCATACATCAGTCTACCTGGTGTGGTGTCTATTAATGGTTTAAGGCTACCTTTTTGGACGGCACACTGGACATAGTGATATAGGCTCTTTATAAATATTTGCAAGGTGGTTTAAAGACTTGAGCATGTAACTAGCTAAACTAAAATAACAAATGTCTCAAAGGATCGCTGACGCTTTCCGCGACTTAAAGTTTGGTATGTGAACGAGGCGCAAGGCAAAGTAGCGCAGTAGCGCGAAGAGACGCGCTGCGCCTCGGCCCCGGGGGTGAGGAAGGCAACGTCACGTACCGAACTCCAGGCAAATCCGAGCACGCCACTCGCCAAGAGTTTATTACCTTCCTCATATTTACACAATTTGAGTGGGTGTTAGCCGTCTTGTCACTCGACAGCGGAGACATACAAACTTCTTTGAAAAATCCGATGCCAAACCCAAATTCGTAATATATTCCTTAGTGGTAGTTGAACATTTTAAACCTTATTATGTTTATTTTAAAAGAAATTCAACCTTATGGTCAAGGCAATAAAATCTTTCTAGCTCTTGATGAATCTATAAAAAGGATGTAATGAATGAAGAGAACAAACGACTTTAAGAAATGCGGGGCCAACTCGGGTGATTAAGTGTCTCATTTAAATGCAGTCTCCCAGCGCGGACTTCTCAAACGCAAAGGGAGCCCGCCACTCGCGGAAAACGGAAGACGAGTCTCTCCACAAAAGGAAGGAGAAGTATTTAAATTAGCGTAGTCGCTGAAAAAGTGCACTAACAACATTAGCGAGTGGAACAATGGCAAGGCACACAAAGAGACGGAACGCGCTGACAAAACCTTGTATGCGAGGGCGGGTTCCATGTTGCTGCCGCGTACAAATGCGGCTACCTTATATATCATCGAACAAAGTTCCGCTTTGTCAAATCGTTGAGAGGAATAATTCTGCGCCACCAGATACCACAGAGCAACTCGCAATCCGCTGGAGATTTTTAACTTGAAACTTTTGTCGATAGCACACACACATGGACCGACACCCGCATTCTTGATCAAAACTTGCAGCAATGAAACATTGCAGATCCACGTATTTGTCTTTAGTACACATTGCCGGTTCATATATATGGCTACATCTCGTCGTGTTTATGCTTGCTAACTCTATTTACATTTAACTACCTAAGAGATTATGAGTAAATAACCATTTGATAAAACCAATTCATGAAGTAAATGCTTGTGATGAGTACGTTCCTATGAATGTAATGTTTTCACTAATAGGAGCTCATTTTCGGGAGGTCATTTTCCTATTTAGGGCTTTTTCACTCCATTCATTTACATTTTTGATGCTGCCTTCCAATGAATCAACATTAATTTAGTAGCCTAATTACAATGGCCACACAGCCGCTGTGTTATGTAAATATCATAAAATTATGCAAACATATTCCCATTGTACACTTGTTACATAACATTTTTGATACCGTAACTTTGAATGTGTAATATGGGACAGCGCGGGACTATTGTTAAATATAAGTTTACAGACCAACAAGGTTAATCCGCCCAAACAAATTATGAACAACATTAATATATCCTCTGTATCCGGCAACTTCCCGCAATAAGCAGAATGTATTAGTGTTATTTATCTTAGCGCGAAGCGCCAACAAAGTTTTAATTGCAAGCGCCGATACAATTTGCGTACAAATGAATTTATTCGCTGAATCCGTAGTGCAGTCGTGTGCGGGCCCGGGTGGCGCGGGAGGCGCGACGCGGATTATCCGCGTGTGTAGAGCCGCTAATTGCGGGTAACGACGAGCCAACCGCCGCGCGCCGCCGCGCCGCCACCGCACCGCGCCGCGCGATGCACCTACCACCAAATCACCGCGCGCCATCGGATCGGTATATGTTGTACGCTTGCATATGTACACATCGTATTATCCGTGAGTGTTATGCACATTTACCCAGGTTTATGAATAGCGTTATTTACAATGCCATAAATAGATTTTCGCGATAACATTACCGCCTGATTTACAAAATGGAATTTGGTCCGTATGACCTTTACGTTTATGAATATAAAACAAATATGCGCATAAAAATGTAAATAATTTAATTAAAAGGTGAAGTCTGAAATGCTAGTAAGCAGCACACGAGGGGGCGAGGGAGGTGAACTTCAGTAAAGAGAGCCTGCATTCGGGCTGGCGGAACTGGCACAGCAGTCGGTATCCGGCCTAACAAAAGGGTGATAGCGGTACGTGCGTAAATCAAACGTCGCACAATAACAGAGCCTCCCGCGGCCGCCCGACCCTTCTCCATAGTCCCTCCTAGTTATAAGCCTCCCCGTGCCTCTATAGCCGTCGGTCGGTTCTCATAAATCTGCCACACTGAAATGTGCTCCGTTGCCGGCCAGTCGTGTGACGGACGTCGTCGATATCTGTGCCAATAGGTTTTCAATGTCAGTGTACCCGCTGTTTCGATTCAGTTAAACCCAGTGGTCCGTCAGGCGCGCTCTTTTATATCTCCCCTTGCATAGGCAGCCCCCTTTATAATGCGCAATTTTTTTTTGCTTGAAAGGAGTGTATGGCATCAAAGCAACAATTTATCAATTTAAATACCGCACAGCACAAACATGAATGTTAATATCTGAAATAGAACGTCGAGTATTGCGCGGTTCACGTGTTTACATCGCACACATTATTCTCATGAGCTACACACTGAAGCAGTCGACGGGGCATTACATTTCTCGTTCGGATGGTACGATACCATCGTACTTCGCTCCACTCGCTGCAATTAACGCTACACAATGACCATATAAATCTTCTGCGAATGCTCTGTTCGTTCTATATTCCACGTAGGTACCTACTTGTCGACGCAGTCCGGCTTATACACTAGCAATGAACATTATTCGTTACTGCAAGATTGATAACAGAGACAAGATTGATTGAAATGAAGCCAATTAGAAACGGCAAATAGCAATTTAAGTGAAGGAAAGAGTCCGGAGTTCGGGTCGGCACGGATTGAGGGCGCGAAGCTTAATCTTACCTATACGTCTCGAGCCTAAGAACAAACAAGCCGCGAGCTGAGATTACGCTCGGAATAAATCAATGTTACGACGCGTTAAAATATTTAAGCTCACGATTAATGCCAGGCGGGATACGCTTCTTATCGAATGAGAGCGGCGTGTGGCGTGCGGTGACAAATGCAGATGTTCACCACGACAATAATCGACCGATCTCAAAAACTTAATAATGAACTCATATCTAAATTGTTTGTTACGGTGAACCTATGGCAAATTAAATAAACACGAGATTTAATTCAGAACGTATAAAACAACGTACTGAATATTGCAGTGATTCATAATACCAGTTAGGTACATCAAAATGTGACATAATAAATGGCATCCATTTTTCGACCGGAACAGTCCCATTCAGCTGTAGGTGATAGTTATTTGTGCAACAAGAGAGCAAAGTGGGTTTTTGCTGCGAGTGTTGATTTTGAATCCCGAGTCAGCGAAGGATTTTATTGTTGAATCACGAGCGTAGCGAGTGATTCTAGGTTAGAATCCTAAGCGTATAGCGAGGGATTCAAAGACACGAGATGCAAATAACTTTGGTCTCGTGTAACACATACAATTTTTCACCTCAGCAGCGAGAACATTTACCTAAAGGTAAAAAAAACAACATGGTAAAAATTAAACCACCACACCACATCACAAACACACAGATATCCAGACGATGATTTGTGTATTTTATAGGATACAATAAACAGGAAAAGATATTGACATTAATATGTAAAAAATAATGTTATTTGGATTTGTGCCCTACTGACATTCTTTTCAAAAATGCAATGCAGGCAGTAAACTTAATTCTGCATTTTTTACATTCGGTAGGCTGCAATCTTCGGGTGTTAAATAGCAGACTTCGTCAGTGAACTCGCTCATATTTATTTATTATTTTTACTTTATTATCCAAATTTTATTGTACTTTGTAGCTAGCGTACATTGACCTAATCATTGCTAGCGTAACAGAGAATAAAACGATAAAAAATTGAATCCCGCTATTTTTTTTTAATGCGTTCTGAAACTACACTCGCGGTATTCTGTCTCAATATTAAAGATTATTAAAACTATAAATAAATAAGTAGATACATGATTTAATTCGATCATTCGAAATATAACAATTTTTCACTTACCTGTAACCCTAACCCGTGATTTACAATATTACGGTTATCGATTTACAATATCGGTATCCGAACGTTTTATTGTTTGTTTCTTTTTTGGGCCTACTAGATATGCAATTTGAAAATCGAATTTAGAATCGACTTATTTCTTTCTCTCGCTTTTTTCGTATCGAAGTGAAAGTGACAGAACAAAGTGAAGTTGTAATCTTTCGAATTTTGTGAGTAGACCTGCATAGCTATTCACAACGCTTCGATTCGAATTTCGGTTCGGAAAGTCGTATGTCTATCTCGCTCGATTTCGTAATGTCAAAAAAAGATAGACATACGACTTTCCGAATCGAAAATCGAATCGAAGCGTTGTGAATAAGGGGCCTGCACAGTTCTCGGTATTTAAAAAAAATATATTAAAAAGTTACTTTGTCTCACGCTCGCAGCAAAATCGAATTTTGCTCACTGTCTGTAAACAGCAAAACCTGTTTGTTTGTGAAAATATATAAACCCATTCCTGAATTACCATCGGTTTATAAAGTCACAGTAATGTGTCATGATAATGCTACAGAAGTTTTACAAGGCCTCGTTAGTGAGGCTTTAACGATAACCGCAGCTGATAACTGTTTCTAATCGGACGTAATAACACGCCTGGGCCCCCCATCACCCCCGCCACTGTAACCTTGTATAGGCGGGCTTATTCTTAACATACTAAAATGATGATTGAAATTAACCCCGATAACATACCTATGCGGTAACTTTATACGATTATAGATAAGAAGTAACAAAATATGATCGGAAACAAGCACGTAACGTTATAATTAAGAAACTGAATGGAATTCAACCCGTTTGATACTGTAAATATCTCTCCGAAGCTAGGAAGACGGGTGCTTCTGATATAACGATATACTGGCGGAAGTAATAAAATAAAACGATTTTACATCTCCAGGGGGAAACGAACGTTTTTGTCGAATGGGAAAAGTCGCGAGCGACTTCTCATTCCGCGATAAAATCTGGAACGTTTTACGACAATCTTCTATTCGATTACCTTCCGTTAAACAACAATCTTAAGAAAAAATCGTGCTCGGCGTTTTTTGTATGTCAATTATAAAATTGGAGTTTAGAGAGGTTTTTACGAACGTAGCTTGTTTTGAAACTAATCTGGGTTCGGCAGGAAAAGTTTGTACTTAAATGTCCCAAACAAAGGAATTTATTTCTGGACCTTTAAAAATAACTCAACCCCGAAACCGATCGGTGATTTCAAAGAAATCCGAGAAGGTCTGTGCGTGGCAACACGTTCTGTTGTTTGTAATATGCGACGCCGTGTGTCCGTACACACGGAGAAGTGTCGCGGCTCTGTGCTGGGCCTGCGGGCCGGCGGGCCGGGCTGCCGGCCTCTGTGCCGCCGCATAATGAACTGGTCACGTAGCCACATTTCGTATTATTTCCGTGGGACGCTTCACGTGACTTGAATAAATGTGAGCCTCCGCGATCCAGCGTCTCCTCGGACCCTCCACAAATAAACCGCTTTACGCACGATTCGCCAGCGGAGATTCATTATTCTAACTCTTACCGATTCATAATACATTACCAAAGTTTTCTTTTTCATGGATCAGTTTTATCTGACCACCCTTACGGGTCCCTGGGTATTTCGATCCAAATATATGGCACGACCGGAAGCTTTTAAATTCTTTTGTATTATAAAGTGCTTCTTTTTTTGCAATGACGTTTGTTATTCGAAAGTGACGGGTATATAGGCTATTATCTGAAAGCCAATTCCCGTATTTCGTAATTCAAAATCTAGCCGCAATCTCAGTGATAATTGATGGAAATAACTAATCAAAAATATGGATATAAGTAAGTGGTATTTTTGACAAAAAGAGACGGGAATATGCAAAAATTCTAGCACTGGCAGTGTTTCAATATGTACCTACAACCTACTGCAATATCTGCTGCATTGCAATCTCATCCGTGCTACGCAGTCCGCTACACTAGCATGCTACGATGCTACGCTACGCGCTATACCGCTACGCTACGTGCTACCTGCTACGCCGTAGATACCGCATGTGCTACGCCGTAGGTAACGCGAGTGCTATGCCGTAGGTTACACGAATGCTACGTCGTAGGCTATTGATGTAGTAGTTTAAAGCCTCGCGTCCAGTTAGCACGCATTTGTGATATTGCTTGACAGTCTGACAAAAATGAGAAGAGAAAAAGATTTATTCTTCGTTCGTCTTGAAGTTTTGTCCCACATTCCAAAAAAATCTTAGCTTGTCCCACATCACTATTGAAGTTGTGTTTCGGTTGGTTTCGTCCCAAATTACAAGTACTTAAAAGGTACAGTCAACCAAATGTATTTATAATGAAATGATTAAGGTTTGTTACGAATGTTGAGCGGAGAAGAATCAGTTCAAATAAAGCCTTAATCTAAATGGTGTTTTTTTACTAGCCTACATCTTGTCCCACTGCTGGGAAAATGCCAGCTCTTTCTCCTTTCATAGGTCTCTATTCTGTGCGATCTCTGGCCATGTTAGCAACGCAAATATCATCAATAAATATGAACTTTGCTGCAGTTGACCTCGATGGCGCTGTCATTCCTCAGGCGTCCAGTGTGTGACAATCCTTGCCCATCTCTTCGGGTGTATCCGTGCCACGTGGCCTGCCTGCGTGGCCTTTAAAATAATAAAAAATGGGAATCATCGACACGAAGAAGAAGACGTGGCCTGCCCACTCCCACTTCAGCCTGGCAATTTTTTCTCCAACATCAGTTACTTGAGTCCTGGAGGGTTTGGGTTATGGAGGTTTCTAACGAGATCTTTTCTCTTAACACCTATTATGCTGCGCTACATTGCTCGCTGACAAATCTTGAGTTTGGACGTCTGTTGTTCAGTAAATGACCAAGTTAGCGCACCGTAGGTTAGAACGGGCAGCATACACATGTCGACGAGCTTTTTTTTTTTCAATGTAAGTGGAAGGCTTCCCTTAATATATTTCTTCGGGGCCCCGGAAGGTTTTTCCAAGCATTTTGTTTGTTGGGACCAGAAATGTGAAACTTGATTTTCACAGAGCTACTTCGATACATACATCACACCTTGACCCTACACCTGTTAGATTTAATATAACAGTCCATTACTGGACCAAATCCTCTCCATTGCATACCACTAAGCTCTATCTAATAACACTCTAACCAATACAAAACCCAGCTTGAATTTACTAACATAAGCTCGTAAAATATTCTAGTGCATCTACAAATCTTTTTGCTTTCTTTATATAAACACTATTTTACTCTTGGAGAAAGCTATTTTAAAGAAATATTTACTTCCACCACGATATTCGTAGCGTCGTTCTACGAAATAACGTACACCGTAAAGAGGTAGTAAACATTTTTAGGTTTAAAGGTTAGTTTATAAATAATTTTGGTGATTATAGTTATGAAATTTAAATCTTCTTCTTCTTTGCGTGTCGATAGACTCAAATAATACCCGACCCGTATGTTGCCACCTGCACAGCTTTTTCGTTGGCTTCGTTTAAATCCTGGAAGGTCCAAGTGGCTATGCAGGATGGACAAAGAAAGAAGGTGGGGCATATCCAGCAGAGGGGCTCCACACTGACATTGTATTTGGGACGGGTCGGTGATACCCCATTTGGCCAGATTATTTCTACAGCGGCCAACCTGAGCCCGCAAACGGTTAAGAGATTTCCAGATTGGCCACTGCAGTTCCTGTCCAGAAGGAAGATGTTCTGCTGGATTTATGAAGTTAGGAGGGGAGAAGATTTCATGAAGGGAGGAAATTTAAATAGAGGGGTAGTTTTAAGTACCAGCCTCGTGAAGGAAAACATTCTGAGGAAATACACTCGAGAGCAATGAATCCGGGTCACTTAAAGAATCCTAAAAATCTCGGAAACTAAAAATGCTAGGTTAATGCAATAAATTATATTAAGAGACAATGTAATACTCCTTAAATGAAGGTATTAAAACTTCTTAGTTATTGTATAGTTATATCATAAAAAAATCAAATTTGAAAAAGGGCCACTTTCGAAGATGGAACTACGAAATTACAGCATTTGGTTTTGCTTTTGTTTGTAATCTGTCATTTATGTGGGTACATAAACCATGTTGATAGTGCTCTATATTCATTATTCAAGCTGAAATTATGTCGCTTACGCCTGAAGAATGCACCAGAATACTTACAATGCTGGAAACCAGCCGGAGACAGCGCGATACAGCCAGGACTGTCGGTGTGTCGCTGTCAACAGTACAAAGAGTTCTCCGACGTTACGAAGAAACTGGTTCTAACCTACGCAGACCAGGAACGGGCAGAACCAGGTGTACCACAGCACGAGAAGACCGATACTTGGTGAACACCATGCTTCGAAAACGCTTTCTCACAGGAACTGAACTCACAAATCAGTTTCGACGCCTCGGAGGAAGTAACCCAAGTGCATGGACAGTAAGACGTCGGCTTGCTGAATCTAACTTAAAACCCCTTAGACCTGCAAACGGCCCTAAACTGGAGCGTGGGCATCGTATTTCAAGACTAAGATATGCCCAGAGCCACGTAAATTGGAGTATTGAAGATTGGTCAAAAGTTATGTTCTCCGACGAATCAAAATTTATGCTCTACAAGCACGATGGAAGACACAGAGTGTATCGAAGACCAGGGGAAAGATTCAAGCAAGCATGCATCGAAGAAAAAGTAGCCTACGGTGGTGGGTCTGTACTTGTGTGGGCCGGAATTTCTTCTGAAAGTCGCACAGAGCTGGTGATCATAGAAAACGGCTCTTTAACTAGCGTAAGATATGTGGAAGAAATCCTCAATGATCACGTTGGTCCATTTATGGTCAATTTAGGTGAGGATGCTATATTTATGCATGACAATGCCCGACCTCATACAGGTAGGATTGTGAATGACTACCTTCAAGAGATGAACATTACTCGTATGGAGTGGCTAGCGCGCAGCCCGGATATCAACCCGATCGAGCATGCTTGGGACGAGCTAGGCAGATGCGTAAAACAACGAAACCCTCCCCCAATCACGCTTCGTGAGCTCAAAATTGCTCTCACAGAGGAATGGGAGAATATTCCCCAAAATCGTATAAGGAACTTGGTGTACAGCATGCCAAACCGCGTAAACGCAGTAATGGAAGCACGAGGAGGCAATACGAAGTATTAAAATTCAAGAAAATCGTAATAAAGTTCAAAAATTTCATGTTTCCTATTTTTGTTTTAAGGAGAGATCAGCAGTTTTTTTCTTCATATAATTTTGTGTTAATAAAATGTATGGTGACTCATATTTTTTTTACTTTCATTTAAGGAGTATTACATTGTCTATTAAATACAATTTATTGCATTAACCTATCATTTTTAGTTTCCGAGATTTTTAACATTCTTTAAGTGACCTGGATTCATTGCTCTCGAGTGTATTATAATTTGTCAAGTTTTTGTATACATTAGCTAAAATATAATGATATTTGTTGGAGGTGTCGGAAAAAAATAAACCATCTGGGACCTTTACTTTTGGTCGCGGTAACTGACATCCACAGTGGTGATCAATATTATTATTATCGTTTATTTCAGGCATTAACCCATATAACTCAGTTTACATACTTATTACATAGATTACATTTAAATTTAAATCACATCAAATCGACCAATGCTCGTACCTTCTCTGTATGAGAAGAGGCCATTACCCAGCAGTGGGACATTAATAGGCTTATAATAATGTTATAAGTTAACTGTGCTAAATTGTAGTTCATTTCTAAATTGTAGTTTTCTAGGTAAACCTGCACGGCACGTCAGCAGCAATAAAGACATCACACTGCGGCAGCGGCCACACATCCACTCGGCGCACGGTATTAGACGTGTAAGCAGTTTATTGTGAGGCAGGCTCGCTCATAACTACCCATTCTCCCCGGGATAATGTCGGACAAGGGACGTTATGTTTATTTCAGACTAAGTCCGCGTTATAAAGGTCTCGTGCACAAGTGGCCGAATATTATCTTTACACGAACATCTTATATTAATCCACGATCATGGAGTTGTTGTTGTCATTTGTAAAGTATTTTGGTGAATAAAGCCTTTGGTTGTATTAAGTAAGAAGTATCTGCAGAGAATGTTGAGAAGAATTAAATAAGTTACCTACTTAGTTAACGGCTGTAAAGAATATTTTATTTAAGTGTTAGATTTCAGTTTCACGTTACCTTGGATTTCCTCGCAGAGCCGCGTGGTGTAGCGCGTTGAAACCATTGTTATTCGTGAGAGTCATGTCGGCTCCATGCTCCAACAATAAAGTCAACATGTCGTCACGTTTCTTCGAAATGGCATCATGTAAAGGGGTGTCGCCTTCGGAATCCTGTAACAGGGAAATACAACAGAATATTAATTTCGGCTTAGATACATACATTACTGTGAAGGGTAGTCGTAGCGCGCCTATGAACGAATTAGGTCAGTATGCACTTTATTCCGCAGATACGAGCCGGTGCCAGCTGCGACGTTATTTGACTACTGAATTATAAAGCACAGCCCGTCTTAAGTATCGCGACAATTTTCTAAAACATCAAACCGCTCAAATGAATAATTGAGGCGGCGGAGAAGGCGTTTAGGGCGTGGATTATGGCGACTTGCATAATTTATAAGCGTCTCGGAGTGGTTGAGGCGAGCAGCGAAAGGCAAAGCCGAGCGGGTGCCGAGCGGATGGCGGCGCGGAGCTGGGCGCGCGACAGACATCAGAGAATGGTGTCGAGTTCAGTAATATAGGACGAACGCCGCAAAAAGCGCGGCTACCGCGTCATTATCATAATCACCACTGCTGCGTGCCGCTGCGGTGCCGCCCAAGCCGTTTTGCTTTGTGAGCGTGCATTAAGAGAGCCGAACGTTGTGCTCTGTCATTCCTGCAATTAATTTGCAAGGGTCCCTAAGATGAGTGTTTTCACTTTGATGTAATAGCATTCATCAAGGTATAGGCCCTCTTAGTGCTTTGAGATACAAAATCATACTTTTTAGCTTGTATTAACAACACTATAACCAAATAACGTTCTTATTTATATCACGAAACTAAGAAGCTTTAAGTTGTTTCTCAGTAGGAATCATAACACCTGAGATTCTTTATAAATGTGAACTACATGTGAACTTATTTATAAATATCTAGGAGAAATCATATTGGAACAATGACCAAATAAATAGTTCGTACTACTTGAATTGAACATACAAGCGCACAGAAATACCAACGGCTAACGTTTAGATTTAATACAGTGAGATAAATATCAGGCTACGCTCACAGGTATATCAGGGGGATGACAAAGCATCCGACACCCATTCAGATGCAGTAATTCAGTGCAAGCTCAACCACAGACACGGGGTAATTCCGCGCAGAATAGCAGCATTAAATATTAATCGTATTGGCATATAGATGGTCATTACGGGCTGTAATTCATGACATCGTGTTGCGGTGTATGCATTACATGGTGTGCTAATTATGTGATTGTACATCATTATGTGTATGTTGTGTTACTGTTTAGCACATGCCTAGTAATATTGTAAACAGTGTAATTTGTAGATATCTAGAAACTACATAAATAAACGTATTCACTTGATTGTTTGTCTTTGTTATTTTTGGTCGCTATATTTTATTCTCTAAAATCTTTTTATTGCTGTAAGGTTTGTAGTTAGAAATTTCAACGGCGTTTTATATTTTTTCTAAAACCTTTCTACTGCAGTAAGCAAGGTTTGTAGTTAAAAAACTTTACATTCTACAATCGAGTTGTTAAAACCTTCGACAGTTTCCAAAATCAGATACAGAACACAGAACCGTTAGATGCTACGGCACTGAGCAGACTGCTGCATAGAAAACTATATTTAATCACTTGAAATCAAAGGCTAAAATTTCATAAACGTTTGACCGATGTCTAGTTGATGAAAAAAAAATGTTTTATTTTAAAAGACAGCGTTACATTTTAATTGTCAGCTAAGTGTCATTCTGTGACATTGACATTATGGCAATATTGAGTCGGTAAATGGTGCGTTCGAGTAGCTCACTTTTAGCGCTATTTAGCGCTGTCGCCCGTTCGAGAAGCTACTGTTGCGCGCTATCAACACTGCCGTGACGTCACACATTACGTCATTACTTCACGCTACCAACACTATTTCTCTCGAGGTGATGTGCCGACAGCGTTAGCCTTGACACTGTCAACTAGACAGCGCTAATCGAGCGGGTATCTATTATTTCCTGCAGGACACTTGTCACAACTGCTATTATATTAAGTCTTTCAGTTTGCATCATATAAAATAAAATAAAATTAGTCGAAAGCAAGACGAAAACAAACAAAACAACAATAGAGTTGTCATTCGTAATCAGCTGTCAAGTATCACTGCAGTTCACTGTAAAAGTCGTTCGGGGAGCTTCTTTTCACTAACGCTGCTAAGGCTTCTCGAACGGGAGTTGACAGCGTTAGCGTTGATAGCGTTAATAGTGTCTACTCGAACGCACCAAAAGTAGTAAAACAGTATCGCACACAGAGCAAAAATTGATTCTCAGGTAATGAACGATTTTTTACTTTGCTTGTACGCTACACTACACAAGAATAAATAATAATTTTCATAACACGTTGAAGTGGTGTGTCCACACACGACACGGCATGAAGTAAACACGCTCCAGTAGAAATAAGTGTTAAGGCGAAATAAGAAATTAGATTTACGCGGCAATATTCGCAGGTGCACGAGAGGTGCACCTGCAAGCCGCGCCGCGGTATAAAATATCCTCGCGAATATTTTAGGCTAGGCGGTTATAATATTCGCTGTTGCTCGTTGACGGCCTCATAATACTCGCCGCGCACATATTTTAATTTTAAGCTTATACTCGTGGGAACTGACAACCCCAATCACAACTGTTATGGTTAGTTAGTATATTTAAAGTTACGAGTTTTATGTTGGACTCTTTCTAGTACACATATTTTCTCAGACTAATATTTGAATTGCTAATTATTATGCGAATACTATTTATTTTATAAAAGTTTTCTTTAAAAAGCGCTTAGTATTTCTTAAAAATTGTAGAAAAGAAAACCATTACCGCAGTACTACAGTGATCATGTAATAAAACAGAAAAGCGACTCGGAAGCCCGAACAATAAAAACAAAACAACAAGGTAATTACTCAAAGATAAGAACAACGCGTCGAGCACGAGAAGTGGCGAGGCGAGCTCGTGGAGGCGAGCTCGTGGAGGCGGGCGGTGGCGGCGGCTGATATCGCGCAGCCTCTTACTAAGGTTAAAAATTCGTTAGCCTTGATTAAAACGTCTGCTCGTCGCCTTACTGTGGATGAACAAAGAGCCGGCTTATCAGACGAATTAATACAAGAAACAGTAAGAATAAGCTTTACCCTAAAACAGACATTAAAAAGCAGCGGCTGCAAATAATAACTTGAAATATTTAACAATTTAAGTGCACAGTTCTAGCGGAATTAATTTGTATACTCGAACGTCGTGTGTCATGTTTCAGGTTTTGTAAAGACAAAAACATTATGAGAACCTTAATGTTGCAAATGGAAATTCTTCTCAAACAACGGAACCCATTCAGTGCTATTCAGGCGAAACTTCATCATTGACGAGGCAGAAAGAAAACAACTAATTGTTTAATTCCAAGCCATTAAGTCGAGTATTACGGGTGGATTATTCACGGGCCATATACCGCAGCATCAGCGCAGGGCGCGGCGCGTCGCGTCCCGGCACGCCACCACACCACCACCGCTGTCGACTCCGACCGGTAATACCTACTTTTGACACTCTATACTCCACATCCACTTTAACTATCATTAAACACGATACATTACACACACAAAAGCCTCACTTCTGGACTCGAAATGCCGGCTCTATTTATCACCAAACATTTCTGCGACAGGCTGGATACCACTGAAACATCCATTATTGATTGTACAAAAGTGAATAACGACCGCAATAGTTAATGGTCGGTTAAACAATCAATGTGGATGCCGACTATTCCAAATGTCCACGAAAACATCCTTGCATTTATCGTTGCCTACTATAACTTAGGAGTAAGAGTTTTTACTTAACCACTTGTACTTGACTATAAATAAATACTCAACTGGCTTTTAACAAAACAAAATAAGAAGAACATAATGTGTTCTACTTATTTTGTTTTGGCAATGACAGATGTGTAAACTCTGGAGTCCTGTCAAAATATACGTTTAGCAATCAGCATATCGTGAATTGTCAACGCCGAATATTGGATTTACGTTATGTAAATTTTAACAAGATAAAAAGTGTTTGTTGAACGTCAACGTTCGATGTGGGAGTTGCAAAATAACTGAATTAATTTGCCGGACCATATCGATAACAAATATATCAATAGACTCACTAAATTACGTAGTGCGGATTTTACACTAACAGACTGCACCCTCATAAGTCGCCTTGATTGATTGTGCGGAAATAAACCCAGCTTTCGGTCCGCATCCACGTTCACTCACTCATGGATATTATATTACGGAATGTATGAAACACTAGTCCTGCCACGCACAGTTCATTACTTATACATACAATGTTCATAACGGCGACAAGCTTCTGGAAAGCTTCATAAATTCCGCAGTCCATTAGTGTTCCGATAGCTCAACCACGCAATTCTTTGTTATTCAACTGGACCGCAGCCGCAGCGAGCGCTATGCTTTAGATATCGGAAAACGCTAATGTACTCGTACTCGGTAAGATTTAGCGCTGAGCTCTGCGGCTATGCGCAACCCCGTGCTATTGTAACATGATCCTCCACCGCTGTGACTATTATATAGAATACACAAACAGGCCAGTGCTTCGTAGCGGAAAATAATATTTCATAAATTATCATATTCTTGTAATTAAGCTTAGGTACAAACTTCGGTTACTTTATTATTATGTGGCCAAGGAAATGAAATAATTTAAAATACCAATTTAAAAACGCGGTCTCATTTAATAATGGTTTTATTTAAGCTTGTAACCATAAACAGTCACAATAAAAGAATATGGTAGGTGAACCCGCAAAATATTCGGATCCACGGTTTCAATAATAATTCTGGAACTATCGATAGTAGCGCTGTGAATATTGGAGAAGGAAAGTATTTATTAGGTGAATATTGGCCCGATGCGAGTGTGCGACATTACGGTGCGAGGATAGTTTTTCCGTCCTAACGCTGCGGCCGACGCACAGGTGTCGGTAATGAGGCACAAATCGTGCTTCGGGACAAAAACACCAACTCCGCATGTTATTTAAGCGGAGCTATTTCAGTATGTAACTAAACGTTGTATGAATGTGTATAAGATAGAGCGGGTTTACTCAAATGTTTGTCAACTTTACATTTCGTTATTTTCTGTTTAAAGGATGTTTACAGTGACAATAATGGTTCTAAATAAGAGCCCAGTTAATGAATAACAGCTCGCATCGTTTTACCTTGAACTTTATCATAACTAAAAACGTGATGTTCCCTTCGGAGAATATACACGTAATTAAACTTTACATCTTATTTCTGAAATTATAATAACCGGGTGAACTTTTATTAATAAACGTTTCTTGTTTTTATCAAGAAACGTTTTTTGAAATAAGGATGATACTAAAAATAAACATTAAGATTATTTTAGGTAAATAATCAACATGCTTTTTGAAATATGCCAATGTATATTTATACCTTAAGCTAAAAAATACCCAAGTTATAAATATAAAAGGTGAGCGCCGAAGAAAGAAACCATAAAATTTCAGGTGACGTCGGCCCTTCCATAAATTTATCGACAGCTCGTGGTAACAGGCAATAAGGAAAATATTTATGAAGTAGAACAGCGCCGGGCGCGATTTTCATTAGCTAATTATTAGCCTACCGCTCTAGCTGAGACAACGTTGGACTGTCTGAAAGAGATCTTCTGCTTCTGTAAAGTAGATTGTTGTTTTAACGAACGTAAAACAAAAGATCTTCGTACTATTTGTCGCAACGAGGTCAATTCTTGGCTTTAGACTTATTTCACTGTTCATCCCTCACCTTCAGAGGGAGTTCTAGGCTAATTGGGACGTTTAATTGAACGCCTGTTTCAGTCATTACCGTACAGGAGAACAGTTTATTGGCTCGACGTCCGGGCACACAGATCGGGACGCATGTCGCGCTACGAACCTTATCGAAGTGTTGCGATCTACTGGCGCGGGCGGAGCATTTTATGACACGTAGCATTTCGTAGCGCGGCTACGAAATATTAGGTTATACTCCTGTGGGGCATCGAATTCTGTTTCTGCGGTTTTATGTAATTTATTTGCATTAATCGGAAATAGAATTATTATCAGTTACTTGTGAACTATAAATATTCAGTTAGGACCGTATGTATTATAATGGATATGTGACACCGTTTTTAAACGACATATTTTATGAAAAATATATTAGGAAATATCATTCTTTCTGAATGTGACACGACCAATAAATCGCATAATGGTGTCGTAAAATTTCGGCGGTATTATCTTGGGAAAACCCGGCTATTTTACATTCACCTGCGAGGTTTCCCTCCACGTCCAATTTATGTTAGTGGGCACAAAACGAACGCTGACAAATGTGGAAATAAAATGAACATACGTTTTATCTCTACGCTCACGGAGTCGGTTTTCGAGCTCGTGGCGGTGTAGGGAGCGCGCGGGTGGCGGGGCGAGCGGAGCGGTGCGAGCGAGGGTGCGGGCATGGGATGTGGACTTTTCCCTGCATCAAGCTTGGAAGCGACTTGTTTCATAAGATTCCACGTACAGTAGAGATAAACATTTGACAAAGCGTCACCTGATATGCGTTAAGTAAGTACACGCATCGCGGTAGCACCAACTTATGAAACTGACTGGGACATCTACCTATAAGGGTATTAAAAGTTCATTTTAGTGATTTTTTACTTCTAGCATAAAACAAATAGTACTGTCCTATACAGGGTGTAAACAACCTCATCACGAAGCCATCAAACTAAATAACTTTACGCAAAAATGATTGCTGGGAAACGACTTCTTTTTTTGGGGTGAAAAATCATGATTTGTGGTAAAACTCAATGTCATCATCATCATCATTTCAGCCGAAAGACGTCCACTGCTGGACATAGGCCTCCCCCAAGTGTCGCCACATTGACCGGTTCCATGCGACTCGCATCCAGCGGACTCCCGCAACCTTCACCAGGTCATCGGTCCACCTAGTGGGAGGTCTTCCAACGCAACGTCTTCCGGTTCGCGGTCGCCACTCCAGAACTTTTCGGCCCCATCGGCCATCCGTTCTGCGAGCAATGTGACCTGCCCACTGCCACTTAAGTTTGGCAATTCTTCGGGCTACGTCGGTAACCTTGGTTCTCTTGCGGATGTCTTCATTTCTGATTCGATCGCGCAAGGAAACTCCGAGCATAGCCCTCTCCATTGCCCTTTGGGTGACTTTAAGCCTTCTGATGAGGCCCATTGTGAGCGACCACGTTTCGGTCCCGTATGTAATCACTGGCAACACACACTGGTCATAGACTTTCGTCTGAGACACTGCGGTAAGTTGGACGAGAAGATACCGCGCACTTCCCGAACGCTGCCCAGCCGAGTCGGATTCGACGATTGACCTCTTTCTCGAAGTTAGACCTACCTAACTGGACCGTTTGTCCCAGGTACACATAATCGTCTACAACTTCTAGTATAGAGTCTCCGATTTTGATAGGAGTGGGTGTGACATGGGTATTTAACATGACCTTGGTTTTGTCCATGTTCATTTTAAGACCCACTCTTCCGGAAGCTCTACTGAGGTCATCGAGCATCGACCTGAGGTCCTCCATGGTCTCAGCCATGACCACTATATCGTCGGCAAACCGAAGGTGAGTGATGTACTCGCCATTGACGTTGATGCCTAGCCCTCTCCAGTCCAGAACCTTGAAGACATCCTCCAGTGCAGCGGTGAACAGTTTCGGAGATATGACGTCTCCCTGTCTCACACCTCGCTGCAGGAGGATAGGTTCCGAGGCTTGGTCCTGAAGTCGGACTGACATGGCAAACTCAATGTAACGCACTCAAAACATTGTGCTGATGGATGGATTGCATAATACGGGGGTCATGGAGTTGTTTAAAGTAAAAATCTTACATTAAAAACTTGTATTGAAAAAAAAACTTGTCAAAAAGTTGGAACTTTGACCCCCAATATCCCCGTAACTATAAGGTTCCCAGGTATGGTGTAGAACAAAAAAATTATCGCAATGACGGGGAGAACAAGTGCCTTTCGGCTCCGTTAAGAGGTGTTTTACACCCTTTATGTTTTTAATTTATGCCTACTTTTTAAAAGAATCAATTAAATAACTGCAAGATAATCAAAGGAACACCCTTCCTTGAATTAGAAACCTTTGCTCGGTAGTGGAATATTGTACGTCCAATAAAGTTGCACACTACACTATGTATGACGAATGCTTAAATTGAAAGCAAAAGTACCGCTTTACAGGCACCTGAATTAACATAAAAAAAGATTAGGGGCAAATGATATCGCCTACAAATTCCCATCTTACATTTATTATGAAACGTCTTAAAAGCGTCCCTGGACTTTCCAACCACTCGCGTAGTTCTTACTTAGATACGGTACGACGACGGACGAAACTAAGTGGAACTTTTCCCAGGTTGCCGTATATAAAAAGAATTTTTAAAAGATACTTCACATCGTACGCTGCAAACAGACTTGGAACTTTAAACTTTATGCATAAGCATACCAACGTCATAGGTATAAAATTATTTAAATACCTTGTTGCTACTGCAATGCCGCGTGAAATCTTTTCGAAAATTCGAATTAATTTCTCGAGATGGAAACTCACATGGTAAACATCTGTGTAACCAAATGTCTGGTAAATGCATTCTCGTTTTCCTTTCCTATTGATTCTGGCAAAGTATAACAATCAGCATTGACGAATATAACTTGATGTGAGATAATAAATTAAGTTACTATTTCATTCGCCACGCGGGACGACATACAAAGCTCTTAATTTAGAGAGGGGGCGAAAGATAACGAGTAGCAACGAGAAGTATTTAATACGTACAGGTGTACGGGAAGTAAGCTCACGGCGAGATGGAGCCCGCGCCGCGCCGTAGATAAACACATCTCCCTCCCACACCCCGCTTCGACGCACACTTCTGATAACCGCGCATATCGTAAAACTTTATTTACCGCCTCCACTCCAATTTGTCTTTGCGAAAGTTCCCAACTCAGATATGACGATAACTTTCAGTTGTTACGTATAAGAAACGTCCAACCCAATCTACGCGCAGACAGACACGTGTTAGATGTATTTTCTCAGATTTATTTGTATTGCCTTACAAGGGAAAACTTTGGCAGCACACTTGTTATAAGCATCTTAATGAAATATGTAAACGATCATTTTAATATCCGGTCTTTTTCCGAGCGCAATCGTTATATTCTACGGATTTTTACTCGAAAAACAGCCTTTTATTTTTTATCTGGTTTAATTTACTGTAATAACACAAAAGTGCTTTCGCGCCCGGTGAGCTATTTCCCATAGTCCCCGAGTAATTACACGGCGCGGCTCACAAAGGCCGCGAGGCCGAAGAGCAGGCGCACACTGGGCACAGTTGCAAAGTGTCTAATACTCTAATGCATTGCCAATACGTACTCTCCATGCAGCCGTCGTCTGTATATGGTATGGTTTTATTTTTACACTTTTTATCCAAATCATAGATAGATAGATGTCATTTTTAAGACTCAAATTGTCAACTTAACTAAACTCAAACTTAAACTCTTTATTGCATTCATGTGTACATTTAGTTGTTACATATAAAGTAAGTAAGTTCCAACATGAAACCCGGTTAGGGCACGGCAACATTATAGAATGGACAAAAACAAGCATCCAGTGCTACTCACTGGACTGGACTGGACTTGCAATCCAGTATTAAATACCTACGTATTTAATACTGGATTGCAAGTTTGATAATAGTACATTATGATATAAGTGCGGTAAGTTGAAAACTACAGCCGAGGCGATATTATTAGCCCGAGCCGTAGGCGAGGGCGATAAAAAAGCAGAGGCTGCAATTATCAAAGCGCACGTATGTCATACGACGTTTTATAACATATTTGCGAGGAAATAAATAAAACAAATAAAAACAATACAGCGAAAAGAAAAAGCGCGCGGAATAATTTTTACTACTAACAACCAAAGGAAGGACTTACATCGTGTCACCATGTGTCTTTTTTCAATAAATCGATATTTGAATTCTTTCAGCTCGTGCGTACCTATTCGCTTCTCATTAAATTGGAGTTAAGCAATCGTTTGTTCTTCAAATATTTCGTTCAAATATAAATTGCCCGTTAACGAAAAATAAACGTAATAGAGGGTAGATAAAAGCTATAAAAGCCTAAGTTACTTTAATTGAACAAAGAACAGTTAGAGATTTCGGGAGCTATAATGAATGTAGACGCATATAAGGGACGTGAATTTTGCCTTAGGCACAATTCATAAGAAACGGCAGAGCCGGTATCAAAGTGAAGAGTAATTTTAGATGTTTTTGCGCGCTGTAATATGAAGTACTTTATACTGTTTCAAACAGACTTCATAGAATCTCCTTTTGAAGAAAGTAATTCTTTTGAATAATGCTTGTGAGTGTATTTAATGAATAGAAACATTAAGGGGTTATGGCGCGGCAGAGGCGTTGCGCGCTGTGCGCAATCACGCTGTCTTGGCGGCACGAGGACGATCGTAGCGCGCGGAGCCCCGGAGCCCCGCACCCGCTGTCCTAATGAAGCCGTAACGAAGCGAGCAATGGGAAAACCAACACCGGCTCCCACCGTCACAGCTGTTGTTATTGTTATCATCACTATATAGAGGGTATTTCAAAACAATACGCTTCTTAGAAAATTACCTACTTGAGATTCAAAGCTTTTTCAACAGAGAACTTTTCGTATTAAAGATTAGAACTTGAAATTAATGAGTAACTGTTTTCAGTCAGAATTTATATAGATACAAAAACATGCACACTGGCAACATGATGTGAGGCACCAATATGAACAGCATCTAAGCTATTTCACTTACTACACCGAGTTAAGTGCCATTCGGTGGATCATTTTGGTGCGATTTTTTGTCGATACGAGAGAAAAATAAAACCGCTATTAGTGTCGGACGAAGGTTGATTTCTGGCCGAAGCCGAAGGTGTGATAAGGTGAAGAAATTAATTCAAAATTTATGTTGAGGCTATATTTTAAAGGTGATAAAAATTACTTTGAAACTTGTCAAAAATAACAGAACTTCGAAATGTGTGACCGAAGTCGAAGGTTCGTTCAATTTCTGCGTTTATTAGAAACCTTCAGCTTCAGCCAAAACTTAGATGCCAACAGTTTTGGCCGAAGGTAGACGAAGCCGAAGCCGAAGCATAGCCCGGACACTAACTGCTATTAATAGATTTCTACTAACACAATTTAACAAGATTTTACTGACTATAATTTTCTAATCTTTGCATTTACTTAGAAGTGTTAACTAGCAAAAAGTAAAGCAAGAGTATAACGACACGACTGGGATTAACTAAAAAGCAGATTCAGATCACGGCGCTATGTTAACCAGCGCACGAGTTCGATATTCGGCTGATGGCTCCCGCGCTGCCGCCCGGCCGTGCCCGCACTCCGTACTTATAATCTAATATTCGCAATTTACGAGGATCGCAGAAGGGTTCCACTGGGAGCCATAGCACTGTCATCGCGCAGGTACCTGCCGCTTGCACTTACCCTGCCGTTATCTATATCTTTGTAGTGTTTATGCTTTTTGGGGAACACGATTATGTTCATTGTGCACCTTCTTTAAAACACAGCACAGATAAGGTTTGTTTTAAGATGATTTGGGCATTTTATTACAAAAGATGATACTGATCCATTAGTTCTAAAATACTAATGATCAATTAAATTATTGTATTTGCCAAAACTGCGAAGATTGCGATTTGAGACAGCGCGAGTTCTGCAAGTTGTTCAAGTGTCAGAGCTAAATAACACAAGTAAAAGATGAATAGGGTAGGAAAGAGAACTATTACTAGATGTTCTAACAGCCATTGTATGTGACGCCGGCATCGATACTAAAGCTCCGGCACAAAGTCTGCTCCGGATCTCGTCACACTTAGGTAAATCTCCAATATCCGTCGCTATCGGCTTCAGAAAAGCCACATGCATGAATATAGTTCCAATGTTACGTATGAATAAGGCATATAAGATTATCATTGTTTTACGAAACTCTTACAGAATGTGAGCACATATTTAGCATTCATGGAATTATTTTCCGGATACGAACGTCAGGAACATAATAGTATTATTACCTACGATAAGTCATCATTACATTATTTAAAGTAACATAATATGAGGATTACCTGAACAATATTGTTATAATTCCTTAATAATCTTCACTAGGTTGACTCAACATATAAAGGGTGTAAAAACCTCTTAACGAAGCCGAAAGGCACTTGTTCTCCCCGTCATTGCGACTATTTTTTTGTTCTACACCATACCTGGGAACCTTCTAGTTACGGAGATATTGGGGGTCAAAGTTCCAACATTTGACAAGTTTTTTTTAAACTTACAAGTTTTTAATGTAAGATTTTTACTTTAAACACCTTCACGACCCCCGTACTATTCAATCCATCAAATGCACAATGTTTTGAGTGTTACATTGAGTTCTACCACAAAACATGATTTTTCACCTCAAAAAAAAAGTCGTTTCCCAGCAATTAAATTTTTGCGTAAAGTTACTTAGTTTGATGTACAGAATGCTTGGTTGGCGGCTTCGTGATGAGGTTGTTTACACCCTGTATGTACAAGTAACCAAAATATATGTTGAGTCCAAAACACACAATTTAAACGACCTTTACAATGCACACAAACAATACGAGATAACAAGCGGACGTTCACGTTCAAATTCAAAATAGCCCCAAAGTAAATGTAAATACAAAGGCGTAGTACAATAAGAGGTCGGCGGCGACATATTTACTCAAATTTGAATCCGGCACGTGAGGAGTCAGTCTATTACGTGACCTTTAATAGCGTTCAGGCGAGGACCGGGCAGAGACGCAGCTAGCAGACTAGTTGCTCGGGCCGAATCGTTACTCTGAGCCCGGGGCGGGGAAAGATCTATAAATTACTGGAACGACAACTCGTTCCGCGCCAGATAAAGCTACGCCGCAAAACAATGCTCCGGACGAATGCTTTAGTCGTTAGCAAAGAGAATCGTACATCTTTATGAACTGTTTACTCGTCGGATTTTGAATTGTCTTTCGTAATTGTCGTTACTGATCTTTTGTCCGGAATTTCAACGGTACGCTCGGCACAGACGGCCCAGTCATTACTTATTTATAGCTTTAAACTCTACTTCTGCCGTGAGTCCGTAGAGGATAAATACTTTCTGTAACTCACGACTATCCCCAATTTTGTTTCAGAATTCACGTTCAAAGGCGAACGTTTCTGAACTTCCAATAATTTAATAAAGAAAGTTTAGGAAGCGTGCGTGGCTGGCACGCTCGCCGCAAAAAGCCGAAAACTTTGATTCAATTAAAACAGAAAGTTGGACGAAGAAGTTACGAGCGCGGCCGAAAGTGTTCGGTCGGGTACCGCGCTCGGCGGCAGCGCAGCGCGGCCGGCGGGCGCGCGCGGCCCGGCTGCAGCGATCAGACGCTGTCGGCGCACTACCACCACTAAATCAAAACTTAAACTCAGTTCCGTTAGTTTCTGAACGTTTATTGTTTATACTACGGATTTATGGAAAACTAGCTTAACTGTGCATTCGCAGTTAAGGAAAATTTATTAGCTTTGTGTTAATGTCAATGAAACTCCTCGCTGGACAGATTTTGAGTAAAAAGGTGTCGGGTCCGGTGGGACACAGCGACGTAGCCTGTGAAAGTTGCTGGTAGGGAATAAGGGGTGACGAGCATTGTTATGCAAATTGAGGTCGTTATTTCGCTACGAGTGAGGAAAGAGCGCGACAGCGGCCGCCCTGCCTGCACCCCGCAACGCCCCGCCCGCGCACCGCAACGCGGAAGACGCTTTGCATAATTGGTAATACAAGTACGTACATACATAAGCACAGCAAATACAACTGTGTATCGCTTTGATCAAAGATTAATCCAACAGCAAAATATTAGTTTGTAGTTTAGGAATAACTTTTCCGTTTTAGAGATCTTTGACAACTATTTTGTTTGCAGGAGTTTTGACGACGATCTTTACTGTCGGTTATTAACGATCGTTAAATATCAAGGTTTGCAAAGTAAAAACAAACGATCGTCAACGTATTTTTGACAATCGTGTCTGTCGATCGATAAATCAACAAGTGATTCTCAGACACGGTCCTAATTATTAATGCTCCTACAATTATTTTATTTATTTTATTGTGATTGGGTGGGTTATTACAGCTAACAATACAAACATTTATAGTGAGGCAATCAACTAAAAGCCACACACAACTAAACACCAAACACTAGTCGGTTTTGTCTGATCGTCAAAAGTCGAACAAAATCTGTAGGCAGCTTTAAGTTAGTTTCATATAAAAAAAATAAAGTGGTTTCAGATCAGAATGCACTGAAGAGGTTCCTGTGTAGTCCAATATGAAAGACAATCGAGCACGCGATCACTTATCAATATTTTTCCAAAAATGAGTTTTCTGCTCTTTACAAATGAATGTATATTTTAAGCGTTTCCGCTGAAACACCAAATTTTACAGAAATATGATGCTAAGCAGACCTAGTGCCTACGTTAACCTATTCTTGAAAGTTAATTTTCCGCTTATATGCAAGAACATAATATACATGAGCTTCCACGACAATGTGTCACGATCCTCTGGTATGAATAGTTTGAGAGATCAGCAATCGCATTCAAAAGGAACTCGCCGCGTACTGACATCGTTTTACGTTCATGATTTTATGAACGCTCAATGCTCAATGTTATTTATTATTTTACATTATACACTGGCCTGCAAAAATAAGTATAACACTTTCAAAATTGCAATAACTTTTTAAGTACACAAGATATACTTTCGATACAAAAAGGACTCGAAAAATAGTTTAGTTTTGTCTATAATTTGAAAGAAAGCTGATAAAAATTGTTTTTTTATTTTAAACCTCGAACTTCTATAGTTTAGGAAAAATTGAAATTCTATAAGTGTAGTACTTATTTTTGCAGGTCAGTATATTTATCCTATCGAAATTTATGAGCGACTTAGAAAGATTTTCTTTCCATTTTCTCAATTTTCCAAATCTATTTGGAAAATCATAAATATAATGTGAAAAAAATTATAACATTGAGCATTTTGTAAATCTTAATTTGTTACATATTACTATAAATGTGGAAGTTTGAATGAGTGGATGGATGTTTGTAACTCAATCTCGCCAGAACGACTGAATGGATGTGGATGAAATTTGGCACAGAGATAGATCATACTCTGAAATCGTACACAGGGTACTTTTTACTTTATTTTCTCACACAAAGACATCAAAATTTCCACGCGAACGAAGTCGCGGGCAACAGCGAGTTTTTACATAAGGTAGACGCCTGAATGTGAAAAATCGACATTCGTTTTTTCCCAATAGAACCCAGTTACAAATTGAAGTCCTTCTACTTAGTATGCGATGCCGAGCGAACTGTCATTAATCGGCGGGGTATGGAATTGCTTGTAGTTTGATAGCATACACGATCGGTCTTCCAAAATAAAACCTGATAATGGAGATGAAGGGGGGGAGATATTGATGAAAATACTGTAGGTAACCAATTAACTTAACAAAAGCAAAGGATTTGTTCTCAAATTAGTCCCATTATGTGTCACCGTAATGTTTGACTATTTTAGAAAACGATTTCAGGGGAGTCAGCTGTGTAAATGTTGTATGTGACAAGTTTTGTTTTAATGCCTTTACTGTGCAAACTTTATCCGTAAAGTAGTCGGTGCCACCTCATGCTAACGTTATAATAAAGAGGATTCTCATAAAACCTTAATCTGGGCTAAACGCCGTAGGAGACCGTTTTTTATGGCGTAATCGACAGAATTTTTCTGCCTTTCGCTTAAATTACTAAAGTTGTGGCCATCATATTCATATTTTCGGCCGAATTATCCAATATAATAAGTTTCAAAAGAGTAAGAGACGACTTTTAAAAGGAAAAGTTCTGCGAAAGCACGTAATGGCTCATCCCGCTCACGATTCCTGCGCCCGAGGCGGAACAGGCGGACCGGCAGCGTCAAATAAGTTTCTAATTGCTTATATTACCAAGTTATATTCGCTCTTGGAAGTAATTAAGTCACGAAGTTAAAACCACATTCACGTATTTTCAGAACTTAACAGATTTTTCTTCTCTCCAACTACAGTAAAAGAATATTTTCTAGCAGTCATGAATTAAAGCTTTTCAGTGCGAACGTGGAAACGAAAGCACTTTGACATAACTCAGCGGCAAGGGTTAGGTACCTCGCAAACCCATTGAAGCAAAGCGGTGAAATGCATCCGCGTGGAAAAGTCATGAAAAATACCCTCTCCTTTTTACGGTGTAAGCCTCTCGAAGAGGTGACAAAACGTTCGCTCGCGGCCTCCGGCTGCGGTGTAATAAAAGTGTCGCACACGTGGCATGCGCCCGACACGCCTCGCCACTCGCTACCGGCATGCCGACATTGCCGACTACCGATGCTCTTCACGGAATAATAACAATTCCCCTCGTGTTAACATATTTGGAAAAAAGATCAAAAAAAAAATGGCATGAAAATTATGTAAAACATTGTGAAAAGTGAAAAGGCTTGCAATAAGTTACGTCAATAATAAAGGGATATCTACACTATATAGGCCTACCTACTTTCATAATACTCCCACAAAAGTTTTATTAATTTATGAATATAATAACCATCAACCAGCGAAACTACCCTAAGAAAAATATAGACCATGGAAAGCTCTGTATAAAACTGGCGTCTGGTACGAGTTGTATAAAAAGAATATAATGTAATGTTAGAGTGGGCAGACGCTTAAATTCAGGAGATATGAAGGAAATGTGTATGCTATTCTTGCTTTCAAGTTGGCAATAACGCGGTGGATATGGAGCGTGCTTGTGGCGTTACCGTGGCAGTAAATTAAGTACGGGCACGGGCGAGGGACGCGGCTCGAGCCAGCTATCTTACACGAGCATCGTACACTATCTAACACCGCAACCAACCAGGAAACCTTTTAATGTTGCAAGTGCACTTATATCAGTTTCCAGTTTGAACAGCTACCTCGTATGTAGCTACGTGTATTATCCAGTTTGTTGTGTATTTACCTTAGCTCTCCTTCTGCATTATTAAAAAACCCTTTATAAATTGGAAACAGTAATTAAAACGACTGAGTCGAAACTAATAAAAAGTGTTTACTAAAAATGTACGATAGTATTCTGAAAAGAAGACCATCTTCCGTCCAAAAAGAATTTCTGGAGAGAATATAAAGAAGGCGCAACTTAAATTTAGTGTATCGGTCTGTGAGTGTTTACGAGCCAGGCCCCTAAAATAAACAAACCGACAGTAAAGCACAAAGGCTAGGGTTCTGGGAAATGGGCACCCATTCTGTATTTCATCACTGAAGACGAACAAACGATGCTGAGTACCTACATGAAAGATATTTGTAAGGAAAGTTCGTTAGATTTTTTTTTGCTGGAGCAATAGTAACTTTTGTTTTATGACCAAAATTGTTATTTGCATAAAAGATTTCCTTTTACATTCGATAGAAAGGTTATTCGATTAATATGGTTTCAACAAAATTGGTACACTGCTTCGAATGTAACCAATGTAACAAAACTTTACTAAACATAACACTACAAAATACGAGCTGAGGTAACAACTAAATATAACAATGTAAGGTCTTTACGCTCGTTTTGTGCTACGTATACTGAGGTGAGTAAAAACTAGAAGTTGTAAAGGGTTGTAATGGACACAATAGGGTGTGAGTTTGCGGCGAGGGGGCTGTGGCAGCGGCCGGCACCAGCTCTCACTGAGAATTGCTACGAAAAGGCAAAGTTACGTGCGCCCGAAAACTCCTAGCAACACATGTGGAAACGAGGTCAGACTCCGTCAATACCACTAAACAAATAAATATGTTTCGTGTATTAAAATATTAGCTTTGCCACCCTGGGATTAAACAAAACCTTTTATTTCGTCCACGTACGTCACCATACGAAATTATATACGGAACATCAAAAGAAATTTCAAAAGTTTGAAACTGATTTTTTAACATCGCAATCATAAACTGATTATTATTAAACATACATTTATATTTGAACATGTTAGCTTCGTACAGCAATTACAAAGCGTTAATGTTAATCGTAAAACGACAAATAACGAAGGGCTTTGTGCGGGGGCAGAAACAAATTAAAACATTAACAATAGGTAATCCCCACGTGGCTAACGAGCTGGTCGCGTCATTATCACACGCCTCTGAAACTGGATTATTTTATTGTTATTATCGTAGTGTCCATTCATTGCCTGCGTAAATATCAGACCGTATTATCAGGAAAATAATTATATGGTCGCATATGTACATTTCGTATAATAGGACTTATAATTGAACCTATGTTTGTCGTGTTAATCATTTTTTATTTCTGTATGGAATGTATAAGGTTGTTAAATGATCCTCTTTTTGTTAATTTGTCGTGTTAATCATTTTTTATTTCTGTATGGAATGTATAAGTTTGTTAAATGATCCTCTTTTTGTTAAATGATACCGAACAGGCTGATTTCCTTCTCTTAAACATCTGTTACCGAAGCCCGAGGGTCAACATCTGCATC
The DNA here is from genome assembly GCA_963853795.1 of Xestia rhomboidea. Classification (NCBI taxonomy): domain Eukaryota; kingdom Metazoa; phylum Arthropoda; class Insecta; order Lepidoptera; family Noctuidae; genus Xestia; species Xestia rhomboidea. The sequence goes on from OY970764.1 coordinate 12,911,734, forward strand.
GCTTAAGGTCTAGGGGATTGCATATCTTGGAGAAAAAGTATCATGAGCATGTAATTTTACTGATGCGGTACATATGACACTCAAGGAAGAACCCTACTGAATTTACCAAAATATTGCCCGCCGTTGCACTCTCTGATGTCTCTATTTTCATAAGGGTCATGAACAGCGTAGACACAACGACACTGCATAGTCGACATATAGGACATTTTAGCGTTTGTTTGTGAGTTTACCTGGGTTCCAAATAATTGTGTTTTGTGTTCAGCTCACAAGAAGAAACTAATCAAACAAAAAAGGAAATATAGGATGAGGGAAAATGTGTATCCATAAAAACGGTGAGTTAGGAGACGGCGCTAATGAGAGAGCATAAAGCGTGACGTCGTAAAGCCAGCGCATTAAGCGCCGCTGCCAGAAGCTGCCCGTAATCTATTCGGAGCTATTTTAATTAGCATCGTAGTAATAATAAAACGGGGGTGAAGTTTTTGTGGCATCTCGGGCGATGTTTCCCGAGGCGTGGTGTCGGAGTCGCTCGGCCGCCACTGCCGCGCCGCCACCGCGTCGCACAAACACGCTAGCCTCCGACAACTCCTCGGTAAGGGAATACTTAAAACAACTTCTCGTTTACTAAACTTGTAAAGTTCAGCTCGCTGAAACTCTAATGGAAATTATAAATACTGAAAGTCCGCTCACGTAAATGGAACAGGTAACGCGCGACATGCTCGTATTACGACGTGTATAGAGTAAGTTTAACGAGGAAACGTTGTATAATTCTTAAAAAGATCTCATAATATTTCACTTATTTTATAATGTTAAACTGCATGTGTATATTTTGACGGTAAAGCACATTTTATCCACAAAACCTTTTGTTACAAGTGCTCAACATTTTTGTAGGCGAAACTAGCGTTGGCGTTTTATAGATAAACTTATACATGTATTCTATTATGTAGGAGGGAGGACACAAAGAATATATTGCTCAACCTATGCGAAACTAAATAGAATATATTTGAATATGAATATGCCTATTTTCTATTCTATTCGCCGGGAGTATTGGGTTAATGTCTCTGCCTGGTTTGCACAGTCAACACTGCATTCATTGGATATATTGTCCGTGACATTATTCTTTATGTGTGCCTGGCGACGGGTCTGACCCTACTTCTTGCCAGTTACGAGTTCTTCTGCACTAGGTTGTTTATTTTCAACAGGCCCAGTCCCAAAGGATCGAGGGACATCGTTCAAACGCGCTGAGAATATAACTATATTCATGCATGTACATTGATATAAACAACCTCAAGTTACTGCTTGTCTAAATAATTCTCCAAAGATGTTACATAATTACATTAAAAACAAAATATGTAGTAATCCAACTCGGACTGGAGGATAGCTAATACAATAAAAACAAAACGCGTACAAAAGCAGACGTGTACATAAAGCTGTAGTGTAGCTAGATAGCGACAGAAGCAACGTTCCGTACCAAGAGGTTGGACATTAAAGTGGAGCGTATCTCTGTAAACTAAATCTAGCCGGGCACGGGCACGATAGCTCCACAATCGCTTTCCTACTACCTCTTGTTTCACGCACCGGCTGCGACTGTGGCGCTACAATAATACTCCTCTCTTGGCACATTTTGCGGTATCACTATCTACCCGCTTTATATCCAATTTTCAAAAGTACTTTTATATTTTGATTATAGTTTTATTTTAGTTTATGTTTGTAGATAGCCACAAATACTTTTAATATCAATGTTACAACACAGTTTTTATTACTTTACCATCTCAACTTTTTTATCTTATTTATAGGACACAGAAATAACACCAATAAATAGACAAAACATTCAAGGTTACAGATCCGAGAAATTTCTTTTTAGATGTGCTATTTTAGTATCATAGATGTTCGTCGGTTAATAAAATCGTTATAATAACCTCATACTTTAATATATTTATACCCACCTACGCAAGAGTGCGAAAGAAAGCAGAAAATATATTGTTTTTTTTTTTTGCAAAGTCGTAAAGTAAGAACATTTCACAATTTATGATAAAGCATTCTCTTACATGAAACTTCTTCAACCTTCAAAATAAGATACATAAACAAAAGTTAATATGTCCTTAGTCTTTCTGAGGAAATCGAATGGAAACGGGAAAATGCTTACCTTCGCGAAACGCGCACACATTGCGGACCTTTCTAAACTCCACTCTGATAAGAGATAAAATTAAAAGGAAAGCTATCTCGAAATAAAGGTGGGTTGGTACATTAGCTTTAATGGATTTAAAGTTAATTTATTAAATAGAAAAGCAAGACTGGACCATAAGATGCGAGATAGTGTCGTGCAAAGGGAGGGCCGAACCTCACAAGCAGAGTGTCCCCCAGGACGGCATTACATTTCGCTATAAATTTATCCGCAGCTCGGCCGGGAACACAATTCTACTTGCGATTCTTTCATACAAAAAGCCTTTTGTTTTCACTGTCTTAGATAGGTGTTTCCGATCAGACAGGGGACAGCCTGTAACGCTTGATATTAAAAAAGTTTTCCTTTAAGGACTTCGTCTAAGAAGAGAGCGAGGATTCCATTGCAATTAAACGCAACCGTAAAGTAAAATTCCAGATTTCAAAGAACGCTGATGTTTTTCATTGGATTTAAACATTTTCTTTCTTCAAACAATATTTTTGAGTAGATAAATGGGCAACAAAGTATGAAAGAAGCTGTGAGCTAAATAGAAATACAATTCTTGTGTACCTACTATCTTCGCTATAAACATTTTTCCAATTATAACGTTGTTTGTGAATACCACAGTGTTTTTATTTCATTTTGCTTTGAGGGGAAAATTAAATTATAGCACATAAAACTATAACATCAGGGAACTTTCGCACTTTTCGGAAAAGAAAATGTTAAAAGTTTGAAATCCAGAAGCGTAGCTCTTGCCAACGATACTCCGACTGACTTGATTCAACAAACTGAACTTGTTTCAGATCTGCGGTGCTACCCACAAAAGCATTAAAATTTGCGTAGAAAATTAAAAGGGACCGTACCTAAACAAATCAAGCGATCAAAAAGTGTTTTCAGGTAGGTATTGAACCCTATAAGGCTATAACGTAGGGATTCCAATATTGATTTCGTACTCTGTTATTAGTTTACGGATCGTAACCGAGTTAGAATAAGTATCCAACAGAAATGGAGGCAAAGACCCATTTGTCCGGCAAAATGTCGTTCGCCAGGTCAGGTGGCACACGTTGAAAGCGTTCATAAATTTACGCGAGACGAGCTTGCGCTGGGCGCAGGTGGTGCCGTATACGAGCTTTGAGAGAGAGCCTATATCCACAACTAAGAAGCGGTACGTTAATAATAAATTCGGCGTAAATATCGCTATACATCAACTCATCTCCGTGTTAACATAGCACATCACATTTTACGGAGAAAACTTGAATCGATTTGAGCCAACATTTCAACACGATGCTCTCACTTTTTGGAAAAAATATTTACCTTCGCGAATATAACACGATCAAAGTTCGTCGAAGCAACGTGTGTGCGGGTGGAGATAGAGACTCGGCTAACGAAGTAAACAATCGACACAGACTCGCGTCCGACGAGCGGGCTAACAGAGCGCCTCCAAGACAAAGGGCTGATGAATTTGATTATTTTGTTCTACTGTCTTTATCCTCCATGAAATCTAAACAAACGGGCATCCTGCCTTCAATACGGCCATAATAATGAATGTTTGTTTTAACAAAACAAACTGGATATAGAAATGTTATTCAGTTCTAGAAAATTAAAGTGAACTACATGTTACTTCGTGTGAAACATGATTGAATGTTCTTGATTGATTCATGAACGCATAATCAAACGATTTTCAATAGCAGAAATTGTTAAACTGAAAACCAAAATCATATTTAGAAGCCGAGCAGTTATTTGTTTGAATTCACGTTTTCATGATAATTCAAGAGCTCAGGTACGGCAGTGTAACAATAAACTACCGGTTGACATCAATTTCGCGTAGGTGCCTACTCGACAATGGCTTGGGTATAAATTATTTGGACGATGCGAGGTGTAACCGTAGACTATTCCGCATTCCGTACGTACGCTTGCAGCTGCGAGCATGGTTTGCCGCCTCTGCGCTCTCAAACCGACAACGCCGACACAACACTGAGTGGCACGTCGCCTGCATTCCACTCCACTGCCTCGATACAAAACTTCCACTCCAATTATACGTGGATATACCGGGTTTTATTACCAGTTCGATTCCTAACACAAATCAACTGCAAAATGTTCAGTGGGTTTTTCGAATCAGGCAAGAATTTAAAGTTTCTAAACCTACCATACCGCACTGCTGCTGGAAAAGCAGGCTGAAAGAATAGTCGATGTTTTTTTTGGCGATAATTAGCGATTAATCAGAACACGGGAAAGTTTTCTTGCTGATTTTCAATTGTAAATGCAATTTTCAAGAAAAGTATTTTGTGATACGACCAATATCAATCTTGATTTCTAAATAGCCGTTGCCTTTATAGGGTAAACAGAAAAATTGAGTTAAAAAGATGGTTATTCCAAAAGATAAGAGAAATGGTCCTTAAAATATGTGCATTAACAGTGCGCAGATAAAGTTAAATGATTTATTACTTTAGCTAGCAAATTCGAAGGTGGTTCCTACAAGCACAAGAAAGGAAGCACGAATGCGACGTGTTATTTACGACCAGTGATTCCGGCGCAGCTACGATTGTGCAGGAAATCCACCTGCAGCTTGACGTTATTCAGACTTAATTTTTATTGTTTGCTTTACTGGTGTACTCTGCATTTCACAAATATACGAAGAGAACATTTTCGGTGCGTAAAGTTGATGCTCCGAGCATCAAAGATGGATATTTATCAAGGGAGCTAACTTGCAGCCGTTCCAGGGACATAAAACGTTACTTAGCGAGCCACAAATCCTCGTAACGCTAAGCCGAGATAAAACACTAAGCTCGCGGCACAACGAGGCCACGTTCAAATTTTTCACCTGGGGCTGCGCACCGGCGGCGCCGCCAGAGAATATGGCACACACGAAATATTACTCACACATGAATTATGACGTTCTATAATGAAACTCTGGCTAACTTACCAGACCCACTATAACACCTCAGCTGAATTTAACTTTGTGCGCTATATTTTATGTAAGTAAGTCCCTATTTCCTTGTTCCTATTTTATAAAACTTGGGATAAGAATATATAATCTCAAGACTTTAAAGGAGGAATAGCAAATGTTGAAATTTGCTGAAACGTTACATACGAATACATTACGTAGGTACTTATTTACCAAACCGCTGATTCAAAAGGGCTTTACGGCTGTTCAAACGGAGTTGTGGACGCGGACGGAGCTCGGCATCCGAGATCAGCAAACAGAGAAGAGTAATAAAGCCATTAATTCCGCTTTACATGCAAATAACATAAATCAGAGTGTAGCGCCTCGCGCCGCAAGACCGCTCGGAGCACGCAGAGGAGCCGCGGCTAAATTAAGCGCCTGTCATACGTCCTATTGCAGACGAGGCGGCACTACAGCTCTACAAATTAAACCAATCCGCTTTAAGTGTAATAAGAACCCACAATGAATAAAGAAAAGCACCAATATAAAAAAATAATTTGTAAAATATATATTAGTATTTTGCAAATTATTTTTTTAAATTGTTGCCGTTCTTTATTCACTATGGGAATCGCAATTTATTAAAAAGAGCTCCACACATAGACAACAATAGGTAATAATTACTAGCTTGTCTGCGACCTTCGTTCGCGTGAAATTATTATAAAAAATATTATTTCCATTTACCCTTTATTTTCATAGGCATTCAGTAAAATTCTGTAAGGTACTTTGATATTACAAACAGACACTTTTATTTTATTTATTTGTATTGATGTATAGATTACAATCAATACAAATGTACGTCAGGTAGGCAGGAAACTAGGTATATGAATAGTGGAAGTATCTTGCCAAAATAACAGCCAGTCACGTTATAATAGTGATAAAATAACATGTGGGAGGTAATCGAGTGAATAACAAAACAAGTGCGTGTCGGGGCACGCGCAGCCACTAGAACAAAAATTTGCAGTTTAAAGTTTAATATTTCGTAAATGGAGCATTAAATCGAAAAGTAGTTTTAGCAACTCCTAAGTCATTTTAAAAGTCCTAATCAACGATACCCCACACGATGGGGTAGACGACCAAAAAAAAATCATCCCCATTTCACATGTAGGGGAGCTACACTAAAAAAAAAAGTTTTGCAAAATTTTTATTTTTCTCTTTGACGACGTTATTTGTATACGCACCTCTACAAAATTACAGCTTTCTAGTATTAACGGTCTCTTAGCAAAACCTCGGACAGACAGACAGACGGACATACCGTAACTATAAGGGTTCCTTGTCAGGACTACGGAACCATAAAAACAATCGTTTTTATGGTTCCGTAGTCCTGTCAAGGAACCCCTATAGTTACGGTATGTCAAATCAATTAGTCAATCTGGGACTGCCGCACTTCATATTGTCTCCATAACGAAAACAATGCCGTTAATAAGCCTCCCGTCTGTGTTGTGTAGTGTTAATAAACGTGCGGTGTACTACAAACATTATCATAGCATTTCAATGTAGTGGACGGAATGAAATGCATTCCGCAGAGTAATAACAACGACAATATTATTGGCAATGGCTTCGCTTCGCCGGGCGGACTCGTTCCGAGGATTAACGAAAATTAGATTTCAATAAGACGCTTGAGTCGAGGCATGGAACAAACCTAAGTCGTAGCCGGGTAATGCGCAGACGGTCACGCTCCACCTTTTAATGCAATGTCAGCAACCCGGCGGCGGAGCCGAGCAAGCGCTGGGAGATCTGCGCCTCTCACTACATACGCACACATTAAATAAACACTTAATCCTATGTTAAGCTGAGACATGTTCAAATTATAGCTACCATATATGCATGTAGTATTTACTGAAACAATTTTCAACCCTCAACTGAAACAGTTAAGCGTTTTGTACCAGATTAAATTACATTTGAATATACCTATACTAAATAATAAAAGGTAGAAGTTAATACATAGAAGTAGCATAATATAAATAAACAACAGCTTTGGGGTCGCAATTTAATTTAGGCTCTCGAGTCCGAAACGACCGGAATAAATTGGAACAATATACACATAGGTATATATTTTAACTTTACTTAACATCTTTGGGTAGGTAGTACTTTAGTTAGAAAGTGAAATTATATTAGGGCGCTTGTTTAAGCACAAATTGGTTCCTTTATATCAATGTTGGCTTCAAACAGTGACCAAATAAGTAACAACAAGGAAAACACCCGGGGACGTTAAGCATAGAGAGCTGTTCTGAATAAAAAAGTAGCTTTCCAAATAAATTATTCCCCCAATTCGGCCGTTTCGATTCAAATTGAAAGAGCATCTCAGTATAGAGATTTCTCTAACCGCGAAGGAAGAGAGAATACAAATAGGCGTATAAACGGAAATGAAATGGCTTCATGAATCGTATGGACGAGTCACATCGGAGGACAGTTTGTCAAGGGAGGAGATTACAAAGAATTTATTGTTTAGAAAAATTGAGCGTGAAAGCTATTCGAGCTCGATGTTTGTGTATGTAAGTTCATACACGGACAGCAAATTTTCATTTAGGTAGACAACGACAGTTATCTAACACCAGTTCACTATATTTGTGGCGGCATTAATTCAAAACAAGAGGACCAAGATGAGACCCAAACGACGGTAATAAAAATATAATATTTAAATAAGTATTCATTTTCTTAATTTAACTGATGAATTACTCCTCCCGCAGCAAATGCTTCTGTTTAACTTCGTGGTCTCACCACACTCTACCTCTGACGACATATGAATACCTATTTTTTTTCAAATTCATAATAAATGTTTATTACATAAATAAGAATTGATTAGGTGTCAAAGATGCATTTACAATTAGGCAAAATAGTGGTCTGTATGTCAATTTCTGAAGTCACAGTTAGGTCCTTTTCACAGTTACATATACCTACGCTTAAGCCAACAGCTACCTATGTCAACAAAGTTCAATGAATAAACACAAATAGCCATAAAAAACGTAAGCACGCAGGCGGAGCGCGGATGGGTTCCTAGTTCATTACATATTCGCACGCCGTCCACGTTCTGTATAGATAGCTAGCATAATTCTCACAGGGACGCCGCGTTGCCCATCGAAACAATAGCAGATTATCAAACAAAACGACGTAAATAGTCCTCGAAATAGGAGAAATAAGGCGCGGGTTAAGGGTCCGCGGGGTATCCGCAGCGCGACTCGAATGCTAGATGAGGCAATCGCCGAACTGCTCTTGTTCTTCTTATCATTATACATAAACTAACGGTTTTCATCGACAATATACACAAACGAACAGATGTGTAGCGTAGAACACTGCATATGCAGTTTAGTGCCTCGTTCGATAAAAGCGACTAACAGCCAACGTAGTTTTTCTTCGCGTTTAGACGATCGCATAGAGAAACTTAAGCCCTCGAGACTCTCCGTAAATGTCGACTTAAGTAAAGTGGCCTCTTACCTGTAGTATATAACTGATAGCAGTATTTCCTATCCTTTTAAACTATATAGTTTGTTATTTTTGTTGTTGAGGTGCAGTTGAGGTACATTTATGTAAAAAAAATTGAATGTGTATTTAAAAAAGTAAAACTTCCACCTTTAGAGATTAGTTCGAAACTCCGAAACCATTTACACAAATGAATTCGTTATTCGATAACATGATTGTTACAATAACCATAGAAATACCATTATGAGGCACATGTTGTAGTGTGACAATCCAATTATCCTTTAGTCAGGGCGGCGTAATCTGACTGCCTTTCAAAACAAAAACCCTGCTAATAGTATCGCCCGACGGATAAACTGCGCGACAGAGAGTTTGTGTTGAAAAAATAAAGGCGCGACGACGCTCGAATAAATGAGAGCTGCGATAAACAGGAGGATCCGTACCGAGCGGAGGGTCGATACCGAAATACATTATTCCCCGATCCGAGTGTTCCGATTCAAATTGAAAGAGCACCTCCAACATGAGATTTCTCAGGCGGCGAGTGGGCGCAGAATATAAATCGACGCATAACCAGAAATGGAAGGGCTGTGAATTTCCGTTTCGTGGTGAACGGTTGGGCTCAACTTTTACCCTTAAACAAATAGAAAATTATTTGAATTATTGTTAATTGAAACTTGAAGTTTTCACATCTCAACGCTTCAACCTTCAATTTGCAATTACCAAGCCTGCTTAAGGAGAGAAAATCGCCATAAAAGTGTAGTCGTTTAAGCAGTAGCAAAGCAAAAGAAAAGCTTTAATACTGAAAGTCTCTTTAAGTTTTACGAAAATTAGATTTTAATGGGATATCAGTAGTATTGGTCGTTTCTCACGCGTAGTTAAGTCTAAAACTACTTAGGTATTAATAATGAAGACCGTTTTTCGTACAGTTAATTTATTTTACCTACCACAATACATTAAATAACATAGTAAAAAAACTTTCGGGCGCACTCTTGACTTTTCTGTCACGTATAGAAGTGAACATAAAGTTATTTTAACTCGTTGTTGAATACATTTACTTTTACAGAATAAACGGGACATACTTTCGCCCTCCCCTCATCGTGTATTCTGTCCTATTCGCAACACGCCCAGCCGATATTTACGTAACAGACGCCTCTGCTGACTTCTGACACCGTCTTCTAAGCGTAACAAAGCAATGTTATATTGAGTACACATAACAAATCTGCACCGTATACATCTCTGACTGGCACAAACCCAATTACAATCTATTTGTTGTGCGAATATCTGCTAAAAGTGTTTTTTTTTTTTGTATTCTTCATGGTTAGGAATATTTTTGTTTGTTTTTGGTTCTTTTGAATTACTTAACCATCGGCAAAAATATTTAATGGCGATATGACTGGAGAATAATCTTTCTTAATGCGAAAACAGTTAATGACACAATATTATTAATCCGATTAGTCTCAAGAGATGTATGGTTAGACAATCAAAGTAATTACTGTCCCTTTGTGTGGCTAATACAAATAGGCATGGTCCATTGCGCATAAACTAGGTAGCGGAGTGTAAAGAGGTTCGAGAAAGGCATTTAGCCCGTACAAGAAGATTTCGAGAGTCGCCCGAGGCAGCGGTGGGCGGCGGATAGAATGGGTGTCCAAGAGAGACGGCACTCTAACTTTATTAAGGACGAGACTCCTCGCTGAATCAAGGTGACGCGCCTTCACAATGCCCTATTCAGATTTAAATAGCTTTACGCCCAATTGCGCTTCAATATGGCTGTAGCTCGAGAGAATAGTTATATAATTAAACAAAGATTTCAGAGATAAGTTCGCATCGGAATACTTCACGAAACAATTTAACGAACTTCATAAGTTTTACGTTCTGAAAATATTTTACAAGCCAAGTACGGCAGACAACGAAAAGATTTCTAATTATAATAAAAACCTCATAAAATAGAGATAACGTGAAAGCGAGAAAGAAAGTCTTGCTGATTCAAAGCCGTTAATTAGCTATTTAAGAAATTTAAGATCTCAAATGACTAAAGTACCTTTCTACCTAAAACTTTTAACTGATGATATTTCTTTGGAAAGCTGTTTTGAGACTTGTTTAGAAAAAGTAGTCGGCTATGGGCAGTACCTACTCTGTTTCTGAACTCTTTATGTAATAGGTAGCTACACCTACATGCATACTACATGAATACTACATACAGTGAGCTGTTTGTAGTCCTATTCCATTGTGGTCTTTATATTTATGGATATAGAACGAGCATTGATTACCACGCTTGCTCTCTACATGTCGAGATTTTAATAATTTAGACTTAGAACTGTATTAGTAAGCAGACTCTCATTTGATGGGATTGGGTTTGTATTTAGAATTTTATTTTGGTTTCGTATTGAAAAATTGAAAAAATAAATATTTTTAAATATATAATTGATATAATAATAAATAATTAATTGGAAAATAATGCCGAATAGGCTTAGGTTACCGACGTTTTCGCGGTGGTCCCGTTTGGTGAAGATCTGATGCTGATTTTCGGAGATATATGTTCAAAGGTACTATTCAATAATAGTCGGCAAATATGTAGCAAAGCGATTGCAGCAATCACGACAGATTTGCTGTCTAAGTATTATTGAAGAGTTCCCTAAAAATGGAACAAAAAAACATTTTTGCAAAAAATAAAACCGACTTCAAAAAAAAGTGAAAAATAACTTTAGCTTCAGAAGTCGGTGGCAAAAAAAACTGAATCAAACAAACAAAAGTCACCGGCTTCTGAAGCTAGTTATTTTTCACTTTTTTTTTTTGTTTTAGAAGTCGGTTTTATTTTTTGTAAAAGTTTTTTATGTTCTTTGAATATTTAATGAGTGATTGATAAGTCTTTATAACCAATAACCTTTGTACAACAATAGAATACCTACCAGGAACATGTTATTTAATTAATGAGCTGTAAAATATGGTGGGAAAATTATTCCCTTTGCCTTTTATAGGGGAGAAGGGTCAATTAACAATAAGAATTGGGATTTTTTGTGGAATTGCTCTAAATAAAGGTAACATTACATACATTAGGATTGTATATATGCCCCTTTTTATAAATAAACAATTTTATTATTATTTATTATTATAATAAATTGTCCTTAATCATTAATATTATTATTATTATTACATAATTCGTAAATTGAAATAGAAAGTCTGACTGAAGGGCTGCGTGAACGTCATTATTATACTTAATTAAGTAGGATATATTCAGAAAATCCTGATTTTCAAATTTTGCCACCGAGTCGGCTTTATACATAACCACGTTGTCAGGTACCTGGATGAACATAAGCCGCTACCTCCATCCCCGTGGGGGTCGTAAGAGGCGATTGGGGGATTATTACACGTTGATGGGCAGCAATATCCATCTCGACACGGATAGACATTATACTACGTTCACAAATCCAGATGATGAGCAAACGTTTAGCATTGTTTGTGTACCGATGTACATACATGGAAAGTTGATGCAACGCTAATTACACACTGCTAGTGACAAAGTAAGGACCAGGTAGAAGGTATATGGTGAAAACCGTAAATAGGTGAAGGTTTAATCGTCTGGGATAGTAGCGGCACAGTAGCAACATTATTAGATAGCCACGAACAGGCTTATACGCGTGCGTGTGTCGGTGTGCGGGTGCGGGTCTTATAGCGTAGTAAGGGATAATTTATAACTGTATCGTACATAATCATCCTTAATTTAGTGTGAAGTTACAAGTGGCGTTGAGTAAAGGCATCTACCGCACGCGTTACCATGCGAACAACGGCGCGCGACAACCAGAGGGGCGCGGGCTCTAGGGCGGCACAAAGTTCGGCAATTATGGCGACCGCATGTCTGAGAGCGTCGCTACACTCATTACCGACTGAAACTCGACTCGTCTAGATTAAAAGTCCAAGAGACACGGGTCTCGGGAAATACCACGCCAAGCGCTGAATAAGATGGGGATTAATGTTCGAGGCAGCGTCTAAACAAATAGCGTAGTTAAGACTTCCCCGATAGTTGAAGTGCCCTTTGGATAAACAACGTAATCAATTATTCGGTTCAAACGGAACGATATCCTAGTGTTCCTCATTCACCCAAAAGAGACGTTGAATAAATTCAACGAAGGCAAGTAAAAAAGTCTTAGGATAATTAAATCACGAACTCTGAAAACAAACGGGTAAGTTTAATAAGTAGCAAGCTAACTGTGCCACGCCAACTGCTTCGCTCCGTGTTCGAGAACATCTAAACAAATAACGTAGTTAGATTTCCCCTCTTCTCGAGCACTCTTAGTTCGAATACGAAAATACAGGGAAACTTATCACAGAATATACAAGTACCTACCCAACTACATCAACCCCGGATTGCTCTTTATGGGATTCTGACCGAACGGTATCGCGTTATGTTAGTAAATACGTAACATAGAAGATCAATTTACTTTGAAAGGATAAGCTGTTTGAAAAAGAGTGGTTTAAATAATGAAAGGACTCAGTTTCCCGAAATATACACGCAATCGACCGAATGAAGACGGAACATGCAGTTCACTAGCATTTTGGACCGTAAAGTCAAAGTTAAACGATGGAAATCATATTCCCTAGGTTTAGGTTCTGAGGTTTTTGCACAGCAGTGGGATGATGTAGGCTAACAGTGACAGGATCTGAGGGGGCATGTCGAGTCTGCCGGGGCTGCGGGACTATTCGAAAGAGATACCGTGGCCCCGGAACACAAAGGGCGATGAAGGAACATGGATGGGTTTTAGTCAGTAAAAGTCTGACACTCCCTCCTGCTCCGCCCAGAGTGGGAGGAGTCATTTGATGATTTCCCATCCGAAAAAAAAAAAAAAAGGGGGGGGGGCATGTCGAAGGCAGGCATTCTACCGGTGCTAGAATCTAAATCTGGTCAGAATGGCAATACCTATAATATCAGACTATTTTCTTCACAAGTATGAAAATGAACAACATCTTTATCGCACGAACTACTAAAGTTTTTTCGTTTATTTAGGTCAGATAATCCGTGTCGAAAAGACGAATAACACGTAGATTTAGTTTGTTCGTGTACGTATAAGTTTCCACGTTGTGTGCCTTTGTAATGGTTGGCCGAAGTTGAAAGAAGTTGTTCAAGCACCCGAATCCCAGTAAATACACACATCTCAGTTAAAGTCGAATTAATAACTTTATCTTGATCATGATTGTGTGTTTTGCACTTATAAGGGACAAGAAATAATTAACGAATCCAAATAAATTAAACCAGCAAACTGTTTTTATCTGACGCCTAGATATTAAACCTTTAAAACACAGACAAAGTAAAAAGATTTCCACCATCACAGACGCATTTTCCCGGGAATTATGAAATGAATGAATAAATTACAAGTCTTATTCATAGTCAGTTCGTAACACAAACACTTTCTGATAGTCAGACACACACTTCTAAGTAAAGACCAACGAGGAAAGTTTGAGTGTTAACTTTACGCGAACGAAGCCGCTACTTATTATTCTAAAAGGAATATCATTTTCGTGGAAACGGTTACTTTACTCGATTATTCGTGCTCTTTAGTTTAATGTTTACAAGCAAAACACCAAGCTTTACATCCACATTGGGAGTGAAAACTATTTTTGGTTCTATCTTCATGAAAGGACATGTGAAGGATAATATGGCTAGAAAGGAGGTGAAAATTCAATCTATCCTAGGCAGGACTGCAGAAAACTTAAATTTTCGAGCTCGCTCCGCTCGCTTTTGCATCTAGCTTTACATTATAAGTCAATAGTTACATTACATATAAAGAATGTTTATAGAGGCAGAAAACTTTAAAATAAAACAAAACACAGAAGTTTTAATATTCTTGTTATTGGCTTTATTTGACTGATAACTCTTTGCCATTAATGTTTGTATGCCATCAAGGAGCTTATTTTGACGACCCGAATGGCGTAGCGGTAGTGCGGCTGCCTAACGTTCTTAGGGTCCCGGGTTCGAATCCCGGTAGGAGCAAATGTTCGTGTGATGAGCATGGACATTTGTTTCCGAGTCATGGATATTTATATGTATAATAAGTACCGACTAGCCGACAGGTCGACTAATTGGTCAAGCCGATCTTCCCAAGTAACACTGAAGTTTGACCGACTAGCCGTCAGGTCGACTAAACGGTCAAGCCGATCATCCCAAGTAACACCGAAGTTTGACCGACTAGCCAACAGGCCGACTAATCGGTCCAGCCGATCTTCCCAAGTAACACCGAAGTTTGACCGACTAGCCGACAGGTCGACTAATTGGTCAAACCGATTAATATTGCTTTCGGTGGAGTTCAGGGGATCTCGGCAATGTCCATAGCGTTTCATGTACGGCCGAGACGCTCGCAATGAGTACATGATACAACGCACTCGCCCGCACCCGCCGCGCGTTCACAGAAATTCTGAATTTATTTTTCTGTGTACATTTGAAATTATATCTTTTTCTTGATTTAATTCTATTATTGACTGCCAAAGAAAGAGTTTCGATTCCTAGATTATATAAAAACTGTAAGGCTGATAAAATAATATTATTTTACAATAAAGGTTATAATAACATTTTAATCACTCTAACCGATTAGTCGAAGGTTTTTGCCAGGTAAAAATATGGCCAGATAGTCGGCTATTCCAAGTAGTCGGTGATTAGTCGGTACATTCGTTATTAAAATTATGAGTATGGCAACTATTTATTGATTTTACCTATTTATTGTTTTTTTTTTTTTTTAACTATTTTTTAATATTATCAGCATCTACAGTTCAACTTCATCTACTACTGGGTATAAGCCTGTATTTGATTCTGCTGTGGGTTACTGGTAGAACCACAGAGCTTGGAATTCACGCTCATACATTAAAAGCCGATCCGCAATGGTTAATTCTTGGCCACCACAAATAGAAAAATAATCTGACCTGCAAACTGGGATGCACGGCTAGCTGCAGCAGCGTGCGCACGACGCCGAGGTGGCCCTTGTTGACGGCGATGTGCAGCGGCGTCTGGCGGCGCCGGTTGCGCGCGGACAGGTCTGCGCCGGCGCCGGCCAGCGCGCGCAGGGCGGCGGGCTCGTCGCCGAAGGCCGCGTGGTGCGCCGCGCGGTCCCCGTCGCGGTCCTCCGCGTCCACGTCCGCGCCCGCCGACACCAGCGCCAGGATCACCTCCACGTGGCCGTTCTGAGCCGCCGCCTGTTGTGACGTCGGCCAACGTTAACCGAAGTTAATGTCACAACCATACTCATAATCAGTTTTTCCATCAGAAACTACCTTAGCAACGACGGAGTTTGGGTTTGTACCCGCGTGTTGCCTTGATGGCAATAGGGTCCCCCCGAAATTTAAACATAACTGACGAAATGTGGTGTACCTCTGCGTAATCCTTCAGGAATTACGTACCATTTTTTATTTTCTCGTCTCATGTAGATTTACTTTCGTAAAATGATGGACTATTTCACACAAAAGGTAGATGTACCACCGAAGAAATTATTTTTTAAGCAAATTGACAGCTTAGGGAGTCAATTGTAAAAGTGTAATCTTTGAAAAGAATGATCTTTTGTGCAAAAACCTTTAAGAAACCTGTTTATCATAGGAATAGGTTAGGGTAGCCCGCGAAATTCAAATTGGCTTACGTTTTTTGCGATTTGCAGGCCAGTGCTAGGTTGTGTGTTGATTAAAATATTCCTCGTGACTGGACGTTTGTAGTTACAGAATTATAATCATCAAAATCTCTCATACAGGTGCAAGAACGACTTTTTCAAGGGGGCATCCACCTTAGAAAAAATAAAGACTCAGGTGTTTAGAGTCAAAATCCTACTATACCTGTAGGGCAGTATGTCCGCCGTAGAAGCCGTTAACATCAACATGCGCGGCGTCAGTCCGGCCGAGGATCTCGGCGCAGCGCGTGGCGTCGCCGTTGGCCGCCGCCTTAACCAGCTCCTCGTTAGCGTCGCCCGTCACATGAGATTCGAACAACTTCTTCAAAAGCGCCGATAGACGTTCTCCTACAATAACGATACTTATTACAATACAAAAAAAAACATATTTGTTATACCTAACGAATAGAACGCGGGTCAAGTCAGGTTTGGTGAGGTTATCTGTTACGTAGGGGCTCATTTAAAAAAAAAAATGTGCCTACTCTTGACCTCAATCTTATCCTGAGACAGAGTTGAGGTCTACGATGGGACGAGCTAACCCTAAAGAAGCCTATTAACTCGCGACTTAAACAGATTGACTGATTAATACAATAAAACAAGTAAGCGTGCTAAAGCCATTTCACACGATTGATGCAGAATGGAGAAAGAATATTATTTTAATTTAAGTTAATAGTTGTTTTGCTAAGCAAGTAATTAATGAATTTCTATAACTGTACAACATTGTCCTGAACTGAATACCGATATTGACCCACGATCTAAGTGACTTTTTAGTTTTACTTAAAATAAGAGCAAATCTACTTTTTTGCTGCAAAAAATTAACCTTTTTCCAATTTGTGAGTCTTGTCGGCGCATCTCTTCACCGTCCGTTTTACGCAACTCTTCTACTGAAAGTATAATGTCTCTATTTTTTTTTGTTTTTATATTTTCACTCATAAGCAATTCAAACATAAACATAAGTTTTTTTTTAAGCTAATTGTAGGCGTTTTTAAAAGCAGCCGTGATTTTGCTGAGCCAGCGACATTGATAGCACTCATATGTTATGAGTCTCTGTCCAGAATCAGACCGTAGTTAGTACGGTTTCGCTAGAGAAAATTAAAAAATGGTTCCACTTCCAACTTCTGTCGCCACATAAGTTGGAAGTACACACATATGCGGGAGCATCTTCAGATTAGGCATTGTTTCTTGAGTATTACTTAAAACAGCTAAGGCCGCGTTCCCGCTATGTCGTGACGATTTTTATCGTTGGTTTTTAGTTGGCAAAAGTCGTGGACGACAGTAATAGCGTCGTCCTATATGTGAACACCTCTATTTAAATACACAAGCCACGACAATTAAAGCTACACGATTATCTGTCGTCACGACAAAAGTGGGAACGCGGCCTAAGTCTGCTTTATTTCAGAAGTTAATCGAATTGATATTATGCGTATTAGTGACAAAGAAGCAAGTAAAGGTTACCTGACGAGTTTCCAGGGATACTTCCGTCAGATGACGCGACTTTGGTCACAGCGTTAGGGTTGTACGTCCACGATGTGTTGCACACCTCCACCTTGAGGTCGTTGTCGTGGTATATTTGTTGAACGCGACCAATCTTGCCGAGTGTCTAGGGAGAACAACATACTTACATACATTCTGTCAACTGCTATTTTATTTGTTCAATCTTTTACCGAGGCTACGTGTTTTAAATATTATATTTTAAAAACTAGATGAAGTGGACCACTTTGGCGATTGCTTATTGTAAGATATCATAGAAGTAGCTTTCCAGTTAGATGAATAACCAAACAATACCGTGTGGGACGGAGACGAAGTTCAGTGCCCTTTTGCGGGATAGATGTAACTTTTGTCTTGCTCCACTACACTGCACCTTGTGTGGTGCGGAGTATAAAGCCTTATGCACCACCATAATGCATACATTAATAAACTCAAGCCTTTTCCCGATGGGGTTTGTTGAATCTACAGAACGCCACATGCTTCGAGCCTATGGTCCTTACCACCTTTGGCCTTTTCTTATGTCAACGCTCGTAGATCTGGTAATACACACATGCCAGTTGCGTGTATTTGCACACGTCACGCTTCAGAATAAGGTCAGTTATGTCCTTCTTTAGCGCCCCCACCCAGCCTTGTATGTAGCAAATACTTAAAGGAAGTAGTACTAACGGGTGCCATGGCCTCCGCCCACTCGCCGTGTCCGCGCTGCAGTGTCTTGACTCGCTCCTGGTCGGCGCACACCTGCACCAGGTCGCCCACCGCGAACCCGCCGCCGCTGGCGCCCGCGGACGACGCCGACGCGCTCAGGTTGCCGTTGCATACCTATGACATACGCACACGTACATACATTCGTTAGTATAAAGTGACATTCATTGAACCCCTAATGCCCGTAGCCCTAAATGATAACCTTAAAATAAATAATAAATAAATATCGCTGGACACTAACACACAGCGCCATCTAGTGCCACACTAAGCAACGAGGCTTGTGACATGGACACCAGATAGTTGATATACTACATATATACTTTTTGTTTGTAAATACATACTTATTATACATATAAACATCCATGACTCGGAAACAAATGTCCATGCTCATCACACAAACATTTGCTCCAACCGGGATTCGAACCCGGGACCCTTAGAACGTAAGGCAGCCTTACTACCGCTGCGCCATTCGGGTCGTCAAGAAAAAGAGGAAGCTCAAACGAACAAATTACAACAACGAAAATGAAGAGCGAGCTTTAGGCCAACATTACTCTGTCTCTAAAATGATTTTTTTGTTTATTGAATGGAACTCTGAAAATAAATGAAGCGAAATTATTGAAGTCCTTCTCAGTGGCTCAAAAGATTTCTAAATACAGTTTGCACCATCACCTAAGGCTGATTGGTAGGGAATGCCTAAGTACTAAGTAAGGCATATAAGCAGATGCAATATGTCTACAAGTGTTAATATTCGATGCATAAAGTTCACTTCTGTGCAATAAATACGCGGCCAATTATCAGCTTCAAAGGAATTCAAGTCGGCCATGGCATAAGCCGTCAAAACGCAAAACACCGGGCTGGCAAGTTCCGATAAGAATTTGTTTGAATAGAGTATTCAATGTGGCACTATGATAGCGAACTCATCAAGAACTTGAAACTCAGTTAATCATTAAGATTATTATTATTAAGATTATACAGAGTGTTAAAGTAGTCGCGTGCCATAGCTTAGGGGTGAGTTCAGTATCGATAAAGAAACCCGAAAAAAATTAAAAACAAATCCAGAAAAAAATTTAAAAAAATAAAACAAAAAAAAAATGAAAGATCAACCTAATTTAGTACCTACTAACTTAAAATAGCAATCGTTTAGAATTAAAATTATTTTATCCCTTGATCTGTACACGAAGTAGACAATAGTTAAACAATGGTATCTCGAACAAATTGGTCATTTGACAGATCATGATTTATATTACCCTGAAATTTTGCACAGTGTTTCCTTTATAATCTAGACAAGGAATGAGGAAGGATTTTTCGAAATTGAACTCCTAATCGCGAGCTAAATAGGGGATGAAAGTTCAGGCATCTTAAAATTGTGCACATACATGTCTTAGCGTTTTTGATAATTCCACCCCCAAAGGGTTAAAAAATGGAATGAAGTTGTGTAGTGAAAGTGCTTAATTTTCGAAAATTTATTATCTAGGCGTATGGTTGGAAGCTAGCGCAACGGTGTTGTTAGAATTTCAATCCTTAAGGGAGTGAAAAGGAGGAAGTTTTTTTTTTTTATTATTTAAAATCACTAATATCATGGAAAATGACGTTATCACGTAAAATTATTGTCCGTAAACCGACTTTACAGACCCCTTTTTTTTTTAGCAATCTTTAGTCATGAGTGGTCACTAGATCTACCTCATGTATGTTTCACTTGCTACAGCTCTACTAGTACTAATTTATACCTTAGTAAGCACAGCTGGGTTGAAGGTCCATCTGTTTCCACTGGGGTAAGTGACCACGATATCATGGTCCTCATCGATGCCGACCACCGTGCCCGTGGTCCCGAGGCACTCGAACATGCCGTCTGTCCAGCCGCCGTGGCCATGTTGTAGTGATTGCACTATTTCAAGGTCAAGGTCCACATTCACCTGAAAATAATAATAAATGTTACATATTTTTTTATTTTTTTAAATGATTTTATATTTTTTAAAATTATTATTTAAAAATGTAAAGAATTTGATAAAAAATGAATAAAGGAATAATGTTATAGATTCGAAGTCATACTGGCGAGGCAGCAACTACATTGAAGAAACTAGTAGACAATTTAGCATTTGAAAAGTGGCCAACTCCAGACTGACAATTAGAGAAAATTGGTCAATTGAATTGGATAATTGACAATTAGAGAAAGATAGCAGTCATTCTTACAAAAAGAAGTAGGGACTGCCACATGTTGATAATTATGATTAAGTGACTGACTATTCCTAGACATTCCATGATAATTTGCACATGCTAAGGAGAATGTCTATTATATACATACACCCACCTGATCACCCACTTGCAGGCCATGGGGCCCAGTGCGCCCGGGGCCTAACTCCCCCAAGAGAGGTAAATGTTCCTTATACACATTTTGACCTTTTACATCATTTACAACCTGAAAAGCAAATTATTTTATATTTATTAAGTACTGTTTCATTGCCTGTGTACAATGTTACCAAGGAAAAAATTAGTTAATTACTTTAATAAACTTGACACAGTTTTGTAAAACCATGTTTTATTTTTAAATCTTATCCCTTGTATTAAAATAAACAATTGTACGAAGTAATCCACACATATTCTGTTGTGTACTATATCAATAATGAGGAAAATAGAATGAACCTTTAAGTCTGCCATGCCCTCAAATCCAACTCTGTAGAGATTCTTGGCTCCATTGTCCCATACAACATATGCAGCAGATCGAGGACTTGCAGCCGACCAGTCTTGTACCTCATTCACCTTTCCTCTTCTTCCATTCCCACCATCCTGATCTTCCCATTGCCAATCAACCTGTAAAATAATGCATAGTAGAGCCTGAATATAAGTACTCATCCTTTCTCAAAAACTTACTTACTAGTTACTTTCCAGTCATAATCTAATTGTTCTAAAGGTTCACTTTGTCAGTGTGTTAGCCGTACTTTATTTGGTTTAAAAGTAATTTTAAGAAAAGCTTTATTAGTAAATTTAAAGATAACATATAACATCACACCTATAATCCGCAAAATCAACCAGGCACAATTCCAGACTTCGTGGCTGCTAATGAGAAATTCCTTATGGAAAAACCCAATAACAAGTTGCCTGACCTGGGAATCAAACACCCCACCACTAGACCAATGAGGCAGTAAATGTAATAGTATCCCTTATAAAATTTAAGAAAATATTGATGTACATAATGAACATACCCCTCTTACAACTCTTGCTCCTGGAAAGATACCTCTAACAGCTTGCTTTTTGCTCTTACGTCGAGGTTCAACGAGACACCTCTGGGCCCCCGGTGCACTTATGCGGTAGAATCTGTGTCTGAGATTATGTTTGTCTCCGTGATAGCAAACTGAACACAGATCATAATTGCTGCACTCGGCACACTTCCATCGAATACCTGGAAAGTTTACAATAATTTACATGAATAATAGGTTATCTCATTTCTAAGTTCCATGACAAAAAAATGAAATCAATGACTTTTCTATTGTAACAAAATCATACTATGGTGTACTTACCAAATATAGGTTGCTGTCTACAAGTGTCACACATAGTACCTTCATGCTTGACACCAGTTGGGGCACTATCAAGTATTCTCAAGTCATAAGCTCCAGAACATCTATAATTAGCAGCCGTCCCATTGTCCCAAACAACAACCACCTCCTCAGGAGATTCAAAGTTCCTCACGGTTCCAACATGGCCCTCCCCACCATCCTGCAAACAAATAGTTATCAAGTGTTGGATACAATGACTACATATAATATAACTTGAGTCAGTCAACAGTTGCTTGGAATTTTATAATATGTTTATAGAAAAACAATCAGCAAGCAACATTCACCTCTCATTTATTTCTTTTGTTTACATTATACCCTTTTGTTTACATACCTTTACATTAATTTATTATTGATTACTAGCAGAATATTAATGTTATTGCAGCAGAATAACTTAGAAACTTAGATGAAAACTTAGACATTGTAATGATGACTTCTATTATTTATGATAATTTAAAGCAACGTTTAATAAAGTAATATGAAAGTGTGAAACCTGAAGATACTTTAATGCTGTAAAATATCAATGAAAGAAAGATAGAAAAACAATAGGTTTAGTTGATTTTCTATGTCATTTCGACAGGACCATTATCTATGTTTTCAACAATAAGTACCACAAATTGTTTCTTATCCTCCCGTCCGTTACTAAATGAAAAATATAATAGAAAATAGTGTCTAACAAAAATAAACAGTGATCTACCTGTTTGCCCCACTTCCAATCTGGACCCCGAATTACACGAGCCCCAACCCCTTCCATCATAAATCTGGTGGCCCTAGAAGATGTTGATGACCCAGGTATATTAGGTTCCATTGGAACAATAATAAGCAATTGTTTCAGATTGTAAAAAGTTATTTATTCACTCCACCTAGCTTCAAAGGTAAATGTCAAAACTTTTTGACTTGACGTTGACAGTGGAATTTCGTCCAGTAACGTTTTCTAACCGATACGTCCATGTTCTAACCTGACTCCTTTGTATATTTTGCTGTGTTGTCATTCCGAAATTTTTGAACGAATTGTCAAGGTGAGAGTGCGAAGTGTCATGCATGTCCGAGGCGGTTGCGATTAACTTCACGCCTCATTTAGATTCGCGGCTCGCGGCTTGTCTCGTGGCCTGGCTCCAGGTTCGTGCAAGCCGGTCACGAGACGAGCTTATGTTTACACACTCACACGCGGCGTGCTCATTTGTTAATGACCTTTCAACGATGGCGGATGTCGAAATGATATATTATTAACAGCATCGACTCAGTTTAGTGAGCCTATACAATTTATCAATGTAGATCACTTGCCAATCACAACACAACTGGCACGGTCAAACGTTTGTAATTTAATGAAACGCCAACGCGAGTGTGAACACCGCGCTCGCATCCCCCGCGAGCCCTTTTGACTCGTGCTTAAAAGACACACAAGACGAGTCGCGAGCCATGAGTGCATGTTTACATTCGCGTCTCGCGGCTCGTCTCGTGGCTCACGCAAGAGTGTAAATGAGGTATCATGGTGGCGATGCACGTACAGTCTTAAGGCAAAAACCCTCCGTGGCGCACGGAGACGCTACGCACGTGTGTTAAGCTTCGCTTTGCAAGAAAATGTTTGTGATTGTGTCCACTGCAAACCACGGACACGCTATGCATGAATTGACGTCATTAGATACATGCGTGGCTTGCTCGAATAAGGCGCTCATATAGCTCAACGCTGTCAACGCTATGAACGATTTGCATGCGGTACACGCTATAGAGGAATATTTACCCACGACTATGCCGCGGTAGGCCACGCACGCAACAGTTGTACATAGTCGTGGGCGTGTAGTGTGTACTGCAGTGGAAACGTAGACACACGTTGTCAAAAAAAAAGAATCCACGCAGCTAAAATGCGCCGCGTGGCCGTGCACAGCGTGCACCGTGGTGTGCGCTTTCCGCCTTAAGGTTGTTACGGTGTTACCACACCAATCGATCGATCAATAGTAGAATGGTTTAGTCGCCCTCAATCAATAATTTCTCTCTTTCGACTAATCCAGTCTACCATCGATCGACGATCGACCGATTGGTGTGGTAACGCCCTTATGGGATTTCTTTGGAAAAAATACCGTCTGGAAGTCTTTCAGGAAAATGCTCTGTTGTTGAATTATTTAATCTTAGGTGGCAAATTAATTGTTATCTTTTTTGATCACACTTTGAGTGCTTTGAAAGCTCGTCTGGGTCATGACCAAACCAATTTAGAAATATTGTGGTGACTGCAGGGTACGTAGGCGCCTCAGCACCCACCAAGGAACTTATATACTAACTGGAATGAGTACGAACAAAATGCTAAAAAATAAACTCTATCTCAAAAGCATAGAGTTTAAATTTGTACAATGGATTCAATAAAAAAAAAAACGTTCCGAGCGAGAAACCGACCAGTGTGGATGGTGTCTCTGTCTTGCCTTGTCACCGATGTAAACAATATGGCCGATACATTTTCGCGTCGAAGTCATTTAGGTACTTTTTATTGTATTTAAGTGAAATAATCCGCTTTAAATATGGTAAAATTGTGTTTTGTGAAGGGGTGTAGTAGTAAGGGTATGCTGGATGTGGAATTTCGTTTTTCAGGGAAGTTTTTTAACATTGGTTGTTTATTACGACTAGGGTTACCAACGTTTTAGATTGACAAACGGGAAATATCCAAATAAATTAAGTAAGTAAGTTCGAAGTTTCGAACATCGTTGTCGTACATAGTACTCAAAAGTATATTTTCATTTTATAAATTAGAAACATTGGACATCGCAAATGGTGTCGGTAGTACCTAGTTTGCTTTTTAAATACAAATATTGAAAAGAAAAGAGTCCACCGCACCGTGCCGTGCCATGCCGGTCCTAAGGATTTTTCCATGCTTCTCCATTATAAGAATCCATTTGGCGAGCTGCGAGTGAAAATGAATGGTTTCGGAGTATAAAATAAGTATTGGGGAATGTTAATAAAACATTATGGGTAAACAGTCATAGCATGAATATGCGATTTTCTATGTCTGAAAAAATATATAATATTAACGGAGTCCTCGAATCCCCGAATACAAAAGTCGTCTGGATAGACAGGTTGCAAAATAGATAATTTGCAACTGGACGGTACAGACATACATTTAAGTTAACATAAAAAGTTAATGACATCCACTCTTGAAGCTATTTCGCCTAGAATGCTATTGAGTTGCAGGTCATCATAATAAGATAACAGCTACTCTGTAACTGTCTCAAGAGTTAGTATGATTATTGGATACCCTATTAGAAAGAGTCAACATCCACTCATGAAGCTTTCTCGCTCGGAACGTATTTGGGTTGCCCGTCCTCATTCCAGTTAGTATATAAGTTTCTTGGCACCCACTGCTGCCAATGCGGCGATTTCGTGATGTGTGCCCACCAACTTCTTCTTATAAAGATATCAATGCTGATTCGCCGGTTCCTGCTCTCATGAGGAAAACACGAAATACAATCGTACTTCGAAAAGTAAATTCAGTTATAAAATCTCTAGTAAAGATTCTTGAAAAGGCAGTTTTACTCCATTGACTTTGCATGCGTTGATGAACATAGTCCAGCGAAATAATTGAACGCACTCCAACGTTTTCTTGCACTGTGATGTGTTTGTTTGTATTGTAGCCGTCAGTGTCACAGTGTCAAAACTGCCAAAAAAGATTTTGTTCGTGGAACAGGTGTATACATTTAATTAGAAATTTGATCTTCAACAAATGCTTCTGTCAAATCAGTCAACTTGATAAATATTGTGTTACTTCTTTCAAGATTGGAACCGTGCAGAGGTTTATTTATATATCGGCTAGTTTATTGAAGGGTTTGAGTGTATTCAGGTTCTTTCAGTAGAGCTTACATAAACATTTTCGCTACGATGTCTAGCAATCGCAATAAATACGAAAAAGCTCGAAGACGTCTTGCTGCTGTAACATTTTTATCAAATATATCATTAGATGGAAAGACAAGAGATCCTGATTTAGTTCAGATAGTGGAAAAAACACCTAAAATAGATAAAACTTATGATTCAGGATCCAAAACGGTTGAAATACCCAAGGATAACGAAACGACTCAACGAAACAGTGTTCGGAATAAAAATAAGGCACTTAATTCAAGTCCAGTGCATCGTATTGGAGCTGACAATCATTCTTTAAGCTCAGACTCTGAACACACAAACACCATTATTACACCTGTGAAAGGGGTTAATACATCTTTCATCAGAGAAAGGTACCAATCAACATTATTTATATTTTTAGAAAGCTCCTGTATCTAACAAATTATGCATCCATTCACTATACAGCATGTCATAGGAAATACAAATAGTATTGGTATTAAATTTGTTATTAGCTGAATACCATTATTTCATACAAGAAATAAAAATGAACAACTTTTCTTTGGATAGTTTATTACTATACTATTCTTATTATATCTGTTGTAGTTAATAACACTCAGAATTGTTTGTTGTGCGTAGTATATTCTGGCTGATACCTATAATTTTAATTCTAATACTTATTTTATAGGTGTTCTTCTGGTACTACAGAATCTTTTAAAGATAAGCATGGCTCATCTAGATCTAGAAAAACTCATCTTGTTACCCTAACTGGTGCTAATGCAGATGAGAAAAGCAGTTCAGAAAGCCTTAATTTTGGTAAATAACATATTGTTTAGTGTCAAATATAATTTTAAAACTAAAGGCTTCATAATGAATTGTGCACTGTATTAACTGTAAATATGATTACTGTTACAGGCAAATTCAGAACAAGTAACACATGCATCCCAGAACATCATGCATTAACAAAAGAAGTCCGCATGGTACGCCTAAACAAAGGAGTATCATTCAGGGATGAAAGACTTGCAATAGTGCCAGGACAGGGTGCTCCTTGTGTCATATTTAGCACCATCCCGTATTCTAAGACTATCCGCAATGCACGGTAATTAATTTATGTTAATAACCTGTTTGTTGTTGCTATATTTATTTATCTGTGTTTGACTTCAGAAAAATTATGTCCAAATAATATTTCCTTTAGGTCTGATCTAAGAAAAGATGGTGTTAGAAGGAGGAACACGTCAGGACCAAGACCTCTTTCAGCCATCACAGACAATGGTATGGATCCCTTTGACCTTCTTGGCCTAGAGAAAGAAGAAAATGGTCTAGAAATATCATACTCAAAATTATTGGTGCCCTCCAAAGTTTGTACAAGGGAACAGTATAAAAAAATGTATGAAGGGGATTTGACTGAAAAGGGTAATTGGAAAATGGTTAATCGCCATCCACATGTTATTGCAAGGTAATTACAAAATTTTCTTCTGTTTTGTAACATTTTGTTTGTGTGAATCTTTTGGTTATAATCTAGGAGTTAAAAAAGTTTGATGCAAGTGGTAGCATTGAAATGCAGAATAGACCCATCAATTAATATTCAGCCACTTTTTTGTTGAAGTCTACCATTCATTAAATTTCCCAAGTATCAGAGATCTGATAGATCTCTACGTGAACTGTATTGTGCATGTTATTGAATGTTTTACTTTATTCAATAATATTATCATCATTAAAGAATATGTGTGTCCTATCTTCTCTATCTAAAACTATATTTTTTTGTGAGTGTGTAGAGAGTATGTGTTACTATAAAATTTTAAGGAAAACTTAAGACAGCATTTATTATTCTGTACATGTATATTGTAATGAATACCTCATCAGAAAATATTAGATTACATACAATAAACTCAAAATCTTGACAAAGACAATAGCAATGCACTCATCTAAATCTTAGGTACATACTTATCTGTTAATACATACATACATGCATAACCCACATGTTCACACACACACACACACACACACATATTTCCATCATGATTCTACATATTTATTACCAACTGGTACTTACATGCATTATTATTAAATGCATTTGAAATTCATGGCGTATTCACAATCATTTCATCACTAACAAATTTAACTTTCAGGACTAAGTTATTGACGAGGCACAAGGATAAGAAATGGTAAACACTGAACAGATTAAAATCTGCTATGCAACACTTAGTTTTGGCTAATGCTACTATATCCCTGCTAAAAATATGGAGTTGTTCTGTATATTTTTATAATATACAATAGGATAATTTGTATTATTTTATCTGCTTAGTTTTGGTCAGTAATCACAATACCAGGTTACTTTAGGTGTTGTGCAGTGAATACTTTGAGCTTTATATTTGGGAGTTATTGGTTTCTAATGAAGAACTTCAGTGTATTTGTCACTGTCTTGATACTTAATATTATGTAAATCCAGGCTACAATATAGTATGTATGTAATTTAAAATTCACCTCACCCACTAATCACTATGTAATAATAACTTTGCTTTCATGTGATTTGAAAGATGCTAGAAAAAATATTTTACATTAAGAAGTGTGCATGATTTTCATTGGGAACATAGAATGAGATGGAAGGGTTTAGAGTTACAATATAGACTTTAAGTAAGATGTATTTAGAATTTTAGAGCATGGTACCAAACCACCTCTTACTAACTCTTATCTAGATGCATGCTGATTTAATTGGTTCTAACATAAACGTAATAACAGCCTGCACACCATTTATAATATTTTCAGCAGAATAATGACAGTTGTTATCTTTGTAGGTGTTTTTCTTATGAATCATCGCAGAGGACAGCAATACCATCGTCACCACCACACTCCTCAGTTGATATGAAAGCATTCGACTGGGATGAAGGATCAATACTCTCTCAAAAATATGTATGTATCTGTCGGCGGCATATTGTAGAACCCGTCATTACCCGACTGCGCCAGAAGGAGGGTTATGTTTTTCGAGAGTATGTATGTATAATTGTTTGGCACGCTCTGTGGCCTGAACGGCTCGATGTATTTTAGCTTGAGAGGTGTCATTAGATTCGTAATTACTGTGAGAGTGACACTGGGTATATAAAAAAAAAAAAAACAAAATGGCGGACTTTTGGCGCCAACTTAAAATGTTTGGCATCCTCTGTGGCCTGAACGGCTCGAAGTATTTTAGCATGAGAGGTGTCGTTAGATTCGTATTTACTGTGAGAGTGACACTGGATGTATCAAAATAAAAAAAAAACAAAATGGCGGATTTTTGGCGCCAAATTCAAATGTTTGGCATGCTCTGCAGGGCTATTACGTATCTCTGTTGACAGCTCAAAATGGTAGTAACTGGGCTCAGTGTCCAATGAATGAAAAAACCGGACTGCGTAAAAAATAACTAATAACTTTAAATAAAAACTGAAAAGAAGAAAAACAATTTCAGGAAACAGGACGCAACAGTCGGCTAGACTAAAATCATTACATCCAATATGGGTCCCGACTGTTCGCTGAACTTGTTTTTTTCTTTTCAGTTTTTTTTTTTGTATTAAGCCAAGTCAGATTATAAACTGTCGATTGAAACCGTCAAATTGTCAAATGCTTGCGACGGAGCTCACCTCGCGCGCTGTGTAGGGGGGGAGGTAGAGGGGGTCTCCCTTGCCCCCTGGTACCACTCCCATGCAAAGTTAATGCACCATTCCTGAGAAAAACCGATTAATGTAACCCAACCTCAAAACACTTTATATTCGTCTAAAAAGCGTAGTCGACGGAGCCCCGCTGTAGCGGGTTCTAATTCTGTCTGCAGGGTTTAAAGGAACCTAACCTAACGTGGTGTGTCCCAAGCCCCGATTATGAGGGCAGAGATCCTTTGATCGCATGCATATGACAATTTGACGGTTTCACATCAACAGTTCACAATCTGACTGGGCAGATTACAAAATGACGGGTTTTACAATATGACGCCGACATAATTATCCATTAGATTTTGTGTAAAATATTATATACGTACATATCCTGCCTTACCTCATTGTATAGGCATACTAATCTCGTATATTTATGTTGCTTCAGGTGCAATACTGTCCTAATGTATTAGACGATCCGGAGCTGATCGCCGGAAAACACAGAACTCTTCTAACATTCACATCCTACATGACGTCTATTATTGACTACGTTCGACCGCAAGATCTCAAGAAAGAACTTAACGACAAGTTTAGGGAGAAGTTCCCACACATCAAGTTAACTCTCAGTAAATTAAGAAGGTAATATTTCAACAATAGTATTTTCCTAAACATTTAATGGATATTAACTGGATCTTCCTTTTGCAGCATCAAGAAAGAAATGCGGAAGATTGCTAAACATGACAGTGGAGGAGTTGATTTGCTGTCAGTTGCTCAGGCCTATGTGTACTTTGAGAAATTGATTCTGGCAAATCTGATCAACAAAGATAATAGGAAGTTGTGCGCCGGCGCTTGCTTAATGCTCTCTGCTAAGCTCAATGATGTGAAAGGAGATGCATTGAAGGCGCTTATAGAAGTAAGGAAATGTTTTAAATTATATTGTTATGAAATATTTCAACTTCCCTCATATACTTAGTCATGTTTGTTATTTCAGCGCATTGAAACCACGTTCAGAGTGAATAGAAAAGATTTGATGCGTTTCGAATTCGCCGTCCTTGTAGCGTTAGAGTTCGGGCTGCACGTGCCGCCTTACGAGGTGTTCCCGCACTACCAGCGCCTGCTGCACGATTCGTGACCTTGGCGCCGCCTGGCCTTCGAGCCATGTATCCGCGTCTGCCACCGGCGACGCAACACCATCGTTGACAACTTACGAGCCAGCGCCTGGATGTAAAGTGTTGACAGATAAGTTCATAAGGACGTTCTAAACGTTATTGGGACTTATAAAGTGATTTATTACAAATCTAACAGTAGAATTGGTTTTGTAGATATTAGTGTATTGCATAACAAAGGTGACCGTAAAGTCAATGACACGTCGGCAAAACAGGGAAAGCGCTTCACTTAGAAGCAAACTGGCAAACGGTATATTTTCTAGGCTTCTTCAAAACTTCTCCCATGCAGTAGTCCTTCAGAATATTATAGATACTAGCAAATCTTTCAGAACAGATTGCCGCCATATATTGTCTGTATGCAGCTAAACATGGACGCAGCTGAAAGCAGGTTCAGTATGGAAAGCTTAGGAACACATCTTATTCTTAAATTAAATCCTATTAGAATTAATTCATCATGTAGCCGCACTAGTTTGTTTGGGTAATTAGATGTTAATAAGATTACACTCAATGTAGCATCGACACACTTTTATTAAGGGCCTTATAATATTTATATTAAAATGTCAGTGTTTAATTATAACTTGCCTAGTTTAGCGTAGTAGTCCAGTACTAAAGTATTTCTGTCATATTTTTAAGTAGAAAAATAAAATAGTACTAAGTAGGTATTACCACACACTAAATTGTAAATAATGTAAATCTGCTAGTAAAACTGTTTTGGTATTGTAGATTGTAACAAAATAGTATTTTAAGATTCAAATAGACTAGCATATAAAAGCACTATTTGCCCCTATCTGACTTGTCTCAGAATTGTAATGCTCAACCATGCCATTATTTTTTAATATTAAACAAAAGCCCCAGCATCGCATAGTTAATAGCAAGTCCTATGCTCATGTACAGTGCAAGACGCGTAGCATATAATAATGTTGTTTCGAGGTGTTCAAAAATTAATAAACTGGTAAGAAAATCGCAAAATGTATGCTTGTCTTTGTCTTATATGTCACGTCTGTGAAGTATCGCCAGCTAATTAACTTGACTCGTACAAGTTAGTGGTTTATGAAAAAGTTATAAATATTATAACCCCGCTTCACAAGGCGCACCTATCGGGTCCAAAACTTTCCCGGAGCCAGCATCCACAAAGTTTCATTGAAATCGGTTGGGTGGTTAGATTAGCGTGTACGAAAATAGTCACACGTGATTTTTATATGTTAACATAACCCTCTTTACTTAACATTAACGGTTTTCTGTGAGGATTGCTCGACAGCCAACCAACTAAAGAAAGTTTGGCTGTCTCGTTTGATAACTCTCACATGAACTCCTGCAGCGCAGGAGCAGCTCACTGTCGTCTCACATGCTCGCACTGTACATCGCGGTCCTATCTATAGTTGCTGCCAGCTAAGATGACAATAGCGGTCATTGCCCTTTCCCTAATATATCTTCGTACGAACCAAAACAAATGAACCGTGTATCATTTTTCATTAGAAAAACCGGCTAAGTGCGTGTCGGGCCACGTGTAGGGTTCCTTAGTAGCCCGTTATATTTTAGATTTTATTTTTCAATGCAAGTCTTCACCCGTTATAAACAAGCAACTACTTCATCTTAGTCACTTTATAGGATTTATTCTAAGGATTTTTTTGTACTTGGTTCAAAATTATCCAACACCCAACTTCAACGACTATAACTGCTAAACTAATAAAGTTATCTTAACCGCTATAGTTTTCCTTGAAAGTTCATAAAATGCACTATCATCATGAATTTTTCCAGATTTTACAAGCCAGCAGTTTAGCTTTTAGAGGGGGGGGGGGACGCCCTACTGGAACAAAAGTTTAATATTTCGTAAATGAAGCATTAAATCGAAAAGTAGCTTAATAGCAACCCCTAAGTCATTTTAAAAGACCTATTCAACGATACCACCACGATGGGGTAGACGACGAAAAAAAAAATTCATCCCCACTTCACATGTAGGGGAGCTACCCTAGAAAAATATATTTTCCAAAATTTTATTTTACCACTTTGTCGGCGTTATTGATATCTCGCCGCTCTCTACTAAATAACAGCTTTCGAGAACTAACGGTCTCTTAGCAAAACCTCGGACAGACAGACAGACAGACGGACATGGCGAAACTATAAGGGTTCCTTGTCAGGACTACGGAACCCTAAAAATGATGAAGATCACGATAGATGACGATTCAAGACTTGAACAGGCTTATCTTTTAAAGTTAAGAACTTTAATAAATGTAGGTGGGTCAATGACCGCTATTGTCACCTTAACTGGCAGCAACTATAGCTTCTTGCCAACATAGCTCATAGATTGGTATAATACGGTGAGATTTTAATGGAATTATAGCCAAATGATGCAACTGTGATATGAACACATTTATTTATCTATGTACCTAAATAAGCTAAAATGTAAGTAAATTATAATGTGTTGTGGAAGTAATTTATTTTCGGAATATTTGGGTAAAAGAGAGAGTGCTGCAATGACTATGCAAACGCATTCAAATGTGAAATATTGAAACATGTTAGGTCCAGTAATAACGTAGGTAAGACCTACCTGTCCTGTCGCAATTCATTGTATTTACTGATAAGTGTTATGTTATTTTAATCATCATGGTGTGAAATCTAATGTTTGTTTTAATAAAAAAATAAAAATATTGTTGAATTTTATTTCAACTAACTTCTGAATTTAGATACAGCTATGGGTTATTCTCATTGCAATAAGGTTGCTGGTGTCATAGGTTGCTGTCAGAGGTTTAATAACTGCAGAACGAATAGGAACATCATTTTGGAAGAAACGCTAAGATTCTAGGAATGTCATACAATGAGAGGTTTTCTTTTTGAGTACTTACTCATTTAAAAAAAATAGTTTCCAAGAACTCTGTAGATGTCACTGAATGACTACGTTACTAGGTGCCAAAGCCAAAACGCTTGGAAAAAAAACATTGCATCACGTCACATACGCTCGTTGACTGACACTTTCGCTTGCTTATCCCATGATCTGTCCACGAAGTAGACACAATAGTTAAACAATGGCGTCCCGACCAAATCGGTCATTCGACAGATCATGATTTACGCTTCCGAATATTACATCCAAGTGAAATAATATGATGTTCCGTTCCTTGCAGTAACTTACCAAGTTCAGCGCCATCTATCCAGCGACTAGGGAAGAGTTGAAAAAAAAATCTCTCATTGTTATCAAAATTATATCGATCTGTTTAATTAACTGGTTGGGTTAGACGCAGAATGCGCACAAAGCAAAATGTGCACTTGACGCAAAATGTCTTGATATACCGCGTGTCACTGAACCACACGGTCGAGCGAGCGTTGGCGTTGTAGTAATAACACACATCACTAACCACCCTGAAATGAAATGAAATGACGTTTATTTTTGCAAGTAGGCTTTTACAAACACTTTTACACGTAATTTTTTAAAAAACAAGATGGGGCCGGTGTTTCACACCTGACTACTCTGAGAAGAAACAGCCGAAACAAACTCAGACGTCATAGTCTCTTTTGCAAGTCCAGACATAATCTTGCTCAATTCACATGAGGACTATGCAGATTAGTGTCTGAGATGGTCTTTTGAAGAAAGAACCACACAGATTTGAGTGGACCTGTCCAGTCAGTGCAAGCATTAGTCAGTTATCATGTAGCTCGACTTATAACTCAAGGTGCTCAACGAAACGACGAACAATACCAAAGAAAGGACATGCACACCAGTTCGTCAAGGCTGTCCTTTGAGATTCCTTCGTTGTTGGTTGTCATTGGCGAAATATTCACAAGTTTTATGCGTATGTTTGGCTCTTCACACTGGGCACACAAAGTATCACAGGTTCCATTCTTTCAAAGTAGTAGGTAATAGTAAAATTCAGTAGGCTAAATAGATGTTCATGCTGTATTTACTATTTATTGTGTACACAGGACAGTTAAGTTGACGCCACGGATTTTTATACCGTAGTCACTACGTAGGCTAACAGACGCAGTGGCTGAGGTTCTGAATTAAATTAGCAGGATCGATTCCTGGACGGAACTATTATTTTTAACACCCAAAGATAGTTTCTGCTCTGGATGTATGATTAAGTTAAAATTTGAAAAAATATAACACATTTTTAACCGACTTCCAAAAAGAGGAGGTTATCGAGTCGACTGATTTTTTGTTTGTTTGTATGTTCAACGATATTTTCGCCAATTGTGAATCGATTTCGATGATTCTTTTTTTGTTTGGAAGAAAATTACTTCGCGGTGGTCCCGTTTAAATTTGGTGAAGATCGGATGCTGCTCTTCGGAGATAAACAATGGAACTCTTTAATTAACGACACAGCAAATACACAACGTAGACACCACAACACAGACAAGAGATTGTACTAATGAATTAACTACTTTTACACCTTGTCAACCAGACGAAATCTCAAAAATAATCGCTAGTCTTGATCCAAACTGTAGCGTTGGGATTGACGGGATAACCACAAAGATTATTAAATGTTTAAGAACCCTAATAACACACAAACTGACAACTTGCATTAATGAACACCTTGCCGAGGGAACGTTCCCAGATGCACTAAAAATTGCTAAAGTTACCCCTATCCATAAATCTGGGACAAAAACAGACCCAAACAATTACCGGCCTATCTCTGTCCTTCCTGTCGTGTCGAAAATCTTTGAAAAAGTTATTTATTCACGTTTAGACAAATACCTGACCTCTATTAACTTTCTTTACAAAAGACAGTATGGGTTTCGTTCTCTGTCCAACACTTTATCAGCTACAGCAGACCTAATCACAGCAACACAAACCAATATTGACCAAAAAAAGATAGCACTAGGTCTTTTTATCGACCTAAAAAAAGCTTTCGACACCGTTAGCCACTCAATATTACTGCAAAAGCTCAGCAAGATAGGTGTTTCAGGGGTTGCACTCAAAATGTTTGAATCATACCTAAAGAACAGGTTTCAAATAGTAAAAGTCGGGGAATACCAAAGTAAACCACATAGCACCGGCTCATTCGGCGTGCCTCAGGGATCAGTCCTTGGCCCACTATTCTTTCTCATATACATCAATTCCGTACACGAAATCTCATTACACGGACACGTGTCTCTTTATGCTGACGATACCTGTCTCTTTTACTATGGTACTTCGATTGATGACATGATCAACAAAGCGCAGCAAGATTTAAACACGTTGTCTATTTGGTTCCAACAAAACTTACTCACAATAAATGCTGCTAAGACTAGTTATGTTATCTTTAAAGCCAAAAATAAAAAAATTCCAACTCACCCCCCCTTGACCATTGATAATGAAATAATACAGCCAAAACAGCACGAAAAATACCTTGGACTAAGAGTAGATAGATCAGTTAAACTGGAAAATACAAATTGAACACATTCGATCCAAGCTTTCCTCACTTTTGGGCTCATTGCGCAACGTTGTCCATTGTCTTCCTCTTCGAGTGCGCCAGACCATTTACAACTCTCTAGTGAAGCCACATCTGATGTATCTCATTGAAATCTGGGGCAATGCGCCAAAAACTAATCTAAAGGACTTACAGATTGCTCAAAATAAAATCATTAAACTATTATTCCATTATAATTACCTTACACCTACATTTAAAATTTACAGGGAAACGAAACTCATGAATATTAAACAACTTCACACATACTGTACCAGCATACTTATAAGAAAAATCCTAAACAAGTCCATACACACACAAATACACTTCACTAAAATACATCAAGTACATAATCGTAGCAGTCGTAGAAAGGATCACATTTTACTGCCACGAGTGCGGACAGTCAATGGTGAAAGAACAATTATTTTTGCGGGAGTGCAACAATATAATAAGCTACCTAAAGAGGTAAAGAATGCGAGCTCGTATAATATTTTCAAAATTAAATTAAAAAATCAAATACTAAATGATCAAACACTACTTTAAACAAACTTGCTCTACTGCTGCGTTGCCTTCATTGTGGCACCGAGCTCGCATTCCTTATCGGTAATGATTGTTTGCTATTTCTTTTGCGGGTGGATGGAAAAAAAAAAAAGTTGTAATCTTTGTGTTTTGTCAATGTTATTTGCGTACGAAATTTCATTTTATTTAATAGATTAGTAAATTGTTAAAAACTACCTATTACTAGTTTATATGTCAAAGTTTATTTAATAAGTACTTTATTTATGTTCCAAAATGTTCTCAAGTAAGTGAAATGCTTTGTAATTTCTTATTGAGAAATAAATTTCTTTAACCTTAATTAGTATAGACAGCAAATCGTGGTGGTCGTGATTGCTGCAATCGCTTGGATGTTTATTGTTTTCACAAAATCATAACATAACATCACGCCTGTATGCTCTGAGGGGGTATGCAGATGTGTACAATACACCCTCATTTCGACAGCTATGTATGTTAGGTTACATTTTATTGGGGATAAGCCTATTACCATGACATGTATTGTGTGTTAACAATATATAATAAATGACTGCCTCGTTGGTCTAGTGGTGGCGACTACTGAGCATGAGGCCTTGGGTTCGATTCCCAGGTCGGGAAAAGTGTTATTGGGTTTTCCCAACAGGAATTTCTCAGTAGCAGCCACAGAGTCTGGATTTGCGCCCGCGCTCGCCCCCTACTACATGGGACTTAAACATAACTGGCGAAATGTGTGTGTAAGTACTATTCGGTACACCTCAGCCCAGCCCTTCGGGGATTACAGGCGTGATGTTATGTTATGTTAAAATAAATGTATACTCGTAGGATATTACAACTAAAAATGGAAAAATAAAAAACTTTTTTGAAAAAAATTACCAACTTCTGAAGCTAAAGTTATTTTTCACTTTGTTGAGTTTTTGAAGTCGGTCTTATCAAGTGGTAGGGATTGTGTGGCTACACAATAACGGAATTATAACTTCAGACGGTTTGTAGTCTTTGCTAATTGCAATAATACTATGTACGAGTAAGTAGCAATAATTAATAGTTACAGTGTAGGTAGGTGCTCTATACCTGTATTAAAATAATAAAAACTTACTCCGTAACTGGTTTACACAATGAATATTTGGATCACTGAAATTGCTTTTACATTATCGTATGTCCTAACATGAAACCTCGTCCGCTCCACATAATTGAAGTTGAAATAACCAATATAAGTACATGTTTTATTCATTCACGTTTAGAAATAAAATAGTACCCGTACCTCAATCACGTAGTACACTTGTATTTTAAATTAAAAATGAGTGCTAAGGTAAATGTTTTTGTGTTAAGTGACCGTGTGTGCGTTACCTCTGAGTTAAATAGTTTTTATTTTTGCACCCGCGATGTTTCTCAAGAGAAAATTGATTATTTTATGTACTTTGTGCCTATTGATGTTCTTCAATTTCGAGTGTCTTAGGAAGAATAGCAGGGTGATTATTTTCCCTTGGTGTAGCTTATCAGTCGTCTCAATGGCCGTCGTGGAATTGGAAATACTGGGAAATGCCTTTTCATGTCTTTTTCACACACGAACTTTCTCAGCACACTCAGGCCTCACTATAAGTCTGTGGATGGAAAATCCCTGCCGCCCTCTGGCCTTCAAGCGGCGAAGTGAACCAAGTTTCCCAATTCTCTCTCAGACTTCTTTACCGCACTGCGATCTTCTTGGACTGTTCCTCTTATGAGAAAGCGACCATGGAACCATTCCCGCACAAGACTTAGAATTAGAAAAAGATGGATCGGCAATCGGATTTCGTTTCCGCCAATAGTCCAGAGATATTAGGAGGATTGATCATCCTCATAAGTAACCACCTATTTTGGCAGTCTAATACGATTTTTTGTTAATATTATTTTTATCTTCTTCCATTTTAGATATCGATTTCAGTATTGTGCATCCTCAGCTTGTGCTACGCCCACGAGAACTCGACCCAAAATCTGATGACGAATAACACATCTAACAAAAAACTCGATTCGGATTCCAATGAGTGGTTATCAGATGACAATGACCTTGATCAAGAAGCGAGCATATGGCGATTTTGGAGGCCGTTCAGAGACTTCAGGGACTGGGGTCAGTTTATTTTAGTTCCTACCAATATTTACGCGTCTCATGATTTACAGAGCACTTAAATGAATTCCTAAATAAAAGAGCACTTTTGTTTCTTAACGTTTCAGCGTCGAGAGTTGAATTTTCAAGTTTTCAACAGTGCAATCATATTTAGGCATTCATATGTAAAGGGTCACGTATCTTCGTTAGTGTTAAGTTTTTAGGGTTCCGTAGTCCTGACAAGGAACCCTTATAGTTTCGCCATGTCCGTCTGTCTGTCTGTCCGAGGTTTTAATAAGAGACCGTTAGTACTAGAAAGCTGTAATTTTGTAGAAGTGTGTATATCAACAACGCCGACAAAGTGGTAAAATAAAATTTTAGAAAATATTTCTTTTAGGGTAGCTCCCCAGTCCCCTATATGTGAAGTGGGGATGTTTTTATTTTTTCGTCGTCTACCCCATCGTGTGGGGTAACGTTGAATAGGTCTTTTAAAATGACTTTTATGGGTTTCCAATACTACTTTTCGATTTAATGCTCCATTTACGAAACATTAAACTAACAAATTTTTGTTCCAGTAGCCCCCCCTAAAATAGCTTTTGGAGGGGGGGGACGCCCTACTGAAACAACATTTTTTCAAGCCAACAGTTTAGCAACTGCAAAAATCTGGAAAAATACATGATGATAGTGCATTTCATGAACTTTAAAGGAAAACTATAGCGATTAAGATAACTTTATTAGTTTGGCAGTAATAGTCGTTGAACTAGGGTGTTGGATAATTTTGTACCAAATACAAAATCCTTACAATTAATCCTATAAAGTGACTAAGATGAAGTAGGTGCTTGTTTATAACGGGTGACGACTTTCATTGAAAAACAAAATCTAAAATATAACGGGCTACTACGGAACCCTACACTGCGCGTGGCCCGACACGCACTTGGCCGGTTTTTAAATATCTCAATAATATAGCATGTGTGTAAAAAGAGGTTTAACGAAGCCGAAAGTCACTTTCGCAGTCACTGCTTTTTTCTTAATGTTGTACATACTTATGAAGGTATCTGTAGATACTTATATATATATATATATACTAGCACTTAAGCTAACACTACGCGACACTTAATGTATTTTGCCTAAATATAGCGCACTGTTGGGTGTTGACCGCTAGATCTCGTCTCAGGCAGCGCCCAGATCAATTTGCAATATATGTATTTAGGTATCGCCTAGTTTAGTGAAAACTGGCATAAGTTTGTTGGTCACGTTCGCGTTCCTATTAGCGCCAAACTAGTACCTCAGTTCTGGGCCGACACAATTTAGATTGTCATCGACACGCTAAGAAGAGACGTTCCTATTCAGCTACAGTTTAAGAAAAGTAGGTACCTATGTCCAACGCCATCGACCTTTGTTAATACTTAGGTATCTATACTGGACCCAAATGTAAGGGACAGCAGATTTTTTTTTCGTGATAACGGTGGGGAGATTCAAAGTAAGAGTCTGAATCACACCTTTAAATATGACCACACACGACAAGATAACGAGTGTAACACCTCTAACTGATTCACTAGCAACTACAATGCAACAAATAATGAAACCGTATAAATACAAGATCACATTAAATTAGCTAGCGACACTTCGCAGACGACATTCAACAAAAGAAAAGATAAGATGTTTTTTTTTGTTATTGACCTCTGCGGATAGTTTAGTTACTGAAGTGTCTCCAGATATCGATAATCATCACGTATGCAGTGTTTCGCGAGTGAGTGCTAGCTCATTTAATTTGATATCTCCGAGGATAGCTAAAAATGTGAATTTCATTGGCAACACTGTTTCGAAACAGTGTTTCGCAACGAATGTTGCCTAATGAATGGCAAAAGGGGCTTGGTGGATGCTCCAGGGTAGCCCTCGAAATTCAATTTTTCTTACGTTTTTTGCCTTTTTCATGAAATAGTCATTCAATCGAGTTACATGAACTTAGAGGGTTGTTTAATGATTTTGGTGATTATAATTCTGTAACTACATACGTCTTACAGCCGCGAATCATATTACAATCAACATACAACCTAGCACTGACCTGCAAATTGCTAAAAACGTTAGAAAATTTAAATTTCGCGGGCTACCCTGGAGCATCAACCCTAAGCAGGTAACTGCGCTGTGTTATGGTAACTGTATCCTTGTTTCTTTCAGGTCACTCAATGTTTCATAAAAAGTTTACACGTTCCCCTGGAATGAAGGAGAGCGAACATGGTGGACTACTTTATCATCGTGACAGGCCCAAACGCAAGCTTAAAAACAAAATTAAATTACTTTTCAAATTAAAACAGTTCGAAATGTAAACATTTCTTTTTTTGGTTCAAGACTTCGTTCAAGATCAATAAAATAAATAAATGTCGCTGGACATTACACACAGCGCCATCTAGTGCCACACTAAGCAACGAGGCTTGTGTCGTGGATAGTAAATGAAAAATAAAATGTATGTAGGTATCAATGTATGTATTAATCTTTACTCCAAATACCTATCTCGATTTTCGGAACTTAAACAAACATGATAGGTTCGTTTAAGTGTCCTCTATGTGGAAAATAGCAACTATGCTCCACTTCCTGTCCCGCCCTCTCATCCCCATTGCCCGTAACTTCTGCACTGCCATCGACGGCGCTATGGAAGTTGACACAGTCACC
Organism: Xestia rhomboidea; assembly: GCA_963853795.1. Taxonomy (NCBI): domain Eukaryota; kingdom Metazoa; phylum Arthropoda; class Insecta; order Lepidoptera; family Noctuidae; genus Xestia; species Xestia rhomboidea. The sequence goes on from OY970764.1 coordinate 12,952,880, forward strand.
CCTATGACAACATCCATAAAAAAATCCAAACCCCACTTCTTACTACTTCAGAGTTCAGATTGCATAGAAAACTAATAAATAATATATAAATATACATATAAAAATGAAATCTAACATGAATAGATGTTCAAATTTAATTCTAGTTTTTCGAAAATCATTTCTATTAACAGGTTTTATAATAATGGCAATACAACCATGTCAATATAACAATTCTATTACGAGCGAGACCATTGACCGACCAATGATCGACCATTATGAATTTAGCAGATAACGAATTTTTTTTTGACAATGGCGTCGATCAATAATTATGAAATCAATGATAGACCATTGTGACACTATTGTAGGTAATAGCAGACTCGGCCCCCTGTTGGAACCATGTCCAAATCCAAAGATACAATTTGTAGGGTCTTTTTGCAAGGTCGTACGGGACATCGCTAATGCTGTTGCACGTTTGCGAGTTGAGAGTCTCGGATTAGCACGTACAAAATCATTAACTTCCTGTACTCTTTCTTCGATCTGAACAGTTCGTGCACGACCTGTAGGGTTATTACGTATCTCTGTTGACAGCTCGAAATGATAGTAACTGTAAATGCTGTTTGAATAAAGTTCTAATCAGCTTGCACTACAAAGTGGTTGTTACGTCAGTCACTGCGGGCCGAATAGTGCGAAATGAGTGGTTTTGATCAAAATGCCAATTTGTACCTACACTTTTGTGAAGATTAAAGTGACAAATATTTGTGTGAAAAAAAAAATACTAAAATTTAATGCCATTTAGGAGTAGGTAGTTACGAAATATCAAAGAAAAATGCATCACTTTGAATATTTTTTTCATTTAGGTATAAAGTTAGAATTATTTCAATTGTACCAATTTTAAAGTTTAGAGTCTATTATGCAACATATCTTTTTTGCACATTTATATTCACTCATCAAAGACGAGTTACATGGAGAAAACCTCTCGTTAGCAGATACCAACAAACATTATCTTTGTATGCATGGACAAATATAACAAACCTACTTCGTCACCAAAAAATAAATAAAAATTCCTTCCTCTTTCTTTACATTGTCATAGTGACAAATGTTTTCTTTAGAGTAAAATACCTAGGTACTGAATGTAACAAAAGGAAGTTTTGTCTTCACTTCGAGACAGTGCTTGAATTTATTTTTGTTATAAACTAAACATTATGTTTTATGCGGATTCACAGCGATCTGTTACGCGCCGTGACAGTTCTCTGATTCTGCCCAAAAGACATGGACAAGGTGGAGACTATGGAACGTTGTCTTCCATACAAGGCGCTAATCTATCTAATGTGGCAATGACAATTGATTCTACATCCTCCGTGGGACTGCGTCCTAAAGGTTCCGTAAGAAAGGAATTGGTTTTAATGATGTTCGAAACAATGCTAGACTACATCGTAGAATCATGGGAAACCATACCGTCACATAAGGGTGACGAAGCCTTACGTCAGATTTCCATAGATTTGAGGACAGGTAGCGACACTACAATTACCGGAAAAAAGACAAAAGCTGTTCGTAAGTCAACATTATACCAAACAAGTAGACCATACCAACAGTCTTGCATTATTTATAAGACCCTCGCACCCACCCTTGCTTCGCATGGTGCACATGGCTTACGGAACCAATAAGTATTTTGATATAATTTTGTAGGTTGACTCAAATGCCTTAGATTTAAGATAAAAACATAGGTACCTATCCAACATTCAGGAGTTAATTTTAAAACAGAGTAGAAAATGTAAAAAAAAAATTGGAACTGTAGCCACATTTCATTTTCATCTGTTTCGATAATTTAAACGTGAGTAGACGGGGTGTACGTTACCCCAGCAGGAAAGTGTCTCCTAGAGTTATATGAGTGGAACGTATGTGTGCCCTAACTGCTGTAAATGTGCCCCCACATAAAAAATGTGTGCGGTGTCGTTTTGGAAAAAAACGGAAAAAACGATTCCTGCTGGGGTAACGTTTTTCTAGCAGGAAAATTCTAAACGAATGATCAGAGAGAGAAACATTGTGCATGGCCTTGTAGCTTATAGTAGTGCCAAAGTGTGCCCCCAAAAATAAATTGTGTGCCCCTTCAGGTTTTCGAGATATTACATTTCCTGTTGGGGTAACGTTTTTCAGAATCGTATATCTCTAAAACCATTGCATGTGCCCCTGTAGAATAAACATACACGCGTAGCTCTTCACGAGTGCCCCTCAGTGCCCCAATTAGATTTAAGAAAATATTTATAATTTCCAAGTTATCACGGTTTTATGAAAACTCGAAAAAACATCACAGCGCCTAAATGAGACAAGGTATAAGCTCGCTGAAAACTGTATTGGGTCCGCCTTGACGTTACTAATAACCACACAAAGTTTCAAAACTGGTTATGCATGCGCTTTTGAATTATCTTGATAAAACTCAAAAAGATGGTGTCATAACTTTGACGCCAGAAATACAAGGAATCAGCTCGATCCCAGATGTGTAGGTGTTAAGGAACTAGTGTGCCCTTATTCAAAAATATGTGGTGAAAATATTCAGCTTGGAATGTGTCGCATTAAGTAAATATTAACAAAAAACCAAACATGTAAACAACGGCTGGTTATCCGACCAAATTCGAATGACTACTAAAAAGCGACGGATTCATACATATCGATGACCTTCTTTAATTTACGCACTAACCGATTCACACGTGTTGTGCCTGAGTACACTGAAGTATAAAAGTAATATGTAATAAAATAAAGTTGTTATTGGATAATAATCTACTAGCTTTTTCTGTGATTTTGCACATGATTAAGTACATTATAAATAGTAGCATAAGTGATATTCCAAGGTAAGCATCTTCTTCATTCAAAATTTCATTAAAATACATCTAGTAATTTATGTGTTAACGAAAGACATACATCCAGATATTTGCCAGGTCTTTTACCCAAAATTTGATTCGGGGATGTTTTAAAAAAAAAATAGTTCATGAAATGTGTGATGAATACCTACTACGAAAAAGAGGTAGCTCTTTTTTGTATATAAATAAAAAAAACAACACAACAGTAAAAGAAGTATCTATATATTTATTGATAAGCCATAGGTTAGATAAATTAACATTAAGTTTTTCATCATTAAAGTGGATGCTCCAGGGTAGCCTGCGAAATTCAAATTTTCATAGAAAGGGGCAGGAATTACTTTTTCAAGGTCAAATTCATTCCTGCACGGGCTACCATGGAGCATCCACCTTAATAGAAGATTCCATTTTTCACCTCCCCAACGCTGCATATCTCTAGCTGCGCTCCATCCGCTGACGTCGTGTTGCAAGGAATCGCTTTGTCTAGTTTGGAGAAAGTGAGACAGCTAGTATGCATACGGTATTAGTGGGACAGAGACAGATACCTACCTAAACGTCGCTCTATAGATGAATAATACGAAGTGTTTTTGACTAGGGAAGTGCGTCTGGATTATTACTTGGTATTGGTAAACATTTGCAGTTATGACGCCAAGGACACTGTTGCATGTTTACTTTTTTTTTAAGTTGGTTGTAAGTGGCGTAATAATTAAGCATTTATAATAATGATGTGGTTATAGGGGTGGTGAATTTTGTAAAAATAGTTACAATGATGGCACGATCTGCGGTGGTAAGTATTGGCATTGTTTTGACTTATTTCAAAGTACTTAGGTACACTTAACAAGTACTTGGATTTTTTTTCATTACTTTATTTATTTATTTGTAAACAAAAATGTTCTAAATCATGTTTGCTTTGTTTTCATCTGAAATGATATACATACTTTCCGATTGATCCAATAGAAATTTCATCAAAATCGATTCAGTCATTTGTTTTGTTTAATACGTATTTTGTCTTCTTGTGCTACGTTGATGACATATGATCCCTTAATAACTTCTAGTTACAATGTAAAAAAAAAACATGACAATAATTCACAAGACTCCAAAACTCGGCCACAATCCGTCAACATATCATAGGGCTGTTTCTTTTTAGCCGAAATAGCTAAATACTTGATTTTCACAGAAAGTTCTATGGCAGCTATTACTTTATGAATTAATATTAAGGGATTAAAAATAACAAACAACAAGCTGTTTCATTTAATATGGTCACAATAGGTGCATTTAACATACCTATTTTTAATTATCCCCCAAAACTTTTGAAAGCGACTGTACGTACAAGAGCTTAGGTATAATACGTCCACTAAAGAAGGTCATCGATATGTATGAATCCGTCGCTTTTTAGTAGTCATTCGAATTTGGTCGGATAACCAGCCGTTGTTTACATGTTTGGTTTTTTGTTAATATTTACTTAATGCGACACATTCCAAGCTAAATATTTTGACCATATAGTTTTGACTAAGGGCACACTAGTTCCTAACACCTACACATCTGGGATCGAGCTGGTTCCTTTTATTTTTGGCGTCAAAGTTATGACACCATCTTTTTGAGTTTTATCAAGATAATTCAAAAACGCATGCATAACCAGTTTTGAAACTTTGTGTGGTTATTAGTAGCGTCAAGGCGGACCCAATACAGTTTTCAGCGAGCTTATACCTTGTCTCATTTAGGCGCTGTGATGATTTTTCGAGTTTTCATAAAACCGTGATGAACTTGGAAATTAGAAATATTTTCTTAAATCTAATTGGTTCACTGAGGGGCACACATGAAGAACTACGCGTGTATGTTTATTCTACAGGGGCACATGCAATGGTTTTAGCGATATGCGATTCTGCAAAACGTTACCCCAGCAGGAAATGCAATATCTCGAAAACCTGAAGGGGCACACAATTTATTTTTGGGGGCACACTTTGGCACTACTATAAGCTACAAGGCCATGCACAATGTTTCTCTCTCTGATCATTCGTTTAGAATTTTCCTGCTAGAAAAACGTTACCCCAGCAGGAATAGTTTTTTCCGTTTTTTTCCAAAACGACAGGGGGCACACATTTTTTATGTGGGGGCACATTTACAGCAGTTAGGGCACACATTATACGTTCCACTTATAAAACTCTAGGAGACACTTTCCTGCTAGGGTAACGTACACTCTACTGATACCTTTGATCGAATTATTGATAGGTACTTACTGAATTACATGCTAAGTTAGAGAAATGCACACCTAAACAATATCGATACTCCCTCCTTATTTACCCTCCAAAAAAAGCTAATACGAATATTAACCAATAATTATACTTAATTTAGGTTATTGCTATCTTTTACTAAAATGCAGTGCGAGAAAAGGGCGGCTATAGCTATGAACTAAGTTAGAGATGTCAAACTAGTTTATGCCTTGCGCTTCACTGTGTTTTTAGTCGACATGTTTTGAAATATTAGTCTCAAATAAATTTGACAGCTCTAATTTACGTCAGTCTCTTTCTCGTTTTACTAAAGAGAAAAATATAGCAAGAGCCTAAATTAAGTTTAGTTTGTGCACAACAGAATTGTCACCATTATTTCGTCGTAGACGTCATCTTGCTACCTGGGAAATGGAACCTAATAACATACCTACATAGCTGTCGAAATGTGGGTGTACTGTACACATCTACATACCCCCTCAGAGCATACAAGCGTGATGTTATGTTATGATGTTGTCAAAACAATAAACATCCAATCGATTGCAGCAATCACGACCGATTTGCTGTCTATAATTGAAGAGCTCCATTGTTTATCTCCGAAGAGCCGCATCCGATCTTCACCAAATTTAAACGGGACCACCGCGAAGTAATTTTCTTCCAAACAAAAAAAGAATTGTCAAAATCGGTCCACAATTGGCGAAAATATCGCTGAACATACATTGTACACAAAAAAATAAAAAAAAATCAGTCGACTTGATATCCTCCTCTTTTTGAAAGTCGGTTAAAAAACTAAAATGAAAAGAAACGGATTTAACTGAAGCATTTTGCCTAGTTAAAACTAGTTTTCACTGAAATTCATTTTTGAACAGCAGTTAAAACTGGTTGTAACAAAGGCATTTAGTAAAAACTATTTTTAGCTAGACAATACGCCTTTAACTAAAAACGGGTTTTAACTGTTACACAAACACATGAAGTAAGAGTAGGTACTGTAGGTACAGTCTTGGTCTTTTCCGCCTGACCAGTTAATTTTTTTTTTCGCTTAAATCATGCGGAGGCGCCGAGCCACGCCCTCTTAAAGTTTAGGCCTATTAGGAAAGCGTTAACTTTGGCGCGCAAAATAACAATAACTCTCGTTTGGCGTGCGTCGTCAGTGCGCTCGGCCGATCAGCATCTTTTCATTAATTATTTCTATACAAAGTCAACGGGGCGGGGCTAAAGAGCATTTATATGTTGTAAGTGCAAGCAAAAATTAGCTTAGTGATGATCAGGCGGGAGTGTCCTCGATAGAACCTAACAACGTTTTTGCTTCTGGGGCAACTGCACAGCTCCTACCTGAACGCAAAATTGCTACCTTACGAGGTTTGTCAAATCAACGTTGTTGTGAAAATAACCACTGTCCTCTAAGTAGGCATTTCGTCCAGATTTCGGTCTGAACTGCTATCTTTAAAACCCTGCTGCCTGCAGTTAATTATGTGGGGTGCCTCATTAGCCAAATTAAACTTTGATTATGCTTGACATAATGAAATACCTAAAAAGGATTTAATTTTTTTAGCAATGAAAAGAACCTCAAAAGTTCTGAAACGAAGCCGTTCAAGAGTTGACGATGTTGAGGTAATTGTGTTCATAAAGATATTTTTTTTTTGTTTTGTCCCATTGCTGGGCAAAGGCCTGCCCCAATTCCTTCCATTTGCTCTTTTCCCGTGCCTCCTCGGACCAACCCTCGCGGTACGCGTCCAAATCGTCTCGCCACCTTTTTCTGAGTCGGCCTCGGCGGCGCCATCCGTCTTCCGGCAACCATCGTGTGGAGACTTTTGCCCAGCGGTCATCGTGCATGCGACTGACGTGACCCGCCCAATCCCATTTTAGCCTAGCAGCTTTCATGCCAACGTCCACTATGCCCGTTTTGGAACGCAGCGTGGTGTTTCGAACCCTGTCTTGTCTTTTGACACCCAGAATGCTGCGTTCCATTGCTCTTTGGCAAACTCCAAGGCGGAGCTTCTGAGACTCGGTGAGCGACCAGGTCTGAGCACCGTAGGTTAGGACGGGCAGGATGCACATGTCAATGAGTTTGCGCTTCAAGGAGATCAGAAGATCACCCTTCATTAGCGTCTTCATGGACTTTCCAGGCATTTTCGATTCGGCGATCGATTTCTCTTTCCTGCCTGTTTTCGAAAGATACTAACTGGCCCAAGTAGATATACTCATCGACATACTTTATTTCCTGCCCATCTAACTCGACCCTACGCTTATTGCTGTTGTCATAAATATTATTGACCTTAAAATTTTAATGTGATGGTGAAATGTTATACCCTTATACTTTCCAAAATTTATGTATGATGTGCTGAAAGTGTTATACCTACCAGTAACCAATACCCTAGTAGTAGTACCCCAGTAGAAAAGCCCTGACTCACTCAGGAAAACTGAAAGAATCGAAAAATCTAAAACTGTGAGAATACTTTCAATTTTTAGGTTTCTATGAGAACCTAGAAATTGAAAGTATTCCCACAGGTTCAGTTTTTTCGATTCTTTCAGTTTGAAAGCATGCCCACAATGTGCCCATAGGTTAAAATTTTTCGAAATACCGATGGGCGGTTTACGACAGACAAATTCTGTGCGTGATAGTGCATGCAAATCTTTTGACTGTGGGTGAATGATTGCGTGACGGTTGACAGGAAAGAATGGATGAAAAAAAAACATGCGGGGCAGTCTGGGGACTGCCGATAGAATAGAATAGAATAGAATAGAATAGAATAGAATAGAATAGAATAGAATAGAATAGAATAGAATAGAATAGAATAGAATAGAATAATTTATTTGTATAAAAACATGGTACATTAAGGTCTTATGGATAGGGTTATGAACTTACATGTTTCGCCATAGAAATGGCATACAAATATTAGAACATCATAAACGTAAAATTTTTACACAACATCAATATTGGTGTAAATATTAATATTACAATGTCTAGATAATAAGAATAGCACTCACAATTCAGGATTCATGTCTATTTTAAATTTTCAGTAATTAATAGACTCTTATAATTATTATAGAGAAAACTAAAAAATATATCAACTTACAATACTTTGTTACTTAGTAGCTATATCTATCGGATACTTTTTTTTCAAAGAATTCTTTTACACTATAAAAACAATTGTCAATAAGCCATTTATGTAATTTGGATTTGAAATATGTTTTGGTATGTTGTTAAAAATTTTTATTGCAGTGATTAGACTATTTTTTTGGCATAATGTGCTTTGATGTGTAGGGATTCGCAATCTTAGAAGAGAAAACTAAGTACCTAACTTGTGAATTATATCGTCGACCTTTTATTTGACCAATAGGTACATCCTAAATCCAGTCCCTGTAAAAATTTCAAGCGATCATAACTTTTTACTTGTTAAAGCTACAAGGTGGGCATTGAAAGACGTGAGGGTAGCAATCAGGTAGCAATTACTCAAGTTAAAATAATAACACGAATTTGAATAGTTTACGCAAACGGAGAGTTGACCAGCCATCCTGATATCAGAATGGCTGGTCATTTTGAAGTCCCTTTATTTTGTTTTAAAGTTAGGTAGCAATTAATTGACTATAGGTAGCAATGGGTAGCAAATAGGTAGCATTTTTTGGTCACCAGCCTGGCGCGGAGCGATACAGACAACCAACCATTCTGACGTTCACCTTTTATGCCAGCTGGAATTTTAGCGTGGTCGTGCTAGGAAGGAATCTTCCCAGCACGACCTGTATATCTACGATAAATTGAGAGCTATTAAATTTCTAATTAGTGGTATAAAATAGTACAAATTTAAAGGATTTTATTACCATCTAAAGCTATAATGCCAGCTAAAATTTTAGCGTGGTCGACCTGACCTATACATATATCTAGGATAATTGAGAGGTATAAAATTTCTAATTAGTGGTATAAAACAGTACAAATTAACAGGATTTTATTACCATCAAAAGTTATAATGAATGCGTTCATGGTCGTGCTACGAAGTAAAATCGGTTTACGGACGATAATTTTACGTGATAACGTCATAAGGATAACATTGATGAAGAATGCTCGTGTGTGGTGCCGAATTTCAGGATTCTGTTGGAGCCAGATGAAAGTACTCTTCAAGCCCTTTCAAACGAGCTTAAACTCGGCTTCCTAGCTCCAACGGGCGCGAAGTTAGGCTTCGTGGGGAGTTGATTGGGGAGGGGCGAGGGGGCATTTTGTAGTCCCATCTCCCCCGCAATTCTCCCCACTCTCCCCCCTCTTTTCATCCACTCTCCACTACCCTCTTCTTCCCTTACCCGCCTCGCCCTTCCCCTCCCCACTCTTCTCCCCCTGCTCCCCTCCTCCCTCCATAACCTACCCACTCCCCTCCCCCTCCTCCACTCTCTTCCTAGCTCCAACGGGTGCGAAGTTAGGCCGCGGGGGGTGAGGTAGGTAGCCCCGAAGGGGCGTCGGGGAGTTGATCGAGGAGGGGGCATTTCGTGGTCTCTGCTCGTTTTCATTTCTCCCCACTCTCCCCCTCCTCCCCCTCCCCGCTATCCCTTCCCACTTCGTTCCCGCCCCAGTCGTAGCACTGGTTGTGCCCCGCGCATGCCTATGTGGTGCTAAAATGTGTTGCCCTAGTAAAATGGGACAAAGGCAGTAAGGTGGTGATGATGGCTGCCGTCGAGGTCGGTCGTCTGGACATCTTATAGTGTATGAACACATTGTTTACACATTGTAGGGCGATCTCATCCACCGCTTTCCATCAGGCGAGAGCAGGCCAAATATTTTTTTGTTTTTTTTTTCGGATGGGAAATCATCAAATGACTCCTCCCGCTCTGGGCGGAGCAGGAGGGAGTGTCAGATTTTTACTTACTAAAACCCATCCATGTTCCTTCATCGCTCTTTGTGTTCCGGAGCCACGGTATCTCTTTCGAATATAGTCCCGCAGCCTCGCCAGGCATCGGCCCTTGCGGACCCCTTCCTTTTTGCTAATTCTCTTTCCTTTTTGCTAAGGCCGTGTCGACGGTGCGTTTGTGTTCCACGCGCGCCTCGACACGGCCTGTCGTCATGAGACGGACGGACGGCGAGCTAGCCCATAGCTCCCCGTCCACAGGCCCGCGCCTACGGTGGCCGGGGGCCACAACGTGGCCCCGGCAGAGCAGGCCCATCAGGCAATATCAAAATATATCAAATTATTGCAGCTCACCTACTTCAACGGTTTTATTATTCACAGAATGGCACCACAACTACCACTACATGGTGGTCAGGTCCTGATGAAATTGCTGTTATACAATTCCGAAACGGCAACATGTATGAAGGACATATTTCTTCAAAATGTATGAATGGCGAAGGTCGTTTTCAATGGGCGGACGGAACCGTCTACTTGGTGAGTTGAAATTACGGAGGTCCATTCTTTTAAGGTGAATGCGCCAGGGTGGCCCGCGAAATTCAAATTTTCTTAAGTTTTTTGAAATTTGCAGGTCAGTGTCAAGTTTTATGTTGATTAAACTATGAATCGCGGCTGTAAGACGTAAAGGTCTATGAATTTACTTTTTCAAGGTCAAAGTCATTCCTGCACCTTTATGCGCTTGGAGGGTAGTATTGATGATTTTGATGATTATAATTCTGTAACTACATACGTCTTACAGCCGCGATTCATAGTTTAATCAACATACAACCTGACACTGACCTGCAAATTGCAAAAAACGTAAGAAAATTTGAATTTCGCGGGCTACCCTGGAGCATCCACCTTAAACACAGTGGCCTGTTTTCAGTGTCAAAAACGGTACTTCTTAAATACTCTGAAGTACCTACTTAGGTACATATGTATAAATATTTATAAATTAAGTACTTACTCATTGATTTTAATTCTAGGGAAATTTTCAAAATGATGAAATAACCGGAAAAGGTAAAATTCAGTGGAAAGACGACACCTGGTACGAAGGCGAGTTTGCCGGAAACGTGCGACACGGTCATGGTCTGTACGTGGACTCTCGCAGTCAGCGCTCCTACGCTGGCGGCTGGCATTGTGGAACTAAGCACGGAGAAGGAGTTATACACTATTCCAAAAACTTTAAGAATTCGTATGACGGGCAATGGATCTACGTATGTATTAAATTAACGTTAACCCAAAGTTAAAGACAAGCCGAACTGACTCGATGGTCTAGTGGTCACAAGGACTACTGCTGAGTAAGAGATCCTGGGTTCGACACCCGGGCAATAGGCTCTCCCCTTATTATATTACATGGGACTTAAACCTCTCCTTATAACCTTTCGGGGATGCGTGATGACATAAATTTAAAATAAAAACTAACTACTGTCTTTAATACCTACTATTACTATTAAATTTAAAAAAGAAATATTACGTATTTCTTTTTAACTTTGGGTTAACGTTAGTATTTATTTTATTTTTGGGAATTCCGGACATTTTAAAATTCCTCCCGCATTCCGGACACTGAGCTGAAATTCCGAAATGTTCAGGTGGCCTACCATGAAGTCTTAAAGCAGGATCGTTTTAATCGCGTTCCAGTGTGGGTAAGAGACGGAGCTATAGAGGACGTCTAGCGCCATCTCTTTCCCACACTGGCACGAAATTAAAACGATCCTGCTTTAAGACGTCATGGTAGGCCCGCAGGTCCGGAATTCTGAACGTATAATGCTAACCCCAATTTAGTGGGTAGGTGAAGTGAAAATGATCTTAACCCATTTGACCCAAATACAAACTAAGTAGTAGCAAAATTCTGAAAAAAAACTTTTCTCATGTAAATATCGGAGGCTATTATGACGAAAAAAAGTCTTTGTGGTAATAAAAAAACACCGTTCTCAAATGGGGCCATGGGTTTATGTGTGGTATTTTTCAAAACATCATTTTTCGATGCACAATGTTTTGATGAATTTTTTTAAATTGCCAACGTGCTTTCATGTGTGGCATTCGTTGATTCGTAGCTGGCTTGGCAGTTTCTGGGGAAGTGTGCAACACCATCTAAACTCATACTTGACACCACTGAAGAAGGTTTACGACGCCTTCCATCGGGTCTTTCATTGCCTAAACTCCTCAAATAAAATCGGGCGATACTTCGACGAAACTGGAGCCGTTTCTGCTGCTGCAGCCTGGACTAGTTTTTCTTTAGCGGTCAGGACAGGCGGACGCAAGCATTCATTATGCGTGGCCCGACGCCGACGGCCGACACGCACTTGGCCGGTTTTTAATGCATATTTTCTATGTAGGTAATATAAATATGTGTACCTTCTTAATTTAGAATGAGCGATACGGATACGGATCTAGAGAATACTGCGAACTAAGTGGATACAAAGGAGAATGGGATAGAAACGAGCGGCAAGGTAAAGGATTAATGATATGGCCAAATCACGACGTAAGTTTTATAAATTAACATTAAAATCATTCGTCCTTGCACATGTACAGTTCCATGTACAGTCACGAGCAATGAATGACATGTGACACAACTAGAGCTGCCGCTCAGTGTCAGGCTGTATGTTGAACAAAATACAGAAATTAAATCAACACATAATATCAACATTATATAAACAGAATTTAAATCATGCAAATAATCAACATCAACCTGTAATACTTGCATTAGGTAAGTATTACAGGTTGATGTTAATTATTTTTCATTTCATTCAATGACTTTTTCATGAAATAGTCATTCCATGGGATTAAATTAAATTAAAGGGGTCTACGTTTTAGCCAATTTATAAGAATACCTACCTATTCTTCAAATAATTTATATATTTTGTATATTAAATATTTAGGTATTGTACATTTTTATATGATTAAGTACAATATCATCAATTTACACATTTAAAGAATGTTTCTATTCTTTCAGTTTTACCGTGGTGGTTGGCTGAATGGAGTCATGTCCGGTTATGGTACATACATATGGGAAGCTTGTTATAATAACACCATGGCGCTACCATCTATAAATGTATTTCGTGGTATGTGGGTGAAAGGTCAGCGCAATGGATACGGTGAACTTAATCTGGGACTCGGCTTAGGATCATGTTATAAGGGAGGGTATAAACAAAATAAAAAACATGGCGAAGGGAAAATTGTCAAAACCAATGGATTAATTATCCAAGATAAAAATCTTTTTACTGATGACAATATAGGACCCTTGCATTCTGCTGATAATTTCGCCCAAACCAGCCAATACCAATTGCATGACACCAAAAAAACTGTAATAGTAAAAGAACCCTACCTATTTGAAATTTGTGACAGTACTGAAGTGCATGATACTACAAAAACTGTAATAATAAAAGAACCCTATGAATTTGAAATTTGTGACAGTTCTGTCGGCCTTTTTTATCATATCGATCAAGCGCTCAAAAATGTAGATAGACAAGATGAAATTAGAAGGAACATGATTAATGACTACTTTGAAAATAATAATATAACAGAAGAAGAATTTCTAAAAACCGCTGAAAAAGGCAAGCTGTTGTCAGAAGAAACACATATTAATAAGCTAGAAGAGAACTTCGACGACTTGATCAGGTTTGAGGAGAGTTCGTTACGCCAGACATTAAAGTGTTATAAAATCGATTTGTGGAATATTTATTACAAGTATGCGACCATTTGCAACACAGAACCAATAGCGTTTACACCTGTACTGATTCGCTTGTTTCTATGGCAATTGTATTACGATTGTCATGTTCACGAAAGAGGCTTGACACTCGTCGAGATTGACAGGATAAATCAACAGAATCCTGAATGGCTCGCCGATAACCCGCATGACCCGTTCGAGAAAGTTTACTTTTGGCAGTTTACACATAGTCTGATATCGGTTGCGAGTAAATTATATGCAAAAAGAGAATTACCAGGCACAAAACCTGGTACAATTCTTGCAAGTGCTTTCAGACATTTTATGGACATTAACGTACTACAGGGATCTGGTCATCAAAGAGGTACTTAGGGTGGAAGTTTCGAAAAGTTATTTAAACTCATTATCATCTGCTAAAATTTGTTTCCGTTTATAGGTCATTTGGTAAATGGTTATGGTAAACGGATACCTTTGAAAGCGACTTATGAGTTGTACCAGAGTCTGGGGGAGCCACACACAGTGCGCACTTTTCTTCGCGCTGTACGTCGTCCACCACACTGCAAGAAACATCCTCAACCCGGCCTCATTCGAGTGCCCGACATATGCCTGCCACTAGGCCGTAATGTTTATATTTTTGGAGATGAATTAACCTTTGTTGTTGGTAATTAATATTTACACATTTTTAGGGTTCCGTTGCCAAATGGCAAAAACGGAACCCTTATAGATTCGTTTTGTCCGTCTGCCTGTTTGTCCATCCATGTGTCATTATAAACTACCCTATAAACTTTAATTTAGAAAAAGACAACTTACTACCCTCATTGGTAAAGGCTTATTAAATAACCTTTTGGGCTAGACAACATTAGTTTTAGTACATGCGAAACCCGAAACACAAATTCAATTCAAAATCAATGTACAAAATATCAAAACTGTATCATGAAAAATCACGAAGTTATAACCTTGTTATGTTACCTGGTTGTCCGTACAAACATGCTCAAAAAACGGCGCACCGCGCTTCCAGCGTCGTCTTGCGCTCATTTATAAAAATAAGGGCTCGGAAAGAGAGATAATAAGCTGTAAACACCTTCATTTTGGTGTTCTAAAAGTTGTCTCAAAAGCCTCATAAAATCTCGAGTCTGCGTCGTAAGTTATTCAAGGTCACAAAAATCAGATTTTCGCGATTATCTCGGTTCCTATAGCGCCAATGATGTTAACATTACAACAAAAATTGTAAAGGATGAAAGGAAATAACCTTTATGAGACTATTCCCCAGAATGTACAGTTATAAAATCTATGTCATTTAACAGTGAAAATCTTCAAAAAAGGTGCGTATTGCACTGTATGGATCATGTTATCTGAAGTAAATGAATTTTATTTTTATTTTGATTATTTTTTTTTTTTTATTGCTCAGCAGTTTTGGACAAAAGTTATAAAAGGTTTAAAGAAGTTGTTTTAGTCATATATTATATGTTATATATTATATGTAATCTCTTTGCTTTAAACAAAGAGAACCCTTTGTGTGCGAGTCCGACTCGCACCTCGGCGGTTTTTTTATCCTTCCACGAAACATTAAACAAACAAAGTTGCGTTATTTTTATTGCAGATGATAATGAACTCCCTGAACCCTTTCAAATTCACGAAGACGTTGAAAACTTGAAACTTTTCAACTTAGGAAATTTATCAAGCAAAACCATTTTAAAAATATTTTCTAGAATATTCCGGAACCTATGCGAAGGCGATAAAATTATGGATCTTGATATCGAAATAACATTTTTTGAATTTTTTGAAGTATTTGTTACGTGCGCGGAAGAAAGTATTCGAGTGAAAGAAGAAGAAATGAAGTGGAGAAATAAATTATCTATAAATAATGCAATTATGGTGCCACCATCTACTCCAGCGGGACTTGGCTCCAGATCTAAATAGTTGTCTTTTGTGTTTCGTACCACTAAGAGCACTTCATTAAGATTACTTTGTTTAGTATACCTACAACGAAATGATCCCTACATGAAATAGAGACGATCACCATAAAAAAAAAATGTCAATTAAAACCAATAATTACCAATTATTTTTTTATTATTGAAATTGAAAAAATATTGAAAAAACAACAATAATTACCGAGTATTTTTTATGGTGATCGTCGTCTCTGTAAGACCTCACTATCGGCATCAGCGAACGCGAAAACCACGAAAACTGATCTTCCCGTCTGCCACCACCGGTCTGCCACCACTGGTGGTAGTTGCAACTATTTGTCGCATCTACCACCACGGGTGGTGGTTGCGTCTGTTCATTCGCATCTGCCCCCACAGGTGGCAGATGATTAGTGGAATCCTCCACCGGTAGTGGCAGCCTCGACGATCAATTAGCCGTCTGACACCAGAAGTATTATCTACATTGCAAGGACCGGGATGATTTTTTTTTTTCAAGAGTTGTGCTCTCTACTTTTACCATTGACTGCAAGAAAATAAATAGATATTAGAGAGTAAAAAGTAGTTTAGTATTTATAATATTTAAAAAATGTGATTAAAAATATTAAAAATGTGATAAATATATTATTTCTTCGTGTTGTTGCACATTTTAAGTAACCTTTAAAAAAAACAATATAAATAAAATAAATTAAATTTATTTATTTACTCAAAACAAGGCATAGTAGTGCACGTTAAAAATATAGTTTTACAAAAACGTACTATATCTGTACACAAACGTGTGGGTGAGCACTGCTCTCCTGTGAAAAACCTGTGTTAAGGAGAAGAGAGGAGAGAGGATTTATATTTCTAAATGTTTTTATTAGTGCACGTTAAAAATACAGTTTTACAAAAACGTACTATATCTGTACACAAACGTGTGGGTGAGCACTGCTCTCCTGTGAAAAACCTGTGTTAAGGAGAAGAGAGGAGAGAGGATTTATATTTCTAAATGTTTTTATATTGTTTTTTCTAAGGAATATTTAAAAATGAAATTGTTTGGTAAAGATATTAAGGACTAATGAGGATAAATAAAAACATATAATAGTACGTGCCGTATCCAGAAGTACTGCTTTCCGAATCAAGCCCTTGATCCAGCTGCCAAGCGAGAGCCTCCTCAGATGTACATCGAGGCTATTGGCTATTAAGCCATATTATTATTATATAATCATTAATAAGAGAATTAAGGATAAAATATAAACATTAAAAATGTATAGTGAAATTAGAACAGTTTTCGAAATTAGCGTTATATTCTTGTCAGCACGTTTTCACGGTTCCGTACCTCAAAAGGTAAAACAGGGACCCTTATAAGATCACTTTCTTGTCCGTCTGTCTGCCACCACCGATTTTCTCAGGGACAGGTGGACCTAGCAAGTTGAAATTTATACCAGATACTGAGGTCTATAGTTCCTATAAGGTGTATAAAAACGCCGGGGCTGCGGGACTATTCGAAAGAGATACCGTGGCCCCGGAACACAAAGGGCGAGGAAGGAACATGGATGGGTTTTAGTCAGTAAAAGTCTGACACTCCCTCCTGCTCCGCCCAGAGCGGGAGAAGTCATTTGATGATTTCCCATCCTAAAAAAAAAAAAAAAGGTGTATAAAAACCAAGGTCCTGAGTCAACACAATAACAAGATATGGCCAAATTTAGATTTTCGCGAAAACTTGTAAGTACCAAAATGTACCTAGAAAGAAGAAATTTATTTAAATAATTACACTACTTTTATATAAACTATAACTCTAAATAATAATAAAAATATGTACAAGTAACAACCTGTAACCGTTACAGGGCGTCAAAAAATTCGTCCGCATCGCCGTCAACAGGAAAAGTGCCCAGAAGGCTGGCGGCATTGCCACGTTGGATGGCAATGCTGATTCTTTGGCCAAAAAATAGGCCCGCCCTCTGGTCACGTGAAAAGTCGACCAACCGCTTGGCGATTTCTCGAAATACTAGGTGGGCACTCGGACCCCATGGCCCTAGTGTTTCAACCCCAAACGGCTCAAACACATAATTACCAATTAAATTATTGTATTTGCGCCGTTTGAGGTTTTCAGCACCTGCAGCAGCCGCCCCAGCGCAGCCCACTGTGCTAGGAAGATGGGATGGCGCAAGGGTGTCGACGCAAGTTGCGTCCCACACCTAAGGCCTACCCAACTTTCATGGCATTATGGTCATACCATCTGGTCTCTTCCCATCGACGCGTGCCAAGCCAGTGGGTTCTAATACAGCTGGCACCCCGGCGGTGGCAAGAGCACGACGGATGAGATCATTAATGCTAGCGTGCCGCGCTATCCGACCTGCACTCTTACTGCAGGAAAGGCCATGGTGTCCGAGGCAGTCGACTGCTTCACCACATTGACAGCGATGTGGAGCCCCACAAGGAGCGCCCAAACGCAAACATGTAGCGAGCCGGAAGGTTGTGTCACCCAACAAGGTGCCTATATTAGGTGACGGTAGTGCCTGAAGCCAGAGGCCCGACTCCCACTCACCCACAGCCAGCAGGCGGGAAAGAAATGTACTTACCTTAAGTTTCAACATTTTTTATTTTTCGGACTTTTACCCTTTACTTGTGCTGTAAGAAGTTGCTCCAAATTTTAATACTTTTTTTGCAATTTAGGATTATAATGGTGCATAAAGGTGCAGGAATTACTACATATTTTTTTTTTAATCTAAATGTGACGTGGGGTAGATTTTTTTTGTCGTCTACCCTATCCTGTGGGGTATCTTTGAATTGGTCTTTTGAAATGACTTAGGGGTTGCTAATACTACTTTTCGATGTAAAGCTCCATTTACGAAATATTAAACCTTAAAGTGCAAATTTTTGTTCCAGTAGTCCCCCCCCCTCTTAAAGCTAAACTGCTGGCTTGAAAAATCTGGAAAAATTCCATGTTGATAGTGCATTTCATGAACTTTGAAGGAAAACTATAGCGGTTAAGATAACTTTATCAGTTTAGCAGTAATAGTCGTTGAACTTGGGTGTTGCATAATTTTGTACTAAATACAAAATCCTTGGAATAAATCCTATGAAGTGACTAAGATGAAGTAGTTGTTTGTTTATAACGGGTGATGTGTGTGACATTGAAAAACAAAATCTAAAATATAACGGGCTACTACGGAACTCTACACTGCGCGTGTTCTTCCGACACGCACTTGGACGGTTTTTTTGTACACATTTCGTATAATTCGTGCTTGTTCCAAATACAAATGTCTTCTTCTTTTTTAGTTCACTCAGTGACTAAAAAAAGAGTTTTATTTTGCTGTTACCTATCAATTCAAAATGTTTTTAATCACTCAGTGACTAAAAAAGAGTTAATTCACTGATATCGATGAATAATATATTAATACTAGTTTGCGTACCCACGCAAACTAGTATTAGCTAGCCCGAGCTGCACGCAGCTAGGTCCATGCCTCCGAAAAGACTGCGAATTAGCAAAAATTATGTTAGTAGCAAAAGTTCTCATACAAAAGCTCTCTCTAATGGTGTACATCTTATTGCTATTGGTTACTCGGAAAATCTGCTATCTATACATACATACATATACAATTACATTTAGGTCGTTAATTCCGAACAGACTACGAATTAGCAACAGTGGGGCTTTTTGCAAATTTCTATCCCACAGTGTATATCTTATGGCTATTAGTTGCCCGTAAACTCATAATTGGTTGTAAATAAAATTTTAATTTCGGTGTCCAACTAGTCAGTTAGTCAACTCAATAGCTCCGAACGGAATACAAATTGGCGGAAGTCGTTAAGTGGCAAAGGTTTTCCTTGAAAAACTAAACGTGTATTTTTTATTGCTATTGGTTACTAAGAAAATCTTCCCCCGTTCCATATATCCCTACCGACATATCCCCACTGGTAGGGATACTTGGAATTTTTTTCCAACTATCGCTACCGGTTGGGATATATGGAACTTTCTATTCCATGTATCCCTACTGACCCGCACTGGTGGGGATAGTTGGTTTTTTTTTCATTTATCCCTACCAGTAGGGATAAGTTTTCAAGGGTTTCTTTATATGATTAATTAGTGGTTCCTGAATTACTTGTGATACAAAATATAAAAAAAAACAAAAGAAAATCGCGAAAACAAATATTTTAATTAAATCAAACAAACCCATACTAAATTACCTATTGTTAAAAACATAACTTTATTTGTGTTAACTTAAAATATAAAATTATACTCCCATGGAGGTTTGGAAGGAGAAAGGGGAAAGGTGCTTTGCCCAGCAGTGCGACATTCAAACAGGCTAACAAGTAATTCAGGAACCACTAATTATTCATATAAAGAAACCCTTGAAAACTTATCCCTACTGGTAGGGATAAATGGAAAAAAAAATCCAACTATTCCCACCAGTGCGGGTCAGTAGGGATACATGGAATAGAAAGTTCCATATATCCCAACCGGTAGCGATAGTTGGAAAAAAAATCCAAGTATCCCTACCAGTGGGGATATGTCGGTAGGGATATTTATGGAACGGGGGAAAATCTTAACTTCGGTCACAGATCAACAAAAAAAGAAAGATGGAGCGCCGCGAACATCAAAAGTGAAGCCACCTTTTTATCTACGTGTGTATCGAAGGGTTGCCATTTCTTACAGTTTTTCCCTAGAATTTGATGATTAATATTGTATAGGTAAGATAATATTGTAACAATGTTAAGTATGATATTGTACCTCAATTGTTTAGGACTTCTATTCCGGAAAAATAAACAATACTTTTGACATCGCCAAATTGTCTTGAAATAAAATAGGTAATTATATTTTCAATCAATTTCATGAAATTCAAATCAAATGTCATTTATACAAACAGAAATGAGAATCACAATTTTCGAATGTGTCTAGAATCTATCTCAAATCATAAAAATAAAGCCTGTGTTAAATGATTGTATTGATTTAATTTCCATTTTTTAAATTGTATATGTATACCTTTTTAGAATATCCGCTTTTGGTCACACGGCGAAGTCCATGATTAGTTATAAGTCGTTATTATCAAAATGATCGGAACAAACCACGCTGGTTTTCAATGGCAGCCATTTTGGATCATTTCGACTATTTATAGCTACTATCCATTTACTTTTTGTTTCAGTATTAATTGTAAATCTAAAATAGATACATAAAAATAAGAAAATTGGAGTAAAACGATGCAAGAAATCACATTTCGAATGGGGAAATTTTAAATCATATTATGGCAGCCCTCGCACATGTCACTGCGTTCGTTCATTGAAGTGTTTTGTTCCAGTAAACTAAAACTAGATTATTTAGTTTAAAAAAAACGATGTTATTTCAAGTAAAAGTGATTCCGTGAGACTTTTCATGTGATTTACTCAAAGACATTCAAATACATTACTAGCTATAGACGGTACAAGTCGAAGACACTAATATCCATATCCAACGAATAAATGTCTTTGTCTTTGACACTGACGTTCCAAAAACTTGTTACACCTTAGTAGCAAAATCTGGCAAAATCGACCAGTCTAGTGCGACGTGCGATACGTCCGCTTGACAGGTCGCATCCATGTGTCTTTCATTGAATGAAAGAAAATACCTACTTATTCCGTAAAATAATACCGTAACGTATCCGTTGCTCTATGCGTTATTGCAAATCTCGATACGGAAAAACGAGTGGACCTGAATTTAGTTTATTTTCGTTAGAATTTTCTTTATTTACCTAGCATGGGATATGAAGAATATTTTCTGAAAATATTTTAGAACATTTACATAAATTGCAATAACGCCCTCTGTTGCTGAGAAGCTGTATCACTACTTTGCTACTGAGAGTTGTTCGTTTATCGATTTGCGTTATCGAAATTTTTTTTTCATGTTAACATAAATAATAAATAACTATCAGAAACTTAATTATACTGTTCTGTTAATCAAGTTATGTCGTCTAAGTGTCAATATATAAATAAATGTTATTGGTTCACGTATATTTCTGTTATAAAGGTTTCCTCCAGTGAATCACTTAGCGCGTGAAATTTGGATAAAGTTTGTCCAAATAGACCGCAGAGAAGAATATTGGCTTCCATCCGCTGCGTCAAAGTTATGTGCGAAGCATTTTAGAAGCGAAGACACCCACTTCGGAAAGACTGGTCGAGCCATTTAAAAAAAAGGATCAGTACCGTATACTACATATGAAGTAATGAGGTTTCTTGATTTGACGTCAATTAGTTAATTAATTTAGGTACGTCATGACATTTTTAGTTTTATCGTCGTTGAAACTCTCACTGGATCACGGACCTGATTCAGAAAGTGGTATTTCTGGAGGCGGCTCGTATACTTAGGTGGTTAATTCCCTTTTTTTGGACCCTGACCCACGTATTGCAACCCATACTATCGTAATCTACAGACATGGTATGCGTCGATTCCACCCTATTTTAATTATTTCTGTACATCGTAGAAGGTACATTAGTTTACATGCTATGGTGCCCCATAACCTTTCAAAATAAATAACTTACACTATATAAAATACACTGGAACATTAAAGCTACCTGTATAATTCACAAAAAATAATTAATTTAATTTTTTCCTTAGTTATATATATATAATATTCGTGTGTTTTCTGTTCAACGCTAGGTAGCGCTACTGAGGTACGATATCAAAATTTTTGTATGACATTTAGTCCCAATGTCCGCTCTATGTATATTAAGTCTTTTTAAATCTCTTTGGATTTACTATGGTTTTTACAACTTTTCACTACACACAAATGCATAATTCTATTTTTTAAACTATGCTAGACGACGACGTTAACTTGACGTTAACTTGTCACGTACTAAGAGCGGTGAGCATGGTTTTAGTTGTAAGTATGTGCGTGAGCGTGTATTTTATTTGCACGAGTACGGTTTTGTGGCTTCACTTTTGATGTTCGCAGCGCGCCATCTTCCTTTTTTTGTTGATCTGAGACTTCGGTGATCAAATAGTCACCTATTTAGGTCAATAACTCCGCACGTAACAAATTTCAGTCATTGAAAGATTTGAAGAGTTTCATGAGTACTTACTCGGAATCTTGATCTTTTTTGTACAATATAAAACAGATTCCGGAAAAACCCGACCAAACTCTATGGTGATCTCTGACCCACACACCAACATATCAAAATAATAATAAACAAGTTACTGCATTTAATGCGCATACTCGTGCAAATAATAATAGTTTTTGTTTCATCGAAATTATAAATAAATTTTAAATATAAATATCGCTGGACATTACACACAGCGCCATCTAATGCCACACTAAGCAACGAGGTTTGTGTCGTGGACACTAGTTGTTAAACTACATAGATACTTTTTGTTTGTAATGTAAATACATACTTATTATACATACCTATAAACACCCATTACTCGGAAAAAATGTGCATGCCATGCCATGCTCATCACACAAACAGTTGCTCCTACCGGGATTCGAACCCGGGACCCTAAGAACGTAAGGCAGCCTCACTACCGCTGCGCCATTCGGGTCGTAATGACATGTCTGTTCTGTTGGCCAACAAACGCTCTCATGTAAGTAAATGATGCATAAACAAATATTAAAACCTACTTCATCCCCAAACATTAAAATAAAAATAACTTCCTCTTTCTTTAAATTGTCATATTGACAATTGTTTTGTCCAGAGTAAAATATTTAATACCAAAAGGAATTTTTGTCTGCGCTTGGGGAATGTTTGTGGACAGTGCTTGAATTTATTTATGTTATTATCTTGTAACCTCACAATACGTTTTTGAATTATCTAAACATCATGTTTTATGCGGACTCACAGCTAACTGTTACGCGCCGTGACAGTTCTCTGATTCTGCCCAAAAGACTAGAACAAGATGGGAACTATAGAATGTTGTCTACAATACCCGGTCGTACATCTAACATAGCATTAAGAATTGACTCTACGTCTTCCGTGGTACCGCGTCCCACAGTTTCTGTAAGAAAGGAATTGGTTCTAATGATGTTCGAATCAATGCTAGACTGCATTGTAGAATCATGGGAAACCATACCACCACATAAGGATGACGAACCCTTACATCTTACTTCCCTAGATTTGAGGACAGTTAGCGACACTACAAGTATTACGGGAAAAAAGAAAAGAGGTGCTCTTAAATCATTGTCATACCTAATAAGTAGACTATGCCAACAGTCTTGCATTATTGAATAAATACTCGCGACCCAGCCCTGCTTCGCATGGCGCCATCTATCTAGTCCAGAACTATTCTATCGTTCAAGTTGGAACCAACCTTACACATTGAGATGATTCACATTGAAATCGGTTGTGGTTTCGGTGATTGCGTGTACGAACAAAGTGACACGTGGTTTTTAAATGATTAAGAGCATACATTATTCATCTTCTTCAACCTTTGGCTACGCAGTGCTAAGTGTAGGTCTCTTCCAAATCTCCCCAGTTTTGGTGGTTTTGTCAGTAATCAGATCATTGTCCTTAGCCAATCCTGAACTGAATTTCTTAAAATTCAGTTCAGGATTGGCTAAAAGTGAATAACATAATGAGTCATTATGTTACCTACCAGTACCACCTATGTATGGTTAACACACATAATAATATAAACAATATCGATAAGCATAAAAATGAGTATCACGGGTGACGTACAAACTACACAAATGTACCGTACCGTACAGCGTAGCTCGCACATAGTGTGTATTTTGATCCCTACGGTCTAGTTTCTCTTTGCAAACACATGAAGTAAGAGTACTTAAGTACCTAACGTTTTTGTTTCTCCGACTGACCAGTTCCTACCCGACCGGGTAGGAAGTAAAGTCCGGATGCAACATTGCTGCCCATAGAGGACTATCAAGACAAACGTTGTTGTGATAATAGTAATTGACTACATCATCAACCACTTTTATCAAAGTAGGCATTTCTGTAGTTCGTCCCAGATTTCGGTCTGAACTCTGAACTGCTATCTCAAGAAACCTGGCTGCAGATATTATGCGCGCTGGGCGCCTCATTAGCATTTGATTATGCTTGACATAATGACACTCCTAAAAAGGAATTAATGTTTTTAGATGCCAGAAAAACCTCAAAACAGGTGAAACAAAGCCATTCAAGAGTTGACGATGTTGAGGTAATTGTGTTCTTAAATATTTGATACTGAACTAAACATTTAAATGTGGTGGTGGACAACGAAATCGCAATTTACATGTAAGTATTTTCCAACATTTATGTTTAGTGAGATGAAAGTATACTTATAACCAGTATTCAAAAAAAGTCCTGACTCACTTACCAAACTGACAGACTCATAGAAACCTAGAAAGTTGAAAGTTCCGATTTATCGAAATACCGATGTGCTGTTTCACAGGGCAAAAACGTGCATGATAATGCATGCATGGTCAAAAAAATATATTCGTTACCCAGTCAAAATATTTAATATTTTGACTGAGGTAGGTAATCTAAAATTCCATCATCATGGCTGCCGCTAAGGTCGGTCGACTGGACATCTTATAGTGTATGTTACACACTATAGGGCGATCTGATCCATCGTTTTCCTCCAGGCGCGAGCTGGCCCATCAGGCAATACCTACGGCACGGTTGGCGCAGTGGCTGAGCGATTGACTGCTGCGCTGCGTATTGCGGGTTCGATTCCCGCCCGTAACAAATATTTGTATGTGTCCTACAGGTAGTTGTTCCGGGTCTGGCTATTTGTGTAGAGTTTAAATGTTTGTAAACACAAAATTATTGCAGGTCATCATTTTCAAGTTTTATCATTCACAGAATTTCACCACTACTACCACTACTTGTTGGTCAAGTCATGATGAAAATGCTGTTATACGATTCCGAAACGGCAACATGTATGAAGGACATATTTTTTCAAAATGTATGCATGGCGAAGGTCGTTTTCAATGGGCGAACGGAACCGTCTACTTGGTGAGTTGAAAATAAGCAGGTCCATTCTTCAGTGGCGGATTTACACATTTGCCGCCTGTAGACTTTTCAAAGTTTGCCGCCCCTATTGACCTCTACAAATTGTGAAATCGGTAGGTACTTAAAATTTTCTCATTCAGCTACGAAAAATTTGCAAAGAAATTCGTAAACAAGGGCCGTAGAAGCCTGAATTGGAACCTTCACTTAGTTTATTCTTTCCAAAAAAACCCTTCCACACTAACCATTACGGCTGTTTCCAGTTTTACAGATTTTAAAGTATTTGAAAATTGGCAGCATATTTGCCGCCCTTGAAATCTGCCGCCCTAGGCTCCAGCCTACTCAGCCTACTGGTAAATCCGCCACTGCCATTCTTTTATACGCCCGTTTTCAGTGTCAAAAACGGTACTTCTTAAATACTCTGAAGTACCTACTTAGGTACATATGTATAAATATTTATAAATTAAGTACTTACTTATTGATTTTAATTCTAGGGAAATTTTCAAAATAATGAAATGACCGGAAAAGGTAAAATTCAGTGGAAAGACGACACCTGGTACGAAGGCGAGTTTGCCGGAAACGTGCGACACGGTCATGGTCTGTACGTGGACTCTCGCAGTCAGCGCTCCTACGCTGGCGGCTGGCATTGTGGAACTAAGCACGGAGAAGGAGTTATACACTATTCCAAAAACTTTAAGAATTCGTATGACGGGCAATGGATCAACGTATGTATAAATGAGCAGGAGGTCCTGGGTTCTTTACCCCGGCAAAACGGATCACCCCTTATTATACGCCGACAAAGTGATAAAATAAAATTTTGGAAAATATTTTTACCCCTACATGATTGTGAAGTGGGGATGATTTTTTTTTCGTCGTCTGCCCTATCGTGTTGGGTATCGTTGAATAGGTCTTTTAAAATGACTTAGGGGTTGCTAGTACTAATTTTCGATTTAATGCTCCATTTACGAAATATTAAACTATAAAGTGCAAATTTTTGTTCCAGTAGGGCGTCCAACAAAATCTTAAATATAACGGGCTACTACGGTTTTTTCAATTATAGATTTTGTTTTTCAATGCAAGTCTTTACCCGTTAGAAACTAGCAACTACTACTTAATTTAATCTAATTCATAAAACAATAAACAAGTAACCAAGTGTACGCAATAATATATTAGCTATGTATGTACGACAGGCCGTTAGCTTTTTTGCCTCAGCAAAAATTACTAAATTGAAAGTAGTGAAATAAAATATTAATAGTAACATCTGTTTCACGATAATATAAAATAGAATAAAAGTAAAATAGCTTCATTTTTACAACACATAATGACACATAATTTGGTTAGCATTTATTAATTCAGGCAGGTATTTCAAATTTATTGGTAGTAAAATATGTGCATTTCTGGTAGGCGTTATAACGCAATCCATAACAAGCATATAACCTACAAGCTTATACGGAACCCTCGGTGCGCGAGTCTAACTCGCACATGTCCGGTTTTTTTTTGTCATGGGTGCCATTTACAGGGTTTTTGGGGTCGCTGATAACGAAAATGAGGTCTGTGCCACCCCCTGAAATACGCTGCCTTGGGCCTAACCCCCACACTTTTTACGGCGAGGGCGCTTTTTTGAATCCAAAGCGAAGTGAGGGATTCTAGAGTAGAATCCCGAGCTTTGCCAGGGATTCTTTAGTAGAATGCTGAACGTAGCGAGGGATTCAAAGTACGTCGCCCGAGCCAAAAATATATTTGCGCCCGTGTGCTTCACTCTACTTTTCATCACCCACTATGAGAAAATAAATGGCGCCTCATATTTTATTCACTGTCACTTGAAGAATTAATTTTTCAAATCAAAACCATGAATTTCTAACAATAAAAGATAAAATAAATAAATAAATATCGCTGGACATTAACACACAGCGCCATCTAGTGCCACACTAAGCAACGAGGCTTGTGTCGCGGACACCAGATAGTTGATATACAACATAGATACTTTTTGTTTGTAAATACATACTTGTTATACATATAAACATCCATGACTCTTTGTCCATGCTCATCACACAAACATATGCTCCAACCAAGATTCGAACCCGGACCCTAAGAACATAAGGCAGCCTCACTACCGCTGCGCCATTCGTGTCGTCCGTGAAAATTGACGAAAACGCGGGCTGTAGTTCGCGCGTTTTTAATTTGATTCCTTTTTTTTATTCAGTCGGCGGCGCGGCGGCGGCGGCGGCGCGACTATAGGCCGTCGTACCAGCCAGTCTTTATTCAAACAATATTTGCGTTCGATTTCTTTCGCGCTGAATAATAAGATGTTCCAAATTCAATAAGTGCGCGTAAAAGATTATTGCGGCACAATTATAAAGAGGATTAAAAACTCATTACTGCCCGCTAAAAGTTTCTTAAGGTGCACTTAAAGGCGAACCAAGTCGTCCTTTTCGAATAGATGGGATGAAAAATGTATGAATTCCGCCCCGGATAGCTTGATTTCTTTGTAGTTCTCCGAGATTTCTGGAGAGGGGGTCACCCCCCCCCCCCCTGCCTCCGGCCCTGCCCCTGAGATGAGTTAAATTTTCAAGTTTAAAGATGAAGAGAACGCAAAAGCGAGCGCAGCGATCCGGACCTCGGATAGGTTAGGATCTTTTGATGCATTCCTAGAGAAACAGGACTTACTTTACCTAGTCGTTTGCCATAATGCTTGCTGAAAAACCTTGTGGGCTCACTTACTATTTCATCATTTTTAATGCATGTTATATAATCATACCTTCTCAATTTAGAATGAGCGATCTGGATACGGATCCAGAGAATACTGCGAAGTAAGTGGATACAAAGGGGAATGGGTTAGAAATGAGCGGACAGGTAAAGGATTAATGATGTGGCCGAATCACGACGTAAGTTTTATAAATTAACATTGAAATCATACTTCCTTGCACATGGTGTAGTATGGCATAGTGCAGTAACGAGCAATGACATGTGATATAATTAAAATATACCACGCAGCAACATAAAAAAATATTTTCTTCTACTGTATTGATTAACGTTCTACGTTTTCATAAGCATAGTATTTCGAAAGCACGAAATAACATCAACGGTATCTACTTTGAGATAAGACTACCTATCTCAAAGTAGAAACCGTTGTTTTACGAGAAAATTGCTTTCGTATTTTGCTACATTTTATTGCTCATTGCTGTACAGTCAACCGTCGACTTTTGGTTGCAAATGATTATATTTGTACAGTCAAAAGTCAAAGTACTTTTTTTTTCAACAATTTTAATAATTAAGTACTAACATTGCCGTTGATGTGGTTGTTGGTTTTTTTTGTCCCTTTTTAATCATGATTAATGATTGTAGATAATTATAACAAAAAACAGATTTTGGTGTTTGGTAAAAATAGTATATTATAGAGAAAACACTTGATAACCTAATAACGTTTTTGGCTGGTCCCACTTAAAACTGCTTTTGACCGAATAACAGTTTGGACTGTTACATCATCAACATCATTTCAGCCGAAAGACGTCCACAGCTGGGGGCCGAGTTTGCTATTAAAATAGTGTCAGAATTGTCTATCATTGATTTCATAATTTTTGATTTTGACAAGTTTCATAATCTACTATAGGTAACATAGTGGCGTCATTATGACTTTCCAGTGATCAATCACTGACACTCCATTGAAAGAAATGGCATAGAATGGTAATCTCGTAGGTACACAATGTGACTTACGCGGTAATCTGCTAAAATTTTGATAGTTCTAGCCGAAATTTTGTTCAATTAACACCATTTTGTATTGCAATAAATATAGACTTCTATATTAAAGATAATTTAAAACACATAAATGAAAATAAATCAAAACACCGACCGCTAGAAATAAAAACATTTAAAACGTAAGTAAGCAGTAATTTGACTTTGGCAGCTAAACAGACAAAATATTTGTGAATTGCATAGTTTCAGAAATCCGCGTTACACATAAATTACACTTTAATGTTTTTTGCTATTTACGAACTTCTTACTACTTCAGATTGCATAGAACACTTAACACACACATAGAAATCTGGCATGATTAGATGTTCAAATTTAAGTATGAATGGGCATGGGTAGGTATATACAAGAGTAGGCGAAGACCAAAGAAACGATGATGGACTGTGTAAAGGATGATAATTATGGCAAGAAAGGAGGAGTCTGATGAGATGACGAGTAGTAGAGAAGTATGGAATTAGAGGACATGCTGCGCTGACCTCAAATGAATTGGGATAAGGGCAAGGGAATGATGATGCATTTTAATTAAACAGCAGATCGTGGAATAGACTTACCGAGGTAACCTGCAGTAGCAACCACGTTAAAAAAACGGGCCAAGTAGGTATAGGTACCTACTACCTCACCGGGGGCGTGGAAACGTATGCATATTATAAAGAACACAACTTTTTGAACAGCTATATCTCAGAAAGGGTGTTTTTTAGGAAAAAGAATTGGTGTTACGAACATTCGTAGGTACAAATTTTCACCTTGCTATGTCTTACCTACTTGACCGTGCTATTCGTCAATTCAATAGAATACTACTTCTAATATTTGTTTTGTATTTTGCAAATTGTATAAATTTTGTAAGTGTTAATATGATTAAATTCAATGTCAATAATGTGATAATTATAAGAATGTTTCCATTCTTTCAGTTTTTCCGTGGTGGGTGGCAGAATGGAGTGATGTCAGGTTATGGTATATACATATGGGAAGCTTGTTATAACAATACCATGGCACTACCATCTATTCATGCATTTCGTGGTATGTGGGAAAAAGGTCAGCGCAATGGATACGGTGTAGTCAATCTGGGACTCGGCTTAGGATCACATTATAAGGGAGAGTTTAAACAAAATAAAAAACATGGCGCAGGGAAATTGGTCACAAACAATGGATTAGCTATCCAAGATAAAAATCTTTTTACTGACGACAATTTAGGACCCTTGAATTCTGCTGGTACTTCGGAACCACAAAATACCTACAAATTACAAGGCGTTAAAGGAACTGTAATAGTAAAAGAACCCCATCAATTTGAAATTTGTGACAGTACTGTCGGCCTTTTTTATCATATCGATCAAGCGCTCAAAAATGTAGATAGACAAGATGAAATTAGAAGGAACATGATTAATGACTACTTCGAAAATAATAATATAACAGAAGAAGAATTTCTAAAAATGGCTGAAAAAGGCAAGCTGTTGTCAGAAGAAACACATATTAATAAGCTAGAAGAGAACTTCGACGACTTGATCAGGTTTGAGGAGACTTCGTTACGCCAGACATTAAAGTGTTATAAAATCGATTTGTGGAATATTTATTACAAGTATGCGACCATTTGCAACACAGAACCAATAGCGTTTACACCTGTACTGATTCGCTTGTTTCTATGGCAATTGTATTACGATTGTCATGTTCACGAAAGAGGCTTGACACTCGTCGAGATTGACAGGATATATCAACAGAATCCTGAATGGCTCGCAGATAACCCGCATGACCCGTTCGAAAAAGTTTACTTTTGGCAGTTTACACATAGTCTGATATCGGTTGCGAGTAAATTATATGCAAAAAGAGAATTACCAGGCACAAAACCTGACACAATTGTTGCAAGTGCTTTCAGAACTTTCATGGAATTGGACGTACTACAGGGATCTGGTCATCAAAGAGGTACATAAGGTGGAAGTTTCGAAAAGTTTATTTAAACTCATTATCATCTGCTAAAATTTGTTTTCGTTTAAAAGGTCATTTGGTAAATGGTTATGGTAAACGGATACCTTTGAAAGCGACTTATGAGTTGTACCGGAGTCTGGGGGAGCCACACACAGTGCGCACTTTTCTTCGCGCTGTACGTCGTCCACCACACTGCAAGAAACATCCTCAACCCGGCCTCATTCGAGTGCCCGACATATGCCTGCCACTAGGCCGTAATGTTTATATTTTTGGAGATGAAATAACCTTTGTTGTTGGTAATTAATATTTACACATTTTTAGGGTTCTGTTGCCAAATGGCAAAAACACAACCCTATGACATTCGTCCTGCCGTCTGTCTGCCTGTCTGTCCGTCTGTATGTCTTAGTCCTTTTACTCCGCGACTGTTGTGTTATGTGGACCAAAAACCCAGTCTCGATTATTGTTATAATCAATACTACAGTAATCCTGTCATTATTATCGTTGATAGGCTTTGTAGATTCCCAGATGCTTGTTAACTTTTATTAAGTCTGTTTTACGCTTTTTGTATAGTAAGCAACGACCTATTGTCGGGCCTACGCTGTCCCCCATACCTAAGTACTAATGCTGTAACAAAATAATATTGTAATACCAAATGATTTGAAAAGAGTAACCATGGAGTTTCTTGCCGGTTCTTCTTCATGGAAACGACCAACGCGAACCGTGCACTTATGAAAAAAAAAATAAGGGTTGGCCATACATATATCACTGAGGATTGAAAAAAAAATATATCTACGTGAATATATAACAGTCGTGAGGTGTTTATCGATAACTGTTGAAAAATATAGAGAGGTTCCAAACCTTTGTGTGCGAGTCCGACTCTCACTTGGCTGGTTTTTTTATCTTTCCACGAAACATTTAAGTAACAAAAAGTGTACTTTTTATTGCAGATGATAATGAACTCCCTGAACCCTTTCAAATTCACGAAGACGTTGAAAACTTGAAACTTTTCAACTTTGGAAATTTATCAAGTAAAACCATTTTAAAAATATTTTCTAGAATATTTCCGAAACTATGCGAAGGCGATAAAATTATGGACCTTGATATCGAAATAACATTTTTTGAAGTATTTGTTACGTGCGCGGAAGAAAGTATTCGAGTGAAAGAAGAAGAAATGAAGTGGAGAAATAAATTATCTATAAATAATGCAATTATGGTGCCACCATCTACTCCAGCGGGTTTTGGCTCCAGATCTAAATAGTTGTGTTTTAAGTAGCGATCCACTAGCAGCACTTTACAAGATTATCAATTTGTTGGGTATACCTACATTGAAATAATCATTACATGAAATAGAGACAACCAGCATAAAAAAGTAATTATTGGTTTAATGCATAATTTGACCATTTTCCGCATCCCGGTGGTTTTTCCCATAAATTGAAATGATCCTTACAGAGTCTTTTGGTCACTTTCACTCATTTTAATGGGCAACTCACACTTGACCAAAACATGTAGTAGGTAATGTAGGTATGCCAATTTTTTTTTTTCAACACACTTGCTCATAAAATAGCTCTAATTTCACCGCAATTAGGCACATAATGACACCTGTAATCAAACTGTGACTTTTTCATTGCCATTATTCACAAGTGAGTTGAAAAAACCCTGTGAGTTAACCACTCACTAGCCGCGCGCGCGACTTTTTTGCACCCGACCGCTCGAGCGCGCAAAAAATTGCGAATATTCGCGAAATATTCGCATGGAATTTGACACTTTAGATAAAAACACTTGACAATCGCAAACTTCAAGAGTTATAGCTAAATAAAAATTACAGCGAATAGCTGAATAGTTATGGAATCTATATATTAAAAAAAAAATCTAATATTAATTTGAAACTCAAAAAAAAATGTGAACTTGAAAAACAGTGATGAAATCGGATATTTCGCTATTAAAATATTAATTTGAATTTTTCTAAATATTAAATTTCAATTAAAATAATTTTAAAATAAACTAGATAATAAGACCATAATCTTATTAGTTTATTTAAACCTAATACTCAATAGGGTTTTTTTTTAATGGTTGAGTTGCTTTGTTCTTGAAAAAGTTTCGATTCAAAAAAGATCGTGTTTAATAGTACAAATAAATTAATGTACCCATTGCTTGCTCATTTCATGCAACTTCGTATTTAATTAATAGTACATTATTGCAAAGGCCGTGAAATAGGTAATTGCAGGTCGAGTAGGCGAGGACTTCACTAATACGAGACAGGCAAATGCCATTTCCGCCGAGGCATATATAGTGCTTTTCTTATGTGCCTAATTGCGGTCAAATTAGAGTCATTTTATGAGCAAGTGTGTTGAAAAGACATATTTATGTATTTGGTAAATCAGGAGGATAATTTTACACTATACTCGTCTGATAAATAAATTAAAGTAGCTACATGTTTTGCCATGAATACCTAGCGTACAAAAAAATGTTCGACATAGACAACAGGGTAAACTTAATTATTAAGTATACTTACTTACCTACAATAAAAAAAATGTTTTTTACCCAAAAATATTTAATTAGAAATGTCGTCATTGAAATTGCCGATGCATTCGTTTTTCACTCGTTTATAAAGTCCGTTAACTGTAATAGCATTTGTCTATAAGATTTTTTTAAAACTGTATTGTATAGTCTATTTGGTAATTACCTAATAAGATTGGGGATTTTATTGTAATGAAAAAACTTTTATGCATCAATGCCTACATAATGTTTTTTCTTTTTAAGTTGAGATGTTATTTTGGAAATTTCTGTAAATTATTTACGATTTTTAGTATGTTTTTATAAGTTCTTGTTTTTGAGTCTGATGAGTCATCAGTAAATTAGAAGCGTATCAAGGGAAACGTGTGATCAAAAACCTGGGTCATGCCGCAATAAATTATTTTTGTCTGACCTCTGACCGGCTTCTTATTGTCTACGTTAGCCATGACATTATTAATGAAATCAGAAATGGCCATATTAATAGTTTTATTTTTGCAAAAACCTTTTTTGTCCTTTGTAAGAATGTTTCGTTTTTCTAAATAATTGTACTACATTTTTATATTTTTTTTTCAAAGACTGGGTCCAGACGTGTGTAACGCGTACCTAATGTAAGATTACGTGTAATTTAGCGTCAACAGTGTGGACGGCACTGCGAGCGCCTTTGTGCTCGCGCTAAAAATCGACAGCCGATGGATAACGGCACGCGGCGCAAGCGTTACATGTAATGCTCTTAGTGCCGATACATTACATTACGCGTTACACACGTCTAGACATGCAATGGTTTTAACTATTGCCGTTTTCAGATTCTCTGGATATAAATTATTCTTGTGCTTATACAAATGTTTACAATATGGCTTACCTAGGTGCTTAATATTATGAGCGACATATTTTATTATTTTTGTGTATATCCCATCATACCCGACACTTGGTGCCAAAAAAATAGATTGATTTGTTAATATTAAAATATCCTTTCTCACCTGAAAACGATAAAGGTTTATTTCATCTACGAACTGCTTTTGTTATCTCCTGAACATATCCAGTTCTGTTTTATCAACAAATTTACTGACGAAATTTTATTCCTCGGATTGGTTTTAGATTTATTATGTGCTGTTTTTATATTATGAATGTTTTCAGCTTGATGTATTCATGTAGGTAATTATATGTTATTATCGTTTGGCATATGTTTTAAAATAAAAATATATGTCACTTTGATTATTTTGATTTGGTCATTTTTATAGTTCCACATTAGCTGTCTCTTTTTGACTAGGTCCAGATTCTAATTCCGTGCCACATCCATTTCGGTTTCATTTTGTTTCCGATGGTTATTTATAGGAAATGATATCTAAGCATAAATTATATAGAAGTAGGAATTGCTCTATATAGGTACGCAATGTGGGCTATAGGTATTTGGATTTTCAGTTTTAGTTCATGAAAATCATAGACGTAGTATATACTATCCGAAATCGTACCATTTAGGGGGGGTTGCCTTGCATCAAATAAGGTGATGAAGTAGTTATCCAATCAAATCCAATTTTTCGACCTCCGAAACCCTCCAGATCTTTATTTTTTTTAAACCATTAATTTTCCTTTTTTTTTTCGTTTTTGTCGTTTTTTTCCACCAAGGACCTTTGCTACGGTAAAAGTTTTTAAGACGACAAAATTTGCAACAAAATGAAAGTAATTGGGTTATGTTAGACCAAATAGCTTCTAAGCTAGCTTACAGCTGTTCAAACTTTGCAAAATTACCATGTCCCCAGTCTGCATATGTTTTTGAGCCGAGAACTGCAACAAAATAAAAAAAAAAACGAAAAATATTTTTGTCATGAATTAATATGATTTTAATTATTTTTTCACTTCTCATGCTCTAAAAGTACGCCAATATAGCCCTACGAAGCGGGAGTAAAGTGACCACTTTAGTCCCTAGGGAGTAAAAAGTAATTCGTTTTTTAATTTCCTTCATGTGACATAGACAAACTCAAACAGCCAGTTAATATACTACTATTATCTGTAGAGTGTGGACCATCTTCATTGCGAAAATGTTGAGAGTTTTAGTTCCATGGTTTTTCCGCAAGGAAAATGGCGCCATGCGTTTTAAATTCTTAATCTGTGACTGGTTTAGAAGAAAAAACTGACCGCGAATACTTCTGAATTTTTGTCGAGTGTAAATTTGTTCGGTTTTAGGTATATAAATTATTAGGAATGTCCAGTGACAGTGAAGAGTTTGAAGTCGAGCAAAGAGCAAAAGACATAATAGATAATCTTTTGCCGCCTAAAACGCGGAAGATTTACCTAAAACTTACGAAAGTTCTATGGACTGGAGGAATAATTAATGTTTTTGTACTAAATTGACTATTTTTCTCGCACTCAGAGTGAAAAGTACAGTTTGCACCTCGAGACTAAACGCCAACTTAATATACCCTCGGTTTCATTGACTCCCTCGCAAGCTCGGGAGTCAAACCACCTCTGGTATATTATGGCTTCGTTTAGTCCCTCGTTATAAAATATACTATTTTCCGCGCTTTGCTTTCGCCAGGTTGCAGGAGAGCCAAAGCTATGAAGCCGTTAAACAGCCTACTATAAAAAATTGTAGTTCCGTAGGGAAAATCATGAAACTTATAGAACAATTATAAATTCAATGGGATAAATTCAATAAGATAAAGCACTTTTATTTATGGTTTTCCTTTCATTTAGTTTATCATGTTTGTTAGAGAGATTTGATCCATATGATTGACCTATTCCTATTGATGACAAAAAGGTACAGAATGTTATTTTTTCGAACTTTAGTCGATACATCCCGGGTTCGATGCTCGAATATGGCAAGCGAATTTTCGAAAATCTGTGAATGCAGATTTGTTTTTTTTTTTAAATAAAGGAATGTTTCCTTTGATTAAAATTTGCTATCTCCAGTATTTAGAGTACTTTCCCTCCAGGTGGCATTGAAAAATTCCACCCTGTATACAAACTATAACTCTAAATAATAATAAAAATATGTACAAGTAACAAAACGGTTACAGGCCGTCAAAACATTCGTCCACATCGCTGTCAACACGAAAAGTGCCCAGAAGGCTGGCAGCATTGCCACGTTGGATGGCCATGCTGATTCTTTGGCCAAACAATAGGCCCGCCCTCTGGTCACGTGAAGAGACGACCAACCGCTTGGTGATTTATCGAAAAACTAGGTGGGCTCTCGAACCCCATGGCCCTACCCAAGTAGCACAGATAGCTGTATAACTACTCACTTTTAGACCTATTTAAAACTCTATGCATATTAAGACTTTTTTAAGAGTAAACTGGTGGTCCTGCAGCTGCATAATAGCTGTCAATGATATTTAAACGGCTTAGGCTGATTATGAGCTGCATTCAAGCTGATTGAGACCGACAAAACTACCGTTAGTACGCTAAGAGTGCTATAAAGGTATATTTTGAACGACTCTATTCAGCTTTTTTCTTATGCCTTAACCGTATTAAGGGCTGTTTAGTGGACGAAATTACGCCAAATGCTGTATAAGAAGGTATTTGTGAACTCTTATTACACTGACTTATTAAAGGGGCACGTGTGAACCATTATGAAGTTTATAATGGATGATTTGTGGCCCACATTACAGCTTATTGCTGAATATGTCTACCGCTAATCAGTCTTTATACTGCCATTGATAGTGTCTGCATAGCGGCTGTTTAAACATTCGCTAGGTGCCTCGTGGCTTCTTAGAGAATCACTAGTGTATTGAATTAACGGCTTCTACTTTATAGTGGTTCATATAAGTACCTTTAATCAGACTTTATCTGAATAAAAGTAACATGTGGTACTGACGGTAGAGCTTGTGAACCATTAAAAGTAAAGAAAACAGCTTATAGCTGCGTACAGTTCACATGTGTAATTTTATTAAGTTTTTTGCTGATTAACAGTACACTAGTAAACTATTAGCCTTTCGCAGAATATAGGAGTTTTATCTATTCACGTCGCTGTTTAACATGAATCCACATCCACATTTTATTGTATGACCTATAAATATACCGATTCATTTTTCAACTTTTATGATGTTTTAGAAATGTATTGCATTAGTTTTTACATCCTGATATCAAAATAATAACTTTTTATCTTATAATTCTGTTCAAAGCACTAAAGATTGTTTATTCAAGTTTTCATCATGGCTTAAATATATCACAAAACTAATTAAAAATAGAATATTTTCGTGGCGCACTAAAATTTTCTTAGATAAAATATATGTATAATGTCAGTAAAATTACATTCCCAATCACTTTTCTTTGATTAATATGTAAATTAACAATGTACCAGGGAATATGAATATAATTATCCACGTATAATATATTCACTCCACGAAACATAAAGTGTTGACAGCAGTTTATTTGCTTTAACTTATTAAATGGGTGATTCTTTGAGGTGCCTCAAAACGCGGTCACACGGTCTTAATTCCTAACTTATTGAACATTCCGTCTTACGACCAAACACAGATTACTCTTTACTTATATATGTGTATAATTTCAACATAAAACACCTAAAATTATTTATAATGTTTATGAAAATAAACATCTAATGTCAAAAACGGGAGTAAAATCGGTGTTCTTCGCGCGTCACACGTGCACGGGTACTCTGTAGTATCCCGGCGTCAGTGGGGGAGACATGTAAGTTCTTCGCTTCTTAACAATAAAAATACGAGGCAAGTTATTCTTTGAATATTTTCAGGTCAAGAAACTTTCATGCGTATGATTTTGAAGTTAATGTTTACAATTTTCCAATTCATTTTGAATTAAGGAATAACATAGATCTTCGAGATTATTCCCAAGTACTTTGCTTGTTAATTTACATATAAGTATAATCGTAATCCACAAAAATGAAAATTTTTCTTAATTTTCGTGGCACAACTTTCGTAGTTATTTGTCCACGAAAGTCAGCAACCGCACCACAAAAGCTATAATCTCCACTAAATAATAACTATAGATTTTTTGTGAGCCGTAGATGCATTTACTCGATTGCCGTGAAGCTCAAAAGAAAGGTGTTATGTATTTGTATAAGTATTTATATACATGCATGTGTTTCAATTTTTTTCTTGTAACGACTTGTAGAATGTATTTCTGTTTGCATGTTTTCTCGTAACAAATTTAACAGTTTACCCCATCCCAAACTGGGCTGTTTTGCCGATTGTATCCCTCTTGCTTAAAATGTTTCGTAACTTTCGTGGGCACCAAAATTTCAAAAAAGAATATCTCTGTAGTTTATGAACCGATTTACATATAATAAAAATTGTACGTATTGTTTGTACAGCGTCTTAAAAGTTGCCCGTTAATTTGAAGATTTATCTAAAAATTAAATCGCCACGAAAGGTATACGGAGAATAGTTTTTGAAGAACTACCCAAATATATACGTATGTTCACTTTTACACAGGCCGCAAGCAGCCTTTCCCGATTTGAAACAATATGTAAGAGCGTACACGCATGACATTTTTCTGAATAAAGAGTAATTTGTGATCTCTTAGCCAGTCGATATTCAGCGCTTATTACTGGCGTAACCCTTTAAAACACTCTTAAATTGCTGCTACACAGCTCTTAAACAGCTATGTGAACTTAAGGCTGAATAATTTGTGCCCATTTAAGAGTTATAAGAGCTGTGTCAGGCCCTATACAGCCCTTATGCAGCTTTAAACGTGATGGGAATCCGTTGTTCGTCTGATAATCAGCCTCCGCTACTTGGGTAGTGGTACAACACCAAACGGCTCAAACGCATTATTACATTAAATTATTGTATTTGCTCCGTTTGAGGTTCTCAGCACCTGCAGCAGCCGCCCCAGCGCAGCCCACTGTGCTAGGAAGATGGGATGGCGCAAGGGTGTCGACGCAAGTTGCGTCCCACATCAAAGACCTACCCAACTTCCATGGCATTATGGCCATACCGGCCCCTTATTCACAACGCTTCGATTCGATTTTCGATTCGGAAGTCTTATGTCTATCTCGCTCGATTTCGTAATGTCAAAAAAAGATAGACATGCGACAGGTCTCTTCCCATGAACGCGTGCCAATCCAGTGGGTTCTAATACAGCTGGCACCCCAACGGTGGCAAGAGCACGACGGATAAGATCATTAATGCTAGCGTGCCAAGCTATCCGACCTGCACTCTTACTGCAAGAAAGGCCATGGTGTCCGAGGCAGTCAACTGCTTCACCACATTGACAGCGATGTGGAGCCCCAAAGGGAGCGCCCAAACGCAAACATGTAGCGAGCCGGAAGGTTGAGTCACCTAACATACTATTTTTTATATTAGGCTGTTTTACGGCTTCATACCTTTGCTTCTCCTTCTACCTGGCGAAAGCAAAGCGCGGAAAAAAATTAAATCATAGTCTCGAAAACGAAAAGCTTTCATAAAAGCTTGTCGCGCATAGTTTTTCCTTTGCCTTTACCATTCGCGCGACAGCTTTTATGATAGCTTTTTGTTTTCATTTACTAAAAGGTTTTATTTTCTTCTTTTCAGTGCATTTTTTAAGCTTCCCTATTTTATAAAAGGTTTTTTAATAAAAAAAAATGAATTTCTTACAGTGTGTAGATTAATTAATTTTTCTAAGTTATTATTGCAGAAGCATGCAACCTTAAACTCACAAACTTTGAAGTTTAGTTCTCCTCCCTAATAAAAAATAAACAGGTGACGTGCGCGAGCGCGAGCGGTGAC
The DNA here is from genome assembly GCA_963853795.1 of Xestia rhomboidea. Taxonomy (NCBI): domain Eukaryota; kingdom Metazoa; phylum Arthropoda; class Insecta; order Lepidoptera; family Noctuidae; genus Xestia; species Xestia rhomboidea. The sequence continues at coordinate 12,993,145 of OY970764.1, forward strand.
CGATAAAAACAGTTTTTCTAAACGTACGAGTATAACGATAATTTTAAAACTTGTAGTACTTTGGCACACAAAGGATTTCCCAAAATGAGGTTTAAAAATCCTATTGCGAAAAAACCACAACAAATATTGTTTTCCAAGAATACATATGGACAAAAAATAAAAGTAGAAAATTGGGACTACGCTATACATGCCGAAAAAAAAGATTGTTATGCATATCGTGACAAGTTGAGTAACCATGTCAGCACTTACAACCGCTGGGGCACGGATGATCAGGGGACTAGCATGACCGAAACCCGCCACATGCTAGCTCAAATATTCACCAAGACTGACCCAATATATTCCTTCAAGCCACTTGTAAATTTCACATCTTATCCGTGCACAGAGTAAGTTGAAGTAAAACATACTATACCAGAGGTTGGGCAGAGGTGTACGTAAGTGGGCACCCACATTACATTACCCTAGGCTGGCCCATACTATATTATTTTCGTACAAAATTTCAGTGGATTGTACTGTATTTCAGACGATTGTATAACTATATTTCAGTCGATTGTACTGTCATCATCATCATCTTAACAACCCGGAATCACCCACTGGTGGGTATAGGCTTCCCTTTTTTTCTGCCACACTTCCCGGCTCTGTGCGTCCCTTATCCAGGTGTTTCCTGCAACTTTGACGATATCGTCAACCCAACGAGTTTTAGGACGGCCCTGCTTATTTAGCGTAACCTGCTTGGCCACCACTGGGTCAAAACTTTGCTCCACCGGCCATTTACGCGTCTAGCCAGATGTCCTGCTCATTATTAAGCCAACTTGTAGGGAAGCATCAAAACGCATCAGCATACATTGCAGGTCTTCTAGGAATTCGGCGAACAACACGAGGTCATTCGCAAACCGATCTTGTGATTATGTTTATGGGCGACCCCTTTAATTGTTTTACTTATATGCCGATTAATTTGTTTTTTAACGCGTAAATCTATAGCGGCATGCCACAACTGCAAGCGTCGTCAGTTGGCCACCCGTTGACGGTAGCCGACAACGACGTTTCAGCGTCTACTGGCAACGTGCCGCTCGTCTGTAAGAACCCTAGAGTTAAGGTGTCAGTTAACCTTCCTTTTTGCGCACTTTTCCAAGGTGTTTTTGTGTTGTTTTAGCTTCGATCAACAATTAGCAACTTGTTGATCGAAGTGTTTTAGTTAACAATAATCGTATGTTCTATTCCTCAAGTCTCTGGAATCGGTTTGTCCATTCCAAAGTATTCTTCTAGAAGTGAGAGTATTTCCTGTTTCTCGTAAGTGTTCGATCTTCGTATCATTTTTGATCTTTCGCTTCCGGTCTTGAAGCGAGTGAGGGCAGAGACATCTGTGAGTGAGTGAGGACAGAGACATCTGTGCTTTATCTTTGTGTGAACTTATTATGTAGTCAACCTCGTCTTTGGTCTTTCCGTCTGGGCTCGCCCAAGTCCATTTTCTCTAAACTATTGTACTATTTTGATGTTCTTTTTCCTATTCATATAAAATGGAGAGAAGAAAGAAATAGAGCATCAATAATATTAATCGAATTAATTGTTAATTAATTTATTTGAATACCTATGTATCTAAATTGGACAGATTCCTATATTTTTAAACATTAAAATCTTGATAGCCAAAGCGCAGAGTAATAACTAGCCGAGTGCAATTAGACGAAAAATACTCAAGAGGTGGAACGAAGTTTATAGTGGTCGGATTTTCATGGGACTTTTTTTATTGAGTTCCTAGAGAAGTGGAGAAGAAAGTTAAAAAAAAATATTTCGCCGGTCCCGACTTTTTTTTTAATTTTCTTTGAAATATTTTTTTTCGTTCTTGAAATACTTCAAATTCGACGAATTAATATTGTGTAGGGTAATAGTGTGACCTACGTGCATCCAATAAACGCTAATTTGGTCTGTTTCTTTGTTCATTGTTGTCGATGCATATTTCAAGTATTTTTTTTAAATTTTCCTATTTTATGCAATTATTTCCAAAATATCGAATTTGAAGACAAAATTTCTTTTGAATTTGGTTGAATATTATGATAACATGGAGCTAATCTGATGATAGTGTGACCTACGTGCATCCAATAAACGCTAATTTGGTCTGTTTCTTTGTTCATTGTTGTCGATGCATATTTCAAGTATTTTTTTAAAATTTTCCTATTTTATGCAATTCTTTCCAAAATATCGAATTTGAAGACTAAAATTTCTTTTGAATTTGGTTGAATATTATGATAGCATGGAGCTAATCTGATGATGGAGCTGGAAGGTGGCCGTAGGAACTCTGTAATGAAACGACGCAACCCCATCGAATTTGGACTCGGTTCATTCATCTTGATGAGTACTTTGTCTTTAGATGGTATCTAGGGTCTGATGATGGAGCTGGAAGGTGGTCATAGAATCTCCGTAATAAAACGACGTTACCACATCGAGTATTTGGGCTCGGTTGATTCTTCTTGATGAGTACTTTGGTGCTAGATGGTAACCAGGGTCTGATGATGGAGCTGGATGATGGCCATAGGAACTCAGTAATTAAGCGAAACTACCGCGTCGAGTTTGATTTGGTGGACATGAATATGCGACGCCATCTTTGGGAAAATAAGTTCATTCGTTCGTTCGTTCCGTTTGTTATGAATGTAGATTCTGTTTTTGATTAAATGGTTGACCCAATGCCAAGGTGAGCATGCGCCGAGGGCTGAATGGTATGAGGGTATACATATAAATATGTCATATCGCTAACGTTACGTTACGCTAACGTAACGCAGGGTATCAGGGCGAACCCTATTGTACTGAAGCCATTATCCCCCTACAATGGACCTCTGGGGGGATGGACCGTTTTTGTTCTATACTCGTGGGAACAACATGAACAAATAAATACTAAAAGGTTAAACATTAAATTTAAAAAAAAAACTTAATTTTTTCTTTCCTTTTATTAATAAGTAATAAAAGCTTGTTTTTAAAGGTTTTTCTTTTAATTTTTATTTCTCCTAAATTTTACTAAAGTACTTTAGTTTTGCAAGTGTTTGAGAAAAATACAATTTTTCTTAAAAAAAACAAAAGTGGTGTGCTTACATTACCAAGAAGCACAATTTCGCTATATTTTTTTGCACCTAAACCTGTGTATCAAGCAACACAGGGCGAGCCCATTGCCATCATCTGGGCACAAATTCAAGTTCCGCGTTGCTTTTAAAGTTTTAATAAATTCATGTGCGTTACTTCAGTAAGAAAATCTCTCCTAGAATTAATTGAGTTATACGAATAAATAGAGCATCTGCTGTAAATTTGTAGTAACGTTGTTCGAGCAGAAAGATTCTTAGGAACGACCAGAGGAGTGAAGTAGGTACATGGGTGATGGTAGATGGTTTGCCTATAATTTGTGCGTAAATGTGCTCCGAAAATAAAAACACCTTGGGCAATTCACTATGAAATCTGTGTATGCTTAGTGCGAGTGGGGATCCCTTCTTTTTGCATGTTCTTTTTCCTAATATACTTTGGCATAACTGTTTTGGCATAATTTGTTTTTCCATAATAACACTTTGCCATATTTTTTTTGGCATACAGTTTATGTTGGCATAATCATCTTGAAGGCTAATTTATTTTGGCATAATTTGAATTCGCATAATGTTACTAGGCATAATGACTATTAGCATAATAGTATTTACGCATACAATTAATAGAAATAACGGAATCAAATTTGAGTTATTTTAACGTATTTATTTTTAATTAAAAATTCATTAAGTTGAGCTACAAAAGTTAGTGACAGAAACGAATCGCTGCAAAACCGACTCCACGTAGTCTTGTCTGCCCTACCCCTAGAGTGTTATTTAAAACCGCGTAGGCGCGGAGGGGCGAGGCGGCCCGCGAGCCGAAGCCGCGGTGTTGAGCGTGAACCACATCTGCGACGATAAGCTCGCGTGGGTCCGCTGGAGCCCCGCAGCGCCAGAGCCGTGACAGAAACCATGCCTGCTGCATGTTGCATACTGCATGCTTGCTTGCTACATGCTTGCTTGCATGCTGCATACTTGCTGCATGCATGGTGTATGCTTGATTGCATGCTGCATGCTTGCTGCATGCATAGTGTATGCTTGTTTGCATGCTTCTTACAGGGAAAAAAACTCACAGTATATGTTCGCAATCAACTATGTTCAAAACAAATATGTTAAGTATTACCTGCTTCAGGAGATATGGCTTTTTCCAATCGTCAAAATAAATTGGTATATACAATCAGGGTATGTCTAACATTTTAGGAGTTCATTGTTATGCTTCTTTGTTATGCCTATAAAAATATGCTTTAATATCATTATGCGTAAATAAATTTATGCCTAAGAATGTTATGCTTAATCATTATTATGATTAGAGAAATTATGCTTAAAAATATATGTGTAAGCTGTTATGCGCAAATAATGCTATGCGAAAATACAATTAGTAGTAACAAAAGTATGCCAAGTTATATTAGGTCTTGAAATTTTATGCAAATGGATAGGGAACGTGCGAGTGTCATACTAAAATTCGAGTAACGTCTCGATCACGTAAATCTAGTTTACGTTAACATTTACGTCGTCGATAGTGACAATCGAGTGCCTCTACAAATTGAGGATCGTTTCGAGCACATCGCTAACGTTTGGTGTTGAACGCTAGTGCAAGTTACAATTTTAACAGTTTTGACAGCTCGAATACGCAACGAAGTTACTTGCGAGCGTGAAAAGTTGTCACTTAAGATTTGGTGGTGAGAGCATCGTGAGAGTGATGAAATAACAAAGTAATTTAATTTAATTACATATTGTGAATGAAACTTACAATGGAATCTCGTATTATTTCGTTAGGAGAATGTTTGAGACCGCAAAAGCACAAGAAGCGTAATTTAACGCCCCAAAAACGTAAACACGGTCACGTAAACAAAGATAGAGTGCTCCACTACGAGCCACTCGGGCATTATTTTAGATCATTTGCTTAGATCTCCATGCCTAAAAAGTAACAAACTTAGTTTTACAAACTTCACAGATGGATCAAGGTCACACCAATAGATATAAATTACACTAACTGCTCCTTTTATGTCACCAGCATTTCAAATTGGGACGGGCTACTTTATTTTTAACAATAATTCAAAACTGTATGCAAATCACAAATTCACAACACAAACTTTCATCAACGCAAACGAAACTAATGACCCATTGACCACAGATAAGTAATGTCGTCTAACTTCGTTGTATAACGACCACTAGCTGCATAGGCAGTTGCTTCTATTATGAACACAAAATACGAATGTCAATTTATTTTAGCCGGTTACTAATGTACGCGCCACTTCTCACGGTGAATTAACGCGAAACGAATGAATGTTTATTAGGATCTCACACTCGCAAGTTTATGATAGTCGATTATCACTCACAATTTGTAGTTCTCGCGTATTACGCTAGGTGGCGCACACCCAGCGCCATACAAATTTGCGTAAACGTTAACGCGCTCGATACGTAAAAAAAACTCGCACTAAGCATACTGGGCCAATTGAACCTACCTATTTCAAATAAACTCTGGTTGATACATTTTCTTGAAATTTGACGTCAAAGCGTCATATTTTACTTTATTTCCTTTTCATTATTTAGTACTCCAGGACGAAATAAATTAATGAAGAACGCAGAGTTGGCTCAACTTCCTGCAGATTTCGGAGTGATGGATTACCTAACTACTCAACAGGACGATTACAGAAACCCTTACCCAGCAGTGACAAAACCGGTATGTTAATACTTATGTAGGTACCTACATATCGTCTGCTTGCTGGTAAAACATGATAAATGCATTTTTTTTTTACTAAATCGAGTTGAAAATGCAGTTAACATTATGCGTAAATAAATTTATGCATAAGAATGTTATGCTTAATCATTATTATGATTAGAGAAATTATGCTTAAAAAAATTATGCGTAAATAATGTTATGCGGAAATATAATTAGGAGTAACAAAAGTATGCCAAGTTACATTAGGTCTCAAAATTTTATGCAAATGGATAGTGAACTTCCGTATATCTGTGCTCGAGCAGACCACTGAGCGGTGCCACGGTAAAACTGTGCTTCCGATGTGCGCGTATACAATACATTTATAGCAAGCTGAATATTGTAGCGCAATGATAGTGGCGTGTTGTTGTGAAGAAAAAAAGACGTTAATCGAAAAAGGTATAATATTGACCACGCGCTCGACCAATGCTGGAAACATAGCGCTACGAGTATGCCTTACACCAGCGGTCGGCAACACGCGGTCTGCGGGCCTCATGCGGCGGCTCCCATGGTCGTCTTACTTGCGGCCCGTGAATGTTTTGTAAATAAGTTATAATTATCCAAATAAATGCATGAACGAACCACAATCTACGGAGTGTGATCCAGCCTTAAGGTGACACTAGTCGACATTTTTTTCATAGAAATTTGGGAAGGGAATTACTCCACTGTTTGACACTGTACATCCAAAGTTAAACATGATATCGTTTTGTCTCATTATTAATTTTGTCTGTGCGGAAACAGTAAAATAAAAATCCATTAAAAAGTCACAAGCTACCAAAGATTAGTTTTTATTATTGCCAATTTTAACGCAACTTTGGGCGTAAATTAGTAATAAAAGAAGTGTCAAATTTCCAAAACAAAGTCGGTACCTACCGACAAAGCACTACTATTGAAGAATGCAATAAATTTTATTTGTAATTGATTTATATAGTGTTTATTTTCATAAAACTCGATTTTCCAAAGGCCTTTTCGTATGTTTTTACGTGCGTCTTTCACTATGAATTATCGTGCATCTCACTGAACTCACTCTGTCGGGCACGATGCCAGGTGAACAACCTTAAGAACGCGCTTTTCAGTTTTTCTATGGGATATGACCAATTATACGTAGGTATATTGGTCTTCTAGGGTTAATATCACAAGTGCGGCCCGTCTTTAGTTTATTTTGCCACCGTGGCCCTTGCCTGCCAAAAGGTTGCCGACCGCTGCCTTACACAATTGAACAGTGGACCGAAATGGTACGGCTTTAGGCCATCGCGTCGCGGGTGATAACCTGAACTAGTCTCGTAGTATGTCGTGTAAGCAGAGGTCAGATCCTCGAGTGCCTACGAAATGTGTTTGTCCTTGTGTGGGCGTAGATGGTTCCCATTTTGAACAGTTGTTGAGATAGGTATACAATCTTTGTAAATTTAATTGGTGATTTTTAACTGTACCTACCTACATAGAATTGTGATGAACTTTTGAAAAAGGTTCGCCAAATATAGCTACTCAATGGTTTGGATTACATTTTTCATTTTTTTTGTTGTCAAATCAAATTTACATTTAGACTCGTCACGAAACACCTAAGGTAGGCAGGTATTTTTGACTGTCCTAAGCCAGGAAAAGTATTAAGAAAAAGTTGCTTATCAGGTTATGTTATGAGAATTGTGTAGGGAGGTACCGGCAGCGATTACGTCATTCGCGGACGGTGTCCTATATTTTTTATTTATTTCAACTACTCATGGTTTGAGTGACAACAACTTACTAATAATAACTAATTACTTTTTACCTGTAAGCAGACGATATGTTCAGCAGTTAATAATCTATTCGATCACTTTTGGTCTCCTGTATGCTTAGTGCGAGTGTCATACTAAAATTCGAGTAACGTCTCGATCACGTAAATTGAGTTCACGTTAACATTTACGTCGTCGATAGTGACAATTGAGTGCCCCTAAAAAAGTAAGGACCGTTTCGAGCACATCGCTAACGTTTGGTGTTTAACGCGAGTGCCAGTTACAATTTTGACAGTTTTGAAAGCTCGAATACGCAACGCAGTTACTTGCGAGCGTGATAAGTTGTCACTTAAGATTTTGTGGTGAGAGCATCGTGGGAGTGGTGAAATAACAAAGTCATTTAATTTAATTTCATATTGTGAATTAAACTTACAATGGAATCTCGTATTATTTAGTTTGGAGAATGTTTGAGACCGCAAAAGCACAAGAAGCGTAATTTACCGCCACAAAAACGTAAACAAAGACAGAGTGCTCCACTACAAGCCACTCGGGCATTATTAGATCATTTGCTTAGATCTCCATGACTAAAAAGTAACAAACTTAGTTTTACAAACTTCACAGATGGATCAAGGTCACTCACTACACACCAAAAGATATAAATTACACTAACTGCTCCATTTATGTCACCAGCATTTCAAATTGGGACGGGCTAGTCTTTATTTTTAACAATAATTCAAAACTGCGGGCAAATCACAACACAAACTTTCGTAAACACAAACGAAACTAATGACATTGACCACAGATAAGTAATGTCGTGTAACTTCGTTGTATATCCACCACTAGTTGAATAGGCAGTCGCTTCTATTATGAACACAATACGAATGTCAATTTATTTTGGCCGGTTACTAATGTACGCGCTACTTCTCACGGTGAGTTAACGCGAAACGAATGAATTTGAATGTTTATTATGATCTCACACTCGCAAGTTAGCGATAGTCGAATCACAATTTGCAGTTCTCACTTATTACGCTAGGTGGCGCTCACCCAGCGCTATACAAATTTGCGTAAACGTTACCGCGCTCGATACGTAAAAAAAACTCGCACTAAGCATACTGAGAGATCTAACGTGATGTGCTGTATCAACGTATCATTTCTGATTCCACAATTGTTGTTAGAGTTTTTAACATTTTTTTTTTCAGTTGACTATGTCATCTCCACCCTGGCTATTGAACCGCGTGATTCGCTCGGATCTCACACATAACCACAGTGCTGCACCACCGCGTGGCGATTACCAGTGCCTCGATACCCACACACCAATTGAACACATACGTGAAATGAGATTATTCCGCTATCAATCTTTCGATCCTGCAACATGTCTTCAAGACTATCCCAACGAAGATATAGTCAAAGCAAGCAAAGCTTTGGCCAATGATTGAAAACAAATATTAATGTATGCAACCTTTTATTACAATGATTATTCCATACAAAAAAAATAAACAAAATTAAACACAAACAACAACAAAAAAAACACAAAATGCACAGAAATATCTTAGAGCACTGAATCACCGCGCGACGTCGGCAGTGTCTAGAGACGGCAGTATCAATTAACTCATAAAAATCGTGGAGCGATAAGAACACCTACGGTCACCGAACTCACAGACCGCCTTCAAAGCCGTCAGTTTTATTTGTGTAGTGCTTTGTTTGTAGCGTTTGGCTTGTGTTGACAATACCGCATCTAGCACCTGCCGCCGAGACATCTCTGTGCTAAAACAGAACTTATGAATCAAAGATTTGTCGGACGTAAGATACCTTGGTAAAATATTTTTCACGCTCATGTAATATTTAAGAAGACTAATATATTTTTCGGAATCCAGAGAATTTGCAGCCCAAGCAAACTTTTTGAACAGTCTTTTTCCAACTTTCCTATAATTACCTTTGTCGTATAATTTAATTTTTAAACACGATTTAGAATATAATGAGATTTACTAAACTTAATTTGGTTTTTGATTTTTATTCTTGCTCCTAAAATGCTCCAATACAACCCTCCAAGCGCATAAAGGTGCAGGAATGAATTTGACCTTGAAAAGGTCATTCCTGCACCTTTATGCGCTTGGAGGGTTGTATTGATGATTTTGATGATTATAATATTCTGTAACTACATACGTGTTACAGCCGCGAATCATATTTTAATCAACATACAACCTGACACTGACCTGCAAATTGCAAAAAACGTAAGAAAATTTGAATTTCGCGGGCTACCCTGGAGCATGCACCTTAATAGCTTGAGGTATTCTAGCTATATGTGATTGGTTACTTCCACACACATTCCTCGCTACGCATCCTCACTCATCTCTGGTGGAAACAGGTGTAACACGACTGAACTAGTGGTTGGTTGTGTTACCACAGAGTCTAGCTCTTGGACTATACCTTTCTAATTGAACTCATTATATCTTCTTAAACTAAGACCTGATTAAATCTGTGACTTGGCGACAAAATATGGGAGAAAACAGATCTTCGCTAGGTGCCCTAGTTTTCTATAAACCCTTATATCTTTTGAACCAGTGACCGACAAATTCAGATATATTATGGCGACAAATTTTTTGAGTTTAAAAATCTCTGATGGTGGCCGAGCCAGTGTCAATGACACATCGGGAATCGGTTGTTGAGAAGGCTCGTATGTGACAATCGAGCAAAATACCTTGGTAACTTGAGCTTTCCGCTCTGTTAAATTATCCTTAGAAAAACGTCACAACATAGCGCTGCTCATACTAACTTTTAATAAGGACGCGAGCGTGTGCCCGCATCTGCGCGAATCATAGCGTACGCCCTGACGGCATCACTCTATGCGATGATACGTTCCTTCCACACTGATGCGACACATTGATCAACCGCAGTCTGGTAAGGTCTGGCGGCCGAGATCTTGGACCATTAGGCTAAATAGCATCCTGGCATTATAGTTGTGTCACAGTGCGCGTAAATGTGCCAATGAGGTTATTATTATTATGAGGCTTGTGTCCCACTGCAGGGCAAAGGCCTCCCTTCCCTCTTTCCGTTTTTATCTGACATAACAGAATATTCTTCTCTTCAATGTCTTTTAATCTTCTACATAATTAATGTAACTTGAAATAGGAGAGTATCTTATTGTTTTAATGAGAATTACCCTGTGCCCTATCTTGGCTATCTATGTTCCCTTTATTATACTTAATGGAATTTCAATGTGTTGAGTATTTACAATAATTGAATTTAGTAACAGTTAATATGGATCATTTAGTATTATTATACAGTATTTTAGTATTATTTTATAGAAATAATAATGCATTCCAAAAAATAAATTAACAAATCTTTTTCACAAAAATAATATAACACTATTAAAGCATAGTGAGATTGCAAAAGCAATTTCTTCAATAACAAAGAAAAATTAAACATGAAAATAATGTGGAACTCTAGTTGCCAATTTAATGAAGAAAGTTGTTTCAAAGTTCTTTCTAATATTGTTGTAGTTTATTACAAGTACATAAAATATAAAATCAATTTTCTCATTGAGTACGCCTTCTTTTAAAACCTTTACCTTTCTTAGACTTCAGCTTCCGTTTCCGAGGCTGGTGACTACTGCTTGTACCAGTGATTTCATCAGCAATCATTCCTACTGTTGATAACTTTTTCCTGCGGTTTTTCTCTGCTTTTGTTACTGGTAAACGAGTTAAATAATTTTCTTCATATTCAGTCTTTTCCTGTTCATATTTAGATATTGACTGCTTGACATGATTTCCTGTGCTCACTTCCAGCGGTGCCTCAGAATATTCATCACGCAATTCACGCATTATACTTGAGTTGAGGAATTGCTTCTTTGACTTTTCCTTGTTCTTCTTTTCACTATCAACTCTTGACGTGTTTTCATCGAAGTGTACTGCAGCTAATTTAGGAGGCACGTAAATATTTGGTTTGCTGCTCTTGTCTTTTTTGTTCTCTCCCTCATCTGAAGATTCACTAGATTCCTCAGCAGAATCATTGATCTTACTCACTAGATTTGCAGGGTTAGCATGATATGCTTGAGGATCATCTTCAGACGTGCCACCAATAACAGCTGATTTAACAAGTTTGTCAATTTGGTATTTTAATTTGGAATCTATGGGACGAATTTTTTCGAGAACAGTTCTTATCTCAATTAGTCTCTCAACTGATGGATCTGATTCTATTCTTTCACCAGAGCACTTTCTTAATACAATATAAGTCAAATTTATTAAATAACTAAGTAGCATTTGATATTTCATTTCCAGAAAACTAAGTCCTTTATCTGTTGACAGTTCTCCACTTTTGACCCGCTCCAGCATGTTGTCCACAAGCTGTGACACTTGCTGGACATTAGTATTCATTTCTTTGAGTAGTTTAACAGCTTGAGGCAGGTCAGGCTGCTCCGTTTCCTCTGAAGCCTGTAAATAAATTTATTATGACGTTAATAGACTCCAATTCTATCAACACAGTGGTTAAAGGTACTAAATAATAATGTCAAAAATGATTTTTTCAGATTTTATTTTTTTTGTAATTGTAGTTTGTTTAAAAGGTACATGGTAATTAATAAATATATATATATGGTATACATAGATTTCCCGATAAAAAGTTTTCTAAGACTAATCACATGGCATATATAAACTCTTCAAAACAATCACCTGCACCATGATGCTGTATAGTTAACCTCTTCAGTAACTTCGGCTTAGAAGATCACTTTTATAAGAAATTCAATAGCAGCACTGACTCTGTTGCAGGGTCGGATTATCCAAAAAAACACAAAGAAAAAAAGCTGCAAATATTGAATGACTAACGCAAGTTTCACAGTTCTTTTCAGTTTTTTTGTCAATGACACCTAGTCATACTCTATGATCAATGACAAGTTTCACTTTTTTTCATAGAGCTGTGGAATAAAAAATAAAACAGACAGTTTAGATACTAGTTATTTCATCTACAATAACGTCATCCTCAAAATATAAATTATATAGACCATACTTACGAGAAACAGCCCACGAGATTAGTTTTACAGAGATTGCTTCTTGCCAATTATGAGACAGGGCTATTACGTATCTCTGTTGACAGCTCGAACCGATAGTAACTGGGCTCAGTGTCCATGAGTTTACTGTCAAAAGTTAGTTTCGTATTATGTATGACCCTGTTAGTCACCGTAAAGTGATATCCACTCAATGTGATACGTAATACCAATATTATGACTTACACGGTTATCATCAAAGTTTAGTGTACAACCGAAGCGTAATCACTGGATATCAGAAAGATACGCAAGGAACTTATAAACTAACTGGAATGAGTACGGGCAACCCAAAAACGTTCCGAGCGAGAAAGCTTCGATAGTGGATGTTGTCTCTTTCTAATAGGGTGTACAATAATCATACTAACTCTTGAGACAGTTACAGGCTAATGTTATTTTATTATTTAATGATGATGACCTGCAAATCAATAGCTTTCTACCCACTCACCCGCCCCGCGCGCGACTTTTTTGCACCAAACCGTCCAGGGTGCAAAAAATTGCGAAATATTCGCATGTAATTTGACACTTTAGATAAACAATCGCAAACTACAAGAGTTATAGCTAAATAAAATTTACAGTGAATAGCTGAATAGTTATGGAATCTATATATTAAAAAAAAAAAAAAACTGATATTAATTTGAAACTCAAAAAAAATGTAGAACTTGAAAAACAGTGATGAAAACGGATATTTCGCTATTAAAATATTAATTTGAATTTTTCTAAATATTAAATTTCAATTAAAATAATTTTAAAATAAACTAGATTATATTTCCTTTCCAATAAGACCATAATCTTATTAGTTTATTTACGATAGTCTAGTTAGAATTAAATTAGAATTTGAATACTCACTGTTTATTTTGACGCGGCCTGCGCCAACGACTGTTTTTGAACACGGTTATTTACGTACCTATAACTTTACGAAGCCACTTGTTTTTGTATATACAATTTAATAATATGTTCACAATACTAATTATGCACTGTTTTTCCGTTAACACACACGTTTTAATCACAAAAACACTTATTTCTTGTATAAACACAATCACTATAGGTATTTAAACCTACCACCTTTCGGAGGCGAAATACTCAACTTTGAGATTAGAAAACTAGATTTCCTTTATGATAATATAGTAGCACAGATTTTCACGATTAATTTGATATATAACACTATCCGAAAACAACAATATACGTAACAGAACAATTGAAATACGACGCCACACGTCAGAAATGGCGGAGTTTGTTTACACTACAGTTTTTACTTTTATTTTGAGATTTGTCGATGGAATAGTGTTGCTATTGTTGGTCCGAACGTTGAGGAATATAGTATAGAGAATGCTACAAGAGGAATAAGCTCTAGAAATAGCAGTTTAATAAATTTTTATTGCATTTGTTGGACGAAGGCGCTACTGGCTGCTTTAGCAGCCAGGGACATTTGGCAAATCGGCAACTGGCTGCTAAAGCAGCCAGGGGCGGTTGAGTGGCTACGCGAGATAGCTACAGAGTGGATGTCATTAACTTTTTATGTTAACTTATTACCTGTAACTTAAATATATGTCTGTACAGTCCAGTCCAGTTGCAAACTATCCATTTTGCAACCTGTCTATCCAGACGACTTTTGTATTCTGACTATACTTTTGTACCCTAGTCGTAATAAACAACCAAAGTTAAAAAACTTACCTGAAAAAGGAAATTCTACATCCAGCATACCCCTCACTACTACACCCCTTCACACAACACAATTTTACCATATTTAAAGCGGATTATTCAACTTAAATACAATAAAAAGCACCTAAATGTCTTCAACGCGAAAGTGTATGCCATATTGTTTACATCGGTGACAAGGCAAGACAGAGACACCAATGTCGGTTTCTCGCTCGGAACGTTTCTTTTCTATTGAATCCATTGTACAAATTGAAACTAAGCTTTTGAGATAGTTTTATTTTTTTTATTTTTTATCATTTTGTTCGTACCTATTCCAGTTATTATAATATACAGTACCCGGCAATAAATATTGCACATCGACCTTTGGAAAGAGACAATCGGCTAATTTCGGCTTCGTAGAGCGTTATCTCTGTCGCACACTACCTATGTGACGTTTGTCAGTCGTTGTTCAAGTGCGATAAAGTGCGGTCGCGTCCAGTTCAAAATATATATTAAGAGTTGTTAACACCCCCAAATTTAAATAATTTAAAATTGCACAATGGCATCTTTAGGAAAAAGAGGGAAACCTTTACGAGGTCAGTCACGCGAAATTATCTACAATGTTTATAAATATTTTGTAACCGAAACTGACAGATTTAAAAAAAATGAAGATGAAAATGTAAGTTGTTATTTTAAGAAGGTTCAAGAGCGAGTTGCAAATGCCACTGGAATTTCAAGAAGAACTTTGAACAATATATTAAACGAAGTCAGTACTGAAACACATTCTACTGAAATAAAGTTCAGCACTCCAAAAAAAGGGAGACCAAAAAAGCAATTTCGTTTGCATATGGACGATTTTGATTATGATGTTGTTCGAAGAATGGTGTATGATTTTCACTTACGATTTAATGAACTGCCAACAATAAAATCATTAAAAGCTAAATTATCTGAAGCTATTAATTACAATGGGTCTGAAAAGACGTTGAGAAAAATACTTCACGAGATGGGATTTCGGTTCACTAAAATGGAAGATAATCGAAAACTTCTAATGGAAAAGCACGATGTAAGTCTCAAACGGATGGAATACCTCGATAAAATACGCAAATTTCGCGAATCAGGAAAAAATATCGTCTACATGGATGAGTCTTACATACATACATCCCACACTAAAGGGAAATCTTGGAGTGATGACAAGAAAAAAGGAGTAAAAAAGCCAATTTCAAAAGGTCAACGTTTGATAATAGTTCATGCGGGTAATGAAAAAGGCTTTGTACCCGGTGCCTTTTTAACGTATAAATCCACGGACACTACAGGTGACTATCACAATGAAATGAATAACGATAACTACGAAAAATGGCTGGTTAATCAATTAATACCAAATATACCCAGTGATTCTGTTCTAGTTATCGATAACGCACCCTATCACAACAAATATGTTGAAAGACCCCCCAACTCAAACACCATTAAACAGGAAATGATCCACTGGTTAAACAGACACGAAATTCCAGTAGATCCAAAATTAACAAAAACCCAGATCAGATTTACGCTATTATATGTCAGCACAAGGAGAGGCATACAGAGTTTTCCGTGGACAAAGTACTTGCCGAACATGGGCACACTGTGTTGCGATTGCCACCATATCATCCGAATTTTAATCCAATAGAAAATATATGGTCTCAACTGAAAGGCTATGTAGCCTCTAGAAATGTGGGTATGAATTTAACTACAGTAAAAACATTATTGACTGAAAAAGTAAACATGATCGGGGCTTAAAAATGGAAAAAGGTTTGCGATCATGCAATCAAATGTGAGAATGAATATAGAAGCATTCAACACGGTTTAGACAATTACACTGATAGACTAGTGATAAATACGGCTGACAGTGACAGTGATATTGATCTCTTTGAGAGCACAGATAGTGAAGTAATTGAGAATTAGAATTATTATTATTTTTATTACAATGTCTCATTTTAACAATATGATTAATGTTGTTTATTATGTACACTACAGCTGTAATTTTCCAAAATAATTAAATACGAAAACATAATGGGAACATGTTTTTTTTTATTTTATTTTACCCCAACCTAAAGCCATCACTATAGAAAAATTGGTGTATTTTATACAAATAATAATTATCAAAAGAAGCAAATCATAATTGTTTTAACAGCTCCTAATAGATACCGGACTGTTTGTATTTCGTGCGAGAGAGATAGCGCTCTACCAAGCCGAAATTAGCCGATTGTCTCTTTCCAAAGGTCGATGTGCAATATTTATTGCCGGGTACTTTGTTTTTTTTTTTTGAGGAAGATTATACTAGACTATACCTACTAAGTTAAAAACAAATAAAACGTTACTTGCTGCTGCTTGCCTGCTTGCTTGCTGAGCGTGTCTGACACTAAAATTTCCTCGAAACAAAGTTATTTGATACTAATAGCGTTGTCCTTTTTTCCACCAAAAACGTTTCAAACGCGGTTCAGCCACAAATTGCGATCATTCATTCACTTTTAACGATCCAAATGCCGCTGAGCGTTGCAGTTTAGGAACCTAAACTGAACTGTCTTGCTTTTGAATCGTTTTTAATTAGATCATGGTAGGCCTCCTGTTCTTTCTTTGAACGGATTGTACATGAACTGAATATGAATGTTTGATGATATTAATTCTGTAACTACATACTACCCTTTCATGGATAGGAGGCCTGTGTCCGATCAGTGGGAACATTAATAGGCTGATGATGATGATGAACTGCATACGTTTTACAGCCGCGATCATATTTTAATCAACATGCAACCTGACACTGACTTGCAAATTGCAAAAAACGTCAGAAAATTTGAATTTCGCGGGCTACCCTAGAGCGTCCACCATAATGTTTCATAGTTGACCGTCATCTAGCCTTTTCCTATTTGATAAAAAAATCACAATTCTTTAAATAGTTTTCCTATTTATAGCGTCTTCGCTTGTAACACTATATCCTAAATCCGTAAGTAGTAGGCTCATGGAAAGGGGGATGCTTTAATTTATACTTTGTTAAAAACTGAAAAACATGAACGAAGCCTTAACCGAACGTCATTACGTCAAACTTAAGTGAAATAAAACGTCAGATTTTTATTGACACTATTGACAGATACGAGACGAAGCAAGCGATCGTAGAATGATTGTATTTTCATTTAGTTTAACTAAATAATATTTATTAAAATATGTTGTCGGTGCGTATTTCAGTAATGCAAATAAAGTTAATTTGTTTCTACTCGTCGAAAATATAATGTATTGTTATTTTCAGGTTCTTTTTCATTGCTTTTTACTTATTAGCTTCATTCACTTTAGCAATGGATTCTATGTACCCGGGGTGGCTCCGGTGGAATTTAAAAAAGGCCAAAGAATTGAAGTTAAAGCCGTCAAAATGACCAGCATACATACACAACTTCCATATGAATATTATTCTTTACCTTTGTGTTTACCCAAGAATGGTACATTTGTATACAAGTCAGAAAATTTAGGCGAAGTGTTACGTGGAGACCGTATAGTAAACACTCCGTATGAAGTCCATATGGCAGAAAATATTAAGTGCAGACTTCTCTGTCACCATAAAAATAACCCCATAAACTGGAGTGTGGAAGAATCTGAAAAAGTGGCTAGCCGCATTGAACATGAGTATTATGTGCATTTGTGAGTATTGATTGGTTATGTTGTTTATTATTTCGTCTTAACTAAAATTTGTGTGAAAAATACTGCTGTTTTTTATAACTTTTATCCTAAATCTTTTCAGGCTTGTTGATAATTTACCTGTGGCCACCAAAATTACAAACATGGACACTTCAGAAAGAAGTATAGAGCAAGGTTATCGTCTTGGTTTTATGTCCAAAGGCAAAGCATACATCAATAATCATTTAAAGTTATTGCTCAAATATCACAAGCATAGCCAGTAAGTATAACTCTTTAGGAATATGTAATAGAACATGGCTAAATTTTATCTTAAACTAATTCTATTATACTATAATATTCTATTATATTTATTTTTTCATATAAACTGTTTAATTTTGTAGTTAAAAAGGGCAAGTATTTGCCTGGGATTCAAACTAGGCTCATTCAAACATAAATGAATGGTAGAAAGAATTTTGAAATGATTACAAACCAATAAACAGCTTATCTTGCAAAAATTGAATATTGTCATTCTTGTTTGCAGGGACTCCTACAGAGTTGTTGGATTTGAAGTGGAAACTATTTCTGTGGATAAAGATGATCTCACCTTTGTTGATGATTCTTGCCAGTTTCCAACAGATCCCAATCCGCAACTGGTCAATGAAGACACAGGCACAAAGTTATATTTTACATATTCTGTTGAGTGGGGAGAGTCCGATATAAGCTGGGCATCCAGATGGGATATATATCTAGGCATGAAAGATGTACAAATTCATTGGTTCTCTATTGTAAATTCTATTGTAGTATTGTTCTTCTTATCAGGTAAAGAATTTTATAAATTATTTTACATTTTGTTCAAATCATAACATTTATAAATGATTACACTTTGTAAAATGAAATAATATGACATTCTAAAAACCAATTAATTTAGGCCATTAGAGCAAATAGTTTAAAAAAAATGGAAATTTTGCAGGTATCTTGACAATGATAATGGTACGCACATTAAGAAGAGATATAGCTCGTTATAATTCAGACGAGAGTATTGATGATATGATGGAAGAAACTGGCTGGAAGCTTGTGCACGGAGATGTGTTTCGCCCACCACCCAAAAGAATGTTGTTTGCTGCTGTCATTGGTAGTGGCATACAAGTCTTCCTGATGGCCCTCATTACAATCTGTAAGAAATAAGCACCCTTTTAACGTAATTTGAAACTAGCATGATTAGAAAGTAAGATAAGAAAGCATTTCAAATATAATATCACAAATATTTGGAACTTATCGTAATTGAAATCTATGAAAAACCAGTCTGATATTTTTTTTAAATAAATGTGATTTATCAGTGCTTGTGATAATACATCATTTTAAAATTTTAATAAGTTGATATTAACTATGTGTTTTGTGAGGAAATTTAGTTTAATTAACTAAGCGCTTTTTATTAAAGATTTACCTTGTTGTTATTATTGAAACTAAATTAATAAGATTGTATAACTTTCAGTTATCGCAATGCTTGGCATGTTGTCGCCGGCGAGCCGCGGTGCGTTAATGACTGCTGCCATTTTCCTATATGTATTCATGGGTCTCATTGCGGGCTATTACTCGGCTCGCTTATATAATACTATGAAGGGTAAACAATGGAAGCAGGCTGCATTTCTGACGGCAACACTATATCCAGCTATTGTTTTTGGCACATGTTTCTTTTTAAACTTTTTCATCATGGGTAAACATTCCAGTGGTGCAGTTCCATTTTCGACCATGATGGCTTTATTATGTCTTTGGTTCTGCATTTCATTGCCATTGGTGTACTTGGGATATTATTTTGGGTGTCGGAAACAACCATTCCAACATCCAGTAAGAACTAATTTTATTCCAAGAAAAGTGCCTGAACAAGTTTGGTACATGAACATCTTTATATGGTAAGACTTTTAATAACTATAGCAGTATTAATTTAAGCATGCATATTATTACAAAAATGAGTTTTTAAATTGCTGCGCATGAGAGCATGAGTGGTTTATCAAAATAAACTGTTAACTAATGAGTATTTGGAGTCTAATTAATTAATTATTATTACAATATCAACAGTGTTAACTGTGGGCTATACATAATTTATCATAGTAACAAAATTCTATTGTGACTGCCCCTTATCAGGGGAAATTTCTACTTTTACTGTTTTTATGCTGTGATAATATACCTTTTTCAAAATTGTTTCAGCATTTTGATGGCTGGTATTCTACCATTCGGAGCTGTTTTCATTGAATTGTTTTTCATTTTTAATGCACTGTGGGAGAACCAATTTTATTACCTCTTTGGATTTTTATTTCTCGTGTTTTGTATATTAGTGGTTTCTGTATCACAAATATCAATTGTTATGGTATATTTCCAACTGTGTGGGGAGGTAGTTACATGTTTATTTATTTATTTTTATTAATTATTCCATTGGGTTAATATTAATTATAACTGTTTTCTGTGTTTTTCAGGATTATCATTGGTGGTGGAAGAGTTTTATCGTCTCCGGAGGTTCTGCTGTGTATATTTTAATATACTCAATATTTTACTTTTTCACAAAATTGGAAATCACAGAGTTTATACCGACACTGCTTTATATTGGCTACACAGGTACAAATACAACATTTATTTTGCAGCAATGAAATAGCGCTGGTCCAGACTCTGTTGGTGCTCAGAGAAATTCCTGATGGAATCATCTATTCATTTCATTTGTTGTCTTTACAAGTGTCCATCTAATGAGCTCTGGACAGTCCTGCTAAGAACCTTGCTGGTTCGCTAATTTTGCATCAGTAATGGTTACGTTTCCACCAAGGCAGAGACGGCCGGAGTGGAATGAGAGGAAAAATTGAGTGCAAGAATTGACCAATTACACATACCACGCCACATCGCCTCTCTCGCGTTTGTGGTTTAATTCTCAATCGAAACGCACCCTAAGGCGCTGACTTGCGAGCGTCGGGGCGGGTGTGCGCTGACCCACAGGGGTAAAAAATTCGGATATTTATGTTATATAATTATATTATGTATTGTTACAGGTCTGATGGTGTTAACATTTTGGCTTCTCACTGGCACCATAGGATTCTTCGCAGCATACACATTTATACGAAAAATTTATGCGGCTGTGAAGATTGACTAGTTTTAATTAAGAGCAATTACTATTTTATTTAAGTTGGTATGACGAATGAATTGAACAAAGATCTTTTGCTGATTTATATTGTGCATATATGATTTGTGTAAATAGGAATATACGTATAGTTAAACCTTGCATTTTAAAACACAATTTTATTTGAATATTGATATAAGATTGATTTTGTATTATTTTGAATTTTAAGATCCTTATTTATAAAAATGTAAAAAATTTCAACACTGACTGCTTTCTTCTTAAACTCAAAGAATCTATTCTATTGGTACGGATTTAGCTTTGTATTATTGCTAAGCACATATTTGATCACTATCTCACCTGATGGTCGGAGATTAGCTTCCTGTAGAGGGGAACACCCAAAAAATCCGAAAAACTTATTCCGAATTTCGATATTCCGATTATCAAAAGTCCGAATTTCATAATTCCGAAGACCTAAAATGTCTATTATTTAAAATCCTTCAAATTAGCGCGCGTCATGGAGTCGTAGCAGGTTCTACATTTGCTTATAGGTATCTTGAAAACACGCGTCCTATATAATAAAAAAATTGCCCCCCTAGTAAACCCCCTGCCGTGTAATTCTCAACATGTAGGTAAAAAAAAATACAAACTGATTCGGATTTTTTATGTTTTGTATTATCAATAAGTCGGACTATTGAAATTCGGTATTTTGAGAATAGTAATTATGAACGTTCGGAATTTTGAAATTTAGGAATTACGAAAATAGGATTTATGATACATTGGAGTTGTTATAAATTACGTATATTCGGAATTTTGAACCTTTCGGTTATGAAAATCAGTACCTATTTTGAAATTCGGATTTGTGACTTTCGGAATAAAGTTTTTCGTACCTAAGTAGTGTACCGATCGATGGTTACAGTCTCTCATTATCTTTAACATGTTTGTTAATCATTGAGTCGTAGTATTTTATTTAACTCTCATTATATTTTTTGAACACACTTAGTGACTATTACATCTATTGTTAAAAAATAAGTACCTACCCAAAACATGAAAATTATAAAAAAAAATAAAGGCTGTTTCATTGAGTGATTGCTGAACACCTTTCCGCCCCTAACATCCGGTTTCTGAATTGAAAAGAAGCTGAAACTTTTTTTTGTTGCAATTTTCAGGTAAACCCAATTATTTCATAGAAAAGTCATTCAATGGGGTTAAATAACTTGGAGAGTTGTGTTGGAAGATTTTAATGATTATTTTGTTATTCTGTAACTACATACGTGTTACTTGCGCGACTCATTTATCATCAACATAATTATTATAACCTGACAGTCTCACATTGACCTGCAAATTGCAAAAAACGTAAGCTATGGGTTTAAATTTAATGGCTGGCCTAACTTCTGCCATTTTTTTAAGTTGCCGCCACGCTTATAACCTATATTTATCGATAGCTAAAATCAATAGAAAAAAGTTTTGTATGAAACAAAAGTGTCATGTTTTCGAGGTATGAGCTATCGAAGTTAGGAGTCCATTTCTGATGGCATTTTCAGCACAACTTTCATAGCTTCTAATTAGCTCGCCGCGACAATATACCTAACGGGTCTTCATACTTTGTGGGTACATTGACAATATGTTTAAATAAATAACGCTGGACATTACACACAGCGCCATCTAATGCCACACTAAGCAACAAGGTTTGTGTCGTGGACACCAGATAGTTTCTAGACTACTATACTTTTTGTTTGTAAATCCATACTTAGTATACATTTAAACATCCATACTCAAATGTCCATACTCATCACACAAACTTTTGATCCTACCGGGATTCGAACCCGGAACCCTAAGAACGTAAGGCAGCTTCACTACCGCTGCGCCATTCGGGTCGTTTAACGTGTTAATTCTCAATAAGTTGTGAAAACACATTGTATTGTATTATCAAACAACGGAGTCAAACTTATGACAAGTGAAATAAAATTAAAGTTTATAAAATCGTTTACGATAAAAAACGCTGTCTATGTAAAATTGTCGCTTACGGTAAGTCGGCGGTGAAGGCTCGAAATATTTAGCAGGATTGAAGTTAAATGCTTCTGGCTATCGTTGATGTTTTTATTTCGTTTGTTTAATTATTTTTGAGTAAAAACAGTTTTTCGTACACTGCATAATGTCAGCTCCTTTGCCTTTATTTATTTTTTTAGTCACACTGACAGTGGCTCTTCCGGATTTCGGACCAGTCGTTGTGAAGCGTCAACACTGTCAACTAAATGTCAAAAATGACCGGAAAACTGAAATGTCATTAGAGGCGCATTGATAAAATAAATATTTATTTTTACATAAAAACGTAGTATTTTCTACGTAATTATTATTAAGTTTCTAAATTTCTATGTACAAAATGGAAACCAAAGTAGCAATAGTAACAGGAGGCAACCGAGGCATAGGATTTGAAATAGTGAAAGGGCTGTGCCAAAAGTTTGATGGTGCTGTGTACCTTACGGCTAGAAACGAAGAAAGAGGACGACAAGCCGTAAAGAAATTACAAGACTTAGGCCTGAAACCTCTATTCCACATATTGGACGTTACATGCGAGAAAAGTGTTCAAGACTTAGCTACACACATTACAACACATCACTCGACCATTGATGTTTTGGTAAACAACGCCGGCATCCTAGACTTCGATAAGGCTATCTCATCACACGAAGACGCTAAGAGACTCATCGATACGAACTTTCTGAGTTTGTTGTCTATCTCAAAGATATTATACCCTCTACTCTCAAACACAGCCAGAATAATAAACATTAGCAGTGATTGGGGGTTATTATCTAATGTACGTAAACAAGTATGGCTAGACACATTGGTTAAAGAAGATCTCACTGTTGAAGAAATCTTGGACTTTGTAAATGAGTTTTTGCAGGCAGCTAAAAATGGTAAAAGTTCTTTTGTTTCAATTGCGGGCCATTTTGGAGATTACAAAGTGTCTAAAGTTGCTATGTCAGCATTAACATTTGTCCAGCAGCGACAGTTCCTTGAACAAGGTAAAGACATTTCTATAAACTGTGTCCACCCTGGATTTGTAATGACTGATATGACCAAAGGGATGGGTGACTTCACCCCAGAGCGGGGGGCGCGAGCGCCTCTCTACCTGGCACTAGAAGCACCCCAGTCACTAAAAGGAGCGTTTATATGGCATGATTGTCACCATGTGAATTGGGATGACTAAGGATGTAATGGCTTTTTAAATTGTTAGTGTTACAACCATGTTAATCCTGTGATATCAGTGTCACATGCACTTTAAACTAAAATACATGATTTCTTCTAGTTTACATGTTTTTATTTGTTACATATTATCTGAGCTATTGTGTATAATATGTACTTATATTTTCCTGTACGGAGGTTGTGAATCATTTGTAGGTTGGGAGTCCATGCATGTATATTTGTTGGCCTAATTGTGACTTAATGTAAATTCTTATACCTGTTCACTTTTATAATGCCATCATCACTATGTTATGGGATGATGTCTAGTTATCTATTTGTTAGTAAAAAGTATTCAAATCAAAACCACTCAACTGTTTTCTTTGATGTATCAAGTTCATTATGTATATGTATTGTCTACTCACTTTATATTATCCTGATATTTCCACATTTTTTTTCATCTTGCAACATGATTTGTGAAGCGCGGGAAATTCTTGTTATTTCTTAGTTAATTTAAAGATCAAATGCAAATAGATCTATGTCTCAGAATATGTGGTACAAGAAGTTTAATATTAGGAAAAAAAAAGTTTGGTGTATTTTTACGAAATAACGGTAATATTATGAAATGATGAAATCGTTAATGTAATTTCTCTGCCAAGTCAAACCTAGGTTTTTAGGAACCATTTTGTACAACCCAAAGAAAAAAGGACAAATATGTAAACATGAAAGACTGTAAAGCATAACATAATATTATAACAAATGTGTTTAAATGAAACAAGTCAATGAACAATAAAGTTGTATGATAACCTTTTGATAACTTGTAGTTGATAAACTAGTCCAGTTGGGTTGATGAATCAGTTCTGTACTTTCTGTAATATTTATCTAGGGAACATTATTATGAATTAGATATATTATGTCATTGAAAATGACAAGTTATAAATTCGCTATTGTACTGCAATTTTCTGAATTTTTTTCAAAACAACTTCAATAATTTAATCATGTGAGACTGACTGTCTTTCACAGATCAACGTACCTACCTACCTATGTGCCAAAAACCAATAGCAAGGATTTATAAACATAATTTGTGAATTTGTGTTTCAAAGTCTAATTAAGGCACAACAACAACTATTTTTTCCAAATTCAGTACATCAGACAGTGGGCTAGGTACCTACAATGTAGATAGGTAGGTACTCAGCGAGTGCACACATAGTTTCAGCGAATGTAATTGTACTGATTTCCAATTCACGAAATAAATGAATTTTCTACTCTGTGATTTTTTATAATAACGAATATTCAAAGGTTATAGTCGATTCAGGACCCCCACCAGTAGGTACCGTAAACCACACTTAAACAATCAAGCTAATCGGAACTAATTAGGGTAAACTAAAGTTACCTTACGTCCTGAATTTTAGCTTCGTGTCCGGATTACTCCGGAATGCGGAAAAATTTTATAACGTCCAATAATAATTTTATACTTATGTCACTTTTCAGCAGTATCACTTGCGTTAACATTACGCAAGGATACTGCTGAAAAGTGTTTTCATTATGGTAAGGTAGGTGTTTAGATAAGTATAATGAAAGTAGATTTTATGATTTATTTTTTTAAGCACACCACAATGTTCTGAAATAAACTTTTATCTGTTAATTAGTAGAACATTACATAAAAAAGCAGAATAAAGTTATACATAAGAAAGGAATTTTCTTCAAATGTTCGGAATTATCTCCAGAAATCTTAATTAGTATCTGGGAACCGTAGGGTAAATAGGCCTATTGTTGACACCCCACCAATTAACGACACTAACAGTTTTTATCAAAAAATAAATAAATCCACTTGCAATGTAGCTAAAGTTTAAAAAAGTAGTAGTAGTTAGTTTAATGTATTGGCGACACAACATTATAAAAAGTAATATTGCTTCCAGAAAGCTGTGATGATAAAATGCACCACCAAAATTAACAATTTGTTAAGATACAGGTTGTTTTTAATTTTATTTTATTTCACTTGTCTTGTGTTAGACTCCGTAAAGTTTGTTATTACCTACAGATACAATGTGTTTTTACATGTTTCTAAAACTTTAATGAGAATTAACACGTTTTAAACTTAACGTGTCAATATACCTATGGTACGCACAAAGTATGAAGACCCGTTTTATTGTCGCGGCGTGTTTTGTAGTTAACCAATTGTAATAAATATACCAAATATGGATGTCGCAGTATACATAACACGCTGTATTACATAATGGCGCGCCGAATTGAAAACATCGCCTTTATGTAATGCGGCGTTCTCACGTTCAGCCGGATTGTGGTGGTGATACGTTCGACAAAGCGGCGTCCAATGTTTAGCCATATTGTCAGCAAGAAAAAACGACCGAATAAAATACCTACTGAAAACTTCGAAAATAAGGCGTATTTGACGTAGACCCGCTACGCGAGGCTCCTATTTCTGTCTGCAGGGCTTAAAGTAATCTAACCAAACCTAACTTCGGGTGCCCTAATTTAACGAGCTCGCTTCGCTCGCTTTCAAAGCGGCGTATCGACGATGCGCCTGTTTGTATTTGGGCGGCACATTTACGCCGCTTTGACGAACGCGAAATGCTCATTCAATGAGGCGCAGGTACTTTATTTCAGCCGAATTGTAATCCGGCGCGCCTTAATATAAGGGCTACCGCACACTATAGACAAGACTGCCTTTAGACAGACTATTTCCCTACTAGTGCGAGCGAGAGATAAATAGTCTGTCTCGCTCGCACTAGTAGGGAAATAGTCTGTCTAAAGAGTTTAGGTGACTGGTGAGGTAGGTAACATGGAAAAACGGAAACGGTAAAACCTATATACCCTGGTAGCTGTATTCTCTCGCCGAGAATCTCCGAGACAGGGCGAGTGTGCAAGTATACAGCCAAGCGAGGAACACCGAGGCTAGACAAATGCTCCCGAGCACCAGGTGTGTGCCAGCACATCAAGCTACTACAATCTGTCAAATTTCTTTAAAAGATTTTCAACTTTATCGCTAAAGTATTAGGTTCAAGGTTGATTGGGAGAATCCCAATGGGTGTAATTTATTTTCCAAACTAGTTTATGCCCGCGGTTTCAGGCGTGGAGTTCGGTAATTGTCCCACGGAATTTTTCGTAATACCCGGTATGAAACGTATTTTGTGTTAATCTAAGTTTAAACTATTTGTGTGGCAAATTTCATACAAATCGGTGCAGAAGTTTTTGCGTGAAAGTGTATCAAACATCCAAGCATCCTCACAGACTTTCGTATATTTTGTGATACTTAATAGTACCTAAGATTTAAATGGGACTAACTTCTCTAATGATGTATACCTCCAACAAAAAAGAATCGTTAAAATCGGACCACTCGCAAGATTGGTAACCAACCTGTCTAAGAAAAATTAAGCAACACTCCCCAAGTTATAGAAAAAGATGGGTGACCATTCGAAGAAAAGTTAAGCAACACTACCCAAGGTATAGAACTAGATTGATGACCTTTCGAAAAAAAGCTGAGCGACACTCCCCATTTCCCCAAGGTATAAAACAAGCTGGGTGACCTGTCTAAGAAAAGCCAAACAAGACTACCCAAGGTATTTTGATTTACCTCCTTCTGCGAAGCAGTCATGCTAGCGAAGGAGGTGGCGGAACAGGACAAGGAGAGATCCTTACGCCCCGGCCGCCGCGGGAGACGCCCCGTGCGTCGGGGCCCACGTGGTGGCTTCCGGCCACCGTAGGCGCGGGCCTGTGGACGGGGAGCTATGGGCTAGCTCGCCGTCCGTCCGTCTCATGACGACAGGCCGTGTCGACGGCGCGTTCGTGTTCCACGCGCGCCTCAAAGAGAGTCAGCAACTGTGAAGGGGTCCGCAAGGGCCGAAGCCTGCCGGGGCTGCGGGACTATTCGAAAGAGATACCGTGGCCCCGGAACACAAAGGGCGAGGAAGGAACATGGATGGGTTTTAGTCAGTAAAAGTCTGACACTCCCTCCTGCTCCGCCCAGAGCGGGAGAAGTCATTTGATGATTTCCCATCAGAAAAAAAAAAAAAAAGGTATTTTGATTTTATTTTATTTGGAACAACAAACAATTACTTAAACATAGAGACATAAAACTTAAAATTAACAATTATGTGATCAGCAGCGTTATTCAAAGAATACAAGTAAAAGATTTATAACAGGCTTCAAGAGGAATTATAAGTACCAAAGATTTAAATGAAAATAAAACAGTTATTTTAAACTTAAAGTAAATGCACGGAGTAAGACACACTGACACATATTGACCTACAATAATGTAAAAGTAAAAGGTCAAGATGTCTAATTCTTTGATTGCCTTGTGAGTCGAGTTTCGGCATTTTCCACGTGTTGCACAGAATAAATCGATGTCACGAAAGCGTTTATTGTCAACAAGACGTCGCAACGGTGCTGGAACACCACCATTTGTTCGACACGTTCTCACTGCAAACAACGGTTGCTTACGCACTGCACGCAAATGTATTATTCTGGGAACTAAATAACAAATTATGTTACAAATATCAGAACAGTCGTACATGTTTCTGCAGAGGTCGTACAGGAGCACGGTCTCAGAAACATCCAGTAAGGCTTAGAAGATTATATTGTCCCAGTAAATCGACAAGCCGCAGAAGAGTGAAAGCACCTGTAAGTCAGTTTTTAAAAGTTTCTTTTGCACCATTTCTAGGCAGTTAGAATATTTACCGTATAGGGGATTCCACACAGCAACTGCATACTCTAATGGAGATCTAATTAAGGTCTTGTATAGATAAAGGTAGGTCTGAGGGCGCACGAATTCAGTGGATGATCGCATAACAAATCCGTACATGCGCCAAGCCTTGATCTGTCCACGAATGTCTACACACAATAGTATGGCAATGGCATCTCGACCAAATTGGTCATTCGACAGATCATGATTTATTGTGTACATCAAGATGGAGCTTGTCATCAAAAATTACACCCAGATTGCGAACCATGGTAACTATTTAAAGCGACATCATTTAGAGAGTACCTACTGGTATCTGAAAATGTTTTTGTTTTTGGTGATGCTCAACTATCTACATTTAGGCACGCTAAGTATTAGTTTATTACACGCACAGTATTCAGACAGTCTATTTAAGTCACTTTGCAAAGCAAGACGATCGCTAGTGTTTTTAATTGGTCTAAATATTTTTAAGTTATCTGCTTTAAAAATAAATTTCGTTTTTTTTTTTATAACGTATGCTGTTTGGTGCGAACTCCCCTACAGTTCTGATAGTAAACAGTAAGAAACTGATCATCCATTACTGAAGAAAGCACTACAAATAGGTTTGATACTATTATAACACATTAATATATAGATAAATTAAATTAAATTACCACTCAGTGGATACCAAGTAGCAGGAAACGACAACGCGGCAGGCCCAGAAGGAGATGGCGGGATGAGCTAGACTCTTTTGCAAAGGATTGGCCTACAATCGCATTAGATCGCGAAATGTGGAAGGAGGGAAGGGAGGCCTTTGCCCTGCAGTGGGACAACATAGGCTTATAATAATAATAATAATATATAGATATAAGATAATTATTTATAGATTAATTGTGGATTTTATAAATATGTATGTTAGTCTGTAAGGTATATATGATATGGGTCTTTTGTTACCTGAATTAAATGATATATTATATTATTATTATTATTAATAAAGCCTTCATGACTACGAGTGAATTGTGCAACACGACAGCGATGTAATATAGTCAATATAGTGGCACATGAAACAATAGCTTGAGCATACAGACATAAACCAAAAATAACTTAAGGAAGAGTTGCAGTTTGATAAGCATTGAGTGAAAAAAGTAAGCGTAAGCAGAGCAATCAATGAGATAGAAACAATACAATGATAAAATAATAAATATCTGGAATTGGGAAAACAAATATAAGATAATCGGTAGGTACGATTTGAAGTTCTGAATGTTGACAGTGTCAATGACTAGGAACAGAAGACCCAGCTGCCGGCGAGGCGGGTTTAATTTTGCCAACGTCTTGCATAAATTTGATGGCGAATGCTCGCGCTCCTTTCTTTTCTTTAGCAAGAATGGTGCCGTTCTTGACCCACACAAACTTGAAGTTATGCATGGTGGCTGCATTACGACATTCCCGAAATAACTTTTTATTTTTCAGGATCAAATGTTCATGAACGTAAATGAGTAATTTTAAGTTTGAGAAGCCTAGCAAATACGCATTCAGGTTCTTAAATAATCTGCAGGCGCTGAGCATGTTGTCTCTGAGTATTCGGCAAGGAAACTTCACAATAATGTTTTTGGGACTATCGTTTTGTTCATGAGCACGGGGGACGCGATGTACGGCTACTACGTCTTTCTGCGTTATTTTAAAATTCATTTTAGAACCGATGTTTTAGGTATGAAACTATTAGATGGGCGACTGTCTAAGAAAAGTTGAGCAACGAAAAATATAGACGTCGAATTGAGAACTCCTACTTTTCTTTCGTCGGTTAAAAAGTCTAAAAATGAAAGAAATGTGAATAAAATTGAAGCACCTCCTTCCTCCCTCCGAATAGTTTAGCTTTTATTATAACCTTTTATTCATATGTACATGTTGGTCGACTTCAAACAGTGAATTGTAAAAACAAAAAGCACTGAGACTGCAAGCGCGACCGAAGAGAGAAGAAGAGCTTTAAGCCCTTCATTCAGGAATAGGAATTACTTGGTTGACTTGTAGAAGCAAAAAAAGGACTAAGATAATATTATAGGTTAGAATAGTTGCGACCCTTCATATAGGAGTTACTTGGTCAACTTATATGTATGTATAATATGTTACAAGAGCGAGTTCGAATATTTTAAAACCTTAGGGTACCTCGAAAACCATCGAAAACCAATTTTTTTTTGCGACATTACATCTTGCAACTGTCAAACTTTGCAAGCGTGAGGCCGTAGGTTAAACGTCGCGCGTCGTGGGCCTTCGTATCTCGTAACTTATAATAATTATGGTCTTAGTTAGTAGGCGAGACGACAAAAAAAATCTAATTAGTCCGTCACTTAGATTATCAAAAATATTTGACCCGTGTTTTTTCTTTTGTTACGTAAACCAAAATTGACGAAGATACGATACGCTTTTAAAATTCTCAATACGTCACGTTATGGTATAATTTATAATACGTGTCCATTAATTTCCAATACTCTAACTGACGGACTAAATAGATTTGCATATTTTTGATACTGTCGTCATGCCTATTTTTCGTGTGGGCAATGATCAACGCGTTGCCTACGTAGCGTCTACGAACAACGCTACGAGATGCCTACGAAGCGTCTACGACACACGCTACGCTGCGAGTCATAGATGCTTTTAGAAATTTATAAAAAATAATATATCTATACTAATGATGTATCTATTACTGTTATTAATTTTACTTTTTTACACAGTCACCGAGTATGAATTACTGCCCGATTGATGGCCATTGCCTCGCCTTCTATTACTTACTTTAAGGCACCTCTGTCTAACACTTCGAGGATTAGGTACAGGCGTGATGTTGTTCATATTCATTTTACTGCATTCGGTTAAACTAGAAGTCGACCCTAAAATAGTTGGCTTGAAAAGAAATAAATTAATCATTTTCCTACCCACTTAGGTACTTACCTAAGTATAACAACGTATTTACAAAAAATATTGTGGCGTTTGGCTGATCATCTCGGTTTCTTAAGTAACGGCAAATGGCTATACTAAAGTTTCGTTGCATCCACGTGCAGGTATCGCGTAAACTTATTGTTTAATGTTTATGGAAATCCAATAGCTTACAGAAACCGCCCACAGAAGCCGTATATATCTCAGATATAAGGCGTTAGTTGCCTAGTAGTACACTACCCCTTTACCGTCCACCATTACGATTTTATAATACAATTAGGGAGTGAGGCAGGGATCGACATCGACATTAGAATCCATACAAGGCGCCGCTGCTTGTGCATTGGTACTACCGTAATGAGATTTGTTGCTAAGTATCGAAGGGTTGACACGGATAAACAAGTAGGTATAAATAAATCCACATGCGTAAACCTAAGTATACCTACAGATATAATCATTATTTGTTTTGCCTTCTCTGTCCCACTGCTGGGCAAAGGCCTCCCCCATTCCTTTCCTACTCTCTCAGTGTTAATTAATATAATAAATTGACAAAATATCAACTATCTTTGTCTAGTCTAGTCTAGTCAGGCCGGGCTCCATCGTAACGGAGCCGAGACGAGACGAGAAGAGAAGAGATGTGTTGTTAACCACCAATCGAATTTCCTTATTTACACTTCTCGTCTCCACTTAGCTTTAGTGGAAACGGTTGAGCAGAGAGGACAGATGTCCCGCAACTGATTTGGCCAGCGGAGACTAGAAGAGACGTAAGCGACGTGCGGTGAGCGGCGTGCGGTAAGCGGTGTGCTGTGAGCCTGTGAGCGGCGTGCCGCTTTGCACATCTCCCCTCTCCGCGCTTTGCACATCTCCGCACAGTTTCGGTGAATACACCCTAGCTTTTACGCATGTCCTCTCCTCTCAGCTTCGCACATCACCGCTCGTCTCCGCTTTTGTGGAGTCCGGGCCTTATCCAGAAAACAAGGTGGGTAAGTCTCTACAGTAATCGGTAAATTATTACCTTAGGCTTACACCGTACGACGTAGGTATTGGTGGCTATTGCTTATTTTTACTAAGTAGGTGTCATACCGATAAAAAAGGAGAAATGTTGGACGTAGCATGCATGCCTCATGACGACAGAAAAAAGCTTTCTTAATTGCACCCTCCAGAAACTGAATGAGGCAAACTACAGAACTGTCCAGGTTGCTACGTACTGGTCGAACAAAAACTGAGTCATCAATTCGAGTGAATGCAGGCACATTTTTAAAATGTTTGTTTGTCGTCTGTTTGTTTGTTCTGGCTAATCTCCGAAACGGCTAGACGTTTCAGAGATTAGCCGGTCTAGGCGCTAGACCAACTCTGACTGGTATTTTACTGGCAGATAGCTGATGTTATAAGTAAAATATGCTACATTAAAAAAAAGGATTATTGTTCTGTGTGAAAAAATTAAACCCATGAAATTGTTGACAAAATCCGATTCAAATAGGGAGGTATTTTTAGAATTATTTCACGTGGACAAAAGCCGCGGGCAACAGGTAGTTTCAAATAAATGAACTTGCAAAAAAAAACAATTTGAAAATAGACACTCCAGAATGATACCTTCAGTCACAAATTGAATCCTGGATGTAAGGTAAATAAAGACTAAGTTAACAAGTATCTTGTCTGGACAGAAACATTCGATTAATAAAGCTATTAAAATGATTGTGTCGGTCCAAATTACAAATTCTTTTAGTGCCACCCACAATATCTACAACTGAATTGATAACTATCACGCGACACTCGTTATTTTGATTTCCTTAGTACATTACCTCTTGGAAACGAAATGAAAATGCTTTGATAAACACGATTATTTCCGAATGACATAAGTTAGTTCTCGTGTACTGCGTAATGGGCATTTCATATCCAGTAATTGTTTGTTTATGTGGGAGCGTCTAGTGCCGGCGTCGATATCTTTCAGTTGATTGTTGATTTAATTTTGGTACTATAATAGATAGGTACACTATATATGTAGTAGTACACTATTATACTTTTTTGATGATTCTGAATACTTATCAAGTACAATATACATTCAGATTTCAAACATTGCAAAGAACTTGGAAGCTCCAAGAATTCTTGCCATCCATGTTACGTGAATAATTTTCCCGACTTTAGTTACTCTACACAACATTTCTAAAACTTGAGATGTACCTATAGGTACGAACCTATCAATCAATTGATCAACTAGGTGTGAAGACGGTAGCGGTACTGCCCAGTGGTTGTCTGGTTTTGGGTTCGGTTCCGAGGTCTGGTAAAGGGTTATTGTTTTTTCACATCAGTAGCAGCCCTCAGATTGGATTTGTGTCCAGTTGAAGGCTTGCACGGTGCCCCATATTACTTACGTAGGATTCAATCATAACTGCTCAAATGTTGGCAGCTATACAAAAGGTGGGACTACACTATACTGCCTTAGCCTTTTTTTTTTTCGGATGGGAAATCATCAAATGACTCCCCCCGCTCTGGGCGTAGCAGGAGGGAGTGTCAGACTTTTACTGACTAAAACCTATCCATGTTCCTTCATCGCCCTTTGTGTTCCGGGGCCACGGTATCTCTTTCGAATAGTCCCGCAGCCCCGGCCCGGCCTTAGGTATCCTTCGGGGAGAGACAGGCGTATTGTTATGTTATGTTGTATGCAGGTTGTTTGAGGCAGGGTGGCCCTTAAGGGTTCCGTACCGAAGGTCTGACAACGGGACCCTGGTACTAAGTCCAGGTGCCACGCCGTCTCGTCTATTAGTCTGACATTGTGACACATGGCTAGATTGATCAGTGGCATAGATACCTAGTTCTTTTTCACCAGACATCTATGGCCAATGACCATGTACTGACTAGAATGGTGCTGTGATTGTGGTTCTACTTCATGCTCTGTACTCTTAATTTTATGTGATGATAGATCTAGGTCTGAAATCTATTCTTTATAAACCTACCTAATCATTTTTCTGCTCGTAGTTATCAATAGGTAGCTTTCAACTGTTTATTTTAATCATTGTAAGTTGTAACATCAAACTCACATCATCGGAGATAATTAGGTAATTTAATAAACAATTAATCCTTTTCAGTAATCATAATTATCCAACTCCTTTATTCAAATAAAAAAGTTCGTGATGTTCTTTAATTTGAGAAGTGACTATAATAATGACTGTAAGTTATTTTAATTCCGCAGTATAACTTCGGGATCAACAAAAATAAAATATCAGGATATTTCATAAATATTTATGTTGAACTGGCCTTAATAAATTACAACTTAAAACCAAACTTATAAAAACTGACTGACGATTCCACTTTTAAGCATATACTTAATATGGGTGATGACAATATTAAAATATGTGTGTCCAAAACATTGATAGTAAAACGGTTTAACCGCAGTACCTTCATTTACCATGAAAATTTGGTATTTTTAATAATATACAAAGGTAAATACTTATTCTAAACGCCTCGATAATGCTGCTCACATTATTCAGTCACAAGTCAAGTCGTAAGGTATGGACGAATCAATCATAGTTGACCGCTGTTCTCTCTTTGGTGTTCTAGCCGTTAAGTCTTCACGTAACAACGTAACTTTTACAAATGAAAACACGCGACTGTATGCTATACCTATCTAAACATAATAAGGTACATCTGATTTTTACAATAACATAAAATTTCACACGTCAATTACATTGATATAAAACACCTATTTACCGCATCATAATACACGTTCAAAAAATAGTGTTTCAGTTTAATTTTTAGTGCAGTCTCATAAATGAAATTAGGTATAGCCTCTAATGAACTAGGTCTATATTTCTCAATATCAATAAAACACGACTTATTACTAAAGTAAATGCATTATGACAAAATATACATTAATAATTGCATTTGTTTAAAATAGTGACATATTATTGGTGGTAGGTGGTACCACATACCCGCCGTATAAGTAGGTACGGTGCTATTAAATGGTTCCTACGCTGCTGCTTCTCTAAGTTTATGTGAATAACTAAGTATATATATTACAAAATCGGCAAATGGTAGGTAATTAAATCGTAAATAAATCGATAAGACGACTGCTTTTATGCTGAGGGAGGACTTTCCTCTACGCAAAAGTGTATGGTAACAGACCAAGAATATAAGTGGTAACACGTGAATTTCTCATTGGAGTGGTAGAGTGGTTTGTGGTCATTTGAATAGGTACTATCGTGGACACTCCCGCGTGATCACCACTAAGCTAATTTTTGCTTGCACTCGCAACATAGAAACGCTCTCTAGCCCCACCCGTTGACTTTGTGTAGAAATAATGAATGAAAGACAATACCGATCGGCCTACCGCACCAGGACGACGCACCCCAACCGAGAGTTGTTATTTTGCTCGCCAAATTGACGCTTTCCTAATAGGCCTAAACTTTAAGGGGGCGTGGCTCGGCGCTTCCGCATGATTTAAGCGAATTTTTTTTTAACTGATCAGGCGGAAAAGACCACGACTGTACTAATTAAGAATGAAATAAACAGAATAATTTAAAAAAATGCTTTGAATTGATAAAGAGTGATGTAAGCTCTAATATTGGTACACCAACAAAGTGTTTATTCACTATACGCAATCAATAAAACTTCACAAGTTAATAATTCAAGGCCCACGTGGCGTTGCGATACACACATCGTAGGTCGTAGCTCAACTACACAGAATAAATAAACTAAAATATATGACGCTTATTTAGTTCTAGTCTAAATAAATAAAGCGTTTCACACTCGACTAAATAAGACACTTTACTTTGGTATTTTTAGACTACATATTACTAACTGTTTACCTGGTGGCTGTCAAACAGTTGATGAACAAACTGTACCATTATCTATTTATTATATCACTGTATCAAAGGACGGACATAATGTTATAATTATAGGTACATATTATTCGAACTACTAGTAGTTCGTTTTAGAACATGGGTAATTAATTAGTAACGACACATTTCACAGGTTCTTAAGGCACTAAAAGGTAACAATTATTTTAATTTACACATAGACAACTCCTCATAGATACAACCTTCCCGTTCCCATTATGCAACACTATACGTCTTACATATTACTCTTCATAGTTATGATCTTTTAAGAGTTTCCTGTCAATAGATTTCATCGCCGTTAAACAACATGATAAGATGCACTGAAAAAAAATTCAGGTTGGCCTATTCAGGTCAGGAAAAAGACTATAGGTCACTTACAGGTATTTATACAAACAGTGGAACTATCAGCATGTATTTCTGCAGCTGTGGTTCCAGGTCAATTTTAATTGGTGATAAGTGGGGTGAGTGGTGCCGACGGTTCGTCGCCGTAGTACCTGTAGCGCTGCGGGACTTGCAGGGTGGCAGGCTCCGCTGCGTCCGAATGCTGCGAGTCGCGGTGGCGGCGCAGGTCCACCTTGCGCTGGAACGCTTTGTCGCACAGCCCGCACGAGAAGGGCTTGTACCCGGTGTGCTTGCGCATGTGCGTGATCAGGTTGGAGCTCTGGCTGAACGCCTTAGAGCACACAACGCACTTGTGCGGCTTCTCACCTAAAACAAATGAGCGTTCTTTTTATTTTCCATTATTTTTATTTAAAAAATGTAAAATCTTTTTACCTACTATTATAAACGCGGAAGTTTGTGAGGATCTTTGTTACTCTTTCACGCAAAAACTACTGAATGGATTTGATGCAATTTGGCACACAGACGATTTATAACCGGAGATAATGTATACTTTTTATCCCGGTAGTACGATCCCATGGGACACGAAGCCGCTAGCATAAGCCAGTGAGCTATAACTATTTAAAAAAAAAACTTTACACAGAGCACTTAGGAGGACGGAATAAAATAACATGTCAAATAACAACACAGCACTGCTTTTGGTAATTACGAATTCCTAATGCGGAAAACGACTTAAACCATTACGTATCACTTCGTCAAGTAATTAAAGCTTGTTTAAGTGGAGCAATACTTGTCATAATCATCGGCCATTTATTATTTACGGTGAGGTTTCCGAACTGATTTAATATGCAACGTCGCCTTGTCCACCGGTATTTATTAACTTTAACGATAATTGTTTGTAGCTCGATATAACGATATAACACCAACCAGTTTCGTAAAACTTTATTATTCGGAGGGTTGAGGGCAGAAGGATCTTCATGACATTCTTGTATTTCGTGTAATGAATCACGTTTCAATAAGAAACATCAGAAGAAACCATTGGTAATTTTACCTGACCAGTTACTAAAAATCTCCAAAGATAGTTTACGAATAAAATTATAGCAAAAAAATGCAAATGTCATTTTATAGATAGAACAGGATTTAAGTGAACTTTTTGTTTGTGCCGATGACGGCGTGCACGTGAAGGCCTGTGAAGGCTGCGCGGCTAATTGCAGGCCGAGCCGCATTTTGGAATATTGATGATGAGGCATTTATCGGGAGGACGAGCACCATGTAAGGCCGCTGTAAATCATTCGGAACAGGGCAGAGACGTGACGAGATGTCTCCGGCCAAGACAAATATGTCCGCCACATTTTTTAGCTACTATAATTCGTCTCGTTGAGCTTACCTACTGGAAGTAGTCTGACCATTGAAAAACGTATGCGAGACATTTATTTTTGTTACAGTTCGTCTGTTTTTTTTTGAGCACCTTCCATTGTGTGATAGGTAGGCTGTTTTCATTCAGAGTGTTCTCGTTCTTTTACTATCATTTAAAGTTTGTGAATAAAGTAAGTAATTTTTGTGAGATTATAAGGAATGTAAGTATTATGTGCACAAGTTGTTACCAATAAGCGTAAAGCTTTACGAAGCGACGAAAGCTCTGGATAAACCGTCGAGCATCGCATAGTATATTTTTTGCTTATTGGAAATTCACTAAGTGCAGTGGACGGGCTGCGATTTGCCGTCGAAAACGTAATTGCACAGCATTTAAATATTTAATTCCCAAGGCATCGTCTGCAATGTGTCGCGTGATTGCTTTTATTGGGCGACTGCCTATATGTTTTCCATTTAATGAACTTGTTTCACCGTAGAGAAGTCTAGGCTATGCCTCGGTTATAACACTATATCATGCACTTATACAGCTTAATAAATCGACGAGGATAAAGTCGGATAACGTCTTCAGCAGCTGTTTACTGTCATTCCGATTAAAAGGGCAATCGTCGGAGATTACCTATCATTACACCCTGGACACGAACGTACGCGGGTATCGCAGGCGACTAATTGAGAAAGTAAAATTTTATGTGAATAAATAAATTAACAGCTACTTGGTAATGGTACAAATTCTTATAAAGGACGAGGCGATTGAAATTATGGCGGGGAAGACTAAAATAATGATATCGGATTTCTTTATCGCAATAAAACGTGCTATAAGGTTTTTTGCCACGTAACTGACTTATTTAGATGCCATTTCATGAAGTCTTATTTGATTCCTCCGGGTCTACCTTTGTTGGAGATTAAAGTAAACCACCAGGTTAGGTTAAACTTTCAGCAAGGTACGCAATAATGATAGTTAGAAAGTAGTAATAAAGACCTTACTGGTGACTTTAGAAATTAGGGATTTTCCCTCCTGTTCACTTACCTACCTAATCCACACAGTTATCAAAAGCAAAAACTGTGAAAATCCTCCCTAAAACAAACACATTTGTAACTCTTTATTGATAGACGACATCAATATTAAGGTAGCAATAAAACTTTCAAATGAAATGATAGGTCTTCGTAAAGTTGTGTAACGAGGGGACGCGCTGACACTTCGTTACGTGAAACATGAAACAGTTGTCATAATAATTTGAGTTTCACACTACTTGGAACGAAACACAACGTATAATTTAGTTCCTGTTCCGTATCTTTGACAAGAAAGTGTTATTGTTATATTATTTGTAAGGAAGATTTAGAAACTACGTGCTTTAGTGACTTTAGGTTTATGTTAAATACGTATCTGCTACCTACGTAGCTAAATAGTCTTTAGTTTTTTTTCCTCTTTAAAATAAATATATCGTAAGTAGGATAGTATAAATAAATCGGAGGATTTTAACATAAGTCTAAGTTCATCATCAGCGTATTAATGTTCCCACTGCTGGGACACAGGCCTCCTCTCTAAGAGAGGGAATGGGCTATAATCTACCACGCGGGCCCAGTGCGGATTGGTAGATGTCACATGTCTTCGAAGTCTAAGTTAATTTTGTTAAATACGTTGAGCTGAAAAGGTTTTATTTACTAGTGTGGTATTGAGGTCATATTACTAGATAAAGGCCACCAAAGTCACTAAGTAAGTACTTATCTCTACAGGCGGTTCTATTTCGTCACTAAAGTAGGTACAGCAGGATCAAAATTGTAACAACAGAAACCGAAACTGTGTTTTGTCAATACTTATTCAATAAGTCCTTGAGTACAATCATTTTAAACGAAAATGTTTTTGCACAGTTGGAAAATGCACCACATTCGTACTTGTGCAAATAAATTAACACATTTATCAGTTTCAATTTGCTTTGAGCTCAATGATTTTCATAAAATAATTAATTTTACGTATTTCATTGGTTAATACGTAAAATGATATTTATTAAGCTTGTTGAAATCTGCCATGGGTCTTATTTACGATAAATATTGAGAGTGCACTACGAAAACCTATAAGAAAAAGATTTCTTTTCAATGGTCAATAGATTTTCAGCAGTAGCAAACGATTATTCAAGGTTTTCACGGTAGGTTTTTGGATTGGAAAAATCAATGGCAAAAGTGCTTTCCCAATAAACATTTTAAAATTGAGTTATTAATTAATGTGGACGAAATCAAAAGTGAACACAAACCTGTGTGTATGTAGGTGTGCTTCTTCATGTCGGACTTCTGGTGGAACCGTTTGCCGCAGTACTGGCAGGGGTAGGGCCGCGTGTCCGAGTGGATCAGCAGGTGCGTGGACAACGTGCTCGAGCGCTTGAAGCACTTGCCGCACTGCTTGCACTGCACGGACAAACATATACACTTATTATCCCGCTAAATTGTACAATACATACTTCGAATAGTCATATTTATTAGATGTCTGCCGTCTGCAAGTCGCCACTGCTAATGACCCATAATAAGTCCCTTTGACTGACGTGTAAAGGAATATTGCAATTCCGTCATTTGACCCCACGACGATTGCTAAGAAATCGGGTGAAATACAGCCATCGTGCGACACTAGATATAATTATAAACGTGGCGCGGACAGCGTCCATCACCTTCAGTTAGACGGTGACAGCCAGTAATAAACTAATAACAGGGCTCTACCCCTTTCTACACTTTTCTTTGATTTCCCATCCGCCATCGGCTTTTTTTCATTGCCTAGTAATTAGCGTCTATTAACCGGTTATTATTTGTGTGGTACTTTTTCATGAGAATGACTAACAAAAAGAAAAAAGAAAAATAAATCAAATGTAGGAACGTTATGTGATGGGTACATTTTATTGATTTGTGTGACTGTACGTGTGGACTCCGTAGTCTACGTGGTAATTATTGTAGCGTTGTTTTATATTTAATACTTAGATGTGAAAAACATTAGAAAAATTACCAAATGATTCCACGAACGAATTCGAAAGTGGGTGTGCTCTACACGAGCGCTACGAACTTTCTTGATATAAAACGTTACCAGTACGTGGTATTATAATTGGTTTCTGAATTCCACACAAAGCTTGAAAACCAAACAGAATGTCTTCTGTTCACCTTTGTTTGTGAGACAAAAGATTTTTAACCAAGTAAACTAGTAGGTACTTGCAGTGACTTTGCTCTAGATTTATTGAATCAGATGTTTTTGGTATGCAATGGAATAATTACGTTTCTAACTTAGTTTATTTACTCGACACGAAGATTAAGGACGTTAGATATGCATTGTTTTGAAGGAGGATTTCACAATCACTCATTTGATGTCACGTTCGCTCGAACCTCATTATTTTAATTATAGCAAATACTTATTTGTATTAGTTATGAATGAGTTGGATAAATGCTTTATCTAGAAGTTTTCTAGAAATTGGACCGCCACGCCGACGGCTGACTTCTTACGGATTCGTGAAAATTTCTAAGTTAATTATTAGTAATTAGTTATTTTTAACTTAATAATAACAGTTGTCTATTAATCAATGAATTTTTAAATGAATGTTCATTTAAAAATTCATTGATTAATAGACAACTGTTATTATTAAGTTTTGCAACGTAATGCTCACTTAAATACCCCTATGAAGGGATTTTCACTTTTCATCCGAAAACCGGTTAGAGAAGTAATTATTCGCAGGCTGGCATAAAACATAAGAACGGGAAAATATGATGTAGGGCTATTAGTCGGGTGGTTAGTCGTTAAGTATGCGGCGCATGATAATCCATGGCACAAATCCGCGTAGCGGGCCCTGTGACAGTTGGCGGGGCAGCTGCAGTGCCTCGCGCCTCACAAAAACCACTACTTTTTTGGTCGCCTTTTTATACAATCGATGCACTCTCTTATAAACAACACAGGTGCTAGGGTATGACCGTCCACATATGGTTATCGGCTTGCACCTCGTAGAGAGGTGATTTTTTATGATAGCCGTTTGAATTTAAAAAATCTAGTGTCGTTTTTTACGAAACTGGCTTTTTATTAACGGCTTTGTGAAACCTGCTACGGTCCTTCGCGAGCGGTACAAACGACTGTTATACCGTCTTAATGGGAATTTACAATTATTACAAGAAACATTTTATATTGCCGATTTGCCGTACTTTAGTTTCATCGCGATTCATAATTTGATGCTACGTGTTAACTTTTTGACAAAAAGCTTTGATCTTTGAAATTACTTAGAAATTAATCTCGTGATTTTTCGTGATTTATTTGTCCAAAAAATACATTCGAAACTTACAGATAGGTATTATTTTCAATCTTTCAAACTTGTAAAGTATCTTTTACCAAAGATTCCTAAAACATGTAATTAACATACCTACTACTGAACCGTTGTTATTTAACAAGATCCGTAATTAAGTAGCGGTGAAAATCGTAAAAATTATCGACGGAATTAAGTTTTTGAGGTACGTACTACTACGATTTCCATCGTATACTTATTTATCTATCTTACTTGTGCGTATTTTCTTCTACAACTTTCAAAACAAGCATTTTACATATACAGGGTGTAAACAACCTCATCACGAAGCCGTCAACCCATAACTATTTTTTTGGGGTGAAAAATCATGTTTTGTTGTAGAACTCAATGTAAAGCACTCAAAACATTGTGCTGATGGATGGATAGTACGGGGGTCGTGGAGGTGTTTAAAGCAAAAATCTTACATTAAAAACTTGTATTACAAAAAAAAGTTGTAAAAAAGTTGGAACTTTGACCCCCAATAACTCCGTTCCCAGGTATGGTGTAGAACAAAAAAATGATCGCAATGATGGGGAGAACAAGTGCCTTTCCCTTCGTTAAGAGGGTTTTTACATCCTAGGTCCCTAATGCCGGAAGTAGGTAAATCAGAGGAAATGGTATTTGGTTTCATCGACACTGGCGAAAATATATATTTAGTTAAAATTTACGGATTAATTTAATATTGCCTTTTTCTCGTTTAGTAGGTGTCTAAATGGCAAAACAAACATGAATGAAAATAACCAATCTTGTTTTCAGAAATCAGAAGATGTTCACCTGATTTTATGTGATTTGTAATGGGTTACTAAGTAGTTATATTAAGTGGGGGTAAGTTATAAAGTTTAATGCAGAGAGCGACGCCACGAGGCAAGCGACGCGTGAGAGGCGCGTGGCGCGCACGCGCCGCCTCTCTCGCCACCCGCCATTGTTTTACTACGTGCACTTATTAATGCGATCATAATTACAATTTATTGTTCCCTCATAAATTACTAATTAGTTAATATAAGTGCTCACATGGAATTGCCGCCTTTTTTCGTTAAGTACAGGAAAATATGAATATTTATTTATGAAATGACGATGATTGTTTTCGAACGATAATTCAATATACCTACCATTTTTATAATTAAATTGACTGAGAGACTTTTATTTTCTCTGTTGTTCCATTCAGGTAGTAGTCGTGTCACTTTTAATTAGGCACGGTTCGGTATCGATGATACCTAGCAAACGATCAACACTTTATTTAAATGATAAAATATTGTGGTATCGGAGAGGCTCTGCAACATATTTATCGTCGTATGACACAAGGTAATTATTCGTCCAATTATAATCTGCCGCGCCGTGATATTAAAAGTTGGAATTTTGATTAAAACCGATGCGGATTTTTATAACGGCGGCACGTAGAAAAAACGAAAGGCACAAAAATGGCGAGAAGACGAGCCAGCAGGCTCCATGCGAGTCGCTAGCGGACGACGCGCCGCACGACCCGTTCCGATACGCGACTTACTTATTAAGACAGGGGCAGTTTTTGCTATTTGATTTGTTAAAGAGACTAAAACGGATACTGGTTTGCTATTTTAAAGCATTTTGAACGGAAACTGTACAGTTATTCTGAACTTGTTAAAGGATATAGCTGTCTCGAAGTTGGAGCTATGCATTGAGAATTAATGCTATAGATTGGGTAAATAAGTATGGGTAGGTACTTACTTGGAATGATTTTTCATTTCGGTTTTCGTTTTTGATGAGAAGTGAGAAGTTGAGGTTTCCGGCCGGCGAGAGTTTGATAGGATAGGTCTGGTGAGCGGGGGCGGAGGGGCAGCGGCGGGGCTCGGCGCTCGGCGGACGCTCGGCCTCATCCGGGTTGCTGCGGCATCTCTTGACTAGTTCCAGAGGTGTATCCGTGTCCTCGTGAGCGTCCCATCGAGAGATCGGTGACTCATCTCCTACTTCTACTTTTTCACGCTCACATGCGCTTCCCGGAGACCAAATCTGACGGTTTTTTGTTGATAAGTTAAGAGGAAGTTCTTCCTCGTCTTCTGCAAACAAGAGAACATCATTACTAACGGCTGAGGTAGGGAATACATCGTATAATAGTAGGCAGAGATACCTATGTGCGATACTGTGTCAACAGACATGTGAGTGCCGACAGTTTCTCTTCGACTGTTCTTCACGCTTCTATCAGTAAATTTAAAGTCGGACGAGTCAAATCGGGCGTCTGTGGAGCGACTTATGAAATCTGTACAGGTGCGCCGCTGTTTGCAGACGGTAACGTCATTGTTTGCTCAACAATACATTAAAAACTTGCATACACTTTTGTCTGCATTTACGGAAGTTGAAAATAATTATAGGAGTTGTATTGTTTTTGTGATAAACCACCTTCCCAAGCAAGTAAGTTATTGAATTTTGAATAGATTCATACTGTTAGTAGGTATAAGCAGCGATACGATATTTATTCTAACATC
This sequence comes from Xestia rhomboidea, assembly GCA_963853795.1. Taxonomy (NCBI): domain Eukaryota; kingdom Metazoa; phylum Arthropoda; class Insecta; order Lepidoptera; family Noctuidae; genus Xestia; species Xestia rhomboidea. The sequence goes on from OY970764.1 coordinate 13,038,111, forward strand.
AAACCGAGACATTATCAGTCCATTGAGAAATATTTATACCGAGTTAACATATTGCGGACTTAACGTAATAATGTTTTCAGTTACAGCTACTAACGCTTACCGTTTCACTTTCTACATTATAATTTATTATCTACTAAGTTCGAGGTTTATGAAAACACAATACCTACGCTTTCAATTAGGTACTTCAAACTGATAACATAGCTACCTGCGAACCACCTAATTTCAAATTAAATCTTTAAAATAAATTTTCTTATCGACGGCAATTAACGTCAGTTCGTTAAAACTTTAGTCTTAAATAAATAAATAAAAATCAAGTACTTATTGAGGTTCGTACGCCCGGTTTGTTTGTTATCTACGAGGTTGAGTCGTAACCGGTACCAATATGGATAAGAGACAATTAGAATACAATTTCGTTTGGCGACAATGAGTGGCGGTGGGTACTATGTCGCCTTTCCTTGGAGCGTAGGAAACATGCACGTAGCTTCCATTGGCGGAGGTAAACGACATGTAAACGACGACATATCAGCGCCTCAAGTTATTAATCGGTGCCTCACACTGATAGCTATTCTAATGAGTGTTATTCAGGAGAAGCCGCGTAAGGAGGCCGAGGCGAACGATGTTTTGTAATGCCGTGAACGTATCTCATTACCATTTTTAGGATTCTAGAAACACGTAATCACTTTCAGAGCGAGCTGTTTATATGAATCCCAAAGTGAAGACACGTACGAACACAAGCATTAATTCTTCAGACTTTGATTTAAGCACTCCATCGATTTATAGTAATTACAAATATGTAGGTCAAGTATTGACTGGAAATGAGTTTCAATACAACACAATGTAATTCTAGTGAATTACAAATAAAATATTACTTACTAACTACATGTTATCTATTGTCAGCTGCAACTTGTCCAGACACTACTCAGTGTTCTAGAATATAACTGGGGTACCGTGAGTCATACTCGACTTAAAAAGCTGTTCGAAGACTGCTGACGTTTTTAATTTTATGTTACACGACATGCATTCATGTACGAGTAGGTAAATAGTTAGATATATTTATTTCAGTAGCTCGTTTTAGGGAGGCTTTACAAAAATTAAAAGTTAAATTTAAATCATTTGCAACTAAATTCACTTAATCGTTAAATGGGTGTAATGTTGTTTTTATTGTTTCCATAAGTTTTTCTGCGGCCTATCCAAACACAGTGATTCCCAGTTATATAACAGTCGACTAAAGCTTTGATCTGGTTGCAAAGCAAATAACCCAGGGTAGTTACCATCTCTGGGCGGGGTATGCCTGGCGTGGTCGAGGGGTGGTCGCACGAACTGCGGGGAGGCGTGCGGCATCAGTAGCGGCCAGACTCCTGCGCCGCTGTACAAGGCTCCCAGGCCACTGCAGTACATCAGTGCTCCCAGTTCTGGACACAAAAGTCTCGCTAATGACACAAGTTCCACAAAACTGGATATAGGGAATATGCATGTAATTTTTTCTTTACTTAAATCAATAAAATACAGTGTTATAAGCCCAAGAAAAGTATTATAGTACATTATGGTTCAAGTGTGTAATGTTGGTGATCACCGCTGAGGCGCCAAAGAGACCCGAGCCGTTAGGCGAGGGTCTTAAGACAGCCGAGGACGGTAATCATCAATACACACGTGTATCACACGATGTTTTTCAACACACTTGTGAAGAAAATAATACAAAAAAAACATTTTCAACAGTGAAAATGAGATGTGAAATTTTTTTCGCAATGGCGGTAAAAAATTTATCAGTTTTCAGCTCAGTGAGCCGTTAAACAGCCTAATATAAGAAATAGCTTTTTTATATTTTTGAATTTAGAACACAAATAAACGTTAATTTGTTTATAAAAGTAAATATTAGTTTCAGATAATCATGTTTATCTATGATATTCTATTTATAAACACAATTTGAATATTCAAAAAATATTTACGCCGTAAAGACGCATTATTGCTTTGCCAAAATTAAAAAAAAAATCACCTCCGACTTTATGCATTGAACCAATTTGGACTAAGTATAGGTATAGTTATCTGTGACAATTTTCCTTTCCGCACACGTGTCGGAAAATGAAAAACATCACACGTATTATAGTACATTATGGTTCAAGTGTGTAATGTTGGTGATCACCGCTGAGGCGCCAAAGAGACCCGAGCCGTTAGGCGAGGGTCTTAAGACAGCCGAGGACGGTAATCATCAATACACACGTGTATCACACGATGTTTTTCAACACACTTGTGAAGAAAATAATACAAAAAAAAACATTTTCAACAGTGAAAATGAGTTGTGAAATTTTTTTCGCAATGGCGGGAAAAATTTATCAGTTTTCAGCTCAGTGAGCCGTTAAACAGCCTAATATAAGAAATAGCTTTTTTATATTTTTGAATTTAGAACACAAATAAACGTTAATTTGTTTATAAAAGTAAATATTAGTTTTAGATAATCATGTTTATCTATGATATTCTATTTATAAACACAATTTGAATATTCAAAAAATATTTACGCCGTAAAGACGCATTATTGCTTTGCCAAAATTAAAAAAAAAATCACCTCCGACTTTATGCATTGAACCAATTTGGACTAAGTATAGGTATAGTTATCTGTGGCAATTTTCCTTTCCGCACACGTGTCGGAAAATGAAAAACATCACACGCGTGTGAAATACATTGCATGTTGAACCTAATCGTAGTGCGTTATGAACCAGTTTTCGAGGAAGTGTATTGTAAATGTTTTTCTCTCAAAAATTATATTAAACTCTACAATTATAGGTAATTTTACTAATTGTATGTGCTTTATTCAAACATTAATTACGATAATAAAATCTTAAACTTTAACTACTTTTCAAATAAAAGTGTTTTTTTGACACATAGACTTTGACGTCACTACCGGCGTTATCGAGGACGACGCGTTTTGAGAGTGCGTTCCGTTTCACTAAAAACATGCTACATTAAACAATAAATTGTAAAATAAGTGATGTTTTAGAAACTTAAACAAGTGTACCACAATGTTTTTATGCCTCCAATACAAGGACATTTTTAATAAATAAAAAGAGTTTTGTATTTCTTGTATATTCCCTATTGTCAACTTGTCATGGATACGCGAGAGATATTTGTTTTTGACTGGAGGACAATTACCCTACTAGTGCGACCGAGACAGACTATGTATTCTCGCTCGCACTAGTAGGGTAATTGTCTGTCTTAAGACAGTCTTGTCACAAGTGTGCGGTAGCCCTAAGTGAAACAAACTAAACGGGGCTTGACACAGCAGTGAACACATACCAGTAGCTTGCGCGTATTGCTTGAGCGCTCTTCCTGCAATTTCGATGTCGCCCAACTGGAGTAGATCCAGTCGGCGATGTGAGAGCGAATCAGGCGAGCGTGGGGGTGAGCGTGGTGAAGGCGGGGTGCGGGGGGACACGCTGCCTTCTGGTGACGGGAACCGGTGAGCTGGTGGCGGCGGAGAGGATGGCTGGAACTGCTCCGCCAGCCTCGACAGAAGCACGTGCCGAGACATCCTAAGCAAAAGAACAAAAAATGTTTAGATAACAAACATTCTGGCAAGTTGAAGCAGTTTCTGAAGGCTATCTTAAGAATGCTAATTTAAAAAAAGAATAGTCTGAAGGTTCCTTCGACAGAATACCGTGATAAACCCAACAAAATTTTAAATACCTCAACTGGCAATCACATTTGTTTCCACGCAGCTAAAATAATACAATGTGAATAAATTACAGGTAATAACGATTCTTTAACAATTAACGCCTGCATCACAATGTTAAGTTCCATTATGCGTCCAATTAGAACAAACCACCTGAGCTTTTGAATTGTCATTGACTGTAGAGCCTTATCGATCGATCGTATTGCAACCATTCTGCTTTCCCGTGGGAATCTTCAGTGTTCTGAAGAGCTTTAAAGGTCTCCACAGCTTTTGTAGTAAGCTTCATATTTACATTAAAGATGTTTATTTATTTTGTTTTTAAGTGACACAATTATTCATTCATAAAAAAGGTTTAAAGCCCGCCAAGGAAAAACTGGATTTCACAAGGATATCTCGTTTCGTTGCTGTATTTTAAAGTCAATGGCTTCTAGATTTTTTCCAAGGACATGCACTTAGCCTGCTACAAAAATAAGTTTTTCCATTAAAAACAACATTACTTATTTGGCATTACTTATAATACAGCCCTATTATTATTTATTGTCTTACTTCACAATAAAACACTACTTAATAGCCATAACTTCATAACATTTTCTAAATGATAACGGCACGGCAGTGTTGTCAGTCACCTTGTTCACGAAGACAACTCAATATGATGGTAAGTAGGTAGGTACCGCGTTTATCAAGATTTTACGGTCAGCGCGGATCAATTCAAAAGTTGCGATATCATCTTTGTTTTACGTGACCGACGTCATTAGTGTCCATCCGACTAGCTACGTACGTATTTGTTGACAGCCCTTGCTGATTAATCCGACCGCTTGTTTGTTGACAGCGAATCGTATTAAAAGCTCAATCAAGCAAATGAAGAATCAGAATAATGGAAGTGGTCGGCGGAGCGCGGCCGGCGCCCGCTGCGTACGCGCATTAATAATGCACGTGTCGAGTAAAACAATCTTCATTAGTCTAACACACATTACATATTTACAGAATGGATGTCCGCGTGTTCCCATACCATTTCACCGCGCTTCCATTAGGAATTAAACTCGAGGAGCTCACCAGCGCCAGTATAGGCGGAGACATTACATTTGTCGTCGTAAATTATAAATAATGATGTCGGACAATGATTTGCAAAATATCCTAATTACAATAATGCCCAAACAGACTCATTAAGCAATAGTTTACGTGTAGATATCGATCACATTCATGATATCCACGAAGGGGCAGTTCAATTTTCTTGTCTTACAAATGCAAACCAATTGATTCGTGCTATTAGGTTCTAGTAATTGGCTAACAAGCTGGCTAACGCGAGGGTTGTGTGTCGCAATTTCTTGTTTCAATAAAGCAAGGCTTTATTTATTAGATTGCGAGTAGCAATTACGTACCGCGCGATGACGGCCACATTAGTTTTTTCTTACGGTACAGTGGGAACTCGAGCAAATGTTGAGAAAATCAATCAGCGCAAAAATTGACATGAATAAAATGATATTGATGTTTACCTTATTTGTTAATATCTATTGTTTCTTTGAAATTAAATCTTTACAAACATCTGTGTGTGCTTTATAAAGGTGCTATCCACCTTCCATTATCACCTTTGCAACGAGCAGGTGTTTTAGAATATAGATTAAATCAAAACCCGACGTTCAGATTATTTGAACAGATTTCTTAACAAATCTTGTCATTGTCAATCAATGCAATTAGTATCAACACTTGGGTTTATAACAATTAAATAAAGGGTACTTTAACAAATTTACGTTTTAATCCTCTGCAGGAGAGTGTTGCACTTTACAAGCATACAAAGAGTCGAAGCCTGTCGATTCGGACTGAAAATTAATTATTTCATCGATATTCATGGTTCCGGTTTCACGGCGCAGGTTGCAAAGTAAATTGCGCTGTTTCCGTGTAATTAATACGAGCGTTTATAATGTAGAAATTATCACGAGCTTTTAACAGAGATTTGGTATCAACTGAACTGTAGGTAGGTACCTATGTAGCTACTTTTTTTTTCAGAATCTTTAGAGACAGAACATCAAAATTGTTATGCCGCTTTTAGCATAACTTACAATATATATATATGCATGTTTGTAAACTTATTATACTTCGTCAGACTACCTACTGGTAAACATTTTATTACTTACTGTTTTCTGAAATCAAAATATATATATAGAACAGAACAGAACATAATTATAAATAGAACAAACATAAAAATTATATATAAATATATACTCTAAAAATTTCATAGCAGAACAAAAGTAAATTGTAATTGGGTACATTATAAACACCTAATAACCAATTTAAAAAACGAAACATTCGGAGACTGAAAATATTCTACCGCCCGTGGTTTTATCTGGCGGGTTACTCTTGTGTTCAATTTCTAGGTATTAAGCAAATAAGCATGTTCCGTCATGCTTATTTGTACACATGTACAAATTTGGTTTCGCTTTGTTTGTTTAATGCTACCAGACTACAGACTTGCAGATTATTTGCTCGGTCGGTACTGCATCTCCAGACAGTAAATTACAATATATTGTAGCTTGTATAAACATAGACATGAGCAAATATGTGAAAAGTAGGACTTGCAATTGTGCAGTTCTCGCGTCCGTACATTGAGCATGATTTTCCTGATAAGCAGATTTATTTTCAAGTTGCAAAATGCTGTACAGGCTCTACGGCGCGTTCTTTTAAGATGGAGCTTTTATAGTATCTTCCTAAATGTAGAACAATTTCGTAGAAAATAGACAAAAAGTTAATTAAAACACTTTTTTTTTCATAATTAGTAGGTAATCCCCAATAAATAAAATAAAGTTAAATGTAATGCGGTCTTTACAATAAAGTAATTCAGTTAAATTAACATTGTTTAGTTTTTACGATGACATCATCGGTTCATAACAAATGTTAAGAAGAAATACTTTGTCAGGGAGGAAATGTTATGAAGAAAGCTTTATCAGGAATTTTATATTACGCTACAGTTATACTATATAATAAATAATTAAGTATGGGTAAAATAGTGTGTTAAATAATAATGTCCACGAAGAACTTACCTCTATCGGAATTTCAACGAAATTACGAAATTCTATTTCACTCACTGCTACGAAACACTAGATTCTACGGAAAATAGATTTTGTAAATCAGTCCAACATACACCATAAATCGAATGTCATTTTATTTTAGGTAGAATAATAAAATAAAATGAATAATAAATGCAGCGAACGATATGACGTCGCGAAAATCGTAAGGCTGCGGAGGATCGGAAAACGTCACTGACTGCTACGGTGCGTCGCGTTTGGCGCCTGGCACCTGACTGAAATAAGGCTCGCGCGCCCCGACCTACCCGACTGCTCTTCCACAATAACGTTCTTTTTTCAAAACTCTGCTAACAAAAAAGAGGTCGGACGGAGGCTGAGCAATAAAGAAATGATTTGATGAAACAGGCACTTGACAGGTGGCTCGCGTCGCATCCTCGCATGCAGTACTTAATTGTTGGTTGCGCTTACGTTGACGGCGCGGAGGATGCACTGAAAAATGGCTTTTAAGTATTAATGCCCACAAATAAGCGGTTGCTCCCTATGTGACATTAAAACCATTGCATTAAGAATTGCTAAAGTTATAGTTGCGCATAGACTGGTCCTATGTTTGAGCCCAAGCCTCAGGTTTGTTACATCAGTTACATGTCATGTTCCTGGATTAACTATATACTGGTAAATACTAGTCAATTTGATTTGTGCCCAAAACTGAGATTAACTAAATGCACGAGGCTTAGATTTCTCGTAGCGTCGCGCCCCGCCCACCGCGCGCTATTGGTCGCTATCTAGAGTTGGGCGGAGCGTTGCTTAGATACTAACTTAGAAGCGTTTTTAACGTAATAATCTAATATTATTTATTTACAAAACGATTCGTTCAATTATTTAAATTAATTTGTCTTGTGAAGTGATAGACTAGGGCGTGAATTTAATGTCACGTCTGTCATAAAATTAGGTCAGGACACTGAATTTAAGGACTCAAATGTTACGCTAGTTATGTAAAGTCCATAATGATAAAATTTCGTAATTAGGAATATCTGTGACTTAGGAATTCCGTCGCGTCGTGAGCTTAATCATGTATTTCTTTTTCAATTTTGTTGATTTGGTAAATCTGATGACTTTCTTAGCTAACTCAAGGGTCAAGTTTTTTTTTCGACTTGTTTGTGAGAGTTAGCACGACAAAAGTCTTTGTCTTTAATGTTCATCACATACGGTAGTTATCAATTAAGCATGGCATAAAATACCCATTTACTTGTAAAAAAATACTTTCGCTTTAAGCCCGAAGTAAAAACTGATTAACTTTGCATAAATAGCTAATACTTCTTATGCATTGCCCATGGCTTGACAGATGAAAGGTGCTCGACGACGAACTAGCATGAGAAATTGGCGATCAATACTTTACGTGACATTTTAAATGCCATATAATGTATTACAGTCCCAATTAAAATATTCTATAAAAACGTATTTAAGTGACTAAAAATAGCTACAACTTGCTATAGGTAGGTAGTACATAAATTATTTTTATGCTGTGTTTGAGCAGTTACATAAGATTTAAATCTTAACTTAGGATGTAGAGCTAATGAATTGTGTTCATTGACAGTTTCAGGTTAATTTGAGTGGTGTATTTATTTCGGGTTCTTTAAAACAACAGTCACAAAACAGAGGCTAAATTGTAAACTGCAACTATAAGTCTACAACTAACAGGTATTTCAGTTTTCCCGGCGACAGAATTGTCAATTCTCATTAGTTTACAAGAATATTGTCTTTCATTAATCACATTTTCACCTGATCAAGCGATTGTTATAGCAATCTCGGGAAATTCAATTAGGTGGATAATCTGCTTTGGTTGCTGCGTGTTTTGTTACGCGGGGAGCGTAGGGCTTCAGTGGGGAAAGTGCTTCAGCGAGTGCAGCCCGCGGAGAGGGGGGAGAGAGGGGGGAGTCATGGGGGCTGTAAACATAACGGCGAGCGCGTGTCGGGGGCGCAGGGAGCGGGCGCGAGCGCGGGGGGCGCGCGTCACGGCCCGTTAGCGCGGATCCTCGGCGCGTGCACATGTCGCCCCGGCACGCGCCCGCGCCACTTTTTATCCTTCTTTTTTTCTGTTGCTGTTTTTGTTTTCTCCCTTTGTTCAAAATACAAATTAAAGCCTCCTTTTCGATTTCTGGGTGAATTAATGAAGTCGGGTTTAAGATAGCACGACCGTCAGATATAAGATTTTGTTATTCATTCATAGTAGTTTGTGACTTTTATTTTTGGACGTTCCCGAAAATTTGGTTGTGTATGTGTATCGATTAACGGGACGCAAGTTGTGGCGTTAAAAGTTATTCTAAGTATAAAGTTAATAGATATAGGTTCTAGGAGGTATACCGTTAAGTGTGTGGTAACCTGTGTGTAACCTAACAAACTATTCGCAGAGGAATCACTAAACATTAAAACCAAAAGTGGAGAGGTAGACATACATCTCCCCAGATGTATGTAGATAAAAACCATACAAATCCTTAAACACGTTCATAAAGTATGCAGGTACATGGTTGATAGATAAGTAAATCAAAATAAAACAGTTGAAGGGTAGATACGCATGTTTCAGCTGCAGGCGTGTAGAACCGGTCGAAGGCGGTGGTGCGGCGGTGCGGTGCTGCGCCGGCGCAGGCGGCTGACGCTGTCGCCCTGCGCCATTCCTTACAGTCAACTTTTATTAATTGGGCAGATGAGAGCCACGGCTTCCATGATGAATGCTTATCCCTTATACGGGCAGCAGTTCGCGAAACCTTTTATAGATTCTCAATTAAAAGTGTCTATTATAGTTAATAGGACGATCAGACATTGTAGCGTTTATAGAAACGAGAATATTTGCTTTAAGTATTTATAAAAAACAGGTAATATAACGGAAAGGACGATTAAGTGGAATAAAATATAGTGTAGGGGTGCGGGTGGCAGGTGGCTGCGACTTAGGGATGCTCCTATTGTTACGACTTAGATATCGACACGCTATGTGATTTGGAGACAAATAACACAAGTCTTGTTGTGGTTTTCGTACTTAGGTTCTTTATTTATCGTGTGGTTAGTGCATAACCTAGTTTTAGTAAAGTTTGTATGCTGCCCATGGGCCTCTGACTTGGCTTTTGTAGGTTAAAAAAGATATTTTTAGATCTTGGCAAATTGTAACTCTAATCAGAAAAGCTTATAAATCTCTGAATTCTATTGTTTCAATATATATAAAATAAATCATTAAATAAGCAAAATCTGTAATGAATCAACTTAAATCAAGTGTTTTCAGATGTGAATTAAGATTTTCAGTATCGTAGACCAATGAAAGCTTTCGTGTATAAAGCCAACAGCTTTAAATACAGACGGAACCCTAATGAAGATGTAGCTAATTAATAGCCTGCTTGTATTAGTCACTGGGTTCCATTCCAGCTGGAATTCTTGACATTCTTTGTGACCTTGGCGTTTAAAAAGTCTGTGTTCGAAAATAGAGAGAGAGTTATTAAACTTTTATTAGTTTACCAACAATACATTAAGATAAACATACAAAGATCAGAATTAACAGACGTAAAGCTTAATTAATTCTATGATTGAACGGAACGAGTTACATATTAGGACAATTAAAGCAAATCATAAATTTAATTTCGACAAATACGTAATTCGTCATAAAGTGAATTATTTTGGAAGTAATCTTCCAAAATAATATGAATTCTCAAGTAAAATTTTCTAAATTGTACTTGGTTTTTTAATCAGGTATATTTTCTTTAATTCAGGTTTCCTACTAACTGCTACGAGCACGAGCTACGCAATGCTCTACGACTGTAGCACTAAGTTTAGTTAAATCATATTTATTTCTGTAAATTGGTTTAGAAACAACTTACGTAAAAATATCGTTTTCTAACGTTAAATAACTAACATCGATAACGGGAATCGACATGCGTCGCGTCTAAGGAGCACCCTCAATGCTTGAGACAAGATTCAGCACGCGAGTCGCCCGCGCCATGTGCCTGTAACGGATTTATTGGAACGCCTGCGTCTGCGCGTGCCGTGCGTCATCCACTCGTGTGCACCGCCTTTATTTGTCCAATATATGGAACACTTTCTCTACGGTTAATCGAGGAATCGATTGAGAAAACGGTAGTGCTGTGACGTTTCTATGTTTTTACAAAATGCAAGCAAAAGTCGTTGTTTACAGTTAGTGTTTGATCGAATACCTACATATTCGATCAAACCTGAAAAATTCTTTGAGTTTGATTGAAGAATGTGAATCAGAATTTCAGGATAGAACTTCATTTAATATAATTTGTAGATACATTTTGAATTGTACATTGAGAAACGAAAATTTTGTGGTATGGTTAGAAAGCTAAACGGTAGACAAAAAACTATCACAGTCGAATATATTTCTTTTTTTTTTGGTAAAGTAATAATACGTTTATCAATTAGGGTTGACCTAACTCATATTGAACCGTTGATAATGCTGTCTATCGCGATCGGGATAACAATTACATATTGACAGTGCTTTCGTGTAGTAGTGGGGGTTTCGTTTTTCAAGTTCTACCACTAATGTGCGGTTAACAGTACATAATACGGAGCTGGTTGTTTGTTAACCTAATTTTGTTCGAAAACGGCACAAAGCAATTCGTTTTCTCAAAAATAATCTTCCAACATTTGCGAACCTGCGCAACTGCGCAGCCACACATAATGACTGTTTATTCCAAAACAACAGAAGGGAATCCAAAAAATCTGTGTAACATTTTATCGCCTAAACATCCGTTATGAACGTATCAATTTGCATATCTTAGCAGTTGGAGGCCTACAGTTAGGAGCCGACTGCGTCGAGTCATATGGCGGGCGTCGTCGGCTGAAACCGTAAAAGCTAGTGGAGTGTGCGCATGCGCATTGTGTGGTGCGTGCGGCGGGCGATGCCGCGATGGTGCGGCGGTGCGGACGACACGCCCGCTCATTACAAGGAAAAACTGCGCTCCTCTCCGCTAATTGCGATCATTCTTACACGCTCCCATATTGAGTGAGCACATGTTCCCGAAGCCGAGGCCGCGCAGGCGCACGGCTGCTATGTTGCGGTTTTCGATTACTGCGTGTGTAATTGTGTAATGAGAGCGCGAGTCCTCGGCAAAAACGTAAGTTTCAGATATTCGTATTTAGAGCTTTTATTAATAAATTATTAAATAAACTGCAGTTAAGGTTTGCGGTAACCGACTGCTGGGCGCGAGAGCTTGCGTGTGCGCATAAGTAGAGCTTTACAATCGCGTCTATAGAACTTACGAACGAACACAGGCATTCACTTGACTTTTGATTATTGGAAGCTATCAGAGGCATACACAGGCATGCGTACGTGTATTCTTTGACAATTTAATAGCATATGCGCTTGCACCTGCCATTGCAAAAAGTAGGCGCACGCTTCAGGCAGTGAAGCGCGGAATTCGTCGCCGCGGTCGTCCTCTAGCCTATCTTATACGCTATTTATTGGTAATTGATTGGAAAGGTGCATTAAGCCCCCGTGTTATGTTTTTATAACGTTTGACCATACTTGGATTTGTTGGGTCTTTAGACCAGCCCTGAACCTAAATACTTATGTATAACATGTCTCGTTTTCACATTTCACGTACACTGACATACCTGTTCTGCTATTTATATATTATGTTAATCATAATTACGATATTGATGGGTAAGCTTTTCCTTTAATGTCACCCTTTGTAAACAGCAACTTGGATTAGGATTTGATCAGTTGGAAAATATTTCCGTACAGTGTTGTTATCGGTGTTTCATAAAGTAAAATGTTCCAAGAACAATGTCATTTGTACAAACTACTTCCCATGACTAGAACTTATCGACTGCTATGTTAGTATTAACTTCGGGACTTCCATGCGTGTGGTCTTGGTGTGATCTTCAGGTTAAACTAAGCCTTCAAAATGTTATCAGTTTTTCCCAAAAGCAAGTTCTCAATAGTAGCTAGGCCTGTTGATTTTTATTCATGGAGAATACACCTCTGCCTCTCCTTTTGGGAAAATATAGGCACGATATTTTATTAATGAAGAACAGATCTAGGTACAGCCTACAATAATACCTATCTACCAAAACTGAGACGTCCTCCTTCGCCACTAATGGTCTCCTCTATTGCCTGCCTACGCTACGCAGGGGTTTCGTAACCGATAGAAATTCGTAGCACAGTTCTACGCCGGAATGTTGTGCGTCTACGATGTGGTTGCACACAAACAAATAAATAATTATGACTTTGACGAATTCACATAGATTATACTTAGTTTCAGTTTTTTGTACTCGAAAAACATGTTTTTTTTAAGAAGATACGGGTTTAAAGTATCTTTTTTTTTACAATTTTTGTTTGTTGAATGTTGTTTTTGTTATGCTTATGCTTTTCATTTTCTTAAATTATGGCATTAAAAAATGAAAATAAAATCTCTTGCAACGGAGAATAAAACATGACGAAATTAAAATGTGTCCTGGTTTTATTTGTGTGCGGCTTGATCTGTCTCGTTTGCGTTTGGGCGGCTCGCAGTGCTCGCAAGTGCTCAGTGAAGATGTCTGGGCGAGTTAACGCGTGCCCCGCGGCGGCGGCTGCGGTCGCCGCTCATGTCCACTTAATGAGTGTTTTAACTACTGTTGGTAAATCATGCTTTTACGTCCTTCGGGCTCAGATATACGACGCCGCGACTCAGCTGCGCATCATGATTCAGAACTTAAAGCCAATTATCGTATGCAATCGAATAATAACGACAACAGAAAGGTTGAACATGGAGATCAATAAAACTCATAAGATGTCTCAAATATAACCTATATTACAGTAAAATCATCATCAATCCGGAATAAAATGGCATGTGTAAAGCTATATTTTTATTTAACGACATAATATTTTTATTCATACAAACGACAATCGAAATAAACTTCGCAATGTGCTATCCCGAACGACAATTCGAAATTCGGATACAAAAAAATTGGGTTAGCGCAATTAACCGCCAAAGGTGCCGCGATTTTGCTGGCGGATAATGAATGGGCAATCACGCGCCTTTGATAAGTGCGCGGGGTGACCAGCTAGCGGTACCCGGCGGCCGCCAAGGAGCCGCGTCCCGGAGGCCCGGGGCGCGCGAGGCGCGGGGGCCGGGGCAGCTCGCGCCGGCAGCGCGGCGGGGAGCGGCCGGGCAGGTGGCGCGAAGGCCACTCCGGGACCGGGAGCGCGTCGCCTCCAGTTAATTGATTCCAATCTGAGAAGCGGCCTACGATAATTCACTCTGTAAGTAAATGTGTATCCACTCTCGCTCTTTGGTAATTATAAAACGGTCGACAGGTAACGGCATTTCGTAGTTCTATTGTTTTTGTATTGATAGGTAGTTATTTGCAGGTTGCTAAAATTGAAATACTTACTTAGTTGTCATTTACCCGTTGTCAAGTGTATGAAACGAGGATATTTTTTTTCTTCATTGTCCGTTTTCATTTAGGTATGCATTTTCTTATTATGGTATTTTACCGATACGCATTTTTGGTCCTCTATAGGTAGGTCACCTCTTAAATTCAGTGCAACTTCCAAGTAATTAAAGATATTTAGCATAGACACCTCCGAAACTTTACGAACCTTAAGTTAGGCAAGTTATTGACCAGAAGTACCAAGTTTTCCACACAAAGATCAATTAAGTACACCGAAATTCAGGTTTGCATCCATGATATGCATCAAGATATTATTAATTTATTCTGTATAACCTGATCATTTTACGGGTGCATACATTGCCTATAGATTATAGAACCATTGATTTTCATTAAGTACAGTCTAGAAGACAGTGGCATAGCAAAAAACGAGCTTTTGGACCGAACCGGCCCGCGCACCGCGTGCCGGCCGCCCGCGCCGCCGCCGCCGCCGTGCGCCAGAGTGAACCGATTTAATTACCGTCATTAATCCGTGGACAAGACCGTTTCCTCTGCACAGTGGCTATTTCGAGTGCTTATCGCCGTTTTCTGTCCATTTTATTCAAGTAATAATAGGTATCGATATTGAAAATTACTTAATGTTAATATTTAACGACTGCGATCAATATTTGGAAGGAAAGAACTGAGTAGTAAAAATGACTCATGAAAAAACAATTGATTTACTAACTAAGTAATAACTTACGTTGCAGGTAAACGGGCTACGGATGTAAGCAGACCCTTAACGAAGCCGTCAACTAAGCATTCTGAACATCAAACTGCTAGGAAACGACTTTTGTTTTTGGGGTGAAAAATCACGTTTTATACGGTAAAACTTCATGCAACGGACTCAAAACATTGCGCTGATGGACGCATTTAATAGTCAACGAGTTATGGAGGTATTTAAAGTAAAGTTATGATATTAAAAACTAGTATTTGAAAAAAACTTGTGAAAAAGTTGGAACTGTGATCTCCAATATGGAGATACCTAAGGAGTTACGGAGGTAACTAGTAGGTTCCAGTCCAGAACAAAAAATGATCGCAATGACGGGAAGAACAAGCGCCTTTCGGCTTCGTTAAGGGTCAATTTACACCCTTTAGAATCAGGGCCTAGCAGTAACTAGCAATCTACATACATAACCTCACATCTGCAGCTTTGATAAAAAATTTCAGACATTCATAAAAGCTCTAAGAAGAGTTTGACTGAAATACGTGGAACTTGCCTAAGCTTGTACGATAATAGTCTGGTTATAATTAATATAAAAAACTTAATTTGTCAAAATGTATTAAAGGGAACGTTAGTGTGTCTGATTCCAATTGGCAGAAGCACAGCCCTGTTAACACTTTGGAGGTTTACACGGATGACACTTTTAAATTATGCTATTTACACATGAAAAACGACAGCAGCAATGATTAATTACTCGTCAATGCTCATGTTCGCAGGTAAAGAAACAAACGAAGCATTTTAGTCGTTATTGATAAAAAGCTACGGAGTATAATAAAACACTTTGTTAACTAGTGTGATTAAAATCAAACAAAAAATGCTAATCAAAGGGCGAGTGTTTTGCAAAGTAGCTGTTTCCATATATGTAAGCGGACAGCGGGTAGCGCGTATCGGCGAACGGTGCGTGCGACCAGTGCGACTTGCACAGAGAGCGCACGCGCCTAGTAATTACGCGCAAAGGTCGCGCGCGCACATTGCGCTCGCTCGCGCCGCCTGCGCATGCCCCATTCCACCACCATTACACCGTCGCCTCGGGCTCATCTTCACTTTCAAACAACATTAAACGTGCTATGTACTGTCGTCATTAGATCCTGTAACATGATCCTTCGCCATTCAATCCTATGCGATCGATGGTTGCTAATGACTTACTCAATGTAAATGCTAATAATTATAACCTTTCCATGGCATATTTCAGCTAACTTTATTAGAATTGCTTTATAATAATCAAAATCATCAATACAACCCTCCAAGCGCATTAAGGTGCAGGAATGACTTTGACCTTGAAAAAGTAATTCGTGCACCTTTATATGAGCATTGATGATTTTAATGATAATAATTCTATAACTACATACGTCTTACAGTCGCGAGCAATATTTTAATCAACATACAACCTAGCTCTGGCCTGCAAATTGCAAAAAACGTAAGACAATTTGAATTTCGCGGGCTACCCTGGAGCATCCACCTTAATATAGAAATGTTTGTTTTGTACATGATCATATACATTTTATCTTCTGCCATATGAATTTAACGCAAAAATACCAGTAATCACGTTAATACCATAGATTTCATTTTGCGAATGAAGAAATAATCTCTACCACATAAAGTGATTCCTTCACTAACTGTGCATACGAGATATTTATGTAAACTACCCATCGCAACTGCGTATAGGCCAGTTGCAATACCAGCCACTAATTTGAAAAATGCAAGCTTATGTCTGCAATTAGCCCGTATTAATTAGATATCAAACCATGCCTTCTGGGTATAGGGAATTCAGTAACCATATCAAAGCTGCACCATTCCGTAAGTCTTAGACGTACACACAGCGACACGTTATGCTAGAGCACCAGTATAGCATGGCCTCGCTTTGTATAGATTTCCCGTACAGTGAGAGATTCGTATAAACTGTTTTTATAGCTTGATTGGTCATCGTGCATATGTTCTGTGGCACCATTGACTGCTTAATCTTCTTTACAGATATCATGTCGTACTTACAGAAGTATTTACTTTGGTAAAATTTTATTTTTGGCAACTTTTGGTAGTGGCGCGAGCATTTACTATTAAAGAAAAAACACTTTTTAATAGTAGATTCAAATATATAATATGCCCTATGCCTGTACGTGGGGTTTCATGTATCCTAAAAAGTATCCTAAAAACTAAATATTTATATTATTATTATTTATTATAATGGAGATATCTATCCTTCCTACCTGCATCTAGACTTTTCAAGAAACAAGAAAAGCCTATTGTGCATCCAGCGCCAGCTTCCAGTTGTAGTCAATAAAACATTTTGTAGCCGACAGTATCAACATAATATCGTAAATGCTTTTAACGATTCCATTTAAACGTACGTAAAGATATGCAAAAACGTAAGCTGAGTGCCAGTGTTAAGCTTTCATATTGCCTTAGTAAATTGTACCTAGAAGGATGACGCTATTCGAAAATGAAGATATTTTCAAGATTTTATGGGTCTCTATGGGTATAGCACGGTCTGCACGGTATCCGCCATGATTGCATTTAGGAGTATGAGTCCTCCAATAAATTAACATAATATAGCAATAATCATTGTCGATCGACATATAAATTACCCATAGGACCTGAAAGTACGCGCCGGTACGACGTCGAGGCAATTTATAAGAAATTATGCACAATACTTATTCTGTGATATTATTTAGAGACGAACAAAGATACGGGCTATCAGTAGGTACTAGAATACCGAAGTTCAGGCATGCAAAGAATTTCAATCAATGTAGGTAACGAAAATTAATTTGCTAGTTATTCAAACCAATTAAATTACACCCCCACACAACTTGACCAAGGCCAAGAAAAACGGCAGTATTATTAAAATTCGTTAAAGTACATTTTTTGATATAATAATAAATAAATAATAATCACAATAAATAGTCATTACTAAACTACACTTCTGTCCCTGAATATAATTAATGAACAAAGACAATGTTTGCATTATATACTAAATTTTCTTTTGTCACAGAGCGCTTGTTCATTTGCACAGCATATTCATTGTAGTCAGTGCATGTTTTTCAGGAAATGAACAAAATGTCTAACAATAAATGTAAAAACAAGTCTTTCGTGGCACGTGATTTTACAGTGTGCACAGTTGAATAAATATTTCAATAATTGCCAGCTACAAATGGTGTGTATTTGATAACCGTCTGGGAGACTTTGACATTTATTCGTTTCTAGGTTATTTCAATTTTACTCAAAAAAAACTAAGACAATAGGGCATAATTTTTTTTCGTAAAACAATGAGCATTCTTTGTATATCAGCGGTCAACAATATAATAAATATGTTTTCCGATAAATGGTCGGTTCGCCACGGTCATTCTGTCCGGTTGATAATATTATTAAAGCCGATTACAATTAATTGTCGAGCGACTGCATGTGGTAGTGGCACAACAAAGCCCCCATGAAGTAGGTACGACCATGAATTTAATGTGTTATGATTGTGCGACAGGTAAAGGGCTTGTACACAAAACTGCGATGCGACGTCGCATCGTAAAAATCTACGAGCTCCCACGACGCATCGCAAGAACTTGCGAATTGATTGCGACATTAAGTCACACTTGTACGGTTGACGGTCGTCGAAGGAATGGTCACCCGAATCGTGGAAGGGAGACGCTTTGCCGCACGAAATCGAATCGCAGCAATTAGTGTCGCAGTTGTCTGCGTTGCGAATTCGCATCGCGCCGATTCGCAGTTTTGTGTAGGTACAAGCCCAAAGCGCGTCGCTCGCAGAGTGATGCGACGCGTCGCGGCTCACTGCGTCTACGTAGCATCTGCGCCGCGCCCCGCGCCGCCTTTATGGCCCAACGGACGTCCACTTGAATTAAATAAAATCTTGAAGAAAGGAAACTACATGTACTGATTTTTCCCAAATAAAGTCTGGAAGGTACATCGACGCACAAATTTTTACCACGTGCTCAGTACATAATCCAGAACCGCCCTACATAAGATATTTTTATCTGCAATTTAAACAAGAATCAGCACTTTTGTAGGAAACATCAGTTTTTTTTTAAACTGCCGATTGTACATTTTGATGCGGGGGGGTACGGACTGATGTACTGACATGTTGTCCTCGTTTGTGGTTAGATGCCTCTTCTACCCCCTATACAACAGTAAAAGTCAAAGATAGTACCGTAATTTGTTTACTCTTCAGGCTTAAGCGGCTAAGTATGAGGTATCCGTGTGCAGAGATTCTGCATTTGACCATAAAGATATTCATAATTATTATTTTAATATCTAGTTAACATTTTTAATACAGCAATTAACAGTCGAAAGAGTTATTTAATTTCAATGTTACTTTGACGGCGGGTGCTTATCAATGAAGGTAAAAATTTTACGATTTCATTTACGTATAAAGTCATAATCTGGAAGCACTCATAGCAAGCAATTAGGTATTTAATAATCACAATTAAATATCCACATCTGAAATGAATAAAATAACTTTATTGCGGAATATGGAAAACAAGTTTTAAACTCTCTAGTTAATAGGCGTTTTATTGCTTATGTGTGGACATTAATTGATTTTGGATTGGGAAAAGCAGTACCTCGTGTATTTTTAATACAACAGTTTCTAATTAACCTATATATTAATAATTAAAAATATTTCCGTTCCGTTATTGTTTGTTGGACTATATAGAAACTGAATATTTTTTCATCAAATTGCAAGTGCTTGTAGCGCGTAATAACTGAGCAGGCTACGCGGTTATAAATAAAACTTTCGCGCGGCGCAAGCGCGTTAAATCGTATCCGACGATGGCTGGAACTCGTCCTGGCGCACCTGCGACAATTTTTATAGTATAAATTTGCATTAATTCATTTAGTCCTGTTTTCAACGCGGCGCATAAATGGGTTAGCCGGTAAGTGGTGGGATCTAGCCGCTGCCAGCGCAGGCCTGCGCGGGCGCGGGTGTGTAGACGCCCGGCGCACGTCGCGTGTCTCCATCCACCTTTCAGAGTTAATCGACAGACAATAAGCCCACGCGCCTACTGTATTTTCTTTTGTTGAGTTTGAAGTATCTATGACTTGAGCTAAAACAGTTTTAATTATAGTGGAATTGTGATTGTTTTTACTACTTACATAAGTCCCTAGTAAAGAAATAAGAAGGTACTTTTAAGGGCAATCTTAGAAAGATTAACCTAATTAAGCAGATTTCAGGACACCTGGGAGAAAATCCTTGTGTACGATGCGAGTTATAAAGAGAAGCTACTAAGAAATACATATATTCTAAAAACCCTACAATAAGACACCGCGTTTAATAGAAGAAAAAAAAATTGTTTAAAGCAGGCAGTTCTGAGAAAATCTATGTGTATCCTGTAAGTATATAAAGCTTGTCTACTTAAGAGAGATCGCATCTGTAGTAATTACCTATCGACTGTCAGCTATCATCCCCGTTGCAAAACAACTTACGCGCATTTATTATGTAAATATGTTTCTGATTTTTACTTATTTTGCCTTCAGGTTCTATATATAAATACTCTGCTGCGGTTTTAGATCGGCTTCATAAAATGTTTTTATTTGTACTTATGTCTACAATGTAAGGTTTTCATAATGCTAAGATTGGCTTAATATAGAAATAGAAATAAACTTGATGGCTCTAACTGTGCCTTTAAGTGCAGTAAGGTAGCACATACACATAGGCTCATATACATGGGTACACATGAGCCGAAATTATACGACGGAAACTTCGGCTATCAAGCTTTCAAATTACCTATGAACAAAAAAAAAACAGGTTAAAAAAAAAAAAAGAAAGTATACGCTTAAATAATATGTGTGTGTGTTCTTTGTCCATCTGAAAAATGAAATACTTATTTTTTTTATGGTTCTTTTTTGTATAATTTGAACGGAAAAAATTCTCTCATAAAGGAATATTTTTGTCACCAGTCTCTTTGTGTTATTAATGTTATCATTCACCAATCACCGGTTCCCCGGCGTATAATAGCGAACATATCTTCCCAGGATCGATTACAGTAGCGGTTTATGGTGTACCACATTTATCAGTGAACATTAACGGGCCGATATGATGAGCACCCCGCTCACTTTCCATTTCATACGGAGCAGCATAAACAGGTTCTCTTCACACCCAATTTACTCAGTGGTTTAATAAAACTCACACGTGTTTCTTACATGGGAATACACTTAAGACTGCTGGTTATGTAACACACATAGGTAGATATATACACATGGTATAATGACAATATAACATTAGACGTTACAAGGATCCGGGCTAACCGTCGCCGGCGTAACGTCAGCTTTATTTATTCATTAAGTGTTAACTCCACATTTTCCCACGGACCCTGGCTTAAAACGCGGTGACGTCATTACAGGTTTTACAGCTTTATTAAATCAGATCTTTTATTTGGCTTAGAACGTATGGATTGATTTTTTTAATCCCTGCCATTACTATTTTGGATCCTGAAATTCGAGAAAATTTATAACATAGACAATAAAACTATATTTACGATTCTAATAAATTCTAAGGGATAAATTGTAATATTGCTTATATAAGATTATCAGTGTGGTCTCAAGGAAGAAAACGAGCAGCGTAACGACTAAGCACTTTATTTTATAAAAATTAACTAACTCTAAACATCGTTACATCTCCTTTTAAACTGATCCGAACAAAGATATTTCAATGTGGGGGCGCTCCAAGTGGGGAGCGCAATTTACGTCACTACCGGAACTATTTTCTAAATAATTTTACACTACAGACTTCCTTTTCATAAACGGAAATAGATTTAATATTTATTTTCTACCGGAAGTCCGCCGTGTAAACAAATATTAATTTAAAAATAAGTCATCTGTAATATTTGTAATAACCTGAGATATTATTCATGAAAGCCTATAATATTTATAAAGGCTAACAATCGGCCTTCCTGACATTTAGTTTGTCCTCAAACTAATTTTGACAATGAATTTGAAAAGAAAAATACAATTAAATCTTATCTAATAATCTCAAAATCCTTCAATCAGTATTCAGTTCAATAATCTACTCTAATACATCTGCCCCCCATTGCATCGCAAGCTTCACCGGACCAAGTTCCTTTACTTGCCGGCCACTGTACGACTTCCAATAGGTGACCTATGTCTATTAATGGGAGACACACCGTGAGACTTCGCCGGAGGCTGACCACCCAACGTCTTCCAACCAGACCCACTGGTTGCAACGTGGACTTCGCCAACCAAACCGACCACCCCACGACTTCTGTCTCATCAAGTAAGTAACATATCTTTACTACTATTATTCATCATTATATCCATCATAAACACTTTTGATTAATATACATACAGAATAAAATTATGCAACATTTAATAAGTTAACATATTATAAAAATGTCAATTCACTTCAACTCTTTTTTTGTTTGTTTGTTTGTTTATAGATAAGCAGAGGCGGAAATTACATCACTACTTGAACTTAATCATACACCAAACAGACCATAATTGATGAATAAAATATTTTAATAATCAATTCTCTTTTATTTTATTTATTTACGCCCTATCAACCTGATAACTCTTGGTCAGATTCAGATTCAGTACTAGGTTCATTTATGCTTGTACTAATCCATGGTTGTATCTGATCTACTGCCCAAACATTGCTATAGTGTTTTTTGCCAATGCTAGAACCCGGTATGCTTGATACCTCATACCTGTCATTGTCTAAAACCTTTGAGACCCTGTAGGGACCAGAGTACACTGGTACCAACTTTTTACTCTTACCTTCATTATGACCTACTTGTTTTTGAATTTTGACTAAATCCCCAATCGCATATTTTCTGGCATCTTTACGAGTTCTATCAAATCTATCTTTTTGTTTATGTTGGTCCTGTGAAATATGTTGACCTACATCGGACCTTATTTCTTCTATATTATTATCTATCGGTCTAGTATCAACAAATATCTCGTTCATAACATTTTCGCTACTATGAGTTAAATTCCGACCAAACAATGCTTCTGCTGGGGTTTTACCCGTGCCTTTGTTTAAAGTATTATTTAAACCCCATTGAATATTACCTAATTCAGTATCCCATTTTGTTTCACCTAACTTGTCTGTGTATGTTGATAATGACCCTAAAATTGTCCGATTGTAGCGCTCCACCTGGCCATTGGCTCGAGGTGAAGCAACTGCATTCAAGATGTGCCTAATATGGTGTTTTTCACAACACCTACGAAATTCATCGGAGGTAAATGAGGTACCCCGATCCGAGATCAAACGTTTTGGATAGCCAAATGTTGTAAAAATTTCCTCGAGTGCCCTAATAGTCGGACTTGACTTTAAGGTGCGCAATGGCTTGATTATGCAAAATTTGGTAAACGCATCTACCAGTACAAGTAAATAAATATTACCTTTGGAACTCTTTACGAAGGGGCCTAGGTGGTCAATATGGACCGTCTCAAAAGGAATATCATTTTTTGGTATAGAATGTAAAAACCCTTCTTTCTTGCCAGCTGGCATTTTTCCATAAGCACAATGAATGCAAGACTTTACATATTTAGTAATAAATCTTTTCATTTTTGGAAACCAAAAGTCTTTGCTAATTTTACTAAACGTTTTGTCGACGGAAAAATGACCAATGTCATCGTGGTTTTGTTTACATATTTGCCACCTAGCCCCCTTTGGGACTACCCATTTTAATTCATCCTTAACACGTCTAAATAACCGGTTGTCTTTTATAACAAAATTTTGTTTTATGTCAATAACATCTTTATATTTAGGGTCATTCAAAATCTCTTTTATAAAACATAATTTGGGATCTGATAATTGTACACTT
Source organism: Xestia rhomboidea (assembly GCA_963853795.1). Taxonomy (NCBI): domain Eukaryota; kingdom Metazoa; phylum Arthropoda; class Insecta; order Lepidoptera; family Noctuidae; genus Xestia; species Xestia rhomboidea. The sequence goes on from OY970764.1 coordinate 13,061,715, forward strand.
AGCAACCAGTCATCTTGAGCAATATTTAGGACTCTTAAATCTACTTCACTATTCAAATCATTTATATCGATAGGGTTCCTACTCAATGCGTCTACATGGGTCATACTATGATTAGGGCGGTAAACAATATCACAATCATACTCCTGTAAAGCCAGCCACCAGCGAGCTATTCGCGGTAAGAGATCTCGCTTAGAAAAAGTGGATCTTAAGGCATTACAGTCAGTCATTATAGTAAATTTTAGACCTAGTAAATAAACACGGAAGCGATGGAGTGAAGCAACAACAGCTAACGTTTCGAGATCATACGCATGAAATTTTTGTTCATCAATGGTAGTTTTTCTACTGAAATATGCGACTGGCTTTAGGGGGGCTTGATCATTTTCTTTTTGTAGAAGTATACCTGCTAGTCCAATTTTGCTCGCATCGGTATGCAACTCTGTGATAAAGTTTGGATTGTATAGGGTCAATAAGGGGCGTTCAATTAATTTAGATTTAAGGTTTTCAAAAGCTACCATCTGCTCATCTTCCCATCTCCATGGACAGCTCTTTCTTGTTAGATCAGTCAGCGGCCGGGCTATTATAGAAAACTTATCAATAAATTTTCTGAAATAACTGGCAAGACCTATAAATTGCCTGACTTCGTGTACATTTCGTGGTACGGGAAAATTTCTTACTGCCTCAATCTTAACCTTACCCGGCTTAATTCCCTCGCTTGTAATTTCGTAACCCAAGTAATCTATGGAGGTTTGAAAAAAATAACATTTTTTGACATTTAACGTTAAATTTGCCTCATTTAATAAGTTAAAAGTATCTTCTAATTTTTGGACACCTTGCTCGAAATCTTTAGAATGTATTATTAAATCATCCATATAAGCCAAGGCTGGTTTACCCTTACTATCACTCGACTCTTGAGCACGATTCAAACTCAAGGCTCGAGCCATAGTCCTCTGGAACACTGAGGGCGCATTGGCTAGGCCAAAGGGCATCCTCTTAAATTGGTACAAGCCGTCAGGGGTGACAAATGCCGTGACATGTCGGCATTCCTCCCTTATGGGTACCTGGTAGTAGCCACTCATCAGATCCAAGGTAGTATAGTATTTACTGCCGCTCAACTGATCCAACTGATCATCTATCAATGGGAGTGGAAAATGATCCTTAACTGTACGACTATTAAGAGTTCTATAGTCTATACACAAGCGATGCCCTCCTGTTTTCTTTGACACAAGTATAATTGGACTAGCGTAAGATGATAAAGATTCCTCAATAATGTCATTTTGTAATAACTCCTTAACCATATCTTGAACTAACTGCCTTTCTTTGTAGCTTAACCTATAGGGTCTATAAACAACTGGAGTATTATTGTACAACTTTATCTCCATTTCACTTATACTAGTGCAACCTAATTCCGAAAGATTTTGGGCAAATGTTTTTCTATACTTTGTTATTAATTTCTTGACAGTGTCAGTTTCTTTTAGTGATAGTTCTGGATTAATGTTAATATCGTTAGTATCAATGGGATTACAATTGGTTTGAATATGTAAACAGTTTAATTTTTCAATATTTTTGTTATACTGAACTTTGTTAGCTCTTACCAATAATGTATCCTTTTTAATTTGTAACTTTTTATTGCTTAAAACTACCAGAGATATCTCACACGATTTATCCATTACTTTATAGACCCCTTCCCTGATCCAATATTGACAATTTTGATATACTCTATAACTACCTGGCACGAATATTATGGAATCTTCATTAGTCGTAGTGTAGCATTTAATTAACCCTACATCAGTGCAAGAAAAGTTCGACTCGGCAAATAACTTGATGACATCGCCAGTCTCATGTTCAATATCAGGCAAGATTGTATTACAAAAGACGTTGCGTTTTAAAATTTCAAGAGCACTATCTGTCTTTATAACTAGAATATGTGGCAATTCAGTAAAATTCTGTCCGACTAGCATAGGAACATGTAATTGCCCAGATGAAACAACATATGTCGTGATCAAAGCCTCAACACCATCTATGGATAACAATAATCGAGTTTCACCTAAAACTGTAATGCGAGCCTCACCAACACCACTTATGACCGGTAAAGAATCAGTACTAATTGTTAAATTATAATGGTTTGCTATTGAGTCACTAATAAGAGTGCACTCGCTTCCAAAATCTATGAAACATTGAATTGGCGAATTACTATTATTAATAAAAGCATTTTTATAATATTTATTTTGTAAAGTTTTTGATCTTGAAGAAGCTGTCAACATAACCCGTTTATTTTGATTTTCCTTTTTATTATCAGTTTGGTTCCCCTTTTTTTTACTAAAACAGTCATCTGATTTGTGCCCATATCTTTGACAATGTTCACATTTTATAACTGGTTTCGGACATTGAAATATTCGATGTCCAGCCTCCTTGCAGTTAAAACACAATATTTCAGAGCCATTAGTTGATTTACGACACTGACTAGCACGATGGCCCTTCATGTTACAGTTATTACAAATCAGAGTGGAAGTATTTGGTGAAGGAGATTTAAATTTATTTAATTTAGGTACTGCATCTCTTTGTTCACGACACATGTCCTTAAGATATTTTAATAAGTCTTCTGGTTGGGCAAAGCGGGCCGAAGATGCACCAGCTCTTAAGGTGCGATCTTCTAAACCATATATGATGCAATCGACAGCTTTCTTGCCTGATATGTCACATGCATTTAAGAGAATCATTTTATTGTAATAATACTCGTCAAGAGAGTCACCTCCACTGTACTTTTTCCCTAACATCTCATTCAGCAAAGCTCCGTAGTTAGTATCGGTAGGAAAAGCTCTTTTAAGATGTTCCTGCCACTCTAACCATGTATATTTTATAGTTTTTAAACCCTCGTACCATTTTTTGGCGTGACCTACAAGCCGTGGCAGGGCAAAATGGGCCGTTTGTTGATCAGACCAACCATAGATTTGAGAGCATTCATTGACTTTCACTAACCAGTTATCTATTCTATGGTTTTGAATAGACGGGTCAAATTCAGGAATAATATTTTTATCATAATTATATTTGATAGAATGATCAGGTTTCACACAAGAAGAAATAAAACTTAATAAATCCTGAAAATTCATTGGAACATTCATATTAAGAAAATTATTTAACATACCCGTCGAGGAGCCTGGTGTCGTCTTCCCTTGTCCATCGTCCACTACACTGCTTCCACTTGTACCTGCACGCGGTTCCTCGCAGACATTCCTCGTACCTTCCTCTGCATTGATAATCGGGGTCACAGATTCGGTAACCACCCCAGGGGCTTGGGGCGGGCTGCTATTATCCAACGTAGATTCACGTAGGTCTACTTCCGATGGCATCACACTAGGACTCCTACTTTCCCTTATTCGCTTTGAACTTTTCGATTTCTTGTTCTTCTGGCACTTGCGTCTACTGTGGGAACGCATCCGGCTTTTTGAGCGTGAACGTCGCTTTTCATCCTTATGGCGGCGTCGCCTCACACGTCTCTCTTCATACGAATCATCAGTATCACTAGTCGAAGAATCACTGCTTTTATTGCGTTTACGTCTCGGCATAATTTAAATTTATAGTTCACCACACCGGTAAACTTCACTGTTCACAGTTTTAAAGTTTCAAAAATCAAAAAGAAAATGAACGTACACTTTTGTTTTACTTCTTCGTAAGTCCACTCAAACACAACCACACCGTACAGTTTAAAGAAAAATAATTCCACTTTTATGATCACTTCACTGCACAAACACCTTACTGTCTAATTTTTCACAAATAAGTCTATCGAATTTTACTTGGTTGATCCCACTTCTGATATAAGATTATCAGTGTGGTCTCAAGGAAGAAAACGAGCAGCGTAACGACTAAGCACTTTATTTTATAAAAATTAACTAACTCTAAACATCGTTACATCTCCTTTTAAACTGATCCGAACAAAGATATTTCAATGTGGGGGCGCTCCAAGTGGGGAGCGCAATTTACGTCACTACCGGAACTATTTTCTAAATAATTTTACACTACAGACTTCCTTTTCATAAACGGAAATAGATTTAATATTTATTTTCTACCGGAAGTCCGCCGTGTAAACAAATATTAATTTAAAAATAAGTCATCTGTAATATTTGTAATAACCTGAGATATTATTCATGAAAGCCTATAATATTTATAAAGGCTAACACTTACGAAACCTACTTAGTGATAAATTATTGAGTACGATTACATGCTGATAAGATAACATACCGGCAGAAGTTATGTTCCAATATTATTTTTATTTTATTTAAAACAGTTAATATTATAAAAAAATGATAGATAACTTTCCCAAAGAACTACCTTTATTTTATTATATGTACCTACCTATATAGGTAAACGTAGATATCCATCTATTGATGTGTTCAAGAACGCACTGACATGCGCGCAGTACAAAAGACATCAACGATCCAATAGGTTTGTGTGCATACGCAGCTTTTCTGACTAAACGCATTTGAATGATTTTTATTACGATTGGCGGTTAAATAAGCTATCTGTAGTGAACCAGTGTAAAATGTACAAAAAATATCCTAATACATTGTATAAAGTTATGTAGATATGTTCTATTTAGGATATTTTCTTGTCTCTATGTCGACAGCTTTGATAACTTTTTTTGAGTCCAGAAATAGTTCTTAGAAACTTTCTCCTTGTAGAGTCATGTGTAAAACAAAACTGCGACAGTTTTTATGAGATGCCTTATGATGTTCTAAAAAATTCAAGAAGTTTTTCGTTATTCAAAAAAGTCGTGGGGTTGCACTCCGTTTACGGCTAAAGTTACTTTGTTGCTGGATCAGGCATGGTTGCCAGTTTAAAATTTATCCAGTCTGTTTTTATTTACTCGCAAACACCTTTACTATTTCAGTAGGTAAGTAATCAAAATAATATATGGATAGGTTTATGTTTAATTTATTAACTGCTTGGTCGTTTGTTATAAAGACGTGTAAAGTTATTATTATTTGTAGGGCAAACTATACTACCTACCTATAAGAAAACATAATAATTTTAATAATAATATAATTAATAGCAGATACATAAAGCCTTATTTTTATGAATGCGAGTTTAATGATAACCAAAACCTTAGCGATTTTACCCATTGCTTTTCTTTTTTTTTATTGGGGCAAGCCCGCCACCCTATACCCAAATCTCTGTAACTCCTGAAAGCCAGAATCAATAGTGGCGACCACCAGAAAAGCGCCGAGACAATGAAGTTCAACGAAGACCCAGAGAAACAATTTAACTTTCTTGGATCACGTAACGAAATTAATTAAAAAAGTTAAATTTATTATATAACCGTTCCAGTAACATGGTGTCCTTTGTTTTATAATGTGTCTGTAAGGTTTGGTGGTCGTCCCTCGAATCGCTGGCGATGGCTCCGCGCCATATGGTGGCCCCGTGCCCGCTCCAAATTGCAGGTTATATCAATTGGTCTCGTTCAATGGGGGACCTAACGTTGGGACGAGCCTGGTGTTAGTATGTATAATTGTTTGCACTTAAAACTACGAGTTTATGTACCGTTACGAATTTACATGTCAGCACGCGACAGAGATATTTTGAAATCTTTTGATGCAGTTTGATTTGGGAAAGTAAAGCTTTACGGTGGACATGACATAGCGAAAAGGTATATCTATGCATATATACCTTCTGATACTAATGTTATTAATGTACTACAGTTTTCGAGTCCCTTGCAGATTTTTTGGTGTTCTGAGTCTCGTAACCTCTACCAAAATTAAAATTAAATCAAAGCAAACAGTTTAGACCAACACTCCGTCCGATTCTGTGTACCAACCTATAAAAATGTTATAGGTAATCATTTATCAGAAGTTCGTTAGGATGTTCCAGTCATCTCCGCTAAAAACCAGAACGAATCGTCACGAGATTAATTCGGTAACGTGTCGACATTTTAATTGTTACACATTGTTTTAGATGGAGGCAATATGTCGGAGGCGGTGGGCCGTTATCTGATGAAATATGTCCGTTATGATTGGCAAACAAACAGTATGGCGCCGCCATATGTCGCGGCACGTGCGCCCGCGCATCCAACGCGCTGCTCACTCACCGGTGAAACTGTACACCACAGGGTGTAGTATGGATAGATATCGCATTTAACAAAAGCTCATTACTATCTTTAGTAGGCATAAGTTTACAGCAAGGAAAACTCTGTTCGTAAAGATCTATAACAATGACTTTTTTAGGAAACTGGAAGTGTAGAAAATTTTCCTGTCCTTTTCTGGAACTGAAACTTTTCCAAACTATTTAATTCTGTTGGTCTTACGTCCACAGTTCATATAATATTGCTCATAGTCCTTATAACCTGATTAAAAGCGCAAGAACAACAAACGTCTAAACTACGCCTTACCAGAAAAACAACCTGAGACTGACCGCGTCTGATGCTACGTTATGATATCATGGCTCTCGTATATAACACAAATAGCTTTTGAAAACCACATGAGTCTCACGTACTAGCTGTAGTAGCCTATTTCTATTGCACGTGAGAGGATAAAGGATAATTTAAATCCATCCTCTTTCTTCAAAGCTTTCGTTAACAAGCTATAGTAGATTGTAAGCTCTATGGTTAGAGAAGCCAGTGCGCGCGCGCCGCCCATCCATCAGTGTAATCGCTAGTTAATCATTTTTCGGTTGATGGGGTTCATTGTGCTTCACCCTACACGGATTATAACTCATAGCCAATTTTAAGCGTGCCAAATTTTCAAATTACTTTTTTTGTAGAAATATTATTTATCATGGAGATGTGCGGTGTCAACGAGGTTTTGCGAACAATAACAATGTGTAGACGTCATCGGTCGCCCGTATGGCTACACCGCGGTGCGACCCTACCGCTGACATTGAACTCTACAGCTTGAAGCTTGGGTGGCGACGGGGAAACTACAACACTTTAATTTATCAATATTTAATCTTATAACAAGGACTTATAGACTAGGGTGTGAACTTATTTTTATTTCATCACACCTCATCATAATTGTCACTACTATTTGCAATTTACCGAATGATGAGTAAGCTAGACGAATGGCTTTTCTCACATTAAAAAAGCTTTTGTACCCTCTGGATCACAATACCTACCATGTCAAATTAGAAACACCTTTACCAATCATTACAAGTGCTATCTGCTTGTAATAAAGTTTGCAAATAAATGATAATTGGGTATCTTTCTAATAACTAAATGAGATAAAGGTACTCCTGTTGGCTTCTTAAATAATTAAATGTAGCGAAAGCCGATAGCGAGTGAGTAATGACAATTACTTGATACGATACTTTGTTCTATTTTTACACGACTGCGCAAAAAGAGGAGTGTTATGTTTTTACGGAATTTTCTTAAAGATCCACACACATTGAAAGTTATCTAGGATAGGTACTGATGAGAACTATTCTAATCACAGGATTAACTAACTAAGTAGGTATTAGGCTATTCTACATCAGAGGTACACCTGCCATTCAATCTGAATCTCTTGTTTTAAGTATCGTGGACAAAATATGAGACCTGCCGTCTTTTTATTCATATTCGAAAAAAAAAACGAGAAAATTAAAATCATGAATCAAAAGTGTCGTAGTTCTGGCGTAGCGCTCGTCGTAGGCGTCACGCGTCGTAGACTCGTAGCACTCGTTCCAAAACTTTGAATAAGTTGGTAAAAGTAATTAGATTTTATTAAAATACCATATTTTACAGACTGCTGAATTATATTATGCAGAGCAAGTAAGTACCCAATCACATAAAATGGTACTGTACATCAAAATGGTATGAGCACAGGAACACCATCCAAAAAAAAATCAGACGAATTGATAACCTCCTCTTTTTGGAAGTCGGTTAAAAATGAGGCGCTATTACAATGTGGAAGGATATCAGTGGTTGTGATAGTATCCAAAACTGCATAATAATACACATTTACGAACTAATGAATGTAAAAATAAACGTTAATGTAAGCCATGTCTCCCCACGGTTGTGGTAGTGAGGAGCGCGCCCGCATGCCGCGCGTGGCGTAGTGCGGTGATTTGCATGCTCCTCAAGCGAACCGATCACTTCACGATAACTTTAACAGCTTTGACGGTTATAAATAAAACACATGACACACTACTAATCAGACGTTGAATCAAACTCGTGTAGGTATACGTGGGCATTTAGGTAACCAAAGGTTACTTATTGGGAACACTGGGCACATGGGTAGATATGTTTCCGGCCGACCGCCGAATACATACATGACAAGATAGCAATTAGCAGTTTAATTCAAAGACAATTTACCGACTAATAAATTGATTAAACTCAAATATATCCTTTTCAAATTTATGTTATGGTCAAACTAATAATGGTCCACTCACGAAGCACTTAGCTAAGGAAAGCGATGTTGGTGTGATATTAGTTCCCACAGGAAATTAATTTGCCCCAAACTGCTGATGCCCAATAAACAATGATAAGATTGCAAATGTGTTTATTCACACAATTAATACACCCTACAAAATAAAAACATTTCAATAATTAAGTATCTCCGTCTATATTTTCAATTAAGATAAAGAAGTGGTCCAATAAATGGGAACATTTTGAATAGCATTTCGCAACGAAGGAAACAATATATTTTAGGTTTACGCGATTAACGTGTCGAATTCTTAGCGATAAAGACAATAAAACAAATAAATTATTGTTGCGAGGTGTATCTATTATTAGAGGATGATATTAATTGCGCGTACGCACCTGGGCGCGCAGGTGACTGTTTCAATTTGGGGTCAGCCATGGTTTTGACACCGTGTAACATTTTAAAGAATAGTGGGAATTGACACCGCACAGAGATACGTAGATAGAGTTTGTTTTAAGTGTTTTAATGATTAATTCATGTTTTTGTAACGTTTTATTTTTCTAAAAATCTACATAAGGAATAAAACCTGAATAGTTACCTACTTAGAAATGACTAGATAGCTAATTTGTATTTTGAATAATTATATTTTAAGAAAGTTATTACGTAGGTAGGTATATTTACCTTGTGTTATCTTTCCTACACACGCATGGTTAAGTGTAGGTACCTACTAACCCGGTCATGAAGTAGGTAAGCCAACTAACAGGCAATAACAAGCCCATTATATTAAACTGCACTTATTTGTAACCAAATAAGGCGCTTATTAATAAAAGGAGAGCAAAGTTGCAATCAGTACCTATAAAATCAGATCAGATGACAGCGCGGTATCGCGGTTGGCGTAGTGGCTGAGCGATTGGCTGTTGCGCTGCGTGTCGATGGTTCGATTCCCGCACGGGTCAAATATTTGTATGGCCTACGAGTAGTCGTTCCCGTCTGGCTGTTTGTGTATGCGAGTTTACCTAAATGTTTGTAAACGCACCCAAGAATCATGAGATATTCTTTGTGTAGCAACTTAAAAAAAAAATATTAACCGACTCATACTCGTATGTACAGTCGTGGTCTTTTCCGCCTGATCAGTTAAAATTTTATTCGCTTAAATCATGCGGAGGCGTCGAGCCACGGCCCCTTACAGTTTAGGCCTATTAGGAAAGCGTCAACTTTGGCGCGCAAAATGACAATAACTCTCGTTTGGCGTGCGTCGTCAGTGCGCTCAGCCGATTGGTATCTTTTCATTCGTTATTTCTACGGCGGGGCTAAAGAGCGTTTCTATGTTGTAAGTGCAAGCAAAAATAAGCTTAGTGGTGATCAGGCGGGAGTGTCCTCGATAGTACACACATGGCAGCCGACATGAGAATCAAATTATAGGATAGCATATTTGACTGCCGCTTTAGCATCCACCATGCCAATAACTTATTTTTTTGTTTTCCATTGATACTCTTTAAATCTGATCCTAACTCAAACTCTCCACCACCAACTGAAACCCAAAAACCACCTAAAACTGAAATCTGGTCGCATGTAGGTGCAAATTCATTTTTTTAAGAAATCTCGTGTAGGTTATATTATCTAATGAAATACGTTGCTGAATTGTCGATAAATAATTGGGGATAAGAAGGTAAAACGGACTCTACTGCTGCCATCTACCATCAAGGGGGAGTATTTCTGCCACCAAGTGGAAATGTTGTAGTCCATCTATTCTAATGGGTCGACATGTCCTACAGGATAGTCCTGCATTTTTCCACAAGCCTCGGATACTCTTTTTTACGTTGGTACTTAGATAATAATCTGTGTGCTGTGTTAGATCACGATACTTTGATCTACGTACCTATGATCAATCATCCTTCTATACTAAAAGCCGAATGTGGAGCTAAGGCTGATCTCGAAGCTGCGGGACTGTTCGAAAGAGATACCGTGGCCCCGGAACACAAAGGGCGAAGAAGGAACATGGGTGGTTTTTAGTCAGTAAAAGTCTGACACTCCCTCCCGCTCCGCCCAGAGCGGGAGGAGTCATTTGATGATTTCCCATCCGAAAAGATCTCGAAGGCTTTAACATGACATTCACTTTTTTCAGTTGTGAGCCTGAAAATGTCTCTTTTCAATCAGAACTGCCGTAACTTCCTGCACTGGCATAATCAATATATTAAGCTGCCAATGCTGGCGCACAGGCCCTCTGTGAGAGGACGGCAGTTGGCGGTAAAATATAAAAGTAATCCACCACGCGGGTCCAGTGTGGGATGGTGGAAATCACGTCTTATTTTTGTTTCAAGGACGTAGTTATCGGTTTCCTCACGATGTTTTCCTTCGACGTTTTAAGAGCGTAAAATAAATTGCACAAAGTAATCTGCCTGCTTTGATTCGATCTCATGACTTGTAGTCGGGGCTAGACCGCTGCTGAACTTCCTGTTATTTGGCGTAATCATTACGTCCAGCAAATTCGAGATTTATTCGTAGATCTTACGTATGTTGTAAACTCAATTAAACATTTAGGTAATACAACTCTTTGTCCAGTATAGTACATACAACATTATGATTTTGTCGACCCGAATGGCGCAGCGGTAGTGAGGCTGCCTTACGTTCTTAGGGTCCCGGGTTCGAACCCCAGTAGGAGCAAATGTTTGTGTGATAAGCATGGACATTTGTTTCCGAGTCATGGATGTTTATATGTATGTATAATAAGTATGTATTTACAAACAAAAAGTATCTATGTAGTATATCAACTATCTGGTGTCCACGACACAAGCCTCGTTGCTTGCGTAGCACTAGATGGCGCTGTGTGTAATGTCCAGCGATATTTATTTATTTATTTGTGATGCGTTGAATTTAAAAATGAAGTTAAAATAAAAGTCCATAATAACACTTTCCCGTTTATTTAGAATATTCAATAATATTTTATCACATGTCGGTAAGAGTTGACAATAAGCACGCCAAGCATTCTTGTATCTTACCACGAACGTCGGTAGACGATCTACTTGCCAGTCTGCCAGACCAACACCAGCGGGAAACATATACGTAGAAGTACAAAGAAAAACAAAAGAACAGTTATCGTACATACGTTATAACTTGTCGAATAATTAATCATAAGTAAAACCTTTCATAAGTTGTTATAAGTTTAATAAAATATTTAGCAGTTGAAAGCTCTGTTTAATTCAGCTGTTATATAGATTCCCTGTAACTTTTAATCACTAACAAAAAGAGTGCAATTTTGTAAGTTGCCATTATCAAAAATGTTGGAAACTATCGCATATTGATGTGTGGTGTTAAATACTCAGCTCGTAATATTAGCCGTCCCCAGATTATCCAAAAATATAGGTTATCAGTAAAATATAGTTTGTCCTTCTTGTTCATGAACCATTTAAAAGTTTTTTTTCGAAACTTTTTATATTTCACCAATCAATTAATGGATTCGATATATAAAGAAGTGATATTCTTGTAACGACGAATATTTTACAGTTCTTTAACTTCAGAGCTTTTAACACATTGGTAATGTCATAAAATTGTCATAATAATCAGGTTTTAGCAGCAGATTATCAGAATAACATTTTCAACAGGATGAATACATTGTGTTAATGTTTTGAATGAGTTCAAGTGCACCTGTAAAAATCGAGTAAGTAATTTAAAAAGACCATTTTTTAAGTTTAAAAGAACAGCGGTAATATCGGTCTGTCAAATTCACCTTGTTGGTGCTACGTCCGTTAACGTTATAAAAATATATTACAATACATACAAAAATTATAGTATGTAGGTATAGTTGTATTGTTTATTAATAGTGTAATTTACGAAACGTTTATACCCTATACTGGAGTGCGGCTAAGGTGCATAATTGCATTATTATAATTTGTATTGATTTATTTCCAACATTTCATTATTAATACACATAATACAAATTTTGATTAACCTAGTGAATAACATTTAGGTAAATAAATGAGCGTAGTATGCTTTTAGTAAACAGTTTAGAGAGAAAGGTACATAGTTAACATAATATCATAATCATAGAGTTTGCTTGATACGTTCTTACTATCACCTACATCACGGTAGGAATGATGTAATAAGTACTGAAATAAGCATACAAACATACGTCGCACCTTTGTACAAAGAAAATCTTCTAATATATAAAAATCTCGTGTCACAGTGTTTGTTAACGAACTCCTCCGAAACGGCTTGACCGAGTTTTATGTTTTTTTTGTGTATATTTGGGTGGGTCTGAGAATAGGTCGTAGGCTATTTTTTAGACTCACACATATACATAAAAAATTCCACGCGTACGAGTTGCGGGCAACAGTTACAACAGCAATTATAAATATAATGAAAACAATGTTTTGAATCGAAGATACAAAAAAATACAGAAGACATTCTGTACATTTGACTGTTGTTGTGAGACTGTTTTGAGATTTTTGTCCATAGTACGTACAACTTCCAATCATAAAAGCTTTGGATTGTATACTAAGAATCAAAAATTATTTTATAACATTTTTCGACGATCATTACATCATGGCAGTAAAGGCGACGAAACTTCAACATGTACGAACTAATTAGAGGGCGACGCAATACCATTATGTAAATGATAGCACGTATCTTAGCCGTCGTACACACAAAAATATCTTAGTTATATGCACGAAATATTACAGAACTAACTATAATGGTAACTAAATCTAGCACAGCAAAACTATTCATCAGGCACAATCGTTACTTCTAGACCTGAAATCTGGTCAGAGATAAAAAGGCCCGAGTGACGATTACGCCTAAATAACACATAATATTACATAGTATTCGACTATATAAAAAAGTAAGAAAGATACTTAATATCAATAGGTACACAATAGTAGGAATAACACTTGAGATCTCAAGTAATAAACAATAGAATAGAAGAGTAAACCATTCTAAACAATGAGCTATTAAACCACGACGAATTAACTTATTTTAATGATACACTTTGTTTTAATTTAGAGGCCTATACATACTTATATAAACTGATAACATTGGTGTCTTTGCAGTCAATACCTATTATAGTATGACCATTATAAGACTGAGTATTTTACATGGACCATTATGTTGCACGATGAGTTAAGTACTATTAGAGATGGATTAAACATATGCGATGGAATAGTGAGCCCATATTTAATATTTTCGATTTAGTTGCCAATACTTTTTAAAAATTTAATGTCTCTGTAAAATACTCAAACTTATATCGGCATAAATACATAACTAATTAACATGTAATGTAAGAATAATTATATGTTCATGTATCACCGACGAATTGCTTAGAGCTTAGCGAGATTAAATTATTTGGATAAGGCAAGAAAGATCCATTAACTATTTGCTGATTGATAGTACCATAATATTTGATAGTTATTGTTACACAACAAATAACCAGTCAGCGAAATATATCCTGGAATGCAAATGTGTATAAAGTACTACCTAACAATAGTGTTTATATAGGATTATACAACAATTAACAGATGGACAACATTTAAATAGATGTTTGTGACGATAAGTACAGAGTGAATTATTCCATGTAAATACAGTGATATAGTGATAGTGAATACTTTTATTTAGAATGTGAAAGGCGTAAATATTCAGAATTTATTTTATATTTTTTCTAAGATAGATATATTTTCAACGATTTGAAAAGTTCTGTACATAAATACTTATAAAAATGAGACATCGTAACCAACAATTAGTCTAGATTTATTACTGTAGATAAAAGTGATAGATATTGAATATTAATGAAATATTCCGGTTTGTTAGGTAGTAAATTATGAAGGTATTGACGAGGTAATCACGGGTAGCGCTCGATTTGCATTCCGTTAGTTATTTAGTATGTAAACTACATTCATTACAAGCGTCCGATAAGATCACGGGACATGATCGACGGCATGTGCATCTCTACATGCCTACCTGTATATATTGTGAGTATACTAGTTTATAAAAGTAATCACCTATGCCTTCGTTGAGAGATAATAACATAAAATAAAATTGCTTTGTTGAAATAATCATTTGATATTGTTTGTCCAAAACCTTAACCGTATCAGTATTTTTGCATTGCTTCTTATATTTTTCGTATCTAAACCATTACATATCATAATTTATTTCATATTTTAAGATCGTATACGCATATATTCAAACCATATGGTTGAGTCTAAGTATACTAAGTATACTGCATATATTGTAAGAATAAATCAATTCTGCAACGGTAGCCTCAGCGCCGTGCCGAGGGCCCAACAATACTACAACAAGACTGTTCAAAAACCCTAACATCATAAAGAAGCTTTTAGGCTTGCATGAAAGTACCGCCACTAGGTAGCCTCCACCTCACCCCGAAGGCATAGACGCATTATCTATGATAACAATGAGCACTATTATGAAAAAATATTTTTCTAATCTGCGAATAATATTGTAAAATATAATATTTAGGTGGGCTATAATATGTTTCTATTTAAAGCGGACATGTATCATTTGAATATACAGTAAATCCGATATACACATTTATAATTATAGGGAACTGTGACGGAGTTACTTTACTAACGAGAGAACCAGTATATACAAATATATTGCAATAATAACACCTGTCACGGAACACCGTGCAGGCAAACAATGGGGCCGCGGAGCCGGCGGGCGGTGCGGCGTGCGCAGCTCACGACCACCTCATCTCGCCTCTTGCTGATGTACATTCTGTTTAGCTGTAGCCTTCACTTTCTATGAATGAATTATAACTTGTTACAAGCCAAGGAAATGCACGCTTCGTATATTAACTAGAATATTTTCTCATAATTTCGTCATTCTAACAAACTTAAACATATTTGTAAACTTAGCTGCAGTAAATGCCAAAGAGCCTCATTCTTTTATTGGTAATATTAAATGCATTCAAGTGTAACCATAACCGCGTAACGTCGGTCAATTAGATTTGAAACATTCTCGTAATAGTTGCCACACGGAATTTGCCTCGGCGCGGACAACCGCGACCCTGAACATTTTAACTAACTCCGCTGTCACAAAAATTATACGACAATACCGATTATACGATTTAGGAATATCATTTACAGTGCGAAGATAGATGTACAACCAATTTAAATGAAAGATATTTCCCGACGTAGTTATGTGATTACTCTAGTACACTGGGTTCGCCTTGTCAGGGACAATTTATCCAGAATTGTGTGTGCAAACACTTCTCTCTTCTCGCAGACTAACGCATATTGTAGACGTGTAGTTCAGTGAGTCAGAACACCACTTTCACACCAACTAGTGTGTTGACGCACATCACAGAGCGATTCGATATACAAAGCGTTTTCACTCTTACTATTAGTTTAAATGTCTATGTAGAACGACAATAAATTTACTGTAGTGTATTTACAAAGACACGTGCATATCGAATCGTTGTTGCTCATATCTCACGATAATTTACTCATGTGTGTTCAACCTTAAAATACGACTCAAAGTCAGGACACTCTGTCGTAAAATCTATCTTTCGCACTGTTACATAAACGCTTTATTACAGTGACCACCATTGTATGTACTATATAGATAGATCGCAGTTATAATAAGCCTAATGTTAAAATATTGTGTACTTATTTGTGCACTAAAGATGTGAGCCTCCTCATAGCCGTTTTAGTAGTGCCTTTGGTTTTCTTAGTCTGCTCTTTGACGCCCCTGAAAAGTGAACAACCAGTTAGTATAACTTACCTAAAGCTAGTTTGGAAATTCTGATATTACGAATTATGGTCCTATTGTAATTAAAATGTGTAACGGTATACAAGTCGATTCAATAAATAAAATAAATTCTTATTCTACCGATGTTAACTATTTTCTACACAAGTGAAGAGTACTATTATTCATTGATTCACAAGAGTATTATTAGATTGTTACATCGAGGTCTTCCTCTTCAACCGGGATATTTGTTGGGATTTCATTATCTTCGATCGGGACGCACAAATTGAACTTCTCATATCTGTATACAAGTTGGAAAAAACGAAAAAAATAAACAGAAATTAAGCAAGCACTGTGTTTTTTTTGTTACTATGTATAAACCTTGTAAATTTTCCTTGGGCCTTGGCATTTTGCCTTATTTTGTGCATAGCATGATGCCATTGTCTGCAATCATAAAAGCTTTCAAAGGCTGTTTGTTCGCTTTATTGTGATTGCGCGTTCCATTTCTTCATTCAAATGTATTGAAAGTAGAACAAATGTGACACTTTTAACATCTTCGAACGTCGTTATCTAGTTGTCCTAAGCGGTATAAAATGTAGCAATACAGATTGGAAGTGAGGAAAAAATATTCGTTTTCATCCCATCTATTCGAAAAGGACGACTTGGTTCGCCTTTAAGTGCACCCAAAGGTGGTGTTTTCTTTAAGAAACTTTTAGCGGGCAGTAATGAGTTTTTAATCCTAGTTATAAGTGTGCCGCAATAATCTTTTACGCGCACTTATTGAATTTGGAACATCTTATTGTTCAGCGCCAAAGAAATCGAACGCAAATATTGTTTGAATAAAGACTGGCTGGTACGACGGCAAAGAAGAAGAACGAGACCACGGGAGTGATTGCATAATTTGACTACGGGTTTATTGGTTTTCTATTTTTTATTTATCTACCAACTACCAGGAGGACAGAACCATAAAGGAGGTATTTTATATTTTTAATAGGAATCTAAATCAAATCCGTTTCAATCCAATTCGTTGTTTGTCGTTCGTTTCGTCGTTTCGTTTCAATTTTAATTAATCCGTGTACATTTCGAGTATCACGCAGTATACAATGTAGAAAATACTTCTTCATGATTCTGGCGTCCTGGTAGTTTGTGAGACATTACTATTCTTAAAAAAACCAATAAACCCATTGTCAATTTATGCAATGACTTGTTACCCATGGTCCCGGTGGGATATGATATGCTGTTACTATAGCTTTGTATTTTCTATCGAAATTTTCAGAAGTACAGGAAACAATCCCTAATGCCCCATGGCATTAGGGATTGTTTCCTGTACTTCTACTTCTACTCCTGTAAAAATCTAATTTTGCTTCCTTATGATACAATCTACTATTACCTTACTTGAAAATGCAAGAGATGCAAAGAGCAACAGAATAGAGGTCTCCTAGTATTTCAAAATATACCGTTGACTATCCAACAGTTCCACAAATATGGACTAACATGTACTCCTAGACTAGCTTTGAAGGGTTTATTCATAAACGCTGATTAAAGAGAAGACACATTTAAACGTCAAAAACATAATGGCTTAACAGTTGCTAATCATGACTTAACTGTAAGCAGTAATTATGAATAAACTCAAATATTTTTCTGGAGTCACAAGAAATACCAAAACAGAAAGAGTGAGAGATATGTTGCGTTTCAAAACATGGGACTTGAAGGGACAGTAAGTAACTTACAGATAGCGCGTGAGATCCTCAATGTCGACGAGCAGAGATATGTTGCGTTTCAAAACATGGGACTTGAAGGGACAGTAAGTAACTTACAGATAGCGCGTGAGATCCTCAATGTCGACGAGCAGAGATATGTTGCGTTTCAAAACATGGGACTTGAAGGGACAGTAAGTAACTTACAGATAGCGCGTGAGATCCTCAATGTCGACGAGCATAGAGTCCTGTCCCATATGCAGCTCGTCGCGCGCCATCAGCATCTTAACGAGCGTGTCGTTCAGCGACTCGATCTGGGAGTGCAGCTCGTTCACTATCACCTGCAAATACGTAACATAACCGTGTTTTATATCTGTCAGTTAACTGCAGGCGGGTTACTACTAGAAATTCGGTTTTTTCCGAACCTGACCCGAAATCCTTACCCGGTCGCGGGTTAGGTTAGGAACTTGAAAAAATAAACAAAAATTGTTCCGAACGTTACCCCTAACCTGTCAACGTATCGTTCCTATCCTAACCTACTACTAAGTGTAGGAAGCCGAAAGGCACTTGTTCTCTCCGTCATTGCGATATTTTTTTTGTTCTACACCATACCTGGGAACCTTCTAGTTACGGAGATATTGGGAGTCAAAGTTCCAACTTTTTGACAAGTTTTTTTTTAAATACTAATTTTTAATGTAAGATTTTTACTTTAAAAAACCTCCACGAGCCCCGTACTATTCAATCCATCCATGTTTTGAGAGCGTTACATGGAGTTCTACCACAAAACATAATTTTTCACCCCAAAAAAAAGTCGTTTCCCAGCAATAATTTTTGCGTTAAGTTACTTAGTTTGATGTACAGAATGCTTGGTTGACGGCTTCGTGATGAGGTTGTTTACACCCTGTAGATAGATTTTCCGTGTATTCCCGTTTTTTTTTCGCAGGTAAGGAGCGTTCTTGTTAAAGTTATTCAAACAAATTGATAAGTTACCTTAGAAAAAGTACTAGGCTAACATAAATTACAGAAGGTAGGTGCCCAGCTGTAACGCTTGCAACAAATAACTCGTCCAACGAGGAAGCATTTTTTTCTGTAGCCGAGCGGACTCTGGATGGTTTACGGTTGATGGCAATAAATTCTCGTTTTAATCCCATGTTACGTGGGATTTAAACATAATGGCAAAATATGGATATACAATTACCCGTTTATTTATTATTATCCGCCCGCGACTTCATCCGCGAAAATTGTGATAGCTCGGCTAATTTGCGTGATATCAATATAATTTATATCCTATGTTACTCGGTAAAGATGTAGCTTTCTAATGGTGAAAGAATTTTTAAAATCGGTTGTGTAGTTCTTGAGTTAAATTTAGAGAGAAGAGTTTTGAAATTCAGATAGTTTAGATTGTAATCATCGAAAAGTTAGGCAGAATTGTACCCTATACAATGCTGCCTAACTTTACGATGATTACAAGTGTTATCTTATTATATCTATGTTTTCAGCCAGTTAATTACCTGTAGACATCAGAGAATCAATGAATAGTAAAAACATAAAGCGTAAGCTGAAAGAATATTACATCAAGACGATAATAACTTAACTTTTTTATAAGTGTGTCTGAACATGTAATTTATGAAATAAATAAACAAATTAGCACAATTTAAGGTGCCCCAGTTTTTGAACGTGAGTTTTTTTTGGCCTGTGCTGTCCCACCGCTGGATTAATGGTATTTAAATATTATATTTTTATGCAGGTGATATAGCAGATCGGAGTTTCAACCAAGCTTTTAAGAACCCGAGCAAAAATTGATGTAACGCCTTCCCCATGTTCAAATAAACGTGATATCGAAATGTAAATAATATTTATTTTAGGAATTTGTCCTTCCAACGGTCGCGGTCTGGAAGAGATAACCAAGTGTGATAATACCACAGGTTATTCAATAACAAAAAACTTCATAACAATGTTCCTTGTTAATTTTATCAGGTTAGGTGTTTGTTACAAGTTTATTGGTGGGTACGTCTGTTTTTTTCCTCAACATACTAGAAATAACAAATGCCTAGATGTTAGAACCGTACCTACACAAACACATTATTATAATATACAGTTGGAAAGTTTAAGCGTTAATCTTTATAACCATAAAGACTGCTAACGGTGTCAAAAGTAATTACATACAGTACAAATAAGATTCAAAAATTACTTATTTTAAACCTTGTGTAGTACAAATTAAAGTTGAAAATGTTTTAGAGTTCAATGATTTCGTGTCAATTACTGAAGGTAATTACACAACAGCCCACGCATATAATACACGATATGCTAATATTATTAAATGCGAAAGTGAATCTGTCTGCGTACACGTCTCATACGTTTTAAGTTAACTACGGTTTCGCAGATTTCTTTGTTGTATGTCTGTTAGCAAACAGGTCGACGCCCCCGAACTGGCAACTCATTGAAAGTACTTTAAAGTACTCATGGACATTGCAATACTCAGAACATTGCCAATACGTTGCGGACCTAAGGTTGACGTCCTAATAACCAAAAAGATCCCATTCATATAATTAAAAAAAAAAAACTATAATGTGGCGGAAACGTTTTCAAAAGCGACTACGTATCTCCTTTATAAAGTTTTCATCCCAAAATATGCAAGATCAACACAGCAGCAGATCCCCATACTATCATCCATTTGATTTTCCCTGCATTTGATGTACTACTAAAATGTATACTATCTATTTGATACGACGAAAACACGAACAAAATCTTAAACACAATAGTCATTGTGGTTGAATAAATCCATTGTATAAAATAATGGTCTTTGTGCATGAGTCAGCCTGCGCCGGAGTCGATCTTGATCCTCAAGGCTGCGGCGAAACGTAATAAAAACCAGTAATCATATCATAGTGCACGTTTACTTACAATGTGAGCTATTCTAGATCTGTTCGACACGATTACGCGAATCTTTAGGTCGGCAAACAAGTGTGTCGTGTGGAGGACAGATAAACACATTTAGATCCGTACTTTTAAACTAGCTTTGCGCCGCGACCTACGTCCGTGCTTGAAATTAATAATATTACTTCTCGTATTCAAACCCTTTGCCAGTTTCAATTTGAATATTCTAAATATTCACCAAAGAATTTAGATTATGGTTTTAATTTATTTACACGTAACCCAAATAATATTTCTACAATAAAACTAAAGCCTAAGTTACCCCTTATAACATCAGCTATCCGCCAGTAAAAGTCTCGTCAAAATCGGTCAAGCTGTTTCGGAGATTAGCCAGAACAAACAGTTCGACAGACAATGTAAAAATTATGTTTTTTTGTTATAAGTACCGTATATACTTTCTGCATTTAGTAAAAAAGTTGTTATTTTGAAATTACAAACAGACTATTCAATTTTATTAATTTGTATAGATTCGAAACTAATTGCGCTGTCTGTTACCTTTTATAAGTCTAACCAACTGAACGGATTTTGATGAAACTTGGCACACAGGTGCCCTGGGATAGGTTAGATACACACTTTGATATAAATTAGGTTTTTTATATATCAATGGAAACACAGGATTTTTTTACCGGGTAGTAGGTCTCATCCGACCGGCAGAAAGCTAGTTATGTATCAATATGAATCATGAAGCACAATATCGCAACATACCGAAAATAGTTAAAGTGGGAAGCTGTTGATCTTCATATAAATGCAGTTTCATCACTTAAATGATGACATATAGCGTGGGATAATTTATGTATTATGCAGACGTCCTGAATAAC
Organism: Xestia rhomboidea; assembly: GCA_963853795.1. Classification (NCBI taxonomy): domain Eukaryota; kingdom Metazoa; phylum Arthropoda; class Insecta; order Lepidoptera; family Noctuidae; genus Xestia; species Xestia rhomboidea. Next base: position 13,083,183 of record OY970764.1, read on the forward strand.
TTTGAAACAAAACCATGTTTACTTATTGTATTCATAGTCTTTGTATAAGCACCTAGCTAGATATTTGAAAATGTAGGGAAGCACTTCAAGGCCTTTGCTTCGAGTAGGTATATTTATTAGTTTACTAAATAGACAACTTAAGTGTACAGTTCCGTACTGGCTAAATACCCCGACCAGTTTCGTAAATGATACCAAACAAACCAAAGGGATGTTCTCATTGTAAACGATATTATCTGCACAGCAGTTACATAAGTACTACTAGAATTCATTTTTAACAAGTTTTTATATTAGAATTAACTTGAGAGGACTACTTTACTCTGAAACATTTGGCACCACAAGACCACAACCACAAAATCGCCCATTAGGCAAAAATATTCGCTTCGTTTGGTCATACAAATTAAACCTTACTATTATGGAATACAGTATATTTTGTTGTTGGCGTAATAATGCGAACATTTTGGACTAAATAAATGGCCCCCCATTTATTTAGTCCAAAATGGGTATCTAGGCATTGGGGACAGTCTAAGGGACACAGTCTGAAACCTAAACATTACAGAATACGTGATGGAAGCGAAGAGATGCTGCGACATCATCTGCCTAGCCTTTTTAATTAATTTGTTAACAGACTTCAAAAAAAGGAGGTTTCTCAATTCGATTTTTTATGAGTGTTCGCGGATAACTTCGTCGCTTATAAACCGATTTAGATGTTTTTTTTTTTTATTTGAATGAGTATGCTCTTGGAGTGGTCCCATTTAAATTTTGTGAAGATCTGATGCTGATCTTCGGAGATATACAATCGCTTCGATGTTCATTGTTTATTTTTTATTATTTTTTTAATATCGCTGGACATCACACACAGCTCTATCTAGTGCCACACTAAGCAACGAGACTTGTGTCGTGGACACGTGATAGTTGATATACTACATAGATACTTTTGTTTGTAAATACATACTTATGATACATTTAAACATCCATGACTCGGAAACAAATGTCCATGCTCATTACACAAACATTTGCTCCTATCGGGATTCGAACCTGGGACCCTAAGAACGTAAGGCGGCCTCAATACCGCTGCGCCATTCGGGTCGTCATCACATTTATACAACATCATGACGTAACATCACGCCTGTATGCTCTGAGGGGGTACGCAGATGTGTACAATACACCCAGATTTCGGCAATTAGGTATATTAAGTTCCATTTATTGGGGATAAGCCTATTTTTATTTTCTCTTTTTATTACCATGACATGTATTGTTAACAATGCAAATATTTGTTTGGGAACAACTAAAAATGGAAAAATAAAATACGTTTTTGCAAAAAACCAAACCACAAAAAAGAGAAAAATAACTTTAGCTTAAAAAGTCGGTGTCAAAAAAAAGAAATCATTCAAACAAAGGTCACCTACTTCTGAAGCTAAAGTTATTTTTCACTTTTTTGTGTTTTGTTTTTGAAGTCGGTTTTTTTGATTGTTTGTTTGGGTGTTTTTTTGTTTCCGATAATTGCTTTCGAAGGAATAGTGCAATGGAATGCCACTATTCCTCCAAAAGCACTGATCCAAGCAATGGTCGGCCTTTTTGCAATTGACTAATCGGGCATTGGGCTTGTCGGACAAAGTCATACTTCTTTAATGATTATGTGATGAATTTAAAACAAACCTGCAACTGGGCGATGTTCATGTCGGTGAGTAGCTGCCGCGAGACGCGGCGGCGGTCAGGCGCGAGCGGCACGTTGGCCTTCTCCATGCTGCGCCGGAGCATCTCCGTCACCGGCGACACCGCGCGGCTGCGGCGCTCGCGCTGCAACCACCACCCCATTATCATCACACGCGCTGACGATATCATGAATGAACTACCTAACATATTTTTTTAACGGTATCTTAAACTACTTTTCTATAGAATTCACAAATGAAATCATCAAGTAAAATTTAAATGGTCTTGGAAGAATGATGCAGAATTAAAAAACATTGCTGCCTTTACTGAATACATAAATTACTTCACCTGTTAAATAAGTAACATAATTAGACACAAAGATTATGATAGAAAACTCAAGCAGGCATGTACCATAATATTACAAGCCTAGTTCAATACATTGTAGTTTCATACCTCCATTTGTATGCGAGCCATTTCCTTAGCTTGTGCCAGAGCAACCCTGGCCTCAGTCTGCAGAGTTGCTTGCAGGACATAAAAGTCAGACTCTTTGATTTCAATATGCCCTAGAGAATGTGATGACCTCGACTTTGTCTTTAATGAAAGGGACGTTGGGCGAAGTTTTGCACCTGCAAACAAGTAACAAAAATAAGTACTCTTGTCAGATAGAGAAACTTATGTTGATTACATGCAAGATTTATTATAAAAAAATAAATTATGAAAAAATCTGATATGTTCCATGACTAACAACAAATTAAAATTTCTATTGTTAGAAACATAATGTACTTACTCAAGTAATTTACTTTATTACCAATAACTTTCATTTCTACAATTACAATAGAATGCTAAAGCCAAGACAGGGAAAGTTAAATGCTCAATGGTAAGCCTTCTGTGTCTGTAATGGTGTTAATGTAAAATCAATTGTTCGCACACTGAGTGGCCCCAACGTGAAACAATAGGCAGGATGTACTCACCACTCTGCACGGTGCTTATTTTGTCATGTTTTGTGATGTTAACTGATAGCGGTCTTGTCTGATACGGATGGTTGTAGCCCGACTTGCTAAAGATATTCGACCGTGACAAACTTTTTGTGTTATTGTAATTTTTTTCTAAGTCTGATGCTTGAGATTCATTGTCAGATGCTGTCTCATTCATGAAACATATTTGTAGGTTCATCCCTGTACCAGACACCACAATACATTTAGTATGAGAACATCACAAAATGATTGTGAAATATAGAACATAGATACAATCTGCATGTTGTTGTGATATGGTAAGTTACTATTTTTTTCTATAGTTGTTTAGCAATACAATTCATTAAAGTCAACAAAAAGTTAGAAACATCTTTGCCTTTTTTTATTCAATGCAAATTGTAAACATGGAACTGAATTCCAAAAGTCCCATTGTAATTTTATACTGATATGTAACTTTTGAAAATCAGTTGTTTATTATAGGTGGCACAAATGTAAACATCAATAGTTACATACAACCCATGTGGCAAATTATCTGATCATATTGAGTATATTTTATCTTTAATGATATGACTTTATCATGTTTGGTTGTCAAAACAAGGATAACTATTTATGCAATTAACTAATAAAGATAAAACTAATTAGCGCTCATCAAATAGCACAAATTACTTTAGTTAATTATTGTTTACAAGTAATATCTTGTTATTGTTTATATGAGCTATCTATTTATGATTCCTCACCCAACATTATAATTGTAAAGCAATGTGTGATACTCACCACTTTGAAGTCGTGAATGCAGACTAGGTTTCTTCCCCGGCCGGTCGGTGTGGCCCATACTGTAGTACTCCTCGGCATCTGCGCCCATCGCCAGTCGCCTCCTGATCTCTTCTCTGTCATTGCGTTTCTGTAATGAAATACAGCATTAAATCCATTTCTAGTTATTATAATTAAGTATGCTCATGTGTATTTATTTATTTAAACTTTATAATAAAATAGTGGTACATTGACGGACTGCATGCCACAAGGGACTTTTTACCAGGCTGTATATATGCGTTAATATAGTGTATTAAATGGGAATTTCTAAATTGGCTACCAAGATAACTGAGGGCACATAACCACAATCAACTGGTGAAGACAAGCTGCTGTTGTATTTTTTGGCCTCAGTTAAATATATGAAATTAAGCTGGAAATCATAAACTTCAGTGTTTTCATCCCTTACATTTTTATCATAAGGTACATGGTCAGTGAGAGTCACAATTCTTGTGAATTTATCTAAGATGTTAGGGTTATTGTCAGCAAGATGAGGCCACTCAATCTCTGTCAGGGCATTACACTCTGCTGAGCCAATAGCTCTTGGACTCAGCACAGTATCGTCACTATATTCAACGTGAATATTTTCACAGTCATTTTTAAGCAACTTCGTCTTGAAGAGATGTAAACTTCGTTTGAATCCAGATTTTTCTTTCGCATCTGTATTCACGTTTTCACGAATTTCTTCAGGTGTTTTGCTAAATTTCCTTCGAATGTTAGTAACTAAATTTTCGAACATATTAAAAAGTAGTCAGTCTTCTTTATTTTGGCAATAATATGGCACGGATGGCTGTTGTACAAACGTTAACTGTAAATTGACTAAAGTAAACAAAAAAATGGAAGTCCTGTCATTATTCCTGTCATTTTGACATTTAGGACAAGGTCAAAAAGTGTTCCACTTAACCTATATTCAATATGTTGAGCTTGAGCAAGAACTTCTCTATTACTTAAAAAAAAATGAAAATAAACTTAAAACTTACCAAACAACAGATGTTGTCAACAGATTCGTGGTTATCGTAAGTAATAGTGTATAAATCCAATAAAAACCTGGTATCTTTTTTGTAATGTCTTTGTTCTGTGTTAACAAAATAAGGCATTGACGCCATCACTTAACTGAATTTACAAAGTTAAAAAGAAACAGAAACCTAAAGTGCAGTCTAAGCACCACTAGCACAACTTGCGGAATGAATAAGTATTTGGTAAGAGACTGGCAGCCTGCTACGTCGCTGAATCACCTTAGAAAGCTGAACGTACTACCTATTGATAATTAACTGTTACACATGGCTGCGGCAGACGTGGATCAAACGCGAATGTGCGGTTACCGTTATGTTAACAGCGCGCAGTTTAAATGATTTTGAAGTTTTATTTTATTTACTAAGTGCAGACCAATCATCACCAGTGTAGGTTTAGTGTTTCTTCTAACATTTGTTTATTGCATATTGTGGTACTTATTTATGTACGTTAGTTCGTAGCAACTGTAGGTACCTAACATGCAAGTAATTGGTAGGCACAGGTTAATGGACTACCTAAGTGGTTACAGTTATCTAACTGTAATTTTTTAACACTGAAATTTGAACCTATCTAGGTGCAAACTTCAGTGTAAAAAAATTAGGTAAGTACATTAATTTGAACTCACCCGCCTCTCGGCTTCCTTTGCTGCTTTCAAGTGGTTCTCAATAGCATCCAAATCTAACTTGGGTAGCGCTGTTTCAATGTTGTATACGTCAAAACTCCCTGGAAAATATAATACAATAGAAAATACATAACCTAAACTGTTTTTTTGTTTTTCAAAAATCTGTCAACAATAGGTAAGTAGGTACTGTCTGCTCTCTTCACACAAAGATAAATTAGAATAGATAATTATAAAGAACCTTCCTATTAACATACTCGTAATAACAGCTGAGAAAGTCTATGCCTACCTAGGCACCAAATACCAACCCAAGTTCCAACATATCTAGGTAAGTACCTACTTTAATTATTTAAGATTTCACTTATAAACTAAGCAGCCGAACTTTATACCTACTTAAATAATAAATAATAAGTACCTACCTTAGTTTATCACGAAGTTAAATGAACATACGATAAAAAGGTTTAGGTAGGTACCTACTTAGTGGGTTGGTTTGGTCATAGAAACCTATTCAAACACGAAATATTTTCAGAGAATCTATTACTTATATCGAAATATTTTCAGAGAATCTATTACTTTAAAGGCTATTACGAAGCCAAAATTGTATATACCTAAGTAAGTAAGTTTTTTTGTTTTTACGATATTAAGTAGGTACTTATTATAATTCCATAATTTCTTGAGACATTTTGCGTATAACCTTTACAACGTCGTAGGAAACATGACGTAGGTACTAGTATTCATGACGTAGGTACAACTTTAAGACGCGGCAAACTAGTAAACTAGCTTAATGGATGTTGAAAAATAAAGAGCCAGTATTTATTTTGAGGGTCAAGTATTTTTTTTTTTTAATAAACTCATATATACACTCGAGAGCAATGAATCCGGGTCACTTAAAGAATCCTAAAAATCTCGGAAACTAAAAATGCTAGGTTAATGCAATAAATTATATTTAATAGACAATGTAATACTCCTTAAATGAAGGTATTAAAACTTCTTAGTTATTGTATAGTTATATCATAAAAAAATCAAATTTGAAAAAGGGCCACTTTCGAAGATCGAACTACGAAATTACAGCATTTGGTTTTGCTTTTGTTTGTAATCTGTCATTTATGTGGGTACATAAACCATGTTGATAGTGCTCTATATTCATTATTCAAGCTGAAATTATGTCGCTTACGCCTGAAGAATGCACCAGAATACTTACAATGCTGGAAACCGGCCGGAGTCAGCGCGATACAGCCAGGACTGTCGGTGTGTCGCTGTCAACAGTACAAAGAGTTCTCCGACGTTACGAAGAAACTGGTTCTAACCTACGCAGACCAGGAACGGGCAGAACCAGGTGTACCACAGCACGAGAAGACCGATACTTGGTGAACACCATGCTTCGAAATCGCTTTCTCACAGGAACTGAACTCACAAATCAGTTTCGACGCCTCGGAGGAAGTAACCCAAGTGCATGGACAGTAAGACGTCGGCTTGCTGAATCTAACTTAAAACCCCTTAGACCTGCAAACGGCCCTAAACTGGAGCGTGGGCATCGTATTTCAAGACTAAGATATGCCCAGAGCCACGTAAATTGGAGTATTGAAGATTGGTCAAAAGTTATGTTCTCCGACGAATCAAAATTTATGCTCTACAAGCACGATGGAAGACACAGAGTGTATCGAAGACCAGGGGAAAGATTCAAGCAAGCATGCATCGAAGAAAAAGTAGCCTACGGTGGTGGGTCTGTACTTGTGTGGGCCGGAATTTCTTCTGAAAGTCGCACAGAGCTGGTGATCATAGAAAACGGCTCTTTAACTAGCGTAAGATATGTGGAAGAAATCCTCAATGATCACGTTGGTCCATTTATGGTCAATTTAGGTGAGGATGCTATATTTATGCATGACAATGCCCGACCTCATACAGGTAGGATTGTGAATGACTACCTTCAAGAGATGAACATTACTCGTATGGAGTGGCCAGCGCGCAGCCCGGATATCAACCCGATCGAGCATGCTTGGGACGAGCTAGGCAGATGCGTAAAACAACGAAACCCTCCCCCAATCACGCTTCGTGAGCTCAAAATTGCTCTCACAGAGGAATGGGAGAATATTCCCCAAAATCGTATAAGGAACTTGGTGTACAGCATGCCAAACCGCGTAAACGCAGTAATGGAAGCACGAGGAGGCAATACGAAGTATTAAAATTCAAGAAAATCGTAATAAAGTTCAAAAATTTCATGTTTCCTATTTTTGTTTTAAGGAGAGATCAGCAGTTTTTTTCTTTATGTAATTTTGTGTTAATAAAATGTATGGTGACTCATATTTTTTTTACTTTCATTTAAGGAGTATTACATTGTCTATTAAATACAATTTATTGCATTAACCTATCATTTTTAGTTTCCGAGATTTTTAACATTCTTTAAGTGACCCGGATTCATTGCTCTCGAGTGTATAAAATCTTGAAATGGCTTCGTTAAGCCGTTAGATGATTCCCTGAAAATATATCGTGTTTATATAGATACACCTTAAATAGGTACCTAGTGTATTATCTATGGGTTTGGTAGATAAATTTAGTGACAAAGTCTAATAGTTATGTTGGTACCTTCCTCTAAGGTTACGGTTAAGGTGGATGCTCCAGAGTAGCCCGCGAAATTCAAATTTTCTTACGTTTTTTGCAATTTTCAGGTCAGTGTCAGGTTGTATGTTGATTACACTATGAATCGCGGCTGTAAGACGTATGTAGTTACAGAATTATAATCATTAAAATCATCTATACAACCCACTACGTTCATTTAATCCCATTAGGATTTCATGAAAAAGACATTCAATGGGATCTGACCTTCAAATTGCAAAAACGTAAGAAAATTTCAGTTTCGCGGGCTACCCTGACGCTGCCACCTGAGGAAAGTTAAAATAAGTGCTATACTTACATGCTATTGAAATGTAATCTTACCCACATTTACATTATTACCCTAAAATGTTCTAGGCAGTATACCTAGGAGTAAAATATACAAACTGAAATATACCTAAGTACCTAGACATGCTTATCGCCCTCTCAACAAAAAAAAACATCTCTACTGCAACTTGGTTAGTATCTACATTTATTAGGAACCTGTTTCAGTGTGGGCATCCAGAAATACAGGCGTGAAATAGTAACCTAAAGGTTTAATGTGCAATGTGTTAAAGTAAATAAAATAAATGGTGACATAATTATTGCAAGGAACTAAATACAAAATAATAACTATGTAAAATGGCCGACTTACCCAAATCTACATCTTTTGAGTTATCATTTTTACGGACGGATGCTTTACTTTGAGCAGTGCGGTAAGAGTTTTTACTTGAAGTAATTTCTTTTTGTTTCTCTCTCGCCGCCTTGGGTTCACTGAAGTATGAATGCATTTTAGATTACACTCCAACACAATTTAAAACAAATTGCTGTACCACGCCTCATTTGCAAGAATTCCACCAATTCAATGTGGCCAGCTAAATTAAATTGATACGAGGAATTCCCGAGCACGTCGTGTGTACTTCCCTTCTTAATTTATCGGAGTTATACGTGCTGCGTCAAATCTATTTTAAACTTTTACCTAAGCGTAGTACGAGGCACTGAATTTGCATACAGAGGTTTGCACTGAGTACTGACTGATTTACAGCCATGATTTATTCTTAAGAGGTACAAAATTATCGAGTTACCCCGAGTGCATCCACCTCGCACTTGTGAATTGTAAAAAAGGTAAAATCTAGTTTACAAATACGAGTATATAAAATATAGGAATGAGTAAATCCATGAAAACTCTATAAAACTTAAAATATCGAAAATACTTACTTTGGTGACCGTATGGTATTATTTCTGACACTGACATGGTTATCGGTGTGTCTGGTAGTTTTACTAACATCTGGTTTGTCTTGCGTATGACCACTATTTATCAGACTGTAACCTTTAGAATGATGAGCTATTTCGTTAGAATTTCCATCTATAATAATTGTTTCTTTTTTACTTTCGGCCCATATTCGATCACGTTCACGCATTTCATCTAGTTTTGGAATTATCTTTCTAAGTTCGGTGCTGAGCTGCTTAATTGTGTTCTCCACATTAAGGCTCAACTTCTCCGTGTCATAATCGTTAATATTTATTTCGTCTTTTCCATCTGAAAGAAAAGCGTCCGTGATCTTTCCATTGGTGTTATTCTCTATTAGTAAAAATGTAGGCCTACTTAAATTCATTTCTGTTCGGGTATTTTTTTCATTTTCTTTATTGATTTCACTAACGTCTTTATCTATCGTTTGTTGTTGAGTCAAACTATCCTCATTTTCATCACACTGCGTTTCTACTAATTTCTTAATAACGTGATTAACAACGTCACTTATATTATTAATAGTATTTTCAATAGGTTTTGCAAAAGTTTCTTTTATATCTTTGCGTAATTCTTCTAAGTCATCTTGGATGTTGATATTGTAATTAAGTAATTGTTTTATTTCATCTTCAATTTCTTTATTAAAATCACCGATGATATCTTTGGTGTGGAAGTTATTCTCTATATCTGCATCCGTGCAGTTCAAGTCATAATTGAATGCCTCATCATTGTTATTATTATTCTTAGAAATAGTTTTTAAAAGGTCAGGTATATCATTCTTTATTTGACTATCTACAATTTTGTGTTGTGAATAAGATTTATTTTGTGGTGACAATAATGTTGTTTTAACTAGATCAGATTTTACGTTATTATTGTTGTTAATATTTTTATAGTCCTTCGTTCCATTCTGGTTAGGTTCGGGTTCATACGCCAGGTCAGTTATTTCTACATCCACATCATCATCAGTCATTTCATTTTCCGAATGATAAAAATTTTCTATATTTGATGAATAATCCTTAAACAAGCAAAATATTCCATTATCAGTATGAATATTAATAGAACTCTGAAAACAAAGTGTGTCAACAAAACACAGGAGTTAAACAATTATGTAGAACTCAGTAGAAGCCCACATAAATGTAGACAAGTATAAATAAGTAGTCACGGTTCCCGGCCCTGTAGCATTCAGTAACAACTGGGGCTTCCTTTGTGTTGCTATAACGAGCAAAGTTTAAACACTTCCAAGGATTCTTTTTGTAAGTGAAACTTTACCTGTAATGTGTGTGCTAAGTGTTGGAAGCCAGGATAATTTGGATTCACGATTCCCCTCGGCACTGGATGGATGCCGTTCTCAGACATCTCATCTGTGTCAGAATGCTCGAATGCTCTTTCCTCGTCGATTGGCGTAGGTTCTGCAGATACATTAGTATTATCTGTAATAGATGATGAATTAATTTTAGTTTTCCTATTCTTGTTTCTGAATGGTGAAAAAAATGTTGAACGATTGATGACCTACTTATGAAACCTCCACAAGGAGCACAGACGGTGACTGTGGTTTCCTCCAGATGTTCCGTCTCGCTGTTATTGCTCGACTGCAGGGTATTCACGTGCCTGCTGTTGATCCGATACTGTCGGTTGCATACCAGCTCCGCGCTCGGGCTCGAGGCTTCACTCTCTGCACCACTTCTCCTGACACTCGAGTAATTTTCAAAGGCTCCTGAATTCCTTTGAGAGTTATAAACTGTGTTACAATTTGTAACTTGCGAGTGATCGGTTGTATTCTCGCGTAAATTAGATTCTGTACTGTTCGCAGTTAACCAAGTCCTGTTATCGGGATTTCCGTGAGAGGAGACGTCCTGCCTGTTGTAAACAGCGATGTTACCATTGTCTGTCGTTTTGATCCTCATGATTACCTGTAAATAAACGTAAGGCAATATTTTAAATTAGAATAATAATCTCCTATAATAAAAACTGAATTTGGTTATGTAGGTAGGTACCTAATGTTTTGTTTAGGAAGTCTTCATTATTAAAACACTGACGTAAACTCATAAATATTTATTTGAATTTATTGTGTGTGGTGCACAATACACAAATACAAACTCACAAATTAATAGGTGAGCAGTTTGACAAATATGAAACGTAGACATAATATCACTACAAATAAATAAGTAAATATCCACAATTTCAGTGTAGAACACACGTCATAAACGTCCACCCAAATTACATACTTATAAAATTTACAGAAGTAGAAAGCTACAGGTCAAAAATCCCTAATAAACACATTTGCTAGGCACACTGAACACCCGAATTAACCTCATTTGGCCTGAGTGAAAAAAATGAGAGTCCGGATTAGGTAGACAGACTTTTTTGGGAAGAATTCGATTCTACGGCGTGATATCTAGATAGAACCGTTAAGGCTATATTATAATCATTGAATTTTATGTCCTAAATCCATATAGGGTGATATTGCGGATCAGAGCCGGATATTGTGAGCACGGCGCGTGAGGCGGCGGCGGCGGCGACGAGGGGCGGACGGGGGTGGTGGGGCCAAACACGGCGTGTCTCAAGTCCGACCCCAACGCCGCACGCACCCACTTAATAAACCGACCGACCTCACCTATATTTACTAAAGATAACATTACGAAAAAAACCACAGAGCACTGAATGTTCTTACATTTCCCACGCGATTTTAAATAAAAGGGAAACTGTCGAATCCTTTCCCTCGACCCGCAAAGAAAAAAACTACATATAAAATTCATGGATATGCTAATGCTCCAATATTAAAGGAATATATTGGATAAGGGAAATTCTAAATGTAATGTTAGTATATGTACTAACATTACATATAATTTCCCTTCCAAAGTTATGGACCGTTCGTACCAATTCGCTTTTCACGCTAATCTGGGAAATCATGAAAACCAAAGAGCTCATCATGTCAGCCGCGCAAATTGTATCTACCTAATTACACTCCATGGTATAGTCAACAAAAGAGGCTGCAATCTTGCATGCAGGCTAGCAATCTTCTTACTTCTACATATTATAAATGCGAAAGTTTGTGAGGATCAATTTTTGTTATTCTCCCGCGCCGAAACTACTGAACAGATTTGGATGAAATTGCAAACAGGTTGATTATAACCCTTTCGCATTTATAGTATTAGTAGTAGGAAGATTGCTAGCCTGCATACCTAACTCTTTTGTTGACTATACATGTTAACTCATTACCCAATCCGTTTGCAGCAACTATAACATGTGTTATGTATGTGTTATCTACCAACTATGGGTAGTGGTTATTGAACCACCTAAGTTTATTTACTTGTACGAAAACAACATTCTAAAAATCGATACGATCGTTGTCGTTAGCATTTTTCAGTAATTAATGACGATCAATACATACTTAGTATGGTCAGAAATAAAACAGAGCAATGCCCACTACTGCCATGCTTAAACTTACCAGTACAGTTCGCGATGCTGTAATAAATGAAAACCAAAATCAACTCTCGTTAATTTTACACAGCGCAATGACAGAACTTCTAAATACTAAATCAACTAAATGGAAAATTAGCTAAGAAACTTGAAAGTTTAAAATAACTCGATAAGATTAGTATATACTATACAATAGGTTGCTTCTAGCGAGTTACTATCGCGCAGCTCATTGGTTAAAACAGAAAACTTTAAATATGTCTGTAGAGAACGACCTCCTAAGATAAGTGAGAGATTTAATTAATTTTAACTCCGCCACCAAGCCGCAGTATCTAATGGCACTTAACTAAGAATTTCAGTCAAATATAAACACGATCTTATTTTTCTTAATGGTCCATAATCTTGCCTTTTCATTGCGTGGAATGAAATTGAATTGGATTTTCAGGTTAGAATTAGGATTAAGCTACATGCGAGGGTAGGTCTTTATGCTTAATGTTGTATTCTTTTCCAATCCAACTAGACAGCCAAGTAGGTATTATTGCATCATCATCAACTGCTTAGCCTTTAGCCCAAATACGTTGGGGTCTGTTGGGGTCGGCTTCCAGTCTAACCGGATGCAGCTGAATACTAGTATTTTACATGGAACAATAGGCTTGTTCCATATAAAATCTGACCTCCACAATCCAGTTAGTACTGGGTAATACGATACCCCTTAATGAGACTGATGGTTGTCAAACTTTCGGGCGACCTTCTTAACGACTGTCAAATATCTACAAATGACAGCAGATATAGTTTACCCACGAGCTCTTCAGCTAACAAATTACTGGATACAAACACTAGATATTATTTTATCTTCTATTTCTTTGTATTATATGAAGCAGTTTAATCTCACAAAAGCAGCCTTTCTTTAAAAATACCAAATCTCGATAACGTATAATACGTATAGGTACGAATCTAAAGGTCCGTCGTGTTACTGCAGACAAAGTCGACGAGCAATATAAAGCTTAGCAGATTGTTATAGAATACTGAGCTGGGGAACGTATCAGCGTGGCTGGATGCCAGCAAATTGATTTCCTGCCTACAAGCGGAAACTAATCTCATTACGGAGAAAACTTCAGGGCCCTTCCAACTAATTGTTTACACTTCAAATTACGTTGAGAAAAGACGAAATGAAGCGCATTTTTGTCGCTCGACTGAAAGCGAGAGCCTTTTGTGTTTCCTAACAATCTCGTTAAGATGGCTAAATAAAGCAATTCAGCTTTATAATTGTTCATTTCTGAGCTGTAACCGTCTTTGTTTAGGATAATTCAGCAGAAACGTGCCCCGCTCGTGCCGCATCCCGACTCAAATGGATATTTACAATTAAGTAAGTCGGGACATCCACTAATATATATATTTTATGGTCACGTGTTGGAGCGCCTGTTTTTATTTTAATCAAATTGTTACCTTCCATGAAAATTACATCTTTTATATCAACAAAATTATTCATTTAACACCTGACAAAGAGGGAAGGTAAACCTACCTACATCGTTTGCGTAAAACGTTCGCTTTGTTAAATATCGGCGCCCAATTAAAACTTTTCCGTGAATTTTCTCTTGTCTTCCAAAGATTATGCAAACAGAGTTAACTATTGGTAAATATGGAACAACAAAACCTACTAATAAAAATAACGTCTACTTCAATAAAAATGTACGGTACGACTTAATACCACCATTGACGAGCTATCGGCGAAGAAGGATACTCCCCTATTTATCCCTCAGAGGGCACCCTCACCCGGGGATAGAAGTTTATATTTATAAGATGAAAGGCTGTTTAATTTAAATGACCTCGCAACTATCACTGCCCTGTTGGTTTTTGTCTTTGTTATTTTGACCTAATTCTATAGAATTTAATAAAAAGTTTCTAGCTTTTGAAAAAGGGCCCAAGTTTTTAACTTTATTAATGTATAATAGTTATTTGTTATACAAGAGTGCAAAGTTGCTTTTTAACCGCGTGTTCAATTTTGATGACCGAGCCAGCGAAGGATTCTAAAATTATTTATATTATTATATTTTTTTATTTATAATTATTATATTAGAATCCTGAGCGTTAGCGAGGGAATCAAAAGAGCACGAGGTGAAAAATCTTTGCACTCGAGTGCAACACGTAACTTTTCATTCCACCTCAGCGAGGAAATGACTAAATGCAAAAAAAAAACGTTTACAATCACAAGATAGGTACACCTTTATTTCAGTTTAGGTATTAATTACTACATTATGACAGGTAAGTATTACAGAATAATCTTTAAATTATAACAAAATAATACTAAGGTATAATTAAGAAAATTTTAAAGTAACGTTGCTACAGTTATTTAAATTGAGTGTAATATTTTTGTTTGGTACTGTAATATAGGTGTTAGTCACTTGTGTACTGTTTTTCGGTAAACTATCTGTCATACTTAATAGTTGTACCGATTCATTGAATTCCCTTGGCGTGAATGTTGGAGAGAGAGGGAGATGGTTAAGTGTTTCATAACGGCTTATTTTTGACTAGCTGACCCGCGCAACTTCGTTTGCGATATATAAGAGAGACAGAGAGATCGTTAGAGAGAGTGTGAGACACCCTTAAAAGATTTTTCCGAACAAATGATGCTCGAATTTAATTAAGTAACCACGTTTCCGAACAAACAATGCTCTTTCAATATAGTCTATGGCTGTGAATGACATTGACATTCGTTACGCGCGTTTTTTTAAATATGCAAAATTAAATGTATATTTTTCAATATTTCTGAGAGATTTTCTTAATATATTTTTCCGTAAGAACCTTTTCCTAATAATAACAAATACAACAAAAAAAGAATTAGTGAAATCGGTCCAGCCATTCACGCGTGATGCCGGGAAAACGGGAGAGGAAAGGAAGAAAGAAGGAAGGAAAACGGGTTTCATTTTTATATATATAGACTAGTTTGCTTGGGTGCGCGAGCTGCGCGCAGCTCGCGTGTTTGGTGTTTTTAAGAAGTATTACTTACCCTTATAAAATTTTGAGAATCTATAGGCACCCCTAAATGAATTGGAAAATCCGTTAGAATTACCCCTAAAACAGTATGAAAACCCCTACGGACCCCTAATAAAACCTTATTTAAAAACTGAGACCTTTTCCCATAAAAAACATTACCCTAAAGTTTGCTGAGTTACGCTTCACCCACTCAACCTTCGTTACGAGTTACGCTTCGCCCACTCAACCTTCGTTACGCTACGGAGTTCGGCGGCTCGCTTCGCTCACCACCTCCCCCCTTCGCTCCACTCGGTCTCGCAGGTTCGCTCCGCTCAGGACCTACCTACCACCGGACAGGTTTCGACGCCTACTATAATATTTGTTCAAACACCTGATGGCTATCTCTAACCGTTATGAAGTTACAGCCCTTTCAATTTTAGGGGAGGTTGGGGAGGGGAGCTTCACCCACTCAACCTTCGTTACGCTACGGAGGTCGCCGGCTCGCTTCGCTCGCCACCTCCCCCCTTGGCTCCACTCGGTCTCGCAGGTTCGCTCCACTCAGGACCTACCTACCACCGGAAAGGGGAGGTTGGGGAGGGGAGGGTATAAAAATTTCAACGCCCCCAATAATAAAGTATAGTAAAAATCAAAATTCCGCTACGTGTCCTAGTTTCCGAGATACGATGGGGGGAGGGGTGAAGGGGGGGAGAGTGGGGAGTTTTGAAAAATGATTTCGACTAATGCATTGCCCCTTCTTACGAATCTGAAAAAAAAAATGTTCCAAGTCTCTTAACTTCCGAGATCCGCCTAAAGGGGGGGAGAAGGGGAGAAAGGGGGACAACTTTTAAAACTGGTTTTTACTTTTCCGAGCCTCCTCTATACGAATCTGAAAAAAAAAAATGTTCCAGATCTCATGGTTTCCGAGATACGATAGGGAGGGGGGTGAAGGGGGGTGAAAAGGGGAGGTTTGGCACTTTTCCCATAGGTTTTAGAGTTAGTTGTTTACGAATCTGCAAAAATATACCCCCCTCCCCATCCACCATCAGGGAGAACAATTCTGTCAGTGAGTGAGTCAGTGGTAATTCAGCTTTATATAATTTACTAGTTTGCTTGGGTGCGCGAGCTGCGCGCAGCTCGCGTGTTTGGTGTTTATGAGAAGTATTACCTACCCTTATAAAATTTTGAGAATCTATAGGCACCCCTAAATGAATTGGAAAATCCGTTAGAATTACCCCTAAAACAGTATGAAAACCCCTACGGACCCCTAATAAAACCTTATTTAAAAACTGAGACCTTTTCCCATAAAAAACATTACCCTAAAGTTTGCTGAGTTACGCTTCACCAACTCAACCATCGTTACGCTAAGGAGGTCGCCGGCTCGCTTCGCTCGCCACCTCCCCCCTTCGCTCCACTCAGGACCTACCTACCACCGGACAGGTTTCGACACCTACTATAATATTTGTTCAAACACCTGATAGTTATCTCTAACCGTTATTAAGTTACAGCCGTTTTCAATTATAGGGGAGGTTGGGGAGGGGAGCTTCACCCACTCAACCTTCGTTACGCTACGGAGGTCGCCGGCTCGCTTCGCTCGCCACCTCCCCCCTTCCCTTTACTCGGTCTCGCAGATTCGCTCCACTCAGGACCTACCTACCGCCGGAAAGGGGAGGTTGGGGAGGGGAGGGTATAAAAATTTTAACGCCCCCCAATAATAAACTATAGTAAAAATCTAAATTCCGCTACGTGTCCTAGTTTCCGAGATACGATGGGGGGAGGGGTGAAGGCGGGGAGAGTGGGGAGTTTTGAAAAATGATTTTGACTAATGCATTGCCCCTTTATACGAATCTGAAAAAAAAAATGTACCAAGTCTCTTAACTTCCGAGATCCGCCTAAAGGGGGGGAGAAGGGGGGAAAGGGGGTCAACTTTGAAAACTGTTTTTTTTCTTTTCCAAGCCTCCTCTATACGAATCTGAAAAAAAAAATGTTTCAAGTCTCTTGGTTTCTGAGATACGATAGGGAGGGTAGTTTGCTTGGGTGCGCGAGCTGCGCGCAGCTCGCGTGTTTGGTGTTTTTGAGAAGTATTACTTACCCTTATAAAATTTTGAGAATCAATGGGCACCCCAAAATGAATTGAAAAATCCGTTAGAATTACCCCTAAAACAGTATGAAAACCCCTACGGACCCCTAATAAAACCTTATTTAAAAAACTCTTCCTCCCTTTTCCCATAAAAATCATTACCCTAAAGTTTGCTGAGTTACGCTTCACCCACTCAATCATCGTTACGCTACGGAGGTCGCCACCTCCCGCCTTCGCTCCACTCAGGACCTAGCTACTACCGGACAGGTTTCGACACCTACTATAATATTTGTTCAAACACCTGATGGCTAGCTCTAACCGTTATGAAGTTACAGCCCTTTCAATTTTAGGGGAGGTTGGGGAGGGGAGCTTCACCCACTCAACCTTCGTTACGCTACAGAGGTGAAAAGGGGAGGTTTGGGATTTTTCCCATAGGTTTCAGAGTTAGTTGTTTACGAATCTGTCAAAATATACCCACCTCCCCATCCACCATCTGGGAGAACAATTCTGTCAGTGAGTCAGCTGTAATTCAGCTTTATATAGTATAACTAGTTTGCGTGGGTGCGCGAGCTGCGCGCAGCTCGCGTGTTTGGTGTTTTTGAGAAGTATTACTGACCCTCATAAAATTTTTAGAATCTGTAGGCATCCTTAAATGAATTAGAAAATCCGTTCGAATTACCCCTAAAACAGTATGAAAACCCTTACGAACCCCTAAAACATTTGAGAAGTATAAACAAACATTACCCTAAGGTTTACTTGTCGTCGTCCCTGAGTTACGCTTCACCCACTCAACCTTCGTTACGCTACGGAGGTCGGCGGCTCGCTTCGCTCGCCACCTCCCCCCTTCGCTCCACTCGGTCTCGCAGGTTCGCTCCGCTCAGGACCTACCTACCACCAGACAGGTTTCAACGCCTACTATAATATTTGTTCAAGCACCTGATGGCTACCTCTAATCGTTATGAAGTTACAGCCCTTTCAATTTTAGGGGAGGTTGGGGAGGGGAGCTTCACCCACTCAACCTGCGTTACGCTACGGAGGTCGCCGGCTCGCTTCGCTCGCCACCTACCCCCTTCGCTCCACTTGGTCTCGCAGGTTTGCTCCACTCAGGACCTACCTACCACCGGAAAGGGGAGGTTGGGGAGGGGAGGGTATAAAAATTTCAACGCCCCCCAATAATAAAGTATAGTAAAAATCAAAATTCCGCTACGTGTCCTAGTTTCCGAGATACGATGGGGGGAGGGGTGAAGGGGGGGAGAGTGGGGAGTTTTGAAAAATGATTTCGACTAATGCATTGCCCCTTTATACGAATCTGAAAAAAAAAATGTTCCAAGTCTCTTAACTTCCGAGATCCGCCTAAAGGGGGCGAGAAGGGGGGAAAGGGGGCCAACTCTGAAAAGTGGTTTTTACTTTTCCCAGCCTCCTCTATACGAATCTGAAAAAAAAAATGTTCCAAGTCTCTTGGTTTCCGAGATACGATAGGGAGGGGTGAGAAGGGGGGCGAAAAGGGGAGGTTTGGGATTTTTCCCATTGGTTTTAGAGTTAGTTGTTTACGAATCTGTCAAAATATACCCACCTCCCCATCCACCATCTGGGAGAACAATTCTGTCAATCAGTGAGTGAGTCAGTGGTAATTCAGCTTTATATAGTATAACTAGTTTGCTTGGGTGCGCGAGCTGCGCGCAGCTCGCGTGTTTGGTGTTTTTGAGAAGTATTACTTACCCTTATAAAATTTTGAGAACCAATGGGCACCCCAAAATGAATTGAAAAATCCGTTAGAATTACCCCTAAAACAGTATGAAAACCCCTACGGACCCCTAATAAAACCTTATTTAAAAAAGCTCTTCCTCCCTTTTCCCATAAAAATCATTACCCTAAAGTTTGCTGAGTTACGCTTCACCCACTCAATCATCGTTACGCTACGGAGGTCGCCACCTCCCGCCTTCGCTCCACTCAGGACCTAGCTACCACCGGACAGGTTTCGACACCTACTATAATATTTGTTCAAACACCTGATGGCTAGCTCTAACCGTTATGAAGTTACAGCCCTTTCAATTTTAGGGGAGGTTGGGGAGGGGAGCTTCACCCACTCAACCTTCGTTACGCTACGGAGGTCGCCGGCTCGCTTCGCTCGCCACCTCCCCCCTTCGCTCCACTCGGTCTCGCAGGTTCGCTCCACTCAGGACCTATCTACCACCGGAAAGGGGAGGTTGGGGAAGGGAGGGTATAAAAATTGTAACGCTCCTCAATAATAAGGTACAGTCAAAATCAAAATGCCGCTACGTGTCCTAGTTTCCGAGATACGATGGGGGGAGGGGTGAAGGCGGGGAGAGGGGGGAGTTTTGAAAAATGATTTTGACCAACTCTTTGCCCCTTCTTACGAATCTGAAAAAAAAAATGTTCCAAGTCTCTTAACTTCCGAGATCTGCCTAAAGGGGGGGAGAAGGGGGGAAAGGGGAGCAACTTTTAAAACCGGTTTTTACTTTTCCTAGCCTCCTCTATACGAATCCGTAAAAAACACAAAATACGGGTCTCTTAGTTTCCGAGATACGATGGGGGGAGGGGTGAAGGGGGGGAGAGTCGGGAGTTTTGAAAAATGATTTCGACTAATGCATTGCCCCTTTATACGAATCTGAAAAAAAAAATGTTCCAAGTCTCTTAACTTCCGAGATCCACCTAAAGGGGGGGAGAAGGGGGACAAGGGGGACAACTCTGAAAAGTGGTTTTTACTTTTCCCAGCCTCCTCTATACGAATCTGAAAAAAAAAATGTTCCAAGTCTTTTGGTTTCCGAGATACGATAGGGAGGGGTGAGAAGGGGGGCGAAAAGGGGAGGTTTGGGATTTTTCCCATAGGTTTCAGAGTTAGTTGTTTACGAATCTGTCAAAAAATACCCACCTCCCCATCCACCATCTGGGAGAACAATTCTGTCAGTGAGTCAGTGGTAATTCAGCTTTATATAGTATAACTAGTTTGCTTGGGTGCGCGAGCTGCGCGCAGCTCGCGTGTTTGGTGTTTTTGAGAAGTATTACTTAGCCTTATAAAATTTTGAGAAACTATAGGCACCTCTAAATGAATTGGAAAATCCGTTAGAATTACCCCTAAAACAGTATGAAAACCCCTACGGACCCCTAATAAAACCTTATTTAAAAACTCAGACCTTTTCCATAAAAAAATAAATCTAAAGTTTGCTGAGTTACGCTTCACCCATTCAATCATCGTTACGCTACGGAGGTCGCCGGCTCGCTTCGCTCGCCACCTCCCCCCTTCGCTCCACTCAGGACCTACCTACCACCGGACAGGTTTCGACACCTACTATAATATTTGTTCAAACACCTGATAGCTATCTCTAACCGTTATTAAGTTACAGCCCATTTCAATTATAGGGGAGGTTGGGGAGGGGAGCTTCACCCACTTAACCTTCGTTACGCTACGGAGGTCGCCGGCTCGCTTCGCTCGCCACCTCCCCCCTTCGCTCCACTCGGTCTCGCAGGTTCGCTCCACTCAGGACTTTTAGGGGAGGTTGAGGAGGGGAGGGGAGGGTATTAAAATTTTAACGCTCCCCAATAATAAAGTATAGTCAAAATCAAAATGCCGCTACGTGTCCTAGTTTCTGAGAAACGATGGGGGGAGGGGTGAAGGGGGGGAGAGGGGGGAGTTTTGAAAAATGATTTTGACCAACTTTTTGCCCCTTAAGCATCCTTAAATGAATTGGAAAATCCGTTAGAATTATCCCTAAAACAGTATGAAAACCCCTACGAACCCCTAATAAAATCAAAAACCTTATTTATTTTGAGAAGTATTACTTACCCTTATAACACTTTGAGAATCTATAGGCACCCCTAAAAGAATTGGAAAATCCGTTAGAATTACCCCTAAAACAGTATGAAAACCCCTACGGACCCCTAATAAAACCTTATTTAAAAACTGAGACCTTTTCCCATAAAAAAACATTACCCTAAAGTTTGCTGAGTTACGCTTCACCAATTCAACCATCGTTACGCTAAGGACCTACCTACCACCGGCCAGGTTTCGACACCTACTATAATATTTGTTGAAACACTTGATAGTTATCTCTAACCGTTATTAAGTTACAGCCCTTTTCAATTATAGGGGAGGTTGGGGAGGGGAGCTTCACCCACTCAACCTTCGTTACGCTATGGGGGTCGCCGGCTCGCTTCGCTCGCCACCTCCCCCCTTCGCTTAACTCGCTCTCGCAGGTTCGCTCCACTCAGGACCTATCTACCACCGGCAAGGGGAGGTTGGGGAAGGGAGGGTATAAAAATTGTAACGCTCCTCAATAATAAAGTACAGTCAAAATCAAAATGCCGCTACGTGTCCAAGTTTCCGAGATACGATGGGGGGAGGGGTGAAGGCGGGGAGAGGGGGGAGTTTTGAAAAATGATTTTGACCAACTCTTTGCCCCTTCTTACGAATCTGAAAAAAAAAATGTTCCAAGTCTCTTAACTTCCGAGATCTGCCTAAAGGGGGGGAGAAGGGGGGAAAGGGGAGCAACTTTTAAAACCGGTTTTTACTTTTCCTAGCCTCCTCTATACGAATCCGTAAAAAACACAAAATACGGGTCTCTTAGTTTCCGAGATGCGATGGGGGGAGGGGTGAAGGGGGGGAGAGTGGGGAGTTTTGAAAAATGATTTCGACTAATGCATTGCCCCTTTATACGAATCTGAAAAAAAAAATGTTCCAAGTCTCTTAACTTCCGAGATCCGCCTAAAGGGGGGGAGAAGGGGGACAAGGGGGACAACTCTGAAAAGCGGTTTTTACTTTTCCTAGCCTCCTCTATACGAATCTGAAAAAAAAAATGTTCCAAGTCTTTTGGTTTCCGAGATACGATAGGGAGGGGTGAGAAGGGGGGCGAAAAGGGGAGGTTTGGGATTTTTCCCATAGGTTTTAGAGTTAGTTGTTTACGAATCTGCAAAAATATACCCCCCTCCCCATCCACCATCAGGGAGAACAATTCTGTCAGTGAGTGAGTCAGTGGTAATTCAGCTTTATATAATTTACTAGTTTGCTTGGGTGCGCGAGCTGCGCGCAGCTCGCGTGTTTGGTGTTTTTGAGAAGTATTACTTACCCTTATAAAATTTTGAGAATCTATAGGCACCTCTAAATGAATTGGAAAATCCGTTAGAATTACCCCTAAAACAGTATGAAAACCCCTACGGACCCCTAATAAAACCTTATTTAAAAACTCAGACTTTTCCCATAAAAAAACATTACTCTAAAGTTTGCTTGTCGTGACCTACCTACCACCGGACACATACATGGCTATCTGTAACTGTTATAAAGTTACAGCCTGAGTTACGCTTCACCCACTCAACCATCGTAACGCTTCGGAGGTCGCCGGCTCGCTTCG
The DNA here is from genome assembly GCA_963853795.1 of Xestia rhomboidea. Taxonomy (NCBI): domain Eukaryota; kingdom Metazoa; phylum Arthropoda; class Insecta; order Lepidoptera; family Noctuidae; genus Xestia; species Xestia rhomboidea. Next base: position 13,105,909 of record OY970764.1, read on the forward strand.
CTCCACTCAGGACCTACCTACCACCGGACAGGTTTCGACGCCTACTATAATATTTGTTCAAACACCTGATGGCTATCTCTAACCGTTATGAAGTTACAGCCCTTTCAATTTTAGGGGAGGTTGGGGAGGGAGCTTCACCCACTCAACCTTCGTTACGCTACGGAGGTCGCCGGCTCGCTTTGCTCGCCACCTCCCCCCTTCGCTCCACTCGGTCTCGCAGGTTCGCTCCACTCAGGACTTTTAGGGGAGGTTGGGGAGGGGAAGGTAGAGTGTACAAATTTCAACGCCCCTCAATAATAAAGTATAGTAAAAATCAAAATGCCGCTACGTGTCCTAGTTTCCGAGATACCATGGGGGGAGGGGAGAGGGGGGAGTTTTGATAAATGATTTCGACTAATTCGGAGTCCCTTGATACGAATCTGAAAAAAAAAATGTTCTAAGTCTCTTAACTTCCGAGATCCGCCTAAAGGGGGGGAGAAGGGGGGAAAGGGAGACATTTTTGAAAACTGGTTTTTACTTTTCCGAGCTTCTTCTATACGAATCCGTAAAATAAACAAAATACAGGTCTCTTAGTTTCCGAGATACAATAGGGAGGGGGAGAAAGGGGAGCAAAAAGGGGAGGTTTGGGACTTTTCCCAGCTCGCATGTTTGGTGTTTTTGAGAAGTATTACTTACCCTTATAAAATTTTGAGAATCAATGGGCACCCCTAAATGAATTGGAAAATCCGTTAGAATTACTCCTAAAACAGTATGAAAACCCCTACGGACCCCTAATAAAACCTTATTTAAAAACTCAGACTTTTCCCATAAAAAAACATTACTCTAAAGTTTGCTTGTCGTGACCTACCTACCACCGGACACATACATGGCTATCTGTAACTGTTATAAAGTTACAGCCTGAGTTACGCTTCACCCACTCAACCATCGTAACGCTTCGGAGGTCGCCGGCTCGCTTCGCTCCACTCAGGACCTACCTACCACCGGACAGGTTTCGACGCCTACTATAATATTTGTTCAAACACCTGATGGCTATCTCTAACCGTTATGAAGTTACAGCCCTTTCAATTTTAGGGGAGGTTGGGGAGGGAGCTTCACCCACTCAACCTTCGTTACGCTACGGAGGTCGCCGGCTCGCTTTGCTCGCCACCTCCCCCCTTCGCTCCACTCGGTCTCGCAGGTTCGCTCCACTCAGGACTTTTAGGGGAGGTTGGGGAGGGGAAGGTAGAGTGTACAAATTTCAACGCCCCTCAATAATAAAGTATAGTAAAAATCAAAATGCCGCTACGTGTCCTAGTTTCCGAGATACCATGGGGGGAGGGGAGAGGGGGGAGTTTTGATAAATGATTTCGACTAATTCGGAGTCCCTTGATACGAATCTGAAAAAAAAAATGTTCTAAGTCTCTTAACTTCCGAGATCCGCCTAAAGGGGGGGAGAAGGGGGGAAAGGGAGACATTTTTGAAAACTGGTTTTTACTTTTCCGAGCTTCTTCTATACGAATCCGTAAAATAAACAAAATACAGGTCTCTTAGTTTCCGAGATACAATAGGGAGGGGGAGAAAGGGGAGCAAAAAGGGGAGGTTTGGGACTTTTCCCAGCTCGCATGTTTGGTGTTTTTGAGAAGTATTACTTACCCTTATAAAATTTTGAGAATCAATGGGCACCCCTAAATGAATTGGAAAATCCGTTAGAATTACCCCTAAAACAGTATGAAAACCCCTACGGACCCCTATTAAAACCTTATTTAAAAACTGAGACCTTTTCCCATAAAAAACATTACCCTAAAGTTTGCTGAGTTACGCTTCACCCACTCAAACTTCGTTACGCTACGGAGGTCGCCGGCTCGCTTCGCTCGCCACCTCCCCCCTTCGCTCCACTCAGGCCCTACCTACCACCGGACAGGTTTCGATACCTACTATAATATTTGTTCAAACACCTGATAGCTATCTCTAACCGTTATGAAGTTACAGCCCTTTCAATTGTAGGGGAGGTTGGGGAGGGGAGCTTCACCCACTTAACCTTCGTTACGCTACGGAGGTCGCCGGCTCGCTTCGCTCGCCACCTCCCCCCTTCGCTCTACTCGGTCTCGCAGGTTCGCTCTACTTAGGACCTACCTACCCCCGGAAAGCTACTACCTTTCAATTTTAGGGGAGGTTGGGGAGGGGGGGTATAAAAATTTCAACGCCCCTCAATAATAAAGTATAGTCAAAATCAAAATACCGCTACGTGTCCTAGTTTCCGAGATACGATGGGGGGAGGGGTGAAGGGGGGAGAGTGGGGAGTTTTGAAAAATGTTTTCGACTAACAATCAGCCCCTTTATACAAATCTGAAAAAAAAAATGTTCCAAGTCTCTTAATTTCCGAGATCCCCCTAAAGGGGGGGAGAAAGGGGGAAAGGGGGGCAACTTTGAAAAATGGTTTTTACTTTTCCGAGCCTCCTCTATACGAATCTGAAAAAAAAATGTTCCAAGTCTCTTAACTTCCGAGATCCGCCTAAAGGGGGGGAGAAGGGGGAAAAGGGGGGCAACTTTGAAAAATGGTTTTTACTTTTCCGAGCCTCCTCTATACGAATCTGAAAAAAAAAATGTTCCAAGTCTCTTGGTTTCCGAGATACGATAGGGAGGGGTGAGAAGGGGGGTGAAAAGGGGAGGTTTGGCACTTTTCCCATAGGTTTCAGAGTTAGTTGTTTACAAATCTGCAAAAATATACCCACCTCCCCATCCACCATCTCGGAGAACAATTCTGTCAATGAGTGAGTCAGTGGTAATTCAGCTTTATATAATATAACTAGTTTGCTTGGGTGCGCGAGCTGCGCGCAGCTCGCGTGTTTCGTATTTTTGAGAAGTATGTCCTTATAAAATTTTGAGAATCCATAGGAATCCTTAAATGAATTGGAAAATCCGTTAGAATTACCCCTAAATCAGTATGAGAACCCTGAAGAACCCCTAAAACATTTGAGAAGTATAAAAAAAACATTACCCTAAGGTTTGCTTGTCGTCTTCCCTGAGTTACGCTTCACCCACTCATCCTTCGTTACGCTACGGAGGTTGGCGGCTCGCTTCGCTCGCCACCTCCCCCCTTCGCTCCACTAGGTCTCGCAGGTTCACTCCGCTCAGGACCTACCTATCACCGGACATGTTTCGACGCCTACTATAATATTTGTTCAAACACCTGATGGCTATCTCTAACCGTTATGAAGTTACAGCCTTTTCAATTATAGGGGAGGTTGGGGATGGGAGCTTCACCCACTCAACCTTCGTTACGCTACGGAGGTCGCCGGCTCGCTTCGCTCGCCACCTCCCCCCTTCGCTCCACTCGGTCTCGCAGGTTCGCTCCACTCAGGACCTACCTACCACCGGTAAGCGGAGGGGAGCAAAGGGGAGGTTGGGGAGGGGAGGGTATAAAAATTTCAACGCCCCTCAATAATAAAGTATAGTGAAAATCAAAATGCCGCTACGTGTCCTAGTTTCCGAGATACGATGGGGGGAGGGGTGAAGGGGGGGAGAGTGGGGAGTTTTGAAAAATGATTTCGACTAATGCATTGCCCCTTTATATGAATCTGAAAAAAAAAATGTTCCAAGTCTCTTAACTTCCGAGATCCGCATAAAGGGGGGGAGAAGGGGGGAAAGAGGGACAACTTTGAAAACTGGTTTTATACTTTTCCGAGCCTCCTCTATACGAATCGGTAAAAAAAACAAAATACGGGTCTCTTAGTTTCTGAGATACGATAGGGAGGGGGGTGAAGGGGGGTGAAAAGGGGAGGTTTGGCACTTTTCACATACTCGCGGGAGTTTTTGAGAAGTATTACTTACCCTTATAAAATTTTGAGAATATATGGGCATCCTTAAATGAATTGGAAAATCCGTTACAATTACCCCTAAAACAGTATGAAAACCTCTACGAACCCCTAATAAAATCTAAAACCTTATTTAAAAACTCAAAATTGGAAAATCCGTAAGAATTACCCCTAAATCAGTATGAGAACCCTGAAGAACCCCTAAAACATTTGAGAAGTATAAAAAAAACATTACCCTAAGGTTTGCTTGTCGTCGTCCCTGAGTTACGCTTCACCCACTCAACCTTCGTTACGCTACGGAGGTCGGCGCCTCGCTTCGCTCGCCACCTCCCCCCTTCGCTTCACTCGGTCTCGCAGGTTCGCTCCGCTCAGGACCTACCTACCACCGGACAGGTTTCGACGCCTACTATAATATTTGTTCAAACACCTGATGGCTATCTCTAACCGTTATGAAGTTACAGCCCTTTCAATTTTAGGGGAGGTTGGGGAGGGGAGCTTCACCCACTCAACCTTCATTACGTTACGCTTCGCTCCACTCGGTCTCGCAGGTTCGCTCCACTCAGGATTTTTAGGGGAGGTCGGGGAGGGGAGGGGAGGGTTTAAAATTTCAACGCCCCCCAATAATAAAGTATAGTAAAAATCAAAATTCCGCTACGTGTCCTAGTTTCCGAGATACGATGGGGGGAGGGGTGAAGGGGGGGAGAGTGGGGAGTTTTGAAAAATGATTTCGACTAATGCATTGCCCCTTCTTACGAATCTGAAAAAAAAAATGTTCCAAGTCTCTTAACTTCCGAGATCCGCTTAAAGGGGGGGGGGAGAAGGGGGAAAGGGGGACAACTTTGAAAAATTATTTTTACTATTCCGAGCTTCCTCTATACGAATCAGAAAAAAAAAATGTTCCAAGTCTCTTGGTTTCAGAGATACGATAGGGAGGGGGGAGAAGGGGGGCGAAAAGGGGAGGTTTGGGATTTTTCCCATAGGTTTCAGAGTTAGTTGTTTACGAATCTGTCAAAATATACCCACCTCCCCATCCACCATCTGGGAGAACAATTCTGTCAGTGAGTCAGTGGTAATTCAGCTTTATATAGTATAATATAATATATATAGATATATAGATTAGCTGAACCGCGCAACTTCGTCTGCGTCATATAAGAGAGACAGAGAGATGGTTAGAGAGAGTGTGAGACACCCTTAAAAGATAGACATAATAATGCTATCGCGGATTTTTATAGAACTTTTTAAGAGGAACAACTCCGTCATACACGATTGTTGCGTAACTTTAACTGTATACGCAGCGCACGCAACGAAAGATCTCAAAAGGAATATTTTTTTCCTTTTTTTGTAACATTTTTCATTGATGCTGTGCTCCTATTGATTGTAGCGTGATGTTATATAAACGTTGCAACGTTGTTGTTCGTTGTTGCCTTCTCCGATAAATGGGCTATCCAACACTAATAGATACTTTCAACTCAAACCAGTAGTTCCTGAAATTGTGTGAATTTCTTAATTGAATTGTGAAGCGTGTTCATCCAACCAAACAAACATTTCATTTAATTTCTTTGAAATATTTGCATTAATCGCTAAAATATTCTTTTTTCTAAATAATAATAATAATAATTATTATTTTTCCATCGCCAGCCTTCTCAGCCTTACGTTATCATCCTTACACACTTGATGACAGTCATACTCCAGCTAGGTCGAAAGTTCTCATGAAGGTGCATAAAATGAGCCCAAACACGATATAGATGCTGTAAACTCTTGATGATCTCTTGCAACTGCCTTCCGTCTCCATCGTCGACCTTCGATGAAAGTCATACTCTAGCTAAGTTCAAAGTTTTCATCAAGGTCCATGAAATGAGCCCAAACACGATATAGCTGCTGCAAACTGTTGTGAACCTTTTGCAACTGACTTTTGTCTCCACCGTCAGACCTTCGATGACAGTCCAAGCAGGTCTTAAATTCTCACCAAGATGGAATGAGACCAATAACAATATAGCTGTAAATATAATCTACGTAAACTGCGTATGGATTATTGATTATTGCGAATAGCACAGCAAAGTTCTTGCACGTCAAGAACACGTGAATTTATCAGGCTTCCGTTCGCTATACTACTTTTTGGAGAAATCATCATCATACTCCTGCTCCTTATCCCAATTTATTTGGGGTCGGCGCAGTATGATTGTATTTTTCTTCCATACTTCTCTATTACTTTTTGGAAAAAAAAATCACGAAAAAGAAAGAAATATAGAAATGCAAACAATTTAAATACAAAAAGAAATATAGGCAATCTAACAGCATCAAAAAAAAAAATTAACAAATCACAAAAAGTGAAAATAATGTTTGCAGGGTTTGAACCTGCAACCCCGTAGTTTGCAGAGTGGTCATGAAACCGCTAAGCTATTTACTTCGTTGACATAAGCTACAAATACCTGTTCTCATGTACTTACGTCATGACTGAAACGTCAAACAATTGAAGTATACGGACATAATGTTAAATTGCCTACCCCCTTAAGGAAGTAGCGTGATAATATATAGCCTAAATATTGAAGAAGCCTTTAAAGAAATCTATGCAGTAATTTTGACGTGATGCGCGCACAAACATTTCGTACCAAGTACTTAAACCGAGAAAAGCTGATTTTCTTGAGTTCCGCTATTTTGTGCGTATTCACCTCAAAAATCAAATTTCAAGAAAACTGAGAAATTATATTTACCTGTATTAGATATGGAGTATATGTAGCAACTTTAAAAGGTTACACTTCATTGGTTTTGATTGTATAGGTGTTTGAAGTTTATTAATTTTAAACACAAAACCCTCTTTTTTGCGCCTCTGGATGAGATTAAAAAAAATGCTAAGACAGGTATTTCTTTATTTTTATTAATAAGTATTTATTCTGAGTTTCATGATTCTAGAACAATCTAATTTTTTTTTTCATACAAACTTTACCCCCCCTTTTCACCCCCTTTTCCCAAAAAAATCCAAAATTTCTATAGCCTATATGTTATTCTGAATGTATTTAAACAGATTTGTGAACATTTCAACAAAATCGGTTCAGCAGTTCTTACGTGATGCGCGGTCAAACAAACAAACAAACAAACAAACAAAAATTTTTTAAATGGTTTTAATATGTTCAGTTACTTATTTCAAGTCACCCTGGCTGGTTTTTTTTTTTTAATCTTTAATGAACAGATTTTTTGGTCTCAACGATTTTATTATATGTATAGATGTAGAAGGGCCAGTCCAAGGATCCGATTGAGGCTCTTTCAGTGTAATGGCTCCTACGATGCCTTCACATATTTTAGACTTATTTTGGATGGAATCCTCTATGTATCCCTCTACAACTGCATTGGACTTCCAGCCTCCGTGGCGCTTAAGGGACAGGAGATCAGCTCCGGAATCAGCCAAAAGTGTGGCTGAAGTTCGTCGGAAACAATGACCCGTGTACAACAGGGGTTCTGGAAGTTCAAGAAATGTTGCTATTTCTCGTGGGATACTGCCAATTTTATTAGTACCCATAGGCTGTCTAACACACTTTCCATTGCGATACTGTAGAAAAAATCGATTGATTGGAGTGTTAGGCGGGCGTAAGGCTTGATATTTCTCAACAATCGTTACGTATTCCTTGCGAATGACGAAGTTGCGGTCTCTTTTTGTCTTTGTATTAGGTACATTAATTAATAGTAAGTCATCTGAATGTTTCTCAATGTTTTTGACATTAAGTTGTGTTAGTTCATTAGTTCGACATGCTCCGTTTATTCCAATAATAAGAACAACCTGTAACGTAAAGAGTATTGTAGTAGATAAATGAATAAAATTGATATGAACGCATAATTATGCCTATCAACATCTACTAAGTATACTATTTAATTGAGATTAATATACTTAAGTAGATACTGAATGTGCAACTGACTTACTTTTGCCGCCAAATATACGGAATCGGGTGCTTCGTTAAGAAACTTTTCAATATCAGATACTGTGAAAACCTTCGATTTTTTTGGTTGATGACCAGATGAGGCTCTTTTTAAAAATGCCACTAATTTAGGATAGGTATCGATATGTTTGTCTTTTTTCATCTTTATTGTTGCTTTTAGCATCGAATACGTACTCCATAGAGTGTTTGCTTTCTTGTTCTCGGATAATTCTATAAAATATGCCAGCAAAACGTTTTCTGAGAAAGTTTTGGCTCCTTTTGGTAGTCGCCACGTGTTGAACATATCGTACTGTTTTAAATACTTCTCGCGTGATTGTTGAGGGAGAAAGCTCATTTGCGCATTATTAACAGTTTCAGTCAATTCTGTTGGCGTCAAGCAAACTTCCTCGTCGCTAGAATCACTCATTTTAGTTTTTTCACTTGTTTTCAAGTTTCTTGTTTTTAATATAAGGTTTAACAATGACGTGAAAAAATGCCGCGTAAAGAACCGCGTAAAAAGCAAAAAAGTCTGAGATTTTAACAAATTAAAAAAAAGTTGTATGATATATTCGGCACCATAGAGGTAGCAGTAAATAGGTTTAATGTTTTTTTTTATTCACAAACTTAGTGCACACGATGTTCTAAATTCAATTTACTTTATCCTCTAGAGAATAAAAACGGCTTTTCCACTCAGATATTGAAGATTAAAAATACTCTTTTCACCACTCCCGCACGAAAGAAGTGTCTTTCCTCTACGAAAACAGTGAGGAAAGTTGGTTTTTCCTCACTGTTTGAACAGTGAGGAAAGTTATGATCCCGTTCAGAAACTAACGTCGCCTGATTTTTTTATGTTAAGTTTTAAAGATATTTTAAAAAATAAATAATTTTATGCTTAGAATAGAAATCTTTATAAGTTAAGATAATTGTTTTTTATAAAATTTATCAAATTATTGTAAGTGTATAAGTTCAGAAACATTAAAAAAGTTTCATAAAATATTGAAAAAATTACATCGTCAAATTTAGGATTATAATTTTTGAACGCACTCAAAGAAAGAAGCCTGTGAAAGAAGTACATTAGAAGCGCGAAAATTCTAAGTTTTGTTTACGTGCGATTTAGATTACTAAAAAAAATGAGTGATTCTAGTGAGGAAGATTTAAGTTTAACTCCAAAAGAGTTAAAAAACCTTGTTCCAAATGCCGAACTAAGTTTTTTGCCCAAAAAATCGAAGGAAAGATATCTTAAAACGTTCGATACCTTAAAAAAAATGCGAAAACTTTCTCCGAAACGGTTTTGCTGTCTTATTTCATGGAAATTTCAGACATGAAGCAACCCAGTACATTGTGGAGTATTTATTCTATGATAAAATTAGTATTGGTAACGAAACATAACATAATTATAAAAGAATATCATAAGCTGATTTCATTGCTTAAAATACAGTCTTCTGGGTTCAAAAGCAAGAAATCAAAAGTTTTTACGGCAAATCAAGTTAAGACATTTTTAAACGATGCCCCAGATGATACTTTTCTCGGATTGATTAAAAGTAAGTTTTTAAGTATTTCCTACAATTTTTCACCCTGGTTAAAATAACTTGCTTAGCTTTTGCTAGTTCTAGCAAAAATTCACAGATGGCGCTGATTTAATTATTTTGCTATACTTATTACAAAATTTATTTACCTATTATGACTGAACACTTTCTTGCTGGGAGTGGTGAAAAGTTTTGTATGCAACATGTGAGCAAGTTCATTTGCTATTCGTTTTGTTGAGTCTTTCGCTTACTCAGGATTGAAATTTATAATCACTCGCTGCGCTCGTGATTCTATTTTTCAATCCTTCGCTCGCTCAAGACTCAAAATCAAAACTCATAGGAAAAACGAACTTTCCTCACTTGTTGGATAAATAACTATTCCGAGATGGTGGGATGAAAAAAATATTACTCATTTACTTGCTTCGGGAACGGAATTCATTTAAGGTAAATCTTTGTTCTTTCAACCTTTAACTGCTTGTTGGCTGTAACAAGGAAGGTGAAAACTTCGCAGTGATCTCTCAATGGCAGAAACTTGGACGAAAAGGGACCGAGTCACCGAGCCACTACCGTTAAGATAACGCTGAGAAGGAAACTTTGTCAAGAATCATTTACATTTCTATACAAACGTTGTGCGTAAGTTACCTGCTTGGGGAAGGTTTGGGACTCCTCGTCCTACAAGTTTTGTTACAAGTAATGACATACGCTTTAAACGGAAACTGAAAGCAAATCACAAGGCCGGGGCTATAAGCGTATCGGGTCGAATCGTTTGCTATCTAAAAAGTAATCTATTATTCAAACGACCTCTCACAGTAGCCCTTTTCAAAGTGAACTTAATTTATTTACCTAATCTGTAAAGTTAATGAAATGTGTACATACTTACGTATATTCATTTTATAAGTGGTGTAGTGGTTGTCTACTGAAAACAATTAACGTAGATCTCGTTTCTCTTTCATTCTGATATAGCATTTTGTTTTAGTGAATTACATTATTTTAATATTATTTTTTTTAAGTTTAATAGGTTTTTTTTTTTGGCCATAAATAAAGTCTCCCCTTACTTGGTAGGTTCCAAAAAAACAACCTTATTCGACCTTCTTCGACCTACAAAACAATTGGCGTCGACTACAGTTACTTAATGCTCACAACTACAGAGGCCAGTAATAACAGAGTTTTATCGATATAACAGCTAACAGTCCACAGCGAAGCCTCTATAATACTGAAATACCGTACGATGTTGTATTGAGCACGAAGGGAATGAAGGTATTTCATTTTGTTTATTATTGACGCGTAAACTGTGCGTTCAGACCCTAATACACTCTCGGGGATGCGAATACCTCAGAGCGAGCACATTATTTCGTGTTATTAGAATGTATGGGACAAGATAGTGACACATCGCGTTGTGGACTATCGATTCTCAGGGTTCCGGCTCGCACTGGCGCGGCCCGCGGCGTGAGGAGGCAGCGCCGCATCTAATATTTATAGCGCGGCGTTACAGCGTGCGAGCCGTGCGAGCGGTCGCAGCCCACCGCTGCCGCGCCGCGCCGCAACCGACCGTCATCAATTGCTCTAGACATCAAGGACCAAAATAAATAAAATTATTTAGCCATATTTTCAAGTTGGGACTTCATGTATTACGGGACCAACGGAATTTATCCCTCAAAGGAGGTCGTTCGCCTAGTGGTGACAATTTAAACTAAAAGTTAGTCGACTAACATTCAGTTTAAATTAGTAGTAATAACACTCATTGTTGCTATTCATGGCCATAGATTTAAGCCTCCATTTCAACGATTTGAGAAAGGCAATTGCCGCTAGAACCGTTCCCTTGAGCTCGGTACCTAATATTACCCTCTCGCGATGGGCTATTTGAAAAATGAAGATAATGAAATTCCACGTCGATCCGAGATTCGAGACCGAAAGAAAACGAAACATTGAAGATACTTAAGTTAGGTATCTATATTTAGCAGCTCTTGCCCACACTTGTGAAAGTTAATTGTGAGTGAAAGGCAGTTTTATATAAAGTTCTACATTCAGAAATCCGCAAGCTTTTAACTACGTAGCGCAACTTTGAACTAAAGTTAACCAAGTAAGCTTCACGTTTCAAGCAGTGGGAATCTCGGATTGGTACCATTAGTAGTTTTTTTCGTCTGTTTAAAAAAAATATATACGCGCACCTGGGGCTTTACGGTCACCAATTTCACGGTCATCATTTCATTTAGGTTTTTTGATTACCTACACCGCAATTTTGACACTGAAGTATGAAAAGACACCCTCTGATGATGATGTTCGTCATTACATAAAGGCATCACGGCACCTGTATCTTAATTCTAACAAAAATGAACTCTCGTAAGGTCTTTTGCTATAATAATATCTTGATCATCTAAGATGAGGGTACTTAAGACATGCTTGACGCTCCACCGTCGTCGTTGTCGTCGCCTCTCGGCAACAATTCGGGTCATCTGGTGTACAATAACAATTTGAATCAAAGTTTTGTAAATTGTTGGAATAGGCCATTAGAACAGTTTACGACAACCTACAAAATCCAATGTCTCTTACTTAACTTAGATGACTTGCGAACAACTTGCACGCAAGGCGAGGTTTAGTTATAGAAATACAACTTCTAAATATTTATTATAACCAGCAGCCCCGGTAGTAATTGGTCACATGAATTCCTAAGGTTTCATCAATTCAGTTTTTGAAGTAACTTAGCACGTTCAGGGGGTCTAAAATGGCCGCTTTAGCAGAATCTTAATATGAATCACGTTAAACATTAAAACTTCTTAAAATGGACCTTATGGTTCGGAATTTAAAGTCCATTTTAAGAATTATAATTTTTTTACGTGTTTCATTACAAGTTTCTGCTAAAGCGGCCATTCTAGGCCCCCAGTATTGTAAAGGTTTTCAACTCGATTAATTAAGTTACTGGCATTAATTATTTATGAGAAAAATAATAATGTAAGTATATTTAGTAAAAATAAGAAAGTTAAGGTTTTAGCCCTGACTTGAATGTAGATACTTTTGAAATGAGTAATTATTTTATTTTCTTGTGCGCGATAAATTGAGACCCGCGTAGAATAATAAAAGCTATTTAAAATGTTAATATCGAAAAGACTGACAATAATTAGAAGCCACGAGCTCGTGGCTAAATAATAACAGCCGCTCGGGTCGATATTTAGGTTGAGCCGTGCTTGCCTAGGTTGGTCAGTGGATGGGTGACCACCCCTTTTTTTTTTCGGCCGGGCCGTGGGCCTCCACGTGGCCCCCGACGCCCGAGGCATGGGTGACCACACTTATATACCCATTTTCCTCTGTGCCTTGGAAAGCACGTTCAGCTCGTTGGTCCCGGCTGTCATTTGTAGATCTTTGACAGTCGTTACATGTAGTCTGTGGCCCAAAAAAGTCTGACAACCAGCCTTACCAAGGGGTATCATATTACCCAGTACCTATTAACTGGGTTGTGGAGGTCAGATAGGCAGTCGCTCCGTGTAAAATACTGGTATTCAGCTGCATCTGGTTAGACTGGAAGCCGACCCCAACATAGTTGGGCAAAGGCTAGGCAGATGATGAGACTGACAATATTTTTTTTTCTAAATATTGACTTCTTTTTCCTATTGTGATGTTATTTTTACTATATCACCACCGTGCTCAGGTTTCAACTTATCGCGCAGGGGTTTTATTTATATTAATTAGTCCCTTGACACACAGTAACTACATCGGTCACCATCGAAAAAATGATTACCTACGGCTTAATAACTGATTTAGGCTTATGGTTTGTAAACACACGAAAAATAATGGGATTACAATTGTTTAACGCCATTTTTTCTAGGACATTTAACATATTTTGATATAGCACCTACTTATAGCCTTTTTTCGGCGGGTTAAAATACGTAGGAGTCGGTTAGGTTGGCGTGACCCGGCGCGCCCTCTCGGCCTTCGCCCTACGCGTTAATGGCCTCAGCATGATGGATAGCTCAAGTACTGCACGACACAATCGCGGCCCGACACCCATGGGGCCTTATTTATAAAAAAAAAACGCCGACCAAATAAATATTAATTATTTTTTTAATTGGATACGACCGCGACACTAAGCGGAGGATATTTGTTTTTATTCGTTTAAAATTGTGCTTAGTTTAGTTTTATCTTTTAAATATTTTAGGCAACGTAAATATTTATTACGATACTTTGAGCTCAACTAAAATGTATGAATAAGACCTTTATTTCAATACCTGTGTTCACAAATAAAGATGATTTGATTTGACTTTTTTAGAATCAGTTTCAAGGTAGGATTTAGTTCCGTTTGTATATATATTCTTACCACAGCTATGTAGAGTACCAAGTTACCAACATAATACACTTAGGTATTCGTTTCTTAAAGGTAAGTAGAAAGTAGAAACCACTTTACTTTACCCTACCCACTTCCAATAATCCAATAAACGGAACATAGAACAACGAAAATGTTCACAGTGGTTTTGTTTTCAGATTTGGTATCTAATGAGGCGTATACAAATCGTTACGGTTCAGTGCGGACCGGCACGATCTACCCTTTAGATAGACAACTGTTACAGTAACAGGTACTAGTGGCTAATAGGTCCGATCGAATTAGTCAATAATGGAATATTTTTCCCTCGGGGAATAGGTACAGGTGTGATGAAACGTGTCTCCTTAACAAGTTGGGTTCATGTTGAAAGCTTTCAGGTAAAATAAAAATGCGATGGTCTGTTATTAATACGTATGAAAAGGTATGCCTGATACCTTCCAAAAAGTCTTCGATAAACCAAACCCCTAAGAACAAATAACAAAAATAAATAATGTCAATGCACAAAAGGTTAAGGTTCAGGTCAACCTTTTTAACCTTTTTGGCATCTAATGTTAAATGAGATTAGATAATATTGTATGGTATCTTATCTTGTATATAGTATACCTACCTACTTATTTGTCCTAAAAAATACACTGAAAAAATCCATTTTACAACTACTTGCTTTGTTTATCTATTTAATACTGATATTGACTAACGGCTCCTACACATAAACACGATACGACGTCGCATCGTGCTACGACGTGGCATCGTGCACGATGCGACGTCGTATTGTGGGTAGTAGTTTTACGTTTGAAGTCAACCTACTTACTGCTTATCTTTTTACTGTGCTTTAGAACAGGGAAATACGACCTAGTTTCTGCGAACACTGCAGATTTATTGCTACTTGTTTTGATATATATTCCCACAATACGACTTCGCATCGTGAGACGATGCCGCGTCGTAGCACGATGCGACGTCGTATCGTGTTTATGTGTACGAGCCGTAATGCATGAAATTAATAAAACACGGCCATGCGGTTTTCAGTCGATTTAAATATTTAATGCAACCTTCATTCTCAGAATACTTACAAAGCCTAAAAGTGTTACACTGGCCAGTCGTGGTAAAAAATAAATGAAACGCCATTAGATTTTATATTTTTAAACAGTCATGAGTTTTAGAGTAAATTAAATTCAATGTAACCTTTTTTGAACCAAAATTTGAAATGGAAAAGCATAATGTTTTCCTGAGATGTTATAAATCTCAAACAGTGTGCCTCTTCCTCTTGACCTCTCACTTGACATGAAAGGACCGGTGGTGTTTACAAAGCGTTTATATACGTTAAGATTTTATGAAAATACGGGTTATTTTTTACTATTTTAGCGTTCTCTCTCTAGACAGAATTTAAAGATTTTAAATTCCAAATGCAATTTTAATAAAATATGGTTTTAATGGACACAATCAATTAGTTCTATCTGTGCCTATTTCTGAAATACTGCACTGTATCCAACCGATAGGCATAATGTGTTTCGAGTTATATTGATTCCGCCATGATATCGATTCCCAAACTAGGTCAATACTAACATTTTATTTCTAAACAGAAAAAAAAACTCTACGCATACACGATGTACCTAATCTATTTCTATTCACAAAACTTATACCCTTCTTAATATATTCGTGCACGTACGGCACGACTAGCAAACATTAAAGGTCGGAAAAGATTGATTCTCAGTGAGGAGAGCTTAATGGGAAACTTTGCGAGACATGTCATAATGTTTACTTACGGCCCGGTTATTACTTTATGACCTGGAAACAGGTTATATGCCTACGTGAGTAAACGGTAGGTCTGCTACACATTTCAGTAAGTGTATTGATCATACCATCTGTATTCATCCACACATTTTTTATTTACTTTTCTATGGGCAAATAAAAATTGTGTGGATAGAAGAATTATATGGACGTCCGAATGTATATGTAGTAAGTACGCTCCAACTATTTAGTTATAACACGTGTTCAATTTAAGTGTTCTTAATTTCGAATGGTTTGTAGTTATTCGAGTAACTATGTAATTATGGAATCCGGAAATCAGTTACGGAGATATTGGTGGTTAAAATTCCAACTTAGTCATACATTTTTTTTTTAATAAGTTCGAAATGTTATAATTTTACATTGAGTTCTACCGTAAACCGTGATTTTTCACACCAAAAAGAAAACTTTTTTACCAACAATAATTTTTGCGTATTGCTACCTATAATAATGCTTGGTTGGCAGCTTTGTGATGGGTTTTAGACCCTGAATACTAATAAAATCACATACGCTAAAATCCTTCCAATCTCTGTAGTTCTCTGTCTGTCTGTGTCTAGTCTGTGACGGATTTTAACCATTTCTAAATAGGTTTCAGCAACATTTTTCTTATTTCATTGTAACGGTATAGGCAGTGATGATTGTAACCTTTTTAATTGGCTAAAAAAAATATAGAAAGCTACTGGCAAATTTTGGTTAAAAAACACAAACAATAGCCATTAAAGTATTTTTTTTGTTTTTAAAATGACTAACGGCTTCTAAGCAAGTTTTCTGACAGAACAGGCCAGGACTACCTATTTTTTTTTAATTCTGACGATATTATATTTTCATTCATAGTTAAGGAGGTTACCAATAGCATTCAACCTATTTGTGCCTGTATTTGTTATTACATATTATATCTTTTGGTTTTGTACAAAATAGCTATGTATGGAAAGTGTATCTATTTATTCATACACGAAATCTCTTAAGGGGTCATTGTACTCATCATTATAAACAACTTTTACTTTGGTCCCACCAAACCCTGAATCGTGAAAACCAATCAGCTGTTCCCTACAATACCTAGAGCCCAAATCAACCGCTGGTTAAGGTGAATGCCGCGAAATTCAAATTTTCTCAAGGTGCAGGAATTACTTTTTCAAGGTCAAAGTCATTCCTGCACCTTTATGCGCTTGGAGGGTTGTATTGATGATTTTGATGATTATAATTCTATAACTACATACGTGTTACAGCCGCGAATCATATTTTAAATCAACATACAACCTGACACTGAAGTGCAAATTGCAAAAAACGTAAGAAAATTTGAATTTCGCGGGTTGCCCATCCACCTTAAAAAGTTCATGTACAGGATGCAATTTTTCAATGCCAACTGGAGGGAAAGTGCTCTAAATACTGGAAATAGCAAATTTTACTCAAAGGAAACATTTCTTTTTATATTTACGTAAATTCGCTTACCACACTCGGGAATCGAACCGACTAAAGTTCGAAAAAATAACATCCAGTACTTTTTTTTTACATCAATCGATAGGGGCAATCATATGGATCAAATCTCTCTAACAAACATGATAAATTAAATGAACGAAAAACCAATTTCCAAAATTTTTGGAAAAATAAAATCCGGAAACGCCGTCAATTTTTAACCATCATCTGTCTGTTAATTAAAGATTATAAACAAGTACAAAAAAAAATTTTTGATCCAAGGGCTTGAAAAAAAAAATGGAACCTTCTTCGAAATCTACCTCCTCATACGGCTTGCTGAAGGGATTTTTTTGTGCCCACCTAGAATTTCGGGACATCGCCAAGCAGTTGGTTGACCTTCCCGTGATCAGAGGGCTGGCTTATTTCTTGGTCAAAGAATCAGCATTGCCAT
This sequence comes from Xestia rhomboidea, assembly GCA_963853795.1. Lineage (NCBI taxonomy): Eukaryota > Metazoa > Arthropoda > Insecta > Lepidoptera > Noctuidae > Xestia > Xestia rhomboidea. Next base: position 13,123,095 of record OY970764.1, read on the forward strand.
CACACTTAGAAATGCTGCCAGCTTTCTGGACACTTTCCCCGTTGACAGAGATGCGGACGAATTTTTAGACGCCCTTTAATTCTGTTCTGCTTTTGACACATGTACATATTTTTGTACTAACCACTAGCAAAATGTCAATACCAAGACACGTTATTAATGACGAGAAAAGCAAGAAGACCTAACCAGTAACAAAGAGTGGTAACTATATGTATGGAAAAGTATAGCTGGAAGAGGCTACTTAACTGGAGACTGTGATAGTTTAAGACACAAACAACACCATTTACGAGATCATATCCTAATTTTAAATCTAAAGGCACTTCGTTACGATTGTTCATAATATACGAAAGCTTTAAAATATTCTTAATAACCTACACTGATTTTTATTTTGACGTCATTACTTAACTTTACGTAAAGCAGGTAAAAGTACGCGAAGTAGGTAGTCAAACGTTGCCAAAGTTACGATTTGGGTTCTGTTCATCATGCCAAGAAAACAGACTAATGATACGCAGGAGAATAAATACATAAATTGTGATGTCCTCTTGGCAAGCAAACTTCTCTGAGCTAGGTAGTTGTAACTATGTAGATACTGAGAGGTTTTCTAATTATAGGTAGTGATTGTACCTCGCGAACTTTCTAGACTGATAAACTAATGAATATAAACACTAAACATTGCAGATGCCAGTGATTTCTGCCATAGCCTTCGTCGTCGCGCCGACGGGCTAGGGCTAGACGGCCAGGCCGCGTCTGCCAGACGCCGGCACCGTCTCGAACACTTTATTTCTATTATTATTTAAGTGATAAATGCACAGACGACAATGGACAGGCCGGGAGACGGTATAAAAAATAAGGACGCCATTATTTTGCCCTTCTGTGTAATCTCTTATAGACAATGTAGGTATTAGGTTTGTCTTTTGAATAGGTCGAGAACATTTTAGGTCCGGACGAAAAATGGAGGATGTTGTATTATTTAAGCTGTTGTCTGACATTGGTATCATCGACCCCGAAACGTGTTGACTTGTGTGAATCTATAAAATGTGCCTTTTATTTGTAATAGTCATGGCAGTTTCAATAACTGAATAATCAACAAGAGTGTTACTCTTAGAAAAAACTAAGTAGTTCTAGTTACAACGTACATACTCCTTTGAAAGTTCCATTTGTAATGTAATGAACTTTTCTTTACATAAATCATTCAGTTTCACGAAGCGTTGCCTTTGCAGTTAACATACTTCCACAAACCATTAGTCATGCAAATTATATGAACACAGTATAGTAGCACACTCCTATAATATTACACTACTCTAAAACTTCAAACAAATATGTGAGTAGTGTTACTGTATTATTCATATGATAGTAGGAAATCTTGCAAAGGTATATATTATGTGTTTATGTGATCCTGGGAGGGTATTGCATTACAACACAGATAGCATTTTGGACATTTTTAACTATTCTAAGAGCGTAACCGACGAACCCATCCATACCATCATTATAGGTCAGTCTACGAACGACGCCTACGAGTAAAAACGGCGTAGGCCGTCGTAGGCCATTCGTAGCAGCGGCGTAGCAAGGACTACGAAATATTTTTGTCGTATAATATTGAGTTTTTTTGGTACGAAACCAACTAATAAGATAAGATATCTCGTTATTTGTACAAACATGTGGGTACACACATACAAAAGCATGTAAGATATTAAATCTATACATTCCAATCATGTTTGGCTTCACAAAGCGGGGCACAAATATTGATTAATTTATCGGTATTTGAAATCAAGTAAACAAAATCAAAATCTAGGTAATATACGATACATGATATAATTGAAAACGGTGGGCTTTTGCCAACGGTATTATATCCCTATTCTAGAGTCAATGTTTAAATTCAGTTTTGTTTTTTTACTTCTTCTTCGTCGTGTCGAAAATTTCCCTTTTTATATTAACTTAGTTTTGACCAGAACTCTGCTGCCATCTTGACGGTGTTGGTGGTGGCTCGGACAGTTACCTCAAAGTAAAGGTGGAACCACACATTGTGGACGACAGGAGATAAGCCTTAGTTCGCGTTGAGGCACCGCAGTCACACATGGCGTCATCGGAATACCACCAGACTCGGTTGCTTTTTACTGTTATGATAGGAAACATATAACCTCAATTCTCATAACTTTTTCAAGTACATACATCGTTTTAAGCTTATTGAATACCAATGTAAAAATACTATCAGCAAAAAGTACTTAATACGGAAACATAATACAATACAAATCAACGTTTCGACCTCCACGTGCTCGGTCCACGGGGAGTATTTCAGTACATAATGGTAGTTATTAGGCTAATTTGCTCAGTATACGCCCACTGGACATTATGATAAACTCGGTATTAGCATATCATTATGCATGCGTGGAGACGCAATATATGAATATAGGTTTATAACACCATTGCCCTAATCCAAAAACAAATGGGATACATTTGACCAATAGGAACAATAGAATGAACCTACCTACTATAAATACGAAAGTTTGTGAGAATGGATGGATGTTTGTTACTCTTTCACACAAAAACTACTGAACGGATTTGGATGAAATTTAGCACACAGGTAGTTTATAACCTGTATAAACACGTAAAATACTTTTTATCCTGGTAGTACGATCTCGTGGGCCAATTATCGAACTATACCCGGGCGAAGCCGCGGGCATAAGCCTACTATTACTACTATTCAAGTAATCCAATACACGCGCGGTATATTCGTAGTCTTAATAGTTTAAATTACAACGTCGGTGGCTTAACGACTGTCTTTAGTCAGTGTTAAAGACTATCGAAAACCTCCTTTCGTACTAATAAAAACAGGGTAGATGACAAAAAACAATCTAATTAGTCCGTCACGCGTCAGTTAGATTATCAAAAAATATTTGACCCGTATTTTTTCCTTTGTTATGTAAACCAAATTTGACGAAGATACGACGCTTTTAAAATTCTCAATACGTCACGCCGTGATATAAGTTTTAGTGCGTAATGACGTTACGAGCCCCCACTCCCGAGTTTTGATGCGTTTTATCTTTGTCTGATTCAATTATTTACAAAAACAAAAAATACGTGTCCATTATTTTCCAATACTCTATATAAACTAAATATATTTGCAATTTATTGATAGTGGAAACTAGCCTACTATAACTGGAAACCATTCCATTCTGTGTTCACAATACCAACGATTCAGAATTCTATGGAAGCTTTGAATTAGTATCGATTTCCCGACATAAACCGACGCTGCAACCACATAATTCTAGAGTGTGTGACATTGTACGAGGCAACGTTTTACTTCGCGACCTTAGAACTGCTTACTTATGTAGTTCTACTGAAACAGCTTACAGGCCATTCTGCTCGTTTGGTACGAATAAAATATGTAATAGACGTCGTCTTTTGCTTTAATGTTCAGTCGAGCAGTTATTCGAAATGTTGTGACTCTTTTTATTCTATTTATTTACATATTTTTGTGAAAGCCACCATTGCTCATACTGAAATTACGTTAATTTCGTTGTTAAGGAACTAGTAAATTAGTCACGTATCATTTCGAAATTCTAAATAGTTCAGAGAAAAGGAACAGCGCCATTGTCGTTGTGAATACAAGGGCTGAATAAGTTAGTAATGAGGTCGCAGTATACTTTGAATGTACTGCAAACTCAACCAGTCCAAACTCAAATAATATCACAGAAACAGTAAATAGGTCCGCGGCGGAGCTAGTACATAAACTGCGAACGTCCAAACAATACAGCGGTATTAAGACGTAATACAACCCTACGAAACCGTATCGCCATACTCGGCTGGCACTTAGTTGGGTTTATTTTTAAATGTGCTACTTACTTAAATACAATATAAGTACTTATACGTACGTTCTTTGTTCGTCGAAGAAAAGCACAAGTAGAACCTCGACCATAAAATAATGTTATGTGACGTCAATACTTCATGTAATCACGCTAATATGAAGTATGTAAACAGCGCTGGCAGTAAAACCTTTATTTGGTCCAGTCAGGCTACAACACACACTTATTCGGCCGAAAGAAATGTCGACTAGTGTAATGTAAATAACGTTTCTCGATTACATTGGGCTCCGGTGCCATTAATCGAGTTGGCACAACTACTATCGAACTGCCGACCCAGGCTAGGGTTCTAACGTACATTGTTTTGTGTTTTCGTATTGCCACACAAGACAAGACCACATTTACATATAAATAAGTGGTTACGCTTTTATGTGTCCATTAAAAACGTCTGCGGTGTGAATGTGGGTCTCTGATGAAAAATGTAGACGCCGACGCGTCGGGTCCAGCCGATGCCATACGAGCGATTAGAAAATGCCTGCGTGGCTTATAATATTTTAATCTGACTTGGCTACGAAACCGAATAATATTTTCGACCACGTTTCATAAGTTTTTAATTATAAAAAGATTATATCTATACTAATACTATAAATGCGAAAGTTTGGAAGGATAGATGGATGTTTGTTACTCAATTACGCCAGAATGGCTGAACGGATCTGGATGAAATTTGGCGCAGAGGTAAGATACTTTTTGTTCACACTTACACATCACCATGTCCACGCGAACGAAGTCGTGGGCAACAGCTAGTATAAATTATTAACAAGATATTTTAAAAAGGATGACGAACAAATCTTGAAATCAATTAAAAGCGGCAGTGTAACTCTCACTCAAATAGTTTAAAAAGTGTTAAGCGAAACGTTGTTTTGATGAACTCTAGATACTTCCTTAATTGGAGTAGGTAACTTTATCAATGTTACACGTAGGTGCCCATTAGGCCTAGCACTCAACAGCACTTTAGGCCTGAACCTTTTGCTTCCATTAAACCAATGCTTAATCAATTAAGTGTAGTATCGTGTGTTGTTGGTTGGCAGGTCGAGCGACGGAGCCATGCATTAAGTAAAGTTCACGCTGGTAATAAAGTGACCGGCGGTAAATGAACCGTTCGCGCCGTAAATAGCGCTTACGACCGCCACCGGCCCTTTCCACACTACTCACTGCTACTCCAATCGTTTTAGTACTCGACTACTGTGGAACTACCCCGAGGTCTGTAGTTACGCGGTTTGTACGACAACAGCAGCAGTTATACTTCACAAAGTTGTTCTCTACAGTCATACTGTAATTTCTACAGTAACTTATAAATCCTGAACTATACAACGTTAATCTGAATACGTACGAATTCCCATTCCAATGTTACTTTTACAAGCAACCACAAACAGTATAAGGTACTATAGGTACTGTCGTTTTCCATTGCGCTAGGATTACAAAAAGCAAACGTAGCAGCAAAGCATACCGCCGGTAAAAATAACAGCAAGGAGTTGCGCACCTCGGAACATGCACCCGCTAGTGGTTGCAATTCATTGTACTTTCTGACATAGCATTTTGAACCTTAACCACACAACCGATCATAATTAGTAAATACAAATTATCTGAAACTCAATCTGAATACGTGTGCGTCTACAAGTTGTCATTACAAAATGTATATTAATAGCTTGACATAGTGAAATCTGATGGGAAAACAAACCCATAGAAAAACTTACCTTTACAGGGCGCCATCCTGGCTATATTTATGGCTTTAGCGCAGTCACTGAATAATAAATGCACCTCGCAAGGTTATCTCTTATTTGTCCGCACACTACAAATCCAATGCAACGATTCCACGTTGTCCTCAATAACGTACGTACTCATTCACTGTGCGCGTCTATATGGAGGCTTTACGTCACTTAGACTAACGAGGTTGTAGTATAGAGTCGGTCCGTGGGAGGCGCGGGCGGACGGTTTCTGGTCGACGTGCACCCCGCCCGCCTTTCGGTGCAAAATGATCGCGTGGCGTGGCGGTCGCACGCTCGCTCCCCGCGCGCCCCGGCTGCAGGCTAGGGCGGGCGGCTTTTGCATAGTAAATACTAGGATTTCAGATGAAATAACGTCTATTGTTTATACTTAACATTATGAACATGTGTTGCATGACCTCTTGAGAATAGCAAGTACTAGATAAGTTTGGTAAGTTTTATATCTAAACGTTTAGACGACAAATTGTATAGAAACTGAAATTAAGTTTACTGTAAGTAATCCTCATTCGTTGATGCTTGCCGTTCAGTAAATTTTAAATGAAAAGGCCTTAAAAAAATAGTCAAATGTTGTGTAAATAACCTTAGCTTTTAAAGGTTACAAATAAATGAATATTATCTCATTCACTGTGAACCTGAGTTCTATTTAAATATTGCATTCGCGGCCTAGGTCACTACCGCGCAGGTCTGTTTAAAGTCGCCAATGAATTTGTATGAATGTTTGTGTACCTAGATTGTAGGGCTGCATCTGATTGTGCAAACGAGAGCACGTTGTTCATTCGAAGCTTCACCTACTATATAAATAGAATCGTATGTCGTACAGGGTCTTTCCCTACATCATTATTTTCCCAAGCACCGTCTATCTTTTTTAATGCTAACTAAAACACGGGTAGCAATGATGTGTGATGAATGGGTATGAGATAAAATATCGTATCTACATGAGCTTTTTTAATCATCACAAATTAATATTGAACCAAGCCTCATTTTACTGCGGTGACCTTGCCGATCGCCGACCTGTTTTTTAAAAATAGATTTCCACTGATAGGAAATAACCATAGCAACCCTTAAAACGGCCATAAAATTGATTTGATGACGGTGTGTTCTACGGTTCTACGCGAAGTTGTAAAATTTTTATACGACTCACAATACGAACGGAATTCATATCGGCTACATTTGATGTGGCTTTAAGCATTCATTCATAGTAAGTAGTTACGTGCGAACTCTGTACGTATAGATAGGTGGTCGGCGAGGCTGGGGAAGCCATTGGGATTGGGAAAAGCCCTCTGGGTTTCGCATCGGAACTAAGGACATCCTATCCTTCGTCCGGATGATTCCATAAAACTTTCTTGGCGCCTTAGTCAACCTTCTGCCTAAGTAGTTCCGTTTTTTCCCGCCGCAAAGGTGGTTCACGATCTCGGAAACTGTCTAGCAAGTTTACTGTTTATACAACTCCCCGCTAGATGGCGCTTTTCAGGCACCTGTTGCTCCAACTGCTTCTCTATTCTCACCCTCTCATAGATGGCGCTGCAACTCGTTTGTAAAGTCACGATAGACGTAGTATGATTACAGTGCAATGTACCTAATTGAACCTCATAAATATGCATATTCCACAACTGTTAAATATTTAACAGCACTGAAGCTTGCTCAATGATACTAATCAATAGAGACGGTTAAGTTTGTGAATTTACTTTAGCAGTATTAGAGAAACAGAAAACAGCGCGACTGACCGTAAGCGCGACATGAATTTAGGCCTTACGGTACACAAATAACTGTCACTAGATAGGGACATTTTAACGATAACGACGATGGGATAATAAATGTATGGGATTGACCAAGCTGCCGATGTTGTACTTAAAAATGTTTGTCAAACGAAACGGTTTGAAAGCGACTGCCGCTTTGTAGGCCTCTCAGATAGAGAGAAAATGAGCATCAAAGGAGATCGGCAAACGCCCATTGTAAGATTAGCGATTGAGTACACTTACGAAGAAATAAATTAATAGAACGAAAAGTATTCTTGTCATTAATCATTTTGGAAAACTATGATTGAATTTTTTCGCGCTTTGCGCAAGCTTTGCTGAGGTTTAAAAAAAAAACAATTACCGCTGACCATAGAAATTTAACCACGTTGGATTTAGTTTATAGGTTATCTGCGGAAATTATACACTAGTTATTGCATTCTGCACCTAATAGTAGCGCGACAAGAGCCAGTTTTTGAGGAAGTGTATTTAAAATGATATTCCATTCAGAGAACAAATCTGTTTAACACAAAATAATTCATCACTTTAAAACCGCTCTCAAATAGACTTTGTTGGCCATTAATTTCCCATAAAACATGATTGCTTTATCTGAAAATCACAAGCGGAACTGAGGCCGATAATAGAGTTAATTAATTATTCGAAGTAGCTATCAATCTACTTGGCCCTCTCGATCTTCCTTTGGGCAATAAAATGCTTGTGATTGATTCAAAGCAAACCGCTTCATTGGCTTGTTTTCGATTTGAAGTTAATTAATTAGCCGAATTCGAGGTTAATGAGTTTGTAAACAACACTAAACCATTCACACCCTGTTCATTAGCATAAGAGTCTACCTCCTTATTTGCAAATTTTTCCACAGCTGAAGCTATTCTCACACGGTATAGGGACATCTTGACACAAACTTTTAAAATTGATTCTTCTCCAGGCTTATTAAAAAAAACCGGGAAAGTGCCGGTAAAGTCTGACTTGCGCACCGAGGATTCTGTAAAAACTTGTTACCAGCACAAGTTCTTGAGAAAATGGGTCTTGACAGAAAGACAGACGGACAACGAAGTGCTCTTCTATAGGTTCCGTTTTTCTTTTTGAGGTACCTACGGAAACCTAAAACACAGTTGTTAAATATGTATTGACCGTGTAGTTTGTGTTTACTTTTGCATAGAACAATATTTTATACCTCACGAGAAACTTTCAACGCCATAGAATCGTCATCATGTACAGAATCTCCCTTACACCGCATAGTTGGTACCGATATAAGAAAAGACCATAAGTACAATGTGATATCATACGAGTATGTATGTAAGTAGGTACTAAAACCAAGGCTGTCACAAACAATGCTTTTAAAATTCAGCGCCCGTCGCTCTGTTGCTCCAATACGGAACAACTTCTTTTATTTTGTTGAAAGTGTCATCAAAAATGTTATTGTGTTCCAAATGTATATGTACCTAAAAACATTACCCTCCTTTAGTGGCAGTTGGATAATACATTGGCAGGCAAAGAACTTATAATATATAATTTTAAATTACCTATTTCAGACACTATAATTACTTACTTATATGTAATTTTTGACCAATGTGACTAAACGAGACCGCTTTTAGAACAGCTTCAACTTTTTTTTGGGATTTTATAGTATTTAATCTTAATTATGTATTTTTCGTTTTGTTCCGTTAATTATTTTGCGATATTTCGGCCTAAAAGTAACTTAGAAGGTACTAGTAATATCAAATACAATTCAATCATGTTCCCTAATTGTCTGGCCGGCAATCTAAAGGACCGTCATATTTACCAACCCGCTTCCCACTATCACGTTTACATAACAACAAAGATCTCAGCACAACTTTATTTGCGGGAATAAAGTGGCCTTTTCACGGCTTCCCCCAGGGAATTTCTTTATTCCTAATACCGTCTCCAAGGTTGACGGTTCAAGTCTTACGATACAGTTATATATAACAACAGCCATTCTAGCGAGGAACACGTTTAAGAGTTTAAAGTGTTAACGATTTATATGTAAATGAAACGCAATTACGTTTGTGTCAATAACTTTGGTTAGAAATGGTGTGTATTCAAAAGCTTGGTGGATATGGGATGCAAACTTAGATGTGTACTCACCCTAAGTAGCTACTTACAAAAAGATCGTTTTATATCTTCAAAATGTTTTATGTGGCTTAACTTTCATTGCAAGCGGAAAATCCCTGTTATAATTACTTTGGAAACGAACCTCTGAGTCGGTTACGTAATATTATTATAATTAAGTTGATTCTGTAAAAAATCGTATCTCAGGAGTTATGTAACATTAACAATATGTTTCGTTTTAAAGCAGCTTCTGGGGCTGCGTTTATCACAAGGGATTTAGAACTCTTAACTTCTATGATCCCATTTCTTGAATTGTAAACCTCATTCCAATAGATTATCAAGTTGGTCGAGGTCGTATAAAAGGAAAGTTTTTTATTTATTAGTTTGTTATCTTAATTTAATCTCGAATCGATTTTATTCAATTGTCAAAAGTTTTAGAAGTGAGTTAGTGTGTACCCGTTTTATATATTCGAGTCAGCCGCAAAAGAAACTATGGAGCGTAGGTACATACAAAGTACTAACTGTGCCTGATGCCGCTATGACAATAACTTATATTTGATACTTTGGTCTACCAGCAGCTTTCATAAAGTTAGTTCTCACGATACACAATCATTGATGTTCTTCCAGTGACAAGCCTGCAATTAAGTTACAAGGATCAATGTATACTTGGGCTCCGTTCGATCTTTATCATCATGTGCCTAGCTTTTCAGTTCAGTTTTCAGTCTATCCGCGGTTGTGGCTAAATAGGTACCAGTATTTTATATGGAGCAACTGACTATCTTACCTCCGCAACCCGGTTAGTCATGAGTAATACGATAACCCTTTGTAAGGCTGGTTGTTAGACTTTCGGGCCCCTGACTGCCTGTACGACTTTCAAAGATCTGTCAGAAGAGGAACAAATGACAACCGGGATCAACGGCTTAACGGGCTTTTCGAGGCACAAAAGAAACTCCATATTGTAACGGATAGTCAACATCCACGGACCGACCCTGCCAAGCGCTGCTTAACCTTAAAGGCCGACTATTAATATTTAGCTGAGCTGTTATTATTTAGCCACGAGCTCCTCCTTCGCTCTTGATCATGATTACGAAATCAAAGATTCTGTGAGAAAGAACCAAATGTTTGTTAATAATAGGGTAGCTGACAAAAAAAATCTAATTCCATCAGATAGATTTCCAAAAAATATTGGACACGTATTTTTTCTTTTTCCACGCAAACAAAAAATGAAGTGTGAGGTCATATTTGAATACATTTTTTTCAAATGTGACCATGATCTTTGACACGTTTAATCTTCGTCAATTTTTATTAATTTGATAAAACAAAAAACACGTATCCAATATTTTTCGATAATCTAACTGACGGACTTAACAGAATCAGTTTTTTTAGTCAGTCATCATTCCTATTGCAATGGAAGTGCTGTGATTCTAAGGGCAATCCTTCTAAGCTCTGTTCTTATTAAAACTTTCACCCTTCACTACTGCTTTAACACTCTGATAAAAGGATATATAAAAAGAAATAGAATAACGAAACCAAATGCAATTTCATATAAAACATTTCAGTTAAGTTTAGTTCGTAGATAAGCAAGTTGTAACCAGTTACAATTCATCAAAGTTTATATCGCTGCCCCAGTTCAATAATGAAAACGGGTTGTCGTTAGGTTTAGTTTAGCACTAGGTACTTAGCTTTGAGCTTTATCTGTAGTGCCTAACGGCCTACTGTGCTTTATAAACATGAGCCTAAAATATAGCTCCGTCTAAAATGGGACAAACAGCCGCTGTTGACAATCTGGGATTTGCGGCTTGCTCATTTTAATTTTGAGAGTGCTTCTGTATGCATTTGGATCTACGTGTCGTTTTGCAGTTGGTATGCATATGCCATGCAGTATAGGTTGATATTTTAAACCTTCTTTTGTTCTCGTATTTTATTTACTAATATTATATCATGATCTGTCGATTGACCAATTTGGTCGAGACGCCATTGTTTAACTATTGTGTCTACTTCGTGGACAGATCATGGGTTAAAAAGAGGTTATGTTTGAGTTTGTATGTAGAGGGTAATCTCCGAAACTTGTGATCCAATTCTAAAAAATCTTTCAATGGCTTGAAGTTAATAGGGTAGATGACAAAAAAAAAACTAATTAGTCCGTCAGATAGATTTCCATAAAATATTGGACACATATTTTTTCTTTATGCATATTAGCCGAGCTATCACAATTTAAGTCGAAGGCGAAGTGCTAGTATATTGATATGGGAATTTGCCTGAAGAATAACACCAAAGGGATTTGCCAATACGAAGTTATCGTAAATTGCAATCTCACCACGCAATCGCGATCATCCCCAGCCCCCAGTTCACTACGTTTCTTATTTCATTGATCATCGCCATATCAACTCCTCACACCGATCCTGACGATTCTTGTAAACTGCTCCAGAAAATATATCGAGCTATGATGTAACGATATGGCCGGGGAAACATTTTTAACGGTTTTGTAACACTTGGCTACCTTGATTGGTTTTAATCGCAAAGAAGGATCTTGTTACCCATACGTTGCCATTATCGCTTAATCGTATTAATGACGCCCACAGAAAGAGGATTAGAACGTTCTGAAGTATTTATATTAATACGACTAAATTTTGAACAGTTAAGAAGTTCGAACGATAAAAAGCAAATACAAAGTCTGGTTTTCGTCCAAGGGTACAAACCGGAAATGGTAGCAAATATCAAGTGGGAAACGAGTAAAATATTCCATTTGTGTCGCTACCGGAATGGCGACGATATAAGGGGGCTGAATCACTATCGTTAATATGGGGCTGCACGAATGTTTTTCAAGCATGTTCGGTTTTTTTTTATTTCGATAAATTATACATGTTTTCTTACTAAATGTATTTTCACACCTCTTTCCCTTGGCAGACACGACAGAACGCCAGCTGCTATGATCCGTAATGCCCTGTTTGCTTCATCCACGTTCATACAATATTATGTAGTCATACATGCGTGGTTTCTTACTCATGTATAATTGAATAGTTTATCACTAAAGTTAGGTACTCATACCTAATAAATTAAGCCGCAAAATTCTAACGACTAACTGCATTATGTTTTAAGCATGACGCACATGTAGTTTAGACAAAGCTGCACTCGACAAGTCTTAAACTTACTCGATAGCTAAGTGACGTCATCCTGAAGCTCCACGTGCGTCATATATGAACACGTTTTTCTTGTTATAAAATGAATTGTGGGAAGACAAATGTATATCTGCAGTCTTTCAATCTCCCACGTTATAATGTTGAAATAAAGTATACTGCTTTATTTGTATCTGACTTCTGGATTTACTATAGTAGATACAGCTCTGCCTTAACCTTCAGGGATTATAGGCGTAATGTAATGTGTTATGTTTGTGTTACCTATATCTATTTTGACAAAATACATTTTTGATATTTTTCCCTTATAAAAGCTTTTATTTGAAGCGCAAACTGTTTGTTGTTTTTTTTAATAAATCTCATAAGACATCAAGCTAACGCTGAACGACACACATCGCCGGGGAACATCCACTTAATAATAAATTCTAGTTGCGTCGTGCACTGAGCGCGATAGGAACCGCCACCTGACACGTTATGAAATAACGTGTAAGCAGAGGCTTTTCGTGTCACAGACTGCTCCTTTATTAACAATGTACTTTCATATCACAACTATAATGGCCTGACTTATACAACCGACATTTGAAAGTCAAAAGTTATGAGCTTTCATGCAGCATTTAATACTGATACACAGAAGGAATATTCTCCAATTGTAGTATCATCGATTATGTAATTTGGACTCCTCCCTCCCCGACCGAATTTGTTCCATATTTACCTATTCCATATAAGACTACAAAAAAGTGTGTGTTGTTTCTGAAAGCTCAAACACACACTTGACGCACTACACACACACACACACACACACACACACACTACACTTCACTATGAATGCACGATATTTTTCGCCTTTGTTGTCTTGAAAAACGTCAACGGTACAAAAGGCTAAAGTTATTTACCCCCTCTCCCCCCTCCCACACTTCTCCTCTTGTCTAATACCCTATTCTCTTTCCATTGTACATTCCATAAATATATCATTGTAGAACACAAAAGTACCAAGTGAACAGGCTACGAAAATAAAGCTTGTTGATATATTCGTAGCACGTCTACGAAAAGCGTAGCAGTTGATTTTTGCAAGATAGTGTTAATTAAGGCATCCAGTTCTGCTTTCCGTGTAATGTTACTGTTACAATGCCTGTTAGGAGAGAGTGTTTTATCAAGGATTCGGTTAGTTTTGTATTCAAGTTGTACCCTTTTTTTTTTTTTTTTTTTTTTAGGATGGGAAATCATCAAATGACTTCTCCCGCTCTGGGCTGAGCAGGAGGGAGTGTCAGACTTTTACTGACTAAAACCCATCCATGTTCCTTCATCGCCCTTTGTGTTCCGGGGCCACGGTATCTCTTTCGAATAGTCCCGCAGCCCCGGCAGGCTTCGGTCCTTGCGGACCCCTTCCCTATTGCTGACTCTCTTTGAGGCGCGCGTGGAACACGAACGCGCCGTCGACACGGCCTGTCGTCATGAGACGTACGGACGGCGAGCTAGCCCATAGCTCCCCGTCCACAGGCCCGCGCCTACGGTGGCCGGAAGCCACCACGTGGCCCCCGACGCCCGGGGCGTCTCCCGCGGCGGCCGGGACGTGAGGATCTCTCCCTGTCCTGTTCCGCCACCTCCTTCGCTAGCATGACTGCTTCGCAGAAGGAGGTGACGGCGTCCCATTCCGTCTCGCTCCGGACCATGGATTGAACCAAGGCCGGGAGCGAGAGGTCGCCGCCGCCAATCGCCGTTACGAGGACACGGCGGTGCTCCGCCCAAGCGGGGCACACCTCCACCGTGTGCTCCACCGTGTCCTCCGGTCGATCCTCACAATGGTGACACCCGGGCGTCTCCTCCCGCCCGATTCGGTGCAGGAACTTACCGAAACATCCGTGTCCGGTAAGAACCTGCGTCAGGCGGAAGGTGAGGACGCCGTGGCGTCTCTCCAGCCACTCCTCAAAGAGGGGACTTATCGCCACTATTGTGGCGTGCCCTGCACGGGGTTGCGATAGTCGCTCTCTCCATGTCGCCATGAGATCCCGCCGGAAGTCCGTCCGCTGAGCGACAATTTGCCGCGGCAGCGGAGTTTCCCCCCGGCGTAGCGCCTCTGCGCGCCACTCATGTAGGCGCGCGAGGACTATTGCCTCCAGATCCCATGGCGGCAATCCGGCAAGGAGGTTCGCCGCCTCGCGGGAGATCGTGCGGTACCCCCGGACCAGCCTTACGGCTACCACCTTCTGGGGCACGTTCAAGTGGTGGGCGGCACGCCGCCTCAATGAACGTGCCCACACCGGGGCCCCGTAAAGGGCCATGGACCGCACGACTCCCGCGTAGAGCCTCCGGCAGGAGGCGTTCGGCCCCCCCAGGTTGGGCAGGAGCCGCCTGAAGGCAGCCCCTGTCCGCTCCAGTCTGGGGGCCAAACGTCGGAAATGCTCCACGAATTCAAGTTGTACCCTTTGCGTGGTAGTAGCTGAATACATTTAAACATCACGGTATTTTGAAACCTTTCAGTAGAAACGAAATTACAAAAGCTAAATTCGTAATAGTAAAATTACATAGAATGTCTATATTTATATTTTATATTATACGCCTTTGAACTACGTGCCTGAAGTCAGCTACTTGAAGCCAGACAAGTACTGCGGTCAAATGAAACGAGTAAGATGGGCCAAACATTGCCCCCAGAGATAATCAGATTGGGTGAAGCCACTACTGATCTGTTCAAAGATTATGTTTTCATTATTACAAGAAATAAATCTTTTTTTACTTACGATACAGAGGTGTTTCATAATGTCCTCTAGAAAATGGTATTTAATATAAACATATTCATGAATTAAAAACAAAATACCCCTTTCATTATTTCGATTAATTAAATCGATCACTTTTAATTTTTGGGCTGAAACTCATTAGAATCGCTAAAATTAAAGTTACCTACATTCATTACACACTAAACGTACCCATCATCGAAATCCAGCACTATAGAGCATAAATAACCCTCGTGCATGCCGCACTGAATGAAGGCAATACTAAATAACAACATTATTATATTCGCTAAAGCTCTCAAGTAAGCAATTAACGACGAGCATTCTTCTCGTGATATACAGCGTGAGTTCGTAACGCGCTGTCATTTACATTCACAGGCAACCTCTTGAGCTTGTACTACTATTTATTATAACTACAATCTTGTACAGACGCTACCACAACAAGCTAGTACAATCTGTCAAATCTCTTTAATAGATTTTCAACTTTATCGCTAAAGCATTAAGTTCAAGGTTGATTGGGAAAATTTGACAGTAGAAGAAGTCTGTACACTGTTTCAAGAACCAATATAAATTCACTTAGCAACTTTTAAAAGTGTTTTTCTTATACTGTGTTGATTATAATGATATGTTGTTACGAACATTATACATTGCATAATATTTTTGAACCCAGACTTATAAGAAACAGCTGACTCAAAGTTGTAATCGTTGTTTCACGAAAAAATGGCTTTTGAATTTTGTTGTTTAAATATGAGTGTCCATGACTGTACTACTCTTTTTCATTACTACAATCTTGTACCTCATTATCTGTTCGTAGAATGAACTAGAATGTGTTGACTAACAAGTCTTATTTCTTGGAATAAAAGTAGTTCGTTTACTAAGAATTTTGTTTTGTTAGATAGAGCAAAAAGGAAAATAATAAGTGTTTTCGCTGTTTCTTTATTATTACGATTACCGGTTTGAATTTACATTTTCCTATCATGGTCTACCGGATCCACTTATTCCAATGCATGGACATACCCACAATTACATGGGCATCATACACCTATACCATTGGCGTATTAATATTCTAAAGATTTTAATTAAAAGTTGTTGAACTGAAATGTGTTCAGTGCAGCCTCTTGTCATACTTTTACACAACCTCAACAATACTGGTCATTCACGGTCAAAATAACAAGAGATTCATGCTTTTCTTTCTACGTGATTATGGCGGGCGTTATTTTTTTAATGAAGCTGCCTGTAAAGTTTTGTAAACACTTTTTAGTTGAAACGCTACATAAAATATGTCTTGAGTTAGCTAATAAAAAAATAAATGAAAAATAAATTATAGGTCGAAGAACACTTTAGCTAACTTATCTGTGCAGGCGGGAAAACACGCAACAAAAATAAATATACCAAATTTTGACATTTCGATGAATTTTTTTTGGACAAGTGAAGGTTTAAAGAAAGAAAACTTAAAGTGCTCATACTGTACCTAGTAGATACTTCTTGTGCCTTTTTTTTCGGATGGGAAATCATCGAATGACTCCTCCCGCTCTGGGCGGAGCAGGAGGGAGGGTCAGACTTTTACTAACTAAAACCCTTGTTTTCTTTTATCGCCCTTTATGTTCCGAGGCCACCCACGGTATCTCTTTCGAAGAGTCCCGCATCTACGGCGGGCATCGGCCCTTGCGGACCCCTTCGTTTCTGCTGACATCTCTTTGAGGCACGCGTGGAACACGAACGCGCCGTCGAGACGGCCTGTCGTCATAAGACGGACGGACGGCGAGCTAGACCATAACTCACCGTCCACAGGCCCTCGCCTACGACGCCCGGTGCGTCTCCCGCGACGGCTGGGACGTGAGGTTCTCTCCCTCTCACGTTCCGCCACCTCCTTCGCTAGCATGACTGCTTCGCAGAAAGAGGTGACGGCGTCCCATACCGTCTCGCTCCGGACCATGGATTGAACCAGGGCCGGGCGCGAGAGGTCGCCGCCGCCGATCGCTACTTCTTGTACCTCATTACCTGTTTTTTGAAGGGCCTAAAATGTTATGCTTACAGGTTTTGTTTCTTACAATAATGGTAAAATCATTTTGTAAAATTAATTTGGACCTTACTTTGTAGTTCGTTTACTACGAACTTTGTGTTGTTTTGTTATTTCTGAAATAACGCGCAAATTGCGATGTGTTTTTGTTGCTCAAATTGCTGTTACCGATTTATATTTACAGAATCTATCATAACTTAGGTACTGGGATCCAAGTTGCAAACCCAGATCAACTTTGCAGAATAATATAACTTAAAAAGAAAAAGAGTAGAACCTCTTATCGAATATTTACTTGATCTCAACAATACTGGCCATTCAATGTCAAAATAATATGGGATGCCACTAAAGTTTCTTTTTCTTCACCTCCCTGCTATTTTTTAACACGCTGCCCGTAGAATATACTAATATAGATTGGGACACTGCCCGACGAGCGACCCACCCCGGCTTCGCACGGGTGGAGGAGGATGGATCATGGTGGTCATATAGTGGTTCATAAGCGTACCTATTACTTTCCCATTGAAAGTTTCCTTCTAAAGGACCCTCGTCGTTATGATATTATTTTACTGCGCGAGTTATTTTAATATTTTAATATTTCCCAAGATATTCATCTAAATGAAATGGCTTAAATAGCACTTTTGGTAACAACTAAACGCTTTAGCGTAATAGATGACTAACACATTTATTTTAATAAGGATTAATACTATATTTGTAAAATGACCTTCGCAATAAAATCATAAAAATGGTTATTGTTAGTCAATCTTCAAAGCAGACATATATGCTGTCGCGGACTTTTTTTTAGAACTTTGTAAGATGAATAAATCCCTAGTACATAATTTTCATGTAAGTTGTACTGTTTAAGAAGCGCACGCCCCTAAGGACGATTGTTTTCGTCTTAATTCCAAATGTCGTCATTCAGATCGCTTTCTTTCGTAAATTGTTCCATTGTAGCCTCCACCCTTCTCAGTTAATTTTTCTTTCTTTTAGTGAAAACCGTATAAAAATCTGTTCAGTAGTTTCTGAGATCCTAGCTAACAAACAGACCAGAGGGTCTTATATTGAGGAGTCTTGTATGTCTTGACTCTTAATTTATAATATGTAGTGATGTAGTGATGATGATTTTACATAAAATATGTCATTGCCAGCAACAATTACAAGAAAAAGAGATGAGGTCATTGGATAGTAGATACTCCTTTCATGATTACAAAGCCAGAGTCCTGAATCGATAAGGGCTCATAGACAAAATGACGCGGTCAGGGCAGACGGTGCGGCGCTCCGAGCCCCGATACTTGGCCGCAAGACCGCAGGCCAATCTACGGGCAATGTACTTACGAAGCTAATGTAAAGGAACAGGCACAATCTAGGCGCTTCCGTGGCGGCAGCGTTGATTACTTTACTCAGTAGTTCTGTATTAGTTACGACCTAAATTAAACATTAGTGATTTTCAGAACCCACACAGGGTGGAACCCCTTCCACCCTGTGAACCCTGTGTAAAATAGGTACATATTCGCAAATTTTCTTTATTAATTGGTACAAATCCATCAACTTGGATAGTGAACAACTTTCACTATGAGAAGGACTGCGGAGACTCCAGTTCATCTTAAAATACTCATTAGGGAGGTATTTGAACATCGTAGAGGTTAAAGTTATTCAAAACATAATCAGAACTATTAGAATTTCTTAAACCTTAAGTTTGTAAACTCTCCGAAACTACTAATCCGATTTGAATAATTCTTTCACCAGTGACTCCTCGACTTAGACGCAGACAAATTCGCAGGCAGACGCTAGTCATTACTAGGTATCACGCAAAACAGTTGACTTAATTAATCTGGTAGCGCGATATCTGCGGATAAATCGCCCTTAAGATCTGGGATCATCTTGAAGAGAAACGTGTTCGTCCTACGTGGCGGTTTAACTTTTTTATAGGTATAAGTATTTATGAATCTAACAGGCATTGAAAGTTTCACACCTCGTATCGACAAATCTCCAACAAGAAATTCAACATGGTATAATGTGAAATGTTGCACTTGGTTATAAATTCTTTTTCTTTCTTCAACTTTGTCCAAATCAATAGTATTATAAGATGTATCCTTTATAATGTTGTAACCAAAATAAATATTCGAGTAGGTAAATACATCGCTAGATTACTCGCGGGGAAACATGGTAACGTTATTGATGTTGATCCATTACGTGCGTGAAATTGAATCACAAGTTAGCGTGTCAAAATTTATGAAGATATATCTTTTACGTAAGATTACGCTACGCGGTTGATAGGTATATCTAGCTTTTCGACGTTATAGGGGGCCATCCATAAATTACGTCACACGAATTTCATGATTTTTTGACCCCCCCCCCCCCCGTCCTTGTCACAGCTGGTCACATTTGTGAGACCCCGCCCTAGTGTGACGTCACATATTTTGCAATTTTACATCAACAAATTATTGAATTAAATTAAAAAGCAGTTCCGAAAAGAGTTTTATTTTGATTCAAATTCTTTATTAATAAAATTAACATCAAATGAAACATTTCAAAAATGTAACAAAACTTAAAACGATTAATTATTTTTATTAAAGATTCAGATTTATAAAGATTGAGACTTATAAAAATTTTAAAATATGACGTCACGAAATTTAGGACCCCTCCCACCCCCTTGTCACACTTTGTCGACCCCCTCCCTCCCCCTTATCGTGTGACGTAATTTATGGATGGCCCCTAATCCCACGAAATCCTGGCGTTGAAATCCTTTCAATCGCAACTAACTACTTATTAACCGACTTCCAAAAATCATATCAATTCATCTGAATGTCGTTTTTTTTGTGTGTGTGTTCAGCGTTATCTTCGCCAATTGTGAACCGATTTCGATGGTTTTTTTTTTTGTTTTGAATATTATAACTTCGCGGTGGTCCCATTTAAATTTGGTGCAGATCTGATGCTGATCTTCGGAGATATACAATGGAACTCTTCAATAGTAGACAGTTAATTGGTCGTGATTGCTGCAATCGCATGGATGTGTATTGTTTTCACAACATCATTATATCACGCATGTATGCTCTGAGGACGCACACAGATGTGTACATTACACCCTCATTTCGACAGTTAGGTATGTTAGGTTCCATTTTATTGGGAATAAACTTATTACCATGACATGTATTGTTAATAATATAAAATAAATGACTGCCTCGTTGGTCTAGTGGTGGTGACTGTTGAGCATGAGGTCCTGGGTTCGATTCCCACGTCGGGAAAAGTGTTATTGGGTTTTTCCATCAGGAATTTCTCAGTAGCAGTCACAGAGTCTGGATTTGCGCCCGCGCTCGCCCCCTACTACATGGGACTTAAACATAACTGGCGAAATGTGGGTGTACGTACCTACTATTCGGTACACCTCAGCCCAACCCTTCGGGGATTACAGGCGTGATGTTGTGTTGTGTTAAAATAAATGTATAACTAATATTTGTATAGATTATTACCTATAACTAAAAATAGAAAAATAAAAAACTTTTTTGCAAAAATAATTTAAGATATTCAATTCAATTTACAACCCTAACAGTAAGCAATTAATCAGAACCCTTACACCGTCCGTCGCTCGACTCCCAGAAGATATAATCGAAAGATAAAGTTGTAATTTGAATGATAAACGTTGGCAGACATCTCAGAACTTCGCAGGATCCATCTAGCTGTCAGAAAAATCAGCAACGTAAGGGATCGTTTCTTCGAAAGCAGGTATTACACAAACTGCCTTCGGGCGAAACATAACGATCCCTCGAACAAGGCCTTGGGCGAGCCATAACTTTAAAATATTAGCTATAAATGTGGGATCGTAGAGCGAACGTAATCGGAAACAAAGCCTTGTTTAACCGCCAGTTACCAGCAAATTACAATAAGTAATTGCTAACTTTGATAACTGAACAAATAAATGTAAATCCTATAAAGAGGAAAATAAAAAAAGCTTTAAAGCAAATTCGAGATGGTCTCAATAAACAAAAATGTTTACGATTCCGTTTTTGTTCAAGAAAGCGAGAGAAGTTTGCTATGCTCAGTGTTGAGCTTTTATTTTATGTGGTACAGGTGCAGCTATTCCGGAGTGAATAGTGAGCGGAACCGCACGACACAGTTCTATTCCTCTTATGTAACATACAGTGGCTCCATTGTGCGCCACAATGAGCCACGCGAGCACGAGTGCGCATTCACAGTTGTCACCAGGCACTGAAGTGACGCCGCGCGCACTAATTGGGTCAAGGTTCCTATCCCGAGTAACGATAAACAAATAAAATATGTCTAGGGACTTATTCTTTGTTTGTTTCTGAGTTTATGGTAATTTGGAACATTTGCCAATAAAAGCCAATAACAAACACATTTATTTCAACAGAAAAGCTCCTCACCATACTCTGCATTACTTCATTTATTTTATACTCGACTACGGCGAAGCCAAAAGGATGGGTTATGATTTTAGCAGTCTATGTATGTTTGTATTTCCGTACGTTCCTCCGAAGTGCCTAAACTATTCATCCGATTTTGATGAATAAGGTGTCAATCGATTCGTTATTCACCCGGGTAACATAGGCTACACTTTAACCTACTTCTACAATAGGAGAAATCGATTTTACCTTGTAAACCCCGAATTTAATTAGAGCGTGATTTTTCAGTAGTCGGGTTTTTTAGTGGTAGCATACCACACAAATTCTTGTTTATGTATGTACGTAATCCCTATCTTTTATTTGACATAAGTTAAGACAACGTTTCGGTAGGTTGAAGTTAGGACCTACACATATCCATTTATATGCAACCCATACCTTACATACCTATACTTATAATACATAAAACGTATGCAATTAAAGATTAACAACCAAATAAGTGCCTCTGATTACAAGTGACGATTGAATACCGCGCTTCCTTGGCACAATCAAACAGATCCCAAATTCGGGATTGTCATGATCACCAATTGAACACGCCTGGCGGATCACGACCGCAATTCGATTCCGAAATGTCGCTAACGAAGCTGCCTCCGAACCAAACCTTCATATCCTTTAATATTAACGTAGTTTCATTACCTTTTTAGTACCCATCATGTCTTGTCGGACTTGTCGTAAAGGTTCCAACGCATTTGTAGGTAGGTACGCACCTACTTGTCTGAAAAACAGCTCGTAAAAATATGTACGGAATGTAGACAATGCCTTAGCGTGTTGTGGAGAGCTCGTTTACAAGACAATCACACTGAAGGCGTTTTCATAACAAACAATGGGCTGTTCACGCCGGTTGTCAATACAAACTGGAGTGGATCGCTCTTGACAGCGCGCGTCAAGTTTGGAAACAAATGTCACGACCATTGAACGCTTTCTGAGCCAAAAATAAATCTTTGTGTAAGTAACAAAACAAAAATCTGAAATATACATCAAATAAGTACCCTGAAAATATATTGTCACAATAGATTGCTATACCCAAAATCCACGAGGTTTATTATGACGACCCTAGTGGATCTATTGTATTTAATAAGATAACAAAAACCACCAGACATTTTTTCGTATAACATTTTCCCTTATATCAGGGATATGATAGGTAGGATACTATTTCCGTAGATACATTTTCTACCAAATCTAATTTCAGCAGCTTTCTTTAATTATCGAATATACTAAACTTACAATAAATCAATTAAACATATTGCTAAAGTTTCATAAAGTATGCTGATAGTTTATTCGATCGAATAAAAACAATCGAAAGATTCTCCTTTGAAATTGAAATTTGTCTCTGGTACAGCGCACAAAACGATCTCCATATCCACTTCACTCAAAGTTCCCGAATATTTGTTTTATCTTACTCATCTGAAGCTAGAGGAAAAGTTTAAATTTTCGGCTGACAAAACCAGCCACGAAAAGCATTTTACTCGTATATTTCATATGAAGATTTATAACGTAACTTCAGCAGTCAATTTATTTTCTTTAGAATTTTCCTCTCCGACGGGTCCTTTACCTGTTAAGACTCTGCTAACGTTTAATGTCGAGCCATTTCATTTTACTTCCTCCTAACTTTTAACTCAGATAAAAACGTAGTAAAAGTTGATTGTCTGAGAGAACATGAAAGAGGAAATATGTAATAAAAGTAATTAAGGTTTAAAAACCTTAAAAAAAATACTTGGTAAATTCTTATTTCGTTGATAATAAATGTTTTTATAACAAGCAAGTAAGCCGTTTTTAATGATATGATTTCTCGAGATCATGACCATTTGACGGAGTGGGTGTCTGGTAAACTCCGCACATCATTTATGTCATAACTAGCTGACCCGCGCAACTTCGTCTGCGTTACGTAAGAGAGAGAGAGAGGCTTAGAGAGAGTGTGAGTCAACCTAAAAAAAATGCAGATAATATGCTTTAGCGGACTTTTTAAGAGGAACAATCCCGTCATACATGTATGATTGTTGAGTAACTTTAACCGTTTACGCAGCGCACGGAAAGGAAGCTCTCAAAAGCAATAATTTTTCGCTGTATTTGCAACAATTTTCATTGATGCTCCGCTCCTATTGATTGTAGCGTGATGTTATATAACGTATAGCCTTCCTCGATAAATGGGCTATCCAACACTAAAAGATGTTTTTAACTGGAATCAGTAGTTCCTCAAATTAGCGCGTTCAACCAACCAAACAAACAAACTTTTCTCCTTTATAATAATAAGTATAGATTCAAGTAGGTAACAATTTAATTTCTCGGAAGTATATGCAATCATCGTTAAAATATTGTACTATGTTTTTCCAATTTGGGGCTTCCCTCGACAGCCTTAGGTTTTCATCCTTAGACACTCGATGACAGTCATACTCCAGCTAGGTCGAAAGTTCTCATCAAGGTGCATGAATGAGCCCAAACACGATATAGCTTTTTTTCGGATGGGAAATCATCAAATGACTCCTCCCGGAGCAGGAGGAAGTGTCAGACTTTTACTGACTAAAACCCATCCATGTTCCTTCATCGCCCTTTGTGTTCCGGGGCCACGGTATCTCTTTCGAATAGTCCCGCAGCCCCGGCAGGCATCGGCCCTTGCGGACCCCTTCTTTTTTGCTGACTCTCTTTGAGGCGCGCGTAGAACACGAACGCGCCGTCGACACGGCCTGTCGTCATGAGACGGACGGACGGCGAGCTAGCCCATAGCTCCTCGTCCTCAGGCCCGCGCCTACGGTGGCCGGGGGCCAATACGTGGCTCCCGACGCTCGGGGTGTCTCCCGCTGTGGCCGGGACGTGAGGATCTCTCCCTCTCACGTTCCGCCACCTTCTTCGCTAGCATGACTGCTTCGCAGAAGGAGGTGATGGCATCCCATTCCGTCTCGCTCCGGACCATGTATTGAACCAGGGCTGGGAGTGAGAGGTCGCCGCCGCCGATCGCCGCTTCGAGGACACGGCGGTGCTCCGCCCAAGTGGGGCACACCTTCACAGTGTGCTCCACCGTGGCCTCCGGTCGATCCTCACAATGGAAGAACCCGGGCGTCTCCTCCCGCCCGAAAACACGATATGAGGCCAATAACAATTTAGCTGTAAATATAATATACGTAAACTGCGTATGGACTATTGATTATTGCGAATAGCATAGCATAGTTCTTGCACGGCAAGAACACGTGGATTTATCAGGCTTCTGGTGTTCGCTATACTTCTTTTTGGAGAAATCATCCTCATCATCATACTCCTGCCCTTATCCCAATTTATTTGGGGGTAGCATGATTGTATTCTTCTTCCTTATGTACTACTCTATTACTTTTTGGAAAAATATTTCACGAAAAAAATAAGAAATGCACACAACTTATACAAAATGAAATATAGGAAATCTCACAGCATCAAAAAAAAAATTAAACAAATCACAAAAAGTGAAAATAATGTTGGAGGGTTTGAACCTGCAACCCCGTAGTTTACAGAGCGGTCATGAAACTGCAAGGCTATTTACTTCGTTGACATAACCCACAAATAGCCGTTCTCATGTACTTACGTCATGACTGAAACGTCAAACAATTGAAGTATACGGAAATAATGCAAAATTGCCTACCCTCTTAAGGAAGTAGCGTGATAATATATAGTTTAAATATTGAAGAAGTCTATGCAGTAATTTTGACGTGATGCGCGCACAAACATTTCGTACTTGACGTGATGCGCGCACAAACATTTCGTACCAACTACTTAAACCGAGGAAAGCTGATTTTCTTGAGTTCCGCTATTTTGTGCGTATTCACCTCAAAAATCAAATTTCAAGAAAACTGAGAAATTATATTTACCTGTATTAGATATGGAGTATATGTAGCAACTTTAAAAGGTTACACTTGATTGGTTTTGATTGTATAGGTGTTTGAAGTTTATTAATTTGAAACACAAAACCCTCTTTTTTGCGCCTCTGGATGAGATTTAAAAAAAAATGCTAAGACAGGTATTTCTTTATTTTTATTAATAAGTATTTATTTTGAGTTTCATGATTCTAGAACAATCAAAAATTTTTTTTCCATACAAACTTTACCCCCCCTTTTCACCCCCTTTTTCCAAAAAAATCCAAAATTTCTATAGCCTATATGTTATTCTGAATGTATTTAAACAGATTTGTGAACATTTCAACAAAATCGGTTCAGCAGTTTTTACGTGATGCGCGGTCAAACAAACAAACAAAATTTTTTTAAATGGTTTTAATATGTTCAGTTACTTATTTCAAGTCACCCTGGCTGGTTTTTTTTTTTTAATCTTCAATGAACAGATTTTTTGGTCTCAACGATTTTATTATATGTATAGATATAGATTATTGAAGCATCTTTCCACCGCACCAAACTGGGCCTCATTCCGAACAACTTCAGGGTGACAAGTTAAAGGACCAAGTTGCACTCCAAGACACGGGAAACTAGATTACATGAGTTGGCACAGCGCCAGTTGTGAGTAAGTATCATTTTTGTAATATCAGTGATAGGTAGTCCACTGTTAATATCTTGTAGATGTAAACTGATTTCAAGATGGCCATTCATAACCATTCTCCACTTAGGAACAACTTTAGCACGTTAATCTAATACCTACTACAAGTTCAGACAGCTCAAACTTTATATAAGTGACGGTTTTATTCATTTCAGTTTAAATATATATTTTTAACTGGAGCCATGAACACGTTCAAGTAACGTTTATTTCAGTTCTTATTCCTATTATGAAGCCTTTTGGTATGCTGACGTTGCAATGAATAACCAACTCAAAGTAAAATTTTCGCATTTAAAACTTTCTTTACAGTTTTTTTTTCACTAATTCATTCGTTGAGATCCAATCATTTTAGATAGAATAATAATTATAATTCAAGGTAGTGGAGCAGGGTAGCGGGACCAACGAAACGACAGTTTTGATTTTTCCCATTGGCCCCACCAGTGGGGCAAAGCAGTGGGGTCAGCGGGGATATACCGATCTATTGTACTCCGTTCCTCGTCAATGCTTATTCGAACATCCAGAGAGAATATTCCTCCAAGGCCAATAAATGAAGAGTCGTATTGGAATTTTGAACTACGCCAATGCGAAGAATATCCAGATATTGTTCCCGGCCTCCCCCTACTCAGACAAATATTTTTGTTTGTGTAATACTTGTGTGCCTCGCATGTAAAGATAGGCGAACAGCTGTTAAGGTGCGTCATCGTGGCACATTTGCATGAACTGTCTTTTGGAATCTTGCCCCCTAAGTGGATCGATGGCGTACGGCGCGCGGCGGTCGACCATTCATCATCCAACCGAACTTAACACCTTTTATACACATTAATTTGAAACACCCTCCCGAAGTTTGGAAGAATTTTTCACATACATATAAGCAGCATGTAACAACCTCAGTACTTTTGTATAAATTACATTCTTTTTAATGAAGTACTTAAATACTTCCTAGGGTTTTACTTTTTTAAACTATGTAGTTACATGTTAGTTCAAATGGTTTTCCAGAACCTTTAAACTGTAAGTCTTGGTCGTGGCCCTACTTTTTCCCACGTAAGTAACGTGTGAAAATGAGAAAACTTTCCGTATTACTATCAACGCGTTCGTAGATATCGAAGGAAGAATCTCACGGTCCAGTAAAGTTTTGTAATATTTTGTATACGAACAAATTGAAGCAAGAACTAAACAAATAAGAGTTTTCTGGAGTAAACACATGCCAGTGCACAATAGAGAATTCAATTAGATTTAGAAATGTAGATAGGTGGTGTGTAGACATTTTTGCACTTGTACCTAAACGATGGGCACGTCTGATCCTCACCTAATCAACCTATTAACACGAACACAGCCGAACCGAGCCTGATGAAACTTTTTACGCTGATTTTGCAGGTCCTTGACTTTAATTTAGCACAGCTAGCAAGTCGAGGAAAAGCAATTTAACCTGCAATGCACGTTTAAACTGTCAATAGAAGAAAACAGATGGCTGTGGTGTCCCGGGACCAGGATTGTGTTACTGCTCACGCTTTACTGCGATCCTTTATCCGATGCGGTTTGCTGAACGGACAAGCGGAGAGTACCTACCATTTTGAAACTTTCGGACCCAATGACTCGAAATGTAAGTAATGCTTATCGCCCCTTCAAATTATGCCCATCCCGTAAGATAAAGGGGTGCGTTTCTGTCTGTGTGAGTAAAGTATACGTACCTACTGAAGTGGTGTAGGTAGAGCAGGAATGGAATTTCTCTTAAATCCTTTATTGAATTATCGAAAGTCGCAGGTCGAGTCGAGACGCTAGTCTGGTCATAGTTGAAAATCTGTGGTTCGGAGATAACGCGGTGAACCTTTTTGAGCACATTTACAAAAGTTGAAAATCGATAACAGATTTCAAAAACAGAAACATCCTTGGAGGCAACAAAGTTTAGTAATATACAAAGTGCTTTTTATGGCTTTCCAAATGACTTGTCCCAACAAACGTAGAAATATGAGTATTATTCGTTGCGTGACAGACCGGTATCAATAAAGTGGGGTGATACGAGCTGCGTGTAGGCGAGTGTACAACCCAACAAACTTTGCGGTATGTATACCTCTGTACTTGTTTCATATTTAAGAGTGTGGGGTCGTTTAGTATTTACATATCGGTCAAAGTTTGAAAGTATCACTTAGTGTCTAATAATAATTCCCATAATGACGGGGTCCATTTCACTGAAATTGGCAATTTTAGTAGGTAATTTTATAAAAACTACTTCATAATAACCTCTATTAACATGGCTTCACAAGGTTAGTCTATTGATTACAGTTGCTACGCTATCTGTATCTCTAATGAGACACGTAAACGCGCCTCAAGAAACGCCGACGTTAGGCAAATTCGTTTATTTGTCCGTAAGATTTATCAAAGCCTTGCCGAACGCTTCGAGTGGTGAATGGAATATTTCATGTCAACAAGCTTAGGTATTTTTAACCATGTTTTCAGAACATTATTCATTTTATTTGTTTTGTTCATTCGAATTTCGTTTTGTTTAAGACTATGGTGTTAAGAATCCATAATAGTTGGGTTATAAGCAAAAAATCATCACAAGATCGACCCTTAAACAAAACCGAAAAAGCTAAAAAAACTTAAGGCAGTGATAAATTTGACTGAGGTGTTCACAAACCATTAAAACCTTATTCATAGTTCATACTACTGCTAGCTGTAACCCTCTATTTTTCTGTATTTTTGAATAAAAACTATTTTCATCCGTTGCGTAGTTTTTTACACTAAAAGTTGCTTATAACTTCAGGGGCAAACACAATCCACTCACAATAACTTGGTTAACCACAGCCATCTAGACAAAACCGGGTGGTTTGTTATTTGTTACCATAATCGTAAAGACTAAAGAAAGATTTTTCACTCAGTGACCCTCATAGATTTTTCGAAACTAACTGCTCCTAAAATAAACCTAGGTTAAAAGAAAATTCGTTCACTGGGCAGACGAAACGGTTTTTGCTGGCCTGTTTGCAAACTTCAATCGAACTAGTAAAAATTGCAGGTAAGCACGTGTGGGAAACCGAGGTAAGTAGTTAATTAACTCCTGGATAATCTGGTCAACGTCTGAACCTATTTCAGAAAGGTACTCGAATATTAAGGTTGAATCAGTATTCTAGACTCAAACCTGTACTAATATTATAAATTCAAAGGTTTGTTATATTCGACAAATATAGGTACTCAACAAATATAGCCTCGGACATGGAGAAGGACAAAGCAAGTTTTCATCAATGTAATGCAAAATACCAAAATACGAGTACATACAGGCGAAAATTCCGACAGCAGCTTCCATAGTTATAGGTAAATCGAGATTCATGCTAGATCATCGACCCGTGAGGACTAGCGTAGCCTGAGGGCAATGCATCTAAGTCCATGTAAATCCCTTATGATATCTCCATTAATTCCAGCCATGGCATGGGAAAGTGGAATTCTGGAGTACCCCATAGTTATAAATTACGCTCCTTTTTACCCTGGTTCCTACATAATAAATAAGCATCCTTGCCAGTAGAGCCTCCGTTAAAGGTAAACCATTTAGTGAGCTATTTACGGTTAAACTAAACCATATTGTATTTGTGTGTTTTAGGCAACTGATGATTCTATACTTCGTAGATCGGCTACTACATATTTATAATGTAACTTTATTTTTTTCACCTTAGCACCTCAAACAAGCAGGTTTTGCTGTTTACAGACAGTGAGCAAAATTCGATTTTGCTGCGAGCGTGAGACAATAGTTATTTGTTATACAAGAGTGCAAAGTTGCTTTTTAACCGCGTGCTCAATTTTGATAACCGAGCAAGCGAAGGATTCTAAAATTGAGTCACGAGCGCAGCGAGTGATTCATAAATTAGAATCCTGAGCGTTAGCGAGGGAATCAAAAGAGCACGAGGTGAAAAATCTTTGCACTCGAGTGCAACACGTAACTTTTCATCCCACCTCAGCGAGGAAATGACTAAATGCAAAAAAAAAACATTTACAATCACAAGATACTTTTACTTTTATTTCAGTTTAGGTGTTAACTACTACATTATGGTAGGTAAGTATTACAGAATAATCTTTAAATTATAACAAATAATACTTAGGTACAATTAAGAAAAATTTAAAGTAACGTTGCTACAGTTAGTTAAGTTGAGTGTAATATTTATTTATTTATTTATTTATTAAAACTTTATGCGCAAGTAAAAACTGTACAAAGGCGGACTTAATGCCTTGGGCATTTTCTACCTATTTTTTTTCAATTTTTTTAATATCGTACTGTTTCAAATCCTTCTCGCGTGATTGTTGAGGGAGAAAGCTCATTTGCGCATTATTAACAGTTTCAGTCAATTCTGTTGGCGTCAAATAAACTTCTTGGTCGCCAAAACCACTTATTTTACGTTTTTCACTTGTTTTTAACCTAAGGTTTTAACAATTGAATGAAATTGAACAAAAGAAAATGGCGCGCGCAAAGCAAATTATAAAAGTACACCAAGAAGGTTCCGAGTCTGAGTTTTTAACAAATTAAAAAAGGTTGTACCTATGATAAATTCGGCACCATGGAGGTAGAAGTAAATAGGTTTAATGATGTTTTGAATTCACAAACTTAGTGCACACGATGTTCTAAATTCAATTTACTTTATCCTCTAGAAGATAAAAACGACTTTTGCACTCAGATATCGAAGAGCAAAAATACTCTTTCCGAGATGGGGGAATGAAAAGTAACTTTTTAATTATTTTTTTTACATATCGAGAATTGTGCAGGCCTACTCACAAAATTCGAAAGATTTCAACTTCACTTTGTTCTGTCACTTTCACTTCGATACGAAAAAAGCGAGAGATAGAAACAAGTCGATTGGAAATTCGTTTTTCAAATTCGATATCTAGTAGGCCCAAAAAAGAAACAAACAATAAAACGTTCGGATACCGATATTGTAAATCGATAACCGTAATATTGTAAATCACGGGTTAAGGTTTTAAGTAAGTGAAAAATTGTTATATTTCGAATAATCGAATTAAATCATGTATCTACTTATTTATTTATAGTTTTAATAATCTTTAATGCTGAGACAGAATACCGCGAGTGTAGTTTCAGAACAGATTTAAAAAAAAAAGCTAGATTCAAATTTTTATTGTTTTATTCTCTGTTACGCTAGCCATGATTAGGTCAATGTACAGTCGTGGCCTTTTTCGCCTGATCACTTAAAAAAAAATTCGCTTAAATCATGCGGAGGCGCCGAGTCACGCCGCCTTAAAGTTTAGGCCTATTAGAAAGCGTCGACTTTGGCGCTCTAAATAACAATAACTCGTTTGGCGTGCGTCGTCAGTGCGCTCGGCCGATCGGTATCTTTTCATTCATTATTTCTATACAAAGTCAAAGAGGCGGGGCTAGAGAGCGTTTCTATGTTGTAAGTGCAAGCAAAAATTAACTTAGTGGTGATCAGGCGGGAGTGTCCTCGATAGTACGCTAGCTACAATGTACAATAAAATTTGGATAATAAAGTAATAATAATAAATAAATATGAGCGAGTCCAGTGACTAAGTCTGCTATTCAACACCCGAAGATTGAAGCATACCTAAAAAATGCAGAATGAAGTTTCCTGTCTGAAAAGTCTCGCGAAAAATATCTAAAAACTTATGATATTTTTAAGCAATGGACACTTACAAAGGGTGCTAACACTTTCGGAGACTGTACTGTTATCGTACTTCATAGAATTGTCACAAACTAGGCAACCATCTACAATGTGGAGTATTTACTCCATGTTGAAAGCCACAATTAAAAACAAAAGATGACGTGCACATTGAAACCTATCCCAAACTTATTGCATTTTTGAAAAGAATGTCAGTAGGGCACAAATCCAAATAACATTATTTTTTACAAATCTCAATATCTTTTCCTGTTTATTGTATCCTATAAAAATATACAAAATAATCATCTTCTGGATATCTGAGTGTTTGTGAGTGGTGTGGTGGTTTAATTTTTACCATGTTGTTTTTTTTTACCTTTAGGTATATGTTCTCGCTGCTGAGGTGAAACGTTGTATGTGTTACACGAGACCAAAGTTATTTGCATCTCGTGTCTTTGAATCCCTCGCTTTACGCTCAGGATTCTAACCTAGAATCACTCGCTACGCTCGTGATTCAACTATAGAATCCTTCGCTGACTCGGGATTCAAAATCAACACTCGCAGCAAAAACCCACTTTGCTCTCTTGTTGCACAAATAACTATTTTCTTTAATTCTAAAAACTGTGCATTGTTTATCAGTTCAGTACTAGAGGGAATTGTACATCAAAATTTAAAATAATCATTATAACTACCTAAGTACTTATATTTTATTATAGTAAATGTTTATATTGAATGTTGCAAATTCTGAGAAATCTGTTATCTGTAACAGGGTCAATAAATTTTGTACCTAACAGCAGGTTGATCGTGTCGTCCATACGTACCTACAACATAGAACTTACCTACTTACAAAAAATCTTAAAACCTACTTACCTACTTGCAATAATTCTTGAACATGCAACTAATAATTCGAATATCTTATTTATGCAAGAAAAAACAGGAGAACGTTATTGTGATGATTAATAATAAATCAGTACATTCATTGTAACGGTAGTAAGTACAGAATATCAATAGGTTGGTTGCTTTACTAACTATTTCTAAGACAACCGTTTAGGTTTGTATCTCTTATATTTTAGACACCAGGTGGAACTTCATAATTGACTTGCGTTGAAGTAAAACTACTTCAACGCAAGTCAATTATGAAGTTCCATAATAGGCATGACGACAGTATCAAAAAATTGCAAATCTATTTAGTCCGTCAGTTAGAGTATTGGAAATTAATGGACACGTATTTTTTGTTTTTGTAATTAATGAATATTGACAAAGATAAAACGCATGAAAACTCGGGAGTGGGGGCTCGTGACGTCAGAACTAGCTAAAAATTATACCATGGCGTGACGTATTGAGAATTTTAAAAGCGTCGTATCTTCGTCAATTTTCGTTTACGTAACAAAAGAAAAAACACGGGTCAAATATTTTTTGACAATCTAAGTGACGGACTATTTAGATTTTTTTGGTCGTCTCGCATATTAAGAGAAATACCTTCCTTATTGATACCAAGTTCGAGTTTTGGGTACTCTAGGGGCACTCTATGACGCGCGAGGTACTGAAATTAATGTAAAAGACATTTTAACGATTATTGCCGGACATTGCAAGCAATTGAAAACATTTATTCTACCACTTTTCACCCTTATGCTCTATGTAATAAGTTTGAAAAGTGGGAGTCAGTGAACTCGGTAGTTGCAGAAAAACTACCATCGTGTGGCTGTTTGCCATCTGAATTGGTACCAATTCGTGTGCTCACTAGTAGCGATGCGACAAGACGTAATTGTTAGGCTTCGGTGCAACGTCTTTCGCAAATAAAGTCCTTAGCTTGTCCCGCTTGGTTCAACCTCAACCTACGTACTGCTCAGAATGCTCCTTGCTAAATGCTATTATACGTGAATGCTCGTGGCATTCACACACCTTCAGACACAAATTAAATACAATGAAGATCGATCTTTTTCTGTATAGTATGCAGTGTCATATCATCTCAATCATTATATTACCAAGAGGTCAGCAGTAAATATTCACAAGTCCAAGTGATGAACTATAAAATTTAGATAAATTGTTTTGATTGTTTATTAACAATATTCCTATTGTAAGTGGATACACATTACACAACATAATATGTGGGGGTACAATAAAACGGATTTGTCTATCAACATTCTATGATAAACTTTACAGGGCAATTAGCATTAGTACACCGT
The DNA here is from genome assembly GCA_963853795.1 of Xestia rhomboidea. Classification (NCBI taxonomy): domain Eukaryota; kingdom Metazoa; phylum Arthropoda; class Insecta; order Lepidoptera; family Noctuidae; genus Xestia; species Xestia rhomboidea. Next base: position 13,157,081 of record OY970764.1, read on the forward strand.
ATGCGAATGAAAAAACTGTTTGCTTAAAGAAATATATCAGTCGAATCCTTTTATATGTTACGTAGCTTGAACGGATGGATACTATTTATAACGTATAAAACAAATGGTATAAATCCGCCTGATGGAGGGTCCCTTTCTGGTTTTTATAAAGGAGCGCAATTTACATTTAGCATTTTACGAGCTGGGTCGAGTTCGCCGAAGCTCTACTTATCGCAAAAAATGGAAATATAAAATCTCGTTGCCTGCAATAACACCTAAACTTTATGCATAAATATTCAAAATTCATGCAAATGAAACGTAAACCCCATGAACGGCGGGCGGACTTAGATTTATAACAACGTAGGGTGACTAACTGAAAGAAACATTGAAATGTTTCGTTAAGATACGTAAGAATCTACGTACATGTGTAAAATATTGTCACTGATCAATACAAGAAAATTAAACTCACATTAATAAAAAAAATGCACAACTAATATATCCAAACTGTTCTTGAGTTACGGGCACAAACTTTACGAAAATCCTAAAAATTTTAAATAATCTCAAAATTATAATTTAACACGTATGCCTATCTTAATTATATTCTTATTTAAATGTTTACAAAAATAATATAGCTACTTACGTATGCGATATAATTCTGTTGTGTACACTTTCACGTGAAGCTTCAGTCGGAGTCGTAATGCGAGTGGTTCGGGCGCGGAGCAGCGCAGGGCGGGCGCATTACGTAGCCAATGCGCCCCTACTGAAGGACTGCCTGTGACGTTGGCCGGGCCGCCCCGCCCGCATACACCACTTCCAAGCCTGCCAAGTGCGACAGTGAACAACGAGAATTTGTTTTTTTTTTTTCAAAATATTTATTAAGTTAGCGTGTAGTCGTAGCGCGTAGGCACATGCTACGGCGTAGCAAAGTAAGTCACTGTTTTGCTACGCCGTAGCATACTATAAATAAATAACAGTCCTTCCTTGGAAAAAAGCATACTGCAATCATTTAAACATTCATTGTCATGTTTTGTTGCAAATTATTATTATGAAATGAAAATATGTACCTACATAAACATACAAGCTTTACTAAAACTGTTTTGTTTTTTTTAATATTTCCCAATAAAACGACGATTTAATAAATCTGGTAGGTACTAAGATAACAAAATTGAGATTTCAGTAGTTAGGTATTTTTTAATTAGCGATGGAAATTGCGAAAGATACAATGTTTCTTGTTTAAGTCAAATGAAAACAACAAAAAATACTTGTTGTATGTTTCGTTATTACCGGGTAGTGCTACCCAGACCTTTCACGAAGCCGTCAACCAAGCATTCTGTGCATCAAACTACGTAACTCTACGCAAAAATTATTGCTGGGAAACGATTTTTTTTTTTTGAGTGAAAAATCACCTCAATGGTAAAACTCAATATAACGCACTCAAAACATTATGTTGATGAACACATCATCATCAGCGGTCATGGAGGTATTAAAGTAAAGTTATGACCTTAAAAACTAGTATTTGAAAAAAAACCTTGTGAAAAAGTTGGAACTTCAATATCTCTGTAACTAGTAGGTCCCAGGTATAGTCCAGAACAAAAAAAATATCCCCAGTTACAGGGAGAACGAGTGCCTTTCGGCTTCGTTTAGGGTCTATTTACACCCTTTATAGTCTCTTACACAGTTTCACAATGATGCATTCCCAGCACTATATTAAGGAACATATAAACAAAAGAAAAAAGTTGATGTGTCTGTAACTTCAAAATAACAGCTTTTTATAAATGCATATGAAAGTATTTACACACTTTTACAGTAATATAACAAAAAAAACATTTTTGTCTGTTTGTTCCGGCTTGTCTCCGAAAAGGCTGTACCGATTTTGACGGGTCTTTGACTGGCAGATGTTATAAGGAGTAACTTGGATTTTTATTTATTTATTTATTTATTTTACTATTTATGTACACACAGTACACAGCACAGGAAAACACATGAAAAAATATGAGTACATAGGTACTGCTTATTTCTTAAGAAATTTCTGCCAGCAGAATTTTATTTTTTTGAAAAAAAGTATAGGCAAAATATCAAAACCCTTAAAATTCTTAATAAAATCCGATTCATTTAAGGAAGTAATATTTTTATAATAAATCACGCAGGCGAAGGACGCGGGGCACAACTAGTTCTGTAAAAATATTATTTATTTTACAAAGCCCGACAAATCCACTTTGTTATTATTGATTATTAAAAATAATCAATTTCTAGTACATATATATACTTTTTGTAACTTGTTCATTCATAGAGATACGAAAACTAGTACCAACCATTGCGATTTTTCAATAAAATAAAATACTGCATTTTATTTTATTGAAAAATACATGCTCAAAACATGCACTTATCGTATTTTATGACATTCGATAATTATGGCGTTTGAAAGATTCCTACTGTATTTATTGAAAACAACTGCTTTATGAAAAATGTATCTTTTGTATCTTTTCCATCGCTAATCTAAATCCTTTCAACGCTGAAAGTCTGAACTCACAAGCCAGCCGATAAAACCCATTTAACCGGAAACTCGAATAAGCTCGCTGTCGGATTAAAGCCTTCGGAGGGTAATGCGATGATCGCGGCTTTATCTTAGAGATATTTCCAGCTTTGGCTTACACAATATTGGCTGCGAAGCCCCTGTTATAAAGCACGTCTCATCAAATAGATAACTTACAATAATCACCAGCGAGATTCGGTTCGGTAGATGCAAGAAAATACTGTGTTTTGAAATTAATTTATTACATTTAGGAAGTTAACTTTTCACAATAGTCCATGGAAATCGTACCATACAAGGGGTATTACCTTGCATCAAATAAGGTAGTTCTGATTTTTAAGGTTACGTACTTCAAAAGGTAAAAAAGGAACCCTTATAAGATCACTTTCTGGTCCGTCTGTCACCACCGATTTTCTCAGGAACTGGTGGACCTAGCAAATTGAAATTTATACCAGATACTGAGGTCTAATAGTCCCCATTAGAAGGAATAAAAATCAAGGTCCTGAGTGGAAAAAATATATGGGCAAATTTAGATTTTCGCGAAAACTTGTAAGTACCAAAATTACCTTAATTTTCAACTTTTTTTTATTTTTCGGACTTTTCCCTTTACTTGTGCTGTAAGACCTTGCTTTTAACCAAAATTGACAATTCTAGGTCAACCGGAAGGACCCTATAAGTTTTGGGTCGAAAACCTATATGGTAGTTCCCGTTGACCTAGAATCACGAAATCTGGCGAGAAGCAGTCTTACAGCACAATGTAAAGGGAAAAATCTGAAAACCGTAAATATGTAGTTTAATAACAAAAAAAAAAAGCGATTTTACGTTTACAAACTTATTATTTGCGGTTGGTGCAATAGCCGTTTAATGGGATCGAACAGCAAAGTTAAGTTTGTCCTTTAAAAAGTTTGTACGGAACATACAACACAACACACACACACACACACACAACAACATATACATTGAAAATATTTAGAACAAAAATAGTAGGGGTGAAAGGATCACTAACAGAACCCATTTCTACCATTTTTAAAATTTTCGTCTATATGTCTGTTTCAGTACCTATGTCTGTGCGGGGTCTTTTGTTACAGCATCACGTGAAAATTATAAAACCAATGTGATTAGATTTAATGCACAAATATTGGGCATAAATTAAAGGTTTTAGTTCGGTAGATTTCGTCAGACAAAATCTACCTATTGGTCTTGCACTTAGAGTCGAGTTTTCCGAAAATTTCACCATAGGGGGGTCTAGTTATGACCCCTAGAGCCCAAATCAACCGCCGGTTAAAAAGTTTATAAATGTATACGTATGTATGTTTGTGGAGCGCCAAACAAAATTTAGCCACACTCTACCGGTCGCAATTATGCACAGATTGCTTTCAAACTTGGTCAAAAAATCGAAAGGGTCAAAACTTAGGTTAAGTTCGTGAATGGGCGGAATTTGTCCATGGGGGGCGTCGGGGGGGGAGGGCGGTTTTTTTTTAATCAGTTTCTGGCCATAACTTTTTTTGTATGAAAAATTTTTGAACCGTTTAACTCAAACTCAAAGCATTTATTTCAATTAGACTATTACACTTTTGAATGCCAAAAATACGAAAAAAGCAAAACAGTCACAAGGCATAACAACTTGAGAAAGTACTGTAGTTGCCCATTCCCTAGAGTAAACTCCATGGACACTCTTTTAAATCAGAATATGGTGTTTCGAACAAATCGGTCAAACAATGGTCGATTTAAACAATGGTGTTTCGAACAAATCGGTCCTTTGACAGATCATAATTTATTTGCGACCTGTAGTGTGGCTAAATTTTGCTTGTCGCCCCACACCCACATACATTACCCCACACCAACTTACATACGTTATACAGGGTGGAATTTTTCAATGCCACCTGGAGGGAAAGTAGGTACTCTAAATACTGGAGATAGCTTTAACTCAAAGGAAACATTCCTTATTTTTAAAAAGAAACAAATCTGGATTCACAGGTTTTCGAAAATTCGTTGCCACACTCGGGAATCGAACCAGCTAAACTTCGAAAAAATAACATCCTGTACTTTTTCGACATCAGTCGATTGGATCACATCTCTCTAACAAACATGATAAATTAAATGAAAGGAAAACCATGAAATCTAAAGTTATAATTTCAATACATAAAGCACTTTTATTCAAAGGATGGACCTTTACAATTGAAGAAAGAAGATTGCAATTTGCACAAACACGTGGAAATTGCATTTCTCCTATCTAATTAGTTCTTCGTCATTTAAACGTCACGATGACGTCAAAGATATTCTTAAATATAACATAAGTAATTGGATGGCCCTTTCAGTAAAAGTGCTTTATCTTATTCCATTGAATTTATAAGTTTAGATTTCATGGTTTCGGATATATAAACTTTAATATAAAAAAATATAAATATATAAAAACTTTAATATAAAACCGGCGGTTGATTTGGGCTCTAGGGGTCATAACTAGACCCGCTATGGTAAATTTTTCGGAAAACTCGACTTTAGGTGCAAGTCCAAAAGGTAGATTAAGGCAAAATGTACCTACTTACCAATTCCATGGACTACATGACTACAAACAATAGAATGAAATTACTTCTACAGATAAAACAATCGATGTTTAACCATGTAGTAGGTTGCAAAAAAGTGGGGAATGACCTAATTTTAAATACCTTTATTCTTTAAAGCGCCGAAGCCAAACAAATAACAAAAACGGAACCCTTATAAATTAGTCCTGACTATCAGTCCACCCGTCCGGATATCTATTAGTACTACTAGGAAAATCAATAAAACTTGGAAAGTGATTCAACCCATCCTCAAAAAGAGATGATGTCTCTATGTGTTTTTTTAAAGTCAATAGTTGGTGACATATGCGCCACCTCAGTATTTAAAAATTCTTAAAAAATGTAAGCATTATTAACGAAAATTGCTTGAGATTTGGACTGTTTAGTTAGCTGACTGCAGAAGTAAACATGTTTTTTTAGAGATTGTTTATTTTTTGCTATTGATAAATTCAATATTGTACATGCGTAAATATTCGTCCAGACTGCGAAACCCTTCATTTTGCTGGGCCTGGCACTCACTTGGCCTTGTTTTAAGGGCGCCTCAAAGAGAGTCAGCAAAAAGGGGTCCGCAAGGGCCGATGCCTGTCGGGGCTGCGGGACTGTTCGAATGAGATACCGTGGCCCCGGAACACAAAGGGCGATGAAGGAACATGGATGGGTTTTAGTCAGTAAAAGTCTGACACCCTCCTGCTCCGCCCAGAGCGGGAGGAGTCATTTGATGATTTCCCATCCGAAAAAGAAAAAAAAAAAAAGGGTGCATACCTATAGATTTTTTCGACCTATGTTTTTCTGTTCAAATCTTCCAAGCCGCAGCGCTCACTGCCGAGCTACATTTTTAAGCCTCTTTTGCAGTGGTCGTCACACTTTTCTGGTAAAGGGCCACATAGGACAATGTGAGGTATCACTGCGGGCCGCACACTCTTCTATCATTTAGTTGACACTACCAATGTTTATTTTTGTTTTTTCGGCAGCTTTCCGGAAGACGAAGGCGACGTGACAGCACCGTGCCTCAGCACGTAAGGTCCAGCACCTAATCGCTCTCCGGTCGTCTATTCCATCGGACTATGGCAGTAGAGGAGCTACTGACAGACACCTGTTTTTGCACACACTATGTATAACATCTGAGTGTGATTATATCCGTTGAGATTTGCCACCCTGGCCGAAATTCGGTTTAAAGATATTTATTTCTCATAAGAACTTATAAATAACAGTTCACTTATAATGACATACAGAGTTTCTTCTTAATAATATTAAACTATTTGCCTCTAGGGCGTTGATGACGTTATAGAGTACATACATGTTTTTTGAGTTTACTTTTAAATATGTTGATATTATTACATTTCTTTAAATCTTCTGGTAAACAGTTGTGCTCCCTGCAGTAATAGTGTTTTTTTGCCGTAATTAGTCCGTGCACGTGCAGTCCTAAGTTGGAATTTGATTTTACTTCTTGTGTTGTATGTTATTGTTTTTTTATGTATTTGTATGTTTGATTGTACGGAATTCGTGTTGATTTTTTTAATGAGATTTAGTAATTTAGTTTGTTTGTATAATTTTTTAGTTGGATATAATAGTGGTAGTGAAATAGTACTTTAATAATTTTGTTTTGTATTCTTTGTAGCGGATTTAGATTAGTTTTAGCGGCTGAGCCCCACACTTCGATAAGGTATTCAAGGTTTGGTTTTACTAGAGAGTTATATATAATTAGACGTAGAAATCCAAAAAGTCGTTAGAAATTCGGTCGGATAACGGAACGGATGATTCGGAAATAAAGCGACTGCCTATCTGACCACCACCCAGAGTGGGTAACACTAAACACGGTACGGTATCCCTTGGAAAGACTAGTTGCCACACTTTTTATCTTTCTAACTGATAGCTGTATGTTCACCCATCCTCGGACCGACTTCGATAAGAATTCTTTACATTGATTATTAACCTGTTCGGTAAAGGTAAAAAAAAACAGGTAATTTAACAATATGATATTTTAATTCGTTAAATAAATTTAAAAAACTTATAAACATTACAACAATATCAAATCTAATTAACGGGGAATATGCAAGTTGCCTGATAATATCCATCAGGACCCAGTGAGTGTCGCTGTGATAAGTGGATCTCCGTTAACTCTGCCACTCCAAAGTCGTAGTCAGCGAATTTCTTAAGCACCTCCGTGCCGTCGAAAGTTTCTCTTGGCCGTCTTGTAATTCTTGCTGACGACGCAGACTTGTCAGCATTCGCGCTTTCTGAATGACTTCTGTACTTAGAATTGATTAAAGTTACGTGCAGTTTCACATTTTCCCTGTCGTGTTCTCTGTTCATCAATCCTGTAAACATAGACAAAAAATATACATTTATAAGTTTAAAACTTGGTTATTCTACAGATAATTTGACTTAACATAGAGATTAAACATTATTTGGAGGCAGAATGTCTCCCTAAAACATAGGTTCATCACCTGCTTTATAAAAATGATCCACTAACGCATCAGCCAACACTTGAATCAACCCATTTGCATTTCCCTCTTCTTGAACAAGTCCATACAGAACATCAATTTGTGATGGATCATCATTCATGTACGACAATCCTTTTAATCTGATCTTTAATGGTAAATGCCCTGCAAGTAAGGGCCTGAAAATTAAAACATTTGTTATATGCCATGAGGTAAAAAATATAATGAGGAAAATTACTAAAACAGTAATAATCTTTCTCACTTGACAACTTTTTCTTTAGCTTCAGCAAGTAGCTTGGATGCAAACAATCGTTCTTCAGTGTCCATCAAGCACATTACACCAAGTGTAAGATGCAACTTGCTTGGTTTGATAAATAGAGACTTATCAAGATTTCTGCTAGGGCAGTCACGCATTACACTTTCCTAAAAAGATAAAATAGGAGAGCCATAAAAAATAAGAACCTACAAGTGTTGCTGCCGTTTGTTGCCGTTGGGAGATATGTGGTACCCTTGTAGCAGCCTAAGGCTTGCACTGTACCCCTATTTGCAGCACAGACAGTTTGGAAATTATCTATATACAATGTGCAGCGGTGGCCCAGTGGTGGCGGCCCCGACTTAAGAGTAAGTCGTGGGTTCGAACCCAGACAGGCGCATTACTTTGTGTAATTTATTTCATCACCACTGCTCTCAAAACGGTGAAGGAAAACATCGTGAGGAAACCGGCATGTTCTAGAACCAAAACATTCCAAGACATGTGACATTTACCAATCCGCACTGGGCCCGCGTGGTGGATTATAGCCCATTCCCTCTCATAGAGAGGAGGCCTGTGTCCCAGCAGTGGGAACATTAATATTCTGATGATGATGACAATATGTTTGGCTACCGGTTACCAATACTTTAAGGGCATATTATTTACTCATTTCTATATATATTTATAAATACTCCTAACCCTACACCCTGGGAATGGCAGCCATTTTATTTTTCTAATCGGCTGATGTAGGGTATGTTCAATGAAATGCTAATATCTTTGAATGAAAGAGACCTAGAGACGTGCAACTGCATCTTATTGCAAGGGTAAAACGAGGCTATCAAATTATTAAATAATTTTTGTTGAAAAATTAGCTTATAGAACCTTAAAACCGGCCAAGTGCGTGTCGGGCCACGCGCAGTGTAGGGTTCGTTAGTAGCCCGTTATCACAATAAAGAACGAACCCGTTGGTACAGCGCCATCTAGCGGCAGCTTTGTGAAACTTGTGATATTTTTTTTTTTTACATTTTAGAAATGAGTAAATAATATGCCCTTAATGTATCGGTAACCGGTAGCCAAGCAAAAAATCTCATGTCACGATGTTTGTGGTAGCACTCCTCCTAAACGGCTAGACCGTTTTTTTTATTTATATTTGGTAGGTATGAGAATAGGTCTTCGAGTATATTTCACACCATAATATAGATGGCAGAACAATGTTTGCAGGGTCAGCTAGTTTTATTATAATCACCTCAAATTCTTCGAATCTTTTCTGTATGTTGGGCTGGTTCATAGGTATTGATATAAAATGTGTTGACTTCTGTTTCATTCTCGATGACATTACTATTATATTTATTCTTCGTCTCGCTGCTTTTACACTCTGAAAAAATCATTTAGTCATGAAACAATAAGGTTATTATAATAAATGAAATTTCATCATTTTTGATGTTGGAAAGGTAAAAATTGATATGTGAACAGTTGATTACAGAATAAAATTTACTGTACTTATCACATTTTTATGAAAATTCATTTTTATGGGGGTAAAAAAGGGGATGAACGTTAGTGCGAAACTTCCTAATTTTTGAAGTTCATCTAAGATGATATTATTTATTGGGTTTATACTTAGAGAAATACCTTGTTAACTGCATATCATGGTTTAGTTGCTTCAGTTCTGAGGTGTGGTGTGATTTTTTGGGGAATTTCGACTGATATTGATTTAATTTTTAAAGCACAGAAAAGGTGCTTTTAAAAAATGTGCTTTCAAATGATCCGTAACCTGTAAACCGTTTTTCCAGGAGTACAAAATTTTAACTCTCCCAAGCCTATATTATATCTATGAGGTCTCACAATAAAAAAATATTTTCATTAGCTTCAGAAGTGAATAATAGGCAACAACGTGGCACATTTCGCCTCGGTGTCCGCCGAACATATACTGCTTTAATGCACAAGTGTGTTTCACATGACTCCTGTAATTTTCAATAAATTACCTAAAGAAATAAGGGCAATGAATACTGCCTTTTTTTTTTTTTTTTAGGATGGGAAATCATCAAATGACTTCTCCCGCTCTGGGCGGAGCAGGAGGGAATGTCAGACTTTTACTTTACTGACTAAAACCCATCCATGTTCCTTCCTCGCCCTTTGTGTTCCGGGGCCACGGTATCTCTTTCGAATAGTCCCGCAGCCCCGGCAGGCTTCGGCCCTTGCGGACCCCTTCAATGTTGCTGACTCTCTTTGAGGCGCGCGTGGAACACGAACGCGCCGTCGACACGGCCTGTCGTCATGAGACGGACGGACGGCGACCTAGCCCATAGCTCCCCGTTCACAGGCCCGCGCCTACGGTGGCCGGAAGCCACCACGTGGCCCCCGACGCCCGGGGCGTCTCCCGCGGCGGCCGGGACGTGAGGATCTCTCCCTCTCACTTTCCGCCACATCCTTCGCTAGCATGACTGCTTCGCAGAAGGAGGTGACGGCGTCCCATTAGTTCAGAATAGTCTAAAGAGCCTTTTAGTTAATAAATGTTCCTATAACTTGAACAACTTCTTAAACGATAATCTCTCCAAACTTAAGAACTCACAGTGACATCAAGTAATAACAGTTATTATGAATGTATCTTTAAATATTTTAATAATTCTAGGAATTACTGAAAAAAATTAAATATTACTATTATTAAATAAATAATTAATCTGTATGACATTGCATTAATTTAATATCTTAAAATATTTTATGACTGTTTTTATTTATTTGTTGATTTTATTTTATGATTGTATACATTTTGCATGCCTTACGGTAGAATCACTTGAAACATGTAAATTTTTATAACACCATTGTAGTGTTTTCTGAAAAAATAAATGATTTGATTTGATTTGAAAAGACTAGCTTTGCAGATGATATAATGTATAGTATTAAAGAAAATATTAACTGATGCTGTGGGTCCAAATATAACAATGTCACCTTCTTCACCATGTTTTGGTATCTTAATATCTGTCTTAGTATCTCTCTCAATTCTAATTTTGATTGCTCCCTTCTTTCCTATAATTGATCCAAGGTAATGTCTGCAAATTAAAATAAGTTTAAATAAATTATTATTTTTTATTACATAGACTGCCTCATCGGTCTAGTGGTTGAAAGTACAACTGCTGAGCATGAGGTCCTGGCTTTGATTCCCAGGTTGGGCAAAGTGTTTTTGGGTTTTTCCATCAGGAATTTCTTAGGCTTACCCCCTGTTACATGGGACTTATAACGGGCAATGTTATGTATTACATAATAAATGAGTTTGCTTCTAAACATCCAATTATACACTGAATGATCTGAACTCTAAACATTAATGGCAAAGCAATTATAATTTGTAATATACAACAGCTATGTTACTTACTTAGATACATGTAAGCTGGTGCTATACCTAGAATTATCTACCATCACTACTTCGAAATCATCATCATCTCCTTCATCAAGAATATCATTGCGAACTTCATCTACAACAAATGCATGGACATCGTAAATTAAACTCCATTACTTTTCAGAACTTTAGCCACATTCGTGATTTAAGTGGTGTATTCCCATTGACCCCACCGCCAATAGATTAAAATAATTCAAAATTGTTCCTGTTGACCCCACTGTATTTTTGAGTATTAAAATACTACTCAAAAAAATTGCATGGGATCGAGTAGTATTAGTGCAGTTGTGCTAGTTATGGGCAGTACAAATAGTACTAGGCGGGCATGAATCCAAGTAGTTATTTATTACTGGAAGAGCGTACATATACCTACCCAGAATTATTAAAATGCATACCACCTTGAGCTCATGACAGCCTGATACTATTTAGAGAACCTATGTGTCAAATTGTATACCTCACTGGCAACAAACGGGAAATTTTTCCGATTTGTCACCAGGGACAATAAACAAGACCGTGATCAGAGCTGTCGTACTATGTGGATCAAAATGTCTAGTTACCCCACCAGTGGGGTACACCAGTGAATACACCATTTATATAGTATTACTTTAGACTTACCATTTTCATAATAGTCGTGTTCTTGGAAACTAGTTATTTCCACAGCTGAATCATTTACCCTATAACATCTGCCTTCTATCCATTTTATGTGAGGTCTACGGATATCAGACATATTTAAAAACAAATCTGATTTAATGTGGTCTCGTTTGTGACTTACGTTAGAGTATGGCCGGTGAATGTTTGTTTTATTACGAGTATCACTCAGCACAGTTTGCAAACAGGCAACAAGATCAATCAGTCACTCTCACAAGTCTCAAACAAAACCACTGACGTACGTCAGTGGTGTTTGATATATCGACATATAAAAATATCGAGGTTTTTCCATACAATTGTCGATATATATCGTCGATATTTTTAATCGCGATATTTATTATAAATTTATTTTAGAGAATCGAATTCGTATCAATTTCGATCTTGATTTTAATTTTTACGTTGATTTTATATTTTTTTAATTCTGTTTGATTGTTCCAAATTGTTCTGTTGATTGAAATAAATAAATTCTTCATGTCTATTATTTACGAAAACTGACAATATATCGTCATTTTTCACTCGATAGTTAACGACACATACTTTTTAAAAATGTCGATAAGATAAACATCGATTTATTTTTTTCACTTGCCCATCCCTAGAAAAAAGCAAGCAAGGAACTTATATACTTAGTTAGTATATAAGTTCCTTAGAAGCAAGATAGGGAATTGGGTATGACAGCTATGTACGGCCATGTATGACTTTGACACATGACACTAGGTAGATTTCTACTTTTCCAGTGCATGGAATTATTAGATACTACCAACCTGTTGTATCCATGGTTCATGGAACTAGCAGTTACCATGTGATTGTACCCTATTTATCCTATTTCAGTCTGTATAGGTCGGAAGCAGAATAAACCGTGACTTACACACCAATCCTACAATATCAGTAATAACACGGGTAATCCCATTGTTTTTTTTATTAGTAAGTTGTTAGATAGGAAATTATACATTTACCGCGTTTCTACTTCCAATCAATAGAAAAAGAAAGAAAATCCTAGACAACAAACCTCTGTGTGATTGGGATTTGGGGTTTGGAAGAAAATTCCTAAAATCAATGGCATTAGTTCATTCAATCATTCGATAGCAGAATTGCTAAAGGACCTTGGATTGATGCTCGCGTGACGTGATTAAAAAATTAAACATCGATAAAAGTAATTACTATGTCAAGTGCGGATCGGACAACTTACGCAAGTGTTTCGTTCACCTACAGACTGCAGTACCTATGTGTTTAGCTCCTGCACATCTAATTTTCACTAACCTTTGCACACGGCTTTGCCCGTTTGAAGGTCGTCAATTATTACACGGGAACGCACCTACTACGGGATTAAAAAGTATATTATGTCCAGGGTATGGTTTACATGATTGTGTGCCACATGGAAATCCACTCAGGCCAAGGGTACAAACAATTGACAGAGTTACGTTCGGATTGACTCAGCAGAGCTTGCATAGGCGAGTAAGCGCTGATGACCAAGCTAGCATATCAGCGAAATGATAATTTCCATTCGGTGTTCCAATCTAACAACATTGTGTGTGGGTAGGTACTACATACAGTACTCCTGCGTGACTGTACTTTTGAGAGTTGTACGTGCGAGCTAGTACCTATTGAGTCCTTTGATTTTTACTGCTTGACTGCCAGACGGACCTATACTGCGGTCTGCGACAAGAGCATCCACATTTGGTTGATATCAGGTTAGATCGTGGTCCATTCCGTAATCAAACCCCTCTCACCACCAGACCCAACCCTCACGTTACTAAAAACGTTATGTCCAAGATATACAGGACCATTTTTTGTGATGTTTTACCCACAGAAATGGAAGGAAAGGAAGAAGGCTCTCCATTCGAGAGTGTATTTGTTTAGTACATAATTAAAAACTGATCAACACAGGAATTATCTTTTTGTATGTCTCGTTATAAAACTCTCTTTAAATTACTTCCGTTTAAGAGAAAATCATCTGTAATAGATGAAAAGACTTTGTCTGAAGTGTTGGTTTTGCAAAGTTGCACGGAACTCTAAAAGTACGACACTTCTTCATTCTAATAGAAAAATATAACTAGGCACTTAGCATGTTTACCTTACAGATTAACTACCCTAAGTCATTGTTACTTACTGATATTTAAATAGGAAGGAATCACGAGAAAAGGCGAGTCAGTGTACATATATCTCATTTGTGGAATATAGTTCCTACGACAGCTGATAAAACGGCTGATAAGCTTATCATTAACCTATTGCGCTGCTATGTATTTACATTATCGTTTGTAATATAGTTAAATGACACTGCAGCTTACGTGCCCGTGTTTTTTCTTGAACAAAATAATAATTTGTCATAATCCTTGAAAGATGGATAAAAACTTTCCGAGGCTAGTCAATACCTCTTATTATAATACACATTATCAGTACACGAACGTAAATAAAGAAGGTAAGGACTTTTGAATTAAAGTTATCTTTCTATGTGATTTCACAGGGAAACATTGAAAATAAGTAGGTATAATATTTTGTGGGCAATTAATTTCTTTGTGCAAAAGCATGGCTACCGTACCCAGGTACCTACTCGTATTTTATTTTAGAACACTAAGTTATTTTTTCATTACTGCAAGAAGCAACTTGTAATCGTGTTTTAATTTTGAAGACTGATTAGTAAGTAGTAGTCATAGTATCAAGATGTATCGTATTACCTACCTACATTTTGGTAGGTACAAAGTTTGCAAACATTGTTATTATGTACAGCCCGAGCCGAAGGCACCCATTAAAAACCACAGACTAAGGTATAATTTTTCGGTTTCTTGACTTTAAAAAACGTGAACTTGGTCCTTACTCATTGTTCCCCATTTATTATCAAATTTATATGGTGTTGTTTCCTCCGTGCCTCGGAAAGCACGTTATGCTGTTGGTCCCGGCTGTCATTAATTTGTAGATCTTTGACAGTCGGTACAGGTAGCTAGTCAGTGGCCCAAAAAGTCTGACAACCAGTCTTACCAAGGGGTATCGTATTACATAATATCTGTGGTATTACTCAGTAAGTACCTATGCATAGTACTAACTGGGTTGTGGAGGTCAGATAGGCAGTCGCTCCATGTAAAATACCGGTATTCATCTGCATCCGGTTAGACTGGAAGCCGACCCCAACATAGTTGGGAAAAGGCTAGGCAGATGATGATGTAAGGTGTTACTGAATTAATTAAATTATGCATCATTGTCAAGATCACAGTGAGCATTCTTCTCGTCTCGCTAGGGTTTCTGTCGGGTTGATGTGTATATGCTCTTCTCACTTCTCAGTAATGTAATTTAACTAGAAGGTTTCCAGGTATGGACCAGAACAAAAACAATATCACAAGTGCCTTTTGGCTTCGCTAAGGTTATTCGTACACCCATAATAGAGCTATCAGTGCTGCTTTCATGTGATTCTAGATTATTTTCTCATAGCTCCTTGCGAATCCCCCGAGCCAAACCAATAGTCTTCCCCTTAGCATTGTAACGATTCTTTCTTTCAAAAATCTTTTTGGGAGGTGATACGCTACGTGATTTGCTTTTTGGGAGGTGTGCCCGCGAAATCAAATTACCACCAGTTTTACCAACTTGCACGTCATTTTTAGATAGTAGGTATGTGTATCAAAATATGATTCGCGACTGTGAATAAAACTGTGTGAATGATTATTGAAAAGAAAAATATTGATCGGCAAATGCCATGATTTCATAAAATACAATTATCTAATTCATGTCATAATATCACGCCTGCAATCCTCGAAGAGTTAGCTGAGGTGTAACTAATAATACAACCACAGCTAATAGCTTTAATTATGGTATTAGAACATCTTAGAGGGTTTTATGTACATACCTCCTTCTTCTTCTTATCGTATCGATTTTCCTTCCAATTAAACGGTGTGGGCCCAGTAGGTGGCCACGTTTATTCCAGCGGTGGAGGCGCTGTACAAGTCGTCAAGAGTGCAGGTAGACGGACACCTAGGACACTCCATCAGGTGGGGCATTGTTTGGTCTGGAACGCCGCACTCGCACTCGGTGTTAGAAGAACCAATTATACCCCATTTTGCCAGGTTATGTCTGCAGCGGCCTACTTGGGTACGCAATCGATTCAGAGCTTTCCAAATAGGCCACTGTTGTTCACTGCCAGGAGCCAGGTGTTCTTGGGGCTTTAAAAAGTCGTGTGGTGGAGGGCACTTCTCTTGCCATAACTTGCTTCTTACTTTAGGTGGCCTGTCTTGGATTGCCTGAGTGGAGCGTAGGAAACTTTTGCGGCTTTTTAGTCTGCCCGGGGTAGTTATGTGGTCGTAGAGGGGATGTCGGGAATCGGATTCTTGGTTCTTTTTTTCCAGCGCGCATGCGACATCCCTTTGTACAGCAGGTGGTGCGATATCTACTAGCGGGTAGAGCTTATTGAGTGGGGTCGGTTTTAGGCAACCCGATATTATCCGACACGTCTCGTTTAGAGCAGTATCTACTTGCTTTGCGTGAGCGGATCGGTGCCACACTGGGCACGCAAATTCGCCAGCACAGGAACATAGAGCCATGCCGGTTGTTCGAAGAACATCGGGTGCTGCTCCCCAGCTGGTGGAAACTAGGCGACGTAACAAATTGTTTCGGGTCGCGACCTTCTGTTTCGTACTAAGACAGTGTGACTTATACGTTAAGGCCCTATCCAACGTGACACCTAGATACTTTGGATTCGGGCAATGTTCTACATGAGTTCCTTGCCATGAGATGTTTATCTTTGTCATTCATCATTTTTCTTTGTCCGGTTCGAGTCCCTATTGCAGAGGTGGAATGCACACGACTGTGTCTTGGACGGATTCGGCCGTAGAGCATTACTGTCATAATATTTCCCTAATACGTCCAGTGCCTCTGTCAATTTATGCTCTACGTCCTTGAAAGTCGCTGACTGAATTGCTAGTGCCAGGTCATCCGCGTACAGAAACCGCTCAGTGTATTGGGTGATAGGTTGGTCGTTGGTATAAATGTTAAAAAGCATTGGCGCCAACACACTGCCTTGAGGAAGACCGTTCTTTTGCCGTCTCCATCTACTCTTACTAGGTTGGAGGTAAACCTGGAAACGGCGGTTATGCAAGAGTTCGCTTAGTATACGCACAAAGCCCTGGTCGTTGGTAAGAGTGACCACTTTGCCAAGTAGTGTTTTGTTATTTATGGTGTCGTAAGCTGCAGAAAGATCAACAAATACGACACCAGTGACTTTGTTAGACTCGTACCCGTTCTCTAAATATTCCGCTAGTCGGAAGACCTGGCTGGAACAAGACTTGCCAGGCCTAAACCCAGCCTGCTCAGGAATTAATGCTGAATCAGTTGCTGCTGTAAGGCGGTTGAGTAGCAGCCTTTCAAACGGCTTGTAGGTGTGGCAAAGCAGGGAGATAGGCCGGTAGCTTTTAGGGTCGTCTGAGGGTTTACCTGGTTTCGGCAGAGCAACGATTTTGGTCTTTCTCCAAAGTTTAGGTATGTGTGCGGTAAACATGCATTCATTAAAAAATGTTAGAAGCCACGATACAGATAAAGGCCCCAGGTGTTTGATTTGCTCCACCGTAATATGTCATGGACACCAGCCGCTTTACCATTTTTTTGTGCCATAATGGCCAGAATGATGTCAGTAAGTGTAAAAGGCTTGCTTATTTCGGTGGAATTCGCAGGATTATCAGCAGGTATTTTGGAATATTGTAGTTTGTGTGGAGGTTTACCGTTGAGTAGCAGTTGTTGAGCTATTTGATTGGCTGTGACAAAACCTTGATTGGCAGGTTGCGGTGGTTCTCCGGTAAGTCTATGTATGGTTGACCAGGCTTTTTTACTATTGTGGGTCATGTTGGGTGTTGGTAACAGTAGAGATCCATTTTTGTTTCCTG
The DNA here is from genome assembly GCA_963853795.1 of Xestia rhomboidea. NCBI lineage: Eukaryota > Metazoa > Arthropoda > Insecta > Lepidoptera > Noctuidae > Xestia > Xestia rhomboidea. Next base: position 13,174,733 of record OY970764.1, read on the forward strand.
TTTTCACCGTGCCTACATCTACTGTGAGGATTTCTATGGAATTTTCATTAGTCTGGGTTGCAGATAGGACAGTTACTCCGGGGTTAACAAAAATGGCGCTGCCATATTGTGCATGTGGTATTTCTAGTACAAGCGTCATTCCAGGGATGTGTGGCCTTAGATGATTGGTGCCACGATGCGTTTCTTGGACACACAGGATGTCACACTTAGTTTTGTCACATAGTTCAGACAATAGCTGGGATTTATTATCTGAACAACCTTCAATGTTGATTGAGGTGATAATTAAAGCGGGTTTAGAAAGCCGGTGGTGGCTGCCCGTAGCGAGATGGTTGTTGTTATTTGGTCCTAGAAGGGGCCGTTGGTCGTGGCTCTTTGGAGAACCGTTTGGAAGTGTCATCGTGGTGAAAGGATTAGTCAGCTAGACTCTGCGTTACCGAGTGCTAGCTGTCCAGGGTGCGCCGGGCGTTTGGAATCGCAGAACGAATTAGATTAACGCCACACGGGGAGGCTCCTGTCATGCACCCCCTCCTGAGTCGACTAAACGCAAATCATCACCCAGGTCAAAATGCTGGAGATATTTATTGGAGGCAAAAAAATATTTTTATTTTTTCGTGTTATGTAAACTTATGTACTTAAGTAAATACGTCCGTGACCCCTGTATGCATCCATCGGCACAATTTTTTGAGTGCGTAACATTGACTCCTACCGTAAACTGTGACTTTCCACCCAAAAATAAAAAGTCGTTTCACAGAAATACATTTTTTGTGTCGTGTTGGGATTCCTGTTTACATTTTTTTTAAGACAATGGGGACCGCTTACACCACAGAACATATATATTCTAAGGCTTACACCTTGTGTAGTGTTGCCATAATTGCCTTTTTACACTGACTTAGAAACCTCTTTGATAACATCAAGGAACTTATATACTAACTGGAATGAGTACGAACAAAATGGTAAAAAAATAAAAATAGACTATCTCAAAACCGCAAGAGTTTAAATTTGTACAATGGATTCAATAGAAAAGAAAAAAAAGCGTTCCGAGCGAGAAACCGACAAAGGTGGATGGTGTCTCTGTCTTGCCTTGTCACCGATGTATACAATATGGCCGATACATTTTTGCGTTGATGTCATTTAAGTACTTTTTATTGTATTTAAGTGAAATAATCAGCTTTATGAGTAGTTAGTTTAGTCGAAACAAAGATGAAAATTAAATGTAGCTACAGTCCAAGTCACAAGACATAAAAACTGTGAAACTACTGTAGTTGCCCATTCCCTAGCGTAGATCTCTATGGAGAAGAACGGGCAAGAAACTCCATGGACAATCTTTTAAATCGAAATATTGTTAAGTACAAAATCTTGGTTACATCATTCATGTTGAGATGGTATATTATGTGAGAACAATGTAGCAAGATGTGCACGGTAAAGTGTCCATAGTAAAACAAACAAAAAAAATACAATTAAAAAACAAGATAATTCATTCAAATAAGCCATGGCAACTGAGAGATGACGAGTCACAACTGATAGCGCCCGGTCACGAACATGATGGATCAGCACCATTCAACTCAACCATTTTGAAGGGAACTAAATGATCCGACACACGCGCCACTATCAGCGAGACATTGGAGTGAGCATGACATACTCAGAACCGCCAGGGTACTTTCAAGTCAAGAAAAGTCGTAGGTTTTCAGTGAATAATACCTTTCTAGTACATATTACTCACACAATATGGGCTTATTATCGGAGTCCTCGAATCCCCGAATACAAAAGTCGTCTGGATAGACAGGTTGCAAAATTGATAATTTGCAACTGGACGGTACAGACATACATTTAAGTTAACATAAAAAGTTAATGACATCCACTCTTGAAGCTATTTCGCCTAGAGTGCTATTGAGTTGCAGGTCGTCATCATTAAATAATAAAATAACAACTACTCTGTAACTGTCTCAAGAGTTAGTATGATTATTGGACACCCTATTAGAAAGAGACAACATCCACTCTTGAAGCTTTCTCGCTCGGAACGTTTTTGGGTTGCCCGTCCTCATTCCAGTTAGTATATGAGTTTCTTGGATAAAATTGAGAATGACATGTCATGATGACATTGTTGAATGTTGAATGTTGACATTCAATATCAATCAATCAACAATGTTGTGTAAAATGATATTATTGTAAACAAACACTATCGATCTTTCTGTAAAAAATATCTCGATTTACAAGGCTTCCTAGAAGAAAGTAAAGTTATAATGATTTTTCCGTAACATTAGAAGCTGGTAGGTACTAGGTACCTCAGTAAATGTACATATTATTATATTATATTATTACAGTATATTTTAACGTTGTGTCCGTGCAGTGCGTTAGGTCTCTCACTTCTTGGTTTACTTTAATTCTAAACTTGTTCAATTTACAGATGGAAATAAAATGCATGGATCTCGGCGTGTTATAACATTTTGCCTGCTTACTACAGTTTTGCCTTCGATTTTAATTGTGTTACCCTTGTATCTGAGAAATATAAGATATGCTGATGTTATGTATAAAATATCAGACTCCGATGTTATCCAAATTCATAAAGGTCAATCATCAATATTTTGTGAAAAGCATTCATTAAAGATGAATACCACATTCAGTGCATTCCAAATGAAAGGTACACCAGAAATATCAAATAAGCGGAAACATATTCGATTAAAAAAGTCCATGACCTTACCAGATGATACATTAGAATATTGGGGATTTTATTTATTAAAAGGGGCTGCTGTTGAATTGAAAGCTTGTTCTCAGCATAAAGGTTCCAAGATTCTAGTTGTAAAAGGTGACAAGATATTGAACACTTGTGGAATTTTAGAAGGATATAACGGGCAAGAAAAAGATCTCCCAAAAGTGGAACATGAAGGAGTTCTAGTGACATTAGAGAAACCTGATGTGAGACATAAAAACAATAATACTCCACAACATGTTACACATAATAATGAAGATTTTATGGATGCAAAAGCCATTAAGAAGAAGAGCCCACAGGACTTAATAGTAAATGATAATGCCAAAGATGACTATTATACAAGAAAAGGGGTACATAATGATCAAGAAAGACTAAGAAGAGATATAAAAAATATACCATTGCATAATCCTAACACTTTATTAGATACTGGAGTGTATCATGGAGGAAATGCCTTAAACGGTTCTGTGAATCTCCAGGAACCTATTTCTAGATTTGAGAATAATTTGCAAGAGTGTTTCCATGATAAAATCTTAATAAATCGCTTATTCCCCTTCTCCATGCAATGTAACAGTACAAATTACTTAGAAAATACTACCATTCTCAAGGTAGTTCACGAAGTACTCCTTGATGGATATTATTATTATATATTCTATACAGATAATGGCGTTAATGACATACATGCAATTTTTGATATTTATAAACCAACATTCCAATATGTAAATAATTCTGAAGCTAAAGTTTGTTTTAATAAAACTGAATGTGAATTTAACATTGATTTCTTTAGTGATGAATTAGTGATAGTTGAAAAACCCACAAAAGAAGGTTTACAAAATGAAGAAAGTGATTCTTCAATTCTAGTATCCATATGCCATCCTCGAATTTCTGTTTATATATTTTTTCCTATAACTGTCTTGTTACTTGTACTACTTTTTGCATTTTTATGATATATGTTAATAGTTTTATTTCATTTAATTTTAGTCAACATGAACATTACCAGAAGTGTGATATTAATTTATTAAGTTTTTATAGTATATATTTAGTGATGGTAGATAATGTTTAAAAGTTGTGAAATTATATTACATAGTTATCGAAGAATAAAGGTATAATAATTATTGTGTTTATTCAATACAATTAGATAGTTAATGAAGTGCCTATTTGTATTTTCAAAATAGCAGCTCTTTACTGAATTCATATATGTAAGAAAGTTTAAACTTAAATTAATTAAAAAAAATAAAAAACCCGACTGCAACAATAACTTTAAATAAAAACTGAAAAGGAACAAACAAGTTCAAGAAACAGGACATATTGACTGCAACAGTCGGAACCCATTAAATTATCTAGACTAAAATCATTACATCCAATATGAAAAAAACAAGTTCCCCCCTGTTTTTTACCCGGCTGCGCCAGAAGGAGGGTTATGTTTTTCGAGAGTATGTATGTAAGTACGCATGTATCGCTCTGTGGCCTGAACGGCTCTATGGATTTTGGCTTGAGAGGTGTCGTTAGATTTGTATTTACTGTGAGAGTGACACTGGTTATATCAAAATAAAATAAAAAACAAAATGGCGGATTTCTGGCGCCAAATTCAAATGTTTGGCACGCTCTGCAGCTTGAACGGCTCGATGGATTTTAGCTTGAGAGGTGTCTTCAGATTCGTATTAACTGTGAGAGTGACACTAGAGTATAATAAATAAATAAAAAACAAAATAGCTGATTGGCGCCAAATTCAAATGTTTGGCACAGCCTGACCGGCTCGAAAAAGGGCTCATCATGAGGATTTTAAAATGGTATATTTATGAAAATAAAAAGTGAAAAATAAAAATAAAAAAAAATGTTATTTCTTTTCAGTTTTTATTTAGTTATTAGTTATTGTTTATGCAATCGGGTTTTTTTTTATTATTTTTTTATTTTACACTTTTAGCTACTTAGATATACCATTTTAAAATCCTCATGATAAGCCCTTTATCGAGGCATTCAGGCTGCAGAGCGTGCCAAACATTAGAATTTGGCGCCAAAAATACGCCATTTTGTTTTGTTTTATTTTGATATACCCAGTATCACTCTCACAGTAAATACGAATCTAAGGAATCTAACGACACCTCTCAAGCTAAAATCCATCGAGCCGTTCAGGCCAGAGCGTGCCAAACAATTATACACACATACAAAAAACCGAACCCCCTTCTGGCAGTCGGGTTAAAAAAAATCGGCCGAGTGCGAGTCGGACTCGCGCATGAATTGTTTCGTACCATCGTAGTAGGGGAGCCCCCTTTAATTAATCTTTATTCTTAAGTATTTGTTGGTAGAGCGGCAACAGAAATACATCATCTGTGAAAATTTTAACGGTCTAGCTCCTAGCTCCATCTAGCTATCACGGTTCAAGAGATAGGGAACGTGCAGGAACTATAGGTGGCAGCACTAAATCGACAAAAGAGACACTATGCGGACAGTAAAGGAAACTTATCAGCTGTCATCGTGCTTTCATTTATGAAAAACAAAATTATCTCTTCAAATATATTATTTTTGAATATGATAAAAGGTATAAAATATGGGTGCCGGTCTATCAATAATGATCGTCAGCGTAATATGAATGTTTATCAGCGAGAACAGTATCTCCAGGCTTGTTGTTGTTACACTCTGCATTGAAAAAGTTCAATAGCCCTCAAAATCAACCGTCCAAGCAAACATGCCAGAACCATTTAAACTTCACTAAGCGAACACACGTGTTTTATTAGACTGCATTGAAGTTCACACCGAATATCCCTCAACAGTTAAACAAATAGAAAGAGTCCACATGTACTCAGATTCTAAACATGGTTAAACAATAAAGTTTTTAGTTGGCTGCACTCCTTGTGGTTTCATAAGTTTTGTATCTAAATGCTACGGAGGGCGTTCGTGTCCGTTTCGACTGCTCGGCCACGGTGTCGTAGAAGAAAAACGACTAAGTACGTCAACATTACGAAGGAATTTGTAAAACACTAACAATGAAAGTCGCAAATTCGTAGATCCAATATTCAGAAAGTTATAAAGGTTTAACCATGGCCGCGCGGTCCGCACATGGAGAACCGCGCGGCCACGCAGTTCTCTTATACGGAGGCGTCGTAGAGGTCCCATTCTTTTTGCTAACCACTGATACGATTTCGAAGAAAATGTAGATAGTATAATTATAGCCCTAATGTTTGGATTTCACGACCTACAACACTTAAATGCTATGGCCGCGCGGTCCGCGTTCCGGTTTACGAGTATATCAGTAGGTAGGTAGTATCTAATATCATAATGAGGGAATAACTATGGTTAATCATGTCATGCGAAAATATTAACACTATTCGTATACAAATTTTAACATATTGCTAAAGAAAACACTCATTTAATCAAACACTCATTTAAATTACTGTAAATGAACAATTATGCAACAATATTTGTATCAATTATTTAGTTTTATTTAGTTACCTACCTTCTTGGTCATCACGAGATTGACACTTTTTTTGTATTTCTGACAAATATATTAATCGGTAGGTATAGCTGTCGGTATCAGAGTTGAAGTGAAAGGCGAATGTCTGTCCTTTTTTGCCATAACGATGCGAGCGAGATAAACATACGACTTTCCGAATCGAAGCGTTTTTGAATAGCTATGCTGAATGCTTTCGCATCGGTACTTATTGCGATACTGTGTGCAATATCGTTATCACTGACCTCAGCTTTGGCACCGATACCTACGATACTAAAACCAGCTGATAGAGACAAAACACCACGCGGGACGCAACCCCGCCCCACTCGTCTATTATTTCGTTTTTGGGGGTCGTTACGTCTCGTTAGAGTGCATGAATGGACACAAACAAACGCAAAATGACATTTTTGTGAAGTTATTTAGAATGGCTTATCCTACGAACATCGGATATCTATGGCTTACCCGCAAAGCAAGTACACTGACATACACATGCACTACATTTTTGCAAAAATGCATGCACTATCTACTGCAGTAAGCTATTTATGCGTCATCATTAAAAACAATAAGTACCTACATCAGTTATATTATTGTTTGATTTATTAAAATAGCAGTCCTCCTAAGGAGGTAGGAAGGTATATTTTTTCGTATAGGTATGTAAGTACTAATCGAATAGACAATCATTTATCCTTTTTACAATAAAAGGTAAGTACTTAGGTACATATTTATCTTAGTAAAATTGAAAATGTCTGATTGACGCACCATAAATCTTGGTCACCCTACTTCTAACTTGTATTATAGGTTAGAAGTGCTGTAGGTCGTGAAATCCAAACATTAGGGCTTTATTCATACTGTCTACATTTTCTTCGAAATCGTATCAGTGGCTAGCAAAAAGAATGGGACCTCTACGAAGCTCCGTAATAAGAGAACTGCGTGGCCGCGCGGTTCTCCATGTGCGGCCCGCGCGGCCATGGTTAAACCTTTATAACTTTCTGAATATCGGATCTACGAATTTGCGACTTTCATTGATAGTGTTTTACAAATTCCTTCGTAATGTTGACGTAGTCGTTTTTCTTCTACGACACTGAGGCCGAGCAGGCGAAACGGACACGGGCGTTCTAGTGATTGCTTTATAACAAATGATTGTGGACTAATTGATTTGTTAGAACCTGGAGATACTGTTCTCGCTGATAAAGGATTCCCTTCTATTAAAAAACATGTGTTGAAAATAAGAAAGCTGTTCCGCCACCATTTCTTCATGCACCAAAATTTTCATCAGAGAAAGTAGGCGAAAGATATAAAATTCATATTATTATACATTCATATTACGCTGACGATCATTATTGATAGACCGGAACCCATATTTTATACCTTTTATCATATTCAAAATTGAAGAGATAATTTTGTTTATAACACATTTGCTCGTAAAGGGTATCTTATTTCACCAATTTCAATATCGTCTTCGATCTCATTACGTACTTGTGCGTTATTTTAATGTAAAACGCATGGTTTATCAAGATGCTCCATTTAAAACGAACGGTACTTTTTAAAATCTTAGCAAAGAATTTTATGTCAGAAAAGTGGTCAACTTTTATGAATAAAAAACTTTTTTGCAAAAAATAAAACCGACTTAAACAAACACAAAAAAGTGAAAAATAACTTTAGTTTCAGAAGTCGGTGACAAAAAAACTAAATCAATCAAACAAAGGTCACAGACTTCAGAAGCTAAAGTTATTTTTCACTTTTTTGTTTGTTGAAGTCGGTTTTATTTTTTGCAAAAAAGTTTTTATTTTTCACTTTTTAGTGGTTCACATGTTCTTACCCCTTCAGAGCGTACCGGCGTAATGTTATGTTATGAACTGGTGTAAACAATAGACAGACACGAGATTTCAGCAAACCCAATTTTATTGAGGAGTTCCGTTGGCTATCTCCGAAGTTCTTCATCAGATCTTCACCAAATTGAAATGGGACCACTCCGAGAAAGTACTCTTTCAAAAACTACTCAAATCGCTTCAAGTGTGCCTATAAAATTTGAAGAGTTCTCTCTATTTCTCCAGGATCCCATCATCAGAACCTGACTTGATGATCATGGGACCACCTGGGAAGTATACCCTTTCAAACAAAACAATAAAAATCCAAATCGGTCCCGCCATCTTCGAGTAATCGGGGAAAATACATAAAAATAAAAATAAAGGTTCCGACGAATTGAGAACCTCCTCCTTTTTGAAGTCGGTTAAAAATTAACTTTGAGAGATGAAATATAATAAACACAAACAAAAAAATTTGACAATAAATTACTACCATTTATCTGTATACTTTATTAGTAATACTGGCGGTTTTTTGTAACTTTGAAAAAAAAAGCGCTGATGCGCGCCCATCGCTAATTTGAGAAGTAAAAATTATTACGCGCGCGTTTTCTTTTTGCTGTATTGTTTTTATTTGTTTTATTTATTTCCTCGCAAATATGTGTTAAAACGTCGTATGACATACGTGCGCTTTGATAATTACAGCCTCTACTTTCTGGTAGCCCTCGCCTACGGCTCGGGCTAGCAATATCGCCTCGGCTGTAATTTTCAACTTACCGCACTTATATCATAATGTACTATCTCAACAACGAAATCTTACCACCAATACGGCTCTTTTTGTTTGCAGCATCCGGCCGCTATTGAAGCGCTTAACTTTCTCTTCCTTGTCCTTTTTGTTTTTTTTCCTATTAGTTAAAAAAAGGTGACCAAACAATTGAATAGAATTTTTGTAAAACAAAGGATAACGTAAAAAAGGGTCGCATATTTTTCGGCGTTTTACTACTACTAGTCCGCACACTCTTTGTGCGGACCAATAGAAGTCCTTCTTCTTCTTCGTGTCGATGATTCGATAAGGGTGCTAAACAGATGTGGACATCTTGTGCACGGGGTTTTACTTTGAACATGAGCAGACTTCGTTCGTTGTCATAGTACTATTATCCTATCTTGGCGGTTTCCGAGTGCGCTCGCGCCCGAGCACCACCCGCTCGCGTGCGCGTCATTGCAGTGATAAATGGTTAATCATGGATTGTGTAGTGCTCGTGATTCTGCACTATCGTGGCTTTTTAAACACATTATCAGAAGTGCTGCTGGTCATTATCAATTAAAGGAAACCTACCAAATTGTAAAGGTACACGGGCGCAGCGGTCCTAAGGGGCGCCGAGCGCCGCTCGCTACGGAACCCCAATCGGCGCGCGCGTTGGCCGGCCGCGGCACTTTCAAATCGTATCAGTGGTGAGCAAAAAGAATGGGACCCCTACTAAGCTCCGTTTAAGCGAACTGCGTGGCTGCGCGGTTCTCCATGTGCGGACCGCGCGGCCATAGCATTTAAGTACTGTAGGTCGTGAAATCCAAACATTAGGGCTTTATTTATGCCGCGGCAAATTGTCGCTCAGCGGACGGACTTCCGGCGGGATCTCATGGCGACATGGAGAGAGCGACTATCGCAACCCTGTGCAGGGCACGCCACAATAGTGGCGATAAGTCCCCTCTTTGAAGAGTGGCTGGAGAGACAACACGGCGTCCTCACCTTCCGCCTGACGCAGGTTCTTACCGGACACGGATGTTTCGGTAAGTTCCTGCACCGAATCGGGCGGGAGGAGACGCCCGGGTGTTACCATTGTGAGGATCGACCGGAGGACACGATGGAGCACACGGTGGAGGTGTGCCCCGCTTGGGCGGAGCACCGCCGTGTCCTCGTAGCGGCCGATTGGCGGCGGCGACCTCTCGCTCCCGGCCTTGGTTCAATCCATGGTCCGGAGCGAGACGGAATGGGACGCCGTCACCTCCTTCTGCGAAGCAGTCATGCTAGCGAAGGAGGTGGCGGAACAGGACAGGGAGAGATCCACACGTCCCGGCCGCCGCGGGAGACGCCCCGGGCGTCGGGGGCCACGTGGTGGCTTCCGGCCACCGTAGGCGCGGGCCTGTGGACGGGGAGCTATAGGCTAGCTTGCCGTCCGTACGTCTCAATGTCTCATGACGACAGGCCGTGTCGACGGCGCGTTCGTGTTCCACGCGCGCCTCAAAGAGAGTCAGCAATAGGGAAGGGGTCCGCAAGGAGCGAAGCCTGCCGGGGCTGCGGGACTATTCGAAAGAGATACCGTGGCCCCGGAACACAAAGGGCGAGGAAGGAACATGGATGGGTTTTAGTCAGTAAAAGTCTGACACTCCCTCCTGCTCCGCCCAGAGCGGGAGAAGTCATTTGATGATTTCCCATCCTAAAAAAAAAAGGGCTTTATTTATACTATCTACATTTTCTTCGAAATCGTATCAGTGGTTAGCAAAAACAATCGGACCTCTACCACAGCTCTAAGCTCCGTTTAAGAAAACTGCGTGGCCGCGCGGTTCTCCATGTGCCGGCCGCGCGGTTCTCCATGTGTTTCGTTAGTGTTTTACAAATTCCTTCGTAATGTTGACGTGGTCGTTTTTTTTCTACGAAATTGTGGCCGAGCAGTCTATACGGACACAAAACCGATACCACGACATTTTTCTATGACTGAGTGCGACCACTTTTGTTGAAAAGTTCCACCAGAACTATCAACATAGCATCTCCTACCTGAAGTAACTTCACAGAGATTATACCTTCTGCGCCTAGAGTTGGAGCGAGAAACGCAGAAAGAGTGCTATCGCGAGCACGCTGTTTCTCCAACGCAACCGTGAGGCGTCGGTATGGCGCTGCGGTAGCGACGCCGCACGGTTGCCGCACCTTTGTATCAAAACAAACGCAACGTCTGTACGCATTGATACAAGCGCACCGCATCGGCACCGCAGCGCAGCGGTGTGACACGAAACATCTAAATTGAACGCGCCTGTATGCAGAATTGGTTCTAGTCACATTGAGAGGTTTGTTCATCCTAGAGCAAAAAGTATCGGAGCGCGTTCGCTGCGAATGGTAGCCGTACCTATGGCGTTTCATACTTTGTGCTCTTTTCATAGGGGCCAAACTCTGGAACGCAGTCAATCAATGCGTCGTGGCCCTAATCCGTTCTTTTGCAGTAATCTAACCTACAACTCATCATACTGGTTCAAAAAAGAAAAATACTTGCCAGAATGGGATGATTTTGGAGGAGGGTGTTGATAGAAATATATGATTAATTTGAGATCAGGATAGATGTATAAAATTTCATTGCTTCCGGTCGATTCAAGTTACCGTAGACATACAGGAACACGTCATAGCAACAACTAGTATGTTCAACTTGAAATTCAATATTCGATTTTTTCTCATACTGTTCCCGTTAGCAACGCAGCTCCAATTGATCAAATCTGGAATAGCGAGCATAAGAATATTATCGTAGTGATAGGGGTAGGTACTATCAGTGATACTGAGAGTTAAGACAAAAATATTGGTCATGCGTTTATATCTGAATACTGATCGTCACAAGTGTTTATAGGCTAAACTTAACAATTATGTTATTTAATGTATTTGGAATAAGATCAGTATCGTTACTTATATAAAGATAATAATATTATGTAAGCGTAGGAACCTTAATTATCATTTTTTGTCAAAAGTCACTAATACTTCGAACAAAATTTATTCCAAAAATATAAATAATTCGAAATGAACATAAAAACCATGTAGAAAACAATCGTTTAAAAAGTAAAATGCAAAAGCAAATGTAAAAGGGAATACAGGATACAATAAGGACCTGTCAAAAGAAAGTGAACATATTGAGGAAATTTTGATTTATTATTTCCACATAGTTGTGTCCAAAGTGCGTTTCACAGGCTCAGTGGGTAGATCTTCTGTAAAACAAAATTTACACAATTCAATACAACTGCTTTAGAGAAATTAAGGTTCCGATCGGGAATGGAGCGCTACAATTTTCAAGTATGTCAATAACAATACAGTTGAGATATTTCATTATATTTATTTAGGGTATTACAAAAACAGTTACCATATTATGTACAACTGGAAAAAAGTTACAATACAGTGGGTTTCCTTCTAGAACTTTTGTGATTGAAATAGCCTCTCCAGTACCCGATGAGACCTCTATGCAAGCGGCAAAGAGGCCTGCGCGGAACGGGGGCCATCCGGCCGAGCCGGTCTTACTCCTAACTATGTATATTAAACTTATATTGATACGTCTATTATAGTATAATGTAATCATTAATTAAACTAAAACGATTATATCGGTCCGAACGAAATGAGTTCCAATGAAAATTCGGCACAGCGGTTATTAGAAGGCTCCTCCTAATACACACACCTTATAAATATCGCAATAGAACGCAGGACACAAAGTATAAACCGGGTAAGCGCAGGCGCCTCAGATGAGGTTAGCCACATCGCTGGGCATTTCCGAGATGCTTGTATGGTAGAACTCCTCAATATCCTTGAGCGCTCTCCTATCAGCTTCAGTGACGAAGTTGATAGCAATTCCTTTACGGCCGAAACGACCACCCCTTCCAATTCTGGAAAAGAAAATGTGTTTATAATTCCTGAGTACTAACATAAGTCTAATTTTGAATAAGCCACAGACAAACTACAACTGTTCTTTCATAGTGAGGCCCTTTCCCGATTCGTTGGCGAGGTAGCAGTACGGTATAATATGCTCTTTTTACCGAAACAATACTGTGCTGCTTTTATTAACCAACTTGACGTTATATTTTGGGCACTGTGCGGTATCGCTTAAATCCTTGCGATAAAATGTCGACTTCGCGTGATAGATCCTGTAGCGTATTATAAGAAGGCAGTCCCAGAAATACCCGCCCTAACTAGGAAAACTTTTGTTTTAATTTATTCCTCTACCTAGTCCCTCCACACTCCACAGTAACTCGATGTACATTTTCAAAACTCGACTTTATTGCCCTGAATGTTTGCTCAACCGAAACATCTCCACTACTTCATTTTGAGGAAATGCGGCATTCGGTCAAAATGAAAAATCCCCTTAAATCCCTTCCCTAGCTGCTAGTTCGCGCACTTTTAAACCGACGGTCATTAATTTTTTTTCATAATTTCGCTAACTTTCGATCAGTAATAACTCACGAAAAAATTCGGTTGCAATAACAATGCATGCGGGTCTACATCCAAGATGAGATTCTCGCAAGCATCGTTAGTGCAACAGAATTATTCGTTAGTAATTAGCAATCAAAAGTTAGCGATTTTGTAGTTATCTCTGTCGAGACCGGCGCTTTGGCATAGTGTCTGAGCGTAGTAAATGAGATGGCCAATTTAGTCGACCTAGTGAAATTGCATTTTCATCTCAGCAGCTCATACGGCCTCGTTTAAACTCGGCCACCCAATATTTTATTGTTGAATGAAGGAGTAGAACTCGGTTTTGGTCAGGCAAGTTTTTCAAATAAATGTTTTGTATTACTTATTGGTGACCCCAATTTTCACAATGTTCAAAAATTCAGTGACTGTGTTCTCTGACGTTCCTCTGATGGGCGCGAAGAATAAATATTGTGGCGGCTTAAACGTTATAACATCGGTACTCTCTACCAAAGCCATTTATTTTCAAACAAAAACCACCATCTATAACATCAGGCCAGGTACTTTTGGGATTTCCCTAGTATTTATCCCCATTTACGAGAAAAACGCAAGCGCTGTTGGCAACATCCATATACATTGAGAAAAAAAATAACTCAACTATTTGTAACAGTCAGCTAAGTTTCACAGGATGATACATTTTTTTTTATGTATAAAACACTTGACGTGTCCCTTTATACACCGAGCAGGCACTGGATGTTTATATCGAAGCTCGGTAAATCGAAATGATCCATCCCCGCTCGCAGGCAAACTAAGCCAATCAGGAAGTGCTCATTGAAAATATAGGCACGCTCTGTGAGCCTTCGGCGAGTATACAGAGCATGTTGATCCGGCACCGACAAATCAGAAAAGGGCCCTAGGTTCACTTCTGATTGGCCATCACTGTCTAATTGAATTGACGAATGATCTTTAATATTGTTAGGGTCAGTTCAGACTGGTAAAAACTTCGCGCAGGCTCGAGCATCCTCTGGTTTTCGAGCAGAAACTGGCTTTGATGACGGTGAGACATTAAGAAAAGGCACGAGACGAAAGACGCAAAAAAAAAAAAACCCACAGGGGTTGCCCGCCTTCTCATTGAATTACCATCGTTTGACAATAATGTCCTTTTACTTAACATATTTTTCATCAACACTGAATGCGTAAACAGCGATACATAAGCACGTCAGAACTTGTTCGCGCAGTCTAAGGATCTTTGAGGATTTCTGAACATGCGCGAGGAGGCGTGCGATCGTACGATACGGTCTTGTTTTGAATGCAGCCAGTAAGTAGATTGCTGAAGCATTTTGCCGTTCTGTCTGAACTGATCCTTTCAATTAGGTAGTTGTTGGATTGAGGCTGTCAGATCAAACTAACTGCGATTGGACTGAACTCTAGTATCTTTTTATTTATGTAACAGTGTTTTTTTGTTTATTAATTAATGTAACAAGACATGAAATAAAACCCAAAATTATGATACAGCATGGCATGAACAATACCCCTAATGTTAACATATGCATGAAATACACTTACCGATGAATGTAGTTTTCACGGTTAGTGGGCAGATCATAATTTATGACGCATGAGACTTGCTGCACGTCAATACCGCGGGCAAGTAAATCAGTTGTGATCAGGACACGAGAGGATCCTGTACGGAACTGCCGCATAATCACTTCACGCTCACGCTGGTCCATATCGCCGTGCATAGCAGACACAGTGAAATCACGCTCATGCATGGATTCAGTCAACCAGTCCACCTGAAATATAATGAAATTTTTATAAAAAACTACTCAGATGTTTCAAAAGAATATATAAACTTGGTTGGCACAATCCCTTAATTTCTTACAATATAATGTGAACAAAAATATTCAGTGGAAACACTGTATTGACATTGAGAGAATAGTCTTAGGGTCCCCTGCACACAAGCCACCAGCCACAACCACAAAACGACGCCGACGCCACCATATTTCCTGTAGTTTCCATACATTTTAAATAGCGACGTTTTGTAGCGTGTGGCGGCCACCGGCGTCAACCGTGTACGGCGAGTCCATACTGGGGACCCTTACTGTAGTCTCGGACTCCAAACTAGTGTAAGCATGGTATAGACAGACAGAATAATTTTACTGTGTGGAGTCAGTGTCATGTGAGAGTTCAGTTCTACTTGTACGAGTTTCCAGAAATTTTTCTGAAATTTAACATAACTGTCCCAGAAAGAAAAGTATTATTTTTACCCAACTGCAACGAAGCCAAAGGGAAAGGTTATGATTTTAGCAGTCTGTGTATGTGTGTGTGTTTGTATTTACGTATGTTTCTCTGTAGTGCCTTAACTATTCATTTAATTTTGATGAATAAGGTGTCAATTGATTGGTTATTTTGGCCCGGGTAACATAAGCTACTATTTATTCAGTACTCAGGTATTGTAGTATGCCATACAAATTATTATCGAATAAGTAACAGGTGGTATTTACCTTGCGACGAGTGTTGCAGAAGATAACAGCCTGAGCGATGGAGAGGGTGTCATACAAGTCACAGAGGGTCTCCAACTTCCATTCTTCGAGTTCAATGGCAATATAAAATTGTTTGATACCTTCCAGGGTTAACTATAAAAGAATTAGAAAAAACATATTTATCAAAAACTATCCAATGCATTAATTATTGCAATGAATCCTGTTATTTAAACACAAGTAGCAATCATTATGATTTAAAAATAGAACTTTGTTTAAACACAACTGGGCTGCCTTGTGGTGGCAAGCAGGTGACATCCAGCACCCACACTGGGCCTGCATTATGGATTACAGCCCTTTCCTCCCCTCTCATGCTGGAGGATGTTTAATTATTTGATTTGTCCTCAGTTGATGGCAATAAGGTTACCTTGTACAGCATGGACCTCATGCAATACATGTTGATGTGGTTATTGTTTGAAAATGACAGCCAGAAAGGTGACCACTTCAATCTAAACTGCAGAAGTTAAGATTCAGAAAAATATTGTTAATTAATAATATTGATAAAAACTATAATGTATAAATAGACATACTTCTTCCTTTTGCACAAGAATGCGCACAGGGTCTCTCATGAAGCATCGAGACACCTCAAGCACATCGTCTGGCATGGTGGCAGACAGCAAAATAACTTGCACATCAGCAGACAGCATCTTGAATACATCATGGATTTGATCTTTAAATCTGAAATGTTTTTCAACACAATTATTAGCAAGGCTAAAGAAGTACTTTAGAAATTAGAAGTTATTTTTTAAAATAAATTGACACCTCCATCCCAGCTATGATGAATAAAATTATGTAAACATGTCCACATAAAGAGGCTGTTGTCAGCTGTGAATCATCTGGTGGTTTCTACCTGGCTGATTGCAGTTGGCTCACCCTCATTGCAAGGGACTTAAACATAACCAAGTGTCGTGTGTATAGGTAGATACTGCAATAGCTAGGGTTGAAAGCTTAGAAATACACATCTCTTGAAGAACAAACTTTTACAATGTTGGGAAATCAATAGGTATTAGTGTGACTCACCCCCTGGACAACATTTCATCAGCTTCGTCAAGGACAAATAGCTTGATAGTGTTAGCACGCAGAGCACGGCGAGTTATCATGTCGTAGACGCGACCAGGCGTACCCACCACCACATGTACACCACTCTCCAGCTGACGCACATCCTCGCGCACATTGGTGCCTCCAATGCAGGCATGACATTTAGCATTCAAGTGATCACCAAGAGCTATCACCACCTAGAAATATCACACTGTTAATTCCGAACTATAAGCATTAATATGAACCACCAAACACAACACAAACAACACAGTTCATACCTTCTGAATTTGCTGAGCCAGCTCTCTGGTTGGGGCCAGAATCAGAGCTTGGCATTCACGAATACTGGTATCAATTTGTTGAAGAATTGAAATCGAGAAAGTAGCAGTTTTGCCAGTTCCTGACTGAGCTTGAGCTATTACATCGCGACCCTGAATGCAAGGCATAATAGCCCGTTGCTGGATGGCCGACGGCTTCTCAAAACCGTAAGCGTAAATTCCTCTCAGCAATTCTTCCTTCAAATTCATGTCATCAAAGCTTTCCACGACCTGATGCCAGTTAGTATCCAGTGCTCCTTGGAGTTCCGTCCCCGGAGGTCCATCGTAACTTCCTTGGTCTTTTGATGGCCCATTTTTGGAATCCTCCGGCCAATCTTCCGATCTGTGAAACAATAGTTTTAGACATTGAATTTACGTTAATTCGATTCTAGTAAAATGGTTAACCTTATTTTTAATGAATTAGCAAAAATCATTGAATTTGCATTGTAGCACTTCTGTCAAATTGCACTACCATTGTTGTAAAGTAAACGCTAGAAATGAGAGCAATAGATCAAAATCAATACGGATAATATTATAGTATGTTTTTTTACAATACAAAGTAACGAAATTGTTACTAAAATGTAAAACACGTGCGCTGAATCAGACTTGAAATAATGTACTCCTACCAGCGCCATGTTGGCAATCGGCGACAGGGACATTGAAATTATTTCACAATTTATGGCAAATTACATGAAATTACTAAGTCATAACGAAACCCACCGATTTTACTATGAAATATATTATATAAACTCGTGGTAGCAAGGCTCATTTAGCTCAAGAACTCAACTTACCTTCTTTCAGGTGAATAAGACATGTTCCAATCGCGGTAGCTGAACGGAAAAGAACTAGCAAAGCATAAGCAAGGTCAAGTTAAGTTAACAGAAGCTTTTTTTATGGGTTTTGTGAAATTGAGTTTTTTAGTGAATAAATTATATGACAATAATTTTAGTATATTTTTTGATGATTTATAAAATTATTAAAACTCGATAAACGTGTTCGATTACAACAATGTGAATAATACTAAATTATTGAGGAATAAAATAGCGGAAGTACGTCACGACAATTTATGGAATACAGGCCCTCTATACACGAAATTCACAACGCACTATCGATTAGTAGTCTATTGCCATTTTAATTAATAAAAGCTTTTCTTTTTCATAATATCTGCGCCTTACACAAGTCATGTTTTTTCATTCATCATTCATCATTTTCATCATTATAAACTTCGTAATTTTTTTTTCAAAGAAAACTAATATTTATAACTGCATAAAATAACGCCACCCCACTAAAGAAACATCAATGTATTAAGGTGAAAGCGTCAGGGTAGCCCGCGAAATTCAAATTTTCATACGTTTTTTTGCAATTTGCAGGTCATGTCAGGTTGTATGGAATGATTTTGACCTTGAAAAAGTAAATTCCTACACCTTTATGAGCTTGGAGGGTTGTATTGATGATTTTGATGATTATAATTCTAAAACTACATACGTGTTACAGCCGCGATTCAAATTTTAATCAACATACAACCTGACACTGACCTGGAAATTGAAAAAAACGTAAGAAAATTTGAATTTCGCGGGCCACCCTGGAGCATCCACCTTAAGGTGATGCCATGCCGCTTAAGGTCAACGGCGGCATGGCAACCGCGACGGCCTGGTTTTTTTAACCTTTATTTAGATAAAGCAGCCTCCGTGCATCATCGTCATGCATCATCAGTTATAATAGTACATATATTTATAATACAGTATCAATAGTTATACTTTCATATTAGTATAGTGACAATCCATAAAAAAAAATCTAAACAACAAAATATTTTGATAGCGATTTGCAACATTTCCTTACAAGTTCTGAGTGAGTTACACATTCACCAACAAATATGTGAACTGACTGGTAGAAAATAAATTTAGTATAGTTTACACAGAATGACAGAACACCTTTTTTCTTCTGCAATGTTTTAAAACTAACGCATTTTAACAAGTTTACTTCCTGAAGGCTGCCTTCTTTTTTACCATTTTGGTATGAAACCCTAAAAATATCTTAAAAGAAAAATAACTTAACAGAAACATAAAAGAAAGCTCGGGACTTGTGGCATTGGCACCCTGACTCGGACAGGTTGAGTTTGAAAGGGTTGGCGAGGTCTAGAAAGCGAGCGAATTACCACTCCGACTAAGTAGGTTAGGCTAGGTTAGAACTGTGACCCATCACTGCGTCCACTGCACGGAGGATACGATAGTGTAGTAGAGTGTGTAGAGTACGATAGTGTGCCGCGTGGGATGAGCCGCGCCGTGCCCTCGTAGCAGAGCTCAGAGGTAGGAGGAGACCTGTCGCTGCCCGCCGTCGCTCGCGCGATGGTTGGGAGTGCAGAGTCCTGGGACGCATCCATCCCATCCCATCACACTGGACCCGAGACGGCGGCGCGTCGTGTTCCACGCGCACCTCTCCTAGACGTAACGGGGGGAGTTTAACACCTTAATCCCCCCGGGGACGAGGCCCGCAGGTCAAGCGGGCCGGTACTAGTCCGGGGCAGCGGAAGTCGCATCAGATCCCGCTGCCCCCCGACGCAAGTGTGCGATGGAACACAGGTGTGGTTTCAGTCAGTACGAGTCTGACAGACCCCTCTGCTCCCCCCAGGGCGGAGGACATCCATTGAGGATTTCCACATCGTGAAAAAAAAATAAAAAAAAAGGTTAGAACTGTGACCAACTACGCGAAATTGGTCGCAGTAATAAAATTAGGGAACTCCGACAATTATAAACCGCAAAATAAACATAGTACGTACGTGCATTAGCACAAAAAATGGGTGCGTCCTTGTCGGTATTGTTTCGCAAGGAACTGCGAAATCGTCGTAACATAGATTATAGACGCAGACGTTTCGCTAGTGGTGTTTCGCATCGCAAGGCGTCCGCACGCGTTCTGTCTGAGGACAGATTTTCGCACCATGGGAGCAAAAATAAAATATTGAAATATTTTTAATTCAATTCAAATTATCCTGAATTAAATGCAGTTGAGTGATTGAAGTTCTAAGCATAGTTTATTTTCTCCAAGTTTCCTTCGTTTCTGGTTTATTTCATGCACCCAGATTCTACGCTTAGGGCACAAACTTTTAGAATGCATTTTTAAAGTACTCACAACTGGGTCGACATTCTGAAATGACGTTTGCACCCGCAGTCCACGAAAATTACAATGACATTTCTTTGCCAAAAAAATCAACCGCAGTAGTTCCGCAGAGGCTCGCTGCCGCTTGCGAATGCGCTGGTGTACTAAGGACGTTATTTCGATAATTGGTGAAAACAGAGAAAACATCACCAATCACCACGCAATGTGCAATCATGCAATATTAATTCTGCCATGTAATGTCAATACATCAAAATTAACATTCAGTCATCTTCTCGATTGTGCTGCACTGATTGCCTCGTCTAAGATCCCCTTTAGTTTGTGTGGGCTGGCCAGACCATTTTTTGGAAAACCACAGCATTATTTTGTCTTTGGTAATTTATCATAAACAAAAATACGTTTTGTTAAGTTGGTGACTTGTTCTTCCGGTCGTGTCTATGACTTCGCTGCCATTTTGGAACGGCAGTGCTTTTTGTTCGTGTGAAGCGCTTGCTCGTTGTGAGGAGTAGATTGTGATTTAGTCAAGTGTAGTTTTATTTTAAGTCGAACTCAATCAAAATGAGCTGGCAAGATTATGTCGATAAACAGTTAATGGCATCCAGATGTGTTACAAAAGCTGCGATTGCCGGTCACGATGGGAATGTCTGGGCCAAATCAGAAGGCTTCGAAGTAAGTTTTTCTTCTGTCAAGTTCTTACTACGCGGTCGGTCAGTGATTTGCAAAATTTAATCTTGCTGTGAATACCAGTGCCAAATAGTGTTGAACAAGTGTAATTCGTATTAGGATCGACGGGTGACGAATTCTTTATCCGGCGAGTTTGACAAGATGGCGACATGTGGTGGCCTGCTATTCGGATTAGAAATGTGAAATGCGCCGTAATAGGAATGATATTGCTATAAAGACACTACGTTATTGCTATTACTTTGCCGTGTTAATGAATTTGTTGCTTCTTGTACTACGTATCCACTCAAAGCAAAAGCCGAAACTACCGGCCGGCCTGTCAGAAAAAAAAAATGCGTATCCCGGTAACTCTTCTGTCTATTATTGTGTTCTGTATGAAATCTTCCTGGATAAAATATGCTAATGACGACCCGTTGTTACATTGAACCGATAAGATACTCCTTAGCGAACTACACCAATTTTAGTTCAATTCGTGCTCATTGCTCGAAAACGAGTCTATGGCAACTATTTACTCCGATTTTCCCTTTCTCCCAATGACAACTTTTCCAACAAAATGATTGTATTGAGGGTTACTGGCACTGCTCATGGACCTAAATTACAGAGGTACTGTAACTTCAAGGATATGTTTAGTGCTTTGTTTCTACAAACTGGTTAGCATAGTAACTATAGGATGACAACTTTTCTCAGAGCATTCCCTCCAATGAAAGTAGAGAAAATTTAGTAAGACTTATTGAAATTGGACATAGATAGGCTAACTAGAACTAACCCACAAAAAGGGACTTTGGTGTGACTTAGATTTTTGTTTCTAAAGTGTGTAGAAATAAATAGGTAAGTTATTTGAGTCAACTTTACAATGTGGTTGGTATTGATGACGATACAGGATAACTTTTTGGATTTTATATATTTTAGTATCTGTTTTCGATCAAGAAACTGATGATTCCATAATGCAAATTATTATTCCATTCAATTGTCCGTTTATTTTTAATGAGAACCATGCTGCTTGGTTCTTTTTTGCATAATGAAGTGTAGTAATGAATGCTGAAGTTCTACAGGTACTATTGCGACATGGGTCTGTTGAAGTTTTAAAAAGTGACTATATGTGGGGTTGGTATCCTTGGCGGCTTTCATTATTATGAGTTAAAATTGTCTCAAGCAGCTTGGTTCTTTTTTGAGGATATGAAAGTTGATTTGTAGATTCTGTTAGTACCAATTACTCAATTTCACCAGTTTTGTGGGTTGGTTCTAGTTTGCATAACTGTGTCCTGTAAACAAAAATTCAGGACAGGATTATATTTTATATTACATAATTACCTATCCTATAAAAAAAAATGGCTAGTTATGTCAATGCATAGAGGGTCCCAAAAATTAAATTTTGGGGTGAAATTATAAAATCCATTGTAAATTGATTTAATTTTATGTACTTTATCAAGGGACTTCAATAACCTTAACAGTCTATTAGACTGCTTTTAACTTGTGGTCCTTTAACATAGATGTTTATGGGTAGCAAAATTTGTAATTAGCTAATCCAAGTGGTCAAGGGGTCAAGTTAAAACCATTAATTTTTTGTTGCCTAAATTGACAGTAAACAACATTTTTGTGGAGTCACACAAATTTTCTCAATGGCTCTGTCGTTAAGATTGAGAAAGAGATGTAAATTGTGTTGTGATATTAAAATTTCCTTTATACATTTGTTTCTCCTTTAATTTTATAGATTTTATTGATGACCAAACATAACAGACAACATAACAGAGGTGTAGTATATACACATTTTCAATTGTTATTGAGTGTTAACTTAATGTTTCCCAAGCTGCTTGTGCTGCTTCACCAAACCTCTGGCATAAGTCTCTTGATGTATGTTCAGATGATCTAAACATAATGACAAAAGACTCAAATTTTCTGTCCTTGTATTCACAAACAATTCAATTTCGATTAGAAAATCTTGTCTGTCTCGCTTGCTTTCATAATACCAAAAAAAGATAGACATATTACTTTCAAATTGAAAGGGGAGCATTCGTGAATACGGGAGCTGGTGCACTAATTTAAAGTAGTATAAAAGGAGGCTTTCAAATATAGATAATTATTGATATGAGTAGTATTTCCAATTCTTACTACTAATAAACCATGGCAAAAATTATATTCATAGCTTTGATTTGCATACCTAATTTAAATGCAAAACTCCAGTTCTAAAAATCATTATCTTTAGCTATTGGTGAAGTTTTAATGTTGGTGCTATGTAACAAGCTTGGTTTTCCAGTTAAAAAACGGTCATTGACCCCAAACAGAAATCAATTTAGGTTAAAGGTTGCACTTTACCAATATTTACCGGTTTATGAGGACAACCGGTTTTTCATGAATTTTGGTTTTGATAGTCACAATTAACTGGTTAAATCCAAGTTTGATAGGGTCCCCGGCCCCCGCCATTCTCGCTTGCACGATCTGGACGTTGCAATCTCAATTTGTTTGGTTGTATTCGACATCCTTAGATCAATTTTTTTTTCATAATATTTTCTGGGGTAATGTCTCTATAACTTGTAGGCAGTGTTAAAAAAGTAGACGAAAAAAATTTCAAATTTCTCAATTAACCGGTTAATTTGGGTGTCTAAACCGTTTGCGCTTATGCAACCGGTAACCTTTATCATTTGGAATACATAAGAACAGTTCACTTGTTTAACTGGTAAATGAAGGAACAATATATTTATTAATTGCTTTTTTTAAACCGGTTCAGAGCCCTGTAGTATGCAGCCCTGACAAGTGATATTTTTTAACATGACAAACATGGGGTGTAAAAAGACCCATCACTTAGATGTCATTAAATATTCTGTACATCAAACTAATAAACACTGAGAAAAAAAATATTGCTGAGAAACTTAGTTTTGAAAAAGTCACTGTGTTCGGTAGCATGCAATGGAATGCAAGCAAAACATTAAGGTTATGAGTGTGCAACAGTTTTGGGGTATAAAAGTTCAGTAAAAACATTTAAAATTAGTATGTTACCTAGTTGGCAAAGATTAATTCATAAATGGAGGTTCTCTAGTAATCATCCGCTATTGGGCCAATTAATAATATTGTTTTTGGGTGGAGGTTCTGCTATAATTCTAATTCTCTACCATACACACTAAAATGAGATGAAAAGGAAACAGGATCTGAGCTAGCTCCAATGATATAGTCATTTATGTATTTAATTCTATCATTTTGGAATTGGTATGGTGGATAATGGTTGGATAAGGGGCACAACAGAGAATAGTAGCAGCAGAAAGGGGATGCCTATACCCAACAGGGGTCATTCCAGGCTGAATGATGATAGCAAAACTAACAATCACATCCCTTTAAGAAAAGAAAAAGTTTATTTTTGATTGACAACTACTCACATATTGTCACAATCTTTACAGGACATAGATTCCTACACAGTATATTTACTTATACATATATTTTTGTTAACAGATATCGAAAGATGAAGTCGCGAAGATAGTGGCTGGTTTCGACAATGAATCACTGTTAACGAGTGGTGGCCTGACGATAGCAGGTACACGGTACATCTACCTCAGTGGCACAGACCGCATCATACGCGCAAAACTCGGCAAGGTCGGCGTGCACTGCATGAAGACACAGCAAGGTAGGCATCTGTTATTTTGTAAATGTGCTGGAAGGGCTGGTTCATTAAATAAATATGGAGACTAGTCCTAAAAAGTATACATTGCTATAATACTGCCTTGCATCTTTCTCAAAAGATTGTATAACAATAGCATAGACATGAATATTATGAATACCAATTCTTTAATTTTATGTTGTTAAGTGGTTTTTTTTGAAGAAGATCTGTAGGGCTTTTTCAATATTTTTAAGTTTTTGACATAAGGTTGTCGCCAAGGTTAGGTTGTGACTTGGATTGTCAGGCGTGCTGATATTACATCTCATATTGGTCTTGGATTTCAAATGCCACAACCTCACTAGGGAGTGGGACTATTCAGACTAATAAAGGCTCAATAGGTTTTTCTGCAATTTTTTAAAAACATTTATAATATGTGACCCTGAACTATCGTACATTTCTTATGTGAACTGGATACCTATTAATATCTTACTTACTGAATGTGTTAGAAAAGACAACCAAATGAAAATGCCCGCCTTTCAAGTTTTTCTGTCTGGTGCCTAACTCAAACCCTTTTTCTTATAAGGCCCGTTGTCTATAACTTACTTACGTATAAATGGTATGGTATAACTGTCAGCCGTAGTCGTAGTCGTAAAATCAAAGAAAGCTTTTCTGTGACGTTTTGTTTCTAACCGGTCAGTAAGCAAAATTGTCAAACAGACAGTGATAGCCACCTACCGAAACCCGCTATAGTAAGTTATTGAAAATGGCCGTAAAACGCTCATCCCAACTTTCGAAGCTCTGCTGCATTCTATTTTCCTACATATTCACGCACCAGTTTCGATCCAACCAAACAGATTTACAGTTCATTCCGCAATATAGATAAAGTAGGCAACTAAGAATGACAGTTAGGCTGTGTTATTAATTCACGCACGATTCTTCGCGATAACAATTAAATGACTTTGATATCGCGACAGTCCTATACGAAGGTGGCAGGGCCGCGATGAGCTGGTTTCATTTGATGAATTAGTTGCCCCAGATAGAGAGGTGGCAAGAGAGTAGGAGGTTTTATGTTACTGTTATGTTATGACGACTTTATTATAATTATACATTATGACCACTATGATCAGCCTTGTTATGTATGTGCTCTTCTCTGATTAGATTAGTAACTGCAAACGCCGCAATTATTAATTATTTCGTAATATAAATGGTCTTTTATGTGGATGTTACGTACAGTCAAGTTTAAATCTTCATTATATTAACGAAAGGGAAAGTTTTCAAGGTACTTAGGCACGGTTATGTGCGGGGAAAGTGAATCAAAGTGACGGTCGTGCTCATTCTACAGCGGCTAGTTTATTTTAATGTTTTGTTTCAGCCGTCGTAATTTCTCTGTATGAAGAACCCATCCAACCCCAGCAAGCCGCATCCGTAGTGGAGAAGTTAGGAGATTATTTAATTACCTGTGGTTATTAGAGGTGAGTTCTAAAACTACCCTGTTCATTTTGAACGTTGACGATACATTGCCCTGAAGACTTGAAAAACAACATTTCTTTCTTTTACAGATCGAAGCGCGCCGTGATCTAAGAATACTATAAGATAATATTTTTTCCACAGGGAAATAAGTAACTGCATTTTGTATATTCTATAAAGTGATAAGGACCGTTCATTTGTTTTGATATTCGATAAATTATGGCGTCAACAGTGCGTGATGCGTTTAGTAACTGTGTGCAGATACAATTACTTTGCGGATTTTGGACCCTTTTTATACGCTCACCGCTTCCATAAAGTAATTGTAAGCTGTAATGGTTTAAACATGTATTTTAAAGTTTGCTTTTATTGACCAGTATGGTAAAGCATATTCAGCTTTGCAAGCAGGTCTCAAAGCATGATGTATAGAGATTTTTTTAGGTTTCTTCTCAAGCATTCTGGTACTTTATCTGGCGTGTACAATGATCTAAATTATAATTATGGTAGACTTGAAAATAGCTTCACTAGCCACCTAGACACAAATGCCCGCGTACAGATGCTTGAAAAGAAGTTATAATAACCACGTAATGAAATTACTGTAACAACATTATACAACATATATATATATAATTATAAATAGCATTTGTGTAAGGGCTTGTTACAAATTGAAAGACACTGTAACCCAAGTATTACGATTTTAATTGAAGATCTCTAGTCCCACTGGATCCATCGTGTGAGTAATATCCGACACATCAGTGCGGGGCGTACGAGGCTCGTGCCGCGACGCGCCGCGGCCGCGTCCTCCACAATGCCCGCTATTACAGTTTTCTGCTATGCTTTCTTTTTAATTGTGCCGCATTTATAATCTTGTGTAGTGAGTAATAAACATTTGCATTCTGTTCTATTCTATCTCTTAGCTGCAGAAATAGAAGCGCTCAATTACCCTGTATCCTCAGACAAGGCTTGCAGTAAACGAAGGGTGCATATTGTTTATATTTGATATTACTACTATAGCTTTGTACATTGTTTCTGATAAGCGATGGGAACTGTGTCTATCTAATAATAAAATGATTTGTATTATAAAATTTTGTTTCTTTGAAAAGCATTCAACTGAGTTGCATGTAGAGTAAAGGTGAAAGTAAAAACCTCATTTTATTGCTAATGAACATAATTTATTTTCCTTTTGACAAAATCTACGGTATTAAGAGTTAAGTACACTCGAATACAAGGATTGGTATAAAATGTTTAAACTTGTAGCAATAATAGTTTATCAAGTGATTTTGGTTCTTTAAAGTCCAACACTCGAAGATTTTTCTCAAATGTTGTTGTAAATTATTTTCAGAGAATTTATGAAAAAGGTTTAGGGTTAAGTTTCATTACTATCTATATTTAATTAAAGTAGATTTTCTCTGATGATGATATAGAAATTGCTGTTTATTCATTATTTTACTAAAGAGCATTTTTATAACAATTTAATATCAAAGAAATTAAAATGTTATTGTTTTACTTACTACGTGGTTATCTACATTTCTACAATTCTATATAAACGAAAAGAAAACGCTTGTCGTGTATGAATAAAATACATAGGTACTTATCACATCTTAACAAATAAATAATGCGTCGATAAAAAGCATGAATTATACAAATCAATCCACAATGTTTAATATTATCCCTATACATCAGATTTATTAAAATAATAATACTCCCAAGTCCCATAATGCCAAGACATCTTATAAGTAATATAACTAATTGATTCCGCAACCCAACAAGTTATTGATAAACTGTACTATCAACTACTGTAGTTTCGCACAACTGCTGTAGTATTGTTGATAATTTTATTTCATCGAATGATTGACATGACGTATTAAACGTGTTTCAAAAATATATGCGTCATGTTCGACTGTTCGTTCAAGCAGACACTTTTTATCGGCCTTTCTCTCCGAAGTAATACGCTCGTTAATTTACACTAATCGTCTGAACATTTTCTTGGTTTCCATCTTTGCTGGGTGCGAGGGAAACAACATCATGAATCGTGATCAAGTCGAAATTCTCCCATGGTGTTTCTTCAAGGGTGCTCGAGAGAGTAATGGCGAGACTTTTTCCAAAGGCTTCTGAAAAAACCTTTGCGTTGCTTCTGTCCTGGGTGCTCCTCACCTGTTAAAATGAAAAAAAAAATGTCGTTAATCATTTTAGATTTATACCGCTGGCACAGGGAGAGTCAAGGAATAAGAGTGACAATTCATTTTCTTTGTGCTTTTGCGACAAATACCTAACTAGAATGGATCAAACGACCAGGTGGCGTTCTGTTCCGCAAAGGGTCACTTTAGATAATTAAGATAGTAACGAACACCTAGATACCTAGGACGCTGTGTAACATCATGTAAGAAATTATTTTATAAACAAGTAGGCAAAATGAGAAGTTGCTATAAATACGTAACGTTACACTGGTTGTAGATAAATTTGCTTCCGTTGTATGAAGATAGTATTTTCCTGTCGCTTTATTTATGCCAATGATAATGGAAGTTAAAAACCTCGCTATGTAGTATGGTATTACAAATACTTATAACAAGAAATAAGGTTCAGTTTGAAATGATTTCAAACAAGTTAAATTCAACGCATAGAGGGTCGTGAAACCCTCTATTGGGGAACGCGAATGTCAAGTGTACGAGCGCGCCGCAGTCGGCTCGCTCGTTGGGTGTCTCGACAAGCGGGTCGATACAACGCGTATTCACCCTGCCGGCTGTCGCGGGCGGTGGGAAGAACTTTCGGCCCGGAACGACACGAACGAACTTTGTAGTAATAACTACGCCGCCGCCGCCGCCGTCCTCTACCTCGCCCGGTCATAGAAACCAAGCTTAAAAATTGCAAGTTAGTATCAGATGTAAAATAAATGTCTAGTCAGTATAACCCATCGTCGACCAGAATAAACTTCCAAGTTAATCCCAATTTTACCATGGCATCTGCAGTGACTATCTGAAAAAAAAGCTCCTTGACATTATCATTGTGCCAAGGGCAGCAAGCAGTTTTCAGCCGGCCGTGGTTATTTTGATCAACCATCTTACATAGCCATAGTAGGTAGTGAAATACCTAGGTAGGTGACCAAATACGTATATTTAGTATTCTACATGTTACATACAAATTCAATGCAGAAATTAATTTATCTAGGTATTCAAAGAACGTAAAGTTTCTAAATGTTGGTTAACTGTTCAATTTACTGTTGCTGCGATAGGTAGACTAAAAACTTTATGTACGTTCGCTTGCTCGCAGTCGTGTTCAGACGAACCTAATTAGCTGCACTTTTTTATTTAGACGCTCTGGATAGAGCCATAAATTAATTTAAAGCTCACAAGACCGTGAATGATTGCTCTTCAGCCAGATACCAATATTGCACACATTACACATCTATAACTACCTACTACAGGTATTCAAGTAAAATAAAGATATTGTTATTTTAGGCAGGTCGCTTTAAAAATAAGATGCCGAAATTATCTTGTTTGAGAATACCGATATTTCATCTATGCAGTAAGAGCTGTTAGTAGGGCATCCAAAAATAAACCGCAGTAAGTAGGTAGGTAGTTTCCAGCACTCGTCCCAAATGCCATGCACGCTGCCTAAAATAGTCGTGGACTGAGCCACGTGAGATGCCGCACCCGACATCCGACTCCGCTGCTAGTAAGCGTAATTTATTTACATAACTATCATTGATATAGCTGATTTCTGAATGGGAGTTATTTTATTCCTAAATGTCATGTACCTTATAAATTCTTGTGCAAATGCAGGCAGTATGCTTGAGCATAGTTTTTATTTAATCTGTCGCAAAAATAAGAATATTTCTAAAAATAAAGTATTTCGTCAGGACTTCATTTTTAACCTGCCAAATTAGTATGTATTCGTAATTTAACTAAGTACATCGTTTAGCGGTACGCTGAATTAGCCATAATTAATTATTTAATTTTCGTCGATTTCACAAATACTCAGATTTAATAAACGTCAGACGGCCATTTAGCTGCGGACCCCTAAAGGGATCCTAGAACGATATAGAGTTCGTAAGGGGGCACATTATGGCTATACAATGTATCTATAGATAAATGCGGAAACTTCCTAAAAATTAATCGACAGTAGGTACAGACCGTACGGAGTTCCGGGCGGCAGCCAGCGGAAAGACTGATTGTAGTTTGGACATAACCTACCTACATCATACATAAATAACGAATCTGTACCTACAACAGGAAATGACACTGCTTTGGCGTAAGCTTCGCATCTTACGATTTTGGAAACAAAATTAGGTAGTAGGTATACATCTGTTTCATGAACTCAACCTGTTTCAGGTTTTTATTAGATTTTTTATAAAGTATGAACGGATCTTTGCACATAGGAAGTAACTTCAGTTGATGGTTTTCTGGTGACAAAGGAAATATTAGCTAATCAGGTCACGAAGATCGAGTTGGAGAAGTGCGAAGGGCTGATGTGCGAGGGACGCGTGGCGTGTGGGGAGGTGCGCGGGGTCCAGGGGTCGTCGACACTTCGGTGAAGGGCAGCGAGGTCGGTGCGTTCGCTTTCGTAGGCGCGCGGCGGCGGGCGGCGCGGCGCGGCGGCGGCGTCGACGGCTCCGCGTATTGATCGCAGCTTCGCAGCCTCCCGTACTCGATCCGTTCTACATCTCTACTTGATTTCCTAAACATTACTTCTATTACGATTTTGTTCTTAATAAGATTTTAACTTTTTTGTATGTAGGTAGTATCTACTTGATAAAAATATAAAATAAGTAGGTACCTACCTATGGTGCTTTTTTAACTGACTTCAAAAAGAGGGAGGTTCTATGTTCGTGTTTATTTTTTTTAATGTAGGTATGTTACCCGTTTTCTCCCCCATTTGTGGACCGATTCTCAAAATTCTCTATTTTTATTTGAAAGAGTATACTCCTGAGGTGGTCCCATTTAAATTTGGTGAAGGTCTGATGCTGATCTTCGGAGATCGGAGATATACAATAGAAACTCAAAAATTAAAAAATTGACGACAAATCTGTCGTGATTCCTGCAAACGCTTGGATGTTCATTGTTTATACAACATCATGACTTGACTTGTATGCTCTGAGGAGGTACGCAGATGTGTACCTACAATACACCCAGATTTATTACCATGACATGTATTGTTAAAAATTAAAATAAATTCAAGGCGACTTGTTTCGGAACAACTAAAAATGGAAAAATAATTTAAAAAAATTTGCAAAAAATAAAACCGACTTCAAAAACACAAAAAAGTAAAAAATAACTTTAGCTTCAGAAGCCGGTGACAAAAACACCAAGTCAATCAAACAAAGGTCAAGCTTCGAAGTCGGTGACCTTTGTTTGATTATGTATTATATTATAATGGGGAGTTTTTCATTATTTTGCGATAGGAAGCACCGTTTTCGAGATATAAGCAAATTTAGAAGAAAACCTGCTACGACTCCATGACGCGCGCTCGCTATGCTCGCATTTTACATTACACACCCACTTTCCGTCACAAACATCGTCGTCGCTCCGCCGGCCTTCGGCCTACGCTCCTCACGCCAGCTAGCAAGACTTGGAAAGCAAGTTAGCTAGGAAAAAAATGAAAAGTTACCGGCTATACAGGGTGTAAAAAACCTCTTAACGAAGCCGAAAGGCCGTCATCGTCTTTGCGATCATTTTTTTGTTCTACAACCTACCTGGGAACCTTCTAGTCACGAAGATATTGAGGGTCTAAAGTTCCAACTTTTTGACAAGTTTTTTAAATTCAAATTTTTATTGTAAGATTTTTACTTTAAACACCTCCACGACCCTTGTACTATTCAATCCACCCATCAGCACAATGTGTTGGGTGCGTTACATTGAGTTCTACCACAAAACATGATTTTTCACCCCCAAAAAAAAAATGCGTTATGTTACCTAATTTGATGTACAGAATGTTTGGTTGACGGCTTCGTGATGGGATTGTTTACACCCTGTATATTTGTGAACAAATAATATTCCGTAAAATTTTGTTCGGTGTGGTGAAAATATGGCAAATGAAAAAAGTTCAAAGAGGCTTCGGCCAGAAGCAAAAAAAGTTATATTGTAAAACGGCGAAACGTAAATACTTCGAAGAACTAAGAATATGTCAAATAATGCATATTGCAAAAAAGGAGTTGGTCAATAGTTTTTGGTAAAATGAAATTCGAGCAAACAAAATTCGGAAAAGTGATCGGACCCGTATGTTATGACCATCTTTAATCATTACATTACTCATTCATTGAACTGTCACACGACTGCCCAAAAAAGCGGCGTTATGTTTTCAGGGTTCATGATGTTTGTGAGTTTATTTATTCCACCATAACTTCTAAACGCCTAAACTGATTTCGATGTACGTGGTATCGTTATAATCCTTGTTTCCCCTGGTAACATAGACTAGTGAAAAATAAAAACAAATGGATACTGCAATGTGGGTATCAAATTAAAGGGCTCATCGTGAGGATTTTAAAATGGTATAAGTATCTAAGTAAATAAAAAGTGTAAAATAAAAATAATAATTTAAAAAATTAAAAAACCCGACTGCGTAAAAAATAACTAATAACTTTAAATAAAAACTGAAAAGAAAAAAACAAGTTCAGGAGACAGGACATATTGACTGCAACAACCCGTATTGGATGTAATGATTTTAGTCTAGATTATTTCAATGGGTCCCAACTGTTGCAGTCAATATGTCCTGTCTCCTGAACTTGTTTTTTTTCTTTACAGATTTTATTAAAGTTATCATTTACGCAGTCGGGTTTTTTAAGTCAAAGTCGTTTTTAATTCAAAACGACTTTGTTTTCTTGTCATTGAACTACGTCAGTAGGTGTGGGTGCATTATTGGCATAGGTTGATAATTCAATAGGTGTTGTGTGTTAAACTTTGGATCATAGGTAAATACATGCTACTTTGCAAATGATTCAATTATTAGAATAACTAACTTGTGATACAGCAGTGATGAGTGTTGGCCCAGTACCTACAGCAGCGGTAGCGGCCTCGACTTGTCGTAGGTCGTTGGTTCAATTCGAAGTCATTGAGCCCAGACACATTTACATTAGGAAACTAAACTGAACTAAATTACAAGTATCTAACTTGTAATTTAGTTCATGACCACCACTTTCAAAGCGATGGAAGGATACTGGTCCCCGCAATGGGACCGTGTGGCGACCTTCTCACAGAGAGGAGGTTTGTCATCTGTGTCCCAGCTGTGGGAGTATTATGATTTATGAAAAATACAATTCATTTTGACTATTGTATTGTGGTGATAGCCCTGAGTGTAACGTAAGCTGACTTACGTTACACTCAGGGCTGGGTTGCCGCAGAGACCGCGGCTGCCGGCGCCGGCTATTGTTTCTGCAACACGATCACTATTAATGCTGCCTGCGCCAGCGCTTGTCATTATAATCTTCCCTCTTTAGAAATAATGTCACAGAATAAATAACAGTGTGTGCTCGTAAAGTGTTCTCCGCAATATTCTTCCTCGTAAATCTTGTGCGGCCATTGACCTGCGATAAACGACGATGTATTGACCTCTTATCACTAGCGTCCAACTCTTATTAGTTTTACCTTGTAATTGAGTGCAAATAAATATGATTAAGTATACGGATGTATAAGTAATTATTGTTTTGGCTCATTTTAAAAATATTGTTGGTAGGTAACCGCGGTATGCACTAGCGGAGACGCTTTCGAACCATAAGCAATTTTAATGTAATAGCTCGAGTGCACTAATTAACAACGAGAGGCGAACGTATCCGCGCCAACAATATTTACCGTTTGTGCAAAATGCAAAACTAATTGGAGTTTTGAGCAGTAGCTAGTTACTAAGTAAGTACATATATATCAAATCTAAAATATTTAATGAATAACTGGTCAAATGTTTTATTAACTCAAACACAGATTGATGTCAACGGTTTGTGCGTAGGTTTCTGTGATAATATGCAGGTTAGTAGGTTGGTAGGTGAGGATACATCTGTGAATCTTTACTTTCTCCGAGTAACAGGCTCGCTAGAGCAGCAGTGCCATACGCTGCAAATTGACTCGCCGATTAGCGACACACTTAGCTAATCTACAATCATTTTGTGTATTTTTTTTGTTTCTAGAAAAAACTGCAAAGTTTTTTCTAGCAAAGTAGTTACAAAAATTTACACAAAAGGGACGAACGAGTCAATGTGGCGACACTTGGTGGAGGCCTATGTCCAGCAGTGGACGTCTTTCGGCTGAAATGATGATGATGACGATGACACAAAAAGAAGCCAGACCTGGAAAAACTACCTGAAGGCCATACAAATATTTGTTTTGTGCGGGAATCGAACCCGTGGCATGCAGCTGAGCAGCCAGTCGCTCAGCCACTGCATATACAACGCCCTAATACCGTTTGCAAGAGGTGTAGGATCATATTGTATTATAACGCATACGTTACTGAAGAAATTTGCCAACCAGAAAAACTAAGTTAGTTATGTACCTAGTTATCGATAGCCAATCAGAGTTATGAAGTGTACCTAATTGATGGTTAAGTCACTCTCTTCCGGTAATGAACAGACTGACTAATCTGCGCATCAAGACGGAACTAATCCCGCCGCTATAACTGTGGAGCCGTGGCTATAAGTTATAATTAACACTATAAGGCGCGAAGAATGATGACGACGTGCAACTTGAGTGTAAATAAGCCATGTACCTAACCTACTACTAGTACGCTAGAACAAAACCAGTCGCATAAGAGGAGCGGCTATTTTATTGTCACTGGCAAAGTGATGAATCATGATACCTAGTTCAGACCTACTTTATTGTACACAAGAGAAATTAATTCACACAGAAAATAATAATACGAAAGCAAGATGTAGGTACTTGTAATGAAGTACTTGAACTTTGTTTCAACATCTTGAGATGTTAAATTGTGAACGCTCCTTGCTTTGAAATAATGATTGCGAAAAATAAAATTTGCCAAATGTGTTCGCGGTCAGCTGCCATAACAGCATGAATTATTAATTGTAGACAATGTTCACTATAAGTTCATTGACCTTACCACTATGACATCAACTTGAAGTTTGCACGCTTCGCTCTACTAAATAAATTATCATGACTCGCGAAAATCAATTAGCATTTTTTAATTTTGCCGCCTTCAAAATTCTTAACACTGGAATAGAAAGTAAAGAGAAACCAATGGCAGCTGTGAAAAGTGATCTGCCTTTGGTAACATAATAAAATATTAATTATTCATGTAAAATACTGTCATAAATAATACTAGCTTTATCCGTAACCCGCATTCAAATAGAGACGTTTGTATATAGGTAATTAACTATGGACGTTAGCTACCTTGGTTCAGTGAGCTAGCAAGTCCTAGGTAACCTACCTATAGTTCCTTCGATTTTGTTTCCATAGAAAAGGGTTAGTAATAGGTAATAATATATTATGGCATAGTTCAGTACCTATGTGGTAATTTTCATACTGCCGACCTGAACAGTATGAAAATTAAAAACTTCTCTGAAATAATATGTGAGTATTTCATGCTGTCGTGTTCACTACTGGAACCGATCCAAATTGTGAAAATGAGGCGAATGTTTATCAGCAGCTGTGGCTACGAATTAATGAATTGCGTTAGCTTGTTAAAAGGTAAAAGATAAATGTAATATAAACTATGAAAATACCTGGCACAGTAAAATTATAAACAGTAGGTTGACTTCAAAGAAAGGACCGAAACGCTGACGTAATTAACCGAGCGCACTTTCCCCCGCCCTTAGGGATACTTCAAGGTGCGAACAGACTGTGCGGATGGTCGCGCGCACCGCAGCGTCATGATAAACCACACAGTACCCGATAGTATCAACCCTAGCCCTCTGATCGACAGTTGTAGGCATTAAATTCAAGGACATGTCCGAGTCACACTACTGCTCATCTTTTTACTGTTTACCTGGTAAGAGACCCCTCTCTTACCGGGTAAACAGTAACAGTTCCTTGAACTAGAGAAGTAGGTCCCTATTTAAAGATGTGGGCAGTTTGGTATTTGACCGACAATATTGGATGTAATAAGCTATGGGTACCTACTTTTCGGTGTCTGAGTATTATTTTTAAAGGCATTTGTTAATCTGGCAGCGTGTATACGTGCTTTAACTCAAACATTGTTTAACAAAAGATATATTGCTATCTCAGTGAGTGCTGATAAAAACGCGTCAGAACATCAATTAAGGAATACCACGACACTTGACTCATCAGTCTGCTGTAATGGACGGGAAGATTCTAACCAATTAACTAATCGCTTATTCCCAGTAGAAAGGTGGTTGTTATGCTACATGACGTCACCCACTCATCGCTCTATCGATAAAAACTGAGTTGAATAAGTACGAACGTGAAGTGGTTGTTTACTCGACGTAAGTTACTAAAAAGTAGCTAAAACGTATCATAACCCTTCTGGGTATTCGGGTAAAACAGACGGTCGGACACATCGAGTATCGGCACATCTCATATACGAACAGGATTGTGAAATTGAGTAAAATGTTTGAGAGTAGGTTTAGGTAGATACTTAATTTTGTGTCTGCACAATGACTAGATCTGCACTACAACGATATAACCGAAAAATGAAAATCTGTAATAATCAAATGACTCCTCCCGCTCTGAGCGGAGCAGGAGGGAGTGTCCGACTTTTACTGACTAAAACCCATCCATGTTCCTTCATCGCCCTTTGTGTTCCGGGGCCACGGTATCTCTTTCGAACAGTCCCGCAGCCCCGGCAGGCGTCGGCCCTTGCGGACCCCTTCCTTTTGCTGAATGCCGACTCTCTTTGAGGCGCGCGTGGAACATGAACGCGCCGTCGACACGGCCTGTCGTCATGAGACGGACGGACGGCGAGCTAGCCCATAGCTCACCGTCCACAGGCCCGCGCCTACGGGCCACCAAGTGGCGGCTGGAGAAGGAGGTGACGGCGTCCCATTCCGAGTACAAAACCCCTTCAGTTTTCAGCTATGTAAGTATTTCAACTACACCTTGTATTGAATATGAAAAGGCTCCAATAGGGAATATGCAAGAAATTCAAAACTTTTTTTATTCCTTATAAATGCCTTGCATTGGCCTGGCCCATATAAACACTGTGGTACACTTGTACTACACTTATTTTACAATTTAATATTTTATTTCAAAACGCATCGTCACCGGTAGTGACGTCAAACGCTTTGTGTCAAAGAAACACTTTTACTTGAAATCTACTTAAAGTTTCACAAAGATGTTATTATAATATTGTTATTGCAATGTTTGCTTGAATAAAGCACATACATTTAGTAATTTTTTTATATTATGGGTAAAAAATAAGATTTAATGCAGATAGAGGGAAATGACGTCAACTGCTTTGACAGGAATGGCCGCGACAGTCACGGACGTTTGAACTGTCGTAGAAAATTGTAGTTGCGACAAGCATTCGTTGAACTTAACTTTTAATTATTTTCTTGGTTTATTAGTACTTAGTTACTTACTATACTTTATTGATTTATGTGAAGAAAAAAATACATGCATATTCCCTATAAATGAATCACGTTTGTAACACGAGTATGTAGGCACGGAGGTCGGATGTCCTTTTATCTGGTATTAGTTTGTCCCATTGATATGTCACGTCTGACGACATGGTGACATTGTGTTTCTACGTTGAATTATCATTTTCATACCGCAGTGTTGGGATGCTTTTGTAAAGGCGAGAATATAATTATTATTGAAATACGTAGGTAGGTACCTATGTAAACGACACCGAGATTGTGTTAGCACTATGTAATGTAAACTCACGTAAATCAAGTTCATTGTTTTGTCTCGTACCAAGGCGACGTTTATTATTGTTATTGTCATAATTCATTGGAGGAGCCGTTATTGGATTGGAACACAAATAATATAGGTAATCTATTATTAACATCATAATGACTCATTCTCGTTTACATTGTTGAGATAATTTTATCAGGCGGCTGGCTTCGGCGATTTGAAATAAAATCGTACCTACATAAATGATGTACACAGTCGAATATCTAGGGAGGATTCCAATTTCCGCAAAAATGTGGTAGGATGGGGTGTCGCTCGTCGCCCCTGCAGAGAGGGGAGTGCGGCGCGGGCGGGACGAGGCGCGGCACAGCACAGGGGTGCCGGCTGCGCGCGCCGCATCCTGGGCCCCGGGGACTCGCCGCGCCGCATGTGCGTTGTGTGCCCTCCCCGAACCCTTGCGCCGCAAACGAGGGGAGCTCCCTCTCCCTCCCGGCCCGATTGAAAGCTCGATTATTAAGGACTCATTCAAGCTTTCATAAGCGATTATCGCCATGGTAACTAGGCACTGCGAGCCCGTCGTGGTAGCCAACGAGACTTTGTATAAGAACGGACTGTAAACAGATAACTACAGATGGTTTAGGAAGCTACAGACCGTTTGCGGAGCGCGCTGCTGGTGACGTGGCTTCCTTGTTTCGAGAATTTTCTTTCTCCTTCCCGTTGTTCCCTAGAACAAATGAAATAGATTATTTCAAAATGGAGATATTTAACACAAACTTGACGATAATTTGCTGCTAAATTTTATTGGTCACTGGGTACCTAAATCGCATAATAGTAGGCATGACGACAGTATCAAAAAAAAGAATTTTAAAAGCATCGTATCTTCGTCAATTTTGGTTTACGTAACAAAAAAAAAAACTCTGGGCAAATATTTTTTGATAATCTAAGTGACGGACTAATTAGATTTTTTTGTCGCCTCGCCTATTAAACATACACTCCCATAATGCTCATTGGGCGTATAGAAGCAGTTAGTACCTACCTACAAAGTAAATAGGAATCAATGTTGAGAATCAGCCCAGAACTTGTAACGAGTTTAACTCGAGGGCGTTCTTGGCAGAGGACAAGTGTGCTACCTATGTGCTATCGTTCACATATAGTTCATCGATGTTAATATTAGATCACAAGTCCCGATATAACTGCAGAGAGACTATTGATGACTAATTGCATCGAGAATTCGATACCATCCATTTTAGTAGCATGTGGATCTTTGAACCCAAAATAAAACGTTAAAATAGTGGTAGAGAGAAGGAGAGGGACATAGGACTTCAGCCGGCTAAACACTCTTCTGGCATAAGATAAGCCAGAGGAGTAGTAGGTACCTACTAGTATGTAGCAGGTTCCGAAATATAACCTCAAGCCAATTCCGCAAAGGAACTGTGATGTAATTCCAGAAAGATATTAGGAATATGTACCTACTAAGTAGTTCGATACAGGTAAATTATTACATTTCAAAGTGATGTCGGCCTGATAAGTGTGCGATAACGTCTAGGTAGTAGGTACCTACGTCAACTCGACGCTCACCAACACCAACCTAAAAGTAATCGATATTTTATCAGTTCTTGCAATACGAAAGCGTTTATTGCTAATTTATTGCAAGTCCTACAAGGAAACGCACCGTGAAAAACAATAAAATTCTTAGTACCTACCACGAAATCTTTCTATGTTAATTAAATACTTAGAAATAATTGACAGGAAAAATAGATTCATAATTGAATCACTGTTATATTTATACAACATAACAACTTAAAATCCATATTTCCTGTTTCCTCTGAACAATGACCGATTACACCATTGTGGAATGGTTTTCAAAGGAATTAGTTTTAATATAGACCGGAAATATCTGGGTGCAGATAGAGAGTGCAGGAGTGATCGGAGGTCCGCAGAGCGCGCGGCACATTCCCGGGAGGATCCTTTTTGCCGCGGCTGCCTGTCAGACCGGTTCTATCGCGATCGTTCACCCGAGCACACTCGCTCGCAAATTTACATTGCACGGCTTTCCTCTACAAAGTAACAAATCGCAATTGTGTATTATTCGATATCCACTTTATTATCGATTTTGCTGCGTCATCTCATTAATATTCTAGTATTGTCGGAACGATACCTCGGGTCGAGGTGACCGCTTGGTACCTACTTTGGACTGCCCCGTGCCCAGTGGTCAGTTGATAGGGCTGTGTAGTTATGATTTTAAGGCATTGCTTAAAACAACTTTCCGTCTGCAAAAACTTGGTATTTTTAAAGAATCCCATGTAAATTAACAATGCAGATCGTGAAAGCCTATAAAAGCACCAGTGCAGAGATACTGGGGACCTAATGCTAATCTGCGTGACTGATTAAAACACAAAACAAAACTATTTGTCAATCGGAAATTTCCCTCTGTCTAATATTGGCACAATGTACGATTAATCAATAAAGATAAAGCTCATTCGCTTGCACCGAATCCAAGTAACGACTGCTTCGTTTGGAGTGGCGATGGCGGACGAGCCGACCTTGGCAGTGGCGTTGACTCGCGCGGCCTCAAATCGCAACCGACCGTCGCGCCATAGATCTAACACATGAGCCATACTATAGCTTCTGTGCTTACACGACAGGACATCATTTATCATTTGATACATGTTTAAGTAACTAGGTACTTACAAGATCTACTCAAACGAGAAAGATAAATTGCTGTCGTCTAATATTCGGTAGGCAGCAGTACCTATGGTCAGATTGCATCCGTTCCGTGTAATAAATTGACATCCTGACACATATAGTAAGGACCTAGCTAGTCCTTGTGTAGGTACGTTACTTACATAAGTGCGTTAGCTACCCAATACTAGTGGTTCCGTACGCAGTGTGTCATGAGGCTGCATTACTTTACGTAGGGACTTGAAGCTTATTATACTATAATTTGTCAGTCCGTCGGTCACGAAGCTTTATCTCAGTATCGAGAGAGAAAGATTTTGTTGTGACTTTCTTTTTGGTAACCAATGAAAAAAAATGATACTTCAAGGAGGTTCCATACAAGGATTTCCCTAAAGCTCATTTTGTATTTTTGCAGTGGTTGCGTTCAGAACTCCATGAAAAAGGGTCATGGTATTATAAATCGTTCAGGTTCTGTACAAAGCTATAATTATATATGGTTAACAATAGACGCTTATTGGTTAACCTCGTTATAAATAATACCACATTCCACACAATAAAGGAAGGAAATCACGTCTTTCCTTCCCTAACTTAATTGTAACTAGTCACACCATACTATACCTAAGTACCTACCACCAATGAATTCGAGCCATCAAAAGTAGTAAATATGTAATATCGAATGTATACTCTTGATCAAGAGCTCTCTCTTTCTGATTCTGATTCTCTCTCACCGGGACACTCCGCGGCAGGGCAATTGCGAGGAACACCAAGGATAGACGAGCGCTACCCACTTAACTAATAAACACTCTCGTACTCGCGGAGTGTCTCGGACGAGAGTGTACACCTTGATGGTGGATGGAGACTGTCGTCCAAGGGAGCTCTTGTCTCAATGTCTCTCAATCTCTCTCCCGAGACATCTCGCAAACAACCCACCCTGGACGTAGAGCAAGCGAGGAACAGCGAGGCTAGACGAGCGCTACTTTCTACATACACTCTCGTACTCACCCTGCCTCCGAGTGTCTCGGCGAGAGTGTACAGCCACCATAACGATTTTTATCGATCATTCTATCTAATAGTATGTTGTGGCTTCATGGCATTTTAAAATCCCTGGTTTATATTTACACTGCGGCCACTTTGGTAAACAGGAAAATGTGCTTAGTTCGTTAGTAAAACACTGTATGGAATCAATCAGCACATAAATAGTTCACACTTTGTACTAAGTAACAAATTAAAAGATATAATAATTAATGAATGACTTTTAATTAATAATACCTATGAGTAACTATAATGTGAATTAGTAAAAAATCATCGGTGGTTGTATGTGTGTAATTGGACAGACAGACATATGTATACCTATCCATATCGTAAGCCCAGTAATGAAGAGAATGACCTCTTGTAGGTATTGATACCTATATAGTTGCTACCCATTGGATACGGATTTTAAGGAACCCTATAATTATATTTATTACTTACTTATTCATTGTTGAACCAGTGTATTAAAATTGAC
The DNA here is from genome assembly GCA_963853795.1 of Xestia rhomboidea. Lineage (NCBI taxonomy): Eukaryota > Metazoa > Arthropoda > Insecta > Lepidoptera > Noctuidae > Xestia > Xestia rhomboidea. The sequence goes on from OY970764.1 coordinate 13,216,488, forward strand.
GCAAATAATTTTAAATACCGCAGTTACCTAAATACTGTACTACTTTACATTCTTTGGTAGATAATATTATTATAAATGAAAGGGTATTTTGCATTAAAATGATAAGCTATTGGGAGCATGTGACAATCGGTGAAAAATGGCTTGCGAAAGTTTCGTGTTTTTTATCGTAGGAACTACTTTTAAATGGTGTTACAGTTATTTACTGCAGTCATCGTCAATTAATTATTGTAACTTAATTATTTTAAATGTTTAGAGAAAATACACGCTTGAGTCTACATACGTACCTACCTACTTCCTAAACTCGTACTATCGTAGGTAATCAAATCTTTTTGCACAAAGACCAAATGAGTATTTTAGTCAGAAACAGTATTATAAGTGCAGTGTGTAAGTGGCGAGGTGTGTGACTGTGTGCACAGGTGCAGTAAGTAGCTAAGTAGCCATGCCGCATGCGGTATGTGGGTGATGGTCGCAAGTGTCGCAGCCGCAGCGCGCGCCGCCTGAGACTCGCGGGTTCGCGACCACCGACCGACGAGTCCGACGACCGACACGTCTGGACTGGAGACGAGTTTAAAAATACATTTACAGCTCGTTCGATACTCGCCATGGAAAATAACAGATTTATACCGACTCTATTGATTGTATTTGGTACCTATCATTATAGGTTGAACGGTATGATATGAATACTCAAAACGAATAATTAAACACGATGAAGTTAGCTAGTGCTAGTGCCTTATCGAATGGTGGTGGTGACTCATGCCTTTTATTTTCCAAAGAACTGTGTCGATTGGCACGATGGCACGTAGGTGCACTCATTATAAGGATTATTAGTAAGAGATGATTCTAACATGCATGTTGTCACAAAAGAGTAATCAGGGCGTAAGTCGAGCGTGGCGCCTCGCCATATTGTGTTACCCCGAGGTCGCGGTCGAGCGTGTGATACGAAAGGATACCACTAAGGTTGAGCTTTGTAATGTCACGCACAGAAGGTTTTTACTAGATTACTAGATATTATCAAGTCTCCTTTCTACAGCGACCAACAAAACATTCAATATTTACCACAGCGAAAACGTGCAAATCGATTGCTATTAAAATTGTGACGGAAATGCGTCACTTAGTTGAAAGAAAGTGTTATCGTCGATAAGCATTTTAACTTATCTTTATTTCTATATGTGTGTTGGCAGGCAGGGAGACCTCCAAGACGTTCAAATGATTTGCCATTGCCTAAATGACAAAAAAATATTAAGTAAGTATATAAATACTTAATTAAACAAAAGTAAGATTCTACTTTTATTAAGTATATATTATTTTGACGCTACTTATAAAAAATTCTTACATTTTCATGGCACACTGCTCGTATCAATTAATCTTTGATATCCAGTTCAACATGTGAAGTAGTGATCCGTGAACATTATCGTTTCAGTGAATGTGTACTCGAGTGTACAGCGCCATATGGCACTAGCCGTTGCCGACGGACTCATACCCATAAAAAGGTTTATGAAGCTTTTAGGTTACACGCCGGCAAAGGTCGTGCATGCATCAACATGTACCCACTGAATAACGTTACTCTTTTAAGGGACTGTTTAGAGAGCTCATTGATTGAGAACACAAACCAAATAGCAACAGCCATGTTGAAACATACATGTAGCGTCATAACCAGATAGATCTATCTAATATTTGTCGAAGTAGAACACCTAGGCCGTCTGGGTATCTGAATTCAGTTTAATTAAGTCCCTGATACCGAGACAAAAACGTATTCTGTGTAATTAACAAGTGCTGAACTTCAAGCGAGACAGTCATGAATAAATATGGATAACTAACAGGAGCACCGAATGACCGACCGTCTGCACTTCTAAACAAACTGGAGTGTTGCGTGCTACGCTGAAGTTTATTGGTGGTTTTTAATAAAGATTTATTTGCCAACTACTGACTTGCCGGTCGTTTAACTTTTGCTTAAATTAATTGTGCCCAGCCCACATATTGAGTGTTCATAGCTACTCACGTAAGTACATGAGTACATGCACATTCGTAGCTGGTACATTAGGACTGGTAAGCACGTGGGCATCCAAGGTGAAGGTCGTTCGCGAAGGCGTTACGTAATTGAGATTCAACAGACATTTCCAATACCCAATACATAGCGCACACCACAACTCGGACGTTAGCGAAGCTTACTCATCACTAACGCGCTTGGATCATGTTGTAAGTATAGAATCATTCCTCAGCCGGTAGTCAGGCTAGTGGCCGTTTTATGGAATAAACTCGAAATAATATTCATCAGTCTGTTATTTCATCTAACAACATTAAAATAAAGAGCCATCTTCGTGTCATGACGAATCTCTGTGACTCTCTGAAGTATTTTATGATGTTTTCTCGACTGTAACATTCCAACCCGAATACCGGGAAAACGTTCCATGAAACTGTGCTACTAAAAATATAACGGGAAGGTTTACTGCTTTTTGAATGTATCAAGAAAATCTATTTTTACTACAGCGGTTTCTTTGAAAACAAGCCTGAATCATTGAAGTTTGGTTATAACCAAATTATAGATGGAGATAGTCCAACAAAAATTGCAGTTTGTTTATTCAGTTTCTGTGTTTCTAATCTATATAAGCGTGTTAACGTAAGTGGTTCGTGTAACGCCGAGTTGAGTGAGCTAATCAGATTACTTGACATTACTCTAAACGTTTCCCTTGTTGTACTAAACGCCGTTTATCTATCGCAGGTTCCTAACATACAAACACCTACAACGCGCGGATTCACGAGAACTGGAAAGAGTGGAGGGAGGTATTTGCCCAGGAGTGGGACAGAGCAGGCTAGGAAAAAAACTGAAACTGCTGGATCCTCTTCGATCAAGAGCCTTAAGGTGGATGCTCCAAACAGCCCGCGAAATTCAAAAAACGCAAAATTTGAATTTCGCTGGCTACCCCGAAGCTTTCACCTTAAGGTGGATGCTCTAGGGTAGCCCGCGCAATTCAAATTTTCTTACGTTTTTTGCAATTTCCAGGTCAGTGTCAGGTTGTATGTTGATTAAAATTTGAATCGCGGCTGTAACACGTATGTAGTTATAGAATTATAATCATCAAAATCATCAATACAACCCTCCAAGCGCAAAAAGTAAATTCCTACACCTTTATAAGCGCTAACTTAATTAGGGTGATACGTATCTAATAAATTCGTAATCTTCTACATAATAACTGCTGAATCTGCTTTAAGTATAAATAATTCTAGAGCTAAACATCCAGACATGGGTCAATAATATTAATACATTTTAATTAATCTTCGTTTTTCCGCCAATTGTGAGCACTAGTCGGCAATGTAACAAACAATGGAAGAGGATAAATAGGTAGAGGAAAAGCATAGTTGGTCGGAATAGCATCCTTCAGTGATTCGTGGCATATACTGTGGCGTCAGCGGTGTTCACAGAGGGCTGTCCAGGAGCCACCAACAAGATTTTCTATATAGGGTGTAAAAAAACCTCTTAACGAAGCCGAAAGGCACTTGTTCTCCCCGTCATTGCGATATTTTTTTGTTCTACACCATACTTGGGAACCTTCTTACAGAGATATTAGGGGTTTTTAATACCTACAAGTTTTTAATGTAATATTTTTACTATTGACACCTCCACGACCCCCGTACTATTCAATCCATCCATCAGCTGTTTTGAGTGCGTTACATTAAGTTCTACCACAAAACAAAATATTTCACCCCAAAAAAAAAGTCGCTTCCCAGCAATAATCTTTGCGTAAAGTTACTTAGTTTGATGTACAGAATGCTTGGTTGACGGCTTCGTGATGAGGTTGTTTACACCCTGTATAACTACATGAATATTAAAAAGGCCTTACTACACACCGGATATATTATTCGTTGGGAGACGGATGTGGCGTCATTTGCATGCACGTCGCGCGCGCAAGACAATGCATGCCTGCGGACTGCGGAGCTCCCGAAACGATCTTACTATCAGAATATATTACATTGATGTAGAACTAAGTTTTATTGCGTACCTTAAGGTTTTGTGAGTTCTTACAACAAATCTAATCAGTAACACTTTAAGTACCTAAACGTTTTTAAATCCCCTACTAATATTCATTCATACAAACCCTGTTCACAATATTTTTTTTATTTTTACTTAGGCATTGTTGTAGTTTATCAAAAACCGTTTATTAAAAATCGATTATTTACGTACACATGACAGTTGGAATAATATAATATCTTGATAATATGTATGTTCACATTCTGCATTTCTTCGGTTTTAAATACAGGGTGTTGTAAATAGAGTCTTTACGAAGCCGTCAACCAAGCATTCTGTACCTACATCAAAGTCAAGAAACCCATCGCAAAAATATTTGCTGGGAAATTACTTTATTTTTTGGGTTGAAAAATCAGACTTTTCGGTAGGACTCAATGTAACGCACTTAAAACATTGTGCTGATGGTTGGATCGAATAGTAGTTGAAGCTGGATCGCAATGTCGGGGAGAACAACCCAGCTAGCAAAAAATGATCTTACAAATATCCCAAGACCATATTTTTTTCAGTCTTATATCACACTTACAGACATCTATAAGTGTGGATTTGGGCGCACTTTATAAGTATATTCACCCTTGCAATTGCCTTGTAATGGTCTCGCGAAGTGTATTTTCAAACTTACAAGACTCTTGCTGATGCTTTTATAATGACAAATAAACTTACAAGTGACTTACAATGGCGCGCTGTAAGGGTAAATAACCTTAAAGTCCTCTTACTAATAAAATAAACTACTATTATAAGGGTAATATCGCTTATAGTCCTCTTTGTGATCTCCTAATAAGTGTTATCACAAACCGCGAAACCTTGGAACTTTTGGGAAAATAATAAAGTTTTAAATTTAAATTTATATTTCCTACAAAAGGTTAGTGTATATTTTCTAATTTCTTACTCATGTATTTGTCACGCACTAAGTATATGCGATTATTAGGTTGCGAAGTAGTTTTTCTCGATTACTTTGAAATTTTAATAACAATATCTTCACGGGCCTTTTCAAAAATGTTTCTTTTACTTTATATATTTTTTAATTATTTGTAAAATAATATCAAAATGTCGCCATTACGACCAACCGCGACTTATAAGTGCTTTATTAGAGCAATATAAGTCCAGTACTCTTGTCTAAGGTTTATAACGCACTCGTAAAAGTCAAATTAAACGTAAAACCACTGTCTACGCGGCCATGTTGCTTATATTTTTAGGGTTCCGTAATATGTAAAAGCAAGCCAAACGACGAAGTCGAAGGATCTAATAGAAAATTAATGATAATGTGTACTAAATATTAAAATAGTCTATTACCTGATTTTATAACAATTTCTGGAGTCAACACAACAAAGAAAATAAATTACCCTTAATAGGGAATTGTTGTAGACCTTTTAAAGTGCAACTACTCTTTATTATATCTTAGGTGAGATAAATCACACTTTTAAAATACTAGTTTACAGAAGTCTAATAAAACACTTAGTGTAGTCACTTCTAAGGTTGACTGTACTTATAAAATGAATTTATAAGTATTAAAATAAGAATCAAAGGCAATTAGACTTGTAAAAGGAGCTTATAATACCACTGCTCTTATTAATATCATATAACGTTTTCTTAAATACGTCTATAAGACCATGTTACAAGTGTGAATGCTCTTAAAACCTAAATAGACTTATAAAATGGCACTATAAGAGTTCCTGCCTTAATCAGAACACATATAAACCTTATATGAAACCACAGCTCTTACAAGCTTTTGTTTGTAAGGGTGTTAAGAGTTTCTGACTTAATCAGAACACGTATAAACCTTTTATGAAACCATCGCTCTTAAAGCTTTTGTTTTTAAGGGTATTTTGCTAGCTGGGAAGTGCCTTTCGGCTTCGTTAAGAGTTTTTTTACTCCCTTTATACAAACGCAGAGAGCTTGGACCAGTGGCAATCGCTTTCAAAAGCTTTCGTATTTCTACAAAGGCTAATAGATTGTCACTTTTAAGGCCAGACCTTTTAAATTAAGTAACTTAGAACAAGTTAACTAGTACAATATTTAAGGCCAAAAATACTTTTTATTATCTGTCAGACACTAATGTGTTGTACAGCTATCAAATATTTCTTCTGATAGTATATGCCCGCAAAAAATGGGTTTGGTAGAGCCAGGCCAGATAACGTTGATTAAGATGTGAAGTTTGTTGATTACACCGCGCTATCACTGATACCAGCGTATCAGATTGCGTTATCAATATTGGATACTGTACGCCACAGATATATCAACCGAGTTGAAGGCAGTTCAAATTGTCCAAATGCAACTACTGATTCGAAGATCAAAATATTTTGAAAAATTTGTCAAAATGGGAATAACAATAAGAAGAATTGTCATTGACCCTGGTTTAACTTATTGTTGGCAGTAGGTATACACTTAACTCTGTAATCAACAGTTTGATATCGAAGATGTTACTGCTACATAGGCGGGCCAAAGATACCAAAGGGATTTCCCTTGAAAACAGAGCCAAGTTTTAAATAACCTGCCAGTGAACACAATGAATGAAAGCTGGCCACCTTCCAAACTATTTCAGAGATAATATTTTCCAGCATTTTCTAATAAATTACGGCACACTGTATCTATAAGAGTTTACACTTTAAGCCCGTCACAGACGTAGCTATAATATATATTAATATATCGAGATACATATCATAGTATAGCAAGTATAGTAGCATAGTATAACACGGGAGCTATATACTATAATATATATTTTGCCTTCACTCGGTCTGCGGTCGTCCTTGCAAGCGCAGATGCCAAAATATACTGAAATTGTGATATTTGACGACATATTTTGGTGACGTCATAGAAATATATATATTATTGCTGCGTGTGCGGTCACTCGAAAATTTATATAGAAAATATGTCGTAATATGAGGTTGCTATAATTAATATTAATATATATTATAGCTACCTCTGTTACGGGCTTAAAGAGTGGATGTCAAAGGGGCGACTTTATGATGTGATAAACCTGGCGATACGCATTAACAATTTAGAACTTTTAAATTCGAAAGCTATCATCTGAATTTATAACAACTCATAAGACCAGTCAACTAAAATTGGGCACATGGCATACGGATGCATCATCATGTTAAACGTTACGTTTAGAGCTAACTCATTGACTCACTTTACGAGCTAAATCAATGAGTCGATAAATTTGATATCATTGTTATTCTCGAGCCCAAGTTTAATATGCCTTATAAAGAAGATAGCGGCGAGGTCGTATGTAGGGCAGCAGTCGTCAGCTGCGCTCGCGCCGCACTCCGGCCGGTGTTACAGCTACGATCTTGGCCTCAAATCCTGACCGGTTACCTTCTTTGGCAGAGACCGGTTTAACAGACCAAGTTCTTTGTAGAAAAGTTTACTCTCTAACACTCATTATTTTGCGTGAACGTTACAAAGCAAAAGTAGTTGGATGAACTATCAGAACTTCTTGCAACGGATGTGTGAATAATCAGACAAACGTGGTTTTCTGAGAAACTGTAATAATTTATGTATGAGTAATAAATAATAATGGAGTCAGGCATTATCTACTTTCACGTCTCTATTAATCACGGAATATGGGTGTATTGGTATCTTCCCTGGCGTTGCGGTGGCGGTGGCGCTGGTGGGTGAGTCACGCGACAGCGACAGTCATGCAGGGCGACCGGCGAGCGCGCTGATTCACTGACTGCAGCGCCGCCGCCATACCACACCACACCACGCCGTACCTTGCCCCTCGCCATACTATTATGCACATATTGATGTCGCAGGTAACAGAATCGCCATTGTGTGCTATTCACTATTGTGCAGCCGAACTTTTTAGGTCCCCGTAAGCGATTGTTAACGCCTTATTGTTACACGGCTGAATGTGCCAGTTTATTTGGAGTGTAATAATAACAGGATTCTAAGCCCACAGACCAGTTTCATTCAAATTGTTATGTTTATGTATAATGAATATATTCATGTCTTGAGTCATGCCTGCTTGCTGCACGGTTGTGTCAATTAAAATTTTAATTGCCTAGAGTCTAGGCTGTGCCTTGCTTTGTTACATCGCCTGAATCTGTACCTACACTCCTACAGATAGGTAGGTCTTGGCGGTTATTGTTTCTTTAGCTGACACTGTCTACCTGAGTTTATAAAATAAAGATTACACGGCAGCACGCCCAGAACACGTGTTAAGAAGACGGTTAACTTTGTACAGTTATCGTTTTCATTGCTCGTTATCTACATCATTTTCATTGATATTTTTCAGTAGATCATACCGTAGTTGCACGCTTTTGTAGGCGACTCCGGCTAGGTATTAATCATTCATTGAAACAAAGAAATACAAGTTGGCATGTAGGTACTTGCTTTTTTTCACAATTACATTTTCATACAAGACTTCAGTAGTGCATGTTCTTCAAGTAACTGATGGTAAAAATAGACCTAGGTAGCTAATTAACAGCCCTTTTGCCATTCATTACTACGTATTATCCTGCACTGCAAATAATTTTAACACTCTTTTTATTCAATTGCTACATGTTTATTGTCCGATATCTACATGTATACATTATACATAATAGTTAAGAGTACCTTTATATATGTGGGTATATTGACTGTATGTCTACCTAAACATGTACCAGTAGTATGCAGATGTTTTCTAAGTGCGCATAACAAAATGGTAGAGTCCTTAGGTACCTACCGTACTTTATACAATAAGTATTCGGTGCAGATTAGTTATCATATTAATTGAACAAAGTACTAGTGATTAGGTCAATAGTTTAGATGACGATTTAATGCCTACTCGCCAAGATAGAACATAAATGCATTACAGCAGGAAAATAAATGTAAATTATAATAAATCGATAACACACATATTTCTTTTTGTGTATCATAAAGTAAACAGCTATTTAGACACGTCCGCGGTTGTTTGTGCCGCGCAGGAATTAGTCACACACTAAAATCACAACGACCAACCGCTACCACTAACGCCATCTGTTAGCAAGTAAACGAACACATATGAAATGTAACTGATAAAACGGTCAAACTAAAACTAAACAAAAACATGGTACGCAAGTTAATGTAGGTATGTTCAATCTTAATTAGTGCTTTAATTTACCCTAATAAAGAAGCTAACTTTAATTTGACTGAAGTAATTACTTACTTATGAAGTAAATCTTCTGTACAGTGCACATATTAAAACTTTCAGGCATAGATTATTTATTACAATGAAATGGTAACTAACTAGATAATGATTTGATAATTAGGTATAATTAAAACAATAACCTCAAATAAGTAACGGTTTAACAAGATCATTGTCGATTATATCATTGAACTCAACAACCTCGAGAGACAAGAATAGCCAAAAAAGAGAAAATTTTAACTTTCTAAAGTTTAGACAACTTTAATACGCGTACGATGATTAGAACAAAACTGCATAAATATTAGATTAGAGGACACTCAAGATCACTGTGGTTCAGTTTTTACAACGTGAACATCATTTGGCAGTAACCCAACTAGTTTATATCGGTTATGTTATTTTCTATTTTATCGTTGGTAAGATATTATAAGGTTAATGGCACCTTAATAAGGTCGTTATAAATGATGTCATGAATGGAATTCTTTACGCCGGGCGTGGCCATGAAATCTTTGAATATTGAACCTTAGGAGATTGGGATTTACTTCTTTTCAATTATAGAATATACCTACTTATGTAGATCTACAATGAATCATTCGATACCGACAGAAAATCGTAAAAATACGTCATCTACAGTTGTAGGTAATTATTCAGAATTTTTCAGCAAAGAATAATTTCGGGAAAGCACTATCTGAGTGTCTGTAATTATTATTGCACGTACATAATGAGTGAGTAGGTTTAACTCGAACCTATTCATTATTTCGCCTTCAAATTCTGAGTAGGATGTGTTAATAAACATCATGTCATTCTGCACTTTAACATGACTAATTTTTTGCCTATTCTATGAATAAATGATAAGATAGACCCATTAAGAACCTTTAAATAGACTTGAGATGCTAATATAAAAAGCATTATCTGATGTTTTCCTAATGATAATTATGATCTTTTCAAACATTAATTAAGAATCGTTTTGTGTTTATATACCAACTGCATCAAATAAACATACTAACACAGTAAAGTCAAACCATATCACCAGGATAACAGTTAATCAGAGGGCGTATCCGGTATACTGCATTTTAGATGCTGCGACATAGCACAGAAGGGAAGGGAATTTATTTGTATTCGTGTCTTCGTGATACAAAATCAAAATTAATTCTAGTTAATTACGTACCTACTGCTGTAATATTTGCAATCACGCCTGCAGATCCATAATGATCGACCTATAATGGGTGTAAAAGTACTAGCGAAGCCAGCACTGGTTGTTGTTGTTCTCCCCGTATTTTTTTTGTTCTAGTAAGTGTAAGAGACAACATAGAAGATTCCCAGGTATGGTCTTGAGAATCTTCTAGTTATGGAGGTATTGGGGGTTTTTTAACCGACTTCAAAAAGGAGGAGGTTCTCAATTCATCCGAACCTGATTTATTTATTTTATGTATGTTCCCCGATTACTTGAAGATGGCTGGACCGATTTGATTTTTTTTTTGTTTGAAAGAGTATACTTCCCAAGTGGTCCCATGATCATCAAGTCAGGATCTGATGATGGGATCCTTTTCTTTTTTTTTTCGGATGGGAAATCATCAAATGACTCCTCCCGCTCTGGGCGCAGCAGGACGGAGTGTCAGACCTTTACTGACTAAAACCCATCCATGTTCCTTCATCGCCCTTTGTGTTCCGGGGCCACGGTATCTCTTTCGAATAGTCCCGCAGCCCCGGCAGGCTTCGGCCCTTGCGGACCTCTTCCTTATTGCTGACTGTCTTTGAGGCGCGCGTGGAACACGAACGCGCCGTCGACACGGCCTGTCGTCATGAGACGGACGGACGGCGAGCTAGCCCATAGCACCCCGTCCACAGGCCCGCGCCTACGGTGGCCGGAAGCCACCACGTGGCCCCCGACGCCCGGGGCGTCTCCCGCGGCGGCCGGGACGTGTGGATCTCTCCCTGTCCTGATCCACCACCTCCTTCGCTAGCATGACTGCTTCGCAGAAGGAGGTGACGGCGTCCCGTTCCGTCTCGCCTCGGACCATGGATTGAACCAGGGCCGGGAGCGAGAGGTCGCCGCCGCCGATCGCCGCTTCGAGGACACGGCGGTGCTCCGCCCAAGCGGGGCACACCTCCACAGTGTGCGCCACCGTGTCCTCCGGTCGATCCTCACAGTGGAAGCACCCGGGCGTCTCCTCCCGCGCGATTCGGTGCAGGAACTTACCGAAACATCCGTGTCCGGTAAGAACCTGCGTCAGGCGGAAGGTGAGGACGCCGTGGCGTCTCTCCAGCCACTCCTCAAAGAGGGGACTTACCACCACTATTGTGGCGTGCCCTGCGCGGGGTTGCGACAGTCGCTCTCTCCATGTCACTATGAGATCACGCCGGAAGTCCGTCCGCTGAGCGACAATTTGCCGCGGCAGCGGAGTTTCGTTCGTGTAGGCGCGCGAGGACTATCGCCTCCAGATCCCATGGCGGCAATCCGGCAAGGACGCTCGCCGCCTCGCGGGAGATCGTGCGGTACCCCCAGACCAGCCTTACGGCTACCACCTTTTGGGGCGCGTTCAAATAGTGGGCGGAACAATCAATGAACGTGCCCACACCGGGGCCCCGTAAAGGGCCATGGGCCGCACGACTCCCGCGTAGAGCCTCCGGCAGGAGGCGTTTGGCCCCCCCCAGGTTGGGCAGGAGCCGCCTGAAGGCAGCCCCTGTCCGTTCCAGTTTGGGGGCCAAAGGTCGGAAATGCTCCACGAAGTTCCACCGGCTGTCGAGGACAAGTCCCAGGTACTTCAGCGTCGACTCAACGCCGCATTTTTGGGTAGAGTTACTTAGTTTGATGTACAGAATATGTTTGATGTCCTTATGTAATATCTCTATATTAACGCAAATATATGTTCATTAATTTCATTCCTACATATTTCGCAATGTGCTTATCAATAAAACATCATCAGTTGCTGTAACATTTGGTGTTGCGTCAGCGCAGTAACGCAAAGATCCGGAAGTCCGGAGTTCCGAACTCTTCATACTCCACACTAAGTAGTTAAGCTTATATTTTCAGTTCACCGATGATGTTTGCTCGTTGATGCAGCTGAAAGGATTGACAAAATCGATCCCCACGAATGTAATAATTACTCTAATCTAATAATTCTGTCGGTTGTTACCTTTTTACCCTGTAAAAGCTTAACAAGAAATGGGCATACGAACAGCTCACATTTTTTATATCCCGTAACACTTTCCCGTGAGATGATTGCCGACATCCACGTGAGCTATAGAGAGAGAGAGATAAATTAAACGAAGTGTATAAAATTAGCTCACCTTTTCGTATTAGTAAGCTGGTTACCCTGCGCAGCGCCTCCCTGGGTGACTTCTGGAAGAACTTAGGCGTCAGGTTGGGCGGCAAGGTCAGGGGTTTGCGGGAGGCACTGCCCTCCCAAGCCACGGGGTGCTCCATCGCCATCTTTGACGAGGCTGTTAGTCGGTCCAGGTGCTCCGTTGAAGCGGGCCTGTCGGCAAGCGCACGGGTTAGAGGGCTTGTCAATGCGAGTTAAGAAGTAAGAACGTTTAAAATAATTTAAATTAATTTGGATAAGCTCAGCTTTACGTGAGCTTAGTATTTTTGAGGCAAGTAAATAGCAGACATTAAATTAATAGGTACTATCGCTACTATCGGAATAATGAAATAAGAATGTATCTAATTCACGATCTAATCAAACCATCTCATGTACCAACATACGTAATAACATTATACAATAAACTGTAGGTAAGTACCTATGTACATTCAGAAAAATTAATAAGTATTTTAATAAGCCTACGAGTTGATTACATTTTATACGTTTCAAGTTTTTAGGTTACGCAGGGATTGATTTTCCTTAGTTTGAGGAAAGATAAATTAACATATTTATGGTGTCCTGGTTTACATAATACATTATAGTTATTAAAACGGTCAGGACTACAAGGAAACAGTGACGGTGGTGTTTCAGTTTTCCGTCTATTTAACAAATGTATATTTTAACTACGGTTTGGGAAGGCCAAAATGGTATACTGGTGATACTTTTGTGACAAATGGAGGAAACGTTATGCAGTATAATAAAGCGCTAAAACCCAAATCTGTAATGCCTATTGTCTGATAGTAGTGCTCAGTAAGTACGCTTTATTAGGTGGGTATAAAAATTTGGAACGAATGATTATACATAACTATTTGTTGAAATACTTCCTTCCTGTTTTCGTAAATAATTTTAAATCAGCAGATACGAATAAAAATATAGATACACTACGTACCTACTACATTAACGTGTCTTGACATCGCACCCAAAAATGCTTACTTTTGTTATATGTTTAGTTTGATTCTTTTAAAATTTTAGTTCAGCAACTTCTTTATTAAAGGAGATTCTAGTATTTTTAGGTCAGCTAGTATGACTGGCTCAACACTACGTTGAGTTTATAAAAATAAATTAGGTTAGTGGACCGTATAAACATCACATCAGCGACGAAGTTATACGATACAATTCGGTTGGGCTAAGATTGCACCTCACTGTCAGCAACACTGCAACAGTCAACACCTGGTGCAAACTGACTCAACCGGGTTGCACATAGTGTGGTGTTGGTACATACCTGTGTCTCTGGCGAGGGTACCAGCCTCGAGGCGGGCCGCCCAGGCGCAGCAGGTCGGCGCCAGTGCACACGCCCGTCGCACCCATCACCGAGCCGCGTCCGTACCCGCCTAGCGTCGCCGAGCTCCCTGTTCAGACAAAAATTTAAATATGTAGTACTAACATAAAATCCTCTTCTCGCAGTCATGAAATTCTGGTAATTAGATATTGAAATCTGAGATCACTGGCTCCTATTTGTATTAAGGCAAATTGCGATGATAATATATATATATATAGACACACTCCTATATAAACTGATTTTGTATAGCTTGATTGATCGCCGTGCGTACCGACCTAATTATTGTTTTCATTATTACATGACTGCCCAAAAAAAAGGATTGTTTAAAGTGTGACCACGGCATTTTGGCTCAATTAATACCTGTATGAAAAGACATAATAAACGATAAAAACTACACACCAGGTTCGGCTCTCGGCAGTCTCGACATAGATAGCGACAAAATCGCTAAGTTTCGACCGCTCATAACTTACGAAAAAATTCGGTTGCAATAACGATGCTTGCGGAAAATGCAAGTCTCTACATCTAAGATGCGTTTCTCGCAAGCATCGTTATTGTAACTGTTTTTTTCATTGTTATTTTAGCGATCGAAAGTTAACGATAATGTCGTTATCTCTGTCGAAACTGCCAGCCCAGCGCACGTCCTACCCAAAAAACAAAGAGATAGCTCAAAAATTTTACTAGGAATAGGCGTGGCGACAATCTGAGTTAAAAGAGGTGCCACGATTATTTTAGAAATAGAAATGGCCAAATCTAATTAAATATAGCGATGAAAACAGCTCACAGTCCTGAATGAATTATAACAGGAAATGGCTTTCCTAAATCTCAGACGAAAATAATACATATTTCGTTCAGTGAGTAAAACATAAGGTCTACCTTTTTATTCCTACTTGTAAATGATGAAACGTAAAAAAAGGAAAATAAAGGACATTTTCCTTTTTTGACGTTTCATCATTCCGGAAAGGAAATGTCCTTTATTCATTTTGTAACATATTGTTTACATTTTTAAATATTCCTATATAAAAAAATATAAACGAAAATATTTAAAAATATAAAAAAGACTACTAGCATCAAGGACAGGGTCCGAGCTAACGGTGGTCAGGGCACTTGAGAGAGGAACCCCTCCTAACAATACGTGCCGTGTCCAGAAGTACTGCTTTCTGAATCAAGCCCTTGATCCATCTGCCGAGCGAGAGCCTCCTCAGATGTTGGTCTAGCTAGGCTAATTGGCTATTAAGCCTTTGGCCGACACGACTATCGGCATAATGACTGCTGTTATCACGTCCCTCATGTCGACAACCTTGCCAGCCAGATCTAGATATTTGAATTGTTTATATTTCTCTGCTTTCACGAGGTTCCCGTCATGCGGGATCATTAAAACGTAATATTATTGTTTCGTTATTACTTACATGACCAGAAATATAATTACTATTGTTTCGTTATTACATGACGTCATTTTTGATAAAGCATGCAATGAAGTTTTATGAAGGAAAAGGATGGCAGCACATGTTGACTTTATGAGCACTGGGAACATAACATTAATATATGATTATATTTGTATAATCGAGCTGCACCGCACTACGCATGACATCATAGGCACGATTATATGTATTTTAGGTATTATTATTAGTGCTAGCCACGCTAATAGGCAATTTGTGCGACTTGAGCTATCTACATGTAAATTACCTGTTTGTTTAGTGGTTACAGTAAAGGACGTTTTTAATTATGCAAGTGTTATTGTGCGTTTTTAGGGTTCCGTACCTCAGTTGGCAAACGGCACCCTTACCTATAGGATCACTTTGTTGTCTGTCTGTCTGTCTATATGGCCGTCTGTCAAGACGCTTTTTCTCAGGAATGCATGGAGGTATCAAATTAATAACGGTGGTGTAACCGGTGTCGAAAAGTTGCGTACGCAGCTCGTAGTATCTGTTAGTATTCATTGTCCGTAGTCGGTCCGCGATCAGACCGTACTGGTCTTATAAAAACTTTTTTGCAAAAAATAAACCCGACTTCAAAAAACACAAAAAAGTGAAAAATAACTTCAGCTTCAGAAGTCGGTGACAAAAAAACTAAATCAATCAAACAAAGGTCACTGATTTTTTAGTGGTTCACATGTGCTTCACCCTTTCACAGCGTACCGGCGTGATGTTATGTTATAAACTGGTGTAAACAATAGACAGACATGAGATTTCAGCAATCCCAGTCCATTTGCTATCATTTATTGAGGAGTTCCGTTGCCTATCTCCGAAGTTCATCATCAGATCTTCACCAAATTGAAATGGGGCCACTCCGAGAAAGTACTCTTCCAAAAACTACCCAAATCGCTTCGAGTGAGCCTATAAAATTTGAAGAGTTCTCTCTATTTCTCCAGGATCCCATCATCAGAACCTAACTTGAAGATCATGGGACCACCTGGGAAGTATACCCTTTCAAACAAAACAAAAAAATCCAAATCGGTCCAGCCATCTTCGAGTAATCGGGAAACATGCATAAAAAAAATAAAAAGGTTCCGACGAACTGAGAACCTCCTCCTTTTTGAAGTCGGTTAAAAATAATTATGTTTTTAGGGTTCCGTTCCTCAGTCAGCAAAAGCGGAACCCTTATAGGATCACTTTGTGGCCTATCTGTCAAGGCCCTTTTTCTCAGGAACGCGTGGAGGCATCACGCTGAAATTAATATCAAATACTCAAGTCTGCTGCCCCTTGGAGCAGTGAAAAAATGAAACTTGTGAATCAACGCGATCAAAAGATGTGACCGTTTATGTCGCATATTTTGCGATTTCACGAGGGAATCAAAACCAATAGGGTACTTTCGCGTTGACCTTGAACAATGAAATTTGGAAAGAAGCCATGTCTTACAGCACATGAAAAGGAGAAAATCTGAAAACTGTAAATATGTAGTTTAATAACAAAATACCTACAAGTTTATACGGAACCCTCGGTGCGCGAGTCCAACTCGCACTTGGCCAGTTTTATTCATAAAACAAACCCATTCCCTATAAGTAATGTAAAAAATAAACTATTGAACATGGGTATTTATGGCATTGTCCAAGTTGTATTTGTCAACTGCATGCTCAGAATGGGCTCAGAAATAGTGACATGTTTTCATAAAATTTATTCGCGACAGGACAGGAAACTGGGATAAATTGTGTCAAAAAAAATTGTAAAAACAATCACAAAACTGGTTTCTTTTAAAGACTGAACATTCTCAATGTGAGGACAATGCATGACAAGGTCAGGAGCTTTGAGGAAACGCCCGAACAGCTTGATTAACTTGGCTTTACTTGGGTTGTAAGTGACCACTAATTAATACTAAATGTGATTCAAAACATCCAGTTTGTACACAATCAAATTACCGATAACTCAAAATAAAGTGCCTGGCCTGCCTAACTTCCGCCATTTTATTTGATTTTCAAAATAGCAGCTACACATGAACTTGTATTAATCATATAAGCTGGTATCAGTACAAGTATTGCATGATACAAAATCTTCTTAAGCATCACATTTGCGAAATATAATCTATCAAAGTTGTACTGATGGTAAAGATCTACCACATGGAATTTAATTGAACGAATAGATGAATCTTCATTTGCACGTGTTACTCCCGGGAGTAACGTAACAACAGATACATTATGATATCTCATAAGTCCAAAAATAAAAATACTCTTAAATATTTCGTTATTCCAGGAAAGTTTAGACAGGTCAGCAGAAGGGCTCCTCTACGGCGTAGCACTCTCGTAGCACTTTTATAGCAACAGACTAGAAGATTAGAAGAAATTTGAATTTACGATTTGGTTTACAATTTATTCTCTTTAGGGTTTTGTATCCTAAGTGTGCCATCAGGAATCTAAAAATAATTCTGAGAATAAAATAAGAACATTCGTACGCCTATCTGTTACAAGGTTGTAACTTTTTATACAACCCGTAGCCAGTCGCCGCCCGTAGACGAGTCCTCTATCATGCCAAATAATGAACTTAACAATAAACTGTATTTTTTAAATAAATAGTAAACCTCGTACGGAACCCGTAGTGTGGTAGTCCGACCATCACATCAGAGAAGGAGAGTTTTGACAAGGGTCAATATGATAATGTCCTCTACGACGTCGTAGCACTCTCGTAGCAATTTCGTAGAGACAGATCTTGCAAAAACTTTCCAATATTTTGTTTGTATTGTTTTTTTTTCGGTTCATTTTCGAGTCTACTTTCAGGTGTACGTTGTGGTGTACCTGTTTACGATCCATCGTTCGAGAAATGATCCATTAGATGCGGAAAGGATTCGTCATAGTTATTTTAACAGGTCCTTGCACTTGGCAGTCTGATCTGCCGTCAGAAATAGTAGCTTTCTTGTCGTGCCAAAGCAATTTGCGAAATAATTTGTTTTGAAAATCGCTTTCGAGATTTAGGGTCGAATGAAAATAAAGGGTTTATTATTTCATTCGACCCCGAACCTACTACGCTAACGAAATCCTTAAGGTAGTGACTCGGGTCTCAGTATTCTATAGTATTTGAATCGTGCTAAGTGAAGGTAGGGTCTAAAAGCATAACTCATTTATTAGACCAGGACGGACAGATTGAACAGATACTTTGAGATGCATATGCAACTTTTCCATACCGAACCTTAAGAAGGAATGAAATGATCAATTATAACAGCTAAGCTAACCTATCGATTGTATTGAATTCATGGTGTTGTTCCTGGGGGGTCCTGTAGAGTTTCTCGGTGGGGTGCGGGGCACGTCGCAGCCCCGCGCGAACACCGGCGTCTCGGGCAGGCTGGCAGACGTCTGCAGCGGCCCGCGGCCTGATGCTGCAGCCTCGCGGCTCTGGCGCTGCAGGGTCCTACGTCTGGCGCCACTTGCTCCGATATCTGGAAGTACGGAAGTTTCTTTAAAAGTTGCATGGAAATGAAAAGTACGTACTCAATGTGAAATTCCTACAGTTATAACTGTTATTAAGTACAGTCACGAGCAATGAAATGTTTGTAACACTCACCAAAATTCAACAGCGATTTTTTCCTACTACTTATATATATTGATTAATATTTTAATTAACATAGTATTTTGGAACCCATAGGTACTTATAGGTATTTTTACGAAATGGGTCTTTTAACATAAAGTAGAAACCGTTATTTCACGAGACAATCGCTTGAGAATTTTGAAGTGTTTACACTGACTGTGACTGTACATAATAAAGAGTGCTCTATCTATACATCTACGTACGTGGGATTTTTACTAATTAATATTATTATTAGTAGGTAATACAATACAACTTCGTTTATTTTGGGGTCCGTGTTTGCTTTGTTATTTATGTCGGATTATCAGCCGAGTCATCTTTGGTAAATCTGGCACTGACCTATTTATAACCCTAGCTTAGTATTGCTACTAGCAGTTAAATTGAAAAAAAAAAAAAACCCCTGTTTTTTAGTATTCATCTCTGGGCGAAGATGGTGCCATCTATCAGTGTCTGTTTGAACTTAATATGTTACTAACATGCACTCGCACCGTTTACTGCATGCTATAGGGAACGTGCAGGAACTATAGGTGGCAGCACTAAATCGACAAAAGAGACACTATGCGGACAGTAAAGGAAACTTTTCCTGCTGTCATCGTGCTTTCAATTACGTAAACAAAATTATCTCTTCAATTATATTATTTTTTTAAAAGATAAAAGGTATAAAATATGGGTTCCGGTCTATCAATAATAATCGTCAGCGTAATATGAATGTTTAATAATATTAATTTTATATCTTTCTCTGATGAAAATTGTGGTGCATGAAGAAATGGTGGCTTCATAAACAGCATTCTTATTTTCAACTCATGAAACGACGCCAATTAGCAGCACCGTCGTTGTGCACGTTCCCTATAGGTAGTGGTTAGTTTGTTCAAGTTGTATAGCAGGATAAGACACTTTACACAATGTAGGTTCCCGTTTAGAATAGATCTGATCTGGGATTTATATTTCATGGAAGCAGGATTACCATCAGATTGTATTGAAATCATAACTTATTACCTACGTCTGATTCACATTGGACAGTCAGAACTTCTCATTCTTCATCTTGCTGATTGACCAATACTTTTATTAGGGCATTAAGAGCATATAAAATCTGATCTGATCAGGATCACTTATATGTTCAGGTGTTCTGACAAGTCAAAATTACTGACATACTGAAGTAGAGTCCATACCTGTAGGTAACGTTCTTCTATCTGTTGATCCACTCTTGAAATTACTGCTTCTCCTGTTTTTGTTGTAACTGGTTTCCATGGAGCGCGTCTTAAGGCTGTTCGTGGTGTCACGATGTGGTGGCACCGCGGGGGGTTCCGAAGGCCTGAACCACAAAATATTTAGATTTAGACCCATTATAATTTTGTTGACAAATAAATTATAGCATATTAGATTTAACAGCTATTCTAAACTTGATTTAACATACCTTCTCCTAGACTCCATGGTGGGGGTTGGTAGCGTGTCGGCTTTCTTCACAAGACGCTTCTCTGATGGCTGCATAATTTCTGTATATTCATCTTCAACCTCCTGCACAGGCGAGGGAGGTAGGGGAGGAAACTTTGGGGATTCTGGGGTTAGCGGCAGAGGCCCCATCTCGTGCCCTAATATCGGTGATGGCGGCAACGGTAGCGGTGGGTGCCTGTATGAGTGCTCAACTATTTGAACATTGAGGGGGAAGTCCCCGCCGCTCGACACAGCAGAGTCTGACGAAGATGGCTGCCGCATCAAACTAACTGGTACATCTTTGGCGCTCGTGGACTTATGCATACTGTTGGACCTCTTCGAACGGTCTCGGCGATCTATCGATCGCTGATTCTGTATTTCATTGTGACTCGAAGATTTTTGTATATCATGTCTCTTTTGTCTCTCTCTAGAACTATAACGGAAATTGTTTTCTAATATATCTTTAGATACGTCATCACAGTATTCATCCTTATGAATATTCCAGTCTTTAGGTATATAAGGGGTAAAATGTTTTTGGTCCCGACCTTGACTTAATATAGCGCTAATATTGTTCTCGATCTTGCGCAGCGGCGAGGTGTCCCCGCTGCTGGCGGGCTCCTCCTCCTCCACCGTGGTGATGAGCGCCGTGCGCGCCGCGCCCGCGTCGTCGCCCAGGCTCGGCAGCGACACCACGCGCACCATGTTGGGCGGCACCGTGCTCAGCTCGCTCACGGTTTCGTTGCACTCCGTCGGGGGAGTCTCCTCTACCTTTCCTTCTCTTATGAGTGACTGAATATTATCGAAAGTCGATGAATACTTTTTAAAATCGGAAAACCTATTTTGTGGAGACAGTTTGTTCTGAACTTTAGACGTATGGGCGCCTTTTTCACTGTGTGTTTTTCGGCTTTTGGGACTATGACCGAAGTACTCCTGGGGGATATATCTGTCTGGACCATTATTAAGATCTAAACTAAGACGAGATTTTGGCGATGTTATCTCCTTACTCAATCTAGAATTCGGTGTGCAAAGATCTATACTATATCTAGAGTTAGGAGTGTTAAGCTCACGGCTCAGTCTCGAGTTCAAGTCAACACTGTAACGAGATTGGGGCAAACTTAAATCTGAGCTCGGCCGGGAGTTGTACGAGCCGACTGATCCGGAGCCACTGATTGATATGCTCGACCCGTCCATTGACTTATCAGTATCTAAGCTTCTATTCAAACTGTGACTAATGAGTAGGTTGGTGGGAGACTTATTGGTCGTGTTCTTGTTGAAACTTGGTAACTGCTTTCGGTTTTTCCCTTTTCTAATGACATATGTACCACAAGCTAGATCTTGTGCTCGTCGGCTTTCTTGTTCGGCATCCGACGTTGGCGACACGAGGGGCTCGCACTGCGTCAGTGGAGGCGGTGGCGGCCAGTAATCCTCTGCCCAATCATCGTCTACTCTTTGTGGTATCGAGCTTGTGCTAGAATGTGACTGATCACCGGACTTTCTTCTTCGTCGGCCTATAACCTGTGAACAAGTAACCAAATTGTAGTAGTACAAACAATAAACGTGATTATATTAGTAAGTATGGTTGCGGGTAGACAGTACTTTACCACATTATAGTTGATATAAGGTAGTATCTGTATTTATCAAATAACGATGGTGTCTCTATCAAGTCATTAAATTTATTACATTTTTTTGCTTGAAAGTTGCATTTCACGAACAGAGGAAACTCAAAGCACTTAAGTATCTGTAGCTTTTAGACCGTCGATCTCTAGCGCTAAATCGTTTCCTGTCGACTCAATGAGGACATTTAATTGATCCACAATTACCTTTGTGCTTCCTGGTGTAAGTAGAGGGTCATCACCATCGAGTGACACTTCCCAAGCTATGGAATTGCGTTTCGAAGGCGTAGTAACAGCGGGCGGCGGCGGCGGGAACGACTCCTCCAGCGAATCGTCTGAAAAGTGCTCTTCGTCGTTGCTCTTACTCGAACTTCTCCTCTTGCAGCTCACAACCACGTCCTCCGTAGATCCTCTACACACTTCTCTATGTCTCTCCATAGAACCGGCGAGAGTACGCGGAGGTAATTTCCCTTTGGGTGATAACATTTCACCGTCCGACCTGCTGTCGCGCTTCATACTGCTCTTTCTTTCCGAGCTTTTCGTGTTGGAAGGTGAAATTTTTGGTACGTTGTATGTCGGTGAATGTGCTGGTTCTTTTTTGAATTGTATATTTGGGCCTGGATATATGGTGACTGGATGTTCATTGTATGGTTTGTCGTTGAATTCACTGGAGAAACCCATGAAGGGGAAGACCGGTGGGTTCTCGACGCTGGGTGATTTCACGAGGTTGGGCGGCGGCGCATTGTGCCGCGGCGGCAGCCAGGCGGCGGGCGCGGCGTCCGACGGCGGCGGGCGCGCGCCGTGCTGCAGCGACGCGAACCGGCACGGAGGCACGGGTGGCTGCTGCAGTTGGAAACCGTTAGCTTCCGTGTCTTTTTCCCATCCATATGGACGTTGATGTCTGGTTTTCGGCTAAAAATAAAACAAACCAGTTAAAACAATAGACTTGAAAGTCAATAAATTGACAAATATTTAAAAAAGTGTGAGCACAGTGCGGGTTGGAAGTGGTATGTGACATCGTCCAAAACGCACTGTCTTAAAATTATTTTATTATCACCTATAGTTACAACTGGGACATGACTACAGCTTCGGTAATAGGAATGAACCATATGGGACAATTAGACATCCACTTACAAAAGTGGTCTGCGTGGCCGTGGTGATACCATTGACGCTTATGATGGAGTCCAGTCTCTCCTCTGCCTCCCGCTGTTCTGCTGATATCGTTCGCTTGGCTGAGTTCGCTGGTGACACTCTGTAACATTTTTGATTTCCTATGTTATCAATCATCTCGTTATTAAAAAATTATGATATGGTAGAAATCTGAGACTTGGGTCTGATTTTTACTAACTAGTGCTATCAATGACCAATGAACAACAAAACTCGTACGGTATGGACCGTACGAGTTTTTTTTGTTTAATTTTATTATACTTATTCTTAAAGAAAAGACCAACAAGGAGGTAGAAAATAGGACTTCGATCTGGTTTATAAGGAATTGTCCAATTGTATATTTACTAAATTGTTTTGCATGACTCTTTTCTCAGTACCTACTGTGTTGTAAGTGCAGGACTCAATTGACCGCGCTAAGATCTGATCTCATTCGGTCCATTGTGCGTAATGGTGGATCCACATAGCCCGTCGGCATGCGCCGGCGGCCTGGCTGCCGGCTTTGCGAGGGGCAATCGCAACAAAGCCGGTGGCCATTTTGCCAGCGAAGTCGCCGCACCGCGCGACAGCGGGGGAACAGTTCGTTCATGGCTTTCGATGAGAGTGGTGTCGTTTCATTGTTCGTTGTATAGTGTGAAAAATGAGTGATGTCCATCCATCATCACAGAGAATATACACCAAAATTGCAGCAGCAATTGCGATGCTGTCATCTATTCTTTGTTTCCAGTATCTGCGTACAACTCACTTCACCGAACGAAACACGATAACTGAGAATATCGATTCTCAGCCGCACTTGCCGGCTTCTGCCGGCAGCGCGCGGCTTTGCTTGTGGTCAAGACGCCGGCAGTGCCGCCGGGCTGTGTGGATCCACTATGATGGATGCTGGCCAACAAAGTCAGTCCAGCTCCAGGCAGAGACATAAAAGCTTTCTGGGGCTCCAAAGGCTTCATGAAGCGTGCTCAATACTCACTTGGGCAGCAACGTGGAGATGATACGCTCGGCCTCCTCGGGCGGCGGCGGCGAGCGCGGTGACGGCGGGTCTGGGGGCGAAGGCTCCTCGCGCTCTTCCGTCGGCCGGAAACCCAGCGCGAACTTCGCTCTGAAACATACCACAAATGGATACATCAGTAAGAAAACTATCAGCATGATTCTCAGGTCTTTCGATTTAAGTCAAACAGATCGGTGATTTCAGCAAGTTGTAAGGTACTAACCACTCACCGGTTTTACTGTCTTGTCTGAACCGATCAATCAACTTAGCCTATCATAGTCACTGCCATGTTATGCATAGACCTCTCCTTTCCAAAGTTACGCTACAACACTCGTATGGTTGCCAGGCATTCAGCCTGTCACCATAAAGGACTAGTCTAGTACGTTATCTTAAAAGAGACTGATATCTTAAAACCATATCGTCACAGGTACGTTATAACCGATCATAATATAATAGGTAGGTACTACTAATGTTATTGTATCACAAAGGACAAGCTGGATATGGACCTGTCTAGGCAACAATAGCCGAACGGCTTCGGTTGGGTAGAGTACGTACGTACTATGTGTGTAGCTACATAATCAACCATTATCCTGATCATTGTCTATTGTACAGTAGTGGCCTAAAGTGGACGCGGTATTATTAGCTCGAGTCTATATTTGGGCTTGCCTGGTAAGAATCAATAGGCAAGAATGTGATTTGATATATTTCCATGACTGCGTGACAGCTAAGAAAGTTATGTTTTTTTCGAGGAATAAAGAGATTAAACACTGTTTTAAGCTTTCACGGTTCATAACTATACTTTAACAACAATCACGGAAGATATCCCGTAAGTGACATTTTAAGTATAAAGAGATTAGTTCGATGGTACTGAGTTCGCTTAAAAAAAAACTTAACAAACTCATGACCGTGACTTTGGGCCAGAGTAATTAATTTGTCATAAGCTGTGATTTCTGTCATATGCTGATCAAAGTCCATCCATTTTTCCTAGTCGTTTCCAGCTAAGTTAAAAGTGCTGTTAGCCATTTTACCGTGACTTTATTTATCGGTTCTTAAAAGTTCAGAAGCACGCATTGCGTCAGTGCAGATTTTATCATCGTGCCGATCTCGAAGATGACTATGATCATGACACGATCCTGCTTGCATTCATTAAAAAAATGATGACAGCTACACGTTTCTTGGAACTGATTTTCTGCAGAAGAACTGTACTTGAATGAGTTGCTCACCTCCTGCCGTTCATGCTCATGTATCCATCGTCCTCCGAGGTGTGTCCGGCGAGCGGTGAGTCGTCGTCGGTGGCGGGCGTGGCGGGTGTGGCGGGGGTGGCTGGGGTGGGCGGCGCACGAGCCTCCAGCGAGCGAGGCTCGCCCTCGTCGTACTCGCTCAGCACCTGGTCCAGTAGCTCCAGCGAACGCTGCACGTCGTCGACCCCGCTGGAAACAAGCAAAGTATCAATAAGAATAGTTATTTTTTGCAACTGAGCATAGTAACTCGGTGTAGTAGTCGCAAGAGCTTTGAGTATAAGATTTTGGGTTCGGAGCAGGAACTTGTCAGCAGCAGACCGGACTCTGGATTTGTGCCCGGTTAATAGGCTTGACTTTCTCAAGACATCGATAATAAGTATGACTCTTGTTAGGTATTGATGGTCTGCCTTACTACGTTAATGAAAAAAAAAAAAAACCGGCCAAGTGCGAGTCGGACTCGAGCACGAAGGGTTCCGTACCATTATGTATGCAAAATTAGATAAAACGGCAAAAAATCACATTTGTTGTCTGGGAGCCTCCCAAAAATGTTTATTTTATTCTGTTTTTAGTATTTGTTGTTATAGCGGCAATATAAACACAACATCTGTGAAAATTTTAAATGTCTAGCTATCACGGTTCATGAGATACAGCCTGGTGACAGACAGACGGACAGGGAATCTTAGTAATAGAGTCCGGTTTTCACCCTTTGGGTACGGAACCCTAAAAACCATCATTGATTAGCTTTTAGTTTCCTTCTCTTACCAAAGAAGATTTTGGAATATCGGGCTGTAAATAAACACGAATTTTCTATAATAAATACAGAAACTTGGACTGAAATATGGATCTTTTTTCTTTTAAATATGCGGGAAGGGTTTGATAGACGCAAGTCCGTATAAAATCCATAATAACACCGTGCCCCGTTCGGCTTTTTTAGAAAGAAATAAGGACCTAGCTCTTCGTAAAGCTCGGTGTTGAATAAAATCGAATTCAATAACTTCGAGTCACCGCAGCACTAGAGCGAACCCAATTTGCAACCGTGCAATTTCCGTGATGGTTTTCTAGTTGGATTGTCATACTAAATAAGTCGGTATAACAAGTGGCGAGCGAGGTCGCACCACTCAATTCCCCGAGATAATAGTAAATTGAACTCATTTCCTTCACGAGGACTGGCCCCGCCTCGAGAACGATTCCTTAACTGTTCCATTAGAACCGAATTAGAGGATAACGATATAGTTACATCCTTATATCAATCAACTGTGACGTACTTCCATTACGGTGATTCTATCTGGACCAGACGGAACGTTGAACAATTTGCTTATCAGACGCCATCGGGATATATCGTAGGATATTTTTTGTTTATTTGTTATATAAAATACACACATTTTTCTATGAAATGAAATTATTGTACCTTCTGAAATAAAAATATTTTTTGTTTCAAGAGGTAAGTATAATAAATTCATCTTGGCATTTACTTAAGGTGGGCGCTGTCGTTTTATCCCTAACCTATTGGTGTATAGCTACTAGCTGTGTATTGTTCTAAAGGTCAAGGAAAGTTGCGAAGATCGCTTAACGGGGGAAGGTATAGGCTACAACGTAACCGTGTTATTGCAAAAACGTAAGTTTGAATTACTTCTCACACGGCGAATTGGTAGTTTGTGAGCTTATTAAGCAAATCAGGTCTATCTTAAAGGAAGCATGTCTTCAGTGCTGAAAAGTGGTTCTAGTGGAAGGCACAAAGCAACCCTTTAGATAGAAGAGTGCTCTTTCGCCATCTCTTGATAAGCCTCCGCTGAGAGGCGGGTTGCGCCGGCCGATATGCTCTTATATTTGGTCAAATATTACACTTCTTAAAATGCGAAGATAAGCTTTATCGATTTCAGGCCTGAGGGCCAGGAGAATTCGAATGAGAAAATCCTGTCAACGAAATGGTAAATAATAAGCACTTGACACAGTTCACACTGTTTGTAAAACAAACTTGACCAATGTCGTTCAACTCCCGATAGGCAGTTTCTATTCGGGTTATGGTTTATTTCATAAATAAAGCGTGCTGAATTTAAAAGCTCTCAGGGAGCTCTTGAATTAGTGACTGGAAGGCCTGAGGCGAGTTTTTGTAAAACTCTTGTTATGAATTCTTGACACGGAATATCGGATATTTGGTGAAGTCGATGTTATCGCGCTATCTCGCAGAGAGACGGAGCGCTTGTCTCCACCGGCGATCGCGATCGAGGGGGTCATTAGTGTTCACCTCACTAATGATCCTCGCTGCACGGTCGAGCAGAATAAGGACACCGACAATCAAGTGGAAATACTTTTTTGGAGACAATCGATTGGTTCAATTTATGTAGAATCTTAACTTATACCTGAATATAGCCTTGTTTACAATAATAGGTATACATAGAAGATTGGGTTTGTTTTGCTTTAAAGAAATGTGATGAACTGATTAATTTGTTTTTCTTGAAAGAAGATTTTGTGATTTTCCATACCAACACTAAACTGGACTGAGACAACGCTAACGCTAATTAAATAAGTAATAATATTCAAGAAAACGACCATTAAAGTAAAAACAAAATGAATTGAAAAGATACTATTACAGGTATCAAAACTTTAAATTCTTTGAAAAGGATAGTGGGCAATACGCTGTTCATGTTTGTTAGCTAACGAAATATTGCGACGTATTGTGAGGCCGTGCACTTAGCAGGTAACACAATATCGGTTCCGCATCGGACGTACGCCCGCGGAAGCCTACTTGGATATGCTCAGTAGAGTCGCGTGTGTGTGCATCGCGTATTGCATTGTATCGCCCAGCCTGCCACAAAGCAGAGCACTCAGCATGAGTGCCGCGGCGGCGGCGGCGGGCGCGTGTAGGCGCCTTTGTTTTATTTCACCCACACTCCTGCGCTTTCGAAACTTTTAAGGGGAACTTCAAATTGCGTTTCTCTTTTTAACTGGAGCTGGTTTGCGCTGATTAGTTGGACGGAGTCGGTTTAGTTGGTAATTTATTTTTGTTAGCGGTCACGGCATAATATTCTCCTAGTCTGTTTTCTGTATTCATACTTGTAGAGCTGCGCACTGCGGTTCATTACAGTGATCAGAAGGTCTTGATCCTATGCGTGTCATAGACGTGTCAACGCGTCAGCGGCAGGCCTAAATCTTGATACGGCGAGGCAAGTATTATTTATGCGGAAATGAGTGCAGCGAGGCGGAAGTGCAAAGCAACCCCGTGTCGCACCCCCACGCGGCGCTCTCGGCCGTCGACCTCGCGTACGTACGACGCGCTGCCTCGCTACCTCACTACCTCGCCACACACAATAACAACTCAATGCCGTCGGCCTCTCAAGCTCAACAGCCTGCTATGGAAAATCTCTCGAAGATCAATCGAACCTAAACTCATGGCTACGTTGTCAACAGATGGCGTATAGCGATCCTAGATCGAAACTCTACGCTTATGACACTCGAGTACGTTTCTATTTCAATAACAAAGTCATTGCCACTGTTCTAATCAGGGACTGGATATGGATACACATAACATAATATAATCTGCATAGTAATACGGAAAAGTTTCTTTTTACATGTGAGATAGATAAAAATGCAGGGTTCATGTTATTGTAAGGTAATTCGCATCAAACAAAACTACACGCTCCTAGAGTTCTTTAAATAAGCATGTTGTATAACTTTAAGCACCTAACCATCAGAAAACATGTATTAAGATTACATTAACTGCAACTTGGCAGTAAATTCAACCGGGTAAACTCACCTTAAGACGGGAGAATCCGAATAGTTGGTTGAAAGTTGAAACTTTTTCAGTCCGGACATAATTCAACTATGTAGTTGTTAAAGTGTACAGAAGTTGGCCAATTAGTTGGTAGGAAGTTTCGCTAGTATTGTTTCTTAGGGGTTAAACACGGGGACTAGAGGTACTTTTAAAATCATTTAAGTCAAGACAATGCACAATGTTGGTAATATTCGTTGTGTTTGCATCATAATTTCTGATAGTTGTTACCTGATTAATTAATTTAACTATCATCATCTTGGTTACTGAATCGTTTAATTGTGTCAAAATTACATCGATAAGAAGGACGAAAGCTTATAGTTTCCCAGAATTGCAGAAAAGCTAGCGTTGTCATCGCTAAACCAAGTTAAAGCCATTACCTTTCGTTTTCATTTCTCTGTGGTTGGCTTAACAATCTTCCGATTGAAAGGAGCTCACTGTTAACAATGCTGCTAGTTACTGCAGATAACATAACTACAATTTGAACATTACATTGTGATCGAAATCTTTGTGTTTCCCACGCTGATCTGAGAATTACAGGAAACAATGTATCAGTGCTTTTCATCTCGGAGAACCAGCCACAGAGACATGACCCGGCTTTTCCTAGAACACGTAATCGGCAAGCTAACGCTAAGCACGTATCTTTAGCAGCACTTGGAACTTTAGCTGTTTGGCTATTCTGAATGTACTTGGGCTTTGTCTTTCTCATCACAGACGTGACATACTCTCAAGATATCTTAAATTATTTAACTGATCTGGCTGCAATATTATCTGATTGTGGACATCGGGTGAACACATGGTTTTTATATAAACCTGTCAGTAAGGATACTTTACCCAGATTGTCCCATAAAATAACCTTTACCATCCTTTTCCTCTTGCCAAAGTAGGTCAGTGTGGCCTACGGGCTGTGAGCAAAACCAGATATATACCTATTTTGCAACAATATCTCGTTAGTGTTAAGCCTTTTATTCAATAAATTAAAACATGTCCCATTTTCCCATTTAGTTTGCAATGTAAAACAAATCCGTGGCATATCATAAAATGGCGTGATACGTGACCGAAATACAAGTGATCGGCTCGTTCGACAATTTTCCCGAAATGCTTTCACTAAAATGAAAACTTGTTGTCGTTTATGAATGATCGTGACGGCTTTTAAGACGTTTTTGTACATTTTTTTTCGACTACCTTAGATAATAAATGATTATCGGGTTTTGTGAAGAAACGAGAGGTTGGAATTCTAGAAAAGAGAAAAGATTACGAAGCTTCAAAAATACAATGATCGGATACTAAGAAACTAAACCTGAAGGTTCTGATAAAAATAATGTCAGTATAGTAGCTCAATTATCCTCAAAACACAAGTGTGAGAAAATGTTGGTCCATAATAACTAGCGATGGACCGGTCCCCAATGATACCGAGCCTTCGAAGTACCGTAAGGGAATTAATTGTAATTCTAATTAGTTACCTAAGACTATCACCGTAGGGCCACAGGTATCAGTGCGTACTTATCAGAACGGTAGATACGTACCTACCTGCCCATAATCTATGCTATTTGGCACTACAACACAGCGAGCGAACAGTTTTAATCGAATTTTGTGAAACAGGAAATTGGGATACAATAAAGGATGTACAGACAATACTAACGATGTAAATAGGCAAAGTTGGTAAACCCGTATCAGTCGTTTCATCAAACGCACTGTCATTAATTTTGTGCGCTCTAGTACACTCGAAAACAAAATAACTTCGTTACAATGATCCGATACACTTTTGTCCGCGACAGTCTAGACCTAACTTATTCAGAATTTCAGACCGATCCCGAAGTACCACGTACCGAAGTGCTTATCACACATAATTGAATCAAATGTATTTTTGTTCTCTGTGAATAAAAATGAGATAGGCAATACACTGGCCTACAAAAATAAGTGTCACACTTTTAAAATTGCAATAACTTTTTAAGTACACAAGATATACTTTCGAAACAAAAAGGACTCGAAAAATAGTTTAATTTTTTCTATAGTTTCAAAGCAAGCTGATAAAAATTGCTATAAAACGTTTTTTATTTTATTTTAAATCTCTAACTTCTATAGTTTAGAAAAAATTAAATTTTAAAAGTGTAGTACTTATTTTTGCAGGCCAGTATATAATCGTATAAATGTGTATTATTTTTGTAGTATTTTTCCCTGAATTCTTTGCAGCAGTCAACAAAGAATATCCTATATATGTATAGAGGGTATTTTTTTAGCCATACGATTAACAGGAATTTGTATACCTGACTTACCTGAGTACCTCAAGTAATACAGCATTTTTGATATTTTTAATGATAGTAAAAAGGAAAAAAACCCTTTTTTCAGGGAAGTAATCTAATATTATTTTTCAAGATTGAAGTTTTCTTCAATCTTGAAAAACTTTACTTTAGATTGTTTTTGAGTAGAATTAATTCTATACATTTTCTTTCGATCAATTAATCAGTGTTTGCCCTATGTTATTCATTTATGTCCGTGATATATATATAACAGTTATATATATAACAGTACATACAAACATTTTAAATATCTACAATATAATAAAAGCAAAACCTGCGATTAGAAGCCTTCAAAGCGTTGGCTCAGGTTTACTACATAAATGAATCTATGTGCACGGCAGGTACAGAGCGTTGTCTAAACATTATTGGAGGGCTGACTTCTAGCGGAAAATCCTCACCATCTTGGTTGTGTCGGAAGGAAGCTTTGAGGACATGCCAATAACCGCTGGAGCGGCAACAACACCTCGCACAAACAAGGCCCGGAAGCAATTCCAATCGTGCGCGCATGCAATAAGGTTGACATTTCAAATAAGCTTTCACTATTATCGACTGCAGCGACTTAAAGCAATTTTGTGAGTCAATATTGAACTTTTCAACTCATAGGAGCGATGTGACCCGCACTAAAATACTGTGCTTACTCACTGAACCACTTACATGGCTGTGCAGTGCGCGGATCCGAGCCACACAATTTTTGATATTTATTTTAGTTATTATAAGTGTCTGTCTGGATAACTTTAACTCGAAAGATTCGAGGCACAGGAAGATATCCTTTGAAGACGCTTGCCAAATAAACGTTTAACTATCAGTAATCTAATATGTTTGAACTTTCAATTAAATGAAACTATTAGGTACTCAGTTATCACACAGTCGATGTATCAAAGTGAGGGTAGATTACGCTCGGCGTCGCCGGATTGCGGTGTTAATTAAGCAATTAGGTCTCCTCAGCGTACCTCCGAGTACCCGTCAGGTCGCCACGCCGGCCTCGTTAAGGTATTAAAACGACCAAGCAGCCTCCTGCGACCTTATTATCAATCCCAAAGGCCGACGGGTAACTTACTATACCTACCTACCTACGTAGACAGATAATAAAACCGATTCAACCCTTAAATTGCTAGGAAGATTTATAAGCCGTAAATAATTTTAAATGAAATGTGTTTAAATAAAGCCGTTTTATTGTGACTGTAATCTGTAGGTATACCGAATAAATATCTATATAAAGGTAACCTATATAATTGGGTATACGTATACTGTAGAGAAATATTGTAAGGTAACATTATTATTTACGCGTTGGCTGTTTTATTAAAAACCTCATGTGCTTCGCGGAGCTGCGTGTTGTACACACAGTATATTGTATTTCGCTTGTACCCAATCTGTGGCCGGGTGACATTTACACCCTAAATCACGTGTGAGCATTTCATCGAAGCCATGTTCACGACGCGTGGTTATACATATTACACAGGGTTCAGGGGGCGTGGGAATGCAAAATATGTGGTATATCGCATTTTCATTTTAATTCCGAGTGGTCGAGTAATATTTCAGCGGAATAAACGTTCTCCCCGCTCTAATTTACGGTACGAGCGCGAAGATTAGTATTTATGGATTTTACTGCTTGTGGTGCAATTAGTGGTTATCAAATTAGTGCAACGGAAATCGTTTTTACGTTTATAGTACCGCAGTGCCGCGAGCGAGGGTCTCACTAAATGATCCCCTTTTCGAAACGCTAGCGTCGCGTGTCTGTTCAGGCCTGCCGGCGAATTTAGATTATGGGAACCTCGTTGCTTAAAATTGTACAATTTTAGACACTTATGATTGAAAACGAATATTTTTGTATTAGTATTATTAAGCGTTGGTCGAGTGAGGTCTTAAATTGATTCCCGGATCGGGAAAAGTGTTATTGGGTTTTTTCTTCAAAAATTACTCAGAGCAGTCTGGCTGACGGAGTCTGGATTTGTGCAATAGGCTCGCCCCCTATTACATGGGATTTAAGCATAACTGGCGAAATGTGGGTGTGCTATTAGGTACAAGCTAAATATGGTCTACGTCTAACCCTTATCGCAACGTAGCTTTTGGCTATTATAACTCTAGCACTAAACTCATATATATAAGTACAGGGCGTAAACAGACTCTTCACGAAGCCGTCAACCAACCATTCTGTACATCAAACTAAGTATCACTACGCAAAACTTTTTGCTGGGAAATGACTTTTTTTTTGGGTGAAAAATCTCGTTTTTTGGGTGAAAAATCTCGTTTTTCGGTAGGACTCAATGTAACGCACTTAAAACATTGTGCTGGTGGATTCATTGAATAGTACGGGGGTCGTGAAAGTGTTTAAAGTAAAAATCTTACACTAAAAACAAGTATTTAAAAAAAAACTTGTGATAAAGTTGAAACTTTGACCCTCAATATTTCCCTAACTAGAAGGTTCCCAGGTATGCTTTAGAACAAAAAAAAAATTGCAATGACGAGGAGAACGAGTGCC
The DNA here is from genome assembly GCA_963853795.1 of Xestia rhomboidea. Classification (NCBI taxonomy): domain Eukaryota; kingdom Metazoa; phylum Arthropoda; class Insecta; order Lepidoptera; family Noctuidae; genus Xestia; species Xestia rhomboidea. The sequence goes on from OY970764.1 coordinate 13,250,251, forward strand.
ATTGGGCTTTGTTAATTGTCTTTTTACACCCTTTACCTAAGCGTATTAAGCTCCCCATTTAATACTACATCTATTATACTATAAAAAGAATAAACTTTAATTTAAAATGCAACAACTTTTTGATTTTATTTCGATAGCGTTGAATATGTTTTTGTGCACAAGTAGTACATGGCGGGCACGGACAGGCAGATAAAGCCTGTAAAGCGAGCCAAGGTACACATATCTCCCGAGCTCGCTTTTTGCAACGGTTGTAAAAATGTGTCAAGTATGTTTAATTTAAACGCTCATAAATGTAGGGCTGAGCAAGAGTGCACTGGAATTTCTGCCTTCTATTTCTGTAAAGGTCCAGTCAGCTCACATAGTGCAAAAAGCTTTCAGCTATAGTAATAGTGATTATGTATATATCATTGGTTTCTTATTGGTGTATTCAGTTTTTTAAACACGATAATTTAAATGTAAAAAGAAACTTTATTTATTTATTTTAATATTAAATATCCTAGGAATTTAACCACAATACGTAGGTTAGTGCCAACTAATTTCCTTCACATTGGCTGGCTTCACATGGCTGGCTCAGGAACACAAACATCAATTTATTTGAACTTAATTGGAGCTTAGGAGTGATGTTTGTTAGCGTTAACAATTTACTCATTAGTAAAGAGAAAGAAATATTATTTAGTAAGTATTTATATTTATTTGTAGTTATTGGTATTTTCTTTTTTTTTTTTCGTAAAATTCTAATGGAAGAGCTTCCAAAAATATCGTTCTATAACAAGTTTTAGAGTGGTTCCCAACTTTAACGATTCAGGGATCAAAAAATCAAGAGCCTAAGTAGGTAGGTACCTACAGGGTGTAAACCACCTCATCACGAAGCCGTCAACCAAGCATTCTGTACTACATCAAACTAAGTAACTTTACGCAAAAATGATTCCTAGGAAACGATTTTTTTTTTGGGGTGAAACATCTTGTATTGTGGTAGAACTCAATGTAACGCACTCAAAACATTGTGCTGATGGATGGATTGAATAGTACGGGGGTCGTAGTTGTAACTTTGACCCCCAATATCTCTGTAACTAGAAGGTTCCAAGGTTTGGTCTAGAACAAAAAAATGTTCGCAATGACGGGGAAAACAAGTGCCTTTTGGCTTCGTTAACAGGTTTTTTACACCCTTTATATTGTTTCGAAAGTTAATGTTGACCAGTCCAACTCGTAGTAAAGTACACGAAGGCTATCGAAGACATTAGTCAAGTTAAGACAGTGGCAGCAAGATTGTGTCTGGAGAGCTGCAGCCAGGGTAGTATCGATTTTGGCTGCGGCCAGACGGACGACGACGCGCCAATGAAAAACTATCCTTTTTGTTCACAACTAACCAACTCGTTCGCATTCGTAAATCGACAAACTTTATGCAGATTAGTATTATAACTATCTAGACTCAAATTTGAATGTGTGATGTTGATGATGTAGCTTTTTAAGTCTGTGATTTTGCATAAGTGAAGCCTAGTGAACCTCACAATATTCTAAACTGTTTTTGCTAAAATTTTCACGCAATGTAATAAACGTTAATCCTACATATTCATAATGTTTTTTCGGGTGGCCGCCATGAGCCTATAAAACGGTTTACAAAAGCGTTGCACCATAATGCCGGGTAAGAGAATGACGGTAATAATACCATCGAGGGTTCCACGCTTCATAAATACTGACACCCCCCCCTCTTCTCCCCTCGGCTTCATAAAAAGGATGCGCAATTCTTACAATTTGAGAAGTTTGCGAGTTTCTCTTTATGTCTGCCGTTACGTAACGATATTTGTTAAACTTTTGATATGAAGTGTAACAAGGGGAGTTGTGTCCAATAAACATTTCTAATACGATTCTGGGTGGTATTGTTGTTTAGCTGGTTATTTCAAGAAAGTGAGGTCGGTGTTATTTTTTCCCGAATTACGTTGAATTTGTTTTCGGCGATTTTTAGAGTATTCTATCGACCATAGGATATTGATGTTAGATTAGACCTGAGGTCATTGATTTATGGATCAAACAAACGAAGAGTCAGATTTACGTGCCACCGCAAAGATCCAATAGAATTAGCAATTACTTGCTTGATGTTGTTCGCCAATTTTAATACGCGCTTCTTTTTCTTTTTTCACGTGGTCAGTTAATTCTATAATATCCAATTCAGAATACTTCTAAAAAAATATCATTCAACATCATTGTTTTCTGACTTAACTATTGGTTAAAGCTAGTACAGTAGTAAATTAAAAATGATCTATTCTGTGGTTAAATTTATAGCGTCACATGGAAGTATGAATTCAAAGAAGAAAATAAGCTTTAGTTGGGAGACTACAAGCCATTTACATGACTGGTATCCTTTTCTTAAATGGGTAAACAAAACGAAATCGCACAAGAAAGTAATTTTTACGAATTAATAAATTGTCGCCTCCCTCGTGTACGACGACAGTCGCCGAGGGTGACTGCGGGCCGAAGTACCGAACATAAGCAAATGCCGGCTCCACAATAAGCGGAGACGCGCCGGATGCTGCAGCATTAGCCGCGTGATTTATACGTCTGGAAACACTACTGTGTTAACTCCACAAACAATACAGGGGACTAGGGGTTGCTGCAACATGTATCAATGGACAACTCTTTCCTACCTACGCTATGAAGCTTAAACAGAACATTATCCGAAACGCTATAAACATGCAAATAAGTATCAGGGTACCACTCCACATCAAAGAGATTATTCTGATGGAATTTAAATATGAATAGGTAACTTTTAAAATGCACCGAACCGGTTGAATGGCGGCTTTTCGATTGTCCAAGAATGAAAGAAAAATCAAAACCAAATCATTGTTTTGTTTTGTTAGGGTTATGTTTTAAAAGAAACAAAATTACTAAGGCTTATTTTGATTTTAAACTAACAAAAACTTCCGATGCTTCTGCCATAAACGCACGCCCCGACAGATGAATTTGAAATAGTTAGCAACTGTGCCAAGAAGGAACTCAAACCACAAATTGAAGGGTTAAAAGAGATGTCATTTAAAAAATCAATATAATCACGGTCGTTTACCCAACCACCCTAACCATTTGTTGAACCCCATCAGTCGCCCGCGGAGCACTCGAGCCGCCCGTCGGCCGCGGCGCCCCGACTCCCGAGCCAAGGCACCGCTCTTTAAAACTTGCGGGTAAAATTTGATCCCATACCCTTGTGCCATGGATGTACGGGTAGTCGGGTACCTATCTGCAGTTAATTATCTGCGTGCAGAGGGGACGGACGGGGGAAGACTTGCCAATTTCTCCCCCAGCTACCGTTCGGGCCCAAGATTCACTTCGAACCATTGGAACGATAAGCCCCCGTAATTAGTTTTAATTAAAACCATCAGAAAATAAATGGTTGATCGATATCGAAATGTTACTTTGGTATTAAAGCACCATTCTCGTATATAATCGCCTTGTGCGCTGAGAATAAAGCAAAAACGTTAGATTAAAATTCACTGAATATTCAGACTGTCTGCGAGTTTAGCTATAAACCCATTCGTTGAGACGAATATAATAGGCATGACGACAGTATCAAAAAAATGCAAATCTATTTAGTCCGTCAGTTAGAGTATTGGAGATTAATGGACACGTATTTTTTGTTTTTGTAAATCAATGAATATTGACAAAAGATAAAACGCATCAAAACTCGGGAGTGGGGGCTCGTGACGTCAGAACTAGCTAAAAATTATACCTACGTATACGGCGTGACGTATTGAGAATTTTAAAAGCGTCATATCTTCGTCAATTTTGGTTTACGTAACAAAAGAGAAAACACGGGTCAAATATTAAATAAATAAAAATATAAAGCGTTGGAAAATAATACATGGCGTGAAGTCATTAAAGTAAGTGAGAACGATAGGCGTTAGTGTAGAACGCGGGTTGCAACTTACAGGACTTCAGCGAGCCTGAAATATCTCCCTGAACCTGCTCTTGTCTCGAGAGTGTAATAACCGCCATCAAACGGATAAATTACATTAATCACACTTGCTGTGACGGTCAGGTGCTAATGGAAAGTCGTGTCGGCGTTACGACCTCTAAACTTGTTAACGATGACTTGCGCGTCTAGAACCTCGTAAACTGCTATACGACTCTACGAGTTGACATTGTCTTGGCGTTTTAGAGAAAGTTAATTAATGTTTTAAACAGTTGACAGACAATTAGAAATAAGTGGTTTATTTGAGTGGGGTAGTTGTGTTTGTCCGTGTGTGGTAGGTTGCAGCAGACGGGCGCGCTCCGGCGCCTCCCCCAGTAATTAGCCAGGAGCGCGGAGTGACGCGGCCGGCCGGCGAGCCCCCGACGCGCCGTCGCGTTGTTTGCTGACATCACTACCTCCGCATCCATTCATAAAAAGCATTTAAGATGAACATTAGCTGTTTATGTACATTCCAACAATGACTAAAGTGGTCATAAATTTCATGCGCTATCTTATTTTGAATGGCGACAAAGACTTAATGTGTGTGCAAAATATATTCTCACAATATGGTCGTAGGCAGACATTATCCCTTTACTAAAATATTGTTAAATAAACTCCAACGTAAGATGTTAAAAGCACTAAAATATACATTTTGAAGAATATCAGTTAAAAAAAAACATTAGTCTCGCTGAAAAAACTACACCTACAAAGACAGGCATTGCATAATGTATGTGACACTATTAAAATTAACACTACGCTTCCTCGCGTGTATTTGTAAACATTTGAAATGAATCGGAGTCGCTTTTACTCATAATTATGAACTGAAACAACAATATGACACGACATGGGAAGCCTAAGCGGAGTGGAAGGGCAGGAGGGGGGCGGAGGAAGCGGAACTGCGTACAGCTTAGCTCGCTGTTTTACACGCAACATAGACAATGTGCTTACAAATCTCACAATATCATCTAGTCTGGAGGAACGCTGGGCGGGAGAGGCTTCACTTGAGTGCCTGCTCGTTAGTGAGAGAGCTTAAATTACGCCACAACTGTACGGCAGCTCTTACATGCGTAACTTACTTAAAATACGCCAGACGCAACACTGAAAAATGTTTCAATTTAATTTATCTGCGAGCTGCCTCGCTAACGATGTTATGAGATGAGCAACACGCTTCACAGGGCAAATATCGAAGTGTTACCAACTTTAGCTTTGTTATTATATCTTGCGAATTGTTTGTCCTCAAGAGTAAAGAAAATGTTATTATTTTTATGTCACACTTGAGACGAAATGTTTGCCTTTGTAAGTTTCTATAATAGGTGCCTAAGTGGAATCGTGGAGTGTCTATAAAAGTATTTGAGACAATCCGTGTTGGTATGTAGGTACACTATACTATATGTACAATAGTTGAAATAGAAACTTGAGGCAAAAAGTAATAGGTTGCCGTACTACTTAACCTATTATAGTATATGCCTTTTACATAACCTTTAAAGTAAAGATGATTTAGGTACATACGTGAACGTCGAAAAAGGAAAGTTCAAGAAAGAAAGCGTCGCGTCGCCATTGTTGCAAGGAAACCCGTCTGTCTACCACAAAGTTTATTTTTAACAGGTCTCGCCGTTGTCTGGCGGGTTATAAAGATCGTTCATTTTTGTCTAGGTATAAATCAAAATATTTTATTTCACATAGGGTAGGTAGGCCACTTATAAAACGTCGAAAAAGGTGCACGGTTCGCGCTGGTCGTTTCCATGGAGAACAACCGGCAAGAAACTCCATGGTAGCTCCAAGTATGGGGGGACGGCGTAGGCCCGACAATAGGTCGTTGCTCACTATACAAAAAAAGTAAAACAGAAAAATATTTAACAAAAGTTAACAAGCATCTGGGAATCTACAAAGCCTACAATGTTCACTCATTCACAAATAATAGATAAAAAAAACTGTCCAAAGGTAAGAAAATTTTGTATATCTAAAAAAACAGAACTAAATTAAATAAGCGACACAAATATTGTCATCAGTGCTGTAACTATTCTGAGCAAAAGATGAAAAAAAAAATGATTTGAAAAATATTGTAAAAATCTGAATGGAAAGAAAAAAAAAAAAAATGAGTTTGACAATAGTTAGAGACATCCACAAATTTGTGCCGTTTATGAGCTACCAGGGAAGCCGCATGCGCAGAAGGAACTAGAGCCAAACTTCTTTATCTTCAACGTAGTCCTTGATTTTGTAATATGTTTTTTTAATATTTTTTAATAAGGACACGTTTGATATAGTTTTTGAACTTTCCATCGTCGGTCAGTTCTATAACTGACTTTGGCAACTTGTTATAAAAGCGTATACTGTTTATAATAAAAGACTTGCTAGTTTTTGTTAATCTGAATCTGTTAATGTATCTACTCCTTTACAGACCGCTACATATTCACGCAGCGTGCTGCGGTTCTTTCCAAACTTACAGAATACTTGTATCTATCGTATAAGACCTAATTAATATTGATTGATATTATTCGCATATCATAATCTATCATTTTCTAGTAACAATAATATGCAAAAGTTTCCTTGAGTACTTTCCCTGGCGTCTGCGGCTCCTCGGGCGTGCATCTGCCGGGGTGCGTGAGGGTGGCAGTCGCCGGGGACTGCGGTCGGAGGAGGGGAGGGGGGCGCTGGGGCACCTTCACTTTCGTCCACCAGGCAGCAGCGACCCGACCTTCCCAACTGCACAACTTTCCCAATCCTATCCGATAAGCCTTTCGCAACTCTGTTATCATGATATTGTTATTTAAAAAAATTCGTGAGCTATCGCAACATCGTGAAGATATTTCAAAACCTTCTGGTTTTTTGGGAAACCGTAAATTGAATAATTCTATATTGTTGCGTAAATTGTTTATAATTTCTTAACATTGATGAATATGAGTAAGCGTATCTTGATATGGTTAATCAACGGAACCGAATAGAATGCATTACGGATTTTAATCAATTTGTAGGTAATTAACGAATATGAGAGGTTATAACTATATACAAATTATTAATCAGTTCTAAATAATAAACTACAGAATAAATTGCAAGAGATTTCCTACAATCCATAAAAGGCTGGTTTTCTCTAGACGTGCCTAACTGTCGCCTGGGATTAACTATTTCCTCTCTACAAGACTCGTAAGCGTGGCATGACAATTAGCTCCAACTCTCTCTTCAATTTCTTTTTCAGTCGATCTCGTAATAATAAAACGTCCATTTCAATAAGCAATCAGGTATAAAGTGCAGCCAATTAATTTCTATTGCAGTATTTAGCTCTAGGTGTGCGCAATACTTTGTCTGCGTTTATGAAATGATTTTATCGAATATGGCAGAACAATGGGCTTACACAGCCTACGGTGTACAGCAGCTGGTCAGCGGAAGGCCGACATCGTTCCATTATGGAAATTGACAGGTGGACGGGGAGCCTAGACTGTGCGATGTTCGACGGACCTAATAATGTTTAATAGAATTATTTAGTGCATGTGAAACAGATCCTACAGAAAATGGTTTTCGTAACGTTCAATTGTTGATTCCATCCATTAATATTATCATGTTTTGACTATTATAAACGTTGAATGTATTAATTATTAATTAATTATTTAACCAGTCTGACCAAGGGGTATCGTATTATCCAGTAAGTGGTGTGGTCAGACAGGAAGCCGCTCCATGTAAAATACTGGTATTCAGCTACATCCAGCTAGGCTTAGACTAATGATGATGATGTATTAATTATTTAATCAAAATTTAAAGTGGAGAACGGGTCGGTAGCGTGGTTGTAACGTTTTTTGTATAACACTGTAACTTAAAGTTTACCATGTTAGTAAGGTCAGAATGGGGTGTCTTATCTGTGCTACAACACTTTCTCTGATTAAAGGAAGTGCCCACTAAATCATAGCGCACCCTAAAACATGCGTGAGGCGTGGTTAGAATTTATAACAACTATAACTAATATAGATCGTAGAGCACCGTTTCAACTTGTTATTTCGGGTTGAACACGGATTTTTTTATTTATTGTTCGCATTTCAAGGAATATTTTAGATTTAGGGAACTGCAATCCAATAAAATACTACAATCTGGTTTACCGTAGGAGGGTACCTGAGGGGAGAGGGAGGATACCTAGGTATCCTTAATAATAATATTATACCCCTAAATGTCCATGCAATGCTGATTAATTTCGGCAAAAAACTTATCTAGCAATTCCAATAAGTAGTTCTGCTTAGCAAGCAAGAGGCTAACAGCTGTCACTACAAGCTTTCTTTAAATAATCCAGAAGAAGAAGATAAAGGGTGTAAATAGACCCTTAATGAAGCCGAAAGACACTTTTTCTCCCCGTCATTGCGGTATTTTTTTTTGTTCTGGACATACTGGTCAAATTTCCAACTTTTTCACAAGTCTTTTTTCAAATAGGTACTAGTTTTTAACGTCATGATACCTCCATAACCATGCGTTCATCTGCACAATGTTTTGAGTGCGTTACATTGAGTTTCACCGAAAAACGAGATGATTCACCCCAAAAAATAAAATAATTTTCCAAAAATAATTTTAACTAAACTATACTGTATATTAACTCAATAACACAAAACATTATTTCATTGTATCTGTACATTCTGTACCTACCTGCTTACAAATAATTCAACATCAAATTACAAGCCATCCAAGACATGGCAGCTCAAAAGGGTTTTAAATTGGCATATGAGTCTTGAATCGTATGCAAATATTGTGTGTATTGAGAAAGTGAAATGGGAAAAGGAACAGCTTCTCAATCAAAGAGCAACAGAAGTCCTAAGCAAATTGACCGAACGTTCCAAGACGTCGAATATTTGGATTTGTACTCGTATTGCCCTTTTCTTGTACCTAATGCAAACAGAAGTTTTGTTGCCGTGTTACTTATTTGAAGTCAGCTTTATGAACACAAAGGTACAAAGGTTTGTGTTTTACCACCTTGAATGTTCTAAATCTCCTTATTAGGCTTTTTGTCATCATGTGACTGTCACTAAATTACAATTGGACAGCCCTCGATCATGGTTTAATCCATGGTGCAAAAGTACCTACAAAAACTTTAAACATTGGCAGATTACCTCAAGATAGAGAGAAGAGAGAGAGAAGTGGAATAGTATTTTCAAGAATTAAGAAGATTTTAAGAAGCGTTCGGAACAAGTTTCAGTCATAATCATAAGTCTGTCTTTTCTATACCTAATAATCGAGAGCACTTTTATAATATATATTTCTCGATATTTCAATCATTCCCCGAACTCCACGCAACAGAAAAAATATCTCGCAGTGAAATATCACAATATTTTGATTATTTATTCACCTCAGTAAATGATAACATGAATTGCTATCGTACATCGGAAATCGGTTGTACACACGTATGTAATCTGCGAAATCGAAAACGTTCGGAAACTGTGATTCCGGGCAATTACAGATTTTATGCTCCATTTTCGATTGGAATATTCTCAGTCGACATCTAGCCACGTGTTAATTGATTTTGTAGGACTGGCGGATTCAGCACTGCAGGCTGAACCGACGGAACTAATAGAATCACTCGGAATATTATTACCGGCAAAACGTACCTTTATTATGAACTTGGTCGATAGTACTACACAACATAGCCTTTGGCTCTTTCACAAGCTCGTCATCACTGAAGTTAGCAGCTTTCCTGTGTTCATGTTAACCAAAACGATGTTCCAATTTTGTCCCGTTCGAGTTTAACTTAACACCAAAAGTTTGTGGTTCTTGAAATGATACCCAAGTTAAAGAACGACTTTTACTTTCATAATCGACAATAAGTGCTACATTGTGTGGGTGATCTTCGTATTTGTTTGTCTATAACATACGTTCAATATTAGACATTGGAGCTGTGGCGGCGATCACGAACAAAATACAGAATCCTAAGCAAATTGTTGAAATGGGTCCTGTGCGCGTATTTATTTACTTTTATCACAATATTGCGAACATTGGACGCGGACACTTTTATACTACAGCGAAAGAATTTGTGGCTTATGTCCACATTTGGGGACAGAATTCGTTTAAATATAACGTTGTGTTTCTCTAATATTAAAGTTTAGTCACACTAAATACTATTTAATAAAAATACATTAGCGTTCGTCTATAGCTTTTTTATGTTAAATCATCTTAACATAAAAGGCAATCCGGCTTAATCATCGCGCCCACGTTGCGTTAATGAAAACAAAAGTCAATCTTTGGAAACTAGTATTACCTATGTGTTATTTGGGCTTAAGTAACATCTGAAGTTAGCGAAGCGATTTTCTTCCAAGGATCTTTCTATACGTACAATATCAAGGGTTGTTTTAGAAGCGACAGCTATTTTGCCTATCACTTCTTATAGCTTAATAAGTTCCTAAGAGAATAAAAAGACGAATCCAGAATAGTCTTCAAATATTCTTAGAATTTCTTCACGAGAAAGAGCAGATCTAGTCTATATCATTTACCTCTGCTCCTAGAAAACTATAAGGAGCCTACAGTTTCGGAGAATAGTTTCTTTGTCTTCATGCTACCAAAATACGAGTAATATTCGCCATTTTCTTTAGGCTTTGAATATTTCGTTGTCGCGTTACGGTCTATTCAACGCTCCCTTAATCTCTTATACCGCCTTCATATACATACACGCTTTTGTGTATCTCCGTTCCCATTGATTTATGGTAAGCAGTGCAGAAGAACGAGCGGCAGCTTAGACTCAGTAATTGCTTTCCGGGTGAGTCGACAGAATTTGCATCGCGCGGCGCGAGCGCGCGGCTCCATCACACAGAGATGACAGATATCCATCACTTTCATTGTAGCGTTTTGTAAATAAATACACATCAAAGGCTTGTTTGCTACACTCCATGCAGCAAGGTTCCGGTTTTAATTAATCAACGAAATTATAATAAGCCATTCAACTCAATTAGTCCAAATTGCATTTATCAAAATTAGTTTTCACGTGTCCTTGGGGTGCAACTCGAGTGCCGTAGAGAATACTAATTGTATGAAGTAGTGATCGTGAGGTTTTTAAGTCCCTTTGGATTTCGCTAATTAAAGTGTAAATTATGCGCTTGGTGTTAGTCTGTGTGTATTCTAGGTTTACCTACATTTATTTTACAATGCCGTCTAGCCGAGGTGCAACTGAGTCGCCACCCGCCGCCCCGCGCTTCGTAGCAGATGTTAATAGGGGGCAAACACTGAAAATAATTATGTAGCCGGGCGAGGTGGTTAACAGTATCCAACTCGATGCAAACAAGATTATAGTAAAACTAAGGCTCAAGCTCACCGCGACGTATAGAATTACGTTAGTGTAAAGTGTCGCACGAAATTACGGGCTCCAGAAAGTCGATGCGGATGCGTGACGAGGGGATAAAACAAATGCATGGTTTTCCGAGAGTCTCATGGATTGGAGGGTCATCGTGTGGAGAGCCCTGAGCCGCCCAGCTTTGATCTGCTGCGGTAATGCGGCTGGCGGACCACATTCGCGGAAACTTTTACGGGACACTGACCCACTTCTAAACGACCAGTAAAAGTAATCTATAATGCGGCCCTCTTTAAGAATCCTCCCCTATTGCAGAGACTCATAAAAACAACAAGCAACGAGCCTTCATTGTAATGTTAATAAAATAAAAGTGAAATTGTTATTTCCATTTACTTTTCATATCTGAGCACTGCGTATTGACGCGTCAGCATGTTTTAAGCGAAAATTGGTGAATCTTGCATATAATCGATTAAATAGGTACTCTATCGTAGGAGTTCTAAACTAGGAATAACAGTCGTTGTTTGAAGATATGTGCCGTTTTGTGTACCGTAGGTATAATGAAGGCTTTGTTAATTGTCATTTAACTAAATTAACAGCAGTTGCGGTCGTAGAAGGTGATTAAATCCATAATTACACACGTAACTCGTTGGGTTCTTCATTAGGCACTGAAGGCTTGAAATCAAATGTCTTTGTATATTCTATTGTTAGAATAGTTTGTATAATGTAGCGGTGTATGGTATCTGTAAAGTTGTACGATGTATGAACAATGCAGGCATTCGAGCACCGCATTGACCCACTATATGGACGCGAGCGAAGGTGAGATCTTGCACGTCGAAGAGGCTAATCTAAGTTATGAGCTATTTCCTTGCCTGCGATACTGATTTATGACAAGTCCGTTGTGACATCAATATAATACAAGATCACATTACTTCGGTCGTGGGAGTTGTTGCAGCATGCATATAAAATATTCTTTGGAGACTTCAATAGAGAATATAATGCTCTAATGGGATTTATAGTGTTACCATATTGTCTTGGTATTCTTAAGAATAATTTTAAGGTACGTTAAAGTTGTATCCAAAAAAAAAACGATCTATCTAATCTACGTCTATATAATTCATGAATAACACACCATACAATGTGTTAAAATTTCGGTAAAGTCATTACGTACAATATAACATTTATAGCGCCATAAAAGCTGTGAAAATAAGGCTCGCTTCCACATTGTTGGTGGCGTTATACCTGTGTGTAAGTAACATGTTATTATAAGACGCGAGAAGGCGCGAGGCGGGGGCTCGTGCGTGACGGATCACCGCCGAGATCAAGTCAAATACCGCGTCCCCGCTGCGCCGCACCGTGCCACGCCACGCCGCGCCGCGCCGCGTGCCGATCTAGCGTGCCGGTAAAACAATATGAACAAAACGCCTTTGTGCTTATTGAAACAACTCACGTATTTTGAACTTACTTAATTTTCTTTACACAGCGTCTCTCTGACGATTTCAGCGATAAATTCGATAATAAAGCAACGACAATAAAATCGAATGTAGAGCAGGTTAACGTATATTATTTCATACTTAATATGCGGTGTACATGTTGCAAAGATATTGCAAATATCTCGTTTAAACGCAAGCAGAATGAAAACGCCATGAATATTTTAAAAGCATTCCACTTTAATAACTGTTATTCCAGAAAATAGTCATCAAAAGTTGGAGAGGTATGCAATGCACAAATAAAGTTCAGCCGACTGGGAAGCAAAGTTGTAGCTAACAATTTAAAGTTAGTCTAGGATGAGTGCGAACTGAGGTGAGAAAATGTGGGGGGACAGGAACCGTTAGTAGGGGAGGGGGTGCACCGGACATCAGGTCTGCCAGTGTTCACTGCCATTGATAAAGTTGCGCCGAAACTAGGGGTAAGTAACTTAACCGGCGGCGGCGGCGGTCCAACTGCAGTTAGCCTATAACATTGAACGCTCCAAAACGTCGTGAACTGAATAACTATAGTCTTCCACGGGAATTTCAGCTGTTATATTCGCAGTTAAATTATATTAGCGATTTACAATTGGGGAATGTGAAATTTCAAATGAAGGGTTGCCGACGGCAACGGCGAGGCGGCGGGCGGCTAGATATTTTAGTTCGTTAATAAAACATCGTCTGCCTACCCGAGTATCGCAATGCTAAAATCCCTAATTAACGTGAACCACATCAAAGGAACGTGGGGAATATTCACCGGGGACCCGTCTGCGAACTTCGACTTGAGGCGACAAGACGGATAGCGGCCGCACCACCGCACCGCCGCCGCAGCGCTGCCGTGCCGCACCCGCGCCGCGCTGCGCCCTTCTATGGGGTGCATCGCTAACCGACTTGTATACTATTGTTCTCTAGTGCGGGATTTGTAACTTATCTATCGATTTGTTACTTTCAAGCACACATACATGTATAACTACTAACTGGTGGAGGCGCCTTTGTTAAAAGATTTGGGCAGTAACACGCTAAAGTCATCATTCATCATTTCAGCCGAAAGACGTCCACTGCTGGACATAGGCCTCCCCCAAGTGTCGCCACATTGACCGGTCCCATGCGACTCGCATCCAGCGGACTCCCGCAACCTTCACCAGGTCATCGGTCCACCTAGTGGGAGGTCTTCCAACGCAACGTCTTCCGGTTCGCGGTCGCCACTCCAGAACTTTTCGGCCCCATCGGCCATCCGTTCTGCGAGCAATGTGACCTGCCCACTGCCACTTAAGTTTGGCAATTCTTCGGGCTACGTCGGTAACCTTGGTTCTCTTGCGGATGTCTTCATTTCTGATTCGATCGCGCAAGGAAACTCCGAGCATAGCCCTCTCCATTGCCCCTTGGGTGACTTTAAGCCTTCTGATGAGGCCCATTGTGAGCGACCACGTTTCGGTCCCGTATGTAATCACTGGCAACACACACTGGTCATTGACTTTCGTCTTGAGACACTGCGGTAAGTTGGACGAGAAGATACCGCGCAACTTCCCGAACGCTGCCCAGCCGAGTCGGATTCGACGATTGACCTCTTTCTCGAAGTTAGACCTACCTAACTGGACCGTTTGTCCCAGGTACACATAATCGTCTACAACTTCGAGTATAGAGTCTCCGATTTTGATAGGAGTGGGTGTGACATGGGCATTCAACATGACCTTGGTTTTGTCCATGTTCATTTTAAGACCCACTCTTCCGGAAGCTCTACTGAGGTCATCGAGCATCGTCCTGAGGTCCTCCATGGTCTCAGCCATGACCACTATATCGTCGGCAAACCGAAGGTGAGTGATGTACTCGCCATTGACGTTGATGCCTAGCCCTCTCAAACTCAAACTCATACTCAAACTCAAATCATTTATTTCAATTAGACCATTACGGCACTTTTGAAAGTCGAAAATACAATAAAAGCAAAGCTACAGTCACAGTCACAAGGCATAATAACTTGAGAAAGTACTGTAGTTGCCCGTTCCCTAACGTAGATCTCTATGGAGAAGAACGGGCAAGAAACTCCATGGACACTCTTTTAAATCAAAATATTGTTACAAAATCTTGGTTACATCATTCATGTTGAGATTATACATATATGTGAGAACGATGTAGAAAGACGTGCACATTAAGAGCGTCCAGAGTAAAATAATAAATCAAAAATTAAAAAAAAAAGTAATTAAAATGAACGAACCGTGGCAGCCAAGAGATGACCAGTCCCAACTGAGAGCGCCCGTTCACGAACATGACGCATGTATCGGCGCCAAACAACTCGACCATATTTAAGGAAATTAAATGACCCGACACACCCGCCACCATCAGCGAGACATTTGAGTGAGCATGACATTCTCTCTTAGCCACCAAGGCATATTCAAGTCAATGAAAGATAACTAAATGTAAGTGGTGGCTGAACAGTACAAAGTACTCACACATGTGCTATGCAATTATATAATACTAAAAACTGGAATCTATATAATGCAAGTAGGTATATTTTAACAATCTTCTGCAGCTTCCACAATACATTAACATGAGAATCAATTCTTCTTCTACTTCTTTCCGTGTCGATAGACTCAAATAATGCCCGACCAGTGCAATCAATTAGTTTGCAACTATGGTTGTGGAGCAGGACCAGCATGTAGCCAAGCATTTTTATCATCAATGTAATCCCCCCACTTATAATATGCTTGCCTACATAGTGTGCGTTTTATACAAGATTTAAATTTCGTCTCATTCAGTTGAAGAATGTGGGGAGGTATTTTATTGTAACATTTCAAACAGTACCCCATGAAAGATGAATCTACTTTAGCAAGCCTGAAACCTGGCTGAACTAGTTGGTGTCTATTTCTAGTGTTATAGTGGTGTCTGTCACCTCTTTTACTGAATAAATGCAGATTTTTCCTAACGTACATGATGTTTTCATAGATGTATTGACAAGGTACTGTCATGATATTAATTTCCTTAAACAGTTCTCTTAGAGAATCGCGTCTACGTAATTCATATATGGCTCTGATGGCTCTTTTCTGCAGAATAAATATAGACTCGATGTCTGCAGCCCGTCCCCACCTCTCCAGTCCAGAACCTTGAAGACATCCTCCAGTGCAGCGGTGAATAGTTTCGGAGATATGACGTCTCCCTGTCTCACACCTCGCTGCAGGAGGATAGGTTCCGAGGCTTGGTCCTGAAGTCGGACTGACATGGTGGCGTTTTTGTACAGACACTTCAACACCTCGATGTACCGATAGTCAATTTGGCACCGTTGGAGAGACTGCAGTACAGCCCAGGTCTCGATCGAATCGAAGGCTTTCTCGTAGTCCACAAACGCTAAACAGAGGGGCAGGTTATACTCTTCGGTCTTCTGTTTAACCTGCCGCAGCGTATGTATGTGGTCCACGGTGCTAAAGCCTTTTCGGAAACCGGCTTGTTCGGTAGGCTGGAAATCGTCAAACCTGCGCGCGAGACGATTCGTGATGACTCTTGAAAACAACTTGTAGACATGGCTTAGAAGTGAGATGGGCCTATAATTCTTCAACCGGGCATTGTCGCCCTTCTTGAAGAAGAGTACCACCACACCCCCGCACCATGCCTGTGGCGTATTTCCCTCAAGTATGACGGAATTAAACAGCTTCTGAAGGGCTTTAAGAACCGGTTTTCCACCCGCCTTCAGGAGTTCGGCTGTAATTCCGTCATCACCCGGTGCCTTGTTGTTTTTGAGTTGCTTCAGAGCCATCCTAATCTCGTACAGGCTGACGTCCGGGATGTCTTCGGTATAGTGTCGGGTCAGTCTAGCTCTTGGGTCGTTTGCTAGATCTACGACGGGTTTATTGGTTGACGTGTACAACTGTCCATAGAAGCTCTCGATCTCCCTCAGAAGCTCCGGTTTGGCGGACAAGATCCTACCATCGTCGGTCTTCAGTTTCGTGAGCTGGCTCTGCCCAATAGCCAGATCTCTTGCAAATACCTTGGAGCCTTTATTCCGCTCAATCGCTTCTTTAATACGCTCGGTATTAAAGCGGCGGAGGTCGCTCTTCAAGGATTTAGAGATCCGTCTATTGAGCTGCCGGTATTTACACGCCTCGTCTGAAGACTGCAGGATCATCTCACGCCGCTCCTTCATGAGCTTGAGAGTGTGATCGGAGAGTCTCTTGTTCTGATCTGTACGACGTGCCTTGAAGAACTTAGACCCGGTCGCATGGACAGCTTCCACGAACCCATCGTTATATTCGTCCACTGAGCTTCCTAGGCACTCGAAACGGTTCTGGAGTTCAAGCTGGAAGGTCTCGGGGTTTTGGATTTGGATCTGTGCTGGACGGAGCGTAGACTTCATCAGTCGATACCTTTCAAGCTTGATATTGATGTTCAATGTGCCTCTTACCATGCGGTGATCGCTCCCGGTTTTCACCGAATTGATCACAGAGACATCATTGAACATTTGCTTCTTGGTAGACATGATGAAGTCAATCTCATTTCTTGTTGCACCATCGGGGCTCTGCCAGGTCCACTTTCTGTGCTCAGGCTTTTTGAAGAAGGAGTTCATCATATAGAGGCCCTCCTTCTCCATAAAACTAGCCAGTTGGTGACCCCGGCGATTCCGACGTCCAACTCCAAATTGCCCCACCTGCAGCTCATCCCCGTCTCGTTTGCCCAGTTTCGCGTTGAAGTCCCCCATGACAACGGTAAAGTGAGTTTTGGAACCATGCATGACTTTAGTAATATCCTCATACATGGTCTCCACTTCGTCGTCGGGGTGTGCCGAGGTCGGGGCGTAAACCTGTATGACCTTCAGCGAATATCTTGAGGATATTCTGAGTATAAGGTACGCCACCCTGGTCGAAACACTCTCGATCTTCACTACGTTGTTCACGAGGGACTTGTGGACGATAAACCCGACACCACCCTGGGACTGCCGGTCACCCTCTCGGAAATAGAGCAGGTTGCCGGATTTCAGGATTATCGTGTCCTCCCCCTCTCTTCGGACTTCTGATAATCCCACAATACTCCATCGCAGCCTACTCAATTCCTCTTCGAGTTCCGTTATCTTCTCGTCGGTCCGGAGTGTGCGTGTGTTATATGTTGCCAGGTCCAGTCGCTGGTATTGGCAGCCGGATCCCTTCCGGAGATTCTTCGCACCCCTTGCCACGCCGTAGCCTCGACCGCTGCCGTAGTTGAGGGTAGACGGGCTGCCGGGCACTAGGGGCCATTTCTTTGATGCGCTTTTCATGTGGGGGGGTTTTGCCATAATCGCCACGCTTGGCAGGCGGGTTGGCGATCGCAGTACGGTTGTTACAAAAGCACAGAGAACGCTGCTGCCCATTCTCTAGTAAGTCCCTTAGTCGCCTCTTACGACACCCATGGGAAGATATGGGATGGTGCTATTCTTTACGTCCGACACCATACAGACACTCACATGCACAAACACGCTAAAGTGTTTCCCACAAATCTGATTATTATTTAGTGTGTACAATTTTTTTTTACCATTATTTGATAAAATAAAGAATAAGGCCTAAGCAAGCCATTCAAGTTTTAATGTGAGAGAATAGGTCGTAGCCTTTTGTCAGCTGTTAATATCTGCTGTAAAAGACGTATTTCACGAGCTAATTCTTTGTGACCCTGAATAATAACAACAACTTTATCAGAGAGTGAAAAACGCCGGATGCCTCCGGAGACCGGCATTAAAAATATTAAAATAAGTAATTGCTCTATCAGGCCTGCACCTGCCGCCCGCCCAGGCGTGCCTACCGCCCGCCCGCCCTTACCGCCACGCCCTTAAGTACTTTGTGATAAGGGCAATCGTGCGAGCTCCTCTGCGCACTTTATGTATATTTATGCCGTTCTATTTATAGTGAGGACAAAATAAACCCTTCCCGGCACGTGTCGCCGACAGATATAAACAAACAAAGATTATGTTATAGTGCACGCAAACATTCTCAGATTAGAGCAAGAAGTGTCTCAAATGTAAATGTAGCGAACGTGTTGTAGAACTTAGTAAGAATGTTATAACATTGTGCCAATTACGTTAAGTGCCAAATCATGTCTGGCAGAGAAAGTCGGATGTAGGCCGACGCCGACGCCGCGAAGAATATCGTCCTCGTGTGGGGACAATGTGGAGTGAGCCATTAGCTAAACAAATGAATGTTCTTAATATAACGATGATGGAACTTTAATACTGTCCATACATCCACACCCACTCCAGAAAAATAATACCTATCGTGTTTGTATATTCTATTCTCTTTTCTTAGTTATTTTACCAATACCATATGAAGTTATTTCTACAGTTTCAATATCCGCGAATACTTCTTCGCCATATCAGGGCAAAAAAATACAGAGTGATAAGACACGAGCAGTTAACACGAGTAGTTCAGGTTAATACTCACTCGGCTCCATTTTTTCCGCCCCTGTGCAGCATGCCCGCTCGAGCCATCTCACGCCCACTCCCTGAAAAAAAAAACGTGCCATCCATTAACGTCAAGTCGTCTTCGAGCCTATTCCGCATCTTTACGTTCACTAAATACAGTTTAGGCTGCTCTTAATTTATTATTAGTCGGATGATAGACCAAATTATGTCGGCCGTGCCGGCCTTCCGTTTTCTCAACTTAATTTTTGTCTACATAAATAATGTATTTTGTTCCGGGACGCCAGATTTCGGTTCAACCGGCAATATTTCTTGAAATATTTTCTCTTTCTGTTTGGAGTTTTGACAATATTTACCTACTGAACGATATTTATTTACGAGAACTAAGTGTAAGTTCCAGAATTTTCATAAACAAATTAAAAGAAAAATAAATGTGCCGTAATGAGTCGACTAAATTAAAACATTACATTTTCTTTATGATTTTAAAAGATTTATTTAACAAAGATTGTTCTTGAAACGCCCTCTATTTTCAACAAAGCACACGGAAACGGAAACAATACATCACCTTGAGCCGGATAAACTCCGAATCAATGTAATGCCTACTTGACAACTCCTTGGAGGATAAATGCAGTAATTTAACAATTTAATCAGCGATCTATTTGGCAAAGAACTTGATTGATGGCCAGTCGACAATATCTCAGCGCCGCCGGCGCGTGTTGCAAAGCTTCTAAATTGCGACATCAACGGCGATAGGTACACAATGAAGCCAGCCTGGATTTATGAGCCGCTTCAGTGCCACGAACAGCGTGAAATAGTTGGAGTTTTCTTAGACAAACTGTCGACTGTAATTATCTTATTTATATTGATGTCTTTTGTTTCCTTTGTTTATTCTAACTGTAAACTTAATCAATACCTACACCAAAATTGTGTCGTTAGTTGTTAGACATGTGCATTTTCTGCAAAAACAATAGGGAAAATAGATGTAATTTTTTCTTCACTTAAATCAATAAAATACAGTACTATCAACCTAAGAAAAGTATTAAAAGTTAAGTTCAACTCACAAAAATAATATAAAACTCCTACAATTTTCTACGACAGTTCAAACGTTCGTGGCTGTCGCGGCCATGATGTGACGTCATTATCCACAATCTGCCTTGTTTAAATTTATTTTTTTTGGCCTTAATAAAATAATGTTACAAATTGTATGTACTATAATCAAGTAAAAATTGCAATAACAATATTATAATAAAATTTTATTGAAGAAGAAAATAAAAGTGTTTTTTTGACACAATGGACTTTGACGTCAATACCGGCGTTATCGAGGACGGTATGTTTTGACAGTGCGTTCCGTTTCACCAAAAACATGCTACATTAAACAGTAAATTGTAAAATAAGTGATGTATTAGCAGCTTAAACAAGTGTACCACAATGTTTTTATGCGCCAATACCAGGCATTTTTCATAAATAAAAAGAGTTTTGTATTTCATGCATATTCCCTATTACCTTTCTTCTGGAATTCGCTGCAGTAGGGCAGGGTAAAAAAACATGTCTTGAGATTTACAGTGAAACTTGCGTTTACCTTGATCTCATTTTTGTAATAGAATTAAAGTAGGACGAAGGCGTGGATCGTACGCGATGTTTCCCCCATAATTTGGCCATTTCGCTCCTCGTCTTCATAAGTGAACACCATTGACAGCCATATTTTCCGGGGGATCCGGCGTAATGTAACGCGTAAGTCTTTTTCAGTGTTCTTTAAAATGCTTTACGCACTTTTCTGTTTCTTTTATTATTTTTCTAACATCGAGTTAGGAGGTTTACATTTTCAGTAAGTACTTTCATAAAACTCTGTCGCTCACACTATTTTGTTTGTTAAATTAAATAATCCGGAAACGGAATCACGAAAATAGTTTCTAATTACATTACCTACGTCATGTTGCTAAACATATTCGGTTCATTCACAAAGTTAGCATGCCTGTTTGGAGTTACGTGCGAAGGGGCAGCATTATGAACTTTTAAGTGGATTACAAGCGATATTAGTCGTGTGCTTTCACTTTGTCATGCAATATAGCGTAGAACGCGAGTGATAATTCAGGAGGGCACGCGATGCCGCCATTACCCCGGTTGCACTTGTCGACGTAGCCTCCATCGTGAATAGTATCGGCATCAAAAGATTGTGATTGAGCACGTGAGTGTTTCTGCACATCGGAGCTTCGCCGGCACATGTATAGTGTACCTACGTCCCACTAGGTGCGCCAGTAAACCTAGAGGCGGTAAGGTGCACACGAGCGACGTATTCGGGTTCACACGACGCAGCGCGGCGGTGGCGGCGGTGGCGGCGGCGCCGGCTGACGCGGAAATTGTTTTTCAATTGCTACTCTATTGGCTGGTAATGTTTTGACGTCATTTTGCGGTGCTAATATCCGTTTTCACAATCCGATAGACAATCTGATAACAAGTTCTCCTAGTTTATTTACATAAACGATATTTTGAATGAAATGGTGACTAAAAATATTGAAGTCATTTTCATATTTCACTTTACACTATTTTCAGCATATTCCGCCCAAAGTTATCGCCACAAATATTTAAACAAACATTAACGCGTGCTGTTTTCGTTATGGCTTATTTTACGATACAGTTTATTACTGCTCTAGCTTCGGATAGTAATATAACTTCGAATTTTGACGATAACGAAACATGTATTCACGAAGCGTATTCTATTTCGTGGAGAGAATACATAAAACTAGCAATATGCAAGGAAAAAATAAAAGTGCTTATGTATAAAAGCATAAGTAAGTCGTAAAATGCTGATTCAGTTTTTGTATGCGGAATAAAATTGCAAAAATCTTATGCAAATGCGTGTTCAGTGAGTGTCGAGGGCCGCCGCCGCCGTCCTCCGGCTGATACCGTATCTTGTAACTGTGGCAACTGATAAGCATGCCTTTAAACTTTATCCATTTTATTTTGCTCGAGTTACGGTTCGTGCTTACCGTGGGTTAGTAGACCCGTCTTATTTCGTTTCACACACAATATCATTTGCGCTATATTGTGTTTCTACTGTAAACTGATAGCATAGGAAAGCATATTATACAATGCTATGTAAGAATTTCGTAATAAGCATATATGTGAGAAAATATGAATACTGACTCACCTAGTCATTCGATCGGGGGGTCTGATGTGTTGTTTTCTAGTTTGGATCATTCCAGAGACCTGAAACAAATACGTAAAGGTCAGTTCTGTATTCTGAAAGGTATTCATCATTATCTATCTATACATATAATAAAATCGTTGATACCAAAAAATCTGTACATTTAAGATTTAAAAAAAAAACCAGCCAGTGTGACTTAAAATAAGTAACAGAAAATATTAAAACCATTTTAAAAATTTTTGTTTGTTTGTTTGACCGCGCATCACGTAAAAACTACTGAACCGTTATTGTTGAAATTTTCACAAATCTATTTAAATAAATTCAGAATAACATTTAGGCTATAGAAATTTTGGATTTTTTAAAAAAAAATTATATATTTCTTATTTTTTAAAAAGTAATAGAGAAGTGTGGAAGAAGAATACAATCATGCTGCGCCGACCCCAAATAAATTGGGATAAGGAGCAGATATGATGATGATTTCTCCAAAAAGTAGTATAGCGAACGGAAGCCTGATAAATTCACGTGTTCTTGACGTGCAAGAACTGTGCGGTGCTATTCGCAATAATCAATAATCCATACGCAGTTTGTGTAGATTATATTTACAGCTATATTGTTATTGGCCTCATTCCATGCATCTTGGTGAGAATTTAAGACCTGCCTGGACTGTCATCGAAGGTCTGACGGTGGAGACAAAAGTCAGTTGCAAGAGGTTCGCAACAGTTTGCAGCAGCTATATCGTGTTTGGGCTCATTTCATGGACCTTGATGAAAACTTTAAACTTAGCTAGAGTATGACTTTCATCGAAGGTCGACGATGGAGACGGAAGGAAGTTGCAAGAGGTCATCAAGAGTTTACAGCATCTATATCGTGTTTAGGCTCATTTTATGCACCTTGATGAGAACTTTCGACATAGATGGAGTATGACTGTCATCAAGTGTCTAAGGATGATAACGTAAGGCTGAGGAGGCTGGCGAGGGAAGCCCTTATATAGAAAAACAGAATATTTTAGCGATGAATGCAAATATTTCAGAGAAATTAAATTGTTACCTACTTGATTCTATACTATGCCTAATATGATAAAGCTGAAGCGTTTGTTTGGTTGGTTGAACACGCTAATTTCAGGAACTACTGGTTCGAGTTGAAAGTATCTATTAGTGTTGGATAGCCCATTTATCGGAGAAGGCAACAACGAACAACAACGTTGCAACGTTTATATAACATCACGCTACAATGAATAGGAGCAGAGCATCAATGAAAAATGTTGCAAAAAAAGGAAAAAAATATTCCTTTTGAGATCTTTCGTTGCGTGTGCTGCGTAAACGGTTAAAGTTACGCAACTATCGTGTATGACGGAATTGTTCCTCTTAAAAAGTTATATAAAAAGTCCGCGATAGCATTATTATATAATAGATTCTCCGCCAAGGATGTGGCCCAAATTATACAGAAGATGGTGAGAGGCAAGTCCCCAGGTCACGATAGTCTTAGCATCGAGCACTTGAAGTACGCGGGCGTACACCTGTCAAGAGTCCTTGCACTATTATTTAACTTGTGTATTAGTCATGGTTATTTACCCGATGATTTAATGCACACAGTCGTAGTGCCAATTGTTAAGGATAAGACGAGTGACTCATCGGATCTGTCTAATTACAGACCGATCTCGCTTGCGACTGTCATAGCTAAGGTGCTGGATAGTTTGCTTGACCGACAGTTGGAGAAGCATCTCCACTTGCATGACGCACAGTTTGGGTTCAGACCCGGTTTGTCAACTGAGAGTGCTATTCTCTGTCTCAAGCAGACTGTTCAGTACTACACGGACAGAAACACACCAGTGTATGCATGTTTTTTAGATCTTTCAAGAGCTTTTGATCTGGTGTGTTATGACAAGCTGTGGACATGACATTGTGTCCTTGCTGCGGTACTGGTACAGTAAACAGCAGAATGCTGTTAGATGGGCGGGTGCGCGGTCGGACGTGTATAGGCTGGAATGCGGGGTGAGGCAAGGGGGCTTATCCTCCCCTCGCCTTTTTAACATGTACATGAATCGGCTGATCGGTGAGCTCAGCAGCACTAATATTGGATGTTCCATAGATGGAGTGTGTATAAACAACATTAGTTACGCGGATGATATGGTGTTGCTGAGCCCATCTATCGGTGCGTTACGTAAACTTTTGCGTACTTGTGAGACGTATGCGGAGGCCCATGGGCTCAGTTACAATGCTCAAAAAAGTGAATTCATGATCTTTAAAGCCGGTACCAAATGTTACTCCCGTCACTCTTTGCGGGATTCCTTTAAAAAGAGTGCAGCATTTCAAGTACCTGGGCCACTGCGTCTCTGACGACTTGTGTGACAATCTGGACATTGAGAGGGAGCGCAGGGCGCTGTCTGTCCGGTGTAATATGTTGGCTCGCAGGTTTGCGCGATGTACTAGACCTGTGAAGGTGACTTTATTTAAGGCATATTGTCAGTCGTTCTACACGTGCAGCCTGTGGACCAACTTTACGCAGCGGGCGTACAGCGCACTGCGCGTGCAGTACAACAATGCTTTCAGGATACTGTTAGGGCTTCCGCGGTTTTGTAGTGCTTCGACTATGTTTGCTGAGGCGCGGACCGATGATTTTTTCGCGATCATGAGGAAGCGGAGCGCTTCACTATTATGTCGCCTACGAAGCAGCTCGAACAGTCTCCTGAGGGTTTTGTCCGAGCGGTGGGACCTGCCCCTGATGCAGAGGTGGATGCAGCTTCATGTTAGCGCCTCTCCTCGTTTTATTTGACATGCGTGTATTATTAATTTTTGTTTTAATGTGTACTATTTTAATTTACATTTAATTTATTTCAATTGTATTGTTTGTGTAATTTTATTTTTATTGATTATGTTATTTTAATGTACATGTGTTTTTAAATTTTATATACTGTATTGGATTATGGACCATGTCTGAAATAAATGAATTTATTATTTATTATTATTATGTCTATCTTCTAAGGGTGTCTCACACTCTCTCTAACCACCTCTCTGTCTCTCTTATATGACGCAGACGAAGTTGCGCGGGTCAGCTAGTATAAAACATAAATCCTAATAAAAAGACGAATTCGCATTAGCAAAGCTCGTAGTGCATTCATCACTTTCCTCCCGATACAAATAAAATTACAAAATGTTGCAAGGTACTACGTAGCACTAACACTAACAAATAAAAAGCTATTACGGTGTTGCCTACCTTAAGTAACACAACTTTTTTAACGTGGCTTTATTTTAACGCAGAATCCATCGCAACCTTATGTCGCCTAGAGTTACTACTACTACCTAACTAACGAACTAGCTACTACTTGTAGCTAGAACTAGCGCCCTAGAGCAAAGTTCCCAAATCAAAATTTGAACCTTGGCGAAGCCGAAGTTATCATAAACTCTCGAAGCTGTCATAAGCTGCCTGGATTTGATGTGAGCGGTACGTCCTACTATATGTAGATGTTTGAAGGATACTCTATTAGAACTATACATATGAGTATAGCGGATGAGTGCGCTCGAGCTCAGCTGCTCGTGGCCCGCTAACACCGATCCAGATGACCCAAATGGAGCACCGACCCGTTTGCGGATCACTTCACTAACTAACTCTTCGAACAAAACGAAACAGACCCACTGACAGATTAATATATGGGCTGCTGCTCCCGGCACAAAAGCAATTGACAATTAAGAACAGTTTGCGATCCTCTGTTCCGTGATTCTATGGTATATTGGCAACATAAATTCCCTTTGGCGCCATTGGAAAACGCGGCTTTTCTCGTCGCACCTGTGGCTGCAGTAAACTTTTTTATAGCTCACAAAATATAGGTAACACGCGTTGTTTTGAACGTTCTGCTTTGTCAAACACAATATTATTATAGGTACATGGTTTACTTCTGACCCACTTGGTTTAGCTCCATACGCATTTGCATAATAAATAATTTCGTTATTGTTACCTAATTAAAACGCAGGGTTGCGGTTAGCTTTTACGGAAAGAAAGTCGGATACAGGTGTTGTTCAGTTTTTTGTTAATTGGACTACCTGGACCCAATGTGCTAATGTTAAAGTTAATGGACAATTTTAAAGTTCTGCTCTTCAGCTGTGGAAACTCCCATGAACCGATACTCTACATTAACGTAACTGTGAAATTGTTAACGACGATCGGCACGATTGTACTCACTAATTACAACCTGTAGGCACGAGGAAAATTAAACGAAAAATTTAATAAAGCTTCAATCGTGCACAAAACGGTCACTTTTCCAGTTTTATTGTCAGATATACGATTTGTTCCGATACAGAGTTATGAAGGAGACCGGAATGTAGATAATTTACAGCGGCAGTCGGAACAAAGGCATCTCCGGCACGCGACCTACATCTTGCGCCACTATTCGATATGAACTTACTATAAAGTAACATCCACCAAACCACCTTACTGAAAATGTTTCGATTTCGGTTTATAAAAAGGGAAATCATCGATACGACGAAGAAGAAGAATTTCTTTATCGACTTTAAAAAGTAAGAAATTGATCCAGACGTAAATAAAGTTACAAACAATACAACGGACTATGAACTGATTGTGTAAGTGCGGCGCCGTCAGCGGCTGGCGGCGGTGGGCTGAGACTGCACACTTACAGTGCACAACACTATTACCCTCCCGCATCCACATCCACACAATATCCTGGTGTGCAGCGCCCCAGTTAGCCAGCGACAATGGAGAGAGCTATTAGAGCCGTCCATGTGTGTTAACCAGTTTAGTTCTTCTTGCTTGTTTTTTAACGTTGAATGGCCTGAAAAACAGAACGCGACGGGCAATCGGGTCGGGTCGGCTTCAATAAAAGCCCGCTGAGAACCTGATGTTTATGCAGCCGGTCCGTAATACAATTTGCGGTATCGCTACCACTGCTATTTGGATATTATGTCAATACTGAATTGTAATTAACTTTAATTAAGGAGGCTTTGTTGCACAGAATTATTGAAATACTTCCCTTACTGGAAATGTACAAACATGCAAGTAGATATTTTTGTTTGCTTGATACTTGATTAACTAACAAAATAAAAGAATCAAGTAGGTACGATACATGTATTATCGTGTAGTACCTAGTTCTTAGAACCTGCAGGTAATAAAACATATTATAAAGCTTTAACAAAACAGGACTATGACTGACTACAGCTATTGAGTAGAGGGATGTTTTAGATGTCTACACGATTATACTATAAATATATATTGTTGCCAAAAACAGAAAATTACCTATCTATGTATACTTTTATATAAACTATAACTTTAAATAATAATAAAAATACAAATATATACACTATATTATATTATTCACTACTATTTATACTATTATATTTTATTGCCTCTAATGAATGCAAGAAGCTATTACCGCTAATTGAATTAATTGCATGACAGGGAGCAGTTGTTTATTAATTGATAGGCTCTCTTAATACGATTAATTTCGAGCTTTACAAATCAATACGCGATTGAATGCAGAAATTATATAATGAGCGGATTATTGTTATTGTGCCAGCCTTAATTTGCACTTACGGAAGGCTTACAGTCACAATATGGTAGCTACATACTTTTTATCGAACAATATCAATAATATTATCATGTATAAATATATTAAAACACGGCCGAAACTTATTGGCAAAGAACATACCCATGTAACTTAAAAAATCTTACTGGAGCCTGGAGCAAAGTCTGCCTGTTCAAGTTCTGTTGGTCTATGGTTTTGATGTGAAATTAAAACAAAGCAACATTCGCAAGCGGGTCTTTTGCTTCTCATTATGAAGGCTTGTTTTGTATGTTTTCGTGATAACTACTAACGACAATTTTATTTTCATTATATTTGTGGCTGGCAGCGGTTGCATAAAGTGCATCGTTTATAAAATGTAACAATGAACAATGTTCACGAGGCGCGGTGAGCCTCTTATCGAGGCGGGCGCTCCAAGGCGCCTCCGCCCACAATCTGATTGCGGCTCGTGTCAACAGTGCTGAAATAACTGGCGCCGTTTTACAAATCATTTCAAGACTCTTCAAGAAAAATTGAGACCAACCTTAAATATTTAGTTTTGTTCAATATTTTCTCATCGTAAACGGGAAACGGGTAACATTCAAGACAGCATTGTGCCATAATGGGATTTTAAAGACCCTTTGATGATTTTAATCTTAAATATTTGAACAAAAGTGAAATAGGTAAAATCCTTTTACAGATTATATCAGGACCTCGAAATGTAGTTGCAAGTCGGCGACTCTTTATCTGATTGTGGAGCGCCGCTACCGACTGAAAAACTTATTTGCCTTCGCTGAAGAACAAGTTTCCTAGTCCACTGGTTCGCCGTTTCGATAAAGAGGAAATTTAATTTTCTTAAAGCGATAAAAACGTCTGAATAGTTTATCAACACGTTTACTTGAGTGAGGGCTGAAATGGGAACAAAGTTAATACTAGGTAGATACTACTTCTGTCGAGATTACATTTCTTTTGAGAATAAGCCTATACTGCTCGGTCATAAAGTAGGTCATTTGTTTCAAAGGCGGCACGTAAACTGTGATAGTAAAAGTTTTTATGGCTCGATTACTGTGAAGACGGCGAACTAGCCGGTTTCACTGCCGATAGTGGCTGTGTTTACGGAGTCAGCATCGCTGTGGGTATTCGCTTCATCAAGTTTGTAACATACATTGTTAAACACTTACATCTCGTCGGATTAATGACTTATACGTAGGCTTTTTGTAATAAATACGAGTATGTCACTATTGTCACTTGTACAAGTTTGCATTCTGCTAAATGTAGTGCACCAGTAAATGAGAAATGTACGCACAGAAAATCCTTTTTAACAAACTGTGTGTTAGACGTAGCAACTAAATCCGTCCAGTTACTTTTATACATCTCGTTAAAAAGTCCATTATTGACGGAGAAGCAAAGTTGTTTCAGGAGCGAAGGTAAACAGTGGCATTGTGTCGCTCGAAAAGCAGACATCAAAAGGCGTGTATCAAAGACGAGTGTTGCCACATAGAGGGATGCGCGCCAGGGTGGCCCCCTTCAATATGTGAGGGCGCTGCCAGCTAGTTCGAATTTTACATGTAAACTAGTCTACGGGAGACAGAATGGCAGAGCGTGTTTTTGTAACAAACATGCTTCCAAAATATATGAAGTGAATATTATAATGGAAGTCGGCACACTTACCGCCTGTATTATATCTTAAATACAAAACCAGGAACGCAACCAAGTTATTGTTGTGAATGTAGTTGGTTTCAGTAAGTAATAAATCTTATTCCGTTTAGTTTATTAGCTGCAAATGCATTCACGACGAAACCAAGAAAGGAACTTCCAGAACGACTTATTGCAAGAATCCTTAGCTATAAGTTCTGAACACAAGAAGAGATGCGGAATGCTTGTAAGAAGTTTTGCGAACGATCGAGACCTTTTAAGAGAATTAACACAGGACTATTCTTCGAATTAATGAAACCAAGATGCGGAGGAACTAACCTCATAAATTAACGCGAGTGAATATCTAAGTGATAGATAACATTTAGTGATTCGGCAATATCCCGAGACTTCGGAACACGAAGGTAAGGGATACGACGAATATATCTTCGGAACTGTTCCCGTACAAAACAATAAAAGTAATTTAATTAAAGTACAAGACTTTTCTTTTCCCAAGGCGCATTTTTTACGAGTGTGTCGGAATTATTGGACTTAAATAAGTCGTATTGAATAAATAAAAGGGCTTGAGAGCTCCACTGGGGAAAAAATGTAGAAGTCGAGTAATTTACTGTGAATAATAAACGAAGAATTTCCCCTAACTTGGCGGAAGTGGAGATGTCGAGTCGAGGGCCCCATTAGACTTATGGGAATATAAAATATATCAATTAAAGACTTACTCTGCGGATAACGTAGTATACGAGGTTCCGAATTGTACAATTGAGGAAAACGTGGCCATAAAATGCGCGGGTTGAACATAGGCGTACGCTTATGTGCGACGCATGTAAGTCGTCTTATATAACATGTGAGAACGGCTGGAAACATTAACAAAAGCTTCCCGATATAGATCAAGTTTGTTTTCAAATCGCCAACGCAAAAGAAAGTCCGTCTCTCAGTGAAAGCAGCCTGCAAATAAATCTTGTCTCGGGAAACAATGCATGCATTGTTCGCTGTAAATTGGTTCAAATAATTTACCTATAACAGTTTGAACTTTGCCACGATGGAGATAAAATTCATAAAATTACTTGTTCTGTTTGTTGCACTATTGTGAAAAACTTTCCTTGTGTTTCCGGATACAATTTTTGTACCCGTAGGTACTCATTTTTAACATCTTATGTTATAGCGTTTTATTTAAACCGCACGGCGTTTTTGCCAACAATAGATACATCTATTTACCTACTTTTAATAAAATATAGCTGATATTTTATCACGTTAACCATTCAAAAGAGTCAATAACAGGCTGACATCTTTTGTTCATGCCATTGTTGAATGAACCCAATTAAATAATATCTGTTATTCGATGTAGAACAAACGTATAATAGTCATCAAATTCATAAAAAGAGAATAGAATATAAAATTTTATTTAACGTTGTATTTTTTGCCTGCAGCAAAAATAACTGGCTATAATTCGTAACATAACGAACGCATTGTCACAAATAATGCGAGGAACTGAATCGCACATATAAGCATTGTCAACATATTGATTGAACAACGCGAGACTGCAGCATTTGACCCAGATATGCTGGAAACACGAGCGACCCACTGTGCACTGGTGTTAATGCTGTTACACGGATGCAGGATGCCTAACGCCGCTAGTGTTTATACAAACTAATCCTGGCTTTAAGATAAACTACTTAGACAGTTTGACTAAACAAAGCCTCTTTATCTACACTAATATTATAATAGGAAAGATTTGTATGTTTGTAACGAATAAACTCAAAAACTACTGAACCGATTTCAAAAATTCTTTCACCATTAGAATGCCATATTATCCCTAAGTAACAAAGGCTATTTTGATTAGTAGATAAAAAATAGGGGGGCAGGGAATAGGAGAATATAAATGCCTACCCGTGTGAAACCGGGACGGGCCGCTAGTACCTATTATTGTGAACATTAGGAAGCGGTAGAGTGCTAGTAATTTGAGACTGTCTTTTGAAATCAATTCTCTTTTTACTCGCAAAGCCAGCGGCAATGTTTACACAACATTTTGTTAATGATTGAAATAAATTTGTAATCCACGACGTTAACCTTTCGTCGGGACATTTTGGGGCATTGAAGCAGTGTCTACGAAGCGTTCGGCGTAGCGTATTGCGTAGCATAGACACAGTTACACAATATTTACGGGAAATCAATCAAAAGCCTACTTAGCGCGTAAGCTGCGCGTATATGCACTTCAATCCAATGCATACGCAGCCTGTACAGTGTGTATCTATTCTCATGTCGAGTCGTCTTTTTACAATTTCGCAGGATATTCGATATCTTTGTTATTTATGACTAATCCTTAATAACGGTGGATCTCGGAACAGGTAGTTAGTAGAATAGTAACTCTAATGCAAATAAGGTAAGTCCTGTTAGCATTTAGCTATTACGAACCAACATGAAGCACTATAAAACTAACCGAACTTGCACAAAGGTAACAAATTAGCTGCATAAGTAGTTCAGTTACCTCACGAGTTCACGACTGCTACATATAATTTACGTAAAACACTTTACTGAAATAACGCTTTCCTGCAATAACCTGTTTGTAACTCTAACTATTAGTTAATTGGCGTACACAGCAAGTAGTATGCGATCAAACGTTCGCGTTCTGAACTGTTGTTACAGTGGCCACAGTAACAACAGTTCAGAACGCGAACAAATTAAAACATCCTGTATACGCTATACAGATGAAATTAAATTCATAACATAATATCACACCTGTATGCTTAGCCAAGTTGACAATCTACAATCGTTAACGCTAATAGAAAACTAACCAAATGTATGGGAATGACATCATTTCAACGTTGAGTCAAGTGGTAAAAAAAAACGAATAGAAACTTTAAAGTTCAGTCAAAACTGTAAGTTGGCTACGATTTATATGCGATGTAGCGATCACGATTGTAGAATTGAATGCATTTCATTCTATCATCTTGATCGATGTAAACTTGTCTACGAAGTTTCTATTCGTTTGTTTTGACCACGTGCCTTAACGTTTAAGATTGTAGAAAGAGAATCGATACGAATCGTTTGTAACTTGGCTAGGCTTGCTGTAATCCCTAAAGGGTTAGACAGAGCTGACAGAGGTGTACACTGTACACCCACATACAGCTAGTCATGTTTAAGTCCCATGTTATAGGGGACGATATTGCCATCAACCGGGTATAAATCTAGACGTCGGGGCTGTGACTGTACTGTGACATTCCTGTTGGAAAAATCGAAGAACAATTTTCCTGACCTGGGAAACCGAACCCAAGACCTCTTGATCAACAGTCACATCGACCACTAGACTATAGCGAGGCATCAACTCCTACCACTAAATTTCTTTCCTATTTTATAGCAAAAAAAAACATAGCAAAACAGTTTCTGGAACTATATCTAAGCTCGGAGATAATCGTAAAATATCTAAACGCGTTATAGAGAACGTTTGTGTTATTGGGCCAACTAGTGAGCAACAAACCTGGACGTAAACGCGCGTGTCCAAACAGTTTACGATAATTTTATTGGCTATATAAAACATGTGTTACTCATTTATTAGTTACGTTACGAAATACTAGGAGACAAGCTGTCAGTGAGCCATGAGAATAATAATCATGATATGATTGGTTAAATCTTCGACAGCAGGAATCTTCGACCAGTATCATCACATTACATATTCTTAAACAAAGTCCTCAGCCGCGTCTGTCTGTCTGTCTGTTTCTGATAAACTCAAAAACTACTGCACCGATTTCCATGCTGTTTTCAACAATGGATAGAGTGGTTCTCGAGGAAGTTTTAGTATATAATTTTTCAAGTTTTTGTATACATTGGCAAAAATATAATGATATTTGTTGGAGGTGTCGGAAAAAAATAAGCCGTCTGGGAGCTTTACTTTTGGTCGCGATAACCGACGTCAAAAAGTAAGTAGTCAAAAATATGTTCAAGTTCCAATACTTTTCCAAGAAGTAGAACAAAAAGACAAGATGCGCCGAAAACAAATAAACTTTGATCAGGGCAGGAGGGTGATGATGATGATGATCTGTTCCAAGACGAACTTTACGAAGCCGACGTATTCCTAATATAGGTAGGCTAAACAGAAACCCTTACACTAACTATAAAGTTACGTACCTGGAAACACTATAGCAGTTAATTTTCCTATCCAATGTTCTTGGATAATGACCTGTAACAATACAAAACTTATAAGTAAACATTACACATTAACCCAGTGAAATTACTTGTTTCTGGTCAATTAAACGATACAGCTGTGTTTCCGTTGGCACTTTATGTGAAGTACAAAAAAGTGGTAACATAAATAAATAAATACAAATTACGTACAACGATCATTGAGGGACTTCACGTGACCCAAATAAACTTACAGCGGTATTACCGTTCATGAATTTGTTATTACGTACGTATGTACATAATATAGTGTAGATAGGCACGTTCAAGTAAAGTTATAGAGGCAATAGAAATAAAGTTATTATCACTTGGTGTGTTACGGAAGCTACCTTTCAGGGGTAATAATTAGGTACCTACTACCTATTTATTACTCGCGAAATTTATTTTATTTATTATAATTATGTTTATATATCTATGAATGCTGACGAGTGAACGTCATTCCAACACGATCCCATTCTCATCCCATTGTCATTTTGCTAAAAGTTCGTAGTCTGCTAACTTCATAATGGTCGATCATTGGTCGGTCAATGGTCTCGTAATAGAATTGTGTTACTGAGACATTGTCGTATTGCCATTATTTTAAATCCCGTCAGATTTCATTTATATATATATTTACATATTATTTATTAGTGTTTTAAGCAATCTGAAGTAGTAAGAAGTTCGTAAATAGCACCAGTCATTCATTTGTCATTATGTACGAGATTACCAATCTATGCCATTTTTTTCAATGGAGTGTCAGTGGACATTGGAAAGTCATAATGACGCCACCATATTAGTAGATTAGGTACCAAACTTGTCAAAATCAAAAATTATGAAATCAATGATAGACCATTCTGAAACTATTGTAATAGCAGACTTGAGGCCCAGTTTTACCAAGGGGTATAGTATTACCCAGTACTAACTGGGTTGTGGAAGTCAGATAAGCAGTCGCTCCATGTAAAATGCTGGTATTCAGCTGTATCCGGTTAGACTGGAAGCCGACCAAACATAGATGGAAAAAGGTTAGACAGATTATGATCTATGGACAAGGAATACTAAAATCACAAAAAGTTAACATGAACTTTGTGTTACACACAAACATCTGTTATGTATAACTTATGAAGTTCCAAAAGTTGGTATCTATCTATATTAAGTGGGGCTTTGAAGTATTTTCTCTAGGTAAAATACAATACATATTGGTTAAAGAAACTTTAAATGAAATAAGAACACAGGCTTAAGTCCTTGAACGTCAAGCATTTAATTGATGTATACTTTAGGTTTTCAGGGTTTAATTATAAAAGTTTCACTATGAATCTCAGTTTTATTTCCAAATGCTTTCATTTCTTGCCTTTGTCTATCCCGTTATTTCGCATTATTTTAAACGCAATCTGACAAAAACTGACAGTACTTTACGGGAGAATAGCTTTTGAAGCTACCGTTTTTATTTATTTATGAAGAAATTCTATTCTATAATTAGCTACACTTTTCTGCTCGAGTTAAGTCTTCCACCAGTGGGGACAGACCGGTGGGGTAGACGGGAATAAACCTTTCATATCGTATTTGATGTCTGCAATAATTGAAACGAACGGCAGAAAATAAACAGGCAAAACAAAAGAAAATATGTTTCTATTGTGTTCGCTAAAGTCCGCTCATCCCGCAGGCGACAAAATTAAATTCTGTGTGAGTCCCTCTTCAACTGTCTCTGTGCAAACAAAGAAGCAACACAGCAAGTAGTCAAACATAGTCACCTAATTTTGTTTGTGCGTGGAATGAAAAAATCCTTTTCCGTTGAACGTCGGAATTGTGCCAACGGGAGCGCTGATATCAACATAAACAAACAAACTTAACTTTCGTATTCGGATGTAAAAACTCGGCCAAAGGGTTCACTGACAGGCCCATATTGAGTGTACACTGTGTACAGGAACAAATTAGCATTTCACAGACACGCTACAAAATGCCTTTCAGTCGACTTAATGAACGCGGAACATCGTCATTAAACGCCTCAGAGATGTAAACGCACCTTCAAGTGAACCTGCCTTAGCCTAAATTTAGCAATTAGGGGTGCAACTACACTCTGCTACTTGTACACACATTGATTAAGTCGAAGCTTCTGCAGAGTTTCAAGGATTAATGCAGTGCTTAGTCGGTCTATAAACTTTATTGAAGTGGATCTTCGCTGTTAATTTTAGCAGTTTATCTTCGGCTTGAAAATGTTTAAGTAAACTTTAAATACACAAAGATAAAGACAAAATGAAAGTTTCCATTGTTTTAACTATATAACTATTTGGGACTGAGGTAAAACATTTATTGCTTGTGTGGTAACTGGCTGTAGCAGATATAAACATTTTACTACGGACTCAATTTACAAACCCAAATAAAATGAGAGCATGGAGTGTAAAGCCAGTTTAGAACGCAATTTCATAGCTTAAGTCAGCATCAGTCAGGCCGACGGAGTCGCTGACTACTCCATAAAAACTAATGGCGACCCATTTAGCGTAGCGCCCACGGATCACCGAGCACTTTCTCAGTTTCTCTATAATTGTTATATTTACAATAACAATTTTAGGACCCATGGTGACTTCGATATATTGAGACATCTACACTAATACTATAAAGAGGAAAGATTTGTATTTTTGTGTGTGTGTGTGTGTGTGTGTATGTTTGTAATAAATAAACTCAAAAACTTCACGACCGATTTTAAAAATTCTTTCACCATTAGAAAGCCACGTTTTTAACTGAGTAACATATTCTAGGCTATATTTTATCCCCGTACTCCCACGGGAACGGGAACTACGCGGGTGAAACCGCGTGATGTCCGCTAGTTATAGATAAAGAGGTTGCAGAACAATTATCTCTTTTTCCAGAACTCAGCACAACTCACTATTAATAGTAACACGGTTTCCTTTTTACTACCACGAAATATAACGATCGGGGACGTTAGAATACAAAAAGCAAACTATTTTGGTAGACGAAATACGAAACAATAACAGTGTTGCAGAATTATGGTAAAAGCAGGTAGCGCGCTGCGGCGCTGCGGCGCTGGGGATACCTGAGTGGCGACAGCTAAGGATTTGAGGAGACGTGTGAAATTCCGTAGTGACACCCACACTCTCCTCTAAGAGTCCCATAAATATTCCGTCTTATTTCTGCGAATAACATTTGAAGAGACGAAAATAAACAATACTCTTACGATGTGGATGTTTGCCTAAAAAGATACAGTATTTGCAATCGTGCCCCAGAATACTTCATTGATATTTTTGTTACGGTCATTGACTTTCTCAGCACGGAGAGTCCTACTTTGGAACCGAAAGAATGTTGTCTAAATTATCGTTATAATATTTTACCCGAAATTTATCGGGATGATCTAATAGAAGTAGATACTTATGTACATATAAATAAAGTTCTGTGATAAAGCGGGTGCTATCAAAATGTTCTGACTCCGCGCCAGGATTGGCTTCCGGCTGGCGGAGCGCCAACTTCCTACACCAAGTCCCATGCTACTGGTCTTCTAGAAACTAAAACTCTTCTAAAACTATAAAATTTACAACGCACTCCGATTGTTATAATAATATCGACGATTTGCTACTTTTTCCGTTGATTTTACAAACTGCCAATACTACTTAATATAAAACTTAAAAATGTGCGACCAAGAATCCGATCCAAAATATCTACTATACCTACCATTTATACATAAAAAATAAAACATGAAACTGATCAAGTTAGAAGCTTTTGTACTACTTGGTGAGTAGTTCGCGAGTTGTCTGTTTCGAGGTACAAATTCAAATTAGTCCTATTTTGGCTTATTACTTTGGAGGGTCTGAAATTCTAAACTTTGACGTACCGTGAACTAGCTTTTATCGTAAGTGCCGGGGGCGACAGCTAGGGGCGGAAAGGGGATGGAAGAAATATACATTGATATTTCCAGGGTCCTTTAGCGGCTGTCGCGATCGCGGCTCGAGTCACTCAGGGCTTCGAGCCTCCTCGAGCGCCACTGAGGGGCAGATTGTAATCCTGCTTTGTCAGTCAACCGCGGAGACAGGAAGTGGTCGAGTACTGTTCGCGGTAGTACGGGGTGCAAGGCGGAAGTGACGAGCGCTCACACATTGATTGTTCTATTATGAATTGATTTTGGCCCAATTTACACAGTTCATTATACCAATACCTACTGTTAATTAAGTGCCACTTACTACCACTTTTGTTAATTAATTGCTGAATTATTTTAACTCGTGTTAGTATTTATTTGGGCCTTGTAATTTCAATTCCAATACTATACCTACATAAATGTTTGAAATTCATTTCCATTTTACATAAAACTTGGACTCCGGTCTGAAATAAAAGCTTTCTATTCTATTCTATTCTATAAACAGAGAGTGTAGTGTGAAACGGTTTTTTTTCTAATACACCTACCACTTATCGTGGCTATCATAAATAACAAAGTATTTTGTTACAATAAAATTTAAATGAAAAATATCGTAACAAACTCGAATAACATAAATCATCAAAAGTTTTGAACGTTGCCCATTTTTACGGAGGCGTATTGATAAAATATAAATAACGTTCAAATACAGCATCGTCACAGTAGCTGAATATGGATATAGTATACAAATAGAGAGCACAAATAAAATAGTAGTAGTTTTCACTGTATGCTCTGTCTAGAGTTAATATTTGTTGTAAGCGAAAAGTTTGCTCTCCGCTACGTTACTTAGAATGGCAATGAGCCGAACGGACATGTCACTTTTTATTTGCGTCCGCACTAATGGAGCAAAATGAGCAGTGTGACATGCTGTACCGACCAGTC
This sequence comes from Xestia rhomboidea, assembly GCA_963853795.1. Classification (NCBI taxonomy): domain Eukaryota; kingdom Metazoa; phylum Arthropoda; class Insecta; order Lepidoptera; family Noctuidae; genus Xestia; species Xestia rhomboidea. The sequence goes on from OY970764.1 coordinate 13,288,524, forward strand.
AGATTAATCCTTAAACAAAGTAATATAGATGGACAATCTGTTACGTAACTAAATTGGAGTTTGAGACTGATTGAGTCAACATGGGGCCTGTAAAGCTTTTTCAGACTTACAAAAGCTTTCAGCGGTTATAGTCGCCGTTGTAACATGCTTGTATAGTGCACCTAGTTTATTTTTCCGAGATATGCATAGAAATAAATTAATTATTCAAACAAATAAAACCAAAAACTACTAAGTAGATATGTAGCACCTAAACTCAATAGCTTCACTCACATTATGTTATTGTGTATCATACGAACAAACTAACATAATTACTACTGAGGTTTTATAACATGTGTAATATGCAAATAGCATGCAAATGTTCTACAAATGATTGCCAATCGCCAAAACTAATAGCGTTATTTAATAGTAGGTATCTAAGTATCTATGTTTAAAGTTTTACGACATGCTCTTTCACTTTTCGAAAGTAATATGAATTGCTATTTTTCCACATTTTATCACTAATTCACTGACATCCATACGCTTATCTATGTCGTAAGACCATTAATATTAATAAAAATACGCATAAATATATGTGTCCAATAAATTAAGATAGATTTGCATACATTTTGATGTCGTTTGATATGTCATTGACCGTTTTATTGCACTAGTTTTCTTCATTTTAAGCACAACGAAAGTGTTTTGTGTAACTCAGCGGTACTTTTAAACGTAAATTAAAATTAATGGCACACATTAAAGTTATCTTATTGTTTTCAGCTGTCCCTGAGGTTTTCAGATACTTAACCAACCACCAAGTACCTATGTTTTAGTTTACGTGCGTATTAAGTTAGACAAACAGTAACGGACGTCAAAACGTAACTGATATTATTAGGAAAATGCAGCTCGAGAATAGATTTTACAGCTTTGTAGAATCATAAAGGAAATCCTCAATAGGTAAGCTATAATGTGAGTGTATGGCGTCGTGACGTCACGGGGCACGTCCGGCAGGACGCAGCTGTCGTGGCCGCAGCCCTAGCCTGGGAAAGCGACGCCCTCGCGCGCTCTCATTACCGCGCGCGAGTCGCCGCGCCGTGCGTCGTGTCGTGTCGCCCAGCGCCTGCCCGCTCCGACTCTCACTGCGACATTGAACCGTTCACGTCAATTGTTATGAACTTGACTTACTTTTATTTTCATTCTGACATCACAATGACAACAAGTGTGTAATTAAAGTTCGAAGCGGTATTTAATTAAGTGTCATGGGACATTACCGTCCCATTTGCTAGCTGACAATGATTAAATTGTGTTCCCACAAACAAAGATTATTATTTTGTAAAGCAAGAAGGTATTACGTTGTACAAGATGTGATTTAATGATGCAGCCGCACTTTTCGTCGGAGATCTAATAATATCTCATTTGTTCCCATCCGCCTAGACATTACCCAAACGACGCAGTGAGGCATCCAGGCTCCCAGGCAACCGAGCGTCTGCATGAAGTAAATAACATTTTCAGTTAAACAGGATTGCAGTTAGTTAGTCTTATTTGAAAATAAATAGCGTGCACATGTGTTTGTGTGTTTGTATGGAAATGATTACGATTGTGTTTAATGGTTTACATAAGAGCGTTTACTTCCGACTTCAGGTTATTTGTGGAGGTGTCGTAACATAAACAATTTTAGTAAGAGGAAAACGTAAATTGACGTCATTTTCGATGAAAGCTTAAATGCTTCAAACTTTACATAACTCGAGTCTTTTTTGGTCGAATTATTCTCGATAACTAGGTATAGAACCTGCTTAGGCGACTTGCCACGAGTACAGTCACTGTCAGCGGTGGGTGAGCCTTGCCTAACACAAGCGATTTACGAGAACACTGCAAAGCCTTGGCCACTGGCACAATGCAAGCGTCCCCTTCTAACGTTGTTCAATCTTAATATATCATACAATACATGTCTAACTTATCAGTTCATTATGGGTAAGTATAATCTAGTTCTACAATATAACCCTCACTAATAATGCTGAAAGTTGCTTATAGTACAGTACTACAGTAATGATTAACACCAGCTTAACAGCGTTTTAGAGCTTGTGTTAATTTTAAGCAACATTTTTACACAATGACAATTAATAGGCAATTTACTTTTTTAACCACATGGGTTATTATTTTTGAAAAGTAAAATTGCCTACTAATTATGACTTATATTTATTTCGTAGTTTCTTCCTAAGGACATTCTCTAGTTCTCCATGCTCGGCTTATCTTCTTCTTTGAGGAATCTTGAAGTGTTTCAATAATAAAGTTCACTAAGGGCGCGCTCTACCATTATCTACTCATGTGATTGTAGTGCCATTGAAAACTTGATCTTTCAAAGCGACATAGACACTTTTTTACATTCGTTAAAATTAATCTCTTTGGATGATATATTATTTCAAGTTTTCAACACTTGCTTGCAAATTTAAAATTCTGAGTACGAAACTAATTATGTTTATGATTGTAAATATATTCCCAGCAGAGATTGCGCCATTTTCAAATGCATATTACATGAATCGCACAAATATTTGCATGTATGCTCGTTATAATGCCCTTGGGTGTTTGAACTTGGGTTACTATCGAGTCCCGCCGTCTGCTGCCATACTCTCGCAGCGGTAGTGAGGCTGCCTTACGTTCTTAGGCTCCCGGGTTCGAATCCTGGTAGGAGTAAATGTTTGTGTGATGAGCATGGACATTTATTTCCGAGTCATGGATGTTTATATGTATAATATGTATGTATTTACAAACAAAAAGTATCTATGTAGTATATCAACTATCTGGTGTCCACGACACAAGCCTCGTTGCTTAGTGTGGCACTAGATGGCGCTGTGTGTAATGTCCAGCGATATTTATTTATTTTATTTTATTGTTTGAAGGTAAATGTCTGGATCATTGAGCAGAGATAATTGTACCTGTACGTCTCAGGTAATAATTTGAATATTGTAACGCCTTGTAACTCAAAAGGCAAAAGCATCATCTACTTGTACTCTTATCTATTAAAATAAAGCATTTCCTGTCGTATTTATTAAGTTAAGCTACTAAATAAACATAAATCTGTATTAGAAGCACGATATTTTTCCCGAATGCATATTGGATTTTGTTTCCAAGCGATAAATTTTTGTGAATATAGAGAGTCCCTTTAACAATTCCATCAATATTGGTGACGTCGGCCGTGTGAAAGGGATGGGGGTAGAAATGTAACAAAGCATCGTAAAGATCGTTAGGTACAGTACCTAATTGCGCAGCATTCGACAATCGAGAGATTTGGATTAAATTTAAAACAAATAAAACGAGTGGATACTATAACTTTAATAATTAAGTAGAATGTCATATTATGTTACGTGACGTTATTCTGACTTAGCAAAAAACTTTGGGGTCAACGTTCGCAAGATAAGTTCGATAGATATCTCAGCTCCTCGTATCGATTAAGTATCAGAAGGCTGTTATAAAAAGTGCAATACGATAGTATTGTCGTCCGCGAGACGTGTATCTCCCTGGATCTCAGTAAGCCACTGTGAGCCGCTTTACGGCCAACAAGAAGCTTGTGGATTTCAATTCTCTTTGTCAAGTGGACTGAGACGTCGGGAATGCGTTTAGAGACAAGAGCACTTACGGCGACCGATATCCTCAACTACGCTCAAGTCAGCGTTCAGACTTAGTTTGCGGTAACTTCTGCCGGTTTCACGCAGTAAGTGTTTGCTCTTTATTTAGTAATCCGGTTAACAGAGCAGCGATTGAATATGAACAGTCATTTGCGAAATTGTGAATAAGAGAAACTTAGTGAAAGCATCTTATTACTAGAAATCGTTGAAACAAGATACCTAGTTATAAATAGATCTTTAACGGTAGAGATTCGTTAAGTTTTTTTATTGCAGCGAGGTAATTGCTTCATGTTGCAGCATCGTAACAGATTTGTAACCGTGTGTGTAGTAAGTAGTCTGTTCCTGAATGTTTCCTGGTATACGGTCTGCAGCGGAGCCCGGCCGCACTCCGCCGCAGTCGTCGAAGGCGTGTGTAATGGTTCATTGTTTTTGCCGTAAGTGGCCTGAGATTACACAAATTGATGCTTGTGTGTTTGAAGTGAAAGGAGGTGTGTTGTTCTAGATAATGGGCTCGCTTGTTTTGTTTTTTAACAATGAATCGGTTTCTGATACGGCCTCGAATGTTATTGTTCTACTCGTATGACTTTTTGCGCGCAATTGCTGCATGTCGCTCAAACTAATTGGACGGTCAGTCGGAGGCAACCGAGAGGTACTAATGAATTAATTTAGCATCTCTAACACAAGGTACCTTTTAGGTACACAAGTCGCAATTTGTCGAATAACTCTGTTGACTATTACTTCACCGGCTCTGAGCTCACCTTCAAGTTAATGCACTTGTATTGAATGTCACGGTCTATGATTTCACGGTATAAGAATTTATACAGGCATATTTTGCGTTCTCAATTCAAAACTACTGAGAATCCTTGAGGGATATTACACGCGTCATGTGCAACCAATCGCATTCCAGCTGATAGGATTTCGATCTTCTTTACAGGTGAGATGCGCTCGGGAGAGGCGTGACAGCCCACCGCTAACGTTGTGGTGGTTTCTATCGAAAATCACACCTTTGCCGCATTACCATCTGTACTCTTAGATCGGATTTGTCGGCGGATCAGTCTGGGAGCAGCGCTAGTACTTGGCTGCTAGTGGAGTGGTTGTAGAACAAGTCTAGCGCTTTTGTCGCGTCTAGACGGCGCGCGGCGGATCTCTATCGGCTGCCGTAAAATTATGTGACGCGGGCGAGCAACGTACCGCTCTAGGATATCCGGTTCAATTCAATCTTTATTCACTTACTTAATTTATGGCAGACCTTTAAACTTGCCGAAAACGCGACAAGTTTGAAAAAGGTAACAACTCACAAACAGTGTTATGTCGGACGATTCTGTTGTCGATACACCAGACAGACTGACCACGTTCTTAAAGATGGTACTTATTGTTATGTATTTCTGCATTGAAAAGCCATTATCTACTTAGAAATAATACACTCGAGAGCAATGAATCCGGGTCACTTAAAGAATGTTAAAAATCTCGGAAACTAAAAATGATAGGTTAATGCAATAAATTGTATTTAATAGACAATGTAATACTCCTTAAATGAAAGTAAAAAAAATATGAGTCACCATACATTTTATTGACACAAAATTACATAAAGAAAAAAACTGCTGATCTCTCCTTAAAACAAAAATAGGAAACATGAAATTTTTGAACTTTATTACGATTTTCTTGAATTTTAATACTTCGTATTGCCTCGTCGTGCTTCCATTACTGCGTTTACGCGGTTTGGCATGCTGTACACCAAGTTCCTTATACGATTTTGGGGAATATTCTCCCATTCCTCTGTGAGAGCAATTTTGAGCTCACGAAGCGTGATTGGGGGAGGGTTTCGTTGTTTTACGCATCTGCCTAGCTCGTCCCAAGCATGCTCGATCGGGTTGATATCCGGGCTGCGCGCTGGCCACTCCATACGAGTAATGTTCATCTCTTGAAGGTAGTCATTCACAATCCTACCTGTATGAGGTCGGGCATTGTCATGCATAAATATAGCATCCTCACCTAAATTGACCATAAATGGACCAACGTGATCATTGAGGATTTCTTCCACATATCTTACGCTAGTTAAAGAACCGTTTTCTATGATCACCAGCTCTGTGCGACTTTCAGAAGAAATTCCGGCCCACACAAGTACAGACCCACCACCGTAGGCTACTTTTTCTTCGATGCATGCTTGCTTGAATCTTTCCCCTGGTCTTCGATACACTCTGTGTCTTCCATCGTGCTTGTAGAGCATAAATTTTGATTCGTCGGAGAACATAACTTTTGACCAATCGTTAATACTCCAATTTACGTGGCTCTGGGCATATCTTAGTCTTGAAATACGATGCCCACGCTCCAGTTTAGGGCCGTTTGCAGGTCTAAGGGGTTTTAAGTTAGATTCAGCAAGCCGACGTCTTACTGTCCATGCACTTGGGTTACTTCCTCCGAGGCGTCGAAACTGATTTGTGAGTTCAGTTCCTGTGAGAAAGCGATTTCGAAGCATGGTGTTCACCAAGTATCGGTCTTCTCGTGCTGTGGTACACCTGGTTCTGCCCGTTCCTGGTCTGCGTAGGTTAGAACCAGTTTCTTCGTAACGTCGGAGAACTCTTTGTACTGTTGACAGCGACACACCGACAGTCCTGGCTGTATCGCGCTGACTCCGGCCGGTTTCCAGCATTGTAAGTATTCTGGTGCATTCTTCAGGCGTAAGCGACATAATTTCAGCTTGAATAATGAATATAGAGCACTATCAACATGGTTTATGTACCCACATAAATGACAGATTACAAACAAAAGCAAAACCAAATGCTGTAATTTCGTAGTTCCATCTTCGAAAGTGGCCCTTTTTCAAATTTGATTTTTTTATGATATAACTATACAATAACTAAGAAGTTTTAATACCTTCATTTAAGGAGTATTACATTGTCTATTAAATATAATTTATTGCATTAACCTAGCATTTTTAGTTTCCGAGATTTTTAGGATTCTTTAAGTGACCCGGATTCATTGCTCTCGAGTGTATTTAAGTAAAGTACCTACATACATTCTGATGATACTAAAAAAAAGGTTAAGAAGAAGCTTAAGCTATTTTTTTAGTTTGCATAAAAACTTTGAAACGGATTTGGCTATTTTTTATTGAAACGAGAACGGGGCTTTTGTCTTAAGTCTTAAGAGTTAACTTGTATCAACTAAGTATTCAAACATTGTTGGATCTCTAAACAACTTAGTGCAGGCTCTAAGCGTTCTGTTTGGGCAAAGTGCGTGACATGCCCCGCTGACAAACGCACTTGAAGAACGAACGAACGAAGGTCCGAACACGTCGCATCAGGGTCGGCAGCACCCTGCGAGTTAACCGCTGTGCCGTGCGCTCCTTAGTGCACCCCCTGCCGATCAGCCGCGCACTACTTAAATTTTCCCGCGCCAGCTGACATTCTGAATAGACCGAAACACCGCCAATTACGTGGAAATCTTTCTCATGGCTACGGGAATTCCAGACGATTTAAATTTCCGGGGCTGCGGGACTATTCGAAAGAGATACCATGGCCCCGGAACACAAAGGGCGATGAAGGAACATGGATGGGTTTTAGTCAGTAAAAGCCTGACACTCCCTCCTGCTCCGCCCAGAGCGGGAGGAGTCATTTAATGATTTCACATCCGAAAAAAAAAAAAAAAGACGATTTAAATTTGGTACATAGGTAAAGCATGGAATAAGTTTTTCTATGGTCGATGTCTAAATTTCGCCAGTCACAAATCAATGCGTATACCTATACACACGTTTTTTGTTCATTGCAGCTGGTTTTACTGTCAGTTGACGTGCGTGTCTCGTGCCTTATATTAATAATGCATTAGTTCAAATGTATCACTTATCTCAAACGAATGTGTATATATTAAATCCATTAGTATGTATGTTTGCGTCACATACGCAACGTGAAAAGGATTATTTCACAATAGGTCGTTCGAGATAACCCGTGCTAACTAAATAGAGTAAATGCAACAATGAGCAACAAAGAAATCTAGATCAAATGGACAATGCGGTGTTTACGAAACTCGTTAGTAATTTGTGAGGTGTTAGCAACTTTTCTCTGTGGTGAGAGTCGTGCTAAGTGGCGAAACTGTTGGCTTCACAATGGAACAAACGTTCGCTACTGGAACACGGGGCGAACACTGCGCCCGCGCATATCTGTCGCGGGTCATCGCGCCGCAACCTTTCACTAGCGCCTGCTCAGCCGCGCCGCTCCGGCTGCTCGCACGGACGACACTTCAAGCTGTTCATAATGCTGATCTTCTCACTAACCAGTACGTGATCGGAACCGAATTTCTATTTCGAAACTTAATAATTTCATTTTTAGTGAAATGCCACATCGTCTTTTTTTTGCACGAAAACGGAAATAAATGTATAGATATAAATAAAATAATCTTCACCTACATTGTCGTACCTAAATTACTTGCTTCAAATAGTTACTTTTGTCGCTAGCGTTCCACACTGCGCTCTGTCGCTAAAGTTAATGACAAGCTTGGTGATGACGACGTGGCGAACGTAAATTATGGTAAACATAATTAAAATTGCATCATGGTTGAACAGATTAACTAAATTTATCGATAAAAATTAAACACTTATTTTCAGTAGCATTACACTGAACGGCGGTTGGGTTTTTACTAAATTATGCAGTCTAGGTTACCTACACGTAACAAAGGGAAGGAAAATATTGATCTGTGGGCCTTGCACGAACGCGCCAAGTAATGTTAAACTTAATATCTACGTTTTTAAAATCAAACTTATCGAAATTGATTTCTATGCTTATTATATTATCTCTAGGCCCGTTTTCTATAACTTACTTGCGTATAACTGTCAGTCAATATGCCACGTATCGTAGCTATCGGTGTTTCTATAAACAAAGTAGGTTGATAATATCCTATCCGCGTCACCTATACCTGTCACTTTATTCATAGAAAAATCAAAGAAAGGTTTTCCGTGACGTTTTGTTTCTAACCGTCTGATGTCGGTCAGAATGTCAAACAGTGAGAGATAGCAACCTACCGAAACCGAACAGTAAGTTATTGAAAATGGCCGTAAGGAAATACCGCAATAACTGGACAAGATGTAGTTAACAGCTGTAGTTCGCGATATTAGGATTGGTCACATGGTAAAAGTTGTTTATAATAATGAGTTCAATGATCTATTAAGACGTTTTCAGCTATTTTAATTAGGTACACCTTGGTTATGGGTCCTGGGTATAGATAGGTACCTACATTGGTTAGTGTGTTCCCGGGCGGGTCCCGTCTTACAGCGACATGCGACATGTCCGGGATGATGCGGCGAGGCATCCACGGTTCCACGATGCAATAATCCACCAGCCCTGACAAAGGCTTACGAGCCTGGGAAGGTGGCAAACTAAAGCGGTAAGGATTTGCCGAGATTGTCGAAGAGTAAAATATGATAACCGAGAAACCACATGTACCTTCTTCTGCTTGCATATAAATGAAAAAAAAAACAGATATTTTCACATACCATGGTCAATTTTACCCCAATGAGGTAAAATTGATTGAAATATCCAAGTTACGTACAAAACCTCATTTCGTTAGTCGCCATCAATAAACAAAAGAGCACTGGTATACCGTATAGTTAGCCATGCCACCATCCTGCTGACTGCCGTGGGATATTCAGATACGACAGAAGAATATTTAGGATTCGAATTTTTCACCGATGCCCAAGAGGAAATTACGTAAAAGTTTTAAGGGTGCTGCAGATTTTCATGGAACTTTAAACATTTAAGACAAGGATATGTTTAACCATGAAGACAATATATTTGCATAACCTGTAATGTTCCCACTGCTGGGATGCAGGCTTCCCCCTGTGAGACTAAGATAATAATTTTCAATATTTTATTATTCTGTGATTATACGATATTGTAATTTGTTTATCTGTACACGGTCAATAAAGGTGGAAGGTTACACGCGCCGACGTCCACGTTCTCCTCGCTGAAGTCGGGCAAGGCCAGCCTGCGGGACGCGCCAGATGTACCGGAAATCAATGACATCGCTCACGACTTCCGTTCACACTGTTCAATAGCAGCAGAACCTTCGCGGAGCTCTTTACAACATACACTTTTGTTGAAGCTGAAAAGACCTATGTTGAGCACTAAGAGTTATTGGTTGATGTTATGATACGATGGTTAATTTTGATTATTGCTGTTCTTTTTTAGGGTTCCGTACCGAAAGGGTAAAAACGAGACCCTATTACTAAGACTCCACTGTCCGTCTGTCTGTTTGTCACCAGACTGTATCTCATGAACCGTGATAGCTTGACAGTTGAAATTTTCACAGATGATGTATTTCTGTTGTCGCTATAACAACAAATAATAAAAATTAATTCAACATTAAAGGTGGCTCCCCTTCTACGATGGTACAGAACCATTCATGCGCGAGTCCGACTCGCACTTGGTCGGTTTTTTTCTAATAATTATACGGAATATCTATCTGATACCTATTAACTTTATCTTCAGGTGTATAAATAACTTGAAAGTGAGTCGTTATTTATACCAATAAATTAGGCTTAATATTATCTAACACGTATTTAGTATTCGCATAGTAATTTAGATGCCTATTTAATTTAATACCGATACAAAACGAGTATATTACAACAACGAGAAAGCGATGGCAGCCTCTTCTGAATTTCAAATGAATAGACGTAATCCATATTTCAGTTGAAGAAGATCTCAAGCCGCGAAGGATTATTAGACGAATCTCGAATCGAATACAACGGTCAGATGAAAACTGTCGATAGCAATTAGGCAATGCTGTATATTGTAAAGAATACGAACACATTCGTACTAATGAACGAATCGATTATGAACTACTTGTCATTGAAATATGAAGTGACTGATGTGGCATTTGTATTTCAATCAGTGAAAGTCCAGTGCACGAGGCGACTTGTATTGTTGAGACGTGACCTTTAAACTCACATGCTGTGGTACCTACCTATACAATAAGTATACGGGTAGGTGTGGGTGTTGTGTGGCACCTAGTGCGTACTCAGAGACTTTCAAATGTCGATTGGTAAGTCGATAAGTCGGGCAAAATATATAAACACAAGGAGTTTGGTGGCAAAAGCTAGTCAAATAGTGCTTGAAAATACAATAAACAGAAATGCAGGACATGTTCCATTGGTAAGCAAGCTTTTAATGTAAATATACATTTAGAATTCTGATCACCTGAGAGTTTCTAGTCAAAAACATACATATTATGTATTATGTATCTATAGGTTCATTGCCTTGCTTGGCATGATATTACAACACTTCCAGATAACTGCACATCATGTATATTGATCTGATCACAATCAAAATGAAAGTTTCGCAAAAGCTCGATTATGCAAATGTGCAGACTCTTGTCATCTGCAGTATGCTGACGCAATATCTATCTATATCTATACATATAATAAATCTGTAGACGTGGCGTTTCTGTACATAAAAATATTTAGAAAAAAAATAGTAGGGTGGTTAAGGATCACTAACAGAACCCATTTTTTTTTTGTTTTTTTACATTTTTATTTTTTTTGTCTGTATGTCTGTGCTCATTTGTTACGGCATCATTGTAAATTATAAAACAAATATTGGGCATAACTTAGAGAAGGTTTTAGTTTTTGTTTCATTGTAATCGGGGGTTGCTATCAAATGACATTTGAATTTAGAGTTTTCTGAATCGCGGTGTTAAGATTTTTCGTGAAAGAATGAGTCTCGCCCGAGTCAGTTGCCTCAGATTTGGTGTTATGCCCACGAAACAAATTCAGGAGGTTCTCAATTTAATGCGTATATTTTTTTATGTAGGACCGTGCATAACTTTTTACAGGTATTTCCGATATATGCGTGATTTTTTTTTTGTGAAAAGCGTATCATTATCTCAAAGTTGGTCCTATTTAAAATTGAAAAATCGTGTTTGTACTCATTTCATGCACCTTGATGAGAACTTTAGACCTAGCTGGAGTATGACTGTCATCGAAGGTCTGAAGATGGAGACAGAAGCCAGTTGCAAGAGGTCCACAAGAGTTTACAGCAGCTATGTCTTGTTTCAGCTCATTTCATGCACCTTGATGAGAACTTTAGACCTAGTTGGAGTATGACTGTCATCAACGGTCTAAAGATGGAGAGAGAAGGCAGTTGCAAGAGGTCCTAAACACTTTGCAGCAGCTGTGTTGTTATTGGCTTCAGTTCATGCACCTTAGTGAGAACTTAAGACCTGCCTGGAGTATGACTGTCATCAACGGTATAACGTTGGAGACTAGAGGCATTTGCAAGAGGTCTTCAACAGTTTACAGCAGCTATATCGCGTTTGGGCTCATTTCATGAACCTTGTTGAGAACTTTCAACCTAGCTAGTATAGCTAGTATAACTAGTATAACTGCCATCGAGTGTCTAAGGATGAAAACGTAAGGCTGTCGAGGGAAGCCTCTAATTGGAAAAACATACTTAGTAAAATATTTTAGCGATGAATGCAAATATATCTGAGAAATTAAATTGTTACCTACTTGAATCTATACTTATTATAAAGGAGAAGAGTTTGTTTGTTTGGTTGGTTGGTTGATCGCGCTAATTTTAGGAACTACTGGTTCGATTTAAAAACCTCTTTTAGCGTTGGATAGCCCATTTATCGAGGATGGCTACACGCTACAATCAATAGGGGTGGAGCTAACTGCGGCAATGGAGATAGCCCTACAATTAACCCCCCTTGAATTGTACATACAGCAGGAGGCAGCACTAGCAGCTATCAGGCTTATGCACTTAGGCATATGGGGCAAGAACCACACCAGTCCCCACGCAGGCATCCTGGACCGGGTGATTGAGTATCAACCACTCATCGCTGCCCCGTGTGATAGGACACCTAACAAACCTATGTTCAACAAAAGATATAGCATTCAAACAACAGAGGAATTAAGGGATCAGTCAGGAGCCAATGAAGTACGCATCTACACAGATGGCTCTAAAACTGAAAACGGCTCAGGGGCTGGCGTACACTCCCTTGACCTCAACTTTAACTTTCACTTACCACTAGGCGAACACAGCTCGGTATTCCAATGCGAGTGCGTCGCCCTAACACAAGCTGCGACAGCCGTAAAGCGTCTAGGGGTTCACAACTACGCAATCAGATTCGTATCCGATAGCCTAAAACAAACAAACTAACAGTACATTAATATTTGAATGTCACCTCGCCCTGGAGAGTATATTATTATCGCTGTCTAACAGAATTACCCTCCAGTGGATCAGAGGACACAGTGGATCCCTAGGCAATGACGCCGCAGACGAACTTGCTAAGAGAGGTTCCGAGATGGCAGTGCTAGGCCGGTACCCACTCCTTCCCTTACCTTTCTCACAATTCCGTACATGGATTCGCCAGAGATCAACTGAACTCCATAACAACAAATGGTCACGGTCCACAGACTGCAGGCAGTCAAAAATGGCGATGCCAAGTCTTCATCCGCGACTAACAAAACGACTGCTCAGCCTAAGTAGAAATAACCTCAGAATAATAATAGGGACAATAACGGGCCATTGTCCCCTAAACAAACATCTCTTCAACATAGGCGCCACGGACAGCCCACTATGCAGGGGCTGCTTTGAAGCCGAAGAATCAGCTGCCCACGTCATCCTGGAATGCGAGGCAGTGGCTACCCAACGCAAACAAATCCTCGGAACGATGGGGTCGCTCCGCGAAGCCTGTGAAGCTCCCAGGAAACTTCTGTGCTTCTGGGCGGAGCTAGGCTGGCTAACTTAGCCAGGACACCTACGCACAACGGACCGATTAAGAGTCTAAGTGCGGAAAATGGAGTTCCTACTCTACTCTACTCTCTACTAGGGGCGGAGCATCAATGAAAAATGTTGGAAATACAGGGAAAAATTATTGTTTTGAGAGCTCAAAGTTACTCAACAATCATGCATGTATTGGATTGTGTGGATTGTTCCTCTTAAAAAGTTCGCGATAGCATATGTCTATATTTTAAGGTAGACCACACTCTCTCTAACCCTCGCTCTCTCTTATGTAACGCAGACGAAGTTGCGCGGGTCGGCTAGTCTTATTCTTATTATCCTATATATTTTATCTAGAAGTCTCGACATACGAAGTAGAATGCTAACTCCAAGAGTAATTAGGATCATACATAACTATTAAGTCTTGCAATTACAGTTCTAGAACGCTGCCTCCGAAACAACAAACACGTAGCAGATCCCAAATAAGCTTACAAGTTACAGTCAGGGAGGTGGAACTACGTTGTGTGAATATTTGAAAGGCTGACATTTCAATTTGACTTTGTTACGCTCGGATACCAGCGGCTGGTGAAACAGTAAGCGAGTTTTGATCGCACCGAACTTGCCAGTGACAGCAGCGCTCTGGAACGTAATGTTAGACTGCATTCTGATGGCAATTTCTGACTAAACAGAAATTTAATACTCTACCTACGCACTTTTTTATTGAGTATGACGGGTTTCAGTAAAAACTCTTGGACCGCGAGCTAACAATAACGAGTAATTTGTATGTTACCTGAACCTATATTAAAAATATAATCCCACCTAAACGTCCGGCCGTGCACACAAATCGCCTCGCCATTGTAAACGTAAACGACGCACCCGTTTAATTACAGCTTTTATTCGCCTTTATATTATTTTTGTGTGCCATGTCGGTGATGTCGGCACAATTATTTACAAGCAAAATGGATGCAAAACACAAAACAAAACATTTTTCGTAAGAACAGTCTGTCTTTTTCATGGAAGCTAAACAATTTCACAAAACAGCAAGACTGTTTTTATTTTCACTAACGGAAAATATTGCACGCATTGATGCCGCACGAATTAGAACAAGCCAAAGAAAATGTACGCGATCACATCATTACGATAATGATTTGGTCTATTCACATAAGTTTCAAGTTTTTAATAACTATACCTTTATTTCATTGCTTAAGTAGGTATATTATGCTCAAAAGGTACAAGTAACTATACATACCAGTAACTTTGTGCTCTTCTATCTTAATGTAATGACCTGTATTAAGTATTTTGTGTGTTAATTAAATGTATAGAAAACTTATTAATTTTAGACGTCCAGTCATCTTTTCACTTCACAGGGACAGGTTACATCTCTACAGTACCGACCATAAATTCGACATTATCAAACTTTAACGCTTCAAATAGTTAACATGTAGTTTTATCCGAATGAATTTCAGAAATGATCTATCTATTTTAATAGGTGTGCGGTGCGACAGGTGAGCCCAATTACATTTCGATCAGGGCAGCGCCGGCGGCGGCGCGTGCGGTCTCCTTAACCGGATTATTGGCCGGCGCGGCGCGGCGGCAGGGCTGCGGGCGTGCGCGGGCGGCGGCGGCCGGGGCCGACGACCTACCGCCACCTCACATATAATTCGATACAGATTCATCAACAACTTAACTACATCCATCTAGGCTGGCTGCATTAGATTACATGAAGACCTTTGACCGCGCAATTTCAATGATGAGGTAGCGATATTATAGAAATATTTTAGTAAATAAGGCCAAACACATAAAGTTGATGGCAAAAGTTTTTATTGGATTGAAATAATCTACCGAAAACCTAATGTCAATCTTGCTGAGAGTTGTTGTAGTAATACGAAACGCTTTGAAAGCGATTGCCAACGGTCGGGTTGATTGTTAGTTTTCGAAGAATTCGAATTCGAATCGAATTAAAAGACACGACGAAGCAAGCGACCATTCAAAACCAACAAAATATATTTTCAAAGTGCAATTCCAGACACAAAGAACACATTCCCGCAGTAGGCAATATCAGCAATCACTAGTTCACCGCACTATATGAGCCACAAGGAAAACCTGCAGAAAAAGCTCGCTGTGTCGCATCGCAGTTTACAGAAACAAAACAAAAAATATTCAGCCAGTGCATGCATCGAGGCGGAAACTGATATAACGTAGACAAACATTGAAATGCGATACTTTTATGTGCTTCATATTGATGCGACCAAATAAAAAATAAACTAAAACCCGTATTTTGGTGTTTTGACTGGAAGTAAAAGCTTTGACATGGCTACCCTATTTAAATTAACTTACGAAAGTCAAATCAATCAATGTTATATAAGTAGCTTAGTTTATAAGATTAATTAATTTAATAGGCTAGTAAAAAAAAAAACTGGATGTATTGTTAATGCAAATACTTATGTGTATCCTCTTCTGCAAATCTCGCTATCAAAATTAGGTTTGCTGTGAGAAAACCCAATTCTAGGTTAAGCTTGCCTTTGTACTTTATAATGCTATATTATTGCAATTTATATGTATATTTGTTATTTTGTGTGCAATAAAGAATAAGAATAATAAAATGTTATATTCCGTAAAAATATTATTTTTTTCGGCGTACGATTTTAATTAATAGGGTTGTATTTCGATTTGTCGCTTCAAAGGATTCCAATGACCTAAATATGTCAGTATATCAAAAAGGTTGTAATCTGATTACTTCGTTGATTCCCGGTCCGTTTTCTTTCGTATTCACAAAAGGTCTATTCAATTTTAATTCTTTTAAGGCTTCTCTAGCCTAATTAAATGATGGGAAGTAAACTAACTAACTGCCTTGCGTTTTATAAATCTTTTGATTGAGTTATTATTAATAAAACAAAATGAAACAGCAAGTTATGCCAATAAAGAAATTTATTTTAACTTAGATTTTGCTTTTCATTTTGTTTAATAAATTTAGATAGTAAAATAAATAGTGAAAAACATTCGGATGTAGACTCAGGGTACCAAATTAACAGGAAATCTCTTTTTGATGTTTGCAGTAACGTCGCTGTTTGAAACTAAAACACAAAACTGAATCAATGCACGGAAAATTGATTGTTACACGCTATCCTCTATTTGTAATATCTCTGGCATCGAACAAAAGTATCGATACAAAAACAAATAGAAAGAGGTTGCTCCACTAATAAAAAAGTTTTACGACCTTAATTAAAAACTGAATCAGATAAAGCGCAAACTCTATTCAGCAGAACGTGGAAATTCCATTCGTCCATTATGAATAGCCATCTGACTATTTACTTAACCTGTTTCAGAGAGCGAGACAAAACCCGCACTCGTTCCACATTGATACTGCACCGACACGAGCACAAAGGAAATAAATGACTGTCACTGCGGGAAATAGAATTGACCTATCACATTGCGCCATCTTCTTTTTTATCTTACGATTCTGTATAACAGGCTTTTTCTTTTTAAATTATTATTTGCACTTACTCTTAAAAGCGTGTTTCAATTACCTCCCTTGAAAGCATGTGAGGCAATCGCTTGGAAGTCGCATAAAGGGACGCACCTTAGCGAAGTTACGCCACTTCTAAAATATTCAAATCTCGGGGGCGACTTTCCCCGCGCTCCAGTAAAATGCAAAACAAGGAAAGTTTTCCCCTAAATCAGCGGAGTCAGCAGAACGGCTCCCGGCTCGCGAGCCGCGACAAACATACCCGGACAACAAACAAACTTTCATTTAGCTACAACGGTCGCGTTACTCAAATTTCTGCTAAAAGATGTTTTATTTCAGCTCAAGAATTTAACATTGTCGTCTTGTTTAATTAGTGTGTCAAAACACTTTCTTGAGATTGCCTTTTCATTTGAATCTCTCATAACAATAAAATAAACGTCACATCACGATGAGACTTTCATCATAAATATTAGAAATGCATTCATGAATAATTCATTCAACTCACTGCAACGATCTCTACACGGTGGAGGATAAAATTGTGTAAAGGATTTCACTCACTGCTACTCACCGCGTGCCCATTGTTACGAATCGGATGTTTGTATTAGCTATCAATGTCGGGATAGTTATCCGTACCCGGATATTTTCATTGAGTTTTGTTTACGAATTTACAGTGAAGTGCGGACACAAAAAGGCAATATCGAAACAACGTTGGGCAACTCTGAGCCAAAAAAGCCAAACATTGTTCACCTATTTAACTTTAGAAGAGTTTTTCAATAAAATAAAATCTGCAACAGGCGTCGGGCGCGGTGGAGAATGCTAACAATGGAGCAAAACAAACGAGATGGGCAGCTATTATCTCACTATAACCTAGTTTTGCATGGTGAGCGAGAAAAGCGAAACGAGGCTAAATTGCCAGCGAGTTGTTTAATAAATGGTCCAAACTTGAGAAAAAAGCAGCAAAAGCTGCCGCTTTAGTTATGCACTGTTGTTCGCAGAGTAGAGCGCACCCACGCAGCCGCCGACGAGTTAGCGGATTCCGGAATCAACATGCAGAATTGATAGCATTCTTTGTAAACAATATCGATAGTTGTTTGCGTACCTTTAACTGAATGTTCAGAGGTGGTAACGACGTAGATCTGAAACAAAGCAACAAATATGTTACAATTTATTGAGATTTATGATTGTATTCTACTTCTTATAGTGGTGTAGTTACAATGAGGAGAGACAGAAGGGATATACAGGATACGATACGGCACCGCGTTAGACTTTTTCCATTCATCTTAATAATTTCTAATACCAATTGACAGTTCTAATCTACGTACTACTATGACCTAGTAAGTATAACACATGTTACAGTATGACACATACATGGACAGGTGTTATTTGCATAAATAAATAATTAAATGATAAGTTCAAAAACAGAGTTGTGAAGACAATTGAACATTTTGCTCACTAGAACCTAGTAGCTATAATGTACTACAACAATTGATTGTAAACTAGTCACACATCACCGAATACGCAACAGAGCTTTAACTACAATATTTATGAATTTGCATGTACTGGGAATCCTTTGTTATGTTTTATTGCGCAGCAGGAACTGAATCTATGCGCTGGCTAGGCTAGTCCCAAAGGCATCTGATTATAATATTTCCATTAGGCGAGTAGATGCAAGACATCCGGCGAGGCGCTGGGGTCGGCGAGGGATCGCAGCACGTACCCTCGTCCCCGATACGCACTCCAGCCGTCTTCACTTTCCCACTAGTCAAGTGTTCGGAATAATAAAACTGGGTGCAATTCTTTAGCCTCTCGACAGTGTCCCGAGCAGGTCCATTGTGCTGCGTCACTTGCGTCCGTGTTCAAGAGCTTCGGGTAGGTTTAATTGTTCCATTATTACACTTTCAACTTTTGTGCTTTACTTTGTCGTTTTGTATTTTCGCTGACATCAAAATATTTTGAGTGAAGTTTATAATAATCAAGGTTATTTAAATCAACACTGTGGAGGTGTGCCCCGCTTGGGTGGAGCACCGCCGTGTCCTCGAGGTGGCGATCGGCGGCGGCGACCTCTCGCTTCCGGCCCTGGTTCGTGCCATGGTCCGGAGCGAGACGGAATGGGACGCCGTCACCTCCTTCTGCGAAGCAGTCATGCTAGCGAAGGAGGTGGCGGAACGTGAGAGGGAGATATCCTCACGTCCCGGCCGCCGCGGGAGACGCCCCGGGCGTCGGGGGCCACGTGGTGGCTACCGGCCACCGTAGGCGCGGGCCTGTGGACGGGGAGCTATGGGCTAGCTCGCCGTCCGTCCGTCTCATGACGACAGGCCGTGTCGACGGCGCGTTCGTGTTCCACGCGCGCCTCAAAGAGAGTCAGCAATAAGGAAGGGGTCCGCAAGGGCCGAAGCCTGCCGGGGCTGCGGGACTATTCGAAAGAGATACCGTGGCCCCGGAACACAAAGGGCGATGAAGGAACATGGATGGGTTTTAGTCAGTAAAAGTCTGACACTCCCTCCTGCTCAGCCCAGAGCGGGAGAAGTAATTTGATGATTTCCCATCCGAAAAAAAAAAAAAAAGGTTATTTAAATCAAACGCTGTTCACGTACTGTTATTACAGTTTGTATTTGGGGTCATTTAAACTAGTAAACTTATAAAAAAGTTCTGTCGAAGGTATAAACGAAAACTTGTTACGGAATCCCACAGAAAAACACGAAAAATTTATTTTGTTTGATTAACTTTACGGAAAACTTAGTTGTCGAATTCGCCCATTCATTTCAATCGTATTATCGTCTCTCTCTATTTATGGAGCTGTCTGTCATATAAATAAAACTCCCAGCCCATTAGCCTCGGCCGCTGTGCGATCAGACGATCACCGAGCGGTATTACTGGGAGCCTGCGTGTAACATCGGACCCATCAATATCTGTCATCAGTCACCGAGTAGCCAAATAAAATGTGCGATCGACCTCCTGCGATAGGCCATGACGCGCAGGTTCCTGTTACGATCTCATATTACATGAGATGACCTAATTCGCTGGAAATATTTCCCGTGCCATCGGGGAGATGAATGCTATTGGCCGATAATCATGTTCTATCAGGAATATGAATAATCATATTGCTATTTTTATTATACATAGCTCTAGCAGCAGTTTATGCTAGTAGTTATCATAAATTGTGCACAGTTTATTTAATAAAGCTAGTGGCTATATGTATACAACTGTGTCAAGGATGATAAGCAGAAAATTTCCTTTAAAAGCGCGGGATTGAATAAGCCGAGCTTTGTTGAAGCACGACTGCCGCTTTCCCTGCTAGTACACAGTATTGCCAGACTTTAATAAACTGAGATTTCTTTAGCACAAACATTTCCTAAAGACGTCTCGTATTCCTAGATAGTTGTTAACAGTGTCGGAAAGTTACTCGCAAATCTTGAAGAGCGGAAAATTTCTGCTGCTCTAATAAATGTGAACTAATAAAAATGTATAAATCGGTAATTAGATGAGCTGGCATGCGGCCAGCGATAATAATCGGACAGCTGCATCGATGCCGCGGTAGTGGTGTACACTGCACATGGCCACTACAATCTGTGTTGGTTCACTTTCATGTAAGTACAACATCGCAGGCGCACCGCGCGCGCTCTCATTATGAAAACATTCATGACTCAAAGTAGGGCCGCTATCTTATACAGCTGTACATATGATGATACATGGGGATAATGGACGGACCGTAAAATAATAATTGAAATGGAAAATATTTTATGTTATCCTACGTAGGTAGCGGTAGGTTCAGCCTTAATGTATGTAGCAACCCACCAGGGTACCTTTGAAAACCTATGTTAACCTTTAGATACGATGTTAGCAAAATTTCAAATAAAGATCTTCCCACACACATGGTAGGTATTAAGGTTAATCTTTACAAATAAAATGTAAATAATGAATGAAATGTAATAGTGAATTACTCAGTTAATTGCCCCGGGTAGCCGTCTCGAGGTATTACTTAGTCTTTTGCGTGTCGCAGCTATTTTTAAAGTTCATCTGAATTTTTAATTTACTAAAGGGCTTTTATGACGCAACGTGCGATACAAAAATTAAGTCAACGGGCACGTGTAGAGGTAAGGGCCGGTCAATGACCTCACATAGTAGGTACCGTTAATTACTTTCGCAGCGAAGGATGTAGCTCGCAATAATTCATTCAAACGATACTAATAGACACTATAAATAATTTGGCGAATGTGATTTCGTTTAATGTCGTTGATAAGTGCCAAGTTCAGTACCAAGGCTATTAAATATGTGCAAGTACATAATACACACACACACATAAAAGTTTAATAAATAAAAGCTAATTCTAGTCTACAAATACAATTTGTGTAAAATATTAAGTATAATTACTTATGTGAGGTGAATGCAAAGTAATAATTTCACACTTGTTATATGTAAGGACACTGAAGATTCGAGGCCAAAAGAATACGTAAGCCTGAAAAACGAACCATAGCGAATGTAGCGAAGTCACCTTGAGCCATAAAAGAGAAAAAGAACGCCTTTAAAGTGCTGTAGTTTATCACTGGGTTGTAAACAAGGGTCATGTATTCATCGAGGCTCCAACCAGCTCGTCACGTGACGTGGACGTGGCATCCACAGGTCCTGATTGTACTCATCATAAAATCTCGTCACGTCTACCCCTCTTCCCCCGCGCGGAGAAAGCCTCCCCCGACAGCGGGAAATTTGCCCCCGGGCTAGAGGTTCGAGTCTCGACCGATTTGTACCTAACCACAGGTAATACGACCACTAACTGTATATAATTATGAAATGAAACGTCTGACTATCCGTTATAACATTTATAACTCGATTTGATTGTTCTACTTACCATAATTTTATTTTCTCATGTATAAAATACATTAACTAGTTAGATTCATTCAAGTTTATAATTTCTTGCAATATATATTATTATAAAGCGGCGATGATAATTTTACTGCAGGAGGCAATGAATGCAGAGAACTAATTGTTTGTAACCGACGCGGGGAGACGATGCGCGAGCCGGTTGCCTATTTTTTGTTTCGATTTAAGCGAGCAGAGCAACGGGCAGTACTAGTAGCTTATTATTAGAGATTTGTAGTACACCGAGCAGCTATAAGCAAACATACATACCACTACGACGGAAAATGATATAGGATAGGATGTAAATGCACTTTCACGCTCCATAGGGTCGTTGCTATGCCGCTCGACAGTAGCTGTCAAACGGCGTAGCAGCGTAGCGGCTTCATAATATTTTTTTGGTAAAAAAAAATATTCTAAGTTTTCGATAACGTTCCGCCTACACTATGTTGATTAAGTTAGATTAGATTTTTGGTTCCTGTCCAGGACTTTTTGTGCTAGAAGCCTCATGCGGAAAACTCTTATTTTTATTTTGCGATTATTACATTTAGGTACAGAATACAGCACTTCATTTGTTATCGTTCTTTATTATGTATATAGATAAAGTTAATGTATGTACTGTAACATATATTAACCTAAATATCAACATAATAAGGTCACTAAAATGGAGTACCGAGACTTTGTTCTAGACATCACATCGCTGGCACCTGTTCTGTGTAGCGTTAGCATAATACGATGTGATACGGCGAACATTTACGTACAGACGGTAAGTATCGTGACGTTTTCGCACCTTGCTCGGCTTAAGCGGCATAACGCACTTGACAAGCGTACTAAATGTGAGCGTGGAGAAGGACGTGTTCCTACAGATGAAGTAATCATTTTAGCACATTTACCGCAGCACGTACGTAAAATGAGCAATGAAATAAAAGAAACAGATATTACAAAATTACCGCAGATGAAGCTTTGCAAGAATCGTTTTCATAAGGACCGAATATTACACGTCTTTTAAAACTGTGAACAAATAACTAACTATGGTACATTATTCAATTGGTGAGAACCAAAACCCTTATTATACTCACCGCGTTGTTCTTCACTAAAAGCGCTTAAGAATTCCTATTAACTTTGTTAGAATTTTACTAACAGCATCATTACCATTACTATTGTTCAGACTTATGAACGGCTAAAACCAAGTAAATGTTAAATAGCACGTGAGGACATAAGTTACACGGAGAATGAATGTACACTTACGCAGATAAAATGGGACGGTGCCGGGCCCGGTGGATGCGACATTGTTGCCACAGTTCCGACCTCTAACCCTAAATGTATGACGCCGAAGAGCCAGTCGTATTATATGGCCAGCAACTTTGCGAAACAGCCGGGACAAATCG
Source organism: Xestia rhomboidea (assembly GCA_963853795.1). NCBI lineage: Eukaryota > Metazoa > Arthropoda > Insecta > Lepidoptera > Noctuidae > Xestia > Xestia rhomboidea. Next base: position 13,311,538 of record OY970764.1, read on the forward strand.
GGCACAATTTATTGTTTTGATTTTCTCGGAAAAGACTTTTGCGATGTATTATGTACCTTTTTATTTAATGGCACATTTGGGTGTATAAGGGTACAGCCATCTATGATATATTGTTTTGAACGCTCTATCGATAAATTGAATGAACGTATGTATGTACATAATATACGTGTTATCCTCAATCACTTTTCTCAGTGTATTTTTAACAAAGTTTCATTTTAACTGTCGGATTTACATCAGAAATGAAATCGATTACAAAGAAAAAACAAACTTAGCTAAACAACAAAACGACGACGCAGACAATAGACCAAGGTCTAAATAAATGCAACCAAATCAAATAGTCTCTATTTCATTTGTATTTTATGGATACAGCCATAATAGTGTATTGTTAGGAGACAATGACCGCTAGAATTAACACATGTTACATTAGGTTTTTGCATACGAAGAATGAACGATGTGTGTAATTTTATTTTAATAAAAATGTGCTCGAGACTTGTAACAAATGTGAGCAGCGTGCAGTAAATGTAATACATGCCAAGAAGCCTCATGTAAATGCAGAGGTTAAATTTAATATGTACGTATACTAAAATATAATCAATGAATGTTTTAGTAATATTAAAGTGATTTACATAATTTCATGTATGTTGTAGATATATTTATTACAAATAAAACGCAACAGTCCTTGAGAAAATATTGGGAAAACTGGATTGCACGTTTTATGAGCAATAGAAGTTGTACTTGAGCCTAAAGTGGAGACAAGTTCTTACATTTCTCTTATCACCTCGGATAAAAAATAATGTAAAAAATCCGCACTTTTAACTTGTAGAGCCACTCACATAGAAGAAATAACGAAGTTGGAAGTGGACTTTTAAAATTTGGGCTCCTGAGCCGAACATTAATGACCTACGCCGCCATTTTGAAAGGCTGTTTTAAGGAAAACCCCCTGTTCGCCCTCACCGGGGAAGTAATGCATTTTCCTTTATCACGGTGCGGACAGTTTGCGCACTTCTCGAGGGGGACAGCTTTTACGATTATTGTGCTCACATCGTTACAACATGAGATCTGCAATAAAAAACCCTGGATTCGATCTGGCACGCCGTAAAAGGCAGCGCAGTCGCTGAAACGCACTATTCCGACTATTTTGGAGTTAGTTCGATTTTAGGAAAGCAATTTTTAATAAAGCTCGGATATACAGTGAACTTCAAGGTAAATCACAAGGAAGTTACAAAGTACACCAATATGGATAATAATATGCATAGTAAGATTATAGCATCCGGTTTTGTCATTTATGTTTGCTTTGGTCGAAGTGGTTGAACGAACTTTCGGTCGGCCTATATTTTAACATCTTATGGCAACAGTTTCTATAAAAAGGGTTAGGTTTGGTTACAATATAAACAGTGTTACGACACACGTCACTGGCCGCGGCATTTCAAAGCGTGTTGCAAGCATCAGTCGAGATCTAAAAATGTCAAATTCGTGTGGATATTTCGCCTTGGGAAGTAAAGTGACGGCTGGCTTCAACAGCGGGCATGGCGAGCATGGCGGCACTCTGCAGTGCAGCGCGCACCGGAACACAGCCGGCCACGCGGAGCGTGAAATAATGCACCACATGTTGAATAACATCGTTAATTAATAGCATCGGGCGAAAGCGCAAGTGTTCACATGCGAGCTGGGCGTAAAACTTGACTTATTAGAACATTAATTACAAATAGGGATAATGTAATGCAGCAGCACAAAATTATGGTTGTTATGCGTCGTTGCGGGGGGAGCGAGCATCCTCATTGCGGAGTTTCACGAGAGCTTGCAAAGTTTCAGTCGTAATGATTCAGCCCCACTTAATATTTCCATAGCAGATAATTACCATAAAAGAACAATAATATATATAATAATATATATTTATAATAATATATTTATTCAAAAATAGAATTAGCACAAAAAATAAAATTCAAATTCTAGAAATAATGTTGGTATAACAAAATACGATGCCTGTACTAGGTTAAACCTGTATCACAGGCGGCATTTTTCTAATAAATACTATTTGGACAATAGATTTCTTAACAATATTTAACATAAAAGTATGAGTTAGTAAGTATGAGTTAATATATTATGATATACCTAATGTACTTTAACGCTATTATAAGATACGGACAAAAATATATAATTAATTAGGGTCACACATGTAAATAAAATGTAAGAAAACAATTTGTAGTACTTATTTGCTAATGCTTATTAAGACTGTCAGCATTAAACAAAGCAAACATTGCAAAATAAAATAAAAACATCGTCAAGGCATTTTTGTTGCGGGCGACATTTTGCTTAGACAGCGAATAATAAACGGAAAACCTAAAGTATGACGCACTAGGTGCCCTCATAATCGACGGAGAGAATATATCTATGTTCCGCTATTTTTCTAGCTGGGCATTCAGCGTCTCCCGTTTTATGGTCACAGGGCTTTTTAAAGCGGGAACAAGTCGCGCATCTCGGAGTGTCAGCTTTCTTCGCGCATTCGGACATCGTATGACCTGCGTCACCGCAGTGACCACATGTGGAAACTAGTTCTCTGCAAGATTTGGCTGCATGGCCATACTGCTGGCATTTATAGCACCTCGTAACTAACGTGAAGTCCCTGACAGGACATGATGATCAATTTATAAAAATCCTTGATTGAGGAATTACAATTTTCCGTATATTGGCCGCAACTTCAATAACGTAGTTACAGGTCGCAGCCTCTCTCTTTCCAGATTTGTGGCTTAATTTTACCAAGGTCAAGAACGATTCTAAGGACATCGCTGGTAACTTGTCGGCTAAATTTTGTTCGAAAATGCACTTGAAGACCTCATTTTCAGTCAAGGAAGTCGGCACACCTATAACCACGATCCGGGGTTTACGCTTGTTGGGTTCATCGGCGGTAAGTCCAGATGTAGAGAGCTGGACTGCGTTCTTCAGCTTATCGGCGTCGTGTTTCGTCTCGGTACTTATTATTACGCCACCATTTTTTGTTTTCCGGACACCACGTACTTGCAGCTTCATTTGCTCGGGCCGTATGATTTTTTGCACCAGTTCCTTAGTTTCGTTACTTGTTTTCAATTTGTCATTGGGATAAATAGCGACAGAGCTTAAGAGATTAGGTCGAACGAAATGATTCGAACCCTTTTTCACCATATCGGCAAAAGAAGCATTTCCCGCAGAACTGGAATCCCGTATCGTCTGCTTGAGCTCGGAGATATGTTCCGTCAGGTCGCGCTGTTGTTTTAGGGTACCGATCATGTTATCCGCGTGAATAGATTTTTGTTTTAGCGACTGGTAAAGGACTGCCATTTGTGACGTACCAGATTCGACTTTACGGCAAAGGTTTGCGATCTTCATCTTCTGCTCGGTGTTCAGTTTCCCATCCATGGCAATAGAGCAAACTTCATCCAAGTACTGCTGGATCTGGGCCATCCATCCTTGGATTTCAGGCGTTGAAGCAATGACAACGGCCGTGGCCGATTGCGACGGCGAGACGGAGGGTTGCACTGGCCCCCTTGGATTACTGGGGCTGTTTTCCATTTTGTTAGTTTTACTTCACTGATTCGTGTCCATTATTCACAAAAACTACACACTAAGCAAGATTACTTCATGCATTACGATAGTAATACCTGCACTAAAGGAGGTCACTATTATTAAAGTTTTAATCAAATATTGCTGAGCACGTCTGTACGCTGCGAGTGCTCGATCGAAAATCCAATCCAACAATGTTTTTGTATATTACGCTGCAAACAACAAACAATATATTCCTCTCACCTATATCGATAACTTTACACATAAAGTTCTAGTTATCTCTCAGAATTCCCACCTGAGTTCATTGCCCCCTCAAAATTTATCTTTAAACTTATAACTGTCGCCGTGTCAACCGCGGCGCAGTCGGACAACAAATATGGACTTATATATTGATAGTTCACACTTGCCCATGTTTAGAACATCGTCGGCTAAAATATAAAATATACTCAACGTTTCCTGGGAATATTTTAAAAAAAGTTGTATTTATTTCTGGATCTTGTACTGGGGTGGACATTCCATTATTATTACGTCCTAATATAAGAAAATATTATCGATGATGAATAAAAACCTTTTAAGTTTTTAATCAATAGTACTAGTGTGATTTGCCGAAGCACAATATAGGGCATTCGTGCGGGAGAAAGTGCGCCAGTTGCGCGAGCGCTGCCCGGCCGGCGTGAGAGAGCCGGGACGTGCTAACATTGCAAGTCGGCCACTCACCCACCGCTCGCCTGTGCAAGTCTGCAGCAAGCCCCAACTTATCAATGTGTCTATCAATCACATACCAAGCGTGACGGGAATAAAAACCTTGTGCATTTAATTGAATATGTATTAGCTGCAAATTTTCCAGGACGATTTTGCGTTTCCAAGTTAGGCTTTGGCCCGTGTTAATCTTAGTAAATAAATACAATTTTGTAGCCCATTAACTAAACTGCTCGGCCATATTGTTTGTTTATTACGTAAGTTACAGTCCGACTTTGAAATGGGCAATAAAACGTAGTACTTGTATTCACTTCAAGTACAAAGTATACCACAAACATAAAAGGCACTATAAAGTTCCTTTTTAAATCTAGGAACATAATTCGTGGTGTCGCATTACATCGTGAGTTCGGCGGAAATGAATGCGAGGTCACGAGTGGCCGGCGCGGGCGCCTGCTCCGTGCTCGCAGGGTTTCACTAGAAAGCCTCCGATGATACCAGACACCGCGGCCGCCCGGCACAACTTGAAGCTGTAAATCTCGACGAAGTGGAAAGTAAACGCTTTCCAACATGCACTACTTCAGCAAATAGATGTCATTGTGCTCTTTGAACGCGGACAAAAGCATTAGGATTACATTTCACGAAAATTCACACAGCATTTTGGATTTAGCAGTAAATTCCTCAATTCCGTCACTATAATCGTACATTCCTCGGCATGTTTGACAACTCAAAGCATAAAAGAAACATGGAATACAAATAGAATAGTAGAAACATCCGGCGGAGGAGGCAATAAACAATCGAAGACCCTTCCTTGCAACGGTATAATTACTGAGTGATTTTTTTCTCTTTGTGTCTCGCACAAGTACTGGCAGGAATTCGGTTCTGACTTGGAGATTAATAAAAAATCTCACAGGAAGCAAAGAGTTGGAGTCGAGAGCTCGTCTGAAGTTATTTTACAATTGAACAATCAGTGGGGAACATCATATCACAAGGTAGATTATGATAAAAGACAGTAATAATAATAATGTCTACATGTGGGATGTGAACTCAGCGCTCATTGTGCCGATAGCCGTGTCAGTTGCTAGGAGCCTCGACCAATACCTGACGACGGTCTCGTTAGGCAGCTGGACTATGGGCTTGATTCAAAAAGCAGTACTTCTGGACACGGGTCGTATTGTTAGGATGTTCCTCTCTCAAGTGGCCTGACCAACGGCAGCTCACACCCTGTTCGCGATGCTGGTGGGCTACTATTTTTTATATAATTACTTGGTTTTTATTTATTTATTTAACATGTTATAGAAATGTAATTATGTGTTTAAAAATAAATAAAGGTAATAATAATAATATGTGTAACTCAGTGTATAATACTTTTTTCCAAGGTCACTTACGAGTAATGCATGATACTTCATTAAATATATTTAATATCGGTGATCATGAGGATAATTATCCCCTCGAGGCTACGATTAGTCGTTATCATTGCTGCTGGGGGGGAGACTCACATAGCAGTAAACATTTACGGACCATTTTTAAATCCCACTCGCCTTCCGGCTTCCCATTTACTTTTTATATCGCAGTTTATAACATTCATTGATTCATTAATTACCCAGAAACGTTTTCATTTGATTGAAGATTAACCTGACGGTCGCATTGACTTTCCTATTCAATATTCATAACATGACATGTTTGCACGCTTAATTAATCATTTAATTGCTATCTATTTGTGTTACTTTCATTTTAATCTTTTATGAAACTGACATAATATTATAAAATTGACATAATATGCGGTGTTGTTTGTTGTTATAGCCGTGTGCCAATTACGCGTGCCGGGCATCGAACTGCTGCGCAAGCGGCGCGCTGCGGTGCGGACGTGACCTCCGCCCGATATGCACAACGGGACCCTTTATTATTCAGCTAGTGAACCCTTGCCCTTATATGTAAGATATGCAATTTCATTCTAATCAAAAGAAGTTAGATTTACCATTGACTATTTTCTTCATATTAGAATGAAGGTGGTAGCAAACACAATGTAAAATGTCGAGGTGCGACTAAGTAAACCTATTGTTTAATTATTAAATTACAAAACAAAAGTAGCTAATAAACATTCATTTCAAGAACACATTTTTAAAGCCCATTTTCTAGAAGGAAAATCGGCTGGAAAATCTTTTCCCGATAAGTATTTGCTAATAGTTTTCCGACATCATTAGTCGATTAACTAGACATACTAGTAAACTAGCTACGACTATAATAATGAGTACATAATCAAGTAGCCCGCTACACAACTATCAATCCATCGTCACGACATTGTCACGGTTTAGAAATCGCAAGATATATTACTACATGTAGATAAATGTCTATCAACTATGTGCATATCGTTAACTCACTGGAAAATACACTCGAGAGCAATGAATCCGGGTCACTTAAAGAATCCTAAAAATCTCGGAAACTAAAAATGCTAGGTTAATGCAATAAATTATATTTAATAGACAATGTAATACTCCTTAAATGAAGGTATTAAAACTTCTTAGTTATTGTATAGTTATATCATAAAAAAATCAAATTTGAAAAAGGGCCACTTTCGAAGATCGAACTACGAAATTACAGCATTTGGTTTTGCTTTTGTTTGTAATCTGTCATTTATGTGGGTACATAAACCATGTTGATAGTGCTCTATATTCATTATTCAAGCTGAAATTATGTCGCTTACGCCTGAAGAATGCACCAGAATACTTACAATACTGGAAACCGGCCGGAGTCAGCGCGATACAGCCAGGACTGTCGGTGTGTCGCTGTCAACAGTACAAAGAGTTCTCCGACGTTACGAAGAAACTGGTTCTAACCTACGCAGACCAGGATCGGGCAGAACCAGGTGTACCACAGCACGAGAAGACCGATACTTGGTGAACACCATGCTTCGAAATCGCTTTCTCACAGGAACTGAACTCACAAATCAGTTTCGACGCCTCGGAGGAAGTAACCCAAGTGCATGGACAGTAAGACGTCGGCTTGCTGAATCTAACTTAAAACCCCTTAGACCTGCAAACGGCCCTAAACTGGAGCGTGGGCATCGTATTTCAAGACTAAGATATGCCCAGAGCCACGTAAATTGGAGTATTGAAGATTGGTCAAAAGTTATGTTCTCCGACGAATCAAAATTTATGCTCTACAAGCACGATGGAAGACACGGAGTGTATCGAAGACCAGGGGAAAGATTCAAGCAAGCATGCATCGAAGAAAAAGTAGCCTACGGTGGTGGGTCTGTACTTGTGTGGGCCGGAATTTCTTCTGAAAGTCGCACAGAGCTGGTGATCATAGAAAACGGCTCTTTAACTAGCGTAAGATATGTGGAAGAAATCCTCAATGATCACGTTGGTCCATTTATGGTCAATTTAGGTGAGGATGCTATATTTATCCATGACAATGCCTGACCTCATACAGGTAGGATTGTGAATGACTACCTTCAAGAGATGAACATTACTCGTATGGAGTGGCCAGCGCGCAGCCCGGATATCAACCCGATCGAGCATGCTTGGGACGAGCTAGGCAGATGCGTAAAACAACGAAACCCTCCCCCAATCACGCTTCGTGAGCTCAAAATTGCTCTCACAGAGGAATGGGAGAATATTCCCCAAAATCGTATAAGGAACTTGGTGTACAGCATGCCAAACCGCGTAAACGCAGTAATGGAAGCACGAGGAGGCAATACGAAGTATTAAAATTCAAGAAAATCGTAATAAAGTTCAAAAATTTCATGTTTCCTATTTTTGTTTTAAGGAGAGATCAGCAGTTTTTTTCTTAATGTAATTTTGTGTTAATAAAATGTATGGTGACTCATATTTTTTTTACTTTCATTTAAGGAGTATTACATTGTCTATTAAATACAATTTATTGCATTAACCTATCATTTTTAGTTTCCGAGATTTTTAACATTCTTTAAGTGACCCGGATTCATTGCTCTCGAGTGTATTATATTGGTACCTACGCATTTCAAATATACATATTTTTTCTTATAATCCGTTTCACGTTTTCACTGGCGGCAATGAATTGTCAGGTGAAAAAAGATGGCGGACTTATAACAGTATTACGATGTCGACAAGAGCTGTCAACGGGGATCATTCCTTTCAGCTTACACAACAGAGCCGATCATACCCGTAACGAGCCGTGCTCGTCCAATAATAGTATGAACTATGAAACAATAACCAATGGGTACTGATCTGATGCACGCAGCGCAACACTGGGAAACTTTTCAATCAGTTTTGATGACTAGATTGCTGCAACGTGATTGTAGTCATTACATCAACATCATGCGACTCGAGCGGGTCAAGTCAGGTTTGCTCGCCGTCAATTGTTAAATGGGGCGAATTTGTAACGGTAGGATTATCTCAGCTATAAAATGAACAGGCTTGAAAGCGAGTTTCACCTTGAGATCACATTTGTTAAGGTGAGCGTGGTTTAATCTAGGAACGTGCTGCTTACGGCTGTAACAACAACAGATTTTGGTATGAATTTGAATTCCGACTGACTTGGAGAATAATGTTCTTTGTGTGTTGCTGCTTGAACACTACAATCATACGTTTGCATCTAATGTAAATACGTGTTAGTCTAATCTAAGCATACTACAGTAGCGTGTTTCGAGACGAATTTATCTTTGCATGTTTTTAATTTGTCAAATTTATAATTACAGAAATCAATGCTATTCTTGCGTAGCGCTCGTAGCAGATTTCGTAGCGCGTATTGGTTGAAGGTTTCCGGGAACTTACGTAGGTTAAGGGCGTAGCATACAAATACTGCAATCATTATACAATATCGTAGTCCCTTCGGTAATTTAAACAGTAGTTTAAATTCGATACGCATAATAAATGACAATAATCTTTCATCATAAATTAATATTTCGGTTAAATCGCTCGGACACAATATGATCATATCCCTGCGGACCCGAATATATGGGAACTGCCCTATTATCTATAGTTACACAAATATGTAAATGAGCACCCTTGAGCAGCTACCTCTTCTAAACAAATTGGCTTTTAAAGCTGCTGAGATACTCGAAAAGGGATTATCCCTTGAGTGTGCACTTAAATGTGATCCCTTAACGTTACCGATGTCCATATTGTTTAAAAACATCCTTAAGTTACACTTAATTTTGTTTTAGTGGAGCTAGGTACCTAACTTTATGTATAAGTAGTAGGTAAGATTTTCGATGTGCTAGTGAGTAAAAACTCAAGACGATGAGGTCATGGTAGCGTTAGGTAGCCACTAGGTGGGTACTCGTATTAATGTTTGCAGAAATAACACAGAAACAAACAATCATTTTACAAGTATTTACGTGGTTTATCTAGACATAATTTTGTGCAATGCGAGTGTTATTTTTTATTAAAACCGTTGAAATAAAGTTTAGTTTATTTTTACTATACATATATTATATGCATTTTTTAGTAACTATGCAGACCTTAAAAAATATCAAGCGAACGGGGAAGGTGTCAAGCAGGCTGGCTGCATTACCACTTTAAATGGCAATGCTGATTCTTTGGCTAAGAAATAGGACAGCCCTCTGGTCACGAGAAGAGTCGACCAAGCGCTTGGCGATGTTCCAAAGTACTAGGTGGGCACTCGGACCTCATGGCCCGGTGTTTCAACCCTAAAGGGCTCGCCTGTACCAGTAGCCGCCCATGCACAGCCGGCCGTGGCGTGCTAGGAAGATTGGATGGCGCAAGGTTGTCGACGCATGTTGCATCCCACAATTCCCACACCAAGGGCTGACCCAACTTCCAAGGCGTTATGACGCCTAGTCTCTTCCCATCGTCGCGTGCTAAGTCATTGGGTTCTAAAACGGTTGGCACCGGGGTGCAGTAGCAAGAGCACGACGGATATATCAATAATGCTGGCGTGCACTTACTGCAAAATAAGGTTAAAATAAGGAGTTTCCAATGTATTTTACGTCACATCAAATTAGGCAGGCGATGACAACATAGTGCGTCTGGCGTCCTACGAGTATTAATGAACGTTTTTTTAAGGTTCGTTAAAATATTCTGGCTTGTTAGTTATACGGCACAGATTTTACATTAGGCTCTCGAATGGGTAAAAAACCAAATACGGGTATTTTTTATTCTCACGTCCCGTTTAGGTGTTTCGTTTGACGATTTGTAAATGTATTATGTATTCAAATTCACAGGGTAGGCGTCGAGTTAAGGTCTTCAACTATTACCTATAAATAAACTTTAGATCGCCATGACCGAAGCTGACCTAATCAAATATCAAAGTTGAAAACTGCGTTTGGTACCTTACCGTTCCGCGAATTTGGGTAGGTTGATATATTGATTACAGAAATTGGGATATTCTTTCAGTAAAAGTATACCTATTACAATTATGTATAAACAGGTTTCGATATAGGTAATATATAAAAGGTTACAGGTACGTATTAAGAAAAATGTGTTAAAGGAAATGAGGCTCTCGGGTCGGGTCCGGGTTAATCATTGTTAGCAGCGTGACGTGCTCCATCACCCCGGGATCAGCGGCAATTTGTCAATCACCACGTGAATGCCCCTCACTAAAGCTTTCAATAAGCGATCCCAATCCCGGCCGTGCTGACGACGCTATTATCAATATTCAATAAAATGTCAGACAGCAATTTTATTAGTCACTTCCAGTAGATAGGTACTACGTCACGGAAGGGAAAATGCTGAACAATAGATAGAAACACTCGATTTACGTCCCTACTCGATATATAATGACCAGTTTCTCCTACAAATCCAGATAAAAAGATTAGAAAGTAAAATAAATTGGATAAACTATTGATGAGGCTGAATAAAGAGACTGAATGTAAAGAAATTACGTCTATTTATTATCTAACTCAAAACATTCTGCCCCATAATATTCGTAACAACTACTTCCTAGATTATTATGGTTATGAAACCGCAAAAACTTAACTAATGTTCTCGCGACACGACAGTCTTGGTAAAGTAAAGATAATTTTAAAATTTCGAAATAAATGCCGTACATCACTTTAAAGAAACGACGTTATTTAATATTAAATAATGCTCGAACACGTCATTAAGAATGTCACGCTTGATTGGGTTACGATAGTCACTTAGTTGATAGCATGATATCATTGACCACTTCGGGACCTTGTCATACCTTGTACGAGCTGTTTAGAAATGTAAGAAGGTGTTAACGATTCGAATGTAATATCGAATGTGGCAACTGTCAATAAACGCAGTGCTACTAATGCCCAGATTGTGATAAAAACATGTTATGTTTATCGTGTTTTTATTCGTTTGTGTTTTTTGTTAGAACATCTCGCAACAATGCTCTTTGCTAACTGAATTTAGTGATATAGATTGAGTATATTCATTTAACGGATGATCTGGTTCATACAATCCAAACTACAATTAAATAACATTAAATTGCATCACTATTTGTAGACATAAAGCGAATAAAACGTGAACAGGCGCATATCTATTACTCTCAGTACAATTCCTTCAATTCCAATTTGCTCGATGAAGATATCGCATGTCGCCAAATCGATATTAATTAAAAGCGCTCAAACAATGCTGTCATTATTTGCCTCGCCATCAAAGCCGTCACGAGCGCTGATTGTCTCCGCAGTCCTCGCGCCAAAGGCTCGCTTGCCACCGCCACTGTACAGCGCTATATCTTATTTCCTTGTGGTTTTCATCAATTATTTGTTTGATATTCCCCTTTCCCAAAGGGCATTAAATATTAAACTGTCTACGGCAGGTACAGAAGCTAATTCGATTTACTTGTAACAAGTAGGTATCCACTTACTTTGCGTCAACACGGCACGTTAATTATAATTAATCAGCGCTTGTTTCTTAGTAAAAGAAGATATAATGATAAGTCACGATAATCAGCCGCACGACAGGTCTAGAATGCATGCGTTCACTCGCAGTCCTGTTAGTTCAAAGACCCAAATAACAATGATGAAAGGCACGTGAAACTTTTTAATTTAATCGATTACAAAGACTCGATCGTTATGCGCTACACGTAACACATGCAACAAAAACTTAATGTGTGCACTTTGTTGCTTATTCTTTCTCGCGTGACAGTAATGGCGGAAAGTTAATTTGCTTGAAATGTTTCTCACGGTGTTCACAAGCGAGTCCAGACATTACTGCGATAGACATAATCGCTAGGCCATGCTGAGTATCTTGTATGAAATGCTACAGTGAGATTAAGTGGTATAATACCACACCTGCGTTTACGGTAAATACCGGTAACCGCACAACGGGAAAGAGCTGATGAGGATAACGATAGCATTTTGTTTATTAAATTGTGTCATGGTTAAATATTGTTAATTCTATCAGTATTGAATGCCCATTCCAATAATTCAAGGCCAAATTACGTTGTCTAAAAGATAAGTGCCCAGTTTTCGAGTTAGAGCTAGGTGGATAAGTACCTACCTAATTAAATCACGGTAGAGACTGCGACACCTACTCGCAACAGAGGTGTGAGTCACAAACATCTGGTGTTATGCAAGTCTCAGTATCAGCATAAGACAAGCAACCAGAAGCTTACCTACTAACGACATTTGATTCTATTTGGTTCGTTCATTGACGAAGTCCAAAGAAAAATATTTTTAGACTACCAAAATGTCACGACGTAAATAGCTACGGAGAATTTGGTTACCACAAGCACGCTAAGACCACGATATTTTAGGCAATAAATCCTGAACTTTAGATCATCGTGGTGAACCACTGTTATAAGTAAAGGAACATGAAAATGCCAAGCCCTTAATAACACACAAATAGCTGCAGCGTGTTCTATTTGTGGCCATTGTTTTGATCCATAAATACAGCATTCATATAACCGCGATGGCGCGGTAACTCAACAAGAGCAAAGCGACTAACTAAAGCGAGCGTGTTCGTCGCGATTGGCAACCAGCGTGAAATGTGGGGCGACGCAGCTGAGCCGCTCACCAGATCGATACTTGATACGCACACCGCGCTCTGAATGCCGTCGTGACCGGATTCGATGATTTATCCATGAGAGGCCAATTTTCTAAAAATAAAAGAAACTGCATCGACCACTCGCGACTCGTACTCGCGAGTGGTCGATGCAGTTTCTTTTATTTTTAACAACCGGTACCTACACTAAAGTATAGAGCTCCTATAAATGGTCATGATCGGTGCCAACAACCACTTGAATGATTTCATAAACTAAGTGATTCTTTGATGACTCATATTTTAAGCGCTCAAACACTTGTTCTATTTATTTATTTATCAATTCCAAAATGTTTGGCCTGTCAAAATTTTTGCGATAGTAGTAGTACCTAATAAATTATAGTGATCTAGAAAAATAACGTGAGTCACTTCAACAAAGTACTGAAAAACACGTGACGATAGAATAAACAAGTAAAGTGTTTAAAGTAATTCCAAGTTCGAGGTCAGCTACTTTATCATCGTTAGCTAGGCGGCTGGCTGTGACGTGATCTGGTTTCCCGGCGAGTTCGAACGTCGCCCGACATCGTCACATCGAGCACCACGAGCCACGACCACGACACCGCGTACATACAAACAACGCCGGATCAAACAATGTCACAGCTGCACTTTCACTTGTTTGTTTTGAATCGTACCTATTCAATCACTCACTAAAAACTTCTAATAACCGTTTTTACCCATTAATACAATTGAGGAAGTGGTGTTTCGGAAACTATGTTTAAATCGCATGTCTAACTAGCATTTTCTCTTAAAAATAACCAAGAACTAACAAAAAAGAGAGAATATTTCAACGTTCATAGCGTAATACCCGTGATTTGAAACAATCTTATTTTTTGCAGAGATTTTCACCACAATCATCACCAGTCACGCGAGTACACACAAACATTCTAGATTGGTTAATCCAAACATTTTTATAATAACTTTGTTAATGTAAGACGATAAAAAGATAAGGTCTTAGCCATAGACAAGATGATTCAATTAGAACCGGTCATAAAGTGGCATTTGATGAGAGAACAGAGCGGTCACTTAGTGAGATTTTTCTGATGAGCCGTGACAGCCTGCGATCATTATCCATAATAAATAGTTGCAGTGAGGAGCCGCTCCACAGCTCCACTTCGTTATCCGTCACGCTTCGAGCCACGATCCGAACGGCAATAAATCAGTTTCGGTTTTTACTCTTCGAGCACATTATATCCGTTTCTCATGTAACAAATATCTTCGTATTGTACGTGTCATCTCAACTATTATATTATCATCGTTCATTGCCTTGGTATTGTAGGCATTATGTAATTAATTACCTTTTGTTATTACGTTTAGCTATGATGGATTATGATTTCTTTAGTGTTCCGTAAAAAATATATCACTGTGCCATCCAACAAGAGCATCAGCATAGTTAATTCTTCCCGACAGTGCCATTAAGTCAATGCGCTCATGGTGACCAACCCTGGATTGGACTTGTTTGCTGATGAATGGAAGACGATAATGTTGGAATATTTGTGGTTCTGCGAGAAGACCGAGTAAAGGGATTAGGTGTTTAATTTAGTGTTAATGGTTTTAAAGACTGTACTAAATAAATAATAATAAATAAACTAGTGATGCTCATCTCAGATCTCATCTGAGCAGTGTCTGCTCATCTCGCATAAAATATCACCACATCGCAGTAAGTTGATTTAAATTAGGAGTTATGAATGTTAAGATTACATGAGTTATGATGCATGCGCTTTGTGGTTAATTTGGCTGAATTATGAAGGCGTGTGCTCGACCTTGAGGTGCCCGCTTGGCTGCACCCGCCAGTTCTCTGTCTCGCTCTAAATACATCACCACACCACGCAAACGCATTTGTGTTAAGTCAACATTACACATAGGTACTCAATTACACAATTTAAAGATCATCAAATACGTGTTAAATATGGAGCCTCCACGTTATTGGTAATTAGAATTAAATTACATAAATAATGCTCGCACGGAATCAAACCCATGAGCAGGATCATGAAATGATGTAATTTATATTTTCCATTTAATTTAATGACTGGTGAATGGGGATGTGAATTATTTGATAATAATATTACTGATTACTCTAACAAATTCTACTTCACTCGCGTATGCATCCAACCAAAGAACGAAATGTAAAATTTCCTACTGAAATAAAACAACCAAGTACCTACTGCGACAGCCGCAGTAACTCCACACAAATGGAAATTAAACTATAACTAAATGCCGTCGATGGTCAGTAAATTCTTATTTGCGTTGACTGTTATGCTACATCTCCCAAAAAAGCTTCAGCACGACCGGAACGGAGGAATCGTTATTCGCCAGTGCCTTATGAAGCACAAAGCCACTTCCTTATCGTGTTGTGCTATACCTTAAATAAGCCTCTTTTTTCATTTTTGTGCGGATAAAACAGGAAAAAGTTATTTTGGTTCAGTTCACCCCATTATGCATAAAGAAACGGCACTACCATTTCTGTTCGAGGCAGCGGAACATTTTGGCAGCGTCCTTTTAGTAATGTTGTTTTCATGAGAAGCCTTTTATAAAAATATTTTGTGTGGTAATGCGAAATATCGGATGTGCCGCAGTCATGCATTAATGCGACTAACCAGTCCGACCTCGACCCGCCTGTCCCCCCCCCCCCACCTTCAGCCACCGGCCGCTGTCAAACCTGCGCTAAGAGAATGAAGTCGCGTGAAAACTAATTAAACTTTGACCTCCTCACTTTATAGTGTTATCTCGAGTCTCGAACCACCACCTTGATATTGAATAAACAGCTATTAATAACTCATCACATTATTAGCCTTTCTGAGTGCGGATAAGTACAAAAGTTGCCAAGGTGAGGAAAAAAGTTACTTTCATGGAAAGCTTACCAAAAGGGAGGCTGTGAACCATAAATAATGAGATGTAGGCGACGGAGGGTCATCTTTTTATCTCGCTACTTTACGACGCCGAATGCGTCACAAACACCCGTTCAACTTCACACTACTCCATAACAAACATCGATCACACAAGTAGCTACCGCCTACCTACATAGTTCTTTTTTTTCAGTGAATCAAGTATCTGCAATTCGCAGTTTTTACTAATGAATAACAGATTGAGCAATAATTGCGCGCAAAATGATATCACTAAATGATTAAACAATCATCATAGAGCAAATGTAGGCACAATGGAGATTGAAAGATTAAATTGCATAGTGTGATGTAAAATGTGTGTATAACTTTTAGAATGGTCGACCTGATTGAGCATTATGCTTGAACTCCGTGAGCTGGCGTCGCCCAGGTAATACGAGCGCTTCTCGTCAAGGATACAAGCACGCACACGCCGGCAGAGGGCACCGGTGCGAATAGTCGCGTCCCTCGGGAGAGGTAATGTGGGACGTACAGTCTTTACATTCAACGCGCATTAGAGGGACGAGCCACACAACGTGACAGAGACACCGCCTCTCGTTAATGTACCCACTAATTGCAATAATCTCATAAACTGACCTTTTAATATACTATACATTAATCTCTTTTGTAACATGAGCAAAACTGCGCAGTACTCTGGTGGCGATGGCGTCACTCGTACCTACCAACTGATGCCATCATTCTGAACTGAACTGAGAGCTGAGTCACAGCTCAGTGTGCCGCATGGCGGCTCACTTGATTTACCATCAGTTTGTTTACAAACAGACCAAACTGCGGTCAGCCGGTCCGTTGATTACTTTATCAATGGCTATTTCGAAATTCAGAATTAGCTCGGCGCTCGCCCACATCAGTAGTTCAATCTTGTTCCTAATGAATTGTTAATCCACTTTGTTTAATGGACTGATCAGGGATGAGATAAGATCTCTGAACCCCACATTGTTATCAGGTGAGAGGAACGTGCCGCCTACGATAGTAGTCGCTAATCTAATTTTCTCAGTAGAAGCAGCTCATGTAAAATGTCGTAAGAACTTTTACATACGAACACGTTGTAATGTAACCGTTACGCTATGTAATTTATTCTAATTTCCCGTGGGTAGGGCTAATGATACCCTTAATATAAAAGCCATTTCAGTTTCTAACACAATATCTTGAGGCAGTTTAACTTCAATTTCTTTTTGAAGTATTAATTCGATTTCGATTGATTTATTATGTTACTTGAGTAAAATTTTGAGCATAATTTGTTTAATAATTTAGAAGGGAATTGCTGCCATTACGAGACGAGGCGCGGGCACGCGGCTGAGCCCCGCACGCTACGATGCTAATTCTTATTGAAGAGGTAAAATGAGTTGACTGGTTATTTCTACATCTAAATATAACTCCTTAAGTAGGGCAGTAACAAAGTCATCTTCAGAGAAAGGAAACAGCTAGAAGTGAATCGTTGAATTTATTTCCTATCAGGAGCGGTGGAGGAAATGAAAAAGGGAAATGAACTGAGGTGCCAAGGTATATCATTTTTTTATTTAGAATATTTGAATCAAAAGACGGATCGATAAGATGAGATACGGTTGCTACGGAGAAAATTGGTTTCTTTAGAAAAGAGGCTCATAGCCGTGTAACCAACGGTCAGGGTGATACTGAAGAGTAAAGAGAGCAAAAAATAATCCCTGAACAAAAGTGCTTTCGATGTCTTTGTATTTCAAAGGCTATGAAATATTAGATTAGTTAAGGCAGAGGTACGATTGTCAAAGCTAAACTCTCCTCAATGTAACCTTTCTTGCATGAAGAGTATTTTGAAAGATAAAAGCCTTTGAAAAGCTTTTGGAAAGAGAAGATACATTTCTGCAAGATAACATAGGAAAATTGATATTCATAATTATCTCTTGTAATATTCTTCCATTATCTGGGAGCCTGAACTCAGCAAATCTGCTGTTAACCCAAAGCTCAAAACGAAAAGCTTATAGAAACCGGTTAAAACCATTCATTTCTGATGCTATGAAAGTGCATGATGTTAAAAATCCAAGCATTTTACTGCAATAAGAAGCGAAATCTGTTGAAGTAGTGTACTGAACACGAAGTAAGTAGCAAGCCCTGGTCTTAAAATAGAGAGGAGTAAGGGCGTGTTCTGTCCGCCAGACGACCTCATCCCGTCGCCATTGTATCACGACTGGCGCTCATCAAATATGCACACCATCGCCTGAAAGAACGAATAGTGAGACTAACCTCCGGCCCGCTATACCATCATATACTTCTATGTTGCAGGACATGGATCCCTTAATTGACACAATGAGGGTACAACGCCATGTTTACTTTGCTCTATTCCAGTTCCTTTATTGTTGCCCATCATAATTGCTATGGCCGCTTATTTCCTCAAACAGTAGCATTAAGGAGTACTTACCTTGTGAATTTTATTAAAATTCGTCATATTTTATTGTGAGAATATTGGCCAATAACGGTGAGTAAAGTCATAGGAATTTAGCATCAAAAAACGGGTTTAATCATTTTATTCATTTCTATCAGAGACTTACATGTATAGGTATCTCGTAGCATCGATATTATTAATAAATTTTGCACAGTCGTAGGAAACATTTTATACTAACGGCCCGTAACGGTTCTCAAGTTAATGCTTTCTCACATAATTTTGTAAAACCTGTTTTCATTGTGTAATTACTGTACCTGAACCGGTCAGGATCGATGCAGAAGGGGTTCACGGCTACCAAACCTGTTCGGATATTTGATGGTAAGATTTATGGGAACCGCTATGGAATAAAGTGCATCATGCTTTGTGCTTTGTGTTTATTAAAATCGACGGCCACTTTCGAAATTGGTATTTAGTTCAGGACAGCAACAACGCGCAACGGTTCGCCAGGTAGGTATCGTTTATCAATGGCTTCTACCAAATAGGTAGATTGACTGTTTGAAACAAGACCTTTTTTTTCGTTGGATAGGTACATTTGACTACCTTGCTAGTCTTGAGCCAGTGATGGTTTTATGCCCCAATAGACAAAACCAACCCGTAGGTAACATACACGATCATCTATGTTTCCATAAACGTAGCCTACCTATTTACAATTAACGAATCTAGAAATCTGTAAAAAGACACAAAAGCATCGCAGATCTTATTGTATCTGATACAAAAACATTGCATCCGACGGCTTCTAAAGGCTTCTAGGATATTTAGACGCTAATTTAAAAAGTAACATAAGCATTACTTAAGCCTTTTTGGGTTTACGAGCATCATCCATTTTCGTTGTTACGAGCTCTTACATCCCACGCCACCGTAGGAAACCATTTCGCCACCGAGTGGGAAGGAACGTAATCTTCTGTTCACTTCTAAAGCTATCTAAATTAAAACGCTTTCACTAATTGATCAGCGATAGAGCCGCTCACAATAAAACGCTTGTTTACTTTCTTAAGATTTATTTGAGATGCTGTCGTCTCGAGCACCTAAAATTTAAACGTTTGTTATGAAAGCTATTGTTAAAGAAGGTCAATAATATGAAACAACTAACTACAAAACTGAATTATAAACTACCTAAGTTTACATAAAAGAAATCATTAGAAAAGAAACGAGACAAGAAAACATAACAAAAATTAAAGAAAGGACTCAGTAAAGCCAACTTACCCATACTATGTTTTCATCCGGGAAATAGTGCGCGTACCTATCAGTAATAAGACGGCTCGCAGGCACCACGGTGCATATTCCCAAGGTAAACAAAGATTACGTAAACGCAATCCCACGCACGCACGTCACCCGATCGATTTTCAAACTTTCGAATACGCCCACTTAGATTTTAAGAAATACTAAGTTAGACCCGTTCCGATAGCTCCACAACACTACATCCACAACACTATCTAACCAAAGTCTTTGTGCCCTTGAAATCGTACAGGTTATGTTATCGATAAAGCACAACACGCGCACTGACAGTTGGAGCAAACAATCACAGCTCAAGTTCGGAACCGGGCTCTGGGATTCGGAGATGAATAGTCTGAGTGGAGTTCATTGAGAGTCTTTAATGAAAAGTCTCGTGCTGGCGTATCGCGAAAGCTGCGATGTCCGCAAGGTTAGCGAGCCAGTCGTGAGGCTCGAGGTACAGTGCGGCACTCGTGGCCGAGGTCGGGCGCCGACTGAGCCGCTCGGGCGCCGCGAGTGAGTGCCGAGGACGAAGCCCCGCGCTCCGCCGACTCCACCGCGCCGCCTGCCGACAGTGCGCGCGCCTCTCCCACAAACAGCCTACCATAACATCCCAAATTATTTATTTTGATACGGCACACGACTTACACCATTCGTTAGTCTTTTCTCATTTGTACTCATAATGTAACAAGAACCTGCAGTGGCCTTCCTGGCGTTCTACAAAAGACTTCAGGAAACGCTTTAATTGAATGCTTGTTGACAATCGTGCCGTGGCGTGAAATATTAATCAGTCCTACAGACTACCCATACTACTTCTTCTCGTGTATTGACTCATAATTGTTGATATTTACCTATCCATGCAACGTAACTCCGAACCTTATATTACTCTTGAATATTAGAAGATTGTATAAATATTCAATACAGCCTCTTTTCCTATCTTCATCCATTTTATAATTTCCTTTAGTAAGAAAATATGCAACGTAGAGTCGATTTATAAACATCTTGAGGCAAATCAAATTTCGTAAAGATGTATTCCTGAAAAACATATTATGGTACTACCTACGCGTTGTGTGAAAGTTAGAAACCAAAAAGGACTTATAAATATAACGGGTTGAATTAAAATACCCGTTGGGTATACAAGTAAACGAAAACCGCTGCACAAATTCCTGAAAAACGTTTTTGTTTTGTCTGCAACGTTTACATTTCTGGCGGGCGTGCTGAATGACATTATTATATAAAATAAATAGGTTATTTTATTTACTATAATATGCTTCCAAAAAGCTTATCGGCACCACGCACTCCTTGCATAATAATAGATGATAAATATCATTTGTTAGGAATTCCTCGATACATGTTGGAGGGTGGCGAGCAGTCACCGCGCCCGGCCTCTGGCGGGGGCAGGTGATTGAGTCTTTATCGCAGCCGACGGGACCCAGGGGTGCAACCTGCGTCCATGTCACTCTCACTTCCCCAGCCATTTATCATAAACAGAGTAGTCGAGAGTTCACTCAAGTGCCATGAGTGCAAAAGAAACAGGGGAACGTCAAATAGTTGGACACAATGATTTTATAAATTTATGACAACCTTAAGTACCCAAGAGTTTAAGCGTAACAAATAGGGTAAAAAAATCAGCAGCAGTACCAACATCGAGTATCGAAAACAATGGACTATTTGAAACAAAAATCTCTTTCTTTGGAGTCCCATAAAATATCACGTTAGTGTTTTGTGTTTGTTGTACCGGAGCCAAATGGTCGGTGCTTAATGGCAGGTAAGGTTGGGTACGAGGGAGGCAGGACAGGCAGGTAAGCGACGTCTGGCCGCAGCCGCAGGGTAGCCCACTAACCCGCGGCTTCCGAGAACCGCGGACACGCACCGGCCACGCCACGCCACGCCACGCCGCCGCACCACAACCTAACCGACAAATAATAAGCGTCATCTGGCTAACTCTGTCTGTCTGGCTTATTGAACACGCAACGGGTTTAACTAGCAATTATATAGCGTGGCTATACAATATTGAAGAAATTACTTTTACTTTAAACCAGCGAAAACATCTCGAACAGCACAAACATGTTGTTAAAAATAAAATAATGCACGTCTGCTTTCTAAAACGATGCCAAGGCTAGTTATCTAGTACACACGTATGGAGAGTAATTGAAATAAACATTGATCGCCTTGTGTTTGAAAATAAAGAGGCTACCTATTAAAATAATTCAACGCTCTAAGTTATCCTAACAACATCTATCTGGTATTTTTCGGAGAAATAGCGGTTTCTATTTTCAGACATAATGTTTGTACTCGAAAATTATAATATCGTTACCGTTTTCCCCCTTTCCCTTTAGTTAATCTTTCGCCCTACAGAACCGTCACAAAAACTCAGAGAATATTAAAAGGAAGGGTGTGTCCAAAAGCCATTTTTGTATAAATCCATAAATATTATCCACGTGTCAGTATCTAACAAAAGTAAATTTTCATGAAATATTTACCTTGCCCTTTCGGGCTATGCAATAGGCCGCGAATAAAAGGGCTGGCTCCCTCAATCATCTCATCCCCATATATGCAGATAAATTTAAAATTGAGCTCTCTTTCACAATCACTGATGCAAATGTAATACTTTTCTGCAGGAGCACTACAGGATCGCTGTAGTACCTTTGTATGATACTAGAAAGGTAGGTAAATGAAGTCAAAGGGGTGCATGCTTAATTTAGGTAAAGCTGGAATATTGCGGTAACAAGTGGGAACTTAAAAGCCTTGTTTCTAAAATCCAAAATTCCAAACGTGTTAGAAAATTTCGCAATTCATGACAGCGCAAAATAAATCAATAAACATTTTACCTCCACAGGTACAAGTCAGGTACGTACAGCTCCAAAGCTAACGGCACAGCTCATCTGGTGGTCATTTCCTGTTCAGACGAGGCTCAGACAACGTGTATCTCTAAATATACACCGAATATCGCAGATCGATAGTATGGACTCTGTGTGCTTACACATGAATCACTATGCGCCACAATAACTGGTTGCGAATACTGAAAGGAATTATTTTAATAATCTTATTCAAGTGAAACGGGTGAGACTACGCGCCCCGTATTTGTAAACATTGCAATGCAGATAAAACTCAGACTGTTTACATTCGCTCAACAGGAATAAGTTGTTCTAAACTGTTGTTGCATTGTGAGCGTACGGCTCTCATTCATCTTAAACCTTTTCAGATGCACGGTTTAATTCTCGCCAGACGAATGCAGCCGCGCCGCCGGCCGCCGCCCGCCCCGCTCCGCGCTGGGACATATAAAAACGTTCATTTGCATTGGTGCTCCCGCAGACCTGGTATTTATCCAGTGTTACAACGCATAATAAGAGAATACCGTGGGCTTTGACGTCTGGCGCAAACGCTTTTAAAAATCTGTTGAAAAAATGCGGGAGCACTCGTGGGAACAGGGAGTAGTGCTAATTAGCCGATTATGTTCGTTACACCTGACGTGACTGAAGCCGAACAAGCAATATTTTTACACTCCTACCTAAGTTGCCGTAGTACCTACGGTCTACACATGTGTTATGTTTGATGCCGGAGCCGGCAATTAAATGGACGGTAAATTACTACCTGCTGCCATTAGGACATGACACGCTCCTAATAATATGTAGCGTATTATACAGTTATACCTGCTAGGATCAAGGGATTAGTGTATTTTGTAATAATTTATGGTGTTAAATTGCTTTAAGAATAACGTTGATTTAAATTATGAGTTAAATATTTCTTTCAACGTTCCTGATGTGATTAGCTTCGTTTTCTCACAGCAGTGTACCTGAAAAATCTTCAGTATTTCTATAGTTGCGGACAACGTGCGAACGCTGCATTTTTCCGCATTCCGTTCCGCCGTCGCATCGTGCGCGAAACATTTTATTGTAGCTTGCGTAATATGTCCAGACGATCGCCGTTACTTGCAGACATTAGGTGTCCACCCCATGGTGACCCGGGGGCTCCCTTGCCCACTGCGGCCCAAGGTAACATAACACACAGTAATAACAACTTATCTTCATCGCCTGTTTCATTTCCGTGTCCAACTTATCGCCACATTTCAGGCGTAGTACCCTCTTTTTGCTATACATACCTATATGAGCATAAACTTTATAAATTACACCGATACAAAATTTTATGCGTCAACAAAATCAGGATTTGTTAAAAACGAGAACAGCCCAGAGTAGAGTCGAAATGAAATGGTCTACAATTTATCAGTTTTTTGTTCTGACTTTGTTTCTGTGATTCTTCTTAGAGTAGTCGGATGGAAAACACTGACCCTATTTAGTTTCAAAGCATTATTTAATTTCAATGTGTAAAAGTGTTTTTAACACCAAATTACAAAATAAAAATAATTTATTATTACTTTGCTTCCCAAGCAACGTAAAACAATTGCCAAAAATAGTCAATATTTACAAAATTCTGCCCAATCGGATAAAATAAATCGGATGAAATAGCCTTTTACTATACAGCCCGCGAACTATACGTGACATCATTGTCGGGTCCTATCTCCCTATATCGTTGTAGTGGTTATAGTCGGGGAGATCGCCTCAAGTGGCGCCTGTGATTTAGTGGCCATTTTTCATGTGAATTGCACGTGGGCCAACCCAGGCCAACCTGAGCGGCGCGCTGCCCTCTCGCACCGCAATCAATTCAACTGTTTTTATTGCGCGCCCCGACCAATATATAGAAAACTAGAATCCGTTGAGGTTTCTCTTTTATAAACTAGTGATTGGGTTCGATGTTACTTCGTTTTTTATGCGGTAGTCTGGACCATATGCAATATAGTAAAAAAAAGGGAGTTTACATTTTTCTCTACGCTTTTCTAAAATTCAATACGAAGCACGTTTCACAAAATAAAAACGCTGCACATTTTTATAAAAATATCTCAAAGGTATAGTCAGATGAAAGTCCCACTTCAAAGGACTCGGGTAATATGTTGTATTAAAAAACTAATGCTTTGCTACAATATTACAAAAAGAGGAAACAAACATGGTTTACGCAGATCTACTTTTATCTTCGATGCCCAAAATTCTGAAAAGGGATCCGACTGAATAATGAACAACTTTGAAAGGGAATTGTGGAAAAAATGCACAGGCGAATTTCATTTTGGCAAGGGAAATGAAAAAATTGCGCCTGTTTCTGGAACGGGCCGCGTCGGTCGGGCCGGGCCGGGATGGTTCCGTAATGGCGGACCTAAATGCCAATTATATCAATTAAATACGATTGCGGTTGGCGCGGACCTTTTTGACGCTTTTTTTGGATTTATATATTTTTAGTGTCTATTTATAGACACAAATAAGGTTTTCTGTTGGCAACGCAATGTACTCGAAAACAAAACAACTGACGGATTGCTATAGGCAGACTGAAAGTTCAAAAGCTGAGGGAAAATATACAAACGCATATATTCGACAATAACTTTAAACCAGCTTCATGCCATATCAGCTAGTGGTCGTAAACGTCCACTAATGAACCATGAATGTCACCATAAAGCGGTGTAATTAATGTTCAGGGGGGATTATGTCATAATCAGCAAGTTTGGCAGGTAGACTGGAGTCTGGAGTTAGCAATACTGCCGCACCACTAGGATTAGCACCAGGAGCATATGGGCGATTAATCTTGTATTGTATCAATCACTAAGACTACGACCCTTTTTGTAACAAAATATTGGTTACTTAGATAGTCAATGTTAAACGAATAGGAGACCAAATCACGTAAATATCAAAGAAATATACAAATATGTATCTATAAATAAATCTATTAACCTATAGGTGCAAATGAAAATAGGATTTAGGAGAAATAAAAATGGGAATAATTACTTATTTGAAACAATTGAAAAGATTTGGTGGAACATTTCTTGTTGGTCAGTTTAGTTAGTGAAAAATGCTTACAAATACTTACTGACGGGTAATTATTATTTAAGAAACTCAAGAAAATCATAAATTGAATATCTCAAAATAGTAGAATGGCGTAATTATTCCGTTTCCTTGATGGTTTCAATGAAAAGAACTTAAGTTGGCTAAACGGTGGGCGACATTGTGAAGGGCCGACTAAAGTATTTAATTACGGAGAGATTCTCGACTGAGCCTCGTTTGTTTCGGTACGATCTTAGCTGTTGGCTGTAAGTAGGTTAGCAGGGTCCATTATTTATTAGCAGAATACAATGTACTATTTTATGTAAGTATAGAACTTACTTCTTGTGCACGTGCAGGTCAGCAGAGAAGCTTAGATTAAGAAAATTTGTATATTCGCAGAGTATTATAAGATCATTTAATTACTTACCCAGATAAGGTATGGAAAATACCTTCATGTTGTCTTTAAACTTGATGAAAACCTTTTTATTGGCAATTGGATTTTTTGTTTTTGGGCACAGTAGGTACCATTCTTGCCTAAGGAAAATCTCGCTTCATATTAAGTTTAATTAGTAGGTTTTATACATTTAAAATGTTAAAAACAAATGTGCAAAACATGCAGTTATAAAACGAGCATACGATATACCTCTAGTCGGTGTTTAAGCGTCCGCAAACTGTCGCTACACGCTGAACCGAGCTACACTAAACTGATTTTCATCATTAAGGTGGCTGCGAGTCTGCGACAAACCAGCGTGGCGGGATGGCGGGATGCCTCACTCCCCACATAAATTATTACTGCAGACACACTGTTTAAAAATATTAAATACAAGAGATTAAAGCTTGGAAAACAATTTGAAACCCAAATGAATTAGTCAGGATTTACTTCTCCCTCAAAACCCTTCTGAATTTCAAATCAGATAAGCTTATCATTAGATTAGGTTGATGACTGACTGTACATTTTAGGCTTTTTTTTTCAGAAATATTTTGTCTTGTCTGTACAGAATTAAGGTATGGCAAAATTATGTAACTGAAGAGAATCAAATAAATAAGTGTTATTTTGCTGTAACTAGCTGTCGTGAATCGTACAAAATTACAGGAATTGTAAGTAAACAAACACCGTTGGATATAAAATGCTAGTTTCTTTGACTGATGTTGAGGAACTCCGGCGCGCTCGTTACGCACTGAATGCCACGTAATTGAGCCGTCCTTCATCCCGACTTCTTTGGGAAATTACACCCTTTCGTTGACCGCAACAGAAACAGGCGGAGCGTCTCCAAACAACATCAAATGAAAAGGCACTAAAAGTATTTCAAGATTCCACCCGTTACTCTTCAAATTCCCAAGTCTCTTGAAAACTATGTATTATTCAAGTTTCGTGAGAAGGTAAGGATGAAAAATGACAAGGTTTTGTTAGCTGCTAGGTATTGTCCACCAAGAAATAACATCGTTTAACATCGTTCGTTCATCGTTTGTCGTTTTAACATCGTTCATTCTTTGTGCAATCTATTTCTCTGTGGAATGCGCTTCCCCAGGAAATCAGGATGGCAACCAATCGTTTGACTTTCAAAATTAAAGTTCGAGAGTACATTCGCAAGAAGCTGGCAGTTTCATCACAACGGTAATGTTTTCTCTATTGTTTGTCTTTTATTTTAGTAAATCCGTTTATATATCTATTTACAGTTATAAATAGTTTAATATATATTTATAGTATTTATTTATATTTATAGTATTTTATATATCCTTCTAATTTACCTTAGTTTTAATTAAATTATTTTCAGATGTACACCTACCACTGCTTGTCTCTGCATCAGCCAAAGGTTGACTGTTAGAAAATGCCTACGGCATTAAGTCCGCCTCTGTACTTTGTGCTTAAAGTGTTAAATAAATAAATAATAAATAAATAAATAACCAATACAGAGCCTACTTGATACGGTAATTATAAAAACACAACGAACTGCGATACTTTAAAGCTTAATGCGACACTGCACTTTCACGTCACTTCACAAAGGCGATAATGTCACGTCGTACTCGTAATAGGATTTATTTAGCGCCTCAGAGCTCTAGCCAAGGTATTTGCTTCATAATTTTAGACTTCCTCATCTAAAACTACTCCAAGGATGGTAAATAAAAATGAGCAGACAAGATTACACATGAAATTGCAAAACCAGAACAATAGTCGCATATTCAGCAAGACGACGACGTAGCACATTTCATGAGGCGTACGCCCGCCAGCCGTATAGTGTCCGAAAAGAAAAATGTGGGGCGGGGGACCCGGAATAGTGCGCGAGGTCGACGACCCCGCGGGCGGGAGCCGGCCGGCTGCAGCCTTCAGCATTCTTACATTATTTAGCGCGATCTATGATAACTAATGGTATATTTTGGCTATAATATCACCATGAGGGAGTTAAATTGCGAAAAGGGGGCACGTGAACCGGAGGGTCGTCCTCGGTGTAAACGACACAGCCGGGAGGAACTTTATTTTTAAACTCTCCGGAAATAAAGGCGCTTACTTCGATATGAGTGAACCATAAATCGGTCCCTGAAGACTTCTTGCCGGCTGCTATCTTTTATTCAGATGGACAGGCGCCGCCGCACCTATGACAAATGATGAGCAGCTGGCAGAAAGAAAGGCAAGTACATGTTGTAATGTATCAGCGGTGACTAATGGTACTTGTTTGTTTGTACGAGAAAGTTTTTGCTTTGATGCTCACCGTAAATGTATTGTATTAACGTAATACAACATAATAATAACACTGAATAGTGTATAAATATTAAGCGTAAAACATGTTTTATTAGCGCAATTAATTCAGGTTAGTTTCAGTTAATCCAAAGACCCTATCTCCAAAGGCTCATGAATGGTATTTAGTTTAAGTAATGAAGACTCAAACAAATGAAGTTTCTTCGAAATGATTGAATAGCAACGAAATTAGATTTGGATGTTAACACGCGCTCGCTATAGCTACATAATTATACATATAACTGCGTTTTACACCAATTAATACACACGTATATTATTGTTAAACGCGTCGTCAATTAATTTAACTGCGTGATTGTAATCAGGAGCAACTAAACACGTAATAATTATTATTAAAGTGATGGAAGAGTTCTGAATGCTGGTACATTTGGTGAAATAAATTTACAGTGCAAATCAATACTAGGAAAATGGTTTTGTTAACGAACCGACATACATACACGAATAATTATAATCATAGCACTCCAGCAGTTTTCGATATTTTATTTTTTTAAATTAAAAATGGATCTTATGGAACGTTTTTAACTCGGAAAATATTCGCCATATTGATTTTTTAAGCTTTTTTTAAATCAGTTTATGGTAGTTCTTCAGAGGCAACATTTTCGATTTCATTGGGTATATTTTCCCTAACCAACTAACAAAACGGCAGTTACAGTTTATCTATATCCCTAACTGGGACAAATTATATTCAAATAATTGCTCTCTATACAGAATAAAAATATATGAAGTTTGTTCTTCTGATTCATATGACGTGTCCGTTTGCCATTTTCTCTTTTCCATTTTCAAATTTTCCCTTTGATAAATCAAAATAAATTATAATTAAATCGAAAGGAAAGGAATCGTCCTCTTACAAAAAACAAAAAATTGGTTGTTTGTAAAGTAGGTTTACGATCGAGATGTTTACGTGATAACGATTTTTGTATGCCGCTAGAGTGAGAGAGACGGAAGATCGGTCCGTCTCTCTCTCGTTATACCTGCGATCGCGCTCGTGAGGTTTTGGTGTGACACAAGTTTCTGAACATGTCACCCGACTAAAACGATTTTAAAGACGTTATCACGTCAAAAAGTATTAGTTATAACTACGTTAGTGTGTTTATAAATAAGTAAATAAGAAGAGTCTAATACTGAGAGAGAGATATTGATACTGAGAGAGTATATTACTGATTAATGTTAGCTGCGCTTGACCGTACTTGGTCGGGTAGGTAATAATAATGAGTCTGGCTTCCCACGCGGGGGGACGCTAGTCGTGCAACGGACGAGCTAGAAGGCGGACGTGTGGCTGGTTGGCTTAGTTAGATCCCGGTGTTACGAAGGTAAATATCTGATTCATCTGTGCTTGGTTAGGCAGCGTTCTGATTACACTTTACAATTGCTTGATTAATCAGTAACAAATTCTGATTCATCTGGGCACAACATATTTGAACGTCGATCTTGAAAACTACTTTATAAAAACGAGTCCCTCATTCAAATATATGTTATTTGGTATACCTATTTTCATATGAACATGCTTTTGAATTTCACTTCCAGCTTTGTAACACACAAAGCTGAAAGTGAAATTAAATTTTGCCCATATAAATCAGTCGAAGAATTAAATTTCGAAGAACTACCCTTTATCAGATGTTTACCAACGCCCGCCCCTCTGTTAATGTCATTCAAGCGGCATAAGATCGATGTATGGATGTACGTTACAATTTGTTTGTTTTACCTGCTCGTTGTCGATTCCCAATTGAAAAAATCTTTGCCGGCTATAGTAACGAACTAACAAGGATTCGGGATTATAATCACAACAGACTTTGTGTCACGGAGCAATTGCGTTTGTCGTCATGAAGGAGCTTATCTCTGCTAGGAAACTCTTTCAGTTGTGTTATTTGCCTTCGTTAACGTAGTTATTTTATTTCTCGAATGTATTTTCATATTCACATGTAGTCACTGGCTTTGCTGACTGAAACCTGCTCTCCTATCTTAGGTCTGCTGGAGAACGAATTCCTAATGAAATAAACAGTTGTAGGTAGGTACCTTTGTGGTCCTATGTATATCTTTAATTACTTAATTTCGTGTGCTAAATATGTTTTGTGTGTACATAAAGTAGTACCTTCATAAATAAACAAATAATGATTTAAGTGAAACAGCTATGTTTTATGTTATATATTTTTTAAACAAAACCAAAGTGCAAAAGTAATTTACTTACGGCGTGCTCAGACATCATTTATAAACAAAGGTATGGTACCTACTCCCTAATAAATCATCTTCTAGCATCAAGCTCAAGGCGAGCACAAAACCCCTCACTTGCACTGCTTTGCTCGTAAAAAGTAGCGAAGCTTGTAAATTGTATGAAATAGGAGCGTTTCTGGCTACGGGTTAGACGATGCTTGGTTATCTTATTATAAATTATGTACTGTACAGTACAGTCCTGTCACAGTTATTTTACCTCCGATTGCGTCACTGTCAAAATCACAATGATCGTTATCGTCGTCACAATAGGGTTCCCAATCCAATTCTCGCCGTTGTACGCACGACGACCAATCTAGCTATACAAAACCAGTTTATGCGGATCTCTCATTGTAAGTTAAATCTATACAAATCGAGGCCATGTTATACTGGAAATGGATAGCTTGACGTGTCGCCGTGTAATAAGCTACTGTGTATATATTGCAACTTGTATATCTTTTATTTTTGTGTGCAATAAAGAATAAAAACAAGACTGATGTTCGGTTGCTGTCACTGAGAAATCTGTCAAAATTACACTGATCTTTATACTCGTTACAATTGGACTGCTGTTGGGTTGCTACTGACACAGGTAAAATAAGTGTGAACGGGCTGTACACACTGTACAATCACTATATTCATAGTTTTATTTGACATGTGTCACACTACGCATGTCGGGAGGGGGATACCGTAAACTTTATCGTTGGCAGGCAAATAAACCGGCAATAAATTGGTTGACATGTACGCAATCGACCGCCCTCACGGCAAGCACAGCGATGACGACAGGATTAGCTTTGTTTTTTCACATAAATGTCATTCAATTTCAGTTTATTTGCAACACATTTTTAAGAAAAATTGAATCGTATTGAACTGAAAATTGAGAAACGTAGTGCTCAATTTTCAGGCTACTCATACTTAGCCGGCCGGCGCACATATAGCGGAGCGCAGTGCTCGCGCATCCGCGTGGAGATAGGGCGCGGATGCGCGAGTCTGCGCGCGGATGCGCGAGCATGCTCTCAAAACTTCGCAGGCATGCTGAGCTCCGCCATATGTGCGCCGACCCTTACAGAAAAGGATTTGCCTTTTCTTAAATACATGAGAATGCTAAATGTAGAAAATAGGAAAATTCTTTCCCGAAAATAGGTTAACATACTATTTTGATTGAAATACTTCATTTTCATTATATTTAGTGCATTATCAAACATAAAAAGTAAATAAATATTTTTACTATTTCTGCAGCTCTATCAACTGTATCCGAAGGCACTTTTTACTGCATTTACATCGTTTTTTATGATCCATTTGAAACGCATAACGGTATAGTAATATACGAAAATAAGCAGGGAAAAATGCATAGTAAAACATTGTTATATAGACTGGCGTATCTTTCGTTTATATCGGTGCGCCCCTCACGCGAGCTGTATGCGAATCACGCGCGAATTTTCCATATAAAGTCAACATTTTTCATCCGAAGACGTTCACTCAACACCTTGTCTCCCCTCCTCTACCTCGCATCAACGCTTTCCAATTATATTTAGCAAGAAAATTTCAAATTAATTGCATCACACGTTTTCTACCTCCCAGGATCATATTAATAATATTTTATCTAGAGGTATTCCACAACTTAATAGAATGTTTATACTCGAGAATATTGCTACAGAATGTAAAATCTGTTAAATGTTACATAATATCTTACCTAATTTTGGAAACAAATGGTTTAACTAAATCTAATCTAAATGCGTATTAATTCGACAGAACCTACCGTTCCTGCAGACAGCCATAATCTCCGCTCTAGGATAATATCCCATCGGAAATCTTTTGATACCTAAGTATTAGGCAGAAAGCCCCAGAGCCTTCGTTACCTCGAAATACGCAAAGAGAAACAGCGAGTACGTAAACAATGTCAATATTTTATTATCATACTGTCGTTCCTAAGTTAACAGGAAATTGACACCAGCAAACATCTAGATAAAGACGAGAAAACCCGTACCGTAACATTGCGTGCCATTGTAGCACCTAATACGAATATTCCTCCTGAAATATTTCACGAACTAACAAGTTTTTTCACAGGTTTTATTTCCGGAATATTGTGAAACGTGAGGTCCCCACACGGCGCCAATAGAACGTTTGAATATGCAAGCAGAGTTATGACCTAGTTCTATAAAAGTCGCTGCGTAAACTTCCTTACCATACTTTTTATACGCTTCACAGTTTTTATGCGAGTTTTTAATACGAATGTATGCACATGTAAAATTGAAAGTCGGAAATGGAGCGGCACGTTAAACATTTATTGGATAGCATTTAAAATAGTGTTCTATTTCTCAACAAGTCAAGGTACACAATGTAGCAAAAATATTGAACGAAGTAAATTTAATGAAACAAAGAAACTCAAAATTATACAATGAAAGGAATTAAATTAAGCAATCTAACTTCCAAAAGTCGCTTAATTACACTGTTCGAACTCAATTGACGCCTGACCTAAATCTGCATCTGAATGAGAACCCGGCACAAGTCTTCGGACAAGTTTAGCACAATCGCAGCTCAATCTTAATAATTCCAATCTCGCAGTTTGAATGTAAAGAGGTGCACTGTAAGGATTAGAGTGGTGATTTGACAAAGTTTCCGCATTTGGCACGGCGCGGCGACTCGACGGTACTAGACTGTCCGGACTGATCGGATCTTCAGCACTGCCTCAGCGGACATCAGCTGGTATTGTTCGTCTACATACATTTTCCAGATCATATTTGATTAAATCAAAAGTATTGAAAGAATTAAGAAACTATTTCTAAATAATTAATTAAATACAAAGTGACGATATCCTGCGCCAAGAAAAACAGCAATAACGTTAAATAAATAAATATCGCTGGACATTACACACAGCGCCATCTAGTGCCACACTAAGCAACGAGGCTTGTGTCGTGGACACCAGATAGTTGATATACTACATAGATACTTTTTGTTTGTAAATACATACTTATTATACATATAAACATCCATGACTCGGAAACAAATGTCCATGCTCATCACACAAACATTTGCTCGTACCGGGATTCGAACCCGGGAGCCTAAGAACGTAAGGCAGCTTCACTACCGCTGCGCCATTCGGGTCGTCGTAAATCTTGCAAGCGTAGATAGATTTATTTATAAAACTTCAAAAATATATTTTTACAGCATCTTCCCGCAATCAATAGAAAGCTGACTCGGTTGAGATGACACAATCTTGAATAGGCAATAATGCATTCCGATCCCTGATCTATCTCATCCGACTCATAAAACTTTCGAAGTAGAGAGGACGACGCAGCTTTACCAAGTTTTGCTAAGAATAGAACGGCGCTCTAGTTTCATCATACACTACTGATCAATTTCTACTCTACTCAACCGAGCAGAATAGCGAACTGAGGAAACAAATAAAATGTTTTTATGACGGCCCAGATATGATATTATTTAAATAATCAAAACACAATCAATATTATTTGATTTTATGGCACTGTTTAAATGCTAAGTGGAAAAGCAATCGAAAACTGACTTTCTTTCAAGAGTTTTTGTTAGATGCATGGTATTTTGTCAAGTCACCGTTGAAAATAAACGATGATCTCTAGTAAATCAAATTAAGATAAACATCTTTTGTTTTTTTAATTTGAACATCATAAATGACTGGCCGGTGCACTCACTTCACGAAATATTTCTATTGGATCCAGCGGCCCTACCATGACGTCTTAAAGCAGGATCGTTTTAATTGCGTGCGACTGAGGGAAAGAGATGGCGCTAGACGTCCTCTATAGCTCCGTTTCTTTCCCTCACTCGCACGCAATTAAAACGATCCTGCTTTAAGACGTCATGGTAGGCCCGCAGATTTATTAAGACTGCGCTCTCTGAATTTATTTTCACATAATTTGATTTAAAACAATAGTGAGACTTTCCACGGCTTTTTAATTCAATGAAAGAAATCCTGCGCTCATTCAGGCTACGTCCATCTCGTTAACCTTATTACCGAGTGTGGGTCCTGTATGCGGCGCCTCCCTGCGGCGGAATACAGTCCTTATTGCACACATTTTTCCATGACCAGTGAGTGACCTACAAAAAATATGAAGTTGCATTTCGAGGTGAAAGAAATGAAGCCGTATTTTTTTTCTAAAAACAGAAATGAAAAAAAATATTAAATAGTCTAAAATATTGAGGGTGAATGCGGAAGATGTAGAAAATATTCATCTGAAAACAACTTTCAGAATTTTATTTCTTTTACCAAAAATTTAAAACAACGAACAGGAATGAATTAACCAACTGAATACTAAAGCTGATTAATTAGCATTCCAAATTCCAACAACTATGCAAGAATAGAACCAACACATTTCATTATGAAATGAATCACAATCGGCTCAAAGAGGTTTTAGAGTTTATCAAGCCAATCACCACGGCTCCATCAATCAATCCGTTGAAATCAGAAGCTCTTCATTGAACGGGACTAGCTATAATTGTACCTAATTATTCCGAAGAGGCAATTATATTCAAGGTTATACGCGACCTCGTTCCAGTGGATGCTACACAATCATATTTTGTATTTGCTATTGTGTTCCTCTGGGATTACTTTACAAATTGGATCCGTATGTTGTTGGGCGTGATGTTCGCTTTTACTATTTAGTAACTAGAAGTTACATTTTGTACCGTGGTGGCCACCATTTGCCAAATTAATGCTGTATGTGTGTCTCTCTCTTAACAATTTTTATTTTTCAAGTGTATCGCTCCTGTATTATAAATTCATTTGAATAAAGACGCAGCTTTGGGCTTTGTAATTCGATCTCGATGTAATTCATTATCATCCCTCGTTTAAGTCGTTTTCATTGTATTTTGATATTTATTCATAAATCTCGATTTTCTTAACTTTTATAAATGTTCTATTTTTCCCGTAGGCAAAGTACACTGTCTAACAGAAATAAGGAAATAAGAAAGTTGTCATCCATCTTCTGTTTTCTGAGCACTGATACCTACTTACTTACCCAGGAAGCAATCTATACTTTTATAGATAGGTTGTTACAATAAATTTAATGCCGTATAAAATAAGTCAATGAGTGAGGGTCTTCGATAATATTCTTCCCCTCTCTGCCTTTGTGTAGGTACGTAATGAAAATGAAGATTTATAGGGGGAGGTGAACATTTGACACCTGCTTTCGATGTAGCGAAAACTGTAGATGAAAAATTATGTGCAACATTGTAATTGTTTGGAAAATATTCAGAGGTCTATAACATTGACTGTGTAAATAAATATCTCAAATTAAAAAGGAAACGCAATCCGTAAAAGTATTAATCATCATCTACTTAACCTTATGTAATTAAGGAAATAATATAATTAAACGTGAAAACAAAGAAAACTTTTAATTTATTCTTTACACCTTACATTCTTTACGATTTTGCTGGCGAATACCAATTAAAAGTTTAATTTCCTTTGTTCCGCTGATGGAAATACGACTCTACATCAACGAAGGCACAGATATAAAGGCAATCTGACTTTGTTGTTTCCTTTAATGAAATAAGTAAAGATTCATACAAAAATATGCTACGAGACAAGGAACTATCGTAGTCGTACTAGTGTTCTGAAGCTATATCAACATTAAAACTATTCAGTGACATCTTAGTATGAAAACATACGCAATTACATAAATGAAAATTGTAGAAAAGAAAATTAGAGAATGTCTGTGGTTTTTTTTTTGTTATTTTTCTATCATCATAGTTTGCGTGTTCTAGGTACAGTCGTGGTCTTTTCCGCCTGATCAGTTAATTTTTCGATCGCGCAAAATAACAATAACTCTCGTTTGGCGTTCGTCGTTAGTGTGCTCGGCCGATCGGTGTCTTTTCATTCATTATTTCTATACAAAGTCAACGGGGTGGGGCTAGAGAGCGTTTCTATGTTGTAAATGCAAGCAAAAATTAGCTTGGTAAATAAAGGTAAAGGAGGTAAGGTAAATTAGCTTAGTGGTGATCAGGCGGGAGTGTCCTCGATAGTACGTGGTATAAACCGACATACCTACGACTGTTCGTTAGAGCAACGTGATTGATCACGACTACAGAGAACAAAATTTCATCAACTGCTCCCACACCGTTTGTGTAACTTTCAATTCAGCAGAAGAAAAAAAGTGCTTCAGCGCTGTTTGGTCAGAAATATTTCGAGCTACTTTTCGTTTTGTTCGAATCTACGTGCTCTGAAGGACGAGTGAGGTGTGTCCTTGGTGATAATTTACTTGCGATCCCTCCGGGATCATCCGGATAAACGGCGCCAATAAATCTCTAAGCGTTTTTATTGTTAACTCCATAGCAAAATAATATGTATTTTATTCGACGCTAAATACCCTTCATAAATATATCGGCAACATTTGCCCTGCCATTTACGACATCTGCTTTGGAATTATCGAATATTGATCACATTTTCGCTCGCGACAAATTCAACCGTTAAACTCGATTCCGTTAGGTATCGTTATTTTGTATTTAAAGCATGTTAATATTGTGGTTGTACCTATTTTCTGGTCGAATCATCGTTGCCTGAAGTTTAATCTAGTTATGCCGAATTAATTTCAACAGATTAATAAAACACGAACATCAAAGAGTGATCAGTCATCGTTAGGCGCCGATCGGTAATGCCCGGAACTTGGCTCCGATTAGATTGTCTTCCGGACTTTCCAACTAACAAGTAGTTGGTAGCAAACTGTCCGAACTGCCGTTGTGCCGTCGCGACTGAATGGATGTTCGTGTATTAATATCCTGTTATAATAGCACACTCGACACAATGCTAAGAGCCCTCGTACCTGAACGATCCTAACAATTTACGTAACGAATAAGAGTTACCAATTATTCACCTGTTTTAATATTTATGTACGCATTTATCGATGAGAGCACTTGAATGATGTGTTTCCTCTCTGAAATTATTTCTGAAAATAAACAATGAGAGCTTTTTTATCTTTAAAATATTTTAAGGCTTTCCATTGATTTCCACCGCGCTGGCAATAGGACGTTAAGTTAATTGCAGTTAGCATATTCAAAACTAAATACTATAATGTTAATAAAAGTAGAAACCAAAATAATTTATTAACCTGGCCATTAATTTAGCAAACATTCCATAAAAAGATAATAAATCCAATAGGCTAAACCAAATATCATGTTTTATTAACGTTCATTAACGCCAGCTTAATGAATTTATTGTTCATCTCGGTTTATGAGTTGAATGAAAACGATCGCGATGCCGTTAAAAACGTATATAGCAAAGCGGTTTAATAGCGCCATATTTGATGTAAGCTTAGCTTTTATTTCATGAACCCTTGCATTCGTTTCAGAGATAACAAGTCGAGTCGGCGACGGCGACGGCGACGTGCGCCATCGAGGCGCACAAATATCCATCTCGGATGTAATTGGAAAGCTCGCTACAATAAAAGACTGGGGGTGACACGGGCCGATTTGGAGCCATACAGATGTGCCTACATCCTCGTAACCATGTCAACAGTCTACGTTTCTTTTCAACAATTTGACTTAAATGTAAACCTGCTATTCCTGCTAACATTTTCCGCGATTCATGTTCGAGATTGCGTTAAGAAGTCCCATTTACTTAATTATTTTGTAGCAGTTACAACTTTAGTGGCACCGTTAACTTCGTTATTTGCTTAACTACCATAAAATACTGCAGTGTATAATAATTTCCTTATTGCTTTCTTTAGGTAAATGATGAATGCTTTAATAAAATGCACATTATGTAGACATAAATAATGAATAACTACAAGTGGTGTAGAGTTACACCATGCATAACGTATCGTCCTTGTCTGTAAATGGTATTTACAAGAGTACCTCTGTCTACCATTTAAATAAGCAAAAAAGTGAAAATATTAATCCCGCTGTCTACGAAACAAATTTCAATTTACTCGCTCACAAAAATACACAAAAACAGCACAATTTATAGTTTGCTGACAACGCTGTCAGCAAATCCTACGCAATATGATAAAATGTTTTAATAGAAACAGATGAAATATTATACGAAATCCACTCCCGTCCCGCTGGATAATCGAAAGGTACGCAAAGCGGAAGAGAGGATCAGTCGCAGGTATGGATCTGGATGGAAAAAATGAACGCAACGTTTGATGAAAAACAGCTACGCACATGTTTCGCGTCACTGACTCCACGCGCAGTCTCGTAGGCGTAGCAAGTAGCGAGCGCGCGACTTGGCGGCCGGCTGGCCCGTATAATTTCAAGTTAAAAACTTTTGCAAATGTTTCAAATGAAAAAATAAATAAATATGAGAATTTGACAACACAGTTAATTCGTAAACTCATATAGCGACTTCTAAATTACCTACGGATTACCTATTGTTGATCAAAATGTAATGATTGAAAAGGAATTTATGTCTAGCAGCCTAAGATCCAGTGGAACCGGATTTAGCTCAAAACTAATCCTTACATGGGGCTGATGGGTGCACAAGCGGATTAACTCGTGTTAACTAGGTTGCAAGCATGTAACAAAGCAACTAAATTTTAGACAATACAGAGAGAGGAAGCCAGCTTATCTTGCACAGGCAGCCGAAACTGGGGCGACAAAGTCGAGCACAAGCCATTGACGTCATGAGTCTGATTCAGTAACCTCTCTTTGAATAATTCTCATGTAAATATTTATTAAAACAATAATTTTGAGACTCGGGTTGACATAATTCTTGGAAACGTGTTTACTCTGGTAACTTCTTCGTTACTCAATTAGTGAGTGGCTTTAACAAAGGCATTACCTATCTATTAATTTAGGAATCGTATTCACGAAGTTAGAGGTAAATAAGATAGAGTTGAATGAATGTTCTTAAAAGGAAAGTACTTCAAAATTTCGCTTGCTCACCCACATATATGCTACCCCTCGTTCACTTACCATAACAATAGTAGTGCACCGTAATGCAATACGTCACAGTGATACGATGCGAATGTTTCCGAACCCGTACGATCACGATGCGTAAATATTGGATTCGCATTTGATCTGGAACAAATCAGTCGCGATCGGCCGTAAACGTCATCTTCACAATGATAAATCGTTGCTCTGACCTGCTTACAAATGTAGCCAATATTCCCTCTTGTATGCGGATACATTGTACCTAACACGACAAAAAACGCATTACTGAAATTCACATTCGATATAGGTACTTGTAAGTATATTATTACATTAGTAAGTTGAGCCAACAAGATGACCGAGGTGTGAACATTGTGAGCGAAGATAAATAGTGGTTTTCGATTGGTACAGCGCATTAAGATGTTTTTCAGACCAAGCTTATTAAAAGCTCTTAAGTGGACTAATACAATTACCTTAAAATAAAAGTCTGCGACATTTGTAGGTCGACAATGGAGCTCTAAACCTAACTCAGTTTACAAATTATGAAACGTCAATACTAATATTTCTTGTTACGAACATATTTTGAAATGGAAAACGAAAATGCTATTTTTCGCTGGAGCATCGAGCGGCTTTCGTCTCGTCACTCGATTAGGGACGTACGTGTTCATTAAATTACGCGATTGCCAGCGTCCAGTTCGTCGGGCAGATTGCACTGACGATGGAAATTCCTACAAAATCAGCAAAAACCTGCCCCAGAATATTATTCCAGTTTTTGCTGAAGTTAATAGAAAATAAACGTTCAAAATAAGTACCGATTTAATGTTACAACTTTATTTTTACACAGATAATAAACAAAAATAAGTACAAGCAATATCAATAAATTCTAAATCCCCAATAGACTTGTTAGTGGCGACCTATTGAGCAAGATATCTTATTAATTAAAGATATTATTTCGAAACGGCACCAATAATAACTGAGATCTCTATTGAACTATTGGCACATGGTTAATGTGTTTCTATTAGCACGAACCACAGATTGCTCATTGCTCCCACGAACATACTTGTATATGACCCTATGTATTCGTGAGATGATGCTTTCAAATGAAGCTAAACAGAACAATATTTTGTTTCGGTGTATTTGCAATTCTACTACTAAAAATCCATGAGACATTCAAATAGACGGTATGGTTAAAACACATCTCTAAAGAGGTTATTTGAACAATTCTGTCTTTCACCCGAAGGACAATAACAGATTCAAGATATATATTGTATTAGCACATAGTAACTCCGCATTACTCAGTTATGATCACAAGCGACTTGAAGAGACAAATCGAATCAGGATGTTATATTTATGATATTGCCAACGATTTACTAAAACATCGTCCTATTCTCAGCAAAACGAAGGCCCATTCAGAAGCTATGTAAACGAAACGACCTAAAATAATCATCCATGTCAATACAGAATTTGTTATTGTTATTTATTGATGCCGACTTCGCTACTTTATGAAATATCTTACTTACCAATATATGCTTGAGAATAATATCATATTTTTGGCACAATATTTTCTCATACTTTTCGAAAAATACATAGTAAATTCTTTGGTTTGCGTATCAGGGACCATTGATGTAAAAATGATACAATAATGTACTCTATGTTGTTGGTCTAGGTCGCCTAGGTTTACGTGAACTTGGCAAACTTCCAAAACTTCGAAGATCCTGATTTATAGCTCCCATGTTACGACTAGTTTAGACCAATTCACGTGTAAATATACTTGTGAATCTCTAGTAGACGTAATAATACTTGATTAAACAATATAATGGGTGAAAGGGTCCTGTTCTGATTGTAAATAAAATATTATTATTTCAGCAAGTAATAGAGAAGAAAAGCAGCAATTAAATTTAAGTACTACTAAGTACATGATACTCTGAGCTATTTTTGAGGTCATTAGATAGATATTATTTACATATATTTACAATTCATAAAAGTTTTCGAACAGAATTGAATAGAGGAATATAGAATAAACGAATAGAACTTATTATATACATGTAGAACTGTTTCTTTACTTTTTAAATTTCGATATTAGGATTAATTAATTTGTCCTCTTTTCCGTCATTGACTTCTAGGCTACCATTCGCATTTCGCTACGCCTTCCCTTCTGTTGACTCGGATAAAACTGTCTTATAATTTGAATTACAGTCATACTTTCATATTAATAATACAATAACTCAAGGCATAAACCTGTTGTAACTGCTGATAAATTTGATTTGGCATAAACTAACTCAGTTTGGGACAAAGGATTTTTCCGAGTTAATCTAACACAAACCCATCGCATTTCAATATATTTATTTATTTATTAATATAGGTTCACCAACAGCTTCTGTGTACAACATATCTTAAGTATAAATACTATCTAAGTATGTAATAATTACGTTAGGCTTTACCAATAAGTTTTGGTGACGGAGAAAATATTGATTCAGATATATGCATATTATGTAGTTAAGGATTTTACTCTAATTAGTAGAGGTTTCTAACGTCCACTGAAAAGCTTGGATGTGTTGATTTATTTATTACAGTACGTAATTTCATACCGCAATGAATTAATCTATAAAGTTTAATGAAGATGAATACTTTGTAAAACGAAATTTTATATTGTCTGTTTAGTACAGACCTTTTCGTTAAACTTTCAAATAGTCGGTTCAGGAAAATTTACGTTAGCAAAAAATGTCTCATGAAAAAACAGCATCACCATTTTTCGTATAAACCTTGATTATCCTTCATGATGACACCGACAAGGTCCGCCGGTTACCGACGCTATTTGCGTTGGACCCATCTGCGTCAACACATTATCCCAAAATTTGACCCTTTACTTAAAATACATGACGTTTACCCTGGGAAGCTTTCACACGTTCATCAATTTGATTCAGACTATTTTAAAATCAATTAAATAAGTACCTAATTATTTAGGCTGAAAATGGCTGAATAGAATTCAAATCTAAATATATAAAAGAAGAAACTGACTGACTGACTGACTGACTCATCTATCAACGCACAGCCCAAACCGCTGGGTCTACAGATTCCAAATTTGGCAAGTAGGTTCCTTATGTGGTCTAGGGGTGCACTAAGAAAGGATTTTTCAAAGTTCAACCCCTAAGGGGGTTATACGGGGCTCCAAAGTTTGTATGGGAAAACCAGATTGGTTAGACTATTTTATTCGAAACTTCACAGGAGTGCTCCTATTGATAAATGAGTAGAAACTGGTTTCAGGTTTTTTCATAATTCAACCCCTAAGAGGGGGAAATGGGGTTACAAAGTCTAAAAATCACTGAATAGCCTAAACCACTGGGTCTACAGATTCCAAATTTGACAAGTAGGTTCCTTATGTGGTCTAGGGGTGCACTAAGAAAGGATTTCTTCAAATTCCACCCCTAAGGGGGTTAAACGGTGCTCCAAAGTTTGTATGGGGAAACAAGATTAGTTAGACTATTTTATTCGAAACCTCACAGGAGTGCTCCTATTGATAAATAAGTATAAAAGGGGGTTCGGGTTTTTCAGAATTCAACCCCTAAGAGGAGGAAATGGGGTGACAAAGTCTGAAAATCAACATTGGTATAGTTTGTATGGTGTATTACAAAAACAACGATTTTAAGAATGAAAATGGCGGACCTGAAATACCATCATCCCCTATTGGGGTGCGATGGGGTTGAAATGTCTAAAAATCAATATGGGTGTCGATACCGAGATTATCAAAGGTGCTGATTACGAATATAGCATTTATTTTGAGATCCAGAAGATAGTGGATTTGACTTCTATACAGAGTTATTTTAGATTTATTGTGATGATTGTGATAACGATGGTAATGATTATGATAGTGATTGTGACAGTGATTGTGACAGTGATTGTGACAGTGATTGTGACAGTGATTGTGACAGTGATTGTGACAGTGATTGTGACAGTGATTGTGACAGTGATTGTGACAGTGATTGTGACAGTGATTGTGACAGTGATTGTGACAGTGATTGTGACAGTGATTGTGACAGTGATTGTGACAGTGAATGTGACAGTGATTGTGACAGTGATTGTGACAGTGATTGTGACAGTGATTGTGACAGTGATTGTGACAGTGATTGTGACAGTGATTGTGACAGTGATTGTGACAGTGATTGTGACAGTGATTGTGACAGTGATTGTGACAGTGATTGTGACAGTGATTGTGACAGTGATTGTGACAGTGATTGTGACAGTGATTGTGACAGTGATTGTGACAGTGATTGTGACAGTGATTGTGACAGTGATTGTGACAGTGATTGTGACAGTGATTGTGACAGTGATTGTGACAGTGATTGTGACAGTGATTGTGACAGTGATTGTGACAGTGATTGTGACAGTGATTGTGACAGTGATTGTGACAGTGATTGTGACAGTGATTGTGACAGTGATTGTGACAGTGATTGTGACAGTGATTGTGACAGTGGTTGTGACAGTGATTGTGACAGTGGTTGTGACAGTGATTGTGACAGTGATTGTGACAGTGATTGTGACAGTGGTTGTGACAGTGATTGTGACAGTGATTGATTAACATGTAGGATTCTATTTATCCCTTTATTTTGATCCACTGGGACAGTAACCGAACTTCACGCGGGCGAAGCCGCGGGCAACAGCTAGTAAGTATA
Source organism: Xestia rhomboidea (assembly GCA_963853795.1). NCBI lineage: Eukaryota > Metazoa > Arthropoda > Insecta > Lepidoptera > Noctuidae > Xestia > Xestia rhomboidea. Next base: position 13,355,576 of record OY970764.1, read on the forward strand.
TATATTTATTCACGTTACGTTACGTTTCAGCCTACCTATTGGTAGTCCGTAAATATACAATGGGATAGTCGACGATGTCAGCCCAATCCATTTATCCAGTGAAAGTATCAGGCCAAGATTGATGGGGTGGATACTCAGCAGCGACAAACAGACTGCTCCAATTGGGTATGCACGTATCTTCCTTTTTCGTTATTTCAAAACAACAAAATCGAATGAGGTAAATTTTAATCTACTTCCAGAGCTTTTAGAAGCCCTATTGCAAAGAATATACCTACCTAAATTATTTTGAAATACATCAATGGTTTGCCGAATTATGTACATCCAGCAGACACGTAACATGACAATGTATTTGAAGTCTGGAATTGAACTAAGTAAATAACTAAATGAAATGAATTATTTTGTGATGGCAATAAAACTAAAATAAAAACATTATTTATTCCAGGTAGTTGCAGTGTGGGGTGCGATGTCAGAAGTCCTCCACGTGTGTCTGGCGGTCCCTCTTGATACGTCTGGAGGGAAGAGCAGCTGCTGGGCCGGTGCACCCCGGGCGCGGCAGTATCCTTCTCCGAGGAATGAGGAGGAAATGAGAATTTCCTCTTACCCCTCGGGGAGTGGTACGGCCGTGGCTAATTATTCTGACATGGGTGGGGTCCAACCCGGACCAAAGGTGCGTTCCTTTGCGTGCCCCTCTGTCTAGCAGAGGGCATAGCAGAGGAGTGAGGGCGGGCTCGGTGTGCACTCACCCTGCCTCCGAGCAGACAGAGAAAGATGCGTCCTCTTCTGTCACCGCCGGTCTCGTAATCCCTTTGTCGTAGTGTCGTGGATCAAGTCTCGCGGCTTCGATAGGGACCGAGGGTCTTGGCTTAACCGCCCGGACCGCGAGGTAGACAACCTCTATAAAAAGTTACCCCGAATCCCAAGCGGCGACGCACCGCGAGGGGATGTATGGCTGACGGGTGTTCTCATAGAACGAAACAGTCGCTAGTGCGCTCCTCGCCAGGGTACCTGCAGACCCCCTGGCGAGTAATAAAAACTTAAAAGCTGCTCAGCTAGGTACAGGGGTCTCTGCCTAGTCTGAAATTTATTTCCCCCAAACTCGTGGGTTCAAATATGAAAAAACAATAAAAACCAAAACCGGCAACGGCAAAAGAGAGGAGAGGAGGGATGCGGCAAGTTCTTCCGCAAGCGGCCCAGGCGGGATGGCGACGAAGCGTCGTCATCCGAGGGAGAGTTGGCCTCGGCCCGCAAGATCCCCACCAACAAGCGTGGTGGGATCCGGGGCAAGGGGAGGGGGCTATCTGCCTCCGTGAGGGCCGAGAAATCGGCAAGGCTTGCCGAGGAGGGGCGCCACCCGGGCAGCAATACTGTCCCCGGATCTGGCGATGAGGCAGGCGCACCTGGCGGTTCCGAGGCGGAGCGTAAGGCCAGGTTCGCAAAGGAGGTAGAGGCCGCGATTAGAGGCGTGGCCCTGAAGATGAAGACTTCATCGAAACTCAGGGCCATACCCGCGGCTTCTGCCTCCATCATGGCGGCAGCGGAGGCCAACTTTGGCGGACCTCCTCCTCCTCCTCCTCTACCTCCTACGGTGGATGGAGAGGAGCTGGCCAAACTGCGGGTGGAGGTGGCCCGCCTGTCGGCTGCCACGGAGGCTCTCCAAAAGGAGAACGCCAGGCTCCTAGCAGACCTGGCCAGACTCCCGCAGACTGGCGCAGACGCAGCGCCCCAGCCAGCCCGAGCCGGTGGTGAAAAAGGTACTGAACCTGGTTCGGAAGGAGCTGGCTTCCTTCCAGGCGCGGTTCTCCGTCCTGGAGGGAATCGTTCTGCGCCCCCCCCTGGCGGCAAGCAAGGCGGCCACGGGTCCGAAGGCGGCCTCGTATGCGGCTGCTACGACTGCCGCACCCTGACCGGGGCCGTCCAGCCAGCCCTCTGGGAGGGCTGCGGCGGTGCCCCCTAGAAAGCCGGCTACGGCGAAACCGGCGCCGGCAAAGGCGGCCAAAGCGAGGAAGGGCAAGGCGGCTGCACAGAAGACTGTGCCGGCGCCAGTCTCAGCAGCGAGTGGGCTAGCGCCGGCGACACGCCAGCCGCCGCCGCCGCCACCACCCCCCCAGCAGCCCCCTACACCTGCCGCGGCTGAAGCCGGATGGCAGGTGGTCTGGGAGAAGAAGAAGGGGCGGAAGGTGGCCAAAAAGGCCCGAAATCAGGAGCGGCAGCGCCAGTTCAGGGCGCGAAAGAGCGCGGCTAGGCTCTGCGCCCCGAAGACCGCGGCTGTAGTGATTACACTATAGCCGGACGCGGAAAAGAGGGGCGTGTGATACCGCTACCTGCTGGCGAAGGCAAAGGAGGCGGTGGACCTCGGGGAGCTCGGGATCACCGGGGCCTCCGGCTTAAGGTCACGGCGACGGGGGCTCGTATGCTTGAGATCCCCGGGGAAGCCAGCGGCTCGTCCGCTGACGCTCTAGCGGAAAAGCTCAGAGCGTCCCTAAACGCGGACGAGGCCCGAGTGTCAGTGACCAAGGAGGAGGTGGTGGCCGCCGTCGCCAGGTCCGGTGGGTGTCCTGCGGACCAGGTCAGGGCAGGCACCCTACGTCTGGACCCCACGGGTGTGCATACCGTTACGGTATGCTGCCCTGTGACGGCGGCGAAAACTATCGTAGAGGGCCGAAGGCTATTGGTGGGTTGGGTTTCAGTGCAGGTTAAGCTGCTGGAGCCTAGACCTCTGAGGTGGTACCGCTGCCACGTGGGACACCACGTGTCAGTCCGGTGCGCCTCGGAGGTGGACCGCAGCGGGCTATGCTTCCGCTGCAGTCAGCCCGGTCATGTGTCCGCAGGGTGCTGTGCCACACCGCACTGCGATGCATGCGCGGCGGCTGGCAAGCCGGCCGATCTCCGGGCTGGCAGCAAGGCCTGCGCTCCGCCCACCAAGGCCACCCGAGGCAAGGGTAGGCCCTCCGCCGCCACCGCCACTGTCGCCACCGCCGCAGCCGCAACTGCCGCCGCTGCCGCTCCCTTTGTCGCCGCCACAGAGGGGCCCTCACAGGGGGCCAGGTTGGAGCAAGCGGTAATGGAGTGCCAATAACGGCCCCATTACGCTTCCTCCAAGCGAATATCAACCACTGCGCCTGCGCTCAGGATCTCTTGCTTCAGAGCATGGCGCAGTAGTCGATCAACATCGCTGTGGTCGCTGAGCCGTATTTCGTCCTGCCCAGGGAAGACTGGGTGGCGGACCTAAGCGGCTCAGTGTCCATAGTGTCGTCGGCCGCCGCCGGCACCCCGACCCTTGAAAGTGTCAGGAGGGGTCGGGGGAGCGTAGCAGCCCGGTTCGGGGAGATCGTCGTAGTGGGAGTCTACTTCTCCCCGAACCGAACTCTCGCCGAGTTCCACAACTCTCTCGATGAGTTGAGTGTCGTCGTCGGAAACCATTCCCATTCCCCGTGCTTGTCCTCGGGGACTTCAATGCCAAGAACTTGGCTTGGGGTTCTCGTTGCACAGACGTGCGGGGAAGGATGGTGGAGGACTGGGCCCTGGAGAAGGACCTGGCCGTGCTAAATCGGGGTTCTGTCGCCACGTGTGTGAGGATGCGGGGCAAGTCGGTAGTGGACATCTCGTTCGCTAGCCCCGCACTGTCGCCGCGTGTCATTGACTGGCGCGTTATGGAGGGGGTGGAGACCTATTCCGACCACCGGTACATCCGGTTCGACGTCTCCACCCAGACCTCAAGCGCGCCGTTCCAACAGGCCCCGAGAGCTCCTCCTGGAAGCCTCAATCGTGCAGGCCTGGGTGACATCACCGGACAGGCCTGCCGACGTTAACAATGAGGCAGGGTGGTTCCAGGAGGCCATGTCCGACATATGTGACGTGTCAATGCTCCGAGTCCGGCCAGGAAGCGCCCGGCGTCAGGTGTACTGGTGGTCGCGAGAGCTGACGTCTCTACGGGAGGCGTGCGTGGCTGCGCGACACCTGTACGCCAGGCACCGCAGGCTCCGACACTCACCACCTTCACCCACAGAATGCGGCAGCCATTGAGGCGGAGCTTTATGAGGGCTACAGAGCGGCGAAGACCGCCCTCCGCGTGGCTGTCCTGCGGGCCAGGGACCTGGCCCGCGAGGAGATGCTGGAGTCTCTCGACAGAGATCCTCTCGCGAGGGGTACACCCGCCCCCGCCTATGGCTCCGCCGGCTGCGGTGCCGGAAGCGGACCACCAAAGTGACGACGACGACGCTCCTGAAGTGACCGGGGTAGACCTGAGAGTGGCGGTACGAAGGCTAGGTGCCAAAAATACCGCCCCGGGACCCGACGGCTTGCCTGGCAAAGCCTGGGTCCTGGCCTCGGAGGTTCTCGGGCCCCGACTTGAAGGGCTCTTTAGCGCATGTTTGGAGAGAGGCCAGTTCCCGCTTCGTTGGAAGACGGGGAAGCTGGTCCTCATTCGGAAGCCGGGGCGCCCGGCGGACTCTCCATCCGCCTACCGGCCCGTGGTGCTGCTCGACGAGGTGGGCAAGCTCTTTGAAAGAGTAGTTGCAAACCGCCTCGCCGAGCACTTTGCGGGGACGGGGCCGGACCTTGCGGAACACCAATTTGGTTTCCGCAAGGGGCGCTCTACGGTGGACGCCATCATGCGCGTGACAGCCCCCACGACGGGGGATGCGGTGTCCCGGGGTGGGGTTGTCTTGGCGGTGTCTCTCGACAGTCTTGGCGGTGTCTCTCGACATCGCCAATGCCTTCAACTCCATGCCCTGGAGCTGCATAAGGGAGGCACTCCGGTATCACCGGGTGCCGACCTACCTCCGTCGTGTGGTCGGGGACTACCTGGCGGACAGGTACTTCATCTACCCCGCTCGCAGTGGAGACTGGAACCGGCGAGAGATGTCGTGCGGTGTTCCGCAGGGATCGGTTCTAGGCCCATCCTTGTGGAACATCGGTTACGACTGGGTGCTGCGCGCCGACCTCCCTGGCGGCGTCAGCGTGGTTTGCTATGCAGACGACACGCTGGTGCTCGCACAGGGGGGTCGCACGAGACGGCGGCCGAAAATTATGACACGCGGGGTTGCGATAGTCGTTGAGAGGATCCGGCAACTGGGTCTCGAGGTGGCATTGCACAAGTCCGAGGCCATGTGCTTTCATTGGCCTCGGAATGCGCCACCTCGGGGATCCTCAGTGATGGCATGAGGAGTTTCCACCGGCGTCGAGTCGACACTGAAGTACCTGGGACTTTGTCCTCGACAGCCGGTGGAACTTCGTGGAGCATTTCCGACGTTTGGCCCCGGAACTGGAACGGACAGGGGCTACCTTCAGGCGACTCCTGCCCAACCTGGGGGGGCCAAACGCCTCCTGCCGGAGGCTCTACGCGGGAGTCGAGCGGTCCATGGCCCTTTACGGGGCCCTGGTGTGGACGCGTTCATTGAGGCGGCGTGCCGCCCACCATTTGAACGCGCCCCAGAAGGTGGTAGCTGTAAGGCTGGTCCGGGGGTACCGCACGATTTTCCGTGAGGCGGCGAACCTCCTTGCCGGATTGCTGCCATGGGATCTGGAGGCGATAGTCCTCGCGCGCCTACACGAGTGGCGCGCGGAGGCGCCACGCCGGGAGGAAACTCCGCTGCCGCGGCAAATTATCGCTCAGCGGACGGACTTCCGGCGGGATCTCATGGTGACATGGAGAGAGCGACTGTCGCAACCCCGTGCAGGGCACGCCACAATAGTGGCGATAAGTCCCCTCTTCGAGGAGTGGCTGGAGAGACGCCGCGGCGTCCTCACCTTCCGCCTGACGCAGGTTCTTACCGGACACGGATGTTTCGGTAAGTTCCTGCACCGAATCGGGCGGGAGGAGACGCCCGGGTGTTTCCATTGCGAGTATCGACCGGAGGACACGGTGGAGCACACTGTGGAGGTGTGCCCCGCTTGGGTGGAGCACCGCCGTGTCCTCGAGGTGGCGATCGGCGGCGGCGACCTCTCGCTTCCGGCCCTGGTTCGTGCCATGGTCCGGAGCGAGATGGAATGGGACGCCGTCACCTCCTTCTGCGAAGCAGTCATGCTAGCGAAGGAGGTGGCGGAACGTGCGAGGGAGAGATCCTCACGTCCCGGCCGCCGCGGGAGACGCCCCGGGCGTCGGGGGCCACGTGGTGGCTTCCGGCCACCGTAGGCGCGGGCCTGTGGACGGAGAGCTATGGGCTAGCTCGCCGTCCATCCGTCTCATGACGACAGGCCGTGTCGACGGCGCGTTCGTGTTCCACGCGCGCCTCAAAGAGATGTCAGCAGAAAGGAAGGGGTCCGCAAGGGCCGATGCCTGTCGGAGCTGCGGGACTGTTCGAAAGAGGTACCGTGGCCCCGGAACACAAAGGGCGATGAAGGAACATGGATGGGTTTTAGTCAGTAAAAGTCTGACACTCCCTGCTGCTCCGCCCAGAGCGGGAGGAGTCATTTTATGATTTCTGATCGGAAAAAAAAAAAAGGTAGTTGCAGTGTAGATGCAGGTGAAAAATAACGGAATATTATAAACACACAGGACAAAGAGACTAGAACGAATGAATCATTTGATATTATAAACTACCTACATAAACATTTTTTTTTAATTTTCTTTTTCATAGCCCAATTCAGTGAAAGCCTCTTGTGAAATCCGAGCGATGAATAATAACTGTGCCACTCTGCGGATGTGTGTGATCCGTTTTCGCTGAATTTTGTCTGGATAAACTAACATGCTTGCGGGATCGGAATAATTTGATAGCAAGATACTCGGAAGGTCCCACCCTTTAGAACATGTTCGCTTAAATGTCTTAACCTGCTCCTAAAATTAATAGGATTTGGCGTGTATCTGGCCGTTTTAATATATGAGGAATGTACAGCTATTACACATCGTGCCTCCGTTCCCGTTCGTTTTATTTTGTGTTGGTAGAAACCCGTGGAATTTTGAAATGAAAGGAATCAGCTTACGTGACGCGGGCGCAAAGGGGCACCCGTACCGCAGCAGCAAAACGAGAAGCAATTCACAGGAAATCTCATGCCCCAATTAATATTTTGCTACAACCGGAGCCGAACGGGCTGACGTTTATTTATTTGTATAAATCAAAACTATTTCACTTGTTAAGGCCTTCTCGCGCAGTAAACTCACTTATATAACAATTTTAATTAAGTTTACTTCAACGGGACGTGAGAAATATTTAACGCAGATGTAATTAGGTATGATTAATTCTAATTGTAGGTTTTGAAATGAATTTTTAATCTATGTCACTTATGAAAAACGGAAATTCAAATAGTTATGATGCGACACTTACGACCGTTTGTTGGCTATCCGATATACTAAACAGTTTTGTAAAATTATTATTTTAAAATTAAACACCAGGACCGATTGGACTTCGTGATTTAACTTCTTGATAAATGATTCTTATTAAACTTCAGCGAGATCACGAGGGTGACATTTATCTTTACAAAACTTTGACTCAGTTTGTATAAATGTAGACAGGAAAATAAGTTTTAACCAAAAATTAATTTACAAAAATACTCGGAGAAGCCCGCTGTGATGATAAGACAAAAAAGCGCATATTTAAAAATCAATGACTAGTCCAACACACAGTTTATGTCTTTATGGTTTACATATACTTACTAACTTCGCTTGATATTCTAGAATTGTACCCATCGCTTTAAGAAGAAGGGCCCTTCTTGTACCTACCGTCTAAAAATGTAGTTTTAATAAGTCGACGTTCTTTCGGTACAATGCAATAGCAGAATGATTTAATGTGAAGATTTACAAGTTCCATGTTACATACAGTACAAAGTACATGTGTATCTCCCCACAAACTTGGGCATTTGCAAGGCCTTTGCGTGTAAGCTTCAGTTAGTTAAATATCTCCGTAGAGACCTGTAAATATCCATTACAAGTTTCACTAACTGGCTAAGAGACTACTAGTTAGCCAATAACGTGGCCGGCTCTATTTCACGTTGTCCGTGTGTATCAAGACAACTGGTCCACCTCGTACTGTAAATTACTGTTTCGCTTCAATTAAATATAGTATGGTATAGTTTAATAATTAAGACATAGACAAGGATAAAATAGAAGCAATTTTCGTATTCATACTCTTTTAGATTTCTTTATTTAAAACACATTTAGGTAGGTACTTACTTACTTAAGTCTTAAATAAAATTATTTACTTGATTAAAGTTGATTAAAGAAAGTTATGAAAAAGTGTATGACATTAGAAGTTGTGCACAAATGCCACAAAAGTCTGTTATTTCGCAGTTTACCTTTATCCGTGAGTGCAAGCGTAGCAAGAAAACCGGGAACGGAGCTGACTCAACGTAAGGCCAGTAAGGCTCATAACCGCGCAAGACGCGAGTGTCAGGATTGTCAGGGTACCCGGGGCTGACAATTAGTGCACTGTGGCCCTCAGACGGCTCTCCGCCGACTTTCGCCGAGTTGAAACTAAACGCGACGGAATCACTCTCCACGAACTCGACACTCGCAAGGCGTACGCCAGTTATAAATGTTGCAATTTTAATGTGGATGACAAAAACTGTTCTTACTTTGTAACTACTGCACGGCAACATTGCCCATGCACACATGACGTTTTTGCGTATTGTTGCAAGATCCTTGATCAGCCTTTGAAACTGTTGTAGGTTTGTATCTACTCATACTTTGCTTTGTGGGCTCAAGCTATCTACTGAATAAAATTGTCTACAAGAGTTTAGTCATTGTCTTCTTTATAACATCATTACCATGAATATTCCTGAAAACTATAACTAGGTAGTGGTACTTCAGTAATAGAAGTATAAGTAAGAAAAGGTTACATCTACAACACCCTAAAACAATGCATTAGCAATATTAAAAAAAAATTAAAATAAACTAAGATAACTAACTTAAACTAAAAACTTAAAAAATGGCGTCAAAAAACTCCTCCTCAACGCTGTCAACTGGTAATGTCCCCAAGAGACTGGCGGAATTACCACGCTGTATGGCAACGCTAAGCCTTTGGCCAAGGTAAAAGCCAGCCCTAGGGTCACGGGAAGTGTCAACTAAACGTTTGGAAATTTCCTTGAAAAGGCTGTGAGCGCTCGGACCCCACGGTCCTAGAGTTTCAACCCCAAACGGCTCGAAAATATAGTTACCAATAAGGTTACTATACTTTCGCCGCTTGAGGTTCTCCGCTGCCGCAGCGGCAGCCCCTGCACAACACGATGAACTAGGAAGATGGGAAGGCGCAAGAGTATCGACACATGTAGCATCCCACACTAAAGGCCTACCCATCTTCCATGGAAACAAAGACATGCCGTCCGGTCTCTTGCCATCGTCGCGTGCCAAGCCATTGGGTTCTAATAAAGCTGGAACGCCGACGAACACCCTAATAAGTAGTACGAGTAGGCACCTACGTATGTTGGCAAGATTTTATTCTTTCACATTTGCAGCTTTGTCGTGTATTTAATTAAACTTTTAAACTAAGTCTAAAGAACATTAAGGAACAAAAATTAAAGACCCCATCCCTTTTAGCTTCAATATAAACACAAAGAACGAAGTCGTTTGATCCGAACAATGTCTATTGTTGGCAACGAATGTTAATCAGCGACTTAACCGCATGGCCATCATTTCGAGACGACACGAATGTAAAAATACTGATAATTAACTTCTAGAATGAATGAGGCTAACATTCTGTTTATAGAATATCACACTAACAATATCGAAAACAAGGAATATAAGATTCATAACTTTTTAAGGGAATTAAAAATTTCAGTAAAATATCGTCAGTCGAGGGCCCATAAGTAGGTACAGTCCCAGAAATACCCGCCCTCACTAAAAAAACACAAAAATCGGAGTTTAAATTTAAGTTTTACACGACTGCCCAAAAAAAAGGAGTGTTATGTTTTCAGGGTTCATGAATGTAGGTATGTATGTATGATGTACGTGATATCGTTAGAATCCTTGTAAAAGATGGATAGTTGCAATATGGGTATCAAATTAAAGGGCTCATCATGTGGATTTTAAAATGGTATGTCATGACCATATTTGAATTCTAAAAACATATCTATACAAAATACACGTGGATGACTAGGTAGGTTTGTGAACTTTAAAGCAGGCCCGGACTGGGACCCAAAACCGGCCCGGGCATTTTAGAGACGGTCGGCCCTCCGCTATCAACAGAAAGAAAAACTACTAGTGTAAATTTTGAATCAACTGAAGAAAACATCTAAATAAAATGTTAGGCTGAAATGATAGGCTCGGCTTTGATAAAGAAGAGACTCGAAACTAAAAAAGTAGCGACGCTGTCGAACAAGGGCGTCGCCACCTTTTGGGAAAGACCACAGAAAGGTGTGAGTAAAAACAGATTTGTATGGGTTGAGTTTTCTAGTTACAGATGCAACTGACGAACCTAAAATACTTGATTAAATAGAAGTAGAAGTTATAAACTCAAACTCAAACTCAAATCATTTATTTCAATTAGACCATTACGGCACTTTTGAATGTCGAAAATACAAAAAAAAGCAAAGCTACAGTCACAGTCACAAGGCATAATAACTTGAGAAAGTACTGTAGTTGCCCATTCCCTAACGTAGATCTCTATGGAGAAGAACGGGCAAGAAACTCCATGGACACTCTTTTAAATCAAAATATTGTTACAAAATCTTGGTTACATCATTCATGTTGAGATTATACATATGTGTGAGAACGATGTAGAAAGACGTGCACATAAGAGCGTCCAGAGTAAAATAATAAATCAAAAATTAAAAAAAAACACCGGAATCTATACAATGCAAGTAGGTATATTTTTACAATCTTCTGCAGCTTCCACAATACATTAACATGGGAATCAATTCTTCTTCTTCTTCTTTGCGTGTCGATAGACTCAAATAATGCCCGACCAGTACAATCAATTAGTTTGCCCTTATGGATGTGGAGCCAGCATTTAGCCAAGCATTTTTATCATCAATGTAATCCCCCAACTTATAATATGCTTGCCTACATAGTGTGCGTTTTATACAAGATTTAAATTTCGTCTCATCCAGTTGAAGAATGTGGGGAGGTATTTTATTGTAACATTTCGAACAGTACCCCATGAAAGATGAATCTACTTTAGCAAGCCTGAAACCTGGCTGAACTATAAGTTGGTCCCTATTTCTAGTGTTATAGTGGTGTCTGTCACCTCTTTTACTGAATAAATGCAAATTTTTCCTAACGTACATGATGTTTTCATAGATGTATTGACAAGGTACTGTCATGATTTTAATTTCCTTAAACAGTTCTCTTAGAGAATCGCGTCTACGTAATTCATATATGGCTCTGATGGCTCTTTTCTGCAGAATAAATATAGACTCGATGTCTGCAGCCCGTCCCCATAGTAAATATAAGTCCCCATAATACTATGAAAATAACTAAAATAGACTAGCCTCGCGGTATCAATATCAGTAAATTGACGGATTTTTCTAACAGCATATGCAGCTAAACTCAGCCGTCCTGCAAGAGATGTTAAATGAGGACCCCATTGTAACTTTGAGTCGAGCGTGATTCCCAAGAAAACCGTTTTAACGACAAATTCTAGTTTCTCTTGATTCAATATTATGTCACAATCACTACTTTTGACATTTGGTAGAGCAAATCTAATGCACTTAGTTTTTTTCCCATTTAGTACTAAATTATTAGCGCTAAACCAATTATGGACCTGCAGTAGGGCTATAATTACGTCGTCAAGATCAGTGGCACGTCTGTTTATCCTAAATATTAAAGAAGTATCGTCAGCAAACAACACCATATGCGAATGGTTGTTAAATAAACGGGGTAGGTCATTAATATATACTAAAAAGAGGAAGGGACCCAATATCGAACCTTGTGGTACACCCATTTTTACTTTTAAACCCATTGAATTGACACAATTTATTTGTACCTGCTACTGTCTATCATTAAAATACGATTTTACCAAACTGAGTGCAAGTTTACCTAAACCGTAATGCTCAAGATTCAAGATCAGGGTTTCGTGATTTACGCAATCAAATGCCTTCGAAAGGTCACAGAAGATTCCTATGGCATCTTGTGCCTCATCCCGCGCAGTAAATATTTGTTTTAATAAAGTGACACCGGCGTCAGTCGTACAACGTCCGTTGGTGAAACCATACTGTTGCTTGTGTAAGATTTTAGTGGTGTTAAAATGGTTAAGCATTTGATTGAGCATTATCTTTTCAAACACCTTGCTGAAAACCGGCAACACGGATACGGGCCTATAGTTATTGGTGTCTTTACTGTCCCCGGATTTAAAAAGCGGTATTACCTTACTGAATTTCATTAGATCCGGGAAGACCTTGATTCAAGCACAAATTAAATATAGAGGCTCAATACGGTGCTACAGTCTCAATAATTGAGGTACAAGCTTTGATAGACATACCCCATAGATCTTCGGTTAATTTGATCTTGATTTGCTCAAAAGCTTTTATATTGTTATGGGGTTTATATGCTGAAATTTAAATTCATTTGAACAGGCTGAAACGTTCGCCTTCAATAAATCAATAGAGAGCAAGGGAGAGGAATTTAAGATTTCTGTAGTTTTAAGTGGGATGCTAGAAAAGAAATTTACAAATTCTTGAGCAACTTCATTATTAGAGCTCACGAGGCCACTTGAGGTCACTAGCGTTATGTCATTACTTTGTTTTTTATTCCTATTTGATTCACTGTTGATAATTTTTCAAACCGTATTTAATTTGTAATTTTCTCCATGTTCAAAAATTCAGTGTTAGTGTCCACCATTTGATGTCCGCGAAGCAAATAATAAAATAATCGGTTGATAGTGAGTATAATTTCAAACAAAAACTGCCATCTATACGTCAGGCCCCTACTTTTGGGACTGCCCTAGTATTTTACGAGTAATTAACTAATTGTTTTAAAGTTATCCGACCGATCAAAATCAATATTTTTGAGTACTGTGCCGCTTTCAAAACCAAAGGATATTTTCACAGCTATTTCTGTATTGAATGAATATTTGATTGTGGAGCAAGCCGGAAATGGAATCTGAGAAGTAAGAAGGCTGAGTCTAAATCGAGCAAATCGGAAGCTACATCTGCTTCCTAATTGGACAGTAGCGATGCTTAGCTTCGTTCAAACTAAGTTAAACCTATTTTTGTATTGCTCGTGCTCGTACTACGACATTTTGCCTTCGCGTAACCAGCTGTTTTTATCGTAAAGCATCTCTGCTGTGTGGTGTGTGTGTGAGTGTTCAGAAGTAGGTACCTACCTACCTTCTTCTGAAATTCTTGAACACTGAAAAAGAATTCGTACCCATATAAAAATAAACATAACAAAGCTCGTTCCAAGAACAAGCGAAACTGTTCTTATGTAAACAAAACCTGACGACTTCATTATTCCACATTTCCACTGATTTTTTTTTAGGGTTCCTAGTCCTAACAATGAACCAGGTAGGGGTGTATATATCAATTACGCCGATAAAACAGTAAAATAAAATTTTGAGAAATATAATTTTTTAGAGTAGCTCCCCTACATGTGAAATTCTTAAGTGGGGATGAATTTTTTTTTCTTAGTCTACCCCAACGTGTATCGTTGAATTGGTCTTTTAAAATGATTTAGGGGTTGCTAAAACTATTTTTCCATTTAATGTTCCATTTACGAAATATTAAACTTTAAGTGCAAAGTTTCTAAAAGCTAAACTGCTGTCTTTAAAAATTTAGAAAAATTCATGATGATAGTGCATTTCATGAACTTTGAAGGAAAACTATATAGCGGTTAAGATAACTTTATTAATTTAGCAGTAATAGGTAGTCGTTGAACCTGGCACACCCATATTGAAAATACCATGGCCAGGGTCAGAAAACTTATATGGATTTTTAAAACGTTACGACATGTGATGCCACCGTTGATACTCAAGAAAATCTATACTGCTCTGGCACAATCGGTCATCACATACTGTATACCGATCTGGGGAGGGGCCACCAAGACCAAATTTCTAGACCTAGAAAGGGCTCAAAGGTCTCTCATCAAAGTTATGTACTTTAAGCCCTTCCGTTATTCTACAGACAACCTATATAAGGTTAGTAATCTACTGTCCGTAAGGAAATTATACGTATTGAACGTAACCATACATCTGCACAAGACCCTTTCATTTGACCCATCTAAGCTAGATAAAAGACGAAAAGACATTGTGGCTCACTCCTCTCGGGTCCGTACGGTTTTTGCCAGGCGTCAGTATAACACACAAACTCAAACTCAAACTCAAATCATTTATTTCAATTAGACCATGGGGGGACACAGTAGCAACTGTGGTCTTCGCCTCCGCTTACATGCCCGAGGAAGAGGAGCCGCCGCCGCATGACCTCGCCCGCCTCGTGACTTACTGCGAGAGCACAGGGCTAGAAGTTGTCATAGGCGCGGACGCGAACGCTCATCATCCTCTGTGGAGCATGGACACACATAATGCAAGGGGTAAGGCTTTAGTAGATTACTTATTTACAACAAACCTGACCCTACTGAACACAGGTTCTGAACCAACCTTCGTAAACAGACGTAGCCAAACAATCATAGACCTCACTCTGGCATCGGAAGGTGCAGCGGCCATCACCACTGGCTGGCAGGTCTCCAAGGAGGCCTCCTGCTCGGACCACCGCTGGATCCGCTTCGACATTCAGGTCTGTGTAACACCAATACTGCCACGGCGAAACCCGCGTAACACTGACCGTGCTGCTTACACACGCACCCTCGAAACCAAACTTACGTCAACAAACTACGGGATGACCTACGAGGACACGCCGCAGATCGACGAGCGTGTAAGTCATCTCACGAAATCTATGCTAGACAGCTACCATTCATCCAGCCCGGAGATCACTCCGCCCACAACACCAGGGAAGCAACCATGGTGGGGAGCGGATCTGGAACGCAAGCGCGGGAAGGTAAGGTCAGCACTAAACAGAGCCATGAACACCTGTGCTGATAGAGATTGGGACGCGTATTACGCGGCCAAAAAATGCTACAAAAAATGCATCAGATACAGGAGCTCCACTGGATGGCGAAAATACTGTGGCAACATCGAATCCTGCCAACAAGCAAACAGGGTAAGGAAGATCCTGGCTCAGCAGAACCTGACTGGGCCCGCTGTTCTCCGCAAACCCGACAACACACTTACCACCTCACCAGTAGAGGCGATGCGCGTCCTCATTGAAACTCACTTCCCAGGCTGCGCTTTCACACAGGCTATCGACTGGACAGAGGTAACTCAAACACCGTCAGAAAACGACTGGCGCTACGCAAACAAAGTCATAACGCTGGAAAAACTCCAGTGGGCGATCCGGTGCTTCCATCCTTTCAAGGCGGCTGGTCTGGACGGGATCTTTCCTGCCTTACTGCAGTGGGGTGGGATCTCTGTCGCCAGCAGACTGGTAACCATAATGAGAGCGTGTCTGGCCTTCAGATACGTTCCAAAAGGATGGAGGGAAGTGAAAGTCATATTCATTCCTAAGCCAGGTAAGAGTGACTATACCAACGCCAAATCCCACCTACCAATCAGCCTGACCTCCTTTCTCCTTAAAACCATGGAGAGAATGTGCGAGAGAGAGCTGAGGGACGGCGCTTTGAAAACTATCCCACTCCATACTAACCAACACGCATACAGCTCGGGTAAGTCCACGGAATCCGCCCTCCATCTGGTGGTCGGCCGGATAGAAGAGGCGATTCATCAGAAGGGCACTTGCCTGGGCACTTTCATAGACATCGAGGGAGCCTTCGATAAAACAAACTTCTCCAGCATCAACACCGCGCTCTCTCGTCACGGAGTAGAACAGGTAATGATAGACTGGATTACTAATATGCTAAGTAAACGAGTGGTTCGACTTGAAGTGGAACAGCAGATGGCCATGATAGCCAGAGGCTGCCGTCAAGGTGGTGTACTATCCCCGCTCCTCTGGAATCTGGTGATAAATGACCTCATCACGAAACTCAACGCGAACCATTTCTACACTATAGGGTATGCCGACGACCTCGCTATCCTCATTTCGGGGAAAGTGACAGGGACAATCTGCGACCTAACTCAACAGGCACTACGCATCGTTGAACGATGATGCAGAGAGTTCGACCTCTCAGTGAACCCCACGAAGACTGAGCTAGTCATGTTTACCCAAAAACTAATACTAGGCCCTCATCGCCTACCCAAACTTTTCGACACGGAACTCCAGTTAGCCAATGAGGTCAAGTATCTGGGGGTCATCCTAGACAGCAAGTTAAACTGGAGTAGCCACTTAGACAACAAAACAAACAGGGCCTGCATTACCTTCTGGCAATGCAGGAGGATGATAGGTAAGAAGTGGGGCCTATCTCCTAAAATTATACTTTGGTTGTACTGCGCGGTAATCCGACCTATGATCACTTATGGGGCAGTGGTCTGGTGGCCCCGCACCAAACTAACTACAGCCTCCATCAAACTGCAACGCTTGCAAAGGCTTGCCTGCATGGCGATCACAGGCTGCATGAGGACCACTCCGACTGCGGCCCTCGAAGCCATGTTGGGGCTCCCACCGCTCCATCTGTTCATACAGCAGGAAGCGACAATGACGGCCGTACGCCTCAAAACACTTCAACTCTGGGGTAAGAAAGAAACACAGCACACCGCCGCACTGGAGGGATTCTATAACGAGTTCCCCCTGACGAAAGCAGTAAACGATCGGATACCAAAACAATTCGTATTCGATAAGAAATACAAAATCCAGCTCCACGAGGATCACCGCTGCGAGGGATTAAACCCCGCGGAACTACGGATCTTCGCGGACGGATCTAAAACAGGTACAGGCACTGGGGCTGGGGTCTACTCGGAGGATCTCAACATCCACATAGCCAAACCTCTGGGGGCCCACAACACGGTATTTCAGGCAGAATGCATGGGCATTTCCCTGGCGGCATCTGCCATCCTAGCCAGGGAGGTTGTGGACCACTCAATTCGTATACTCTCAGACAGCATGGCTGTACTGCTAGCGCTAAACAACCACACAGTGAACTCAGGGTTAATACACGAGTGTCACCAACGCCTGAACCAGGTTGGTAATCTCAATAATATAACCATCCAATGGATCAAAGGACACAGCGATTCCCGTGGCAATGACGCGGCGGACGAACTCGCTAGAAGGGGATCGAGCACGGAAGCGGTGGGACCCGAACCTATCGTACCACTCCCTTTCGGATACCTACGCACACTGGTAAGGAAACGAACTAGTGAACAACACCACAAGCTGTGGCTGGACCACGGCGAGTGCAGGCAGGCCAAGGAAGCACTTCCTACAATCAACGGCCGCTTCACCAAACGCGCGCTTCGGTTGACAAAACCACAGCTGCGCACAGTTACAGCCGCCATTACCGGACACGGCTCTTTTAATAAACACCTCTTTGTCTTAGGAGTCACAGACAGCCCCCTGTGCCGTGCCTGCATGGAGGAAGACGAGACAGCAGCCCACGTGCTTCTGCACTGCCCAGTGGTTGCAACATACAGGGCAAAGTACTTTGGTAACCCTGGTACTCTCCGCGAGATAGTCAGCAACATCGGGGCGCTGCTGGCCTTTCTCGGGGATTTGGGATGGATAGAATAATTTCCCACCCGCACGGAAAATACGCGCTTTGACGTGGAGTTGCGGACACCAACCCGTTATACAATATACAATTAGACCATTACGGCACTTTTGAATGTCGAAACAATGCAAACAATCTCAAATTGAATCTCTTTTTGAATATTTACCCCATG
The DNA here is from genome assembly GCA_963853795.1 of Xestia rhomboidea. Classification (NCBI taxonomy): domain Eukaryota; kingdom Metazoa; phylum Arthropoda; class Insecta; order Lepidoptera; family Noctuidae; genus Xestia; species Xestia rhomboidea. The sequence goes on from OY970764.1 coordinate 13,373,266, forward strand.
TTGCGGTATGAATGCAAAAATACTATATCGGAATGGTTAAAATCACAAACGTACGATGGAATTGAACTTTTATTAACCAGAATTTGCTAAAGTAAAACCTGTAACCAATTTTAACATAAACCGATCAATTATTAACACACACCTACTCATACCCACACCCCGCCTTTCCACCTTCCACACACACACACACTCACACACCACACACATACTCACACACCACACACCCATAAACACTACACATACCTGAACTTGCTACAATAATTTTGTAACATTTTAGAACCAAAAATTTTTTTTTTTCTTTTCTTTTAATTAGATCCCAACATTGTAAACTGTAACCCATGGGAAGTTGCGAGGTAACCCCAACACAAGTATTCTTATAACTTAAAGGGGCTGCCTCAATTTTGTGCTGTAGAACAATTGTATGAGAAACAATAAATCTTTTTTTTTATTTTATTTTTTTATTTTACTTGGGTGTAGGATAATTTTGTACCAAATCCCTACACTGCGCGTGGCCCGAAACGTACTTGGCCGGTTTTTTTTCAACTTTAAGGTTCAACAACAACTACAATCTATGTACGATTCTGTGTACATGCTGGTATAAATACATAGAGATGACGCTTATTTCTAAGTACCTACTTATATTGCCAGAGTGGATCGGATATGCCATTTCCCGCTCGATCGCTCTCAATCATACCCATATCAAAAGTACGGAGCGGAGGTGGAATAAAAAAACACAAGTTTAAGGTGAGTTCAACTAATAAACTGATTTCCATTATATTATTTGATACGATTTCCAATTAATTAAAATACAATAATGTTAATGTTTTCCCGTCTGTCTTCAAAGAACGCGGAGGAGGGTTGCATTGGTTATTTAAAAGATACCTAATACCTACATAATATTAAACGAAATCAATTTCATAAGTCAATTATTTAAATTCTAATTGGGTTGATATTAAATCAGAGTAACGCATCGCATCTTCTGCAAAAAAATAATCCATTTCGCGCGCAAAATTGCGGGGAATCAAATTTTGTGAAAAATCTCGTTACCTCGTCGTTTTGCTACATTATGTACATACGTAGAGATAGAGATTTATACGCATATGATGTGGGAATGAAAGAGTAATTTTCTACCCTGCCTCGCGTAACCGAATGTAATCTCATTACTATTTATGTAAATGTGATGTGTAATTTTACAAAGCGTGGGTTTGTGAGATGGTAATGTTCGCAATCACAGCCGAGACCTTACGTCAACACAATGTTTGGGTGTCTCGTAGGGAATCGTTTATCTCTTTGTTAAATTGAGTACTTTTCGAACGCCAAAAGCATATTGATGCAGCTTCAACTCTTCCTAATATTTTACTCTTTGGTAGCTAGTACGTGCCAAAGTTAATTCAAATTATTCCGCTGAGGAGAGCGGCAGGGCACGACGGCGACAGCGGGCTGGCTGCATTAGCGAGCGTCACTCCCCCAGCAGACGTCGACGGAGTTATAGGTACACAAAGTACCTATGACGGTGTACGTCACCTGTTTCAGATCTAATCAAAGCTGAAGGAACGACGAAGGGAGACGCCCCCATCACGGGTGGCTTCATGAAAAATTCCCAAATAATGATTTGATCGGAAATAACTACTATGTGTAGCTTGATGTTGATTACGACAAGTAGGTAGTTAAGTTAAATAGTGATTGCAGTCGACATTAAATGTTTCTAGACAAGTGGTTAAAGAAATTGTCGTACACTCGGTAAAGAGGTTGCATAATTTTTGAGGTTTTAGCCATGGAAGGTCAGTTTTTCATCGTGAGAATTGTAACCTCGTACCGATACTAAGTAGGTATTCGACAAATCGGTTATAGCTTCCTACAATCTGCTCTATAAATATTAAAGCCAAATTAAGGCATTCGCATGGTAAGATTAGCCGTCCAAAATCCAGAACTTCATGATATGGACCTATCTATACACTCATCACAGGATATTTAATATCGTAGTAGTGGACCTGACTCCTAATCCACAGACTAAAGCCGTAGACGTATTGTTTTGTTATTCATGGAAGACGAGATTAACAGCCGTCCTTCCATTAGGTAGACCGACTAACGTACTGCGTCCGAGGTTAACGTGCCTACGTTAACCTCGGACGCAGTACGTTAGTGACAGGTTGCTAGGAGCCGTGCAGCGTAATCCTTCCTGCAATTGGATTAATTAACGTGACCTGTTTCACTCGACCAGATAAACTACGCTAGCACCTGTCACCGAATCCCCGAACTTCTGGATATTGATTCAATCATTCAACCATGATCGAACCAATCAACTTCGGATCAAACGATTCTATTTACAGATTGGAATAGATTTGCTTCCTTATCGTAACTACTACATAATTACATGTGTTGTGTATGTGTGCGTGGCTGCGCCTACGCGATGTGTGTAGAGAGTTAATAAATCAGTGTGTCAATAGCTGTCGTGTGTTTCACTTCTCCCGTACCAAGAATATAACAGTGGCGACGAGTTTTACCCACATCTTTATTTTATAATCGGAAAATGAATAGTTTTGGCATTTTGTCTACATTCGATCACAACGTGCAAGAATGGAAGTCGTATAAAGGCCGAATTACGCAATGGTTTATTGCAAACGACATCGTCCCGAAGAATGATGCAGCTGGAGCTAAGAGACGGGCGATCCTGCTCAGCGCACTAACCGACGGTACTTATAAGTTGGCAGCGGATCTGGCACTGCCAAAGGATATCCAGGAGGTACCGTATGAAGATATAGTGCAGTTATTGGATGAGCACTTTCTTCCAAAGATATGCGGCTTCAGCGAGCGCTACAATTTTTACGCGGCTGTGCAGCAGCCGGGCGAGACGTTTACGCAATGGGCGTCAAGGCTACGAGGACTTACAGCACATTGTAGATTTAGTAACGTCGAGGAAGCATTACGAGATCGGTTTGTGATGGGCATGGTAGCAGGCCATGAACGAGAAAAGCTGTTCGCGCTGGACATCGACAAGCTGAACCTGGCCAAAGCGGTGGAGCTGGCGGAGAGCGTGCGGTGCGCGCGCGCGGGCGCCGCCACTACTACGGCCGTCCTTGGGCAGCAGACGCCGGTGTTCAAGATCGCCAAACAAGAAAATAGTGCTAAAACCATTAGTGCCGGTAAAATAAAGTGTACAGTGTGCGGTCGTAACAATCATGAGTCATCCCAATGTCGGTTTGCAAGCTATAAATGCAAAAAGTGCAACACCAAGGGTCATTTACGCAAAATGTGTAATAAGGTTAATTATGTGTTGACAGGTGATGTGAGCGAGGACGACGACGGTAAGTCATTGTTTAACATACGCTCAGACCGTGGGGAACCTATGACAGAAACAGTATCGATTTACGGGAAGAATGTACAATTTCAAATAGACAGTGGATCAGCAGTGACAGTAATATCCGAGGGTACTTATAAAAACATGTTCAGTAATATTCCGTTGCTAGATTCCAATAAAAGTTTTTTTAGCTACACCGGCAATATTATGAAATGTGTAGGGTACGTAAACTTGCCAGTGACGTACCTGCGACACACTCACACATTGGACATGTACGTCATTCGCAATGGCGGACCACCATTATTAGGCAGGGATTTTATAACAAAATTTAAACTTAAGTTAATGCCTTGTAATTTTCTGAAGGGTGAGCAGAGTATGGTGGAGCAATTCCAATCGCGTTTCCCGGAAGTATTTTCGGATAAGTTGGGTAAATTTAATAAATATCGTGTTAAATTAAAATTAAAGGATAATGTGAAACCAATATTCTGTAAAGCGCGTCCAATTGCGTTCGCGTTACGTGATAAGGTGGACAAAGAAATAACCCGTTTAGTGGATCTAGGCGTACTTAAACCGGTTTCGCACTCTGAGTACGCGTCACCTATTGTTCCCGTGCTAAAACACAACGGTTCGGTTAGATTGTGCGCTGACTATTCGGTTACTATTAACAAACAGCTGTTGATAGAACAATATCCTCTACCCACGGTACACGAACTATTTTCAAAACTGTACGGGGGCCATCAGTTTTCAAAGATTGACTTATCTATGGCATATAATCAATTCATGTTAGACGAAGAGTCTCAACCGGTCACATGTATCAATACACATCGAGGTCTATTTAATTACACTCGACTAGTTTTCGGGTTGTCTAGTGCGCCGTCTATATTCCAACGCGCCATGGAAACGATGCTTTCAGGTTTAGACGGGGTCCTTTGTCTGCTTGACGACATTTTAGTCACTGACCAGACCCCAGAGGGACATTTGAAGAAGTTGAATATAGTTCTGCAAAGACTTCAGGATTCAGGGTTAACTGTGCAGAAAGAAAAATGCGATTTCTTTAAAAATGAAATTAAATATTTAGGTTATATAATAACCAAAGATGGATTACAGAAAGATCCGGCAAAGGTGAAGGCTATAGCCGATGCACCCGTTCCATCAGACGTTAATACATTGCAATCTTTTTTAGGACTTGTAAACTACTACAGGAATTTTGTGGCGGGAGCATCCTGTATCCTGAGTCCTTTATATGACCTATTAAAAAAGGGGGTTAAGTGGAACTGGTCTACGTCACATCAGGAAGCGTTTGATAAAATTAAGAAATGTTTGACGTCTGATCAGGTCTTAACACACTTTAATTCAAACGCCAAAATAGTTTTAACTGTGGACGCTTCCCCGTGTGGCTTAGGTGCTATTTTGTCCCAAATAGACAATGACGGATTAGAGCGCCCGGTAGCATTCGCTTCCCGCACGTTAAACTCAGCAGAGAAAAACTACTCACAAATACAGAAAGAGGCGACTGCAATAATATTTGGAATACGTCGGTTCCATCAGTATTTATATGGCAGATCAGATCCTTTCATATTACGCACGGATCATAAGCCGTTAATTTCTATTTTCGGCCCACATAAAGGCATACCGGAAGTGTCGGCTAATAGATTGCAGAGATATGCGATGTTTTTAAGTGCATACAATTATATAATTGAGTATGTCCGTAGCGCTGACAACAATGCGGATTACCTGTCTCGTGCGAGTTTACAGGGTGAGTCAGTGCGGGCTCGCGCCGAGAACGAGGGAGACAACATAGGCGCGCACGCCGCCGCTGCCGCCGCTCCCATTGATCGCGCATCATACGTTAACTTTGTTGTCGAAGGCGACACGCCGTTAACCCTGAATGAGTTACGCAAAGCTACTAAAGAGGATACTGTATTACAGTTAGTGGTACATTATGTCCAAAACGGTTGGCCTAAAAAAATTGTGAACTCGCAGTTGAAACCCTATCATTTATGTAAGACACAATTATCATATGAAGACGGTTGTTTAATGAGGGGCCATAAGGTGATACTTCCCGAATCCTTGCGGTCGAAGGTTTTATTAGAGTTACATAGCTCGCATTTAGGTATCGTAAAAACAAAATCAGAAGCCAGGTCACGGTTTTGGTTCCCAGGCATTGATGCAACGCTAGAAAAAATGATACACTCATGTGAAATATGCAAACAGCTACGGCCCTCGCCGCCCAGAGCGCCATTAGCACCGTGGGAATACCCCCATACACCATTCCATAGGTTACACGTCGATTTTCTTGGCCCGCTGAATAATCAAACGTTTTTGGTAGTCGTAGATGCGCACACCAAATGGTTAGAAGTATACGACGTGAGCACTTCTACCACCTCGGCGACCGTTATTGAAAAACTTTACGATTTTATGTCAAAATACGGATTACCACACACAATTGTTAGCGATAACGGAACTGCGTTTACATCCGCTGAGTTTACAAAATTTTGTTTATTAAATGGTATTGCACATCTTACATCACCGGCATACAATCCTGCTAGTAATGGACAAGCAGAAAGTTTTGTAAAAATTGTCAAAAAGGGCATTAAGTCAAGTGTTTTAGCATCACGCAATAAGAATGAGTGTAGGCTAAAAATTATGAAATATCTGTTTGACTACAGAAATTCAGTACATTCTGTCACGGGTTTCTCACCGGCTGAGTTGGTGTTTGGGCGAAAGCTCAGAACACGTCTAGATTTACTACACCCAAAGTTAACGTCGACCCCACTCACATCACTAATTGACAATGTGAAACAAAAACAGTGCTCGCAAATTAAATGCCATGGCGGTAATAACAAACAAGTGTTTAGGCCAGGCGATGAGATCATGTTTAAAAAATTTCTGAACAACAGCAAATTTATGTGGTGCAAAGGTACTGTTATAAAAAGACTCGGAAAAGTGTTATATTTGATAAAAGACCATGGTTCTTCTTCCGACGTTAAAAAACATAAAAATCAAATTGTATTAAATAAAGGTATGTCTCCCTCCGGGGATTTGGGTGATTTTATGATGGATAGCGACCCAATTCAAAGCGAACATAGCGGTTCACCGTTACCAAACAATGGGGAGGGAGAAAGAAATGAGGTAGAAATGTCATCCTCACCTTCTCTTCAGAATTCGAGATGTTCCAGCAAACTGTTGCGAGACATACCCAGGGTTGATTATAAGCAGTTCTTCTAAATTAAATTGTGATTTTCTATTTATGTTAAATAGGGGGAGGGACTGTTGTGTATGTGTGCGTGGCTGCGCCTACGCGATGTGTGTAGAGAGTTAATAAATCAGTGTGTCAATAGCTGTCGTGTGTTTCACTTCTCCCGTACCAAGAATATAACAACATGAATGTAGTTTTTATTCAGAAGGTGATTTTACAAAAAAGCTCTGCTACAGGTACGGGGGAGGGGGGGCAATGACTTTTGAAGATTTTCTCTCTTACAATCCTTGTTTGTAAAACCGTGTTATAGATTCCAGCTATTGATGAATACTAGTTTAATGCGTAGCCATGCGATGCCAGCTATTTTAGCCGGAAGTTAGGGAGGCCAAAAAGTCCGGGGAGGTGAATTATGAATTGTAAGAAGGAAAATAGAAAATGCTAGGTAGGTTGTAGGCGCTTAGAGCGCCAGAAACTCCTGCAGCGTATTTTGCTTTTTACTTCAAATCTTTCAGATTCAGGGGTAGAGCGAACGAAGCGAGCTCGGGGATTTTAGAATTTAGCACTCTCTGTCTCTACCAGTGGCCGCCGCTGGCACTGGGAGGTACCTAAATGCATGCATTTACCTCCTAATCTGCAAATGCATTTACTACCTAATCACTATCACAATCACTATCACAATCACTATCACTATCACAATCACTATCACAATCACTATCACAATCACTATCACAATCACTATCACAATCACTATCACAATCACTATCACAATCACTATCACAATCACTATCACTATCACAATCACTATCACAATCACTATCACAATCACTATCACAATCACTATCACAATCACTATCACAATCACTATCACAATCACTATCACAATCACTATCACTATCACAATCACTATCACAATCACTATCACAATCACTATCACAATCACTATCACAATCACTATCACTATCACTATCACAATCACTATCACAATCATTATCACAATCACTATCACAATCACTATCACAATCACTATCACAATCACTATCACAATCACTATCACAATCACTATCACAATCACTATCACAATCACTATCACAATCACTATCACAATCACTATCACAATCACTATCACAATCACTATCACAATGACTATCACAATCACTATCACAATCACTATCACAATCACTATCACAATCACTATCACAATCACTATCACAATCACTATCACAATCACTATCACAATCACTATCACAATCACTATCACAATCACTATCACAATCACTATCACAATCACTATCACTATCACAATCACTATCACAATCACTATCACAATCACTATCACAATCACTATCACAATCACTATCACAATCACTATCACAATCACTATCACAATCACTATCACAATCACTATCACAATCACTATCACAATCACTATCACAATCACTATCACAATCACTATCACAATCACTATCACAATCACTATCACAATCACTATCACAATCACTATCACAATGACTATCACAATCACTATCACAATCACTATCACAATCACTATCACAATCACTATCACAATCACTATCACAATCACAATCACAATCACAATCACTACCACAATCACTATCACAATCACTACCACAATCACTATCACAATCACTATCACAATCACTATCACAATCACTATCACAATCACTATCACAATCACTATCACAATCACTATCACAATCACTATCACAATCACTATCACAATCACTATCACAATCACTATCACAATCACTATCACAATCACTATCACAATCACTATCACAATCACTATCACAATCACTATCACAATCACTATCACAATCACTATCACAATCACTATCACAATCACTATCACAATCACTATCACAATCACTATCACAATCACTATCACAATCGCTATCACAATCACTATCACAATCACTATCACAATCACTATCACAATCACTATCACCGTCATCGTTATCACAATCATGATCATCGTAATCACAATCACCATCTTCTGGATCTCAAAATAAATGCCATATTCGTAATCAGCACCCCTGATAGGCTCGGTATCGACACCCATATTGATTTTTAGACATTTCAACCCCATCGCACCACAACAGGGGATGGTATTTCAGGTCCGCCATATTCAATCTTAAAATCGTAGTTTTTGTAATACACCTGACCCGATACACCATACAAACTATACCCATGTTGATTTTCAGACTTTGTCACTCCATTTCCCCCTCTTAGGGGTTGAATTCTGAAAAAACCTGAAACCCGTTTCTAATCATTTATCAATAGGAGCCCTCCTGTTAAGTTTTGAATAAAATTATAGTCTAACTAATCTTGTTTCCCCGTACAAACTTTGGAGCCCCGTTTATCCCCCTTAGGGGGAGAATTTTGAAAAATCCTTTCTTAGTGCACCCCTAGACCACATAAGGAACCTACTTGCCAAATTTGGAATTTGTAGACCCAGCGGTTCAGGCTGTGCATTGATTTTTGACTTTGACACCCCATTTCCCCCTCTTAGGGGTTGAATTCTGAAAAAACCTGAAACCTGTTTCTACTCATTTATCAATAGGAGCACTCCTGTGAAGTTTTGAATAAAATAGTAACTAATCTTGTTTCCCCATACAAACTTTGGAGCCCCGTTTAACCCCCTTAGGGGGTGAATTTTGAGAAATCCTTTCTTAGTGCACCCCTAGACCACATAAAAAACCTACTTGCCAAATTTGGAATCTGTAGACCCAGCGGTTTGGGCTGTGCGTTGATATGTCACCCAGTCAGTCAGTCAGTCAGTCAGTTTATGATTTTATATATATATATGTTTTGTCTTGGAGCCAATCATAGGATTTTTCGTCAATTTTATGGCAGCCTGATTATCGTTATAAATTTTGACGATCGCTTGCCTCCATTCTGATATATCATTTAACAAACGTTTTAAATGGATTGCTTCCTTAGCAGCTTCAGCAACACATGTGTATTCTGCTTCGGCCGTTGATAAGGCTACACTCTTTTGTTTTCTGCTTTCCCAGCTAACGGGAGCACCGGCGAGTTTGAAACAGTAGCCACTGTACGATCTACGATCTATTGTACATGATGCAAAATCTGCATCAGCTTGACCATACAAGTCTTTTTCTGTCTTCTTGTAGCACGGGCCCATGAAATGATCCTCTCTAAAACAACTGTTAAATTGTGACAAATAGCTCACACTGAACATTATATCAGGCCTGGTGGCTACGGCTAAATACATCAGTGAGCCAATCAATTGTTAATATGGTAATTATCATCACACTTTTCATTTTTTCTGTAATTAGAGATTAAGTTCCATTGGTGTAACTGTTGGTTTACAGTCTTCCATGTTAAATCTTTTCAACACTTTTTCAATATATTTTTCTTGATTTAATTTAATTTTGTCTCCTCCTTGCCTTTTAATCTGAATTCCTAGAAGTTGTTCAGGCTCTCCTAGATCCTTCATTTCGAATTTTTGGTTAAGCATATTTTTTATTTCTTTTAATTTTGTGCTACAGGAGTAAGCTATTAATAAATCATCAACGTAAATTGCTATTATCATTTTGGCTCCTCCTTTCTTCAATATATATACGCAAGGATCAGCTTCTGATGGGACAAAACCCATTTTTTCTAGTTCGCTACTCAGTTTCAGGTACCATTGTCGACCTGACTGTTTTAAGCCGTAGAGTGCTTTTTCGAGATGGCATGCTTTCTCTCCTGTTATGTTTCTTAAGTCCTCTAACATTTTCTTAGCTTTATGGAACAGTGTTAAGTCATTGTATTTTCTTATCTAACACGCCATTTAGATAAGCTGTTGTGACATCCATTGGGTTAAGTTTCAAATCCTCTTCCACAGAAATAGCGATGATGCTTCTAATTGAACTTAGTTTTGCAACGGGAGAATATGTCTCATTGTAATCAACTCCTGGTCTTTGTCTGAATCCTTTTGCAACTAGTCTCGCTTTCTTTACCTCTGTGTTTTTCGGACCTATTTTCCTTTTTAAAATCATTTTGAAGTCTACAACATTCATTTATTTTTCTCGTTTTGCGATTTTCTTACGTACTGTTCTTTACGTGTACTCTAATTTCTGCTTTTATGGCATCATGCCAGTACCTTTCATTTGCCTCTTCTTCTTCTTCTTCACATAGATACATTTTGTTAGCAGTCTTTTCCTCATCGATTCTGCCTCCCATCTCATAATCCTGTGCCCATACTGGCAATTGTCTTTGTCTTTGAGATCGTCTTTTGTTATTGGCATCATCATGAACATTTTCGTCTTTCAAAATTTTCACAGTTCTTTCTGTAAAACATGGTATTTACAAATTTCACATCTCTGCTTATTATGAATTCTTTTGAATCAGGAACGAAAATACGGTACCCTCTGGCACATTTTGCATATCCAACGAATACGCCTTCGGTGGCTCGAGGAGCAAATTTCCATCCTCGCTTAGGTCCTTTTCTTAGGACAAATGCTTTCTGACCGAATATATGTAGGTGTCTTGCAGAAGGTTCACGACCCATCCATTTTTGGAAAGGCGTCTGTCCATTCAGGGCTTTAGTTGGGCACCTATTCACTACATAGTTTGCTGTATGAATGGCATTTGCCCACAGCTCCTTTTGAACACTTGATTCCAGCATTAGGCATCTCGCCTTCTCGACTAATGTTCGATTTTTACGCTCTACAAGCCCGTTACTTTGAGGTGTGTAGGGTGACGTTAGTCTGCGTTGTATTCCATGTTGCTTTAAATAATCATTAAAATTTTTGTTTATGTACTCGGTACCATTATCCGATTGCAAACAATTTATTTTATGCTTTAATGCATTTTCATGCCATGTTTTTACATTCCGTGAATATCTGGTATACCTCGCTTTTATTTTTCATGAAATATACGCAGCAATATCTAGTAAAATCATCAATAAAAGTCACGAAGTATTTTGATCCAGCATGAGTTTCAACTTGCATAGGTCCACACACGTCAGTATGTATCCCTTAGCAGTGATTTTTCCGACGGAAAACAGGTTCATGGACAATTCAGGTACATATAGTGCATTATTTATATCGTAGTGTCCATCCTTCACTCTAATTGTGATTTTTCCTTTACCTTTTATTTGAGTGACATGCTGATCTGAGGCTAGTTTCAATGTCCCAGATTCACTATTTAAAATGTCATACTTTTCCCCATCGCCACACATGTGAGATGTACTGTCGAGGCACCAAATATTTTTCTTCAAATGGTTCGCAGTCGTTAGGCAAATTGGCTGTACACTAAAACTTTCATGATATGAATTATTTTCGCTAAATCCAGCTCTCTCTTGGCATTTAGAAGCCTTATGTCCCTTTCTTTTGCATTTATTGCATCTGAACTTGAAATTTCCGCTGTTATTGTTACTTCCTTGTCTTTTGCTCCATTTGCTCCTTGTATTTTTGCTATAAAACGCATCTTCGGTATTTTCTCCATTGCTGCTGTTCTTTCTAGCTTCACTTTCTTCTATAATTTTAATCTTTAAATTATCTGGACTTGGTAAACAGTCTCTAGTTTCGATGGCAATCCTGAAATTTTCGGAACTTTGTGGCAGACTATACAGCATCATAATGCTTAATAGTTCTGGATGGATTTCCACACCCATTGCTGCTAGTTTATCTACTACATCCATAAAATTGCTTAAGTGATCCTGCACATCATCTTTTTCAGCCATTTTCTTCAGAACGAGCTGTTTAAGCAATGTTGCATTTCGCGCGGGTCCCGAACTTTGATGAATAGACTTTAGCTTGTCCCAAACTTCTTTAGATGTTTTACAGCCAGTTACCTGCTTGAGCTGAGATGGAGACATCAATAGCATGATCTCAGCATGCGCCATTATGTCCCTTTTTTGGAACTTCTCGGTCTCTTCGGTAGTTGCGTTCACGGATAATTTTGTGGCTCCGCTCGCATATTCCCATAGCTCATTTTTTATTAGGATGGCTTCAGCCTGTACGCACCAGGTATCATAGTTGCTTTTACCAAGTGGGTCGATTCGATACGATGACATCGTTCCTCGAACAACCACGCTCTGCTACCAATTTAATGGTTTTGGTACCTAGATATGTATTAACATTTAATAAAATAAAAATACCTAGATATGTATAAACAGTATTAACATTTAATAAAATAAGATTCAATATCATGTTCCTTATATTTGACAAGGAAAGTTGTTAGAAAAAAAACTCCATGGCAACAGTTTGATTATGCTCTGTGTGATAAGAACTCCAACAGGAGCGGTGAGGTAATTTTTTAGCCTAGAGAGTGTGCCATAATTTCTGTTTGAACGGTCCAAAGATAATCTAGCTCATCTTGGATGGGGTGCTAAAATTATCGATTTCGCTTCACTTGCTCTTGCTTCCTATTCGAAGCCTTTCTTGATAAAAAGTAAATCAACACATGAAGTCCTATTTCTGTAATAGATAAACTGTCATCCGAGCTAAAGGTTCACAAAAATTTCGAGTACGCTTCGCTCGCTTTTATAATAAGTAATTCCGATGTTTTGCTGTCGCCGCAGAATTGTCTCTCCAGAGGCTGTAGTGCTAAAACCGGCACTGATTTCCCCCCGACAGATAAGTACTTCCTACTCATTATTGATTGACCACATCAAATCACGAAAAATTGTTGCCTCTGCCCTGCCGTAAATTCAATTGTAGCCAACTACATGGTATCATTGGCAAAAACAAAACGAAATAATACGTATAACCAAATCTATGGGTGACATGTTAGGCCGCGTTCCCAGTTTGTCGTGACGACAGATAATCCTTTAGCTTTAAGGTGGATGCTCCAGGGTAGCCAGCGAAATTCAAATTTTAAAGTGTAGGTTAATTTTCAGGTGTACATACACCTGAGAATAATAGTAAAAATGTAAGGAAATTTGAATTTCGGCCAATGCTAGGTTGTATGTTAATTAAAATATTGCTCGCGACTGTCAAAATCATCAATAGGTACTATCGAGGACACTCCCGCCTGATCACCACTAAGCTTATTTTTGCTTGCACTTAAAACATAGAAACGCTCTCTATCCCCGCCCTGTTGACTTTATAATAAATAATTAATGAAAAAAATACCGATCGGCGACACATGCCAAACGAGAGTTATTGTTATTTTGCGCGCCAAAGTTGACGCTTTCCTAATAGGCCTAAAGTTTAAGGTGGAGTGGCTCGGCGCCTCCGCATGATTTAAGCGAAAAAAAATTTAACGGATCAGGCGGAAAAGACCACGACTGTACAACCCTCCAAGCGCTTTTATAAGCGCTTGAAGGGTTGCATGCACTTATGTGCAGGAATGATTTTTACCTTCAAAAAGTCATTCTAAGAAAATAAGAAGAAAATTTTAATTTGGCGGGCTACCCTGGAGCATCCACCTTAACACTGATATGTACTCTTAGCTTGCGTCATCCCAATGCTGGGCAAAGGTTCTCTGGGCTGGGCAAGTGTTCCATGAGTTCCAGTTTTAATCCAGGGCTAATGTCCACCATGCTAGTCCTCACCATTCTTCTGCCCTTATCCCAATTCATTTGGGGTTGGCGAAGCACGTCTTCCTCTTCCATACTTCTCCATTCCTCTCCATCGTAGCAGTCACCACCTTTTATTGATTGTATTGTATTGCTTGTATTTTAGCCGATGTACTGGCACTAATAATTTAGTTCCATGCTAATAATTAAACTTTTATTATATTTTTGTTTTTAGAATTATTAACGGTACGAGCATGTCCATTCTTTGATTTTTTAAATTTGCAACTGGTTGATAATTTGTTTATCTGTATTCGTTTCCTCAATTTTGACAGTTCGCAGCTGGTGCTGTTGGATTGTTTCTGTTATGGATTTTCAAGACCTAAAAGCATAGTTAATGCTCAAATTGTGGCGATAAACAAGTAGGATCATATAAATTGACTATATCTGTAATAGTTTGTAAAATATTTGTTCCACTTGGCACGATGTTAAAGGTAAATACGCTGTTTTTATATTCGGCCTATACGCAGAAATGCGCATTGTATACAACATTTTGTACAATTCGTATGAAATATAAAATAGTTTTATAGGTGTCTAGGATTCTAAATAGATTCTGAATCTTATTTTGAGGAAATAATTTGATGAAATAACATGTTGTCATTTTCAACATGGCTCTCTCCGGTCGTTTGGTACGGTAGGTACTTTTATGTATAATCGTGAGACGATAATGTAGTACGTGACAGACGACTCACAATCAACTTTAGTTGCACTTTAATAAGAAATTTATAATTGGTGTGCTCTTTAGCTTGTTACATAAGACATTTTCACTGTTAGGGCGAATAGGCGTAAGTGCCAACCAAAATACATGTTTACATGTATGTTGTTCCATTACAAAGCAACATTCGGCCGAATGATGTTTGTTTCATTTTCAGATCTACTACACCCAAATGTATTCAATGACCACACAAACATAGAAGGTAAATAATAAGCCAGTAACCTACCCTCCCTAGTCCACAAGCTTACTTTAATTATTTTACATTTAAAAACAAAACAAAAGAAATCAGTTAGTGATAAACAAGTAGTAATATTGATTCAAGTGCTTATCTCATAATATGCAAGCTTCAGTAAATAATATTCTTAAATTAATAGGACACACATCTCTATCACTTACTTACTATTTATTTAATTATAAAAGAATGTTAGTAAAAGTACCCTTTTCCACATAATCATTTTTAATTGAAATCTCAAACCAATCTTCTCTTTTTAGTCCAATAATGTGTTACGTCTTATTGAAATTGGTTTAGAAAACCTACAAGCATATGAGCTAACCTAGTTCTTTAATCTAGCTCTATATTATAAGAATATACAATTTTTTGAATGGTTTACTATTCAACATGAATTCTAATGATCTATTATTTTTCATAAAGCATAGGGCAATGGACCCAATCATAGACAGTGAATGGCTTGCTTGCAAGAATGAACCACTTGAGGAAATACAGAATGTGGGCAACATTGCTCGAAGCTGGCAGTGGAGAGAGCGGGGCATAAACCCACCCAACTACCCTAACAGCAAGAAGGTTCTTGAAAACATAGCTGAGGACATACTTGTTCAGAAACCTCTTCAGACAAGAGTATGACTGTCTTCCTTTTTTTAAAACCTTAAGATTCAGATAATGATAAACATGTCATGACAACATTTTTCTTTTCAGAGTTGTGATTTGCCTGGATATCCAAGATCTACATTTTTAATGGTGTTTAGTCCTGATGGGTAAGTTAATATTATTATTTTACCTCATATCGACTTTGCTAGCTTGCTAACAACCTTCCTTCTTGGTAAACTGGCAAAGTTGATATTATTTAATCAAAAAGTCAATCAAGTGACAACACCCTAACTCTACAGATTATTCTAGAAAACAATTAATGTTACTCACCTGAACTAGCTTCAACTCAACTGGTATTTTTGTCTTGAATTCTACTTCATAAAATAGTCAGGCAGTTAAATCTAGCATGGAGTTCCAATCAAACAAAATTGATTATACTCAATGCCATCTAAGTAGCCAAAGACATTAATGTGTGGTTATATTTGGAACCTATTGTTAAAGCAGACAAATGTACTACTGAAATAAACCTCAAATAATAACAATTCATGGTTATGTTACTATAATTATATTACTGGCTTTTTCTTTATATCTTTGGATTCAAATGGTTTAATAGTAACTGAAATACATGTTTATAACATTTTAGGACTAAAGTAGCATCAACACATGGGAACCACAATGTGTATGTGTCTGAGCTGTCCAGTGGCAAGCATGTGCGCATCCTGAAAGGACACCCTCGCACTCCATGGTGCATTGCCTTCCATCCCTCACACCCACTGCTCATTGGCTCTGGATGTCTCGGTGGACAAGTCCGGGTGTGGGACATTGCAAGTGTGAGTTTTACCTACTTTATAAGCATAAATTCAAAATTATTATTAATTGTTTAATGTCTTTTATCTCTTTAAGATAAGTTTGTTTTAATTTATGAAATCAAGTTATTTTTATATTATTTCCTTGGTTTTATTTTGATCTTATTCCATTTCAAAGTGCAGTGATTTGAAAGCTACATATACTACCAAAATATGTTTTGGAAACAAAACCAATCAAAAAAAAGTGTGAGTGATGGTAGTGAATATTTTCCTTTATTTGTTGTTACAGGGTGGCAGTGAGGTGTGGAATGTTCGCAATGAAACTGTCATAGCTTCCATCGCATTCCACCCTCGCGATCAACTGTTAGTGATAGCCACCTACAATGAATTGTACTTTTGGGACTGGAGTCAACGTGTCCCTTTTACCAAAGTCTCTACTAATAATGTTAACGAGAAAGTCAGGTATGTACATAAAATTACAACATCTCAAAAATTTCAAAAAACATGCATAAAAAATATGAATTACTTTTTAAAAAATGCATTCTTTTTTTTCAACTTTTTTTTGCCTGAAATCTAGAAAGATTTCCTCTTCATAGAAGCACTAGAAATCGTTAGTTTAAAACCGTTATTAAATATTATGCATTCTTCTTAGCTTGTGTCTTTCAGATATGTGGCTTTCGATGCTCTTGGCTACAAACTTATCACTGGTATATCTCTATGGGCTTGTGCTGGGGGGCCTGCGAACAACTCTTCGCAACAACAGAACCCGGCCCCGGGTCCGACAAATAATCCCAATAACAATAATTCGAGAAGAGATGACAACGACGATAGTCCGGGCGGCAACCGCGCGCAGGACAGCCCCGGCACGGCACAAGACATGATTGTAAACTCTTACCAAAACTTGGTGCAAAGATACGACAGTTTAGTGAGGAACTATCAAAGACTCTTTATGGTACGGCATCGGCTAACCAACACTCCGCCGCCGCCGCCAAATACGGTAATGGAAAATATTATAAAACTATCATTATATTGGGTTCAGACAACAAAATGTATAAGTTTCGCAGCTGGAAAGGTAACAAGTCATAAAGTGTATATTTGTATAATATTCGCAGACGGATCGCGGCACGGACCCCATGGAGACGGACTTCGGGCTCGGCTGGTCGCGGCCCACGCGATCTGCCACTACTACTCAAGATAATGGTACTATATTGTGAATGAATTCGAAAGTCACTGCAGCCAAATAACCAAAGTTTACTCTAACTTTTAAATAATAATTACTTAGATAAACAAAGTACCTATTGAATTTCAACGCAACAACTTTAGTCTGATTTCGCCTTTTATGCAAATGGTGCTTTGATTTACCATGCTTGTAAAGATAATTTTACGTGATTTTCCAGCAACTCCGGCGCCAACCACATCGCGCGGCGCTATGGAACTCGCAGACTCCGTCGTTGAAGAGAGTGAACGCTTACTCAACTTAGATGTGTTGTCTATTGATAGCACTCGTGCAAGGTATGCAATTTATAATTCCCGATAGTTTGTAATATAATGATTGAGCGTAGTCGAAAACTAACAGTTCGAGTTGAATATTCATTTCTATAAATACCAATACTAATAAAAAAATAAATGAACCTATACTTACATTTATATTTTGGTTAACTTTGACATTTTCAGAAATCAAAGTTCATCAAATCAGCAGGAACGTTCGCTGTTTGGATCACGATCATCGGCTTTCCAACCGTTAAACGGTTCCGACAGATCATACAGAACTATAGAGTACGAGAGTACCAGGCTTTTGCCAAATCCTTTCTCTTCCTCTAACGGAACACCGAGGCCGACCAGGGTTACTTTTACAGAAATCACTCCTTCCAGTTCGACGAATACGTCGCGCACTAGTATTTTCACGTCATCTAGAGGATCTTCTTTGGGACGAGACTTCGCACTTCGCCGAAGAAACTTTTCCCCAATGCAACAAAACAGCGAGTCCACACGTAACGATCCTACAACAGCAGCGACCACTCCGTCCGCTTTGCCGTTTGTTCCGCGACGCTCGTTCCAGACAAGTGCATCAGCTGAAAGTCAACCCTCAGCGTCTAGCTCATCTTCCTCTTCCGCACAAAGACCAACAATGACTAATTCATCTACACAAATGAGCCCCTCAACGGAGCCAGTTGATGCACAAACTATTAACGAAAGTCTTGATTTAATTCGTGACATTCTACGTGACTCAGGGACAAGGTTGTTGAATTTAATCACCAATATGTCGTTATCTACTCTGGCCAGCGTCGAGCGCGGCATACCTCGGCGCGGGGGCGCGTCGCGCGCGCACTCCGACGAGAGCGAGGGCGGCGGCCGCACGCGCGGGGCTAGGCCTCGGGTCCGACTATTCAGCTCCACTTGGCGACGAGAATTTCTGTCATCCAGTTCTGACTCTGACAGTGATCAGTCCTCGGAAGTTAATATTTTTAGGACAAGAAATACTACATTTCGCGAAGACGAACCCAGAATTGCTGACGGTCCGTCAGCTTCGACTTCCTCCGAGAGACTGGCACACCCTACTGATAGAATGGTGTTCGAATTGAATGAGGAATTACGCAACAGTGCCCCTCATAGAGAGCCCGGGCCGTCGAGGGAGGCAGGGGGAATCAATGTGTCGTTGTCGAATAATAGGTTTCGTGTTCGAACCCAGAGCGATTCAATGAGTACCGACGTGGCGACAGTGGGCTCCTCGAGCACGGTTGTGGAGGCCACACCCGCTGCTCCCGCATCAGCTGCTGGTGACGACGCGCCTGCAGCGGGAGCGGACGGGGCAGGCGGAGCCGCAACAACAGAGCCACCTAGACAGAGTTCATCTGATTTTAATCCCGACAGACCGTCAACAAGTAGGGATGATTTTTGGAATAGAAGCGACGCAGTTCCACCTCACGAAGCTTATAGAAAAGTAAGAAGCGGTGTACACGCATTACAGAAGCACACTGTGCAATTGACGAATCTTTGGCTGCGAGGCAGGTGCACGACCATGAGAGAATTACGCGGAATGTGGGAAAATTTACGCCGACGTATACTTACGTTACATAGAGAAACAGGAAGACAAGATGTTCCCAGTTATTATACCAGACCGTTACTAGATCGGTGTATGATGTTGACTGACATGACGGATAACCTCACCCGCACGGCAAGAAACCTAAGAAGTAATGCAAGGAATGAAGATGGTATTAGGCATGCGACTGGAAATCGTAATGCGTCTCAGAATATTAACAATGCAAATAATACTCAGGCAGAAGGTGTACGAAATACTCCTAATGACAATGCTACTGATGGTAGACTATTTCAAGGTGGAAGGTCTTCTCATCCAAGATCTTCACCTAGTACTCGGTTTTCTCCGCCTTTGAGAAGAAGACTACAATCGAACTATCGTTGGCGTGCAGAAGATGAACTTCGGAGGCGATCTCGGAATCCTCGTTTAGCTCCACGCTACACCAACCGGTCCCGCAGAGACTTCGCGCGCGCCATTGAAATTAGTGCTACCAGACATGAAATTCGCATGAGAGCTATGCAAGTGCTGTCAGTTATGTTCAACATGATGATGATGTGTCTAGAAGAGCCCGGCCTCAGTCAACTTATCATTACCATGTTAAGGACGCTTAAAAGGGCGCTTGCGTTGACTTGCCTTATCGTGATGTCAAACAGGAATAACGGGCGAACAGCAACTAGCCAAGCTCCCACACCCCAACGTGTCGAATCCCTAGATGTGGTTCGTATCCAAAATGTTGAGCATAATGTAGACGTGAACGTCGATGGCCCCGATGAGCTGGCGCCCCCCAGTAATGCCCAGCGTGGTGCTGATCCGGTTGCTAACCGATCACAACAAAATAATAAAGATACGAAAACTAAAAGTGAAGAGAAACCGTCAACTTCTCAGGCTGAAACTGTCGAAAGAAGAAATAAAAATAAGAGACCACGTGAAGAAACCACACAAACACCTTCAACTTCACTTAGTAGAATTTCACAAAGGTATAGCAATCGGCTTGCCGTCCAAATAGCCGCTGCCAATAGGAATAATTCTGCGACAGCAAGAAATAGACGAGATCTGTACATGGAAAGTAGGAGGCAAAAAGCTTTGCACAGAACAAATCCTACTGCACATCCACTCCTCAAAAAGAGGAATTTACCCCCAGTATCAAATTATAGAATACCGGCACTGCGAAGTATACCTTTGCGTCCCAGCGTGTCTAGATTCAGAAGCCCGAGGGTTGATCCGCAAAATAATGAACCTGTAGCCGGACCCTCGAACGCTCCGCCACCCGGTGATAATCCTAATCTTCAGGAATCACCTGGAAGTGAGCTGATGAACGAGTTCGAGCACAGAGTCAATTTTATACGCATAGCTCACATGCAGGCCGTGAGGCTTAGGAATGCAGCCAGAAACAGGTTCAGACGCCTGCAGACAATCCGTCTGTACACACCGTCGTCCGTCCGGGAGATGTTCTCGCTGCCGGCGAGCAACGGCGACAGCCAGGCGAGCGGCGCGTCGCCGGGCCCCAGCGGCGCGGGCCCCAGCGGCGCAGGCCCGAGTGCGGGAGGCGAGGGCACGACCCGACACCCGCTGGCAATGTTCCGGCCGCATATCCTGTCGGCGCGCGCCGAGCCGGCCAACCGCGAGGAGCTGAGTCACCAGTTCCACACGGTGCTCAACAACGTGGCCATGCCGCTCATGCAGATGAGTGACCTGCCCGGCAATGACGGCGGGTCGGCGCAGCGTCTGCCCAGGATACACGAGTATCTGCAACCCATCATTCTGGCTCAGGTAAATAAAAATAACCTATGCCATGGTAAACGGAATCGCACTTGTAGAACTGTCACAAGTGTAACTGTGTCGGCAGAACGCGATGGTGGTGGACGACGAGGGCGCGGCGGGCGAGGCCAGCATCGCGCGACGCTTCCAGGGCATGGCGGGGCTGCTGGACGCCGGCATCATCTCCGAGGCGCTGCCCGCGCCCTCGCACCGCGTGCAGGCCTGGGACTTCACCACCGGCAAAGCACCCGAGATATCTGACAGTATGAAACTTTTATTTCTCATTATACTATTTTAGGTTTCTTGCTTACTTGAGATGACGGCTCCGTAATCTCCTATTATATTTAAACCAACAGACATATTTCTTATGTTTGCCAGATACCAAGAATGTAGTAGTACAGCGGTGCAGAATTCATAATGACGCCAGTATCGACATATCTAAAGACGGCAGGCTCTTGGTGGCGCTCCTTCCTGTGCCCAGGTTAAGAAACTCGAACCATTGGCTCGGTAAGTAAATTATACGTAGAATGGTGGAAGGCAGTATGGAGTGTAATTTGAAACACAGGGCAAGTCAAATGTGGCAGTTAACAGTTGCACAATTGCTTGTATGTGTGTACTGACTGTTCGGCAATAAGCGTGCGGTACCGTCACCCCTCAGGCGTGTACTCGCTGGAGTGGTCGCGGCTGGGCCAGTGCCTGCACACGGCGGTGCTGGAGCAGAGCGCCGTGTCGGTGGCGCTGTCGCCCACGGCGCGCCACCTGGCGGTGGGGCTGGGCTCGCGCCGCTTCACCACGGCGCCGCACGCCGCGCGCAACAACGTCATCGCGCTGCTCTACCGCCTCGAGCCGCTCGGTATGTACTGCTGAGTGCTGAGTTCGCAACGCACCGACAGCTTTTCTTTGATAATCTTACTCTCACGAAAAATCAGCGAAACTCAGAAATGCTTTGAATAAATAATAATACTAAACAAAGCTTTAAGTTCTTTGGTCTGAGCCAGTAATGTCTAACTTGTTATATGTTTAACACTAACCCATTATTTTATGTGGATTTTTAGAAAGTTCAAGCCGCACGGGTTTGTCCCCAATCAAGGAGTTGGAGCAGAATTGGGAACATGGTTTCACCAGCCTCAACTGCCTCCGTTGGGCTCCCCAACCTGGCCAAGGACTTGTGTATGCAAACAACACTGGACAACTTATTATTATGAGCTAAGTAGAAATGTCATGACATATGTTTATAAGGATGTTCCAAACACAAAGCCATGGAAGCTGTATCACTGCCACACTGGCTGCCCTTTTGTGTCATTCAGTAAATTCATTTTTACGCATTTGTGGCAAGTTTTTCATGTTTATAACTCCTAAAAAATATTGATTCATGTCTGTTTATATTTCAAAATATAATTAAAGTCAAGTTGTATTTTCAAAATATCATAATACAATAATGTTAGGATAGACTAATCACAGATTGCAAGTCAATCCAATTTTAAAATACATAGTTTGTAATGTCCAATGCCAATGTTCTTTAAATTGTAATTGATCTCGTGAATCATTGGATTGGGACTGATTTTGCAACATATTGTGTCTATGGTGTAATAACTGACAACCAATTGTTACGGTTATTGTTCCATACAAGATTAGAAACGTTAATGCTTGTATTACTTATCGCATTGTCAATGTTTATACTACATTCACACATCAATGCGTGAGATGTGTAATACATGATTGAAAGTATAGATTTATCGCCAGTCTTTAGATATTTATTCTTAGTAATAATCTGAAATTCTGAAAATTCATAGTACCTAACTATAACATATTTTTAAGTTTGTTTTTTATTTCTTTTGTATAAGTTTGCGTTATTGTGATACACTGCCTTCGTAAGTTGAAACTTCATACAATCAATGTTATGTTCGTATTATAAAAACTTTCAACTCTCTTTGCAATCATGTTTCGTTATTTGACATCCAATTATTTTAGGTATTATGTGATTTCTATTAATTATTATTTTTTTGTTTTTTTCTTGCGAAGGTAGTGTGATTTCGGTTCTTCCATTTTATAGTTTATAAAAATTCTGGCGCGGCGCCATTCTTAAGTTATAGCAGCTTTATTGGTACTAGCAATATAATATGCCATTTTTCTTCGTTTCTTTCTAATAATCGTATTATTTTAATATAAACGATTTTCCTAAACCCATCTCATCATTTTAGGCTGGGTCTGCACGTATTCGGTTATACATACCAATATTGTTTAAAATCTTATTGTTCCAGTATTATGTTTTATACATTTGATTGAGTATAGTCTCGTTGTCCGACTAATAAAATTGCGTTTAATTATTCCTGACTTAAGAGCTACCTGGAGCCGTGTGTCCAAGCCTGACTGATTTTTCCGCGTTTTTATAGACTGATGATCGATTCAACCAGGGTAAAATGGATAGTTATTCGTATATTCAAATGATTTATCATAAAATTTTGACTTGTGTACATGAATATTTCATAAGTTTAAAAAAAAGTTCGGGCCTGACTATCTGTTTGGTTTCTACATGACTAAACAAATACCTACCTACGTTAATAACGCTCGACATTATAAATGTTAGAATTTAGATAATTCTGATTCGATTTGTTATACATAACCACTAAAATTATGATCTGATGCCAGAATAACGACAGAAATAATGTTTATTTATTTTCACAAAAAGCAATAAGCATCATAACATTTAAGAGCGGAGGTGGTATTTTAGTCGATTTCCGACGTCCATGTTGTGTGTACTTACTGAAATGGTTTTTATCTCTCAATGATATGTTCGAAGTAGAACAGAACTTCAGATGATATCGTAAGTGGTACTTATAATTTTATTCTCTACAAATTGTTGTGAGTCACTACATATAGAATTTAGGTACATAAATGTCATTAAACGAACTTAGTTGGCTACATATAATGCACGTTTTGAGTGGTGAATTTTTCATCGACTTATCCGAAGGGGTCAGGCACCTATCGAAATCTATACTAATTCACTCGGGTACCCTTTTAAAAA
This sequence comes from Xestia rhomboidea, assembly GCA_963853795.1. Taxonomy (NCBI): domain Eukaryota; kingdom Metazoa; phylum Arthropoda; class Insecta; order Lepidoptera; family Noctuidae; genus Xestia; species Xestia rhomboidea. Next base: position 13,397,476 of record OY970764.1, read on the forward strand.
AACGTACGAAATCTGGTTGGCAACCCAAATAGTACCTACTTACACTCCACATTAAGTATCTGATAATTCAGAAGCAGTTCTACATAATTATACCACATATTTATGAAGACTAATATTATGTGCTGATGAATCTATTGAATATTTTATCATTTGCCTTGCCCATAAGCCGCTAAACGAGCAGATTCAGTTTTATTCTCATGATATTACAACTTTGGGTGTCCTATTCGTACCCTGCTGTGAATATTTGTTAAGTTAATATTATTATCATCAAAGTTAAAATGTTGATTGAGGTAATGCTACTGTGTCATTACTATTAAAATAAAAAGATTTCATTTATTTTCAGTTCAAGATATTGTTATCCGCGGAATATTCTCCCTAGGTAGCCCTAAGATTCCTGTTATAATTTTTGGATTAATCTTGGTTTTATTTTACGCTCCTTGTTAACCCTTTTCTGTTCCTGAATTGCTTTCATTTGATTTTTAAGTTGCATGTAATCTCATGGCCTTTTTCTAACACACGCAACATCCAAATGAGTGACTACATAATATTTTACTGTTAGAATTTCAACTCTGCGCGCCGAGCCGAGCCGTGAAAATGCAACTGTGCATTTTTATTTGGCCATACAATCAGATAATTATTATAGTATTTGCTCTCTTCCAGAGGCCAACTTATATTTCATGCCTTTGTAGGTAGGTGCAGAGGGAATTAGGTACCCATAAATAAAATAACCTTTTAACATTTATGACTACGATAGTTACTAAAAGTAGCTTAGATAAGTGCAACAATGCATGTATATCTCTACCGTCGTCTTTCCTCTCGACAATTATTGTTGATAGGAAACACGGGCTGCTGCACACTATAGACAAGACTGTCTTTAGACAGACAATTACCCTACTAGTGCGAGCGAGAATACATAGTCTGTCTCGCTCGCACTAGTGGGGTAATTGTCTGTCTAAAGACAGCCTTGTCAAGTGTGCGGTAGCCCTAAATCCCGATAGTTTTCACAGACAAATTACTTAGTAATACTACATACCTACCCTAAAGATTAGAAATTGACCGGCTGAAATTTCGTCATTTTTTACATTTTAGTTCAGGTTAGTTTCGAAACATTCTTTATTTTTACAGCTCTACACTTAACAATGTACCTAATGGGTTTTCAGCGGATAAACTATCTGAGCTTTTTTCTGATTTTCTGTAAATAATTTTTTTCTTCAAATAATTTGTGATAATTGTAAGAATAGTTTAAAAATAACTGTACAGTTTTTATAAATAAGATTCTGTGTACAGATCCCTTCTTGTGTCTAATAAAAAATCCTAATAGATGGCAGAAGTGTTTCATTTTATAGCAACTTAAAACCAAATCCGTAATGAAATGTTTTGGAATTTTATTATTTCAAAAAATAAATTAAAATGATATAAATAATGTATTTATTCTGTTTCTATAGAATGTAATTGCATTAATGATGCTGACAAAATAATTATACATTAAAATTTACTACAGAAATTTTGAAAACTTATATAGTTACCTATCTATAAATTTAATTTAAGTAAGTAATAAAAAATACCTGTGTAAGTTTTGCAAATATGTATTAAATCATCTGAATTAATACTAAGCATGGAACAAAATTATGTTAATGGACATAGTATTGTTTGTGTTCAAAGTAATTAATGATAATATTTCTTGATGTAATTAAAACCAATACTGATAAGAATGGTAAACATATACAACATATATTTAAGAATTATATATTAACAATTTATACTTCTGATATTGATTTTTAAAATACAAAAAACAAACATTATAAACGCTCCAATTTAAAATGTCATATATACAAAATCTCCTATAAAGATCACTGTTACCTGTTTTATTTAGTCATTTCCAAAGAAAATTAACAAAAAAACTTATTGAACTTGCAGACTAATGTGACAAAATATAATGATAAATATTTCGATTGTGACTCCGAAGCTGTCACTAAACACGTCATATAAACTAAAAATGGTTTGAACAACTTACAAAAGATATAAGTCAAACCATAAGTAACACTAATTCCTACAATTGTTTATTAAAAATGTTAATTTGCTCGTAGCACAAATATTCTTTCCCTGACTCATCACAGACCAAATGTAAAATCTATTTCGATTTCCAATGTTTATTACTGAACCTTGTGTCTTAGCGGCGCCGCACAACACCCTCTGGTGACTTAGAAGCATTTAAATATAATAGCATCTATAACTAACTTCTTTCTGAGGAGGAAGTGGCGATTTAATGAAATGCAATAAGTGTTAGTGTTCCGAAGGCTTGAGTTCTTTGATTTGCTTTATAAGGTAGGCCTTCTCATCATTGAATTGCTCATCCTCAGAACGATCTGTGTGGAATTTGGTGAGAAAGTCAACCAATTTATCTTGATTCCTTAGCAAGATATCCAATATTGGTTTAGGTTTATTAGGGTTGGCTACAAATACCTGAAACAATAAGCAAGAATTAATTAACCATTTGGGTTACTTCAATTGTAATTTATAGCATTTCAACACTAATTACAATGTGTACCTTAAAAACATGGAAAGCCTCAAACTGAATATTACGTGACTTCTCTTTAAGCATATTCATCATAAGCTTAAGATTATCAGGGTTTGTGATGTAACGTGTCATAATGGAGAAGTTGTGGCGGTCCAGTAACAACTCTCCCAGTAGCTTCAGGCTCTGCCGTCGAGTCACATAGTTCTCGGAGTTGAGCAGTCGCTGATAATGACTGAATACTTTATCATAGTTTGTTTCTAGAAACTCAGCACACAACATTTTATGTCGTGTTAGCAATTCCTGGAAATAATAATAAAATGTGATAATTCCTTTCTATTAAGCTAATTAAAATTCGTGTTTCACAACCTAATATGGTAGGTAGAACTTTGCATGCATACAAATCTCCTGCATAAAATATTTATAGACAACCATATCTCCAAATATGGACATGAGTGTGTCTTTAGTTATATTGTAGTATGTGTTATGTAAACATGCAAACCATTTACTTTAAGCATGATAAAAAGGTTGAAGCTGAATTAAAAAAAACATTCTAAACAAACCTTAAAAGTAGAAAAGGCATCTGAGGCAATATCAAAAGTGGATACTTCTACATAACGGAAGAAATTGTAAAAATCGTCTGAATACAACATTATTTTAGCCAAAGCCTCATATCGGGCACACTCCCGTAGCATAGTGCCACAGTTGGATGCAATCTCCTGGTGTTCATACCTGCAAATCACATAACATTATTACTATACAATACTTTACTTTATCTCACATATTGACATGATAACAAACCAGAATATAAATAGCTATGTTTATTACAATTGTTGTGTTTGCAATTCCATCACAATTCAATAATAGCCTACAACACTTCTATTCTATCTAACTTAATTCAATCAAAAAGTGTTTACAATAATATAATATTACCCACCCAGACATCAAAGTAAACAGTATCTCAGGCTTGGTGCATATGTACTCAACTGTGGGAGATCGGGTGCCAATCTGACGTCTAAGCACATTGTTGAACACTTGAGCAACATCCTTCTTGCCTTCAAAGTCGATGCGGTTTAGATTCTATATGCAAATGTATGACTCATTACACATCATGATAATACAACAATTGAAAATTATTAATTGATCTAATACTCAAATGTTTAGATACCTGGATGAGAAGCAGAAGCAAGTTGGTGTTGTACAGTTCCTGAGCTAACTGTGCTACTATTATATCCGTTTGTGGTTCGGCGTCGGATGTGCCATATAGCATGTTCTTTATCAAAACCTATTGACACAAAATCAACACTATAAATTGTCCACTTAGTTACCAATAAAAATTTTGACCTCCAAACATTGGTGTGCAACAAAATACTCACCAGATTTTTGCTTACATCTTCTTGAGCTTTTTCAGCTTTCTTATCACCCCTTTCTAAAGCAGTAACTGCATCTTTCAATGATCTCACAAGCTCCGCTGGGCTCTTTTGAGACTTACCAAAAAGAGGCATAGTATTTCGATAATTTAGACAGATGATCTAAGCAATACTGTCTACATAAGATTGTACCTGTAACCAACGAACCAATGCGTATAATTCCAACACAAAATCAGATGTTACATGCGATTGTTCTTGATATTTCACGATAATGCAGGAGAAACGAAATTTGACAAATTTATAAAACCTTTTCCGACCTGGTCCGAAGACACTGAACTTTAAAACAATGTTGAATTTATTTTAAAATTACTCAGATTGACGTTAAATCCACGAATAATACTAAAAGTAACTCACTTTCAGATTAATTATTACAATTTTCCCTAGCAAGACAGAGCACACGAAACGAACAGCTGTGATGTCAATAGAAATGTGTAATGCCAATGTAAAAAAAGTTATAAATAAGAAAATTTCATTTTGAAGCACACATTCTCGTCTATACCATTGATGTATTGGTTTTCTCTCAATGTGTGGTCCGGCCTTACTTTTATTACTCTACTGTCTATAGAGTAAAAGTCCTAGTTTCCATAGATTTTTAGTCTATGAAACAGGAAAACGTGTCAAGTTGTCAGTCTGATAATTTTAGGTTATAGGTCTCATAGAACATTTCAGCACATAAAACAAAATCTATATAAAAAGTCATGGCTGAAACTGGTAGTGAAAAGTTATCAAAGAAGTGAGTATCGTGTGAACCAAAATGTTTACTTTGAGGAACGTGTGTGTCTTGCCATTTAGAACTAACCATTTCATCAATCGATGTGCGAATTTTTCATCTGCTGTTAGCAAACGGTTAGTGATAATTGTTAAATAAATATTTTTATAAATTATACTGATATATTATTATATTTCTTAATTGTAGTGAATTGAAACGGCGACTGAAAGCCGAGCAAAAACTGAAAGAGAAGGCGGAGAAGGTTGCTCAGCTTCCAACTCCCGTGTTGGATAAGAAAGCATCATCCAAAGTTGAAGAAGAGATCAGTCCCAATGAGTATTATAAGCTTCGAACTGGTGCGGTTGCAGCTCTCAAGGAAGGTTCCAAAGATGACCATCCATACCCCCACAAGTTCCATGTTTCAATATCTTTAGAAGAATTTATTGAAAAGTACAACCATGTAAATAGTGGAGAAGTTCTGGACAGTGTTACACTGTCTGTGGCTGGGAGAGTTCATTCAATTAGGGAGTCGGGTGCTAAACTTATTTTTTATGATTTGAGAGGTGAAGGTGTTAAAATACAGGTAAAAACAATATTCAAAATGAGACATTTCTTCTCAACTTAATCTATTTTTATCAACACAAATAACATAAATTCGAATACTCCAGGTTATGGCTAATGCAAAAATGTATGAATTGGAAGCAAAATTTGAAGTTGATACTGACAAGCTGAGGAGAGGTGACATTATTGGCTGTGTTGGACATCCTGGCAAGACAAAGAAGGGAGAACTGTCCATTGTACCCAAAAGTATTAAGCTGCTGTCTCCTTGCCTGCACATGCTGCCTCACTTACACTTTGGGCTTAAGGATAAAGAAACCAGATTTAGGAAGAGATATTTAGATCTTATTTTAAATGATAGGGTAAGTTTTTTTTCTGATCTTAACCCTGTAAGGCACTATTTGAGTCCGTGTGTTTAGTATTTTTTTCTTCCACAGGTAAGACAAACCTTTTATACTAGAGCAAGAATCATTGCTTATGTAAGGAAATTTTTGGACAATATTGGTTTCCTTGAAATTGAAACTCCAATGATGAACATGATTCCTGGTGGGGCGACAGCCAAGCCCTTCATCACACATCACAATGATCTCAACATGGACTTGTTCATGAGGATAGCTCCGGAACTGTACCACAAGATGTTAGTAGTGGGAGGTCTGGACCGTGTTTATGAAATTGGCAGACAGTTCCGAAATGAAGGCATTGATCTGACTCACAACCCAGAGTTCACTACTTGTGAGTTTTACATGGCTTATGCAGATTACAATGATCTTATCAAAATAACAGAAGCTATGCTGTCAGGCATGGTTAAAAGTATTCATGGCACATATAAAGTAAGTTGATTCAAAATAATTTCACAATAGTGTATCAGTATGTCTCATTGCCTTACTGCATTTTGTTATCTAAATGCGTATCAACTCCTCATTGTAACCTCTTTGTTTCAATTGCAAAAGTCAAACAATAGGTTATCAGACATACACTTACTGCTGTGATAACTCCTAGATATAGTGTTAAATAATTATAGATAGTAAATATGCAATAATACATTAAACTATTAATGAATTTGTTTACAGTAATCTAATGATTAAACCTACCTTGAAACATGAATGAAGTTCTATTACCATATTTACTATTATTTAAAGACATTTTTGTTTACAGGTTAAATATCAACCAGATGGCCCTGACGGTGAAGAGGTCGAGATAGACTTCACTCCTCCATTTGCCAGAGTGCCTATGATTGCAAGCTTAGAGAAAGCATTGAATGTTAAACTACCACCAGCTGACCAATTAGAGTCTCAAGAAGCCAACCAGCTGCTGAGTCAGTTGTGTGAGAAACATGAAGTAAGTATTACTAAAGATCCAAACCAGATGGCAAAAACATTTTCGAAATATCCCTGCTTCAGTTCTGTTGATGTCTCACAATATACTTAAAGGGTTGAAAATAAAAATACCAATAATTATTTTCTAGGTTGAATGCCCACCACCAAGGACCACAGCCAGACTTCTAGATAAATTAGTAGGAGAGTTCCTCGAAGAGAAATGTATTAACCCCACATTTATATTGGACCATCCCCAAATTATGAGTCCTCTCTCCAAGTATCATAGGGATATCCCTGGTTTGACTGAAAGGTAATAAGGAGATTTTTTCATTGCTCCAAAAATTCTGCTTTTAATTATTACTTTTATACAAAGATACGTTTTTATTTTAGATTTGAACTATTTGTAATGAAGAAGGAAATCTGCAATGCCTACACTGAATTGAATGACCCAGCAACACAAAGGGAGAGGTTTGAGCAGCAAGCCAAAGACAGAGCTGCTGGTGATGATGAGACTCCACCAACTGATGAGGCTTTCTGTACTGCTCTTGAGTATGGTCTGCCACCTACTGCCGGCTGGGGCTTGGGCATTGACCGTCTTACGATGTTCCTCACAAATTCAAATAACATCAAGGTAAATTTGAACTGATATGTAGAAAATGTGCTTGCCAATCTATTTACTTTTATAAGACAACTGAGTGGTATGGCCACACACCTGTTTACTGCCTCAAGTTCTGTCTTAGTCTTCGCCAAATTCAAATGTTTACAAAAGTACAGTTGTCCAATTAAATGGTTTCAGTTACATGTTTTGCATTGAAATTTAAAACAAATATATTTAATGATATTTATTACGAAAATATTTCTTGGTATTCAGGAAGTGCTGTTGTTCCCCGCCATGAAACCTGATGACCCCAATAAGCATAATGCTGAAAGTGAAAATGCAGCAGCAGAAGCTCCTGTTCAAAATGGTGCTTAAATATTGATAGCGTCTAAGTGTCTGAATGTATGAAATGTAATGTTTTTAAGTCGCAGCCAATTCGTATAACACGCCGTATTACATAATGGCGCGCCACATTGAAAAACGTCGCTGTTATGACGTGTCGTCCTCACGACATTCATTCATTCAGTCGTCTCACGTTCAGCCGGATTGTGGTGGCGATGACGTCAAGAAAAATGTAATAAGGCGTAGTCGACGTAGCCCCGCTGCGCGGGGCTCCTATTTCTGTCTGTAGGGCTTAAAGGAACCTAACCAAAACTAACGTCGGGTGCCCTAAGTACCGAGCTCGCTTTCAAAGCGGCGTATCGACGATGCGCCCGTTTGTATTCGGGCGGCACGTTATTACGCCGACGCGCCGGTTTGACGAACGCAAAGTTCTTATTCAATGCGGCGTACTTTATTTCAGCCGAATTGTAATCCGGCTGTAAGACGCCACATTACATAACAGCGACTATTTCAATACGGCGTGTTAAACGATACCTATGCATGCGACATTCATACAATATTGTACTAACACTGATTTTCCTTTTCATAAATAAATTATTACTACATGTAAAGATTTTTAATAAAACTAAGTATTAGTAAAACAATATATTTTTATTAAAAATAAGTCACCAGGCTATGTAAGTACGCAAGCTATGTACATTTTATAAATGCATTATATTACAATAGCAGTAGTAATGTAAGCTTGTGAGAGTTATTTACAGATACCTATAGTATAATGGCTGATGTTAAATTCCATTTATTGCATTCCTACTCTAAAAATAGAGGTATTGTTTAGACTAGTCTTCAATTTGACTACTAATAGTAGAATTGTAATGTTCACCTAGTCCATACATGTGTCTATGATATGTGATGACTAGTGGTGGACCCTCATATTCAGCTCCTTGATCAATAGAACCTGGTCCTGTTGCTTGTATGACATTTATTGGACATTTCAAAGAATTTGACAAAGCTCTTATCTCTAACTGACCACCCCACACTTTAGTATTCTCTATTTTGTTACAATATTCCTCAAACTCTTTACTAGTCAGCATCTCACATGTGTCCGGGTTAGTCATGAAAGGAATAAAATCATCTTTATTAAGTCTAATGTAATTTGCTACCTTTTCCCTTAAATTATCTACAGATAATTCATTCTCCTTCGTTAACGTAATTTGATGAGCAATAGCTTTGTACAAACAATCACCATCAGAAGGAATTAATAAAATCTTGAGTCCCCTTTCTTTTAACTTTGCATTTATTGCCTGAAGTTCAGTGTTTCTAGGTCCATGGAGATTTTCCTGTTCTTGTTGTTTTATTAATTCATCTCTTTCTTTTTCTTGTTGGGTCTTCTTTTCTCGGCGTTTTTGAGCTTTGGACATTTTCACTTTTGCTAAATCATTTTCAACATTACTGATAACCTCATCTACATTTTTATTTGCAGAAACAGAATCAATTTCTTGTTGCTGTCGAGCGTCCATTTCTGCCTCTAACCTGGCAATTTCTGCTGTTAGCTCTTTCTTCTTAGTTTTATCATTTTTTGCGGCTTTTTTCAACGCTTGAATTTGGGCCTGTAATTCTTTTTTTTCTTTCCGATGTTTACCCTCTAGTATAACCAATTCTTCATTTTCATTGTCCATTGTCTAACTGATGAATTAAACTAAAAATGTATGCGTACTAACCGTAACCGGTGTCAAATTATAACTTTTTATTTTACTTTGTTTGCCAAAATAATTTTGCCGTAATCTATCTACCTGTGCCACTGTCTGTATGCTGTCAGTCATGTCACATGCTTGTGTCAGCAGTCCCTCACGTCACTGTCACTCGACCTTGCTCAACGTTGTTTCCACGCGACCGTCTCGCACCAGTTAGTTTTTGGCTTCTAACATTCCCGGTGGCGCGAATTTGAATCGCTCGCTCTTGCATCCGAGTCGAGTGAGTCCCTGGTCGACGGAGCCCCGCTCCGCGGGGTTCCTACTTCTGAATGGTTTATAAAAAACGCCCCAAGTCAGTATAAAAAGTCAATATAAAAAACAAACAATTTAAAATATGTAATATAATATAAAACACAAAATGACTCGATACGCAAAAAGAAAATCCTTAGGCTGTAATCGTACTCGAGTCACGAGATTGTAACCCAGCGTTCTGTGCCCCGAGACGAGCTAGCTTGTATACCGTGGCGAATATGTAGATCTTACGTTACTTCAAGGTTGGTAATTTTCGGGATGTCAGGAGGTAAAGGCCAACTGTCGCGAGTCGGTCCTGTTTCCACCCACTGGGTACGTTCAACGTTCAGTTTACTGGTTCAGTTGCTATGTTTTCTACTATCTCCATGAGACTGTCTAACGGTCAGTTCAGACAAAACGGGAAAATCATCCATCAAATCATCCTTGCAAAATGAGGGATTTTCTTTTTAAAACTCTTTCCTAGTCACTGGATAGATGGCGCTGAACTTGGTAAGTTACTACAAGGAACAGAACGTCACATCATTTCACTTGGATGTAATGGTCAAGGAAATTATATACTAACTGGAATGAGTACGAACAAAATGGTAAAAAAATAAAAAATAAAACTCTATCTCAAAAGCTTAGAGTTTAAATTTGTACAATAGATTCAATAGAAAAGGAAAAAAAAAAACGTTTCGAGCGAGAAACTGACAAAGGTGGATGGTGTCTCTGTCTTGCCTTGTCACCGATGTAAACAATATGGCCGATACATTTTCACGTTGAAGTAATTTAAGTACTTTTTATTGTATTTAAGTGAAATAATCCGCTTTAAATATGGTAAAATCGTGTTGTGTGAAGGGTGTAGTAGTAAGGGTATGCTGGATGTGGAATTTCGTTTTTCAGGGAAGTTTTTTAATATTGGTTGTTTAGTACGACTAGGGTTACCAATGTTTTAGATTGACAAACGGGAAATATACAAATAAATTAAGTAAGTAAATTCGAAGTTTCGAACATCGTTGTCGTACATAGTAATCAAAAGTATATTGTATAAATTAGAAACATCGGACATCGCACATGGTTTCGGTAGTACCTAGTTTGCTTTTTAAATACAAATATTGAAAATAAATAAATAAAATAAATATCGCTGGACATTAACACACAGCGCTATCTAGAGCCACACTAAGCAACGAGGCTAAAAGAAAAGAGTTCGCCGCACCGTGCCGTGCCATGCCGGTCCTAAGGATTTTTCCATGCTTCTCCAGCAAAAGAATCCATTTGGCGAGCTGCGAGTGAAAATGAATGGTTTCGGAATATAAAATAAATATTGGCGAATGTTACTAGAACATTATAGGTAAACAGTCATAGCATGAATATGCAATTTTCTATGTCTGAAAAAATATATAATACTAACGGAGTCCTCGAATCCCCGAATACAAAAGTCGTCTGGATAGACAGGTTGCAAAACTGATAATTTGCACCTGGACGGTACAGACATACATTTAAGTTAACATAAAAAGTTAATGACATCCACTCTTGAAGCTATTTCGCCTAGAATGCTATTGAGTTGCAGGTCATTATCATTAAATAATACAATAACAGCTACTCTGTAACTGTCTCAAGAGTTAGTATGATTATTGGACACCCTATTAGAAAGAGACAACATCCACTCTTGAAGCTTTCTCGCTCGGAACGTTTTAGGCTTGCCCGTCCTCATTCCAGTTAGTATATAAGTTTTTTCGTAATGGTTATATTCGGAAGCCTATGGCAAACAAAAGTGTCAGTCAACGAGCGTATGTGACGTAACACAATGTTTTTTTTTTCCAAGCGTTTTGGCTTTGGCACCTAGTAACGTAGCCCATGATCTGTCCACGAAGTAGACACAATAGTTAAGGTAAAAGCGTCAGGCTAGCCCGCGAAATTCAAATTTTCTTACGTTTTTTGCAATTTGTAAACCAGTGCTAGGTTGTATGTTGATTAAAATATTGTTCGCGACTGTAAGACGTATGTAGTTACAGAATTATAATCATCAAAATCATCAATACAACCCTCCGAGTTCATAAAGGTCGAGGAATGATTTTGACCTTGAAAAAGTCGTTCCTCGACTTTTTGGGGCTACCCTGGAGCATCCACCTATTTGACAGGTCATGATGTCAGTTCAACACCATCTACAGAGTTCTTGGAAACTAAGTTTTTTTTAAAGGTGGATGCTCCAGGGTAGCCCGCGAAATTCAAATATTCTTACTGTTTTTGCAATTTCCAGGTCAGTGTCAAATTGTATGTTGATTAAAATTTGATTCACGGCTGTAACACGTATGTAGTTATAGAATTATAATCATCAAAATCATCAATACAACCCTCCAAACTCCAAGCTCATAAAGGTGTAGGAATTTACTTTTTCAAGGTCAAAGTCATTCCTGCACCTTTATGCGCTTGGAGGGTTGTATTGATGATTTCGATACAACCTGACACTGACCTGCAAATTGCAAAAAACGTAAGAAAATTTGAATTTCGCGGGCTGTCCTGACGCTTTCACCTTAATACTAAAAAAAAAAAACCTCCCTTTTACTGGCTGCATTAATAATTGAACCGGGAAAAATTGTATGAATATCGTTGTGCCCGTCAAGCTCACGACTCGATCGCGCGCCTCTAAACCATGGGATACGGTCCTATTGTACAACAAGATAGACTTGTTGTTAGTCAACTCAAATATTATTAGGGTGAAATCACATATTTACACGCGTATTCGAGTTTATTTCATTCTGTCATAGACCAGTGCAGATAATTTTTGAAAACGAAAAAATTCATAGTAGGATGAAACCCATTGGAAATAAAAGAGAATACAATAAAAATGAAAGAAAAAATAATTTACGGGCGATCTGAGGTCGGGAAGTGGGAGGGAGGGGGGCCCCGGGCTTAGGACAAAAACGGTTTATCTCGATATCCGGCAAAACTACAAGTCCTATGGAAAAAAGTTGAATGGCAAAGTTGTAGGTAATAAAAAGATCTACAACTTTTGTTTTAACTCTTTTTTCACATAACCTCAAAATTTATGTGAAAAATTCAAATAACCAAGTTTTTGGTTTTTTATTTTTATCTATTACAAATCAATTTTTTTTTCATTAAATTTAGTGGAAACTTACCTTTTTATGTCCCAAATATGCTGTATTTTTTTGGTTAAAATATTTTATTTTTTCACCTTATTTTGACTTAAATCGAAAAAGCACCCTTTCCAATCGAAAATTCTCACGTCAAAATATCTGCTTTTCATAAAAAGTCGGCAGGCTTTTTGTTCGTTGAAATCTCGACTTTCAGCTGGTGTAAAAATAACCGGCCAAGTGCGAGCTGAACTCACGTAGAGAGGGTTCCGTCTGTCTTTCCGTCAGCCTGTCACAGCCAATTAGTTCCGAATCTACTAGACCAAACCAAGTGAAATTTGGTGGAAGGGTGTAATCTTATGACCCAAACACAGATGTGCAAAGTAAATATTTTTTTTTAATAAGTGGGACAAATTAGGAAATTAAAAATAAAAGTTTTGCAAACCTTTCTGTGTCATATATCAAATGAAAGGGCTCGTTATGAAGATCTCAAATATATTTTTATTATTTTAAAATAAATAGTTTTGATTTTATTCATGAAAGAATACGAAAATTGACCATGCAAATTACTAAGCCTAAAATTTAGAAAAAAAATCGAAATATAGCTTGTAAATTACAGGAATCTGACTATAAGAATTCTATCAATTGAAAATAAAGTGGTAAACTCAAAATAATACATTCACTTACGGAAAATAAGCATTGTACGGAACCCTCTCTACGCGAGTTTAACTCGCACTTGGCCGGTTTTTTTTACACAAGCTGAAAGTAGAGATTTCAACGAATAAAAAAGCAGATATTTTGACGTGAGAATTTTCGATTGAAAATTAGGGTGCTTTTTCGATATTTAAGTCAAAATAAGGTGAAAAAATAAAATATTTTAAATCAAAAAAAATACAGCATATTTGGGACATAAAAAGGTAAGTTTCCACTAAATTCCGTGAAAAAAAAATTGTTTTGTAATTGATAAAAATGAAAAACCAAAAACTTGGTTATTTGAATTTTTCACATAAATTTTGAGGTTATGTGAAAAAAGAGTTAATGCAAAAATTGTAAATCTTTTTATTACCTACAACTTTGCCATTCAACTTTTTTCCATAGGACTTGTAGTTTTGCTGGAAATCGAGATAAACCGTTTTTACCCTTAAGCCCCCCCTCCCTCCCACTTCCCGACCTCAGATCACCCGTAAATTATTTTTCCTTTCATTTTTATTGTATTCTCTTTCATTTCCAATGGGTTTCATCCTACTTCTTTCGGTTTTTTTCGTTTTTTGACCATTTTCAGAGGTATCTGCACTGGTCTATCACGTTAAGGCATCCGCATTCATTCGCATCGGAAGCACTTAGGGCTATCGCACACTAGACAAGTCTGCCTTTAGACAGACAATTACCATAATAATGCGAGCGAGAATACATAGTCTGTCTCGCTCGCACTAGTAGGGTTCTGTCTAAAGATAGTCTTGTCTATAGTGTGCGGTAGCCCTTACACGTGCGATTGGACCTCTCAATTTAGTGAGTTGTAAATTCTAAAAGCCCTAAGAATTCTAAGCACATATCACTAATACTACTAGCGATTCTAAGAGACAGAAAGGGAAAAGGATTCAAGAAAATGCTGATCTGAGCATGTAAGGGCCGAGTCACACCGGAATGGCAGCGGCCGGTGGCAACGCCGGGGTCCGCCTCGCACGACTTCCGGACCCCACGGGCCTAGTCTCCTCTTGACTAGTTTAGATTCCGCCGTTTCGGCCGGCTGCGGCCCTCGGTGCCGCAAGCGGCCTCGCGTCGCCGCTGGCAGAACCTCCAACAAAACGTGCGTGGCGCCCTCGCGAACTTTTCAAGCAATACTGGTCTTTTAGGTATGTAGATAAAGATTAAAACGATTTCACACTTAAAGTGCTCGCCGCGCAGCTGCCGGTCACTGCCATTCGAACATTAATTTCAAGCTTTCGGTACATTGGGATGGGAGAAACAGTCAAAACAAGCTTCGTTTTTGTTTATGGCAAACAAAAACTAAACTTTTTGTTTACGGTAAACAAAAGCTAAGCTTCGTATATTATTTGCGAATGTCATGAATTCGTCGTGCTAATGTGAGAGACCCGTAGACAGGTCCTTGATTCCATATTTTCCTGTGGTCTTTATCACAGGAAAATATGGAATCCAAGGAAATTATATACTAACTGGAATGAGTACGAACAAAATGCAAAAAAAAAATAAAAAAAATAAACCCTATCTCAAACGTTAGAGTTTAAATTTGTACAATGGATTCAATAGAAAACAAAACGTTCCGAGCGAGAAATCGACAAAGGTGGATGGTGTGCCTGTCTTGCCTTGTCACCGACGTAAACAAAATGGCCGATACATTTTCGCGTTGAAGTCATACAAGTACTTTTATTGTATTTAAGTGAAATAATCCGCTTTAAAAATGGTTAAATTGTGTTGTGTGAAGGGGTGTAGTAGTAAAGGTTTGCTGGATGTGGAATTTTGTTTTTTAGGGAAGTTTTTTAACTTTGGTTGTTTATTACGACTAGGGTTACCAAGTTTTAGATTGACAAACGGGAAATATCCAAAAAAATTAAGTAAGTTCGAAGTTTCGAACACCGTTGTCGTACATAGTAATCATAAGTATATTATATAAATTAGAAACATCGGACATCGCACATGGTTTCGTTAGTACCTAGTTTTACCTTTTTAAATACAAATATTGAAAAGAAAAGAGGCCGCCGCAACATGCCATGTCCTAGGGATTTTTCCATGCTTCACCAGCAAAAGAATCCATTTGGCGAGCTGCGAGTGAAAATTAATGGTTTCGGAATATAAAATAAATATTGGCGAATGTTACTAAAACATTATAGGTTTAGGAGAGTCAGGGGTTCACCGTAGATAATAAAACTCCGTACTTTAACTGGTATGAACAATGAAAGAATTTATTTTCGAAAGCCCTACTTTTATATGCAATAATCATGATAGCATCTAGGCATAACCGATACCGTTACGTAACGCTCAACCAATAGCGACGCGCCGTAGGGCGAGCCGCGCGCGGGGCGTGTGGCGCTGTTTCGCCGCGGCGCTAAATCGACGCGAAGGGATAAATAGGAGTGGCGCGCAAAGCGCGGTCCTCGGATTTGTTTGTGTCACTCACATGCGTTACACGTATGTGACCCAGATTCGCGAAACCGCGACCGCCGAAACAGTACTCGCGCGCCTCCGCTGCGCGCCGCTCTGTGATTGGTCGTCCCCGCAAAAAAATCATAGCCTTTGCGGGTAGACGCCTAAAACCGCGATCGCGACCTACCGCCCGAGTCCGTGATTTTTCTAACAAAGGAAAAAACCGCCGCCAACGGCCACTATCGCAACGGAATATTCCATACCCGATGGAACGATAACACCAACAAAGTTTCATCGTAGGGCTGCGGTGTGTCACACCTAATTGAGACACCGTAAACAGCAACAAGAAAAATGGATAAGGAAAACCCACCACCCAAGTCTCCAACCAACCAAGAAGCGCCGCCCCGTCCCGTGTCAACCCAGGCCCCGGGGCCCGCAGGGAGCTGCAACCGTGCACTTCCCGGTCGCACCACCGCCTCTGCCGTACGCCAAAATATACCAAGCGCGCGTATAACGGCCTCGCCCGCGCCCCGCCCGGCGCCCGTGCTCCCCGCGCACTCGACCGCCGCAACGTCGCGCCCCGCACCACCCGCGCAATCCTCCACGCGGCCCGGTGCGCGTTCGTCCGCGAGCGCACGCTCTGCCGCCGATGCGGGCCGAGCTGTGCGCAACGCGTCGCCCGCGCCCCACCGCTTGCTGGTAGGCTCAGCCGCCGCAAACTCTGCAATGATCCAGGAAGTCGCCATGTCACCACCGCCGCCGAGAACCTCCGCCCGGGACTCCCCAGCCGCGCTGTCTCCGTGTTCATCGAGGGAGGGGAGCGACCTTTCAACGGCCTCCTACTCCACGCCCACCCATCACGGACCACCGGCGGATAACCAGGACACGGGGGTCAGTAACTACATACTAAACAATGATTCCGGTACTGACATGTGCACAGACGACGCGCTGGCCCTCGGCCAAGACTTCCAAGTCGAGGCCAGGGCCTAGCGCCGTCCCAGAAGCTCTGACGGCGAGGCCGCTGAAGAGGCCAAGCACCCGTGCACTCGCGCGGTAGAGCAGGAACCGGATCGCCGACCTTTGCCGAAGCGACCCGCCGCGCACCCACCTGACAGGACACTACTGCACAACCTGCGGCAGCCCCTGCTCAAGGAACAAACACCACGGCCGCAAAAGACGGCAAGGAGAAAAGGCCACGCTACCCTCCGCTTGTAGTGGAGAAGCTACCCAACTGGGCCGCCCACTTTAGGGCCCTCAGTATAAAGTTGGGCCACCCACCAAACGCCCGACCTTTCCAGGGGGGATTTAGGTTCCTCCCGGAGAGCGAGGATGAATACAGGGCGGTCCAAAGTTATCTGACGGACCTGGAGAGGTCGGACGGCGTCAGTTGGTTTGCCTACTCGCTGCAGGCGGAGCGTAGCCTAAAGGTGGCCATCAGGGGGCTGCCGGCAGACACAGACCCAGCTGAAATAACAGAGGAGCTCAGCCTGCTGGGGTACGAGCCGGAGTACGTGCGCAATATTAACGCACGCGGAGGACGACCCGGCTGTATTTTCCACGCAGTGGTGAGGAGGACATCCGAAGAATATACGACACCACCACACTCATGTGTATGCGTGGTGTCCGCGTGGAGGCCTGGCGGAGCAAGCGTGGGCCCGCTCAATGCCACAGGTGCCAGAAGTTCAGGCACAGCTCGCACCAATGTCACCGCCCTCTCGCTTGCGTGAGGTGCGGTGAAGGACACGTCGCGCGTGACTGCCCGCGCCCTAAAGAAGAACCGGCCACCTGCGCCAACTGCGCAGGCGATCATCCGGCCTGCAGCACCAGGTGCCCGGTAATGAAGAAGGAGGCCGCAAACAAGCGAGCAGGCACGGTCGCCACCTCAACCAACAAACGCCGCCCTAAAGAGAGGCCCCCAACCAACGCGGAGGATCATGAGGCCCCCAGCACCACGCTGATGGCGGCAGAAAACGGGCCCACCTCCGACGCAAAGGATGCCACTGCCTCGAGGCGGACAAACAAGAAGCGCGGGGGAAGGAAGAGGGGAAGGAAACCCCAGCCCCCCGCGACCCGAACAACAGAGGGCACTGTCCCTGTCACGGCGCAGGCGCAGCCCACTGCCACATCCCAAACAGCTGAGACTCTTATTGTTGTTGCTAACACCGGCGCTAGTGAGCCAAGGAAGGAGAAAAGGGAGGAGAAACCCGCCCCACCCGCAAGCGTGGCCCCGGCCGCCGCTAAACCCAAGGCCCTAAGGCCGCAACAACAACAACCAAAAGAACAACAACAACAACAACAACCGGCTGGCGCTCACGACCAATGGAGACGCGCCACCCAAACCGCTGGAGCTCAACGGAATCAGACTCAGCAAAAAGAGTTCACCGCCTGCGCCATCAAGCTACTCATGGACCTAATAAGGGCCATTAGACAGGGACAGGACGCGGGCCTAGTAGTCCTCGACGGACTGACAGAGTTACTCGCGCTCTACAATGTCTAGTTCGTTGAGGTTACTACACTGGAACGCCCGCGGCCTTAAGAACAAGGTTGCCCTACTTCGCCTCCTCCTCAAGGACCAACGGATCGACGTGGCGCTCGTGAGTGAAACACACCTGGGGCCTGCGGATAAGATCAGGTTCCCGGGTTACTTCACTTGCAGGAGGGATGAGAAGTCGCCGCTCGGCATCTCCTACCGCGGGCTGGCGGTGCTGGTCAACCGAAGGGTCGTCCATCAGCCGCTCCCAGAGATCACCCCAACGACCTTCCAGGCGCTGGGAGTTCAACTCCACGTCGCCGGCAGGGACATGAACATATACGCCGCTTACCATCCACCTGGCTCCATCCTCGGCCTCACGGAGCTGAGACGGCGACTTCAACGTCAAGCATCCGGCCTGGAACAGCCGGATACAAAACACCTGGGGCAGACGGCTCTTCGCGGACGCGGAGGCCCAAGGATACACGGTGTCCGGCCCTGACACACCGACCCACTACCCAGACATCCAGGCGCACGTACGTGCTGGACATCGTGATCCACCAGGGCCTCGGTTGCCAGCTCACCCAACAGGTGATAGACGACGAGCTGCAGTCGGATCACCAACCTGTGCTCGTCGTCCTTTCAGAGATGCCGACCAGACTCTCGCCTCCTGCGCCACGTCGCATCATAGACTGGGACACCTTCAAGGACAAGCTGGAGACCACCACACCCTCTTGGCCCATCGAGACCGCCGCAGACGTCGAGAGGCTCGCGCGAGAGGTCACCGCTTGCATGCAGCGCGCCCTGGAAGAGGCGACTACTACACTGCCGACGCCGCCGGGGGGGTTTGTTTACAAGCACCTCCCCGCCCACATCAAGCACCTAATCGCCCAAAGGAGGCGCCTACGCAGGCGGTGGCAGGACACCGGCTGCCCCACAGTAAAGCGCGACCTCAACCGTCTGGCGGAGAAGGTAAGGGCCAAGATACAAGAGTTCAACGCCGCGGGCTGGGAGGAACGCATCGACGCCGCAGAGGGAGACTGGACGTCGATCCATAAACTTTGCAGGACTCTTACGAATACCCCAGCCCCGGTACGTCCACTTTGCCACAGCGACGGGGCGCCCAGATATGTTGCAGCAGACCGAGCGGAGATCTTTGTTGAACACCTGGAGCGTCAGTTCCAGCCTTTTTTTTTTTTTTTTTTTTTTTTCTCGATGGGGAAATCCTCAATGGATGTCCTCCGCCCTGGGGAGAGCGGAGGGGTCTGTCATACTCGTACTGACTAAAACCACACCGGTGTTCCATCGCACACTTGCGTCGGGGAGCAGCGGGATCTGATGCGACTTCCGCTGCCGGCCCGCTCGACCTGCGGGCCTCGTCCCGGGGGGAGTGAGGTGTAAAACTCCCCCCGCTACGTCTCGGAGAGGCGCGCGTGGAACACGACGTGCCGCCGTCTCGGGTCCAGTGTCATGGGGGGCGACGGATGTCCCCGAATCCGTCGCCCCTGGACCTATTTAGGGGGGCCGGAAGAGGGCGTTACCAGCCCTCTGCCGACGCCCGGTGCGTTTGCTGCGGGTCGGGAGAGCGGTCTCGACCTCCCTCAACCTCTCCGCAGCCTCCTTCTGCGACATGACGGTTTCGCAGAAGGACACCACTGCGTCCCAGGACTCTGCACTGCCAACCATCGCACGAGCGACGGCCGGCAGCGACAGGTCTCCTCCAACCTCTGCTACGACGGCACGGCGCGGCTCGTCCCAGGCGGCACACTCGGCCAGCGTATGCCGCACCGTATCCTCCGTGCAGTGGACGCAGTGATGGCACCGGGCGTCCGGCTCCCTGCTTAGGCGACACAGGTACTTCCCGAAGCAGCCGTGCCCCGAGAGCACCTGCGTCGCCCGAAACGTCAGGGAGCCGTGCTACCTCCCGAGCCAGTCGTCGAGTACTGGCCGGATCGCCTCGATTGTGTCGAGGCCGGCGGTGGGAAGCTCTAGCCTCCCCCGCCATTCCGCCACCATGACCTGTCGGAGCTGAGACCGGTACACCGTAATCTGTCGGTGCACCAGCCTCTCGCCCCGATGTTCGGCCCCCTCGCGCCACTGGTATAGTGTCGCGAGGGTCTTCCCTCAACCTCTTCGCAGCCTCCTTCTGCGACATGACGGTTTCGCAGAAGGACACCACTGCGTCCTAAGACTCTGCACTGCCAACCATCGCGCGAGCGACGGCCGGCAGCGACAGGTCTCCTCCAACCTCTGCTACGAGGGCACGGCGCGGCTCATCCCAAGAGTCAGTTCCAGCCTAACCCAACCAACGACACCGAGCACATCGCAGCAGTCGAGAGGCACCTTGAAGAGTACTTCGCATCGCCGATAGCTCCAGAAGAAGGGCCAATCTTCTTCTCACCGAGTGCAGTCAGACGCGCCATCCTCAGGACGAAGCCGAGAAAGGCCCCAGGTGCAGATGGAATCACAAACGCAGCGCTGCGCCAGGTGCCGTACCGCACAGTCGCGGCACTGGCGCGCCTGTTCACAGGGATCCTGCGCACCGGGGTTTTCCCGGCTGCGTGGAAGGAGGGGCGCGTCATAATGCTGCCCAAACCGCACAAAGACGTCCTGAAGCCTGAGAGCTATCGGCCCATCACGCTTCTCTCCTGCACCTCCAAGGTGTTTGAGCAACTCCTGCTGCGACACCTCCAGGAACACATCACGCCGCGCCCGGAACAGTTTGGGTTTCGCTCGGAACATTCCACGACGCTCCAGCTGTCGAGGGTGCTGCACCTGCTCACGGCGGCGCTGAACAAATAAGAGCGAGCAGTTGCAGTATTCCTCGACATGGAAAAGCTTTCGACAGGGTATGGCACGCCGGTCTGCTATACAAACTGTCGATGACAGACGCGCCTCGTCGCTTGATACAGGTGGTCTCCGCTTTCCTACAGGACAGGACTTTCAGGGTGGTGGTTGACGACGTGCTATCAAGCACCCGTCCCATCGCAGCCAGAGTGCCGCAAGGCAGCTGTGTCTCCCCATGGTGTTACTCCTGCTTCACCGACGACATCCCCACTACACCGGGCACCACGCTCGCGCTGTACGCCGACGACGCCGCATACATCTCTACGTCGCTCAACGTGCATCACGCGGCCGTCAAGGTGCAGCGCGTGCTTGATCTTCTGCCAGAATGGCTGGCCAAATGGAGGTTGTCGGTGAACGTGGGAAAAACCTAGGCACTGACTGTCGGCGGCTACAAAAAGCCACCACCCCTGAAACTGCAGGGAGCCGACGTTGAATGGTCGCTCCAGGCCAAGTACCTGGGGGCTGCGGGACTATTCGAAAGAGATACCGTGGCCCCGGAACACAAAGGGCGAGGAAGGAACATGGATGGGTTTTAGTCAGTAAAAGTCTGACACTCCCTCCTGCTCCGCCCAGAGCGGGAGAAGTCATTTGATGATTTCCCATGCGCCCGCCTGACGCGGGGCACCCCCCGCGCTTACCCAAGCGCCTACCACGCGACCTCGTGACGGACGTGTGACGTCACCCCACCGGACGCAGGAGTATGTCGCTTCACCTACACGCGACATACTCAAACAATAAGACTCCACACACATAACACACACCAGGTGCAACGTCGTGTTCTAAGTTAACATAGGTGCGGCGCGCACCCCCCACCTCATACCCACACGACTCCACAGTCACGTGACTCACGCGAGGATAGAGACGCGGGCACGCCATCTACTCGCAAACATGAGCAGTGTTACACAACACACAATACCGCTCACACATACACACACGGCCCCTTAGCCCGGAGCACATCGGCTAGCTTCGATAACGCTGCGGGCGGGGGCCCCCTTGCCTGGTAGGGGCAGCCCAAGTCGCCTCTGGCTGGTCAGCATCCGCTAGGCTTCACCCGGGGCACCGGGAGTTCCACCTGGCGGTGACAGACCGCCGAGGCGGTGTGAAGATACGGTTAACACCGTGGCGCCCCTACCGACAAAAAATGACACTAACCCACAGCCGAGGCCGAGGCCTACACGGCCTACCCACGGACGGTACCCGTGTGCTCACGGGTACACTCGGATCCCGCGGGACCAAGGGCGATGCCCACAACCCGCCTGCCGCAACCCCTTGCGGGGTTGCAGCGAATTCTACGACGGCGCGGTCCTTTCCATCGCAAGCCGCCGTCGAGTGAAGACCGTCTGCTCTGCTGTTGCTCCGCCGTGTGTCGTCAGCGCCGCGTGTCCTTCTGCGTGGTCCCGGAGTGTGAAGTGAAGATGCCGAGGGAACTGGTGCTACGCTTGCTCTGCCTGCTTGCCTCTGCTTACAAAACCGCTTCTTTCGAAGCGAAATAGCCGGCGTGTGCGGCGTTGTGATGACGCCGTGCTGTGCCCGTGCTACCATCCTATTTCTTTATGGAACGTCAAACGTGCACGTGGTAATGTAACTGGTTCGGTGTTGTGTGGTAATAAATTGGTTTGAAGGTATGTGGTAACTGGTTCGGAGGTATGTGGTAATGGTTCGAAGGTATGGTAATTGTGTGACGGATACTAAGTCACTACATAGGTATAGGAAGAGTCCTCGAATCCCCGAATACAAAAGTCGTCTGGATAGACAGGTTGCAAAATGGATAATTTGCAGCTGGACGGTACAGACATACATTTAAGTTAACATAAGAAGTTAATGACATCCACTCTTGAAGCTATTTCGCTTAGAATGCTATTGAGTTGCAGGTCATCGTCATTAAATAATAAAATAACAGCTACTTTTAAACTGTCTCAAGAGTTAGTATGATTATTGGACACCCTATTAGAAAGAGACAAAATCCACTCTTGAAGCTTTCTCGCTCGGAACGTTTTTGGCTTGCCCGTCCTCATTCCAGTTAGTATATAAGTTTCTTGATGGAATCAAGGAATGACATGAAATTGACAGTTGTATTGATGAATGACAATTGACATTGACATTTGACAAATTGACAGTGACGGGCAACTAGGTAACACCACACAACCTTCTATTACAAACCGCCAAGATATTTTCATCTTCGTGGTTTTAGTTGATGTGGTAATTTATTAGTCCATTAATACGATACTTATTTGATGTGATACATTTTCTTGCAATATTGCTGTGGAAGAATGAATCCTTGTTCAATCGCCGCTCCTCAACAAGACACTGAAGGAGACGGAAGATGGAATAGCATTGTAAGTTTTCAATTATTGTAATATTAATTCGTGAGCTGTTAGAATTTCTTTATAGACGGTTGAATTCACAATACATTTTACGATTCATATACGTGGTAATATTTTTAATTAGATTCGGATTGCGCTGACCTAAATTGCTAATAATCGGCAAGTGCAGATAAGTGTAATCTGGCACTAATTAGTCAATTTAACTACAGCTATCCTCGCTAGTTAAGGCGATATCATCGATTTTTAATTCTCGCCTCTAATTTTTATTATATTGTGAACAACATGTTATAATAAGTGTTTATTTCAAACTTAATTAAAAAAATATTTTGCTCTTGAAACCATTCTAGTTAGAGCCACATTTGGGAAATATTTACTTAGAGACATTTAATTCTATGTCTAAAAGATTAAACTGTAACACATTTTAATTAATTGCCTAATTTCTATTACAGCATAATAGATTTTTGTCAGATGCTAAAGGGAAAGATGCTGATGTGATTTTCATTGGCGACTCGATCCTGCAAGCATTAGAGCACACGGAGGTTTGGAACCAATGGTTTGCGCCTCTGCATTGCCTCAACTTTAGTATCCACAAGGATCAGACTCAGAATGTTTTGTGGCGCATCAAGAATGGAGAACTAGACCATGTTGAAGCTAAGGTTTGTGACACCTGGTTATTATTACACCTTTTATATCTCTTAACATTATTTTAAAAAAGTAATGAAGACTAAAAGTTACTCTTTGTATTACCTTTCTGTCTGTGAATCTGGGCTCAATTCACTATTTATTTAACTGTCATTTGTAATGTTTATATTAATTCCAAGCTCTTTGATGTTGTAGGTATTTGTTGTGCATGTTGGAACAAATAATGTTGAAAACACCCCAGAGCAAGTCTGTGAAGGTATCCTAGAAATAATTAGAACAATCAGGGAGAAACACCCAAGTGCTTACATAGTATTGCCTGTAAGTATGGTCTAAAATGTCTGTTGTAATGATACATTTTATGGTATATTCCTACTAATGTTTCTGTATTTAATTCTAGAGTTTACTTCCTCGTGGTCAGTATCCAAACACACTCAGGGAGAAGAACTCTAAGATAAATCAAATTTTACGTGAAAAGGTCACTAACATGAATAAAGTGGAAATGGTTCCCATAGACAAAGGTTTTATACAAACCGATGGCACTATCAGTCACCATGATATGCATGACTACCTCACTCCAACGAATGCAGCTTGTAGGAAAGCATTTGAACCTATTTATGATCTACTTCAACAAATTTTGTTTGAGGGAGAGCCTGAAAAAGACTTGACACCTTCTGAATAACACAACATTCTATTTGTACTAATGGCAGCTTTTTTTTGCAGCAGGTTAATTGTGATGGAATCAGTAGTACTTATCATTAGCTTTTTTTATATTTAGCTTAAGTGTCAAACATTTTAACTATTATTAACTTTTAAACCTTTACATTCCAAATTAGCGTTATGATATTCTAATCGGCTGTGTTTATTTAATCACTTCACTTGAAATATTTTTATTATAATGGCTTTATTACGTTTACAAGCTTAATTTAGCTTTAAGGTTACCTATGCATTTTTATGTGCACAGTTTATTTGTGCACAAAAGGGTTAGTACTTACCTTTCTAGTATTTATTTTCTCACAACCATGAAAGGATTTTATGTAACATTAGAGACGATGGGAAAAGTATTATGTTACTATTGTTATTTTTTAGAACCTCTTTTTTGGAGATATGTAACAAAGCAATCTTACTATATTAATTTTAGATGCTTAAATTATTCTTCTCGTAGGTACTCACAAATGCAAGTAAGGACATTAGTCTTATTATTATTTTACGTATTATTAATATTTTGCACATCACAGTAATGGAATTGTCTGTAACCAAAGATCTTGGAAGATTACCTAACCAAAGTTATAATGGTATATGAATTGCATTGGATGATTTTAAAATGCAATTCTATTTTTGATAACAACCTACATTTTTAAATTACGTGATAAGATCAATATTATTAAGCAGCGAATGTTTCAAAACTCTTTTTTGTTTTTGTTGCAAGTCTGTAGCTAACTTTGCACAAAATGTGCAGTTCCAATACAGTAAAGAATATTCTATTGTAGTAACATTGTAGGCATATTTAGTGACTATTTAACTGATAAGGTACTCATGTTGCCAAACAAGTTTGCTTGAATCTCGAAATGTTATGAAATATTTATTTGCATGAAGAAGCTTGAAAGTAAACAGTGCAATTATTTCTATAAAATTAAATTGTGTTTCATTGACTACCCTTTAAAACTATATTCAAACTCTATTACAATGTGATTTTTTAATATAAAAAAAGAAACAATTTATATTTAGTACCTTTACTAGTACAATTCACTACTATATTACTACATACATCTAAATATTAACATTTACTACATATTCATTCTGTATAACTATTAATTTTTGAAAATTGAATCTAATATTTATTACGCAGTCTATTGAAATACAAACTGAATGGTAAGATAGGACTAGCAATCTGAAGTGACTTGTCAAATATGTCGAAGTTTTTCTTTTCAAGTTTAGCTAGGTAATTGTGGATAGCTACAGCTGGTAAGAATATCTGCTTCGTGAGGGGTGGAACTTTAATGTCCCTTGCCTGAAAACAGCAAAATCACACATTAACAAAATTGTTGTATTGAGATACGACTAAAATAGTGATTATATAAACTTGCTTTCTAATCAGACTCAAGTTTATCATAAAATACATATGGATTTAACTTAGAAAAGAAATCATCAAGATTGCTAAAATTACTTAGCAATCTTGACTTTTGTCTAAAATTATACAGTGATATAATCGCAAGTTGATCCTAGAGTAGAATATTATAGTAGAATATACTAATAGGTCTCTTTTTTTTATGGTGTGGTCAAAAAAATATTTTATAAAGGGTGTTCCATTGTATACATACTAAAATTACCTTTTTTAAGTGACTATTTGCCCTTGAAGCAATTTCAAATGTCACATTTCTCATTTGCTCACTGTCAACACGTCTTAAAACATCTTCCTGGCTTATTTTGTACTTCATTAGAATATCCATGGGCAAGGAAACCATTTTATGGTAACTGGATACATGGACGGACCTGAAACATGTGGGGTTATGGAAGGATTACCAAAGTGTTGGTAATTATATAATGATGTGTGGTGGCTCCATACCTCAATATATTTGATATCCCTTGAGCTTTTCCCAAATGAGATGCAGCATGGTCAGCATGCACATCTTTTATACCAGCTACACTTAGAAGTAAATAATATATTGAAGACACAGATTCCTCAACATATTTCTCAATTTCTTCTAGACTTTTGAAGTGTTTAGACTTCAACATATTACTTCTTGATGTTATAAGTTTTTCCAAATGCCTCCGTTGGAGTCCATAACAACAGCATACCTATAACAAAATACAGGTGTGAAGTTTAAGATTCCAAAAGTATACATAAATAAGTTATATGGTAATCTGAACTGGCTATATTATTGTTTTGAACAATAAATTGAGTCCATTCACCTTAAATAGTTCTTGTGCTATGGGATTAGCAGGCACATCTTGTAGCGTTTTCTCTTTGTTAAACATGGCATGGAGAGCATCTGTCCAGAATTGTAATCTAAATGCAGCAGTATTTGAGTCGGTTGTTATGTCTTGCACTCGAGCTACTTCTACGTTAAACGCTCTCAACACAAGTGCAGGAGAACGCAGAGACTTCGTCATGAGAAGAGTGGCCAAGAAATTTTCATAGTCATGCTGCCTATCTGCAAAAAGTATAAAGTACCAGAACGTGCGATAAACATAAAAGTCCAGACTTTTGTCTCATAAGTTCGTGTCAATACTACTACTTATTAAAAAGATTATGCATTCTAATGAATTACTTTACGATGTCTGCACAATAGTTGATTGCTGTCTCGTCCGAAATATGTATATTTGTCTGAGATCTCGATATTATTCTAACAGGCTTAAACAAATCTAGCAAACGGACAAACGTTCGGTGTTTATTCATGATCGTAAAATACTTGCAAAATTTTAGTTTCAGCTCTCTCCCAGCTGACTGCTGAGTTAATATATATATACGTCAAAATTTTTATTGTCAATCATTTGTAGTCTATGGATATGGAATATTCTGACAGCGGCCAATGAAGATATTCTCGCATTGGTTGATCCCAAGGAATTCTGGAAAAGTACGAATAAAATGCAAAAAAAAATAAAAAAGTATCTCAAAAGCCTAGAGTTTAAATTTTTACAATGGATTCGATAAAAAAAAGAAACGTTCCGAGCGAGAAACCGACATAGGTGGATGGTGTCTCTGTCATGCCTTGTCACCGATGGATGATGATGTTCTAGATTTAGGTCCCGTTGACAGTTCATGGGTTATAGGTAAACAGTCATAGCATGAACATGCGATTTTCTATGTCTGAAAAAATTACAAAATATTAACGGAGTCCTCGAATCCCCGAATACAAAAGTCGTCTGGATAGACAGGTTGCAAAATTGATAATTTGTACATACATTTAAGTTAACATAAAAAGTTAATGACATCCACTCTTGAAAAATAATAAAATAACAGCTACTCTGTAACTGTCTCAAGAGTTAGTATGATTATTGGACACCCTATTAGAAAGAGACAACCTCCTCTCTTGAAGCTTTCTCGCTCGGAACGTTTTCTGGGTTGCCCGTCCTCATTCCAGTTAGTACATAAGTTTCTTGGTTGATCCCCAGTGTGCCCAGTCAAGAGACATCCCTAAAGGTGTGGCGTAATAATGAGGAATTTTCCACTGACGTTTGTCACAACGCTTCAGTATATATCAATAGATGGCGCTGATTAGCCTTGGGAATATTTTTTTGAGCAGCGTTCTAGTCAAATGCAGTGAAAAAAGAACTTACTACGTATTGTAATAAAGGTCAATGGTAAAATCTTTTAGCAGGGAAAAAAAACTCTCCTAGACACAATGTCAGACTCATTGCATAGTAAAATTTCTATATTATTCATTGTTGTATTTATAGTGAGAACTGCCTTTATGCTAAAAAGTCTACTATTCTTTTGCATCACTGAACTGAACTACAAGTTTTTGCATGGTTTTTGCTATTGTTCTTCTGAGTGCTTTTGCGTTAAGTCTAAACTCCTGGTGCGTCGAGTCGAGCTTAGGTTCCTCCATAATTCGGTTAAGGCTTTGTGGACATAAAAACGAGCCATTTCAGATACAGCACTCTTGTTATTGGTTCATCCGTAAATACGGATGGACGTGAAAAACGAGCCATTCTGGGACAGAACTCGTTAATTTTGTTTTAACGTGTTCGCATTGGCACAGAATTAACACCTTTACCTAAGCCTTGCTAAACATAAGTAGTGATCTATAAAACTTAAATGACGGGTCTAGAAACAAAGTGAAATCAGTCCAAGGAAATTGAAATTACAGAAAATCATGTTTTTTGTTTCAACTAGAACAAATGACTTTTATTTTAAAAAAATATGGTTCGATCCGTGTGTATTATCATGTCTCAAAAAAGGTAACTTTCGAATAAAAGTAGATCAGAAAGTAACAAAAATCAAGAAATTATTATGGACTCAGGCATCTGTGTATTTTATCGATAGACTGAGGTGTATTTGCATGTTTTAAATTGATATGACAGATCAGCCATGCTAACCAACCGATCGGCCATGTTTAAATTTTGAAAATTGAGGCTTGTGATTGGTCGAAATGGATCGAGGCCACTTTGCTTGTCACATTTTGAGGACTGAGGCGTCTTTGCTTGTAATGCTGATTTTTGATGTGAAAATACTTGGGACTAAAGCCATTTTGAATGTATTATTTTCTTATGGAAGAGTAGCCATAGACAACAGGAACAAAATAACATAAACAGATAAAAAAATTCAAAAATTGGACTGAGTTCACTTTGTTTCTACACCCCTCAAATAATAAAGGTATGTACTCTGTGACCGTTTTGATAAGTTTCATTTGTTTTTTTTTTTCGTGTTTTTATAACAAAACTCTAGTCAGCAATCACAACACAATTCAGCAAAATACATTCTTATTGTTTCAGGAAAATGCGTTTTATGATTCCCAAATGCCAGTTTATTATTCCCAAGGTAATAATAATAATAATGACGGCATATCGAATGCATCACCCACGTTCTTCGGTTATGAGACTGTATATCGCGCGAAAGTGTGGGGGTCGAGGCTTTTTAAATGCCAAGACTCTCCACAATCGCGAGATATGCAGCCTCAGGGAATATTTCCTAGGAGCCAATGTGGGAATGCATCGAGATGTGGTCGCGATGGACAAGGGCCTCACCCCGCTCTCCTTGGCTAAAGAGAACTGGCGCAAACCTCCAGTGCTTGACACTAACGACCGTAGGAAAGTATGGCAGAGTAAGGAGCTTCACGGACGCTTTTTCCGGGCCCTGCATGGGCCCGATGTAGACCTATCAGCGTCCGTAGCCTGGCTACGTTCCGGGGACCTATTCGGAGAAACGGAAGGTTTTGTCTGTGCAATAATGGATGAAGTTATGATGACGAATAACTACCGGAGATTTATTGTGAAGGATGGCACGGTTGACATATGTCGGGCATGCCACCGTCCAGGCGAATCAATCCGTCACATTATCTCTGGGTGTTCTCGTCTAGCTAACGGAGAATACTTGCATAGGCACAACCTTGTAGCCAGGATTATCCATCAGCAACTTGCTCTAAAATACAACCTTGTGGAATCGGAAGTGCCTTACTATAGGTATGTGCCCGACCCAGTTCTCGATAATGGCAGTATCACATTGTACTGGGATCAATCCATCATCACTGACAGGACTATTGTAGCCAATAGGCCTGATATAGTGGTGGTGGATCGTTCAGAGCGGCGCGCAATGATTGTTGACATAACGGTCCCGCATGATGGGAACCTCGTGAAAGCCGAGAAAGATAAACAAATCAAGTATCTTGACTTGGCTCGCGAGGTTGTCGACATGTGGGAAGTGGATTCAGCGATCATTGTGCCGATAGTCGTATCAGCCCAGTGCTTAATTGCCAAGAGCCTCGATCAATACCTGAGGAGGCTCTCGTTAGGCAGCTGGATCAAAGGCTTGATTCAGAAAGCGGTACTCCTAGACACGGCTCGTATTGTTAGGAGGTTCCTCTCTCTGGAGCCCTGACCGCCGGTAGCTTGGACCCTGCTCCCGATACCGGTGGGCTACAATTTTTATATTTTTAAATGTTTTTATATTTTTTTTTGTAAAGAATATTTAAAAATGTAATTAATTTGTTAAAAAAAAAATAAAGGAAATAATAATAAAAAGAAAACCAAAATTGAAAACCTAAGAATGTTGCGTTACCCACCTGCTCCTTAAGTCAGGTAGTCCCGCGGAACTCAAGAATTATAGACCGATCACGTGTTTGTCGACGGTCTATATACTTCTTACATCCATTTTGAGAGTAAAAATTAATACACACATTGACGAAAATTCCATTATGTCTGCTCTCAAAATGGATGTAGGAATGGGTCCCGCGGTACTAAGGAGCTTCTTCTCATCGACATGGCTATTAGCCAACAGGTCCGTCGATCCCGCAAAGATCTGTCGACATGTTGGATAGACTATAAGAAGGCCTATGACTCGGTGCCACATACGTGGCTCATGAGGGTGCTGGAGTTGTTCAAAATATATGCAACTCTACGCGCCTTCCTTGAGTCATGTATGGGGCAATGGAAGATGGTCCTTCGATATCCAGGATGTCGACAGATCCAGGGGAGCGATGAGCCTGTATGGATTAAGCGGGGAATATTCCAGGGCGACAGTCTGAGTCCACTTTGGTTCTGCTTAGCCCTGAATCCTCTAATTGCTGGAGAATTCAGGCCTAGGCTGCCGGTTGAGGAAAGACGGTCAGGTTATTAAAGCGAGGGGAGATTATGGAATCCGTGGGAACTCAACTCTCGGATTCCATACACCTTAGATCCCTCTCCTCAACAGAAACCTACAAGTATTTGGGTATGTCGGAAGCGTTAGGCATTAACGTGACTGACATGAAGCAATCGTTGAGGGAGCGCTTCTTTGGCCGCCTGAATAAGGTGCTAGGCCAGTCTTTTGTCAGGCGGAAACAAGGTGCGCGCCTTCAACGGTTGGGTCATGCCGGTTTTGATGTATTCCTTCGGCATACTCAAATGGACTCAGACGGAACTTGATGCCCTGGATAGGAGGGTACGCACACTGCTGACTGCAAATCGAATGCATCACCCACGGTCGTCGGTGATGAGACTGTATATCCCGCGGAAGTGCGGGGGTCGTGGCTTCTTAAATGCTAAGACCCTACACAACCGTGAGGTATGCAGTCTCAGGGAATACTTCCTAGAAGCCGACGAGGAGATGCACCGAGATGTGGACAAGGGCCTCACCCCACTCTCCCTGGCTAACGAGAACTGGCACAAGCCTAAAGTATTAGACACTAATGACCGCAAGGAGGAATGGCAGGGCAAGGTGCTTCACGGACGCTTTTACCGGGCCCTACATGGCCCCGATGTAGACTTTTTAGCGTCCGTATCCTGGCTGCGCTTTGGTGACCTCTTCGGGGAAACCGAAGGTTTTGGCTGTGCAATAATGGACGAAGTTATAATGACGAATAACTACTGGAAATACATTGTGAAAGACATATGTCGGGCATGCCACCGTCCGGGAGAATCGATCCGACGCATTATTTCTGGGTGTTCGATAGTCTGGCTAACGGAGAGTACTTGCATAGACACAACCTTGTTGCCAGGATTATCCACCAGCAACTTGCTTTGAAGTACAACCTTGTGGAATCAGAAGTGCCATACTATAAGTATGCGCCCGACCCAGTTCTCGATAGTGGTAATATCACGTTGTATTGGGATTGACCTATCACCACTGACAGGACTGTTGTTGCCAATAGGCCTGACATTGTGGTGATAGATCGATTGGAGCGCCGCACAATGATTGTTGATATAACGGTCCCGCATGACGAGAACCTCGTGAAACAGAGAAAGATAAACAATTTAAATATCTAGATCTGGTCATCTGGCTCGCGAGGTTGTTGACATGTGGGACGTGAGTACAGCAGTCATTGTGCCGATAGTCGTGTCGACCAACATCTTAGGAGGCTCTCGCTTGGCAGCTGGATCAAGGGCTTGATTCAGAAAGCAGTACTTCTGGACACGGCACGTATTGTTAGGAGGTTCCTCTCTCAAGAGCCCTGATCACCGGCAGCTCGGACCCTGTTCCCAGCGCTGATGGGCTACTGTTTTTTTATATTTTTAAATGTTTTTATTTATATTGTTTTTATATTAGGAATATTTAAAAATTTAAAAATATGTTACAAAATAAATAAACGAAATAACTTTATTAGAAAAATACAAGTTTGACACATATTAAAGTACACAACAGTCACTAAAGTACAGAAAAATTAGCAAACAGAAGTAGTGTGCGAGAGATGAGTACAGTACAGTCAATACAAAATTTGAGCCCTGACTCCTAAACTAGGAAGATCCTGTATCTTAGAAGGCAGTGTATTCGCATAAATAGTGGACTAGCATATTATGAGCGTACTAGCATAATCTCGTAGTCACAAACAGTTTAAATACTAAAAGGTAAGAGATAATCATATAAAAATTATACTTAGTATTTTAATTAGGTAAGCAATAATATGAGTGAAATAGTAAGTGTGACGTGTACTTGTGTGGGGAGTCGTGTCATGTGCAAGTGTTGAGTGTGTATGTGTGTGTAAGGAAGAGGGGTGTGTGGAGTGGTGTGGGTTGGTGTGGGTTGGTGTAGTGAGGTGTGATGTGATGTGGTTTAGTGTGGTAGGGTGTGGTGTGGTGGGGTGTGGTGTGGTGTGGTGTGGTGTGAGGGTGTGTTGAGTGAGTGGAATTAGTGGGGGCAGCTTCCTTCTTTGTGATGTGATAGATACTGGTGATTTACGAGATCCAGGCCAGTAGACTTTTACTTGCCTCGTAGTCTTGATCTTTTAACCACTCCTCAATTTTAGCTTTAGCCTTATAACCAACCTTATATCCAACTGAATTATGTTTATTTTTTTATTTATAATTGTGTATAGGTGTAAGCCTAGAACATAATGCTGGCGTCTAGCAAAAGCGGTCTTATGCGTAACCGTAAGAATAAGAGGTTTTTTTTTGCGTGTTGGGTCTGGTAGGGGGACTTTGGTGTGTTTTTAACGGATCGTAGCACAAACAGTTGCCTAACAGTAAGTACATTTACATCTTTGTATAATTGTGTGGTGGGATACATAAACATCTTCTTTGACATTACTTTTAGGACAGCTCTTTGTGCTCGTTCCAACTTGAGAAACTTTTCGAGCTGCGCCTCCCCACACTGTGATACACCATTCTAATTGTGTTGAAGTCAGCAGATGACCTAAGAAGCTTGAATATACGTATCATTCTTCTAACTCTTGTAGTTATAGTATCCAAGTGCGAGTACCAGTTGAGTCCGCTATCAATAACCACACCCAAATACTTTAGATGGTTAACCTCAGGAAGAGCAAAGCATGAGCAAGGGATATGGCCATTACATGTGTGGGCGTTTATGGCAAAGTCTGTGGGAGGTTTAGTAGTTGGGTGTAGCCCGAACGGGATGAAGTAGGTCTTGTCCAGGTTCAGAGTGAGGAGATTTAGTTGCACCCAACCCATAACGGATCTAAGTGACGTTTCGGCAGTGGTTCTAAGATTCAGTTCCATGAACAGTGTCTGCAACTGCAGTGTCATCAGCATAGGTGAAAATTTTGGAGTTTTTGAGAGGTATGCAGCAAAGCTCGTTGATATAGACCTGGAAAAGGGTCGGGCCAAGCACACTTCCTTGCGGTACACCGAAGGTCGTAGTTTCATCTCTACTAACATGGTCACCAACCCTAACACACAGTCTACGGTTAGTGAGATAGCTTGCAAAGAAATCATGGGCTTAGCCACGTATGCCAGCGTCCTCCAACTTCAACAGGAGGGTGGGAACAGAAACGGTATCAAATGCCTTTTTTAAATCTAGGAATAGACCTATGCACTTCTGTTTTTCATCTAGCTTCCTTGCTACAAATTCAGTTAGGTCGAGAACTGCATCTTCTGCCGATACCTTTTTTAAAACCATACTGATTTTGTGCAATTAGGTTATTTTTATCGAGGAACTGAGTAAGCCTAGTATTTACTAGTTTTTCAAAAATTTTGGAGATAGATGAAAGGACTGAGATAGGCCTATAGTTGTTCATAGAGTCTCTGTTCCCACCCTTATAAATCGGATGCACAATAGCCTTTTTAAACGCCTCCGGAAAAATTCCCGTGGCAATTGAACGATTAAAAATATGCGTAATTGGAGATACGAGGACTTGACGACATTGTTTTAGTAGGTTAGTTGAGATGGCATCCCAACCGGTAGCAGAATCTCGACGGAGCTGAATAATGGCATTATTTATATCCGATTCATCAAATTCAAGGAAAACTAATGAGTTAAGGGGAACATTTTTACGAGACCGTGAGCACGGGGTGGGGGGCATCGGAAGCCGCGAGGTGATATCAGACACGAGGTTCTTGCCAACATCCGCGAAGTACCTACACACACGATCAACAGCAGCTTGAGGATTAGAGTCTATTTTTAATAAGTTTGAAGAGGATGTCGGTGTTTTCTTATAGTTTGTAATATCTTTAATTTTTATTCCAAAGTGTCTTAATATTTGCTTTAGCTTTCTCTAACTCATCCTTTTCGAACTGAACTCTTAGGTTACGTAATATAATGTTACAATGGTTTCGGTAGCGATTGTAGGTGATTCTTATGATATCATTATCAGGTGACTTTTTAGTGTCCATGTGAAGTGAATCACGATGACGAATGCAGCGCATCGGACCAGGCGTTATCCATGGCTTAATATTCCTATTTTTTTTGGGAATCAAAACCACGTATGTGTTTGTTGACTATGATGACAATGTTTTTTTACTAAGCCCTGGATAACACCGATCAATTCGTATGCGGCTACATTCGCATCGTCCAAACTCATGATATGTGAGAGATCCGTGGCTTCAATTTCCTAAACAAGCTTAGCGTAGTCCACTCGGGAAGTTGTTTTTTTTAGGTTTTTTAGGCGATTTAGTATCTTCAATATGTAACAAGATAGGCATGTGATTCCAAAATAAGTGTTGTTGCTGGTGTTATATATTTGAGAATGATATGGTCAAGACAGTTTGTTCCTCTCGTGGGTATATGATAAGCTGGTAAAAGGCCATGCGACGCGCTTAATGTTAAGTAGTCAGTAGTACGGTCGTCAGTATTTGAAGGTTTAATATCCACGTTAACATCCCCCACAATAGCAACAGCTTTAAACGTTTTTAGTTGAGTAAGTACGGTATCCAAACTATTTAAAAAGCATTGGAACTGTTCTTTTTTGTTGAATGATGGCGAGCGGTATATCGCAACTAATGCGGTTTTATTATTAATTTTGCAAATGAGACAGTTCACGTTTGTGAAGTCCGGTTCTTGAACAGAACAGGCCATGTCTTGTTTTGTAAAAATCACAATCCCGTCATTTTGATTCTGTGTATTCGATGTATAATGTGAATTATATCCGTCTAATATTGGAACATTCGTCACCTTACTCAACCAACATTCGTTCAGAACT
The DNA here is from genome assembly GCA_963853795.1 of Xestia rhomboidea. Classification (NCBI taxonomy): domain Eukaryota; kingdom Metazoa; phylum Arthropoda; class Insecta; order Lepidoptera; family Noctuidae; genus Xestia; species Xestia rhomboidea. The sequence continues at coordinate 13,433,414 of OY970764.1, forward strand.
ATGACGTCACAGTTGTTTTTTATAAGTGACAACAACACTAAAAGCTCATTAAAGTTCTTATTTACACTACAAATATTTAAATGGAGAATTTTCAGGCCAGAGATAGACAAGTTAATGAAGTCTACACTTATCCGGTGGACATTTATATAGTTTCGCAATTTCAAGGTTATCCAAATCACCGATAACATTCTCAATAATATTAGCCATTGATAACAAGTCTAAGTGGCAAAACAATAGGCGAAATAACCGAGTTCAAGAATATATTCATAATACAAAAGCGTTGCGGGTACCTGCACTCGCAACCGAAAACAAATAAAAAATCCGGAGAGATCCGTAGAACAAATGTACTAAACAAACGCATTAAAACTAAACAAGGCGTTGAGTGATCATAACTTATTATGAGGGCAAAGTTATACAACGAGCAGCTGTTGAGATAGCGTGTAAGGATGAATGTAGATATAGACTGTGATGTGTTGTTTGTATAGTTTTGTGTATAGTGTACGATAGGTAACTATTGTTGAACTTGCGGTGAAAGGACACAACAAGGTCAGTCTGTAATGAGTGGAGTGTAGAATGTATGATTTAAGATACAGAATAAACTAACTTAGGGGTTTATAACAGGGTACAACGTTGCGCAATGGTATAGGTATAGTTATGAATACATGCAGAAGTGATAAAAAACACTGTATAACTGACACAATCACTATATGTCACATAGTTGCCTGATTCTTCACCAAGTTTGTCAGACAACGCTCCGATTTAATGAGGATATGTTGGGCTCCTATTTCTTTACGAATAAAAATGTTGCCATCTTTGGTCCAGCAAAACATATAGGTACTTTTGATTCTTAGTAAATTCCCTCGTCTTGAAAAATAGTTTTCTCGCGCTTGAGGGTAGATGTTCCACAACATAAACGGGCTGGTCTCCAGTAAAACCGATGTTGTGTGTGTTCAGTGTTTCACCCTTAGGCTGTTTTTTATTGTAGTTGCGGACATTGGTAATCAGCTGGTTTTTTGTATGCACTGTCATGAATTGGTAATAATAGTTCTGGTTGTACCTTTTTTGCCGGGAAGGCGATAAACATCCCGGATCTCCTGTTTAGACAGGGGCATATTTATAGCAGTACCTACTTTTTCAATAATGGTGCTCAGGTCAGAAATTGTTTCATTCTCTTTAGTAGGTATATTCCTAAATACTACACATGACGAGCGTGTGGACTGTTGCAGATCTTGGATTTTGTTTTCAAGATCATTTATACAGTTTTTATAGGCGTGGTTTTCCTTTTCCAAGGTCTGTTGTCGCATTTCTTCAAAATTGGTATTTATTAGTTCCATTGATTCTTTAATCTCCAGGTTGACCATCTGTATCGAGGAGTTCTGTAGTTTAAGGACCCCAATCTCCGCAACAAGTTTATTTAGCATCGACGATTGTTGTTCATATAATTTATTAACGTGTTCATCCTGTTCCGTTTTCCAGGATTTAAGATTTAGATTGAGTTTTTAGATCCGTATTGTAATCGTCAAGCTGGCTGTTCGGCGAGGATTCTAAACGAATTCGTTTGTGATTGTGACGCATTATGGTGTTTACGTTGACATTATCACCCTCACTACATACCGCCTGTGGAATATCCATATCGGAGAACGATTTCGGTACTGTGTTATTTTTGTTTGAGGCATCTGCGGGTGTACGCTGTAGGTAAGCCATTACGGTGACGTGCCGACGATGTAAGGTGAAATCGGACCTTAATACTTGCAGGCTGGGCTGAAGTTGGTTCTAGCGGGTCCACAGGTCCCGCACTCATGCGCACACACAGCAATATTGGCGAATAGATGAAACCGGTACAAGGCGGTGAGGCACCGGTTGGAGCGGGAGAGCAATTATTTCGACTGTCGCCTGTCGACTGTCGAAGGTTGATCAGCGCCATCTAGTTCGTTCATAAAAAGCACTGGAAAATCCCCATTGGATAATCCTATAACTGCGGGTGGGAGACCCCAAGCCCTATAATATAAAATTGTTGAACCCCAGAAAATATTGCCGCGTTAGGTCACTTCCTCGGCCACCGTGTTCACATACGAAGGAAATTTCTGATTTCTGCATCATAATTTATTCTTTAGGGTGGATGCTCCAACAAGTAGGACTATAGGGAACGTGAACAACGACGGGGATATATTCCTTTACATATTCGATCTGGTTTCCCGACACGTGTATTTGCTTTTCTTTATGGTTCGTCATGATTTTTGTTTTGCTTGCGTTCATGAGTAACCCCACTTTTTTACTATTTATGTCCAGTTTTTGTATCATTTGTTCTAGCTCAGTTGCTGATTCCGCAAAGAGGCATCGTCAGCAAATCTGAGGTGGCTTAGATATTGATCTTGCATTCTGAGTCCTTTATTACTCCAGTTAATTTCTTGAAATATTCCTTTCAACACAGCTATGAATAGTTTCGGTGACATGGGATCCCCCTGTCTGACTCCCTTTCCTATTACTATCTCTTCTCCTTTAGATTCTAATCTTACTCTGCTTTTGCTTTGTGAGTAGATGTTCTATAGAATATTTATGAAAGTTCTGTTTATTCCGCAACAGGCAAGTGATTTCCAGATCGAGGCGTGTGTTATACTGTCAAATGCCTTTGAGTAGTCAATAAAGGTCAATAAAGAGGTCGATTATATTCTAAATATTTCTCAAGTATTCGTTCTAATGTGTGTATATGATCAATAGTGGAGAATCCTTGGCGGAAACCGGCTTGTTCTCTTGGTTGGTTGTTGTCTATTCTTGATGTTATGCGGCTCAGTAATATAGAGGAAAAAAGTTTGTAAATGCTCGACAGTAAACTTATTGGTCTATAGTTTCCAATGTCTGCTAGATTACCTTTTTTGTAAAGAAGTATTATGAGAAGAAGTATCAGAGTCACACCACTGCCTAAGAGCTTTTCCTGTTTCAAGTACCATGTTGAATAATTTTGCTAGTCATTAGGACTGGGGCTCCTATTTTTATTGCTTCGTTGCTCAGGTTATCTGGCCCAGGACTTTTGTCAGGTTTTAACTTTATGATATGCCTTAATTAATATTTCTTCGTTGTTTATAGGTTCTATTTCTTCTTGCTCGTTTTTTTCGGAAATTATTTGCTCTTTATCACAAGCGTCTTCTGGTGGTTTCTTATACAGCTCCTTGTAGAATTCAGTTGCATGTGCTATAATGTCCTTTCTTGTTTTCGTTTCATAATTTTCTTTTTTAAGTTTCTGAATCCAGTCTTTATGTGTGTTTAGTTTTTTGTTGGCCCGCTTGGAGATTCTGCAGCAATTTAAGTTTTTCTTATTGTAATTTTTGGTTATTGTTATCCTCTTTTATTGCCTTCTTTGTTGTTTTGAAAAGGTTTTTTTAGCTCTTGCTTTGTATCTTTACTTTTAGTTTTAGTTGAGATCAATTCTGTCCGTCTTCTTATTAATTTTAATGTTGATTCACTTAGTATTCCTAAACCCTGTCTTTCGTTGGTTTCCTGTTTTATTTTCAAGCTGGTCGTAATGATGTTTTCTAACTTGTCGTAATAGGTTTGTACCTCGTTAGTATGTTCTGGGAGCTGTTTAGTATTTGTTTTCAAGTTTTCTAGATATACTGATTTTTCGCTGTCTGTTTTAAGTGTTTTTGGAAGGGTCTTAAATGTTCTTCTGCTCAGTTCCGGAGACTTCATTGTTAGTGTTTCTCTTATTAATCTATGGTCTGATGGAAATTGTACATTATTGAGTATTTCTACGTTTGTTATTCTTTTAATAATAATAATAAAACCTTACAGATTAACATACATGTGATAAAATGCAAACTGTGTTAATATAAAGGATCTTAAAACTACGTTAGTATCACTTCACTTCACTTGAGCACTATCTATGTCACCGTGCGTTCATGTGGCACTTGCCCGTAGTCGCGACGGAACACCACTCCCTGCGGCCAAAAGTCCTCCTCCAAGACGAGCTGCAGATAACACGTTGGCATCCGCACCACGAACGCCTTAAAGTTGACGTTGCGGCGCGACTCCAACAGCTGCACTCTCGCCACGTACTTGCGTACTTTTAGGTTTGTTGCACAGAATAAAATCTATCTCGTTCTTTGTTTTTTGATCTGGGGCCATCCAAGTCCATCTGTGGCTTTGCTACTTTTTAAAGTAGGTGTTCATTATGGATAATTTATTTTCGCTGGCATATTGAATCAGCCTTTCGCCTCTTCCATTTCGTTTTCCATATCCATAACTTCCCATTACTAAGCTTTCATATTTCCTTGGTTGTCCGATCTTGGCATTAAAATCTCCTATTACTAGCTTACTGTATTATCTTGGATTTCGTGGGCTGCTCTTAGGTCGTTGTAGAACTTATTAATTTCATCGTCATCTGCTTTCTCAGTGGGAGCGTAAGCTTGTATTACAGATGATAGTTCGTCTTCAAATTTCAATTTCAAGACAGCTACTCGTTCTGATATTCCTATATAGTTGATGATATTTTGTTTATAGGTCTTCTTAACCAGAAATCCCACTCCATATAGCCCTTTTGTTTCTCCTGTGTAACATAGTATATAGTCTTGATGTTCTTCAATTTTGCAACCTAGCTTCCTCATTTCACTTAGGCCTAGTATGTCGAAATTAATTTTCTTAAGAGCTTCTGTTAGTTCTAGTAATCTTTCTGCTGATGACAGTGACCTTACGTTGTAGGTGCAAATTTTTAGGTGTTGATTTCTTTTTGATGACGGGTGAGGGTGGTGGTCGTAATCCCCACGGTGACCAGCCGGCTTGGGGAATGTTTTTAGTTGTTCTTCTATGTATGTTCTTCTGTTCTTCTTGCGGCTGGCACCTAATTCCTATTCTGTCTCCGAGGTTGTTGATATGTTGTTGATTGAGTTGCTTCTTGTTCTCATTAAATCAAATGCATTCATTCTGCCTACTTTAGCAGGGTTGGGTACACATTGTTTCCGTGTTTGGGCATTCTCTTCCGGTGATATGGGCAGATCTCGTTTTCTTTTTTCACTTTTTCCTCTAGTTTTTATTATGAGTTGATCATATTTGATAGCGATAGCGAAGTTGCCCTTTTTTCTTTCTTCTTGCATTTGTTCTTGGAGAGATTTCCTTTTGTCAACTACCTCATTTGGATAGTCTTCAGAAATATAGATCTTCCCATATTGTTTTTTGTTATTCATAATTTTTTCTTTTTTCCAGTAGTTAAGGAACGATATTTTGACAGGTCTTGGTTTTTTGCTATTATCAACTTTTTTCCCCACTCGAGAGGTAGCGTTAATGTCGCTTCTATAGACTGATAATTCATCAGAGTTCTGCTAAAACGTTTATGTTACGTTATTTAGTAGTTCCATGGTGTTTACTTCCGTCTTTTCAAGCCCAAATACAATTATATTGTTTTTACGGTTCAAGTATTCAAGTTTATGGATTTTTTCTTTTAATTGCTCATTTTCTATTATCAGTTTCTTGGTTTCGCTTATAAGTGGTTCTAGTTTCTTATCAATGCTTGAAGGTAATACTTTAGTTTGTTCGTCCGTTTGGGTTTTGATTTGTTCCATAAATATTTTGAATTGTTCATCCATGTTTTGAATACAAGTCTCTTTTAGTCGTGTTTCCGAAAACTTGGGGGAATTTTTCTTCCGAGTTCTGGCAACACTGAGCTCGTGATTATGACAGATGTTGCAAAATGTCAAACTTGACAGTGACAGATGTTCAATCAATGTCGGTCAGCGGTCTTTCTTTTCGGAAATCAAGAGGGTAGAATTGTTTCTATAGTGGTTTCGAAACTTTGATGTGTTGAGTGAAAATTATTATTCTAGCTAATCATAATGCATTGTTGCATTTCTGTATGTACCAATACATCCACAAAAATGAAAATAAATCAAATAGCGTAAAATTCTATTACTTTCCAAAGAATAGTACTCTCAATACCACGTTTAAGTGAAGTACACAAAAAATGGATGAACGCAGTAAAGAAAAATATTTGAAAACAACTTGTTTTTGTTACAGTTCAATAGCCCTCAAAATCAACCGTCCAAGTAAACATGCCAGAACCATTTAATTTTCACTAAGCGAACACACGTGTTATAATAGACTGCATTGAAGTTTACACCGAATATCCCTCAACAGTTTAAAGAAAGAGAAAGAGTCCACATGTACTCAGATTACAAACATGCTGGTATAAGTTTTGTATCTAAATGCTACGGAGGGCGTTCTAGTGATTGATTTATAAAATGGGATGTTAGGCCTTTTCTAGTTATTTTTTGCTTTAGAATAGTAAATATTAAACACGCTTTCAACCCTTAGGCCGAAGCTCCCGAAAACGAGAAGAGCCATAAAATAAGCTCGATATACCTAAACATAATGATAGGTAAAAGCTAAAAGGATGCTGCGTTCGCGTGCATGATTAAATGACCACTCTCAATTACCTATATTTATTTATTAAAACTTTATGCACACAATGTACAAAGGCGGACTTAATGCCTTGGGCATTTTCTACCAGTCTACCTTAGGGTGATGTAGAGACAAAACAGTAGGTGCAATAGTACAGACATTTTTTAAAGAATAAAATATAATAATAAATACATATATACATACATACAACAAATTATACAAAGTGAAGAGAGATAAAAAAAAACGTAGATGAAGAAAACCAACAACTTAATTGTGGGACAAGTCTGCCAACTTCTTACGGAAGTGTTCGCGAGCTTTTACTTTAGATGTAAGCCGACTGGTTGCCTTCCTGATATTCAGAGGGAGCGCATTCCAAAGGAAAACCACCTGGACAGGAAAAGAAGATTTATCTAATGTAGTGCAGTTAATTCAATTCAATTCATTTATTTAGTCAGACATAAAAATATCCATAAAGTAGCACACAAATGCGACACGACATAAAATAATAATAATAGTTAAATTGCATCCATCTTCCTAGCACAGTGGGCTGCGCTGGGGCGGCTGCTGCAGGTGCTGAAAACCTCAAACGGCGCAAAATACAATAATTTAATTGGTAATTATGTGTTTGAGCCGTTTGGGGTTGAAACACTAGGGCCATGGGGTCCGAGTGTTTCAACTCCACTCGGACCCCATGGCCCATGACCTAGTATTTCGAGAAATCGCCAAGCGGTTGGTCGACTTTTCACGTGACCAGAGGGCGGTCCTATTTGATGGCCAAAGAATCAGCATTGCCACATTGGATGGCAATGCTGCCAGCCCTGGGCACTTTTCCTGTTGACAGCGATTTGGACGAATTTTTTGACGCCCTGTAACCGTTTTGTTACTTGCACATATTTTTATTATTATTTAGAATTATAGTTTGTTTAAAAGTAGTTAAACAACATATTCAAAATCAAAATCAGCAAAGTACAATAATTAATTCAAAATAAAAATGAGGAATTTAATTTATGCATAATTAGAGAGTTGTAGATTGTAAATAACGTAAATAATACTGATATCTTAATAACTAATATAATTTAAAATAACAAAGTCAATTAGATTTAATAGATTAATAATTGTCAATAACATACTAAATATAAATAATCAAAAACATCCTAAAAAGAATAACCAATAACCACTAATTATCTCCCCAAGCCCTAAAAATGGGCGCATGTAAGGCCAACCAATGCCGCATGAATGGCCCGTCTAACCTGTCGGCGACGACGGTGAGGAGACTGTTGCCGCTGGCCCTCACTCTGCCCGCTATCGAGGCTGCTCTCTTGCGTATATTGGCATAAAAACAGTCTACGCGCACATTGGCGAACATCCGCGGTGCAGAAGCAAGGCAGCCGCAGCAATACCCTCAGCGCATTATTATATTGAACTCGGAGGGCTCCGTAGGCTTTCTGCGAGTATGACACCCACAGGCGGCTCGTATAAAACGCAGTGCAGTGGGCTCGAAACAAGGTGACTTTGACTTCCTTGGAGTTACGAGCAAACCTGCGGGCTATCATGTTCGCCCTCAACGACAGCGCCCTCCGCTCCCGTTCAATATCGGCGTCATCCTTCAAGTCAGGCGTCACAATATGGCCTAAGTATTTAAATGATTGCACGCGCTCCAAGGGCACGCCGCACCACTTGATTGGAGGAACCTCCTCCAGACCTTTGGTCCCAGCTTGGAAGATCATAAGCACACTCTTCGCGACGTTATATTTGAGGCCATGTGAGTGCGCGTACGCCGCGCATATGCTCATGAGCTCCCTGAGACCACCCACAGACGCACTCAGCAGCACCTTGTCGTCCGCATAGCTGATGTTATTAAAACAAACATCATCGACATGGCATCCAACATGTGGCTGCTGAGCGCGACAATAAGCTCATTCATGTACAGATTGAAGATCGTAGGTGAGCTCAGGTCACCCTGCCTAATCCCGCACTCCAACCTGTACGAGTCCGACAGAACTCCCGCCCATTTCACGTAGTTGACCTGGTTGCCGTACCAGTGCTGAAAGATAGTAACTATTTCTGGTGCAATTTTATGGTCACGTAACTTTTGCCACAGCACTTCGTAGGAAACCAGGTCAAAAGCCTTGGACAAATCAAGGAAACTAGCGTATACAGCAGTATTGCGGTCTGTGTAATACTTGACAGCATGCTTTAAGCTCAGTATTGCACTCTCAGTGGACAGGGTTCCTTCTATCTGGCAGAATCTTGATGCTCCGAAATTTATTTGGCATAACACAGTTGGTATAATTTTCTTTATACGAATATTTTTAAGGCATAAAAATTATTTAATATAATTATTTTTTGGCCGAATGTTTGTGTGTCCGAATTTACAATGGCATACTTTTAAGATGGCAGTATATTATTTGGTAGGGTATACCTTTGGCAATGTTCATATTCCGCATGATTTCGTTTATAATAACGTTTATTTAGAACGACGATTATTTAGTATAATTTCACTTGGCAAGTTGGCATAGTATGAAGATGGCAGAATTTCATTTGGAATAATTTTATTTGGCATTATTGCCATTTCTTTGTAATAGCATTTTTAACCTTAATTTAAAATTATTATATTGTCTTAAAAAGTCAATATGTTGTGCTACAAAAGTCAGTGACAGAAACGAATCGCTCCAAAACCGACTCCACGTAGTCTTGTCTACCCTACCCAAGCGAGGCGGCCCGCGAGCTGAGGAGCAGGTGGTTCTAACACTCGCGGTGGTGAGCGTGAACCACATCTGCGACGATAAGCTAGCTAAGACGGAGCCCCGCAGTGCCGGAGCCATGACAGAAACCATGCCTGCTGCATGTTGCATGCTTGCTGCATCTACGATGTATGCTTGTTTGCATGTTTGCCTGCTTTTTACAGGGAAATAAAAACCACGTGCTCACAATCAACTGTTTTTTGTGATGTGATAGATAAGTCTTTCCATTATTATGCATATGAAATGTATGCCAAAAGATGATTCTAACATTAATTTTTTTGAGATATGATAGTTCTGCCTTTAAATGACTATCGATATAAAATTTATGCCAAAAGATGATTTTGAATGTGAACTTTCTGCGATAAGATGGTTCTACTTTTAATTCTTATGCATATGAGATTGATGCCTAAATTCAAATTCAAATTCAAATTCAAAATAATTTATTTCAATCCATTTAGGATCATAAGTTATGCACATATTTGAAATAAAATTAACAATTAAAAAATAAAAATTTCAATCAGTATACAATAAAAATAATCAAATAAATAATATAAATTAAAACTTAAAACTAAAATTCCAAAATTATAATGTCAGAGACTACATAAAAATTAACAATTATAAAAATGAACAATACAACAACAATTAATTAAATAGGCAATACAAATTAAAACATGACTAATAATACACCTGCCTCTGAGTCATTTGTTTGTTTGTCATTACATTATATTATATTATATAAAGCTGAATTACCACTGACTCACTGATTGACAGAATTGTTCTCCGAGATGGTGGATGGGGAGGTGGGTATATTTTTGCAGATTCGTAAACAACTAACTCTGAAACCTATGGGAAAAGTGCCAAACCTCCCCTTTTCACCCCCCTTCTCACCCCTCCCTATCGTATCTCGGAAACCAAGAGACTTGGAACATTTTTTTTTTCAGATTCGTGTAGAGGAGGCTGGGAAAAGTAAAAATCATTTTTCAAAGTTGTCCCCCTTTCTCCCCTTCTCCCCCCCTTTAGGCGAATCTCGGAAGTTAAGAGACCTCGAACATTTTTTTTTTCAGATTCGTATAAAGGAGGCTCGGAAAAGTAAAAACCAGTTTTCAAAGTTGCCCCCTTTCCCCCCTTCTCCCCCCCTTTAGGCGGATCTCGGAAGTTACGATACTTGGAATATTTTTTTTTTCAGATTCGTAAGAAGGGGCAATGAATTAGTCGAAATCATTTTTCAAAACTCCCCACTCTCCCCCCCTTCACCCGTCCCCCCATCGTATCTCGGAAACTAGGACACGTAGCGGAATTTTGATTTTTACTATACTTTATTATTGGGGTCGTTGAAATTTTTATGCCCTCCCCTCCCCTCCCCAACCTCCCCTATAATTGAAAAGGCTGTAACTTCATAACGGTTAGAGATAGCCATCAGGTGTTTGATCAAATATTATAGTAGGCGTCAAAACCTGTCCGGTGGTAGGTAAAGAGACTTGGAACATTTCTTTTTTCAGATTCGTATAAAGGGGCAATGCATTAGTCGAAATCATTTTTCAAAACTCCCCACTCTCCCCCCTTCACCCCTCCCCCCATCGTATCTCGGAAACTAGGACACGTAGCGGAATTTTGATTTTTACTATACTTTATTATTGGCGGGCGTTGAAATTTTTATACCCTCCCCTCCCCAACCTCCCCTTTCCGGTGTTAGGTAGGTCCTGAGTGGAGCGAACCTGCGAGACCGAGTGGAGCCAAGGGGGGAGGTGGCGAGCGAAGCGAGCCGGCGACCTCCGTAGCGTAACGAAGGTTGAGTGGGTGAAGCTCCCCTCCCCAACCTCCCCTAAAATTGAAAGGGCTGTAACTTCATAACGGTTAGAGGTAGCCATCAGGTGTTTGAACAAATATTATAGTAGGCGTCGAAACCTGTCCGGTAGTAGGTAGGTCCTGAGCGGAGCGAGCCTGCGAGACCGAGTGGAGCGAAGGGGGGAGGTGGCGAGAGAAGCGAGTTGCCGACCTCCGCAGCGTAACGAAGGTTGAGTGGGTGAAGCGTAACTCAGGGACGACGACAAGCAAACCTAAGGGTAATGTTTTTTTTCTACTTCTCAAATGTTTTAGGGGTTCTTAAGGGTTCTCTCTCATACTGATTTAGGGGTAATTCTAACAGATTTTCCAATTCATTTAAGGATTCCTACGGATTCTCAAAATTTTATAAGGGTAAGTAATACTTCTCAAAAACACCAAACACGCGAGCTGCGCGCAGCTCGCGCACCCAAGCAAACTAGTTATATTATATAAAGCTGAATTACCACTGACTCACTGACTCATTGACATAATTGTTCTCCCAGATGGTGGATGGGGAGGTGGGTATATTTTGACAGATTCGTAAACATATAACTCTGAAACCTATGGGAAAAGTGCCAAACCTCCCCTTTTCGCCCCCCTTCTCACCCCTCCCTATCGTATCTCAGAAACCAAGAGACTTGAAACATTTTTTTTTTCAGATTCGTATAGAGGAGGCTCGGAAAAGAAAAAAAACAGTTTTCAAAGTTGACCCCCTTTCCCCCCTTCTCCCCCCCTTTAGGCGGATCTCGGAAGTTAAGAGACTTGGAACATTTTTTTTTCAGATTCGTATAGAGGAGGCTCGGAAAAGTAAAAACCTGTTTTCAAAGTTGTCCCCCTTTCCCCTTTCTCCCCCCCTTTATTTGCATCTGGGTAGAGATGCTGATTATCTGCAGAGGGGCTGATTGTTAGTCGAAATTTTTTCAAAACTCCCCCCTCTCCCCCCCTTCACCCCTCCCCCCATCGTATCTCGGAAACTAGGACACGTAGCGGCATTTTGATTTTCAATATACTTAATAATGAGGAGCGTTGGAAATTTTTATACCCTCCCCTCCCCATACTCCCCTAAAAGTCCTGAGTGGAGCGAACCTGCGAAACCGAGTGGGGCAAAGGGGGGAGGTGGCGAGCGAAGCGAGCCGGCGACCTCCGTAGCGTAACGAAGGTAGAGTGGGTGAAGCTCCCCTCCCCAACCTCCCCTATAATTGAAAAGGCTGTAACTTCATAACGGTTAGAGATAGCCATCAGGTGTTTGAACAAATATTATAGTAGGCGTCAAAACCTGTCCGGTGGTAGGTAAAGAGACTTGGAACATTTCTTTTTTCAGATTCGTATAAAGGGGCAATGCATTAGTCGAAATTAATTTTCAAAACTCCCCACTCTCCCCCCCTTCACCCCTCCCCCCATCATATCTCGGAAACTAGGACACGTAGCGGAATTTTGATTTTTACTATACTTTATTATTGGGGGGCGTTGAAAATTTTATACCCTCCCCTCCCCTCCCCAACCTCCCCTTTCCGGTGGTAGGTAGGTCCTGAGTGGAGCGAACCTGCGAGACCGAGTAAAGCGAAGGGGGGAGGTGGCGAGCGAAGCGAGCCGGCGACCCCCATAGCGTAACGAAGGTTGAGTGGGTGAAGCTCCCCTCCCCAACCTCCCCTATAATTGAAAAGGGCTGTAACTTAATAACGGTTAGAGATAACTATCAGGTGTTTGAACAAATATTATAGTAGGTGTCGAAACCTGGCCGGTGGTAGGTAGGTCCTTAGCGTAACGATGGTTGAATTGGTGAAGCGTAACTCAGCAAACTTTAGGGTAATGTTTTTTATGGGAAAAGGTCTCAGTTTTTAAATAAGGTTTTATTAGGGGTCCGTAGGGGTTTTCATACTGTTTTAGGGGTATTTAGGGGTCTATAGATTCTCAAAATGTTATAAGGGTAAGTAATACTTCTCAAAATAAATAAGGTTTTAGATTTTATTAGGGGTTCGTAGGGGTTTTTAATACTGTTTTAGGGGTAATTCTAACGGATTTTCTAATTCATTTAAGGATGCCTATATATTCTCAAGATTTTCTAAGGGTAAGTAATACTTCTCAAAAACACCAAACACGCGAGCTGCGCGCAGCTCGCGCACCCAAGCAAACTAGTTATACTATATAAAGCTCGATTACCACTCACTGACTCACTGACTCATTGACATAATTGTTCTCCCAGATGGTGGATGGGGAGGTGGGTATTTTTTGACAGATTCGTAAACAAGTAACTCCCGCGAGTATGGGAAAAGTGCCAAACCTCCCCTTTTTGCTCCCCTTCCTCCCCCTCCCTATCGTATCTCGGAAACTAAGGGACCCGTATTTTTTTGTTTTTACGGATTCGTATAGAGGAGGCTCGAAAAAGTAAAAACCAGTTTTCAAAGTTGTCCCCCTTTCTCCCCTTCTCCCCCCGTTTAGGCGGATCTCGGAAGTTAAGAGACTTGGAACATTTTTTTTTTCAGATTTGTATAAAGGGGCTGATTGTTAGTCGAAATCATTTTTAAAAACTCCCCCCTCTCCCCCCCTTCACCCCTCCCCCCATCGTATCTCGGAAACTAGGACACGTAGCGGAATTTTGATTTTTACTATACTTTATTATTGGGAGCGTTGAAATTTTTATACCCTCCCCTCCCCTCCCCAACCTCCCCTAAAAGTCCTGAGTAGAGCGAACCTGCGAGACCGAGTGGAGCGAAGGGGGGAGGTGGCGAGCGAAGCGAGCCGGCGACCTCCGTAGCGTAACGAAGGTTGAGTGGGTGAAGCTCCCCTCCCCAACCTCCCCTATAATTGAAAAGGGCTGTAACTTCATAACGGTTAGAGATAGCTATCAGGTGTTTGAACAAATATTATAGTAGGTGTCGAAACCTGTCCGGTGGTAGGTAGGTCTTGAGTGGAGCGAAGGGGGGAGGTGGCGAGCGAAGCGAGCCGGCGACCTCCGTAGCGTAGCGATGGTTGAGTGGGTGAAGCGTAACTCAGCAAACTTTTGGGTAATGTTTTTTATGGAAAAAGGTCTCAGTTTTTAAATAAGGTTTTATTAGGGGTCCATAGGGGTTTTTATACTGTTTTAGGGGTAATTCTAACGGATTTTCCAATTCATTTAGGGGTGCCTATAGATACTCAAAATTTTATAAGGGTATAATAAATAATTATAATATAGTAACAAAACTCCCCCCTCTCCCCCCCTTCCCCCCTCCCCCCATCGTATCTCGGAAACTAGGACACGTAGCGGCATTCTGATTTTGACTATACTTTATTATTGACGAGCGTTCAAATTTTTATACCCTCCCCTCCCCAACCTCCCCTTTCCGGTGGTAGATAGGTCCTGAGTGGAGCGAACCTGCGAGACCGAGTGGAGCGAAGGGGGGAGGTGGCGAGCGAAGCGAGCCGGCGACCTCCGTAGCGTAACGAAGGTTGAGTGGATGAAGCTCCCCTCCCCAACCTCCCCTATAATTGAAAAGGCTGTAACTTCATAACGGTTAGAGATAGCCATCGGGTGTTTGAACAAATATTATAGTAGGCGTCAAAACCTGCCGGTGGTAGGTAAAGAGACTTGGAACATTTCTTTTTTCAGATTCGTATAAAGGGGCAATGCATTAGTCGAAATCATTTTTCAAAACTCCTCACTCTCCCCCCCTTCACCCCTCCCCCCATCGTATCTCGGAAACTAGGACACGTAGCAGAATTTTGATTTTTACTATACCTACTTTATTATTGGGGGGCGTTGAAAATTTTATAATATCCCGTCCCCTCCCCAACCTCCCCTTTCCGGTGGTAGGTAGGTCCTGAGTGGAGCGAACCTGCGAGACCGAGTTAAGCGAAGGGGGGAGGTGACGAGCGAAGCGAGCCGGCGACCCCCATAGCGTAACGAAGGTTGAGTGGGTGAAGCTCCCCTCCCCAACCTCCCCTATAATTGAAAAGGGCTGTAACTTCATAACGGTTAGAGATAGCTATCAGGTGTTTGAACAAATATTATAGTAGGTGTCGAAACCTGTCCGGTGGTAGGTAGGTCTTGAGTGGAGCGAAGGGGGGAGGTGGCGAGCGAAGCGAGCCGGCGACCTCCGTAGCGTAGCGATGGTTGAGTGGGTGAAGCGTAACTCAGCAAACTTTTGGGTAATGTTTTTTATGGAAAAAGGTCTCAGTTTTTAAATAAGGTTTTATTAGGGGTCCATAGGGGTTTTTATACTGTTTTAGGGGTAATTCTAACGGATTTTCCAATTCATTTAGGGGTGCCTATAGATACTCAAAATTTTATAAGGGTATAATAAATAATTATAATATAGTAACAAAACTCCCCCCTCTCCCCCCCTTCCCCCCTCCCCCCATCGTATCTCGGAAACTAGGACACGTAGCGGCATTCTGATTTTGACTATACTTTATTATTGACGAGCGTTCAAATTTTTATACCCTCCCCTCCCCAACCTCCCCTTTCCGGTGGTAGATAGGTCCTGAGTGGAGCGAACCTGCGAGACCGAGTGGAGCGAAGGGGGGAGGTGGCGAGCGAAGCGAGCCGGCGACCTCCGTAGCGTAACGAAGGTTGAGTGGATGAAGCTCCCCTCCCCAACCTCCCCTATAATTGAAAAGGCTGTAACTTCATAACGGTTAGAGATAGCCATCGGGTGTTTGAACAAATATTATAGTAGGCGTCAAAACCTGCCGGTGGTAGGTAAAGAGACTTGGAACATTTCTTTTTTCAGATTCGTATAAAGGGGCAATGCATTAGTCGAAATCATTTTTCAAAACTCCTCACTCTCCCCCCCTTCACCCCTCCCCCCATCGTATCTCGGAAACTGGGACACGTAGCAGAATTTTGATTTTTACTATACCTACTTTATTATTGGGGGGCGTTGAAAATTTTATAATATCCCGTCCCCTCCCCAACCTCCCCTTTCCGGTGGTAGGTAGGTCCTGAGTGGAGCGAACCTGCGAGACCGAGTTAAGCGAAGGGGGGAGGTGACGAGCGAAGCGAGCCGGCGACCCCCATAGCGTAACGAAGGTTGAGTGGGTGAAGCTCCCCTCCCCAACCTCCCCTATAATTGAAAAGGGCTGTAACTTAATAACGGTTAGAGATAACTATCAGGTGTTTGAACAAATATTATAATTAATTGTAATGTTTTTTATGGGAATAGGTCTCAGTTTTTAAATAAGGTTTTATTAGGGGTCCGTAGGGGTTTTCATACTGTTTTAGGGGTAATTCTAACGGATTTTCCAATTCATTTAGGGGTGCCTATAGATTCTCAAAATGTTATAAGGGTAAGTAATACTTCTCAAAATAAATAAGGTTTTAGATTTTATTAGGGGTTCGTAGGGGTTTTTAATACTGTTTTAGTGGTAATTCTAACGGATTTTCTAATTCATTTAAGGATGCCTATATATTCTCAAAATTTTCTAAGGGTAAGTAATACTTCTCAAAAACACCAAACACGCGAGCTGCGCGCAGCTCGCGCACCCAAGCAAACTAGTTATACTATATAAAGCTAAATTACCACTCACTCACTGACAGAATTGTTCTCCCTGATGGTGGATGGGGAGGTAGGTATATTTTTACAGATTCGTAAACAACTAACTCTGAAACCTATGGGAAAAGTGCCAAACCTCCCCTTTTCACCCCCCTTCTCCCCCCTCCCTAGCGTATCTCGGAAACCAAGAGACTTGGAACATTTTTTTTTCAGATTCGTATAGAGGAGGCTCGGAAAAGTAAAAACCAGTTTTCAAAGTTGTCCCCCTTTCCCCCCTTCTCACCCCCTTTAGGCGGATCTCGGAAGTTAAGAGACTTGGAACATTTTTTTTGCAGATTCGTATAAAGGGGCAATGCATTAGTCGAAATCATTTTTCAAAACTCCCCACTCTCCCCCCCTCCATCACTCCCCCCATCGTATCTCAGAAACTAGGACACGTAGCGGCGTTTTGATTTTGACTATACTTTATTAATGAGGAGCGTTAACATTTTTATACTCTCCCCTCCCCAACCTCCCCTTTCCGGTGGTAGGTAGGTCCTGAGTGGAGCGAACCTGCGAGACCGAGTGGAGCGAAGGGGGGAGGTGGCGAGCGCAGCGAGCCGGCGACCTCCGTAGCGTAACGAAGGTTGAGTGGGTGAAGCCCCCCTCCCCAACCTCCCCTAAAATTGAAAGGGCTGTAACTTCATAACGGTTAGAGATAGCCATCAGGTGTTTGAACAAATATTATAGTAGGCGTCGAAACCTGTCCGGAGGTAGGTAGGTCCAGGTACCTCCGTAGCGTAACGAAGGTTGAGTGGGTGAAGCGTAACTCAGGGACGACGACAAGCAACCCTTAGGGTAGTGTTTTTTTTATACTTCTCAAATGTTTTAGGGGTGCTTTAGGGTTCTCATACTGATTTAGGGGTAATTCTAACGGATTTTCCAATTCATTTAAGGATGCCTACAGATTCTAAAAATTTTATGAGGGTCACTAATACTTCTCAAAAACACCAAACACGCGAGCTGCGCGCAGCTCGCGCACCCAAGCAAACTAGTTATATTATATAAAGCTCGATTACCACTCACTCACTCACTGACAGAATTGTTCTCCCTGATGGTGCATGGGGAGGGGGGTATATTTTTGCAGATTCGTAAACAACTAACTCTAAAACCTATGGGAAAAGTGCCAAACCTCCCCTTTTCGCCCCCCTTCACCCCCCTCCCTATCGTATCTCGGAAACCATGAGACTTGGAACATTTTTTTTTTCAGATTCGTATAGAGGAGGCTCGGAAAAGTAAAAACCAATTTTCAAAATTTGTCCCCCTTACCCCCCTTCTCCCCCCCTTTAGGCGGATCTCGGAAGTCAAGAGACTTGGCACATTTTTTTTTTCAGATTCGTATAATGGGTCAACGCATTAGTCGAAATCATTTTTCAAAACTCCCCACTCTCCCCCCCTTCACCCCTCCCCCATCGTATCTCGGAAACTAGGACACGTAGCGGCATTTTGATTTTGACTGCACTTTATTATTGAGGAGCGTTGAATTTTTATACCCTCCCCTCCCCAACCTCCCCTTTCCGGTGGTAGGTAGGTCCTGAGTGGAGCGAACCTGCGAGACCGAGTGGAGCGAAGGGGGGAGGTGGCGAGCGAAGCGAGCCGGCGACCTCCGTAGCGTAACGAAGGTTGAGTGGGTGAAGCTCCCCTCCCCAACCTCCCCTAAAATTGAAAGGGCTGTAACTTCATAACGGTTAGAGGTAGCCATCAGGTGTTTGAACAAATATTATAGTAGGCGTCGAAACCTGTCCGGTGGCAGGTAGGTCCTGAGCGGAGCGAACCTGCGAGACCGAGTGGAGCAAAAGGGGGGAGGTGGCGAGCGAAGCGAGCGGCCGACCTCCGTAGCGTAACGAAGGTTGAGTGGGTGAAGCGCAACTCAGGGACGACGACAAGCAAACCTTAGGGTAATGTAATTTTTATACTTCTCAAATGTTTTAGGGGTTTTCATACTGATTTAGGGGTTCGATTACCACTCACTGACTCACTCACTGACAGAACTGTTCTCCCTAATGGTGGATGGGGAGGTGGGTATATTTTGACAGATTCGTAAACAACTAACTCTGAAACCTATGGGAAAAGTGCCAAACCTCCCCTTTTCACCCCCCTTCTCCCCCCTCCCTATTGTATCTCGGAAACCAAGAGACTTGGAACATTTTTTTTTTTAGATTCGTATGGAGGTGGCTCGGAAAAGTAAAAACCAGTTTTCAAAGTTGTCCATCTTTCCCCCCTTCTCCCCCCCTTTAGGCGGATCTCGGAAGTTAAGAGACTTGGAACATTTTTTTTTTCAGATTCGTAAGAAGGGGCCTTGAATTAGTCGAAATCATTTTTCAAAACTCCCCACTCTCCCCCCCTTCACCCCTCCCCCCATCGTATCTCGGAAACTAGGACACGTAGCGGAATTTTGATTTTTACTATACTTTATTATTGGGGTCGTTAAAATTTCTATACCCTCCCCTCCCCTCCCCAACCTCCCCTAAAAGTCCTGAGTGGAGCGAACCTGCGAGACCGAGTGGAGCGAAGGGGGGAGGTGGCGAGCGAAGCGAGCCGGCGACCTCTGTAGCGTAATGAAGGTTGAGTGGGTGAAGCTCCCCTCCCCAACCTCCCCTATAATTGAAAAGGGCTGTAACTTAATAACGGTTAGAGATAGCTATCAGGTGTTTGAACAAATATTATAGTAGGTGTCGAAACCTGTCCGGTGGTAGGTAGGTCCTGAGTGGAGCGAAGGGGGGAGTTGGCGAGCGAAGCGAGCCGGCGACCTCCGTGGCGTAACGATGATTGAATGGATGAAGCGTAACTCAGCAAACTTTAGAGTTATTTTTTTTTATGGAAACGGTCTGAGTTTTTAAATAAGGTTTCATTAGGGGTCCGTAGGGGTTTTCATACTGTTTTAGGGGTAATTCTAACGGATTTTCCAATTCGTTTAAGGGTGCCTATAAATTCTCAAAATTTTATAAGGGTAAGTAATACTTCTCAAAAACACCAAACACGCGAGCTGCGCGCAGCTCGCGCACCCAAGCAAACTAGTTATATAATAAAGCTCGATTACCACTCACTCACTCACTGACAGAATTGTTCTCCCTGATGGTGGATGGGGATGGGGGTATATTTTTACAGATTCGTAAACAACTAACTCTAAAACCTATGGGAAAAGTGCCAAACCTCCCCTTTTCGCCCCCCTTCTCCCCCCCCCTATCGTATCTCGGAAACCAAGAGACTTGGAACATTTTTTTTTTCAGATTCGTATAGAGGAGGCTCGGAAAAGTAAAAACCAGTTTTCAAAGTTGTCCCCCTTTCTCCCCTTCTCCCCCCCTTTAGGCGGATCTCGGAAGTTAAGAGAATTGGAACATTTTTTTTTTCAGATTCGTATAAAGGGGCAATGCATTAGTCGAAATCATTTTTCAAAACTCCCCACTCTCCCCCCCTTCACCCCTCCCCCCATCGTATCTCGGAAACTAGGACACGTAGCGGAATTTGGTTTTTACTATATTTTATTATTGAGGGTCGTTGATATTTGTATACCCCCCCCCTCCCCAACCTCCCCTTTTCTCCCCTTCGCTTTCCGGTGGTAGGTAGGTCCTGAATGGAGCGAACCTGCGAGACCGAGTGGAGCGAAGGGGGGAGGTGGCGAGCGAAGCGAGCGGGCGACCTCTGTAGCGTGACGAAGGTTGAGTGGGTGAATCTCCCCTCCCCAACCTCCCCTATAATTGAAAGGGCTGTAACTTCATAACGGTTAGAGATAGCCATCAGGTGTTTGAACAAATATTATAGTAGGCCTCGAAACCTATCCGGTGGTAGATAGGTCCTGAGCGGAGCGAACGGGGGAGGTGGCGAGCGAAGCGAGCCGGCGACCTCCGTAGCGTAACGAAGGTTGAGTGGGTGAAGTGAAGTGTAACTCAGGGACGACGACAAGCAAACTTTAGGGTAATGTTTTTTTATGGGAAAAGGACTGAGTTTTTAAATAAGGTTTTAGATTTTATTAGAGGTTCGTAGGGGTTTTCATACTGTTTTAAGGGTAATTCTAACGGATTTTCCAATTCATTTAAGGATGCCTATAGATTCTCAAAATTTTATAAGGGTAAGTAATACTTCTCAAAAACACCAAACACGCGAGCTGCGCGCAGCTCGCGCACCCACGCAAACTAGTTATTATATTATATAAAGCTCGATTACCACTCACTCACTCACTGACAGAATTGTTCTCCCTGATGGTGGATGGGGAGGGGGGTATATTTTTGCAGATTCGTAAACAACTAACTCTAAAACCTATGGGAAAAGTGCCAAACCTCCCCTTTTCACCCCCCTTCCTCCCCCTCCCTATCGTATCTCGGAAACCAAGAGACTTGGAACATTATATTTTTCAGATTCGTATAGAGGAGGCTCGGAAAAGTAAAAACCAGTTTTCAAAGTTGTTCCCCTTTCCCCCCTTCTCCCCCCCTTTAGGCGGATCTCGGAAGTTAAGAGACATGGAACATTTTTTTTTTCAGATTTGTATAAAGGGGCTGATTTTTAGTCGAAATCATTTTTCAAAACTCCCCACTCTCCCCCCCTTCACCCCTCCCCCTATCGTATCTCGGAAACTAGGACACATAGCGGCATTTTGATTTTGACTATACTTTATTATTGAGGGGCGTTGAAATTTTTATACCCTCCCCTCCCCAACCTACCCTAAAAGTCCAGAGTGGAGCGAACCTGCGAGACCGAGTAGAGCGAAGGGGGGAGGTGGCGAGCGAAGCGAGCCGGCGACCTCCGTAGCGTAACGAAGGTTGAGTGGGTGAAGCTCCCCTCCCCAACCTCCCCTATAATTGAAATGGGCTGTAACTTAATAACGGTTAGAGATAGCTATCAGGTGTTTGAACAAATATTATATTAGGTGTCGAAACCTGTCCGGTGATAGGTAGGTCCTGAGTAGAGCGAAGGGGGGAGGTGGCGAGCGAAGCGAGCCGGCGACCTCCGTAGCGTAACGATGATTGAATGGATGAAGCGTAACTCAGCAAACTTTAGAGTTATTTTTTTTATGGAAAAGGTCTGAGTTTTTAAATAAGGTTTTATTAAACCCCTACGGACCCCTAGGTCCGTAGGGGTTTTCATACTGTTTTAGGGGTAATTCTAACGGATTTTCCAATTAATTTAGGGGTGCCTATAGATTCTCAAAATTTTATAAGGGTAAGTAATACTTCTCAAAAACACCAACACGCGAGCTGCGCGCAGCTCGCGCACCCAAGCAAACTAGTTATACTATATAAAGCTCTCTCCACTCACTGACTCACTCACTGACAGAATTGTTCTCCCTGATGGTGGATGGGGAGGTGAGTATATTTTGACAGATTCGTAAACATATAACTCTGAAACCTATGGGAAAAGTGCCAAACCTCCCCTTTTCGCCCCCCTTCTCACCCCTCCCTATCGTATCTCAGAAACCAAGAGACTTGAAACATTTTTTTTTTCAGATTCGTATAGAAGAGGCTCGGAAAAGAAAAAAACCAGTTTTCAAAGTTGACCCCATTTCCCCCCTTCTCCCCCCCTTTAGGCGGATCTCGGAAGTTAAGAGACTTGGAACATTTTTTTTTTCAGATTCGTATAAAGGGGTTGATTTTTAGTTAAAATCATTTTCCAAAACTCCCCCCTCTCACCCCTTCTCCCCCCTCCCTATCGTATCTCGGAAACCAAGAGACTTGGAACATTTTTTTTTTCAGATTCGTATAGAGGAGGCTCGGAAAAGTAAAAACCAGTTTTCAAAGTTGTCCCCCTTTCCCCCCTTCTCCCCCCCTTTATTTGCATCTCGGAAGTTCAGACACTTGGAACATTTTTTTTTTCAGATTCATATAGAGGGGCTGATTGTTAGTCGAACTTTTTTCAAAACTCCCCCCTCTCCCCCCCTTCACCCCTCCCCCCATCGTATCTCGGAAACTAGGACACGTAGCGGCATTTTGATTTTCAATATACTTAATAATGAGGAGCGTTGGAAATTTTTATACCCTCCCCTCCCCATACTCCCCTAAAAGTCCTGAGTGGAGCGAACCTGCGAAACCGAGTGGAGCAAAGGGGGGAGGTGGCGAGCGAAGCGAGCCGGCGACCTCCGTAGCGTAACGAAGGTTGAGTGGGTGAAGCTCCCATCCCCAACCTCCCCTAAAATTGAAAGTTGAAGATTTTGAAGAAATTGAAAGATTTTTACTATACTTTATTATTGGGAGCGTTGAAATTTTTATACCCTCCCCTCCCTCTACCCAGGACTTTTAGGCCCTCCCCAACCTCCCCTAAAAGTCCTGGGTAGAGCGAACCTGCGAGACCGAGTGGAGCGAAGGGGGGAGGTGGCGAGCGAAGCGAGCCGGCGACCTCCGTAGCGTAACGAAGGTTGAGTGGGTTAAGCTCCCCTCCCCAACCTCCCCTAAAATTGAAAGGGCTGTAACTTCATAACGGTTAGAGCTAGCCATCAGGTGTTTGAACAAATATTATAGTAGGTGTCGAAACCTGTCCGGTGGTAGCTAGGTCCTGAGTGGAGCCAAGGCGGGAGGTGGCGACCTCCGTAGCGTAACGATGATTGAGTGGGTGAAGCGTAACTCAGCAAACTTTAGATAAGGTTTTATTAGGGGTCCGTAGGGGTTTTCATACTGTTTTAGGGGTAATTCTAACGGATTTTTCAATTCATTTTGGGGTGCCCATTGATTCTCAAAATTTTATAAGGGTAAGTAATACTTCTCAAAAACACCAAACACGCGAGCTGCGCGCAGCTCGCGCACCCAAGCAAACTAGTTATATTATACTATATAAAGCTGAATTACCACTGACTCACTCACTGATTGACAGAATTGTTCTCCCAGATGGTGGATGGGGAGGTGGGTATATTTTGACAGATTCGTAAACAACTAACTCTAAAACCAATGGGAAAAATCCCAAACCTCCCCTTTTCGCCCCCCTTCTCACCCCTTCCTATCGTATCTCGGAAACCAAGAGACTTGGAACATTTTTTTTTTCAGATTCGTATAGAGGAGGCTGGGAAAAGTAAAAACCACTTTTCAGAGTTGGCCCCCTTTCCCCCCTTCTCCCCCCTTTAGGCGGATCTCGGAAGTTAAGAGACTTGGAACATTTTTTTTTTCAGATTCGTATAAAGGGGCAATGCATTAGTCGAAATCATTTTTCAAAACTCCCCACTCTCCCCCCCTTCACCCCTCCCCCCATCGTATCTCGGAAACTAGGACACGTAGCGGAATTTTGATTTTTACTATACTTTATTATTGGGGGGCGTTGAAATTTTTATACCCTCCCCTCCCCAACCTCCCCTTTCCGGTGGTAGGTAGGTCCTGAGTGGAGCGAACCTGCGAGACCGAGTGGAGCGAAGGGGGGAGGTGGCGAGCGAAGCGAGCCGGCGACCTCCGTAGCGTAACGCAGGTTGAGTGGGTGAAGCTCCCCTCCCCAACCTCCCCTAAAATTGAAAGGGCTGTAACTTCATAACGATTAGAGGTAGCCATCAGGTGCTTGAACTAATATTATAGTAGGCGTCGAAACCTGTCTGGTGGTAGGTAGGTCCTGAGCGGAGCGAACCTGCGAGACCGAGTGGAGCGAAGGGGGGAGGTGGCGAGCGAAGCGAGCCGCCGACCTCCGTAGCGTAACGAAGGTTGAGTGGGTGAAGCGTAACTCAGGGACGACGACAAGTAAACCTTAGGGTAATGTTTGTTTATACTTCTCAAATGTTTTAGGGGTTCGTAAGGGTTTTCATACTGTTTTAGGGGTAATTCGAACGGATTTTCTAATTCATTTAAGGATGCCTACAGATTCTAAAAATTTTATGAGGGTCAGTAATACTTCTCAAAAACACCAAACACGCGAGCTGCGCGCAGCTCGCGCACCCAAGCAAACTAGTTATACTATATAAAGCTCGATTACCACTCACTGACTCACTGACTCATTGACATAATTGTTCTCCCAGATGGTGGATGGGGAGGTGGGTATTTTTTGACAGATTCGTAAACAAGTAACTCCCGCGAGTATGGGAAAAGTGCCAAACCTCCCCTTTTTGCTCCCCTTCCTCCCCCTCCCTATCGTATCTCGGAAACTAAGGGACCCGTATTTTTTTGTTTTTACGGATTCGTATAGAGGAGGCTCGGAAAAAAAAAAACCAGTTTTCAAAGTTGTCCCCCTTTCTCCCCTTCTCCCCCCCTTTAGGCGGATCTCGGAAGTTAAGAGACTTGGAACATTTTTTTTTTCAGATTTGTATAAAGGGGCTGATTGTTAGTCGAAATCATTTTTAAAAACTCCCCCCTCTCCCCCCCTTCACCCCTCCCCCCATCGTATCTCGGAAACTAGGACACGTAGCGGAATTTTGATTTTTACTATACTTTATTATTGGGAGCGTTGAAATTTTTATACCCTCCCCTCCCCTCCCCAACCTCCCCTAAAAGTCCTGAGTAGAGCGAACCTGCGAGACCGAGTGGAGCGAAGGGGGGAGGTGGCGAGCGAAGCGAGCCGGCGACCTCCGTAGCGTAACGAAGGTTGAGTGGGTGAAGCTCCCCTCCCCAACCTCCCCTATAATTGAAAAGGGCTGTAACTTCATAACGGTTAGAGATAGCTATCAGGTGTTTGAACAAATATTATAGTAGGTGTCGAAACCTGTCCGGTGGTAGGTAGGTCTTTAGTGGAGCGAAGGGGGGAGGTGGCGAGCGAAGCGAGCCGGCGACCTCCGTAGCGTAGCGATGGTTGAGTGGGTGAAGCGTAACTCAGCAAACTTTTGGGTAATGTTTTTTATGGAAAAAGGTCTCAGTTTTTAAATAACCTTTTATTAGGGGTCCATAGGGGTTTTTATACTGTTTTAGGGGTAATTCTAACGGATTTTCCAATTCATTTAGGGGTGCCTATAGATACTCAAAATTTTATAAGGGTATAATAAATAATTATAATATAGTAACAAAACTCCCCCCTCTCCCCCCCTTCCCCCCTCCCCCCATCGTATCTCGGAAACTAGGACACGTAGCGGCATTCTGATTTTGACTATACTTTATTATTGACGAGCGTTCAAATTTTTATACCCTCCCCTCCCCAACCTCCCCTTTCCGGTGGTAGATAGGTCCTGAGTGGAGCGAACCTGCGAGACCGAGTGGAGCGAAGGGGGGAGGTGGCGAGCGAAGCGAGCCGGCGACCTCCGTAGCGTAACGAAGGTTGAGTGGATGAAGCTCCCCTCCCCAACCTCCCCTATAATTGAAAAGGCTGTAACTTCATAACGGTTAGAGATAGCCATCGGGTGTTTGAACAAATATTATAGTAGGCGTCAAAACCTGCCGGTGGTAGGTAAAGAGACTTGGAACATTTCTTTTTTCAGATTCGTATAAAGGGGCAATGCATTAGTCGAAATCATTTTTCAAAACTCCTCACTCTCCCCCCCTTCACCCCTCCCCCCATCGTATCTCGGAAACTAGGACACGTAGCAGAATTTTGATTTTTACTATACCTACTTTATTATTGGGGGGCGTTGAAAATTTTATAATATCCCGTCCCCTCCCCAACCTCCCCTTTCCGGTGGTAGGTAGGTCCTGAGTGGAGCGAACCTGCGAGACCGAGTTAAGCGAAGGGGGGAGGTGACGAGCGAAGCGAGCCGGCGACCCCCATAGCGTAACGAAGGTTGAGTGGGTGAAGCTCCCCTCCCCAACCTCCCCTATAATTGAAAAGGGCTGTAACTTCATAACGGTTAGAGATAGCTATCAGGTGTTTGAACAAATATTATAGTAGGTGTCGAAACCTGTCCGGTGGTAGGTAGGTCTTGAGTGGAGCGAAGGGGGGAGGTGGCGAGCGAAGCGAGCCGGCGACCTCCGTAGCGTAGCGATGGTTGAGTGGGTGAAGCGTAACTCAGCAAACTTTTGGGTAATGTTTTTTATGGAAAAAGGTCTCAGTTTTTAAATAAGGTTTTATTAGGGGTCCATAGGGGTTTTTATACTGTTTTAGGGGTAATTCTAACGGATTTTCCAATTCATTTAGGGGTGCCTATAGATACTCAAAATTTTATAAGGGTATAATAAATAATTATAATATAGTAACAAAACTCCCCCCTCTCCCCCCCTTCCCCCCTCCCCCCATCGTATCTCGGAAACTAGGACACGTAGCGGCATTCTGATTTTGACTATACTTTATTATTGACGAGCGTTCAAATTTTTATACCCTCCCCTCCCCAACCTCCCCTTTCCGGTGGTAGATAGGTCCTGAGTGGAGCGAACCTGCGAGACCGAGTGGAGCGAAGGGGGGAGGTGGCGAGCGAAGCGAGCCGGCGACCTCCGTAGCGTAACGAAGGTTGAGTGGATGAAGCTCCCCTCCCCAACCTCCCCTATAATTGAAAAGGCTGTAACTTCATAACGGTTAGAGATAGCCATCGGGTGTTTGAACAAATATTATAGTAGGCGTCAAAACCTGCCGGTGGTAGGTAAAGAGACTTGGAACATTTCTTTTTTCAGATTCGTATAAAGGGGCAATGCATTAGTCGAAATCATTTTTCAAAACTCCTCACTCTCCCCCCCTTCACCCCTCCCCCCATCGTATCTCGGAAACTAGGACACGTAGCAGAATTTTGATTTTTACTATACCTACTTTATTATTGGGGGGCGTTGAAAATTTTATAATATCCCGTCCCCTCCCCAACCTCCCCTTTCCGGTGGTAGGTAGGTCCTGAGTGGAGCGAACCTGCGAGACCGAGTTAAGCGAAGGGGGGAGGTGACGAGCGAAGCGAGCCGGCGACCCCCATAGCGTAACGAAGGTTGAGTGGGTGAAGCTCCCCTCCCCAACCTCCCCTATAATTGAAAAGGGCTGTAACTTAATAACGGTTAGAGATAACTATCAGGTGTTTGAACAAATATTATAATTAATTGTAATGTTTTTTATGGGAATAGGTCTCAGTTTTTAAATAAGGTTTTATTAGGGGTCCGTAGGGGTTTTCATACTGTTTTAGGGGTAATTCTAACGGATTTTCCAATTCATTTAGGGGTGCCTATAGATTCTCAAAATGTTATAAGGGTAAGTAATACTTCTCAAAATAAATAAGGTTTTAGATTTTATTAGGGGTTCGTAGGGGTTTTTAATACTGTTTTAGTGGTAATTCTAACGGATTTTCTAATTCATTTAAGGATGCCTATATATTCTCAAAATTTTCTAAGGGTAAGTAATACTTCTCAAAAACACCAAACACGCGAGCTGCGCGCAGCTCGCGCACCCAAGCAAACTAGTTATATTATATAAAGCTGAATTACCACTGACTCACTCACTGACAGAATTGTTCTCCCTGATGGTGGATGGGGAGGTAGGTATATTTTTACAGATTCGTAAACAACTAACTCTGAAACCTATGGGAAAAGTGCCAAACCTCCCCTTTTCACCCCCCTTCTCCCCCCTCCCTAGCGTATCTCGGAAACCAAGAGACTTGGAACATTTTTTTTTTCAGATTCGTATAGAGGAGGCTCGGAAAAGTAAAAACCAGTTTTCTAAGTTGTCCCCCTTTCCCCCTTCTCCCCCCCTTTAGGCGGATCTCGGAAGTTAAGAGACTTGGAACATTTTTTTTTTCAAAATCGTATAGAGGAGGCTCGGAATAGTAAAAACCAGTTTTCTAAGTTGTCCCCCTTTCCCCCTTCTCCCCCCCTTTAGGCGGATCTCGGAAGTTAAGAGACTTGGAACATTTTTTTTTTCAGATTCGTATAAAGGGGCTGATTGTTAGATAATATCATTTTTCAAAATTCCCCCCTCTCCCCCCCTTAACCCCTCCCCCCATCGTATCTCGGAAATTAGGACCCGTAGCGGCATTTTGATTTTTGCTATACTTTGTTATTGAGGGGCGTTGAAATTTTTATACCCTTCCCTCCCCATTCTCCCCTTTGCGGTGGTAGGTAGGTCCTGAGTGGAGCGAACCTGCGAGACCGAGTTAAGCGAAGGGGGGAGGTGGCGAGCGAAGCGAGCCGGCGACCTCCGTAGCGTTACGAAGGTTGAGTGGGTGAAGCTCCCCTCCCCAACCTCCCCTATAATTGAAAAGGGCTGTAACTTAATAACGGTTAGAGATAGCTATCAGGTGTTGGAACAAATATTATAGTAGGTGTCGAAACCTGTCCGTTGGTAGGTAGGTCCTGAGTGTAGCGAAGGGGGGAGGTGGCGAGCGAAGCGAGCCGGCGACCTCCGTAGCGTAACGATGATTGAGTGGGTGAAGCGTAACTCAGCAAACTTTAGGGTAATGTTTTTTATGGGAAATGGTCTGAGTTTTTTAAATAAGGTTTTATTAGGGGTCCGTAGGGGTTTTCATACTGTTTTAGGGGTAATTCTAACGGATTTGCCAATTCATTTAGGGGTGCCCACTGATTCTCAAAAGTTTATAAGGGTAAGTAATACTTCTCAAAAACACCAAACACGCGAGCTGCGCGCAGCTCGCGCACCCAAGCAAACTAGTTATATTATATAAAGCTCGATTACCACTGACTGACTCACTGACAGAATTGATCTCCCAGATGGTGGATGGGGAGGTAGGTATATTTTTACAGATTCGTAAACAACGAACTCTCAAACCTATGGGAAAAGTGCCAAACCTCCCCTTTTCACCCCCCTTCTCCCCCCTCCCTATTGTATCTCGGAAACCAAGAGACTTGGAACATTTTTTTTTTCAGATTCGTATAGAGGAGGCTCGGAAAAGTAAAAACCAATTTTCAGAGTTGGCCCCCTTTCCCCCCTTCTCCCCCCCTTTAAGCGGATCTCGGAAGTTACGAGACTTGGAACATTTTTTTTTTCAAATTCGTATAAAGGGGCAATGCATTAGTCGAAATCATTTTTCAAAACTCCCCACTCTCCACCCCTTCACCCCTCCCCCCATCGTATCTCGGAAACTAGGACATGTAGCGGAATTTGGTTTTTACTATATTTTATTATTGAGGGTCGTTGAAATTTTTATACCCCCCCCCCCTCCCCAACCTCCCCTTTTCTACCCTTGGCTTTCTGGTGGTAGGTAGGTCCTGAGCGGAGCGAACCTGCGAGACCGAGTGGAGCGAAGGGGGGATGTGGCGAGCGAAGCGAGCCGGCGACCTCCGTAGCGTAATGAAGGTTGAGTGGGTGAAGCTCCCCTCCCCAACCTCCCCTATAATTGAAAAGGGCTGTAACTTAATAACGGTTAGAGATAGCTATCAGGTGTTTGAACAAATATTATAGTAGGTGTCGAAACCTGTCCGGTGGTAGGTAGGTCCGTAGCGTAACGATGATTGAATGGATGAAGCGTAACTCAGCAAACTTTAGAGTTATTTTTTTTACGGAAAAGGTCTGAGTTTTTAAATAAGGTTTCATTAGGGGTCCGTAGGGGTTTTCATACTGTTTTAGGGGTAATTCTAACGGATTTTCCAATTCGTTTAAGGGTGCCTATAAATTCTCAAAATTTTATAAGGGTAAGTAATACTTCTCAAAAACACCAAACACGCGAGCTGCGCGCAGCTCGCGCACCCAAGCAAACTAGTTAACCATATAACAGTGGTTAATGTACCGACAGTCAAACCTGTTTGCAAATACGCTCAGGATGGTGTTGGAGGTAGCCCGGAGCCTGCGCCCCAGAGATGCGCACCGCTTCCGCATCGTCGTGTAGAAACAGTCGACACGGGCGTCGGCGAACATGCCCGAGGCGCTGCAGTGCCGGGGCAGCCCCAACAGCACCCTGAACGCATTATTATACTGAACACGGAGAGCGTTGTACTGCTTCTGGGTATATGACCCCCACAGGCTGGCCGTGTACAGGGACGTACAAAACGCTCTGAAAAGAGTTATTTTGACGGCCCCCGAGCAACGAGCAAACCTGCGGGCGATCATATTGGCCCTCACAGACAACGCCCTCCGCTCCCTATCGATGTCTGCATCGTCCCTCAGGTCAGAGGTCACGATATGCCCGAGATATTTAAATTGTTGAACTTTTTTTAACTTGATACCGTTTAATCTGATAGGTGGAACAGAATCCGGGCAGCTCCGACCCCTGGCCTGAAAGACCATGCATTCGCTTTTCTTTGCGTTATAGAGCAAACCGTGACCAAGTGCGTAACGCTCGCAGATGCCCAGCAACCTGGACAGGCCACACACCGAGGCACTCAGCAGCAACATGTCGTCCGCATAACTAATATTGTTGACACATACACCGTCAATATGGCAGCCGACACGTGTACTACTGAGCTCCTCTATCAGTGCGTTCACGTACAGGTTGAAGAGCCTTGGCGAGGTCAGTCCTCCCTGCCTCACCCCGCACTCCAACCTGTACGGCTCCGACAGAGCACTGGACCATCGAACGACGTTGACCTGGTTAAGATACCAGTACTTGAAAATCTCTATCAGTTCGAGAGGCATTGAGATGTTACTTAATTTTTGCCATAAGATGTCATAACTAACCAGGTCGAACGCCCTCGAGAGGTCGAGGAAACAGGCATAAATAGGTGTGCTCCTATCGGAGTAGTACTTGACAGTTTGCTTCAAACACAAGATAGCTGACTCAGTAGACAGTCCCGGTTTAAAACCAAATTGGTTATCATGCGTGCTTACATACCGGTCAAGCTGTGTATTAAGCAAACTGTCAAGAACCTTGGCAAGCACTGTGGCTAATGAGATTGGCCTATAGTTGCTCGTGTCGCTTAGGTCACCGGTTTTACTCTTCACAATTGGTACCACCACCGTCTTCATCATCTCTGCTGGTAAGTACGCATGTCCCATACAAAATGTATAAAACATGGCAAGAACTCTGGGCAGGTGGACACCGGCATGCTTTAAATGCTCAATGCTCAGGCTGTCATGGCCAGGAGACTTACCACGTGACATTGACTTTATAGCTCCTCGAACATCCTTAGCTGTAAATCTAGTGTTTATCTCCTGTCCATGTGAACCCTCCACACTGAATGACCGTGTTTCGAATGGTGAGAAGCGAGGATATCCATCTTTATCTGCTCCCTATTATTTTGGCACCACTTTAGACGTGATTTAAAGATTTTACGAGTCTCCCGCATCTCCTCCCAAGCACGTCCTTTACTCGGTTTACCCCACCGTACCCATTCCATAAATTTATACCGAGCTAACCCGTGAGCGTCACGCACATGCTTGTTCCATCCGATCACTGGTTGTTGTCTTCTCGGTTTAACAATAGTATGACTCTCAGAGGCGGCTTCACACAATGCACTAACAATTTCCTGGTACATACTGTCAATTATACGCATGTGGTCTCGATTGTCACAACGTTTATCTCCACAGTTATTAAATTCAGGCGGAAAATCAATTTCTTTTAAACTATCATTACATAATTTTCTAAATAAATCTATTTGTTCGAGGTTTCTCTCCCCCCATTTTATTTTGTTACATTTAAAATTCTCCAGCAAAGTCTTTGGTTTTACATTATTTATATTACACTTAATAATGAGTGGCAAGTGACCACACCGGATCATACTTGATGTGTGTATCGATTATAGTTTGAAAAGCCGACTCAGTAACAACACAGTGGTCTAACCATCTAAGCGCCCCATTAGCGTCACTTACAAAACTATATGTGTCAGACAATAAACCTAACTTAATGATATCAGCACATTTCCAGTCCAAATCGTTACAAAAATTAGAAAGTTCATAATAAAATTGCTCACCCGGGTGGGCGTTGAAGTCACCGAGCATGTAAACACACTCAATACCTTCGTTAGCCACTACTGCGCTCAGCGTCCCCAAACAATCCGTAAATTCAACTAGATTCGCCGTGTTATCAGTTGGCATGTACACACTGAACACTAAGAATGACCTTTGCCCTATCACCACTTTAATTCCGCACACTCGAGTATTATCACATCGCACTACAGTAACATTATTAAAGATTTTCTTGTTCCACAACAACGCAACTCCACCCCACGGTCGTCCTGAGATCATCCCCTTTGACGCGTCCATGGGCGATACACCCGTATAAGCGAAGTTATCATCTATGCAGCTCAGGAAATGTATATCGTGGGGCAGTAGCCAATGTTCTTGCAAGGCAATTATGTGGGATGTTCGACATAACTGCCGTACATCATCTACTGAGCGCTTCACATTTTTACAGTTGAAGCTTATAAAGTTGTATAATTCCTCATTTGCCATATTTATTTTGTTTTTTGATCAGACACAGCGCAATTACCGTTCGTACTCCTCTGTCGAAAAGGTATAAATCGTCTAAATATGATTCCTTCTGGCCATAAATTACTATCTAAGAACAAAGATGATTCTGACTTACAAAAATATGAGTTTTGAACGTATGATAAATGAGTGTCTGCCAAACGATTTTCTGCGAAATGAAGTTTATGCCATCCGCTGGTATGCAAAATAATTTAATGACATAAAAAGTTCTGCTATAAAAGTTTTTATCAGAGATGTCACCTGTTTCGTTCTTGACTATCGGTACTACGACCGTCCTCATCAGCTCCTCTGGCAAATAAGAATGACTTAGGCAGAAATTGAACAACATCGCAAGAACACGGCAGTTGGGGACCCGCATGTTGAAGGTGCTCGATGCTGAGCCCGTCATGCCCAGGGGACTTACCTCTAGTCATACTCTTAATTACTTTTTGCTATCTGTGCTGCAGAAAAATAAGTGCTAGGTTTTAAGACACATTCAGATTCAGCATCGAGCACCGTCACGGGCGGATTATGGACAGGCTTCACAAAGAAATGGTCAATGTATCAGCAGACACGCCATCGACGCTCACCGGCAGGCCAGTTCTGGGATTGTGTTTTTGTGTACCCTTCCAGAACTCACAAAAGTCTTTTCTAGCATGTTTCTCGGCAAGTATGTCCATCTGGATTTGGTCTTGGTGATAAAGACACCACCTCAACTTAGACTTAAAAACCCTTCTGCTGTTACTCATTTCGTCATACACCACACTGAATTTCGGTCTGCCGCACAAAAGCCATTCTCCAAACCTCTTCCTGGCGTACAGATGAGCCTCGCTAACGTGTCTGTTCCAGCCCACCACGCACTTTCGCGACCCATTACCATTTCGTTTCTCCCTGCTAATAATAGCGGCGTCCCTAAGAGCGCAAACAACATCACGGTACAGGCAATCAATTACCTACCTTGTTATGAGTCGGATCACTACACATGCAATCACAACACTGACACAGACAACTCTGTAGGGAAGTCAATCTCTCGCAGACAGCTGTGACATTCCTTATTGTAAAGACTAACTGCCTCCGGGCTTTTCTCCCCCCATACAGCTTTACTGTCACTAGGCGGCCGTCTGGATAATTTAGACCTAATCACATTAAGATCACATTCAATCAGCAAAGGGTAGTGATCTGACCACATAACATCATACTTAACATTAACATTGTTAACCGTACTTGCAGAAGATTCTGTGCAAAGACAATGGCCTAACCATCGCCTTGCCCCGTTACAATCACTTATGAACGTATGTGTTTCCGAGCTCAAACCAAGCATATTCACGTCAATACAAGTAAAATGATATTCGTTACAGTAGCTCAGTAAGTCATTATAATACAACTCCCCAGGATGCGCATTAAAGTCACCTAGACAGTATACTGC
This sequence comes from Xestia rhomboidea, assembly GCA_963853795.1. Taxonomy (NCBI): domain Eukaryota; kingdom Metazoa; phylum Arthropoda; class Insecta; order Lepidoptera; family Noctuidae; genus Xestia; species Xestia rhomboidea. The sequence continues at coordinate 13,467,394 of OY970764.1, forward strand.
CTCTGCGTCACTGTTCTCAATAATCGCACTTGCCAAGCCCAAACAATGGGAGAATTCGGGTAGATTGCTTACTGCATCCGTGGGCATGTACACACTCATCACTAGGAATGGTCTTTCACTCGTATTAACGCGTATTGCACACACTCGCGGGTTATCACTCGGTATGACTGACACGTTATTAAATATGCTCTTTCTCCATAACAAGGCCACCCCACCATAGGGTCGCCCCACCAGCATTCCAGCCGTCACGTCAACTGCCGAAGTACCCGTACTACTGAAGTCGCTATGTATGCTGCTAAGAAAAGGCAATTCATCTGGCAGTAGCCAGCACTCTTGAAGGGCAATTATATCGCAACTAGTGCATAAGTCTCGTACACCCTCAATAGACCGCTTAATACTCCTGCAGTTAAAGCTTGCAAAACGGAACGTATTTTTACTACTCATCAATGTCGTGTACAGGGCCGGATTAAAGGATTTCTCCTTTGCGCGTCTCTGATTATAGTGCACAAAACGTCGGAAAATAATATTAAGTATAGTTATTATATTATAGAACTAGCTGACCCGCGCAACTCCGTCTGCGTCACATAAGAGAGAGAGATAGACATAATATAATTATGCTATCGCGGACTTTTTTTTTGAACTTTTTAAGAAGAACAATTCCGTCATAGGTACATATGATTGTTGCGTAACTATTAACCGTTTACGTAGCGCAATGGAAGCTCTCAAAAGGAATATTGATTCCAGTTTTTTGCAGCGTGATTTTATAACGTATAGCCTTCCTCTATAAATGGGCTATCCATCACTAAAAGATGTTTTTAACTCGAACCAGTAGTTCCTGAAATTAGCCTGTTTAACCAACCAAACAAACAAACTCTTCAGCTTTATAATATTAGTATAGATTCAAGTAGGTAACAAATTATTTTTCGGAAACATTTGCGATAATCGCTTAAATTTTCTACTTATGTTTTTACTATTTTTTCCTCGACAGCCTTCCGTTTCCATCGTCAGACCTTCGATGAAAGTCATACTCTAGTTATGTTTAAAGTTCTCATCAAGATGCATGAAATGAGCGCAAACACGATATAGCAGCTGTAAACTCTTGAGGACCTCTTGCAACTGCCTTCCGTCTCCATCGTCGGACCTTCGATGACAGTCATACTCCAGACGGGTCTTAAGTTCTCACCAAGGTGCATGATTGAGGTCAATAACAATATAGCTGTAAATAAAATCTGCGTAAACTGCCTGACTATTGATTATTGCGAATAGCACAGCACGATTCTTGCACAGCAAGAACACGTGAATTTATCAGGCTTCTGTTTGCTATACTACTTTTTGGAGAAATCATCATCATCATCATACCCTTGCCCAATTTATGCCCTTATCCCAATTTATTTGGGGTCGGCGCAGCATGTATTCTTCTTCCTTATTTCTCTATATCTGAAAAAAAAAGAGAAATATAGAAATGCAAACAATTTCAATACAAAAAAAATAATCGGAAAACTGTCAGCAAAAATTTAAGCAAATCACAAAAAGTGAATTTAATGTTGGGGTTTGAACTTACAACTCCGTGGTTTACAGAGCGGTCATGAAACCGTTAGACTATTTACTTAGCTACAAATAGCCGTTCTGATGTACGTCATGACTGAAACGTCAAACAATTGAAGAATACGGACATAATGCAAAATTGCTTACCCCCTTAAGCAAGTAGCGTAATAATATATAGCCTAAATGTTGAAGAAGCCTGTAAAGAATATTCAATATTCAATAGAATCTATGCAGTAGTTTTGACGTGATGCGCGCACAAACATTTCGAAAACAATGATTATATTATTACCAACTACGTACTTAAACCGAGGAAAGCTGATTTTCTTGAGTTCCGCTATTTTGTGCGTATTTACCTCAAAAATCAAATTTCAAGAAAACTGAGTAATTATATTTACCTGTATTAGATTTGAAGTATATATAGCAACTTTATAAGGTTCAACTACATTGGTTTTTATTGTAACTATAGGTGTATGAAGTTAATTAATTTTAAACACAAAACCCTCTTTTTGCGTCTCTGGATGACATTTAAAAAAATGCAAAAACAGATATTTCTTTATTTTTATTAATAAGTACCTATTATTCTGAGTGTCATGATTGTAGATCAATCTAAAATATTTTTTTGATACAAACTTTCACCCCCTTTTTCCAAAATTTACCAAAATTTCTATAGTCTAGCTGTTATTCTGAATTTATTTAAATAGATTTGTGAATATTTCAACAATATCAAAATAAACAGTGTGAAACGGTGACAGTATAAAAAGTATCTTGTTCATAACAGTTATAAACTATCTTAGTCTCTTATCTTAGTTAGTAACAAACATCTAGGCCATACAAACTTTCGCATTTAGATATATTCGTTTTTCTCTTAGGTGGGCAATTCACGAACTCTACGCGGGCGACGCCGCGGTCATAAGCGAATATAAACTAGAGATTAACGGATAGTTGTTTGGCCGGATACCGAATAACGGATATTAGGCGAACCGCGAGGCCGGATGGCCGGATTTCCGGCCGCCGGCGCTCCAGCGGAGAGTAAGTAGTTCTCTGAGGCAAGTTGTGACAATATGTTTAGCGTCGTACAGCTGCGGGCAACGCGATTGCATAATTTCGGGCGGTTTCGGGTCTCATCAGGACTCATCGGGAGTGATCGTGCGTGTATTCGTGAGGTAATGACAAGCGTTATTCAATCAAGTGTTTACCTGTTTACTACTGATCCAGAGAAAAACGCAATAGCAAACTAAATTGACTACTATTTAAAGACAGTTCGAATTGATCGCAACCGTGACCCTTACACTTGGTGGTCGCTTAATTCGAAGCAGCATCCACATCTAACGAAGTTTGCTAAAGTTTATCTTTCAGCTCCATGTAGCAGTGTTTATAGCGAAAGATTTTTTTCTGAGGCAGGTCTGGTCAGACAAAAAGAGAGTCAGCAAAAATGAAGGGGTCCGCAAAGGTCGATGCCTGCCGGGGCTGCGGGACTGTTCGCAAGAGATACCGTGCCCCCGGAACACAAAGGGCGATGACGGAAAATGGATGGGTTTTAGTCAGTAAAAGTCTGACACTCCCTCCTGCTCCGCCCAGAGCGGGAGGAGTCATTTGATGATTTTCCATCCGAAAAAAAAAAGGTCTGGTCTATGAAAACCAACGAAATCGCCTGATGCATAAGAACGCGGAAAATTTAGTTTTTATCCATCATAATTTGCCACTTGTTGATTATAAATATTAATTTTTAACTTAAAAAAAACATGTTTTAGTGCGATGCGATTATTAGTTAGAGTAAATACATGTAGCTTTTAATAAAACTTATCATAATTGCTAGCTGTTGTCTTATTTCATGTCCGTTCTAAAGGATTTTTTTGAAAATTTATGCATATCCGCCGGTATCCCGCCTATATCCCGTCGGATAATAAGTTACTATCCGGTATCCGGTCGGATAGTAAAATTTGGTCGGATGAGCCGGATACCGCGTAGTTACCGGATATCCGTTGCATCTCTAATATAAACCTAATAATTAAGCAATGTATACTTATTATTCTGCTTAAGCTGAACCCTAAAATTAGATGTGTTTTTATAAAAGAATAGTGCTCAAAATTGTTTAATTAATATCGGCTTATTTACATTTCTAGTTTAGCGAGCCGCCGTACTTAAGTGAGGTGTACAGAAAAATGATCATCATTATAGTCGCGATCTTTTATGAAGATGACGTGTCGATTACGGGGCCGTAAAGAATGGGACGTGCGAGCTTCCTCATTAGCCCGCAATACATTTAATCCTATAAGAGACATCATTGAAACTCTTCAAATACAGCCGAATCCAAATAAATCATACATCCCACTTTCAGTCGGTAAGTGAAACTTTTATTCTTACACGAATTTGTAGCCACTATTAAAAGAGTTCTCTTTCACGTTGAAGTCGGATACGTCTAACAGCTATTTTCTTTTGCAAGGGCAATGTATATGGTTGGCGGCAATTATTTTATACGTTCAATCGTTCATTTTGGTGAATCAAAATAATTTGCAAACTGGTTTCTTGTTCGTATTTTTTAAATAGTATAAATAGGTATTATTATTGTAAATAACTATTAATCGTAATCAAGTAAATGGATCACATTCACACAACGATCCTGAATTTTTTATACCCTTTAAGTACTCATTAAAAACAAATAACTAGAGTATACAGATGACAAAACAGCACTTCTTTTGTATTGAGGTAAAATTGTAGAGTAAGGTATACCTTAAAAACACATAAATTTATGTTTTTCCAAGGTATGATAATTATTGCCTACGAATATGAACCTTAACGTATCTCTCTAAAATAGCAAAAGAAGTGAACAATTTCGTTCATTTAAATTGAGTTATATTCTTTGTAAGTATTGGTAAAATTATATTGCGATAATTTCACAGTTCCCACAGTAAAAGTTAGTTGGTAAATCATTATCATAAGTCTAGGGCTCTGAAAGTTTGTTAATGAATTTAAAGTAAAGCTGATTACTGATTACTAACTAGCATGTACTCTCCCACTGTATGGCAAAGGAGAAGGCATTTGCTATGCAGTGGACTGGTCACGTTTCCAACTGATTATGTATTTTGCTTGTGCCCCCCGATCCTTTACGTAGGAGTCAAGCTCGTCCCGCAATCTTTGTCTTGGTCCCCCGTTAGGCCCAGTATCCACCAAAGCGGAGAGGAGCGGGGCGGAGAGGAGATGTGCAAGATTCGACCAATCACATTGGTTGAAGTCTACATCGCCTCTCTCGTCTTTCCTGTGATTGGTCGAATCTGGCACATCTCCTCTCCGCTCCGCGCTTCTCCGCTTTGGTGGATACCGGGCCTTATGTCGTCTGGCATCTAATCTGACCCACTCCGTCGTTCTCCAGTCCATTTCTCATCTGATACGTGACAGGTATGTCTTTGTGTGGCCTAATTATAATTACGTGAATGTATCGAAATTACCTCCTTCTTATTTCTTCTACACCAGCCTTCACGGATTTTCATTTTTAGGTAGGTATGTTGTATATAAACCCATCTAGAAGATTTTAATACGTTTGCGTGATTGCCCAAAGAGAGATTGCAGAGAGCCAGTTTGTTGTTTGTTTGGTTGTGGTAGGCTCACTGAGGAAAACTTCGATTGCAAGCAATTTCGAAAACATTTAACTTGTAAAAGGTCTGTTTTAGCGTCAGCTAGGTTGTGTTCAATACGGTATTCTACACAAACTAGTACCTACTCAGTAAATCGATTTTAAATTAATATATTAATTTTAATATTTATTTTTTTGTCAATACCTCAAAATCGATTTTACCTACTGAGTGTTGAAACATCCGATACTTATTATAATTCACATAATCTTTTCAATCCAGCCGTTTACAAAATATGTAGGTGATCCTTTTCACGTACAAAGTTCCTGTAGATTAAGAAAAGTGGAGGACCGGAATATTATATTGAAGAACGCCAAAGTCTAACGGTAAATTAATTCAATAACGAAGTAAATTTTCCACCGAGTTTGTGATCGAGGTAATGATTTTTTAAAATAACATATTAGTGGGAAATGCCGCCAATTTAGGTATTTTCAATAAACAAGCCTGTCATGGATTGAAACAGTGATTAAAGCTTTAAAGAGATCTGGGAACTCGTTGCATTTTCGTATTACTTAGATATTTAATGACATCGATTGAAGCGAATCCTATTTAACGTAACCATTATTTTATTATTCAGCTTAGTGACCTGCGGTCAGGGTTGCCTTTACATTTTTAGATAATTGAGGAGCAATTACAGCACTTAGCATTGATCTAATTCTGCATCATCACGTTATCGTGTTGGCGTCACAGTTGGCGTGTTGAGGGATTTTATCATACTTATTTTAATTCTTCTGCGAAGACTAATTTAATTTTTCTTAGGCACAAATAGCATGACGGTGAGCGTGGAGCGTGGGCTTTGGCGACATTTCTTTTACATATAAGTCTTTATTAAAGTAAAGATAACATATTATCTAGGTACCTATAGCTTTTTATTGAACGATACTAATGCACGAATCTCGGAATGGAAGCCATTTGATTCGTTCAATGGAGCCTTTTTTTTTTTTAGGATGGGAAGTCATCAAATAACTCCTCCCGTTCTGGGCGGAGCAGGAGGGAGTGTCAGACTTTTACTGACTAAAACCCATCCATGTTCCTTCATCGCCCTTTGTGTTCCGGGGCCACGGTATCTCTTTGGAAAAGTCCCGCAGCCCCGGCAGGCTTCGGCCCTTGCGGACCCCTTCTGCTAACTCTTTTTGAGGCGCGCGTGGAACACGAACGCGCCGTCGACACGGCCTGTCGTCATGAGACGGACGGACGGCGAGCTAGCCCATAGCTCCCCGTCCACAGGCCCGCGCCTACGGTGGCCGGAAGCCACCACGTGGACCCCGACGTCCGGGGCGTCTCCCGCGGCGGCCGGGACGTGAGGATCTCTCCCTCTCACGTTCCGCCACCTCCTTCGCTAGCATGACTGCTTCGCAGAAGGAGGTGACGACGTCCCATTCCGTCTCGCCCCGGACCATGGATTGAACCAGGGCCGGGAGCGAGAGGTCGCCGCCGCCGATCGCTGCTACGAGGACACGGCGGTGCTCCGCCCAAGCGGGGCACACCTCCACCGTGTGCTCCACCGTGTCCTCCGGTCGATCCTCGCAATGGAAACACCCGGGCTTCTCCTCCCGCCCGCTTCGGTGCAGGAACTTACCGAAACATCCGTGTCCGGTAAAAACCTGCGTCAGGCGGAAGGTGAGGACGCCGTGGCGTCTCTCCAGCCACTCCTCAAAGAGGGGACTTACCGCCACTATTGTGGCGTGCCCTGCACGGGGTTGCGAAGTCCGTCCGCTGAGCGACAACTTGCCGCGGCAGCGGAGTTTCCCCCCGGCGTAGCGCCTCCGCGCGACACTCTTGTAGGCGCGCGAGGACTATCGCCTCCAGATCTCATGGCGGCAATCCGGCAAGGAGGTTCGCCGCCTCGCGGGAGATCGTGCGGTACCCCCGGACTAGCCTTACGGCTACCACCTTCTGGGGCGCGTTCAAATAGTTGGCGGCACGCCGCCTCAATGAACACGCCCACACTGGGGCCCCGTAAAGGGCCATGGACCGCACGACTCCCGCGTAGAGCCTCCGGCAGGAGGCGTTTGGCCCCCCCAGGTTGGGCAGGAGCCGCCTGAGTACAATCGAGCCTACAGTAGAGTTTACATTGGAGAATCGTCATACGGTCGTATCTCTCTAAAATATCCACGTACTTAAAATTAATTAAAACAAGTTGATTTTGATTATTAATAGAGCAGTGTTCGAACTTCTAATATAGTCACTACATAATATATATATATATATACATGCGCTTTGAAAACGAAAATAACTAACACTTTAGTAATATAGGTACTAAGTTCAAGATAGTTACCTAAAACAATGCACAGAGAGACATTCCCAACTAGCAAAAACGTTGTATAATATTAGAACTATACAACTAACAGACATGTAAGGGTTTTATAACAGTTTTGCAGCAACCAAACAGTTGTAAAGTAGTATTCAGTTCGACGCATTAATCGTATAACGTCATCTCAATAATTTATAAGACGGTCATATAACGTTAAGTCGAGTAAACGTTTCAGTCAGAAATAGTGATGAGTCGCCATGTTTTGTAAATTTAGACCCTTTTATTTAACACTTAAATAACAAACTGTCATGTAGGTAATGATTTTATAGTTAACTTTTATAAAATCGTCATAGTAGGTCGTATACTTCCACCTTTAAATAGCTTTTAGGTTGAAACGTTAGGTATTCTAATATTTTTTATTTAAACATTATTTAACACCTTTTAAATAACTCAGTCGCCAAATTTATCAACGCCAAAATAGATCACCATGATGACCCTGTAAAAAATACAGAAGTATTCCCATGACTAAGGGTTTTTCAATTTTCTATCAGAACTCTAATTGCAACCGTCATGGTGGACGCCATAAATCGTATAAAAAACATGTATAAGACCAGTAGTTATTTATGTGTCTGAATGCAGTCGCCTAGTGACTATTGGCAATATGGCGGAAACTATTGATGAAAATTAATGTATTTTATTTTAAAAACAATATTGAAACGCTAATATTAAGAGATACCGTGGCCCCGGAACACAAAGGGTGATGAAGGAACATGGATGGGTTTTAGTCAGTAAAAGTCTGACACTCCCTCCTGCTCCGCCCAGAGCGGGAGAAGTCATTTGATGATTTCCTATCCAAAAAAAGGCCCGCTAAAATATTAACAAAGATACAATACAAATATACAAAAAGTTTTAAATTTCCAAGTATAATTCACCGCTCGTCATCTTCCACTACGTTATGCTTTCCTTACATTAAATTAATAAATAATACTGATTGTTAAAACATTTTTGTCATATATTTTTTTTATACGTTTTAACAAAACAATATAAATTGTCACACAAATAGTCTAGCTTGCACCACTAACCAATCACCAGCATAACAAGACGTCTCATACGATGATATAGTTATTTAAGAGTATTAGGTACTAGAAACTATTACAAACCTATTAACAACGTCTACGTGATTTAAACTCAACGTTATTGTCACTGATACGATTGCAAAACGACCCTTACACGATTTAAATGTTATATAATCTGCGCCCAAACATTTTCATATGGCTGAAAGTTAAATCAAAAACGTTATTGTACCATTTAAATGACATTATTTTGCTACTTGGGTTATGATGTAACAATGTCAACGGTGTCGTCAGTGCAATTAGGTGCTAGTAGAAGTAACAGAGTTCCTACCTATAAAACAGTTTTGCAACTGCTGGCTGCAAATTCCCTACCGTACCTATTGACGAGATACCTACCTATCGTAGGTACTGAAAATTATTACAGAAGAATTGGTACAGGTACCTATTTACCTGGTGCCTAGACTAGGTGCCTACCTACACCTATAAGTAAGAGCTATGTAATTAGAGTATGTAATAGGTTTTCAATAGGATTATTTTCTCTGTCTTCTCGAACACAGAGGCGTTGCATTGTATTGCATGGATTTTGGACATAGGAACTTAGATTGATGGTTGTGGGTGGATCGAATTTGCAATGGTCTCGCAGGTAATCGTTACCTTTCCTGTCGGTGTAAAACACGTTGTTGTTGCAGTGGACTACGACTACGATTACCAAAATGCTTTTATTATTATTAGCATTCGAGAATATGCATAATAGGTACATTCGTCGTTTGATATAATTATTTTCGCATAATTTAGTATTGGCGCGAAATTACCAATCTACATAATATTAGAAAACCGCTTTTTTAATTCATCTCGATTATCATTGGTCGGTGTCACGCGACCAGTATGAACTATTTATAAACGCGAACAAAATTCTAAGAATCAGGTAGGTATCAGGTAATATTTGGAAATTATCTACCTAAAATGATAATTTTATACATAATTATCATTGGATCAGCTGAAAGTCAAATAATAAGACACCAATACAAGTACTAGTACCTATATAGATACTATTAGGTAGGTAATTTCAATTTAAGTCCACGGGCGAGCTCCGAGGAATCGGTGGCTTGTTTAAAACATCGGTGGTTCCACCTCAAGCACATAACACCCTCACAGAATAATTTCGTAATTTAGTTCACGCGGAGTACTAAATTATGAAACCATTCTATGAGGGTACTATGCACCCGAAATAAAACCACCACCGATTCCTGGGATCTCGCGCGCGGACTATAAGCGTGCTCTCATAGCCTCATTTATTTTTCACCGGAGTGTAGGTATTCTTGATCGTGTGCCCGTGTCACGTGCGGAACGAGTTTTTATTTAATTTTAATAATAGTTTTGGTGACCTTTTGTTGTTTTCAATCGTCTATACGACGCAAATTGTGACTAAATGTCACAATTTGCGTCGATTTAGGTCAGGTTTATTATGTATCTTTCGTATCGAACCATATGGTGTCCTACATGAACCTCCCTACACATACCGTTGCATATACCTACCTGCTTGGAAGACGAAATTAATAAAAACAAGTTAATAAAAACTACGGTACCAAAACTGAAAGGCCGAAAACAAGCCCAATAAAAAAAAAATCAAGCATATAAATTATTTACTTATGTATAAAATTCTGCGTAGTCCATGACAGGCGCAATAAAATCGTGCCCGTAGAACCAGCTACGAACCGAATACCGATACCGACTCACACTTGCGTTCCTGCGGGCCTACCATGACGTCTTAGCAGGATCGTTTTAATTGCGTGCCAGTGAGGGAAAGAGATGGCGCTAGACGTCCTCTATAGCTCCGTCTCTTACCCACACTGGAACGCGATTAAAACGATCCTGCGTCATGGTAGGTCGTAGGCGACGTCATGGTAGGCCACCTGTTGTCTGTCTGTCAAACGAAAAACGTCACTCTATGGTCAGTTGGGTCAGTGGTAGAACTGCGACGTAATTTAATTTAATTTAAAACGACTTTTTAACAAAAAAAACTATTTTGTGTAAAGTTTCTAATAAAATTAAGAGGCAGTGAAGCATGAGCAAATGGTTACCTCCAAAGATACAAGAAAATTTTAAAGTTTTTTCAAATCTGGTAGACATAATTAAGAATTTTAAGCTTTGCAGAGCTGTAGACCGAATTAAGCATGAATGTAATGGTTATGTAAGAGGTATAAAAAAACTGCCTGAACAGAGGAGTTAGAGGAAAAATCTTCTTTTCGCTTCTCCGATAAATAGAACCATTTTTTATTAACATTTGAATAATTAATGTGTTATTTATTAATATTGCTATCCGCCTTCATTTTAAAACACGATTAACATGTTTTTTTGCAAAACCTTGTTTGCTATTCAAATTATCAAAAGTTATATTATGTCAACGACCAACAGTATATAGGTGCTTCTCTGAGACGGGCTGCAGACTGCAACCGCAGGTGACACTGCGGCTAGCGGCTGCGCTTGGAACGCAGTCCGCGGCTGCACAATGCATAGAACCATGCCTCAGTCACTCCAGTACCTTCGTGCGAGACAAAATGTCGGACAATGCTACCGATAGTTTATTATTGTGTCCTTTGTTAGAAGAGGAGGATGATGACGACTTATTGTTACTATATGCCAAAAAAAAATACTACATGCGAAAAAGTCGATTTTTTTTACGTGTGTACGCTCTGCGGTTCGCGACACCATACGCACCGTACGCGACCGAGCGTCAGCCCGACAAGAATTCAGGCCTTATTACACCATCAAAATGATGTATGATGATTCGATAGCTTTTAATTTAAAAATAATGCTTTAAAACTACTCTTTTTAATTAAAATCAAAATGCATATTACAATCTACATAATTATATGCTTTACTAATCGCGAACGAATTCGACAAGGAAATGTCAATATCAAAATTAGATGGTCGGCCAGGACATACCAGACTTCCTTCATAAAACCATGAGTGCGTAAAGATTTTTTATAAATTTTAATTTTTAAATAGGGTCTTGGTTAATAAGTTGATTGATTTAGGAAGGGATTTTGATTGATCCCTTATAGGATAGAAGTTCTTTTGGTATGTAAGGATAAAAGTTTTTTTTGTATGTCGTTATTTTTGCTGATGGGAATTCCCATTGAGTTTAAATTACATGAAACTGCTTTCAATTTCAGGCGACCCTACAGCCTTTGGAAATCTGCAACCTTCAGAAAACATCATAGACGCCATATGTGACACTGCTAAACTAAACGAAAGTCGGAACTATGGCCCTACGATCGGCCACCGGGACGCGAGGCAGGCGGTGGCGGAGTACAGCGCTCACCAGGGATTCGTGACGGCTGACGACGTCATCCTCTGCAGCGGGTGCTCCCATGCCATTGACCTGGCCCTCAGCGTCATCGCCGACGCTGGACAGAATGTACTGATCCCCCGACCTGGGTACTTGATTCACAAAACACTTGGAGAAGGACTGGGGATCGTTATAAAATTTTATGACTTATTGGTGAGTTTTATGGTTCATCACTAGTACATAACCGTCTATATGGTATAAAACTAACCTACCACGGTATTTTTTTTTAAATAGGTATAAGAGATACCATCCATACCATCGAATAATAAGATATTTCAAGGGTTTTACAATAAGATTTTGATGAGTTTGCAAATTTACACGAATATATCTAATTTTCAGCCTGACAAGAACTGGCAAGTGGATCTGGCGAACCTCGAGAGTCAAATAGACGAAAACACAGCAGCTATCATCGTTAACAATCCTTCTAACCCGTGCGGCTCAGTGTATACCAGGCAACATCTAAAAGACATAATCGATGTGGCATCGAGAAATCGCGTGCCGATAATTGCAGACGAAATTTATGAACACTTTGTTTTCTCCGATCACGAATTCACTGCGCTATCGTCTTTATCTGAGGATGTCCCAGTTTTGACTTGTAGCGGAGTCACGAAAAGATTTTTGGTGCCTGGCTGGCGACTGGGATGGGTGATCATACACGACCGTCAGAATATTTTGGGAAAAGAGGTCCGCAGTGGCTTGTTAAGTATGTCGACTAGAATTTTGGGACCAAACACACTGATGCAGAAGGCTTTACCGAGAATTCTTAAAGAGACTCCACAAACTTTCTTCGACGAGACGATTCGTTTTATTGAGGTGAGATTTGAAGCCGAATTTTGTATTACCATTTTTATCAGATTAAAAAGCGTTTAAAATATATGAGTGATGGTGTTATTAGGGGTTAAATATGGCTCTGGGCCGGCGGCGGCAGTCTCGACATTAATAACGACGCTGTCGCAAAATAGCGATCGCTAGAATAATAATAACGATAAATTTAGGGAACGTGCAGCACTAAATCGACAAAAGAGACACTATGCGGACAGCAAAGGAAACTTATCAGCTGTCATCGTCATCGTGCTTTCAACTAAGAAACAAAAATATCTCTTCAATTAAGTTATTTTTGAATATGATAAAAGGTATAAAATATGGGTTCCGGTCTATCAATAATGATCGTCAGCGTAGTATGAATGTTTAATAATATGAATTTTATATCTTTCGTCTACTTTCTCTGATGAAAATTGTGGTGCAAGAAGAAATGGTGGCTTCTAAAACAGCTTTCTTATTTGCAACACATGTTTTAATGGAAGAGAATCCTATAACAGCGAGAGCAGTATCTCCAGGCTCTAACAAATCAATTATTCCACAATCATTTGATAAATGAAGCAATCACTACAACGCCCTCCGTAGCATTTAGATACAAAACTTATGGAACCACAAGGAGTGCAGCCAATTAAAAACTTAATTGTTTATCCATGTTTATAATCTGAGTACATGTGGACTCTTTGTTTAACTGTTGAGGGATATTCGGTGTGAACTTCAGTATTTAAACACTTGTGTTCGCAATTTCGCATGCATAGTGAAGTTTATATGGTTCAGGCATGTTTGCTTGGACGGTTGATTTTGAGGGCCATTGAACTTTTTCAATGCAGAGTGTAACAATAACAAGTTGTTTTCAAATATTTTTCTTTACTGCGTTTATCCATTTTTTTTGCGTTTTACACGTAAACATGGCATGAGAGTACTATTCTTTAGAAAGTAATAAAATTTTACGCTATTTGATTTATTTTTATTTTTGTGGATGTATTGGTACCTACATCCAGAAATGCAACAATGCATTGATTAGTTAGAATAATAATTACACTAATAAAATTAATTATGTTTACTTGTTATAAATGTCAATGTCAAGTATTAATAGAGTACAAGATTCGAATTGGCGACGCTAGTCGGCAGCACCTTCGTTATACACGTTCTCTCGCGATGCTTGTGAGAAACGCCTCTTGGATGTAGAGACTTGCGTTTCCCGCAAGCATCGGTATTGCAACCAAATTTATTCGTTAGTAATTAGCAATCAAAAGTTAGCGATTTTGTCGTTATCTCTGTCAAGACTGCCAGCTGCCGGTCACCTTGTCAAATAGGAGGATTGCTTTAATGAAATTGAAAAAAATAATAACTAAGCAAATATATTATCTGTTTCAGAGTCAAGCAAAACTAGCTTACACTGAATTGGTCAAAGCTCCTGGACTGCGCCCGATCATGCCACAAGGGTCCATGTATATGATGATTGAGATCAAAACCTCACTGTTCCCTAAATTCGACAACGAGCTTCAATTTATTTCTCAGATGTGTAATGAGCAATCAGTTCTTTGTATTCCTGGGAAGGTACGTCGTTTTATTACTGTTAAAAGCTGCTGTTGCAAAATTCAAAGAGTCTTTATGAGTCTAACTGCATTTTTGAGTTTACAACCGTTCAAGTATTATAATTGGCACAAGACGGCCACACCATCTTTTGGCTGGCTTGGAACTAACATCGCCATCTTGTTTTTTCAAAACATTGCACAAAACAATATTCCACAAATGTTTACTAACATCACCCCTTGATAACTTTATCCGAGTTCTAAAAGATTCTTGTACTTCTGTAGGTAGATACTCAAACTTAGTACCTATAATATTTTTATATTGACATTCCAGTGTTTCAACTACCCCAATTTCATGCGGATCGTGCTCACCGTGCCTGAAGAGATACTGCGAGAAGCCTGTCTCAGAATCACCAGCTTCTGCGAAGATCACATACTGAACCAGCAATTAAAAAAAATGGACCACGACGTTGTATCCATCGTCAACGATGAGAAAACACATGTGGCGTCCAAACAAAACATGTTAAAGAATATTACTTAACTTTACTTACGTTGCACGAAAATAATTAAGTAGGTTATAATTAAGTGTTAAAAGTTATAATTAAGTGTATCCAAGAAAGGAAATGTAAGCTCCTGTCAAGACCATGAGAGACGCAAGTATATTGGCTGTTGATTACTTGTTAATTAAAAGGATTTACTTTAAGTTTGACACACGGGACCGGTCAATGTGGCGACACTTGGGGGAGGCCTATGTCCAGCAGTGGACGTCTTTCGGCTGAAATGATGATGATGATGACTTTAAGTTAAGGCACTTTTTTTGTTGAAAATGGGCTTTTAATGAATTAAATCCCTTCCCTCAAGGCGATGTCTTCAAATGTCACTGGAACAATCAGAAAAGAATCGATTGATTGATCGATGTCTGAAAAGTAAATAGGTCCACAATGTTGGAAACAAGATTTTTGGTAGATTTATCTTTAGTCCCTAGACCAATTCAAATATTTTTAAATTACTATTTACAGTACAGTACAACATAATATTGTTAAATTGTCATTGGGCATGCTTATTTAGGTATTATACACATTAAATATTCACAAATAATTAAGAACGTGTACTTAGTTCCTTATTTTCGTCTTGTCCCTCTGGTTGTCTATGCCTATGCCACAGCCATTTTACTCCGAGACTGTTGGCACTACACACAGTTGAAATTTGGAGAGTAGTAAGTTGTCTTCTATAAACTGCTTTGTCATTGCATCCGTGGTGGAATTCACGCCCGAGCCGCAGGCAAGGGTGTTATCGAGCCGAGAACTGCAATCACAATTGCCCACGTGTTTCAAACGACTTTTTACAATACACTCTAATAATAGAACGGAAAGTATTTTTGTCATGAAGTATTAGGAAACCATTTTGCGCGCTTCGCTTTTGCAGGTTGATGGAAAAGCAAAGACCGCTAAACAGCCTAATATAAAAAATTGAAAATTAAAATATTTTTTAATTTAAAACAGAAATAAATGTTAATTTGTATTCTGTTAAACATAATTTAAATATTCAAAAAATATTTACTCTGTAAAGGCGCATGCAGAGATTAAAAAAAATAGAGAGCATCACTTTGCAGAGATTAAAAAAAAAACAGTCGAATTGAGAACCTCCTCTATTTTGAAATCGGTTGAAAAGCAATCACCGCACTATAGGATTTTTTCTACGTACTATCTCAACGAACGAAATCTTACCACCAATACGGCTCTTTTTGTTTGCAGCATCCGGCCGCTATTGAAGCACTAAACTTTCTTTTCCTTGTCCTTTTTTTTGTTTTAATTCCTATTAGTCAAAAAAAAGGTGACCAAACAATAGAATATAATTTTTGTGAAACAAAGGATAACGTAAAAAAAGGTCACTTATTTTTCGGCGTTTTACTACTATAGGTCTACACACTCTTTGTGCGGACCAATAGAAGTTCTTCTTCTTCTTCGTGTCGATGATTCGTTAAGGGTGGTAAACAGATGTGGACATCGTGTGCACGGGATTTTATTTTGAACATTAGCAGATTTCGTTCGTTGTCATGTATCAACGTGTATCAACAGCTCTTGAAAAAATAATAATGATTTGATTTGATTTATTTATCACCACAATATAGGTACATTACACAGGTATCAATACAAAAATACTTAACAACTGTAATTATACTGTGGGAGACTGGTGCCTAAGCTAGACGTGAGGTCTGTATTTCAGGAGAAATATATCAAGGTTCCTAAAATACTGTTTTTCTCAAGTCTTCTTGTAATGCTTGATGATATATTCGCTTCTTCAGGAACAACCGTTGTTGTCTGTCATTAGGTAACTTGCTAAAAGTGGTGCTCTGTGTCACATTTTTAGAATAAGCTTATGAAACACTAAAAAATATTTTTTTCAACACACTTGCTCATAAAGTGGCTCTAATTTCACCGCAATCAGGCACATAATGACACCTATAATCAACTGTGACTTTTTAATTGCCATTATTCACAAGTGAGTTATAGGGTTGTTTTTTATTGGTTGAGTTGCTTTGTTCTTAAAAAAGTTTCGATACAAAAAATATCGTGTTCAATAGTACAAATATATTAATCCTATTGCTTGCTCATTTTATGAAACTTCGTATTTAATTGTACAATAATGCAAAGGCCCTGAAATAGGCAATTGCAGGTCGAGTATGAGTTTGAAGGCCGAGCCATAGGCGAGGACTTCACTAATACGAGACAGGCAATTGCCATTTCCGCCGAGGCATATATAGTGCTTTTCTCAAAAGAATGCAGGGAAATAAAACATACTTTTTATATTATACATTTAATTTAATTAATACATTAGTCACATTAGTCATATTAGGGCATACCTAGGCAAAAAGAAAACTTTATCTTTTTAGTTTTAGCAATCTCATTAAAAATGTTTACTTTTTTCTCGTTTTTCCAAATCATAAAATTTCATAACTTTCATGTATTTTTCTTTTGACTTCGCTGGATGCAGGTTTTCCATTGCCAATTTGGCTTCTGATCTTAAATCTATAGGAGTACAATTAATCTCCATTTCATTCTCTGAACCGTTGGAACTCATTTTACTTATTAAATTTATATTCATTACTTAATTATATAATAAATCAAGACGAATTTTCAGTTTTGCCGCCAATTTTCTATTTATCATCTGTGCCGAAAGGCAAACGGCTATAAAGCCACGTGCAGCTAAGCAAAGAGACTTACTATGGTATGCCAAAATGAGGCCATGTCACCACCAATGATAAAAGAGATCCAATCAAAGAGTATTACACACTTGTACCATAATGTACTATAACCAGGAATCGAACTCATCGATTTTGAAAAAAAAAAACACACTCTGTATTATTACACCATTCGATAGTGTCGCTAATAAGAATCAAATTCTGGGAAGTAATGACATACGGGAAATTAAAGGAAAGAGTTCAAATTTGATAAAATACATATGTAACAGTAAACAATTTGTATTAGGGGTTTTAAGAATCATATGGTTGTATATCTTTGTTGCCGAATTAATTACAGCATTGTCGCCATACAAAAAAGTGTTTCAACTCCTGGCACCATTTAAATAAAATTTAATTCATTCGTGCGGATCACTGTACACGTTTCTCCTATTTTTACACGTCTGCCCAAAGGAAGTGAAAGGAGTGTTGTTATGTTTTCAGGGTCCATGTATACATACATGAACCCTGAAAACATAACACTCCTTTTTAGAAAAATAAAGAAACTCACAATAGTACATTATGATTTAAGTGCGGTAAGTTGAAAATCACAGCCGAGGCGATATTGCTAGCCCGAGCCGTAGGCGAGGGCTATTAGAAAGCAGAGGCTGTAATTATTAAAGCGCACGTATGTCATACGACGTTTTATAACATTTGCGAGGAAATAAATAAAACTAATAAAATCAATACAGAGAAAAGAAAAAGCGCGCGGAATAATTTTTACTTGTTCACAAAAATTAGCGATGCGCATCAGCGCTTTTTTTTACGGCAGACACAAAAAACAGCCGGTATTACTAATAAAGTAAATTAATATTTTTGTGTTTTTGTTACAGATAAATGGTTGTAATTTATTGTCAACATTTAAATTAAAGAATTAAATGATTATTTATTATATTTCATCTCCCAAAGTTAACTTTATTCTTAGAATGTCGACCACTTTTCTGACATAAAAACTCTTTGCTAAGATTTAAAAAAGTACCGTTTAGACGGAGCATCTTGATAAACCGTGCATTTTACATTACAATAACGCAACGAAATACATTACGATGTTGAAATTGGTGAAATAAGAGACCCTTTACGAGCAAATGTGTTATAAACATACATACATATATGTATGTTTGTGAGTTTCTTTATTCCACCATAACTTCTAATCGCCTAAACCGATTTCGATTTACGTGGTATCATTAGAATCCTTGTGTTACCCCGGGCAACATAGGCTAGTAAAAAAATGGATATTGCAATATGGGTATCAAATTAAAGGGCTCATCATGAGGATTTTAATAGTATATTTTATAACGAGGGACTAAACGAAGCCATAATATACCAGAGGTGGTTTGACTCTCGAGCTTGCGAGGGAGTCAATGAAACCGAGGGTATATTAAGTTGGCGTTTAGTCTCGAGGTGCAAACTGTACTTTTCACTTTGAGTGCGAGAAAAATTGACAATTTAGTACAAAAACATTAATTATTCCTCCAGTCCATAGAACTTTCGTAAGTTTTTAGGTAAATCTTCCGCGTTTTTGGCGGCAAAAGATTATCTATTATGTCTTTTGCTCTTTGCTCGACGTCAAACTCTTCACTGTCACTGGACTTTCCTAATAAATGTATATACCTAAAACCGAACAAATTTACATTCGACAAAAATTCAGAAATTTTCGCGGTCGGTTTTTTCTTCTAAACCAGTCACAGATTAAGAATTTAAAACGCATGGCGCCACCTTCCTTGCGGAAAAACCATGGAACTAAAACTCTCAACATTTTCGCAATGAAGATGGTCCACACTCCACAGATAATAGTAGTATATTAACTGGCTGTTTGAGTTTGTCTATGTCACATGAAGGAAATTAAAAAATGAATTACTTTTTACTCCCTAGGGACTAAAGTGGTCACTTTACTCCCGCTTCGTAGGGCTATATTGGCGTACTTTTAGAGCATGAGAAGTGAAAAATAGTATATCATGACCATATTTTAACTTAAATAAAAAATGTGCTATTTATTTATCTATACAAGATACGCGCGGATGACTAGGTAGGTTTGTAAACTTTAAAGTCGTAAATGAACAAAATAAATAAAATGCGAAATTCTCCATCTTATTATGGTAATCGTAACTAAAAAGTGTAAAATAAAAAATAAAACCCGATTGCGTAAAAAGTAACTTAATAACTTTAAATAAAAACTGACCCATTAAATAATCTAGACTAAAATCATTAGGTACGTCCAGGGTCCCGACTGTTGCAGTCAATATGTTCCGTATTAGAATTTATTATTTGTTCTTGTTTTTTTCTTTCAGTTTTTATTTAAAGTTATTAGTTACATTTTACGCAGTCGGGTTTTTAGGGTTCCGTACCTCAAAAGGAAAAAACGGAACCCTTATAAGATCACTTTCTTGTCCGTCTGTCTGTCTGTCACCACCGATTTTCTCAGGAACGGGTGGATCTAGCTAGTTGAAATTTATATCAGATACTGAGGTCTATTAGTCCCTATTAGGTGTATAAAAATCAAGGTCCTGAATTAACACGATAAAAAGATAGGGCAAATTTAGATTTTCGCGAAAACTTGTGTACCAAAATTTACCTTACTTTTCAACTTTTTTTATTTTCGGAATTTTCCCTTTACTTGTGCTGTAAGACCTTGCTTTTAACCAAAATTGCCAATTCTAGGTCAACCGGAAGTACCCTATAGGTTTTGGGTCGAAAACCTATATGGCAGTTCCCGTTGACCTAGATGGCGAGAAGCAATGTCTTACAGCACATGTAAAGGAAAAAATCTGAAAACCGTAAATATGTAGTTTAACAACAAAAAAAAGCGATATTACTAATACAAACTTATTATTTGCGGTTGGTGCAATAGCTGTTTCATTGGATCGAACAGTAAAGTTAAGTTTGTCCTTTAAAAAGTTTGTACGGAACCGTCGGTGCGCGAGTCCGACTCGCTCTTGGCTGGTTTTTTTATTTATTTTTAAATTATTATTTTATATATGAATAGGTAATCGCCTACCTGTTTACCGCATAGGCGCATTATAAATGCCTTGTTATTGTTTACGTTTCTCTGTTTACATTCCGAAGTGCGACGTAGCATTGGGCGAATGCCGTAACAACACAAATCCAACAACATCGCTTACGTAGTGTACCTCAGTGCGCATGAACTGCAACACCTGAGTCAGCTACGTAATTACTTGTTTACGTTTTCCCTTATAAGTAATGTCGTAGATAAAACAATCTAATAAAGTTACAACAGAAGGCATGTTATCTCGGAACCTGGCAAAGGCTATTATTTTGTACTAGCTGACCCGCGCAACTTCGTCTGCGTTACGTAAGAGAGAGAGAGGCTTAGAGAGAGTGTGAGTCAACCTAAAAAAAATGCAGATAATATGCTTTAGCGGACTTTTTAAGAGGAACAATCCCGTCATACATGTATGATTGTTGAGTAACTTTAACCGTTTACTCAGCGCACGGAAAGGAAGCTCTCAAAAGCAATAATTTTTCGCTGCATTTGCAACAATTTTCATTGATGCTCCGCTCCTATTGATTGTAGCGTGATGTTATATAACGTATAGCCTTCCTCGATAAATGGGCTAACCAACACTAAAAGATGTTTTTAACTGGAATCAGTAGTTCCTAAAATTTGCGCGTTCAACCAACCAAACAAACAAACTTTTCTCCTTTATAATAAGTATAGATTCAAGTAGGTAACAATTTAATTTCTCGGAAATATATGCAATCATCGTTAAAATATTATACTATGTTTTTCCAATTTGGGGCTTCCCTCGACAGCCTTAGGTTTTCATCCTTATAGACTCGATGACAGTCATACTCCAGCTAGGTCGAATGTTCTCATCAAGGTGCATGAATTGAGCCCAAACACGATATAGCTTTTTTTTTCGGATGGGAAATCATCAAATGACTCCTCCCGGAGCAGGAGAAGTGTCAGGCTTTTACTGACTAAAACCCATCCATGTTCCTTCATCGCCCTTTGTGTTCCGGGGCCACGGTATCTCTTTCGAATAGTCCCGCAGCCCCGGCAGGCATCGGCCTTTGCGGACCCCTTCTTTTTGCTGACTCTCTTTGAGGCGCGCGTAGAACACGAACGCGCCGTCGACACGGCCTGTCGTCATGAGACGGACGGACGGCGAGCTAGCCCATAGCTCCTCGTCCACAGGCCCGCGCCTACGGTGGCCGGGGGCCAATACGTGGCTCCCGACGCCCGGGGTGACTCCCGCTGTGGCCGGGACGTAAGGATCTCTCCATCTCACGTTCCGCCACCTCCTTCGCTAGCATGACTGCTTCGCAGAAGGAGGTGACGGCATCCCATTCGTCTCGCTCCGGACCATGTATTGAACCAGGGCTGGGAGAGAGAGGTCGCCGCCGCCGATCGCCGCTTCGAGGACACGGCGGTGCTCCGCCCAAGTGGGGCACACCTCCACAGTGTGCTCCACCGTGGCCTCCGGTCGATCCTCACAATGGAAGAACCCGGGCGTCTCCTCCCGCCCGAAAACACGATAGGAGGCCAATAACAATTTAGCTGTAAATATAATCTACGTAAACTGCGTATGGATTATTGATTATTGCGAATAGCATAGCACAGTTCTTGCACGGCAAGAACACGTGGATTTATCAGGCTTCTGGTGTTCGCTATACTTCTTTTTGGAGAAATCATCCTCATCATCATACTCCTGCCCGTATCCCAATTTATTTGGGGGTAGCATGATTGTATTCTTCTTCCATAAGTACTACTCTATTACTTTTTGGAAAAATATTTCACGAAAAAAATAAGAAATGCACACAACTTAAATACAAAATGAAATATAGGAAATCTCACAGCATCAAAAAAAAATTTTAACAAATCACAAAAAGTGAAAATAATGTTGGAGGGTTTGAACCTGCAACCCCGTAGTTTACAGAGCGGTCATGAAACCGCAAGGCTATTTACTTCGTTGACATAAGCCACAAATAGCCGTTCTCATGTACTTACGTCATGACTGAAACGTCAAACAATTGAAGTATACGGAAATAATGCAAAATTGCCTACCCCCTTAAGGAAGTAGCGTGATAATATATAGTTTAAATATTGAAGAAGCCTATGCAGTAATTTTGACGTGATGCGCGCACAAACATTTCGTACCAACTACTTAAACCGAGAAAAGCTGATTTTCTTGAGTTCCGCTATTTTGTGCGTATTCACCTCAAAAATCAAATTTCAAGAAAACTGAGAAATTATATTTACCTGTATTAGATATGGAGTATATGTAGCAACTTTAAAAGGTTACACTTCATTGGTTTTGATTGTATAGGTGTTTGAAGTTTATTAATTTTAAACAAAAAACCCTAGATTTTGCGCCCCTGGATGAGATTTAAAAAAAATGCTAAGACAGGTATTTCTTTATTTTTATTAATAAGTATTTATTCTGAGTTTCATGATTCTAGAACAATCTAATTTTTTTTTTCATACAAACTTTACCCCCCCCCTTTCACCCCCTTTTTAAAAAAAAATCCAAAATTTCTATAGCCTATATGTTATTCTGAATGTATTTAAACAGATTTGTGAACATTTCAACAAAATCGGTTCAGCAGTTTTTACGTGATGCGCGGTCAAACAAACAAACAAACAAAAAAAATTTAATTGGTTTTAATATGTTCAGTTACTTATTTCAAGTCACCCTGGCTGGTTTTTTTTTTTAAATCTTCAATGTACAGATTTTTTGGTCTCAACGATTATATTATATGTATAGATGTATTGTTTGAAAAATATAATGCGGTAGTAAAATATTGTGAGTTGTTGAAGAGAGTTGAAGACCTTTCTTTTATTTCCTTATCTGAACATAAAAAACCTACCTACCTCCATTGAAATACAATATTTTGTTATTAAAATGTAGATTTTACATAACTAGGCAGTTAGCCAGAAGTGTACTCTAATAGTATACACCCACATTCGCCAATTAACTAAAAGCTTTCTTTTCAAAAGAAAATCCTTAAACTGCTGGACGCTATACCGAAAGCGCCAAACTAGTAGCTCAAATCGGGGCCGACACAATTTAGATTGCCATCGTAGCGTGTGCTAAGAAGAAAAGAAAACCCTAACCTTCCCGAGTATAAAAAGTTAGGATATAAGAGTGAGCGAAGCGAGCTTGAGAATATACAGCACCAAGCCCTGATTCTGAAAGATCCAGGGCTGTCGCCAGACCGCGCCCCGGGATAGATATTTTGTGGCAATGCAAAGTTACAACTAGCGTTTCCAATTTTCCACCTTTAATTCATACACTCGGACAACAATCAAGCTTAATTTAAGTGTCCGGGAGTGTAATGAGACATACTGTGTTAATTCGGAATTGATTAGTAGTACTTACATTTTGATACAAGTGGGAAAATTTTGTTATTGCAGTCGAGGCGGAATGCACATTCATGTTATGGAGCCGAGAACAGCAGTAACAAAATTGCACGACCCTAACAGTTTTTGAGGAGGTGTTTTGAAAAGAATATTAATAGCACTATATTAGCTCTTTTTATCATATTGTAGGCCGCTCTGTGGCCGTTTGCGGGACATAGAGTGAAGACAGTCCCGGCACTGTCGAACAACGTGAGGAAAATACACGTTTATTTTTAGTTTTCCGAATCGTTCAGATCCAATACTTTATTTCGTGTGCAAGGATGCTCGATATGGAGAACTCGTATTGTTATCACGCTCGTATTTTAAACTAATTACGTTAATTGTGATAAAATGTAACAATCTTAACAAACCGTAAGGTTATACAACCAGTTATATATACCTACGTATTGTAGGGCCATGACAACCGTGGCAACATGACACATATTTTATAACGGTCCCTGTAGACCTATCTGTATGTGTATGGCTGTGGTAGATCGTAGCTCTTCCACTACTTATTGAAAATGAAGGCACCTCATTTTCCAGAACAAAATACTAAGACCGCCACTGCTAACTAAAAACTGGTCTACGCTTCTGCTGTAGCAATTTTTAAAAAAGCTTGGAGTATCAAGCTTGGTTCCACGTAGAAGCGACGTAATTACACAACTGCCTACAATCATGACAGTGGCTATAAAGTCTGTGTGGTCTGCGCTAACGAACTGAGCATTAGATGAGGAGACTAAAATCGAGCAAAATCATAATCGTTGCGCTCGCTCTTGCATCCTCTGGCATATCTGGCATATCAATCAAACTCTGCATAAGTCGTAAAAGTAACTTCTATTTCTGTATCATGTATTGTCAAAAGAAAATCGTACCTGTGTGAAGAATGAGATAGATGGCTCAATAAATAATCCCATGCCCGCTCTGCTCCCAGCGTCAATAGAGACAAAAACGGAGTAAGCAAGGCAGTTGAGAAAGAAATTGAATTTAAATAGTACATTTTGATACAAGTGGAGAAAGTTTGTTATTGCACCCGAGGCGGAATTAACTCCCGAGCCGTAGGCAAGGGTATTTTTGAGCCGAGAACTGCAATAACAAATGTCCACGTGTATCAAACGACGTTTTTCAATACACTTTTGAAGAAATAATATAAAATAACGAAAAAAAAACAATCACCGCCGACTATAGGCATTGCACCAATTTGTACTAAGTATAGGTTTAGTTTTATCTGTGGCAATTTTCCAACACTCGCGTGCTGTGCCGCGTGCGAAATAGGCTCCTTTCTGCACGCGGCTCAGCACGCGGTGATGGAAAATGAAAACAATCCACGTGTGTGAAATACATGTCATGTTGAACCTAATCGTAGTGCGATAAGGACCCGTTTTCGAGGAAGTGTATTGAAAAAAATATTTTGATTCCTGGCACAAATTCATCTTCATATCGGGACCATTGACCATCACTGGGTGCGCGTTACGTCATTGAATAACTCTTTCAAAATCACTAAGTTATAATTTAACAGCTTAGTATTTGTGGTTACGTACATTGTGAAGGATCCATAAAGGAGTAGTAAGAGTTTTTATTGATAAATAAGAAATAATTAAGAATTCAATTTAAAACATTAGTGTTACATCGTAACTCATGCATTGTCTTTCTGTAAAGGTTTTTCGAGGTAGGTACAAGTTATTTTTGATGCGAGAGAAGTAATGAATAATCAGATACCATATCGTGCGCTTTAGAAGCGGTAAGCTTGTTAAGTAGTTATGTTGAAATAACAAAACTTTCCATAACGTTCTGGAATACTACTCACTCGAGGGAAACTAATTTGATTCAAGTTAGTTGTAAGTAAGGTAAGAAATGGTATATCTGTATCTATAATTCATAAAAAAAAGAATAAGTATGTTTCTTTGGAATTATAATACCTAGTTGTATTATTTACATGTATACATTTTTATTTGTATTTTACAACATACATAGGTACAATCATTCAACCTTCACACATTAGAAAAAGCTCCGTCTAAAACTATCAAAGAGAAAGGATTTTATTCCTTTACTAGTTGTACAATTTATATTCGTGTATTGTAGTTAGGGTTTATTTCTCCTAGTGATTTACACTAGCTTTGGGGATTGTAATAATGGAGCAAACGCATAGAATAAGCATAGGTATTATTTGATATGTTTCTCTCCATAGTATCCCGTAGAGTGAGTATATTAATTGCTAAAGCTATCTGTAGGGGCAAATATGTGGCTTGTAGAATATATAAACAACCTGATTCTATTGCCGTCATCACATCTACATTTTCAAACCAGTTTCACGACTCGAGAGCCTGTGCTTGTCAAACGCCACTGTTCCGATACAAAACCGAGTTGTATCGAAATGCGAGCAATATTCTTAATTCAAGTTTAAGTGACGCCGCAGCTTTTAATAATCCGCAAGTTTTGTGCCGATGTCGCGACGGTCTCGAGGAAGCAACACATGGGAGGTGCGTGCATCGACGTTGGCTCGCAATACCCATAACCTAATACGGGACATCGTCGAGAACCTTCAGGTGGAACCGAATCCAGACAAGCCTCTCATAGCGCTTTCAGTCGGTAAGTTTTTTGTCACATTGTTAATTCAAACGTTAAATTCTTGTGATAACTGAGTATATTGAATTGGCTATGATATCATGAATCAAAACCTGGATATTGTAACATGTTAATTACGGAGATACAATAACTAAAAAATAATAAATGACGCAAAATTCATGACGAAATACCAGTTGGTTTTTCATAAAATGTGTTGGATAGTTCAAGTGCTCTAAGCCCAAAAATTTTGACGACAAACTGTTGTTTTTATGAAATTCTAAATATTTGCTGTTTTGGCTAGGCTAATTTAGGGTAGGTAAGGCTAGGCACAATATAGTCAAAAATTCTTAGCTGCTTAGACAAGCAGACACTGCTACGACGGTAATAACTGTAGGTAAAGTAAATAAATAATTGTGGCATATTACGAATGCTGCGAAGCTAGAAGTTGCGAAAATAAGCTAGCAGAAATGGGTTAGCAAACTGTTTATTTATGTACCAAGGTCAACAGGATTTCAATTTCACAATATTTTTAACAAGCCATACTTCATTTGTTTTACACGTTAGGTGATCCGACAACTTTTGGAAATCTTAACCCTCCCGAGCAAGTGCTGCAAGCTGTTCGGGAGAGTAATGAATGGCTTAGCAGTCGCAGTTATGGTCCTGCAAAAGGACACATTGAAGCGAGGGTGGCCGTAGCGGAGTACAGTGCCCACCAGGGTGACATATCACCAGAAGACGTCATCCTCTGCAGCGGCTGTTCACATGCTATTGAACTTGCAATCACAGTGATCGCTGACTCAGGACAAAATGTGCTCGTTCCACGGCCAGGCTTCATGATATACAAGACAGTAGCTGAAGGATTAGGCATTAATATCAAATATTACAATTTATTGGTATGTTTACTTTAATTCTAATTTATCGAATCCACCCCAAATTACTATAACCGATTTTTTTGTCAAAACTTTTTGGGTAATATTAGACAGGTAGGTGGGTAAACTTTCCACATAAATCAATGAGGAAATGTGCGAAATCTCGGGGCATAGCAGTGGGATAGACAAGTATTAATATGAGGTGATGTTAAACGAGTTTCTAGAAGCATAACTAGTTTCTTGTGGATTGGATTTGCATACTGCTCATTTACGCTTTATCTTATTTATAACTGCGTAAATCCTTGATTAAAGGTTATTTAGTGAAACGATAGACCATAACTATGACGATGTGTTGTTGCAGCCAGATCAACAATGGAAGATAGACTTGGAGGATCTAGAGAACCAAATAGATGACGACACTGCCGCGCTAGTTGTTATCAATCCGTCGAATCCGTGCGGCTCGGTGTACGACAAGGAGCACTTGTACGAGATACTTGACATAGCATCGAGAAACCACGTGCCTATCATTGCTGATGAAATATATGAACATTTCGTCTTCTCCAACTACGAATTCACTGCATTATCGGCTCTGTCTAAAGATGTCCCGATACTAACATGTGGTGGACTCACAAAGAGATTCTTAGTGCCTGGCTGGCGTATGGGCTGGGTGATCATCCACGACAGACATGATGTATTAGGGAAGGAAGTCCGTCAGGGCTTGTCAAACCTCGCCACTAGAATTTTAGGGCCAAACACCTTAATCCAGAGGGCATTGCCAGCGATATTGGCATGTACGCCACAGAGCTTTTTCGATGAAGTTGTGCTATTTATAGAGGTAAGTGAAAGGATACTTGTTTTGTTTTCATAATTATGTGGGATTTCTCAGAAAAGCAGTTAATTTTTGTTTATATAATATTTTTTATTACACTTCCTCGAAAACTGGCTCTACATCGCACTAAGATTAGGTTTAAAATGCAATAAGTAATATATTATATAGAAAATAGTTGTATCAAAATTTAATAAGTATACCTAATCATTATCTGCCTAGCCTTTTTCCAACTAGTTTTCACAGTCGGGGTCGGCTTCCAGTCTTACCGGATGCAGCTGAATACCAGTATTTTACATGGAATTTACCGGGTAATAGGTACGATACCCCTTGGTAAGACTGCAGGTTGTCAGACTTTTTGGGCTAACGATTGTCAAAGATCTACAAATGACAGCCGGGACCAACGGATTAACGTGCTTTTAAATGCATCAAAATGTGCCATTCAAAAAAGAAAAATCAAAACAGTGACTTCAAAAACTCAGTTTACTGCAGCTGTTTTTAATGACTCATGTCTTACTATTACATTTTTATGGTACCCTTAATATTTTTAGGTATTATTAAGATGTAACTGTTGTTGTTTTCAGAACCAAGCAAAACTGGCATTTGATGAACTACGATGTGCTCCCGGTTTGCGTCCTATAATGCCACAGGGTGCAATGTACATGATGATTGAAATTAAACTGTCGTTGTTTCCAACATTCAAAAATGAATTGCAATTCGTTGAGCGTATGGTCTCGGAGCAGTCAGTGTTTTGCTTACCTGGACAGGTCAGTACATAGTAATATACGAGTACAAAAGTACCTCATCATTTTTCAAAGAAGTTTACTTTCAATCGCAACATTCAATTTTACTGAAATTTACTACCTATGAACTTTCGACGAGGTCTAAATTCCTTAGTTTGATTAGAAAGTAATAGATATCAATAAGAC
Organism: Xestia rhomboidea; assembly: GCA_963853795.1. Classification (NCBI taxonomy): domain Eukaryota; kingdom Metazoa; phylum Arthropoda; class Insecta; order Lepidoptera; family Noctuidae; genus Xestia; species Xestia rhomboidea. The sequence continues at coordinate 13,496,383 of OY970764.1, forward strand.
TAGCAACAAGAATGGACCCAAAATTGACCCTTGCGGTACTCCCATTTCTATTTAAAAAAACGATACCTACATGGCTGTCTGATATAAGTTAATAAATTCACATTTTTCTTTGTTTTCAGTGTTTCGCCTATCCAAACTTCATGAGGATTGTATTAACTGTGCCCGAAGATATTTTGCGAGAGGCTTGCAAAAGGATAATACTCTTCTGTAAAGACCACATCGTAACCCGAGAAACTCTGAAGGAAATAGAGACTAATATGGTTACTGTGTCCGGTGACACCGACGTCATCTGTGACAACGTTACTGCTCACGCCGTTGCTTAGTAACTATAGGACAATGTTTTTTGCTTAGAATAGTTAAATAAATATCATTTATTTTTGAATAAATGGTTTCAATTTGCCTAGAAATGTGTTATAGTTATATTAGACCGTTGAATATTTTGACATTTTCAAAACCGTAGGAATTTTGCAGCAAGTAGGTACCTACCTACTTAGATATTTTGTATAAGCACATCAAATGCTTTACAATGTTCATTATTTTTATCATGTTTGTATTGAGAGCTCTATTTTTGAATCAAATTGTTAACAGAAAAAGCATTTTTGCCAATTAGTCACGGTTCCTGAAATTTGTGTTTGAGGTTTTCTAGCTATAACCCCAACTGCGGTACTTAGGTATAGTTATAAACTGTACTCGTAGTAAGGTTCAATGTTATGAAGATTTTGTATAATGATTGCATTTTATGATGTCAGTGATTGCAAACGCATCATGCATCTACACAGTGCATGAATTGTATCACGCATGGACCAAGTGTAAGCTTTGCAGAAATTTTCCGTCCTACCTACACGTCATGTAATAAATGCAATAGATTATGTAATATCTCGAACTGTTGTAATATAACTATGATGTGCTTATTTACAAATACTTTTAATATAGACAATTTTTGTGGTTACCCTTTTGTTCATGTAAATAAAATACTTTGTAAAAAGTGTTCACTAGTTTTATTTGTCATATTTATTTTTCCCTTAAAATATGAAGGCAGTGCGCAATTTTTGCGAGCAATTTTATACCTACCGAATGAAATTTATTTCTAAAAAAACAATAGTCAGCTAAGTAAATGAACTTGGGATTTTGAAAGGCATATTGGGCGAAATAACATAATAATGGGTGTTCCAATACCCTTAACGAAGCCGAAGGGCACTTCTTCTCCCCGTCATTGCGAAATGTCGTCCGTCCGTCCGTCCGTCTGTCTGTTATAGGAAAAAAAAAAGGTAGAGCTAATAACTACCATAGTTCTATGACAGATGGCGTGAACAGTTCCGAGAATATAAACGAAATTTGTGACTATGTATTTTGCAGCTCACTTTTCTAAGGTGTATTGTACTGATCCAAGTGATGGGCGTGTAAATTTGAATTGCTGCCTGAGTGATAATATTTTAAGTCAAATGACAATATCTCAGGAACAAATCCTCAGAGAGTTAAAGAAACTAGACGTTAACAAGGGCGCTGGCCCGGATAATATACCTTCCTTGCTTTTACATAAGGTATCAGATAGTCTCTCGTTGCTATTATATTATTCAATAGTTCGTTACTTCAGGGTGTTTTTTCCAAGCATATGAAAGGAAACTAGAATAGTACCCATTTTCGAGAGCGGTGTTCAGTCGGATGTGACTAACTATAGGCCCATAGCTATTCTCTCTGTACTGGCAACAGTTTTTGAGGCACTTCATGTCCTGCATTGTCCCCAGACATTTGTCACAGCTCATAATAGATAACCAATATGGGTTTATGAAAGGTAAATCAACTGCTACAAATTTGGTGACTTATGTTGAATGTTTTATTGATGCGGTTGATGCGCGTATTCAGGTTGATGACTTCTGAAGCTAGTTATTTTTTACTTTTTTGTATTTTTTGAAGTCGGTTTTAATTTTTTGCAAATAAGTTTTTTATTTTTCACTTTTTATGGTTCACATGTGCTTATCCCTTCACAGCGTACGGGCGTAATGTTATGTTATGAACTGGTGTAAACAATAGACAGACATAAGATTTCAGCAATCCCAGTCCATTTGCTATCATTTATTTAGGGAGTTCCGTTGCCTATCTCCGAAGTTCTTCATCAGATCTTCACTAAATTGAAATGGGACCACCCCGAGAAAGTACTCTTTCAAAAACTACCCAAATCACTTCTAGTGTGCCTATAAAAATTTGAAGAGTTCTCTCTATTTCTCCAGGATCCCGTCAGCAGATCCTGACTTGATGATCATGGGACCACCTGGGAAGTATACCCTTTCAAACAAAACAAAAAACATCCAAATCGGTCCAGCCATCTTCGAGTAATCGGGGAACATACATTAAAAAAAATAAAAAAAAGGTTCGGACGAATTGAGAACCTCCTTCTTTTTGAAGTCGGTAAATTAGACCACACGTACGACTGAAGTAATAAAATGACACAAAAAATTATACCGCGTTGATGTCTTTTTGAAGTCCCTTTTTTGGTTATACAACATGTAACATTTCAGAATCGTTTACTGAATCGATTTCTATTATTTTTAATATAGTTCATTTTATCCCAAAAATAATTAAAGCTACGTAATTTATAGTCACACTACCCCTGTACAGTCAGAACAAACTGAAATGAACCGCAACTCAAAGCAATAGACTTTTAAAAGTTCCGTTTTATTTGTTATTACAAATTGCGCCATTCAATACAAAATAAAGAAAAATGAACCTTATTTCAAGCAATTTAAAGTCTTTACAAAAAAAGTTAACTTAGGGATTAACCGCACCCGGGGCTGCGGGACTATTCGAAAGAGATACCGTGGCCCCGGAACACAAAGGGCGAGGAAGGAACATGGATGATTTTAGTCAGTAAAAGTCTGACACTCCCTCCTGCTCCGCCCAGAACGGGAGGAGTTATTTGATGATTTCCCATCCTAAAAAAAAAAAAAAAAAAGGGATTAACCGCACAAAGGTAGGATCTTCAAATTTTGTGTTTAGGCTGACGATTAATAGTACATTTTGATACAAGTGGAGAAAGTTTGTCATTGCATTCGAGACGGAATTAACTCCCGAGCCGTAGGCGAGGGTGTTTTTGAGCTGAGAACTGCAATAACCAATGTCCATGTGTATCAAACGACGTTTTTCAATACACTTCTAAAGAAATAAAATAAAATAACGAAAAATATTTTTGTCATAAATTAATAAGAAACTATGATTTTCTTTTTTTCCGCGCTTTTCTTTCGCCAGGTTGAAGGAGAAGCAAAGGTATGAAGCCGCTAAACAGCCTAATATAAAAAATAGTTTTTTTTTTTTTTAATTTAGAATACAAATAAATGTTAATTTGTTTATAAAAGTAAATATTACTTTTAAATAATCATGTTTATCTATGATATTCTATTTATAAACACAATTTGAATATTTAAAAAATATTTAGGCGGTAAAGACGCATTATTGCTTTGCCAAAATTAAAAAAAAACATTCACCTCCGACTTAATGCATTGAACCAATTTGAACTAAGTATATGCAGTATAGGTATAGTTATCTGTGGCCATTTTCATGCCCGCACACGTGTTGGAAAATGAAAAAAATCGCACGCGTGTGAAATACATTGCATGTTGAACGTAATCATAGTGCGTTCTGAACCAGTTTTCGAGGAAGTGTAATGAAAAAGAATATTTATACGTGTCTCAGCGTTTTTGATAATTCCACCCCCAAAGGGTTAAAAAGGGGGATGAAGTTGTGTAGTCCTATTTTCGAAGTAAAAATCATAAAATTTATTAACTAGGCGTATGGTTGGAAGCTAACGCAACGGTGTTGTTAGAATTTCAATCCTTAAGGGGGTGAAAAGGCGATGAAATTTTGTTTTTAAGTTCTTTATTGTTTAAGTTAAAATCACTAATATTTCGGCTCATGGTTGGAAACTAACGCAACGTACATTATTATTGATGTTTCTTTCTAATTTCAACCCACAAGGGGGTGAAAAGGGGGATGAAGTTTTGTATTGAAGTTGTTCATTCGCTAAATTTTGTATTCAAATCTTCTAAATATATAAAAGAAGAAACTGACTGACTGACATATCAACGCACAGGCCAAACCGCTGGGTCTACAGATTCCAAATTTGGCAAGTAGGTTAGAACAGGTAGGTAGGAACATTAAGTGGTCTAGGGGTGCACTATGAAAGTATTTTTCAAAATTGGCTCCAAAGTTTGTTGTATGGGGAAACAAGATTAGTGAGACTAAACTGACCTGCAAAAATAAGTACTTACTACACTTTTAAAATTTGAATTTTTTCTAAACTATAGAAGTTAGAGATTTAAAATAAAAAAACGTTTCATAGCAATTTTTATCTTCTTCGAAACTATGGACAAAATTAAACTATTTTTTGAGTCCTTTTTGTTTCGAAAGTATATCCTCTGTACTTAAAAAGTTATTGCAATTTTAAAAGTGTGGTACTTATTTTTGCAGGCCAGTTTATTTTATTAGAAACTTCACAGAACTCCTATTGATAAATGAGTAGAAACGGGTTTCAGGTTTTTTCAGAATTCAACCCCTAAGAGGGGGAAATGGGGTGACCAAGTCTGAAAATCAACATGGTTATGGTTTGTGTGGTGTATCGGGTCGGGTCATCGGGTACATTACAAAAACAACGATTTTAAGATTTAAGGGCGTGTTTGCATATCAGGTAAAATTATGCTGTTTTTCGGTACAATTTTATGGCATAACCAAACAAAATCCAATATAACTAATAACTACCTCGTAGAGATTGGTTCTTCATCTTCAAATAATAGGTACTTGATCATTGAAAATTTTAGTTTTTTATAATGTAAAATCGATCTGTCGTTGCCATTTTCCATAAAATTAACGATACACGGTTGAGTTTAGGTACATTGTTTGTGCTATTATTAACATATTTTACTATTTCTAAAAATACTGTATGTTGGCAAACATAATCAATTCTTAATGCAAGGATTTTTTTTATCTAAATGATTTATACAACATGTTACATAATTAACGCACATCCTGAAATTACTTTGTTCAGAATCGTTTACTGAATCGATTTCTATAATATTTAATATAGGTAATTTTTTATCCCAAAAATAATTAAAGCTACGTAATTTATAGTCACACTACCCTTGTATAGTCCAAACAAACTGAAATGGACGGTAACTCAAGGCAATAAGACTTTTAAAAGTGCAGTTTTATTTGTATTAATGCAAATTCCGCCATTCAATACAAAATAAAGAAAAATAAACCTTATTTCAAGCATGTTAAAGTCTTTACAAAAACAGTTGAAGTAAACTTGGCGATTTAACCGCACGCACACAATAACAGACACTGGATACAAAGGAAACAATAGTTACCCATACCAACAAAATGCGAAATATGTCATACTTGTTTTCGTTCCCTTTCTCGTGCAAATTAAAAACCTGGGATAGAGCGAGATAGCCACCATGACACCCGCGGCGCCCGCGCTCCTTATGATGAAAGCTAACTTAAATAAATGTAAACAATATTTAGTCACGCGCGACCCGGTAGAGAGTATGCAACTAGTTTTTTGCGTGCGGTGTCTTTCGAATAATTGACACAAAATGTTCAGTGAAATGGTGCATAATAGTGAGGACTGTGGCACGGTGTGGTGATAATGTGGTTCTAGCTGGCAGAACATTCAAGTGAACCAAAGGTATGGTACAAGAGTAGACCGCAGGGTAGGACTATGTTAGCTGCTACTTCGTGGCCATGGAACGTTCCGTCCGAACACAGCCATCGACAGGGGAGCCGATTGGCGTACACGTAGGTACTCGTTTTCAAAACGAATTATGGGATTAATTCGATGAGAATCCCCAATCAGCTGATTTTACGACTTTTTTGTGGGGACGTATTAAATCGTTAGTTTATTTTAGTGCGACAACAAGACGTACCGAGGATCTAAAAAATAGGATAGTGAACGCTTTTGATAAAAAATGACGAAGTGCTTTCTAAATTAAAACATCAATTAAGAAAACAGGCATTAAAATGTATTGAACTTTTCTATTGAAGTTGAGTCGAGCGACGACGTTAACAGCTGTCTCGAACGCGAGCGAATACCTACTAGGCTAGCAAGACTCACACAGTCGCATACGTAGGTATGAGACCTACGTATGCGACTGTGTGCGTTCGTTGATTTGTACTGTGACTACAACATTCTTTCGGAATTAGGAAAACTAATTTATTAAATAATCATTGCCTAGACATGTTTAATTAAAAGTTCAGTGCATGTAATAAGATTATAACATAATAAACTAATTGGGGTGTCTGAGGGTGTGCGTTAATTACGTTACATGTTGTATAGTCTCAGATAAAATAAAAACCAAAACTTATTTTTTCACATTTTTTGCTATTCTGGATGAATCTTAATCGATTGCATTAGGGGTTATTTTATTTTTGATTTATTGCACAAGCATTTTGAATGAAACTTTAGTCCGCGGGCGGCCGCCGTCGAGAGTGGACAAGTAACGCCTGTTTGGAGCGGCTCGAGTTGAAAAAGATCGCTGTACAAACAAAAAATATTCGATAAACCAAATTTGATACTTGACAAAGTAAGATTTTTATTATTTATTAGTTGTGATGAGACCTTACCTCCGGACTTGATGGAGTGACCTGAAGGTGTACTTCGGTGATTGCTACTGGAACTCCTCGATGTGTTGTACTAGGTGAGCCGAGTTTGGGCTCGTATTGTTAGTAATGATGAGACCTTACCTCCGGACCTGATGGAGTGACCTGAAGGTGTACTTCAGTGACTGCTACTGGAACTCCTCGATGGGTTGTACTAGGTGAGCCGAGTTTTGGCTAGTTTTGTTAGTAATGATGAGACCTTACCTCCGGACCTGACGGAGTGACTTGAAGGTGTACTTCAGTGACTGCTACTGGAACTCCTCGATGGGTTGTACTAGGTGAGCCGAGTTTGGGCTCGTTTTGTTAGTAATGATGAGACCATACCTCTGGAGCTGATGGAGTGACCTGAAGGTGTACTTCGGTGACTGCTACTGGAACTCCTCGATGTGTTGTACTAGGTGAGCCGAGTTTGGGCTCGTTTTGTTAGTTATGATGAGACCTTACCTCCGGACTTGATGGAGTGACCTCAAGGTGTACTTCGGTGACTGCTACTGGAACTCCTCGATGTGTTGTACTAGGTGAGTCGAGTTTGGGCTCGTTTTGTTAGTAATGATGAGACCTTACCTCCTGACCTGATGGAGTGACCTGAAGGTGTACTTCGGTGACTGCTACTGGAACTCCTCGATGTGTTGTACTAGGTGAACCGAGTTTGGGCTCGTTTTGTTAGTAATGATGAGAACTTACCTCCGGACTTGATGGGGTGACCTGAAGGTGTACTTCGGTGACTGCTACTGGAACTCCTCGATGTGTTATACTAGGTGCGCCGAGTTTGGGCTCGTTTTGTTAGTTATGATGAGACCTTACCTCCGGACTTGATGGGGTGACCTGAAGGTGTACTTCGGTGACTGCTACTGGAACTCCTCGATGTGTTGTACTAGGTGCGCCGAGTTTGGGCTCGTTTTGTTAGTTATGATGAGACCTTACCTCCGGACTTGATGGAGTGACCTGAAGGTGTACTACGGTGACTGCTACTGGAACTCCTCGATGTGTTGTACTAGGTGAGCCGAGTTTGGGCTCGTTTTGTTAGTTATGATGAGACCTTACCTCCGGACTTGATGGAGTGACCTGAAGGTGTGTCAAAAACTGTCTCCTAACAGAATTGATTGACCCAAGACAGGTAAGAAATATGGAGCTAAGAGCACATTCTTCACATATTCAAAGAAATATTCTCACAATAAAAAAATGATTTGTTGTTTTAATAATCACGAAAGTACCTACACCTTCAGGTCTTATCATAAATAACAAAACGAGCCCAAACTCGACTCACCTAGTACAACACGTCAAGGAGTTCCAGTAGCAGTCACCGAAGTACACCTTCAGGTCACTCCATCAGGTCCGGAGGTAAAGTCTCATCATAACTAACAAAACGAGCCCAAACTCGGCTCACCTAGTACAACACATCGAGGAGTTCCAGTAGCAGTCACTAAAGTACACCTTCAGGTCACTCCATCAGGTCCGGAGGTAAGGTCTCATCATAACTAACAAAACGAGCCCAAACTTGGCTTACCTAGTACAACACGTCAAGGAGTTCCAGTAGCAGTCACTAAAGTACACCTTCAGGTCACTCCATTAGGTCCGGAGGTAAGGTGTCATCATAACTAACAAAACGAGCTCAAACTCGGCTCACCTAGTACAACACGTCAAGGAGTTCCAGTAGCAGTCACCGAAGTACACGTTCAGGTCACTCCATCAGGTCCGGAGGTAAGGCCTCATCATTACTAACAAAATGAGCCCAAACTCAGCTCACCTAGTACAACACGTCGAGAAGTTCCAGTGGCAGTCACTGAAGTATACCTTCAGGTCACTCCATCAAGTCCGGAGGTAATTCGTAAAACATAAACAGCAAAAATATTTATTTTGTAGGCTCCTACCATAATTTTATTTCTAAGAAATACGTAAAAAAATGAATCTTTCAAAGCATCAAAATGAGTTCACTTGACTACTATTCTCGCAGTTAGTCGTGCGTACACTTGTGTTTATGACCAGTGTCAATGTAGTAGTTCGATTCTGTACCTATCAATTTTGCAAACGCGTCCTTAATGTGGCGGCCCGAAATACCATCATCCCCTGTTGGGGTGCAATGGGGTTAAAATGTCGAAAAATCAATATGGGTGTCGATTCCAAGATTATCAGGGGTGCCGAATATTACATTTATTTTGAGATCCAGAAAATGACGAATTCGACTTATAGAAGTCGTATTCGTCATCTTCTGGATGTTTATATAGACAGGGTTATTGTTGATTTATTGTGATAACGGTGATGATGATTGTGATAATGATGATGATGATTGTGATGCTGATGATGATGATTGTGATAACAGTGGTGATGATTTTGATAATGATGATGATGATTGTGATAATGATGATGATGATTGTGATAATGATGATTATGATTGTGATGATGATGATGATTGTGATAGTCCCTTTAGTATGATCCCGTGGGACAGTTACCGAACTTCACGCGAGCGAAGCCGCGGGCAACGGCTAGTTATACATATAATCATCCATGACTCGGAAACAAATGTCCATGCTCATCACACAAACATTTGCTCCTACCAGGAATCGAACCCGGGATCCTAAGAACGTAAGGCAGCCTCACTACTGCTGCGCCATTCAGGTTGTTTGGGTATAGAATAATATTTGCCTGTTGTGTCGTGTCGCATTATAACCCCCACCACGCGCAATCGGTGGCGAGAAGTCAGCGCCACGACACGACACCTACAAATATGTCTCTAACCATACTAAATGTATGAGTCCTATATGCTTCTGCGCGACACGACACGCCCCCACACGTAAGTGTGTTTCCGGCTTTAACTCAGTAGCTACAGGCGCTACAGCAACCTAATGTAGCGGCCCTGGGACTGACCCACGTAATTCCTAGATTTAGATCCTATTGAGTATTCGTGGGCTATGCTGCATCGAAGGGGTTTTCATGCATCTTCGTCGAATCTGGGACCCAAAGCGAAATTGATAGCCTCGTTTTGAACGTGAAAAATCATTGTGATATGTTCTAAACATTCGTGCTGCTCTTACAGAATACATAATATTTATTTATTATGTTTTTTTATTTATTTGACAATTTCACAAAATGTGGATATTTTGTGAAATTGTGTAAACAAGATGGGATCGTTAGTTCAGATTTTGGTCACCCGAGTTCCAGTTCCACCTTCACTCTATATTGCTTATTTATATAGCAACACTGGCTACTAACCGCATTTTTTTAAGTTAAGAGTAGTATGTTTATTGATTGCGACTGAAGGACATGTATCCACGGTCATGATTAAGAATTATTAAAAAAAAAAAACGCATTTTTTCCACACACGTACGTTCCAGAGCATACGAAAATACACGAACTATGTTTTTATAGTGCTTCACATTCGACATCTCTATTTTACAACGGTGACATCAATCTTGCTGTCTCTCAACCTCAACAAATCGTGACTTGTCAGTAAGATAGTGTAATGTCATGCAATGTGACATTTGTTTGACAAAGTCAACTACGAGATACGGAGATACGTACGAGAGCAAGTCAATAAAATTGAGGAAGTTAGGGCTGAGTCCGATAGGTACTGTTCCAATTTAATACATGCTACGGGAATATATAATAATCTATCGACATATAACGTGTAGAAACTTCCTTTAATTCGTCGTTTCTCGGTAATTGCGATCAAAATGTCACAAGTCAAATCGAACAAAAAGTTCAAATGGGCTCTGGATTTCAATCATAAGTAAGTACGGACTCAATTTTACGTCTATAAGACGTACCTCATAGAGCAAATATATGTAAATAAGTACCTGGTAGGAAATGTGTGAATCAGTCGTAATCATTTAGTTTCTTTTTTCCTCTAGGACTCGTACGCAGACAACTGAATTACCATCACCGCCAGGTTATAGCCAGTCAGCTAATGCGAGCTACACGGAATCATCCAGAGATACTGATTCTAATTTACTTCTCATCAAAAAGTTGTGGGATGTTGCCCTGGGCCCTCTCAAACAAGTGCCAATGAATTTGTTTATAATGTACATGGCAGGAAACTCCATATCTATTTTCCCTATAATGATGGTAGGGATGCTGATTGTTCGACCAGTGAAGGCTTTATTTACTACCCAGAGCACATTCAAGATGGTTGAAGGCACTCAAGCAACAGGGCAGAAGTTTGTGTATTTTATTGGAAACATAGTTAACATTTTACTTGCTCTGTACAAATGTCAAAGCATGGGACTATTGCCCACACATTCAAGTGACTGGTTAGCTTTTGAAGAACCTCAAACAAGAGTTGAGCATATTGGAGGAGGCCTGTCATTTATATGAGTAGGAAGATTAATTCAAACACTTGTATGTATTGCTAACTTTTTTAATTTATCATTGTATAGACTTAAATATTTACAATAAAGTAATTTTATGACCTACATTGTTTTAACACACATTTTCCTAGCCGTCTTTTTTATTCATTTATCTCCTTTCTTCTTGCTGTTGTCACTCAATTCAGCTAGTTTTGTTTGCACATAAGTTTGTGCTTTCCCAAATAATACAGATGGTTCTTCCACTTTCTCGATCTGTACCGAAAGAATAATTTAAATAAATGGAGCTGAGACTTGAAACTTGGTTATTTTTTTATGTTCCTGGTTCAAGCAATTTACATTACTTTATTTATTAGGGAAAACAAACAATTACACACTATAAATGGTAAACAAATAATTGGTACGAGACTGCATCAGTGTGCAATTAGAAGAAGTACCACATCAGATATTACTAAACAAATACTAAAGAAATCTTGGGAGTATTATTAGTTATGCAAATCAAAATAAATGGTGAAAAATAGTGTAGTTCTAGGTGGCCTAGCTTTGGCATTTAATATAGAGGGTGTTGAAACAATCACACCCTCTATATTAATGACTTACATAGTAATAAAATTATTATATAATGTGAATTGTAATGATCTTGATTTTTCACCACATTTTACATAACATTGTACTTGAATACCAAATAAAATAAATGCTATCCAGGATTTTTTAGCAGTACTGCTTGCCTTGTCACATTCAGAATATATGTTACAAAGCACCGTCAGGGTACCATGAATCAAGTACAAATAGCTTTGGAGGGGGTGTGTAACATAGATGAGTAGGAAAATTAATTCAAACACTAGTATGTATTGCTAACTTTTTTTAGTTTATCATTAGAACTACTACATAAAATATTTACATTACTAATTTAATGACCTATGTTGTTTTAGCACACATTTTCCTAGCCGTCTTTTTTAATCATTTATCTCATTTCTTCTTGCTGTTGTCGTTACAATCAGCTAGTTTTGTTTGCATATAAGTTTGTGCTTTGGAAAATAATACAGATGGTTCTTCAACTTTCTCGATCTGTATCAAAAGGAATAATAAAAAAAAATTGGTAACTAAGATTAAATAATTTGATCAAGGAAATCAATTAATATTCCTGGTTCAAGCAATATGCATTATGTGGTTGCTAGAAAGTACCACATCAACAGATATTGCTAATCAAATACTACAAGAAATCTTGGGAGTATTGTTAGCTAAGCAAATCAAAATAAATGGTGAAAAATAGTGTAGATCTAGATGGCCTAGCTTTTGCATGATTATTGGGAGTGTAATTGATGGTCTTGATTTTTCACCACATTTTACATAACTTTGTACATAAATAAAAATAAAATGCTAACCAGGATTTTTTACCAGTACTGCTTGCCTTGTCACTTTCTGAAGATATGTTACAAAGCCCTGTCAGGGTACCCTGCATCATGTACAAATAGCTGTACTATCTCTGCATGTACAATTTATCACAATATTTATTAATTATAAACGTTAGCTACACAATGTTGGACAGAAATGTGACAGAGCAAAAGAGGCCATACAGTATTGGAGAATACCTACATTTATTTGAACCAGGAATAATGATATGTTGGTGCCTTTGTAGTTTGGGGACAGTAAAAGGGGGTTAGTTATGATATTAAAAAAAAAACAATCAAACATGTAGGCCTCCTTTGCAGAACAGATTTTAATGAATGATTAACCAAGCACTATGAATGATAACTTTAAATATCAATCATTTCCACCAGTTCTTTTTATTACCTTATAGTTTTGGGCTACATAGACTCCTGTGTAAACACCAGCACCAAATATTACCTAAAAGCAATTTTAACAAAGTTATGTAATACACAATATGGACTTAATGTTACATACATACTTGTTTACAAGTTGTATACTCTTACGCTAGTTTTGACCAGAGAGAGGACACAACCCATGGCTATTTGATAAGCATTCCTGGCAGAGCTGATTCTTTTACGAGACCTAGAGGTACTCTCATTTCAAGAAGCATTTGGATTTTCTCTGTCTTTTATATTGTTGTATTATTTTATATTCATTTTGTAGTAAGTTAGCAATACATTACTCATTTTATATAAAAAATAAACTGTCAATATGACATTCCAATTCCAAAAGCTTTTAGTCATTTTTTTTAGCTTGTCTCTATTGCCAAATGTTTTATTAGAAGCCTCAGAGATTGAAGCAAGTAGGTAGGCTTAACTTCTTATTTGTGGTTATATAAAAAAATGTGAAGTAATCTTTGTGATTTAATTATAATAAATCTTTCTCGGATTTTCTTATGTTGCGTTTACTTGCATTCAAGTGAGCACTAATGTAATACTGTCACTCTTATTAAACTACTTTAGTCACTTGAGACTAATACTGTCACTCATATTAAACTATTTTAGTCACTTGAGACTAATTAATTTAGGTACCTAAAAAAACCATCCTGATCATTAAGTGTACCTAGTTTACTAAGAGGTGAAGATGGCAGGATGCCTTGGATGGTATCCTCTTGTAATAGCGAGAAGACACATCATTGAAAGAAGATGGAGGAATTTGGCAAGGCCTATTCCCAAGATTAGGATATTCTTGATAATCATTAGGTAAATAAATATGATAGACAAATAAAAAAGCAGATGCTGTAGGTATAAGCACTGTGATAGTTAGTGCACTGTGCAGTAAATACTGCAACATCTATGAAGAGATTGATTAGGAAAATCTTTTTTGTTAGGGAGAAAGGAGTATGTAAGGATCGTGGCAGGTGGCGTTTTGTGACTTCAACCTGCCCCCATGTGAAAAAGGCGAATTATCGCATGTAAAATGACATTGATTTTATAAAGACAAGCATGATACTATTTATTTGTTGTGACAAATTTAGGCGATGGATTAAAATGATTACATAGTCTGTTCTCAAAATAAATAATGTTAATCTATTTCTGCCTTCGCATTCGTTTAGTATGATGGTCTCTTTATCATGATCTTCTTTGTGATTGATCATTTGCAGAATCATTGTCACCTCATCCTATTTATTTTTATACGTGGTCGCCAAATGTTATTTGAAATTTTACTATTTTTAAATGCTTACCACTGCTTTGATCATTTTTAAAATCATTAATTATGTTTTAATTTTTAGTAAGTATTAGATGTTGACTATTTTTGGGCGAGTTCAATTTGAGTAAAACCACTTTTTTCTTAGAACACAATGAAAGGAAAGGATTTTCATGAAAAAACTTTGTGCAGACTTTTTGACTGTGTGAATGACATTGACAGTTGACATTTACTTTACAACTGAATGTTGTAGAGGGGCAATGATTCGAGTAATCGACTAAAGCTCAACATACAGGCAACGAGCGTGCGATGGGTCAGGAGTACGGCTGGTGTAATTTCATGTACAGCACATCAAGCTACCCAAAACTGTCAAAGGGCTTGGAAGATTTTTGTATGAAGCCTGGCTTGCATAACTTCCACCATTTGTAGGGTTCCGTAGTCTTGACAAGGAAACCTTAAATAAAGTTTCGTCATGTCCGTCTGTCTGTCTGTCTGTCCGAGGTTTTACTAAGAGACCGTTAGTACTAGAAAGCTGTAATTTTATAACAGAGTGTATATCAATTACCTACGCCGACAAAGTGGTAAAATAAAATTTTGGAAAATATTTTTTATAGGGTAGCTCCGATGTGATATACTAATAAACGTAGCGTGAGCTCTAAGGATCCGTCGTTTGACTAGTCCGCACTTATCCCAGGCAGTGAGCACACGTACCCCTAAAGCGTTCATCTACTTACTGATAATTTGGTGGTTTTATTCTAAACCATAACTAGTGTTTCCAGTGAACACCACATTGGTGGAGTGGGGGTGATTTTTTTTTTCGTCGTCTACCCCGTCGTGTGGGGTATCGTTGAATAGGTCTTTCAAAATGACTTAGGGGTTTCCAATACTACTTTTCGATGTAATAAATATAGTTTAATATTTCGTAAGTAGATTACGAAATATTAAATGCAAATTTTTGTTCCACTAGGGCGTCCCCCCCTCTAAAAGCTAAACTAAAAAAATCATGATTTTAGTGCATTTTCAAATTCAAATTCAAAATCATTTATTTCATGAACTTTCTTACTATTTTTTTTTTTTTTTTTTTTTTTTTCCATTAACTTTCTTACTAACTTTATGATAAAACTTACCGTTTTGCTGAAAATCGCGAATAAACCCGTTTTTGTGACCCTTGACCCCGATTTTTTTTTCCAGGTATCGGATCGATGAGGACTTTTTAAATTTCTTACGATGTTTTTATGTTTTGAACAATCCTACCAACTTTCAGCTGGATGCGAATTATTGTATCCTCACTCCTATTTTTTTGTCTATTTTGACCTGACGTAGTGGTACATATTTTGACAAAAAAAAACTGTTCAAAACAGTTTTTTTTTTTGTCAAAATGGCAGAATTGAGAACATCCTTCATCCTTAGTTTGTTTTTTGAAGTCGGTAAAGGTGGACGCTCCAGGGTAGCCCGCGAAATTCAAATTTTCTTACGTTTTTTGCAATTTGCAGGCCAGTGCTAGGTTGTATGTTGATTAAAATATAGCTCGCGACTGTAAGACGTATGTAGTTATAGAATTATAATCATCAAAATCATCAATACAACCAAGCGCATAAAGGTGCAGAAATGACTTTGACCTTGAAAAAGAATTCTTGAAAAAGTAGGTCTGTGTGTCATAGACCGCTTGTCAGGTAGCATTCGTGTTTCAAAATAGAAAAGGTTCGGGATCAAAATTTTTTATGAACTGATATGACACAACTTTGTTCTAACTGCATAATAAATGCGTATTCCTTTTTCAAAAGGATGTATAATGCGTTATATACAAACTCAATGGTGTAAACACAGATGTAGTTTAGTATAAATTTCGGTAAGTATTCCAAATTTAAATCACATTCTCCCCCTAGAGTATGAATGAAATTCAGTACAATTTTCTTTCCCTGTTTTTAACAGATTAAAAATGACTATTGTTATGTTCGCTTTTTGTGGCAGAGAAATTCACTTTTTTGAGCAAGCGGTACGAAAAAAAATTACGATTATGACCACCGTAGAAACGGGTTTTGTCGACGGTAGCATCGACAAAATGACGGATTATAAAAAGGTTTCTATCGTCGTAAGCATGGAGATGTTAAAAACGTAGAAAAGGAATGTTTCTATTCTTCAGTAGAAAAAAGTCTACAACGTCAAGGATGACGACAATTTTTTTCTGAACTATATTGTCATTTGATATCTTCCGTGATTGTTAATTTTTGATTAGATATCCCGTAAGTGACAATAATTAAGTTTCGTTTTAAAACCGTAAAATAATAAACCTGTGTTTGATTATTTTTCTGTAGGTACTTTTGACACATTCATACCCAGTATCTACCTACCTACCCACACATCCGAGTGCGCTCGAATTATGGGTTGCTTCAATACGAGTTGCGTCCGAGTCCACTCGGTTCGAGAAACTCTGATCGTGTCAACGCGACTATAGAAACATTTGATGAAATGTTGTATGTTGTTGTTGAACCTGGACAAGATTATTGTTATTACTATTCTTTGTGTTTATTGACCTACATTGATTTTAAAAACATGTCGGGGTCCTACCGTTGCCGTGTCCTCAGTTTTCAGGCCGAGAAGAATGAAAGTAACTCCGAAAGGAATGCTGTACGAGCATTAACCGAAGAAACTTCGGCAATTTTTTTTTGGATTGTTTTAATTAGGCTTAATTATTTATTTTGAATGTTTTATTACTTTTACTAATTATTCATAAGAAATATAATTAGAATATTTGTGCGCCGTTGACGGCAAGACAGCGCTCATTTGATTAATATTGACATCAGTACTTTTTTACCTATGTTCTACAAATAAAAATTGGAATACGAAAGATTTCATCAGACAATGCCTTAATGCCCGTTTTCACTAACACGAAGTGTCATCTAACTGAATGTCTAATGCCCGTTTCACCAACACTTAGTGAATAAGAATAAGAATAAGAATAAATTTATTAATCCATCGTTACAGACATTTACTTAACCTAGTTTAGCATTATGACAAAATCGTAACAAGTGAAATTTTAACAAAATAGTTAGAAAGCAGAGGTCCCCAAACTAGGCTGTGCCTGTATCTTGGGGGCCGGAGTTGCGTTTACATAAAATTAGAACACATTTGTTGATGTGATAAATGCAAGGTAAGGGGAATACCTTTATATAAACAAAAAGAAAAAATCCAAATGATATTACAATAATAAAAAGGAGTAATGAGTAAAAAAATAATGAATTCCAATGTCGTGTGAGAGAGTAGTGTGTGTATGTATGTGTGTGTGTGTGTGTGTGTGTGTGTGTATGTATGTGTGTGTGTGTGTGCGCGCAGATGTGTGGGTTTGTAGTTATTTTATGTTTTATAGTATAATTAACTTAAGATTTCTTCCGTCTCTTCATATGTCAGTTTATCAAACCATTTTATTATAGTTTTCTTGCATGAAAAGTTGCTCATGTCTTTAATGTCGCAGCTTTTACTGACTCTATTATATATATGGATATGCGAGTAATATGGGCATCGTCTGGCTAAGAGGCTATTTGCATCGGGAAGGGGAATGTTGAGGACGCGTTTCGAGACAAGTTTTTCATAATCGGATCTATTTTTCAGGGTTTTGTGAACAAGTAGAGTTGCCTTTAAGATTAATAATTGCCGCACTCTTAGCACAGCAAACTCCTTATAAATTAGGTCTGTTGGGTAACGGAAAGGTTTCCTTAAAACTACTTTTATAACGGCTCTTTGAGCTCTTTCTATTTCTATAACTGTGGTTTTCCCGGCTGCACCCCAAACAGAAATCCCGTATTGAAGTACTGACTGACATAAGGCAAGGTAAATTGTGCGTAGAATTTCAATGGGTGTACAGTCACGTAATTTTTTCATTACGTATATCAGCTTCCTAACGCGACCAGAGAGCAGGTGTATATGTGATTTGAATGAGAGGTTTTCGTCTAGTGTGATGCCAAGGTATTTAATTGAGGGAGTTTGATCTATAACAAGGCAGGTACATGGTGTGAGCGGTGATGTCTGGTAACTGCAGCATGTGTGGTATTTAAGTATAAGATGATGTGAAGGTCGAGAAGCTATTGTTTTGAAGAAGGTAATGTACTTAGTTTTTTTTATATTCAGAGTCAAAAGATTTGCGTCAAGGGCCTCAGAAACAGTTAATAGTCCGGTTTCTGCAAGACGGTACACTTGTTCCGAGGATTTAGCGTGGAAAATTATGACAGTGTCGTCAGCATATGAAATTATTTCGGCGTCGTTTAGTTGTAGGTCTAAGATATCATTCATGTAGAAGGAGAAGAGAGTTGGGCCGAGGGTGCTGCCCTGTGGAATTCCAAAGGCGATGGGAAGCATGTCACTCGAGTGTTCATCTACTTTGACCAGCTGTTTGCGATTAGATAGGTAACTCGTGAACCAATCAAGTGCAGCCCCCCGTATACCTACACATTCTAGTTTTCTCAGAAGAAGTTCTATTGATATTGTATCAAAGGCTTTTGCCAAGTCTAAAAAAACTCCTATGACCTGTTCCCCTTTTTGGGTGTAAGTAGCAACTAAGTTACTCAGTAGCGTAGCTGCGTCTTCAGTTGACCTTCCTCGTCGGAATCCGAACTGTTTGTCTGATATCAACTTGTGTTTTTCGAAAAAGTTCACTAGCCTGTTGTTAACTAATTTCTCCAGTACTTTGGACAGAATGGACAGAAGTGCGATTGGTCGATAATTTTCAGGTAAGTCTGTAGGGCCGCTTTTATGTATTGGTCTGACGGAAGCCACCTTCCAGCACTCCGGAAAGGTTCCAGATTCTAAACTTAGATTAAAAATGTGGGTGAGTGGTTTAATAAGGATTGCATTTTTAATTTTTAATATAAATCTTGTAGTGAAATCATCAAGTCCTGGTGCGCTGTCAATTTTAAGTTGATAAATATATTTCATTATTTCTTCTTCGTCTGTCGGGTGAAGAAAGAAAGAGTGTAGGTAATTTTCACGAGGCTTGTATTTTTTGACTAGGGATCCTTGAGTTTCAGAATTTCGTGAAAGTATTAGATCAGATAGGTTTTTTCCAACCGAGGTGAAGTAGTTATTGCAGTTGTTAAGTGATTTAATTGGATCCGCCGAATTGGAAATTAGCTGGGATGAGTCACTTCTTTGACTATCTGGACTATATATTGACTTGAGAGTGTTCCATAGTTTTTTTGGGTCCTTTTGGTTTTCAGTTATTAGTTGGCTATTGTGCTCCGTTTTTAGGTTATGTAAAAGGTTGTTGCAAAAATTCCTGTACCTAGTGTAAACCAGTCTTTTCACCTCATCGTCTGGGTCGGAATTTGATGCTTGATGAAGATTGTCTCGGTGCTTAATGCATCTCATAAGGCCAGGATTGATCCATGGCTTTAAATTGAATCTATTTCTGCTTATTTTAACTTTGTGCGTGTGTTTAATTCTTAAGTTAGTGATAATAGTTATAAGTGTGTTTAAAGAGGAGTTGGCACAGTTAGAATTGAGGATATCAGACCAGTCGATGTTCATTAGCTCCTTTGCGATTTCGTCATCGTCAGTTCTGTTTGTCCAGCGGGATTTTGTATAAGATCGAGTGCCAATATTATTTTGCGAAATGACAGCCAGAACCATATCGTGATCTGTTATCGAGCATTTGCCGATTAGTCCTTCGGATCTGTATCTCGATTTAACAAAGATATGATCAATACAAGAACGCCCCCTGGTTGGTTCGGTGATAGCAGGTAGAAGACCATGTGAGGCCATCAAGCTCAAGTATTCAGCATGATTTGATATAGTGGTATTAAGTATATCGATGTTTAGGTCTCCGGCTACAACAATAGTTGGATATCTTTTTATTTGAGTTAAAGCAATGTCTAGGGATGCAATGAAGTTATTTAGATTTAAGAAAGATGGTGACCTATAAATTCCTATAACAGCTACTTCGTTGTCTAGGACAAGTATGATACTGTCAGCTTCTGCAATGAATGACTCTATCACTTTCACATTTCTACTCGTTTTGATGTAAATTATGACACCGCCATTTTTGTTCGATTGTGAGTGAGAGCGATAAACAGAATAACCAGGTAGTGGCTCCAAAATTGTCCCTTCACTTAGCCAACATTCTGTCAAAACAATAGCATCGAAATCCGTGTCTAGTCGCTTAAAAGCTATGCAAAATTCATCGAAGTTGCGCTGGTAGCTTCTTATATTAAACGAGAGTATTTTACGGTTGTTATTTTTCGCTATAAGTTCCCTACAGTCTTCTAATTGGTTGCACGTGTGACAAGCTATATTTACGTTTTCGTCTATATCCTGTATAACATCAAGTAATGCCATGGGTACAAATAAATTAGGACTTTGTTTTTATTTGTCATTTTTGTTGTTGTCACTGTTTTTGGTTTTTGTAGATGTAGGGGAACTCGAGCGATATTGCGTCTGTTTAGATGATGTTTGGTTGTTTTAGTGTAGGTGATTTGAACATTTGCGTATGTGTGATATGTGTTGTTAATTAATTCGTAAGGTGTTGAAGATTTTGATAGATTATAAGAAGTGAGTGGTAATGTTGTTGTTGATATCCATAAGTTTAGTGGCATTAAGCATAGCATTTCAAAATAATTAGTGATTGCCAGTTTCCTAAATTTTTCTGACAGATCACTTGAGTGATAATTTATGGTAACATTTTCGTCGATATCCTGAATAGGGTCAAATAAAACCATAAATGTAGGTAATGAAAATGTTAATGGTGTCTTTAAAGATACGATTTTTGCTACTATATGCATTCCGTTAAAATTAAGATGTAGGCAGCCGTGATTGTTAGAATGTGTGTGTAAGAATGTTTTGGTGGAAACTTGAATGCGTAAGTGTGTTTCGGCGGAAGCTTGAGTGCTAGAATGCATGTTTAGTTGTGTTTTGGTGGAGATATGAATGCTAGTATGTGAGTGTGCTTTGATTGTGTTTGAGAGGGAGATTTGATCGTGATTGAGTATGTTGAAAGGGACAGCCTGATTTGTGGAAAAGGTTGTTTGGGTAGGTTGCGACGATGTTATTATCGCAAATTGTGGCGAATGTATGAGTGCAAGTCTTAGTTCTTGTGTGTTTTTTGAAGTGTGACACGGTGTGTTTATGAATTGCAAAAATACAGCAAAAAAGTAAAATGTAAAAATAATGAAAAAAAAGATATTGTAAAACATAAAATTATAACGAGATCTAGAATTATAATGAAATCTAATATTATTTTTATGAGATCTAAAATTATTATGAGATCTAAAATTATTATGAGATCTAAAAATAAGAAATGTAGGAAAAAATAAAAAAATGTACTTTTTGTTGTTTGCCAATGCTGTCGTTTCTTCCAATATTTGTTGACACGTGACGTCACACAGGGGTCGCTGAACCCAAGAGTCTTTCCAAGTATTCGGTGTTGCGTATGTGGATGGAAGGGTTACCCTCTTGCTTACGGATGAGAACTGCGCCATTTTTGATCCAACAAAACTTGTATCCATGTTCCTTCGCAGACAGTTTGGTCGCACGAAATAACTGCCTGTTTTCGTAGGTAAGGCGCTCATTTACGTAGATATTCCTCATTGTGCCAGCTATCTCGATGTCGGTTGAAGTAAGCGTCCTTCTGATTTTAGCGGCCTTCAGGAATTCGTCTCGCTTGTAGCGCCGCACAAAGCGGATAGCAAGTGTGCGCGGTGGTGGAGTATCAGCCGAGTCTTTGGGTTGTTGTCGGCGTGGTCCCGCTCTGGTCACGTAGTCTAAATCTTGTTCCTCAATCGAGACTCCAATTTTGTGAGCCAATACGCACACGATATGCAGTGGGTTTTCATTTTTGAACTCGTTGATGCCAGATATTTCTAGCTCATTCTTCAGTGACGATTGCGCTTGTGTATTCAGCTGTTCGCGGAGATTCACTATGGTGTTGTTGAGGACAATTATTTCTTCTTCACGTTTCTCTAGCGATTTTATTCTTGTGTCGTATTCCTCGAGACGCGTGTAGCATTGTGTCAGGTGTTCTGTGAGCGATGTAATATGAGACTTAATATCCACCACGTCACCTCGAAGTAGTTTTATTTCAGAGCTGAGAGTGCGTAAAATCTCTGAGTCAGTTAGTGTGGTAGTGGATGAGTCAAGTGATGTAGCAGAGTGGTAGCGATCCGTTGAGTTAGGCGTCGTGATGACGGGCGGCAACGGCACATCGGGTTGCGGGGTGCTCACGGGGGTGGTGCTGGTGACTCTCTTTGTTGCCTTGCTTTGGCAGGATGGGCAAATCCAGCTCGTTTTCGCTTCTCCTGTTAACTTGGTCTGATTCCCAGCATTGGCACATACGACATGAAACAGCAGATCGCATTTGGAGCATTTTATGTTGGATGTTCTTAGTGCTTTATTACAGCACGCGCAGTTGTTGACCATTTTTATTATTGCTGTTTACGAGTTTCGATACCTATCAGATCGGCGACACAAATTTCCGGGAATCTGAGCTAGGCGCACCTGCGTCGACCTGTGACGCAATATTCGCGGAATTTAACCCGGCCGGCACACCTGCGTATATTTAAAATTATTATTATGTTGATAATATGCACTGAACTTTGACACGAATTTTCACTGAGATAGGGTTCAATATTCTTTAGAGTTATTTTTTTTCTTTTTGTTTGATTAGTTGTTTTTAGTTTTTTATTTCTGCACTGTACTTTGACACATAGTTTGTTTGCATAGGGTTTATTATCATTCACGATTACTTGTTTTTTTTAATTGAGGACAAAAAATATTTTTGTAAAATCACGTCCGCACATCACCAAGCTTACGACGCAAGTGACATCTAACTAAATGACTAATTCCAGTTTTAACCAACGATCGAGATTCGCAGTATATCTACTGTATCACTATATAGCGACTTCCTCGTTGCTATGGAAATAATTTCTATGTCTTTGTCTTCGTAGAAACTCGGGTCCATTGTCGGGCAGAAGACATTTCGAGTTGCATAGAAAGAGTTTTGTGTATTCTTGGTAAAGAAGAGATGGTATTGGTCATGCTACAAGTGTTGGGTATTTCCGGGTTTTTCCAACAGGGATGAGTTAGTACACGGGCACAAATCCACAATTAGGATTGATTAAGCTGTAAGTCTTTTTATTTATTTATTTAATGGCTGTAAGTTTTGCTCTCTCTTCAATTATGTGATAGCTCTGCTTACCTTTTCTAGATATTATATAAGCGAGATGTTAAGTCATGTAGTAATGCGATCTTTGGAAGTGGGCTTCTATTAGGGTATTTTATGAAATAAAACAATGTTGTGAAAAATACGTACGCACTTAATTATTATTATGACGTCATATTAAAAATAATACTTCTATTTACAAGAAAACGAAATTAAAGTTAATTACAGCATTCTGACGGATTTTAAAATTATTTTATGAATAATAAATACTATCATAATACTTTATTTACAGTTTAGGCAGGTAACCGGCTACTTCAAAATGACAATAAAATTAATGATCACTAAAAATATATAATATCACTGACACAGTCCAGTAATATATTAGTATCAATGTGATCATGCACTGCTGTACTAATATTCTACACTTGATTTCGACAAATAATAGTATTTAGTAACTAGATAGTTCAAAGTAAAAAAACTGTTACTTAACATTCCATTTGGCTTAATGCCTTCTTTTTGTCAGAAACTGGTATCTCCTCCAACTGTCATATCTACTTATAACTATCCCATTTTCTATTAAAAACACGAATGTTTGTGGGGATGGATGAATGTATAAATGAATGAATGTAAAATAAATTGTTAGAAGCAGACAAATCTGTCTAGCATCTTTCTTTGTCTTTCACGACAAAACACACTCACAGTATCAGCAGGTTTCAGGGAATCTTGATGATGCGCTGCTAATTTTGAGCATACTCAAAACTGGATTCCAATAATGCGCATAGCAAAAGACAAAGAAAGAGGGTAGACAGATTTGTCTGCTCCTAACAATTGATTTTCCATCCACCGCATTCTCCAGTCAACCCGCGATCATGGCGCTTGCAACAGCGTCTAAATATCGGGAGCTCAAAACAATAAATAATCACGGAAGATATCCCGTAAGTGACAATATAAGTTAAGTCTTAAACCGTGAAAGCTTAAAACAGTGTACTGAACAGATTTTGATTGAAAAATTACAGTAAGTTATAATGGGAATAACACAGGCTACAAGCTACAACGATATTGTGTAAAAATATGCGCGGGAAACCGCGGGCGGGCGGAAGCTATATAACAGTTACTGAATACGATTATTTTATTTAGAATATTTATTTTTCGAAATAAAGATAGTGTTAGTAGGTAACCTGCCTGCCTATGCTTCGTAGTCAAAAATTATATATAGCTTTCAATCGTTTTTCATTTGTGAGCATCATTCGAGAAATAAATCCAGTTTTTATTTGTGAGAAATAAGTATGTCTCAGAAATTACAGAATGTATCTGTAATTTCTGTAACTGCTTTTATTTTACTACACACTATTTTATCATAATTCGAAATGACTACGTAAGTATGATACATAGTTTTGTTTTCATAAATATAACAACTTATAAACTAGCTTGAGGCAAGGAAGTAATTAAGAACTATTTCCAAACGTGATGGCTTGTAATCAGCGGATTTATTTGGACACAATAAATACCTACTTACATTATACTTAGGTCATCACACTCAGAGAATGCCTATTGACCAATTGCGTCATATCTACGTATGATTTATCTATATGGTTTTACTATAAAATTAATATAAATAATTATGTAGAAACATAAAAAACAAGAGCATAGCTTAAAAATAAAACGTAAATCTAATCCTACTTACTTTCTAAACCATCATTATTAATATAATGTCTAATCATTATCATTAAATTCAATAAACACAATTTTAACAACCATAAGTGTACCTACTGTTACAAGTATTGTTTTCGCATAAATCACTGTTATTTGGGTCTGTGTCACATCACTTCACTTCAGTGTCTCCAGATTATTTAATCCTCACCATAGACACAAATTATCCAATGAACGCAACGCGCAAGTTTAGCCTTTATTTTATCTGCATTTATACGTCATTATAAGTATTCATAACCGAGCATTGTTTTAATTTGACTATTTCCTTATTGTTCTGCATTTCTAAAAAGATATTGAATTGAGTCTTCATGTAGAGCAATCATTAACATAATAATGCCACCCGAGAGCATTCCTAATATTGCGAGCAGTAAATTAATACTTTTGCCATTGTTGTTTGCATTTATTTCAGGCACTAAATCTGCAAGTGCGATATAGAAGAAAGTTCCAGCTGTTGCTGCATAGATCCATTGGGATGCAGATTCATGATCTTCTGCAAGCCAAATTCCACCTGCCATGCCCATAAAACTGAGCACCGACGAAAGAAGATTATAATAAAGAGCGCGTCTGATGCTCATTCCGGAGCGCAGCAACACAGCGAAGTCCCCGAGCTCGTGAGGGAGCTCATGACAAAACACGGCCAATGCCGTTGCGAAACCAGTTACCGGATCTCCACTAAAGGCCGCTCCAATTGCCAGCCCATCTGTTAAATTGTGTAGTCCGTCTCCTACAATCACCATGAGCGCTGTCGACGTCATCGGGCGGTCGACCGGCGGCGGCGGTGACCCCGGCATCATTGCACCGAGTTCTATAGGCTCGATTTGTTTGCCTGAATCTGTCTTCATTTCAGTCAATCCCGAATCGTGAGAGTGAGCGTGACCGCCATTTATTAATTGCATAATTGCTTCTACGCTGTAGAAAAGTAAAATGGTGAGGAAGGTGACGCTACATTTTAACACAACTTCGGTTTCTTCTTGAGGCGCAGAAGACGGACCGTGTGACTTGAGTGCATGTGGCAGGAGATGCAGGAGTGCGTCTCCGCACAATGTGCCGACTGCTATTGCAACCAGGAAATGTAGCACGTGGCTGAAAATCGCCGACTTTAGCAATGGGACAATAGCTACTCCCAGTAGACCCGTCGCACTGATCACCAAAATACTTATGGTGGCGTATATCCAAGCTGGAAGGAATAAAAAAAATATTATTATAAATTGTTGAAATTATTCATCATACTTCGAGGTAGGTAGAGTCGTGGTCTTTTCCGCCTGCTCAGTTAATTTTTTTTTCGCTTAAATCATGCGGAGGCGCCGAGCCACGCCCCCTTAAAGTTTAGGCCTATTAGGAAAGCGTCAATTTGGCGCGCAAAATAACAATAGCTCTCGTTTAGCGTGCGTCGTCAGTGCGCTCGGCCGATCCGAATTGTCTTTCATTCATTATTTATATACAGTCAACGGGGCGGGGCTAGAGAGCGTTTCTATGTTGCGAGTGCAAGCAAAAATGAGCTTAGTGGTGATCAGGTAGGAGTGTCCACGGCAGTACTTTCACTGGTTTCTATTGAGCTGAGGGCTCTATTCAAAATATAATATTTAGCTAAGTACTTACTCCAAAATCTGTCTAATTTCGGCGTTGGCGCTTCTGTTTTGTAACAAGAGCGCTGGTCTAGCTGATAAACCAGAGCGGGACACATTTCCAGGAACGTTTTGGGTCTTATTGATATGACCCCCGGCGCCTGGTTCTCCATTCCATACACTTCCAATATTTCCCTTGGAGATAGGCATGATTTCTGCAAGATGGGTTCAGCTGAAACTGTCAAATTATAGTTTTTAATGCAACGGAATCTTATTTTTAATAATGATTAGATTGTATGTTAATCTATTTTGCATGGAATAATTATATTGAACTTTAAACGTACCTACTACTCAATAACGGAGTAGGTAGGTACTTTGAATTATAAACGCGCAACAGAATAACAATTTTCAACAATACGATTCATTCATGGATTTATGTGACAGATCCTTGGCCGGGGTCAGACGACTGCGCAAGAGCAGCCGGCCACTCGGTAATAGGATAATCGCGATTATAAAGGACAATAAAATTCTCCGGCTATTGGCGTCATGAGCTTCATGTATTATTAGCAAGCAGAAGAGCGAATGCGAGCAGTTCCCATTTTTTTTAACAGAGGTTTGGTTTCCAGTCTCTCTATGTAAGTCTATAAAAGGTTTTAGTTCGACTATCACAATGAGTTGAAATTAATAGATCGATTGAAAATGAAAAGTGTCCGAATTATTGAATGTACCTAAGTATAACTTTTTTATTTATAATTATACCTACAAGTTATTTCCTTCATATAAGGGCTACGGCTGACATCGATAGGTACCGCTGTCGCAATAAATGAGAAAGCAGCGGAACTCTGCATCGCTTTCTACCAAACACTGGTAGGTACCTACAAGTCACACCGGATTTCCAAACTGTTCATTTGTTGTTATACCTACTCTAACGATATTATTCAAAACAGCCATGAGGTACTTTTATCATCTATAATACTGTTTGAACATTTTCTAAATAGAATGTAGGTATGTCTTTCACGTCCACATGTAAAAATCTTGAAAATGGCACATCGCCTCATTTGACATAATTATAGCAAAATGACCTATTCTGTAGCACGTAGACCGGTACTCCCAAAGGTTAATAATATAAAAAAGATGATTTTTGATAAGAATGGGATAAAAAGGCAATTTACAGAGATTGGTCACAGCTCGGAAAAGTAGAATAGTAGAATGAAACGTACTGTGACTACCTTTAAAATTAATAAAAAATCGTGGCAGTCACTCGATTCACTCGCGCATTCAGGAAATTCCTAATAACTTTTTACCAGAACACGATCGATAAGTAGGAGATAAACTGTTAATTTTTAAGCGAAATTGGTATTTTTGCAGAACAGACGAGGCGGGTCCAGACGTGTGTAACGCGTAATGTAAGATTACGTCGTATAATTTAGCGTCAACAGTGTAGACGGCACTGCGAGCGCCTTTGTTTTCGCGCTAAAAATCGACAGCCGATGGATCGCGGCGAGCCCGGCGCGCAAGCGTGGGTTCTTATAGACGAGCGGCACGTTGCCAAACAGATGCATTGCAGATAAACTGCAGCCGTGTCGCCACTTGCGACGACTGCCGTCGACGCTTCGGTGGCTGCTACCGACGCGTCGACGGCAGTCGTCGACAGGTGGCATGTAGGTAATGCTCGAGTGCCGACTGCCGTCCACACACAGAATTCGCGTTACATTTCACGATACATTACATTACGCGTTACACACGTCTGGACCCGGCTTAATATAAAATAACAGAGGTACTATAAAATCCATACTATGTGAAACTGTTTTTTTTTTGCCACGAACGATGTTTTACTCGATAGTTGAACGCGTTTTACACAATAGAATAAGAATAAGAATAAGAAACTTTTATTTGTAAACATAGGTAGTTACACAGTGTGTGAGATGTTACAATGTAGAACTTAGATTCTCCATGTTTTGCCGTGAAGCGTACAAATATGAACATACAAATTTATTGATTTAAAAACCATATTTTTTTAGGAAGTCTTCCATGCAATCATGACGAAGTAAATGCAGAACTAAAAGAACAATCAATCAAAACAATATAAAATATAAGAAACATAAAAAAAAAACGAAATATATCAATTAATTAGCAAAAGTTAACATAATTCAATATTAGATGTCGTGTGATAAATGAAAAAACAATTAAACAGAGGTCAGTATAAAAATTCATTAAATAATAGATGCCAGATACTAGATCATCATAACCGATGTCAGTAAGAAATGTCAAAGATTCAAACATATTTCATAAAAAATAATCAAATGTTACCAAGATACACAATCGGTGTTACACAAGTCAAATCGGATGTTACATTAATTTGAAGTTATAATAAAAAAAAAATGTACAACTAAACAGGCATGTCAATCATTAAAAATTATGTTACTATTTTTTCGTTCAGAAACTCATTTATATTATAGTAGCATCTACTTACCAGAAACTTCTTTAAATGTTTTTTGTAAAGATGAATATTTAATATTTTAATTGATTCTGGTATATGGTCATAAATAGTTGGTGCCATACAAAAAACACTGTTATGCATCAGCGCTGTTTTGGACTGTCTAGAGCACAACATATTGACGTGTCGTCGACTCCGGTTATTTCTGTCAGACAACTTGGGAAATAAATTCGGGTTGGTTTTAACGAATACTGCAACTTCGAATATGTACATACAGGGTAGTGTCAGTATTTTACATTTCATAAAAAAAGGTTTACAAGTATCTGTACATTTTAACCCAAACATTGCCCTGATGCACTTTTTTTGGGCTTTAAATATTAGTTCCCTATTGGTTGAGTTTCCCCAAAAAATAATTCCGTATCTTAAATATTGAAATCGAAAAATCTTATAATTGAAATAGAAATATGAACATAGGTGAGTATAGATAGTAGGTATTGAATGAATGCTATACCACCTAAATCAATGGAATTGTTATACTCGTATGTCGTATCATTCATTCAATCAGCGATATTGCATTTAGACCTTTATCCAAAAGCCTTATTTTGTCTTTTTTTTTTCGTTTCACTTGTTTCTTTCGTTAATGAACAGCATATTCAATTCTAACATGTGTCTAATTTCTAAGGATTTATTTGCAGATAAGGTGGTTTCATGTCTAAAGTAAAGTTTTAAATCACCAACATCATTCTCTTGCCCTTATCGCAATTCATTTGGGGTCGGCGATGCATGTGTTTTCCATGCTTCTCGTTTTCTAGTCATTTCATCAGTCCCCTTTCTTGCCATTCCTTCACACAGTCCATGTCCATCGTATAAGTAAAATTTAAAAATCTTTTAATAAGATTATCTTTCGGTACTTACAAAGTCCATTACAAGTTTTTGCATCAGTATCTAAATTACCAGTTTTAGAATTCATGTTCATTTCAAGGATAAATTAAAATTAACAACATTAGGTACCTACTACAAAGAACATTGATTAGACTGTTTCCTCATTTCCTTCGGGTATTTTAGCTTTCAAGGTAACTAACCTACGTTAGTCACATTTACTTGGTTGAGTGAATGCAACATTTTGTCATACAGCATTTGTTTACGAATTTCAATACGATTGCATGTTTAGAGAGAGCATTCATCATTCCAGTCTAACCGCATGCAGCTGGATACCAGTATTTTACATGGAGCGACTGCCTATCTGACCTCCACAACCCGGTTAGTATTGGGATCGTTAGTATTATGATAGGTATAATTCAGTATTTTACATGGAGCGACTGCCTATCTGACCCCCACAACCCGGTTAGTATTGGGATCGTTAGTATTATGATAGGTATAATTCAGTATTTTACATGGAGCAACTGCCTATCTGAACCCCACAACCCGGTTAGTATTGGGATCGTTAGTATTATGATAGGTATAATTCAGTATTTTACATGGAGCGACTGCCTATCTGACCCCCACAACCCGGTTAGTATTGGGATCGTTAGTATTATGATAGGTATAATTCAGTATTTTACATGGAGCAACTGCCTATCTGAACCCCACAACCCGGTTAGTATTGGGATCGTTAGTATTATGATAGGCATAATTTAGTATTTACATGGAGCGACTGCCTATCTGACCCCCACAACCCGGTTAGTATTGGGATTGTTAGTATTATGATAGGTATAATTCAGTATTTTACATGGAGCGACTGCCTATCTGACCTCCAAAACCCGGTCAGTACTGGGTGGTATTGGGATCGTTAGTATTATGATAGGTATAATTCTGTATTTTGGTGTTAATGCCTTTATTTTCTGCTCAATGCGCAGCTTGAATTATTCCATGCGGTTGTTATCTAATCTTCTGTTCCTACATATTAATTTATAAACAGAAATAAATGCCGACTGTGTGAGTATATTATTTATCTCTTTATCAAGAATTTACTGCCGCGGAATTGTCTACACACAATGTAAATAAAGTATACTCATTCATATCATTAAGCATCTCGCATCGTAAACATTCAGTCTATTGAATATGATACATAAATCAACAGAACGTAAGTACTTATCAATTCTTGGTAGATGCTATCGCTCTAGGTATGCAATACAGGGTGGGTTAGGGGAGGATCACATCAATGCATGGTATAAATAATATCCTTTCAAAAAAAAACAACGGCCCAGGGCTGGCAGTCTCGACAGAGATAACGACATTATCGTTAACTTTCAATCGCTAAAATAACAATGAAAAAAACAGTTGTAATAACGATGCTTTCGAGTAAAGCAAGTCTTTACATCCAAGATGCGTTTCTCGCAAGCATCACTGGTTCAACTGAATTTATTCGTTAGTAATCGGCGATCGAAAGTTAGCGATTTTGTCGTTATCTCTGTCGAGACTGCCAGCCCAGGGCCGGCAGTCTCGACAGAGATAACGACAAAATCGCTAACTTTCGATCGCCGATTACTAACGAATAAATTTAGTTGAACTAATGATGCTTGCGAGAAAAGCATCTTGGATGTAAAGACTTGCTTTTCTCGCAAGCATCGTTATTGCAACTGTTTTTTTCATTGTTATTTTAGCGATCGAAAGTTAACGATAATGTCGTTAACTCTGTCGAGACTGCCAGCCCAGGGCCGGCAGTCTCGACAGAGATAACGACAAAATCGCTAACTTTTGATTGCTAATTACTAACGAATAAATTCGGTTGTAGTAATAACGATGCTTCCGAGTTCCGAGAAACGCATCTTGGATGTAGAGACTTGCGTTAATAACCAAAATAATTATAAAAGCTGTTCCATTTTTCGGTAAACTTAAAATATGATGTGATGTGAACAACAGAACAATCGAACAAGTACCTAGTCAAAGTAAAGAGATATAGTAGGTGAGTAGAGGTCTTCGTAAATTACTTAGACTCACAGTAAAGCATTGAAATGTGAGCATTATGTCATGTTGCTTAGTGTGGAATTTTGAACATGGCCATAAGTGTACGACGTGTGGACCACTTCTTTCAAGTGAATGTTGAAAATTATACCGTAAGAAACACGTAATATACTGTAAGAAGAATTGGAATGGAGTCAGCATCGAGTCTGTGAAGTTGCGTAGACCTTAATGATGAAAATGAAGAATACTCACTGGCAGATGGAGACCTGCGGTGCCTGTGCTGAGTGTCGTGTAGTTGCCGGAAGGTCCCGTTGATGCGGTGGATGGCGAGGTCGTGAGGCGACGTGAACACCCGCCCCCCGAGCCCTAGGCTGTCCAGCAGGTGCTCGAATCCCTGCAAAGATTACATTTTTAGTTATTGGTCAAAAGTACGTTTCCTGTCAGTCAGACAGCGTTGAGTTGTGTTGTCGTCGCCGTTAGACGGAGTTTCCTATCGATATCAAACTATCGGAAATGTATTAATTTTGTAAAAAAAAAGGAAATACATGGGAAGTAGCACGGGTTTTTGTTCTTACATAAATATGTTTGAAATACATTTTTAATTATACAAACTTAGGTAAAATAATTTTGAGTTACGCAGTGCTACGCTGCGTCTACGCGGTGCTACGCTACGGCTACAAGATGCTACGCTCTGGTATGTTACTGCCACAAGACGCTACCCGCGGCTACGCTGCGTATTTGACTGACTGGCTGACTCATCTATCAACGCACAGCCCAAACCGCTGGGTCTACAGCTTCCAAATTTGGCAAGTAGGTTCCTTATGTGGTCTAGGGGTGCATTAAGAAAGGATTTTTCAAAACTCACCCCCTAAGGGGGTTAAACAGGGCTCCAAAGTTTGTATGGGGAAACAAGATTAGTAAGACTATTTTAATCGAAACTTCACAGGAGTGCTCCTATTGATAAATGAGTAGAAACGGGTTTCAGGATTTTTCAGATTTCAACCCCTAACAGGGGGAAATGGGGTGACAAAGTCTAAAAATCAATGCACAGCCTAGACCGCTGGGTCTACGGATTCCAAATTTGGCAAGTAGGTTCCTTATGTGGTCTAAGGGTGCACTAAGAAAAGATTTTTCAAAATTAATCCCCTAAGGGGGATAAACGGGGTTCCAAAGTTTGTATGGGGAAACAAGATTGGTTAGACTATTTTATTCGAGACTTCGCAGGAGTGCTCCTATTGATAAAAAAGTATAAAAGGGGGTTCGGGTTTTTTCAGAATTCAACCCCTTTTTTTTTCATTTTCGGATGGGAAATCATCAAATGACTTCTCCCGCTCTGGGCTGAGCAGGAGGGAGTGTCAGACTTTTACTGACTAAAACCCATCCATGTTCCTTCATCGCCCTTTGTGTTCCGGGGCCACGGTATCTCTTTCGAATAGTCCCGCAGCCCCGGCAGGCTTCGGCCCTTGCGGACCCCTTCCTTATTGCTGACTCTCTTTGAGGCGCGCGTGGAACGCGAACGCGCCGTCGACACGGCCTGTCGTCATGAAACGGACGGACGGCGAGCTAGCCCATAGCTCCCCGTCCACAGGCCCGCGCCTACGGTGGCCGGTAGCCACCACGTGGCCCCCGACGCCCGGGGCGTCTCCCGCGGCGGCCGGGACGTGAGGATATCTCCCTCTCACGTTCCGCCACCTCCTTCGCTAGCATGACTGCTTCGCAGAAGGAGGTGACGGCGTCCCATTCCGTCTCGCTCCGGACCATGGCACGAACCAGGGCCGGAAGCGAGAGGTCGCCGCCGCCGATCGCCACCTCGAGGACACGGCGGTGCTCCACCCAAGCAGGGCACACCTCCACAGTGTGCTCCACCGTGTCCTCCGGCCGATCCTCACAATGGAAACACCCGGGCGTCTCCTCCCGCCCGATTCGGTGCAGGAACTTACCGAAACATCCGTGTCCGGTAAGAACCTGTGTCAGGCGGAAGGTGAGGACGCCGTGGCGTCTCTCCAGCCACTCCTCAAAGAGGGGACTTACCGCCACTATCGTGGCGTGCCCTGCACGGGGTTGCGACAGTCGCTCTCTCCATGTCGCCATGAGATCCCGCCGGAAGTCCGTCCGCTGAGCGACAATTTGCCGCGGCAGCGGAGTTTCCCCCCGGCGTAGCGCCTCCGCGCGCCACTCGTGTAGGCAGAATTCAACCCCTAAGAGGGGGAAATGGGGTGATAAAGTCTGAAAATCAACATTTGTATAGTTTGTATGGTGTATTACAAAAACAACGATTTTAAGATTGAAAATGGCGGACTTGAAATACCATCATCCCCTATTGGGGTGCGATGGGGTTGAAATGTCTAAAATTCAATATGGGTGTCGATACCGAGATTATCAAGGGTGCTGATTACGAATATGGCATTTATTTTGAGATCCAGAAGATGGTGGTTTTGACTTCTATAGGGGGTTATTTTAGATTTATTGTGATGATTGTGAT
Organism: Xestia rhomboidea; assembly: GCA_963853795.1. Taxonomy (NCBI): domain Eukaryota; kingdom Metazoa; phylum Arthropoda; class Insecta; order Lepidoptera; family Noctuidae; genus Xestia; species Xestia rhomboidea. The sequence goes on from OY970764.1 coordinate 13,530,653, forward strand.
AACGATGATGTTGATTGTGATAGTGATTGTAATTGTGGTAGTCATTGTGATTGTGATAGTGATTGTGACAGTGATCGTGACAGTGATCGTGACAGTGATCGTGACAGTGATTGATTAAAATGTAGGATACTATTTATCCCTTTATTTTGATCCAGTGGGACAGTAACCGAACTTCACGCGGGCGAAGCCGCGGGCAACAGCTAGTTCTAAAATAATTTTAGTTTCGGATAGTTTGCCGTATGTCAGCCAAGTCTTCACTACCATTCTATGCATAGCCTGTTCAAAGTGAGGGGTCTCGACCGGTCTACTATGGAACTGAAGGACTTTACATAACATACAACTTTTTAAATTAGTCAATTATTTGACAGTTCTGTAGCGTTAGATAATTTTGTCAACTGTACGTTGTTCAGTTCATGAATCAAAGTACTTATGTTGTTTGTAGGAAAACTTTGCCATTTGTAATCTTAAGAGACATCATAATTTATACGCTTAAAACGTGGTTAGATAACGTATCTAAAAAATATAGTACGTATCATCTGATTTCCTAGTTTCAAAAAATGGGCTTGTTCACGTTCAGTCGACTTCGGTTGACAATTATTTATAATAACTGATTCGCACGTATTTGTCAGGTGATCCGGTTGTTTGATACCAAAATATAATATCCTATATATTTATAATCAAAATCTATATGTTCATAAAAACGGACAAGTGAAAAAAATACTCAGTTTACGGGACGAAAAATCGATCTAGCTAGGTTTCATATCTCGGGAAATTCGTTTTCTCTATTTTCACCCGAGCAGAGCGCGGCCGTCCAGGTACTGTATCGATATACGAAAAATAAGGTATTTTTTTGCTTGGCACTGGATTGTTATTCGAAACAATACGAGAAAGGTGTGGAGTTGATCTACAATTGTACATTATACTCAGAATATTACGTCAGAAGTCACCAAGTCAAGTTGAAGGACGGTTTGGCTTGAGCAAGTAGCAATATCAGTGATAAGTGCAACATTTATCTTTTAAGGTAGTGGGTATCACTCAGAATTCGCAACGGTCACTGTATTTCGATAGCTGTGTGTGAGAGAGATTATTTTGTAAAGATATAACACGCTATAATTGATAAAAAATGTTTTGGCAAGAATTTTTAAAATAAGAAACGTATTTGTTTGAGTACAAAAATAACTTAATATACAATATTTATTTTATCAGAACTTATTTTGTATACTTACTTTAAAAGGAGAAACCCGTTTTTGGGCCTAGCCTCACTTACAATGGCCAAGTGAAGAACAAAAGTAGTTTTCCATTTTTTCAAATAATAATACTCCATTGTTTTAGTATAATGGTTTTTTTTATATTGAAATGAATGTAAACTAATAGAATCTAGAATCTAATTGTTTTATAACGTAACCATAAAAAAATAATTAAAAAAATATCAATTCGATCGTTTTTATCGAATCGATTGCAACCAAATTAAACAGGTTTCTACCATGGGCAGCACGTGAGAGAAAATGGCTCATAATATCATAGAAGTGTGTAGAGAAGTGGACGGTGACCTACAGCAAGAGGTGTCAACATCGGACTTAACATGGATAAAATCTAGGTATCCGTAGTAGGAAGTATTTCGTGTATAAATTAGTTGACGGTTCTCTAAGTGGAAGGGATGCTTTTATCAATTAATAAAACCCTATCTCAATTATGCGGTTTTTATTTTAATCTAAGTACTTACTGTAATCTGAGATAGCATCAAAACCCCTAGTTTAATAGATACAATATTAACAAATGCAAGCCAGTAGTGATGTGAGGGCCTTGTCTAATAAACATAGTTTTCAGCTGAGGTTTTCAGTAAGGTGAGATTTTAGTAATCCATCGTTTTTTACGTAACTAGGTACCTAAAACCTCATCATGATAGGCTGCACTTGCTGCAACAAAGCCTCATAAATATCATTTTTATTTAAATAACTGAAATAGTAAAATAACCTAAAATGTAAACATTGTCTGATTGTACCAATTTGGCCATTGCCGGGAGACGTGAAAATTGGGCACCTGAAACCTTCCCAAATGCTCTAATTTATGGCAAAACTAGCTTCTGCCAGTGGCTTCGCCCGCGTGAAGTTTAATAATTGTCCCATGGGATCTTACTACCGGAATATAATTGTTGTTGATTTTATAAAGTGATCCGAGAAGGATACCTAACTACTAATCAAAAACAATAACCTTGAACTTGAATGTTATCAATCGATCATACTGTGAAATCATTGTAAATTGAGCTGAGATATTTCCGCATTTCTCAATTAGAAATATTAATTTAAATGACCAGGGTATAAATGCAGTTACTTATGTTAATTTGGGATCGATCGAATTTTATCGAATTGTAGATTGTAGAATCAGCTGAAGTGGCAATGGGCCGAGGCCTACTGACCCTACTGTTATTATACAATTCCGGCAGCTGTGTTCGTTAGTGGACATCGCGAATCAGCAAGAGTTCATGGTCCCAAAGTGAAGGTGGAACAACAATCCCAGGGTAGCAGCTGGAAGAGAGTTGCCAAGAATCGAGTTGAATAACGCCTATGGCCACCAGGGGTCTACTGTAGGCTAATAATTAAGTTCACATAGATTAACAGACATTTAAAATATTACCCACGACTAGGCACTTGTGAGGTACGATGCGCTTTCAGTTATTGTTCTTGTTTCATAATTAGGTATCAATTCTTCTTGATCCACTTTTGTATAAAAAAGTCTTTGCGTTCAAGATGTAATATATCATCATCATCATCATCATCAGCCTATGAATGTTCCCACTGCTGGGACACAGGCCTCCTCTCTGTGAGAGAGAATGGGCTATAATCCACCACGCGGGCCCAGTGCGGATTGGTAGATGTCACATGTCTTCGAATTTTTGGTTCTAGGACATGCCGGTTTCGTCACGATGTAATATATTATGTATAGAGAAATAAGTTTTTTTTTATTTCTATGGACCTAGATTAAAATTGTCTTATTTCACATTATGTTAATAAAGGATAAGGAAGATTAATATCACTACATATTATGAAACAAAGTCGCCCGCCGTGTCTGTCCCTATGTATGCTTAGATCTTTAAAACTACGCAACGGATTTTGATGCGGGTTTTTTTAATGGATAGAGTAATTCAAGAGAAAGGTTTTAGTATATAATTTGCGGGCGGGCGAAGCCGCGGGCATCAGCTAGTAATATTTGTTCAATTCATATTTATATAATTACTAATAGGTGCCCATTGTTGTGATAACTTGAGATATGTTTGACAAAAGAAAGAACAACAGAATTATCGATAAAATATTTAGACAGCTGTCCTAAAAGGTAATCATGCAGTACTTATTATGAGAATATGGAGAAGCTGTGCCCAAGACCGAGTTTACCGCATAGGTAGCTAATAGTCATCAAAATAGAGTCAGTTAGAAAGTTATAACATGTGGAAGTAAGTACAATAGGCATGACGACTGTATCAAAAAATTGAAATCTATTTAGTCCGTCAGTTAGAGTAGAGTATTGGAAATTAATGGACACGTAGTTTTTGTTTTTGTAAATCAATGAATATTGACAAAAGATAAAACGCATCAAAACTCGGGAGTGGGGGCTCGTGACGTCAGAACTAGCTAAAAATTATACCTAGGCGTGACGTATTGAGAATTTTAAAAGCGTCATATCTTCGTCAATTTTAGTTTACGTTACAAAAGAAAAAACATGGGTCAAATATTTTTTGATAATCTAACTGACGGACTAATTCGTTTTTTTTTGTCGTCTCGCCTATTGTAAATGTTGAAGGTAAATGAAGGTATACAAATATACGGGCCTGTGGACGGTGAGCTATGGTCTAGCTCGCCGTCTGTCCGTCTCATGACGACAGGCCGTGTCGACGGCGCGTTCGTGTTCCACGCGCGCCTCAAAGAGAGTCAGCAAAAAGGAAGGGGTCCGCAAGGGCCGATGCCTGCCGGGGCTGCGGGACTGTTTGAAAGAGAGACCGTGGCCCCGAAACACAAAGGCCGATGAAGGAACATGGATGGGTTTTAGTCAGTAAAAGTCTGACACTCCCTCCTGCTCCGCCCAGAGCGGGTGAAGTCATTTGAATGATTTCCCATCCGAAAAAAAAAGGTATACAAATCTATACAAATAAATAAAATTGATGTGTAATATGTTTGTAATTTCAAGATAACATCTTTTTACTGAATGCATAATACGGTACTTTTAACAATTTTTTTGTCTATCCTATCTGTTTGTTAAAATCCTGGCTGCTCTTGGCGGATTTTGGCGGGACTTTTACTGGCAGATAGCTGATGGTTTAAGGAGTAACTTAGGGTATTTTTATTTTAAGAAAGGGTTCCGTGCAAAAAAAATTAAAACCCTTGAAATGTTAACAAAATCCGATTTAAATATAACAACTAGTATTCATGAAATATATAATATGCTTTAGGTACCATCTTTCAAAACCATTCATTTTCACAAAATTTTATTGAAATTGGTTGAGTGTTTTCGGAGATCAGAGTGTACGCGAACATTAAACAGTGATACGTGATTTTTATATATACAGGGTGTAAACGGGCCCTTCACGAAGCCGTCAATCAAGCATTCTGTACATCAAACTAAGTAACTTTACGCAAAAATTATCGCCGGGGAACGACTTTCTTTTTTCGGTTGAAAAATCACGTTTTACGGTAAAACTTAATGTAACGCACTCAAAACATTGTGCTAATGGATGGACCGAATAGTACCTGTACTATTCGTGGTCGGTCGTGTGTTTAAAGTAAAAATGTTACATTAAAAACATGTATTAAAAAAAAACTTGAAAAGGTATGGTCTAGAACAAAAAAATAACTGCTAACTACCGTTACACTCTCATGTGTTCAGTTTTCACAAACTATTATATACTATTTATTTACATGTACCCAATTTACAGTAACGTAACGGTGCATGAAAATACATTTATAATAAAAATAATACATGGGTAAGTAATTTTTATTTTGCTGAAAGCGGCCTCCGTTTTTGCACAGTTATCGTAGAATCCTACTCTAATATTATTATTATAATATCAATGCAAAGGATAACGGATTGTTTCGGTAAGTTCCTGCACCGAATCGGGCGGGAGGAGACGCCTGGGTGTTTCCATTGTGAGGATCGACCGGAGGACACGGTGGAGCACACGGTGGAGGTGTGCCCTGCTTGGGTGGAGCACCGCCGTGTCCTCGAGGTGGCGATCGGCGGCGGCGACCTCTCGCTTCCGGCCCTGGTTCGTGCCATGGTCCGGAGCGAGACGGAATGGGACGCCGTCACCTCCTTCTGCGAAGCAGTCATGCTAGCGAAGGAGGTGGCGGAACGTGAGAGGGAGATATCCTCACGTCCCGGCCGCCGCGGGAGACGCCCCGGGCGTCGGGGGCCACGTGGTGGCTTCCGGCCACCGTAGGCGTGGGCCTGTGGACGGGGAGCTATGGGCTAGCTCGCCGTCCGTCCGTCTCATGACGACAGGCCGTGTCGACGGCGCGTTCGTGTTCCACGCGCGCCTCAAAGAGAGTCAGCAATAGGGAAGGGGTCCGCAAGGGCCGAAGCCTGCCGGGGCTGCGGGACTATTCGAAAGAGATACCGTGGCCCCGGAACACAAAGGGCGATGAAGGAACATGGATGGGTTTTAGTCAGTAAAAGTCTGACACTCCCTCCTGCTCCGCCCAGAGCGGGAGGAGTCATTTGATGATTTCCCATCCGAAAAAAAAAAAAAAAAAAGGATAACGAACCACGCGATAAAGAAAGAAAAAGAAGAACGCAAAAATTTGTGAGGCTGAAGATGAGAGATGGATGGGTAGATGGATGGATGGATGTTTGTTCCTCTTTCACGCAAAAATTATTGAACTGATTGGATGACATTTTGCACACAGATAGTTTATATGGATGCTGAGTAATCGAGAAGTTTGGAAAACGAAAACATGCTGCACCGGCCACAAATCTATTGGATTACGGGACGGATTCTCCTGAGAATGATGATGAAGGTGTCAAGGGTCTTTAACCTGAAATTCCGAAAGGTGCTTCATATTTGATGGATATGAAAACAGCCTTGCATTGTAATACTGATGTACTACTAAGATGTGTCGTGTACTCGTGTGGCACTAATTTGTTTCTTCCGGAAAGTCATTACGATGTCAGCCTTGACAATACATACACAGGGTCCGTGTATTGATTTGAAGTAAAACCGGCCAAGTGCGCGTCGGGCCACGCGCAGTGTAGGGTTCCGAGTAGGGAATGCAATCTCGTCTCGCCGAGATCCCGATCTCGCGAGATCCCGGCCATATTTTACGAGATTGTATCTCGTCAAATTTCGTACGAGATCTCGCGAGATAACGAGATCGACAAATGCAGCGTGACGACGTGTATTTCATAGCGCGGCTGCGGCTGCTGCTTTCATAGTGCGAACCTCCCATATTATTATTATACTCTTTGGTGCGAACTGAATCCTGGCTGGCCACAGGACAAGAGGGGCAGGCGGGCTTGCGGGGGACGAGGTCCGGCCGTCCGGCTCATTTTGCAAGGCGGCGCGCGTGCGTTTGTTTACAATTGCAACGAAATAATTTGTTTTGGAGACAGTTTTGTGTTTTAATTAGTTTCGCAGAAATACCTATTACACTACAATTACAATACAACTACCAACCATGTCAAAAGTGTACAGTGAATATAAAAGTTCTTTAGAAGTATGGAAACATTGTTTACGCGATCAAGATGGTCTCACTGCAAAGTGTCGTCTGTCAGATGATACTCTCGACATGATGTGGTTTTTGAGAAGCCATTTTCAGACAAACTAACTTGCCTTTCCGTACCTTGTTAACTTCATCTGACTTCTACTTTAAACTTTTTTTATTTGATTAATACGATCTCACAACATTTATTTAACAACTTGTGAAGTTAAGTTTTTGTTTTGTTGTATTTATTTACCATAAGTAATGTTCCTATTACTCTTAATTATTGAAACTAAAGTAATAATTTATAATAAAATAAATAAAAAAGCCTTTATTCGCTGACCAAACTACAGTACATTTTAACTCTAGTTGAAAAAGAAATAAAATAAATAAAATAAAAAGACTTAATTCTATTGAGTAAGTTATATTATAATCTTCAGCAACCAGTTTGTTGGTCAGGTTGTCCTTCGACATAGGCCTCCCCTAGTTTCTTCCACTCATCTCTGTCGCGAGCCAATCTTCTCCATCCTTTGGGTAAGTCATCTTCCCATCTCTTAATTTGGCGTCCTTTTTGTCTCTTTCCATCTCTAGGAAACCATTCCATTACGTCTCTCGTCCATTTTTCTCTGTCCGTTCTTATAATGTGACCTGTCCAGTTCCATTTAAGTTTTTTTACTTTTAGTAAGACATCGCTTACTTTTGTTCTTTTCCTTATTTTTAAGGTCGTCCACCTATCACGTAGCCTTATATTTAGCATGCTTCGCTCCATATTGCGTTGGCAAACTATAAGTTTTTGGCTGGTTTTGCTCGTAGCTGGCCAAGTTTGACACCCATACGTGAGGCATGGGAGGATACACGTGTTATAAAGTTTGCTTTTCACTGACATTGGTATTGTTTCGTTTTTGACAATTTCTTTTAGCGACCAGTACCGTTTCCAGGTGTTGCTTATTCTCCTATCAATTTCTTTGGAATGCTGATCTTTAATTGATATTACCTGTCCCAAATATATATATTCATCTACATATTCGATAGCCTCCTGCCCTGTGTCTATCTCTATTTTTGCCTTTATTGCATTCGTCATCAATTTAGTCTTCGCTGGATTCATAGATAAACCTGCTTTTTTGCTTTCTTTGTCTAATTGCTGTAACATGGTTTGTAGTATGTCTGGTCTCTCTGCGAATATCACTATATCGTCTGCAAATCTTAGGTGATTCAGGTTTGTTCCATTTATGTTTATTCCACAATCTTCCCAGTCTATATTTCTGAATATATTTTCTAACACTGCCGTGAAAAGTTTTGGGGACAGTGGATCACCTTGCCTGACGCCTCTTTGGATACTAAATTCTTCTCCTTGCAGTTCAAGTTGAATCTTCGCTGTGGAGTTTCTGTATATTTCTTTTACGATTTTAATGTATTTGCTTTCTACACCCTGGTTTTTTAACGTCTTCCAGATATAGCTGTGACTCAGAGAATCGAAAGCCTTATTGTAATCGACGAATGCCATGTAGTAGTGCTGGCCATATTCATTAAGTTTTTCGATGACCTGTTTGACCACGTGTATATGATCGATAGTGGAGTAGTCGGCGCGAAACCCCGCTTGTTCTCTTGGTTGGTTTTCTTCAAGGTGTTTCGTTATCCGGCCAAGTATTATTTTGGAAAACACTTTATATAAATTGGACATTAGACATATAGGTCTGTAGTTGTTTATTTCGTTTTTATCTCCTTTTTTATGTAACAACACAATAGTGGACGTCGTCCATTGAGTTGGTATTTGTTCAGTAGCCAGTATTTCGTTAAATAAATGTGTCACAGGTTTGGATATAACGGTTAAAGTGTCTTTCAGTAGCTCATTCGAAATTTTATCGTCTCCAGGTGCTTTGCCGGTTTTTTGTGTGTTTATAGCTCTTATGACTTCAGCTTCCAGTATGCAAGGCATTTCCTCTTCATAAGTATATTTGTCTGTTTCTGTGTATGTGGGTATTGTTTTGTCTGTCTCTGTGTATAGTCTCTTATAGAATTCTGTCGCTGTTTTAGCAATTGATAATCTTTGTGTTGCCAGTTTCTCAGTTTTCCTCTTATCTTTGGTTTTCATGTTAGGGATCCATTGTGTGTACTCTTTCAGTTGCTTTAGACCTTTTTTGATTCCACCTGTTTTCTCTATTTGTTTTCTTAATACTTTCAGTCTCTCAGCTTTCCTGTGTTTTCTTATCGATGCTTGAATTTTTTTACTAATATTCGTAATGCTTTGACGGTTTTCTTTTCGTTTCTCTAACATTATGCTCCTCTGGCTCATCAATATTATGGTTTCTTCTCCTAATTTATTCTTCCTCTCTTTTTTAGTTTGCAGTTTTTTAACGTTCATCAGTGCTTTCTCCAGAAAATCATACTTGTCTTGCAGTGTTTTGTGCCTTTCCATTTCTTCTAGTAAATTTCCTAGTTCATTTAGGGTATTTAGTGCTATAGGAGATGTTATCATTGTATTTTCAGTTGAGGAGATAATATGTTTTCTTGATTTATGGTTTTCACATTGTATAACTCCTCTTACCATTCTATGGTCTGTGTTGAAATTTAGTTTTTTCACTACATCGACGTCACTAAATAGCCTTTCTTCTGTTGTCAGAATGAAATCGATTTCGTTTCTATCTCTGCCGTTTGGGGATATCCATGTCCACTTTCTTGTGTTTCCTTTTTTGAAGAAGCTATTCATTATTTTAAAATTGTTTGCAAAAGAGAACTCTATGAGCCTCTGCCCGTTATCATTTCTTACGCCACTGCTGTGATCCCCTATGACAAATTCATTTTTATTCGTTTTTCTGCCTATCTTGGCATTAAGGTCTCCCATTAATATTAAGTTTTTGTTCGTCTTTTGCATTAATTCTGTCAGATCTTTGTAAAATTTATCTTTTGCTATCTTCGTATCTTGTTCTGTGGGTGCATGGACTTGAATAATCGACGATGTTTGTTTAAATTCCGGCAATTGTATATTGAGGACTGCAATTCTATTTGATATTCCTTGGAAACTGATTATTTTGTCTTTCAGATATTTTTTTATTAAAAAACCCATTCCATATAAACCTTGTTTTTCACCATAGAAGTAAAAAATGTATTCGTTATATTCTCGTATCTCTTCACCTATTCTTCTTACTTCACAAAGACCAATGACATCCCATTTTATAAATCTTATAGCTTCTTCTAATTCTTCTAATCTGGTATCTGTCATTAGTGTTCTGGTGTTTAACGTTGCAAGGTATATTTTATTTTTTCTTTTTTGACATAAGGATTCATTTCTAGGGGGTGGTGGTCTGACAACCCCACGGGGACCAGCCGGATTGGGGTCGTTCCGCTTCTGATTGCTGATATTTAGTTGCTACTTAGTTTGGTTTGGTTTTACGAGTATATTAGAAAATGAGTTAGCTTTAGGTCTCATCATATCGAATGCGTTCTTCCTGTTTTCTTTTATTGATGACGTGTTGCTCACTAGCTTCTTGGCCTGATTTTGATTTTCCGGCGAAGTTGAACTGTCCCTTTTCCTATTTTCTTTGTTCGGGTTTCCCTCTTTGACTATCAATTGATCATATTTTATGTACGCAATATTTCCTTTCGCACGTTCTTCTATCAGCTTAGGTTTCAATTCTTTTCGTTTTTCTAATACTTCCTTAGGGAAATCTTCGGTGACGTATCCCTCTTTTAGGCTCTTTTTCATTTTTAGAATATCGTTTCTCTTCCAGTTGTTTGAAAAAACAATAAGAACCGGTCGCTTTTTATTTTCACTGTTAAGACCGATACGGTGCATCTTTGATACATCGTTTGCTTCTAAGGTGATATTTAAATCTGCTTTGACAATTTCCTGCACCCTTTGATACAGCTCCAATGGGGATTTTTCTTTTTCTTCCAAACCAAAAAACAAGATGTTGTTCTTTTTCTTTTCCTTCTCTAAATATTCAATCTTCTTTTCCAACACTTCTATTTTATTTTTCATAATTTTGTTATCTTCGATAAGTGGTTCCATTTTTTCATTCATTTTTTCGAATATAATATGCGTTTGTTTCTCCATTTCTATTTTCATTTTGTCGAAAAGCATTTGGAATTGTTCCTCCATTTTTGGTGGATATTTTCCTTTGTACAGTGGCAACACTGTGGAGTATTGGACGTTTTGACGTTTGATGTCACTGTCACTCAATGTTGACAGTTGAATGTCACTGTCACTCAATATTGACGTTTGGATGTCACTGTCACTCTCCGTTTGCTCACTGTTCAGTTTTGATAACCTCAAAATAATATATAACCTCAAATAGTATTGTAAGAGAATGATTTTGATGTTGATTTTATGGATATCTTCACTATTTTTATTCACCTCAGCGTTTCTAGTCACTAGATGTTTTTGTTTACTACGGCAGTTGTCTCGAAAGCGTTGATAATACCGTGTTTCGTAATTTTTCCGTCGGACAAATTGTAAGGTGATGTTTACTGTTCGGCGACCGGAAGCGAAAAAAAAAAAAAAAAAAAAAGTAATAATTTACAAAGGACTAAATATAGATAATTATTGTTTTGTTACCAACATTGTAAGAATTTGAACTGATTAGCTACAGTAGGTATAATAATTATAGACATAAACAAATGTTATTAGAGTTAGAGACAAAATAATAAGTACTCTGTTGATTTTTAAAATAAAACTTACATTATTTTTATAACTAAGCAACGCAGTTTCTATTTAATTACATATCATGTCAATTACTAGTTCTTAAAACAAGCATTTGCATATGTTTTAATTGCGATTCTCTCAATCTCGCGAGATCCCGTAATTTGTAAAATCTCGCGAGACTGGGTTTTGAGTCTCGCGAGATCTCGCTAGGCGGAAATCTCGTACGAGATTGCATTCCCTAGTTCCGAGTAGCCCGTTATATTTTAAATTTTGTTTTTCAATGCAAGTCTTTACCCGTTATAAACAAACAACTACTTCATCTTAGTCACTTTAAAGGATTTATTCTCAGGATTTTGTATTTGGTACAAAATTATCCAACACCCAAGTTCAACGACTATTAATGCTAAACTAATAAAGTTATCTTAACCGCTATATTTTTTCTTTAAAGTTCATGAAATGCACTATCATTATGAATTTTCCAGATTTTTCAAGTCAGCAGTTTAGCTTTTAGTGGGGGGGGCGCCCTACTAGAACAAATATTTGCAATTTAAAGTTTAATATTTCGTAAATGGAGCATTTAATCGAAAATATAAATATAATTATAATAAAACGGTAGTCATTTTAAAAGATCTATTCAACGATACCCGTCGCGATGGGGCAGACGGCGAAAAAAAAAACAATCCCCACTTCACAATGTAGGGGAGCTAGGTACCGTATAAAATATTTTTCTAAATTCTATTTAACCACTTTATCGGCTTTATTGATATACACACCCCTACAAAATTACTAACCGTAGTACTAACCATCTCTTAGCTAACCTCGGACAGACAGACGGACGGACATGACGAAACCATAAGGGTTCCTTGTCAGGACTACGGAACCCTAAAAATGAAAACTAAGGATAAATAAAGACGTATGAGGTTCTTAATTTTACTGATAGTATAATCGAGCTGTTCCTCCACCGCCAATTTTAATTAATTAATTTGAAGTGTACAATAAATTGCTTGAAAATATTTCGCCTTTTTTTGTAACTGTACAAAACTGTTTCCGCACATCTCTGCCCTATCTTAATAAAATAGTAAACCAACAGTATCTATGTAAATGAACCGTAAAATAGTTATAATGTTTAATTTCCTTATTGTAGTTGACAACTATTAAAACGATTAGTAACTGTTATGCTAATAGTATCCTTCTACCTTATCACAAAATACTTAATTATTCAAAGTATACAGGTGCACATAATGCGAAAACTAAATAAAAAGGAAAATAACCATATTAACCATGTAGGGTCACCCGCAAAGTATCTCAAGTGAACGCACGGATGCGGTCGATTCCACCGGACGAGGCAGTCAGTTTAGGAAATAGGCCGAAACCGGAAGAATTGTTACAACAACCCTGATTTGTTTACAAATAATTGTCAATTTTTTACGAGCATGTTGATTTTGTATTTAGAAACAATAGACACCACGTGTAGCAACTAGCAACCATTTGTTACTCATAATCATAATACTACTCATTTCAATCACGATATTTCGTTTTACGAGTATGATAATAACAAGTACCTACACGTATTATGTAGTGGTTCGTTACGTGCTCTGTTTACCTGCATATATTTAACGAACTCGTGTGAGTAATCTAATCGATTTCAGTGAGATTCCGAGGTGGATACCTCGGAATACATTCTACTCTTGGGTACTTTTTCAAAACATCGGGTAGCAGCCGTGGTATGTGTTTATCATTTCCGTAAGAGAACAATACCCCAGACGCGTAATTCTTCGCGGTTTAATGGACTTGATGCAAATTTAGAAATAAAAGCCATTTATGCTATTATTATGTACGTTTGTGTTCGGCATGCAATCTGCGTCTGGCTAAACAGCGCTGAAAATTAAATTATAAATGTATGTATGTGTGATGAACATGGACATTTGTTTCCGAGTCATGGATGTTTATATGTATTTACAAACAAAAAAAAAGTATCTCTATGTAGTATATCAACTATCTGGTGACAACGACACAAGCCTCGTTGCTTAGTGTGGCACTAGATGGCGCTGTGTGTAATGTTGTGATATTTATTTATTTATGTACACCATTATTTTTAGGTCGTTCTGGAACCTAAAGCCATGTACTCGAACATGGAACTCGGTACGGTTGAGAGTGTTTTTTCAAAAAATAACAGTAAGTATTGTCATGTTTTAGCTTTCGGTTCCAGAACGACTTAAAATAATGGTGAAAACGTCTCCTAACAACCACGACGAAACGTCAAAAAGTGAATAGATGTACTTTATGGTATTCGAAAACGCGCGTAAGAGTTTAATCAGCACTAAAAAAACAATAACCTACCTATTTGCTGATTACACAATTCATGTAATTGGAACAAAATAACTTTATCAAAATCGGTTCAACCGTTCAGGAGCTATGATGCCACAGATACATAATAAATAAATAATAAATAAATATCGCTGGACACCACACAGCGCTATCTTGTGCCACACTAAGCAACGAGGCTTGTGTCGTGGACACCAGATAGTTGATATACTACATAGATACTTTTTTGTTTGTAAATACATACTTATTTTGCATATAAACATCCATGACTCGGAAACAAACGTCCATGCTCATCACACAAACATTTGCTCCTACCAGGATTCGAACCCGGGACCCTAAGAACGTAAGGCAGCCTCTCTACCGCTGCGCCATTTGGGTCGTCAAACACACTTCAAACTTAATATAACACCCCTCTTTTTTGGTCGGTGTTAAAATAAAGTAACAGATCAAAACATAACGAAAGGGGCAAATTAGATTAATAAAATAATTTCTTAGATACAGTTTACATAATAGTTTTATTGTAGTAAATAGTTTACAAGCACTTTTTTTGCGACACGGTTGGCGCAGTGGCTGAGTAATCGACTGCTGCGCTGCGTGTCGCGGGTTCGATTCCCGTACGGAACAAATATTTTTATGGCCTACAGATACTTGTTCCGGGTCTGGCTGTTTGTGAGTTTAAATGTTTGTAAGCGCACCCACGATACTGGAGAAATTTCTAATGTGGGGCAAAGATTTAAAAAATAAAAACTTTACCTGAGTGCTTATTTAAGTAGTGGACTAATCCCACATTATTTTTTTATAAATTAGGTACCTAATCCTAAAATAGGATAATATTTGCTCCACATTCAAAGCACTCGTCTACTCATCCAGTCCCCGTAGACAATCTGCGACTTCCTTTTCCGCAATTATAATCCCAGTCGAACATGTTTGTAAATTGTTAAATGCCATATTATTCAATTACTTATTTGTGTCTGATAAACAAATATATAATCGCGAATAGAAATTACGTTGAACCTTTGACTATCATTGTAGCATTCAAACAAACTATTGAATGAAAGAACAAAAGGTTTTTGTTTTGAGAACATATGAGATATCAAACGTAGAAAAGATGCTAATAAAATACCCATAAGATATGCTAGCTTTGAAATTGAGTTCAAATTAGCAGTTATCAATAGATGTTGGATTTAACTAAGTATTGATAAGCAGGTGATAAGAAAACTGGCGTAACATTTTATACTTACAAATACTGAAGTTATATTTAAGTTCGATGAACTTTTTATAAAATGGGAAAATGTAGTTTTTTATTTATAACATGCTGAAATGTAGCTTTACTTTAGTCAAGAAGTGTTTCGTTTATGAAAACATTCCTCAAAACACCTGACTATTTAGTTAAATGGAAATGTCAAAGAGACCGAGTAAACATTGCGATACCGTATAAACATTCAATCTAGGTAATCACGGAACACAAAACATTTACAATAATGTAGTTCGCTGGTTCTACTTCTATAAAAAAAATTGCACCCACCTCAAATGTAATGACGCCTTTATCTCCATATTTATCGAATATTTTGTCAATGAAGTATTGCTCGGCAGGCAGGGTGTCGTTGAGCTCATTGCCTGCTGCCGCTCCTGCCGCAGCGAGGGTGGCCGCCCCGGGGCCGGGGCTGCTGCTGCCGCTGTCGGCGGTGCACAGTGCCAGCGCCAGCGCCAGCACTACGACGGCGTTCGTTGTCAACATGGTCGCGACTGATGTCCGCACTCGCGGCTCGCACGGTGGCACGCTGCGTGCGCCGGCGGCGGTCCCGCGTCTCCACACCACACTATCTAACGATCAGCTTCTACAGCGCTCCGTTGAACGTGATAATGTGACGCGTCGCGTGGCGCTCGCGCATCGGTCGCTCTTTTGTTTATTTGTTTTTAAATTACAACAATTAAATCGCGAATGAATCAAGCGTTAGACGCAGTTGTGGAAGCGTGTTTGTCACTTGAGGTGAGGTATGCGTCTGCGACTCAGCGCGGTGACTTTCACCCGTCGCTCTCTGGAGGCTCCGAGGCCGGTTGAACACCGTTACTGATAATAAGGTGTATTTACGGAGTGACCGGCATCGAAACAACCCGACATCGGTGTCTATTTAATTTGCAACTGGCATGGTGTGACTTTACGCTCGAGGGTCTCTCAGCCTTGAGGTATGGACGCTGGGCAAGGACTGTGGATCGAAGTGATACTGTCGTAAAAAAAGTGTGGTATACGAATTTATACCAAGACCAACATCGAGTTATTTACTAATCATATCTAATAGTACTTATATGTATTTTTGGCTTGTCAGTAGATTATCGTGGAAGTCAAGTAGTCAACAAATCAACGTAAATAAAGTTCTTGCGTAGCATTCATTCATAAGTTAGATGCATAACGAAATTATGCCATGTCCTATGTCCGATTTATATTTGTTAATAAGTTACGGTGTTCCAGTACTTATTAACAGACTTCATTTTAATAAATAAAACGCCACTTCCTTCTTGCGGTAGAGCGAAGCGAAGTCTTTTGTTTTTGCAGAGAGATAGAAGATTTTTGGTCTCGTGTAGTGCTTGTCAGTCCAAACACGTCCGTGCATTACGTCTTGCCATAGTTGCGATTACTATTCACGTCTAGGCACATGTGTTCCTAGGTTCTTACAAAGGCAGACATTCACAAAGAAACACGTTACCACGTCATCGTCAGTCCATTGACTGTTATGTAAGGTAGTAGGTATTTAGTCAAATAAGAGAATCTAAGGTATTTATTGTAAGTATAACATTGTGGGTCAAGCGTTCAAAGAGACTGTTGTGGCTACTGGTCACGATAGACAAACGACAACGGAGTTGTTTCCGTAACTACAGAGTGAGAAAGAGTGGTTAGCAGAAAATAAACAATAATTGGTAAGTTAATTGAGTAGTAAGTACATACCAAACCTTGAGGTTGTGTTTACACAGGTGTAGGTACCTACTCACTGAGTTGATTAGAAAGTGCGCCACAGATCAGTGAACAAGATCATTTTTTCATGTCTGCTAAACAGTAATGATAGATTGGCTAGCAAAAACGTAAATAGTTTTATTATTATTTTGTAACCAGGATAATAATTACAATAATAAATACAATTATGGACCAAGGATAATAATGAACAATGTAGACCGCTTCATTTCTTTATTGTCATCTAATTAACGAGGGTTTGTAAAGCGAAAAATAGGCCTACTAATGTGAAAAAAGTCATTCTTTTCAACATGCGTATTGTGCCTACATAACTCGTAAGGAATGTGCTAATCTGTTTCAATTCGTAACGCCAGTAGTTATTTAACATGGTGCTAAGAACAGTGGAAAGTCATTTACTAATTTGGAGAGTATTATTAGCTATGGGCAATGCTATGGGCTTAATTGGGTTGGAAACAAGGCTGGTGCCTAATCACAGGCCTATTCACGGATAAAGGCGTCTTGCGTTTAAGTGTGATCTCGCACCATTGTTTTTAGCGTCACAGTGGACTAGTGGAGTCTTCATTGACGACATAAAATGTTTGATTTTTGGGGGCAAAAATGGTGTCAAACTTACAGACCGCGTCCGAAACTTAATACTTTGCACCAAAATCAAAGCATTAATTTCCAGTAGGCCAGTTGCAGGCAATTTTTTATAGTCGAAACAAAGATGAAAATTAAATGTAGCTACATTCCCAGTCACAAGGCATGAAAACTGTGAAATTACTGTAGTTGCCCATTCCCTAGCGTAGATCTCTATGGAGAAGAACGGGCAAGAAACTCCATGGACACTCTTTTAAACAGGATATTTTTACAAAACCTTTGTTACATCATTCATGTTGAGATGGTACATTATGTGAGAACAAAGTAGCAAGATGTGCACGTTAAAAGTGTTCATAGTAAAAACAAAAAAAAACAATTCAAAAATAAAATAATTAATGTAAATAAGCTGTGGCAACCAAGTGCTGACCAGTCCCAACTGACAGCGGGCGCACGTCCGCCCGTTCGTGTTCCACGCGTGCCTCAAAGAGAGTCAGCAAAAATGAAGGGGTCCGCAAGGGCCGATGCCTGCCGGGGCTGCGGGACTGTTCGCAAGAGATACCGTGCCCCCGGAACACAAAGGGCGATGAAGGAACATGGATGGGTTTTAGTCAGTAAAAGTCTGACACTCCCTCCTGCTCCGCCCAGAGCGGGAGGAGTCATTTGATGATTTCCCATCCGACAAAGAAAAAGGGGAGCAATAGACAAAAATTGCCACTCAGTGGATACCAAATAGCAGGAAACAAGAACGCGGCAGGCCCAGAAGGAGATGGGATAACTAGACTCTTTCGCAAAGGATTGGCATGCAATCGCACTAGATCGCGAAATGTGGTAGGAGGCAAGGGAGGCCTTTGCCCTGCAGTGGGGAAATATAGGCTTATAATTGAAGAGTTACTCAGGGTACGATTGTCGGTCAGTTCTCTGTAGCAACCCAATCATCTCTATATAGTAGTAGACAGACAGACCCAGGCCATTCAAACTCCATTTTAGTATTTTAGTAGATACGAAACAACATTTTTAACGTCCCTCATTGTAAACACTATGACACACTTTCACTGTCTCGTTGGTACAATGGCCGCAAGTGCGACTGCTGAGCACGAGGTCCTGGGTTCGATTCCCAGGTCGGGCAAAAGTGCTATTGGGTTTTCCATCAGGGATTTCTCAGAAGTAGCGACAGAGTCTGGATTTTTTCCCAGTTGATAACAAAAGTCTCCCCCTATTACATGATACCTACACGTCTGCTAACCTTTCGGGGGTTGCAGGCGTGATGTTACTTGCTTTGCTTGTAGTTAAACCCACCTACATAATATACACACCTATATAATACACATATAACACATATAACATATATATAACATACCTATATAATATAACAAAGTATTTGAATAACAAAAATATAATTATTTCTATTGACAAACTGTGTATCACATAAACGCAATGGCCTTAATTTTATCACCGGTATCAATTATATTATACGGGATTAGATATAATATAATGTAGTCGTAAACATATCCTTAACAGTAAATAAGGCAATGTCAATGTTAACTCTATCTACGGAGGCAGGTAGTTGTAACACCGTTTATGTAATACGTATAGCCTTTTAGGTAACTTCGAGACTAAATAAATGATGAACGATACATGTTTTTGTGATATCTTATCCATAAAAAAGTGCATGGCTTTTACAGGTACCAGCTGTCATGCAAAAAAATGCCTATTGGAAATCCGAAACTATCATTTTTCATTTTTTTTGTAAACCCCCTAAAACCAAATGGTTCATCGGTAATTTAAAAAAACGGCTAAGCGTGAGTCGGAGTCGCGTACCATTATTAAAAAATCACGTTTAATGTATGGGAGCATCACTTAAATATTTATTTTGTTCTGTTTTTAGTATTTGTTGTTATAGCGGCAACAGAAATACATCATTTAATTTTGTGAAAATTTCAACTATATAGCTATCACGGTTTATGAGATACAGCCTGGTGACAGACAGACGGACAGTGGAGTCTTAGATTTAGGACCCCGTTTTTACCCTTTGGGTATACGAAACTCAATCACCTGAATCAGCGTTTCCATTTTGACCCTATGTGGAGGGAATGGGGGGGGGGGGTGGCAGAATGATGTAGGTACTGAATACGTGGGAACCGTTTTAGCGTCGGTGTGTCTTCCATCCTGTATTAATGGTGTAAATAGACCCTTAACGAAGCCCAAAGGCACTTGTTCTCCCCGTCATTGCGAACATGTTTTTGTTCCGGATTATACCTGTGAACCTTCTAGTTACGGAGATATTGGAGGTCAAATTTACAATGTTTTCACAAGTTTTTTTTCAAATCTAGGTACTTTTGTTTTGGTGGTCGCAACTTTACTTTAAATACCTCCATGGCCCGTTTACTAATCAATGCATCGAATCCACCAGCACACTGTTTTGAGTGCGTTACATTGAGTTTTACCGTAACACGTGATTTTTCAGTCCAAAAAAGAAAGTCGTTTCCCAGCAATAATTTTTTCGTAGAGTTACATAATGTGATGTACAGAACGCTTGGTTGACGGCTTCGTAAAGGGTCCGCTTACACCTTGGTATGCTGTTCCACTCCTCTACATTTATGTTCTTATTTTAACACTACAAAATGCTGCTCACTTTTCATGATTTCAGGGTTGGCTCCGTAGTAAAAGTGTATTTTGACTAGTACTTGTACAAGGGCTGTTCTGTTCTTCAGGTCGCCATTTAAACTACACCTTTTTTTTCGGATGGGAAATCATCAAATGACTCCTCCCGCTCTGGACGGAACAGGAGGGAGTGTCAGACTTTTACTGACTAAAACCCATCCATGTTCCTTCATCGCCCTTTGTGATCCGGGGCCACGGTATCTCTTTCGAACAGTCCCGAAGCACCGGCAGGATTTAAACTACACCTTGTTTAATGTCTCACGTGCATAATGACTTCGTCATTTTGGCTCATGATTTCGCCACGTGAAGAGATTATGATTATAGGAACGCTATAAGCTACTACTGATACTGACTACCTAAGTATTTAATTTAACACTAAAACGACTCATGAGTTATTTTCCATCGTGTCGTGTCGTGCTTATATTGACGCTCACTATCAACATTCGGAAGGTTGAATCGTCTGTCCTCAGTCTAGTGGTAGCTTTACACAACGTTATCGACAAGGTAGATCTAGGTACCTAAACTATGCTGACTCAAAAAATACTGACGAAACTGAATTCAACACTTATTCTCCAAAAGGTAGGTAAGTTTTTGGAACAATCACGTTATCTTCCAATCATTAATTCTCGTTAGCAATGTTGTAAACAAAAAACATGATAAAATAGGTGTGTCAACATGTTGACGAAAAGAAAGCACTCGAAATAGACCAAAACCTCACTACCTACTTATATTTATCGATGTAGTAAGAGATTGCCAAATCAGGAATTATTTACTTGTTAGTGTAGATAACAATAAGCTTATCTCTACGTCTAATTTCCTTTACTAGCACTGGCTTGGAGTTTCTGATGCCCTCTATTTGTATCATAGGTGGATAATTTAATGTCGATGCACGATCCGATCCGATCCGTTACTTAATCCCACATGATACGAAACTCTGATATTTTGATCGATAGAAAAGCACCAGTCGATCACTTTTAGCACTGGTCGATTACTTTTCACCCTTATGCCCTGAGTGATACGTTTGAACAGTGGTCTACCGTCAGTGAGCGCGGTCATCATCATCATTTCAGCCGAAAGACGTCCACTGCTGGACATAGGCCTACCCCAAGTGTCGCCACACTGACCGGTCCCGTGCGTCTCGCCCGCAACCTTAACCAGGTCATCAGTCCACCTGTGTAGGTGTGGGAGGTCTTCCAACGCAACGTCTCCCGGTTCGCGGTCGCCACTCCAGAACTTTTCGGCCCCATCGACCATCCGTTCTGCGAGCAATGTGCCCAGCCCACTGCCACTTAAGTTTGGCAATTCTTCGGACTACGTCGGTAACCTTGTTAATTCTTATTGTTGGTTCCCGACTGGTGAGCGCGGTAGTACCAATTATTATCAAAAATTGCATGATTAATTTAAAAGAATTAGATGAATTTCAAAGAACACAAAAGGAGGACACAGAAGGAGTACAAAAGAATTCTGGAATGGTGTCTCGATACGATAAGTGGTTAAATAAAATTTTGGAAAATATTTTCTTTTAGGGTAGTTCCCCTACATGTGAAGTGGGGATGAAATTTTTTTCGTCGTCTACCCCATCGTGTGGGGTATCGTTGAACAGGACTTTTAAAATGACTTAGGGGTTGCCCTTACTTCTTTTCGATTTAATGCTCCATTTACGAAATATTAAAGTTTAAAGTGCAAAGTTTTGTTCCAGTATGGGCGTCCCCCCCTCTAAAAGCTAAACTGCGGGCTTGAAAATCCCCCTAGCCGGTTTTTTTTCTTACGTAACTGGTGAAATGAGGGTTGTACTATTAGTTACACCTCTTCATAGTCATTAAGGAATTAGAGGCGTGATGGTATGTAACATGTATTAAACCACCGACTAACTAACACAAACAGCCTGGTATTCCAAAGTACATAGGTATGTTACATACTTACTACAGTACCTACCTACTTAATAAAGAGTGTAAAAAACCTCTTAACGAAGCCGAAAGGCACTTGCTCCCCGTCATTGCGATCATTTTCTTGTTCTACACCATACCTTATACTTTTTAACAAGTTTTTTTTTTAATATGTACTATGACAACGAACGAAATCTGCTCATGTTCAAAATAAAATCCCGTGCACACGATGTCCACATCAGTACATGTTTTTAATGTATGATTATTTGATTTACTTTAAACGTCTCCACGACTGCCGTACTATTCAATCCATCCATCAGCACAATGTTTTGAGTGCGTGACATTGAGTTCTACCACAAAACATGATTATTCACCCTAAAAAAAAGTCTTTTCCCTGCAATAATTTTTGCGTAAAGTTACTTAGTTTGATGTACAGAATGTTTGGTTGACGGCTTCGTGATGAGGTTGTTTACACCCTCTGTATACACTCGCATTATATTTGTTTTAAATCAAGTTAAGGTCGCAGTTGCAGACGGTCATACCGCACTTAACTTTGTATGTCCTTAAGTAGATAAGGACATACAAAGTTTACAAAGTAAGGACGAAGGTATGTTCTTTAGAAAAAGTACCCACGTTTGTACTTTATTTACTCCACTTATTTCTTAATGATACAATCACAGTCCTCGTATTTGCTTTTAAAAACTACTCTGGTATCTGTTTACCAGTCCTTATTGCTTACCTACTCAAACGATGTCTGAACTTAGGTATACCTACTGCTGTTTGTAACAGTATTTACTGACTGCGCCCAAAGCAAACATTCCCATCCACCGGGACAGATAGCCAGAATCAACATGATAGGTACTCTAATCGGTAAATCAACATCAATTAGAGATAGTTTTTCTCACATGCGAGCATTTAATGACCGGTATTGAAGCGATAAATACGACACGTAGAAATAGATGGGCATTTTCTATTCATATGAAATAATTATGAATGAATGAATGAATGTCTCTTTATTCGAGTATCCAAGACTCAAAAGCTGTTAGTAAAACTTATGACTATGTTAGTAAGCACTGATAGAACACAACAAATAATGGTGGTGGATCACTGCTGCGACAACCCATGAGTTATTGCACAACAGCGACCCACATAAACGCAGTCCAGGCGACTGGCAATCATGCTTAAGATACTGTTGGTGCTGCCCCACACCCTGCGCACCAGGGAAGCGCACCTTTTACGCATTGTTGCGTAAAAACAATCCACATGCGCATCTGCGAACATCCCCGACGCACTACAGAAGCGGGGCAGCCCCACCAGCATCCTAAACGCGTTATTATACTGAACGCGGAGAGCACTGTACGATCTTTGCGTACACCTAGCCCACAGGCTGCACGTGTAAAATGAAGTACAGTACGCTCGAAAGAGCGTGATCTTGACTGGAAGTGAGCATCGTGCAAACCTGCGAGCCAACATGTTCGCTCTAACCGACAATGCCCTCCGCTCACGTTCAACGTCATCGTCGTCTTTAAGGTCAGGGGTCAATATATGACCAAGGTATTTAAATTTTTGTGCTCTCTGCAAAGGTGTGCCATACAGTAGTACAGGAGGCACTTTGTCAGGGCTTTTACCCCCAGCCTTAAAGACCATGACCACAGACTTTTTACAATTATACGCCAAACCATGTACTTTGGCGTACGCCTCACACTGTGCAACCAATTTTCTTAGGCCACAGACTGACGCACTCAGCAGCACCATGTCGTCAGCATAACTGATATTATTGACACAGATACCGTCTACGTAGCATCCAACCCTGGTACTGCTAAGCTCGGCAATCAGTCCGTTCACATAAAGGTTGAAAAGCGTTGGGGAGCTCAACCCCCCCTGCCTCACCCCACACTCCAACCCGTTCGGACGAGAATACGCTCCAGCCCATCGCACAGTGTTGATCTGGTTTCCATACCAAAACTTTAAAATGTATATGGGATTGATAAGCAGAAAATATTAGGTATTCAAGTATTCATGAATCATCATGACGTATGGAAGCGGCATAATTCACGGCTTTGCTAATGACTTGAAACTCATGGGAGATGGTTTAACTTATGGAGTCAAATTCACCAGTTTACAACTGCTTCTGGTACCTACTGTTTCTTGGTATTTATGTGTCGTCAGGGTTTTTAAATTTAACATTAAAATATGTCGGTACCTCCCCTTTATTTGCAGGTGAACCTGTGTCAGAACGGTAGGCACCTGTTTGTCCACGTGTTGGTTTTAAACGTAGCGACGTTATAAAAATAGTGTGATAAAAGCTGGCCCTTCCTATCTTTTCCGGACGTCGACTCTTGCGCAGGCTGGGGGAGATAAGCAGTTTGGACGTAACTTTTCAGCAGTCGTAATAGGTACTCGTAATGGTAACAAGTTGCATAATTTAAAAATCAAAAACCCGACTGCAAATATTATTCTTGCTCTATTATTCCTAATTAAATTTAAACACATAATTTATACATAATTTTGTAATCGCCTCTTAATTTCCTTTATTTTGATACTACTACTACTAACTACTATTACTAAGTAGGGTATCAAAATAAAGGAAATTTCTAAAAATAACTAAACCTATCGAATAGGGCCTACTCGATAGGTTTAGTTATTTTTTTATTAAGCAACATAATTATTACTATTTCGCGCCAAAAAAACCGCCATTTTGTTTTTTCCAAACACCTATCTAAGGAAACTTGTGGTTATAGGACAATTAAAAAAATACATCCAGCCGTTGGGAAGATACGAGGTAATAAAGTTTACAAAGAAACACAAGATACGCACGAAAAACATAACCCTTCCTTGACAGTCGGGTAAAAGACGTAGTTCTATCTGTTTTGCATAAGGTTACCAACGCAATAAATTAAAATCAGAATAATCTCCTTACTCAGCAATTCCTTAACTAGAAAGACAACTGGACTGTAAAGTTCATTTCGATAAAGTTTTGTGCGAAATCCGTTAACCTTCCTTACAATGGCTACAAAACTTTTGGGAAAATAAAAGATGATCACAGTGGGTGCCGTTACCGTTACCGAGCCGTTAGAGTTGATCCAACAAAACAATCCAATTTATTGCGTATCTATTCTTAAGTTAGGTAACATTCAAAGACAGCAGGAGCTCATATTCACGAGTTCGTTAAATAAACACTAACGAAATTAATGACTTCAAAATGTACCAATATCAAGTTATTCAGGAATTCATAATATCTAAATGTCCAATCTCCTATCATATCTATCGAAGCCATTCCACCCTGTATAATTACAGGGTGGAATTTTTCAATGCCACCTGGAGGGAAAGTAATCTAAATACTGAAGATAGCAAATTTTACTCAAAGGAAAAATTCCTTTATTTTTAAAAAGAAACAAATCTGCATTCACAGATTTTCGAAAATTCGCTTGCCACATTCGGGCATCGAACACGGGATGGATCGACTAAAGTTCGAAAACATAACATTCTGTACCTTCCATCCATATGATTGCCCCTATCGATTGATGCAAAAAAAGTACAGAATGTTGTTTTTTGAACTTTAGTCGGAACTTCAATCTTCAGTATTTCGAGTACTTTCCCTCCAGGTGGCATTGAAAAATTCCACCCTGTATGTTTTACGAATTGCCGGAAATATAATAAAGTAAACCCTGCAAACAAAGTTCCGGAAAAAATCTTGAAACGCTGGTTATTATTATTTAATACAAACCCGTGTATTGAACTAGTCGACGTTTTGTAGGCTTCCGTAACGGTTACGAAACTTTAATTTGGCCAATTTTCACGGTAAGCATACAATGGCGACGTCGCGCGTACTTCATAACATTGGATAGAGAGGAACGTGATTTCAGAACCAAGCACGTCAGTTTTCATGCTTCGCCGAGCATTGCTTGGGTAATGAAAAAATCTTACCAGTTTAAACGGGAACTAGTTATTTGTTGGTCAAAACAATTCAAACACTAGGATTCCTGTTTTTTTTAAACACTGTTTTAAGATTTCACGGTTTATAACTAAACTTACACGTAAGGGATAATTAGGGAATATGCAAGAAATACAAAACTCTTTTTATTTATTAAAAATGGCCTTGGCGCATAAAAAACATTGTGGTACACTTGTCTAAGTTTCTAAAACATCACTT
This sequence comes from Xestia rhomboidea, assembly GCA_963853795.1. Classification (NCBI taxonomy): domain Eukaryota; kingdom Metazoa; phylum Arthropoda; class Insecta; order Lepidoptera; family Noctuidae; genus Xestia; species Xestia rhomboidea. The sequence goes on from OY970764.1 coordinate 13,556,553, forward strand.
ATTTTACAATTTATTGTTTTATGTAGCATGTTTTTGGTGAAACGGAACGCACTCTCAAAACGCGTCGTCCTCTATAACGCCGGTAGTGACGTCAAAGTCTATGTGTCAAAAAAAACTTTCATTTGAAAAGTAGGTAAAGTTTCACTAAGATTTTTTATAATATCGTTATCGCAATTTTTGATTGAATAGAGCACCTACAGTTAGTAAAATAATTTTATTAAGACCAAAAAAAATAGATGTTACCAAGGCAGTTTGAGGTACCTAAATGACGACTCATCATGGCCGCGACAGCTACGGACGTTTGAACTGTCATAGTAAATTGCAGGAGTTTAATATTTTATAACACATTTGCTCGTAAAGGGTCTCTGCTGCCATGGCGATGTAGCGCGTCAAAAATGTTTGCGGAAAGGCATATAGATGGTTTTGCGGCCATCATGCGAAAGAGAAGCGCTTCCCTGCTCGCTCGTCTTCGTGGCAGTACCAACAGTATGTTGATTTATTCGCAGATAGATGGGAGTCTCCAATGCTGCGACATTGGATGAAACTCCACAATTATTAAAACTTGTATGTCTACTAACACTAGTATTTAAGACCATTGTTACTAACACTATGGGCATAGCCCGAAATAAATGCTATTATTATTAAATCTTAGTAAAGAGTTTTTAGGTCAGAAAAGTGGTCAACATTTTATGAATAAAATTAACTTTGGGAGATGAAATATAATAAATAAACATTTAATTCTTTACTTAATTTAATATTTTTGACAATAAATTACAACTATTTATCTGTAACAAAAACACAAAAATATTAATTTACTTTATTAGTAATACTGGCTGTTTTTTGTGTCTTTGCCTTAAAGAAGCGATGATGCGCGCGCCTCGCTAATTTGTGAACAAGTAAAAATTATTCCGCGCGCTTTTTCTTTTCGCTGTATTGTTTTTATTTGTTTTATTTATTTCCTCGCAAATATGTTATAAAACGTCGTATGACATACGTGCACTTTGATAATTACAGTCTCTGCTTTTTTATCGCCCTCGCCTACGTCTAGGGCTAGCAATACCGCCTCGGCTGTAATTTTCAACTTACCGCACATAAATCATAATGTACTATTTTGAGCGACAAGCAGTAGTTAAACTAAACTTTTAATACTTTTCTTGGGTTGTTATTACTGTACAGTGAAGAAAAAATTACATGAATGTTCATTATCTTCCGTGGTCATCCCGCGATCATGGCGCTTGGAAAATTGTCGAAATATCGGGAGCTCAGAATAATTGATAATCACGGAGTGACACTTTAAGTTCCTGTTTTTTGTCTTTGGTGTGATGAAATTTATAAATTACTCATAGGATAAAAAAGTTACGTAGTGAATCACAACGCTTAACTAAATTAACAATGAAAGGAAATGGCCAAGGTGGGAAGCAACAACCAGGGACATCGCGTTGGACACGCTGTTCATTGATAGACTAGTATGACGTGTGTTTATCTCATGTTATTCGCATTATACAAGTATCTGGGCTCTAGTTTATCTGTGTATACTGGGTGATTTATTAAACGTGGGCCATACTTTAGGGGGGTGGTACTCACGAAAATGTACAACTTTTACTACGGGACCGAACAAAATATCAGCTGCTCCATACATTATTATTTTGTCGTGTATCTCGAAAAATTTTAGGCGACAGCAGATTTTTTTATCTATTTCTTAATTGAATCCAATTGAATCTATTTCTTGATTTTTTTATTTTTTTTTGTATTTCATAGTTGCTTATACATTTTTTTCAATCATATTTCGTGGTTGCATATGAGTATAGGCAGTATAGGTATATCCGTCTCGTAAAGTATTGCCCACGTTAAAAAAATTAAAACATTAAGTTTACAAAGTGTAGGTATAGGTCATTTCAGTAGTAGATATTAACAATAGTCTTATGACAATTTTACAATCAACTGGATAAAAACTTATTTAGTTATGTATAACTCGAAAAATAAGAAATACAGGACAGCGTTTTTTTTATTTTAATAAACAACATATTACATAATCGGACAATTACTTATAAATTAAAATAAACTAACGAAGACCCCAATGGCGCAGCGGTAGTGAGGCTGCCCTAAGTCCTTCATTCTTGCCTAATATACTCTCCTGAATTTATGTTGAAATAGTACATTGTTCACCGAGAGGAGAAAGTTACCGATTACGATCGGGAATCGCACTTTCTCTCGAGTGATACATAGTGCTTTATACTACACCTAAGAGGAAAATAAATTCTACGAAAACTGAATCCTCAAACAACACACAAATTGAAAATGGCGCCAATGGCGTCTGCAATTTTCACATGTTCTTTTTTCAAATTGTTTATCCTGCCGCCGCAGGGTCGCACTGCCAGCCCGACACCATCCAACACACAGCTAGTTGCCAGTGTCATTTTGCGAACTTGGAGATAAAAACTCACTGTAAAAACTTTTTGGCTTTTGATATTTAGGTTACCGGCGCATAGTCTTACCCAAAATTAAAAAAGAAAAACCACGTAAGAAATGGATTTTCATACACTTTTCTCTCCCGCTCAGATGCGTTTTCTCCCCGCATATTTGTTCGATATGCAATGACGTACTTTCTACCGTAAATTTGATAAAGTATCAAGGTACTTTCCAAGCAGGTGTAGTATAAAAGTAATTTCTGTTTCTCTGAATGACACAAGTAAACTTAACGTATCCGAGGTAAGGCGCATGTCGCTGGTTTTTGTACGTAGGCTCGGCTAGCGTCGGACCTGAACTCAGGGCCCCCTGATTGAGTGAGCATGGGTTCCTGGGATCAGGCTCATCATCATCATCAGCATACAGCAGTTCACTGCAGGACGTACGCCTCTTCAATCGCACGTAACTTACCTCGATTCTCGGCAACTCTCACCTAGTTGCTAACAGCCACCCTGCGGAGATCGTCGCTTCACCTAACCTGAGGGCGTCCTACCTTACGCTTGCGGATTCGCGGTCTCCACTCAAGAAGACGTCTACCCCAATTACGGCTAATATGGTCGGCCCATTGCCACTTCAGCTTACTTATTCTAAGAGCGATGTTGATAACTTTGGTTCTCTGTCGGATCATCTCGTTCCGGATTCGATTAATCAGAGAGACTCCAAGCATAGCCCGTTCTATAGCGTTCTATAGCTAGCTGAGCGATCTTCAATATATCGACCAACCATACCGTGAATGTCCACGTTTCGGCTCCATACCTAAGTCATAACAGGCAGGCTAAGGCCACGGCGCCAAAAATTTAAATAAGGAACAGGTTTTAACTACCCCCAGACTGGGGCGGCTTTATCTACCTACCTAACGAGAGGCTCTCTAATGTTATGATCTCATAAGGTTTTTCCGACACATGTTAAAGTCAATCAAGTATCATTGGCAATAACAACTGCCTTGAAAACAACCGCTGGACTAAATTAGTTACTGCTAATGGTTACTTCTTAAAACATTGGAATCAGCTGCATAAAACATAAATTAATTAAAAACATGTAAATAGGTGGCTGAATGTTAATCAAAAGCGCCTACGACTTTGATATACGACGTAACTACGTTACTGTGAATTGATGCTAGCGAGATCTTATTATGAAACACTTTAATTTTCATCCCCCCATCTCGGAAAGAGTATTTTTGCTCTTCGATATCTGAGTGCAAAAGCCGTTTTTATCCTCTAGAGGATAAAGTAAATTGAATTTAGAACATCGTGTGCACTAAGTTTGTGAATTCAAAACATCATTAAACCTATTTACTTCTACCTCCATGGTGCCGAATTTATCATAGGTACAACCTTTTTTAATTTGTTAAAAACTCAGACTCGGAACCTTCTTGGTGTACTTTTATAATTTGCTTTGCGCGCGCCATTTTCTTGTCAGGTCATATTGTTAAAAAATTAGGTTAAAAACAAGTGAAAAACGTAAAATAAGTGGTTTTGGCGACGAAGAAGTTTATTTGACGCCAACTGAATTGACTGAAACTGTTAATAATGCGCAATTGAGCTTTCTCCCTCAACAATCACGCGAGAAAGATTTAAAACAGTACGATATTGAAAAAAAATAGGTAGAAAATGCCCAAGGCATTAAGTCCGCCTTTGTAGAGTTTTTACTTGTGTATAAAGTTTTAATAAATAAATAAATAAATATTACACTCAACTCAACTAACTGTAGCAACGTTACTTTAAATCTTTCTTAATTGTACCTAAGTATTATTTGTTATAATTTAAAGATTATTCTGTAATACTTACCTATCATAATGTAGTAGTTAACACCTAAACTGAAATAAAAGTATCTTGTGATTGTAAATGTTTTTTTTTTGCATTTAGTAATTTCCTCGCTGAGGTGGGATGAAAAGTTACGTGTTGCACTCGAGTGCAAAGATTTTTCACCTCGTGCTCTTTTGATTCCAAAAATTAGAATCCTGAGCGTGAAAGCTGAAAAATTGAGCACGCGGTTAAAAAGCAACTTTGCACTCTTGTATAACAAATAACTATTATACTATACCTTACCTTTCCTACCTTATATTACAGTAGACTGAAGACAACATCAGCTTGACAATAAATACAGTAAAAAACTCTTGATTATTTAGAAGCACCGTTACGCAAATTCTGATCCTTTGGCGGTAATGCATAGGTGGCGGTAAGAGTCGGAGTGGACCGCATTGTAGGCAAGTAGGTCGATTCTATTCACCATCGCCACAGCCCAAAGGAGGACTCAAGAGAGAAGTCACGTAAACCATTATTGCGCCGCAAGTAACGTGCTACCAAATAATGTTATTTGTGTGTAGTCATACTACATACCGGCTGTATTATTGAGAATCGGGACATGACGTAGGTAGTGGGTGGTACATCTGAATAAACACACGGACTAACAATAATTGTATTGTATTACCAATAAGAAATTATTTAGTCATATACCTAACATATAGATACTTAACCTATAACTGCATAGGAATCATCAGCTTATCTTAATTATAAACAGATCTGTACTTAATATTATGCCAAACCACATATGCCACGTAAATCGACATAAAAAAGTAAAATAAAAATAGCAAAAATAATTAATCAGATCACACTAAATACATAAAGTTTTTCGTAAAGATCATAAATCCTTGGAATCTTCTGGGAGGCAAAGGAATATTTTGGAGCAGGCCAGATTGAACGAGTTGCACGCTGTGAGCAGCCATTGAGGTTTGTTTTTCCATACGATGAAGACGAAGTATACTGGCACCCCGAGGGCGATGAAGGCGACGCCAATGCCGACCTCCATGGGGTGTGTGAAGCAGGAGCAGATGACGACGAAGGTACAGATGATGAGGAAGGAGACGGGCAGGATGATGTTGACTCGGATAGGCCGCTGGAGGTGCGGCCTCGTATACCGCATCCACAGCAGGCCGGCGACGGACGCCAACGTGAACAGCGCCTCAACGGCCGTCACATAAACTATCAGGGACTCCACGTTGTTCGACAGCAACAGCATCAGCGTTGCTATGCACTGAAAGAATAAAATCATTCATTTTATGAACTGTTTCTGTCACAATTCGATAGATGGTGCTGGCAGTTGGAGTTGGCATTTGTTGGTGACGATGTGGAATATCGTGGCATCACAGCGAGCCATTTCAGAATACCAACGACGCAATATTTTATCGTAGTATCATGCTGAGGTAATTTGTGGCCTCCGTATGGTTCCGTACCTCAAAAGATAAATGCCTTATAGGATCACTTCGTTGTCTGTCTGTCTGTCTGTCTGTGAACTATGCCAAAACCGTTTTTCTCAAGAATACGTTATTGAGCTATTACTAATACGTAGAATACGTGGATGTATTAATATCAAATTGTAATTTGTGCCAAATACTTAAAGTATAAGGTATCTTGGAGCTATAAGAAAATCAACTTTTTTAGTCAACGTTATCAAAAGATATGAGGGTTTTTATGCCATTTAGCCATTAAGTCAACCTATGGGGTTGGTTACGGTCCCGTTAACCATGAAATTTGGCAAGACCCAAGGTCTTACAGTCCTAGGTAAGTTCAGTACAAGTAAAGGAACAAATCCTACAATCGTTAATTTGTAAAATTAGGTACAACCTCAAACTCAACAGGGTTTACTTTGGCCTAACTCCATTTTAGTGTTTTTACGTTGGGCAAGGAAACAAACAAGAGCTGAGCTATACTTAGGTACGTAACAGAGCACGGAAGCTTGGGTTGATTATTATTTCGAGAAAAGTTTTTTTTTGGGTTTCCCTGAAAACATGCTGCTGTTATAGGCCGCAAGCTCCATATTTTAACGATAGCTTGCTAGCCATAGCTCTGTTTATATTTCAATTATAGTAGGTACATAATATTTTAAAGATTGGATTTGAAAAGAAAGAGAAAGAAAAGTGTGGATTTCGGAATTACTGCAGAACCGATTCCGAAAATTCTTTCACGAATTGGAAGCTAAACCGCACGGTTGAGAAGAGTGGAAGGTTATGGGGGAGGCCTTTGCCCAGCAGTGGGATATTAGACGAATCGAAAAATAAATAATAGCGAAGTTACATTATCCCCGAGTGTCACAGACTATTTAAAACGTCCCCGAGGGAATCATATGGACCGAGCATAAGCTTAGTTACCTATAAAAATAAACTTAGTTAGAAATAAAAAATCAAATAAACCACACTAAGCAACGAGGCTTGTGTCGTGGACACCAGATAGTTGGTATACTACATAGACACTTTTTTTAGATGAAAGGCATTCATTGGTTCTTGGATGGAGATAAGGTCATCTTTTCATTCCCGGGCCTGGTTCAATCCATGGTCCGGAGCGAGACGGAATGGGACGCCGTCACCTCCTTCTGCGAAGCAGCAGAAGGATGTGGCCGAACGTGAGAGGGAGAGAACCTCACGTCCCGGCCGCCGCGGGAGACGCCCGGGCGTCGGGGGCCACCGTAGGCGCGGGCCTGTGGACGGTGAGCTATGGCCTAGGTCGCCGGCGGTCCGTTTCATGACGACAGGCCGTGTCGACGGCGCGTTTGTGTTCCACGCGTCCCTCACAGAGAGTCAGCAAAAAGGAAGGGGTCCGCAAGGGCCGATGCCTGCCTGGTCTGTGGGACTGTTCGAAAGAGATACCATGGCCCCGGAACACAAAAGGCGATGAAGGAACATGTACATGGATGGGTTTTAGTCAGTAAAAGTCTGACACTGCACCGCCCACAGCAGGAGTCATTTGATGACTTCCCATCCGAAAAAAAAAAGTAATCTTTTCATTGACGCTCTGTTTAATGATAAACGTGTTCGTGTTTGTTTAGTTTCTAGAACTGCAGATATTATTATTCTTTCGATTAACTTTCTATTATAACCGTGTCAGATATCATCATAAAATAGCCATCTCATATTTAATGCGATTTTTAAGTACCTAATTAAAAAGAAGTATTAAAACGCGTTCAAAATAATAGAACGTAATGAAGACTTTCCAGCTTATCTTAAATGTCCCTTCTTAAGTACCTACCTTAATTAAGAAAGTATGTTAGAGTTACACACTTTTCTAATGCACTCTGAGAGTGCAATGATTCGTTGGAAACCAATTGATTATTTTTTTGTAATCAAGATTATTTTCTTATCTTGCCTTGATGCTAAGGTGAACGACAAATATTTTGCAACTGAATTAAAACAGAATAGATTATGGTTTATTTATCAACATAGATGAGGAACTTATTACATTTTTCCGGATTTGTCTCGACATTTTCTTGAGTTTAGCAACGAAGCTTATTTTTATTGGCCAAAATTCCGACGCAGCCAACGTTCAAATATTAGTATTTGGGAACAGCCGTTCCTCAGTTTGGAACGAATTTATTGGCCACCCACTCCTACACAGTAGTTAATCGTTAATTGAATCATGATGCCAGATCCTTACTAGATTTGAAATTTACTTGTCCTCGTAATCATTGATGGTTGCACAAGAGCTCCATTTTTTAGGGTCGTTACGTAGTCTTAACAAGGAACCCTTATAGTTTCGTCATGTCCGTCCGTCTGTCTGTCTGACCGATGTTTTGTTAAGAGACGGTTGGTACTAGAAAGCTGTAATTTTGTAGGGGTGTGTATTATCAATTACGCCGACCAAGTGGTAAAATAAAATTTTGATAAATATCTTTTTTTAGGGTAGCTCCCGGGTGAAGTAGGAATGAATTTTTTTTCGTCCCCCACCCCAACGTGTGGGGTATCGTTGAATAGGTGTGTTAAAATTAGGGGTTGCTAATACTATTTTTCGATTTAATACTCCATATACGAAATATTAAACTTTAAGTGCAAATTTTTGTTGCAGTTGCCCCCCCCCCCCACTAAAAGTTAAACTACTGGCTTGAAAAATCTGGAAAAAATCATGATGATAGTGCATTTCATGAACTTTATAGGAAAACTATAGCGGTTAAGATAACTTTATTAGTTTAGCAGTAATAGTCGTTGAACTAGGGTGTTGGATAATTTTGTACCAAATACAAAATCCTTAGAATAAATCATCTAAAGTGACTAAGACGAAGTAGTTGTTTGTTTATAACGGGTGAAGGCTTGCATTGAAAAACAAAATCTAAAATATAACGGGCTACTACGGAACCCTACACTGCGCGTGACCCAACACGAATTTGGCCGGTTTTTATTTAATATTATAGTTACTCAATCTATACTCACAAGGAATAGTAGCGAAGGTACTGGAGTCAGCCTTTTAACATCAATCAGGGATATCGCAAGTGGTAAGTGACCATTCCTGGCTCCAACGAAGAACAGCCTGGATGAGGCATAGATGGCCCCATTTAGGGACCCAAAGGTGCATAGAGCGACGAATAGAGGCATGATCCAGGACATCATGCCGAGGATCTTGACGCTGAAGGTGACGGCGACGGCCTGGGAGGAATGGATCTCATCGTTGGTGAGGACTGCGAAGTACGCCACGTTGGTCAGCGCATACACTAACGTAACCACTGGCATGGATATGCAGATAGCGCGCGGCAAGTTCCTGGAAAAAGAAACACGCATTGTTTTAGCAGACAAATCATGATCTGTCAAATAACCAATTTGGTCGAGACGCCATTGTGTCTACTTCGTGGACAGATCATGGGTTAAGTAAATAATTTGTTTGGATCGCAATTAAGTAGATGTTAAATTGGTGAGGCTCTAACCACAATAATGTCTATAGCAGTCTACTGGAAGGAGAACTGAAGTGAGCGTAGGACCTACCATATTTGGTTTTTGTGTTCTAACTTTTAGTAAGTACCAATTACAACTAAGGCCTCTTCCGTCAATAAAAAAAACTCGTGCTACAAGACATACCTATAGCAATAACATCAATATCAAACTAATTACCTCACTACCTACTTAACCCAGATAAGCCTACTGTCCTATATAGTATGTAAGACAGTAGAAATAAAACAATTAACCCTATGGGCTAACTCTATGGCCAAAGACCCGCTGGCCCAGTGTGGGAATGGGAACTAGGCCCGATTCCTCTTTCAGTATTAATTATCTTTAATAACGTATGATAAAGATAACCTATTAAAAATGTCTTTAATATGTATGTAAATAATATAATAACAAAAACAAATGTACGAGAATTCCCATGAGTCATAAAAGTTTACATTAACGAAGTTTAATGATTACATTATTGTGTTTACAACTTTACAGTACGGATAAACAAATGAACCCGCAAGAGTAACTAATGAGATGGGCGGAGTGATAGGTACTACCCATTAGTGTTGCTTCACATTTAGCTAGTAGGAAAGCAGCTGAAATAACTATAGCTATGTGAACTTACGATGGTAATGAGCTTTGGTAATGATTTTGTTTGTTGTTAACACAATCATTACCCTTTTCTTTTTTTTTTTCGGATGGGAAATCATCAAATGACTCCTCCCGCTCTGGGCGGAGCAGGAGGGAGTGTCAGACTTTTACTGACTAAAACCCATCCATGTTCCTTCATCGCCCTTTGTGTTCCGGGGCCACGGTATCTCTTTCGAATAGTCCCGCAGCCCCGGCAGGTTTCGGCCCTTGCGGACCTCTTCCCTTTGAGGCGCGCGTGGAACACGAAAGCGCCGTCGACACGGCCTGTCGCCATGAGACGGACGGACGGCGAGCTAGCCCATAGCTCCCCGTCCACAGGCCCGCGCCTACTGTGGCGGAAGCCACCACGTGGCCCCCGACGCCCGGGGCGTCTCCCGCGGCGGCCGGACGTGTGGATCTCTCCTTGCCCGTTCCGCCACCTCCTTCGCTAGCATGACTGCTTCGCAGAAGGAGGTGACGGCGTCCCATTTCGTCTCGCCCCGGACCATGGATTGAACCAGGGCCGGGAGCGAGATGTCGCCGCCGCCGATCGCCGCTTCGAGGACACGGCGGTGCTCCGCCCAAGCGGGGCACACCTCCACAGTGTGCTCCACCGTGTCCTCCGGTCGATCCTCACAATGGAAACACCCGGGCGTCTCCTCCCGCCCGATTCGGTGCAGGAACTTACCGAAACATCCGTGTCCGGTAAGAACCTGAGTCAGGCGGAAGGTGAGGACGCCGTGGCGTCTCTCCAGCCACTCCTCAAAGAGGGGACTTACCGCCACTATTGTGGCGTGCCCTACAATCATTACCCTGGTATTTATAATGCCTAATTATAACAACAACTATCATCATGTTGTTGGCAAGGTTTAGGTCACATCCGCAAATCTAACTATCATTGCAGGACGACCAAAATAACATTCAGACAATCCTTCAGGATCGTAAAGAATTTATATATCGACATAACAGACTATTTTTCAATCAACGACTCACTTGTACGGCGATTTCAATTCCTCCGTGACGAAGTTTAAGTAGTTCCATCCGGAGTAAGAGAATAGTCCCGTATAAAAGGCAATAGCCAGTTCTCCGGGCTTTGTGATCGTGCCCTGCATCATGTTCTCTAAGTTCTCCGTGTGCCCGGAGAATAAGTACCACAAGCTGGCGAAGAATGTCACCAGCAGGGCGAGGATCTTCGCCGCTGTGAACGAATCTTGCACTCGCGTCACCCACTTTACGTTGTAGCAGTTTATAACTGTCAGGAAACCTGGAATGAAACAATTGAACCAAAATGAGATTATCTATTTTATTTATGTCTCTCGGAACATATTTGTTTTGATGAGCAGTTGTGCGGCAGTGTGTGGGTATATTGTTCTGGGCTTCACGATGCAGAACGAGATGGTAATGAACTACTTAATCTGAATACGGATGTTGTCCTTGATACGGATTAGAAGAGTTTCTATGTGCAAATTATCAATATTTGCTTTGAGAATTAAATAGAATTGGTGTTGAGAAATCATCATACGGTAAAGCTTAAAAAAGTAGATGACTGTTGATTGTTTTGCCGCAAATGATCTGGCACTGGCGTTATCTATGAGCTAAATCTAAAACACTTAAACGACTTTAGCCAATCATCCCATGGCAATTACGCACTTACTAAAGCAGGTCAAAACTCTTACGGAAGTCGTCGTTAACATGGTAATAGCAAAATCACGTCGAGTTATTAAGTGCCCTTACTGTACGTTGAGCGTGATAATTCCGCACAAGAGCGTGTGTCAGTACGATGCGGGAGGAAGCTCTCATTATCTTGTCAGGCGCAATCAGCACGCCAACCGCGCTACAGTACACCTACGTACCTATACTGGGGATAAAGACGCGGACACAGTAGCCTTATTGGAGTGACAGCCAGAGGCCTCAAGCACAATACAACAGTCGCCGATGATAGATGTGTGATATGTCTTAGTCACAGTGAAGCACTGTCGCGTTATGGAGTTGATGCACGATTTTCTGACAGATAAGAGCAGGCATGACAATCTTGCGATAATTTTAAGCGTTTTTCTTGTGATCACAGAAAAAAAAACAGTAGGTTTTAACTCTTTTCTTCTACCCAGAAGGTTCGGGCCGAAGCTTCAGCGGATTTCTATTTAATCACGATTAGGTACCTACCTCTACTTATTTTGTCTGGACCACATTTAGTACCTCATTTTTGTAATTTGGTTGGTTGGTAATTTGGTCTTATTTGGTGAGCTTCAAAATTGCGTGAAGTACCTAACTAATATACTGAGTCTCAGACTTATTACCCGCTTAACATTGTAAAGGCATGCTGTGTTGAAAGGTAATTTAAAGCACTCGAGATGAAGTCAACGATCCAGACATGTCAAATGAATGTGAAGCATAATAGCTTCGCCAATAATCTTTGAATATAATTCTCGACTCACAAAATATTGCGTTGCTAACCCGATTTTTACAAATAACAAGCTCCCCTAATTCTTGAAAGCATATTTTGGGAACCAAGATAATTCGTTGGAACATTATTCCATGGAATCAAACCAGTTCGCAGCATGGGGTGATGATAATGCGTCCTCTGACGGCGAAATATTATTTCTTATTGATGGGCAAAACACCAGGCATACCTACCATACAAGACTTGTGCGAACTCCGTGAGAGAATTCTTAAATCATCGAACAAGTTTCTTGGAAGCTGAAAATCGATACAGGTTTCATGTTGAGATTTCTGCGTATGATTGAGATGGGATTCAAATAAGGTTAGACCTTTTCCATAATCAAGCTATGCCACTTCCATTTGGGATTCTTAAACAATGTTACATCTATTGCTGTTCATAGGATTGTAAACATTCCAAGGCAAAATTGTAAGGATGATTATATATTTGTAATTACAGCTAATCCAATATTATTTTAAATTCTATAAAGAACCTCAGCATATAAAATGCACCTTCAAAGTACCTATTTCGGCATGTTACAGTTTACAGATACAATTTTATCTTTTGGTGAGTTATTTGTTACTATCGGAATAAATAAAGAAACATTAGTTAGAAGCGTACAATACACTCTAACGAGGCTATGTTAAACAAACATTCGTAAGATCTGTTCAAACAGAAAAAATCGGTCGCAATGGCGACCGAGTGACCAACCGGGATAGGTACTAGTTGACGCCATCATCACAGTTTCATGTCCATAATCGGCTCATAGGTAGATACACTCGACGCACAGACTTGACGTGAAAGGGGCAAAAAAAAAGTGTTTATCCAAACATGTGCTTGGATCATTCTCGTGCAGGTCGTTCACCGGACCGGAGAATGTGTTCTATTTATGCGTTTGTTGTCTATTCTATCTATCACCACGGAGAGATTAGGAATCCATTTCTAGTGTTTCAGATACATAATAGACAATCGTACATTTTTATTTTGCATGGTGATGTAACAATTTTAGAAATTAGTGCATTTGGAACGACTTAACCATCTGTCTTTCGATTTGGAAGACATTAGTTTTTATTGTTATTTTTTTACTACTCTGCCCCACACGTGGTAACTACCTAGCTATTTTTAGGTATGTCAGATATTTTAAAGATTTATCATCTTGCCACAATTGTTAATGTACTCTAGCATCTAATGATTTAATGACATTGGAATAGTTGACGGTTATAGCGTCAAGTTTCAAAATGACTGCGATCATAGATAGATAGTCACAGTTAGAAACTAGCTTTATAATAGTGAATAGTAGCGGAGTGTCAAATACAATCACGTGCGTAAATATATTGGCATCGAACCCTACTTTGCTTTGAAACCCATCACCAATTTGATTAAAAGCATTGGATACTTACACGTAATCGAAGCAGCTATGAGGCTCACAGCAGTGTCAGGAGGTGTGCAGGCTGGCCACAGAGGCTTGAGAATGTTCTGAGCGAAGGTCAGGGCGGTGATGGCATTGCCAGTGGGTACCAGGATGAACAGCGCCACCCACAAGTACAGGAATGATGGGAGAGGTCCAAACGCTTCTCCTATGTATGCGTAGTCGCCCCCAGACTTTGGAATCATTGTACCTGAAAGAGAAAGACTATTGTACATTTTATTGAGAGGGAACTGAAATTAAACAAATGGTAAGTAATCGGGAACCCCCGCAAATTGGCCAACAAAAATTAAACGCTCCATTTTCCTCATTCAGATAAGAAATTATGTAGGCTAAAAAGATGTTATTCCAAAATAGTTATGTTGTTTAGGAAAAAACTAAAAGAATTAAAAGATCGAATAATAACAGTGCGTGAAAGGTTGTTTAGAGTAAAAGTTGAATTGAAATAAGTCTCTATGATTATTAACGTGTATTTTTCAAACTTTTACTCTCTCAACTGTAAACTGGTAAGGGTTACCCAAACAATTAGCGTTAAGCATTAAAAGCTTGTTAGTCTTCTTACTCGAAACGTCATTTATTTAACTTTCGGAGCTCTATTGATGCTTAAGGTGGATGCTCCAGGTAGCCCGCGAAATTCAAATTTTCTTACGTTTTTTGCAATTTGTAGACCAGTTCGAGGTTGTATGTTGATTAAAATATTGTTCGCGACTGTAAGACGTATGTAGTTACAGAATTATAATTATCAAAATCATCAATACAACCCTCCAAGTTCATAAAAGTCGAGAAACGACTTTTTCAAGGTCAAAATCATTCCTCGACCTTTATGAACTCGGAGGGTTGTATTGATGATTTGATGACCCTGGAGCATCCACCTTAAAATAGGCATCGAACCAAGCGTTGGTGTTGGCGGTAACCACTTTTGTATTAAATAGTTAATGGCTGATGTAACATTTTCGAGATGGCTGATGTAACATCTTCGAGCAGTTACAACTTTGAAGGAACAATGTAAGTAATTAAAATTCATCGTGCTTGTATTTCAATTCAAGTAGGTACAGGTTTTGAGAGATGCTTTCGAACTCCAAAACAATTTTTTATCCGTAACGAATTCGAGCTGATGTAACATTGTTGAACGATTTCAATTAGGTATACTAAGGTACTAATGCTAAGTTAAAAACATAAAAAACCCGACTTCAAAAACAGAACAAAGTAAAAAAATAACTTTAGCTTCAGAAGTCGGTGGTAAAGAAACTAAATCAAGCACACGGAAGTCACCGACTTCTGAAGCTAAAGTTATTTTTCACATTGTTGTGTTTTCGAAGCCGGTTTTTGCTGAAAAAAGTTTTTTATTTTTCTATTTTTTGTTGTAATATCC
The DNA here is from genome assembly GCA_963853795.1 of Xestia rhomboidea. Lineage (NCBI taxonomy): Eukaryota > Metazoa > Arthropoda > Insecta > Lepidoptera > Noctuidae > Xestia > Xestia rhomboidea. The sequence continues at coordinate 13,571,575 of OY970764.1, forward strand.
TACGAGTATACATTTATTGATTGGGCTGCATTTATTGATTTGGTTGGGCTGAGGTGTACCGAATAGTACCTACACCCACATGTCGCCAGTTATGTTTAAGTCCCATGTAGTAGGGGGCGAGCGCGGGCGCAAATCCAGACTCTGTGACTGCTGCTGAGAAATTCCTGATGGAAAAACCCAATAACACTTTTCCCGACCTGGGAATCGAACCTAGGACCTCATGCTCAGTAGTCGCCCACCATTAGACCAACGACGCAGTCATTTATTTAATATTGCCAACAATACGTGTGTCACGGTCTTTGTAGCGGCACTCAAAATGGAACCGAACATACATAGCTGTCTGGGTGTACTGTACACATCTGCATACCCCCTCAGAGCATACAGGCGTGATGTCATGTTATGATGTTGTGAAAATAATAAACATCCAAGCGATTGCAGCAATCACGACAGATTTGCTGTCTATTATTGAAGAGTTCCATTGTTTATCTCCGAAGAGCCTCATCAGATCTTCACCAAATTTAAACGGGACCACCGCGAAATAATTTTCTTCCAAACATAAAAATAATCATCGAAATCGGTTCACAATTGGCGAAAATATCGCTGAACATACACACAAAAAATAAAAATTCAGCCGACCTCAAAACCTCCTCTTTTTGGAAGTCGGTTAATTAATATCGGCTGATGAAAATATCAAAAGTGCTTTTCCTTCTATTGTTAAAATATCATAGTAAATAATGTAATGAGTGAAACTAATTTTATGGTTTGTAAAACGTTTAACCACTCAAGTGAGAACTTAAGGTCAGGCTTTTGTATTTAATTATTTTCTTGTGACTAAGTAAAATGGAACATTGGCCGATTTACTCAAACCTTTGTTTAGGGTTCCGTAGTCCTGACAAGGAACCCTCATAGTTTCCCTTATGTCCGTCTGTCTGTCTGTCCGAGGTTTTGTTATGAGACCGTTAGTACTAGAAAGCTGTACTTTTGTAGAGGTATGTATATCAGTAACGCCGACAAAGTGGTAAAATAAAATTTTGGAAAATATTTTTTTAGGGTAGCTCCCCTACACGTGAAGTGGGGATGATTTTTTTTTCGTCGCCTACCTCATTGTGTGGGGTATCGTTGAATAGGTGTTTTAAAATGACTTAAGGGTTGCTAATACTACTTTTCAATTGAATGCTCCATTTACGAAATATTACACTTTAAAGTGCAAATTTTTGTTCCGTTAGGCTGTCCCCCCCTCTAAAAGCTAAACTGCTGGCTTGAAAATTCTGGAAAAATTCTTGATGATATTGAATTTCATGAACTTTAAAGGAAAACTATAGCGGTTAATAACATATTCAATAACTTTGAACTTTAAAGGAAAACTATAGCGGTTAATAACATATTCAATAACTTTATTAGGTTACCAGCAATAATCGTTGAACTAGGGTGTTGGATAATTTTGTACCAAATACAAAATCCTTGGAATAAATCCTATAAAGTGACTAAGATGAAGTGGTTGTTTGTTTATAACGGGTGAAGGCTTGCATTGAAAAACACAATCTAAAAAACGACGGGCTACTACGGAATACGGAACCCTACACTGCGCGTGGCCCCACACGCACTTGGCCGGTTTTATTTATTGGTCTGTGAAAATATTTGTTCCGGGTTCATACAGAAGTTGCGTATTATAAATTCCAAAACAACATGCCATTGTCTAGTTTTCGCTTTGAAATTTGCAGAAGAACCGGTCATTTCCGAATCGAACTAGTTTCATGTGTCAAGGATATTTTTACATATTTTTTTAGACTACTTAATTATTAAAAAAGTTGAAAATAAAGCTGTTTGTTACGTAAACTAGAATTTATCTATTGTATACTGTGTAACATAAGTACCTATTACTAAAACATTTGTAAAAGCAGTGGTCCAACTGGTCCATCCCGTTTTACTCCCAAGTTATAATATTGGGTGACCCAATCGTTGTAAAAAGGCACGGTCTACTGACTCCAACATTTGGGTCAACGGTAACCACTCACAACTGCCAGATACAGCTGCCTGTAAATACATGACCTCGCTAATAAGGGGTTGTAAATTTTGCGAGTGCCGAGACTATTACGAGCCTTTCCCAGTTTTAATGTACTTGAACACGAAAAAGTTTTGGCAGTATTACAGCTACAAGGGGCTGACAACACCTAATTGATGTTATTTAAGCAGTTTTTTAAGAAAAACTATTTGTTCTAGCACATCAAAAAAAAAAATGTTAATATTCATCATACTTCAAAGACTGTGGACGGACTCGATACATAATTGGACGAAATCGACGCGATAGAAAATAATGGCAAAGAGTGGTCTTATAATAATCATTAAACGGTTCTATCTTTATTTTTTTAACGCATGCGTCGGCAATTAAAAACATGAAGTCAACATATTCATACTTATACTGCTAACCAGTCATATTTCACAAATAAGCCTTACTTTTTGACGTGATAACGTCTTTAAAATCGTTTTAGTCGGGTGACATGTTCAGAAACTTGTGTCACACCAAAACCTCACGAGCGCGATCGCAGGTATAACGAGAGAGAGACGGACCGATCTCCCGTCTCATCTCGAGCGCTGCCAGTCATTCCGTGAAACTTGTCACGCGGAATCCTCACGAGCGGAGGCTGGCATAGCGTTCGAGTGAGTGGACCGATCTTCCGTCTCTCTCACTCTAGCGGCATACAAACGAATGGAGATTTTCTCGTGCGGTTAATTCATTAATTCCTTACTTCCCAAAAACTACTACTAATAATTCTATAACTGCATAGGTACGTGTTACAGCCGTGAATCAAATTTTAATCAACATACAACCTGACACTGACCTGCAAATTGCAAAAAACGTAATTTGAATTTCGCGGGCTACCCTGGAGCATCCACCTTAAAATATTAAGTTTTATTGATCCATTGCAGAAGATATCCCTAATATGGATTTGGGTGTACCTATATAAATCAGTTTGCTTAACGTCGACTTCCTGATCATTATCATTTCAGCCGAAAGACGTCTACTGCTATGCCTCCTCCAAGTGTCGCTACATTGACCGACTTCCTGATGCTGGAACTTATTAGAAACTACTTGCGACAGAAATACTGTTAGCAAGATGACTACAACAACTTTATGGACGCTGCGTTCAAACGTCAACCTCTGTAGTGATTAAGAAAAGGAGGGACAGAAGATGTAGGTTTATCCCAGCTCCGTTTTTCCGTTCTTAATTTTTCAATAGGCAGGTGTACACTTTTTTCGTCAATCTACCTAGGTAATGAAAATGAATTCGCTGTTTATGATAACTTCGACCCTGGGTACTTTTGCCTCATATAACTTATCTACATACTTATTAGAATACTATTTTATGGAGGAAGGACAAAATTAAATATAGTTGCTTATCTTTAACGGGCAATAAAACTATCCTCGTCGTATCATATCGGGAATTTATGACTAAGTGGGTCTGTAATATAAATTATGTGAGCTAGCTATTGTCCGCTGCTTCGCCCGCTTTTATGCCGAAAAATTCATACCTCCGGGAATAAAAGCGCACTGTGTGTTATTTCATCGAAATTCCATCTAGTCAAGGCGTGAAAGGTAACACACTGACAGAGCTAAAATCCGCATTAAAATATTAGTATGGATGAGGAATGGTGTAATAAAGGGTGTCAAACGAACCCGAAAGGCACTTGTTCTCCTCGTCATTGTGATCATTTTTTTGTTCTACACCATACCTTCTAGTTACGGAGATATTGGGGGTCAAAGTTCCAACTTTTTGAGAACTTTTTTGTGAAATACAAGTTTTTAATATAAGATTTTACTTTAGACACCTCCACGACCCCCGTACTATTCAATCCATCCATCAGCATAATGTTTTGAGTGCGTTACATTGAGTTTTACCACAAAACATGAATTTTCAGCCTGAAAAAAGTCGTTTCCCAGCGATAATTATTGTTGCGTAAAGTTATTTAGTTTGATGTACAGAATGCTTGGTCGACGGCTTCGTGATGAGGTGGTTTACACCCTGTATACCTATTTTTACAGACTATGCTGTCATTTGATGTATAAGTAGGTACTTTATATGTTTACATCCTTATCCATATTATGCCCCAACTAGCCACTTTCTCTTGTGGATATGCTGAGTTAAGAACTAAGGTGTTACAGCAGACTTACATGTGTCTAGACTATGACAGTACATCTTAAAAGCATGATTTAAGGCGTTTTGTAGGTACTAAAACAATACTAACACTTACTACGTGCTCTTATAGATGTGTATAAAGAATCGTTGTAACACATATATCAGCACAGTTGTCTTACAAGTGCTTTGTAAAAGCATCTTAAATATTATTTGCACTTAAAAAAGCATCTTAAAAGTACATTATTTCTTAGTAGAGTCTGCATTGAGTGTTTTATAACACTACAATATTTTGCCGACCCGGAAATCGAACCCAGTGCTCAGAAGCCTCTGCCTAACCCTTCGGGCATTACAGGTGTGATGTTAAACTTTTGCATACAAAAATAAAACAAAAATCATTTATTTGCGTAAATAAGGTACAGAAGGTTGGTAGAATGTATGAAATTGTTCTGTTCTGCCTTTAATTTCGGCGTGCAAATATAAGATAAAGTTACATATTTTTCATAAAATTACTATAAAGCCAACAAGTTGTAAGTGTGAATCTTCTCTGAGTCAAATTAAAGAGAAGGCGAATAATAGTTGAGCTCTATCAGAATATTTTATTTTTTACTTGGGACTTGTGAACGCTTTATTAAGAATGTCGGCCATTATAATCGTGTAAACAACGCTAAGTGTTTGTAACAGTTAAGCAGTTGTTAATAGTACATTATGATATAAGTTCGGTAAGTTAAAAATTACAGCCGAGGCGATATTGCTATAAGAAAGCAGAGGCTGTAATTATCAAAGCGCACGTATGTTATACGACGTTTTATAACACATTTGCGAGGAAATAAATAAAACAAATAAAAACAATACAGCGAAAAGAAATAGAAATGCGCGCGCATCAGCGCTTTTTTTAAAGGCAAAGACACAAAAAACAGCCAGTATTACTAATAAAGTAAATTCGTCTTTTTGTGTTTTTGTTACGGATAAATGGTTGTAATTTATTGTCAAAACTAATTAAATGAAAGAATTAAATGTTTATCTATTATATTTCATCTCCCAAAGTTAATTTTATTCATAAATGTTAACCACTTTTCTGACATAAAAACTCTTTGCTAAGATTTAAAAAAGTACCGTTCGGTTTAGACGAAGCATCTTGATAAACCGTACGTTTTACTTCACAATAACGCACAAGTACGTAATGAGATACATTACGATATTGAAATTGGTGAAATAAGAGACCCTTTACGAGCAAATGTGTTATAAAAATATTTTTATCAAACTCCTAAGTTTGATCAAAATATTTTAAAACACACTCACTTAATAGTACCTACTGGGTACCCATTAGGTACATATATTCTTATGCATATTTGGCTCACCTAACATTATACCTACTACAAAATGGTAATTTGTATGCCATGGTTTTAAAAGGAACCCTAAATTTATTAAATGGCTGCAGTAAGTGATCAATAAGACAAAAAGGTTTAAAATTAACTTAAGTAGTGTGAAATAAGACATTTTAGTATTAAGCTTATCTTAGAGAAGAGTCAGTTTTTATTTTTACAATTAATTAATATTTTTTTACTAATATTCTAAATGGGACTGTGAAAATATTTCACCTAATTCCACGAAACATTCGAAGATATGTACACCGCAAGTTATTTTAGTTCATAGACACATAACTATCAAGCAAATAAACTAAATAATTACAGGAAATAAAAATACTACTAATACAAAAATAATAGTTACATGAGTTGACAATTAAACATTTTTTTATTTTTTATTCCTGGAGCGCTCGCGCACACTCTTTTATTGAGCTTCCAGAGAGCAATATAAGGGGAATTACACTTATAAGAGTTGTTGTAAGAGCGTTCGAAGTCCTATTTTCCCTCAAACCATGCCATTATAAAACCATTATAACTTATTTTGGTATTACAACAGCAGTAACAAGATTATTGTAAGTGTAAAGTAATCTTCAGTAAGAGCGTTATAGGTTGACTCTAAGTGAGAGTTCTCTTTTAAAGTGCGCCTAAATCGACACTTACAGTTGTTTGTAAGTATGCTAAAAGAGTTTAAAAATATAGGTCTTGGGACACTTGTAAGTTAAAATTTTGCTAGTTGGGCTTGCCTAACTTATAAGTAGTAGACAGATTTCAATAATCCGTGACCCCAATATTATAGATGTAGAATTTTAAATGTCGAATTATGAATGACAGAAATTGTGTTTTAGTCAAAAGTCTAACAAGCTTCTGAGGCTTATTTGAGACGGAACTGCCAAATGCAGACTCTTTAATAGCTTCTGCAAATATAGAGGCCGTAACCCAGTCGATATCTCGATACTTAAGCTCCGCATTGCGCTTTAGGTCAACAGTTGTGGTATTAGGGTTAAGATACTGCTTAAACCTAATTAGAAGGAGGTGGAACCCGGTTTTTTTTATGCCATTGGATAAGTACTATGGCCTATCTTTTTCATCATACATAGGTACAAGAAACTGAGGATTTATTACTTAGGTATAATATTTACTTTCCTGTTTAGGTCAACAGGGACATCTATAATCTGTATTCTTTCAGTAAAACAGTGGAAATTAAGTATCATAATAGTCTGCATGTCGCATCACAATTGGGCCAAAGTGGCAACTGATTAGGTTCCGAACAACAGAACCCGGCAACGTGGTAGGCCCAGATGGAGATGGCGCATGGCGTGACGAGCTGGACTCTTATCAAAAGGATTGGGCCCAAATAGCCAAAGACAGAGATAAACGGAAAGAGGGATCGGAGGCCTTAACCCTGCAGTGGGTCTCTGTGGGACACATCAGGCTCGTAATAATCTTCGTGATTTCTAAAAGTAACGTAACGAATATCCTACGCAACTTAACATAACCAATGACAAGGCAAACTTCAATTAATATTAGATTATATGCGTGCATTTCAATTAAACATAGTCAGATTACCATATGCCGCTGACTTGTAAGCACCACGTCAATCACACGAAAATTATATGAAATCAGGATGGTAATAAGATAACTAATTTTATTTCAATTGTTTATCAATGAAACTTGCTGCAAAAGAAGCCTTTACGAGTGGCGATAAGTAGGTAGGCGTTTGGTGCTCCCTAGCAACCTTGCTGACGGGATAATCTTATGCTCATGATCACGGCGTGGGGACATGATGTGGGTATTATAGTCAAAGTCGCGCCAATACCACTATTTTGTTGGTTTTGCTTGAGTTAGGGCTAGTTGTAAATAGAAACGTCATTCCCGCAACGAATTGAAGTTTTCGTGTCTTGCTTGTGTGATTCTTATTAGCATTTTGTATTTGGTCTATACAAGTTGACTGTTCTATATAAGTTGATGTACCTACCTATTCATTACTTCGCAGTAACTTAAGCAATCAGAAACGGATTACTACCTAGACCCAGTTTCCTTGCATCGAGATGATGGAAGCAGGAAGAGTAGGAGATGATATATACATAGGTGAGTAACGGGTTCATTACACCTTGATAAGTAACACAATTAGACTTCCGTCATTAATTACCGTGTAATGACGGCAGGGCCAACATTGTTGCTTCATGATAAAATCCTCTTACCTAACTCTGCATAGCAGAGAGCTCCGATCATCGACAGGAAGCCGGACAGTACCCACACGATCAGCGCCATGCCCTTAGACCCAGCATACTTGAGGGCCAGGCTTGGGGACACGAATATTCCTGAGCCGACTATCACACCGACTATGATAGCCACTCCATTTATCAGACCTAACTCCTTCTTCAAACGAACTCCTCCTGTGGATTCTTTATCACCGGTATCTTTAGTTTCTAGACCCATTTCCATCGCTTTCGGCGGCAGAACATCGATATCACTCACTTTCGCCATGATCAACGTTTATAAATAACAAATTCTTTGTAGACACACGCGACTTGACTGCGTAACACTAATAAAATTAAACACTTTTACACATTGTCAAAAGCAAGATGTAGCACAGCCGAAATTCTGAAGAACCGTCATACAAACATTGCATCACACTGCGGTGTCAGCTGCGGCGGGAAACACCACGTGCGGCGATGAACACCATCTAACTACCATGGACTGATAAAATAATACTCCTGCGGTATACTAGCCCACAGTAGCTGATAACACGATAGAACCCAACAATAAATATTAGCGTTAAACAGCTTCACATTGTTGTGTGTAGGTTAAAATATTCAACACATTTAGGACACCTGTTTTTAAATAAAGTTGTCGTGTTTTGCTATCGTTCTCGTCTTTAAAAAATATCGGGTTTATTTAATTTATGAAACAATTTTTATATTCGTTTTTCCCCCGGTCGCGATCGTATCCACATGCGAGGAGTAGACGTCCGACGTTACGTCCGCTTGCCTTACTAATACTATTCAAGCTACTTTACAAGTTAACCACGGGCACTCGGGCAGTCGTCTGCGTCCGCGAGGATGACTCAGACACGAAACGGCATGGGTGGAACACCGTGTCGAGTTAAATTCAACTCTAAAGTTCAGGCAATTGAGCATACTTTTAGTGTGGTGACAGGCACGAGAATTCACTGCCAAGTTCGTACAACTAGTTTTTTTTATCTCGATCCCACCATCACCATCAAATGTGCACCACCACGTGTGCATTTGGCACAGTTACTTTAATTTTAATAACAATAACTTCTAAAACAAGCGACTGTGATAAAGTGCCTCCACGTTTAGTGATGGGCACATTGACCGTCTATAAGAGGATTATGTTCTTCACGTAAGCAGGATATGAGCAATTCATTTATAGCTCGTTCGCTGCAAAGAGGTCAATGACAGTGTGGTGATACGAGATATCAATCAGTATGGTGAAAGTTAGTTTCCCATCCGGCTACTTGTAATCCTGTGGGTCTAATGCTTTAGATAGGTAATGCTACTTATTGTGACAACCGAAGTCGTTTACGGTTTGGTAATGAAAACTTTTAATGCCAATTCTGAAAAGGTTGTGTCTTACTGAACGCACACTGGCCCATTCATTAGTAAATAGGTGGAATGTTGGTATTTGCTTTCCTGAAAATAATTATCGCTGTTGAATGTTCAGTCAAAAGTGGGTCTTGCCGAAAGAGGTGCTCTCGGGCCTCGGTTTTCGAAGGTAACGTAATTACTTAATAGTAAGTACCTATAATGAATTATCTGCAGTTCATGTTCAAAGTGACTTATATGGTTATACATTAATTCGTATTGTAAAAAGGTTTATTTATAACACATTTGCTCGTAAAGGGTCTCTTATTTCACCAATTTCAATATCGTAATGTATCTCATTACGTACTTGTGCTGTAAAGTAAAATGCACGGTTTATCAAGATGCTCCATCTAAACCGAACGGTACTTTTTAAATCTTGGCAAAGAGTTTTTATGTCAGAAAAGTGGTCAACATTTTATGAATAAAATTAACTTTGGGAGATGAAATATAATAAATAAACATTTAATTCTTTAATTTAATTAATTTTGACAAAATAAATTACAACCATTTACTTATTTGTAACAAAAACACAAAAATATTAATTTACTTTATTAGTAATACTGGCGGTTTTTTGTGTGTGCCTTAAAAAAAAGTGCTGATGCGCGCGCCTCGCTAATTTGTGAACAAGTAAAAATTATTCAACGCGCACTTTTTCTTTTCGCTGTATTGTTTTTATTTGTTTTATTTATTTCCTCGCAAATATGTTATAAAACGTCGTATGACATACGTGCGCTTTGATAATTACAGCCTCTGCTTTTTTATCGCCCTCGCCTACGGCTCGGGCTAGCAATATCGCCTCGGCTGTAATTGAAAATTACCGCACTTATATCATAATGAACTATTATATCTCGAACTAGGACTATAATCACAAAACTGACTCCACCTATCTGCAGGATGTGCAGGGCAGGGTCATCCAACATGATGACCAACGAGTTACGACATCGCCTGATAGTGCTGGTTACTGAGACACAAGTAGGGACTAATCCACAATTTTGAAGTTACTCGGTAGTCGGTACTTACCCCGGTTTGGAGCGAAAATCAACGACGAAATTAAAGTCATGTCAAGTGATGAAATTGGCTAGTGATAGTTCAGTCAACCAATCACAGCAGTTGACACGCATTTAAAAAAAAATAGGGATCCGTAATTCCGTTGCCAAATGGCAAAAAAACGACCCTTGTATATTCGTCCTATCCGACCGTATGTGTCAACCATACTACTCAGAGACTGTTGGCACCACATAAGTAGTTGAAATTTGGAAAACAGGTGTCTTTTATGAACCACTACACAAGTGATGTGAAATTACGAATTTAAAAAATAGGGGTCGTCCCCTGTACCCGTAATTTCTACGAAGGTATAATATAAATAACTGTGGAAATAATATCGAGGTATTTTGTTAAAACTAAGCTTGCGTTTAGCCTCCACTCGCCTGATGTAATGCAATGATGCGGCCTACGGTGGAGGTTCAAAAAAAGTAGGTACTTTTTAAAGGTGAACGCACACTTATCCGCGCCGAAAGAAACATTTTCTCATCCGTATTCCGTATAACGTTATCTATTCGTCCGATTCGAAGCGGAAAAGTGTGCGAGGTTTTATAGGATTTCATACAAGTAATTCTAAAATTCGATTCTTTCGGCTCCTTCGGTTGACAGGAATCGCTTCAGCCGTAAAAATTGTGCCCCTCCCCCTCCAATTTTTAAAGTAAGGGAAGGTAAATTCAGGTTAATGTGGGTTTGTAGAACATTAAAAAGAACTTTCAGCGCAAAATTGGTTTCGATAAGATTTGATATTAAATAATAATTTATTATTTAATCTAGTTATTTTTGACCAGAAAATGGACGCATCGTCTCCGCTTAATAGATGCTGACTTATATCAGATGGTTCTAGATTTAAAGGCGTGACTAGTTTTAAATATTGTTTTGTTTTATTTTCTGACATGAAGGTCCTATGGGCATTCTTCTATGAACTCTGGGCTATACCAACAGAATTGAAATATAAGTATCTGAAATAGTAGCTTATAATTAGGACTTTACTTAATTCTAAAACCACTTGAAATTTGTTGCCTTACGTTGCAAAATATTTGACATAATAATCTCCAACTAATCATAAAGCTAGTTGACTGTGATGATAGATCGAGATTGGAGTGTCGCCGTCACGCAATGATTGTTGATATAGCGGTCCCGCATGACGAGAACCTCGTGAAAGCAGATAAATTATAAACAATTCAAGAATCTTGATCTGGCTCGCGAGTTTGTCTACATGTGGGACGCGAGTACCTACAGCAATCGTTGTGCCGATAGTCATGTCGGCCAATGGCTTAACTTTAAGACCGCCAGAGCAAAGATAAACGCGCGTGCCCTCCACGCCAAGCCACAATTTCACCTACCATTTTGTCACATATTTGTGTCGTTTAGCGTACAGGGCACGCGCTTGGTTGTCACGTATATGTGACTATGGCGATCAAAAGGTTAAGCCAATAGCTCAACTTTAAAAACTAGTGACTAATCTTGTCCTTCAAACTCATCTAAGCCATTCACAACTGTTTATGCTTCCATATGTGTCGGTATTCGTGAATTGCGTCTCCAAATTACGTCGATTTAAAATAATGGGTCAGGATTTAGGGTAAATACATAATTAAAGTTTTTACATTTGACTTTCATGTATTTTGTAAAGAAATAGACGAAACAATGTGATAATATCATAACAATAAATAAAGAAATTAATCGGAGATAGTTATTTAATACGAATAAATAAAGAGGTTTTAGTCATTGTCTTTGTTTACTTCGTATTTAAATATCCTTGCGGTTCCATCATCGGAGGTGGTTAATATAAGGCTTTCTTTTGGGTTGTAACATAGATCTAGGACTTCGGAGCGGTTCCCTGTGAGCATCTGACTTCTCTCTCCCGTCCTGCCTTCGTATACTCGTATGGATCCGTCGAGGCAGCCGGTGACGAGGTGGTTCTTGACCCACACCATCTTGGTGACGCCACCTACCACGTCGTCTGATTTGGCGCACTGATGACGTACCATTTGTCTGGGAATATCCCATATGCATACTGCTCCTGTTAGTGTTCCTGTAATATTCATTTTAGGTTATGAATAAAGAGTAGAGTAGTAGAATAATTCGTGAGGTTGGAAAATTGACACTAATGAGATACAGTTTGCCGATCTACAGTTTGTCTGATGTTATGGGGAATTTAAGTGCCTATTAAGAGAGACGGCTGCATACTATTTATAAAAAAAATTGCAAATTAGTATTTTATTTTCATAAAATTTACTAAGCCTCAATCCCAAATCTGTTTTGGAGGGCCATTAACATACACTGTTTTCTTAAAAGCCCCTCAGTTACTGTTTTAAATTTAAAATACAATTATTCATATCATTAGTTTTAGTCTACAAGACATAAAATAATTATGTTAATGATTTAATTCATATATACCTGTGGCAAGAAATCCTAGCTGTGGGTCTTGCCCAAAGGCAACTGTTTCTAAGTCAGTCTCTGTTTCCATCTGGCCAACCACCTTGCCATTAGTTGTGGTGGTCAAAACGATTTTACCTGCAAAAAAGCGAAAATATATTTCACATACAAAAATTAATCGTTATTTTTATCTATTACAGGCGACTACAGGAGCTAAATTAGCAACTCTATTTGTGGTGGTTCAAACTTCGTTTGAAATACTGTTAGAATAAAGTTCTAATCAGCTTGCACTACAAAGTGGTTGTTACGTCAGTCACTGCGGGCCGAATAGTGCGGAATGAGTGATTTTTTCCGATTTACAAAAAAACCATTGATTGGATTACAAAAATATAACACTATCATGCTAATATGTTGCTTGTAGAATTATTTGCCAAAAAATCAGAATGATCGCATGAATTTTAGTATGGTTTTTACTTGTTGTAAGAAATTTTTAGAGATAAATTCGTGATTCGTTTTTTATCGAGTAAAATTAGTTGTATTATGTTTTCAAAACACTATAATACTAGCATATATCCTGAAGAATATAATATATTTTGTTTATTGCAGTGAATCATATGCTTTTTTTGCATTATAAAACTCGCGTTTAGCTCATGTAGTCCCCTTAATCGGGAGTGGGAGCAGTGCTGGATAAGGTCAGTGTGGGAACCATAACATGTGAACAGAAAACCCATGAAATGCATTAAAATTTAGGATGCGAATAAAACTGATCTATTATAAAAAGGCTTGTCAAATAAAAAAATATTTTTTTCCCACCCGTAGGTACGCAAAATACGCGCTTTGGCGTGGAGTTGCGGACACCAGCCCGTTATACAATACAATAAAAAATATTTCTAATTAGAATATTTCCCGTAACCTTCTTGTCCCATTGTGTTACTTAACACATTTATAATTAGTTTTAATGTTAACAAGAATGTTCTCCACTGCAGGTTTTGATCATCAAACTTTCAAGTTTTTGCTGTCAATATTAACAGCCACGTGTGTTTTGAGTAGCTCAGCGAAAAGCACCAGTTCATTGTCCAAAGTAGTGTAATAGCTAGTCCTGATTTACATTGAGGGGGCACTGTATTAACATTTTTGAACACAAGTGTGGCAAAGCCCAAAAAGCATTCTGCCTTATATCGCTTCAGAAGTGATGCACCGGAGTGGTGCCCCCAACTTTCTGTGCCAGTAGCATTTGCTGCCAGCATGTCCTCCATCATGGCTAATCTGGCACTGGGGGTAGGGTTATTCCTAAAGTATTGCATCTTGATATTTTCATTTCATTCCAACATTTCTAAACATCTAAATTCATTCATATAGAAAACTACAATCTACAAAACATAACGGAATGCCTGGAAACCCCGGAGGGTGCCTTGGTACAGTACAGGCGAGCCTATTGCCATCAAACTAAAACAAATTCAGACTTTGGGTAAAACTATTAGTAAAATAAGTCTTACCATCAGTAGAAATAGATGCCATAAGATTGCCATCAGGATGAGTGTCAATAGCTGTCACTCTCAACTCATGAACTGATGCAGGCACCTGGTGCAGAACTGCAGAGGTCTTCAGGTCCCATATCTTCACTGCTCCATCCTCATAGCCAGCAGCTAAGCGAACTCCGTCATGGAACAACTGAAATTATAATTATGTTTATCAACGCTTGTACAGATAATTTGTTAATGATAAAGATTACTTTGCTATATTTGTAGTGTGATATAAGAGTGACTTCACTATTTTACTCTCAATGCAACATGACTAGCAAAATGGAGGAATAATCAATGTATGACACATTGAAAAGTGTAATTAAATAACCAGAAGTGACTTTTAGTTATTGATGAATGGATAATTATGTTTTTTGTAAGATAAAGAATCAATATTGCATGATTATAATTTTTTTGTAAAAATTAACTTTTATTTTTACCTTTCCACATTCTACTTTAATATTATGTCCTTGCAACACTTTGGTGTCTCCTGAGGGCACTTTGAATATATAAACATCTCCAGACGTTGTTCCAAATATAAGTACTCTGGCTGCAAAGTGCCACAAGCCCCATGTCAAGTCGTCTGCTTCATACTCAAAGGCAACTGTCCATGGTAGTTGCTGGTTCTCTTCTGTGTTGCATTTCCAAACTTTGATTAATCCAGACATGTCAGCTGTGGCCAGATATGCTCCATCAAAACTGAAGCCAACAAAGATGACCGAGTCCTTGTGTCCAACACAGTCCATGATCAACTGTCCATCGCTAACAGACCATACATAGGCCCTGTCATCTTCTCCGCCAGTGACTGCTAGCTTGCCATTGGGGTGAAGATCACAACAAAACACTGAGCCGACATGCTTACTGAACACAAAAGCCGCATGATCCTCTGGCGGTTCCATGTCCATGTCCTCTTCCTCTACGCCCAACATCTCTTCCAGATCTTCTAACTGAACCTCTTCCACCTCATCGTAGTAGAACATGCCGTCTTCTTCATCCATGCCTGTTATTTCGTCACCGTTTATAGACGACGGCGGCGTGTCTTCTTGTTGGCCACGCATTATCTAGAACCAATACACAATATTATTCATACAATATTTAAAACAATAAATGAAATAATGGCGCAATTATAATTATTAAACTAACCTCTATAATTTACGTCGACTATCTCCAAACTTGTTTTTGTTTAGTATTTTTTTGTTCTTGTCGTTTAAATAAATGTTCTTTCGTGCACACGATTTATAATATCATTAATTTACTAGTTTTTCGTTTCTTGATAACACGTTGCACGAGTTTTCTTGTTCTTGGGTTTCAAATGTTTAAAAACTTTTCCTGGCTTCTTGCTCTGTCAGTGTCACACAGTGTTGCCGGCAGCAAGTTTCGATTTATTCCGATTATTCATCTGAAAAGTTCCGATAAGTTCCGCCTGAGTAAAATAAAAAAAAAACGATAATAAAATATACCAATATTTTTTTTTTTACCATGATACAATTTAGTCCAGACGATCTGAAAAAAAAATGCTCTACAAACATTTGTGTTATGTCATGTCCATGGCCTAGGATAAATAATGTCAAAATACTATGGCGTTTTGATATTAGTATCAGAGAGTAAGCGTTATTCCTGAATGAAAACGTTTCACGATAAAAGCGGCGATTTAACACGCGCGATCATTTTTTTTCGTGCGAAACAGTCAGAAGTGCATATCGCATATATTCAGTGGTATCGCTACATATGATTGGTCGAAACGGAAATAAGATAGGTACCGATCGCGCGATTTTATAGTCAGTCTGTTTGCATTGTGAATTTAGCTTTAGGACGCAGATCATTTTGTATAATCAGATCAACGATTTACGTGTACTGTGTAGTACTGTAGTACTGTGTAGTATTCAGTATTTATTTTATTGCAACATTTTTATGATTATATGTTTTTTTATGCCAAAGTTCCGAAAAGTTCCGCTAAAGCTGAGGTTTCGCAAAAGTTCCGCCAAAATTCTCAAAAATCGTCAAAATTCAAAATTCCGAATTCGGAACAAAAGTTCCGCGCCGGCAACGCTGGTGTCACATGCCATGCCACAATGGCAATCTATCTATTCTGTCAAGTGCAAGGAAATTATATACTAACTGGAATGAGTACGAACAAAATGCTAAAAAAATAAAAAATAAACCCTATCTCAAAAACTTTGAGTTTAAATTTGTACAATGGATTCAATAGAAAAGAAAAAAAACAATACGTTCCGAGCGAGAAACCGACAAAGGTGGTTGGTGTCCCTGTCTTGCCTTGTCACCGATGTAAACAATATGGCTGATACATTTTCGCGTTGAAGTCATTTAAGTACTTTTATTGTATATAAGTGAAATAATCCGCTTTAAAAATGGTAAGATTGTGTTGTGTGAAGGGGTGTAGTAGTAAGGTTTTGCTGGATGGGGAATTTCGTTTTTTAGGGAAGTTTTTTAACTTTGGTTGTTTATTACGACTAGGGTTACCAAGTTTTAGATTGACAAACGGGAAATATCCAAATAAAATAAGCAAGTAAGTTCGAAGTTTCGAACACCCTTGTCGTACATAGTAATCAAAAGTATATTATATAAATTAGAAACATCGGACATCGTACATGGTTTCGGTAGTACCTAGTTTGCTTTTTAAATACAAATATTGAAAAGAAAAGAGTCCGCCGCACCATGCCGTGTCCTAAGGATTTTTCCAGGCTTCTCCAGCAAAAGAATCCATTTGGCGAGCTGCGAGTGAAAATGAATGGTTTCGGAATATAAAATAAATATTATCGAGTGTTACTAAAACATTATAGGTAAACAGTCATAGCTTGAATATGCGATTTTCTATGTCTGAAAGATATATAATATTAACGGAGTTCTCGAATCCCCGAATACAAAAGTCGCCTGGATAGACAGGTTGCAAAATGGATAATTTACAACTGGACGGTACAGACATACATTTAAGTTAACATAAAAAGTTAATGACATCCACTCTTGAAGCAATTTCGCCTAGAATGCTACTGAGTTGCAGGTCATCATCATTAAATAATAAAATAACAGCTTCTCTTAAACTGTCTCAAGAGTTAGTATGATTATTGGACACCCTATTAGAAAGAGACAATATCCACTCTCGAAGCTTTCTCGCTCGGAACGTTTTTGGCTTGCCTGTCCTCATTCCAGTTTTAGTATATAAGTTTCTTGGTCAAGTGTCAATTTCGATAGAGGTGCTACATGATTCAAGTGTACTGAGTCGATAGTCGATTATAGTTTTGTTCAAAGTATATTCACTTTTGTTGTTTTTGTTTCACTTTAATAAATAATTTAATTAGGATCAAACATTTTTACATTTTATACACCCACCAAACTACGTAACAGTTTGTCGGCGGGATTAGCGCTCGTCTTACTATACATTTTTGGTTCAAACAGTAATAAGTTAACAGAAACATTTTATGGAACAGTAGGCAGAATAATCAATAGTAGGTAGTAGTAAAAGTAGCAGATGAGGCAGCGTGAGCGGCGGGCCGGGCCGTAAGTCCAGCCATGTCAACTGTCCATCGCTATCAAACAGACCATATGTGTGGTTTTATAACTTCTACGGTCCAATGACCGTAGACGATAAATTACTACTTCGACGCAAACTATAAACATGACAGTTACATACACCGACAGATGCCATTGTGTATCATTTTATGTCAAAAAGTAGTGCTCTCTTTAAGTGGTCAATTATAGAGCTCTTGTTTGCGAGCGTGGAGTTTAATTGGCACAAGCAAAGAGCGGCATATACCCAGCAGCGGGTGAAGTCGGGCTGTGGATGATAATGATGTTTGCAGCATGCATCGGCATCGGCAGACAGGTGAGGAGGACAGCTATGCCAACTTCATAGCTTATTCCTCTATTTAGTTCACAGATGGCAATGTGTGCTAGGAAGTAATACACAACACACACACAGTGATTGTAGTTTCCGGAGACTGGCGATTTCAACATCTCACATCTGTACCTAGCTGTTTGGAGTACTTTGAACACAGTTTAAAGATAACCAGTTGGTCGGCTTCAAAGAAACGCCCGAAACGCTGACGTAATTAACCGCGCGACCCTTCCCCGCCCGTAAGGATACTTCAAGGTGCGAACACTGAACAGCCGTGTTGCACTGCCGTGTGTCGTCAGGTCGTCAGTGTTAATTCTAGTCGTACCTCGCGATGACTTCGTATAAAAAAGTTGAAGAAAGACTCCAAATTACTTTTAAAAATAAGTTCATCAACATTTAAAAAAAACATCAATTTGTAGAGAAATTGATGAAATAATCCTTTCACCACCAAATGGTATAAAAGTTAAAACTTTATCAAATTCAACAACAAGGAATATACAACGTGTCGAAACAGACGGAAATATTTTTCATTTTCTATTATTTCTAAACAAGCCAATACATAACTAAGCAGAATTTTATTTAATAATAAATATTAATTTGAATATTACCTACATGCTTTTATTTTCCACATGGTACCTATACCCGATAGTAGCAACCCTAGCCCTCGGATCGACAGTAGGTAGGCAGGTGAAAGCGTCAGGCTAGCCCGCGAAATTCAAATTTTCTTACGTTTTTTGCAATTTGTAGACCGAGAAAAAGTCGAGGAACGACTTTTTCAAGGTCAAAATCATTCCTCGACCTTTATGAACTCTGATGACTCTATGATTTTGATGATTATAATTCTGTAACTACATACGTCTTACAGTCGCGAACAATATTTTAATCAACATAGAACTTAGCACTGGTCTACAAATTGCAAAAAAGAAGATTTGAAAATTTGAAATGAAAATTTGTATTTCGCGGGCTACCCTGGAGCATCCACCTTACGCCCGAGCCGACCTGTCATCTTTATACTGTGCTTTGGAGCCTTGTATTTTGGCGTGACTCTGCTGATCGGCGAGGGGCGCGGGTGTATCGGTAGATCGTTTCGTTGCCGGTGTTAAGTTGTGGAAAAGGCTCTCTCGATGTTGGAATATGAACAAACAAAAGCTAAAGTACAAAAGGCAGATGCGAAATGATTTTGTTTCATATGCATTCTCCATATTATATGCTTATTATTATTGTATGCTTTCAACAATTTTTGCAATCAATTAAGTAAGAAAACTACATTGAAAAAAAAAAAGAAAAGAACAAGTGGCAAAAGGGGGTTTTTCTTTTTTGACAGTGACAATGACAATTTGAGAATCGAAGTTTTTGACATTCGTGTAATGTAAAATTTGAGGTTATGTACTGTGAAATAAATAATCAGTTTTGTTAGTTGTTTTATAAATAGCGACCACATTCTACTGAAAAACAGGATAAGATAGACTTAAAAATGGCATCACTTAAAAAAGGTACTCATTAATTTGCTGCTATTTATCTTCATGAGCAATTTATATGCCATTCAAAATATAGAATTTATAATCTCTTTTTTCTGTCAAACAGTTTTGTTACCAACGCAGACGTCGTTGCTGATATGTAAACGATTTCGTGGGAAGATAAATATTCAAAGACCAAGGAAACCACATTTCGAGAGACAGCTTCTGATTGACCTAACTAAGCCTGTGTATGGGCCTCCCAAATACACGTTACCTGATGCTGCTCTTTGCGATAGAGGAGAGAAAAAGTACGCAAGGCAGATCGATAATCCCTTTGAAAGAATATTAGCGAATGAGTGCCTCAACTGGTTCAATACATCAAAAATGGTTATATTTTTACATGTCAATTCAATTACTATGGAAGATAAAACCCCAGTATTTGCTGCATTATCCAAAAACAATATGCATTTACGGTGTTACGGCAAAAAGATAGTCAGCATGGCCACTACGGGCACACGCTATGAAGCTGTTAATCACTTGTTCACTTCACATCAAAACATTATATTTGGACAACCTGAAAATGTTGCCAAGATGTTCAAGATAATGAAGAAAGCACCTCAATTAGTTATAATGGGTTAGTAATTGCTTTCATTTTATGATTAGATAAAGTTTACTATTCAAGATTATTTGATTGTTAATCAATTTTTAATGGAATCATGTACCTATAGTTATTACATTTATTAATTACTAGCGGATGTCATGCGGTTTCACCCGTTCCCATGGGAGTATGGGGATACAATATATAGCCTATGTTACTCGCTGATATAATATTATGGCTCAATAGCAGTGATAGTCTAGAAGTGTGACCGTTGTGCTGCCAAGTCCATAGGTCTCGAGTTCGAGCCCAAGACACGCACCTCAAATTTGTTGGATTCATGTGCTTACTGTATAATGATCACTCGCTTTGGTGAAGGAATACATTGTATGGGAACCACTATGAGAGATATTTTGTCAACCACATGTAAAACCAAGAAAGAGGCCCATGGGCTGCGTAAAAACTCTAACACCAGGTTAGGCACTAACCACACGATAATAAAGAACATTGACATTTGCTATTTAAAAACATTCACAGCATACATTCCCAGCTAGAAGGTATAATTTTCTTTTGTTTTTATTTAATGAAATACTTAATCAAAATATTTTTTCTTCTATTTTCAGCTGGAATCATACAAGACAGATTGATGTCAAAGAATGAGTTACTTGAGTACAGTCAAATGCAGAATATTGATGTAGCCAGGAGTCAGCTATGTGCAGTACTCGAGAGTGCAGGCTCTTGTCTTGTGAGACAACTGAACCAAGGGCCACAAACTCTTGTTGGTTATCTAGAAAAGCATGTCGAACTTCAGAAGACCCCCACCAGTGAACCTCAAGACAGCGCCAAGAAAGAACCTGAGAGTTCAGAATAATTTTGTTAATTAGTAGATTAATTATTTGTTAGTATAAGAGTTAGAAGATTTTATTGTAGTTTTCTTAGTAATTGATATTATGAGACAGATGAGAGTTTAAATTTTAATTAATTAATACTCAATTTATGATGTTCTGTCATCCTCGACACGAGGGGTGTATGCAGCCGTATTGTCGTGACGATCGGCAGTAACCAGACGGGAGTGTATTTACACAGTTGAAGACACTCGGCCTACACGAGGGGTGTGCAGCCGCACTGTCGTGACGCTCGGCAGTCACCAGCCGGGAGTGTAGTTACACAGTTGAGACGCTCGGCCTACACGAGGGGTGTGTGCAGCCGCACTGTCGTGACGCTCGGCAGTCACCAGCCGGGAGTGTAGTTACACAGTTGAGACGCTTGGCCGTTACACGAGGGTTGTGTGCAGCCGCACTGTCGTGACGCTCGGCAGTCACCCGACGGGTGCGTAGTTACACAGTTGAGGCGCTCGGTCGTTACACGAGGGGTGTGTGCAGCCGCACTGTCGTGACGCTCGGCAGTCACCCGATGGGTGCGTAGTTACACAGTTGAGACGCTCGGTCGTTACACGAGGGGTGTGTGCAGCCGCACTGTCGTGACGCTCGGCAGTCACCCGACGGGTGCGTAGTTACACAGTTGAGACGCTCGGTCGTTACACGAGGGGTGTGTGCAGCCGCACTGTCGTGACGCTCGGCAGTCACCCGACGGGTGCGTAGTTACACAGTTGAGACGCTCGGTCGTTACACGAGGGGTGTGTGCAGCCGCACTGTCGTGACGCTCGGCAGTCACCCGACGGGTGCGTAGTTACACAATTGAGACGCTCGGCTGTCACGACGGGTGTGTACGGCTGCACTGTCGTGACGCTCGGCAGTTATCCGAAGGGTGACAAGGTCAGTGCGGCCGCACTGTAGTAACGATCGGCAGCCACAAAAGAGAACCATTTTGGGAACTTCCTCGACCGGTTTTAAAATAAAACAATTTTAATATTTAACAAAATGTATTTGATTTCAATCTGAAACACAATCTTTGGTTGGAGTTACAACTTATAACTACTTAGTCCAATAGAGATCAAAAGTTAATGACTATACAAGCAGGATTGCTTCCACGTAAAACTTACTTGTAATTTATAATAATACTTGAGCAACACTGATTTCGTTGGCATTACGTAATAGTACATTTTATTCACGTAGCTGGCTAAACTTAACTAGAAATACAAACAATAATCATATTGGCAGTTACCCTATTACAAAGAGTATTATCCAGTTAAAAATATTAATAAACAAATGTTCAATTTTCTGAAGTGTAAAGATCACGGTGCTGCTATGCGGCTGGTCGCAGATGCTAGAGCTGTCAGGGCTACTGCAGCTTCCACCTCGTCTCGATCATGACGTGACAATGTATTCATCGTAATTCGTTGGATCTTAGGGTCTGGCTTTCTTCGTTTACCATCAGCCCACCACGAGTAGTTACACTCGCTCGGTTGGAATCGGGCTGCACTCTCCAGCCACTTGCTGAGTAACATCGGACTTGTGATCGCTTTCGTTTCCTCTGATCCATTCTCATTTGCATCCGATTTGTAGTTGTTGTTGAAGTTCAGACACTTTTCTTTCATAATTGAAGACGTGTTGGAATCGTCGTGGTGGTATTCAGTGATCGTTTCGGGACTGCCTGTCAGGTTGCCATCATTGTCTAAGTTGTCTTTTGGGTTGGTGGGGTCAGACTCACTCCATATGCTGTCATCGGAGCAGATGCTGAACTGCTCCACGTTGCCCTGAGCGCGATCATTGTATGTGCGTATCAGGTGTCCCCATGTTTGTTGATTTCTATCTACATTCACATTCTTCAACTTTCTTCGCCAGTTGGCAAACCAGTTACAAATCTGTAAATAGATAATTTCAATTAAATTTAACATTGTTTCCTAAGCTACGTACTAGATAGACAATTACTTGTTTTCGAGACCTACATACGGCTTAGTTACTAGTTGAAACGAATTTGCCGGGTATCAGCAAATAAGTTGTCGCTCTACTAATTTGTGCATTTTGCACAAATGAAGCCTCCGTAAAATCTGTACAGTAGTCAATCTAGTTTTTCACTTAACGTTAAACGGTGAACAGTAGTCAACAAAGCAGGGACAAAAATAGTGCCTATTTATGTACAAATAGCAATTTCTGGCATCGATCCAATTAGGTTGCTGTTAGGCACAAACATGATACCTATGTATAAAAATCTGAAAACAATGAACTTTAAAATAATGTGTTCAAAAACTTACTTGTATGTATGTGAGGCCCGTTTCGCGAGACAAATACTTTTTTTCTTCTCTGTTGGGATACGGGTTATCTCTTCGTCGCACTAGCCAGTCTTTGAGATAGCGCTTAATTTCTGGTGTGAATAGCCTTTTTTGTGGACGCTGACCTGCGACTAAACTCCTTCTGGAAATGTCCAAAAAATTAGGTACGAATACGTTACTGGCAACTAAAAACATGGACAAAACATCGAGGTTCGTAAATAGTTACATTTTTGAATAAAGGGCATTGAGGCATTGTAGATGATACGTAAGTGACGCACAAAGAAAATTATACTGAATACTGAAAGTAATGACTCATGCATGTCGATGTTTGTAGGCACTAACCGTGTGTATCGTCTGTTTCTGACAGGTCTCGAAGATTTGCCGAGATCTTCTTTCATCGTTGTATCAGTCATGTCTTCTTTGCCTTCTTCAGATGTATGGATGAGTGTCATCTGATCTTGTATTACTTGAGTTGCACTTAACTGATTGTCCAGATGAGTGTATAGCTGAAGAGCGACACGTAATGTGTGGACAGCACGTGCAAGGGCACCACGGCTTGCGACACGACTCGTGTCTCGCAACACTGCCGCTGCGGGGGATGCTCGGTGATCTATTAAAAAAATAAGGACATGATGACATAAATAGATTGTCTTTCGAAGAGTATACTCTTTAATTACGTGAAACAGTTAGATAGGTAACAGTATGTTGTAGTAGCTGCATTGATGTAACCGAAACATGACGGTCACATTCCTCAGTTCACTTTTAGATGTTACTTATCCGCGATACCCTCCTGAAGTGCACATTGGATATTTTACATCGATTTATTTCAATTTGTTATCTCCACTTTAATTGGACGTATTATTTTAATGTTTTCGTATTCAGTAATTACCACAATGAACAAAAAACATGTTAACTATTACGTGTGCTCGAGGGTCAATGTTCTTGTTTTTGAATGGCCGAATAAAATTCAGTGTTAATTAGATAGTTTTATGAGTGAGAATGAACGCACTGATTCATTAAAGTGATTTGTGTGCGACACAATTTTATTGAATTCGTAAGTTTTGTCACAATGCGAAAATTTTGGTACGTACCTGTGTGCGGGAAAGCTCGGGGATTGTGTGAAAATGGCGTCGGATAAGCGCGCGACGGCAGCGCCGCGGCGCGGGCGCATCGCTGCTGCAAATACGTGTTATTTCAGGATGTCTCCCGCGATGTCTTCAAAAACATGATTACAATGATCAACATTATATTTATACTAGCGGTATGTACATAAATCTTTTGTTTTTAGTAGATCAACATTACTTATAACATTGTGATATATTTTTCGTGTTAGTTTTGCATGTAGAGCAACATCAATTATTTTCTAACCACAACGAGCGAACACAAAATCTCATATTATGTTCATAACCTATGAAAGACGCGTTTTTTTTACAGGCTATCCAGGAAGACATAACATTGTTAGTGCACTATTAAGTTAAATCTTTGACTTGATTTATTGTCACGACTATTATTGTAGCGGTGTGTTAGAAGAATCACGATTTCACGACTAAAGTAGATTATAATTATTAAACGTGTTTCAGTAGTATGAATAGGCACCTAACTAGTGTGAGTCCCGTCAGTGTTGTGTTTGGGGGTAACCCACCTTTCTTAACTCGTGGAGTCCGAACATACGATTTCAAGTTCAGATAAACTTTGGTTACCACAATGCCCTGCTAGCCAGGACACTTCGACGGGAGGGATTTACTAAATTATAGAAATACATAGGTACCTACATAGAAAAATCTGTGGATGATACTGAGACTAGGTAGGCAATAACAAAGTGCAATCATCGGTATCTTGTTGGAGGGGTTATTTAAGATCATCATATTTAAGATCACCGTGGAACTGGGAATGTCGATCGAAAGTTGAATAGGTGATTGTTTTATTTTTGGAATAAGTAAGCGTGCTGCTTTCGTTTGAAAGTGCCCATATAAAGGTGCCTATAATGTCTATAACACACCTCGCCTTATTTTGGGAAAGGATCCTTGGTTACATCGACTTTCATTTAGGATGAAAAACTGTTCCGGTAGATTTTGTGTTGAAAACTGATTAGAGATGTACCATGCAAGTAGTTCAAGATCTCTTTGTATGGTGATCTAGTTTGGAAATGGCTAGGTAGGTCTGGTAGGTTACATACTGGACTTCACGAAAAAGTAGATACCTACTGATATTCAGGCCAAGTGAATTTGATTGCAATTGATTCCACTTGCTTTGTTTGTAACATAATGAAACATATCTAATAGGGCAGTACAATTGAATCTTGCAATGTTGCTTTTTATCGATTGGTTACCTACTATCCACTCCTTGAAATGTCGCGAGTCTTAAACTAACAATAAACAGCTTCAAAAATCGTTAGATGGTTTCTTCATGGTTATTATTGTAAAGGCTCCCAGGAACATGATGCAACTTTTTCATTATGTATCATCATCAAGTACTGTTGTCGGGTCGTATTCAACAGCGACGCGGAAGTATAAATTTGAAAACTGTTAAATCAATGTTACCTATTTATTTTAGTTATCGATACAATTTATCACGTTCAGTGATTTGTTTCGTTTCTGTCAAAGTTTAAAAGAGCCATGAATGAGCCGGCTGCAACAAGTTCAACCTTAGCCATTCGTTTCGCTGTCTCTCTCTGGTTTGGTTAGGAGACAATGGTGGTGTCCCTTTCGGAGACGACTCGGTCCCGGTCCCGTCGCGCATGGTGTTCCGTCGGCTCGGCGGTCGGAGTAGCGCTCTACACATGCGCTGCGGCGACTGCCCGGAGTGGTCGGCTGAATCGCGTCCTTAGTACACTGCGCCTGACGTCAGCACCTCATCGTCTATTCCAGTTTCGCAGATCATAAAAATGGTAACAGAAAGTGATTCAGTCGTGTGAGATATTCCGTGGCGGCCAGTCACTCCATGGTCGTGTGATAGCGGCACAGCGTGGATAGCGCGCGTATTCGAGCCACGTGCGTCGCGGTTACCGGTGTCGGTGTACGCGATTGATTTTTGCGGAATGGGTGAAGAATCTCAGGCCAGCAATGGCAAAGTGGTTTTAAAACGTAAAATAACATTGTTTAATGGAGTTGGGATTATTATTGGGACTATTATTGGTTCCGGAATATTTATATCTCCGACAGGAGTATTCTTATACACTGGGTAAGCAGAGTGTTCAAGTTTCCCGCCTTTTGGACTATGTTTTCAGCCACTTGTTCGCGTGTGCAAATTAAATTCTTCGCTTTTTATCGGTTCTAAGTATTCGTACTTATCGCTGAATTCGAGTCGCAAGATTTGTTTGTTGAATAAACAATTTTCAGGCTGCTAAATTAAATTGAGGAAACCAGAGATTTATTTTCAAAACACATTCTATGAATGAAAGGCACTGTTTACAGTGTTGCGTTATCATTAAATTTTATTTATGGATGATTATCTTTTAACTGTTATGCAGACATAATATACGACTTTATTCTAGCAACTGCTTCCTTGTTTTCCATGTATCTTATCTAAGACATAGTTTAATTATATTAACCTGCGTTTTATCACTTATTTGTGACTTCGATTTTATTTAAACAAAGATACTTATATAAAGCTAATCTGTTTTCTACATACCTAATAGTATCTGTTTCTTAAATATATTTCAAGGCAGTTCAAAGTAGTATTTGTAAATAACACGGTTTACAAAACAGTTGCATTACCTACCGAATGATTACAATCCAAAATAATGCGTGCATTAATTATAATGTTATTGCATAATTTAAGTACCTAACTTAACCAGTTTTATTTTAAACTCTTGTTCGTATTGGTCAGCAGGCGACACGGTTGCAAACTTTCATTTATGGCATTGTACACAACATACTACCTGTGGCTGCCATGAGTACAGTCAGCATGTCAACGCAACAAGTTTCAGAAGTTATTCGAACTATCAAAGAAAACTTGGGAATATTTTACTATTGTTGTAGCGTAACATCACGCATGAAATCCCCGAAGTAGTGTGTGTGTAGAATAGTGATAATAGAACAGTTATGAACTTACGAGTTTGTTTCATTATTTTAAAATACTATCAGACGTGCCATGCTATCTGTACTTGTTGTACTGTAGCCGGTGCAGGTGTCCAGATGGTCGTTCTAACCAGAATGGTGAACGGGCCCCTCACAACTTAGTTACACGGCCAAGTCGGGCCAAGGCTGCTTAGTGATTTATAATGCGACCTTAGTGCTTAGTGAGGTGAGACCGTGAGATTTCTAATCTAGGCTATAGAATATCGTAACCATGTATTTTGAGATACGCGATAGGAATCGAATGTCATGAAACAGTTCAACAATCTAAAGGTTGCTGTGTGATGCGTTAACATAAGTAATGCATTTCACAATATTGTGCAGTTTATTACGTTAATTAAAACATACATAATATCACGCCTGTTATCCCTGAAGGGTTGGCAGAGGTAGGTGTACCTAAAGTACAGCCACATTCCGCCATTTAGATTTTAAGTCCCATGTAATATGCGGCGAGTCTATCTTCAACTGGGCACAAATCCAGACGCCAGGAATTTTAAAAATCTTGATGAAAAAACTGAACAGTAGGTACTTTGCCCGACCCGGGAATCGAACCCAGGTCCTCATGCTCAGCAGTCGTCCTTGCGACCAATCAACCAACGAGGCAGACGTTACAAATAACAATTAACATAGTATGAGTGGGTACCTACCTAACTACTACTGATGACTATGCATATATATAATATTTCGCTTGCATAAAACAACAGTAGTCATGCTGCATAAGTTACACTTTAAATGGCGTGTTTAAAATGGGTAAAACATTGATTTAACAAATGACTAATTTAATTAGTACCCTTTCTGTATTCTGCTATCTTAGCCTATTTCCTTAACGAGTTAAAAATCATGAACGGTTTTTACTAATTGACTTGTAAATTAACGTGATCTACAAACGGTGTTCGGGTAAACGACTCTTCACTGAACATTCTTACAATATATTGTTTCGTATGAATTGTAGCGATCTTTTAAAAAGGGATTAACGGAAATTCGATACCATATCGACTTTATGGGGGCATTAAAATATCGAGTTTCGTCCACCTATTGTATTCTAATTTTGTTGAAATCCTTGTGGCCGTGGGTGGGCTGGTGATTTTGTTTTAAACATTAGTTCACCGGAAGGGGCGTTTTAAACATTCTTTAAATCTAGGTTACAAAACAAACCATGATCAAATAGGTGTAAAAGTTAAAAGTACAGTCATTTTTTTAAATACCTTCACGAACCCCGTACTTCAATGTATTTATCACCACAATGTTTTGAGTGCATTACATTGAGTTTTCTTCATTTTCATCATCATTTCAGCCAAAATACGGTCACTTCTGGACGTAGGCCTCCCCCAAATGTCGCCACATTGACCGGTCCCGTGCGACTCGCAACCAGCGGATTCCTGCAACCTTCACCAGGTCATCGGTCCACCTAGTGGGAGGCCTTCTAACGCAACATCTTCCGGTTCGCTTTTTGCGTAGAGTTACGTTGTTTGATGTACAGAATGCTTGGTTGACGGCTTCGTGCAGGGGCTGTTTACACCTTGTATGTTCCTATTTGTATTAGCCATCAGCAAACCCTTGTTATACGATAACTACAGGCACTAAATTGTTGAATGAGCCTACCCTGGACAGTTGGACACCCCTGTACCAAGTTGTAATCTTGCTATATTTACCGCCTTTAACAACAATAGAAGATCAAATTACTAAACGAGGACAGCTGACAATAAAACAACGAATAAATAATAATAAGGCAAATAAACGAAATGCAACATAATTACACTATAATATAAACAATTAAAAAATACTGCAGTCACGTTTAGGATTTTTTCACGACACTCTTTTAAGGCACGATTGACACGCTTGCCTAGATTCATTCATAACTTGAAAACTGGTAGACCGTGGCACTGAAACCTCTACGCATTTAATTTCATAGTAGGTTGTAGAGTATATTTAACTATAAACATTAAACTATTTTATAGCCTCTACATAGGTACCTACTCTAGGTTATAACGAAGACATTCAAATTTTCAGTTAACGAGCCATTTAAATTGTCGGATATACGGGCCTAGCTCTATCTGATCTTTCGAATTCTAGAAAAGACAGAATTTTAGCTCAATCTGCTAAACAGCCATTAACTATGCATCTATTTGCCACATTCAGAGTCGCTAAATGATTACTTATTAATGAAAAAACACAATAGCAGAACCGAATGGGTAGATTTTTTGTGATGTCTACCGCGACTCTATACGGTTACGTTTTTGGACCTCTCTATAATAATACAATGATAACTATGTCGATGATCGATAATAAAATAATAAATAAATCAGTTTATACAATGACATGCCTGTCAAATAAATATGATGAGGTATTAGTTCTCTTATTATTTATTGGCTCACATTACAAAACTAAATTGATGATAAGCCGTATTATTAACATTTTGCTTATACATTGGTATAATTTCCCTTCAATGAAGTACTTAGGTAGGTAAACATAAGTTCTAAAGTAATTAACAAGGCAGGTACCATTTACCGCAACCACAAACTGTTGGCAAAACCAGCAAACATGTTTCAAGTTATTTAGCATTTTATTTATCCATTCATAAAAGGCCTACTAAGTTACTACTTAGCAAGCCTTTTATGAATGGATTCATGGATTCTACTAGGGAGAATTTGTGTAGGACTTACTAGTCCTACACAAATTCTCCCTAATATTAATAATGGCCTATGAATAGACTCAAGTCATCATTCGTGGGTGTAGTAATGTAGTTAATATGACTAACAGAAACATTTTAGAATGATAACTGTAAGAAACATTATATATTGAAATATGTACTTAGAAGACCATCTGCCAGAGACGAGTATATTATATGTCTTCGTTCTGCAGTCAACCAATCTTACCAAGCGGTATTGTATTACAAGTAAGTGAGTTGTGGCGATCAGATAGGCAGTTGGTCCATGTAAAATAGATACTGGCATTCAAATGCCGGCTGCAACCGGTTAGACTGGAAGCCGGCTTGGGAAACGGCTTGGTAGATAAAGATGAATTTGCTTCTGCTAAAAAAAACTAGTCGGTACGCATAGTTCAAGTTACGTGATGAAGTAATAAAGATTTAGGCGGCTACTTGCGCCGATCTTCAAATGAAACTCGAGTGCATGTTGTATCATCACTATATTCTTCAATCAATATACTTGTACATGTAAACTTCTAAATATCGACTAACAATGTATATGTAGCTATTGTGTGATAACTTTATTAAATTGCCTGAGGTCCAGGAAAACTTCTTTTTTTTTTCTATCTGACCATAGAGTGCCAATCAAAATCGTCGTGGGAACCATAGATAATAAATACAGATAACTATGATTCGCCACACCACCCCCCTACGGAGAAAACAAGGGTGTCGCGCAAAATATGACATAAAAACAAAACATAAAAACAGAGCAACTTATAATATAAACAATTTAACACAAGAGAAAAAAAACGAATTAACCAATAAACTATAAATCTAGGATGTCCCTAAACTTAACCCGTCTGCCAGTTCTGGTGGTGACAGCAGTTGGAGGCGGTGGAGTACTCGGAGTGGGAGTAGGTGGATTAGTTGGGGTAGGAGCAGTTGGTTGCAACGAAGATTGCGGTGCAGGT
Organism: Xestia rhomboidea; assembly: GCA_963853795.1. Taxonomy (NCBI): domain Eukaryota; kingdom Metazoa; phylum Arthropoda; class Insecta; order Lepidoptera; family Noctuidae; genus Xestia; species Xestia rhomboidea. Next base: position 13,602,391 of record OY970764.1, read on the forward strand.
GTCAGAGTGGAAGGAGAAACAGGCACTGTAAACGGTTCAGAATCCACATAAGCTGGCTTAACGCGGTCTATGCTGACCGTTGCTTCTCTTCCATGAATCTCCAAGGTTAGGGTTTTGTCCCTTCTTCTCAGGACGCGGTATGGGCCAGTGTAAGGAGGCTGCAAGGGCCGCCGAACGGTGTCGTCACGGAGAAGAACATGAGTCGATGTCGCCAACTTTTTGAATACAAAGGTTGACGGTGGAGCGTGTCGTGAGGCTGGTATAGGACGTAAAACTTCCATCCGGCTCCTCAGCTCCGTGACGAAATCCGTGATGTCGTGTGGACTCCTGGGTTGTTCCGCCGGCATGATTAGTTCTCCAGGAAGGCGGAGAGGTTCCCCATAAACCAGTTCAGCAGACGAGGAGTTTAAGTCCTCCTTGAGCGCAGTCCTCATGCCAAGGAGTACTAATGGAAGAGCCTTGCTCCATGTTTGGGAATGGCACATTAATGAAGCTTTTAGCTGGCGGTGCATACGTTCTACCATGCCATTTGCACACGGGTGGTAACTGGTTGTGCGAATCCGCTTTGTTGCGCACACGTTCATGAGGCGCCGAAACAAGTCAGATTCAAACTGACGACCCTGGTCGGTTGTCACGGTATTTGGTACCCCAAAACGGGATATCCACCCAGTCACCAGCGTGTCTGCTACTTCTTCCGCTGTGATAGATGTCATAGGCCACGCCTCGGGCCAGCGCGTGAATCTGTCGACCGCGGTTAGGCAATATTTGAAATTGCAAGAGGGCGGCAGCGGTCCTATGATGTCAATGTGAATATGGCAGAATCGGCTTGATGCGATCGGGAAGGTCATAAGCGGTGATGATGTGTGTCTGGTCACCTTACTGCGCTGGCACTGTAAACATGACTTCGCCCATTTCCGGCAGTCGTTGTTAACATTCAGCCACACGTATCGCTCAGTCACCAAACGTAAACTTGCTTTCACGCCAGGGTGACTGAGATTATGCAGTCGATCAAAGGCTGCTCGACGGAATGGTAAGGTTAGATAAGGGCGAGGTCTACCTGTCGACGTGTCGCAGAGAATGGAAGTGTTTGTTCCGGGAACCAAGATATTCTTTAAATTCATAGAAGTAGAAGAAACTAACTCTTTTAGTTCTTCGTCTTCCTCTTGGGACTTGGCCAGGGCTTGATAGTCTTCCTCCAATGTGATGGATTCTACCCGTGACATGGCGTCTGCGACTAAATTGTCAGTTCCCTTTATGTATTGTATGTCGGTGGTGAATTGGCTGATGAAAGTTAATTGATTGAGTTGTATTGGTGGGAGCTTGTCACGGCGTTGTGTAAAGGCATGAACCAGAGGCTTGTGATCGGTAAAAATGGTTGCGTTTTGCACTTCTAGTATGTGCCGAAAGTGTTGAACGCTCTCGTACACGGCTAGAAGTTCCCTATAATAAGCAGGCCACTGAGACTGTTTCTCGGTCAGCTTTTTGCTAAAGTACGCAAGAGGGTGCCAGTTATCATCAGCTTTCTGTTGTAAGCATGCGCCTATGTGCATGCTGGATGCGTCAGTAAAGAGACCTAAGGGAGCCTCACAGTTCGGATGCGAAAGGCTGGTAACATTGACTAAACTTTTCTTGCAGTCATTAAAACATTGCTCGAGTATGGGTGTCCATGGAAATGGTTTTGCACCCTTACTGTTAGTAGCAGCCACTGCATCTATTAGAGGAGCCTGATATTTAGCGGCGTCTGGCAAAAATCTGCGGTAATAATTAACCATGCCCAGGAATCTGCGAACACCTTGCACGGTCTTAGGGAGAGGAAACTCCACTAAAGCGCGAATACGGTCTTCGGGAGGATGTGTGCCTGCGGCATTTATGCGGTAACCCAAAAAGGTTACCTCGGCTGCACCAAGTACGCACTTCGCTGGGTTGATAACCACGCCATACTGATGTAGTCGTTGAAACAAGAGCCTCAGGTGTTCAGCATGTTGCTGGAGATCCACTGAGTAAACGAGGATATCATCCACGTAAGCGAAACAGAAATTAAACCCCCGCACAACCTCGTCAATGAACCTTTGAAATGTCTGCCCGGCATTTCGCAGGCCAAAGGTCATATAGGGGAATTCAAAAAGCCCAAAAGGTGTGATTATGGCTGTTTTACAAATATCATCAGGATTAACTGGGATTTGTTGATATGCTTTTACTAAATCTAAGGTACTGAAAACTGTGCATCCAAATAAGTTCTGGCCGAAATCCCCTATATGACGGACAGGATAGCGGTCTGGGACTGTGCGGGCGTTCAAAGCTCGGTAGTCACCGCACGGGCGATAAGACTCGTCCTTTTTCAGCGCAAGATGTAATGGAGAGGACCATGAGCTGCTGGAAGGTCTGGCAGTGCCCACGTGAATCATCTCTTCAAATTCTTTTTGAGCAGCTCGAAGCTTTTGTGGAGCGAGACGACGTGGTCGTGCTGACACCGGTGGGCCATCAGTGGTGTTAATGAAATGCACTGTGGTGTGCTTCGGATCTTTAGGCGCGCCAGGAGGACGTGAGATGCTAGGGAACTCGGCCAAGATGTGAGCGAATGGAGAATCGGGTGATTGAATTACTTTAATGCTGGGTTGGTCGATGAACGAGATTTCAGTTTCAACTGACAAACTTGTTTTATCGTCTCGTAACCTTCCATGAGCACAGTCCGGTAAGAGGTGGTAATGCGCTAGAAAGTCTGAACCAATTATTGGAATTCCTACCTCAGCAACTATGAATTTCCATGTAAAGTCGCGTCTTAAACCCAAGTTTAACTTTAGTTCTATTAAACCAAAGGTATTTATTTTGGTGCCATTAGCTGCTAACAGTTCGTATGGTAGTGGCTGCTTGTTACCCTGGGAGAACCGTCTAGGTAGGCAAGATAAGTCAGACCCGGTGTCGATTAAGAATCGTCGGCCGGAGTACCGATCGGTAACAAATAGACGGCGACTAGGCAGGGAGCAGTCAGTGGTCGCCGCTACTGACTGCTGTTTGAGTTTCCCTGTGTTGCAGGGGCAGACCAAGTGCATGGTTGTATGCACTTAGAAGCCTTTGCAGCAAATTGCTTATGGTACCAACACAGGCCGTTAAAAGTGCGAGACCGTGAGCCTGACCGGCTGCGGCTATTTCTACTGTTTCCTGTGGTGATGCTGGTTACCAGCCGTGTCAAGTCTGCTACCTGTTGCTGAAGCAACCTAAGTTGCTCTTTGGTGTCATCACTAGGCGCTGCTGCCCTACTGGCTGCATGAATATGCATTGGTTGCGCACTGATTTCTTGCAACTTATCAGCCAACTCACCCGAGTCTTCAAGGGATGATTGTTTTTGAGCCACCAAAATGCCTTGTATGTGGTGCGGTAATCTATTTGTCCAAATTGTGAGGAGAAGCTGCTCCGGGAAAGAAGGACCAGCGAGAGTCCTGAGATGCCGCAAGAATGAGGAGGGTTTTCTATCTCCGATCTCCTCTTTCTCCAGGAGCCTCCTAACTTTTTCCTCATATGATAAGGAGAAACGGGAGATAAGAGCCTTTTTCAGACATGTGTAAGGTTCTTCTTTTGGCGGCTCAATAATTATGTCCTCCACTTCTGATGCGGATTTAGTGTCTAACTGGCTGACGGCATAGTAGTACTTAGTTAGTTCTTGTGTGATGCCATTAATGTGGAACTGTGCCTCTAAACTGGCAAACCAGAGACCAGGCCGGTCAGGCCAGAAGGGGGGAACACGGATTGACACTCGGTTTACCAAGATAGTTTGAGGGTTGGATGTGGAAGGGTCAACTGAATGTCCACCCTCAGTTCTGGATTCGGTGTCAAGAAATATTTCTTTTCCTTCGGTTGGCATGTTATTAGTAAATCCAGACAAAACAAAATGAAAAAAATACTTTAAAAAAAATTAAAAATTTAACCAGAGGGGCACAATATAAATTATTAAAAATAGTACAACAGTGAGATCAAATGATTTGTATGAGAAAACAAATTAAAATAATGCTAACACGCAAGTAGCTACAATGTAAAACTGTAAACAGTGTAGCAGTAAAATAAAAAATACACAATACTGAACCTCCTGCTACTTGAGTTCAAAGTTTTGTATATAAACAAACAAAATTCCAAAGAAAACACTGAATTAGAGTTGAATAAGTTTGTTATTGCTGTGATTATATTGTAAAAGGTAGCCGGTGAAAGATTAAAGAAGAAGACACTTATTGTTTGATATATACCTAGCTCTATGGTTGTGACATCTAGGCAAGCTGCTGTGTACGCGCCGACACGGGGTAAGTCGTAATGTCCAAGCAGGGTTTGAAAAATAAAAAAAACTTACAGTCTTTCACACTTTTGAGTACTTTCCATTCTTGATGTAATCTCTGGAACGCAGCCGAAGACGTTTGACATCTAGCAGATGACGGTTTTGACAGTTGACAGGATAGCTTTTCGCGCTCTAACTTCGAAGTTGCTTGAAAAAAACGCACAAGAAAAAATGGCGCTGTTGTCGCTGAATTTGATGATTTTCTTTGTTTATAGTATAAAATATTCGAAACAGTATAAATTCTCACAGAAAACCACGTCTGCTCACTAAAACACAGATTCACGCACTATCGTAGGACGACTGGGCGAATTTTCAACAAAAATCCTTCAATGTTCGCCGACAAACTCGCGTGATATCTGGCGAGTAGGTAAACTTCCAATGGATGTATCTGTCCGAAGGCTGAAGGAAGCTGCTGCCCGGAGTGAATGTGGATTCGATGCTCGTTCTCGGACTGGATCCCAATTCTTCTCTAAAGGCGGATATTGTTCTTCTATCGTCGGGGTCACCAATTTAGGCGGCTACTTGCGCCGATCTTCAAATGAAACTCGAGTGCATGTTGTATCATCACTATATTCTTCAATCAATATACTTGTACATGTAAACTTCTAAATATCGACTAACAATGTATATGTAGCTATTGTGTGATAACTTTATTAAATTGCCTGAGGTCCAGGAAAACTTCTTGTTTTTTTCTATCTGACCATAGAGTGCCAATCAAAATCGTCGTGGGAACCATAGATAATAAATACAGATAACTATGATTCGCCACAAAGATAAATACACGAGTATGTTGTATATCTTCTAGAACATTATATTTTCAAGGCAAAGTCGTCAATCAGTCTGAGAAGAAATTATTATTAATAAAGCTCTACATTGATGCAGATAGAATTGATTTGCTTTGCAAGTCGCACCTGCCACCACACACAATTCCAATGGTTTATTTTGCCATGAACTTACCAAATCTCTTTTGTCACAGGTCAGTAGGTGCATCATTAATAATATGGCTTGCCAGCGGTCTGCTGTCCACACTGGGGGCTCTGTGCTACGCGGAGCTGGGGACCTCCATCACGAGGTCTGGAGGTGACTACGCCTACATCTACACGGCCTTCGGGCCCCTGCCAGCCTTCCTGCGGATGTGGATAGCGCTGCTCATCATCAGACCGACCACGCAGGCGATAGTGGCGCTGACCTTCGGCCACTACATAGTGAAGCCTTTCTTCCCGGACTGTGATCCACCAGAACTGGCTGTGAAGCTTCTTGCTGCTGTCTGCTTATGTAAGTCAAACTATACTAAAGTAATAAAGCTAACTGTTTGTCTGAAATGATTTTCATAATTCTTGATAACTTAATTCTTGAGCGAAGAGCAAAAAGGAAAATATGGGCAGGTGTAATCGCGGGGTACAGCAATCCCTATATAATATTTTTCCTACAGTATTCTTACACTCTTCAATTCCTGTTTTGTATAAAAGTCACGTAGATACCAACATCCATTAGGTACATTGATGGAAATCTTGATAACCGTTGATCTTTACATTTAACACTGCACGATGTCAATCCTAATAAACTTAACAATAACTGATTTCCTCCTAATGTTCTATAAGTGACGCGAGTAAATTAAATAATGGCAAATCAAAATGAAATCGACAGCTCGAATTGGGTTAAATTGATGATAAACGATTTGGAATTTTTGTGGGAGATTTTAAATGTTGACCAGACTCAATATTTATAATAAATACTGCAATGAAAGTAAATTACTGACAATAGTAATTGGGGCGCATGTTCTGGTTTTTGTAATCTGCAAATACATAACACTAAATTGTAAAGAGTTAATGAATATGGCATCGCTTTTATTGCATAAACTTAATGTTTATGCGGCAACCAAAATGTATGACGTGAAAAGCATTGCATTTTAAGTACCGTGTAAGTTGCAATGCAAGCGATATAAAATGCAACTGGTTGTAAAAGGTTCTCAAATGTAAAAAAAAAACCAGTTCGCGCAGTTGCTTGTTGATTAGATATCGAAAATCGCATATTTTCATTTAAAAATCTAGTCACCCATATAGATTAACAGACTAAGATAGAGATACACATAAAACCAAACCAAATCAAATGTATTCCATGATTCTAAAAATAGGCTATTGCTAAATACAAGGTCTTTGACACATTGGCACGTGAATGCTTAAAACCTAATAAAGAATGGAATTTTTCTAATCAATACTCAATACTTTGTTGTTGTGGTTCCTACGCAACTTCATGGGCATGTTGATACAGTCCGTTGGGAACACTTTCGATCTACGTTCACGGCTCGGGTGACAGCATTGTTTGGACAAACAATCATCGACTTCCTTCCTATAGTGAAAGCCAATTGGCCCGTAGTTTTGATTTACGTCAAGAGGCAGTTGAAGCTATTACTTCATTTAAGGTGGATGCTTTAACCAGGTGCAAGAATGACTTTTTCAAGGTCAAAGTCATTCCTGCACCTTTATGCGCTTGAAGGGTTGTATTGATGATTTTGATGATTATAATTCTGTAACTACATGCGTCTTACAGTCGCGAGGAATATTTTAATCAACATACAACCTAGCACTGGGCCACTGGCCTGCAAATTGCAAAAAAAGTAAGAAAATTTTAATTTCGCGGTCTACCCTGTTTTTCATCTTAAGTCATTGCCGTTTATTTTTTGGGGGAATTTGAAGTTTCTTCAAGATTGTCCATGATATTGGAGTTACCTCCATTAATATCTACGGTCTCTGTCTCTTCTACATTTGTTTGCACAGTATCACAGTCCCATCTTAATTGATATTTGTTCGTGGAATGAGGGTCTTTTGAGGCACGCGTTGAGGTAGGTAGTATCCTTGACAGAGAATTGAGAAGATTAAAATGGGGACAAATATAATGACCACCAAAAATTTATAACTTTGTGACCAATAACATCTAGTACTTACCTACCTAAAATAATATCAATCAGCAAAAAAATTAAACCTTAACAAAAAAATAAAAAACCTAAAATTACAATGGTACAACTTATTTTAGTCATGACTGTACTTTAAATTGTACTAAGAACCCAAATTTAGTAAATTGATTACCAAATTTTGATGAGCAAATTATTGCGCTATTTCTACCTAAATACACCGTTTGATTGCCATAAAATGTTGCTATACTGCCGTGTGCCGCCAAATTATGGCAATCAAAAGTGATTTTTTTGCCGTTACATTTTACTAAATCTGGTGGTTCGTTAACTGTATGCCGATTAAAGTATACATATTATTCTGAGGTAGAGTTCATTCATTCAACAACAGAAAACTTAAACTTATGTAAGTAGTTACTTTCCTACAAATAACTTGCATTACGTATTTCAACTATAGTGCAAACTACATGACCCCAAGATATTATGCCCAACTTAGGTAAACAATACATACAATACAATGTTGTCTAGTCCACGACTAGCCACTATACTCTGATTACAACAATAGGTGGCCGGCCGCGTGTCGATTTATTACGATACGAGAGAATGTGTGTCAACGTAACTTTCCGATGCTGTTACAATTTACGGAGCTGGTGCATACATACATTGGTGTCTGTACATGACTCACGCATGAGAGGAGATTGAACTAAAAACTTTGTAACTTTATTCTTTTCTTTTTGAAAAACCAGTCTACTGATTTGCAAGGACGCTTATCAACATCATCTTCCTACTCTTGTCCCATGTTGTGTTTGTTTGCGTTGTCTCTTGTCACATGGGTTCGGCGCACGCAACACGTTTTTCTCCTGTCAACCGCAATTGCACGGACGCTACAGTAGCCTATAAATACTGGGATTAACTGATACATTTTTGAAGGAGTAAGTAAACGGGTGCTAGAATATATAATTAAAGAAAAATGGCTAGGAAAAGGCTGGCTGGCTAAAGGGAAATATACTAGGCAATAGCGAATATGCATAAAATACAAAACTCGTTTTATTTATGAAAAATGTCTTGTATTGGCGCATAAAAACATTGTGGTACACTTGTATAAGTTTCTAATACATCACTTATTTTACAATTCACTGTTTTATGTAGCATGTTTTTGGTGAAACGGAACGCACTGTCAAAATTGCAAAATACACAGTCCTCGATGACGCCGGTCTTGATGTCAAAGTTCATTGTGTCAAAAAAACACTTTTATTTGAAAAGTGCTAAAAGTTTCACTAAAATTTTACTATAATTTTGTTATTGCAATTTTTACTTAATTAAAGCACATACACTCGGTAAAATTATTTAATTAAGGCCAAAAAATAGATGTAAACAAGGCAGATTGTGGATAATGACGTCACATCATGGCCGCGACAGCTACGGACGTTTGAACAGTCGTAGAAAATTGCAGGAGATTTAATTGATTTAAGTGAAGAGAAACTTACGTGCATATTCCCTATTATTTGAAGTGCAAACTTTAATGCCATAATTATCAACAAAAAAACCGTCAGCCAATGTGCTTAACTTCTAAAGTAATGGCTAAAGCAAAGAGCAATGGCGCCACTAAGTAAGTTTATCTACAAAAGCGAAGATCTGGTTCAAAGCGGCCTCGTTACTAAGTAAAACAACGGCAGACGGACAGACTGGTCCCCTACCACATGGGTACCTGATCAGTGATCATTGACCAACTGTTCGGCGGTACCCCTCTACTTATTTATAGACTTGACCCTACCTACGAATATTATCTGAGATGGAACGATTGGTATTAAAATTCTATTGCTTTGAATTTGGAATGTCGGTAAAACTCTATTTCGCAATGTGAAACAATAAAAAAAATAAGCAGAACTTGTTTGAAATTAGCTATCAGATAAGTAAGCTGGGACTTGTCGTGACCTGCTATGAGTCTCGGTTATGTGCCAAGTTCAGTTTTAAAGAACCGTCTAAAGCGCAGGCCACAGAACCAGCTAGCGAGCGAGCGAGCCAGACAAGCATCGTTTCTCCTCTTTTTCGTTCGCTTCGCTTGCCTACCTGCCAGCTAGCGGTGTGGCCTGCGCTCTACAAAGCTCGAAGTTAGTTCAGCTAGTCCCCCGTCCACATTTATAACTGGTAGCTCAAAACAGGAAACGAGAACTTGTCTTTATTATACAAGCACACTCATCCAGAAACTCGGTTCAAGTTTATATCTGGTTGGTCAAAAACTTGCTTAGCAACATCTTCGATTTATCGTCCGTTATCGTCTGACATAAAAGTCATGTTTTGCTAATGTGAAATTAATTATTTGCCCTTTCAACCCTTGGTCATGGTAATCAAGATAACGACGTACTTATTTATACATGCATTTCTAACGGGGCTTAGACGTTGACAATCTACATAACTAACAGATTCCTGGTGCAAGCGATCCGGATAATTTATTACTTGCTTTCTTGCTTACTAACATAGAGCATGAATAATAGTTATTTGTTATACAAGAGTGCAAAGTTGCTTTTTAACCGCGTGCTCAATTTTGATAACCGAGCAAGCGAAGGATTCTAAAATTGAGTCACGAGCGCAGCGAGTGATTCAAAAATTAGAATCCTGAGCGTTAGCGAGGGAATCAAAAGAGCACGAGGTGAAAAATCTTTGCACTCGAGTGCAACACGTAACTTTTCATCACACCTCAGCGAGGAAATTACTAAATGCAAAAAAAAAACATTTACAATCACAAGATACTTTTATTTCAGTTTAGGTGTTAACTACTACATTATGATAGGTAAGTATTACAGAATAATCTTTAAATTATAACAAATAATACTTAGGTACAATTAAGAAAAATTTAAAGTAACGTTGCTACAGTTAGTTAAGTTGAGTGTAATATTTATTTATTTATTAAAACTTTATGCACAAGTAAAAACTGTACAAAGGCGGACTTAATGCCTTGGGCATTTTTTACCAATTTTTTTAATATCGTACTGTTTCAAATCCTTCTCGCGTGATTGTTGAGGGAGAAAGCTCATTTGCGCATTATTAACAGTTTCAGTCAATTCTGTTGGCGTCAAATAAACTTCTTGGTCGCCAAAACCACTTATTTTACGTTTTTCACTTGTTTTTAACCTAAGGTTTTAACAATTGACCTGACAAGAAAATGGCGTGCGCAAAGCAAATTATAAAAGTACACCAAGAAGGTTCCGAGTCTGAGTTTTTAACAAATTAAAAAAGGTTGTACCTATGATAAATTCGGCACCATGGAGGTAGAAGTAAATAGGTTTAATGATGTTTTGAATTCACAAACTTAGTGCACACGATGTTCTAAATTCAATTTACTTTATCCTCTAGAGGATAAAAACGACTTTTGCACTCAGATATCGAAGAGCAAAAATACTCTTTCCGAGATGGGGGGATGAAAATTATATTATTAGTTTATTTACAAAACTGTAGGTAGACCTGTAATGCAGGACCTCAGGTTTGTGGTGGCGTTCAACAAGTTTTCTTTAATCAATGTTCTTCAAAACAAGTTAAATTAAGAATAATAATAGTACCATTTATATACCTTCAACAATTTAAGGGAACTCCCTGGCCCTGCCGTAGTTTACAATACTCCGCTATGATGAGTAACAAAGTAACAATTACTCGTAAACGTATAATAATATTTATGACACTAGGATTACGAGGAATCGTACGGCATTATACGGCGGGGGCAGGAAGTTCCCGAAGGCATTTATATGATACTATTATTATTCTTAATTAAGTAAAATTGTTTTGGTTTCAATCAATCAATACCACATTATAAATTCAACGCAATTTCCTCAACTACTAAAGCCAAGAGGAAGTCCTTTGTTTTACTCAATAAAATTGACACAGAATTGATTTATTTTAAAACAGAAAAGTTTTCTAACAAGGAATATCAAATAACATAGAGAATTTCATTTCTACTTTCAAGAAGTACAAATCAGACATTCATCGGTTTACTTTGGAGCCAAGAAAGATAAATGGGAATCTATAGGAATAGGAAGCCTTTAATTCGTTGATTGCATTGCGTCTCGGGGCGGAACTCTCGGCGGAAACGCCACTTAACCCAATTGCTGTTGGTAGAGAAAGAGCCGCTATGAAAAACCTCCATCTTGCCAGTCAATGCTGGCGTAAATTAGTTTACCTATAGCCTGTGTATCTCTGTTTATGTGTCTTGTGAAGTCTGCCGTTGGTAAATGACATGGAATACGGGAACGATTCTTAGCATAATCATCAACCTCCCCACAGCTGGGACACGGGCCGCTTCTCTGTGAGCAGAAGTGGGCTGTAGGTCAGGCTGTGTGATAGAAGTTATTTTTGGGACACTAAATAACATACTCGTAACGTAACATCACGCCTGTAATCTCCAAAGGGTTATGCAGAGGTGTACCTTATAGTAAACCCACATTTCACCAGTTATTGTAATAGGGGGCGACCCGATTGCCATCAACCGGGTACCAATCCAGACTCCGTGGTTGCTACTGGAATACCAGGAAGTTCTAGTTGCGATGGCGACCAAAAGACCTACGAGGCAGTCTAAAGGATATAAATGCAAAATTAAGCTCCTAAAATCTAGCGAGACTATCGCGTGATTTTCGGGGTTCATTTCCTGATGTAAACATGTATTCTTGACTCTTTATTGGCACATCTTGTAGTCACGAATCACGGTTGTAAGTAGATAGTGTTTATGTAACCTAGTTTCAACAACGCGTTTAATTTGCGGAGCTTGATCTAATGACATCTTCAGGTTGCGGTTACCGTAACTCGAACCTTGAAACTGCGACTGACAAAGATCTTGTTCTGTATCCTTTACAGGTAATGAAGGGTTTATCAAAGATCTCAGATGGTTATGATGTTAGATGGCGTAGTTTTTGTCGCAAATTATCCGCAAACTATAGTTTTAAAACCCCTATTTGATCTGCTCACGGGTAGAATTTCGAGAAATCCTCACTTAGACCTAGATCTTACGAACTTATCGCAATTAGTCGATTTCGAGTTTATTTACATAACATATTAGTTGTAATGTGTTATCGTTTAATGTCGATCTCGATCTATAGCTATTTCGAGACTCATTAAGCTTGTTTATTTTATCTAATCGTGTACAGAATTATCTTTATTGTGACAACACATCCCAGGCGAAATCTTCCTGCGAGAATTGATGAAAAGGTCAAGCTCTTATCATTATCAAATCACTGTGATAGAGGATCTTTTATAAGAGTTATCTTTGAGCTGGTTTTAAGACTTCCATTATACCACCACTAAGAGTGAACTAATTTGGAGTTGGTATTTTACCGGCACAAATGCATGTTTGAGTAATGTGGCTGTTCAATGAGAAACCCTACAGGGTGTTAGAGGATTAGAAAGTAAGCAGGCACCTACTCATTTACTCATCAATACTTAGTTTTAGCGCTTACTATTTACCTTTTAATTGGTATAGTTTGTAATTAACTGTCTTACGCTATTGTACCTTCGAGTAGAAGAGCTAAAAAATATATATATATTTGAAAATCACTCAATTGTGAAATAACTGAGTTAGTCTTTCATAGACTTCATATTAATTTAGTAATAAAAGATGAAAATAATTAAGCATTGTGTTTTTCTGACTATGGTATAAGTTATGAGCGTAAGCGGAAACCTGACCCGCTATCTACCATACATCACAAATGTTTGCAGTAACGACATAAGTCTCACCGAAACACGATCCGGAACTGTTTGTCTGGAAGCATGTGACGTACTTTAATGAACCTAACGAGTCGTTGAAAGTGGATCACTTAGAACAATTTATTTTGCAACGAGTATAATCTGCATGTTGTTACTATTTGTGTGCTGTCATCACCTTATGTTTGATGCAGATGCAGACGTTAAAAAATGTAGTAGGTACCTAGGACGTTAGCTAAAATTCTAAACGTTTTATTTTTTATAAAATCATGTATGCCCTTGATCGCAACCAATGTTTCCAGAAGCGAGTTTATACATTCAAATTTTTCCATTTATTCAAAAGATGTTTTTGAACAACGTGATCTATGTTTTTTTTTCGAATTCTCTATCTTTATGTTAATGGCCAGTTGAATGTGTTTTTTAAATAGTTAATTTCATCATATAAATAGATAAACAAACGTGTTGTGCAAGTCTCTGCAGCAGTTTAGAATGGACGTGGTTCACGGTATATTATTTAAATGATTTTTTGACATTTCCGCTTTGTGTTCGGGGTTTTTCGGCCAATGTTCGATAATTATACTAGTCACTTGAGAGCACATGAAAGACCAGCACACCAAGCTCTGGAAAACCACCCTACAAAGCTACCGTGGCCGAGGTCGGCTAGACGGCATCAATTCACTTTAATGAGTTTTTTATTCTTCTTCGCAGGTATCCTGACAGCAGTCAACTGCATCAGCGTGAGATGGACTATGAGGATACAAGATGTGTTCACCTCGTCCAAGCTGCTAGCACTGATCGTCATCATCATCTCTGGCATCTACTATATCTGCATCGGTAAGTTGATGATCATTAGCATCTGTCAATGATGATTTCTATTTATGATGATTTGCAATAATGTTCGCTAGAAGCCGACCCCAACAAAGTTGGGAAAAGGCTAGGCAGGTGATGATGAACAATAATGTTCGGCAATAGAGGACCTTCATTTAAAGCGGCGTAGCTTGGGAGAAGCCGATGTCCAGACACGTCCAGCCGTGGACTGTGATAGACTGAGTTGTTTGTGCGAGGAATTCAAACTCCACGTTTTCCCACGTTTTGTGTCATCAGTAACAAGATTTATTCATATTAAGGCAGAAACGAATGTTCCGTAGGTAGGTATTAAGTCAAAGGTCAACAAAAACAACAAAATCCAATCAGGCTCGTTAGCAACAAAATACGACAACTTGAAGTAAACAGAAATATGGGATGAGCTAATTTATCGATACGGGTAATAGTAATGAGTGATACGAATGTTTGATAAGGCTGGCTACGTTACGTACGATTACCCGTCCCCAGAGGTACGTAGGTAGCTTCCTCCATAGATAACCGACTGTAAGGTCAACTGATAGATCAAGGTCGGATAGAATTGCCATATTGTATTGTAACTTAGTCAGATGAGTTGCCTGTTGCTATGAGTGACGTAGTTAATGTAGCAAGGAATTCGCAGTATCATGTTCACTACATGATTATCTTACATTATGTGCTTGAATATAGGGGTTTCCTGTCTCTGACGCACTCGCGAAGACACTAGCTATCAATCAAGTGAGACCATGCAATGCAACAGTGGGCCTTTTGTTGAACCCTACTTATTCACGCTCGAATGACCCTCGCTTTGTTAGCCTGTCATTGGCCTTTTGCGGGCTGCAAAATAAATTCCGATATGACTTGAAAATAACAAGTTTACTGATATCTTGATATATGTATAAACATTGTTGCTCTAAAATAGATCATGTTTAAATCTAAACGGTAATATTTGTGTAACCTACCAAGATGATTGATTATCCTAATAGTTTAATCAATTAAGAACATGCATAATAAGTATTTATCATAATCTTTGTAGGGCAAGCAAACCACGAGGCAGTTGCTACTCAGTGTCTATTTAAGGACAACGTTAGTTGTTGACGATTCTTAGAAGCCACCTGCGAAACAGGCAGGTGGATTCCGCATAGGTACCTACTTTTATGGCGAAACCTGTTCCGGTCAAATAAACCAACTCAGTTATTTACGTTACGTACCTATATGTATATGGGACGAGTGTCCTTCTGACTACTTATGATCTTTAGGCTGACTTGCTGACGATAGACTGACTGATCTCAAATCCGTTTGGTAGCCCTACATTAATGGCTAAATATTAAAATATTAATTTAGCCCTGCAACGGAGTAAGTATATTAATACCCCCGTTGCCTTCGCTCCGGTAGTAGTCTCTGCAGAATTGCAGATCAACATTTAACATATTAGTCTTGGATCGTAGCACGTCGCGCGTCGTTCTGTAGTTTCCTGTCTATTCCCATGAGATAAAGACCTGTTTTATTATGTTGAGTATGTATGAGTGAGACATTTATGGACTACACGAGTCTCCGTTGATAGATTGATTAATGATAATGATGAGCTTCGTCGTCAGCTTCCGATAGTTCTCCAGTAGTTGTACAGCTAGATTGACTGGCGTGGGCACTGTGGGCAGAGCTGTTTATCTCGCGAAGGAAATGCTCGCGTGTATTACGGCGCGACGCGGTAAATAACATATATCGCCATTGAGATTTGGCACAACTTCGTAATATACGCAGCTATAGAGTTTTATGGAAGTGTACCTACCTTCCTATGCTCTCGCACGAACGAAATGAGTCATCAGTTCATCAGCAAACAGTAATCAACTCAAAAGGGAAAACATTAATAATCGAGAAAGTAAAACGTAACAGTTTTTTGTTTGATTACTCTACTATCGAACGAAATAGAAAGTGTAGAAAGTTTGTAGGGCCGTATCTTGATAACAATAATTCCCTTCGTAATAACTTTGCCAGTCTTGCGGACGTTCACTTAGTTTTCAATGTAATGAAGACAGCGGCGGAAGTTGTACATCAATATTGGGATGGAAAGTGTTGAAAAGAAATCCCAAAGGGCCGTCCATGATAATATCGTGAAACATCGTCTATGTGAAAGCTAAAACTTGTTTTGTTGATGATAATTCGTCAAAGTCGCGGGAAACATATGGACGGGGAAACATATGGCTGCACGGAACTGGGAAATGTGGGAGAAGAACGGGGAGGCCTATTCCCAGCTGTGGGTGATTCTGGGCTGAAATAATGATCGTCTACGTGATACTCGTTTGGATAGAGCCTCTATCTGCTGTCTAATGCCCTAGTAGGAGTCTGATGCCCTAGTCTGACACTATGTTCGGCAGTCAGTCCTTGCTTATAGCATCGACAGCAGGAAGACGTACTCATATAGAAAAGATTTTGAAACAGTAATAAATAAAGTTACCTACTTCAGTTTTATTTAATTTATGAAACGAAGACACGATGTCACCAATCAACTTTGACGATCTTACTTATTAATCAAATAAATTATATTTTGTTTTAGATAAATTATGTAACTGTACAAAATACCTACCTTTTTTTTTTTTTTTAGGATGGGAAATCATCAAATGACTTCTCCCGCTCTGGGCTGAGAAGGAGGGAGTGTCAGACTTTTACTGACTAAAACCCATCCATGTTCCTTCCTCGCCCTTTGTGTTCCGGGGCCACGGTATCTCTTTCGAATAGTCCCGCAGCCCCGGCAGGCTTCGGTCCTTGCGGACCCCTTCCCTATTGCTGACTCTCTTTGAGGCGCGCGTGGAACACGAACGCGCCGTCGACACGGCCTGTCGTCATGAGACGTACGGACGGCGAGCTAGCCCATAGCTCCCCGTCCACAGGCCCGCGCCTACGGTGGCCGGAAGCCACCACGTGGCCCCCGACGCCCGGGGCGTCTCCCGCGGCGGCCGGGACGTGAGGATATCTCCCTCTCACGTTCCGCCACCTCCTTCGCTAGCATGACTGCTTCGCAGAAGGAGGTGACGGCGTCCCATTCCGTCTCGCTCCGGACCATGGCACGAACCAAGGCCGGGAGCGAGAGGTCGCCGCCGCCGATCGCCACCTCGAGGACACGGCGGTGCTCCACCCAAGCAGGGCACACCTCCACAGTGTGCTCCACCGTGTTCTCCGGCCTATCCTCACAATGATAGCACCCGGGCGTTTCCTCCCGCCCGATTCGGTGCAGGAACTTACCGAAACATCCGTGTCCGGTAAGAACCTGCGTCAGGCGGAAGGTGAGGACGCCGTGGCGTCTCTCCAGCCACTCCTCAAAGAGGGGACTTATCGCCACTATTGTGGCGTGCCCTGCACGGGGTTGCGATAGTCGCTCTCTCCATGTCGCCATGAGATCCCGCCGGAAGTCCGTCCGCTGAGCGACAATTTGCCGCGGCAGCGGAGTTTCCCCCCGGCGTAGCGCCTCCGCGCGCCACTCATGTAGGCGCGCGAGGACTATTGCCTCCAGATCCCATGGCGGCAATCCGGCAAGGAGGTTCGCCGCCTCGCGGGAGATCGTGCGGTAGCCCCGGACCAGCCTTACGGCTACCACCTTCTGGGGCACGTTCAAGTGGTGGGCGGCACGCCGCTTCAATGAACGTGCCCACACCGGGGCCCCGTAAAGGGCCATGGACCGCACGACTCCCGCGTAGAGCCTCCGGCAGGAGGCTTTCGGCCCCCCCAGGTTGGGCAGGAGCCGCCTGAAGGCAGCCCCTGTCCGCTCCAGTTTGGGGGCCAAACGTCGGAAGTGCTCCACAAAATACCTACCTAGTGTTGAATTTCTGATGAATTCAGAATTAGAGATAGTGTTAATAATATTATGTAGAGTTCAAGTTCACGGTCAACTCGGGTCGAAACTACGCTATTTATTTATGATAATTTCAAGCATAACGTTGATAATAGTATATTTTATATCAAGGGACTAAACGAAACCATAATATACCAGAGGTGGTTTGACTCCCGAGCGTGCGAGGGAGTCAATGAAACCGAGGGTATATTAAGTTGGCGTTTAGTCTCGAGGTGCAAACTGTACTTTCCACTTTGAGTGCGAGAAAAATAGTCAATTTAGTACAAAAACATTTACCTATTATTCCTCCAGTCCATAGAACTTTCGTAAGTTTTTAGGTAAATCTTCCGCGATTTTGACTGCAAATCTTTTGCAGTCATCATGTCAGATTTTGACTGCAAATCGTGCCCACACCGGGGCCCCGTAAAGGGCCATGGACCGCACGACTCCCGCGTAGAACCTCCGGCAGGAGGCGTTCGGCCCCCCCAGGTTGGGCAGGAGCCGCCTGAAGGCAGCCCCTGTCCGCTCCAGTTTGGGGGCCAAACGTCGGAAGTGCTCCACAAAATACCTACCTAGTGTTGAATTTCTGATGAATTCAGAATTAGAGATAGTGTTAATAATATTATGTAGAGTTCAAGTTCACGGTCAACTCGGGTCGAAACTACGCTATTTATTTATGATAATTTCAAGCATAACGTTGATAATAGTATATTTTATATCAAGGGACTAAATGAAACCGAGGGTATATTAAGTTGGCGTTTAGTCTCGAGGTGCAAACTGTACTTTCCACTTTGAGTGCGAGAAAAATAGTCAATTTAGTACAAAAACATTTACCTATTATTCCTCCAGTCCATAGAACTTTCGTAAGTTTTTAGGTAAATCTTCCGCGATTTTGACTGCAAAAGATTATCTATTATGTCTTTTGCTCTTTGCTTGACGTCAAACTCTTCACTGTCACTGGATATCTATACATATAATAAAATCGTTGAGACCAAAAAAATCTGTACATTGAAGATTTAAAAAAAAAACCAGCCAGGGTGACTTGAAATAAGTAACTGAACATATTAAAACCATTTTAAAAAAATTTGTTTGTTTGTTTGTTTGTTTGACTGCGCATCACGTAAAAACTGCTGAACCGATTTTGTTGAAATGTTCACAAATCTGTTTAAATACATTGAGAATAACATATAGGCTATAGAAATTTTGGATTTTTTTGGAAAAAGGCGGTGAAAAGGGGGGGTAAAGTTTGTATGAAAAAAAAAATATTAGATTGTTCTAGAATCATGAAACTCAGAATAAATACTTATTAATAAAAATAAAGAAATACCTGTCTTAGCATTTTTTTAAAATCTTATCCAGAGGCGCAAAAAATAGGGTTTTGTGTTTAAAATTAATAAACTTCAAACACCTATACAATCTAAACCAATGAAGTGTAACCTTTTAAAGTTGCTACATATACTCCATATCTAATACAGGTAAATATAATTTCTCAGTTTTCTTGAAATTTGATTTTTGAGGTGAATATACGCACAAAATAGCGGAACTCAAGAAAATCAGCTTTTCTCGGTTTAAGTAGTTGGTACGAAATGTTTGTGCGCGCATCACGTCAAAATTACTGCATAGGCTTCTTCTATATTTAAACTATATATTATCACGCTACTTCCATAAGGGGGTAGGCAATTTTGCATTATTTCCGTATACTTCAATTGTTTGACGTTTCAGTCATGACGTAAGTACATGAGAACGGCTATTTGTGGCTTATGTCAACGAAGTAAATAGCCTTGCGGTTTCATGACCGCTCTGTAAACTACGGGGTTACAGGTTCAAACCCTCCAACATTATTTTCACTTTTTAATTTTTTTTTTGATGCTGTGAGATTTCCTATATTTCATTTTGTATTTAAGTTGTGTGCATTTCCTATTTTTTTCGTGAAATATTTTTCCAAAAAGTAATAGAGTAGTACTTATGGAAGAAGAATACAATCATGCTACCCCCAAATAAATTGGGATACGGGCAGGAGTATGATGATGAGGATGATTTCTCCAAAAAGAAGTATAGCGAACACCAGAAGCCTGATAAATCCACGTGTTCTTGCCGTGCAAGAACTGTGCTATGCTATTCGCAATAATCAATAATCCATACGCAGCTTACGTAGATTATATTTACAGCTAAATTGTTATTGGCCTCATATCGTGTTTTCGGGCGGGAGGAGACGCCCGGGTTCTTCCATTGTGAGGATCGACCGGAGGACACTGTGGAGCACACTGTGGAGGTGTGCCCCACTTGGGCGGAGCACCGCCGTGTCCTCGAAGCGGCGATCGGCGGCGGCGACCTCTCTCTCCCAGCCCTGGTTCAATACAAGGTCCGGAGCGAGACGGAATGGGATGCCGTCACCTCCTTCTGCGAAGCAGTCATGCTACGCATGGACGAGGAGCTATGGGTTAGCTCGCCGTCCGTCCGTCTCATGACGACAGGCCGTGTCGACGGCGCATTCGTGTTCTACGCGCGCCTCAAAGAGAGTCTGCAAAAAAGAAGGGGTCCGCAAAGGCCGATGCCTGCCGGGGCTGTGGGACTATTCGAAAGAGATACCGTGGCCCCGGAACACAAAGAGCGATGAAGGAACATGGATGGGTTTTAGTCAGTAAAAGTCTGACACTTCCTCCTGCTCCGGGAGGAGTCATTTGATGATTTCCCATCCGAAAAAAAAAAAGCTATATCGTGTCTGGGCTCAATTCATGCACCTTGATGAGAACTTTCGACCTAGCTGGAGTATGACTGTCATCGAGTGTCTAAGGATGAAAACCTAAGGCTGTCGAGGGAAGCCCCAAATTGGAAAAACATAGTACAATATTTTAACGATGATTGTATATATTTCCGAGAAATTAAATTGTTACCTACCTGAATCTATACTTATTATAAAGGAGAAAAGTTTGTTTGTTTGGTTGGTTGAACGCGCTAATTTTAGGAACTACTGATTCCAGTTAAAAACATCTTTTAGTGTTGGATAGCCCATTTATCGAGGAAGGCTTTACGTTATATAACATCACGCTACAATCAATAGGAGCGGAGCATCAATGAAAATTGTTGCAAATACAGCGAAAAATTATTGCTTTTGAGAGCTTCCTTTCCGTGCGCTGCGTAAACGGTTAAAGTTACTCAACAATCATACATGTATGACGGGATTGTTCCTCTTAAAAAGTCCGCTAAAGCATATTATCTGCATTTTTTTTAGGTTGACTCACACTCTCTCTAAGCCTCTCTCTCTTACGTAACGCAGACGAAGTTGCGCGGGTCAGCTAGTTCTTAATAAACTTATTTAAAACCGAACAAATTTACACTCGACAAAAATTCTGAAATTCTGAAGCGCTAAACGTTCTCTTCCTTGGTGCATCTTGGTATATTGGTACATCCTTATTCTCCGTACATACAACGTTGGGGGGTAAAAAGCAGTAGATTTATAGACATGCACTTATCAGTACTGTCATTAACTAATTTATAGTCCACACAATATCAATGGAGGCATTCTTCCATTATTATGATTTATTCATCGAATAAGCTCTGCTGTTGTGATCATTACGATGTATTATGTATGTTCGCAATAAATTAATGATACGGCTGCCAATGATAGAAAAATTCTGGAGTCTGTTACTCAACAATCATACATGTATGACGGGATTGTTCCTCTTAAAAAGTCCGCTAAAGCATATTATCTGCATTTTTTTAGGTTGACTCACACTCTCTCTAAGCCTCTCTCTCTTACGTAACGCAGACGAAGTTGCGCGGGTCAGCTAGTTCTTAATAAACTTATTTAAAACCGAACAAATTTACACTCGACAAAAATTCTGAAATTTTCGCGGTCAGTTTTTTCTTCTAAACCAGTCACAGATTAACAATTTAAAACGCATGGCGCCGCCTGCTTTGCGGATAAACCATGAAACTAAAACTCTCAACATTTTCGCAATGAAGATTGTCCACACTCCACAGATAATAGTAGTATATTTACTGGCTGTTTGAGTATGTCCATGTCACATGAAGGAAATTAAAAAACTAATTACTTTTCACTCCCTAGGGACTAAAGTTGTCACTTTAGTCTAGGAACTAAAGTGGTCGCTTCGTAGGGCTATATTGGCGTACTTTTAGAGCATGAGAAGTGAAAATTTCATATTATATCACGCTTAGTTAATTAACCTTTGGTTACGATCGATATACGCACTACAGTTATACAATGTAATGACAAATACATGAACTCTTCGTAAGTACGGATACATGAAGTCAAGTTATAGGCCCATAAGTCAATTAAGACCACTACGGTAGTAGTGGTCTTAATTGACACAGATAAATGAATCGTCATCCCCTGATCCGTGGAACTCGTCATGCTCCTGACTTGACTGTACATTAGTTTTTTTTTCTTTTTTTTTATCGCTGGACACTAACACACAGCGCCTTCTAGTGTCACACTAAGCAACGAGGACACCAGATAGTTGATATACTACATAGATACTTTTTGTTTGTAAATACATACTTATTATACATATAAACATCCATGACTCGGAAACAATCGTCCATGCTCATCACACAAACATTTGCTCCAACCGGGATTCGAACCCGGGACCCTAATAACGTAAGGCAGCCTCACTACCGCTGCGCCATTCGGGTCGACAGGGTACAATCTCAACGGACGAAATCTCACCACCAATACGGCTCTTTTTGTTTGCAGCATCCGGCCGCTATTGAAGCGCTAAACGTTCTCTTCCTTGGTCCTTTTTTTTGTTTTATTCCTATTAGTCAAAAAAAGTGGTCAAACAATAGAATAGAATTTTCGTAAAACAAAGCAAAACGTAAAAAAGGCTCGCATATTTTTTTCCCACCAAAAATAATGACAGACTACCAATACAAAAATGATTGTAGAAAATTAAAAGAGGACTTACATTTTAAAACAATTCGGAGTCGGAATGATGTATATTGGTACATCCTTATTCTCCGTACATACAACGTTGGGGGGTAAAAAGCAGTAGATTTATAGACATGCAGTTATCAGTACTGTCATTAACTAATTTATAGTCCACACAATATCAATGGAGGCATTCTTCCATTATTATGATTTATTCATCGAATAAGCTCTGCTGTTGTGATCATTACGATGTATTATGTATGTTCGCAATAAATTAATGATACGGCTGCCAATGATAGAAAAATTCTGGAGTCTGTTGCGTACTCCATATTTATGTTATTCTTCTCGTAAGTATAATTATTTCTTGATAAGTTTTATTAATGTAGACACTGGAGATGAAATACTATACTTACATTATTAATCTACAGGATTACCCACAACTAGAGCACACACTACAGACAAGGTGCATCGCTACGCATAGAGCTTATCATTATTTATTGCATAACATGTAAAAAGCGTGTTATCGCTACCTAATTGTCTGGAAATCCCATGCTTTATCTGATCTTGCTAAATCTGCTAGTTTAATGGAATTTATATGTTGAGGTTAAAATCTCTCAATAATTGTTAATGTGATCATTATTAGCGCAACATTATATATCTATTAAACTGGCAAAGGCTTTTTCATTACTCATACTCTGAAAGTAGGTCTGAAGGTGCCTGAGGAGCGGGTTGAAAGTAATACTTTTCAGCCCTAGGGAGAATCGTTTTCAACTGACACCTGTCAAATTATTAAAAAAAAAATAGTTCATTTTTCTATTGAACCATGTTCCAACTTTCTATACAGCCACGATGTAAAATTGAAAAAACATAAAGTTAAGTATTAATTAATATACATACATTTTTAAAATAACTTTATCATAATTAAGTTTCAACTATTTCTTTAAAATAACATAGATTTGTGCAAATTATTTACCTTTTTATCGACGATGAAAATGAAAAATAGGTGTATAGGTAATAATGGCTGAATAGTTGGCCGGCCACAGAAAAATAAAACAAAATAGGCGGGAAAGCGGCAATCAGTAGGGCTATTACGTATCTCTGTTGACAGCTCGAAATGATAGTAACTGGGCTCAGTGTCCATCAATTAACGGTCAAAAGGTTAGTTTCGTATTATGTATGACCCTGTTAGTCACCGTAAAGTGATATCCACTCAGTGTGATACATAATACTAATATTATGACATTCACGGTTGTCATCAAAGTTTGGTGTACAACCGAAGCCTGAAAGTCACTGGATATCAGAAAGATACGTAATAACACTGCTGATCTTCATTTGTTTTTTCGAGTTGATTCAAGTTTTTATTTTAACTTTCCTTGTATTCGTAATTAAAAGCACAGTGTTTACCTCGGGTTAAAGACTTATTTAGTCCCTCGAACTATTAGACGGGGTTTGGTGCCCGAAGGCAACGAGGGCGCTCGTTGCCTTCGGGCACCAAACCCCGTCTCGGCACTAAATAAGTTACTTTCACCCCTAGGGTAACAATGTACTATTGTTTTACTTCCAACTTACCAATAGACGTTTTATGGTTTTTTCTTTATAATTATCAGGTCACACTGAAAACTTCGAGGGAGCATTTAAAGGGGAGTTCAGCGCTGGCAATATTGCTCTAGCGTTTTACTCAGGACTCTTCGCGTTCGGAGGATGGAACTACCTCAACTTCGTTACTGAAGAACTACAGGATCCTTACAAGTGAGTGTCGTCAGGTCCTTAAACATATTTAGCACCTCCACAGAAAAATAGTACCTACTTATAGGTAGGTAGACACGTAAATAAGGCAAAGTTTTTACTAGGTAAAGCAATTGTTGCCTACTCCCTATGAAACTATTAATGAGAAGATGTTCCGCCGAGTTAAGCAATATCTGCAAGTTTTTTAATAACTAGCATCATTTGGAAGGAAACACGTGCAAAACGCACTTTATCAATCGGTCTATACGTGCTACTGTTACGAGATATAGATAAAACTCCTAAGCGAGAATTTTCCAAGGACACAGCTAACAAGAACTTTTATTCGAGTTTTATGTAAATGTATTTATAATGCAACACAAGAACGAGGTGCGCTTGCGTTATTTATTCAATGTGGAGCAAATAAACGGATCGTGTCAAGATCGAAGATTTGGTATTGTATCAGGCTTGGGTTACACACTGGATAGATTCTAAAATCCGTCTCAAGTGGTCCCCTGGAGAGCTCCTCAAATACCCCCATTGTTTGACGTCGCGATTAGGGCTGGTGCGCACGAAGGCGTCCTTGAACTAAGCTGGTGAATATAGCATTGTTCTAAAGCAGTGATTTTAAATTGAAATTAGAAATTACAATGACATGGGAATGTCGGCAAAGGATATTCTTTTATTCATTGGGTAGCCAAGTGTTCTCGCTTTTCCTATTGCATGTTTTATTCATTGAAACATTTATTTCGCACCGTTTGATGGTGAATAGTGACCACTAGACATTTCGGTCTCTTTACGGTGTTTACTCGAAAGGAAAATTCACTCAATGAGGTCTATTCAAATGGCAACCTAGTAGCTAGGTGTTTTTTTTTCTACGAAAATCAATTCAGTTGTAGGTATTATTTGTAGTGCGTTGATTGGTTGGTAGATAATTGCCGACTGTAGGAAAATGGAAGCGAGGCATGTAAAGCGTGAGCAGATAAGATGATAATTTTTCTCTGAACTACTTGATTTGTTAATATTTTTGACAACTATGTTATGTCGTTGAAGCTTTTAGCTCTATCGTTGTTTGAATAATTATGATATCCAGGTTCAAAAATCCCGCGTAACTTGCAGCATATCTAATCGGCTAAAAAGTCAATGAGCGTACCTACTTTGTAGTTTTACACATCGCTAGTCAGAACTATGTAATAAAGTGGAAGCATGGAACTAAATTTCAACATGGCCATTATATTATTAAATTGGAAATAAGTTTCTGCGACGATTTCACTAATAGTTTTATTACAGTTGGCTGGACGCCAATATCCGTCATTTTACGCAACGGTGCATTTATTTTATCGCGTTATCAAAATTCAAAATCAGCGTTGAACTGTTGTCGACTCATCGGATATTTTCATCGTAATTAATATTTAACGTAAACATTGTACTTTGCGTATTATTTTTAGTTAAATATTTATAGAGGTAAAGTCGTGGTCTTTTCCGCCAAACATTTTTTCGCTTAAATCATGCTTATGCCTACTAAGAAAGCGTCAACTTTGGCGCGCAAAATAACAATAACTCACGTTTGGCGTGCATCGTCAGTGCGCTCGGCCAATTGGTATCTTTTCATTCATTATTTCTATACAAAGTCAACGGGGCAGGGCTAGAGAGCGTTTCTATGTTGTAAGTGCAAGCAAAAATTGGTTCGGTGGTGATCAGGCGGGAGTGTCCTCGATAGAACATAATTATTTCGAAGGTCAGCAGATATAATATACGATTCCACGCATTTTTGTTCGTACCCTGTTCCTATCATATACCTCTAATCTTTAATCAGATGTTTTAAAATCTAATTTTAGTACGTTTCGACCTACTTCCTTCAATTAATTATCATATATTTGAATGCAATGTGATATTTGAGTGCGGATACTACTATTTGTATCTCAATAAAATGTACCTAAACTCACGACACAGGGAATCCTAGTGTGAGTTTCAGGAATCAATGCATTGAATGTACTTTTCTAAACGATAAATTATTCTTATTCTTAATATAACGTATCTTTTTCAATGCTAATAAATCGTAGGTTATGTAAGGGAAATGTGATAATCTAATTTAAAACGTTAAGCATGAAGATAATGTTGGTTACCCAAAATGTATTCGACGCATGCCCACGATCACCAACTGACAATTTATTTTATTAGCAATTCTAATCTAAAGACCTAATGTAATCCCGTTCATTGATATAAGATTACTAAATTCTAAATATTTCCAATATCAATCATTGACTTTACAAGCTCTTGCCATGTTCACGATAACTAAAATTACAAACATTCTACACTGAGAGCAATAAGTTTTTATGTGCTATAAGTTCATTCCATTCTGTTTCAGGAATTTGCCCCGCGCGATATGGATCGCCATGCCTATGGTGACTATTATCTACGTGATGGCAAACTTGGCCTACTTTGCCGTCGTCACCAAGCTTGAAATGATGTCAAATCCTGCGGTTGCTGCGGTAAGCAACGATCTTATATTTTTTCATCTGAAAATGATCTTCTTACTAGATGTCTGCGGCTTCACCCGCGTGAAGTTCGATAATTGTCTCACGGGATCATACTACCGGGATAAAAAGTATCTTAATTGTTAATCCATGTTATAAACTGTCTGTGTGCAAAATTTCATCCAAATCTGTTCAGTAGTTTTTGCGTGAAAGAGTAACAAACACACAACAACACATACAAACTCTCGCCTTTATAATATTAGTGTGATAGCTTTTTTGCGCTTCGTTTTCATAACTCACAATACCACATAGCTCAATGAATAGGTACCATAGATAATATTATAATTTCTATGAACTATTTAGTACATAAACATATCGTTGAAGTTTCACGTCATCATGTCCTATTGTCCACAATCACTAAGTCAACTTTTCCTGCAGGATTTCCATAGATTTAGCAAATGCAAGCTTATCGTTAACACTTTGTGGGCAAGACAATGGCATTGAGCAACGAATAATAAAAGTACAGGCTCCTTAAGAATGATAATAGGGAGGCCTAGAATGGAATAGAGCTACTTTGATGGTGTAGTGGTGATACATTTCAAGTAGGTTTGTAGGTAGGTAGTTTCACTACTTAGATAGTTTGATATAACGAAAGATTTTTAAAGCAATGCCCAATATTAATTCTGAAAACTGAAGTCTAAGAACTGACAAAAAACTCTAGGAACTTGAAAAATATTGAATAATAGCTCTGAGCAAAGATATGTCCAAAAAAAACAAACAAAATGTTTTCTAAAATAAAGAATTGCCAATAGGTACCCAAGTTATCCTGTCTTAGTATTCCATGCCGCACAACTAAAGTTATTCAATCTATAGGTAGGTATCATTACAATGAGAGTTTTAATGTTAACTAATAACCGTAGACCAGGAAAATGGCAAAGACACCAGGATGATGTAATCAAAGTGGCCGTAAGTAGGCCCACTACATGATGAAAAACCGGCCAAAAGCGAGTCGGAAAGGGTTCCGTACAAACATTTTAAAGGACAAACTTACCTTTGCTGTTCGATCCCATGAAACGGCTATTGCACCAACCGCAAATAATAAGTTTGTAATAGTAAAATCGCTCTTTTTTGTTATTAAACTATATATTTACGGTTTTCAGATTTTTCCCTTTACATGTGCTGTAAGTCTTAGCTTCGCGCCAAATTTCGTGATTCTAGGTCAACGGGAACTACCATATAGGTTTTCGACCCAAAACCTATAGGGTACTTCTGGTTGACTTAGAATTGACAATTTGATTAAAAGCAAGGTCTTACAGCACAAGTAAAGGGAAAATTCCGAAAAAAAGAAATGAAAATTAAGGTAAATTGTACTTACAAGTTTTCGCGAAAATCAAAATTTGCCCATATCTTTTTATTATGTTGACCCAGGACCTTGATTTTTATACACTAATAGGGACTATAGGGAACGTGCACAACGACGGTGCTGCCGACTGGCGTCGCCAATCTGAATCTTGTACTCTATTAATACTTGAAATTGACATATAAAACAAGTAAACAGCATTAATTTTATTAGTGAAAATTATTCATCATCATCAGCCTATTAATGTTCCCACTGCTGGGACACTGGCCTCCTCTCTATGAGAGGGAATGGTATTGTCTTATTGACAACAAAATAGGTGGTGACAGAAGGGACAGACAGACGGACAAGAAAGTGATCTTATAAGGGTTCCTTTTTTTACCTTTTGAAGTAGGTACGGAACCCTACAAACAAGTGACTATCCTATGCTTCTGACAAGATAATGGGCTTATGATTATGGATGTTATAATGTAACTAACTACCTACCTACCTAGGCAACTACTTAAGATACGTACAAACCGAATGGAATGAGGACAATTAAGCTCATTTTATGGGTTTTATGGTAAAGATAAATGTTTAGGGTTGGATTTCATGTACAGATGCGTTCAAGTTTAACCGACAATATATTTATCGTCATCATGTCGACAGCTGAATATTATGAGCCTTATCTAAACTACATATCTGTAGATTTGTGACCACATCGACGTCGTCATTATTCTGTAGACTACTATCCGATTTTCGCGGGAATATCCAGGGGCAGAGTAACGGGAATTGATGCAGAAAGCAACTGAGCTTACACAACAATACATCATCTGCTGACATTATCAGTAGAGAATAAATATTCCTACTACAGACTTCACTACAATTCTGTAGGCCATATTTTATCCAGTAATAATTATAATGTTAAATGTAAGTGTCGCCTATCACTCATCGTCCGGTAAATTCCATGCGCTGATACACCGTGGCATGCGAGTCCATTGAAGTGGCCACTTTTGATTTACTAATTTTATTATTAACTGCCCGCCAGCTTAGTTGCGTGAAATTATTATAAAAAATTTACATACTACTACTACTTACTTCATACTACTTACTTACACAACATTATATGTTACAACTTAAAGAAGTTTTTCTAAGTTACTCCTTATAACATCAGCTATCTGTCAGTAAAAGTCCCGTCAAAATCGTTCCAGCCGTTCCCGAGATTAGCCGGAACAGACTGACAAAAATTTAAAAAAAAGTTCATTTGTTATATATATTATGTTTATTTGTAATATAGTTATGTAGGTACCGTAGAATATTTCATATGCATTCAGTACAAAGCTACAAACAGACACTTTTATTTATTTGTATAGATAAGTATATTCATATAATTATATATTATATTGTTTCACAGAATCCAGTCACAATTTTATGACCACACCAAGAACTTACCTATTGTGCCATTTTATTGGATCTAGTAATAGCATATAGCACTTATTTAATAAATACCAAAAGTACCAGTCAAAATCGTATCGCTTTTTGCAAGACTAGATTGTGCCCGCAGTTGGCGACTACAGGAGCTAGTAGTTTCATAATGCAAAAAAGCATATGATTCACTGCAATAAACAAAACCAGAAAAATATATGATATTCTTTAGGATATATGCTAGTATGATAGTGTTTTGAAAACATAATACAACTAATTTTATTCGATAAAAAAAATCACACACTTATCTCTAAAAAAATATTTTAACGAGTAAAAACCGTACTAAAATACATGCGATCATTCTGATTTTTTGGCATTAATTCTACAAGCAACATATTAGCATGATAGTGTTTTATTTTTTTAGTCCAATCAATAGATTTTATAAAAATCGCAAAAAAAAAAAACACTCATTTCGCACTATTCGGCCCGCAGTGACGGACGTAACAACCACTTTGTAGTGCAAGCTGATAATAACTTTATTCTAACAGTATTTCAAACAAAGTTTGAACCACCACAAATTGAGTTGCTAATTTAGCTCCTGTAGTCGTCTTAAAGCTTTTATTTTGGAGATTTACTATTAATTCACTTTACTTTTTTATAACATTATGATAGAAGTAAAGCGAAGAAGAAGTGAGCTATTCACGAGTGGACTGACATCATCTGCAATAAAACCACTCCTTGAATTCCGTAACAAAATGTTAGTAAGTACAATACCCAATATTCAGCCATCAGTAATTGTTGTGTCATTATGAATGCACTTTATTACTGTTGGTAGTTACATACAGACATACTCTATCTGCTTCCATTCGTGCGTTTTTCTTGTAAATGGTACCGCGCAAATGTGGCAAATGTGGTTAGCTCCCAGTGTAGCAGAATCTGTGATACAATTTTTACTTAAGTACCTAGTTAGCAAGATTCGATTCTTCTTCTTACTTGCCAGTCCTTGGTACGGCGGAGTCAGTTTTGCGGCTTTCTGCAAACTCAAACTCAAATCATTTATTTCAATTACACCAATAAGGCACTTATGAATGTCGAAAATACAAAAAAAAAGCAAAGCTACAGTCACAGTACTCACAGTCACAACTGTCACAAGGCATAATAACTTGAGAAAGTACTGTAGTTGGTTGATCTCTATGGAGAAGAACGGGCAAGAAACTCCATGGACGCTCTTTTAAATCAAAATATTGTTACAAAATCTTGGTTACACCATTTATGTTGAGATTATACATATATGTGAGTACGATGTAGAAAGACGTGCACATTAAGAGCGTCCAGAGTAAAATAATAAATCAAAAATTTTAAAATAAAGCAATTAAAATGAACGAACCGTGGCAGCTAAGAGATGACCAGTCCCAACTGACAGCGCCCGTTCACGAACATGACGCATGTATCGGCCTCATTCAACTCCACCATATTTAAGGGAACTAAATGACCCGACACACCCGCCACCATCAGCGAGACATTTGAGTGAGCATGATATTCTCTCAGCCACCAAGGCATATTCAAGTCGATGCAAGATAACTAAATGTAAGTGGTGGCTGAACAGTACAAAGTACTCACACATGTGCTATGCAATAATATAATACTAAAAACCGGAATCTATACAATGCAAGTAGGTATATTTTAACAATCTTCTGCAGCTTCCACAATACATTAACATGGGAATCAATTCTTCTTCTTCTTCTTTACGTGTCGATAGACTCAAATAATGCCCGACCAGTACAATCAATTAGTTTGCCCCTATGGTTGTGGAGCAGGACCAGCATTTAGCCAAGCATTTTTATCATCAATGTAATCCCCCAACTTATAATATGCTTGCCTACATAGTGTGCGTTTTATACAAGATTTAAATTTCGTCTCATTCAGTTGAAGAATGTGGGAGGTATTTTATTGTAACATTTCAAACAGTACCCCATGAAAGATGAATCTACTTTAGCAAGCCTGAAACCTGGCTGAACTAGTTGGTCCCTATTTCTAGTGTTATAGTGGAGTCTGTCACCTCTTTTACTGAATAAATGCAAATTTTTCCTAACGTACATGATGTTTTCATAGATGTATTGACAAGGTACTGTCATGATATTAATTTAGAGTCGCGTCTACGTAATTCATATATGGCTCTGATGGCTCTTTTCTGCAGAATAAATATAGACTCGATGTCTGCAGCCCGTCCCCATAGTAAAATACCGTATGACATAATACTATGAAAATAACTAAAATAGACTAGCCTCGCGGTATCAATATCAGTAAATTGACGGATTTCTAACAGCATATGCAGCTGAACTCAGCCGTCCTGCAAGAGATGTTAAATGAGGACCCCATTGTAACCTTGAGTCGAGCGTGATTCCCAAGAAAACCGTTTTATCGTCAAATTCTAGTTTCTCTTGATTCAATATTATGTCACAATCACTACTTTTGACATTTGGTAGAGCATTGGGGAAAAAAAACTAAGTGCATTAGCACTTAGTTTTTTCCCATATAGTACTAAATTATTAGCGGTAAACCAATTATGGACCTGCAGTAGGGCGTTATTTACGTCGTCAAGATCAGTGGCACGTCTGTTTATCCTAAATATTAAAGAAGTATCGTCAGCAAACAACACCATATGCTGATGGTTGTTAAATAAACGGGGTAGGTCATTAATATATACTAAAAAGAGGAAGGGACCCAATATCGAACCTTGTGGTACACCCATTTTACTTTTAAACCCATTGAATTGACACCATTTATTTGTACCTGCTGCTGTCTATCATTCAAATACGATTTTACTAAACTGAGCGCAAGTTTACCTAAACCGTAATGCTCAAGTTTCAAGATCAGGGTTTCGTGATTAACGCAATCAGATGCCTTCGAAAGGTCACAGAAGATTCCTATGGCATCTTGTGCCTCTTCCCACGCAGTAAATATGTGTTTTAATTAAGTGCCACCGGCGTCAGTTGTACAACGTCCTTTGGTGTAACCATACTGTTGCTCGTGCAATATTTTATTGGTGTTAAAATGGTTAAGCATTTGATTGAGCATTATCTTTTCAAACACCTTGCTGAAAACCGGCAACATGGATACGGGCCTATAGTTATTGGTGTCTTTACTATCCCCAGATTTAAAAAGCGGTATTACCTTACTGAATTTCATTAGATACGGGAAGACCTCATGATCCACGCATAGTATGTGTCGAGAATTTTTTGATACACCTAAAACTCAATCCATATTTCGATACTAATAATATGAAGTAAATTTGTAAGTTTCGATGGTTAGGTTAGGTAAACTTCGCAACTACTGATCCCATTCAGAAAACTGTTTCACGAATGTAGCTTATTCCGTAATTATCCCCGAATGTGATAGGCTATATTAAAAATGTTCCTGTATAACAGGAGTAAAGCCACGGGCAAATCCATGATGAAGTTATTCATTTGTTTACAATTCTTCTACTTCGGCAGGTTTTCGGCGACCGTTTGTTCGCCGGATGGAGCTGGATGATCCCCGTGTTCGTAGCATTGTCAACATTCGGCGGGGTCAACGGAGTCTTGTTCACTTCAGCCCGACTGTTCGCGACCGGTGCGCAAGAGGGACACATGCCTGCTTTCTTCTCGCTCTTTCACATTAAGAAACAGACGCCTATACCTTCGCTTATGTTCACTGTAAGTAGCTTTTGTCGTCTTGTATAATTATTATAATCACTG
The DNA here is from genome assembly GCA_963853795.1 of Xestia rhomboidea. Taxonomy (NCBI): domain Eukaryota; kingdom Metazoa; phylum Arthropoda; class Insecta; order Lepidoptera; family Noctuidae; genus Xestia; species Xestia rhomboidea. Next base: position 13,635,559 of record OY970764.1, read on the forward strand.
TATTAAAATATAATGATTGTTCGTTCGTAATTAATTTCAAGAAAGCAGTAGAGCATTATTTAACAAAAATACCTACTCATTGATTCCTAGTTCAATCAGTATTTATGAAGTCCGTTTTATCGTTCCAGTGTCTCTTTTCGCTCCTGATGTTGACGACGAGCAATGTGTTTGATCTCATCAACTACTTCTCTCAAACGCTGTGGCTGTCCGTGGGAGCCTCGGTCGTGGGCATGCTGTGGTTGCGTCGCGTCAAGCCGGACATCCCGAGACCCATCAAGGTCAACATCGTCATACCCTACCTGTTCCTCATCGCCATTGGTTGCTTGGTCCTCATCCCAGCCATCACGAGACCTTTAGACACCGCTATTGGAGCAGCCATACTCCTCTCTGGCATCCCAGTGTATTACCTATGTGTCAAATGGGAGAGCAAGCCTGAAATGTACCATTCTTTCTCTGGTTGTATCTTACGGTTCCTACAGAAACTATGCTCATGTATTTACGTAGAATCTTCTGAGAAAATGTCGAATTGAACCATTGTAGAAAGAATTTGGATTTAGAATGCGTTTTTCTGGAACGAAATGTCGAAAATTAGGAAGAAGGAAGTCAAACGTTGAATTGACGAAAATATTTGATAAAACTTAATTGATTAGATATTAAATGTAAAGGACCAATCTGATACCGAACTAACCTACACGAATTCAACATCGTTCATTTCAACATGATACTGTGATAAAAATAGATATATTTCATCAGCTATTCGTTTTTGAAAATACAGATTCAATCTCAGTGTGTTGATCCGTGTTCGCCAAATTTAAGTACCTAGTTCATGCGAATACTTTCGAACTAAAAAGTAATGCAAAGGGAGATAATAATTATATCACGTAGGTAGTCCATGGATTTAGTGTTTGTGCAGGACAAAAACGAAAATTTAGTAAAAAGTAATGAGAAGACAATATTTACCAGATTAATTCGACAATATAAAACCAAGTCAGTATTCATAGACGATCTGCTTCACTGAATAATATTTGCAAGCGACGTGGCTCCACATGCGGGGGGCACCGCAAAGCATGGCAAGTGCTACGTTACATTACCTACCTCTTGTCGTTTGGACAGGTAGCTACCTGAAAAACTTGAGTTTTTCATGATCAGCCGGTAAATGCAAACTTATGTCTTACTTAGGCAAACTAGGCTTAAAATATCTATTTATCTAGCTAGGGTGCTGTTACCTACGAGTACATACTGCATCCGCGGCTTACGATATTTATAATTATGTGTATGCGATGTTACCTGTTTAAACCTGCCCTACATATCGGTGGTAGGTATGTCTTGGTTGCTCTCTTACTGTCTCCTTTATTTAAACATGTAGAAATAAGAGCCTATTTATATTTAATGATGACAAGGTACGGACATTCCTACAAAGCACTGTTTTTATTAGACCTAAATTTTAGGCTATATTTGTTAGTTTTGCTACGTTTTTTTTTACAACGTTTTTGAGGTATGTATTCAACTTTTTGTAGTTACAATGTTATGTATACAGTTTGTTTATATAAAAATATTATGACGTATTTATAAATATATTATATTTGTAAGAGTATATTTATAAATATTATAAGTGGTTAAAAGTTTAATAAATGTGACTGTCAGTGTCTTATTATAATATCATGTAATCAAAACGTGCAAGCATTCAACAGTACCTAACCATTTGCATTGTTTAGAAAGACTTTTAAGGAATCAAAATAGAATCAAAGAAAATAATACTTATAGTATAGATAAATGTATTAGGTAGGTACCTATATGACAAATGTTTTTTAGTAACTACAAAAATTGCTAAAATCAATAAAAAACATACTTATCAATTTTTCGTGTTTTGTTCAAATGCAAAGACTTCATATTATAAAGGGTGTAAAACCTCTTAACGAAGCCGAAAGGCACTTGTTCTCCTCGTCATTGCGATAAATTTTTTGTTCTACACCATACCTGGGAACCTTCTAGTTACGGAGATATTAGGGGTCAAAAATCCAACTTTTTGGCAACTTTTTTTAAAATAAGTACAAGTTTTTAATGTAAGATTTTTTCTTTAAAGTCCCCCGTACCTACTATTCAATCCATCCATCAGCACAATGTTATGAGTGCGTAACATTGAGTTCTACCACAAAACAAGATTTTTCACCCCAAAAAAAAAAGTCGTTTCTCAGCAATAATTTTTGCGTAAAGTTACATAATTTGATGTACAGAATGCTTGGTAGACGGCTTCGTGATGAGGTGGTTTACACCCTGTATAAAGTGTATGAATCTATTCATACACGAAATCTCTTAAGGGGTCATTATATTCATCATTATGAACAACTTTTACTAAGGGGTTTTCCAAACCCTGAATCACGAAAAAAAAATCAGCTGTTCCATACATTTTGACGAGTTAATGCGAACATAATTATTGTTGTGAACAGAGGATTTTTTTTTCGTGATTCAGGGTTGTGGTGTCTAAGGGTTCTTACAGAGGAGCGGCACGTTGCCAACGGCAGATAAACTGCAGCAGTCGATGCGCTGGCGTCGACGAGTGGCGACGGCTGCAGTTTATCTGCCATTGGCAACGTGCCGCTCGTCTGTAAGAACCCTGAGACAACACTGTACAACCTTCTGAGCGTCCTTCGACAACATAGAGACTGATATATCGCCGTTTAATCAGGCAAATTACCAACACAAGAAGGCACTATGCCGTTTGCAAAACCTCTAAAACTAGATTTGCCTAAAAAAATGATAACTTTATAGCACCTAGATCAGGAATTCCCAAACTTTTCAGTTTGTGGCGCACTTACAGGTTTAATATTTTGCCTCGCCGCCGCGGCGCACAGTTTGGAAACCCCTGACCTAGATTATACGTATAACCAAATTATACAATTTAAAAAAATACCAGCTGATGCCCGCGGCTTCGCCCGCTTGACAAATTATATGCTCAAACCTTCCTATTGAATCGCTCTATCTATTAAAAAAACCCGTATCAAAATCCGTTGCGTTGTTTTAAAGATCTAAGCATACAGAGGGACAGACAGACGTGGCGGGGGACGTTGTTTTATAAGATTATTATGTAGTGATGATTTTTTAATAATTCAAAACAATGTACTTGCGGGAAAAGTAACTTCATGGCTGTTGGAATTGGACTATAAGGGGACTAAGGAACTCCTGGAAATAATGAAGTAAAGGGCTTGGAAGATTTTTGTATGAAGCCTGTCTGGACTAACTCCCCGTTACCTCCTTTACATGGATGATCTGAAACTCTTTGCCCCCAACAATTTGCAACTGATGAAGCTACTAAAGGTTACAGAAAATTTCAGTAGCGCCATCAGGATGGAATTTGGTGTGGATAAATGTGCAGACATGCATGTAAAGCGAGGGGAGATTATGGAATCCGTGGGAACTCAACCCTCGGATTCGATACACCTTAGATCCCTCTCCTCAACAGAAACCTGGTATACAAGTATTTGGGTATGTCGGAAGCGTTAGGCATTAACATAACTGACATGAAGCCATCGTTGAGGGAGCGCTTCTTCGGTCGCCTGAAGAAGGTATTAAATAGCCTTCATTCAAGTGGGAACAAGGTGCGCGCCTTCAATGGTCCCAACCATTGATGCATGCCGGTTTTAATGTACTGTTTTGGCATACTCAAATGGACTCAGACGGAACTTGATGCCCTGGATAGGAGGGTACGCACACTGCTGACCGCAAATCGAATGCATCACCCACGGTTGTCGATAATGAGACTGTATATCCCGTGGAAGTGCGGGGGGCGAGGCTTCTTAAATGCTAAGAACCTGCACAACCGTGATGTATGCAGTCTTAGGGAATACTTCCTAGAAGCCAACGTGGGAATGCACTGAGATATGGTTTCAGTGGACAAGGGCCTCACCCCGCTCTCCCTGGCTAACGAGAACTGGCACAAGCCTGAAGTATTAGACACTAATGACCGCAGGGAGCACTAATGGCAGGGCAAGGAGCTTCACGGACGCTTTTACCGGGCCCTGTGGACTTCTTAGCGTCCGTATCCTGGCTCCGCTTTGGTGACCTCTTGGGGGAAACCGAAGGTTTTGTCTGTGCAATAATGGACGAGTAACTACCGGAAATACATTGTGAAGGACGGCACGGTTGACGTGTCGGGCATGCCACCGTCCGGGAGCATCAATCCGACGCATTATTTCCGGGTGTTCTAGTCTGGCTAACGGAGAGTACTTCATGGGTATCGTTTTCGTGGTTTTTGGGGTCACTGATAATGAAAACGAAGTCAAAATTAAAATCCAAGATAGCGCCGATAATTATAATGTATACAGGGTTATTTGTAAAACACCGACAACCTCTCAGGACTGTGGTACTAACATCATAATCAACAACTTTTGTTCTATGACTTCTAAAAATTCATCAAATTTTCGTACAAAAATAAAAATATTTAAATTGAACGCTCTTATAATGTTAAGAAATCTATGCGAAGCAAAAGAAAGCGATATTACAATAGTGAGGGGAGCGGGGTCAGGGCGGCGAGGGCCCGTAAAAGCGTTCAATAGTTAGTTTGTATGGTACTCACATTCGCTAAAAAACACTGCTTAATCACTACTAAATAAATATAAGTAAAAATGTAGGTACATGAAAAATATTTTAGCCTTAAACATCCATCAGTAAAGTAAAACGCAATGTTTTGAATCGAGTTACTTGCTATTGGGGGCTCAGAAAGCCGGTTCTAGTCAACGTATCTTATACAGGTTGCTTCGTTTTTATATTTTTGTGTTAGTGTTTTGTAAGATTTTGATATATGTACGATAAAAAAAAATTACGTTCATATTATTATTATTAATAGTAATATGATTTATTATTAATAATAATAATATAAACGTAATTTTGTTACTTAGTAATTGGAACATAAAGGGTGTAAAAAACCTCTTAACGAAGCCGAAAGGCACTTGTTCTTCCCGTCATTGCGATATTTTTTTTGTTCTACGCCATACCTGGGAACCTTCTAGTTACGGAGATATTGGGGGTCAAAGTACCAACTTTTTGACAATTTTATTTTTTAAACAGGTTTTAATGTAAGATTTTTACTTTAAACACCTCCACGATCCCCGTATTATTCAATCCATCCATCAGCACAATGTTTTGAGTGCGTTACATTGAGTTTTACCAGAAAACATGATTTTTCATCCAAAAAAAAAGTTGTTTCCCTGCATTAATTTTTGTTAGGTAGTTTGATGTCGACGGCTTCGTGATGAGGTTGTTTACACCCTATATACAAACACTTTGTTAGGTGTTATTAAGGCGACTACAGGAGCTAAATTAGCAACTCTATTTGTGGTAGTTCAAACTTCGTTTCAAATACTGTTAGAATAAAGTTAGCTTGCACTACATAGTGGTACGTCAGTCACTGCGGGCCGAATAGTGCGAAATGAGTGGTGTTTTGCGATTTACAAAAAATCTATTGATTGGACTGAAAAAATAAAACACTATCATGCTAATTATGTTGCTTGTAGAATTATTTGCCAAAAAATCAGAATGATCGCATGTATTTTAGTATGGTTTTTACGCGTTAAAAGATTTTTTTAGAGATAAGTTCGTGTTTTCTTTTATCGAGTAAAATTAGTTGTATTATGTTTTCAAAACACTATCATACTAAGTCCCCTTAAGATAAAATGGTGCGCAAGCGACGGCAGACATTTTTCTGTGTCATGTGACATCAAATGTCATCGTCAAAATTATAAATAATACGGTGTGCGGACGTTAGTGTTGTCATATATTTTTCAATACACTTCCTCGAAAACTGGTTCATATCACACTACGATTAGGTTCACAATGCAATGTATTTCACACGCGTGCGATTTTACATTTTCCAACACGTGTGCGGGAATGAAAATTGCCGCAGATAAGTTATACCACTAGTCCAAATTGGTTCAATGCCTCGATTCACAACCGTCTCGCGCCAGTATCATTTTGGCACTTGCCAAGTTCCAAAATGAAACTGGCGCGACTTTACCTAAACGCCCTGGGCGCGACACGGTCCTCTCTATTCGGAGGTGAATGTTTTTTTTTAAACTCGGCAAAGAGATATGGCGTAAAAAAATTTTTGAAATAGGCTGCCGTCGACACCACAACTGCAAGCGTCGACGGCAGCCGTCGACGTCGACAGGTGGTGACGGCTGCAGTTTTCCTGCAGTTGGCAACGTGCCGCTCGTCTGTAAGAACCCTAAGTTCGTTTACCGTAAACGTCAATATTTAAAACGTGCCCGCCCGTAAATTACGTATGCAAAAAAAATATTATTATTTTTCAACGACGCTTTTACGTGTTTTTTTACATTTGTGTATATAGGACCTTCATGAGACTTGACAAAAAAACTACCTACTGGCATTCTTTATAATACCTAAAGTTATGTCAAGCTGACAAACAAATATTGTACTCTTTGTAACAAACTGTAGTAGTAACAGCTGACGTTGAAGTATATACTTGTATAAAAATGTTGAATTTAAAACGTTTAATTTTTGTAAATGTAGCGAAACAAGCTCGGCAGCTCACCCTCCATGCCCCGCTATTCGGATCAAGGTGGTACCCTGACGAAACGTATTTGAAACAGTTCGCTGGCTCAGTGATGTACCCAACGCCAGAGACTAACAAGTATTACAGAATAATCCATCATTCAAAACTATTCCCGGTTGAACGCAGGCTACAAAATATGTGGATTAATTTCGGGCCTCAACATCCTGCTGCTCACGGTGTCCTACGTTTAATTCTGGAATTGGACGGTGAGACAGTAGTCAGAGCCGACCCTCACATAGGTTTCCTACACAGAGCCACCGAGAAACTGATGGAACACAAGCATTATAATCAGAGTTTACCTTTCATGGACCGTCTCGATTACGTTTCTACGTTGGCAAACGAGCAAACTTTCTGTATTGCTGTCGAGAAACTTCTCAACATAGAAGTACCACCGAGGGGTAAGGCAATTCGAATCCTATGCGCCGAATTATCTCGTCTATCAAATCATTTGCTAAATATCTCAGGTACAATACTTGATGCTGGTGGCATTACACCGTTCTTTTGGATGTGTGAGGAACGAGAAAAACTTTATGAAATGTTCGAGAGGCTTTGTGGTGCTAGAATACACTGCTGCTATCTTCGCCCCGGCGGGGTTGCCCAGGATCTTCCCATTGGTTATCTTGATGACATTTATGAATTATGTAGTAAGATGGAAGTTCGTTTTGATGAAACTGATGATCTTGCAACCGGAAACCGTCTGTTCTATGCTAGAACTGCAGGTTTGGGTATTGTTAGTGCGCACGATGCTATGTCCCTCGGTTTCACAGGGCCGATGCTACGCACCTCGGGAATCAAATGGGATATGAGGATTAACGCACCATATGATGGGTATGACTTATACGATTTTGATGGCGTTGTTGGAACATTCGGTGATATGTATGACCGATACCTGTTGCGTTACGAAGAAATGCGCCAAACGTTACGAATTATTAATCAAGTTCTTGACACGATGCCTGAAGGAGAATATAAAACAGACGATTCCAAAGTTTGTATGCCTTCAAGGAAGGAAATGAAAACTTCAATGGAATCCTTAATACATCATTTTAAGTTGTGCAGTGAGGGTTATCCTGTGCCACCTGGATTTACATATACAGCGACGGAAGCACCAAAAGGCGAACTGGGTGTCTACATGGTGTCTGACGGTTCGTCTATTCCGTATCGCGTGCACTTACGTCCGTGTTCATATAACCATATACTTGGAATGTCTGTCATGGGTCCACAGTTAATGCTTGCTGATATTACCATGCTTATTGCGTCAATCGACATAGTTTTTGGAGACGTCGATCGTTAATTTGTTTTGCTTCGTTTTCTTGTCTTGTTTATTGACATATTGCTTAAATTATGCTGATTATGTTGTATGAATATGTTTTAATTATTTATAACACATTTGCTCGTAAAGACTTTCAAAGTAGCCAAATCCTTATTCATTAGCAACAAGATTAAATAAGCCGATAACAAAATAAGAGACGGTTTGGAAAATTATCAAATAATAACAGTGAAACAAATCGAAATTTTCAATTTCACACTAGAGACATCACGTGGCCTTGTGAGCTCCAACACTGAAGTTGCTCAAGAATTTGTTAATTTCTTTACCAGTATCCCACTTAAAACTACAGAATCCTTAAAATTCTCTCCCTTGCTCTCTATTGATTTATTGGAAGCGAACGTTTCAGCCTGTCCAAATGAGTTTGAATTTCAGCATAGAAACCCCTTAATAGCCATAAAAGCTTTTAAGCAAATCAAGATCAAATTAACGGAAGATCTATGGGGTATGTCTATCAAAGCTTGTAAGTACCTCAATTATTGAGACTGTAGCACCACAATAAAATTAGCCTTAATATTTAATTTGTGCGTGGATTAAAGGGTCTTCCCGGATATAATTAAATTCAGTAAGGTAATGCCGCTTTTTAAATCTGGGGATAGTAGACACCAATAACTATAGGCCCGTATCCGTGTTGCCGGTTTTCAGCAAGGTGTTTGAAAAGATAATGCTCAATCAAATGCTTAACCATTTTAACACCAATAAAATATTGCACGAGCAACAGTATGGTTTCACCAAAGGACGTTGTACAACTGACGCCGGTGTCACTTTATTAAAACACATATTTACTGCGTGGGAAGAGGCACAAGATGCCATAGGAATCTTCTGTGACCTTTCGAAGGCATTTGATTGCGTAAATCACGAAACCCTGATCTTGAAACATGAGCATTACGGTTTAGGTAAACTTGCACTCAGTTTAGTAAAATCGTATTTGAATGATAGACAGCAGCAGGTACAAATAAATGGTGTCAATTCAATGGGTTTAAAAGGGGTGTACCACAAGGTTCGATATTGGGTCCCTTCCTCTTTTTAGTATATATTAATGACCTACCCCGTTTATTTAACAACCATCCGCATATGGTGTTGTTTGCTGACGATACTTCTTTAATATTTAGGATAAACAGACGTGCCACTGATCTTGACGACGTAAATAACGCCCTACTGCGGGTCCATAATTGGTTTACCGCTAATAATTTAGTACTAAATGGGAAAAAAACTAAGTGCATTAGATTTGCTCTACCAAATGTCAAAAGTAATGATTGTGACATAATATTGAATCAAGAGAAACTAGAATTAGTCGATAAAACGGTTTTCTTGGGAATCACGCTCGACTCAAGGTTACAATGGGGTCCTCAATTAACATCTCTTGCGGGACGGCAGCTGCATATGCTGTTAGAAAAATCCGTCAATTTACTGATATTGATACCGCGAGGCTAGTCTATTTTAGTTATTTTCATAGTATTATGTCATACGGTATTTTACTATGGGGACGGGCTGCAGACATCGAGTCTATATTTATTCTGCAGAAAAGAGTCATCAGAGCCATATATGAATTATGTAGACGCGATTCTCTAAGAGAACTGTTTATGGAAATTTATATCATGACAGTACCTTGTCAATACATCTATGAGAACAAAATGTACGTTAGGAAAAATCTGCATTTATTCAGTAAAAGAGGTGACAGACACCACTATAACACTAGAAATAGGGACCAACTAGTTCAGCCAGGTTTCAGGCTTGCTAAAGTAGATTCATCTTTCATGGGGTACTGTTTGAAATGTTACATTAAAATACCTCCCCACATTCTTCAACTGAATGAGACGAAATTTAAATCTTGTGTAAAACGCACACTATGTAGGCAAGCATATTATAAGCTGGGGATAAAAATGCTTGGCTAAATGCTGGTCCTGCTCCACACAACCATAGGGGCAAACTAATTGATTGTACTGCATTGCATAGCGGGGTTCTCTTTTGTGTTATTATGGATTTACTGCTCAACCCGGTCACTATTGTTAGGTTATTTTTGTACAGGGTTTGTTTTTCTTAACGCTACATTTATTTAAACTGAGTACCTATACCTTATGTGTTCTCTGGATTTATACAAGTGAAGAGTGAAGATAAGTTAAAGAGTGAGAGTTATAACTAGCAAAATAACTAACTACATATGTAAACAAATCTAACGTTTTCACCCACTTTCCGGTTTTTGCTAAAATTTTGCGTACAAGTTTAGTTTGGATGGCATTGCTGCCGATTTTCTTGTTCATCTAATCTAATATTAGAGAATCGCTATCTTTTACTAAAAGGTAGTTCGAGAAAACTACGGCTATAGGGAACGTGCAGGAACTATAGGTCAATAGGTGGCAGCACTAAATCGACAAAAGAGACACTATGCGGACAATAAAGGAAACTTTTCCTGCTGTCATCGAATATTAGTTCAATTAAATTTGACAGCTCTAAATTACGTCGATCTCTTTCTCATTTTATTAGAGATAAAAAGAAAAAGATGAGAAGAGGTATTTCAATGACGCTAGGAATGAAGGGTTGCCATTATAGTAACTGTCAAAATACATTCTTTTTAACTTACGCAAAATTATGAAAGTTAAAAAGAGATTAAAAAGAGTATTTTTATGATTTTGGTGTCGAGATGCCTCATATTTTTACCGTTTTTTCTCTTTTCCAAGTAACTTATATACTATCTGGAATGAGGACGGGCAACCCAAAAACGTTCCGAGCGAGAAAGCTTTATGAGTGGATGTTGTCACTTTCTAATAGGGTGTCCAATAATCATACTAACTCTTGAGACAGTTACAGACTACTGTTATTTTATTATTTAAATGATGATGACCTGGAAATCAATAGCATTATAGGCGAGATAGCTACAAGAGTGGATGTCATTAACTTTTTATGTTAACTTATTACCTATAACTTAAATATATGTCTGTACAGTCCAGTTGCAAACTATCCATTTTGCAACCTGTCTATCCAGACGACTTTTGTATTCAGGGATTCGAGGACTCCGTTAAAATTATATATTTTACAGACATGGAAAATCGCATATTCATGCTATGACTGTTTACCTATAATGTTTTAGTAACATTCGCCAATATTTATTTTACCATCCGAAACCAATCATTTCCACTTGCAGCTCGCCAAATGTATTCTTTTGCTGGAGAAGCATGGAAAGATCCTTAGGATCGTCATAGCACGGCACGGTGCGGCGCGCGGCGGACTCCTTTCTTTTCAATATTTCTATTTAAAAAGCAAACTAGTTACTACCGACACCATGTGCGATGTTTATAATTTATAAAATGAAAATATACTTTTGATTACTATGTACGACAACGATGTTTGAAACTTCGAACTTACTTACTGGATATTTCCCGTTTGTCAATCTAAAATATTGGTAGCCCTAGTCGTAATAAACAACCAAAGTTAAAAAACTTACCTGAAGAACAAAATTCCACATCCAGCATACCCCTCGCTACTACAACCCTTCACACAACACAATTTTGCCATATTTAAAGCGGATTATTTCACTTTAATACAATAAAAAGCACTTAATTGACTTCAACGCGAAAGTGTATCGGCCATATTGTTTACATCGGTGACAAGGCAAGACAGAGACACCAGCCACCTATGTCAGTTTCTCGCTCGGAACGTTTTCTTTCTATTGAATCCATTGTACAAATTGAAACTCTAAGCTTTTGATATAGAGTTTATTTTTTTAGCATTTTGTTCGTACTCATTCCAGCTATTATATAAGTTCCTTGCTCTTTTCAAACATTTCAAGTCCATATGATTTCGACGTCAGTGTCAGTGACAAAGAGTGTCAGTGAGCTGCAGACAAATGTTATTCTTTGTCATTTGTGTTTGTCATTAAATTCATAAAATAAAACCACCGAAACAGAAACTTGTTACAAAGAGTTGTTAAACAAAAAAAGTTTTAATTAAAACCAAACATGCTAAAATTTCAAATAGTGTCTTCCAGAACTGTGGAAGGTTTTGAGAATGAAAAGAAATTCGTGGCTTACATGGTACAAGCAAGTCAAGCCACAGAATCCAGGGTGTTAGATCCAGACCCAGCAAATGTTGAGAGACGATACACCCACTTCCTAGATCTATACCACGGATTAAGAAGGGAAAATCCGGCTCTGCTGAACAGCATAACATTTCCTAGAAAGGTAAGCAAGTGTTCATTTTTAGTTCCTTATTTTTTTATTAATATGACTGAGTCATCTAGTAGGCGTATTGTGTGTTCTACTTGTTTTGTTATTTTTGTTGCCTGCACTTGAAACATAGGTTTTCTATTGTTAGGCAGGATCTAAGTTAGGTCAATTCAATTAGCAACTTTGTCCTCCAAATAGATGCATAATTGTGATGTCATTGCGTTATTTATGTAAATTACTAATAGTTTGAAGAATTTTGTGAAGTTTAAATACCACTCTTGCAAGTCACATGACTTGCAAGAGTGGTATTTATTGTGTCACTAAAAGCAAAAGGGGTGAATCAGAGTTTTTTTTTAAATAATAATTGCCTTACTGCATGCACTTTTTTATCTTGTAAAGTTCATACTTCTTTGAAAAAATTCCTTTTGCTTACAGTGGCAGTGTTCAAACACTTGTTGTGATTTTCAAATCTGGTCTTTATTTCTTATTTAATCTCATTTCAGATAGTCATGGGTAACTTTGATCCAAACTTGATTTCCACACGATGCACTGCATTTGAGTCACTACTAGACTTGATAGCGGGTGACTCACGGCTGCGGGACTCCCCGGCTGCTATCACGTTCTTCCAGGACATTGAGCTAAATGAAGCAAAACAACTGATTAGTGAGGACAAATTGGATCAAGCACTCTCAGTTTTGGAGACAAGTTTTAAATTATTAAACAAGGTTAGTAACATACATTTTTTAATACAGGATGTAGGGGATATCAATGCGCAATCTGATTCCACAGATTCAGCACATGATGTTAGACTTCCCAATATATTTATTTTTGTCCCGGCTGTCATTTGTACATCTTTGACAGTCCAAACAGGTAGGGTCAGTGGCCCAAAAACAACAGTCTGACAACCAGTCTTACCAAGGGGTATTGTATTACCCAGTACTAACTGGTTTGTGGAGGTCAGATAAGCAGTCGCTCCATATAACATACTGTACTCAGCTGCATCCGGTTAGACTGGAAACCGATCCCAACATAGTTGGGAAAAGGCTAGGCAGATGATGATACTTACAAAAAAAATATTGCTCTTCCATACATTTTGACTGTGTACCAGTGTAGGTATTGTATATTTATAGGAAACCAAAATAATTTTTTCTCAGTTGAGGGGTTCAGAATTATATGTATGTGCTGAATATGTGGTAACAGTTTGTTTGTACAACAATGGCCCTACACCGTGTATAGTTATGCACCCCATTACTTGCTAAGTATGTTTAATATGTAACATAATATTTAAAACATATATCTGTGTTTTTAAATTATTTTTTTGTTGGATTTGACATTTTACTTTATTTAAAGATCATAATACTCATCCTTGTGACTCATAATATAGGGAAAAAAATTATTAATATTTTCCCTGTTTGTTTCACAAGTGACTTTTTTTCAATGAAATGTCAAGTGTGTGTGAACACCATTAAATAATTGGTACAATGGATTTTTCAGTGCGTGCTTATTTTAGAGGCCGATCATAATAACCTGCTGTGATGGGCTAGCTAGGTGGAATGGCCTAATGCAATAATAAATGTAACATTAAGGGTGTGCCGTGTGGCATAAACGGTAAGATAACCCTTGAACAGTAGATAAATGAGATTGGTACCAAATAGGGTAGGTAAACATACCGGTTATCAACCGTGTAAGTGGCTTGTTGACTTCAGAGTTGATTTCTATCATTATGCTGCACTCCAAGACTTAATTTTTTTTTCATTTTATCATACAATATTCTAGTTTCATAAAACCTAACGTGTATAGACGTATCAGTGATACATAATTTAAAAAAAAAATATTCGTAAAAATAGTAAATATACGGTCTATCGGCCTTTTCACTCAGCTAACGACCACCAGTGCACACCTGATTCATGGTAGAAAAACGACTCTTATTCAAATAGCTCATAGGGTTTTAGTATGAAAGTAAAAAAATAATAATTTCACAAAAAGCTGTAAGTATATTTTTACTCTTTTCTACGACTTACAAATTTTGTAAGTCAGAAAAAAAAATACATAAATGAATAAAAAAATATCTGTTACTTAACTTTGTTGGTATTTAATACAATTAAGTAACAGATTAAAATTTCGACTAAAACAAATAGCTACTTTTGGCTTTAGCATCAATAAAAATTACTTAGACAATCATATAAAGTCAAACGCCCGGGGACAGGTTTTGTTTTTACCTGGTTAACAACAGTACTTTTGAAGGTCAAATCATTGAAATTATGTGGTATACTGGCGACCGGAATCTAGTTTTAAATTCTCAAAATTCTTGCTGAATGAATTTAAGGTTTCCGCAATAGAGGCAAAGAGATATGACGTGAATAAACCGGCTTTGCGCCCACCCGGTCGGTGAGTAGATTTTGAAATTAATCGTTGACGTATTCGACCATCAAAAATATCACAAGTTATGAAAAGTTCGAAGACTTTGGACACTTGAATATTGAAATTAAACATGCTAAACACAAACTAAATCAATCACTAATAAACCAACAGTAACACTTTAAATCTATTCTGTATTTTCGAAAGGTTACTAGGTACCTAAAGGAACCTATAGCTATGACCTGTTATGAACCTTATTGCCTGTGACAAAAGTACCTAGGTATTTTACTATGTATATTTATGTATTATATCTATTGTACTCTCTTCTTTTAAGAGGACTACAGGAGCTAATGCGCGCACACTGTCTATTATATTTGTATCCGAGTAAACGAGAGCGAGAGAGTTACTGGGCGGCCAGTTTTTGAAGAAAATAATGAATAAATAATGAAATAAAAAAAATCTATTGATTGAACTAAAAAAATAAAACACTAGTTAATAGGTTGATTGTAGAATTATTTGCCAAAAAATTAGAATGATCGCATATACTTTATGTATAGTATTTACTCTTGTTGTATTATGTTCACACACATATCCTGAAGAATATCATATATTTTTCTGATTTTGTTTATGGCAGTGAATCATATGCTTTCAGACATTATAAAACTCGCGTTTAGCTCCTGTAGTCCCCTTAACGCTCTTCCCTTCTACCCAATGAACTTAATATATGCTATCCTGTTCCAGGTGTACACGGATCGCTCACGCGTGGTACTAGGTGCGCTGTGCCGCATCGTGGCGTGCGCGGGCGCAAGCGACGGCACGCTGGCCGGGCCCGTGGAGCGCTGGGCGCAACTCGCGCTCAAACGATACGAAGCTGTCAGCGACTCCGATTTGCTGCTCATTTACGTACCACTCTTACATACATGCATTTCTATATGGTACGTATTCTATTGATAATTTCGTTTTTCGAAGTACCTCCCTACTTATCTGTTTTGATTCCATGGATTTCCTTGCCTGTTCTTATCTTCAGATACCTTTGTTTTGTTCAAAAGTGCCTGTAAATGGTTTAATTGAAGTAAATGCATTGGGGTTCACCATATTATTATACTACACTTTCAAATCTTGACCACATTGATCTTGCCAAATGTGCTGATATTGCGCCGGTAATAGTAATAAGTCATCTTGTTTTTGGGAAGGAAGTACCTACCATCTAAGGTACTGTATCCCAAAAACAAGACTTATTTATCGATACCTATATTTAATGTGCGTGATACCTATCAGCTATCTATGACCTGCAAATCAACTGACAAGGTAAACAATGACACAAAACAATAAGAAGATTACTTGCGAACAAACAAAGGAACTGATAACACTACAATAGAATACATTGTACTGTTTAGATACCTATTACAAATTAATATAGGTAATAAATTTATTTGTCATAAAGCTGATAATAATGTACCGTTCCTTGTACCTAGTGGGGTGTCGTAAACGAAGTTTTTGTATAGAAGTATTAGGGGAAGTACATAAGGTTGGGTTTGGATTGATCTAATTATAATGGGTGAAGTTCTATTTCACTTGGATAATAAATACCTACCCTAAATAACAGAGAATCTAGGAACTTTGTCAACCTCAATTCATATTATCCTTCCTATTGAGAAAATCGTTTAACAGACTTACCGATCACAAATGTAACAAAATCTTAAATTTACTGACTAAAAGACAACATGCAGTTTGAACCCATAAATTTGAAGCTTGGATTTAGGCAAAAGATAAGGTAAGGAAGCAAAGGTGTCTAACAAAGGAACAATTTGTTAGACACCTTTGAAAACCTGTCTCCCATTGTTACGTCATCGGGCACACGGCTTGTCACTAAACTTGAAACTTATTTTCAGGGAGACACTCGGCAGAGACAAGACGAAGTTGGTCGAAGAGCTGAACGACTTACGTAAGCGTGGGATGAAAGTGGACTCCGTGCCAAGCCTCATGGAAGCAGTGGACAGTCTGACCACAGTATAACGAGATTATATTGGTTCTGCATCATCATCAGTTTATGACTACCATTGGAATGTATGTATGTTGCTATACTTTTTAGACCAAATTGTGGATATTTTAATAATTTTGGGCTGGGTACACTTGAGAATATTTAAAATATTCAAGTGGCGTGTCTAATGTCGCTGGATGGAAGTGCCAAAACACAATTTACCCAGTGTGAAAAAGAGATGGCGCTGTACGTCCTGTATAATTATATGTACTGTACGTACTGTATACCATCTTGGTACGGACTTTATACTTATCAGGCAAACAAGCTTCCAACTACTACAAAATATCTTCATGTAATATGAAAGATTTATTATTCCTCCCTGATAGTTGCTAGACTATACCACGTGGACGTGTTTGGAATGCTACGAACCACATAACTGATGTTATCCATGCTACTCAATGGACTCGATTCGTTTGTAGTTCATCCCCATCCCAACAGATGGCGTCATTTACTAAATAGTCGTATCGTAAGGGCATTAGTCCTATTGTTTTAATAAGGCCGTTTTCTATAACTTACTTACGTATAACTGTCAGTTAATATGCCTACGTCTCGTAGCTATCGGTGTTTCTATAAACAAAGTTAGCTTGAAATATCCTATCCGCGTCACCTACCTACCTGTCACTTTATTTATAGAAAAATCAAAAAAAGCTTTTCTGTGACGTTTTGTTTCTATCGGTTTATAACCTAAATGCCCTGTACCTGTTAGTAAGTTATTGAAAATGGCCGTTAAAGGATCTATGTTATTAATATTTCTGGGACGGCGAACTATTTTCTATCTACGTGCTAGTCTTTTCACACTGTTATATGTAGTGTAAATAGGTACATGACTAGGATACTTTGGTTCTAATACACATTACGTTAAGGCTGAAAAACTAAAGTGTATATTAATTTTCTTTGGTGTCTGTGGTGAATGCCCACAACTTGTTGTATCACTTGTTCGCCATTTCTGAAATGAATTTGTATATTAGCAAATTTTTGATTTTTGTTATTTTAAAAGTATATACGTATACTACATTGTAAATGCTTGTATCTCATTAGATTCTAAGGAAAGTTATTTGTTTGAATCATTTATCTATTTATGTTTTAAATATTGAAAATTTTAATAAATTATTAGTGATTTGTTTATGTATAACATATTATTTTAGGAGAGAAACAATTGGATTGTGCCTCGTTTTTATTGTTTTTGGTTCCATACTAAGATTTTCTTATGGTATTGAAAGAATATGAAAAAAGCTCGTCAATGTGTAAGTAATAGTATTAGAATTTTCTTAAATCAATTTTGTCATTTTATGGGACAGTAGACCCTTTTCGGCGAGATATCATTACATACTTATGCATATTATTGTGGGTGCTTGAAATGAAAAATCTCGTTCATTTTAATGAACCAACAGCAAGCTGGTCAATTAAAAAAAAATAATAGAGCTTAAATCGATTCTAAACTTTCGCAAAGCTCTGATAATAATGCTCCAAATATTACAACTTAATACATTTTAATGTAAGCTTTAATTTTATGTAAAATGATATAAGTCTAGTCGTACTCACAAAATATATAAAAAAAAAAACTAAATTACTAATGCGTCTTCTATGAAATACCTACATAGCTTTAGCACTGTAATTATTTAAAAGTCAATTACGTATTGTAGCATTACTAAACATTTGAAAATCAGCATTTCAATCTGCTTGACCTGGTAATCTACTCAAGATCGAATATATTATTTAGTTTAAGAATGGCTTCAGTTTTAATATATTGTGCAATATAAAAAATAAGCATACATAATAGTCAAGGCCACAATTTAGATGCCTAATAAGGTATTTAGCAATTAGGTCTAATATACATCAGCAGAGGATTTATAACTCGAATTTTAACTGTTTAGTTTCTTATAAATAAACAATTAATATTGAATAATGTGTATCTAATCAGCTAGTTTATGAGCGGCTAGACGTTTTCTATGATATTATTGTTTATAATAATGCTAATCTTAAGATGACTGATATTTTATACATTTGTAGCCATCGTAGGAAATAATAAAAACTATATACATACATATTTCTGAGTGTGGTTTTTATTTATAAAATAAACTTCCTATCCATCTTATTAGGGTAGTTTTTTTATCGTAACGTGTGTATTCTTGCCATTGTCTCGTAATATGCTTCTCAAAGTCACGATTTTTAAGTCCAAGCTCGAGGCTTGCTAGAGATGGAACGGGGTATTCTGGATATCAACTTGTTGGCAGGGTTAAAAACACTAGGCCACACTCACGGCCCAGTGAATGTACCATGAGAATGGCAAGCAACATCGCGGTAGGCCCAGCAAGATATCGCTGGTTATGCTGGGCTCTCTTAACAAAGAGTGGTGTTTGCCCGTGGTCGCCAGCTCTGGATATAGAGACATGTTAGGAGGATAACCTTAATCTGCTTTTAACTCTTTTTGCCTTGCAGCAGTGGGACAAAACGGCTTCCTTGCTGAAGTTGCCGACAGGCATTCATTAGAACCACAGCATACGCTTGACAAAAACCAAGGTACAATATAAATAAGGTACTAAGTTCGTGCTAATACGGTGAACGAGGTAAGGAATGTTCGTCGTTCTCCGCAGAACAATTGCCGAAAGTATAAATGGCGTCTCATTGAGGCAAGAACCACTGGTTTCGCGGGTAATTTAATTTATGAGTAAGTCAATCGAGAGCATTTCTTTCCAAAAAGAACACAATATAACATATATGTTATAACATCATGTCTGAAATCACCTAAAGGCTAGGCAGAGGTGTACCTAAAAGTACACCCACATTTTGGCGAACCTGTTGCCATCAACTGGGCACGGATCCAGACTCCGTGGCTGCTACTTATTTATTTATTTAAGGATCTCTAACAAAAGATGTACACAAAGCATAATTAGATAATGTAAAACACAAGGTATTGGGTAGGTGTACTCCTTCACTTATAGGAGACCACAGCATGCACAATAAAGTTAAAAAATAAGTTTTGGCTGTTTAAGGGCGCGTTTGCATATCAGGTAAAATTATGCTGTTTTTCGGTACAATTTTATGGCATAACCAAACAAAATCCAATATAACTAATAACTTCCTCGTATAGATTGGTTCTTCATCTTCAAATAATAGGAACTTGATCATTGAAAATTTTAGTTTTTTATAATGTAAAATCGATCTGTCGTAGCCAATTTCCCTAAAATTAACGATACAGGGTTGAGTTTAGGTACATTTTTTGTGCTATTATTAACATATTTTACTATTTTTAAAAATACTGTATGTTGGCAAACATAATCAATTCTTAATGCAAGGATTTTTTTTATCTAAATGATTTATATAGTTGCTGAAAAAATGAAAACCAAATCTTATTTTTTCACATTTTTTGCTATTCTGGATGAATCTTAATCGATTGCATTAGGGGTTATTTTATTTTGGATACCCGTCTTGATTTATTGCACAAACACTTTGAATGAAACTTTAGTCCGCGCACGGCCGCCGTCGAGAGTGGACACGTAACGCCTGTTTGGAGCGGCTCGAGTTGAAAAAGATCGCTGTACAAACACAAAATATTCGATAAACCAAATTTGATACTTGACAAGGCAAGATTTTTATTATTTATTAGTTATGATGAGACCTTACCTCTGGACTTGATGAAGTGATTGGTGACTGCTACTGGAACTCCTTGACGTGTTGTACTAGGTGAGCTGAGTTTGGGCTCGTTTTGTTAGTTATGATGAAACCTTACCTCCGGACCTGATGTAGTGAACTGAAGATGTACTTCGATGATTGCTACTGGAACTCCTTGACGTATTGTACTGGGTGAGCCGAGTTTGGGCTCGTTTTGTTAGTTATGATGAGACTTTACCTCCGGACATGATGGAGTGACCTGAAGGTGTACTTCGGTGATTGCTACTGGAACTCCTTCACATGTTGTACTAGGTGAGCCGAGCTTGGGCTCGTTTTGTTAGTTATGATGAGACCTTACCTCCGGACTTGATGGAGTGACCTGAAGGTGTACTTCGGTGATTGCTACTGGAACTCCTTCACATGTTGTATTAGGTGAGTCGAGTTTGGGCTCGTTTTGTTAGTTATGATGAGACCTTACCTCCGGACTTGATGGAGTGACCTGAAGGTGTACTTCGATGATTGCTACTGGAACTCCTTGACGTGTTGTACTGGGTGAGCCGAGTTTGGGCTCGTTTTGTTAGTTATGATGAGACTTTACCTCCGGACTTGATGGAGTGACCTGAAGGTGTACTTCGGTGATTGATATTGGAACTCCTTCACATGTTGTACTAGGTGAGCCGAGTTTGGGCTCGCCAACTCCGTCAAGGAGTTCCAGTAGCAATCATCCAAGTACACCTTCAGGTCACTCCATCAGGTCCGGAGGTAAGGTCTCATCATAACTAACAAAACGAGCCCAAACTCGGCTCACCTAGTACAACACATCGCGATGTTCCAGTAGCGGTCACCGAAGTACACCTTCAGGTCACTCCATCAAGTCCGGAGGTAAGGTCTCATCATAACTAACAAAACGAGCCCAAACTCGGCTCACCTAGTACAACATGTGAAGGAGTTCCAGTAGCAATCACCGAAGTACCCCTTCAGGTCACTCCATCAAGTCCGCAGGTAAGGTCTCATCATAACTAACAAAACGAGCCCAAACTCGGCTCACCTAGTACAACATGTGAAGGAGTTCCAGTAGCAATCACCGAAGTACACCTTCAGGTCACTCCATCAAGTCCGGAGGTAAGGTCTCATCATAACTAACAAAACGAGCCCAAACTCGGCTCACCTAGTACAACATGTGAAGGAGTTCCAGTAGCAATCACCGAAGTACACCTTCAGGTCACTCCATCAAGTCCGGAGGTAAGGTCTCATCATAGCTAACAAAACGAGCCCAAACTCGGCTCACCTAGTACAACATGTGAAGGAGTTCCAGTAGCAATCACCGAAGTACACCTTCAGGTCACTCCATCAAGTCCGGAGGTAAAGTCTCATCATAACTAACAAAACGAGCCCAAACTCGACTCACCTAGTACAACACGTCAAGGAGTTCCAGTAGCAGTCACCGATGTACACCTTCAGGTCGCTCCATCAAGTCCGGAGGTAAGGTATCATCATGACTAACAAAACGAGCCCAAACTCGGCTCACCTAGTACAACACGTCGAGAAGTTCCAGTAGCAGTTACTGAAGTATACCTTCAGGTCACTCCATCAAGTCCGGAGGTAATTCGTAAAACAGCTAAAATATTTTTTTTTGTAGGGACCTACCATAATTTTATTTCTAAGAAATACGTAAAATCTTTCAAAGCATCAAAATGAGTTCACTTGACTACTATTCTCGCAGTTAGTCATGCGTACACTTGTGTGTATGACCCGTGTCAATGTAGTAGTTCGATTCTGTACCTATCAATGATAAAACACATACAAATAATTTTAGTAGAAATAAAAACATAGAAGAATAAATAAAATGATTAACATTGACATAAATTGTAAGGGTAAAAAAAAAATATATATATATATATAATTAAAAAATAAAAACAATAATCCGTGATATGGTGAGCATACAGGATAAAAAATGAGAGAAAGAATGTATAATAGTGTGAAAGCCGACTACAAATGAATTTCCAATAACTTTTGCCTGAGACTCTGTCGTGGAAAAGGTCGATTTCAGTATTAATGGAGATGACGCTGCTACTGAGAAATACCTGATGGAAAAACTGAATAACACTTGGCCGATCAGATCCTCATGCTCAGCAGTCGCGCTTGTGACCACTAACTAACGAGGCAGTCCAAAAATATGAACCGTAAAGATCTGTATAGGAGTGGCATCGCACAAAATGTGATGCCACTCATATACCTACTTATGAAACTATATAAAATCTTATCATAAATTATATTTAAACCTTTTTTGTCATAGGTACTTACGTGATGCCGCTCTGTCATAAAACATTGATCAATTTAGTAAATTGATTGGGGATTCACCAAAACAATTTGCCCTTCATAAAGGTAAATTAATTTGGTCCAATTATTTGACGTGAGGGCCCCTAACTGCGCTTGAGTGGTTCCTTCATTACTGGTACCTACTTAGGTACATGAACCCATACTTTCAATCGAAAACTTGGCTAATGTTCTCGTGCCATACGGTCAATTACTTTAATACTATATTAAATAATATTTTTGAAAGGTTAGTGCAAACTGTAGGTAAAAACTGTACTTACTTATATTCTGAGATGCCGCCTAAGATCGACTTTCAGTCAATTGCTTACCGAATGCAATATACTTTTTAGAATATAATAATATTAATTGCTTAAAAACATGGTACCTATAAAAATACGGTAATAGGTATACAAAAAAATAACAAGAGCATACTAGCATAATTTTAGAGGGTGTAAACCACCTCATCACGAAGCCGTCAACCAAGCATTCTGTACATGAAACTAAGTAACTTTACGCAAAAATTATTGCTGGGAAACGACTTTTTTTTTGGGGTTAAAAATCATGTTTTGTGGTAGAACTCAATGTAATGCACTCAAAACATTGTGCTGATGGATGGATTGAATAGTACGGGGGTCGTGGATGTGTTTAAAGTAAAAATCTTACATTGAAAACTTGTATTTTTAAAAAAAGTTGTCAATAAGTTGGAACTTTGACCCCCAATATCTCCGTAACTAGAAGGTATGGTGTAGAACAGAAAAACGATCGCAATGATGAGGAGTACAAGTGCCTTTCGGCTTCGTTAAGAGGTGTTTTACACCCATTATAACATGCATTGTCACACATACAAAATGTAAACGGACCCTTCGCGAAGCCGTCCTCCAAGCATTAAGCGAAAATTGGTGCTGGGAAGCGACTTTTTTTGGGGTGAAAAATCACATACAGGTTGGCAAATAAGAGTCTGACGCGGTAACAGTTGGAATTACAAATTTCCTATCTGGGAATACCGCGTTTTCTGTCAAACACGGCAATGTCATTGGCTTGTCACTGCTCAGGATGGCCAGAAAGTCGCTAACAACGCACTCATTTTTTCCATACTCTATTTTGCCTAACTGTACTTAGTCTTATTTGTGTCGTGCCATATACAGGGTGGAGTTTTTCAATGCCACCTGGAGGGAAAGTACTCTAAATACTGGAGATAGCAAATTTTACTCAAAAGAAACATTCCTTTATTTTTAAAAAGAAACAAACCTGCATTCACAGATTTTCGTAAATTCGCTTACCACACTCGGGCATCGAACCTGGGATGGATAGACTAAAGTTCGAAAAAATCACTTCTGTACCTTTTTGCCATCAATCGATAGGGTCAATCATATGGATCAAATCTCTCGAAGAAACATGATAAATTAAATGAAAGGAAAACCATGATTAAAAGTTAACTTATTGAATTTATCCCATTGAATTTATAACTGTTCTTTAGATTTCATGGTTTTCCCTTCATTTAATGTACCATGTTTGTTAGAGGTTTAATCCATATGATTGCCCCTATCGAATGATGTAAAAAAAAGTACAGGATGTTATTTTTTCGAACTTTAGTCGGTTCGATTCCCGAGTGTGGCAGGCGAATTTTTGAAAATCTGTGAATGCAGATTTGTTTCTTTTTAAAAATTAAGGAATGTTTTCTTTGAGTTAAATTTGCTATCTCAAGTACTTCGAGTACTTTTCCTCCAGGTGGCATTGAAAAATTCCACTCTGTATATGTATACAGGATATACATTTTGACCATGTAGGTATTGCACTTTCGGAAACAGCAGATTTTTTTTAAATTACCATTAATTATTTTTTCCTAACGAAATAAATATTGATTGAAAGTACAAAGCATATGGAGCAAGAAACTGTTGTGTTGTCTATCCTTTTATCCCTAGGTCGTGGCTCCTAAGTATCTGTCTGTTTGTTGTTATAGGTAGATATGGATACCTGTTAGTTATCCATGGCTGTTTCTTTTGTTAGTATGTTCCACTGATGAAAATTAAGAAAACAGTTGCTCTTACAGTGATGTTTTTTCCACCCTGTCTAAAGGCGCCAAAACTCAGTCTTAAATAGAGTGGGTGGTTTCTTGATATTGTACATTATATTCAGTTCAACTCAAGTTCCCAATTATCCACTTCAAATAATTGTTTTCAAAAACGCAAGCAAGCGGTATCATAGGCATAAGCATGAGCATCAGTGTTGACTGGAGCGAGGTTCCGTCACGCGAGGCCGCAGCCAACCCTCAAATGCCTCAAATCACCTAATTGATTCGCGTGGCGCTTCTCCTTAGACACGGCAAGTCGGCGGGAACTGCCGCTCGACCGCCCCCCGGGACTTGTTTGCGATCCCGTCAGCCCCAAGCTTGTTAATTCCTCGAGGAAGTTTCTTGTGGCACGCGATACGGCATCCAGACTTATCGATTTAGGCTTTCAAGGGAAATATGAAGGTATTAAAAAAGATGGATTACGATTTGTGACAGCCACGTAGCAGGCGAGACTGCTGAAAAGGGACTTGGGTTTTCCGGGGTTTGGTTTGTGTAGGTTTTTCATTAGCATTTCTTAGTAGTAGTACGCGCAGATGAGTATGTCGCATTGTCGCTGGATAGCAAGTCCACAATACCCATTGATATAATATAATAATTATATTCGATAGCCCATGTCATTTATTACCCTATAGGTATTTGTAAATGTTAGTGTCTGAAGCTATGATTTAAGAGGCTTTCGCACACAAGCGCCGCAATATCCTACAGCAAAGTTGGTTTCAGCATAAATATAAAAGAGATCTATTTATCTGGAACGCTGGTTTTTCATTACAGGTCTGTATAGGGAAGCAATAGATAGGTAAGGAAGTCCTTTAAGAAGCAACTTTGTTTTAAGCGCGCCTGGTAACCGCCATAAATCAGCCGTTCAGAATTTACGAGGGCCCTCCGCAAATCGGTTTATATTTTCGATAAATAAAATTGGCGCGGGTTTTGCGAGGTAAGCAGAGGCAGTTAGGAGTGCGTCGCCGCCCGGTGCCGCCAGCTGCCGCGTGCACATAAACCCGACTACCCTCGCGTTTTCTTGCTGACAATTTTTTCCTGCTCCGGTCATTACGCAGCTGGGCCCCGAGACAAAACGGCGAATCGTTTAAGCCCTCTCCGGAGACCGTCCAATTTTATTGTGTGTACCTAGTCGAAATTGATATGCCGCGCGAGCGTCGACGGCTCGCTCCATATGACGGACACAGGTTCCGCAAGGGACCATTTGCTGCCTCGCGAATTTTAGGCACAAAACCTTACAAATGGCGATCGCTTATTTGATGTTTTGTTGTAACGTGAATAAGATGTTTGTATCAATAATGTGATCGGAATATCGGGAATAAAATGGATCATTCACATGAATTTATTATCGACAGACTTTGAGGTCAAGGATAAGTACTTAGGCATTTGAATTCTGAGGTAAAGGTATCTAAATATCGTAATTATAATGCTGACTCATTTCGTCATCCTATCGTATCGAAAGACGTCGACGTAGACGTGCTAGAGATAGACGTGCAAGCGTCTACTAGCCTTTCTACGAATCTACGTCGTCGACTAATCCTGTGCTTTTCGCATCCAGCGCTTTTCTACGCCTTCACCGGGTTATCGTCCCACCATGTCGGGACCCATCCAACACTGCGCATCCAACTCATCATCATCTTCCTGTTCCATTTATTTGGGGTCGGCGCAAGTGCGTAACACGTTTTCCTCTTCCATTCTACCCTGTCAGACGTCACGGCATCATTTACTCCTTTCTCTTTCATATCATGCAACAATGCCACAACTCAAATACGGGGTGGAATTTTTCAATGCCACCTGGAGGGAAAGCACTCGAAATACTGGAGATAGCAAATTTTACTCAAAGGAAACATTCCTTTATTTTTAAAAAGAAACCAACCTGCATTCCCTCCAGGTGGCATTGAGAAATTCCAACCTGTATAATCTTATATATAGCAAACTACGATAGAACCTACCTCTTTCTTATTCTACAATATAAATTAATAGTCTGCATAGATGACGGAATATCTGTCAATCATTTGTCTGGTCATTTTCGTTTCGCCACTCAAAATCTTAGTTCAAAATAGTGTTTTTCAAAAATATCTTCGGCACACAGTGATGGCTGACAAAGATTGGGATATAACCGTGATACTAGGACTGCTAGTGGTATTCGCACTACCGGTGACGGTGCTGGTGCCAGGTTTCTCGGTGTGGGACGTGATTCCTAAGGTTCGAATCTCCCGCCTGCACATCATAAGTCAGGACCTCACATGGCCGCAGTTGAACGCGGCCATTATCTCGCTGCTCACTCTGTTTTTCTGCCTATATCTTGAAATTCGGAAACGAAAGTAAGCTTCTTAGATCTATTTACTTTGAATTGAATGAAGTAGTTGACATTGAAATACTGTAGTTCATACTTTAAATAATGCCCCATCAGATTATCCAAATGAAAGGCCACACTATCCAAAAAAAAAATGAGACTTGTTGCTTGCACACGTCAATGTCTTTGCACACGTCTCATTCACTCTCACTCTTTTTCATGTACCCATTACATTACCATCCTAAAGCAGTTCACTGCTAGTAATATGAAGGCCTTCCCAATCGCACGCCGATCACCTCGTTTCTCACCTACTTTTACCCCCCCCCCAGTCACTCTGTGGTGTCCGTTGCTCAACCTGGCCAAATGGCGTCATCCCTTAGAGGAATACTAAGTATAACACTTTCCAGATCATTCAGTATGTGGACCAGTCGTTAGTATGATCTGATCCCTCTTTCCTATTCTGTTTTGTAAGAGCTTACAAATAATTTCAACTCAGGTTAGACGATATGGTTGAAAAGGTGCTAACTGTGAGCCAAGCCACGGATGCGACGATGGAGGTGGAGCGCGGTCGCCAAGCGAACGCGGTGCGTGTGTGTGTGGACCTACTGGATGCCTCCGCCGAGCACTACGAGAACCTCGTGTTGCTGCGAGATGAGTTCCGGAAACGAGAGAAGCTAAAAAAACAGCAGCCGCCTACAATCGTACCAAGCGACCCTTCATAACGCCAATCGTCTACAAGGGGAAAAATTGCGTAACCATTTCAGTTGTAGGTATGTAACAGTTGAAAATTGAAAAAAATATATGTTTCATCATTGTGTCCATAAGTAAACTATTAACGGTAAATATAATATAAGTGAATCTTGTTCGTGAAGAAAATGCTTGTGTACGTAACTAAAATTAGTGTTAGTAGTATTTTAGGAATAAACAATATTCTGACCAGGCTGACTCTTCGTTTGATAGATTAGTCGGTAACTTTTTAGAGATTCGGCATCTTACCGATAATGATCCGTATGGCAAGGCTGACGAATTGGTTTTGGTTTGGTTTTGGTTTGGTTTTGGTCTGAAATAGTTTAAATATCGCTGCACTATCGTCATCAACCTATTATTATTTACATGGAATGCACTAAATAATATCAAACTTGCTGCTGTTACCCATCGTCATTTGCCTTACGGAGGTAAGCATTCAGTGTTATTTATCCGAATGGAGGTTTTTAACAGTATTTCATAAGTATGAAGCGACTGCTTATCTGACATCCGCAGATCCGCAACCTATTGGGTAACACGATACCATTTGGTAAGTCTGGTTGTCACACTTATGGCCTTCAATATTCTTAGCCAAGTTGACAATCTACAATCGTTAACGCATAGAAAACTAACCAAATGTATGGGAATGACATCATTCCAACGATAAGTCACGTGGTCAAAACAAACGAATAGAAACTTTAAAGTTCAGTCAAAACTGTAAGTTTGCTA
Organism: Xestia rhomboidea; assembly: GCA_963853795.1. Taxonomy (NCBI): domain Eukaryota; kingdom Metazoa; phylum Arthropoda; class Insecta; order Lepidoptera; family Noctuidae; genus Xestia; species Xestia rhomboidea. Next base: position 13,663,778 of record OY970764.1, read on the forward strand.
CGATTTATATGGGATGTAGCGATCACGATGGTAGAAACGAATTCTATCATCTTAATCGATGTAAACTTGTCTACGAAGTTTCTATTCGTTTGTTTTGACCACGTGACTTAACGTTTACGATTGTAGAAAGAGAATCGATACAAATCGTTGGTACCTAGGCTAGGCCTGCAGGGCGCCGCAGTCTCGACAGAGATAATGACAAAATCGCCAACTTTCGATCGCTAATGAGACACGAAAAAAAAATCGGTTGCAATAACGATGCTTGCGGGAAATGCAAGTCTCTACATCGAAGAAGCGATTCTTGCAAGCATCGTTATTGCAACCCAGTTTATTCGATCGAAAGTCAGTGATTTTGTCGTTACCTCTGTCGACACTGCCGGCCCAGGCCCCTTTCCCCTCTCAGGCGTTGTGAATAGCTATGGGTCGCCCGTAACGTCATCAATTCTATCTAAGTACTTAATCTGCATACATTTTTATTCACCGTTCAAATTCTATAGGATAGGAAAAGGTAGCTTAATCTATTTAAGAAACCATGGTGATGATATTTTATATTTTTATTAGTGAACAATGCACGTCCGCTACAAATTCGCTATGTTCGTAAAAGTCAACTAAAAAGTAGGTAAGTTTAAGTACCGATGACCGCTGTGAAAATAAGAGTTTTTATTCTACTGTCTCAGTGCTAGAAGTGTTCATTAAAGCAAGGCAACGTCCTGAGGCTCTCGCGGGACGCTGCCGACGCGAAAAAACCAATCTGGAGCTAGCAATTATGGCAAATGACCTAATTAGACCCCACCGGTGCGCCTGGCCCGTCTCGCCACCACAAGATTTTTCACCTCCCCCGTTGTTTGCGGTCGCCGAGAGAATTGGCTTTTAATATGTGTCGAGTATTTTGTTTTGTGTGAATACCACGGCACAACGGAGTGGATGTCATGGTTTTGTTGGTGAGTTTGTCTATGTTTTGGAAACATTGATTTGGTAAATTGTCAAGTGTTAAGTTCTTTTAATAGAAGCCTAGTGGCGTGACCGTCGGACTGCCAAGTCATACGTGTTTAGTTTGAACCCAAGACACACACTTCTGATTTTTTGGATGTATGTGCGTTTTGTATAATTATCTCTTGCTTTGGTGATTTTCCTTTACCGAAGCATCGTGAGGGAACCAGCATGCCTGACATGTGCTTAAAACCAAGTCAGAAGCCCATGTTCGGCATAAAAACTCTGACACCAGGTTAGGCAATAACCACACGATAACGAAAGAAAGAAAATCGAAGCCTTATTTAGTATCTACGGCGCACAGAGATAATGTACTTGCATCTTTTTAGCACTCTACATTTGTTTGATAATGATTGATTGATGATTGAGCACCATACCCAGCCAGGAGCAAGCCTGACCCGGATAAGCCGGATACACCAAGGGGGCACGATTTTGTAAGGAAAGCCATGCTCTGGAATGGGAGACCAACCGCAGCCAGTCGGGCTCAATCAGCCGACTATGCAGCCTAGAGCCAATATAGGAATAGTGGTAAAGACAGGTATAATTCATAGGAATGAGCATTGGTGTTTTGACCTTCGTTTGATTGGTCTCTTCTAACATTGGAGAATCGTGTTCGTTTCTGGTGGTTGCGATTCCATTCGTTTTTGGCACGTCTTATTAAACATATTAATTACGCGTATATGTTTCATCGTCAGTAGTATTTGTTTCGCTGTCAGTTTCGCTGAAGCACTCTGCATTTGTTTGATAATTACAAATAATATCAGCATGAGCTGAAGGTTCCGGGATCTGCTGGATTAGAGCAGCGCAGGGGTCAGGGGAAGACTATATCCAGCAGTAGACGTCTTTCGCCTGAAATGATGATAATGATGATAAGATGTAGAATGTAGAAATCCTCTCACTTAATTTTCCATTTTCACGTAGTTTCTTTTTTTTTGCCAGGTGAGTAAGTATAGTTTCCGTTTCTTTCGTGTTAATTAACGCTTTTCAAATTCCTGATTATGTTTTAAATTAAGGACGGTACACACATTATATGTATAAGCAGACACCTATTGTGTTTAGGTAGGTATATTTTAAATTCGATCGTCTGTTCTTACAAGTCGCAATGTGTTTCGGGTTTACGACATACGAAGTCAGCGTTACGACAGTTGTGGTCGTTAATCGCGACTAAATAAACTCAAACGTGCCATGTCTTCTCGCAACTTTGTCGCAATTCTCTAACGGCCGGCTTTGACGAGAAATTAACAAAAGTTTTCGATGACGAATAAGTACCGTGTTTGGAATCTTAACTTCAAAGAAAGGGAACAGACGAGTGATGTACAGTAAAATAATTGCGAGAAGTATCTTATTTGAGAAATGAGAAAACCCAGTACTTAATCGGTACTCATTTGTAAATATTCACATACACGAGAAGTTTTGTCCGGGTGCTAGAACCCTTGCTCGGAGACACATTTGTTTCAGACGCGTCTCCGCTGCGGCGCGGTGTTAGCGGGTGCGAGCGCGCCTTCCTCTATTTTCATTAGACGGATCCGCCGGGAGCCGGGAGTGGATCAGCCGCTCGCAAAAATAAATAAAACTGTTATTGAGATAAGCATCTGCGCGGCGCGGCTTTTCGCTAAGTCCCGCTGTGTCGCGCTGAGCAATGTACCGAGATATGTTCGGATTACGGCGCGCCGCAGCTCCGTGCGCTTTCCTTCATATCTACTGCTTTTCTTCAGTGTTTTGCAGCTGGAGCCCATTTACAAAAATTATCCTCTGTATTTAGGTATTTAGAGGCAGTATAAAGTTTGTAAGTTATTCATAAAAAGCGTTTAAAAAAGAAATGAGCTCGTACCGTAAAGTAAACTCTCGTAATGCTTCAGCCCTCATTAAGGGTACCGAAAATAAAAACAATTACAAAGATGCCGCGCGCTGTTCAAGAGCTCTTAAGCGGGACAACTGAAGATATAAAGTGGAAAAGTTTAGGGCGCGTGTGCGTGGAGACGTAGACGCACGGATTATGTGCACTCATGAAGAGGCTGGCGCGTCGCGGCCAGCTTATTGTTGCGGCAAATTGGCCGCGCACCGCACCTGCGGCGCCGTGGCGGCCACCTGCCCACCCCCGGATTAATTTCTCATCACACCGCCCGTCTTCCCGGGAAATAATGAACACGACATCCTCCGAGAAAAATGCCACTGAGCCCAGAGATGTCGCTCCACTTGATTAATAAACTCTGTATAGCTGCAGCCTGTTGTGGCTTATATTTTTATGGCCTCTCTCCTGAAATTGAGGAAAAATTATAAAACGACTTTTTCAAAAGACATCTACTACAATGTTTTTATTAAGAACACACGAGAGAGATTACAAAACGTCGCAAATAGCTAACACTATGTAGCTACCCACTTAACAGTGTTCGCGACGCAGATGGCAATTTCACGGTTCACAACTTCTTGCCTTGTATCCCATATTGTTTTTTATAACTCTGACAAAGTATTTGTTATCTACATGTATGAGCTGAAAAAAATAAAAAATGCGAAACATTGTCGCGAAATTGCAACGGTCTTTAATAAGAAAATTGGCTACCAATTATCTAATAAAACTGTACATAATTATATTTAAAGTTACATCATCGTCACATCATTTACATGGCACCGGCAGCTTTCAGTCGTTACGAACAATTTCGGCGACATTATATTACCGAAATTTGATTTTAAACGGCGACATTGTGACCACAAAGTCACGAACGCGTCATGCGATACTTTTGTCGCAGCCGCATGATGGCCGGGAGCATCTGTCGGTTTGTCGCTCTTTCCCTGCAAATAACCGTTTTCTTGATACAATTACTCGAATGTTGTTATTATTGCGGTTCACTACATTCATAATGTACTTTGTATAATTTAAAGAAAAAGCACCGAACAAACATTGACGCCATATTATTGAAATGTTAAGAAATAGTTGGGTTCGTATTTTATAGTCACTTGTGATAACTCGTAAGGCTGTAGGTAGGTATCTTAAAAATGATACAAACAAACTGTTTTGATAGACAAGACATAAAGCGTAAGCAATCGTATCGCGATAATTCATAGAAGATTTCCAAGTGCCTACTGCTACGCCGCGCGGCGTAGCGTAGCTCCTGGCTACGCAACGTTCTGAGAGGAATTTCTTAACGATTTTTTCTTCATCCTTCATTATAGTACGAGCTGTAGGTCGTCCCTACAGCTCAGAGCTTATCCCGGCATGAATGGGGCAGCAGTGATAGCCTAGTGGTGTGACCGTCGGATGCCAAGAAAAACTCTGACACCAGGTTAGGCACTAAACATATGATAAAGAAGAATGGATTAAGATATATCTTATACCCAGTCGGCAAGGTTGTTAGCGGGGTTGACAGAACGATGCGTCGTAGCCAGTTCAGTAAAATAAACTGGCCTGCAAAAATAAGTATCACACTTTTAAAATTGCAATAACTTTTTAAGTACACAAGGTATACTTTCGAAACAAAAAGGACACGAAAAAGAGTTTAATTTTGTCTATAGTTACAAAGAAAGCTGATTAAAAATTGCTATAAAACGTTTTTTTTTTATTTTAAATCTCTAACTTCTATAGTTTCGAAAAAAATGAATTTTTAAAAGTGTAGTACTTATTTTTGAAGGGCAGTGTAGTTACGTATCTTATAGAGCCGGTGTACCTACTTTTAATGTGGCACAAGTAATGTAAAATTATCTTATTTAGCTGATCACGTGATTTGGTATCTTTAAGAAGTAAATACGTCACGATTTTCGATATCTACCAAAAAAACTCATTTTGAAAACTTATTTCTGTCAAATGAACTTATTTGTGTTTGCAAGTTGTTGCAAAATATAGCAAATTCTCAAAGGTCCTCTCATCTTTTAAAAGATTCAATTTTATGAAAGATATATTCCATATATCATTGTGCCGTTGCGTTGTACCTACCTACCTTCTAAAGTACACAATCACTAATACGTGTAATAAGTTCTACGACATTTATATGCACAAATCATTCAATTTGAATACCTAGTTGCTCCTTTAAAGACAGTAGACTGTATCTACATAAATTTAAATTGTCTTCCGTGGCTTCCCTGGAATTATTTATGTCACTATTTATTGTATTAACATAAATTGGACATGAGTTATTTTATTGGCCCGAATGCGTCGAGAATGCGTTGGACAAAGGTTATGATTGTAATTCAGATTTGTCATAGCTCGTAAATGAAGCGTTTGTTTATTTTATATAGCTACGATAGTAATGGTCCTTGATGTGCGCAGTAGAGGTCGTAAGTTTTATGTGCACTTATAAAATATAAGTAGGTAAATAGATATGTTACATAATATCTGATGTCAAAGTCTACATAAATGTGCATGAATTTTCCGAGCGTAGTGTAGTTTTCCGCCATTAACATCATCATCATTAAATAAATTAATATCGCTGGATATTTCACACAGCGCCATTTAGTGCCACACTAAGCAACGAGGCTTGTGTCGTGACACCAGATAGTTGATATACTACATAGATACTTTTTGTTCTTTTTTGTTTACTTTTTGCACAAACATTTGCTCCTACCAGGATTCGAACCCGGGACCCCAAGAACGTAAGGCAGCCTCACTACCGCCATTCGGGTCGTCAAATTACGACATTCTCTTGCACTTATCCCAATTTGGGGTCGGTTCAGCATGTCTTCTTCTTCCATACTTCTCTATTACACGTCATCTCATCAGACACCTCCTTTCTTGTCATATCATCCTTTACACAGTTTTCCGCCATTAACAGTGGCAAAAATCAGGAGGTAGAACTGGAATTTTACAAAAAAAAACGTTAACTGCTATTCTAAGAGATTATGTAGAGTGTCCAACGGTATTTTGCTTCGAAAGAAATTGTTCCAATACAATTTTAAAATTTTGAGTTTTATCAAATCAAATAAAAAAAGTGCCATTAAAATAAAATTCTTTGAAAAGTTTGTTGAATTTATAGTTCTAATAATAATATAAAATAAAATATATATATTTATAATATTAAAATATTGTGTTTTATATTTACAATAAATGTTATAAATACGAAGATAATAAAGAGAGGCATGTTATTATAATTAATCAATGCTTAAAGGTTTCCATCCATCTGTCCGGCATATTGTTTTTGTATAAAGAACAACAAAGTAAGGCATTGTGGCTCTACTTTCACCGTGTCTTTAATAATTATTGGTTTAATCTAATCTTTTTCCTGTTTTTGTTCAAACAATATTTCGAACTGTGTCTGTTTAACGTCTTGTACTGTTGGTATTATATTTCCTTCGACTGCATCTCGTCATAGATAGGTCGGAGCGAAAAATTTTAAGGGTAAATTTCACAGTGCTGGATACTGAGAAATAGGCACGATTAACTCGAGAAAAATAAAAAAATGAACCGAAACTCATCTGAAGGTAGTAAAAATGCGGTATCGGAAGGTAGAAAAAAAATCGCTAGAATAATTAATTCGAAGTGAATACAACGGCATGCTACATATCGATGTGTATTTAATGCCACTGGCACTCGATCATTCCTGTCCAAACACGGAATATCGAGAGCATTCATATCCTCGCACGATATCAGTGTATAGTGGAGCGTTTTGTGGCCTGACTCGGCAGGGGTCCGGCATTCAGCGCCATCCCTTACTTTAATTCAATAATCGCGTATGAGACAACACGAGTCGACTGGCCATCGCAACATCGGAACCTACTAACGATCATGCGACAGGCACATCATAGCTTTGGTCGATGGCTTATCTTTCACCATAGAGTGTGGTATGTTCAGAGAGTACCTAATCGTGTGCTTTGTTTGCAACAAAATATTATTGTATGATTAATTAATTGTTTTTGACTTCAAGAAACGTCGAGACAAACCTATCATAGGATATCTTTCTAGTAAATTGGAAGAATTAGCGCAGAATTGTGTTTGAGAAAAGCTTTTGGGTTTGCTTTTTTTATTGCTCACATTTCAGCGTCCATTTGTTGAGCACCATGGAAGAGTAACGATTAATTTGAAGTATTTTATCACTGAATAATAAATAAATAAATATTCATCATTCGAGGTTTTCAGAATTCAGTATTCAGAATTGCTTACGAAACTCGCCTCAAAGCTTTTGGAAACTGGATGGCAAATCAGTTTCACGACTTAACGAGTCAGAAAGTTTAATCGAATTAACATAGAGCTAATTGAAGAATATGGGGCACCTACCTAACTGGGTTTTCATTGATGACGCAGATAATCGGATAACTGGTACTTTAAAATAAATGCCAACACCAAACCCTATTGTAACGATTTACGGCTTGAGCGAAAACCTTTGCCCTTTATCTTCTGGTACTCTCTGTTATCGCATAGAGTTTGTAACAGTCCGGTTGTCAGTTTACTCTGTGAATAGTTTAGCGTAATGGGGTATTGTTAGAGCGGCTGGCGCCGAGCGCCGAGCACCGACGGGCGAGTAACGTCTTTCAGTAACATTACTGTAATGTCCTCCCACTCGGCGACGCGCCCCGCTGGCCCGACAGCCCCACGTCCATCGATACCACACCACACAGCTTCACTATCTACTTGACAATCATTAGGAACCATCATGTTGCATTCCGCACATATTTATCATCAATCAAGGTAGGACCATGCAACAAGATGAACTTTACATTTGTTATTTGGAGAACATTTAAATATTTGTACAATAAATAACGGCCAAATAACTTTAAATTGACCACAAATAATGAAAATGGACGTTAATCATATATGTCTCTATGGGACAATACCATCGTTTCATTTGATATGTTAACGATATAGCACCAACAATCTCACATTAAGCCTTTTCATCTGTCAAGTCTTAACAGCCATGGAATTGGGTTGTAATTTACGATTTTATCTCGGACACCCCGCATAGGGGCAGCGGTCAGTGTGGCCGGCGAAAAAACTTGCACCGGGGTAATAGAGGGATAATGGTCATCGGGTCCGGCCACCACGCCCGTCCTGTTGTGACTTGCCAAAATAGAGTCGTAATAATGAAAGATGGCCCGCGTAAGTTGCGCGTAATTTAGTGCGATCTGGTAACGAGCGCTGGGGGCCGTTTGTAGCTGTTTGTCCGGTGCGCGCCTCTCTTGTTGTATTAAGTGGTCGGGGGTGATTCAGTTTCACTTTTGTTGGTCACTTTATGTCCGTTTCGTATTTATTACCGACGTCGGTAGTAGATAACGTTGCCACTGTTAATAATAGCGGCCGCTCGATTATTGTGCGTTTCAAAGCGGCGGGATGATAAATGGGATACGTATATGAGTCGTCAAGGATCGAGGTCGCGTTAAGCCAGCAGTCGAGATTGATGCTGGTCGGCCGCCTGTGCCTGACAAATAGTTGGTCCAGCGGAGGCATCGCAGGGCGTCTTGCCATAAATAAGGATTACGCTCGTGACCACGCAGTCTTGTGGAGTGGACGCAGAACAGCCCCGTGACGGCTCCTGGCGCCGCACAAGACTCATGTCAAACGTCTCGTCGTCCGCATCGTTAGTTACTCAAGACACTTACTTGAGAAATCCTACAGCTCTATAATAAATTGTATCGCCTTAATTTACCAAGTCTTTTCGTATTTGGCTTCCTCGAGTTGCGAATTTGCGTTACTTCGGCGCCTAAGTCCCAAATCACAAGTTAGAAGACGGGTATCAAGTTTGGCACGAAAAGCGCTAAGCCTCGGCTGTTTTAGGCTCGGCGGCGATGTTTCAATCGTAAGTGCGCCTGCGGCTTAAGGGCTCACCCCTACTCCGGGATGCGTTGAAACGCGCCTAACCTTCGTTTCATTTGTTTCGTTTTCAAAGTCTTTACAACCTATTTCGGGGTTTCAAGATATCTTTATTTACTCCATTATCTTTTGTATCACTTGTTGTAATTAACTAATCAAAGATGAACTCTTCGATTGTTTCTGTCGTGCATCTGCTAAGTAGGTAGATTGTAAATTGATACGCTCGATAAAGCTAAATAGTCAGAGTTTGGAGAAAGGGCTTGAGTTAGCGATGATAATCTCCCTGATGGCTTGGGGTTGGGGTGAACATTGTCTCACTTACACTCAATAGTTATATGTACTCATTTAAATGTCGTAAGGAAACAGCAGGGTGTGTATAATATAGATTGCTGTACAAAGCTTCCCTTAAAGTAAGAAAATAGTAGTCTTCAAAGTATCCGTTTGGCTTTACCGTCACTTTTGTCTAGTATTTTAGTGAAATACATGATTAATCTACATAACGAGAAGGCAAAGTAAAGTGTATTAAGTTTAAGTGCATTACAGCAGATAACAGGAAGTCGTAACGTCTCATCTTACCTCGGACCAGGACGTGTGCACCCCATTTCATAATTAGGGGTCATAGTGTTATCTCGTGAAATCTCCAATTACATAGATGTGTATGGGCAGCGGGCGCGGGCGGACAAGGTCCAGCCTCCGAGGATTAGCCGATGGTTAGTCTTCTCACGTCGTGGCGAGCCGGGGTTTCAATTAGAGCGACCCGCCCGGCGCCGGCCCGCCCGCACAAATGACAATATTGGTTTATTATAGCCTCCCATGAATATGTAACGTAACTTTGTTATGAGTCAATATCGTAAACCTGTATCTACTAAACAAACGTTACAGATAAATGGAAAGACCTCTTTATATGACACAAGCATGAAAAAGTTAATGGCGAAGGACATAGATGGTTCGAATTCGACCCACCTTTTATACGAATGATATTATAACATGTTACATTATAGGGTTGTTGCGTACTGTGTCTACATATTTTTTAACGTTTTAATCACGGATCTACATAATAATGCGGAACGGGACTTCCCGTCCATCCGACAACTTGATTGATGTGCCTTCCTAGATTTATACGCCCAAAAAGTAACACGCTACACGTCCGCAAAGCTTTTACCACACAAATATGGCATCCGTAATACCTTTGTTTTATTTTTAAATACGACCCTTTCATAATTAGCGTAATAAATTATAAAATGATAATAATACGAGGGCCATCTTGTGAAACGCTTTAATACCGCGCGTCGGGGGGCGCCGCCGGCGACCGCATGTCAATCACTCTCCCGAATGTAGAACAATTCTTATTTCGAAAAAGAATAAAAAATGAGTATCACTTTTATTTTGTGTCCCACTTTGTCCAGTTGGGTCGCCGTGGGCCCGATAGAGACAACGTATGAAATCGGTCTTGTGGTAACATCTGTGCTTTATAATAGACGCTTACGTTGGCTTCTTTTCGGGGATCGGTGCGAGCCCGGTGGGATCGCTTTAACATGATTGATCTGTTTATTTTACATTTTAAAGGAGCATTTTTACGGTTGCTTGTCAACTTAATAACAAAGTGTTTTATTTCGGGATACGTTAAGTTCAGTTTTATTGATAGGTTTCTTTTAACATTATTCATTATTATTTATTTCTTGCGACGTTCTGAGATATTTTAAAGGTATTTTTTGTCTATTCGTCATTGATTTGGTTGGTATTGGCATGTTGAGGGATAATGTTATGATGATAAATTACAATGACGTAATTGCGGAATAAATAAGCGCCACTTATGAATTTGAAGTGGTTCTTAAAATAGATGTTTTTTGTAAGAGTTGTTAAGAGTGAGGAGGCGCCAGGGGTTAAAGAGAGTGGGTACTGTGCATAGATAGTTAACATTCAACAAAGTAAGAGGTCGGCGAATGTGTGGGCAGAGCTTTTAACGTCGCCGTCGGCGTCGGCGCGGGCGCAAGTAGCCACCGCCACCGCTATCATACCAGACCGACAGGTGCCGATCTATACTTATGTGTTTTGAGAACTACCAATGACTCTATTAAAGTGGCCTGCGTAACCGGGTTTTAAAATATGATTACTTGTAGAGAACAGGATCTATTAATGTTTCAATTACTTTCATTGACGTTTAGGTGTGTCCTAATGTTTTAAGATGACGACGCAAGCGTCGGTAGTAATTTGTAATGCAGGGTAGAGCAGATAGGTACTGACAGGTGACACAGACCTACTTCAATGTGAAATAATTTCTGATTTTCCAAACAGAAATTATCACTTAAAAATTACAAAATCGACAAAGATACAGAAATATGCTTATTAAAAAGCTCATCAAAAAAATCAATTAAAAAAAACTTCGACGAACAAGTTAATAGTAGTATCGTTTAAGACATGGTGTTTGTATTGTGCGCGGCTCATTAAAGAGGCAAAAAAACGTTGCTCCTGCGCCGGCGCAGGCAAGCCGCCCGGCGCGGCTTATCGGAAGCAATTACACGTTGTTCACTTTATTAATTTCCATAACTACCCTCGTGACATCAAAGCGAGCCGCGATCGCGTGCGCCGCCCTCGCGCTGTCTCGCGGATCGACGCAAGCGATGGAAAACTGCTTTGACGTGGAATGGTAAGGGGAATTGTTGAGTGCAGAACTGATTTCAGGTTTTGTACTTAAGTCTATCAAATCTTTAGCACAGTAAGGTACTTTTACATTTACTTGAGCTAACTATTTATAAGTAGATTTACGAATATATTACGAACTAGCTGTTGCCCGCGGCTTCGCCCACGTGGAGTTGGATAATTGTCTCACGGGATCATGCTACTGGGATGAAAAGTATTCTACTCGTATGTGTTAATCGAGGTTATAAACTAACTTTGGGAAACAATTAATTTACCCTCTTAGAGGTTGAATTTTGGAAAACGCTGAAATACGTAACTCATTATTTTTGCCGCACTCAATTAATACGAAATTTCATGCAAATATGTCCAAGGAATAAAAAGTTTCATACTAACTTCCATCCCCTATTTAACTCCCTTAGGTGTTGAATTTCGAAAAATCCTTCCTTAGTGGAAGCTTACGTCATAAGAGGAATACGTGTGCGAAATTTTAAGATTGTAGCCCTAAGGGTTGGGCCTGTGCGTTGATACATCAGTCAATCACTTTTGCCTTTTATATATATAAGTAGATTATAAGTACGTATTAGGAATATAAAACAATTTTATATTTTCGTTTTGTAAGTGAGGGAGAACCTGAGTTACTTCTCATGACTTGCGCCAGCGCCGGTGCTACTGTTTACCGCGCTGAAACCCTTGAAGACGTTTTAACAACGCTCTCGGCCTGGCACATACACTCTTTGATGTTTAGCGACACTTCAAATACTCTCTGCTCTTCAAAACACATTCATCCTTTGAAAATTTGTATGACGTAGATAAATACTGATTTACAAGAGACAGTCGCTACCTTTTTTATTCTCCGTCCGATATGTAAAGTATCTTAAATAAAAGACAGCCGAATCACAGGATACAATAAATCAGTATTCCAAAACAAGCAAAATCTCCATACATCGCGAGAGGTGAACAGTGGAACAGAGGAGAGACTTATCTCGCTAAAACGATTCCCACATAAATAAAGCTCATCGGATATGAAACCGTATTTACATAAGAAAAATATAAAGAGGCCTAAACGATAGGTCCATAAGGGCGTCGTATCGGGCGGGCCGGCACTCGGGACGCCGCTCACGTCCACGGGGAGCGCTGCGCCTTTAATAACAATACGAAATATCAGTTCGTTCCTCCGATCGCAAATCTACGTCAATAACATATCCAATAGTAGCGCTCAATTCATTTCGACATAATCTAATATAGCGGGGCACGTTTCCCGCCTAAATCTCCCGCCACATGTCGCCAAGATGGCCGACCGGGCGAAACGCGAAACTAAACAAAAAGGAGATCACGAATCGGTAATATCTTTCGAGTCCATAAAGTTAAACGTTTATTTGCAGCGATATTTTGTCCTTTTGTAGATATTGCTTTACTATGTAAGCGCTGGACGTGGGTCTGCCTCTACTCCCGTTGATATTTGTGGAAAATTGCCCAGAAAAAGTTAAAATCAACCACTCGTGTCTACTTCGCTGTTACGTGAATAAACAAATTCAGTTAACATTTAAACAGATTTCGCAGTAATTTAAGCCAAATTGCTGCCAATTTTCTCTAAAGAGTTATTTTGAAACCGACTTGGTTTAGCTAATTGGACCACTTTGTTGCGGTTTACGGAAACCTAGGATTAAGTCAAATGACTACATCAAAGTCCATTTAAATCATTAGCATTAAAAAGACAATTGTACCTTTGTAAAGAGGTACCTACACCACGGCGTTTTGATTATTTGAAAATACCTGTACATTTTCACATAATTTTCCTTTAAAGAAAATAATTTTATGGACAGTCTGAGAAAGATGAAAAGAACTGAAATAAATCACCTGTGTAGTTTTTGTTGTGACATCACTATTTAGTATCTAATTAGTATGCACATCACTAGGCATTGCATTAAGTATACCTCCTATTCCGGTTGTCATACTCTTGAGACGACCACTATTGTGTGATGTCCTGTCTGTGATACTTGGCTTATAATGCTAACGTGTATCTGGTTGTGAGCTGTGAATAAAGCAAGTATACTCAATCTTTTATTTCAAAATAAACATATGGTGTCAGAAGTGGGATACGAACCTACCGTAAAATGCAATGCTTAGTGATGTGCATACTAATTAGATACTAAATATTGATGTCACAACAGTTTTGTGATAACCAAATAATTGGTTGGTTTATAAAAACCACAGTAATTATGCCAACATTTTCTTATTTTCTGTAGAAATAGAAAATCCTGCACGACATTCATAATTATTAGATATCACTATGATCATATTAGCGCATCGTCATTGTAAATAAAACGACACTCGCAAGAAGAATGAATAAACAATGGAGGACAAGAAGCTTGAAGAATTTAAAAAAAGACAAGTTCTCTATGAAAATGGATGCACCATTTTCCCCATATGGTCTAAGAAGATTCTTGTGACTCCATTATTAATTTATTATTAACAACAGTTGATAAGAAAAACTTACTAAGTATAATATTTCTTTGAAAAAAACCGGCCAAGAGCGAGTCGGACTCGCGCACCGAAGGTTCCGTACAAACTTTTTAAAGGACAAACTTAACTTTGCTGTTCGATCCCTAGAAACGGCTATTGCTCCAACCGTAAATAATGAGTTTGTAATAGTAAAATCGCTTTTTTTTTGTTCTTAAACTACATATTTACTCTTTTCAGATTTTTCCCTTTACATGTGCTGTAAGACCTTGCTTTTTGCCCAATTTCGTGATTCTAGGTCAACGGGAACTACCATATAGGTTTTCGACTCTAAACCTATACGATACTTCCGGTGGACCTAGAATTGTCAATTTGGATTAAAAGCAAGGTCTTACAGCACAATTAAATGGAAAAGTCCGAAAAAATGTTGAAAATTAAGGTAAAATGTAGTACTTACAAGTTTTCGCGAAAATCTAAATTTGCCCATATCTTTTTATCGTGTTGACCCAGGACCTTAATTTTTATAGGGACTATAGACCTCAGTATATGGTATAAATTCCAACTTGCTAGGCCCACCCATTCCTGAGAAAATCGGTGGTGACAGACGGACAGACAGACCGACAGACGGACAGACGGACAAGAAAGTGATCTTATAAGGGTACCGTTTTTTCCTTTTGAGGTACGGAACCCTAAAAAATTGAAAAGGATTCCTGAAAAAACTGTAATTCAGGAAAATCCGTGTACAAAAACAAGTCTGTCTCCAAATAAATCACAAATAGCTTTCCTTGGCCACGACGGAGGCATGTAAAGCAAGCATTAACGTAATTCGTCAGTACAAACAGTGGTTCGGAATGGCTGCAATTAAGCCGGCCTTTCTAATGCATTGATTGATCAATCATCGGACGACAATCGAAGGAAGTGCTGCTTTGTGTGCCGGCCGCACTGAGCGCGGACGTGCCGCCCGAATTGATGTGTAGAGTAGACATATAGCTGGTTTGGTAAAATGGCTTTATGCCTACTTTATTTTCTTTGAGTTTTCAGGCTACTGGCGCTTGTGGATTGATACAGTTATTATAGAATCCTGTTTGATCCCTAGTAAGCGCTTTTAATAAGAAGCAATTAAATATTTCTATTATTAGGAAAAGCTTTTAAAAAATGAGTAACATAACACTGCCAGATTTTTACGAGTCAATTTGTGTAACTTGGTTATGTTCAGACGCGGATACAGGATTTTACCTGTATTTAGGAAAATTGATTAAAAAAAAATTTATGAATCAGGCGTTACTTTACTTGCCTTGGCCGGACAGGTTGGAATGATTATGATCCTGCAGGAGTTACTCGGTCGACTTTAAGATAAATTCAAGAGAAAGTATGCTGTAGAGCGAGCGTAGCGTAGCTCGAAAATTTTTACACTTTTCCTACCGACCTACTGGAGTTACCTGGGCCTCTTATAGAAAAAGTTAAGATTTAAGAAAAACTAGGCTGCAAGAGCGAGCGAAGCGAGCTCTACATTTTTTACATCATTGCCTCAGATAATTATGCTATAATTGCATATAGGTAAGACCTTGTGGCAAGGGGCTCCTAATTTATTTCAGGCTCGGTGCATATAGGTCGATTATGTAAAAATCCGTATCCTAAATAAAGTAAATCTGTATCCTATCTTTCTAGAGAAAAAAGGAGCCTTTTTGATAAATGTTTTTTCGCAAGATTAAACAACATCTTAATTTGAGTGATATCCTTTTACGCTACAATTTTTTACGTACAATACCATGATATGGCATCAGGCAGAAAAAGCTATAACTTTTAAAAATCCTGAGCCTCTAGCTAGGGGCAGCTACCTCCTCCTGAGGATGGGAGGAAGATATACAACTAGAATATTTAGTTTCAATTCCGTCAAACTAGTTCAAGCTTGGCTAATGACAAATTTGGTCCGGTTCAGGGGGAAATTGCATCCATATGACTCCGCTGACTATGTGGCAGAGTTCTCGAGTTCTGGTCGAAGGACATTTAATTTTAACCTAGTTATACGAATCATCGTCTCGAAAGCAGCGATAGTCCTGTGGTATGACCATCGGACTGCCAAGTCATAGGTCTCGAGTAAGAACTCACGACACGCATCTTTGATTCTTCGGATTCATGTGCGTATTGTATAATTATCGCTTGCTTCGGTGAAAGAAAACATCGCGAAGAAACAAGAATAATAGCCTTTTTTTTTTCGGATCGGATAGCATCAAATGACTCCTCCCGCTCGGGGCGGAGCAGGAGGGAGTGTCAGACTTTTACTGATTAAAACCCATCCATGTTCCTTCATTGCCCTATGTGTTCCAGGGCCACGGTATCTCTTTCGAATAGTCCCGTAGCCCCGGCAGGCATCGGCCCTTGCGGACCCCTTCCTTATTGCTGACTCTCTTTGAGGCGCGCGTGGAACATGAACGTGCCGTCGACACGGCCTGTCGTCATGAGACGGACGAACGGCGAGCTAGCCCATAGCTCCCCGTCCACAGGCCCGCGCCTACGGTGGCCGGAAGCCACCACGTGGGCCCCGACGCCCGGGGCGTCTCCCGCGGCGGCCGGGACGTGTGGATCTCTCCCTCTCACGTTCCGCCACCTTCGCAGAAGGAGGTGACGGCGTTCCATTCCGTCTCGCTCCGGCCCATGGATTGAACCAGGGCCGGGAGCGAGAGGTCGCCGCCGCCGAAAGCATAATAGCCTGAGAGATATTTCTCGACGGCGGTGGCGTGTAAAGCCAAGTCAGAGGCCCAAGGGCGGCCATAAAAAGTCTGACACCTGGTTAGGCACTAACCAGATGTTCGTCACGAAGAAGAAGCTACCATCAAAAGCTGTACAATCGGGATGCTCATAAAAACCAAACACCACCAACATTTAAATTTGAACATAATAATTTTATTCAATTATAATTATTCCTCTCTCATCATATCTTCTGTATCTTGACATATAAATGTGATAAGTGTGAGAATTCTACCTAAACTGGTAAACGTGGATGTTTGATCTATGTCAGTAATAGCAGGCTACATCGATTGATCCGTCATTGTGTCGGAGAGCAGTGATTTCAGCAGGAATTGTTCCTCCGGACTCCTGTACCCGTAATGCACGAATAAAGCTTTCCGCATTGATTGAAATAACATTTGAATTAAATAAATACAGGGTGTAAACAACTTCATCACGAAGCCGTCAACCAAGCATTCTGTACATCAAACTAAGTAACTTTACTCAAAAATTATTGCTGAGAAACGACTTTTTTATTTTTTGGGGTGAAAAATCATGTTTTGTGGTAAAACTCCATGTAACGCATTGAAAACATTGTTCTGATGGATGGATTGAATAATACGGGGGTCGTGGAGGTGTTTAAGAAAAAAAATCTTCTCTTAAAAACTGTATTAAAAAAAAACTTGTCAAAAAGTTGGAACTTTGACCCCCAATATCTATCGTAACTAGAAGGTTCCCAGGTATGGTGTAGAACAAAAAAATAATCGCAATGACGGGGAGAGCAAGTGCCTTTCGGCTTCGTTATGAGGTTTTTTACATCCTATAAACAGCGGCATCGATGAGGCACTTTTAATTTTCAATAAACATATTATCTTTGCACTGCGGACGCAATGACACGTCATTGGGTCATCGTTATCATCATTCGCCTGTCCTCATCCCAATTTATTTGAGATGGAATATTGGAAATGCTCATTGGTAATCGCACTAATAGGTGGGTATGTTACTGACTTGAGCCAAAAAAGCTGCCAGATTCTGAAATCTTTATCACTTCTTTAGGAAAATCTTGCACACTAGGGTTAGTTTTCATCTCAATTTCTTCATCTTCAATGTTGGTACATATAGAGTCCTGAAATTGTATAGCGGTCCTCGGAAAAAATCTCCGTATTTTCCGAAACGAATTTCCTCTGCCCAGTCAGGTTGTAGCTGACCAAAACAAACGAGTTTGCACGATCCCATCTACAGACCGGTGAGCGTTTTCTATTAAGACCATGATCTGTCACGAACTGCCATATTCTTGGCTTGAGTGATGGCGGCTGTCGGCGAGATGTGAGGGTCGTCAGTCACGTGCGGCGATTGCTATTGATTTCCATTTAATTCGGCGCGTGCTTCCACTGCTCAGTGCTTACTGGCTGACCGGCCGCGGCCTGCCTACCGACGCTGCTATCAACGACAAATTGCTGTTGAACCTCTGCTGCCTTCATTCCCGCTGATTGAAGGGTGCTGTAGCTTTTGCGTTTTGTTTGCACGTTTGTTTTTGTATGAGGGTTTTATCGTTGTGTAGGGTTTAGGGCTTGGATGATGTTAGGATGTGAAAGTCTGACTGCACGTGTTATTAAAAAAATCTAACTCATGTATTGTGTGCAAGATGAAATGGAGTGAGGGCGATGATGTCTTTAGTGAATTTCTTAAACATTTTATGTTTCGCTTTGGAAATTATTAGCATCGGCTAGCTACCGACGATCAAAAGTCGGTAGTCAACAAATAATTTACTTAGTGGTCATCGCGGCAGTAAGTAGTTTTCGTACATAATAGTATAGTGTACAAATGATTGTATTAGATGAAAATATAGTCTGTCCTCGGTGTTCAAGACAATAGCGCGCGTGACTCCATCTCGTCCGCACCGCGCACTACCACCGCGCTGCGCCCGCGCTGATGATTGCATAGAATTTTCTATAGACAATGCTATTCTATTAGATGACCTACACCTTGATTACTGTCGTATTTCCCAGCTACCCAGTAAATTGTACAACAACAATTTTAACTCTCGGAGGCAATTTAAAAGTTTGTTAAATATAAACCTTTATTTGATCAATTACTTTTTGATACCCTTTTTTGCAAGAAAATTGTTTTTTTATTGAGGCCAGTAAATTTCGAGACGGCTTACGCCGCCCAAAAATTAATTGATCGGATCTCGTTTCTCAGAGGAAACAGCGCGGAAGAGTTTTAATTAGCGAGAAAAAAAGCACCACAAAACTTCCGACGTAAAAAACC
Source organism: Xestia rhomboidea (assembly GCA_963853795.1). Classification (NCBI taxonomy): domain Eukaryota; kingdom Metazoa; phylum Arthropoda; class Insecta; order Lepidoptera; family Noctuidae; genus Xestia; species Xestia rhomboidea. The sequence continues at coordinate 13,682,598 of OY970764.1, forward strand.
GGGAGACAAGGGTGGGCGTAGCGCGGAATAAAAATCTCCCGCTCGTAATGCGGGCAACATTTGTGTGAGGAAGACGCTCAGTAATGGAAGACAAATTTCAATATAATTTGCAATACATAAGCGTGTTACTTTAATAGCCCAGAACCACCCTTCAAATTAAACGGGGCTTAAGTTTTATTTTATTTTTTCCTCGTCGGTTCGATCGTGTTGTGGGCGCGTAAGCAAGCTTCGCGGGCTACGCGGCCACAGGGAGAGTCGCGGGCTTGCGGCGCACAGGCCGCCCCGGGAAAAAATATAATCCGAGCAAATTAATTGCTCCTACAGGCAATAGTGGCGCGGCCGCGATGCCGCCAAATCAAATTAAGGACGCGCTATAAAAACCAAATTAGTGCCCGCTTTAACCGTGAGGGGGCATTTAGTTACAAGACGTTAGTTCAAATCCCGCCATTTTCATTAACAATAAATATCCCCTTGCAGCCGCACAGAATCCTTATTGTTTTACTTTTTACACCCTTGTGTCCCGAGTGGGATATAGCGGACGACGGCGACGGCGACGTCTTGTACTGAGGCTGGCTAATTTGTTCTTTTTGTTTACTTACCGGGCAAAGGTAATAAAAATTTGTGTTGCGCGAATTGTATGGACTTTAAATTTTATATAGCCGCCGGTGCCGGGCGAGTTTTGCATTTAATTGGGAAAAATTTAGGGTCGGCGAAGCGCTTCTGTGCGGATTCTTAAACTAATTGGATGGCCGTTACAACTTTTTTGTCTTAAACTTTTACGCAATTGAAGTAGGGGTGAAAAGGGACATTAGAAAAATAAATTCTACTCTAATATCCGTAAGTATTACGCAACATTTTGGAAGACCTGAACGAATTCGGTTGGTCCGTTATTTGGGTCGTTCTAGATTATTTAATAGATGCAGTTCTCACTAAGGGGTGAATTTGATGTGTTTTTTTTTAGGTCGGCGGGTGGTTTAATTAGAGGCGATGTAGGAAATTAGAGGGCGGTGGTGATCTAAAACAATAAGCTGACACCGTCATTAGTGGCCGGCAACCCGACAACCCGGCAACCCACTGCAGATTGCTGCACCTCCCTAATGTGACGACATTTAGTTCCTTCACATTTAATTTCGTATTTATTACGTCTGGGTACCTGTACTATATAATTGTGTTATTAAGTTTATGTTCCCTTCTTTTTAATAATATTTATTTAAATTTCATATCAGCCTTTATTTTCGTCACAATAAAAAATATGTTCAGTAACCTGTAATAATTTTCAGGTGGAGAAACGATTGTTAAAAAGAAGGATTGTATAAAACTATACATCAGATACTTACATACTATAACTTAAACCACGTCATCTACCCCGGTCGCAGCGGAGAATGGAACCGGCGAGAGATGTCGTGCGGTGTTCCGCAGGGATCGGTTCTAGGCCTGTCCTTGTGGAACATCGGTTACGACTGGGTGCTGCGCGCCGACCTCCCTAGCGGCGTCAGCGTTGTCTGCTATGCAGACGACACGCTGGTGCTGGCACAGGGGAGGTCGAACGAGGCAGCGGCCGAAAACATGACACGCGGGGTTGCGATAGTCGTGGAGAGGATCCGGCAACTGGGTCTCGAGGTGGCACTGCACAAGTCCGAGGCCATGTGCTTCCATGGGCCTCGGAACGCGCCACCTCCGGGATCCGCAGTGATGGCAGGAGGGGTTTCCATCGGCGTCGAGTCGACGCTGAAGTACCTGGGACTTGTCCTCGACAGCCGGTGGAACTTCGTGGAGCACTTCCGACGTTTGGCCCCCAAACTGGAGCGGACAGGGGCTGCCTTCAGGCGGCTCCTGCCCAACCTGGGGGGGCCAAACGCCTCCTGCCGGAGGCTCTACGCGGGAGTCGTGCGGTCTATGGCCCTTTACGGGGCCCCGGTGTGGGCGCGTTCATTGAGGCAGCGAGCTGCCAACCATTTGAACGCGCCCCAAAAGGTAGTGGCCGTAAGGCTGATCCGGGGATACCGCACGATCTCCCGCGAGGCGGCGAGCCTCCTTGCCGGATTGCCGCCATGGGATCTGGAGGCGATAGTCCTCGCGCGCCTACACGAGTGGCGCGCGGAGGCGCTACGCCGGGGGGAAACTCCGCTGCCGCGGCAAATTGTCGCTCAGCGGATGGACTTCCGGCGGGATCTCATGGCGACATGGAGAGAGCGACTGTCGCAACCCCGTGCAGGGCACGCCACGATAGTGGCGGTAAGTCCCCTCTTTGAGGAGTGGCTGGAGAGACGCCACGGCGTCCTCACCTTCCGCCTGACGCAGGTTCTTACCGGACACGGATGTTTCGGTAAGTTCCTGCACTGAATTGGGCGGGAGGAGACGCCCGGGTGTTTCCATTATGAGGATCGACCGGAGGACACGGTGGAGCACACTGTGGAGGTGTGCCCTGCTTGGGTGGAGCACCGCCGTATCCTCGAGGTGGCGATCGGCGGCGGCGACCTCTCGCTTCCGGCCCTGGTTCGTGCCATGGTCCGGAGCGAGACGGAATGGGACGCCGTCACCTCCTTCTGCGAAGCAGTCATGCTAGCGAAGGAGGTGGCGGAACGTGAGAGGGAGATATCCTCACGTCCCGGCCGCCGCGGGAGACGCCCCGGGCGTCGGGGGCCACGTGGTGGCTTCCGGGCACCGTAGGCGCGGGCCTGTGGACGGGGAGCTATGGGCTAGCTCGCCGTCCGTCCGTCTCATGACGACAGGTCGTGTCGACGGCGCGTTCGTGTTCCACGCGCGCCTCTAAGAGAGTCAGCAATAAAGAAGGGGTCCGCAAGGGCCGAAGCCTGCCGGGGCTGCGGGACTATTCGAAAGAGATACCGTGGCCCCGGAACACAAAGGGCGATGAAGGAACATGGATGGGTTTTAGTCAGTAAAAGTCTGACACTCCCTCCTGCTCCGCCCAGAGCGGGAGAAGTCATTTGATGATTGCCCATCCTAAAAAAAAAAAAAAGGCATATTTCATTAATCCAACATTTAGAAAAAAATCTCCGAGATTTTCGCTACGGACACAAATGCACCGAGTGAAATTTTTGAAATCCATTGCGGTTTTCGTTCTTCAATGGGACTTTGTTGTTGCTTTTCATGATTTTGATATAACGCCTCTTTTTCATTTGAACTTTTGCAGAAACCGCCAAAAAAAAAAGAAAACGAGCGGGAAGTGAAAGAGAGAGATAAAAGTTGTGGAAACAAAAGAAAAACGCCATCTACCAAATACTTAATAATTACTATTCATTTAATTATTATTCATCTCAAAATACCTGGCACTTAATAAACGAGCGAAAAAAAGCTTGTAAATTAAGAAAAAAAACTAACGCATCAAATCTCGTTTCAAGCTAGTTGTGAAGTATGTCCGTAACTAATTGCACGTGAGATGGATGAGAGGAGGAAATTAAATTCAGTATTAATTTTATCAATTAAGCAAATTGCGGCGAAGTAAAACCTTGGTGAAACAAATGTAGTAGGAGGGTGCAAATGATGCTAGGATTTATGAGTTCCGTTTTACCTGGTAGGTAAATGTAGACCTATTTATCATCTATAGTTTATTTACTAATATTTTATATGCGGAAGTTTGTGAGGATGAATGGATGGACATTTAGTTACTCTTTCACGCAAAAACTACTAAACGGATTTGGATGAAATTAGGCACATATATAGTTTATAACCTGTATCAACATATATATTACTTTTTATCCCGGTAGTATGATCCCGTGGGACAGTTATCGAACTTCACGCGGGCGAAGCCGTGGGCATGACCTAGTAGTTTACAGTTTTGAAACAGAAGAATATTTAGTTATTTGTTATTTAGAAATGAACTTGGTTATAAGTCATAAAAATATCAAGGTATTTTAGTTTATTTTCAAGTTATACATTTATTACATTTTCCTACAATGTGGTGAGGTGAAAGCGCCGGAAAGATTTTTCTTTCAATACTTATTTGTTTTGAAGGAAAATGGAAACTTAGATGAGATTATCTGTTTGGTTACAAGATAAGGTTGGTGTTACGGTGCTACAGTGTTTTTCGATCTTACACTTTTGACCTCAAAATCGTCGCCTTCATCAGAGTATACCTACAGGGTGTAAACCACCTCATCACTGTTAGGATAAGGTGGCAACACTGAGAGGAGAGTGGCCACACTGAAGATGGCGGAAATAAAGGACGCGCTTTCTTATAACTATAAAATGAGTTTTTTATTTAAATCACCAAGAAAATTAACATGGTGGCAGCGGTAAAGTCTACACAAGTAAACAGTTTAAAGTCGTGTTTAAAAAAAAAAAAAAACATAAATAAAAAGAAAACCTTACCTCAATGTTTACACTTCTGAAAAAGACTAAACTTGAATTTACTAAACCAATAATCAAAACAATTTGAGTGCACTTCTAATATAATTTAGAATTAAACAAAACAATTTAAATTTTCATTTTTGTAGCCTAGTCTCAGTAGGTAATGTTTAAACATTTTGAGTATTTGGATTAGACACATTTTAATCATCATATCTCTTAGGTCTATATACTTTGCGACCAACTCTAGTTACATAAACAGGACTATCTTCCAGCAAAGTATCATCTGACTGTGGTCCAGCATCTTCATCTACAGATCTAGTGGTTTCATCTGATCCAACATTCCTATATGCACCAGTTGTGGATGGTTCTTCAGATTCAGCATCCTCAAATTCCCCAGCCATGGAGGATTCTTCAGATGACAAGACTATTTCATGAACCAAGCTACTCTCCAATAGTTCTACATTTGACAAAGACTCATGACTATTTAATTCTATATTTGACAAAGACTGTTGACTATCTATTTGTACATTTGACATGGTTTGATCATGACTAATACTTGTAGCTTGAATGTCACACTCACAACTCGGTTTAGGAAGACACATTCTGACATACATACTTGATAATGATATTGGTACAGTTAAAGATTGATCTTGTTTTAATATTTGGTGCCTTTTATTTAGCAGAGCCCTTGTTGAAGCCTTAGGCTTTGAATCAACATTTCTAGACTTGACATGTAATATATGACTACGATTTCTACGATATACCTTTCCATTGTCAGCTTCTACCAAATATGACCTTGGGCAATTTGGGAAAAGATAGGTGCTGATTTATTGCAGTTCAATAATAAAAAATACTTAGTCATTGTTGATTACTACTCAAAGTACATTGAACTTGCTCAACTGAACAATGATTCTACAGCAAAAAATGTAATATTACAATTTAAATCAATATTTGCACGACATGGAATCCCTTTGAGATTGTATACAGATAATGGACCACCATTTGAATCAAAAGAATTTAAATGTTTTTGTAAAGAATGGGACATGGATCATGTCACTTCTAGTCCCAATTTTCCACAGTCAAATGGTCAAGCAGAGTCAGCAGTTAAAATTGTTAAAAAAATATTGCAAAAAGCATATGATGAAAATAAAGATCCTTATCTGGCTTTGTTGCATTATAGGTGTAATGATAAAGAGTACATGAAATCACCATCAGAATTATTAATGTCTAGAAAACTGAGATATAACTTACCCATGTCGAAAGAGTTGCTAAAGCCAAAAGTTATAAAATGTGAAAGGCAAAAGGAAAGGATTAATAAGCATAAACAAAAATATAAGTTTTACTACGATAAAGGTGCTAAGAATCTACCAGCATTAAATCAAGGGGATAATATCATGTTTAAGAAAATTCCTGACAGTAGTTGGGAGCCTGGTGTAATTAAAGAAGTTCTAAAAAATTGCCCAAGGTCATATTTGGTAGAAGCTGACAATGGAAAGGTATATCGTAGAAATCGTAGTCATATATTACATGTCAAGTCTAGAAATGTTGATTCAATGCCTAAGGCTTCAACAAGGGCTCTGCTAAATAAAAGGCACCAAATATTAAAACAAGATCAATCTTTAACTGTACCAATATCATTATCAAGTATGTATGTCAGAATGTGTCTTCCTAAACCGAGTTGTGAGTGTGACATTCAAGCTACAAGTATTAGTCATGATCAAACCATGTCAAATGTACAAATAGATAGTCAACAGTCTTTGTCAAATATAGAATTAAATAGTCATGAGTCTTTGTCAAATGTAGAACTATTGGAGAGTAGCTTGGTTCATGAAATAGTCTTGTCATCTGAAGAATCCTCCATGGCTGGGGAATTTGAGGATGCTGAATCTGAAGAACCATCCACAACTGGTGCATATAGGAATGTTGGATCAGATGAAACCACTAGATCTGTAGATGAAGATGCTGGACCACAGTCAGATGATACTTTGCTGGAAGATAGTCCTGTTTATGTAACTAGAGTTGGTCCCAAAGTATATAGACCTAAGAGATATGATGATTAAAATGTGTCTAATCCAAATACTCAAAATGTTTAAACATTACCTACTGAGACTAGGCTACAAAAATGAAAATTTAAATTGTTTTGTTTAATTCTAAATTATATTAGAAGTGCACTCAAATTGTTTTGATTATTGGTTTAGTAAATTCAAGTTTAGTCTTTTTCAGAAGTGTAAACATAGAGGTAAGGTTTTCTTTTTATTTTAAGTTTTTTTTTAAAAGTTTATTCAAACTAGTTTTAGTTTTAAAATTCAATAAATTTTAGTTCTGTTTAGTAAATCTTAGGATTGTAAACATAGGACAAGTTTTCTTTTTCTTTTATTACTTAAGTTACCTATTTTGTATTACTTGTGAAGGAGGATGTTAGGATAAGGTGGCAACACTGAGAGGAGAGCGGCCACACTGAAGATGGCGGAAATAAAGGACGCGCTTTCTTATAACTATAAAATGAGTTTTTATTTAAATCACCAAGAAAATTAACAATCACGAAGCCGTCAATTTTTTTTTGGGGTGAAAAATCATGTTTTGTGGTAGAACTCCATGTAACGCACACAAAACATTGTGCTGTTGGATGGATTGAATAGTGCGGAGGTCGTGGAGGTGTTTAAAGTAAAAATCTAACATTAAAAACTTGTATTTAAAAAAAAAAGTTGTCAAAAAGTTGGAACTTTGATCCCCAATATCTCCGTAACTAGAAGGTTCCTAGGTATGGTGTAGGACAAAAAAATGATCACAATGACGAGGAGAACAAGTGCCTTTCGACTTCGTTGAGAGGTGTTTTACACCCTTTATTTACTGAAGCAATGCACTAAAGTCAGACTTCAGAAACTTGAAGAAGACATACTTAGATAGCTCTCTGCCCTCCATTATTAGCTGGGTGTTTATAATATGACCTCATAAAATACCTTTTGTTTTCTACCGCAAATGATCGGTATCAATATAACAACAAGCAAAGTATATATTCTATTACATACCTACTTGCATACTAAAAGCCTGATTTCATCTGAACGATTAAAATCTATTCTTGTCTACATTTCAGTCGATTCAAAAACTGCCCAAATGACGCGATCAATGTGTGTATGAAAATAATAACAGCTCAACATGAATGGTATAAACACATTGTTTGGAGTTCGGCATTATTATAGGGCTGAAAAGCCGCCATACGAATATCGTAATTATATTATTAAAATTACCACGACGATTGCAGGAAACATGTTATTTAACGTGGAAGCGATACGATCTTATCGGCTGATCCTAATACCCGATGTGAGGATATTATCGTGCTACCTGACGAAATCGCCCGGACGCCCGGTTATACTCTGGATATTCGACATCGACACATGGCCGCCATTAACGTTTTGTGTACAGGCTGTAGTTTTTAAAATTAGGCTTTTAAGGCTATGTAGGTAATTCTTGAAAGGTTTAAAGAGAAAGGTCTTGAAAGGTTTAAGGCAGTGTTTATGAGTTTTAAGTTGGAGATTGAATACATGTTTGAGATTCCTTCGGAATTTACATAGTTTTTATATTTTAATAATATAAAGTAGGCATCTATCATTTCTTATTAGTATCTAGAGTGACACGCTCAGTAAGTTAGTAGAACTTTCAGCATAACAAAAATTATAACCTCAGGCTCGCTCGCTCGCTCATTTCAGGAGTTGGTATTCTCCTGATAAGAAAAGTTTTCCGTATTTTTGATAAAGCGGGTAGAAAAAATAGTAGGAAATTATGTTTTAAAACAATAATAATAGGTACCTATTGAAGTTAAAAAAATCCGTCTTATCGCAATTTCCATCAAGGTTCCGTTTGGTCGCATCGCTATCGCTTTGGTAATGTGTTCGCTACCTTAGAACTAGTAAGGAAAACCCTTCAGCTGACCTTTACAACTAATTAGAGGGAGAACTGGAAAGCCGTTGTGTTTTGACTTTGATTGAAATTAAATATCATTATTTCATCAATATAACTTTGTGGTTTTACGTAGCTGCATTATTTTTAAAAATGGCAAATCGATTAAATCAAGGTTACTTCAACGAGAAGTAGTTAGTGAACACTCCGTATAAAGTATTATTACGAGAGAATGCGGTCTGTTTGTCTATCACGATAATCTGTGGACTGCTCATTTCAATTCCGTGTTGTGTAAACGCCCTAATGGACTCCGGTAATGTGACACGCTTGACGATTTTACTCACAAATTGTTGTACGAAACTCTATTACAATCTAATGACAGTCACCGTCTAATTGCAAGGTTATTACGTTTTGTTGTGCACGCGGCTTAATGATAGCACTGGGTAATTATTGAGCGAGGTGAAACCCTGAAGATGTGTCGAATTGAATCGTCGGGCCCGTAATGACGGGGCGCAGGCATTGCCGGATGCCGCCGTATTAACCAACTATCAATGCCCGCATAAGATTAATTTTTAATTGTCTTTACCCCCGGGCTACGACTCGATACACATTCTTTATATACGTAAATTGCAGTATATCTTGTATTTTAATAAGTAGCTGCGTGATTGATATTTATTTGCAACTGTGTGGCTTTATAGCGTGTTATTAGCACTGGAAATACGGTTCATTTGAATAAAAAACCTGATTGATTGATACATTTTGTAGATTCGGTGAATAACTTTAAAAGGGTGTAATCAATTCTGTGAATACACATTATCATAATTTATTCTTTGCCTGACTTTCTCCGTCACGAAATCTAGGTAATTATGAAACTTACACTCGACTCTACCTTATTCAAAGTAAAACAACAAGCGAAATCATGAAATCCCAAAAGACAAGCACATCATTTGTACATTTTAAAAACATCAAGCGCCATCATTAACCATGTGTAAGTGGGCCACTCGATACAGGGCTGTCACGACTGTCATCAGCGTCACCACCATGAAATATGGCAACGCCGCGATCCACCGTATCACGATAATCTCACCCAACATCTAGAGCGAGTGACGAATAGATTTCGTGAATAATTTACCACACAATGGACTGTCAACTCTTTTATTGTATTATTTCGGTATTGTCGTGTTCAACGTCACGAGAAAGTGGCATTTGCTCGTAATAACGTTTAAATATGTTTGCGTAAGCTTTGTGAAAGCGTAATGACTGGCGAAAATAAACGCTATGAAATGATAGAGATCATTTCTGGAGGGTAATGTAAAGTCGTGTTGTGTTGTAAATTCATTTTAAAGTACTATGTTCTCCGGTCCTCTGTACATAAAACTTTCAGAACCTCAACGAACATGAGGTTCTGAAAGTTTTTGACATTTGGTCTCGAAACAATATTCTTTTCACGGTCTTCTTCTTCTGCCTAACCTTTTCTCAACTATGTTTGGGCCGGCTTCCAGTCTAACCTGATGCCGCTAAATACCAGTATTTACATGGAGCGACTGCCTATCTGACCTCCACAATCTAGTTAGTACTGGGTAATACGATACCCCTTGGTAAGAGTGGTTGTCAGACTTTCGGGCCACTGACTAACTGTAACCACTGTCAAAGATCTACAAATGGCAGTATTCTTTTCACGGCCATTTTCCAAAAGAAAACTTACAGAAATACGGAATAATGTGTCCAATGGGCCAGCTATGTAATACTTATGGTGTGGTCCGTTTTCTATCAAGATTTGCAAATGAAAGACCTGTCACTCCACTTACAACTTAATGAGAGTCGAGCTGAAACTCGGTCGCTAATTACAGAAAATTGGAACACGTCAAGTGCCGGGAAAACGTAAGTATGACGAAGAAAAAGATGGAAGATATGCTACAGTGTATGAACACTAACAAGCTGTTTCCACTCAACACTACCTTATCTTAGAATTATATACAGAAAAATCTTTTGTATTATGTACTTGTAACACGAACACCTTGCCTATACTGTATCTATAACTCTTCGATTAACAAGTAGATTTAGTTAGATGTATTTTAGGGCAAAGTGAATAGCTTAATTGAGAAGCCTTTTTGAAGTAGGTAACCTGCTTTAAATCGGATTACTAGAAAGTAGAAAAAAAAAACTCATTTTTCAATTATACAAATATCTTTAGGAATACTGAAGACAGCTGTCCTTAGAATAAAAACAAAAGATGACTACGCTTTCTTTTTAACTGTTGACACCTTCTGTCAAACAGTAGATAATTTAATTTTCTTTACCCAGCTATTTCAAAAGGTAAGAAATAAGAAAACGTGTAAAGCCGACCGAAGCGGATTTGTTTGTCGCTCGGCGCCCGGACCTCGTGTGGTGTAAACCTCGACCTCTTATTTTTGCCGCGTCGCCTGAGACGGACCTGGATTGATTTACGAGGCCAAGTGACTCGCCCCACCCGAGTACCCAACCCCGGCTTACTCCTAACTAACCTTTATTCCGGGATTACGCAAAACACACGCCACCGATCGCAGTGACGTGTGCCGAATTGAGAACAGCTCGCCTCTACGAAGGGTTGACTTTTGATACTGTTTAAGAGGTTAAATACGTTTTTAGAAAGCTTGTTTTTATGGCTCATATTAATCGCACGGTTTTGCCCATTTGACCAAGTTGTAAAAAATAATATATTCGTGTAATAACTCCATTAATGACCATGATTTTATATCCCACACTTAGCTAAACGCAAACAGCTAAGGTATGAATATTTATGAAGAAAGAGATAAACTCATTTATGGCATAATTTGAGCCACTTTCGAAAATACCATCGATTGGTCAGATCAGGCGGAACTTTAATAAATCCCGGTATTCTGTTTAAGTTATTACACCTATTAAACGTAAAGTAAGAAGACACGTTCCGCCATTAAGGCAGTCTCTTGCAGCGGGCCGGCTGAAGCGCGGGATATTATCGCGCCGCTTGTTGCCCGCGTAAAATAATAATGGCCGAACTTCCGGTGCCGGCGGCGCGGAAAACTTAAGCGAAAAAGGCGGGAAACGCCCCCGGCCGTCGCCGCTAACTTTGTTAACCGCTCGGATGTGACGTCACTTAATTTATTAACACATCCCTACCTCCGCCGAGAGGTAATTCTTGGTTTTTACGACACTTTTCCACTTCTCACTCAACGTGCTACAATTTCGTAACCACCTTACGCGAATAGTTTTTGTTGACATTCCTGCTTTTACTGCTCTACTATATTTTTGTTACCTACCCGTTTAATTTCAATTTTTTTTTATGGTTTCAATGTCATATATAGGTACAGGGCATATTGTACAGAGTTATATTACTCTTTTTCAGGAAAAATCATGCAAAACCAAAATCACCAATAAATATCGTGAGTATAGTCGGAAATGCACTGTGTATACCTAATAATACAGATTATATTGGGTATTATTTAGACTAAAACGTCGTTTATCTTCTAAATTATAAAATCGTTTAAAATTACGATGCTGCTTTTGTTTGACACGTATTATTTTAATTAAGATCTTTAAATATTTACATCTAAATTATTAAATTTAGTTATAAAGCTAATAAGATCAAAACTAATAATGTTTTAAGTATCGTAATTTACGGCTTGAGGATCAAAAGGTTAATAACGTTATTAGAATATTTTATCAGGCGCTTCTTTTGTCATTCTCTCAATTATGATGACGAACTGCATAACTATACTAGGTTGTTAAAGGTTTTAATATAAATATGTATTTTAGAAGAATTTTTGCGAAATAAAGTGTCAATGTTTTGTTTTTTAATATTTAAAAGATCAGCTCCACATTTTAGTGTATGTCCGCCACAAACGTCGCATCCATCGATAACGACAAGTGAAACTTAAAAACAACGTCCCCGAAAAACATAGCCGATGGAAAATCAATAATCGAAACCGCACAGAGAGCACTCGAATAAATACACACCGACTATCCAATAAAACACGTGAATCGTTTACAATTAAAGCTTTAAATCGGCAATAGGTGTTGCCATAAATCGGACGAGAAAACAATCAGCGAGGCAGCGTCGTTCGCAATTAGCGCTGCGCGGCTCGATAAATTTGCATTAATGCTTTCGAAAAATCCGAGCGGCAATAATTTTCGCGTGCCATGTGTTGTATAGTATGCCTACTGCCTACCCCTACCTATGTTTTCAGTACGGCCGCTGCCAAACGGAGCCGGAGCTACTTTTTTCAGCGAACAGATTTACTCCGTTCACCTGTAGTTTCAGTATCAGATATCTGTCCGGTTGTTTCTCGTGTTCTGGCATATTGAGTTGTTTCGTAAACTACGGTGGGTATTTACTTGATATGTAAGTTGGAGGAGCATGCACATAAGTATGTACTTACATACGGAAAGCTGATATGGGAAACATCGTTTTAAGAAGCCATTATAATGTTTTTTATGTAGTAATGACTCTAATTAGTATAAGTAGGTGCTATCGTTTAGAATAAGTATTTGAATTCTGTCTCTAATGACTGAAACTAATCCCTGCAACTCAAGACAATGAAAAGAAAACAATCCTATTTCGAAAAATAAAATAAAAACCAACCCTACCCTAACCCTAAAATAAGGCATCGCGTTCGCGAGATTCGCGGCGCCCGAGTCTCGAATGGACATATTTCCACGTTGGCAATTCACGCGTATCCGCGCTTGATTTACGCAACGCCCCCCGCCTCACTGCACTTTACACTTTTGCAGCTCCGCGCGCACCAACGCCTATTAATTGATATTCGCCGCGACACACTCCACACATTTTTATACACAATTCCCGATAAACAATTTTTAGAGCGAAACATTTTTGCACAACTTTTCCGATACGTTTGTCGCAAAACACCCAACAATCAGGTTACACCGCTTTCGGCTACTCTTTGACGTTCAAAGCAGGATTTAGTTAATATTAATAAGTTTCTTTGGATCCTACTACCGATACAATTAGCTGATTTTAAATAAGACATTATAATAAACGATATTTTTATCGGCATGTTTGTTTTTTCCTTTTTCAATCAAGCGAAACTATCGAGCTTAGCTGAAATGGGATTCGATCTTGCGTAGGCGTCGAAATCAATTTAGCATGCTAATAAGCGCGTCTCCCGGTGAGATAATGAGTCTTTATAAGTGTTGGGCGCCCACCTCTGCCACCTCTTGGTGCACACATCACACGTGAACATAACCGGTTTGTTAATAACCAAGACTCGCGATAAATACTCTATGAATTTAACGCGAAACTCACGGTTTACATAAAACGAACGATTTGTACGACTAGTGCTGTACTTTACGTCTTTTTAATAGTGTATTTATTTAAAGTGTGTTTTTTTTATAGATTTGTTTTAAGTTAATGGTGAATGTTGCATGAGCGTGGTTGTCACGCTGGGCGTTATGTCCGATATATCTCTATGTTTATGTCTTATGTTCCCAAAACTCTATGTGGGCTTTTTAGCTATGAAAAAACAATTGAGTTCGATTAAATTGTTCGGGTGTTTTATAACAGAAAAACTTTAGAACGGTAGGGCATTTGTATGTACAGTTTGATTTCTGTATACGCTTACAACCCACCATGCCGTTAAATGTGTTATTGTGAACATACTTGTAAGCTATCGAAATGGAAATACTCACGAGTACATATTGTTATCGACTTAATTTGAATCCAAGATTAATTCGTTGACTGAATTATCGTCAAGTTTTATTGAGCTGTGTCGCTTGCGTTACCAATGTGTTGTATTCTATTTCATCATAAAAACGTAGCGTCCGTCCGGTGCAATACCTGTATTTACTTTTTTGTTATTTATTGTATATTTATAGCATATAATAAACTGGAACGACAACTGCGCACAGCACATCGAGAAGGAAAAGTATTCAAAACATTTTTCAAATTTTGTGGAGACGTTAACAGCGATATTAAATAACATCTCTATTCACAATAAAATGTGTCATAAAAATGTTTAGGGATAGTCAGGACAGACGAGCGAGCCGGAAGAGTGTCGCCGCGGGGGTAAGCAGACCAGCATAATATATGAAAATATTCAATTTTATAACATTCTGTAGCGATAACATCTTCCTGTCGATTTGATATTTTCGGCGGTAAGGTAATATTATCCGCTGGTCAGTGAATGGAGGACGGAGCCACGCTGCGCGAGCGCCTGCCAACATCGTAACTTAACACTTAATCATTTATACGGACACTTTATAGCCCCTGCAGGGCTGCGATGCTGAGGACCTCGGCCACAATGACACTCAACCACTGACGTCTGCGGAGAAGCCTCTCAACTAACGACCTATGTTGTTGTATATTGCTACCCATTTGAATATAATGCTTCAAGAATCTATGCACACCTGTACGAGCAACATTAAGGTAAAAATGATAAACCGTATTTTTATAATTGCTTGTCTTCGTAATTTTTATTTTCTCTTAGACGCCACAGATGAACAAAACGATTTTGCTGTTTTGCTAAACGATAGACAGTAACAGCCGTGGAAACCTGGCTAACTTATTAGGTTATTCCGAATGATCTCACGACATTAATTATCACACAAGAACAACGTGGCAACCAGTGTCGTTCATCCATTAAACTGTGTACATATAAGGGCAGGAGCACAAGCGCAGATGTCATAAGTCAGGCAAGTGAGGTGGCCGATAAATTAGCGGGCGCCTGCCGGAGGACGACGGCCATGCGGCCATGCGTGGGCGGCGGTAGCCTGTGGTCTGTATAGTGTTCACTCCTGCTTACGCGGTATCATGTTACAGTTTGCAGACTATTGCCTTATAAGTACTGTTTCAAAGTTTTTTTGGTTGGACTAGGTTTTAATAATGGCTGTTGTGGAAATGTTATTCTTTTGCGAAATCGGTGGATAGGAAAAATTTGGTGATCTTTTGACACGAAGTATCTTTTTGTATTTCGTTGTGAATGTGGTATCTCGTCGTCTCATGTGTTTGATCATTGCTGAGCCAAACAGGCTTACGGACGTTTCCTATAACTTACTTACGTATAACTGTTAGTTAATATACCTACGTCTCGTATAGCTATCGGTGTTTCTATAATCAAAGTCAGCTTGAAATATCCTATCCGCATCACCTACCTGTCACTCGGAGGACTGTGATTCATAGAAAAAACAAAGAAAGCTTTTCTGCGACGTTTTGTTTCGAACGGTCAGCTAAATTTCAAACAGTTAGAGATAGCAACCTGTTAGTAAGTAATTGAAAATGGCCGTTAATCTGTTGAAGAGAAAAATGTAAGGTAGCAATAAAGCGGAATAATTAAAGCAATTAGATCAAGCAACGTTCTTTCATAAAGGCCTTTAGGAAATACCAGGAATACAACGTTTATTCGAAAATAAACGAGTGTCAATACACCAAACTGATGTCGAAAATAAGTTTATTTTTATTCAAGCTGTGACCGAATGAATATATCTCCCAAGTGCATCGATATCAATGAGAGTGAGTCAGGGACTGATGCCAAAACCCGCGAACAATAACAAACAAGCAGTCCGCGTCCTGTGCAAGTTACGAGGCGCAGCACAAAAACGTCGTTAGTCAACGAACTGCTACCTACCACCAGCCCATTACACAGTTCATTATTTATATTAACAGTTTAGCAGTCAGTGGCAGCTCTCTCGATCCCGACTTATGGCCGCGTGAATATGCGTGGGCATTATTTGTACCCTTGTTAAGCGCTGAGGATATTATAAAAATGATTCCTTTATCCGCGCTGTGACACTCGCTGGAAATTGGTCGTTTAATTTATGATCATCATAAAAAAGGATTCGAACCCGTGCAGGTTGGAATTTCATTCATAAGAACGCAGAGGCGTTTGGGTCTTTATGGATGGATGTTTTCATTAATTTAACGCGGATCTGGCGATGCCACCGAGGTGTCGGGTGTCCGGCGACACTCACACAGATCTGACAGATAGCGCGGCTCGTGCTGCGACTACCGTTCGTCCTGCTCCAACATTTGTCACACCTCTCGGGTTTCTCTGGCGTCATCTACATAAATATTGCATTCAGATCAACGTTCCAAGTCGCCATGATCTCGTAGCCTTGATAAGTACCGATCTATCTTTGATATGAAGAAGTGCAACTCATGGTCAAGTCGTGCTATGTTTATTTAAGTACATGTTAAATCACGCATTCCTTGAGAGTCGAGTGCGTGACTTAATTTATTGCCGCGATCAATGTAAATTCTTAGACATTACAGAAGATCAGTCATTATTCAATATGAGCGGTGGATGATGCGGCAGGGGAGCGCGTCAGACCACCGAGTGACCGGTGGGGAGGTGCGCGCGCGCACATCATCAGATAAGCGACAATAACTCGATACGCGTTCCAAATAAGCTCAGGAGCGCATTAGTTAGCCCGGTGACCGACACCAACAGTTCGCCTAATCCACTCAAAACATTCGGAGACATTTGTCAGCTCGCGGCAGGGATCGGGTGATCGATAGCGCGACTCGCCACAAAACGATGGATAAAAGCCGATAAGTCAGAAGAAATATGACGCGAACAAAATCGGGAGATGTACGTAATAAGATAAAAGTCAAACAATGATTCGACCGCGGATTCGCCGCGGCATAATTTATGTGACAACGCGTGATGGACGAGCGGCGACTTTCGGTAAACTATTTACATACGGCGGCGGCCGCGCTGTCGGATTGGGTTCTGCTTGTGACAGAGGGTGGGGCTTAGTACCGAAAACAAATGTCACTGTTATTTATTAGGTTACGGTACTATTAAGCCTAAGACGGGAATTATGGTTTGGGTATAGCCAAACCGTTCGGTAGCGCTTAATCCGGCGAAAAATTCTGGAAAAGCTCTGCTTAGCTATCGGTAGCTCTTGTCACTTACGAGGCTGAAAATGGAAATCAAATATGGCATTCATATTAATATTTTCACTATTTGTTACTTCACGATTATAAGTCACAGTTCGTAACATCCAACTTTAACTAAGTTTGCGTTGCGAGTGACTTCTAGACGTCTCGGCGTCTTCGTAGCGCGGTGCGGTCCCAGGGCGTTCTCTCTAATTGAATCAAATCCCGCGGTCTCGCGCCCGACACCGGCTCCCTTAGCACGTCGACTTAGATTACTTCCGTCTGTAAGCAGGTGGAAGCGTCATATAGCTGGTTATATGCACTAGGGGTTGTGAATACCTAATAATGTGAATCTGGAACTACTACTGCAGAACGGAAAGTAGTAATTCCTTTTTTTAATGCTGTCGCATGATTTTCTCAAATTGACTAAAACTATACTTACATGTAGTAAATATACTTTCTGAAGTATGTAGGTACTCGTATTTGGGTCATAATTTGCCAAAATAGAAAATTAAATAATGTTTTAAATAAATGAAATGCTACTCATCTTTTCTTGCTACGCAGCCTCAACACAAACTCTACGATTTCGCAAACTCTTCAGGTGAATTTGCACTGTGTAAATAATCCAATAAAAAATATATCATTCGCAACTGCTAAAGTCCGAAAACAGCTTCTATTTATGTATTCACATCGACCTTATTGCGTAAGGAGATGGTTGGGTTGTTTCAGTGGGGTGATAGCTGTCGCCGTGTCGGGACTTCGGGACACAAATTGAGTTGGTAGCTACAGAGGACGGTCGTAGGTGAAAACGTTAGGCGAGCGACAATCCCCGCGGAGACAGCGCCGAGGCAGCTTCGTTTTTATCTCGATGCTGCTCGGCGCGGCGAGGCGCGGCGCGGCGCGGGCGCTCGACCGTGTAATTGGATGAGAACGGCGCGATCCCAATAGCGCGCCCTTATCTGTTCGCGGCAAATCCACCCCCGCCCGCCCCTCCGCGCACCCGCGACGCCCGGCAATAAGTTTTTAGTGAGTAATTCAAGATAACCCCTTGATGTTGTTCATTTTCACACTTCCTTTCTCGAGAACAGCTGTTTATTGCGTAATATGTAACTGTCTCGTCGCCGACGGGAGTCCCGGGGGCTCGTACACAAACTTCGCCCCTTTTATGATGTTAATGCGATCGCCTCCGACCCTCCTATCTGGATAATGATAATTGCTTTTTCCGAAATTATTGTTTGATGTTGTCGCTCGATGTCATTTCTCCAAGTCGTTTCAAATGGAGTTTTGACTCTTGACGTTAGCAGGTAATTCGTTTTAAATATTTTCTAGGCAATTTGCTAGAATAATTACTGTGTGTTGAAAACAGTTTTTATAAAAGTCTATGTGCTTCTATATTTATGTTTGGTTAAGATATAATCACCTAAAACTACTATAGCATTGGTTTGCTAAGGTTTCTTCAGCTGCAAAACTAGGTTTGCAAGTTGTTTTGTATAACTCTATACATTCGAGTGCTTTGAGTGTTATATTCCAATGCTCAACCATTAGCTTCTCTTTGTTTAACTCTGTCTTTGCATAAGTCCTTCGTTTTTATTGGATAATAAAAGGGATCCAGTTATTGCGACAGATTATTTATCTCCAAAAATAAAAGTAAAACCGAGGTTAATTTTATCCAAACAACGTTTTTTTTGGAGTTTATAAAAATGCGTTTCTCTATGGTATCGTACATTGCCATGTTTCACTCATAACTGACGCTAATAACAACAAACAAAGCCTTCGTCAAAAGCCTACGATAATCATTTTCACGAGACTTATATCAGTAGACATACGGCAATCCTTTCTAATGGGTGCACGATAAGCTGCAAAGTCCTAAAATGCGCCTCATCTCGCCCAGTCCGGGAGGCAGTGTTCTGTTTATCTTTATCATTTACGTGTGCGGCATGGTTCAGGAGTGTGCTCGCGACCTGTCGTCATATTCCAGCGCTATCAGATGGCCTCCCCCGGGGACGCGCTATCTCCGCGCCTAACCGCAGCCCCGGAAACAACTGTTCTGCTCGCTACATGGCAACTACGACATGTTTATATTTTTAAATTGTACTTAATGTTTTGTTGGGGAAAATCTAATGCTGTGTTTTTCTCGTAAGGGTCGTGGTTTTTGGAAGCTCTTTTTCGGTTTTGTTACAAGTGAATATCCTGGTCTCCGATCTTTGTTTCATAATTTCGTTAAAGCTTCTTTATAAATGCTTATGTTGGGTCTGCCCGTATACTTTAATTAACGAGGAGCACCTTTAAAAACAGAATGATTCAAACATTTACCTGTTTAGCATCCGCAAATTTAAAGCTTTTGTATACCTACATATTACCTAAAATAATCGGCAGATTCAATCTTATAAACCCCATTCAATAACGCAAAAAGCAATTTGGAAGTTCGTAGAACAATTTCGTCAGATCAAAACACGAATGAAACTCATCTGACGAGGGATCAATACAAGAGGCTCCGCGTGTACCGTGTACGGTGTACCAGGAGTCGCGGCTCACGTCGCCAGCTCTCATTTAAGGATCCGCCGAAAACTTATTTTTTACTGTGTTCATTATTTTGAGTGAAATTGCGAGAGCATTAAGTTGAGTATAGGGTGGGACGCGACGGGCCTATTACCGGCCGCCTTGTAATCAGAGCCGCGCCGGCCCCATCCGCGCCAACACAACACTCGAAACACATATCATTAATTTGTTAGCGATTTCTTGGACTGTTCCTCGAATTGCTGGGAAGTGACATACCATGTAACAGTTATTACCTTTCAAAAGAGAGAACTGTGCATTCAGTTATTTAATAATATTTTGGCAGCACGGGTTGCCATCAAGATATTTTATTTTTGGGTCTTTGAAGCTTTATTGTAATCTTCTTATTGGGGATTTCTGTAAAAAAAGTCGATAACATTGATCATTATACGCTATAGTTGCTTATGCTTGTTATATATTCAGCATAATTTTACACTTGGATGTTACAATTTAACATAGAGTCGGTATCTGCGCGGCGCGGCGCGGACGGACAGAGCACGGCCCGTGGCAACGCATCGTAAACGTGCCGTCGGCGCGCCAGCCCTATAATTTCCTCCCTAATTTTCCCATTTTAAACCTGTGATCCAAATTAGGATTTGCATAAAATTGTTAATGACAGTTAACGCAATATTCGACGTGTCAAAATTGGCGTCTACCTATTCCAATTTTATTATGGACTATATTATCGCCGAGATCGTCTTAAATTGGGTTCGAGCGGGTAATTTGGCTTAAACATTCGGTTGAGCAGAAGCTAAAAAAGTTAATGCGAACGGTATTAGAATCGCTTTTTATAATGCCGTGCACGTAAGCTTTATAATGTCTGCTAAGTGTCCCGCACAATGGGAACATTCTGCTAGAATGACTGTCATGAAACAGAGAACGTAACAGTGACCGCAGACATTACTAAAACGTTTCGGAGTCGTAGTTTCTTGGGTGGCAATAATTACTTATTCTAACACTTTATTACAGCTAAATAATGATAATAAGTGAGTGAGAGAGCTCGGCGGTGGCGTGTCTCCTGTAGCCTGTAATCTTGTGCCGGCCCTCAATCACGCATTTCTCACCCGAGCGCGTTGAAAAAATAATACCTCCCAGAGATTTGTCTATAATTTGTCGGATGCCACACGTCCGCCGCACGTACGGAACCGCGCACCCGAAACGTAGCAGCTGAATCTGTTTCTATTCCTTTGTTATTTTATTTAGACAGTAGCTTTCTAATATATCTACACTATAATTTTCGGTAGATAAGTATAATCGACTTCTGTCGGGTTTTAATATAAGCAATTTGGAGTGTTAAGCGGAATTACAGATTTTGTGCCTAAGTTACATTGTGAGGTGTAATAATTTCAGGATGGCAGGAAAAAAATAATTGAAGAACGTTAAAAAATGTACCCTAATGTGCCATGCTATGGTTGGTATTACACATTTACATCAGATTTATCTCACAATAGCGTTTATCCTGTCAATCGTAGTCTATTCATTCGCCACGTGTGTTGTGACCGCACCGAAATTCCCGATGTTATGGGAAATTAGCCGACAAACTTACACATTCTATAGTGTTATTTTGACAGTTGACTGACAGTTGCTATCGTTGAAGAATTATGCGTAACCGACAAGTGACGTAAACCGAAATAATATGACAACATGGCCTTTATATCCATAGGGCAGCCATCAAAACAGTTAACACCGTAACATTGTGAGCTTGGGCAAACAATACAAATATGCATTTATGAAAAATGTACACGTTTTAGGAACAAGCTTGACGATTTGACTACGTGAGATGTTTTATTAAACAATACAATAAAGTATAATCTTAAATGGTAACATTTGCTCGATTTGCTTGACCATCACTACAGAAGTCATTCTCCGATTCAGTCCGATAAGTTTCATACGACATTATTGGCAAGAAAAATAAACTGTTCTCCGAAGTTCGATACGCGATACAATCGGGACACGAACGAGGAACGTTTAGCTCGCCACACTGTCACTGCGGCCACACAGCTCGCCCTGTCAAGCTGGATGAACGATTGCTTTTTGAACGCTACCACGGTCCCGGGCCACTCAGACGCACAATGTCCATTCATGTAAGACAAGTTCGTGTTGCTGCCACAAAATCGATGTTAATCTTCTTCATCTTTACGCCTTTTTATCCTCGCGGGTTAGTAATAAGCCGGAAGACACATTTAATTTAAACTGTCTACATTACAAATGGTGTTCCCGTGTATCATGTGTGACATTTTGTGGGCACTTTTAAGATGGCGTGACGGTAAGGAGGCTCTTATAGTGTACCTAGCACGCCCTATCGTGACAAGATCTATGTCATGGGAGTGCTACTAGGCTTTTAGCAATAACACGATGTGCTCAGTAATTTGTTTGGTTGTCACATTTATTCTCAGTCTTATTAGATGCTAACAATTTATGCGTGAAGAAATTACTTACACTGGAGTATAATTTCACCAATATTCTGACATGGAACAAAATAATTGCCGTGACAAATCCATAACTGTTGGCGAATTGTCGTAATAAGTTTTTTATAAGGCCTTCGACAGACAGTGGCGGCAGGTGAGAGAGTTGATCGATGCTCGATAAATTGGATTGACAGCTGGTGTGTTGCTTGCGCAAGAGTTGCTGCCGCGTTCGTGTCCGACTTGTTTGCGTTTCCCAACTTGCAGATAATCGCAACAATCTTCCACTGTTAGAGCTATTGTGTTGCTAATTTACTGGTGTTTTGTTGTAGAGATACAAGATTTGTTAATAGTTCGTTTAGCAAGATACCGTTTAGGAGCTAATCATGTAATGAAAGCGAAAGAATATCTAACCCGCAGTAGGTAAATAGGTACCTGTAACAAACTATAACATTCTTCGTTAACAACTTTTGTTTGAGACGGATGGTAAGTTGTGTTTTGTGTCGAAATGTGCCGTTTTTTTTTCATGCTCCTCCTTTATCGAACCCCTCACCCCTCCTCTTTCTTCCTTTTTCCTGCGTGAGGCCAATTAAGCTGAAAAGTTCAAGTATCTTTTACTTTTCACTTACATAATTAATGATCAATTTATGTTCCTGAAACATATTGTACTCCCTGTGCATATCCCAAATCGTATTAATCAACCATTTACTCATTATTTTAATTCATTTAATACATTTGAACTGTCTAGTTCCGTGTTCACATTCGGCGGCCACGCCATGGCACAGATGAGTGGTGGTAATGTCCTATTGTACTTGTATGGCTGTCGCGTCGCCTAGTGACGGATTACCGCTCTTTAGCCGCTTATTGATACACAAGGCTTTGTATCCATTGCCTTTGATGACTGCCGACCGATGGAACTAGAAATATTGAGCAGGGATACAATGTATATGGAGATGGGGACATTGGAAATTTGGAGCAATGTTTAGATGGATACGAACATTCAGCGCAAATAAGACATTAATTTATTTTATTTCATTCGTTTTTACTCTTTTTTGTTTTTTCACCCCTGGCGATTATTGTTTTTAGGGTTCCGTACCTCAAAAGGAAAAAACGGAACCCTTATAAGATCACTTTCTTGTCCGTCTGTCTGTCCGTCTGTCACCACCGATTTTCTCAGGAACGGGTGGACCTAGCAAGTTGAAATGTATACCATATATGAGGTCTATAAATATCCGTGACCATAGTTTGGCATAGTCAGTTTGTGTTGTAGTAGTTGGTGTAACCATGGATCGGTCATGTAAAAATCAAGGTCATGAGTAAACACGAATTTACCTTAATTTTCAACTTTTTTTATTTTTCGAACTTTTCCCTTTCCTTGTGCTGTAAGACTTTTAACCATATTTGGCAATTCTAGGTCAACCGGAAATACCCTATAGATTTTGGGTCGAAAACCTATATCGTAGTTCCCGTTGACCTAGAATCACGAAATTTGGCAAAAAGCAAGGTCTTACAGCACATGTACAGGAAAAAGTCTGAAAACCGTAAATATGTAGTTTAATAACATTAAAAAAGCGATTTCACTATTACAAACTTACTATTTGCGGTTGGAGCAATAGCCGTTTCTAGGGATCGAACAGCAAAGGTAAGTTTGTCCTTTAAAAAGTTTGTACGGAACCCTCGGTGCGCGAGTCCAACTTGCTCTTGGCCGGTTGTTTTTATATTATTATGTTAACCCGTGGACAGTGTTGTGGGTAACATTATTAGCAAAATGCAATTTAAATAAAAAATGCAAATATTTAGTTTATTAATTATTATTATTTTTTTTTTTTTTCTATGAAATTATTAAAAATGCATATATTGTTATACTAGTTTTAAGTTTTCTTAATGTAACGTTTCTTTGCTGTTCCATAGAATAAAAATGAAAAATAAAGTGTTAAATAATGGAAAATCTACTTGATACACATGTCAAGGCACGCCACAATACCCCGACCCTTGAAAGTGTCAGGAGGGGTCGGGGGTGCGTAGCAGCCCGGTTCGGGGAGATAGTCGTAGTGGGTGTCTACTTCTCCCCGAGCCGAACTCTCGCCGAGTTCCACAACTCTCTCGCAGAGTTGAGTGTCGTCGTCGGAAACCATTCCCTCCCCGTGCTTGTCCTCGGGGACTTCAATGCCAAGAACTTGGCTTGGGGTTCCCGTTGCACAGACGTGCGGGGAAGGATGGTGGAGGACTGGGCCCTGGAGAAGGGCCTGGTCGTCCTAAATCGGGGTTCTGTCGCCACGTGCGTGAGGATGCGGGGCGAGTCGGTGGTGGACATTTCGTTCGCCAGCCCCGCCCTGTCACCGCGTGTCGTTGACTGGCGCGTCATGGAGGGGGTGGAGACCTATTCCGACCACCGGTACATCCGGTTCGACGTCTCCACCCAGACCTCAAGCGCGCCGGTCCAACAGGCCCCGAGTGGTCCGCGTTGGGCGCTGAAGCAGCTGGACCGGGAGCTCCTCCTGGAAGCCTCGATCGTGCAGGCCTGGGTGACATCACCGGACAGGCCTGCCGACGTTAACGAGGAGGCAGGGTGGTTCCAGGAGGCCATGTCCGACATCTGTGACGTGGCAATGCCCCGAGTCTGGCCAGAAGTTATTACTTGTGCTAAAGTAAATATTGTTCACATTATTATTTTTTTAATTAGTTTGCTAAGTTAAAATAGTAAAAATGTTATATACCTTTTACATTGTTACCAATATTATTAATAAGACATATGATTATTTAATCAATTAATGTTACCTCAAATCGCCTGAAACACAGGATTACCTAGTTCAGGCTCAAAGCATGGGTGAACTTGACATAGATTTAAGAAAAACTGTAAACATTTACCTTATATTTTTTGAATAAAATTTTATTATTATTATTATTATTATAGGAAGCGCCCGGCGTCAGGTGTACTGGTGGTCGCGTGAGCTGACGTCTTTACGGGAGGCGTGCGTGGCTGCGCGACACCTGTACGCCAGGCACCGCAGGCTCCGCATTCGCCCACCGAATGCGGAAGCCACTGAGGCGGAGCTTTATGAGGGCTACAGAGCGGCGAAGACCGCCCTCCGCGAGGCTGTCCTGCGGGCCAGGGATCTGGCCCGCGAGGAGATGCTGGGGACTCTCGACAGAGATCCGTGGGGGCGCCCTTACAAGATGGTGCGGGATAAACTCCGCACCTGGGCCCCCCCGCTGACGCAGAGTCTCCGGCCTCAGCTCGTGAAGGACGTGGTGAGCGCTCTGTTCCCCTCGCGAGGGGAACACCCGCCCCCGCCTATGGCTTCGCCGGCTGCGGTGCCGGAAGCGGACCACGAAAGTGACGACGACGACGCTCCGGAAGTGACCGGGGTAGAACTGAGAGTGGCGGTACGCAGGCTCAGTGCCAAAAATACCGCCCCGGGACCCGACGGCTTGCCTGGCAAAGCCTGGGTCCTGGCCTCGGAGGCTCTCGGTCCCCGACTGGAGGGGTTCTTAAGCGCATGCTTGGAGAGGGGCCAGTTCCCGCTTCGCTGGAAGACGGGTAAGCTGGTCCTCATCCGGAAGCCGGGGCGCCCGGCGGACTCTCCGTCCGCCTACCGGCCCGTGGTGTTGCTCGACGAGGTGGGCAAGCTCTTTGAAAGAGTCATTGCAAACCGCCTCGCCGAGCACCTTGCGGGGACGGGGCCGGACCTTGCGGAACACCAATATGGTTTCCGCAAGGGGCGCTCTACGGTGGACGCCATCATGCGCGTGAGAGCCCTCACGACGAGGGATGCGGTGTCCAGGGGTGGGGTGGTCTTGGCGGTGTCTCTCGACATCGCCAACGCCTTCAACTCCATGCCCTGGAGCTGCATAAGGGAGGCACTCCGGTATCACCGGGTGCCGACCTACCTTCGTCGTGTGGTCGGGGACTATCTGACGGATAGGGCCGTCATCTACCCCGGTCGCAGCGGAGATTGGAACCGGCGAGAGATGTCGTGCGGTGTTCCACAGGGATCGGTTCTGGGGCCGTCCTTGTGGAACATCTGGTACGACTGGGTGCTGCGCGCCGACCTCCCTAGCGGTGTCAGCGTAGTTTGCTACGCTGACGACACGCTGGTGCTGGCACAGGGAAGGTCGCACGAGGCGGCGGCCGACACTATGACACGCGGGGTTGCGATAGTCGTGGAGAGAATCCGGCAACTGGGTCTCGAGGTGGCATTGCACAAGTCCGAGGCCATGTGCTTTCATGGGCCTCGGAATGCGCCACCTCCGGGATCCTCCGTGACGGCGGGAGGGGTTTCCATCGGCGTCGAGTCGACGCTGAAGTACCTGGGACTTGTCCTCGACAGCCGGTGGAACTTCGTAGAGCATTTCCGACGTTTGGCCCCCAAACTGGAGCGGACAGGGGCTGCCTTCAGGCGGCTCCTGCCCAACCTGGGGGGGGTCCTCGCGCGCCTACACGAGTGGCGCGCTGAGGCGCTACGCCGGGGGGAAACTCCGCTGCCGCGGCAAATTGTCGCTCAGCGGACGGACTTCCGGCGGGATCTCATGGCGACATGGAGAGAGCGACTATCGCAACCCCGTGCAGGGCACGCCACAATAGTGGCGATAAGTCCCCTCTTTGAGGAGTGGCTGGAGAGACGCCACGGCGTCCTCACCTTCCGTCTGACGCAGGTTCTTACCGGACACGGATGTTTCGGTAAGTTCCTGCACTGAATCGGGCGGGAGGAAACGCCCGGGTGCTATCACTGTGAGGATAGGCCGGAGGACACGGTGGAGCACACAGTGGAGGTGTGCCTCGCTTGGGTGGAGCACCGCCGTGTCCTCGAGGTGGCGATCGGCGGCGGCGACCTCTCGCTCCCGGCCCTGGTTCGTGCCATGGTCCGGAGCGAGACGGAATGGGACGCCGTCACCTCCTTCTGCGAAGCAGTCATGCTAGCGAAGGAGGTGGCGGAACAGGACAGGGAGAGATCCTCACGTCCCGGCCGCCGCGGGAGACGCCCTGGGCGTCGGGGGCCACGTGGTGGCTTCCGGCCACCGTAGGCGCGGGCCTGTGGACGGGGAGCTATGGGCTAGCTCACTGTCCGTACGTCTCATGACGACAGGCCGTGTCGACGGCGCGTTCGTGTTCCACGCGCGCCTCAAAGAGAGTCAGCAATAGGGAAGGGGTCCGCAAGGACCGAAGCCTGCCGGGGCTGCGGGACTATTCGAAAGACATACCGTGGCCCCGGAACACAAAGGGCGAGGAAGGAACATGGATGGGTTTTAGTCAGTAAAAGTCTGACACTCCCTCCTGCTCCGCCCAGAGCGGGAGAAGTCATTTGATGATTTCCCATTCTAAAAAAAAAAAAAAAAAGGGCCCGCCACAATAGTGGCGGTAAGTCCCCTCTTTGGCTGGAGAGACGCCACGGCGTCCTCACCTTCCGCCTGACGCAGGTTCTTACCGGACACGGATGCTTCGGTAAGTTCCTGCACCGAATCGGGCGGGAGGAGACGCCCGGGTGTTTCCATTGTGAGGATCGACCGGAGGAGACGGTGGAGCACACTGTGGAGGTGTGCCCTGCTTGGGTGGAGCACCGCCGTGTCCTCGAGGTGGCGATCGGTGGCGGCGACCTCTCGCTTCCGGCCCTGGTCCAAGTCATGGTCTGGAGCGAGACGGAATGGACGCCGTCACCTCCTTCTGCGAAGCAGTCATGCTAGCAAAGGAGGTGGCGGAACTATAGTATCTTCGTGTTTCAGACACTGTATACTTATTAGGAAATATAGTATCTAAATGCTATAGGTACTTACACTTTTACTATCAATCATACTCATTGTTTATATTATTAACTTTTACATCTTATGTCGCGCCTCGGCGACATCTATTTTTGTTGGCAGTATAAAATTGGTTGCTGAACCTGAGCCTTCAGAGTCACCTGGCATAGGACACCTGGTCTCCCTTCAGTTTCAGAAGTCGTTCCTAACTTGAACCCTCTGTGATCGTGAACCACAGAGGACCTGGAGACACGTCATACTCCTGACGTCGCCTATATTCCAGGAGTTATACAAGCCCTGGAGACACGCCATTCTTCCTGCGGACGCCGCAACCTATTCTGGGAGTTGATTTCTCCACTACCTACTTCAAGACCATAAGCCTGTCCCTGGTCCATCAAGTACAGTAAAATCCTAAATTCTGTTGAGCGTGTTTTTAGTTAGGAATTCTTTTTTTAATATTATTGTATTTTACTCTTCATTAAATTTAATTGTCAACTGCTTATTTACTTTCATTTATATTAGCAGTAACATGACAGTTTGGCGCCCATACGTAAAATCAAGACTCACTCCCTCAAATCATCTCTAAATTCTAAAAAAACTTACACAAGCAATCTAATTTGGTAATTATTATTTCATCAAATTTCATCACTTCATCAATCTACTCTTCAGTACTAAACTTACATTTACACTACACCCCCACACACATACCTTTTACCTCTGGTAATTGGCACCCTTTCGGCCTCTTGGTTGTGTTAACCCACTGGTGGGCACTACCAAGGTTGGAGATTGGTTACTTCACGACAGCCGCAGGACAATATCCTGTGGTCGTTTATACGAATATATATATATATATATATCTATATAATACATATTACATATACTTTACTAACCACACATACCTTTTACCTCTGGTAATTGGCACCCTTTCGGCCTCTTGGATGTGTTAACCCACTGGTGGGCACTGCCAAGGTTGGAGATTGGTTACTTCACGACAACCGCAGGACAATATCCTGTGGTCGTTTATACGAATCTATATATCTATATTATACCTAACACAAATACTCACTAAACATACACACACACATGCAACATACGACGCACGTCATAGAATCGTAGTAGGAACTAAATTTCCTTATTTTGCTTTCTTTTGTTTTTCTTATCGTCTTATCGGATCCTTGAGTCCTCTAAAACTCGAGTCCTCTAAAACTCGAGTCCTCTAAAACTCGAGACCTCTAAAACTCGAGACCTCTAAGACTCGAGTCCTCTAAAACTTGAGTCCTCTAAAACTTGAGTCCTCTAAAACTTGAGTCCTCTAAAGCTTGAGTCCTCTAAAGCTTGAGTCCTCTAAAGCTTGAGTCCTCTAAAGCTTGAGTCTTTTTAAACACTTGAGTCTTCTTAAACTTTTACTTAATCATGGATAGAAATATTTCCTATGAACTTCTAAACAAAGCTGAGCTAGAATACGAAATTAAAATAAGATTAGAAGAACCTAAAGATACTGTTATACAGCTTAAAAAACAAATTCTTCAACTCGCACCTCGTACTCCCTCTGAAGAAATTGTTGACTCGATATTGGAAGTTAAAACCGATTTGGATGAACTTACCACTACTTTAAATTATATTGAACCAAAAATACTATCGTTGGAACAGGGAAACCTAAGACTATTAAAAAAAATTAAAACTTTTATTAATCATTTATTTCATCGACTAGAGAGGATTGATATAGATTCGGATTCCTCAGAGATAAATCGATTATCTCAAACTAAAGAGAGATTTCTAAACTTAGAATCAAAATTTAACTCTTTAACCACTGTTTCTAATGATATCAACCCTCAACCTTTAATAGTTAACCCTCCATCTTCAACTCCTAATAGTCCCAATGAGACAATGTTTCATACTATGCTTCCTGATATTCAATCTCAATCTCAAAACTTAATTCCTAATAATTCTCTTAACGAATTAAAAAGAATAAAATACGACGGGAATTCTTGTCCACGGTCATTTATCCAGAAAATTCAGGAATTTAGTATCTCTAGGAATATTTTATCAAACAAATTATTAGATCACGCATTCGAATTATTTACCGATAACGCTTTACATTGGTACCGTTTCAAACGTGATTCTTTGTTTTCATGGAACGAACTTTGCGAAGCTTTGATTTCAGACTTTAGCGGTTTTGACTATGACTATAAATTACTAGAGGCTATTAATAGTCGAACTCAAGGCAAGGATGAACCTATAGTTATTTTTATTTCCATACTGACTGGCATGTTTTCCAGACTATCGGAAAAATTATCGGAAACTAAAAAACTACAAATTATTATCCGTAACATCCGTCCATGCTATTCACCTTATATCGCGAATAATAATATTAATTCAATCCTTGCGCTTATTTCATGTTGTCAAAAATATGAAGAATTTTTGGACAAAGAAAAACGTTTCAGGGAACCTGAAACTACAAATAATCCTTTAACTGTTGAATTTAACTATAAATCATCTAATTTGACATCAAAACCCTCAACCTCTAACGCGTTCCCTCCTAGAACAAATTTTAATCGTTTTAACAACAAACCTCAAGTTAATACAATTAATAAGCATAATTATAATGATTTTTGCGTACGCTGTCGCACTAATGGTCATACATTAACTAATTGCTCGCAACCGCGTACATTAATAATTTGTTATAGATGTGGTTTAAAAGATGTTAAATTTACCGATTGCCCTAACTGTAATAAAACTAACAACTCAAAAAACTAAACAACGACTTGGGTAATAAAAACTTTAATCAATCAGACTGGCATGATTGGTTACAAACTTTAAAAAATTTCTTTCATTGTTACAAAATAACTTCACTATATGATAATGAAAAAGATTTTAATCGGCCTTTTATTGATATTTCTATCAATAACAAAATATTTTCCGGTTTACTAGATAGCGGTAGTTCTATTACAATACTTGGTAATAACTCTCATCTAGAAATTTTAAAATTAGGCTTCACGTTATCCAAGTCTTTTTCAATGACGATTACTACTGCCAGTAATAATAAAAGTAAATCTCTTGGCTCTATTGACATTCCGATTAGATACAATAATCAAACTCATCTAATCCGAGCCTTCGTATTTCCAAATATATCTCCTTCAATTATTTTGGGAGTCGACTTTTGGAAAAAGTTTAACCTTGTTCCACACATACTTTCTTCGGCTTTTAAGCCAAAAACTAAATGTTCAGTAGTTACTGAAACTACTAAACAAGTACTTCCTTATAATCACCTCTCTTTAGAGCAAAAAACTATTGCTGATGACATGATTAAACGATTTAAAGCTATATCCTTTGAAAGTAGAGGAATACTCGGTCGTACTCATCTTATAAGTCATCATATTGATACCGGTGATACTCTTCCAATTAAACAACGATGTTATCGTCTTTCTCCTGAAAAACAGAGAGCTCTCATTTTAGAAGTCGATAAAATGTTAGAATGGGGCGTTATTGAAAAATGCGAAAGTCCTTGGCTTTCTCCGGTTATCATTACACCTAAAAAGAATGGCGAATGGCGATTCTGTGTTGATAGTCGTAAACTAAATTCAGTTACTCGTAGAGACGCGTACAGTCTTCCATTTATTAACGAAATTTTAGATAATCTTAAAAACGCTAAATTTCTTTCAAGCATCGATATTGCTAAAGCATTTTGGGAGATTCCTTTGAAAGATGAAACGGATAAAGATAAAACAGCTTTTTATGTCCCTGGTCGAGGCATGTATCGCTTTGTTATCATGCCCTTTGGTTTAACTAATGCTCCAGCTACCCAGCAAAGACTTATGGACATGCTTTTCACTCCTGAATTTGATAATAAGGTATTTTGTTACCTTGATGATATAATAATAATCTCTGAATCATTTGAAGAGCATATCTCTTACCTAGTTAAAGTTCTTGAGAAATTAACTTTTGCTAAATTGACTATTAACTTCGATAAAAGTCAATTCTTTAAAAATGAACTTAAATACTTAGGATATATTGTAGATGAAAACGGTTTACGCTCAGATCCGGCTAAAATTAAAGCAATACTCGAATTTCCTACTCCCACTACTCGTAAAGAAGTGAGAAAATTTATTGGAACTTGTAGTTGGTTTCGTCGTTTTATTTCTAACTTCAGCACAATTGCAACTCCACTAAATAAATTAACTTCTTCCGGTAAAAATGCCCCTAAATTCATTTGGGATAAAGATGCTACTCTGGCTTTTAATACATTAAAAGAAGCTCTTGTAACTACTCCTATACTAGCTTGTCCCGACTACGATCTCCCTTTCTCTGTACATTGCGATGCTTCTAATTTTGGCATCGGAGGTATGTTAACACAAATAAAAGATGAAAAAGAAGTAGTCGTAGCTTATATGAGCAAATCTCTTAATAAAAACGAACGTAATTACTCAACTACAGAAAGAGAAACTCTTGCGGTAATTTCAGCTTTAGAACATTGGCGTTGTTATATCGATAATGGTAAACAATTCACTGTTTATACAGATCACGCGGCACTTAAATGGTTTCTAAAATTGTCAAATCCATCTGGTAGACTCGCGCGGTGGGCTCTTAGGTTGTCATCTTTTAATTTTATTCTGAAACACAAAAGAGGTAAAGATAACTTAGTCCCTGATTTACTCTCCCGTACACGTACACTTGGCGTTAATCCTATTAATCCTCAACCCGTATCTCCAGCATTGGAACACTATAATAAAATACTTTTGGAATGTCGTAACAATCCTGATCAATATCCCAATTATACTATTCGGGAAAATAAATTATTTCGCTATTCTCAATCTCCCTACGCGTTAACTGAAGATTTCGTGTGGAAAGAAGTTCCTCATCCTGATCTCCGGGAAACCCTTGTCAAAGATAACCATGGGTCCTCAGATCATCCTCATCTAGGAATCTTTAAAACTTATAAAAAATTATCACTTCTATATTACTGGCCAGCTATGTTTAAAGATATCGCTAAAATAATTTCTATCTGTGATAATTGCTTAACTTACAAACACGCAAATCACTCTCCCTTTGGCCTTATGGGTAAACCAAAAATTTGTTCCAGGCCTTTTCAAACTATTTCTTTGGATCTAATGGGTCCTTTACCAATGACTAGACGTAGAAATCAATTTATTTTAGTAGTTAACTGTTGTTTTACTAAATATTCCCTAATCTTTCCATTAAAACGGGCTACTAGTGCTAACATCATTTCAAATTTAGAAAATTTAGTTTTTCTTGTTCATGGAGTACCTCAGACTATTATTATGGATAATGGATCTTACTTCCAATCCCATGAATTCCGTAACTTTCTGGTCAGATATAACATCCCACACATATTTTTCTCTCCTCACTATTGCCCTCAAGTTAATCCCACTGAAAGATACAATCGTACTATAATCACAGCTTTGTCATCTTTGGTCGGTGATGACCATAGATCTTGGGACATCCACCTTCCTAAAGTTCAATACGTTATGAACAGCACAACTAATGCTACCACTGGTTTCTCACCTAACTTTTTACTCTTTGGACGAGAGACAGTTACTACTGGCTCACTTTATACGCCAACTAATAACCTTGATGAAATCGTTTTTCTACCTAGAGACATCTATGCTACTAACATAGGTTTATTATCTGCAATTTTCGATAAAGTTCAGATAGCCCTTTATATTGCTCATACTCGTAACTCTTCTCGTTATAACGAAAGTCGTTCCTTTAAAGAATATAACGTAGGAGATACAGTCTGGCGAAGAAACTATGTTCATAGTCAGGCTGGGATTTATTTCAGCGCAAAACTAGCGCCAAAATATGTGAAGTCCACTGTATTGCAAAAACTATCCCCGTTAGTTTATATACTTGAGGATCCTAATGGCAACCAAGCCAAATGGCATATAAAAGATTTTAAAATATAATGTATGTAATTTTTTCTTCATATTTTGCTCATTACTCATCTCTTTCTTCTTTCCCTCTTCTAAAGTAGAGTTCTTTTCGGCTTATTAGAACTCTATTTATTTTATAATTCATTCATCGGTTTTTAAACCATTATAAGATTACTTTAATCTTTCTTCATATCTTTCCTTAACAGATAACTCTATGATGTGCTTTTATGTACAAATTATCTAATTTTCGTTTCAACTAACTCTACAAGTTAGTTGGACTCTTGTTTCTAACTATTGACTCTAAAAGTCGTTTGGAACAGTTGACAAGTAGGCTATTGCCCTTGACGTTTACTCGGAGCATACCGACTACTATTGCGGGAGCTGCCCTGACGTTAACTCGGAGCTTACTACTACCATATCCTGCAGGAACTGCCCTTGACGTTTTACTCGGAGCTTACCGACTACTATTGCGGGAGCTGCCTTGACGTTAACTCGGAGTTTACTGACTGCGGTGTTGTTTCTCAACTAAAGTTGATTAGGAGCGGATAACAACTCCATTAAAAATAAGCCTTTGTTAAAAATGTTTTCATTAATGGGTTTTAGACGAGAGCGGATTACAACTCCGAAAATAAGCCTTAAAGTTATTAACTTATCAGG
This sequence comes from Xestia rhomboidea, assembly GCA_963853795.1. Lineage (NCBI taxonomy): Eukaryota > Metazoa > Arthropoda > Insecta > Lepidoptera > Noctuidae > Xestia > Xestia rhomboidea. Next base: position 13,716,902 of record OY970764.1, read on the forward strand.
TTGAGTAGTGATCATTGAATGTGAATCCTACCTGACCTAACTTCGTAAGATGTCGGTGTGTTTGAATGAAGTATGTACGTTTTGTGAATGCTGTTATACTTTCACCTTTCAAAATTTTTGTTCTAGACCAAAAATTTTCTCGGGGTCGTTGGGGAAATATAGTATCTTCGTGTTTCAGACACTGTATACTTATTAGGAAATATAGTATCTAAATGCTATAGGTACTTACACTTTTACTATCAATCATACTCATTGTTTATATTATTAACTTTTACATCTTATGTCGCGCCTCGGCGACATCTATTTTTGTTGGCAGTATAAAATTGGTTGCTGAACCTGAGCCTTCAGAGTCACCTGGCATAGGACACCTGGTCTCCCTTCAGTTTCAGAAGTCGTTCCTAACTTGAACCCTCTGTGATCGTGAACCACAGAGGACCTGGAGACACGTCATACTCCTGACGTCGCCTATATTCCAGGAGTTATACAAGCCCTGGAGACACGCCATTCTTCCTGCGGACGCCGCAACCTATTCTGGGAGTTGATTTCTCCACTACCTACTTCAAGACCATAAGCCTGTCCCTGGTCAATCAAGTGCAGTAAAATCCTAAATTCTGTTGAGCGTGTTTTTAGTTAGGAATTCTTTTTTTAATATTATTGTATTTTACTCTTCATTAAATTTAATTGTCAACTGCTTATTTACTTTCATTTATATTAGCAGTAACATGACAGAACGTGAGAGGGAGAGATCCTCACGTCCCGGCCGCCGCGGGAGACGCCCCGGGCGTCGGGGGCCACGTGGTGGCTTCCGGCCACCGTAGGCGCGGGCGGCGAGTTATGGGCTAGCTTGCCGTCCGTCTGTCTCATGAGACAGGCCGTGTCGACGGCGCGTTCGTGTTTCACGCGCGCCTCAAAGAGAGTCAGCAATAGGGAAGGGGTCCGCAGGGGCCGAAGCCTGCCGGGGCTGCGGGACTATACGAAAGAGATACCGTGGCCCCGGAACACAAAGGGCGATAAAGGAACATGGATGGGTTTTAGTCAGTAACAGTCTGACACTCCCTCCTGCTCCGCCCAGAGCGGGAGGAGTCATTTGATGATTTCCCATACGAAAAAAAAAAAAATACACATGTCACTGGTGAGAAATAGTTAGGTTCAATAATTTACAACCGTTTTACCCCCGAATACTGAAACGTCACTCAAAATTTAAGGGCTGCTTAACATTTGAGCAGCTCCTAAACTTTAAATTTCGTATGGCCAAACGTCACTTTTGAGTTTCTGTTAAATATAAGTGCTACTTAAATTTTTAGTGACATTTCAGTATTCGGCCATTAGCCTCACAAATGTTAATAAGCAGTAAATCCTGCTGAATCAATATCAACAATGCTTTCAAAAAAACACGAACTACGTGTTTCACAAAAGTTCGTTGTTTCGTGTTTTTTGTTTTTACAGTGTATTTTTTAGTTTTTCAATGTTCACATTGTGAACATTGTGGAGGGGACACAATCGGGCACAGCAAAAGACAAAAATATAGTAGGAGAGAGGAAGCTTTAAATACAAGAATTTATTTCCAAAACTAAATATAACAATACCATATTAGGAATTCTTTATATCTACACAGAATTCTCTATACACTATTTATATTTTATCGTTTAAATATTCGTTTACACTATAATAGCATTTTTCTGTTAAAAAGCTCACCGACTCAAGCCTTAAGAACCGATGAGAGGCGATTGAAAGAAGGATCACTACTGTATGTGTTACTTGGTAGGCTATATTACTAGTTATAGTACAGTTAGATTATATTACAACAGTTTTAAGCATAATTATAGTCTTACCTGTGTGCCCACATAACGTAAATCAAATCCTGTCACCAACATAGCAACGTCTTTACCTATACACATAATTAAACAGAGTCACGTATCATTTAAGCGCAGATTAAGGGTGTACTCCAATGACCCTTGCGATTAGTAGCCGTGGAGGAACCCGGTGGCTGCGGAACGCAAAGCCGCCGGTAATTGCGGCTTCGCCGATATCCCGGCAAGCCCCAACTTATCCCCGAGGATGTTCGTTAGTGATGCCCACTCACTCAGCCGTACGGGAAACACTTTCGAAACAATTGCCAACTGACTGTGCTGCCCTAAAACAAAGTGCTATTAAACTGAGTCAAGATCCGATGACATTTCACGACTTTGAATTTTTGGAAGGCTTTGCTCAATTCAATGATTTGCAATACACAAATCATTGAATTATACATTATTTATTTGCTCAATTATTCAATCTTAGCAAATACTCAGAAATGGCTTCTTCGTGATAGACTACTTACCTGCTTAGGGTCTCTTTGACTTAATAAAAATAAAATATCGACTGCAGTAAGTAATATCTGTCAAATCATCATGTTAGTAGCCGGACCGAGCTCAATGCCTACTTGGCGCATTTTCTACGGTCCGAGGATCAATGACATAAAAACAATCACACTGATAAATTACTATCAGAGTTAACTAACTGAAGTGAATGTTAGTGATTTCTTTCACCGCGCGGCTGCCGCCCGCACCGGTGCGCGCGCGCAAGTCATCCAGGCATCTCGACGGCCATCACAAATTACAAACAAAAAGCTAGGAGCGTCCTAATCTGACGTCGCATCACGTTCGATCATCGACTGATCATGATTTACGGACACGCTGAACGGTGAGAGGTGATCAGCTCCGTAACAATTGATTCTCGTTTGTTGAACTTGCGCGCGCATCATCCATTTCTGTTTATTGTACTTCGTCATTGCACAGCGTCGAATCGCACTCGCCGATATTATGTAGTCAACAAATCAGTACAATAGATGTTCTGTAGGAGCAACGCTTTCAGTTAATTCGCATATCGCGGAACGAGTCAATTTCGCAATAGGTCACGCGGCTTACTAAGCCTCTAATGAATTGTGATTTATGAGTTCGGTTTACACAAGCCTTTGTTCACTTTTTCATATTCGGTAACTGGGTTGACGTTATCGATGATGTTAAACTGCTCTTGCGTAGCTGATTCATGTGGTATTTATCATTAAAAGCTTCAGTCGGTATTGGTTTAACAATCTTATAGTCGCATTCGTTTTTATTAGTGTTACCCAAGTATTTAAACCTACTGTTTCACAAAAACCTGATTGATCATCGGATTCACCTGTGAAATATTCTAAAAATGTAACAAAAGCGAAGAATTAAAGTATCGATCGATCACAACACGAGTTTTGTTTAGCGCGTCTCTGGAGCTGGGTCGAGCCGGGGCACGCCGCCCGGAGCCCCGCGTCAGCCCACCTGTCCGATTAGCATCACCTCCTTTATACGGGTCACTCAGTGACGGCACTCCGCCGCACGCCGTGCCTCCAATTGAAATCTGTTTCGTTATGCCGTGTCAAAGGATCTAGCTGACGCGGAGCAATGCCGCTGGATTACATGATGACTAATAGCGACGCAACGCATTCCCCAACTTTATAACTGTTGCGTGATTTAAAACCAATCAACGTTATAGTCGGCACTCAACGATATCAAACTTCCATTACCGTGTAATATCAATAGACTAACAATCGTCTGCTTAATTGATTACAAAAACAATGTTGTTGTTGGCGCTCGGACCGCGGACGGATACGTTTACTTCCTCGGTTCTTGCATATTAATCCGAATTAAAAGCAGCGACGGGTACCAAATGCCGAGCATTAACCGGCCGGCCCTAGAGACTCCATTACGGGCAATAAAATGCCTATTATTATCGAGGGCCGAAAAGCTGATGCACGCGATGCAATTACTTGATTGGCGGTGTTCTGGCCTGTTCGGGCTGAGTCGTGATTGATGGTGTACATAATTAGAAAACACTTCAGCATGTGTCTTCATCGGCGGAATCTTAATTGCGGGCAGCACTTACTGCGCTGAGTCAAACAGCACGTGCTACAGCTTCGCTGCCTCGCTGTAGCCGTCGATAATAATTCGATACTGTCTGAAAAACATTCACGTTTGATGTACGCACGGCTGCAACCACGATAACGGTTGAACGCTGCTTTATGTGCCACTGATGTGAGCTCAATCACATTTCATAAGACATTAAAGAAATTCTTTGAAACATCACCGTTTGTTGTTTATACAAGGGTTGCATCGAATCTCTAACAACTTTAAAATATACTGTTTTGACTTGACAGACTTGATCTGAACTCCTATGAATGACCAGCAGCAGATGGACTTAGGAGCATTGACGGTGTAAAGTATCGGGTCTGGCTGCACTAGCCTCAAGTCATACAGGAATTGATTGACTGCAAATGTAACAAGTTACCAGCAACAAGAATAGACTATCTGCTGAAGCGTTATTTTTCAAAATACACGTAACATCATAAAACTGAACCGTACTTTAAAACCAAGCTTAACATAATCAGCATATAACTTACTTCTTCTGAAGTCTGCTGGCGCGCAGGCATCCACTCTGTGATATAGACTTGGCTGGAAACTGTCGTATTTCAGTACAGTACAAAGATTTCGGTATCAACGGTGATTGTTATTATTAAGATGGGATCAGGGCCTGTAAAGTACTCATAATCGCGCAATACACAGTGCGAACCCAGAGTTTTTATCTCGCTTACATTAATCAATTTACGAACATTAATTTAATAACCAATTGAGGTAATTAATTGACTTAAAAGCACACATCATAATGACTCAAACTCCTTGAAAGATTTCAATTTGCATTCGGCGCTGTTTTCTTTCCATTTCTACATGTGTAAGACGCTCTTAAAATACTTCCTAAGCTGCTTTGCAAATGATACAAACCATCAGGCGGAGAGTGAGCGTCCGATAGTGGCCGACACCTCGCAGATTTATGACTGAATGCCGATATGGCCGCTATTTCCGGACGATATTGATATTTTCAACTCGCTGCACGGCTATTAGCTCTCGACGCGCTAAAGTACTTCGTGAAGTGAATTCGCTGCACCTCAATGAACACCAATATCAATTCCATACTACGCGCACACATCGGAATAAAAATAACCATAAAAATCGTGATGCAAAACAAAGTAGTCTGCTCAGATTGCGCTCCGCACTGAAGGCTGGCGCTCTGCATTTTATATTATTTACCACGGATTTGTTGGTGCATGCAATTGAAACTACTATACAGTCGCAAAGCTTTTCTTAGCTTGGTTGCATAAGTCGAGGTCTGCGAGCCGGATGCAGATCGGCGGCCGGTGGCACCACGCGCTGCTCCGCAAGTAATCAACCTATTAATAAGGGGCTCAGCACTAATGCGACCAATTAAAACGGTGACTCTCGTCTTGAGACGCCCACAGTTTTTGGGCACGTTCCAGCCGGATTAGGATTGCTTCGACGAACTTACTGTGTGTTTTATGCGTTGCGCCGGCCATGCTTCGCGCGATCGTGTTTTATCTCGTTTTCATGAGAATTTTATGTAAATTCGTGATATTAATATTCAATTGTCGATAGCAGTCATCGCCCGTAATTTCAGCCGGGGGCGAGCATTATGTATGGACCGTGACCGCGTTGACAGGGCGGGAGGAGGGCGGCGGCGGCGTCTTTGTCGGCGTCGGTCTTTGATCGGTGCGCGGGCGCCAGTAGCGACGGGATCGAGTGCCAGTTTACGAGCACCGACGCGTTTTATTACCAGCTGCCTGCTTCAATCAATAAGCGCGAACGGCCATTAGCCAACCTACGCGGTGGCAATGTTGCAACGGCCAAAATTCACACGCCTGCTTCAATGCTTTGGATTTCCACGTAGTACATACACCAGATTCATTGAAAACATTAAAATGAATAGGAAACGAACATTACTTCTGACGCCACTGAATCTTTATTAAAGTAATTCAACGCCAGTAATATTGAACTAATGTGATAAACGTTTCTGTCTTGCGAATGAAACGTAAAAACAGCGTAATCAGCTACTAACATCTGTCTGTGTAAGTTGTAACAATCAGCTGAGGTAAATGAAAACTTGTTACAAGTTATTATAATTATGTGCTTACTATTGTTACGGCAAGGCTTCAGACAGAAGATAATGGCAGATAGTGTAACTTTGCTTACAGCGTTAAAAAACAAGTGAATGTGTAGTTTATGTTGCAGTTTTTCAATAGGGTATTCAGAATACCCTCTAGGCTCTTTGTAAGTACCTAAAAAAAGGGTTATTTAATGACGACAGTGTATACTTACAAGTATATGGCAGAAAGGCGTTTTCTGTAACCTTATTTGGAGTTTTAAGTCTTGCAGGATACATCTTAAATCATATGTGACTGTCATAAGACAACAACTCAATAAAATACTGTCAATTATCAGTATTTTCAACTTAGATTTTGATTATACGTAATAATGTCAACAGATATTCGGGTATTAGCAAGTTCAAACACGTTTAGTGTTTAAAGGAATAGATATACACAAAATACCAAAACATGAAACCTATACATCGCGGTTACAACCGCTAAAATAATTAATTCACGCTCTAGTTAGAAATGCATAGAAAACACAGTAGCTAAGTTTCAGACGACGGCAGATGTCGACATGTTCTCGCTCACTAGTCTCGCCATATACGCATGGATCGTTCAAAACAATTAATCGGTATAAACGGCTATATACCGAGCGGCGAGCTTCTCTCGAGCAATATATTTAGCGTCATTAAGTATCGATACAATATCGATACACTACCGTATCGGTATCGTTTATGCGCTATAAGGAGAGTACCGCGAATATGCGCAAAAACTCTTTCATCAACACCAACTAAGGATGGGACGGTAATTAGCTTTGATTGCCAACGAGGATGGCTTTATGCAATGTGGAGATGTTTTTCATATGTTCAGTAGCTTTGAAAAATGCTGAGTTTTCCAGAACATTATAAATTTGCTAAGTTTATTCTCTTTAGTAACACGTAGTAACCGTACACGTAGTAAAGACTGAAAAGAGTTTTTCTTTCAACTACGTAGTAATGTTATCATTAATCACTACAAAACCGGTCACAAAGGACGTATTTTTTGTTTAGAACCAAAAAAGTGCAGAAATGTTATATGAAATCTCATTGTTGCACAGTTTTTCATTGATGCACTGTTTTTTTTATATTTTTCACTTCTCATGCTCTAAAAGTACGCCAATATAGTCCTACGAAGCGGGACTAAAGTGACCACTAGTCCCTAGGGAGTGAAAAGTAATTAGTTTTTTAATTTCCTTCATGTGACTTAAACAAACTCAAACAGCCAGTAAATATACCACTATTATCTGTGGAGCGTGGACCATCTTCATTGTGAAAATGTTGAGAGTTTTAGTTCCATGGTTTTTCCGCAAAGAAGGTGGCGCCATGCGTTTCAAAATTGTTAATCTGTGACTGGTTTAGAAGAAAAAACTGACCGCGAAAATTTCAGAATTTGTTTCGAGTGTAAATTTGTTCGGTTTTAAATAAATTTATTAAGAATATTCAGTGACAGTGAAGAGTTTGACGTCGGGCAAAGAGCAAAAGACATAATAGATAATCTTTTGCCGCCAAAATCGCAGAGGATTTACCTAAAAACTTACGTAAGTTCTATGGACTGGAGGAATAATACATGTTTTTGTACTAAATTGACTATTTTTCTCGCACTCAAAGTAAAAAGTACAGTTTGCACCTCGAGACTAAAAGCCAACTTAATATACCCTCGGTTTCAGTGACTCCCTCGCACGCTCGGGAGTCAAACCACCTCTGGTATATTATGGCTTCGTTTAGTCCCTCGATATAAAATATACTATTATTTAGATATTAATTTACCACAGAGGTTTATTGTCTCCCATTAAGTTTAATATAAAATGCTTCGATCAATAATATAAAATGTATGCCTTAGATCAAAAAGATACTGGCTGAAAATAAAAATTGGCTGAATAAAACCGACTTGGTGAAAAAAAAACAAATGGCGCGCATTTTGTACCATTGTAAAACTTTGATACTTCATATTTAGCAACAAAAGTTTAAAAAATGGAAATAGACAGCGATAGTGATATGAATTTAGAGAATAGAATAGAATTTTATTTTGCAAAGAAAAATTTTATTTTGAGAAAGTATATTAAACTCCAGAAAGTATATAAAACAGCTGCAAATTAAATTGTTAATAACCTTTTGCCGCAAAAGTCGCAGGATAAATATTTTTTATAAACATGACTCTTCCTATTTTCCTAAAAATTAATACGTCCTTCTGAAAATTGGTTTCTATAAAACTCTCGGGGTGCATTCCCACATGGTTCCTTTTAAGCCACCGCCATCCAAGCATTAAAATGATATCGTTACAGGAGCAGGGCCGCGGTAATAGTCGACGGCGGTCCTCTGGCGGCCGAATTTGCAAAAAATCACGCTTCAACAGTAAACCTTTGTGTACTTGCAGTTGGTATGGTCTGCAAAATAGTCTGTAGGCAAAGAAATCGTAGATTTTGTATGGTTTGTACAACACCTAGTAGAAGATGGCGGGACAAGCTGGACCAAATCAACAACCAGTGGTCCACACTAGCCCTAGATCGAAAAAACTAAAAGTCATAGGGAGCCGCCTTTGCCTAGCAGTGGGGTGACGCATGCTAACAGTATCAGTATACCTAACTACTGTCCAACAGTTGGTGTGTGCCACAGCTTCTTGTTTGTTTGCGGTTCCATTCTATCTCGGGAGACTGCACTAAGCTGAGATCAATTATTTCCAGGTCAGCATCAGATGTACGTATGTAGATCTTGGCAATATCGTGGCTGTATAATAGATGTGAGAGGAAACATAATTTTCTCATTGACTTAGCAGTCCAGGGTGAGTTAGGTGCTCAAGCATATTAAAATGAAAACTGCCCCTTTGTTTAACCTAGGCGTACACAAGTGTACCAACTGTAATATTCATGAGTATTTGCAGAAACCTTTTCTTCATAAAACCACTGAAACTTATAAACAAAATGATAAGGCATCACATTTGCAGACGCTACGTTTGAAAGCGGGCGGCACAAAGAGCGGGCAAGCCAAGCTTACAGGTGCTTAAATCGCGATCAAACATGATCGAGACGCTCTCCCCGCTACCTCGCATAAATAATACCGCTCCGCACCATGATAATTTATACCTTATATGCAACTTATACGCTTATCCGCCAACGTAATGGTGAGAAAATTGAATCGCAGCGTTGAACATTCTTAGCACGCAAGTTGTGTTTTTAATTAATTTGCTATTTACGCTAGTTTATAATCGGTAAGATTAACAGACAATATATTAATACTATATCGCCAAATCACGGGATACACATAGGGGCACAGGACAGAGAAGAATGGCAGAAGAAAGGGGAGGCCTATAACCAACATGTGGGTGATTCTGGCCTGAAATAATGATAATGATGAATACTGTATTCCGAGATTTATACCAGCCAAAAATACTGCATATAAGAAAAACTGTAACTTAAGCAACGACGATGGATCAAAAATTAGTAAGAAATACGACTCGCATACCAATGTGCGAGTCGTATTTCAGTTAATATTTTAACAAGATAATATTAAAGAAGGAATATTATGTTTGACATGACTCTTCAAGGGGTTTTTTAACTTAGACTAGCTTCTTCAGAAGTGACTTTACTTAACAACCAATAACCAAAAGAAGCTCTACAAAAAACTCACAAAGCCCATTCATATTTTCTTAACAACTCCGCAAAGAGCTCTTAAGAGCACTAGAGCAGTATCAAATGTATGGCGCCAGGACCCGACAGTCGGCAGCTCAGTGTATGGGGTAATCTCTCTAGTGAGCCGCCGAATCCATCACTCTTGAGCACGTAAATAGACTGAGGAAAAAATGCATGTGCCCCAGTTATCTGACGCTGTGTGCCTGTACTTGTTGCTATCTGACTAATGGGTCTTTTTGTTTGCCGCCAGTAAATGTAAGTACGTATGGTCTACCTGTTTATATAGTAGGATTATGATAAGAGAAGAGGAACAAAGATACACGTGGGCATCAAAGATCATTAAACTCTTGATTCCGCGAAAATGGCGACATCTTGCATCTGCGTTTTTTTATGACTAATGTAACGTGGGATGTGTGAGATGAAATACTCAGTCATCAGTTCCACAACAGACGAAGGTAAGCAGATATACAGACAAAAAAACAACAGAAATACAACTCAAGCAAAGTATCACAATACTTTGTTTGTCCTCTTAGCATTATTAACACATCTGTTGTAGGAAAACATCTCTCTTCACCCAAATGGTCGAAGATCACAATTGTCACCAATTAACAGGGTGTAGGCGCGCAAAAAACGACCACCATGATGGAAACACCTTGGCTAATGTGCCAGTTGACAAACCAAGATATAGGGCGTGGAAAAAATATAGTTTTGCGAAACCGCAGGGGTGCCACGTTAGTGGTCGACTTGTCCAAACATAGACCTCCATGGGAGACCACGTGGACAAGTTCTGATAGGTTTTTAATGAACTTGCAACGTTATTGTAGTTTAATGAAGGTGAGATTATGAATTGTGTCTATTTTGCAGTACTCAGAACATTATAGGAGGTCGATTGCCCTCTTTTACCTTAGGTGGTCTAGAATAAATTACTTTTTAAAACAAGGGCTGCTCGTAAGTACTACTTTTTGCTGAATATAAATCTATTTAGAATATTATAACAGTGGCCCCATTGATTGAATCCACCTAACATCTGCTCACGTTTCGATGAAGAGTAGATTAGTGGGATATTTTGATATTACAGCTACTTATACTTATTAGTTACAGTCGACAGTCCTTCAACAATTCAGACATGCGAAGTAAACAGAATTGAAACATGATAACTTTGTTCCATTTCTGTGTCAATTCGTAGCCCAAGTCCCCTTTTCCAATGTCATATCTTCACGTCAATATCATTAAGAAATCCGATTACCGTCATCGATAACACATTCCTCAACACAACAAAAAGTATCGCCAAATCATTCACCTACCTACAATAACAAAATCCTTGAACTAAGTACAACAAAAAGAAGCAATTTTTCTCAAGTCATTGTCAGGCCACACGGAGTAACCGCAAATATGGCGCTTGTGGGTTACCAGCATTTAGTTTATACAAGGAGACGCCTACTATAATTCATGATTACAATAGGGCCCACTGAAAGTATCTCACTCAAATAGTCTTGAGTGAGACAAGAGTGAGTTCTTTCTGTCGTTGGTGATCAATGGCACAGTAGGAGCTAACGAGAGTTGTATGATGGTGGCAGATGTGTTCTGGTTAGGGGGTTTTATGTATAAGGGTGACATTGTTAGAAAAAAAGGCAATTGTAGATCTCCTTCCTCGGTTAAAATTAATTAATTGTCGTGAAGTTGAGATTGCGCTATTTTTGAGATATATATAAATTTAACAAAGATGATAATAGACATGATTATACAATATAATCATGTCTATTGTCATCTTTGTTAAATTTATGTCAATGTCAATGCCAACACGTATTCATAAGTGTAATAATATCATGCTTGATCCACCAATGTATCTCAAAAGCATAAGGCACTACAACTCTCTTCTTAAATGATACTTTTGTAGGGACTTCAATTAATCAGAAAAGTCCAACCCTTTGTAATTAAAAATTTCTATACTTATAGCAATCAATATCAAACTAGTTCCCACTGTTTATTTCAAATACATGTCACAAGTCACCTTATAACTTACAAAGATATTCTTCAAACAATAATTGTCTCGTGTTCAAGGGGGGCACAACCTCTGTTCAATGAGTATTATAGTACCATAAGAATGAAAACAACGGTGTGCAATATATAATAGTCATTTAGAGGCATAAATAGACAGCTGGTGTATCACGCTGTGACGTGTTGGCTAAATAAAGTCATCTTCACATTCATCTTGACGAAATATTTCGGTTATTTGAAGTTTTATAGATGGAAGAACAGTAGGCTTAGCCAAGTTGACAATCTACAATCGTTAACGCATAGAAAACTACCCAAATGTATGGGCATGACATCATTTCAACGTTAAGTCACGTGGTCAAAACAAACGAATAGAAACTTTTAAGTTCAGTCAAAACTGTAATTTGGCTACGATTTATATGGGATGTAGCGATCACGATTGTAGAAACGAATACATTTCATTCTATCATCTTGATCGATGTAAACTTGTCTACCTACAAAGTTTCTATTCGTTTGTTTTGACCACGTGACTTAACGTTTACGATTGTAGAAAGAGAATTGATACGAATCGTTTGTAACTTGGCTAGGCCTGCTGTGTTAAATTTAGTACAAAGATAGTGAATTTTCTGTTAACTTTTCTTCGATAGAAGGAAGTGACATGGTCTCGTAGTAAGAATACCCCAATGTTTTGTTCTTGAATAGTTATTTATCTGTGTATCGACCCGCGAAGAGTCGAGGGAAACGGCCAATTTAATGTTCGTAGTCCACGAGCAAGCAAACGGTCTCAATTTACTGTAGGTACTACTTAACTCGCCTGTTTCTTATGCAAAGCTACATACATCCGGCCCGATCTACGGTGCTTGACTTGAGCTTACAAATAAATATGGAGATACAACCATAAGCGATGCGATATTAAGGAGAGGATTACTCGCTGTAATATCGTGACACTTTGTAATGAGCCCTGATATTTATTCGTGGATTTATTTACTTACAAAAGCACAATAAAACAAGACGGAATGCGCGTCGTGTCGAGTGAAGGCAACGAACGACCGAGCTAGATATGTCTTCGTCACAATTTACATAAATGATGTATGCGATCCGCCTAATACTGCGCGCTGGTCATTTATTAAGCAGTTGAGTAGTTGCGCGCGCGCAGCCGGGCCGCATAGCGCGCGTGCCGGCCGCGCCGCCGACAGCCGGTCCGGACGCGGACCACACCAGAACAACACTCCGACCTCATCACAGAATGCCATGCTCGGTTCTGGGTCAACCTTGTTGACGTATGTAAATGGACAAAACGATTGTTATCTCCAGATAAGAAACGCTGGACGCCACTTGCCTCATAACCCAACAGTGTCATTCCAGTCGAATGGACCTCAAGTAGAACTCCGAACAGTAACATCATTTATATATTTTTTGCAAATATATCATCTGGTCACAAAAACTATGAAATGTTGGGAACTATTAGTGTGTATCCACGTGTGAGCGCACGCCCCCCGGCGGCCGGTGGTCGAGCGCGGGTGGTCTGCGCGCGCGCCGCCCGCTCCACGCGTCAGCTTCACACGTCTACTCGACACGATCCTACTACACGAAACTCACGAATCCCGAACAGCCCTACGGCTGCCGTCACAAGACACAATTTCCTGCAATACGGAAAAAATACAATGTTACCTTTAGAAGATCACCGATGCACCAAGCAACTCATTACACATGATAGTAGGTCTACCGAAAGTAAAGATTTGGATGTAATAACAGATGGGTGTTAATTGCTATCATGAGGCGTCAATAATTGTTTTTTTAGTCACTAATGGCAATGGAAGTTCCGGGTTATGAAAGTTTTTGTAGTGTGTAATCAAGTCGTAATCAGCGGTTTGGCTAGAGCGTGTGAGCTACTCCGCGGCCTCACCTCAGCGCGGGGAAATTATTAGTTTGGTAGATCTATTCCGGCGCGAGTTCGTGTTGAGGCGCTTGTGAGTGCTGTATGAAGACATTAGAGCGATCTTTATGAGCCGTTGCGTGTGGTTCCGTGTGTAATTCACAGTGCAATCACATCTCTCGTGTCTCAGCAATTTATCACTAAACATCGGTTTGTAACACCATTGAATCATGATTATTCAGTTTTTGTTATTAGAGGGACATTTAGAGGCACACACGTATTACCGAACTCACCCGGAACCTTCTTACGTCATTAACCAGAAGTAATAAATAAGACAAACACAAGTTTCGGAAAACAATTTGTAACGCCTTACTACGATCATAAATCACAGGCTTGCATCTTGTTTCACAGAATCGGAGCATTGCCGAAATATTTAGAATCGTTTCTGTCATCTCACGGGTTCGTTTTTGTGGATGCTGGTTTTTGTGCAGGACTGCTACCGGCGGCGCTAATGAGATGAGACTGATGAAAGTTGTGGGACCCGCACTCGCTGTTCACTTACTAGACAAATCGTGTAAATTTTTAATTCTTCAGCATTATTAAGGTCGACATTAATAAACAGTTAATTAAATATGCATAATAACACAATTGTGTAGGACCTACGTTGTTGTACAGTGAGACAGTCGTGAACTCGGGGCCACCCACGCCCACCTAATAGTCAGACGCCACAGACTAGAAGCACGGAAATCGTCCGTGACGTCGCTTGAAGCATGTCATGCTCCTCTGGCTACCTCGGAATTCGCAACATTGCCGAGTAGGCCACCCGATTCTTATCTCCTTCTATCCCAAATTGTCATCTTATAAAAACAAATATTATGCCACCATTCTCGCTATTATTTAGGGCGACACCATCATGGTTACAAATACAATCAGTGGAATAAAAACATGACAAACAAGAAAGCAATCTTGCAAATAAAATTTTCTATACAACGAACGCGGGATCCGACAGATCCTATCGCAAAACCCACTATTTTCCATCGGAGTCGGCCATATTTTTGTCAATTTTTCGTCTGACGTATCCCATTTGCTATTCAGAAAAAAACATGGAGCAGACGTGAAGTTGGAAAACAAGGGAACGGAAAAAAGCGTCTCGTTTGAAACGACAGATAATCGTGTTAGCCGGCCGCACCGGCGAATAACTGATGCGGGCCGCCGCGCCCGCTGCACCGAACACAATGAGATTGCGGTGTTTTTTCCGCCGACGCTCCGCTGAGACAAACAAGGGATGCAAATTCATGTTGACACCGCGATCCATCTTGTTCGCCTCTCCGGAGACCAGTTCCTGAATAAATAGAATCGTGATTGAGATGTCCCGGCGGTTTATTTGTACGAGTACGTAGCACGGTTGCAGATGTTTTTCTTGGCGGTCGTACCGAAAAATAAGTCTCGATTTCGCTGTGCGAGAGTAATAAATAAGCGTGGGGTCAGTGAGTAGTGGATGCCAGCAGTTTAGTTTCGCTTAATCTTGGAAACAAAACTGGCGGTGTATCGTAAAACAGGGGCAGTGCGACCGCGGCGCGCCGCTACAAACTGTGACCTTACTGAATGAAGAACGGCGCTCGCCCCGCGCACAGACACAGACTAACGCCCTGCACTGAATATTTAAAGCAGCTTTGCTACTTTTTATCTTTCAGCATAACCCCGTCTTGCAGATCAGATGCACTGTAATATTTCTTTTCCATCTAATCCAAACACTTTGTAAATTCTGCTAAGAGTTAAAACCAACAAAATGTTTTATTTGATTGTGAACCGTCTTTTTTTAAATACTTCTGGGCCAAGTGAAACAATCATGTGAACTAAAATCTTGCGGAACCCATCATCTACAAAATACAAGCAATGAACAAACAGAAAATTTCATCCTCACTGGCCATTTTCTCAATTTTCACCGTTTCCCGCCAGTGCCAGCTTCCGTCGCCCACACGGTGGCAACGTAAGGGTACAGCGAATAGATCATCCTCTGGATCGGGCCGCGCCGCGCCTCTGTCCAATAAATATATTGTTTCGCGCACAGCCAGCGCAGATAAAGCAAGCTCGCGCCTCGCTCTGCTTCGCTGCCTTTGGGTAGCGCTCCACTAACAGCGGGACTTAGATATCAAGTTCTAGATCACTGAGAACAATCGCAAACTCTCGCAGCTTTTATATCAAACGGACCAATTATATGTACTTTTGAAGTGTTAAGTAGTCAATCATTCAAAAACAAATAAATGCCCTTGCTAAACAAATAGTTATATCTATAGAAAAATGGGCTACGGCTGTGGCTACGAGCCTCTACGCGTACCACGCGTAGCGGAGTCTCGTAGTTCTGAAAAGTTCTGTTGCAACGGATTTTTTTTAAGGAAATATTTACTGTGATTATATAAACAGACTGAAATAAACGTTCAATACATTATATCCATCTCATTGTAGTGTAATTCACGCCTTGAACAGCTACGTAGTTCCACTGCTACGAGGGTCTACGAGGCGTAACCCAAAAATTTTAGTTATACATATTTTGTCAACCAATTCATTTTAAACTTTCTACCATACAAGGACACAAAAAAAACAGAAAATTACGATTGTTTATAAAATATCTTAGGTTTTATACATTCGAATTTCCTTTTCAAGAAGATATTTTCGTCGCTATCATTGTAACCATACTGTGGCTTCTATGCCCGGAACAGTGTCAGCCAAACGCGGAGAGCTTGGCGTTTGCACATTATGACTAGCCGAGGGTGTGTTATATTACACTTATTTATCATTTCAGTGTTTTACTACCGACCACCGAAATACTGCGGGTCAAGCATGAAATGACCACTTAACTAGAGGAGATTCTACTGCGATCTGACTACACGAAACCATATTGTGCATAAGGATAATTCCGTACAGCATAACGAAAATTAGTTTTGCAGAGTGTTATTCTTAGAGTAAATGGAGTTATTGCTGCTAATTTAACATAATTGTTTTCTCAGCGTAAAACGCGGTAACTTTAGAAGCAGGCCATGAGCATAATTTACATGGTATTTTAACTACCGACCGCTAATAAACTGAAAATTAAACATGTTTTCCATCAACGCTAGTGTTTTTGTTTGCCACAAATATTCAACTAATTGTAGAACAAAATCCGGAACCTATTTACCTAGAATATTGTTGGGGAGAATGGATGATTCAAGAGTGCTATCAAAGCGGGGTTGTAGGAACGGAAAGAGAGCAGATAAACAAAAGTGGAGAGAAACCAATACGATTTAGCGAGTCCCGGGAGAGGCCCCGACGCCCGCGTGTCGGACCCCGGCGTATTGTCACGACGGGGATACGTTACATGAAGCGTTTAGATTTACACTAGTACGCCTTTAAGGAAATACACGTGGGGAAATCGCTACTTAGTATAATGTTGTAAAGGGGACTCTGATTTTGACAAGGTTAGGAATTATGTTTGCGGATTTTCCGGTTTGTCAGTGTGATGAACGACGTATCTTTTTACTTTTTTGTTTCATTTTATGCGATTCAAATGATAGACATCATTTAAGTAACTGTCATATTTTTTTTTGTGTATCTTAGGTAGGTTATTGAAATAAATAGGCACCTACTTATGTCTTTAGTCAGATAATTAACGAAATAACGGTTAGTCTACATTTGACAGATTCTACTTTTGACATCATATTCTACATTTGACAGATTCTACAATCGACAGATTCTATATTTGATAGATTCTACAATCGACAGATTCTATGTTTGACCGATTCTACAATCGACAGATTCTACATTTGACAGATTTTGAATAAGTTACTAATTAACAGGCAACAATCATTTTCACCACATTAATAGTTATTAATGTGTAGTATTATGTAGTAACTTATTCAAAATCTGTCAAATGTAGAATCTGTCGATTGTAGAATCGGTCAAACATAGAATCTGTCGATTGTAGAATCTATCAAATATAGAATCTGTCGATTGTAGAATCTGTCAAATGTAGAATCTGTCAAATGTAGAATATGATGTCAAAAGTAGAATCTGTCAAATTGTTCAATGTAATTGTTTAAATACCTATGTAACTCATAGGTATTTAAACAATTACATTGAACAAAAAAAAAAGAAATATGATACTTATTTGTAAGTAAAATAAAAAAAAATACAGGAACAGTTGTATATAAATTGAAAAATTTCTTTAAAAAAGTTGTGAAAAAGTTGCAATAACTATAACAAACGAATGTTTTTGTATTGGGCAACCCATTTTTTCATCCGGGAGTTTTGGAAAGACGAATTCTTTACCAAAACACAAGTAATCTTGTTCGCCATAAACAGCCTATTAGCGACCGGGACCCACTTAGGTTCGCACACTGGAGGCTCTTAATCACGATAAAAGTAGTAGTAGGATGTGTCTCACATTAATTAACATCGGACCTTCGTAATTTATTCAGGTGACAAGGAGCGGCGCTGGGCGACGTTTTGTCGCTGTCGTGTCGCTCGCAAAGGTCGCAGGTTGCCACGTCGCGCCGTGGTCGAGCGACATAACGGACAATGCAGAATTGGGTATGTGGCTTTGAGGAAACAGCCTGAGATGCTTTCAAATGTGTATTAGAGATTATCGTTCTGATTTAATGCACCTACCTAATTAAAGTTGAAGAAGATCCCAAGTTATGAAAATCCAAAAATAGAAATCTGGACCATCTATTACTCGTAGGTACTTCAGTTTATGGTATTGAAAATCAAACAAAATAAAAAGTGTAAGATCCCTGGCTATAAAGTCAAGGACAGACATGGAATTTTTTAACATATTCGACGACCCGAATGGCGCAGCGGTACTGAGGCTGCCTTACGTTCTTTGGGTCCCGGGTTCGAATCCCAGTAGGAGCAAATGTTTGTGTGATGAGCATGGACATTTGTTTCCGAGTCATGGATGTTTATATGTATGTAGGTATAATGAGTATGTATATACAAACAAAAATAAGTATCTATGTAGTATATCAACTATCTGGTGTCCACAACACAAGCCTCGTTGCTTAGTGTGGCACTAGATGGCGCTGTGGGTAATATTGTGATATTTATTTATTAAAATATGTATAACAGAAAATCTAAAACGTACAAAAGCTTCAAAAGCTCAAAACACGGGTATTCTGTGGTTTCTACCTCCTCAATTCAACACAGGCTAGAAATAAACACAATAATAAAATGCTTTAAAATTCAGTTTCTTGGTTCTGTCCAGCACCAGTGTGGGAGTAGGGTGTCACAACAAAAAGACTCGTGCGAAGAAGATGGATCGTGTGTACTTCACCACCGAGCCAGCGGTCACACGTTACACATTGTTCTTTGGCCTTTTTTGCTCGACTAACTACCCTCCTGATACGTCATTTAGTACATGAATATATTTGTAAGTAGATTGTTTGCTGAATGATTTAGATTTATTTTGGTATTTAGACGGTTGTAGTTTATATCTCAGAAGAGTTCCTGATGCTGGAAAAGTGGTAATCGATCTGATAGTGGTTTGTCTTTCTATCTATAAACCTAAACTTTTAGATGATAATCCAATACATTTTGACATTTTCATTCATGTTATCGCTGTTGCAAAGTCACCTTTTCTCAGCACCTTTGTTGCAATATGCGGTTGAAACTAGTGAACAGGAACTTAAGATAAGGTAAGATAACATTAATTTCTTTTTCATTCGTATTATGGTTTCTAAACTGCGAATTCCTATGCCACACTACTGAGAATAGGCATGACGACAGTATCAAAAAATTGTAAATCTATTTAGTTAGAGTATTGGAAATTAATGGACACGTATTTTTTGTTTTTGTAAATCAATGAATATTGACAAATAATAAACCGCATCAAAAGTAGTGACGTCAGAACTAGCTAAAAGTTATACCAAGGCGTGACGTATTGATAATTTTAAAAGCGTTATATCTTCGTCAATTTTGATTTACGTAACTAAAGCAAAAACACGGGTCAAATATTTTTTGATAATCTAACTGACGGACTAATTAGTTTTTTTTTGTCGTCTCGCCTATTGCCACGGGCAGCATAAAAACTCTGACACCAGGTTAGAAACAAACCACACGATAAAGAAAGAACTGAGAATGTATGCTTTTATAAAAAGAAAACAAATCAATATTGATAAAAGGATTACCTGTTTTTAAAACAGCTAAAACTACTATAAAACATTGCTAGAGGTACTTTTGTAATTAACATAACAGCACGTTACGAGTAGATAATTAAAACATAGATAAAACACAAAATTAAAGGGTTAGGTACTAATACTAACAGGAAAATTCTGTTTTGACAGCGTTCTTGTCAAATATAGAAGGACATTTGTTTTAATTATGTGTTACTCAATAAGGGGTTCAGATACAACAGAATGATTACAGAAATTATATTGAGTAGTATTTGTTCATAAGTACTGCCTCTCATATATATAGATACTGCCTGAAAGTAGAGCGTTTATGAAATTACTTTTATGGGAAAACGATAAGTACTGTTTTTAGGTCGACTTTCTGAAAAATAAACTAATAGGTAAGGAACACATTTTATAATTTGTGATTTATCATGTAATTACTGCAGCTGCTACCTAATAATTTGTGTAAAAAGACCCTTTACGAAGTTGTAAGACACAAAGTTCTCCCTGTCATTGCGACCATTTTTTAAATAAATAATAAATACCGCTGGACATTACACACAGCGCCATCTAGTGCCACACTAAGCAACGAGGCTTGTGTCGTGGACACCAGATAGTTGATATACTACATAGATACTTTTTGTTTGTAAATACATACTTATTATACATATAAACATCCATGACTCGGAAACAAATGTCCATGCTCATCACACAAACATCTGCTCTTACCGGGATTCGAACCCAGGACCCTAAGAACGTAAGGCAGCCTCGCTACCGTTGCGCCATTCGGGTCGTCTGTTTTTTGTTCTGGACCTAGACGAGAACTAGAAGTTTCCCAGGTAAGGACCTGGGAAACTTCTAGTTGTGGAGATGTTAGAAGATAAAGTGACCATGAGAACTGGTATTAAAAAAAAAATCTTGTGAAAACGTTGTAACGTTTTCACAAGATTTTTTTTTAATACAAGTTCTTAATGTAATAACATAACTTCACGCCTGTAATCCCCGAAGGTATTGTACTGTAATTCGCCAGTTATGTTTTCAGTCCCATGTAATAGGGGGCGAGCCTATTGCCATCAACCGGGCACAAATCCAGTATCCGTGGCGGCTGCGAGAAATTCCTGATGGAGAAACCCAATAACATTTTGCCCGACCCGGGAATCGAACCCAGGACCTTACGCTTAGCAGTCGCGCGACCACTCGACCAACGAGGCAGTCAATAATAAATATCAGTAATCGTATAACTTTACTTTAAATATCTCTATGACCCCCGTACTATTCCTATTCAATGCATCCATCAGCCAGCTTAATGTTTTGAGTGCGTTACATTGACTTCTACCGTAAAACTTATCGTTTCCCAGCAATATTTTTTGCGTAGAGTAACTTAGTTTGATGTCAGAATGCTTGATTGACAGCCTCGTCAAGGGTCCTTTAACTCCTTGTGTAATTATGCCTTATCCAAAAGCGTACGTGATAAGTGATCTGTTATAAGTACGTATACTTGGTAATCCTTTATGCTTTACCCACTCTGTAGCAATTGTTTCCCGATTTTCAGCCTTTTAGTTGCAAACGTCAGGACAATACCTATCTGACTGACAGATTCTGAAAAAGATTCCACATTGGTGAGTTGGAAATTTTACACGAAACCTTCAAAAGTTCCTTGACATTTCCAATGTGGTGTAGATATAAAGGATGTATACAGAGTCTTAACTAAGCTGATAGGCACTTGTTCTCCCCGACATTACGATCATTTTTTTGTTTCAGACCATACCTGGGAACCGTCTACTTAGTTACGGAGATATTGGGGGGTCAAAATTACAACATTTTTACAAGAATTGGTTTTAAATACATGTTTTTATTATAATTGATTTTTACTTTAAACACCTTCACGACCCCCGTACTATTCAATCCATCCATCAGCACAATGTTTTAAGTGCGTTACATTGAGTCCTACCGAAAAACGTGATTTTTCACCCCAAAAAAAAGTCATTTCCCAGCAAACATTTTTGCATAGAATTACTTAGATTGACGTACAGAATGCTTGGTTGACGGCTTCGTGAAGAGTCTGCTTACACCCTGTTTGATATCTTTTTTTATCTATGGTATACTTACTTAACATTAGGTATAACTATGCAGTTTGGTTTAGTACATGAGAGCATTGCACAGTGATGAATATACAAACATTAGATTGGAGAATTTTTCGGTCAATGTGATTGCACTATTTAATGATATTACTTCTACATCCTTCCATTTCAAAGTCGAATAAAAGAAATACGAAAAATTTTCCAGTAGCACCCTAAAATGTTACTATTGCTGGAAGACAGCCCTTCTTTCTGCAAAAGGGTAACTATCTTATTCACCACGCGGGCCCAGTTCGCCGCTGTCACAAGTCTTCAACCAGGTTCTAGAACTCGGCGTCTTTCCCAGAAAGTTTCTCTTGGGAGCAGTGGTGGTGAAATAATTTACCCAAAGTAAAGAACCTGTCTGGGTATGAAACTATGATCCCAGTCTAGAGTTCCAACCCAAGACACGCACCTCTGATTTTTCAGATTCATGTGCGTATTGTATAATTATCATTTCGGTGAAGGGAAACATCGTGAGGAAACCAGCATGTAACACCAAGTCAGAGACCCATGGGCGCACATAAACTCTAACACCAGGTTAGGCACTAACCACACGATAAAGAAGAACCTACAACCTTCAATTCGTAATCTTGGAAGCTTCCACTGGGCCAACACAGCAATTTTTTCGATTTTCCCCATACCTGTTTCAAATTCCGCTCACTCTTAAAGGGAGCAAGTATAATAGTATCATAGATCTACTATTAGGTGTAGTTTACATGCATTATGTGGGTAATATTGCACTGTATGATTTAACTGTTTCAATAAGGGAACGGTGCTAAAATTTTATCGTTCCGGAGAAGGAAGGCAGCTGCGTAGCCATCTATTGGGCAGCTGGAGCCGGTGCAATAGTGTGCATACTTCTACTTGGGTGTACTAAGTTAGGCCAATATGTTATGTAAGTATAAGGTAATATCGCGTCTAAGCGCAAGATTAGAAAATATATTCCAGTGTTGTGGGGTTATGAATGAAAATCATATTTATAAACTACGGTAGAGATGTAACCTCCGCGGTAATTTACGAAATTACTGGACTGCCTCGTTGGTCTTGTGTCCAGAAGTCAGTTATTCCCGCCATATTTACCTACTCGCCCCAACTCACCTCCCCGCGAAGGCACACCGCACCATCGCAGTCTAGACCGGCGAAGCTTGTTTTTTTTTTCAAATTTAGAGGTCAATTTGTTTTCCTTTTGGCCCACTACGGTTACAAAAATACTAAATTTGGTCCTCCAAAAATTAATTTTGGTCACCAGTGGCCTAGTGGTCGTCAGCGCGACTGCTGAGCAAGATGCATGCACGAGCATGAGGTCTGCGGAGCGATTCAAGGGTCGGGTCAAGTCCTATTGAGTTTACCATCAAAATTTTCTCACAAGTAGGCACAAAGCTTGGATTTGTGCCCGGTTGATGGCAATGGTCACATGGGACTTAGACATAAATAACGATATATGTCGGTGTACTATTAGATACACCTCTGTCTATCCCTTCGGGGATTACAAGCGGGGTGGTGTTTTGTTACTGAAGTAGACTTAGGAACTAATTCATATTTATAAAAACTAGAAAGATTGGGTTTGAAGCCTGACAGAATAAATTAGACGTTAGGGTGTAAAAAAAAAAAAAAAAGGTAGGGCACGCCACGATAGTGGCGGTAAGTCCCCTCTTTGAGGAGTGGCTGGAGAGACGCCACGGCGTCCTCACCTTCCGCCTGACGCAGGTTCTTACCGGACACGGATGTTTCGGTAAGTTCCTGCACCGAATCGGGCGGGAGGAGACGCCCGGGTGTTTCCATTGTGAGGATCGACCGGAGGACACGGTGGAGCACACGGTGGAGCACACGGTGGAGGTGTGCCCTGCTTGGGTGGAGCACCGCCGTGTCCTCGAGGCGGCGATCGGCGGCGGCGACCTCTCGCTTCCGGCCCCGGTTCGTGCCATGGTCCGGAGCGAGACGGAATGGGACGCCGTCACCTCCTTCTGCGAAGCAGTCATGCTAGCGAAGGAGGTGGCGGAACGTGAGAGGGAGATATCCTCACGTCCCGGCCGCCGCGGGAGACGCCCCGGGCGTCGGTGGCCACGTGGTGGCTTCCGGTAGGAGTTAATTTTAACTTCATAATGATTATTCGAAACTTTACACGTGTTTCATATATGATTATGAACGTAGGCCCTGGTAACTGACATTACACCACATAACCTGCTGGATTTGTTTTTCCTGAAGTGGTTCTGAGTAACACCACATTCGTTTATGTTTGGTGTCAAAATATTTAAAATCACATTTAACAAATTGATGGGTCTGTAGATCTCTAATGAAGGTTGGTTGTCAAGGTAAAGCTTATAGTGTTCATGATACTTTATGAGTGTGTGACTGTCACAATTGTATTATTGTTTTGTGTAGTAATATTCTAATTTTATTTTAAATCTAAGATTTTGGTTACACAAATGTCTAAAAAACGAGCCTAGCTAAAGAGACAGAAAAATAACCTAGGTAGGTATATAATTATGAATAGATTATCCAACAATATTTCAATAACAATTAATCTTCAATAAAAATATATCACATCGTTTTGAAATATTGAATTAGTAACTCCTTCAAAAGTAGAGCGATCTGCTGTTTAAGAAAACTATTTTTGAAAAAAGAAATAAATTTTCTGGAATCCTCTTCCAAAACTACCAAAGGCTTGGCCATCAAAAAAACGAAGCATGTCGCGTACTCGGACAATACTTAGCGAAGAATTGCCTCTCCCACGCAGACTTGCACAGGATGCACACTACAAACGCAAAACATCAAAAGCAACTCTACGTTCTTGGTACAAAGTAGAGTTTCGCTCGTGGAGTGGCCGTCCCGCCTCTAAGGGGCGTCCGTTCCCCCTCTTTCGTCGTCGCCGCGAGTGCGTTCACACGAGTTGCTACTTTTAAATTTTAATCACAACTTGCCCGTTGATTTGGACAAAAAGTGAAATGGACGCGTCCTTTGACAACTGAAATGTTTGCAGTGTCATTTGTATGTAACGCAGTAATATAACCCGGTAGGTTGTGAACATTGAATTTTTTATAATATCGGGGTGATTCATTGGTTTTATTTTGATGAGTCGTGGGGAGGTCGTAATGGTGGCAGGGGAAAATGTGTAACTACCGATTAATGACGATTGACATGTAAGAAAATCAAACAATGGGTAAACCTGTAATTCATTCTGAATATTTCGATATATGACATTTGTAGTGACACTAAACTAAGTTTAAAGTTTTCAAATTAACTTTGCCAAAGGTAACTTGAACTTGAGCATCCACTTGCCTGGTACAATTATCACGAAACCCCCATGAAATTTAAAATTAGGTCACCAGCCTTCCCTGAAAATTGTTCGCAGGTGGTTAAAAAAACCGAGTTTGTTTTCAAACTTTATTTTACTGTACTTTCATTTAGTTCAAACGTTCATTTCGTATGGAATTCGCTTTTTATTGGTGTGAAACTGTGAGTGGCAATCGATGTTATGACTATTTCAGTTGTAAAATCGTTTTTAAGTATGAGTGTAAAACTGAAACTCATTAAAATGAACGACTCCGAGTTATTAGTTTACCGAAGAAAAATTAAAATATAAATGAAATGATTTGAGAATGTTATGAGTGCATATATTTATACAGTTTCCTTTTTAACTAATATATTTTACCTACCCTGCACCCATGTCCCGTTGCAATGTTTTAGGAAACAGTTCGTCAATGTAATCTTTAAACTTTATTTCGCATATAAATCATAAATCTGTATGTAACCGTATAGTTCCGCCTTGTACCTATTTATCAAAGAATTGTTCATACTAACAGTAGGTAATACAAACAAATTGCTATATGCCTATCCCTTATTTTTTTTATTGTTCTATCAGCCCAAACTGTCCCACTGCTGGCCCAAAGATCTTATCTCTTATTTGCCAAAGAAAAAGTTTTGTAATCAACTAATAATTTGGCACAATGCAGTCAATGTTCAGGAAAATATGCCTTTTGATAGCCAACCTTGAAATTGGTAATAACAGAGAAAATTCAGTGATTTATTACCTTCATTATTTTTAAATAACCAGCCATTAAGAGGTAACACATTATTATTTTGAAAACCGTTGACTAAGTGAGCAATTTTTGTGGTGAAATGAAAGTGATTCGTAAATTAAGTATATTTTTATTCTACGAAACAGTATTTCTTAGTTTCTCATATGCTTGAGGGAATTAAGCATGCCATCGTTTATCATAATTAGCTGAATATATGTAGTAACAACCATTCTATACCTATTTCATACTAAAAAGTTTTAAATGCCATTTTTTAGTTTATTGTTATGTTAGTTCCTTTATGTTATTTATTTATTATTATTATTACTATATTGTACAATATTATTATATTGTTATTTTAATTAATAAATGTATACTTACTCGTACTATATTGTTACATTGTGAATTCTTATATGAGTATAACTTACTTTTCGTATAATTTATTCTTGTTAAAATAAAAGATTATAATCAACTATATTCATACGCCTCGCTATTCGCACTAATGGCTCGCCATTGAGTGGGGTGATGTCTCCACGGAAAGACTAAAGCTGTGGCGAGGCAGTGCATCCTTACAAATCCCATTCGTTCCACCTGCTGAAAATCTCCCACCTGGACATGAGATGCCATGACTGACCTGGAAGTCTTTGAATAGACTCCGGTCCCAGGTTGGCCGCAGCAAGGAAAACCTGCTCAGGTGGAGATTCATTAATGAATCTGCCCTGGAGTGTAAATGTGGTGCTGTTCCACAAACGATGGGGCACTTAATATCGTGTCCTGTTGTTTGTTCACTGCAGGAACTGATGGACGCTACCGAAAGCGCCAAACTAGTCGCTCAGTTCTGGGCCGACACAATTTAGATTGTCATCGACACGCTAAGAAGAAGAATGAGATATCAGATTTTAATTCCAATTACTTAGTCAAGTTACCTACTTCACGCCTTGAAATAACCTAGAAGTTATTTTCCCGCTGAAAATCTAGAAACTGTGTACTTTTATCAATCTAAACAGTACAGTAAGCATATTTTCTCTTCCATAATGCTTTATCATCATCATCATCATCCACAGCCCGACTTCACCCACTGCTGGGAATACGCCTCTCTTTTCATGAGCCAAGCTTCATGCTCTTGTGCCAGCCTCACCCAGGATATCCCGCAATGGCAGCAATATCGTCTGCCCAATGCTTTTATACGATCAAATGACTACGCAGCACATACTTAGAAGTATAAGTAGGTCCTATCACCAGGAAAACTGTTGGTAGTTTACATTTTGGGAAGACTGTTGGTAGACTGTTGGTTGCTTTTAGACACGTAATCCAAAGAGCAGAGAGGAAAATTCACTATTATATTGTGTTTATACATTACTTTTGAAACGAAATTATTTTCATCCCCCGACTGGATTGTGTTGAATAAACCGATTGTGTATTTCGTCAAGAAGTGTTGCCTGGTGCGAAAATTTACCCCATTTTTAGGGTAGTTTCCCAGATTTTCCCCAAAAACATGAAAAGTAGAAATAACGACATTTTGAATGGAGACTTTGACTAGCTGGCAACACGCCCCAGTGTTGCCAGCTAGTCAAAGTCTCCATCCCTCGAATGACATTTAACCATTTTCATCACTTTCAGTTGGCAAACCCGAGAGCCACTTCTTTCAAGTAGGTACAGCTACGATATCTTGGTGGGCAATTTCATAAAGGATTAATGCTGTTGCATTCATCATTATTATAACGTGTAAGTAATCAATTTTATTCAAAATACCGAAGGCTATTCAAAATTAACGAATAATAACAGTTATTATCGTTGCCTTACATGGAAATCAACAAAATAATTAATGCGATTCGTCACAATTCGCGTATCGGCGGCCATTTGTGCCGCTATTACCGGCTCGCCGTCGATAAGCTTTACTGCCTAACGACATGGTTAGTTTGACCTCCTCACACGTAATAAATTATTATAAATACAAAACTATGAGAAAGTCTGTGAGTTTAATTTTCCGCAAATTTGATCTAACGCTATAAAGGTGGGCAATCTTGCGCGCTGACCGCTGCGCTGGCGTTGATTGCGCATTATACCTGCTTCTGTTTATTCTGCCTGCGCTAGCACACGTAATGAAGTTTATAAAGTCGCTCTAATTAAGCGGTTACTGTTCTTACTGCGAGAGGTAAGGTTACAAATAACATTGACTTTACCAATAGAATATAAGGGACTGCAAAGCTCGTTGGATCTCGCGTATTTCGAACTTCAGGGATATTTTCTATTCGGCAAGTTGTTACTTCGAGGAAAATAATTCTAATCAGTGAATAGTCACGGCCACCGGATTTGGATTATTTAAACAAAATAAAAGTTACCTACCTGTTTTAAATTAAATTTTCAATTGGATGTTTTCGATTTGTCCCTGTTTTTCGTTCAGTCGATTTCTGTTAGCTTTCACTCCAGTGAAGTCGAACTGGCAGATAAGCTAACGTAGCTTGCTTTTTAATTTAATTCCTATTTTTGCTCCAGCTAATTTATTTTAGACAGAGACCGTGTTAAGTTAGTAAAAAATAAAAGTTTTTCAAAAGTTATGCGCAAATTGCCAGCTTAAGTGGATGTGTCATACTTACACATACTTTACAGCGTGCATAATGTATGTGTAGGCGTCTACGCACACTCATTGATTTCTATGTAAATGTGCAAGCAGCGACCCATCTGCTTGGAGCTATTTGCGTCATGTAGTAAACTAAGGGCTCATTTATTCACGATATAACCGCGAATATTGTGGCGCGGCTATCGGCGCACGGGCAAGCTCTCACAGTGCATAAATAGTTATGCGAAGCATCGGCGCACCGAGTAATTCGTATAAATACCTCGATACAATCGGCTCACCGTTTAACGAGAGAGCCTTTTCCGCGCCGCGGTGAGCCGTTTAGCGAATTTCAATAGTTATCACGCGGAGAAAAACTCGCTCGCCGAGAGGGACGGGCGCGAGCGGCGAGGCCAGCGCGAGCGGGACGGACTTAATAAGAAAGAAATAATAAAAAAGCGGTTGTGTGTGCGTGGTCGGAGTGTGGTGGCATAGGGCGGCGATGCAGGCCCCTCCCTGTGGCGCGCCGCCTGCCGCCTGCCGCCGCCTCAGTCGAGTCCCCAGCGTGCCGCGCCGCACCGGTCCGCTCTGCCCGCTCTGCCCGCGTCCGCAGCGCGCGTAAAAAGTTTCAACACACTGTACGAAACTTGCACGTCGTGATTACGATACCGAACACAGTAGCGACCATTTATTCTTGCGTTGTCCTGTAAAAGACTCGCTGAAAAGTTTGTGTTTTTCGTTTTATTCGGAAAATCTGTGATTTTTTGCGATTCCTTTAAATCTTGAAAATTCTTATTTTTCTCGGAAAGTTATTTAACTTTGAATTATTTTTGACTGTTCGTTTGTCTTTTCTGAAGCTAATCTGGACAGAATTCATAGTCATTCAGTAGCAAGTGTGAACTGCAGCAGATTTCTAACTTCAAAGTTGCAAAGATTATGTACTGGAACATCGATGGGATGTTCGGACGGTGACGTCGAGTGGTCGGCTGGAGGCAAGCTGGGCTCGCAGGCGGTCAACTTGATGCTGCTGCAGGGCGAGGGTCGGCAGGGGCCCGCCATGGAGGAGGACTGCTCCGCGCGGCCCTGCGCCACTGACTTCTCCATCGCCGCCATCATGGCCAGGGATCGCCAGGAGAGGAGAGAGAGACGGAGGCACAGGGACCCCAGGGAAGACACGCTCATGCCTTTAGGTAAGTCCAACTAACTTTTACACTACCTTATTTTTAATCTCCTTTTGTTCTGGGGACACAAACTGCAGATAAAAACATAATCGAACTATTCATTAAAATGATTACTAAACCGATTATAAATATGCCTAAGCTTACACTAGGTACTTACAGTCAGTTACAAAAGTTAAGAAACAAATTGTTGTAAGTTTTCAAAATCCATTAACAACTTCTCCAAAGTTACTTAATTTCCAATAAGAATATATTTTGTTCAGAAGTAAAAGTTCAATGAAAACTGTACTAAGTGGAACTACAGTATTTGTAATCTTCTCTTTTAAAAGGATAAGGGCAGGGCTTACCGAAGGTGTTGGGGAGTTCCCCCTACACCAACACAAATTAATTCCCTTCATTAATATTAATTTTACGAATTGCTTACCAAAACTATTTTGATTCCTTAAATTCCAGAATATTTCGTAGTAGAAACTTTTTTATAATTGTCAAAGTATACTTAGAAACAAATAACTTGTAAGCTTATTTTCACACTGGGAAACTGTTTATATTTTATTGAAAGCAAATAAAAGCCCTGAAACTTTTCTCTTATTGTGTGATGAACTGTTTGATGTTTTATCCTCTTGAAAAGTTTCATATAGATTATTTTCATCGTCCACTTAGAATAAATGAATACTTTTATTTTGATAAGTTTACATTAAGTCCTATTCACTATTTAGGCCTATATAAACATCTTATTTAAATAATCACTCTCAAAATTGTATTAACATACTATAATTATGTTGATAAATATGAGAATATTAGAAGCAGGAAAATATTTCCCTAATCGAACACCAGCTATCGATTCAACATGCCTGTCATTAAAGGCATTGTAATATTTTCTTGTAAAATGAAAACATTCCGATTATTATTATTTATAGCTAGTTCTTATCGCGAATAAATACTAACATTACCTATCAGCAAATTGTTTGCAACAAAATTTACGTTAACTTAATGACTTTATAAACTTGACCCGTGTTACGGAAAAAAGGAACAGAAGAACCCCAAAAGGAAAAAAAAAGATATGTTCAAAGTTATCATTCTGTTTTCTGATGTTGTTTAGACAAATATACGTTTTTAACAATGTCCGTCAATAAAATACTCGATCTTTTTGTAAACTCACCCGTAATTTATGATACTGCCTTTTAGTTACAGTAACTTTGATAGTATCATAAAATTAAAATGGAAACTAAGTTTTATATCTTTAGCGAGAAACATTTTGAATCGGACTGCATCATATATTTTGATGAATATTTATCAGGTGCCTACAGTATTTTTATTGATATTAATGTTGGGGCTTTGAAAAAGTACAATTGAAAGGGTTTGATTACACATTGTTTTATTTAAGTTATTGTTAACAACTTTTGGGCTATCCAAATAACTAGTATCCGTCTAGAATTCTACATGGTTATATAAGGATGATTCTATAAAAATCGCAATTCTGTCTGATTCCTTCTAAGATCTCTTAAAACTTTAAGCAGATACATTTTGTAAGTGTTTAAAATGTAATATAGTTAATTATGCATTAACATTGAAATAAATCAAAGGAAGTTAAAAACTTATTGAATCTATAATTCGTATTAATTAGTGTTTGAAATCATTCTACAAAAGAAATAATAATAATACAAATTGATAACTTCTAACTTAAACCCACAAGTAGGTATTTGTAGATTGTAGAATCACTATCGGGAAAAATAGATTACCTTCAGGGACAAATTTTATGATGTATGAATGAATCCATTCATTCATCAACGAGAGCCGCCAAAATTTATTTAATGTTTTCAGGACTGACATGAAAAAGATGTTTTTTTTAAACGTTCTACCTCCTTATCATAATTGGTATATCATGACCCTTACGTTTATTTAACTCTTGGTGGGTCTTATAAATCGATTGCTAGTTTTTTTCAAAAACTCATGGAAAAGGCAATGCATATTTATAACTAATTTTAAATCTATTATGTGGGTATGGGATTTCTCATTGACCAAACATGTATTTCCATGAATAAAAAATTTTGAAACTACATAAATTACATAAATAAAATTATAGTTATTAAATAAAATCGTTGTCTGTAAAGTCGGTTTATGGACGATAATTTTACGTGATAACGTAATTTTTCATGATATTTGGTGATTTTAACTTAAAAACAAAATTTCATCCCCCATTTCACCCCATTAAGGATTGAAATTCTAACAACACCGTTGCGTGAGCTTCCAACCATACGCCTAGATAATAAATATTGTGATGTTTACTTCGAAAATAAAGGACTTTCGATTCACAACTTCATCCCCTTTTTTTACCCTTTGGAGGTGAAATTATCAAAAACGCTGAGACACGTGTGAATTAATTTTCATTCGTCAACCTAAACACAAAATTTAAAGATCCTAACTTTAAAACTGACGGAATTTCATACAAACTTTCATCCCATATTTAACTCCCATATGGGTTGAATTTCGAAAAAATCCTTCCTTATTCCTTGTCCACGTTATAAAGGAAACCATTGTGCAAATTTGCAGTTTTCTAAGTTCAAGGGTTTGGGCTGGGCGTTGATCGCAGGATTCGTAACACTTTTTCATGCGAGCAGGGCTGTGTTCATCAATTTATAAGGCGTCTTAAAACAGAAACAAATATAATTAAGTACTCAAAATTCCAAATAGTTTATAGTTCTGGTGATACGTAGTTCAAAACTAAAATACAACATAATTTAATGAAAAGATGAAGTTTTATTCTTTTTTAAATAATTAAACAGGTTTTATTAAAAACTTAAATAAACTAAAATAAATAAACTGACAACAAATTATAAAAGGGCATCGAAAACTTCTTCTTCTTCTAATTAATAAATAGGAGTTATGAACTGTTCAAATAATATTTTTTTTAAAAAACGAAGTTTTCAATGTCTATTACTAAAACGTATTAAATGATTAGCATAAAAATATCTTTTGATGTTTTTCGCACCTGAATCTGAAACGCATTATGTACCTGGCATAAGACATATTTTCACTATGAAAAACTATTTGTAAAATGCCGAATACAATGTTTAAGTTCAAAAAAATCTCCAATTCATAATCTAGACCTAATGGGTGTTCTGAACGTGCAGAAACTGACTTTAATTGTGTAAATTCATTTAAAATCAATACTTTATGTTACAAGTTCTGAGTGTACTTAGATACATTCAATATATGCGGTATGTTTGTTTTTCTAAAGCGATTGAAGATACATAGTTAGTGCTTTAGTGCTACTTTTTTATTTCATTTCCATTTCAACAGTTTCCAAGACTTGCAATTGTAGAAAACAGAAATGTTAAAAAAAATACCGATTATGGAGCTTGATAAAATGTGACGTATCATGATCTGCCGAATGACCGATTTGGTCGAGACGTCATTATTTAACTATTGTGTCTATTTCGTGGACAGATCATGGTTTATTACATTTTGATACAGATGTAGAAACTGCCCCTTATACCATAATGTACATTTTTGCTTATTACTGTTACTGAAAAATAAACTTACCTAAACAACCTAACTGCACACTGGTGGATAGATTTGATAACCGTTGTAAATCAAATAGGGGTACCTTGATAAGGTCACGTTAACCAGGAACGTGTCTTAAGTATTGTATCCGGCTTAGTTTCTGCAAGTATTGTTAAAATCTAGATTTTTTTCAAGTATCATTCTAAAACTTGATAAACAGATGTTAATGTGATCCGTGTGTAAGAAAAGCTGGATCTAGAGTATTAAATATAACACCTTAACATAACACCTCCTTTAAATATATCTATAGTATACCCACGCTAGTTATGTTTAAGTCTCATGTAATAGGGGGCGAGCCTATTGCCATCAACCGGGCATAGATCTAGATTCCGTGGTGGCTACTAAAAAAATCCTGATGAAAAAACCCAATAACACTTTTCCGGACCCGGGAATCGAACCCATGTTCAGCAGGCGCGCTTGCGATCACTAGACCAATGGGACAGACAAACATCCGATTGAATTAATCAATCGATTACTGCAAAAAAAAAACGCAATTGCAATATTCAGTTATTATATTAATTACTTAAACACATACACCATAACATCATATTATTACATTTTTATTTTTTTTATTTTTTTATTCTGGGTTAAGCTCACCGTTGTACTTAAGCTATATATTTGAATTTTGTGTGTATATTTTTTAATTTACACTAAATTAAAAAATATACACACAAAATTCAAATTATATTAATTAATAATTAATATATATATTTTTTAATTTATTATATTAACTAATTATTTTTTTTATTTATTAATTTATTATTATAAATAAAAAAATAACGCGCTAACTTAACAGTCGGCACTAGAATTAACAATCGTCATGGCTAACACAATGATTAGGTTTTACATTATCGTCTCAGGGTCGCTCTTTGTCGCTACCGGTACGTAATCACCACCAGAGGAAATTTACAGCCTGAAGCGATGATAAGGATTATCATAACAATGGGGCTATTCATATGGCAAGTAGGTATAACATATATACATAGGTATGTAGTACGTACCTACGTGGTGCTCAAAAGAAGCTTTGACACTACTGGAAATCATTAAAACTATAGGTATTTTATGTTACGGGTAATGTTAAAAGAAGAAGTAAACCTAGGCTTAACTTAACATTATCCTGTATAATATTTGTTTGTATGTTTATTTTACATAGGGTATTTTTGTTTTAGTTCTAATTTAAATTTTCCTGTTTTGTCTTTTCTACACACTGTGTCTACATTTCTAATCCAGCTTGCCTCCCATAAAAAAAATAAATAAAAAAAATCATTTAATAAGCGAGACGACAAAAAAAATCTAATTAGTCTGTCAGTTAGATAATCAAAACATACTTGACCCGTGTTTTTTCTTTTGTCGTAAACCAAAATTGACGAAGATACGACGCTTTTAAAATTCTCAATACGTCACGCCATGGTATAGTTTTTAGCTAGTTCTGACGTACGAGCCCCCACTCCCGAGTTTTGATGCGTTTTATCTTTGTCAATATTCATTCATTTACAAAAACAAAAAATACGTGTCTATTAATTTACAATACTCTAACTGACGGGCTAAATAGATTTGTATTTTTTTGATACTGTCGTCATGCCTATTCAGACAACAGTAATTCATATTTTGTTAGTATAAGCAAGACCTAGAGAAGAAATAAGCAGTACCTTTGTGCTCTTCTCTCTTTATGTAATGTCCTGTTAAGTATTTTGTGTGTACGTTAATAAATAAGTTATCCGAGTTTGTTGGATAAAGTTCTAAAAGTAACTATGTTACGGCTAAAAGCCGGAGTATGGTTTCACCTTGCTTTAGCCGGCTATAACTTGCGGCCGGTAGCAGTTGGTCAGATCTCTAGGAGATCTAAAGCAGTAAACAAACTCAAGTTTACTCCTTTTTTTTTTTGGATGGGAAATCATCAAATGACTCCTCCCGCTCTGGGCGGAGCAGGATTCCTTTTCTAGCATTACCTGTAACTTATAAAGGGTGTCAATAGACCCTTAACGAAGCTGAAAGGCACTTGTTCTCCCCTTCATTGCGATGATTATTTTGTTCTTGAACATACCTAGGTACATACCTTCTAGTTACGGAGAGGTTGGTTGTTCCAACTTTTTCACAAGTTTTATTTTAAATACTATTTTTTAAGGTTATAGGTAACTTTACTTGAAATACCTCCATAACCCGTTTATAGTACACATTTATAGATACTTTCTTTTTTACCAGCCTGACTATATGTACAAAAAAGTCGTATCATTCATTTTTTAAGCAATTTTAGCAATTCCTTGAGCCTAATAATGGCTCAATAAAATTAACTGTACGGTTAGGAAAGTTCACAAACTGATTTTTTTTTATAACTACTGATCTTTTAAAGGACTTTACGTTTCTAAATTGTTTGTTGTTTTTTTTTAAAAAACATTTGGAGATATTTTATATCTTTCGTTGAACTACTTAAGGCGCCTCTCCGACCAAAATTAGCAACTCTATGTGTGGTATAACTTCGTTTGAAATACTGTTAGAATAAAGTTCTAATCAGCTTGCACTACAAATTGATTGTTACGTCTAGCTTACACTACAAATTGATTGTTACTGCAGGCCGAATAGTGCGAAATGAGTGATTTTTATTCTTTATAAAATCAAATATTCGTCTTTTGGAAAAATACGACCATTATGTTCATTATTAAATTGCCTATCCATTAGTATACGTAGCAAATCAAAATAATGGTTACTTTACGAGGAGTAGCATGTTATAAATCATTATTTCTCATTTCTGTGGTTTCGTTGTGAGGGGATTTATTAAACAATAGGCTACTTAAAAAAAAAGCGTCAATTTTGGAGTCAAGAATATGTAGAGTTAATGTATTTTTTTTAGTTCGTTTTTCTTATGGATATAGAGGAGTAGGCTCCAAAAAACTGCTCGCTCAAGGCCGTTTGCTCGATGAGGCGCCTTAAACATCGGAAAATCTCGAAAAGATCTATAAATTAACACAGTATTTATTATTTTTCCTCACAATGCTGTCCTATTTGACCAAAAGGTTGACTGGTAGAGAATGCCTTGTGGCATTAAGTCAGCCAATGTACCACTCTTTACATGAACTTTAAATAAATAGTACAGTAAAAAAACTTATTGCTCACAACTTGTTAAGGCACGTTAAATTTGACAAAGGACCCATCAAAACAAGACGCTGAAAAATCCAGGAACGACGCATCTTTAAATTTTTTAACATCTAAAATAAATATAAGACAGTTTGTTGGTTGTCAATCTGTCAGTTAATAGAGTGTGAGACAGAGGACGAAGAGATATATTTATAAAATATGTGTCAAAAGTATGTGATAAAGAAATTACAGATGTTTCAAATTGTTTTGATGCCGTCGCTTCTAAGATTTTAGCCTCTTAATGTCTTCATTATGCTGACAGGTTTTTCTTCACGACAAAGCGGAAAAATGTTTTAGTGGCTACTTAACTAAATATACATCTTTAATGTAGCATTTATTCTTCTCGAGATTTCTAAAATAGCAAATGAAACCAAAAAAAAATGTTAAGATTTTTTATGCATCATTCCACATTATTGACCTCGCCTAATCATGAAGGAAGCCGATTGACGTATGTCATTTGTTCTTTCAGAAAAGTTCGTGGACGCGGCAGCGTCTGCCTCAGGTTCCCCATCCCCACCCCTCGCGGAGTACGAGCGGGACTCCCCCGTGGATGTGTCGTCGACGTCGGAGGCCGGGTCCGCGAGCGGAGCCCCGAGCGGCTCCCGGCCCCTGTCGCCGCCGCCCAGGAACCCGCAGCTCGCGGAGCGGTGGTCCAGCGAGGACATGCGACATATACAGTGCCACCTCGAAACTAAAGAACTCTGGGACAAGTTTAACGAATTAGGAACAGAAATGATCATCACTAAGACTGGAAGGTGAGCTCTTATTGTATTTTTTCATAGTTTTAACTGTAGCCGGTATAAATCGAAGTAGATCGGTTATAAATTAGTCGGGAAGCATTAGTGCCAAATTACTAACGCCTAGTCATTTATCGGCGGTGAACACATTTAAATTAATTAAACGACGATGTCTCATACCTTTTTATACATCAGCACTTTTATGGACTTGATTTCCGGCACATTGGGTATTTGTTAATTATGACAAACGCTCACATTGCAATTCATTTATTTTTAATTACCTGCGTTAAAACGGACCGTTGAAAACAGAAGTGGTTTTATCGCAATTCATTTTTCATTAATTGAACCGAGAGGCGGATTCATAACAAGCAGTACTGACGTAAAGCACGCGTTATTAACCACTTAAATGACGAAACGAATTGTTTTAGGCTTCTCGTGTTGAACTTGACGAGAAATTAAAAACTCTGTGGTAGGTAGGTAATCGAATCGCGATTGTTGGTTAACGAGATCAAGGCAATATCGACGGCGCGTTTCAGAGGCGATAAGGTAGGTGGCACAGTGATGGCGACGGCGCGAGGCGTGTCGGTCGCGGCGCGCTGCCGAACAATGGGCAATCGACCGCCGCGCCGCCGCCCGTGCGATACTCGCACGTTAAACAATGAACGCCACAATCAAAAACGTAACGATCACATCAATCCAACATAATATAAT
This sequence comes from Xestia rhomboidea, assembly GCA_963853795.1. NCBI lineage: Eukaryota > Metazoa > Arthropoda > Insecta > Lepidoptera > Noctuidae > Xestia > Xestia rhomboidea. The sequence continues at coordinate 13,754,548 of OY970764.1, forward strand.
TGCCCTCCAAATAATTTGCTCGTTACAGATCGAATTCTCATCTCATTAAATTATGGAACTATCTAATGGTCATCTGAAATTAACTGGCTTACTTACGGCTTTTCAGAACCACTTTTCTTACTTATAACTTGAAACGAAAACGATTTCCAACTACCTATCCACCATTCACTTCGGCCTGAATGTAACAGCGAGTTGAGACTTCCAAAAAACCTATTGCAAAATTAAAACAAAGTGAAGCTTTTCACACTAAGCGCTTTATTACACAAATTGCCACCTACGTGACGGTTGATAGACATAATTTATTGATTATAAAAGGGCGTTATGTGATGTTTCAAATAAACATGAAAAATTTACACGTATCTTCATTAGACGCAGGGTTTTCCTTCTCAATAATCTTTGAAAACGACTTGCATGACAAACGTGAAAAAAATGTTTTACGGTTTGTCATGTGCGTTGTTTTTGTTGAACTGCTGAAACAAATCATATCGAAGTGCAAGGACTGCTGTCACATAAAAGTCCGATTAAACTCTACTAAATCTAAAAAGCAGTTGCCTGCTTAGCTATATTTGACGTCCGAGCAGGTGAAAATGATTTGTGTGTAAGTGTTATCGAGGAAACACTAGGACGGTAGTGAAACGCGCGGCAGAGCGGTGGAGCGGCGACGCTTATCGACGCCCGCGTAAATCAACGCGACAGCCCACCGATCGTGACAAATTCGCAAACCTAATCTTTTGATAACGCTGTAGCTTACTCAGACAAACCGCACGATACTCGCCGCTTATAAACGCTCCACCAATATTCTCTGTTGGGTTCCTTAGTTCACATAACACCTATAGACTTTCCTGGAAACTATTGCTGAAACTACACTCAACAATATCCACCCGCTCGATACCTGAACCTAATTAGTGAATCTAACCCATTTCACAGTTTCGCCTTGGAATTTATTTAATGCTAAATACGTCGTCTCCATACAAATAAATGTGAACAAAGGCCGGGTATAATGTACAAAACAATGAAGGCTCTTTCACGGACTATAAAGCTGTATTAATACCTCACTTATTTATTCCTTATAATGTTCTCGAGTTAACGACGCTTCGGGCGTCCAGTTTTTCTACCACGCACCATAAAATACGACATCTGGAAATATATACCAGTCGCATTCATTTCCGAATTTAGCAACACAGAACATAATAATAACAGTGTTGATTTGCTATAATAACCATTCGCAAAAAAAGATTGTAGCCATGTTTCGTTTTTATGAGGATGTTTAGATGCGATAGATCTTCATAATTACCTCGCGTTATCTCTTTTTCCACATTATCGATGCTTTAGATACTGCCGGTATCGGTAATAAAAGATGGAGCGATAGCAGGCGTAACAAAGGGCTTTGGGAAGTCGCAATGGGAGACAATTTGCCACACACCGTCACGCGAGCTTATCCGAGTCGGCCCCGTCGATTAGCATAAATCTCGCCAACTAACCGTCACAAATGAACGACGGGCGCAGGACGCGGGTAGCGGCTAAACAAACTGACGCGAGCGACGATGCGATCGCGCGACATTCGCATGTCGCGGCGACGATGCGCGACGAATCGCGACCGTCGGCCGCCCGCATAAATCAGCATTATCTCGCGAGATAGCCGCGCGCCTGGACCCACCCCGCCGTATCACGCGGAGCCCCGTGTCGTTCGAAAAAATTAATGACTTGGAAAAACGATTCGCTTATGAGGGATCTTTCACTGTAATTGAATTGCCCCGCAGAGATCAGCCGAATTGTCGCGCAATATGTCGAGTAGGTGATACTGAATCAGGTGCACCTTTGTAAAGAGAAATCCAAATGATCAAGCTCTGATGGAAAAATAAACAATTTCGTTTAAAAATGTTTACCATAGTAATACGTTCTAAAAGGTCTCAATCAAATCCCTATTACTGATTTAATATTTCATGCCCCATAAAAAGTACAAAAGGCAGACTGCAACAAAATGAAATCCCCACACATTATCTCACCCCAAAAGATAATCGCTGCACGCGTAATAGAATAATGTAAATATGTCGGTTTGTCCGTCGGCGTCGTCCGTCGCTAGTTGGCATGCTAATCGCGTTTCTGTAAGCTCCGTTTTAAAACCTGCCGCGTTGTGCACCGCTCTTTTAGTTTATTCAACGGGGAGCCATTTTTCATCCGCTTGGCAAATATTGTGATGTTTGTCGATTACGCGGCTTTGTGTGCAAAAGCTTTCATAAACGGAGAGTCCATCTGATGCCTTTGTTTATTGTGTTCGACAAATTAGGAGCGTTTTATTAATACGCTGATAATATCGGAAATGACAACTTCTGTCGATTGAATTAATTGTTGCCATTAGTTACGTGGTGTGGTTGATTTTTTTTCTGATTAAAACGAGTGTGGTTTTTCCCAAAAAAATATTATGGTTATTGATTAAATCACTTTGAAGCGATGCGTTTTTCACACTTAATAATATGAATAGGGAATCGTAATATACCGTAACTTAAAAAAAGAATTCCTTAACCATTGACGAGTCTACACAAACAACATCTGTGTCCCGAAACTTAATCGAAAGACCGGATTTTAGTAGACTACATTTACTGCATTCAGATCAATAAACTCAGAAAATTATAGAGTTTAAGTATTATATTAGCATAGATATGTGCACACAGTCATATAATGTATCGTATATCGTATATATATGTGGGAACGGTGCTAACAGATTTAAATTAACATGTTTTACTAATACACAATACGATCCGTCGTCGATAGCGCTCGTAGCTGGCTGAAGATGTTTTCGCCGGTTCCCATTGCCAACGTTCTAATCGTTGGAGCACACAGTTGGCAGCCAACCCGCTCTTTGATTTACTTCTCACCAGCATCTAACCATCGTAAATCTTCCACATATGATATATAAACACACTTTTATCTTATACGTATGTATACAAAGTCATTTTAACTTAACAGAACATCACATAGCATCTAAATTAAGATTATTCTTGTTTATAAATTACTCGTCGACTCTTTGCACGAGCCCGCAAAGAGTCGACGAGCATGGAAGCTCTGGCATGTAGTGAAATATTTTGACGTCTTTCTTTATAATGGGCGCGACATAAATCGTGCTTGTTTGCTTTTTTGATAATCAGATGTGTAAATATTTAAAGTCAGGTCGTAGCAGGTAAATCACTTGCGACTAAGATTTGTTTTATCTTGGGGACATCATTATGATTTGTTAACAACATGCCATGTAGCTAGATTTTCCCAGGATTTCTTAATCTACTTTAATTTCATGAGCTCTATTGAAATACATTCCAGAATTTCTTTTTTGAATTCGATATCGATAGCACGAATATTATTATAGTTAGGACTCCGTACCTCAAAAGGATTAAAGGAACCCTTATAAAATCACTTTCTTGTCCGTCTGTCCGTCTGTCTGTCCGTGTGTCACCACCGATTGTCTCAGGATCGGGTGGGCCTAGTAAGTTGAAATTTATACCAGATAATGAGGTCCATAGTCCCTATTAGGTGTATAAAAATTAAAGATACTTATGGGCAAATTTAGATTTTCGCGAAAACTTGGAAGTACCAAAATTTACCTTAATTTTCAACTGTTTTTATTTTTCGGAATTTTCCCTTTACTTGTGCTGTAAGACCTTGCTTTTGACCAAAATTGTCAATTCTACCCTATAGGTTTTGGGTCTAAAACCTATATTGTGGTAGTTCCCGTTGACCTAGAATCATGAAATTTGGCGAGAAGCAATGTCTTACAGCACATGTAAAGGGAAAAATGTAAATATTTAGTTTAATAACAAAATACCTACAAGATAATACGGAACGTCCAATACGCACTTGGCCGGTTTTTTTTCAAATAATCATTTGAATAAGAGTAAAAAATAACCAAACTTACTTATACTGTCACTTACGGGATATCTTTCAAAGTCAAAGTCAAATCGTTTATTGCTAAAACCATAATGTACACTTACAGGTGGTAAATAAAAACATATAAATAATTATGGACCCTGTCGGGCACAGCAAATTTAGTAAATATGTAGAGAGAAATGTTTCTTAGCCTATTACTTATATTTCCATTTATTTACTTACTCTATTAATATTTTACTATCTATTATTATCAATCTATGCTTTTCTTATATATTTAATTGTATTTTAAAATTGCTTATTTGTTTAGTCGCTTCTTCGCTCTCTTCCTCTCGCAATCTTCCTTGATTATTAATTATTTTGAGCTCCCGATATTTCGACGCTGTTGCAAGCGCCATGATCGCGGGATGACTGGAGAATGCGGGTGAGATATCCCGTAACCGTAAGTGACAGTATAAGTTTAGTTCTAAACAGTGAAAGCTAAAAACAATGTTTAAAAAATAACCCATTAAAACACTGTTTTAAGCTTTCTCGGCTTAAAACTAAACTTATATTGTCACTTTTGGGATGTCTTCCGTGAATATTATTTGCTTTGAGCTCCCGATATTTCGACGCTGTTGCAAGCGCCATTATCGCGGGCCAACAAATAATAATCACGGAAGATATCCCGTAAGTGACAATATAAGTTTAACCCATAAAAAAATTCAATACGAAGGGCCGATCTGCCGTTAACATTGAAACTTTTCAAAATATTAGTGTAATGTCCCACGAGGCAGCACATTTTTACCTGTAATTGCCCATCGGGTTACGAATTCCCACAACTAGGTCCGTGGCGATTTATCGAACAATATTGTAGCCTGCCCCGCGCGTATGTACCGGTGTGCCTAGGTACTTACATGTCGTGTTTGTTAAAAGTGCAGCTGTAAAGTCAGCGATACTTTTGGATGCGCTTTATTAAATGTGTCCAAGTTTGATTGGTTTGCCATTTCATAAAATAAACCATTTAAACCGGCTATGAATTACGCGAAAAAATCAGGCAGCACTACATTTTCCTAAGTGTCATCTTCTTACATTGCTCCTGCAACTGTGTTCTGAACTTGACGGGTATTGCTGGTTTAATAAGCATTAATGAATTGTTGATTGCTTCTTCAAACCGTGTGTTAATTCTGAAAAGAGCGCTCATGATTCATGTCTGCTTATTGTATAATCATCATCATCATCTATAATTCTAATGTCTACACTGATCTTATACCTACAGTCCCACAATGTAGTCATTTTCACTAGCTATACAAATCATGGTCCTGAAATATATCGAAACGGTTTAGACGTATCCACAGCTTTAAAATATTTTCGCTGTTCAGATAACGCTGGGCGCACACCGCGCTTACACGTGCACGAACCCAGTTCGCCATTTGTCGCACTCGCGCGATAATTGTTGATATACGATCGCGATCCGACACCGTAATTGTCAACGCTTAATCTTCTAATTGGCTCGCATTTACCAATGCCAACGTGTCGCCTCTGCCCATTCGCATCGATAGTTCGTTTTAAAAAAAAAACATTGTCAAATTTTTCGTACAATCGTTAAACATAACCGACTCCTATAAAAGCTCGGATCGAGCAGAGTCGAAAAGCAATTCGCAACGCCAATTTCAAGAACAGTAAAAAGTGCGATTCACAAGTGCAACTTGAAACGGCGTTTAAGAGCGAACCGAGGGCGGCGCCCACCGGGGGCGAGAAAACAATTTGGAATTTTATCGGTGGCGAAGTGGAGGGGTGCGCGGTGGCGGGGTGGCGGGGTGGCGCGTTACCTCTGATTTATGTGCGACATTAGACGCGAGGTGGGCACGACGCGCGAAATGCACGCGCGCCGTGAGGACCATTGCCGCGCACTTGCCACTCACTCACAACCGCGCCCGCGCCGCCGTCTTCTTCCAGACAACACTAGGTATACGCATATCTATGTGACGCAGCCTAAGGTCCAATTTCAAAATGACAAACAGATCATGTATTGTTAAATCTCAATAACAGGTTACTTTACGACTTATAAGAGCCTCGACAAACAACACTCTGTCTAAATTAGAAGATCATAACTTGACACTCATTTCATCTTAAGCAAAGTTTTAAGCATTAAAATTTTATCGAAAAAGCAGGATTAATTAATGAAACCTTAATACAGCTTAAACTTTACCAACTGATGCCGTGGATATTTCAGTGTCATTCCAATTCAAAAGCTAATTTCACTAAAACCTTAAATGAATCGAGTTGGTCGGAGCTCGCACATTATTTAACTTGCTCCAAGTTTAAATTGAAAACGCCACCAAACTCTTTGTGGAGTCAGAGTCAAATTTTGAACTTTGCCGCTGAATCGGAAATTTCTTTATAAATATCTTATTAAGCTTAAATTCAGTTGGTGTCACGCTGCCGACACTAATTTTATTCGTGAAAGACGGCGACTGAGCGACGGCGAGACGCACGGCCGTAGGGAGCACTGAAAATGTATGCAAACGGGAAACGCGATATTTGACGGAGCTGAAAACGACAAAAGAATTAAGGAGGATGCGGCCGCGGGGTGGCCGGGTGACGCGTCGGGAACGGCGCGGCGTCGACGACACCCGCCACCCCTGTCACATCGCGAATTCACTTTACTGTGTCTTAATAAGAGATTAGCTGTCATTTCAGCGCCATCAAACCCTTTAATTAGAAAACAATGTATAAACTACTAAGAAACTCTAATAGCCACATAAATACAAGTCTACGATACATATTGAAACATGTCATGGAAATGACGGTCATGTTTATAATTAAAGTGGAAACTGAAGCTCTAATTGGTCTATGATTGTAATGAAACGAAATGGAAAATTTTAATTTTCGAGCATTAATAATTCAGGTACTCAACCCTATCTGTTGTTATCTAGGTTATGTGAAGTGAACACATGCAGCCTATTTGAATACGCGTGTAATAGATGTGTGATTCATGTAAATGTACCCTTAGCAAGTGTATCGCGAGCTAATCTGCCCCCGCGCCTCCCGCCTGTGCCGCCAATATGCCGCGAGGGTTGGCGGGGTGCTCGAGAAAACGTGTAAACTAATTATGTACATTTTCGTAGCCACTTATTTACATAACCACGGCCTGAGCCCCGCTTTCACCGTGAATATTTCATTCGTAATCTTTACTTTGACGGTTTAATATGACAGCTGTTGTTTTGTTTGGAGGAAACTTTTAATTTTTGTCGTTTTCTTCCGGTAGTAGCGCCCTTTGTGTGCGCGTTAGGCCAACGCCTCCCGTAATGATAGGTGATTGTCGAACAACTTTTTTTTAATACGGATAAACGGCTGGGAAACTTCGTGAGGTGTAATTTGGAATTTTCGCCGAGACGTGTCGTTGTTGTATTGTTGTCTGACAATGGGGCAGGTGCTTATTATTTTGATGACTGTTTTGTCTACCGTCGGGGGAGTTATTGTATTGATAGTTCGGGGACAGCAGATATCGATTGGGTGGAAGGGTTGTCACGTAACGGAGTACGCGGTAGCACAAGAATGATTCATGAGTCGTCAACAGGCTGGCTTATAGTGTAGTGTACAGGAAGCCGATAAGTAAAACTATTAGTAGGTAATGAGCGAGTGTTGCGGCGTTTCGCGGGTATTTATACCGCGCCTTCGCGGGAACTAATTTATGGAAGTAAGTACGCGGAAAATGTTTATGTACGTACTTCGGCCCTCCCGCCCTGCGCCGTTGACATCCGGTGCCTTCGCTATTTGCTGCTACTAGGCAGCAAACGTGGAATTATAATACAGTAGTACTCAATTCGAAATTGTACGTGAGCGTACAAAGCATTGTACCTTTGGAATTACTTCTGGGAAACGATTACGAATTGGCAGAGAAAAAAACTATAAAGTAGATCAGTTGAATTCTCCGAGGTAATAAACACAAGGCGTTGTTTCAGCACAAAACGAATGGCAAAGACCACCGCGCACGCATAGCTGTGTCTTTGATGCAACAACGAGCTGATGACAGACGCGTTTCATGTAGGCATTACTCACGGGACTGTCCGGATCACTAATGACTCCTTGTGATATTAACAGAATCAGAAACAATGTAGTCTTCCGTCTCACGAACTCAATAGAGCCATTTTTTAAATATCATAATGCTCATAGTACTTTTTTATAAAAGCTAGTACGTACCGTCAAGAAAATTAATTGTTAAACAAATTGACAGTCTACGTCGATTTTGACGTATTATAACCATTTTTTAAACTGTCAAAGATTAACAGTTGGGATTTGTACATAAGTAGGGACTACTTTAAAGGTAGTCAAGATGCTTAACAATTATTTTCCTTGTCGCATACAAAATAAAAAAATACACACACAGCGCACAGTACAGTTCTAGTATTAAGGATTTTACTACACGTTAAATAAGCAAGGATATGCTGATATATACAATAATATGTCAGTGTTAGTTATGTCACGTTACTATGTAGTACTTAATAGTTTTGTACCACATAATAAAACAATTAATGTCAACTGAAATAGCAATGCTGAAATAAGTGTCAATTTTGTATAGATGATTTTCCTTTGACCATCCGCAAAAAAATGCATCTGTTTTTTCAGCTTTCTAGAAAACTGTGAAGGAAAGCTCAACATACTGATAATAAACCTAGAGAAAAAATACACGAATAAATTCGGTTTAACAATACATTTCTCAATGCTTAACTTTACTCCGAGTTAATAAACGACTACGGCCATCTATTATAATTTTCGATACTCAAATAGTATATCTGTGCACTTAGCCCAATTTGAACAGCAGGTAGCCAGGTACCCTCCAGGTCGAGTTTCCTTTTATTAATTCGGAAATAAACAATTCCAGCAGTATTACAACAAAAAACTACCTAATATAGAAGGTCGGAACTCATCGCAACTATGTGATGCAAGTCGCCAGCTATCATATAGGTCACGACATTATCGCGGGCCTTCCATCGCTAGTACTGGGACGAAGCTCCGCCCGCTCCCCGTTGACATGTAGCGTTTTAACAGTCAGTACGTGGCTCTTCCACCCCCAGTCACCCCTACAACCCCTGCCACCCCTACCACCCTGTAACCCCTAGAACTGACGACATTAGCAGCCGCAGACATAGGGCACGTCCCGGCCAGACGTTGACATAGCTAGCTAAAGTAAAATTTGCTTTCAGCTTTACGTAATATTTTTTGAGAATGTTAGTTTGTAAGTTAGCTTTTTATAGGGGTTTGGCTTTTATGAGCCGTTAACAGGTCAGAATGACGTGGCCTATGGCAGCTCTGTCGTCGAGCTGCTGTAAAAAAGCCCTTGAAATGGGATGGCAGTTAATTAATAGAATTTTATTTTTATTAGGTAAACTAAATCTTGTTTTTATTTTATTTAACGAGCTTTATGAAATCACTCTAAAACTTATAAAATCTTAAATACAATTTATGGAGTTGTTAATACGCATTTATGTAAGTACAGTCAAAGCGAAGCCTCATCCATCAAAGTCAAGCCCACAAGCACGCTATAAACGCAGAAAAAAATATATTTGCAGTAAACGCCCCTCCTTTTGTATCTACAAGTATTAATTTACGGAATTGATTCACCATGGCTTCGGTAAACATGAAAACACATAGGTAGTTCAAACCACAACTGTATGTCATTGCATATAAAACCGCAATGTCAAACATCGTGTACACAATAATCTTCGATATTGCTTTTGATTTAAGGCTCATAGTGGTTTGTACACGCGTTAGATGACATAACTAACTGCTGGCAACGGACTAGTGAGTTTACGCGACCGTCGCAATGGCTCCCTCTTTATGGAAATGAAAACAAACTAACTATAGCCCTCCGTACCCTAGTGTTACTAACTTACTACCTACCTAGCTGTTTGTTACCTAAGCCCGGCTCAGCTAAGCAATGGAACAGTTGTTGCAAATTATTCTTTGATAAAACACTTACATAAACAGTGCTTGTTTTTTTGTTGTAAGTAAGTAGTTGTTATTAGTGTTACAGGGCCTATATTATCTTGAAAGCCTTTTTATGAAAAACTAATAGACTATCAGCTAAGCTGTTGACATCGTTTAAATTTCGAATACCGTTTAAAACCAAAAGCGATTGTTATGTTCTGAATCTATACGTGCCTGAATTTGAGAAGCAACCCTGCAGTTTCGTACGCATTCTAAAACCACCAACACGATGACGGGAATTCATCAACATTAGTGTTCATAATAGAAACGGTACGTAAAACCTACCTTCTTCCTATTTGTCGGTAATTTACTAAGCATGCACAGGTTACTAAACACAGCTATAATAAGCGAGTAGGGGGTAGACGTCGTGGGGAGGTGCAAGCGGCAGTTTTCGCAATATTGTCGCTAAACTTCCCAATTTCGGTGTCGACTTGCGAAACTCCACGCCGCGCTTTGTGAACCTTACAGGTGTGAGTACCTGCTGCTATACGTAGTGTGTAGCGTGCCACCGAGCACCGTCTATGAACGTGACTCCAAATTGTGGGCTTTGCGGGAATTAGCGCCGGATTTACAAGGAATAATTCGTACGAGCGCCGTACGTTTGTCTGTGCGGAGTGGTTCAGTACACCGGATTTTCACTGTATTTGTTTCTAAATTTCGACGCTCTGTTCTGTAATCGGCATCCGCTTAGCGTACTTCTTCAGTTCCTAGTACACAAACACGACAAAAACTGACAGCTACGCTCCTCCCACAAAACATAATACATTATTATTCATTCTCTAAAAATTCACTAACGACCGAAATAAGCGGACAACAAGAGGAGTGCGAGCGTGTTCTGACATCGTTCGGCGTGCTATGTGACACCATTAGCGAAGCAAACCGCGCGAACAATACGAACAAAACGAGGTGTCGGAATTTCGCGCGACGGCGGCACGGATACCGAGCGCGCCGTCTCCGCCTCCAGTGGAACTATACTGAATTACACACAGAACTTGTGTCTACAATACGGTTAGATCAGGTAAATCTGTCGGTTTTGTATCATTGAATCTTTGTCTTGTACTTTCATTTCATTGTCATTTCGTAGCAAATTCGTAGCAGAAGCTACGAGAATAGTCAAATTGTTTGCAAATGAGTTGTTACACCTTCAAATCATTTTGAAAAAAATTGCCAAGTTTCTGATTTTTTATTTATGTTTATTTTCCACGATTTTGCCGGGATATGAGCACTTATCGCTGCCAGTGATAAAGCTACGCAACCACTTCGCAAGTCTCCAACACTATTAGCATACATGTAGATTGATTATAATGTAACCGGACAGCAACGTTCGCTAGTCGTCCACTTCCGCGACTGCATGACGCGTCTCCAGCGTAGGAGCACCATACGTCTGCTGAGTGACAGATTCCACGCTAAATTCTACGCAGTACCGTACGGCCCGCCTCCACACAGTCCTAGCATTTCATTGCAAACCAGCGATCTTAAAAGCTCCAAGAATGTTAAGTAGCTCCGGATTAGTTTTGTCAATATGTTAACGTCTAATTAATATTTTGTTGAATGCCCTTTTTTCTTGTGAAAGTTGCCCATAGGGACAAAAAGGCAATGTTTCCGGTGCAGGGCGCAACACGCGCGCTACAATAAAGGCAGGTACGCACGGTGTGTCATTACCTCGGCGCGCCGCAATTAAAATGGTACGCATAAGTAATATTTGTTTAAATTCACTAATTATGTTGCCACTAATAAATACTTACACGCCACATCTGCTGTGCTAATGGCGACGTAGTGCATTGTACAAATGTTTTATTTGGTACGCGCGTCGCCCGTTCGCGGACATGTCCTACCTTGTAATTTTCTGTTGTGTGAACAAGGTTTTTACGTAAATATTTAGTTGGATATAGGTAAATGTCAGGGTGGTGTCGCCAAATGCCACCGCAGAGGTAAAACACGTGTATGTTTAGTAAGAACATTTTTCAGGCCATCGATGATATCGGCCGCCGATGGGTTTTTATTTTATTCGAAGGTGTAAATAAAAAGAACAACTCGTTTATTTTTTGTAATAGGTAACTCGTATATTTACTTCGTGTCATCACATTACAGTTTTTTACCATCTAGTTAAGCATCAACTTCACCGTTTAACTAACACGCGGAACCAGCCAGCTACAAGTCAAAAGCGACTAAGATAAATGATTTATTACGCACACATTTTGATATGGCAATTGAAACTTATTAATAAATGAAGCGTTACAAATATTTTTACGGGCATTAGTATTAGCGAGTCGCGGGCGGTGTGTGACGGCACCACGCGGCGGCTCAACTTATCTGATCTCCGTCTATCCGACAGAGATATTAATCAACGGGATTGACAAAATCGTGCGAGTGTCGAAAATTTGACGCGGTTTCGTACCCGGACCTCCCAGGAAGAACTATATTTCACGCGCGCCTCAGCCGCCGCCCAACCACGCCCCACAGCTCATTAACTGACTCTAATGCGCATCAATCTCATACTTTCTCCCTACGGGAAAAATTCACTACACAAGAACGACACGATATTTTTTCTTTTAGTAACGCCTTTACACGACTACATGTGTATTTCAATGTTTAAACTCCGGATTGATTCGATGCCACACATGCTGACAAAACAGCGGTATCTTAATACGAAATTGATGATAGCTTACAAATAACCTATTCTAATGTTGTTGATATAAGCGGACAGGCTGATGGACATAATAATTAATTAGCACTCGTGAAAAAACTAGTGTAACATAATGAGATGGTGGACGGGCGTCGGGCACAGGCGTCCGGGCGCACAGGCGATCCTGAATGTACTCGTAATGATCCCGAGAGGCGCGCGATCATTTGTCATCGCGTCACTCACACGTCAGCGCCGCTGATACGCCCTTTTCCTTCATAATCGCAAATTGAGATTGTGTGAAAAAGTTTAATAAGTAAAGTAAATACAAAAAGAAATGTTTCACGTTTGCCAGTAATATTAATGCCGACAGAAAAACGTGACGAAATCTTTTGAGACGACACAAAACAATTGATATTTTCAGGTCAAATGTGAGCGTTGGTGGAGACGTTGAAATGAGATGAAGACGTAATAGGAACTTTCAATTATTGTATAAGCCAGTTATTCTTTGTGTTGTACTAAAATAAATTGAATACAAGATATTGCTCTTGTATTCAAGTGTATTCACGTGTGAATAAATCAGTATTCAATATTTAAGTGCGCCTGTTCTCATGCCCTAAGAGAAGGTTGACATTAAATGTCACGGACTTTATTTGATGTAGGTCCAGTACGTGCTGTGCATGCCACAGATCGCACTGATAGCTTATTGTTACTCCTACAAGTCTAATTGATTTTATAATCTGAAATGCAATGACAAGGAGGGTCTGAACGTCAAAGTTTTTGTAGGTTTGATATAATCAATCACTGATATCTAGAGTCGGTCATTATTACATGCAAACAGATTTTCTTTTCATCATTTCCTAAGTCGGTCATCGCTGCACTGTTTTTCAACTTGTAATTTCGTTGATCCGACTTCATTATAAAATTTCATACCAGTCTTACCAAGGGGTATCGTATTTTTTGGACATTGTGTTGTGGTGGTTAGGTAGGCAGTCGCTCGATTCAGCTGCATCCGTTTAGACTAAACGTTGTGAAAAGGCTACGCTGATGATGATGCTGATCTGATCATTTTCCGTCGGCAATTAGAACTACCAATACCCGTCAGCCTACCTCAATTAATTTTCATAAACACTTCGACAAAGATTTAGGAGTTAGAATTAGTTTTCTTGTAACCGGAGCTCCAGTGTAAAATTTCAAACGCATGTCGGTTCGGGAAGGCGACGAGTCGTGACCATGTCAAGCCCGTCAGTCGGCCAGTGTGTACACGACACCTCCCATCAATCCAGCATGGTGACCATGACGAACATTACACTTCGCTGCTTCACAGTTTATAGACCGTGGATTGAAGCTGCAACTAACGTTTGCAAATCAAATGTCATTACGAAACGGGAGGCTCACATTTCTTTGTGCCAGTTTTACTTGAAAGCTGGACTCAGTTCAGTGGTTTTTGCTAATCGAATAGTGCGATGAACAGAAAATTAATAGTTTATATGTGCTGAATGCCATCATCACCTATTCATAACCAAATTAATTAGACGTGTCTTAAGCAGAAAATGCTAAAGATTTTGCCCTTTTATCACATTTAGGTACTCTGATCTTGCCAAAGAGTTAACAAACGCCTTCCATTTTCAAACAAACACGACTCAAATCGAACTGAACTTTCCAACCATAGCCGAGGAAGCCCGAAGCTGTCCCCCAGCCCAGCTGATACAATCTCCGTTTGACGAGATTATCCGAACTTACTCAATCGCAGTCGGTCGTTGTTTATCATCGCTTAACTGCACCACAATCGCCCGTAAGTAGGCCTATTATCCGACATGAAATATTCATTGGCCACCGACACAGATTGTTGTCACTCGTATTATGCAGCAGAAATCACTTAAGGCCGGGTATAGAGAACTATTAGCGATAATTCGCGGTAATGGCTGCCCAAGCGAGTTTGCCGTGTACGACAGGACTCGACGCAAATGTACATAATGTATAGCTAATGTCGATGATAGCGGTGTAACACATGACAAAAGGTACATTAAAACCTAAATTCGGTTTTCGCATGAGAAAAACTATCAGGTTCGTTAAAACAATATGTTAATATTTTCTTCGTTTTTTAATAGGTTGGAAGTGTAGTGAATATGTCAATTTAAGAATCACTACATAGTATAAAACAAAGTTGCTTTCTCTGTCCCTATATCCCTATGTATGCTTAAATCTTTAAAACTACGCAACGGATTTTGATGCGGGTTTTTTTTAATAGATAGAGTGATTCAAGAGGAAGGTTTTAGTATATAATTTGCGGGCGGGCGAAGCCGCGGGCCTCAGCTAGTATAACTATAAAAAAATTCATACAGATTAAAATAGAACAATGGCGGAAAACAAGTTATTTTGAATGGAATCAAACTACCTTATATTGCTCATGCACTAATACTACCTAATTATGTACCTACTAGTACTTTGCATAGGTACCTAATAGTCACTTATCTTGTTTGTGCTACAATATTACCCTATAAGTGCCTCTAAATAATTCATTAACCAACTTTTCAAGCCACACAAGTAATTTTTATCACCACTTGAATCTGGTCCAATAAATAATCTACAATTTACATTGCAAATATGTAACAGATCTATATGTAAACATTCGCAGTTTTACCAACAAATTATCAAGTGTTATCATTAATAATATCACGCTACAGTTATCGAGTGGCTAGCGTCAAAACTGCGCTAATGAGTGCTCAGCATTCGCAATCTCGCGCCATCTGTCTCTAATCAACGAATCGAGTTAATTAAAACGCTTGGCAATATGGCGGCGGGGTGTAATTGCTATTAATAAAGCGCTTTCCTGTATAATTAGACGGCAGCGCGCGCGGATTGGCTGCTCGGCGGGCCCTAATCACGACGTGATAACATTGCGCTAATGGCGTGCATAGCTTTCTATTGCATAATCACGACCTGCGTTCTAACTGTCGACGGACTAATTCGGCTTTACTGTGTGATGTTACGGTTCAGTTTGTGGCAATTTTTTTTCATCATTAACCGGTGGTTTTTTAATACATTATATGGTTTTTAATAGTTATGGCCTCTTCATAAATATTTTGTTAACCGTCGTTATTAGCAGTCAAAATCCCATCTAGCTTATAAAACGTGTTAATTGAGTATCAAGTTCACAAGACGTCTATAAATAAATTAACAAAAATTCGTGGTGTTATTTTAAAAGTAACATTATTAAAGGGTTCATGGTTGAAAAAAATCCAATTGTCCATAGAAACAGATTTATCAAATGAGACGCCGAAGGAAACAATGATTGACGAGTTCGCACCTCGGCTCGTGCCTTTCTAATTAAGACGACATGCGTGTGCGCACTGCTGCGACTCTTCGCGCTCGTTTAACTTGCGACACACTCGTCTTGTCCCGTGTCTCTGCTACACGTTTAATTGTTACTTTAACACTAACAATCCATGCAACATCCCTCACATTCACGTCACAACCACCATTAAATAAATCGCAATCTTCGTGACAGATAAGCAAACATTTCCGACTTACACATAATGAAGTGGGTTTCTCCTGCCATTTATAGCAGTAAAGAGACAACTTTCATCCGAACAATACTAATCTATAGCAGACGTTAATTTATGACGCACGTATAAATTTCAATCATAGAAATGTATTCTAACAATGTCATAACGATAAAAGCGCGCTGTAAACGGGCGCCTCTTATTTCTGTCTTCGGTATACATGCTCATTAAAGCGAGTCATGTGTGCTTCTCGGCGTTCTTTTGCTCTCGCTCGCTTTTCCGCTAACTTTTGGGTGGTAGGATGATGGACGACGTCGGTGGCCATATATCATTGAGGTAATATATCGCGAGTGCGCCGAGTGTCGCCATTAACGCATGCGCGCAATTGCCCGTGCTCGAGCGCCTGCACGAGCATGCACCATCGCGCCTGCTATAAGAAGCGTCTCACAAATCGACGCGCGCGACCACAGCTAAACGTGCATAAATCTTATTAATGCTATTCTTATTTTCGTCCACTCTCTCGATCTTGTAAAATCATTAGAACTCTCAGAACGACTCAACGTCGCATCGGCTTTGTTAAAATATCCCAGCGTTATATGGAGACATAAAATTTGCTACGAAGGAACGTCCCAATCAAAATTATATTGTAAATCATAATGCTTGTACAGTGTACACAATGATGACGAACGGCCTGGGTGGTCGACAGTCATATCCCATCAGTTATGAATGTTCTTGTAGTTCGCGGGTCAAAAGCCGCATACCATTTGCGCAAGCTCGATGGCGAATTGTCAAGCGTTCTCGCGCACCGCTGCGCCTCTGGCATTGTCGACAAAAAGTGAGAGGCCGATAGACGAAGCCGCGTCTCAGCTTACAACTAAAGATTTGTTGTTTCCGTTCTCGCCGCCTCAATGACTACCATTTTATGTCGATTAGGAGATAGTGTTTCACGCGCCCGCTACCGACACCAGTTTTTGTGACACTCCTTTCTGCTTACAACGAGTTTATTATCGTTGATCAGTTGCTGTCGGTTGTTTTTTGTGATTTCTACTTCAACGTTGCGTTGTTCTACTTTTAGTTTCTTTTTTTTTCGTGCTAAATATGATGCAGTCCGCTACTTACCCATCATGTATATAGTTCCCCTCTTCAAATTAGGAACGACAACAGGAAACCGCAGTGGCATAAGAGAACGAAACAGGAGCTATTATGTCGACCAACCGCAAGCGATTTTACTCAGTGAACAAAAACACACACCTTTACAAAAATGTCTATCCATTCATCTTTCTCCAACGGAGACATTAAAGAATGTCTCCGTTAAGGAGGGGAAGGGGACGACAGTCTAGTATCAAAGTCGTATGAAACAATTCACGCAGAACCTTTGTTTTTCCTCGTGCTACCACAAAGGAGTATTCGAATTTGAACTCTATCGTAGTTTGGTATTAGGATTTTTTGTTGTTTTTATTGTAAATATTTATTGTTGCTGACAATGCTTCTGCGGATGGGAGGGTACCTAAATATAGGCGGGCGACCCTCTTAACTAGGGACTACATTTATTGAGGGACACGCTGCACTGACGTAACCTTTTGTGAAATAAGAACTGGATTTTCCTGTGATGATCTAATAAACTTTAAGCCTTTAAAACTACAGAACATTTAAATAGTAAGTAGAAGGGTTGTTGTATTTTATTGACGTAGAAGTCTACTATTGGTTATATTCGTGGTACCTATATGGCCGAGGTTGAGTACTAATTACATGCGATAATTTGCGATACGATAACACCAGCTCTTAATGAGTGAAAGTATATTTGTGTCGGTCTCAGCCAGCGATAACTTCAGTTCAGCCGAGTAATTGACGAATAATTGCGTTAATGTGAAAATATACGGTTTAACACAACAATGGAACGAGGAAGTCGATAATATAGAATTGTATATATTGTTATAACTTAATGTTTTGCACAAACAAGCGTTTTGACGTAAAATTAGCTTTGCGCGGTTTCTTTGTGCTTGGTCATTTGTGTAAGAAAGGCTTGTAATTACGTCTTTCAGGTACTGTTAACATTTTAATAATTCTAAAAGGCAAGTTGAATACCGCTACTGGACCTACAAATGGAATGCAATAGGTCTGTTGTGTAGTCAAAGCTGAACTTCAAGAAATTTATATGCTTAATTATTATTACGTTTCCTATTTGGGTTAGTGAGTGTTCTTGTAAAGGAAAAGTCAAGTGCTTAATTAATAAACACCAAAAATTTGTCCACTGCTAACCCCAAAAAAAAAGAAAAACAGCAAAGCAATAACTTCTGTAACCAAAAATATTGATGCATATTTGTTGTCCGCACCAGACGCATGTTCCCGACGGTGCGTGTGTCGTTCGCGGGATGCCGCGCGGACGCGCGCTACACCGTGCTGCTGGACGTGGTGCCCGTGGACGGCAAGCGCTACCGCTACGCGTACCACCGCTCCTCCTGGCTGGTGGCCGGCAAGGCGGACCCCCCCGCGCCCGCGCGCCTCTACCCGCACCCCGACTCGCCCTTCTCCGGCGACCAGCTGCGTAAGCAGGTTGTCTCCTTCGAGAAGGTCAAGCTCACCAACAATGAGATGGACAAGAATGGACAGGTTAGTTTACTCAGCAATCCATTTCTAATGTTGTTTAGCAGATTGAGACGTGATACTGCACTGTCTTGAAAATAAAGCAAGCATAATCTCAAACAATTTTTGTTTTGCGTCACAGCTGGTCCTGAACTCAATGCACAAATACCAACCGCGAATTCACCTGGTGTTACGACGAGAAGGAGCCATCAACGCACCTATCACAGACTTAGAACAAGAAGAATTCAAGACGTTCATTTTCCCCGAGTGCGTCTTCACAGCCGTCACCGCGTATCAGAATCAACTCGTAAGTACCGTGACAGATTTGGCACACCTTGTTTACTATTGATGTCCATTTGCCACGTACGCAGTTTATTTGGCATCGGGAGTCCTGTTCTTAATTCTATCATTTGATTTCTAAAATAGATCACAGAGTCAAACGTTTGAAATCGCATAGCGCCGGTCGGCTGGGTATCGACGAATGCTATTTGAGTCGCACTAATTGCATCTCGCTGAAAGGTATGTCCAGTCTGAACAAAGGGAGGTGACACATAATTTTTTGTGCATCGACGGCCACACGCGGGCGACGCCGACGACCAGTCGACGACGGACGGACAGCGCGCCTGACGCGTGCAACACGGTGACGATTAAAGTTTTCACCCGAGCTAAATATAAAGTCCTAGTCGATGCCGAGCCGATCGTGTCCAGCGACGTCTCAGCTATTATTGCCGTGCTTTTTCCATGTTTAAATTGCTTACCGAAGATTTCTGAGAACGGCCCGCTAAATTATGTCAACTTTCAAGTTAAACGTTCTCTGAAACTCACGTGCCAATTTCGATCACTAACGGTAAAACATTCGTGAGTCATTGGGTTGTTGTGAAAATAAGCTTCCCAAAAGTTTCTCGTGCGTTTTGCTTCGCAATTATTCGGCGTGCGAAATGCCTAATGACAGGTTGGGTGTGACTATGAGAAGTAGTCCGATGATTGAGAAATGTTCAGTAAATAAATTGGACAAGTTGATTTAGTAACGTGGCGTATCTAGGGCAGTTAACAAGCACCCGCTGCCCGCTCCGCTCTTGCGCCCGCGGATGCAGCGGCCGCAGCCGGCAGCGCATGTGTCGCCACGCGCAATTAATTCTCTGTCACAAAAGCGTTTGGGCGTCTCCAAGTTCCTCGTTTTGTATCATCCCGCGTAGTAAAATAATTAGGACGTTTTGAGGTTCATAAAGGAAGCGTTACTTTATATCGACAACGCGGTACATAAATCTTCATTCGTTCGTTAATTAGCTATTACGGGCCCGGGAGCACCATTTGCAGATATTTTGTTGCTTGAACAAAATGTATGTCTTAAATTGCTTTATAAGGAGAATATTACCGATTTTTTTAAATTCTTTGTCACTCTTCACTCTTTGTCACTCAAATGCAATATCTGTACAGGGTGTAAACCACCTCATCACGAAGCCGTCAACCAAGCAATCTAGACATCAAACTAAGTAACTTTACGCATAAATTATTGCTGGGAAACGAGTTTTTTTTATTAGGGTGAAAAATCATGTTTTGTGGTAGAACTCAAGGTAACGCACACGAAACATTGTGCTGGTGGATGGATTGAATAGTACGGAGGTAGTGGAGCTGTTGAAAGTAAAAATCATACATTAAAAACTTGTATTTAAAAAAAAAGTTGTCAAAATGTTGGAACTTTGACCCCCAATATCTCCGTAGCTAGAAGGTTCCCAGGTATGGTGTAGAACAAAAAAATAATCGCAATGACAAGGAGAACAAGTGACTTTTCGTGTTTTACACCCTTTATAAATTATATGGAACTTGAAAATAAACTGTATTTTTTTAGTACTTACTTATCGTCTGTTTAACAGTATGGACATATTGATAGAAACAGATAGCCATTAGTGTAAAGCATCATGGATCGTGGCTCCACCTTCGCAGTCGGCTTCCAACGGCTCCCCAGGGTCGGCGATTATTGATTTTCATTGATTCTAACGCGCTCCTAGATTTACTGCCTGCGCCTAGCGACAGTGCCATCCATTACAAATGCGATGTAGCTAGATATGCAAGATGCCGACATAAATAGAAAAGCGATTGCTACTATAAATGCACGTTTTCAAAGGTGGAATAGGGGTCTGCCTAGTGTTATATCAAACAAGATATAAAAAGGATATTTCACAGCGATCACCCTGAGTTTTAAATCGAAACATAGATAAACTACTTGACGAGGTAAAAAGCTCGCTATCAAAGCTTCGATCGCAAGTGTCCAGGCGGGCGGCGCGCGCGCACCTCGATTTGGCTGACGTCACAACTCTGACAGCTAAAACATTTGTCGAACAGCGGAGATAGTGTCATTGATAACTCAATCCCTTATAACAATGAGAACACACTTAGCATGTTTGCACCTGCGCGGCGTGCCAACCAAGATCGATAGTGCCCGCATAAAAAGTGGCCAGCTTAACACTTCATCAAAAAACGAAACACATAATCCTACGCACTAATAAAAGATAAGAAAATGTGAATATTTTAACCGCTATCTACATTTTCAGAAAAAAGTGTCACCGAATTTAAAGCGCGCGCGACGTTTGTTAAATCGATGGGAATGAAACATCATTATTGGTGCTTTATCATATCGAAACGTTGATATAAGATGAGATAAAGCGTTGGTACAAAAAAATTGAGGTGCATTTTTTGTGTGTGTATCGCGGTGTGAGACTGAGCGTCGCCTGCGCGCGCGCCGCGGGGCGGTTTCCCGGGAAAGCGCCGTGGGCCCGACCCGCTTCAATATTTAACATTTTTACACCCACCACACTATTGTCCTGTTGCTCGTTTTCTCTAGAATCCTTTGTCTGAGATTGGACTCGCATCGAGGTGACAATGTTTGTTGGAGTTTACGCATCCTCAATGCACACAATACTTTTTTTATTAGCTGATGACTTGTGAATTTGTTATGATCGATTGCCTCTAGAGGATATTCTTGAAGTAAAAACTTGCGGATAGCAACCTGCGACGACATTTTGAATGTTTATGAACATGATTATCATAAGACTCTACATAATTGAAAATATTTTTTTTTTTTTTTGTAATGTTATTGAATTTATTATAAACTAACTACCTATATACATAATTAACATAAATAATTATAAAATTAATATTTGTTTCGTTATGAAATTATTGGCCAATGTCAATCTCAGAAACAGACTTTTAATCACAAATTTTATATTACTCTCTTAAGTTGAACAGTTTCCGTAAAAGTTAGTTCTTGGTGAATCAAATAATCAAAACCTGGAACAGGTTTTGATTGTTTCAACTGATGGAAATTTTCGGATATTTAAATTCGTTTTTCTGCATCTTTCACCAGCCGTTACTCGGGGTCAGCATTTTTGTTTCTTTTAATCATCGGTACAAAAAAAAGGTCATTTTTTTCTGATATCTTAGATACAATCAATCAAAGAGATGGGTTTACGTTTTCTCAATAGTAAGTAGGTAATGTTATTCAGTGTTAGATAGTTGTAAGATTTGTCTACCTATTAACTTCTACTGATGTTCAAAGACAAGTAGTTTGTTCCAAACAACTAATCTAACAAGCACACAACACGTTTGACAAATACAAAACGTATAACAAAATAAAACGATTAGAGAAATCGTGTCAGTAGTTGTGTTGGTCATGCTACATCACACTATTACCCGGCTTGAGGAGATAATCACGAAAATAACTGCGCACGCTCTCATGTAGATGCAAACACGCTCAATACGCGCTTAATTGAAATTTATATCTCATTTCTCAGTATCAACAATCAATATTCTAAAATCTCCGAAGCTATTCTCACATTGAGCATCCATAAACGAGTTCTACGAGAGTATAATCGAACAATATAATGAAGGAGTAAAGGCAAACACAATTTCAATAACAAAGGGCAACCATGACAAATAAACATATTTCACGGGCCAAAATGGCTGCGGTCAGGTGTCACGAGGTGTCCCTCCCGCGCTCCCCGCCACCTCACCCCCTCACGTTTCTTTTTCTTCACCAATAATCGATTCATTCTTTTCAATGCGATCCTTTTATATTTGTTAACTTATTGCTCGTTTGTACAACATCGTTTTGTTGAAATATTTCTTTATCCCGTCATTAGTTTCTTGAATTAACTTAAGTTTTTTCACTCTTCTTGGCTTTTTTCCTTGTTTACCATGAATTCTGGTGAAAGTTTTTTATAAGAAAAGCTGTCAACTGCATTTCTGACACACGAAAAAAAAATGCATTATTTGTTAAGAGAACATTTTTTATGAAAATCATTATATTAACTGGAGGTATTACTCAAGTAGTTATTTACTTTGCATATCATTTGGAAGAAGCAATATTGAAGGAATTAAATTAATTACCATAAAACATCAAAGTCACTGGATCAGTTCATTATTCAATGATTCAATAAATAATACTGCTCGATAACACGAAGCGCACATAAGTCAAAAATACAAGAAGTCAACGTACTTGCTTAAGAGTGGATTTAAAATAATTTAAGATGAAATTATTTATTGGGTTTGTGTCTCTTTCTCACTCTTGCATACGTTACGAGGTGAGTTATATGGTGCTCTCGCTCTCTCCTACCATCGATCACTGGAGGTGTGACGTCACGCAGAGCCGTCGTGTGCGGCCCGACTCAATTTATTGCGTCTGCGCACCAAGCCACCACAGAAAAACTAAACATTTGTTTGTATACCAGTTTTTAATTAAATTAACAAATAGCATGCAATCGGAATCATATCATAGATCTTAAAATTGACGTGAAAAAAAATGGTGCATAGGGTGCTAAAGCAGCAATTAGCACCTCTTCGAACGTGCCGTTATAATTTCAGTCTTTATTTGAATTAATGCAACCTTTTTCATATTGCTTATTATTTATGGAAAACGTTATTTTGACTTTAAATAAAAAGAAACAAGCTTCAGTTTGAGCTACGTCAAACTCACTCCGGATAAAATCTATAAACAACTTCACTTTGATGCTTTAAAAATTAATGTAATTTTGAGATGTGGCAGATCGCCTACTCGCTCATATTTCGAGTTTACAGCCGTAACTACGGGCACGAGTGTAAAGTAGATCTCATTCTAACAGTGGGTCCCATAAAAGACCTTTTGAATCGTCTGAACAGGGAGGCAATAGATCGATTGCAAACCTATTAAGATATAAGGCATAATGTGTGGCAAATAAACCAGAATGAAATTCATAAAGGTAAACATTCTATCAAATATAACTAAACCCGAAGGCAGCTGAAATGTGGATGTGCAGAATGCTGATCAGAGTTGTGACTGAGATAGCAGACGATCTCTTCAACCTGCACACGTTATCTCTCATCGTATCAATCGGATCGATAGGGGAGAGTCTGCAATTGATCGAAGCATTGGATGACGCCGAAGGGGTTTGAAAAAGGGAATTAATTTATTGTTTTAATAATAAATCGTGCCTACTTTTATAAAGACAGTTGTACCTTTTCTTTATCCTATGGATTTTGTAGAACTCAAGCTACTTTTCAATGCAAGCTGGATGACATAAATTGAAGATAGAAAGCAGATGTAACTGACATTAACATAACTGATTCGTTATAACCCTTACATTCTCAGTGTTTTTAAAATTCACGGAACCGTTATCTGAAAGTCATTGCTTCTTATTGACAAAATGTGGTTTACAATCATGTAGG
Organism: Xestia rhomboidea; assembly: GCA_963853795.1. NCBI lineage: Eukaryota > Metazoa > Arthropoda > Insecta > Lepidoptera > Noctuidae > Xestia > Xestia rhomboidea. The sequence goes on from OY970764.1 coordinate 13,778,809, forward strand.
TAGACGTGCTTACTAAACAAGTTTTGGAACTGCAATTAATTCGGAGTGTTTCGAACACTTTCTGGGAATAATATAACACATTGGTCCGGTTATACGTCGATGCCACATGCAGCGTTCATTATTTTGGTGCATTTACGAATTACTGTCAATAAAGCATCGGTTTTCGGGAAAGGGTCGTTACAGTGCGCAGCTGTAGGTCGTGCGGGATTCACGAGACTTTTGATAGCAGAACACTTTGAGGAACTCTCATTAAACAGCTTACATAACTACATTCATATAACTGCCGCAATATTCAGAAGTTCATAATCACGAATTAACGGACGAGTAAAATTAGGAGAAACAGCTATTCTACTGCACTTATAACTGAGCACTAAAACGTTAAATGCTTTTAAATATGTTTCAGGCCGACTTAGGTATATTTTGCACTTACTAGTTTAGATTGCACAATAGAAAGTAACCATATAGTCGTATTTTGCTCAGATATATTAGGTAGTGTTCTTAGTAATATTCTCTACCTTCTCCATTTAAAATCTGGTTAGTTTAATAGTTTGTAGGAACTCTGCAATACTTACTTCGGGTTTTTGGGTGACTTTCGTGTAAATTGTCTTCAACAAGGAGGTGCAGCTAAATCTGCCTTTGGTTGGTCTACTAATACATCAGTAGCAGATCGCTGAGTCGTCGTTCGTCGCAGCACTGCATCAATCAATGAGATATGTAGGCAGAAGGAGCGCGCGCTCGCTAACGTGACATTTATATATTCTTCACAATGTTCCTGTCGTGTCCCGATCGTCGCTCACGTGTTCCTTTACACTGCACACCGTTTCGTCTTGTTATGAACTGTCACTAAACATTGTAAGTGTGCATTCATTAGCATCCATTTTTATAACAGTTATTTCTCTCTGAAGATGTGTTTAGGCTGAATCGATCTCACAACATTGAAATAATAACATCTGGTAAAATATATTTTATGCAAATATCTCATCTCTTATGTATGTAAATGCTTAAATAAGACATAAATTCTCCTCAACTCCGCAGCTTCATTTATAAGCGCACGTGCAAGACATCTGTGGACAAGTTTTTACTGTCAAATCGGAGTATGAATCGGGGAATACGAGGCTGGTACTTCCATAAACAATACATCACCACCCCAATAATTAGAGCATCGTTTGCAGAGTTGCGCGCGCGGCGGTCGCGGGCCGATGGCACGACGCTCGTCTTTCTCTCCTTGACGCCTTTTTGTGAGATTTTTTGTTTCCCGCCCGGGAATAATGTCATTATGGCGCCTTTAATGTTGTCAGTGAACGGGAGCGCGCCGCCGCCGCCGCCGCCGCCGCCCAGGGCGAACGTTTGTTGATACTTAAATTAGGTTGTTTTGACACGCCTCGTTCTTATGTTTGTACTAAATCTAATAAACGTCAGTAGCGAGAAAGCGTCTCATTCATTATTCCGGTGTTCTCTTAGCGATAATATATTTTAAGTAGTTTTGTATAATTGAATACCGTGGTATTGTGGACGACATGCGTGGCTGCCAGTGGGAGTAGACTGGGTGTCGTTTACGTAAACGGAATTCAAAAACAAACATGAAGCATGGAAACAATTACGGGCGGTGGGACAGCGGGGCATACATAATGTATAATCCGTCAATATTGTCAGCTACTACTCGCATTGTGGTGGAGTCATTACGTGCGGCGCAGGCGCGGCGAGAGTGTCGCCATTGTAGTCAATGGCGCTGCCAGGTGGGTGTGCAAGTGTAAGTAGGTGCCGCGACATGCCGGTGACCCTCGCACTGCCGCGCCCCCTCGCTGCCTTAATGCACTCCACCAATACATTAGAACACCTAGGATCATATAGCTAACCCTTAAACACCAGCCATCCTTTCTCGTGCCAAGTGCTCATATAGACAAAGATTTACAGCCAGTCCAGTTATATTTGTCTGCCATTCTCTTCAAAACTTAAACGCAACAAATCTAACTCAAGCCAAGTCTCATTCTTCGAAGAAACTGACAACACAGTCATTCATATCGCGAGAATGAATGCATATTTGAATGGGATAGTGGCGGACGAATACCTCCTGAACAAGGATCCGATTTCCACGACGCGACGGGACAAAATATTTGAATGGAATTTACATATTTGTTTCCAGTTGGGCTAGAAGTGCATGTATTTTAAGACTCACTGAATGCAGTGGCTTCGAAGAAGAGAAAAATCATAAACAGGGAGACGACCTAAATCAGAAGTTCGTTAATGAACTTAAATCTTCTGTTTGCAACAAACAACTCATTCAAAGATCAGTCAGATAGAGTCGGGATACTAAATAGATGACGACTAACGCATATTTTTAGAAGAGATAATGTTAAATGGGCCACGAGTGCTAACAAATGTTCTTTGTCTAGTTTCCCTGTAACTATTTTCGAAATCATTAGTCTTCGAGTGACACGTTGCTCGTGAAATTACTCACCGCAAAACTGAACACTTGACAAGGACTGCTCAATATTTTGTACTGTTTATGATTTTCCTTTGATCAGGAACAATGAGACGGAGATATTTGTCAAAGCATTTCATAGATTAACGGAATTAACGCACCTCTGATGAACCACTTCAAAAGATACACAAATATCTTTAACGAAAATTAAGAAGTTAATTGTCGCTACAGTGGAATGTCCGACTGTTATAAAGTAAATGCTTTACAATGTAACACTGATCATGAATTACTTTGGCTGTGGCTATTGCTCTTTGTAACACATTTTTGTTTTTGAAGTTATTGTTTTCAAAGGAAAGAATCAGTAATAGTAGTCTCATAAACACTCATAAAAAGTGTCGGGAATACACTAATTTAATGGTTTCATCTGAGAAGGAAAGCAGACAACACTATTTGCAATGTGACGGCGTTTTCGTCAGTTTAACACTTGGCTGTCGCCTTACATTTCCCCCCATTTCTTCGAGTTCGTTGTGCTAAAATCGAGTAGTGCGAGTGTGAACATGTGAGAACAATGTACAATTAGGTGTCGCGTGGGTGTGTGGGCAGAGCGACAGGTATGCGGGCTTACGGGCAGGTCGGGGGGGCAGGGGGGAGGGAGGGGTCAGCCCGCGACTCAATCGCCAGGTAATTACCATCGCCGACTGGACATGCTGAAAGATTGACACCACCACGACCACTCTTGATGACTTGTTTATTGCTCGCCATTAACAAATAATACATTTTTTCTCACCTCGACATCATAAAACTGCCAAGAATATGCTAAAATTAGTTTGATATTGGTTTAATCCGCTCGGATGTTAGGCGAGCAGGCGCTATTTAATGGTAACAGGTTTCCGTGGAAGGTTTTATCGTAAATATTATTCACAAATTGTGTGGAGCCTCAGCGGGGGCGCCGCCACTCAGCGAGGGGGCGATTTTTCATCGACGCTGCCTCTGCTCTACCAAACACATTTTTTAACACCTCGCCCCGAGCTTAAATCAAATATTTGCTTCATGCTCATTTTTACATACCTATTTCAATTATTTTCCTTGCAATTCGAATCCGAAGAACTTTCAAACATTAGCGCAAAAGCAATACTAAAAGAAAAATAGAATACCAATGAACTTCCTCATTGGTTTCCAAATATGCAGATTTAGAAATACGGGGACATTACCTGCTTCTGTAGCAATATCAAACTTCCATTAAGTGGCACATTTAAAATGTGCACAATATTGTAATACCGGGCTAGTCAACTAAAGTGATAAACCGATGTGGAATGTCGTCAATAAGTTAACCTTATTAGTTGGTGTGTGCTGATCGCCGCGGGTGGTGCAACCACGGGCCCGTTCACACTGAGATATGAGAGACCCTTTACTGACCCATTACAATATAAACGGCTGCATAATGAAATTAGCTCGCTCCGTCTGAACAGCTCCTTATGATAATCGTCGACCCTTCTCTGCCATGCACGTCTAATTGAAACCGCGCCAATTACACTTTGATTACATTATTTTGTGTGTAGGTATGCAATTCTACAAAATATACTTGATGAAAGCTCCTTCGCTCAGAGAAAATCATACTGTCTCTTTTGTTTCAGATCACGAAACTTAAAATCGACAGTAATCCATTCGCTAAGGGATTCCGTGACTCTTCACGTCTCACAGAGTTCGAGAGGTAACTATCTTAATAACATTTATGTTGTTAGAAGTCGTTTGTTGCATAAAGTAAATAATTTTATGAAATATTTTTTCATAATGAAACTTTTGTAGCGAAAGAAACTGTTATTTTGTAATGGCGATAGTTGATTAGAGAGATACTCGAAAGTGACGGCTATTTATTATTCATGAGTGTTCATTACGTGTCATTGCTCGTGCGACATAATTCGGTTAGTTCTCTAATCGTTGCATTGGATACGCTCTCAGAAACAAACATAACTGTCTGATGCTGATTGATAGCTCCACGCGAGCAATTATGTCTCTGTATTTATTGCTTCTTAGCCAATCCAATGTATTTAATTGCGGGTGAGCCGACATCAAGTTTCCACCCGTGTAATTTATAATCTAACATTTTCTCTCACCACATTCGCTTCGCATATCTTATTACTCGCTTTCGCATTTCTAATGCCGTATTGCTCTATATGTTCTCTTGACTATTGGGTGTTTTATTTTTTTTTGTTTGTCTGTTGAGATACTATATCACGGGGGAGCACGAAAGAACATCAGTCTTCCCCGACGACGCGCGCTACAGCGCCGCCAGTCATAGGTAGATACGACCATACAATCATATTACATATCTGCATCAATTTACTCGAAAACGTTCACATGACTAAAGTGTGGCTCCGTACCTTTTCAGGGAAACGATGGAGTCGATGTTGGCGGAACAGCATTTCCTGCGCTCACCGCTGCGGCCCTTCGACCTCGACCAGCACAATAACAACCTCACGCTGGAGGAGAAGGCGATCCTGGCAGCGCGGTCACAGTTGTTCCTGCGCGCGGCGTACCCGCTGTACGGCGTGCCGGCGGCGGCGCTTTGGGGGCAGTGGGCGTGCTTGGCGCCGCAACTTCTGGCGCAGCAGCACCTCGCTGCCTCGGGTTCGGGGCTGCAGCTGCCGCGGCCGATGTACCCGGGCGCGCTGGGCGCCGGCGCGGGCCCCCAGCAGCTGACGCAGCACCGCTTCTCGCCGTACCCACCACGCCGCGCGTCGCCCGGCTCCTCGCCGGACTCGCTGCGCGACGCCAGCCCGCACCCGTCGCCGCTGCACCCGCCGCACGCCCCGCACACCCCGCACACCCCGCACGCGCCTCACCCGCCCCACAGCCCCACTTAGTGATAAAACGCCGAATAAAAACCTCCCCGAGATCTCCCTGTAATAATATGCGGTATTGTATGAGAGTCTTTATATGGAATGTTTTCTGAGAGAACACAAAAGTAAATTTTGAAGTGCGTCGGTGTTCTGCTACGAAACGAAATGGCGTCGTGAACTTCGATAATTTTATGCGCCGAGAAGTGAATAAACTGAGTGCGAGTGCGTGGAGAACATTTAGAAGTACGTCTGGAATCGTGAACGACTGAACACCGCGCGCTTCACTGGTGTCCTTACTCAGACTGTGACAAAGTTGTATTATATTGTAAAATATTATTTAACTGTAATTTAAATCTGTAATTATTGTTATATGTTCCTAATAGTTTTGTCTCGTAGTGATGGTTTCTGCTAAATTCATGTTATAGCAAATTAGAGTTAATTGCATCAAAACAAGCATTTGATTGCTGCGTACATTTTGTTTGATTTCTTTCAGACTATTTGGAAACAAATAAAGGGTGGGTGAAAATATTACGGATTGGATCGATGTCCTAAACATTGCTAGCTCAATAGTAGTGTCACTCGACGCTGTTTTTCGGCTGATTTCATATTGTTTAGGTAAAATGTGCAATACAACAGAAAAAATGTTTTAGTGAAACTTAGAGGTTTAGTAAGATAGATGTACACCTATTGATAATTAAATAGTAGAAATTATATTGCTGTCTATGTTTACAATTAATTCCTAAATCCGACTACAAACGGATGCATAGATGTACCTACATTGTGACTTTGTAGTTAAATTATAGTTATTATAAATAATATATTGCTAAAGAAAAAATTAAATGTTTGTTAACATATACCTGACTTGTTTCATTTCCCTGAAGTGCAGTTCCATCCCAATTCCGTAAGGTAAGACAGTTTTCTTATTAGAAATTCATCTAACAAGATGCCTACATAATAAGGGTGGTAACCAGAGCAAGAAAGATCTAGACAGGCCGCTGCGGAGAAAAATAGAGCTACAAAGAATGAAAAGAAATTGAATGCGAAGATATGAATGACATTGCAATAAGTACTTATTATGCTGTTCGAGGCCCAGGGTCCAATAGCAGCGTAATGTCTAAAATAAAGTAAATTACCCTTTTCCCTGCATTGCTAAAAGCCTGGAAAGGTGACAATCGGCTTTCAACAAGATCGACACTAAGCATTTCGGTAGCGTCAGTTCCATAATCAAATTTATGTCTTTCATATCATCATTATTGATGATATAATGTAACTTATCTAGACACCACACATTCCCGAAATAGCAGCTATTGCAAGCGATAAGTACAACTATCTTTTGTAAGTGTGATCTGCACGATGTGAAGTAATGCATGAAAACATAGCCGCTTTAAGGGGGGCGCAAAGTAGCCCGCGAAATTCAAATTTGCTAAGAGTTATAGTCATTAAAATCATCAATACAACCCTTTAGGTTCATTTAATCCCATTGTATGACTATTTCATGAAAAAGTCATAGTGATCACTGATGGTTTTAATGATTTACTCTGTAAAATCATATTCGCTGCCGCCGCGAATCATATTTTAATCAACATATACATAGCCTGACACTGACCGGCAAATTGCAAAAAAAAGTAACAAAATTTGAATTTCGCGGGTTACCCTGGCGCTTACCAGGTTTCGCTTGACAGTGAAAAATGCTCTGCGCTGCGCTCCGCCATATGTGCGCCGGCCTTAAGGCTCTTACTCTAACAGATAATGCACTGAAGTATCCGTCACTGTCATGTCAGCAGTAGGTCTGACCTTTCTTTTTCTCATAAACGGAGAAAAAAGTTAATCTGGAATTAACTTCGGTGTGAATCATACATCGAAGTTTGGCACAACGTGGTTCTCTAACTGGAATCTCGACTATATCAGACTGTGTGAAACCGATGGTCTTCAGAAATAAGAAACGGTGTCATCTACGCCAGGCGTAGGCAGTGCTACGAAAATATTTTATTCGTTTAAGTTGGTTTTATGGCTTTGCCAGGTAACCAAAGGAGCATGGTACTGTGGGATATAGTGTGACGAGATAACAGACTGTTGACCTTCAATTAGGTGTTGCCTAAAGCCTAAATAATAAATAAATATTGCTTGACATTACACACAGCGCCATCTAGTGTCACACTAAGCAACGAGGCTTGTGTCGTGGACACCAGATAGTTGTTATACTACATAGATACTGTTTGTTTGTAAATACATACTTAGTATACATATGACATCAATGACTCGGAAACAAATGTCCATGCTCATCACATAAACATTTGCTCCTACCGGGATTCAAACCCGGGACCCTAAGAACGATACCGCTGCGTTATTCGGGTCGTCAATGAAAATCGTTAGTGAAAATAAATATTGATTCTAAGAGCAGAGAACTATATAGTTAGTTAGTTGTAAGATCATGATCAGAATGTAGAATCATGATCATTGTAGCATCATGATGCTAAACACAAAACTCCATTGTATAGTTTTAACATAATTACATAATTAATTCCCAAAGGGCGAGGCAGTGGTGTACCTAAATAGTACACCCACATTTCGCCAGTTATGTTTAAGTGCCATCTAATAGGGGGCGAGCCTATTGCCATCAACCGGGGACAAATCCAGACTGGACGGTGGCTGCTACTGAGAAATTCCTGATGGAAAAACCCAATACAAGTTTACCCGATCCGGGTATCGAACCTAGGACCTCATGCTCAGTTGCGCTTGCGACCACTACACCAACGACGCAGTCTTGGATTGTTTTTTTACTACTGAAAGATTAGGTATATCAATCCTATTGAAAGTTATTGTAGCCAAACGAAAAATTATGAAACCGATTGCCAGATTTCACGTCCCTTATGCAACCAAGCATTTTGTACATCAAACTAAGTAACTCTATGCAAAAGTTATTGCTGGGAAACGACTTTTTTAGGGTTCCGTAGTCCTGACAAGGAACCCTTATAGTTTCGCCATGTCCGTTTGTCTGTCTGTCTGAGGTTATGCTAAGAGACCGTTAGTACTAGAAAGCTGTAATTTTGAAGAGGTATTTATATTAATAACGCCGACAAGTGGTAAAATAAAATTAGGTAGCTCCCTTACATGTGAAGTGGGGATGATTTTTTTTTCGTCGTCTACCCCATTGTGTGGGGTATCGTAGAATAGGTCTTTTAAAATGACTTAGGAGTCGCTAAAGCTACTTTTCGATTTAATGCTCCATTTACGAAATATTAAACTTTAAACTGCAAATTTTTGTTCCAGTAGTCGTTGAACTAGGGCGTTGGATAATTTTGTACCAAATACAAAATCCTTAGAATAAATCCTATTAAGTGACTAAGATGAAACGGTTGCTTGTTCAAACAAAATCTAAAATATAACTGGCTACTACGGAACCCTACACTGCGCGTGGCCCGACACGCACTTGGCCGGTTTTTTTGGGTTAAAATTCACATTTTACGGGACTCAACAAAGACTGTGCATTGGGCTGATGGATGCATTGAATAAGAAGGGCGTCGTGGAGATATTTAAAGTAAAGTTAAAACATTAAAAACTAGTATTTAAAAAAAACTTGTTAAAAACTTTGACCCCATATCTCTGTAACTAGAAGGCTATAGTTACGGAGATATTGGGGGCCAAAGTCCCTACTTTGTACAAGTTTTTTTCCCCAGTTATAGTCCAGAACCCAAAAAAATGATCGCAATGACGGTGAAAGCAAGTGCCTTTCGGCTTCGTTACGGGTACTTTTACGACCATTATATTATTAACAACATTTAAATCAGCACCTTACCGTCGTTCTCGTAAACGACTAGAGACGTAGTACACAACAAATTGTTTGTAATTTACTAGAGGGCCGGTAGATGGCGGTTGGCGTCGTGTAATACGTAACGTTAGGGAGAAGCTCGACTCGGAGCTTTAGTACCGGGCAGCGATACGAGCTTTTGAGTTCTTGTTTTATTTTGCCGATTTTCTTTCTTCTAAGATATTGGTGATGATTGAAAAGACCTTAAAAAAATGATGGATGGACACTTTGGTGATAGTTAAAGCTAGAAAGGGGATTTTAGGGCCATGCTCACCAATAGTAAACTAACCGACTGTTTCGTAATCGGTCCGCTAAACGTAAACAGTTGTTTAAACACCACAACTTATTCTAGCTCGGTTAGGTAAACGAGCGTTTTAAGAATGAAAGACCGAATGATTATAATATAGTCAAATAGGGTGGGTAACTTAACACGTAAATAACCGTACAAATGCAAAACATCTAAAATGGTTGCATTATACCTGAGATGACAGTTCTGTATAACCATGAAATTATCTGTGGTGTTTGAACTTTTGAAGTTTCGTTTGTTTGAAATAGTTTTTAATTTAAATATAATGGATAATAAAAAGAAGCGCATTACTAATTTTGTGCATGACGAAAAATAAATTGTCATTACAAAATTACAAACTCGCAAAAATTGCAGTCTTTCAAAGGTTTCAAACTCGTCCAAAACGTCATCCTCTTCAAATCTATAATTTAAAGCGGACTGCATGTTAAATTCTCACAATAATATCTGGATGTAACCTTAAAATTTGTTATATTTGCAAAAAGTTTTAAACAGCTGTTTTTAGATAATCAGACCGTTATTTTTCCGACCGTTATCATTTCGGTGAACATGTTCACCGAAAAGATATCGGTCTAAAGAGGCCCTAAAGAGCAGTATGGAATAAGAAGACATGCTTCACCGAAACTAAATCTATTGGTATGAGCGCAAGCAAGGAATATCATCATTACCTGTTTGACTGTTATCAGTCAATGGTAAAAATTTAAATCAAAATTAAATCACTACTTAAGCACCTAGTTTGTGTAAAACGAACCAACTCTACTTATACTCCTTCAATCTAAATGAAAAAGAGCTCTTCTTATAAAAACATTCCATTACAGTATTTCAGATTTTTTGTTTAAATTAGCACTCGTTTGTCTCTTTTGTACGAAAGTGTGACAGATTGCGAAATTGTAACAAATTAGAGCGCCGGCGGGCAATTATGCAAAGCGGCTATAAAGTTATCTTTAGGAAAACAACGCGTCACCCCACGCCAACTATTCAATTAAAATGAAGCAGTGTCGAGGCGAGGCATTCGAGTCACATAGAGGAAGGGTCGACTACATCGAATTAGTTGCGCGCGTGGCTACATTACTGGGACAAATTTCACGTCCCTGGGGCCCAGCTCGACCCGCCGGGCCCCGCAGGACCGGGGATGCAACGCTAATCTAATCGGGATTGTAGCTAATAAATGTTGTAGCCAGTGACACAGCCACCAAGAATTTATTGCTTGTAAAAGTGTTTCCAATCGCAGATATTGTTCGGATGACGCTCCTATTCTGATAAGCTGCGATTGAATTTAACGTTTGACTGAATATTTCATTTGATTTTAGTGCCGGTTGTAATGTTGTTGCGTTAATTAAATATAGTGATAGGGGCTGTTTTTGCAGGGGATTGCGGCGATCTGATGAACTCGTTAAATTATAAACGATAAGACGATGTTTATCGTGACATAACTCTTCAGACTTTTCGGAACCAGCATTTAATTTCATCATCAGTTTCTCATAAACAATACAAGCTTATCAGACTTCAACTGTTTAAATAGTTACAGGCCACCCCGGAACTATGACCATCATACATCTGATACATAAGTAGACGTAGGTAAGTATAGACAAAGCCTTATTCAGTGTGGCTTATCGGCAGGCTGGCGGAGCAGGGGCATGTAATGCGGCGTTATTGGCCACTCGGCTCATAATCCCCTTTTAACTGCGGCTCCCGAGCCGCGCCGACGTGCCCCGAATGTTTATGTTCGGTTTCTTCTGGTCGTGAACATTCGCACTCCTTAGCTCTGATGTCGACGACACCGCGGTACGTGATGGAGGTGACGTGATGCCACCGAATTACTGCTTGAGAATTCTTCAATAAGTTTGTCGAAGATCTTTGCGTGTTGTTTTCATATTTTTTATTTAGTCTAGCAATGTAGTGCTGCCTTTTTGTCTACTGGTGGAAAGAGATTCTCTCGAGCTGGTTGATAGGAGATACTATGTTCTTGGTGTATAAATCATTATGAGCTTTCAGATATATATCAATCATAAAAAATATACTAATTACCAAGCACTAACTTAAAGGAATTGGGCCACAATACACAAATAGTATACCTGTGTAGAATGCAAAAGAACACCATTCATATTCTAATATGAGAAAAGTAGGAGGAGGTGATTGTTATTGTCTTCATATTCTTCAGGAGTCATCATGCATTGAGAATGAAAACGGTTTTATGTGCAGGCCTGCGCTGTGCAGGGTGGAACACAAGTTCTCTCGCAATCAAACCGGAACAGAACTTTACGATATAACGTAGACACTTGAGCAACAGACATGCCTCCTGTTCCCAACATTCGGGCTGTATAGAACAATGTTCTATATCATTTACATAAAGCTTGATTTAATACATAGGTACAGAGGGAGACAGGGCGGAGCACGGCAGCCGGCGCTAATGTCGCTCCGAGAGCCCACACATCTCCACATTTCAGTAAAACTGCAAACGTAACGGGGTAATAAATTCACGTTTATTACCGCAAATATATGTACTCTTACCTTGGCAGTCGCTACCGGAACAAATCGTGGGTCCACCGTTCACGCGGTAAACGCGAAACGTGCGTTATGAAATATTAACGTAAACGCGCGCGTTTGCTGAAACAATGCATATAGAATAGGTGTTCAGGCCTCATCGCTAAGGTGGGCACATTATCAGAATGGTGCGCTAATGGAATTGAGCATTTTTATTTATTGCCCGGTGTGTTCATTGGTGCGTGGCGTTTATGTGTATCGCGGCATAACTCACCGTTTATGATTATTTTATTAACGTTTTAATGTTGAACGTCTGCTCTACCGCTGAATTAATTGAAAAAATAGAAAGAATAATTTAAAAGCAATAAAAGATGTCATGATTTATATGATAGAGTAGCGTGTAATTTCATTATCACTACTTACATGCACCGAGCAACTTGAGATCCTTTGTTCTGTGGAAGTTCTAGTGAGTCTCCTCGAGGCAAGTATAAAATAAATGTTTACAGTAAAAAGAATTACATTACGGTTTGTAGAGCAATCTAATTATTACCCTATCCACACGAGAGTACCCACTTAAAAATAATGCAGTTCACAGAGCTCGCAGCGCATATTGCAACTTGATAAAGTTATTCGCGTTCAATAACGCGAATGATCCGACTTTTCCCGTTTTTCCTCTACGAATGGCTACTCCCTTCCTCTTCCCCCACTCCAGCACCTCCCCCGGCCTCCCCTTGCGGTGCAAAGTTGAGGGCATTAGCTTGTTATCGGCGGCAGCGGCGTGAAGAAGGCGCCCACCTGAACTGGTATTACACCACCCTTGACGACACGTACCAATTGCGTTGGAAGCAAATTTCAACGAACACATTGCTGGCTGCAAATGAGCGGCTAAGGAAAAGAAGCAAGGAAACCACGCATTGTAGGTAAAACCTCGCATTACCCACTCACTCGCTAGCATCCCTAATAGGTGTAACAGATACTATCTATAAGCGTTGAGATGTGGGGATAGGTGGGAAGCGTGAACGTGTTTTGCAAACCAGCCGAGGAAATAAGGTGTCCCCAATTTTACTTTGTCGACCGCCACTGATAGCAGATAATGTAGTGTTACGAGGGAACTTTGTAAATGGAACCTTTTTCGTTATGTTATATTCCACGAATGTTATGGTAATTTTGCCGACAGACCTTAGAGAGCAAAACATTTTTTCAAATTGTCTGTGTTTTTGGAATGTAGATTATTTACTAGCAGTTTGTTTTGTTTATCAGTAGATCACGAGAATAACATTATCCTGTAAATAAAAGACGTCGTGCGTGTCTACAATAGGAACTTTATTTATTGCGCTGTATTGAAAACAAATTGTTCACATCGAGAGTTTCGCACGCCTATCGTAATGCATTCCTAATCAAATCCATGCGGTCACAGACATACGCAAGTATCAAGTTTACGGGGCAGAGGTCCCTGCGGGCCCTGAGACCATTGACAGGTTATTGATACAAATAGTCCCCCGCTCCCCGCCCCACCGCACCCCGGCACTACCCCGCCGCACCCCGCACCCCCCGACAACACCAATAAAACCTGATTGATATTGTGTAAGTGCGCCCGGAAAATGTGGGAACTCGATTGATGTTACAGCCAAATTCGATTGGAGGAAAATTGAAAAGAACGGCGGTGACAAAGAAACTTTCGTTCTATCTGGAGGTGTTAAAGTTGAAAATGGATTGGTGAAGGGAGGGTTTAATGTCTTTTCAGCATCGGGACGTGTGTATTGATAGTACCCGGAGGCGTGAATAGTGTTGTCTAATGGCGGAGCTACACGTGCTACTTACAGGTACAGGTACATGCGTGCTCGTGGTAGGTACCCATTGTAATTATTGGTTCCAATATTTTGATTCATTGTATGTTTACACGTTTGAGCTACTTAATACACAATGCTATATGTAAATAGCTGCGAGTAGAACAGGGCTACGCGTAGACCGAAACTATTAAGGTTGTACCATATAAATGATAGGATGAACCAAAGGTGACAGAGTGGACGGAGAGTACAGAGAGTACGAGACAGTATACTCAAGCCTAATTTTTGCAATGTGGAAATGGATGTTGTAAGACTACAGATTTTTAGGGTTCCGTACCTCAAAAGGAAAGAACGGAACCCTTATAAGATCACTTTCTTGTCCGTCTGTCCGTCGGTCTGTCTGTCCGTCTGTCTGTCCGTTTGTCACCACCGATTTTCTCAGGAACAGGTGGTCCTAGCAAGTTGAAATTTATACCATATACTGAGGTCCCTATTAGGTGTATAAAAATCAAGGTACTGAGTCAACACTATAAAAAGATATGGGCAAATTTTCGCGAAAACTTGTAAGTACCAAAAGGTACCTTAATTTTCAACCTTTTTTTATTTTTCGGACTTTTCCCTTTACTTGTGCTATAAGACCTTGCTTTTAACCAAAGTTGACAATTCTAGGTCAACCGGAAGTACTCTATAGGTTTTGGGTCGAAAACCTATATGGTATAGTTCTCGTTGACCTAGAATCACGAAATTTGTCAAAAAGCAAGGTCTTACAGCACATGTAAAGGGAATAGTCTGAAAACCGTAAATATTTAGTTTAATAAAAAAAAACGATTTTACTATTACAAACTTATTATTTGTGGTTTTTGCAATAGCCGTTTCTAGGGATCGAACCGCAAAAAAGTTTGTACGGAACCCTCGGTGCGCGAGTCCGACTCGCTCTTGTCCGTTTTTTTTTGTTTTATCAGTCATTCAGAATTTCATCTTGTTACAACTGAAAATGAACGCTGTAAGAACTGATTACACTGTTAAATATTTGAAAGCATCGTAAACACTAGTGACTACAACTGTACAGTGTTTAACAAAATAATAGACCCAATGAAATAGTGACTATTAAATTCCGGTCGCTGTGTAACCCTAGCTTAACATTTGAGTACTTCCCGAAACAGTGACGTATTCGCGTAGGCGTTATTGATATCGATTCTCGATAATATATCCAAAATGGTAGCAAAGAGACATGGCCCAGACATGCAAATAATACAACTTAGTATATCTTGACAGTGGCGACCCCAAGCGGCGTAGGCGGCAATTAACAGCTGATAGGCGTTACTGCTAAGACAAGTTGACATGTACGATTTTACACCGGTCATTATCGACAAGGCTATCTCTTGTATTTGTATGCTACTTATTGTAGAACAGGTATTTACATACGTTTTGACAGTTATGTGTAAGTGGGTAAGTGTGTCGAGGTTTCTATTGGTATAGAATGATTTTTGCACTTCCTTATCTATCCATACATCCATCAGAAAATCCATCTCCTAGGTCGACTCATACACACAGATCTATAATCTAATTTAATATAAGCAAAACACAATATAAATAAGAAATTGATAAAAATCTATGAAAATAATTAATTACTAATATTCGGTGGCTCAAAACTTAGTCACAGTCATTTTAACAACAAAAAATCTAGACAAACAGTAGCCACACATTCCATAAATCATATTACATCGATTGAAAGGCGAACAATAATTGAGACAAGCAACAATTTTGCTTAGTAAGGCCTCGGAGGGCCAACCGGACCGCCAAATGGAATATATTCTCCGATCAGTCCCATTTTTACGGCACACTTGAGGGTTAACGGGTGTGAATGGCCACCCCATTGTGGGAAAATATCTATTAAATATTTATGAACTTTATATTGAGCTCTGAATATTACTTGTATCGGCAAAATGTAATGTTTATAGTAATGTGCTGTGGGAGTGTTTTTATAGCTCATAACTGCTGAGTAAAAATTGATACTTAGATCGTAACGTTAAAAAATGTAGTACATAAGGTTAGGGAGGAGCTTTCAAAGAAATGTATATTTTTATCCAAATGTAATATTGCTCATAAAAGCTACTCTGGTGTCCGGTATGATGGCGCTATAAAGCTGCTGTTATTAAAAACACGACATGAAAAAAACTATAACGAATAAACTGCACTAATTAAAATAAAAGACTGAAAGTAAGTAACTACACCACATGATAAAATAATAGGTAATAATAATAAAGCAGATGATTCAATAACGAAACTAACAATAATTGCCAAACAATATAACAATAAAATCATCGAGCTGCAAGTATCGATAAGTCCCGAAATCCCCCGTCGCAAGCAATCACAGAACTCAATGAGAATAGTGCAGGGCCGCATTACAAGCGTGGAATAAATCAATTACCGACACCCGCCGCGACAATTACACTTGTAAAGTTGTTTCGTGGTGATTTGCCCACCCGCACAACCTCACACACACCCTCACACACACACACACACACACACACGCATGCCTGACCCCTGACGTTTTGGTAATAAGAGTATCAATGTCGCTGTCTGTTTCAAACTACACTCACAAGCTTATGATACCCCAATCAGGCGACCCTCTGATTTGGGAGAACGATACCTTGATTTCCACAACCGAATTTAAACTGTAGCACTGTACAATAGAATATGTTTTTGCCAGTATTGCATTCGAAGGAAGAGTTTTCACAAATAAAGCAACGGATTTTGCCGTACAGCAATTTTATTATTATGAAATGAGTGAGTGTAGAGGCGTAAAATTAACTTGTCGGCGTCGGTCTGAGGGAACCTTTACATTGCGAAATGTTTCCGCCGAGATGTTACTGGCGGGTAAATGATACTTTATACAGCTGTTGTTCTATCATTAGGTAGGATCAAGTTATGAAGTATAATATTTAGAACCATATGTAATCATTTAATTGAATACTGCGATAAGTTTTTATGCAGGAATATTTTGTTTTGACTTGGACAATTTAAGGAAAGCTGATTGTCTGTTGTCGCAAAAATAGTTATGAAACTTGGATTGAAAATCGATCATGTTTTTACAGTAAGTACTACATCATTGATTTTTAGGTGTGGTTTTATTATTTTCTGCTACTTATAAAATGGTTGAAATAGCTTTCAATACAAAGCGTACCTTAAAAGTAGATGGGTTGTTGTAGCCTTTCAGCGATTTTCAGCAAAATTCGCACAGCGGAAAACCCCTAAAAAGCGTATTTTTAATCATTACCATCACTAAGCATTGTAAGTACATAAGTATAGACAAAGTTCCCAACAAAGGGGTAAGACAAAATGAATAAGACAAAAACATCTACTTGAATATTACATTATTATGAGCAGCGGTGGCCCAGTGGTGGTGGCCCTAACTTAAGTCGTGAGTTTGAACCCAGGCAGGCGCATTACTTTGTGTAATTTATTTCATCACCGCTGCTCTCAAAACGGTGAAGGAAAACATCGTGAGGAAACCGGCATGTCCTAGAACTAAAAAATTCGAAGACATGTTACATCTACCAATCCGCACTGGGCCCGCGTGGTGGATTATAGCCCTTTCCCTCTCTTAGAGAGGAGGCCTATGTCCCAGCAGTGGGAACATGAATAGGCTGATGATGATTACAATCATGATCTGTCAAAGGACCGATTAGTTCGAGACACCATTGCTTAACTATTGTGTCTACTTCGTGGACAGATCAAGGGATAATATGTCGTATAATAGATGCTCGCTCAGTTTAAATTATAAGCACATTACATTATTAGTCATTCATTAACCATCAATTCAGACACATAAAGTTGCAACAGGACGTTATAAAAGAATAATGGCGAATTGAAATGACTGGCTTCAAAATTATTACTTGTAGTTTCTTTCTTGTAATTTACTCAGTGTATTCGTACATACATTTTCAATAAATAATTACGATAAACATTGTATAACTGTTTAATACTCATTAAAATTTAATTTGCAATTCTAATCCAATAATTTCCTTAACGTAAAAGTTAAAATATCAACGATCTATTCGTTTTAACACTGGGCATTGTGTTTTTTAATAAGACTTTTTTTTTTATTCTATTCACATTTATAACTGATGTACTTTGTGATTGTACTACAATCACAAATGCAATAAAAAAGTTACGAAACAATATTTCTGATTGACATCTACTAGGTGTGAATCTAACATGCATATTATATGTAAAACACATACTATTTAAAAAAAGACAACTATACAAATTTTAAAAATTGTGAACTTCTCTTTTAATAAAGAAAAAGTTTTGAGAAAGAAAAATACAAGCAAAGATGATGAATAGATCTAACTCAAACAAAATTTGCAAAGCAGACAAAGATAACCACCAAGCATAACTATAGTCTGTTTAACAAGACGAACAAAGTACCAAATTATATAACTTATAATGTAATAAATATATGACATGTTCAGCTATCACATTCTAAGTTAAAGCCAGCATTATTGCCAACGGTGTAGCTACAGCAGCATAACTCGTGCAGCTTGGTTAGCAGATTATTTTAGCTTAGCTGAGCTGTAGCTGCAAGTTTGGCAGTCACCACATTTGCCAAACTGCTTCGTAACTAGTTTGTTAACGGGGCTTGTACAGCGGCTAACGTTTTTCAGTTAATCGGTTTTAAGCTTCAGGTGGACGAAATTGCTTAGGATTACTTTATTATGAGATAAACGAATATTAAAATAATGAAATCGGGGTTAAATAGAATAAAATAAACGTTGCTTTTTCTCTATCATGGTAGATGTCCGAGTTTGAGTACCTACTTCTACATATCTTCAGCAAGATTTCTTGCTACAAGGCATGTCCGCCGTCGAAATTTTTCAAACGTTTCTTTGTTGTGGCGTGTAGTGTGGTTAGTGCCTAACCTGGTGTCAGAGTTTTTATGCCGCTCAAGGGCCTCTAACTTGGCTTTACATGCCATCGAGAAATATCTCTATATTGTGTAGTATGCAATGTAACCTGAGAATTATTAATAATTCTCAAGTTTAGCATCTAGAATAGATGCACATATAATGTTGCAAAAATAAACGACACTATAAAAGCTAAGACGAAGTGCCCTTTAACTGGACACTTTGTTAAGTCAACACTTTGTTTGCATCATATCATATTTCCTTCCCTTGTGTTCCACCGATCACTGCTCACATTTACCTTCATGCAATGATCATCTGCAGAAGGATAGACAAACTAATAAAGTTATATGAAATGTCAGCATTATGAGAGGAATTCATAAAGGGAACTATAACGTATTGTCTGCTTCTGCCATTAAGTTTTTATTTTTCGTCGAAACATACAGTTCCTTCATGATCATTATGTAAATGCATAGAAAAACATGATTATGCGCAAAGTGGCCTTGATGATATGTTATATAAGAAAACGATGTCCTAATTCTCAAAATAAGAAGAAAATAACATAGATTAAAATATTTGGCATAACTAACATTCGTGATCGACGCTGCAGCGAAGGTGTCGTAAAACCCGATGCCTCCGGAATGTGAGCAGAGATGAACGACGCGTTTGAATAATAACACCTTTTATTTTATAGCCCACCGTGTCGCCAGTTCGCAGGTTTTGCAACATAAACCCTGCCAACAAAATGTTAGGTAACAAGAACAGGAAGATTTTGATATCAGCATAAGCCATAAAGTTCCCACTGCTGGGACACAGACCTCCGCTTAAAACCAAAATAAGAATTAGGTTTATAAAGTCGTGGTCATAGTTCCTTTTTACCATCGCCACTCGAAAAAGGGCATTTTATTCATCAATAACAGTGAATAAAACTGTCTTTTGCTAACTATCGATAACAGTGAATAAAACGCTCTTTTACTCACTGAGTTAATAAACACATTTTGAATTTGGAACATTAAAACGTGCTGACAAGAATAATTATAACACTGAATTGCGAAAATTGCTTTGAGAGATTGACCAAGGGCTTTACGTACTTTCCGACGCACGAAGGAAACTCGGTATGTAATGAATTAGTGGTCACCCATCCACAGACCGAGGTCGGTCTGTGGATGGGTTCCAAGGTTGGTATGCGTGGCTTAACCTTGAAGATCGACCCGATTGGCTGTTATTATTAGCCCACAAGAAAAATAAATACCATACTTCTATTTATTTTCTCGTTATTTTCTCGCAGTCAATGGTAAAAAATACAATAGGTACACTACTCGTGAAAATAAAATCGAATAGCTCTCTAGAATCCCTTACTATGCTCGGGATTCTACTCTTAAAACCTTCACTGCTCTCGGGATCCAACTTAGTCCCTCGAATTAAATTCCCTTTTTTTCACTTGTTGTTTAGTCTACTATTAGCCCGTAGGCATCATTAGACAGGTTGAAAGAAACCTGGGTATCCAAAACTTTGAGTTCTTTTTTTTCACGATTCCAGGACCTGATTGTGTGATAAGAAAATACGTTTTGTGAGTTCTCTCAAAATTACATTATTGTTACCTGAATTACCTTTAGAACAGCATATGAGACTTGTTACTGATAAACTGCTTATTTATTATGCATTTACAAAATAACAGCATAAACATTTTGATGGCGAAAGTAGATAATTAAGGCCTAAAGTAATTTAATTGAGTACTTAAACGTATGGATTACTGGTTTTCGTTATTACTTTTGTATTATCTAGTCATCGCATAAAAGATAATTAAGACTTTATAATGGAGACACTTGCGTTCTTATTTATTTGCACAAAAACTTTATCTGATATTGACATCTATTGGTACCTGCGTTTATAATGGAGTCTTTACATCAAGCAAGTTGACCAACAACGCAAACATTAATAACCTGTGTCAGGTAGGTATGTTTAATTGATTTTAGATATCGACTTAGTCCTTCAAAAACCTAGACATGATTACCTAGACATGATTACCTAGACATGATTACCTAGACATGATTACCTAGACATGATAATATGTTCCTATTTTATATGTAGGTACTTTTCTAAGTTTATCTTGGACATCACAGACATCGGTGAAGGAAAACATCTTGAGGAAACCTGGACTTATAATTAATACTAGCTGATGCCCGCGGCTTCGCCCGCCCGCAAATTATATACTAAAACCTTCCTCTTGAATCACTCTATCTATTAAAAAAACCCGCATCAAAATCCGTTGCGGAGTTTTAAAGATTTAAGCATACATAGGGATATAGGGACAGAGAAAGCGACTTTGTTTTATACTATGTAGTGATAAGTCTGAAATCGCCAACCCGTCTTGAGCAAGCGTGGTGATCAATGCTCGTGCCTTCTCTGTATGAGAAGAGGCCTTTGCCCAGCAGTGGGACAGTAATAGGCTGGTATTATTATTATGTGTTTAGAGGGGCTTTTACGCATAGCGTATATGTCAGCCCCATCGTATCCTAAACAATTGTATTTTCACAAAACGTGGGCCATGAATTTGAACAAACCCTTCGCATCGTCGTGATTGAACACTTTCAGCTTTTTCGTAAAGACGTAGACTCATGATATAATGACGTATTCTTATAATATAAATTAATGTCTTATTTTCATTTGATCTTTTTGTTGTTCAATACACAAATGAAATTTAAAAAAACACCTTTTTATTAATGTATTAAAATATTTAAAAACAAAATACAATTACAGATATTAACTTTACAGTCCTACGTAGCTATACAAGAGGTGTGGCCCAAAAAAATATAGTGTTCTGTCCGTTTAAGTTCACAAAAAAAGTAATTACATTTTATAATTAAACGAATGTCACTGTTAATTGGGCGAAGCGATGAAAAAGTGGGTGCTAGCGTGTTGATGTGTTTAACAGTTTAATGCAAATATTGGACGTTGAAATTAAGTAATACATTAAAACAGTCGCAACCGTTTTATTGTAACTTTCGGTTACCGTATTAATCGTTGTAATATTTTTTTTTTGTTTTACTCTATAAGTTTCTGTGGTGCTATAAATGAAATTCTGTATTTGTTATTATGTGCTATTAATAACGTAAAAAAACTGATGATAACATCCGAATCTAGTTTTAGTTAACAATTTAATGTATGCCCATTTTTGTCATCATGTGCTAGTCTAAGTTTATAAGAGTTGATTTCTAAGATATTCTGTTAATGTATAAAACTGTAGGATAAAATTATTAGGCCGTAGAAATAAGCTTCTTCTAAGAGTAAAAATATATGTACAAGAATTTCTGCTACTCAATCCTTCAATTTAATTTTAATAATTCACAATTCAGTTTATTTCTACGATGGATGCACTGTCTATTTTATAAAAGGTCTGAGCTTTGACACAGGGTTTGGTTTAGTAAGTTCCCACTAAAGTTCAATCCCCTAGGCGGTAAGCGAATTAAAATCAAATATGTGTACGACAATCACAACTCAAAATCACGAAAGAAAAAACTGTTTGAAATTCCGTGTCATATCGAAAATCTTCAGTAATATTTGATAAATTCGAGTTGATTGTGTGCTTCGGCTTTGAAGGTTCTCTTCGGGCGGCTTCGTCTTGAGGGTTTAGTGGTGGCGTGATGGATGGTCACCGTGGGATGGTCTCGTACCACAATGGTACGAGATGGTGGCAGGATAGCTTTCGGCAAACCGCGGCGTCACCAAGCGGAGATCGTATCGCAGTTGCGCACAATGTGACAAGTCACTACGGACCGTTTGATGACGGATTTGAGGACTCGCGAGCTCAATGGTAGGTAGGTAAATATTTTTGGAGATTATCGAGTGCTATGAACGGTGTCAGCAATGTGCTACGTCATGGTGCTACGCTTTCGTAGCAGGTTTAATTTCTCTTATGATAGCGCAACCTTAAAAATAATAAAAATGTAAAGTGTGTCCAATGTTGATTGCTATAAGAATTCATTTATTTATTTATGCTCACACAAAATACTTAACAGGACATTACATTATTATAAATCATGATCTGTCAAATGACCAATTTGTTTGAGACACCAATGTTTAACTATTGTGTGTACTTCGTGGACAGATCAAGAGATAAAATAGCACAAAGGTACTGCTTGAAAGTATTTTTCTTCCTAAAGGTATCTAATTATTTAGGTACGTAGCAAACTATCAACCCTACAAACGAAGTATCTCCTTTAACAATCTCGTAACCCATGTCGAACCCCATTTCCATTATACAAGTAGGCAAAGTATAAACTGTTGCCATTAATTCATACAGTGTTGGTGCAGTGGTAACGGCCCCGAATTACGAGATCTAAGTGGTGGGTTCGAACCCCAGCGCATTTCTTTGTGTATTTTATTTAAAAAATACTATTCTAAAAACGGTGTAGTAAATCACTGTGAAGAAACCAGCATGTCCTAGAACCAAACTTTAAAAGACATGTGACACCAACCCGCCCTGGGTCTGCGTGGTGGAGTACAGCCCACTCCATCTCATAGAGAGGAGGCCTGTCCAAGCAGTGGGAACATTAAAGATTGATATATTTATTTATGTTATATTAGAGAGCAGCGGTGGCCTAGTGGTGGCAGCCCCGACTTACGAGCAGTAAGTCGTGGGTTCGAACCCAGTCGGGCGCATTACTTTGTGTAATTATTTTCATCACCACTACTCTCAAAACGGTGAAGGAAAACATCGTGAGGAAACCGGCATGTCCTAGAACCAAAAATTCGAAGACATGTGACATCTACCAATCCGCACTGGGCCCGCGTGGTGGATTATAGCCCATTCCCTCTCATAGAGAGGAGGCCTGTGTCCCAGCAGTGGGAACATTAAAAAAAAAATGCTGTGATGATGAAATTATAAATGTGTATGTTTGCTTGTCAATGTACATTACACCGTGCACATTCTAGGATATTGTTTCTATTGTATATTACAACTTGCCACATGTAAATGTGCAAAGATATTCACCTATTCTTTAGTAGTAGTGTGTATATTTCCTACTCACATTACGAGTGATCAAATCGTATCACTAGCAAAGTTCATCTGTACCATTACAGATATTCTATCGCTTATTATACGATTCCTTGAGCTAACTGATCGTCCTCACATCCGGTACTATGATGCATGACGTCATATATTACGTAATTATATCTGTAGGCTATGTAAGACTGGTCTAGGATCAGAATCATCGTCAGTAAGTATTGCGAGAGCGTCGCCGTATCGGGAACAAATCCGTTTCTATGGCTTCCGTCCTATTGTTAGATAGATCTGAACAGTTTCTAGTTTATTATGGCTACTTATGTTTCGTAATCTTATCTATTAGGTTATTTAGGTTTTGGATTCTGTTCCCAGGTTGAGCAATGTGATGTTGTGTTTTTCCATCTGGAATTTCTCAGTATCATCCCGGAGTCAGGTTTTGCCCAGTTCATGGCAATAGGCCCGCCCAATATTACATAGGGCTTAAACATAACAGGCGAAATGAGGGTGTACGTGTAAGTATTATGGGTAGGTACATTTCTGATTATCCCTTCGAGGATTACAGGCGTGATGTTTATCACGTTATTTAATATGAAAATTTATTACTTACAAACTCAATGAGCCGACACCAAATCTGTTATTGTTATAACAAAAAAGTTCGGCACATTAAACGCTACAACATGTTAAGTTATAATGAACATATAACAAATAGCCTAATTAGTTTAGGTACATTACACACGGACGAGTACCTACCGACGTCGTCGAATGTCCTAATACCCAAGGTGTGCAGTTAGGAGCGGGCACATCAAACGCCGGTAATGAAAGTGGTCGGCGCAGGCGCAGCCGGATGCGCCAATTAAACTATCACATCATTCATTACTTTATTACAGAACGTCCCCCTCATCGCACCTCAATTATATGATCGTAAAACTTGATACATATTGAGCATACGCTTCAGGTCTGTATGTGCGCTTTCTACGATGCTTTCATTTAAGAAAGACTGGACGTAAAGAAACAGTTAAACCTAAATAAACATCCAAACCACACTTGAATAAAAAGTTGAAAACACCCAGACAACATTTGAATATGATAAATAAATAAATATCGCTGGACATTAACACACAGCGCCATCTAGTGCCACACTAAGCAACGAGGCTTGTGTTGTGGACACCAGATAGTTGATATACTACATAGATACTTTTTGTTTGTAAATACATACTTATTATACATTTAAACATCCATGACTCGGAAACAATTAATGTCCATGCTCATCACACAAACATTTGCTCTAACCGGGATTCGAACCCCGGGACCCTAAGAACATAAGGCGGCCTCACTACCGATGCGCTATTCGGGTCGTCAATGATGACAATATGATGAAACTGTACAAATACGTTCAATCCTGACAAAAACGTTGGCCAATGTTTAAATGATATGTAAGTGTGACATTATAGATTTTAGACAAAATCCTTTTATTTTCAGTTGTCTGCCTCGTTAGTCTAGCGGTAGCATGCGCGACTGCTGAGCATGAAGCCCTGGGTTCGATTCCCGGGTCGGACAAAGTCTTATTGAGTTTTTCCGTCAGGAATTTCTCTATAGCATCCACGGAGTCTGGATTTGTGCCCGGTTGATGTCAATAAGCTCGCACCCTATTACATGAGACTTAAAAAATAACTGACGAAATGTGGGTGTACTACTTACTACTTATCGTGTGGTTAGTGTCTAACCTGGTGTCAGAGTTTTTAAGCCGCCCATGGGCCTCTGACTTGGCTTAACATGCCGTCGAGAAAATCTCTCAGGCATGCGGGTTTCCTCACGATGTTTTCCTTCACCGAAGCTAGTGATAATTTTACAATACGCACATGAATCCGAAAAATCAGAGGTGCGTGTCTTGGGTTCGAACTCGAGACCTATGACTTGGCAATCCGACGGTCACACTACTAGACTATCACTGCTTGCAAATATTTTTTTTGGGTGTACTATTATGTAGGTACAGCTCTGCCTTACCCTTCGGGAATTACAGGCGTTTTTTTGCTTCAAAACATGCGAGACGAGCTTTTCTCTTGATACATTTTTTTTTACTTTGACTTCACTTCTTTGACTTGGGAAGATGATTTCAACAAAATAAAATAAGAATCATACCGGGCCCCAGTAACAAAACGTGATAGGTACAGGAACTCAAAACTTTCACAAGGTAGTATAAAGTTAAGTATTGCGAAACTTTGTAAGGTTTATAGCTCATGTAGCGTACACTAAATATGTTCTGACTCAACAGTTTCTAAAAGTTCACTCCGATCGCGAGTGTAACGGTCAATTGACGGAAACGAAAACTATAAAATCTACTTTGTTGACATCACGAAACACCTTATCCTTAAGGTTTCGATGGCTATAAAGATAAAAGTTTCGATTATGTTATTTTCTGATCGATAAAAACCATTGACTTTGAAGTCTGACTTAGTATTGTTCTTGAATGATGGTAAACAGTTTAACTTAGTAATTAAATTAAAGGTTATAATGCTAACGTTGTTGTAAATGTTATAATTATGTCATGGCTTATAAACAGCAACAACATCGTACATACGGGTACGCGAGACTCGGCGCTGTTCGGAAATCATTTTCATCCACCATAGAAATATTTCTTCAATAGATTCTATTCTTCAATTCTAAGTAATACGAAACGCTCGGGTCATGGGGTCCGAGTGCGCGTCTCCTTTTTAAGGAAATCTCTCACCGACTGGTCGACACTTCGCGTGACCAGAGGCTAGCTCTTACTTTGGCCAAAGAATTAGCATTGCCATTCAACTTGACAATGCTGCCAGTCTTCTGGGCACGTTTCCGAATGACAACGATGCGGAGGAGACTTTAGAACAGCATTATATTGCTGGCACAAGGAGTCCCAAGCCTGTCGTTTTTTTTTAATCATATTGGCGTTGGTTTCTTTGTTTTCAAGAATATGCTGATATCTGAAACACAAACACACAGGGCCACTTAAATATATGCTATGTTACAAAGAAAAAAACAAATGTTTTATTTAATTTACTTCTTCACCAGGTCTAATAG
Source organism: Xestia rhomboidea (assembly GCA_963853795.1). Taxonomy (NCBI): domain Eukaryota; kingdom Metazoa; phylum Arthropoda; class Insecta; order Lepidoptera; family Noctuidae; genus Xestia; species Xestia rhomboidea. Next base: position 13,805,423 of record OY970764.1, read on the forward strand.
CATGTCTTTTTCCATAGTTGTGTAATTACACCCACGTTTCTTTTTATTTTCTTCCATTTTCTTTATTTATTTTGTATTTGTAGAAAGAAACAAAAAAATAATAATGATCTTTACTCTAAACTTGTTAAATTACCGCGCGTAAAATTTCAAGTGTGACGTTCCAATCTAAGACAATTATCTCAAGAAATTTTATTTTCTTAGGACGTCTTCTTTTGCGATTCGTCTGATTTTTATGTAAATAAATACATCATTTCAATCGTAATTCAAAGTAAACTTACATTACGCTGTTATATTTCAACTGATTAATAATTATATAAAACATTGTTTGAAGAAGATTGCGTAAAACGAATACGAGACGTAAACTAAATTATTTTGTAACTGAGAACATGCTGAGAACAATTTTGAGGACTGCTTGGCTAAGCATGGTTGCGAAATGCTTGAGTGGCGTTTGTGTATACCATTTAAATTTGAGGTATGCTTATATTTAAGTAGCTTTTAGATGATTATGAGATTTGAGTGTTGTTCCAGTATTCGGCCCTTTGACGCCTATTGACGTAGGATAAATGTAGGTACTTACTTTTAGTTTTATTTTTGTAATTATATAGAGTTCTAGTTGTAGTATGTATATAATGTAAATATGGTTTATAAATAAAGTAATACGAATGCATAATATGTATTAAAATAAACTCTCAAAGTTGGAGATAGTCTCATGGACGTTTTCCTGTGGCAACAACGCGAACGGTCATAGTAGATCCTTGATGAGATGTATTTAAAGGGTGGTTTTTGCCCTTAAAAAAACATCTTATTAAGAAGACCACATGTGTTTGCATAAGTAGGTACTACTTGAACAAAATTATCCACACAATTACAATCGAAACACTCTGAATAATATTTCCGTGCACGCTTCGTAAATCGCGTACAATTAACAACATTGTAGTCGATGTGCGCTTGCGACGATCGTCTGTTAATCGGCGATCGTTATAATAGGAATAGCTGAATAATTTGACGGACAGGAATGTGTTACGTGATGGATCTATCTGCTTTGTTATTAATCAAGAATACTTAACTAATCACCCCGGGTTTTGAAATGCTGGAATGTGTGATCCCGATACTTAGTTATGCATTTACCTATGTAGATAATCAAGATGAGGGAAAAATGCTTCTTGAATTGATGAAACCATGAATTTATTTTAAGATAGGAAGATAGAAATAGAGAAGTCTGCAAGTTTGGGTATTCTGTTAAGGGGACTACAGGAGCTAAACGCGAGTTTTATAATGCAAAAAAGCATAAGATTCACTGCAATAAACAAAACCAGAAAAATAGATAATATTCTTCAGGATATAATTATGCTAGTATGATAGCGTTTTGAAAACATAATACAACTAATTTTACTCGTTAAAAAAATCACGAATTTATCTCTAAAAATTTCTTTTAACTAGTAAAAACCATAATAGAATGTATGCGATCATTCTGATTTTTTAGCAAATAATTCTATAAGCAACATGTTAGCATGTGTTTTATTTTTTTAGTCCAATCAATAGATTTTTTGTAAATCGCAAAGAACACTCATTTCGCACTATTCGGCCCGCAGTGACTGACGTAACAACCACTTTGTAGTGCAAGCTGATTAGAACTTTATTCTAACAGTATTTCAAACGAAGTTTTAACCACCACGAGTTGCTAATTTAGCTCCTGTAGTCGCCTTAAAGCAAAACTGGAGAAAATCACCCATCTGTCTAATACACATCTCGTTGCTTTAAAAGCCAATGCGTGACACGAACAAATAACTATAGATCATGATCTGTCAAATGACCGATTTGTTCGAGACACCTGTTTAACTATTGTGTCTACTTCGTGGACAGATCAAGGGATAAGCATGATATCTAGGATGGAAATGGACCCCTCTCTAAATGAGTTAATTTAATTTCTTTTGACCTCAGTCACATAACACAACATCACGCCTGTACTCCCCGAATGGTTGGGCAGAGGAGTACTACCTAATAGTACACCCACATTTCGCTAGCCATATAATAATAAGTTGGCCGAGCGGTAGTAAGGCTGCCTTACGTTCTTAGGGTCCTGGGTTCGAATCCCGGTAGGAGCAAATGTTTGTGTGATGAGCATGGACATTTGTTTCCGAGTTATGGATGTTTATATGTATAATAAATACGTATTTACAAACAAAAAGTATCTATGTAGTATATCAACTATCTGGTGTCCACGACACAAGCCTCGTGTGGCACTAGATGGCGCTGTGTGTAGTGTCCAGTGATATTATTATTCTACCTACTAATTTATATAATACCTTGTTAGATGTCAGTGATCTGCAAAAAACCTTATTTTACATAGAAATCAACCGAGTAAACAATTCTTTGATGTTCGACGATCTTTAACGGAATCGTGCAGAGTTCCCGTGCTCATCCACTCAAACGCAATAAAGTTATTAATATTCTCATTTTTAATTACGACAAAAACATGTCTGTCGGAAAAACGTGATATAATCGACAACAACACGTTAATATGCAACAGTTTAACGTTCAAACTTTTGGTACTTGATAAGTTAAGTATTTAAAATCAAATCTATGCTTGCTGAAGTTTATTTTTTTCGTTTGAGTTTGGTTTTCAGATAGTGGCCTAGGTTAAATACGAGTATGTTAAAAAAAAACTATAATAGGTATATGGGTACCTGTTATGATATTTCTTTTCAGGAAAGGAGAGCCAAACATTTACACATTACGAGCCTTGAAATAGAAAAAGAATTGTGGTCAGAAAAGTAAAAGTAGGTCATAAAATTGAAAATAGTTGTCATGTTTGCTTCCCATGCAATAATCGAAATATTCTCCATCCGCACCTGCGCCAATTCGCCAATACATGAGAAAGGCAGTCTGAATGAAACTGATGCCAACAGATACCAAGTGTTTATGAGCAGCACGCATTTGTTGCGGCATCGCCTGCATCGGTGCGATCCGCACCGGTCGCCGGTCGCCGGCGCGAGGCGTGGTCGCGAGATGTTATCACACCCATTAGCGGCCGTCGCGCCCAGCCACTATCTGCCACATCGCCACAACTTGCACCACTATCAAACATCATAATTCCCACACACAACACACAATTCCTAACCCAATCATCTCTCAATACGACTCATTTTTCAGTACCATCTTAGATATCGTAAAGGACCTTGCTCAGACACTGACAAATAAGACTCATCTTTCTCTATTTTGTAATATTGTTCGATGTGATTTTTTCCGCGTTAGATTTTCGTTAGCATCGATGAGTATCACGTTCGTAATTTGCGTGATTCGGCCGTTTTTAATGATGATAGGTCGAGGGCCTTCGTCAAACGTCATTATGTTGGTCGGAGATATTTGAGGAGCTATTCGGAGAATGTCTCACCCACGCCACAGACTAGATGGGGCCTAATGCGTTTAGTATTGAATACAGTCTGATATCGATCTCGTTCGTAGAATTTCTACGGCTTTGCCGAAAGGAAAGTTTATGCCATCAATAATAGCTTAAAGAGCTTGTCAGTGATGTGTTATGGCGTGATATTTTGTTGATTATAAATATAGATATGCATAACATTTAAGAAGAGGGCACTTGGAATTTGTATACCGAAACTAAATAGCAACACTCAGGAAGAGAAGTAACTAAAAAAATCGACTTATTTCTGCTCATGTACCAACTTTACGAAAAATAAATGGATAGTCTAACTTCTCTGAGCAACACTGCAAGATGATCCTGTCAATAGCTGCAAGTTTAAATTTCCAACATAAATAATTAAATAAGGTTCCAGTTTACACAAAAACCCTTGTAGATTGTAAGGTACATACATACATATCACACAACACCCAGACACCGAGAAGAATCAGTAAGTGCTGCGATTTGCACATATTTAATTTTTTATTTTGTGAAAGACTTAAGATAATGCTTATAAGAATTTAATATGAATATATCACAAACATCTTAGCATACATCACAGTTAGACTTTTCCTATCGGTTGAAGTGCAAAAATGCTCAGTTTTGCTTCACTTTTTGCTGCTGTAACACAGTATTGTGGTGATTATACAGTGTTGCTAGATATTTTCATAATGAGCAGTCGTTATATGTAGGCGAGCAAGCGTGATAATTGTCGGCTGATCATCGGCCGAAACATCTGCTACTCAAATCCACTCATCGCCTACTTAACATGCACCGAGCCAATTTTTTTAATTACTCTATAATGCAGCGCGGAAACCGCAAGAAAATTATTCGCAATTATCCATGTAATCGAAATTAAACGCGATTTCATTGAGCATTTTAATATAATGCAAATCAAAATCACCATACACGTATGCAAGTAGCGCATGCAAGCTATAATCAAGAACCTAGCAGACAGCATGTTTTGATGAATATTTATAACATGTGCATTTAAATCACACGAAATGTATCAATTTTATTTCAAGTGGACCTACTATGTATTCCTCTTCGAAGCATGCGTTCAAGTGATTTTATGTATTTACATATAACTTCGAGAGATGAATATTTTAGGCCAAGGGAGAGAAAAAAAGGATAGTGTAACTTTCCTATTTGTATACGTATTGTGTTTTTGTAACAGTAGGACTGCTTCGTTGGCTGAGCCTGAGGTACCGGGTTCGATTCCTGGATCGGAGAAAGTGTTATTGCGTTTTTCCATCAGGAATTCCTTTTTAGCAGCCACAGAGTCTGAATTAGTACAAGGTTGACGACAGTCGGCTCGCCCCCTATAACTTGGGACTTAAACATAACTGGCGAAATGTGGATTTACCATTAATTGGTACGATCGGATACGGTACGGATAGACGATCTCGTCTGAATTAACAATAAAGGTTAATTCAGACGTGATCGTCTATCCTGCACCATGAATGCTCTGAATGACTCTCAAACACCATAATTGTTACGAGACATGTCTATCGGTAGTTTCTTTTTATTTTAACTTGTAGTTTAGCGGTAATTTTTGGCTTTTCCTTCACCTTTTTTGCTGGTAAAATGTCACTTTGCGTAGCCTATCTGTAGGAAAAACCACTGAATGAAGCTATCCATACCACGAATGTTTTCTAAAAATGTTAAACTTTTCTAATAGAAAAGTTGCCAATTACTGAAAGTAAATTCTAGGGCTCGGCTGAGCAACCGTGACTGGAGATCGAAAGTGAATCGATCGGGGTCAGGAGGCGATTCAACTCCATCCCCGTTTACCTTTATTATTTATCTGAATCACCTAGCATATGAGCTCTTTATAGAGGCATATTTAGCTCAGTTATTAAAAAAATTAGAACACTATGATCGTATCCAGTGCACCTACTTAATATTTTTATAGGAATTAAATAAAATGGAGCCTCCGATAGCACAAACATAAGCCATAAATTGTTATTAGATAAGCACATACATTACGTACCTAATGTAAGAAAACAGGTATAATTTACGATGCTATTGCACTTCCTTCCTACGTAGCGATATCATTGAACAAAGATCGATATCACCAATGCCGGCTACGTCAAATAGCAACAATTTATGATTCGCGTAGCATACCCGAGCTGCGCGGGCGTCGTGACCGGCCGCGAGCGGAGCCTGCCCGCCGGGGGGAGGAGAGGGAGTGTTGTCGGCGAGAACAAAGACCGCCAGTTCAAACGTGCCGCCGCGATGCCCGCTAATAAGCAATAAACAAGGGGGCGGAGTCGGGGGGCGCACCTGAGGGATCACCTCGCGCCGCGCGATGCTGCGTCCTCGCGACCCGAGCCTGCGCCGGCGCAACCACACGCTCGATACAGATTTGATAAAAGTTATGAGCGGAGAGTTTCACGTCTGTTCAATATTAAGGAATCAGATGGATTTTGAAAACGTTCATGGAAAAAAAATATGCATCCAGAATCGTAGGTAGCTGAAGTAGCTTTTCACCCATATCTTTCGTGAATTATAAGTAGTATGATAAGACTTGGCCCATCACCACAACTTCAGTGAAAATAAATGAAAACATACCTACTACCAAGAATCATGTGCTTAATAAAGACAAGCATCACAGCATCGACGCTCACTTTTCAGAGCAATTAATAGGCAATAAAATGGCGCAAATAGCGGCACACATTGTTGGCGCTGGCTCGCCATTATTGAGACAAGTAAAACTCTCACGCTCTGTACAGTCGGTACTACTCGAACAGCTTACTTACACTTTTGATCAGTGAATATTCGCAAAATACAAAATTTTATGTAGTTGATAGGTCAAAATAAGGCGCTGCGCTCTATATGATATGTTAGCTCAGTTATGGCTGTATCAGATCCGAGGTATAGGAATAAATCTTAATATAAAATAAATAAATAAATATTGCTGGACATTACACACAGCGCCATCTAGTGCCACACTAAGCAACGAGGCTTGTGTCGTGGACACCAGATAGTTGATATACAACACAGATTATTTTTTTTTTGTAAATACATACTTATTATACATATAAACATCCATGACTCGGAAACAAATGTCCATGCTCATCACACAAACATTTGCTCCTACCAGGATTCGAACCCGGGACCCAACGAACGTAAGGCAGCCTCACTACCGCTGCGCCATTCGGGTCGTAATTTCTGGCATGACTTGGTCTCACTGTCTCGTTTGTCTAGTGATCGCAAGCTGGGTTCGATTCGGGAATCGGACAAAGAGCCATTGGGTTTCTCCGTCAGGAATTTCTCAATAGCAGCCACGTAGCCTGGATCTGTGCCCGGCTGATGGCAATAGGCAAATGTGGGTGTACTAGGGTGCACCTCTACCTAACCCTTTAAGGATTACAGGCGTGATGTTGTGTTTTGTCTTGGTATCAGTATTTTATCACAGACAAATCCAGGGAGTGCAATATTCCTAAGGACGAATTCCTACGAACGTCTAGTGGTTCCGCTTAGTGCTCCGCTACGCTGCACGGTGGGTGACACGCTCCTTGCGAACCAACACAAACTTTTACTGCTGCAGTAGCCACACCAACGACGCTTGGTGCTATACTATGGTGCATGACAGAGATCTTCTGTATTTGAAATTGTCTTCAAAAGACTCACCATTCTTATTAATAGACACTTCTGACATCGCCCGCACTACGGTTGTTCCCACTACGACTCTTGCAGAAATATGTTCGACTTGACTGTACCTGAGTGTATCATTTTTAATCGTTCTTGCGTGTCATCATTTATGTTGCAGAAATCTGCACTTTTTGGGTAATAAAAGCCGGCTTAATAATGACTCTCATTAACTGTTAAATTCTCAATACAATGAAACACTTTATTTTACTACCGCGCATAATTTATTAGCATTTCTTTTCTACTGTAGGCTAACCACACACGACTATTCTTTTTCAAGTTCGGTTAAACCGGGTGTGGACAGATTACGGACGTGTCTCCGGACGTAGGTATCTGACAGATTATATGCTGATGTATCTGTCATTGTCCGGTGTCCGCAACTATTCTGCAATACCTATATAAATACTGGCTCTAGCCAGTATTGGTTTTAGTAGGTTTGGCCTACCAAACCTTTTGTTAATATTGAGCTCCCGATATTTAGACGCTGTTGCAAGCGCCATGATCGCGGGTTGATTGAAGAATGCGGGTGGATGGAAAAAAATGTTGGGAGCAAAAAGCAAAATTAATAATAATCACGGAAGATATCCCGTAAGTGACAATTTAAAATCAAACCTAATGTTTTTGTCGTGTTTACTAACAGCTGTGCTGCTCTAAGTTTGGCTCGACTCCTTCTCAAAACTTTTAGTGTGGTGAAAACGTCGCGCCATCAGTGGTCAACATTGCAACGATCGCTTTTGAACGTCTTTTCGATAAATAATAAAATATTTCCCGATCTTAAAATTCTAAGCTCATCTCCCATAACGCGGAAGTCCCCATCTAGTCATCAAGTCACAGACATTCCAACAAATAAAATGAAGCCAACTATTGTGGAAGTCGGTGGGGTATTAACCCTCTGAGCGCCACCGCCACCGCGCCAGTGCTCAACCGTCCAGTGCAGCGAAATGGGCCGTGATGGGCACGTTGCCGCCATTATCGTTATTATCGACCGACTACTCTGTCCGTCTGTCTGAATCTTGCGATCGCCTTGAGCCATTTCTATTCGCGTTTATGTAAATGTGTTAGAATTTACTTAGCCGGCTCGCTATGGAGATGCGTGAAGGGAGTGGTGTTGTTGTACTTTTTAAACTAAAATTGCTTTCGGAAAAACAAGCATCAAGCATGCTCTTTGTAATTTTATAAAAATATTACATATTAAAAAACAGCGACCAGTGGTCCACATTGGCTCGAGCGAGAGAGGTTGTTTCATTTCATCACCTTTGCCCAGCGGTGGGATGAGGCAGGGTAGCGTCTGTAACTATCAGAATTAAAAAAACCGGACAAGTTCGTGTCGGGCCACGCGCAGTGTAGGGTTCCGTAGTAGCCCGTTACATTTTAGATTTTGTTTTTCAATGCAAGTCTTCGTCACCCGTTATAAACAAGCAACTACTTCATCTTAGTTAGGATTTATTCTAAGGATTTTGTATTTGGGACAAAATTATCCAACACCCTAGTTCAACGACTATTATCTTAACCGATATAGTTCTCCTTTAAAGTTCATGAAATGCACTATCATCGTGAATTTTTCCAGATATTTCAAGCCAGCAGTTAAGCTTTTAGAGGGGGGGGGACGCCCTACTTGAACAAAAATTTTCACTTTATAGTTTAATATATTGTAAATGGAGCAAAAAAGTCATTTTCAAAGACCTATTCAACGATATCCCACACGATGGGGTAGACGACGAAAAAAAAAAACATCCCCACTTCACATGTAGGGGAGCTACCCTAAAAAAAAATATTTTGAGAAATTTTATGTTACCACTTTGTTGGCGTTATTAATATACCCACCTCTACAAAAGTACAGCTTTCTAGTACTTACGGTCTCTTAGCAAAACCTCGGACAGACAGACGGACAGACAGACAGACAGACCGACAGACAGACAGACGGACATAGCGAAACTATAAGGGTTGTTGGTGGTGTTGTCCAGGCTACGTGTACGGTTCACGTACAGGCAAATTGCTAACGCCGCAACCTACTTTACGCTACTCGTTTAGTTTACTTTTATAATTACTTATACTTATTAAATTAGTTGACCAATAGCTGCCGTAGCGCTAGAACCGCGGATTAGCATCCAAACATAACTTACGTGTAACTTTACAAATATACTGAACTAAGGTGAAATCTGTGGTTTTCGTCAACTCACAACTTAACTACCTCTGAGCCATACATAAAAGTGGTCCTTCGAGCCGGATGACACGGCATATCATCTCGTGAGTCGTCGTGTCTCCTCATCAGCAGAGTGCTTAGCGTGGTATATCCCAGTTACGTTAGCAAATCGGTGCTATTGGCCTCCCACAAGCGGGTCTCACCAGTAGCATTGAGACGTTGCACATAGCGTAAAGGAGGGTGATCTACGCTGAGTGCCTGTAACTTACGAGCTAGCAGAGATCACGTCTGCTGCTACAGCTGAACTATCGGCGAAAACCTCGCAACTTGGGTGAACTAGTACCTGTGGTGATACAACTTTACTCCACCAACGGTCAACCCAATAACTAACAAAAATGGTTCAGAACTTGGCAGAACTGATAAGTCATCAGGAAACTACTTTCAGAGACTTAAAACTTATCTGCACAAACTACAAGAAGGACAGTGCCACCAGGAAGAACTTGGCATACCTGGAGGAGCGTCTTTCTCGGTTGAACAAAAACTGGGAGAAGTTTGTTCATAACCACCAACTGCTGGAAGAGTCTGGAGCGACAGACCTTCAATACTTCAATGACGACATTTTCAACAGTACGAAGAAGATGTATGAAGAAGTGCTGCAAGACATGTTGAAACGTAAGTCTGAATTGCCACTTCCGTCTACTAGTAAGACGGAGCAACCACCTGCGACGCCTAATCAAGGGAAGGGGCAATCGAAATTTACTTTCGACGATATCCAATTCCACATACCTCCTCGGGGAACAAGCGAGTCGACGGAGAAACAACAAGATCTTTTGCGTCAACAATACTGTAACTTTAGAGCATTCGAACGCACTGTGGAGAAGATCACCATAGCATTGGCAACACCAATGGAAAAATGGGAATTGGAAGACAAGTTAAGCACCCTGAAAACGAAATGGGAGCACATAGAAAAAGCAAATTGGGAGTTAGACTATATTTTACAAGATGACGACTCAACTTACCAACTAAAATATAATACAGCGGAAAACCACTATGATGACCTGAAAAGGCAACTTCAAAACAACATATGGAAAAATGCGCATTATGAGAAATCTACGCCAAACATACAAATACCGGATTTTCATGGCAACTATAACCAGTGGATGAGTTTTAGAGACCTCTATCTTGAAAGTGTACACAACAATCCGACACTTTCAAAGGCACAAAAAATGCAGCACTTAAAAACAAAACTCAAAGGTGAGGCGGAGAAACTGGTTCAGCATCTTGGCATCAGTGCTGAGAACTACGCATCTTGCTGGGAGATGCTGGCCCACCGCTACGACAACAAACGGCTGTTATTCACCTCATACATGAACACGCTTCTGAGTCAACCTAGTATTCAGCAACCAACCGCTGCAAGCATACGGAAACTTCACGACATCATGATGGAATGCTTGAACGGGCTGAAAAACATCGGGCTAGACACCACCAATTGGGACCCGATCGTGGTTCACCTATTGGTTCAAAAACTAGATAGCGTTACATATAACGAATATATAAAGGAGGTCAAACATCCCCGGGAGTTTCCCGACCTAGAAGAGTTTATCAAGTTTTTGGAATCAAAATTCATGTCACTGGAAGCTCTGCAAGGAAATAGTCAAAAATTATCATCATCTAGCAAACCATGGAAAACGGAAAAGCAGCCGCATAAAGGGTCAGAAAACCGAAATAACAACTACAAGAATAAAACGCAGGGGTCATCGTACTTTAACAAGTCACAAAACTCGCCAAAAACCTTCTTCACGACAGCAAAAACATGCCCGATTTGCAAAACTAATCACGTTTTGATGAATTGCGAACAATTCCTGGCGATGAACATAAACAAACGGATTGACGCAATTCGCAAATTGCACATTTGTAAAAACTGCCTATTCAGCCATGGAGAAAAACAATGCAAATCAAGAAAGACGTGTAAATTGTGTCATAAGGCACACCACACACTTATGCATGAAGATGAAACTGAGCTAACAAGCCACAAACAAGCAACAAGGGAGGAAAACCCATCATCGATCCCAACGACGTCCTATGGGGTCAATAACTTAACGAATGAAGAGAGGGAAGTGCTGTTGACAACAGTACTTCTGAAAGTCAAATCAATTGACGGAAACTTCGTAAACTTGAGAGGTCTACTTGACCAAGGCTGCCAAGTAAGCCTAATAACAGAAAACGCGGCACAACGCCTCCGATTGCAGCGACGAAAAATGAGCGCTGTTGTATCGGGTGTGGGAACCCTTAGCGGCAACTGCAAAGGGGCAATGAACTTAGAATGTCAGTCAATACATTCAGACTACAAATTCAACTTTGAAGCGTTAATAATGAAAAAACTCATAAGCAACTTACCTACCGCATCGTTCTCAATCAGCAACTGGGACTACTTAGAAAACTTAAAACTAGCGGACCCACAGTTCAACCTGTCGGGTCCGATCGACCTACTCTTGGGCGCGGACATCTATTCCGAACTTATCCTGAACGGCGTCATCAGGAGTGACAAGAGATACCCAGTAGCTCAACAAACTAAAGTGGGTTGGATTCTATGCGGGAATGTAAAGACATTCAACTGCTTGGTGACACTTAACGATTTCGAAAACATGACAAGATTTTGGGAAACAGAGGAAATTCCAGACAAACCATCATCAACTACTGAGGAACAACACTGTGAGGAACATTATAACGCAACTACCACAAGACTGGCGAACGGACAATATGTGGTACAAATGCCAATGAAACCTAACTTCGAAGCAAACTTAAAAAACGCAAAGTCGCAAGCATTAGCACAATTCCTTCAACTGGAAAGGAAAATGTCAAAAAACAAAGAACTCAGTACCGAATACAAGCGTTTTATGAACGAATACATCGCTATGGGACACATGAAACCTGTCTCAGGAGAAAGTAAGTTCCAAGTCTACCTACCTCACCATGGCGTGTTAAGAGCTGAGTCCACTACAACAAAACTAAGAGTAGTGTTCAACGCGTCGTACAAGACAAAAGGAGACAGCAGTCTCAACGATCACATGTACTGCGGTCCGAACTTACAAAAGGATATACTGACACTACTTATTAACTGGAGAACATACAGATACGTCTTCACGGCAGATGTCGAAAAACTATATCGGTTCATCTGGCTAAACGATAAACAACAACATCTGCAAACTATAGTCTGGAGATCTTCCCCTAACGAACCTCTACAAGATTGGCAGTTGGGCACAGTAACTTACGGAACAAAAAGTGCACCTTATCTGGCAATGCGCACTCTGCATAAACTCGCAGAAGATGAAAAAGATACTTACCCGGAAGCAGGAAACGTCCTAAAAAACTACTTCTACATGGATGATTTGGTTTACGGGCAAGATACTATTGCTGCATCGAAAACACTGGTAACACAACTAATTGAGTTGCTAAAAAAAGGAGGATTTAACTTGAGAAAATGGAAGACGAACGAACCAACTATCTTGGAGGACTTGCGAGATGATCAAAAGAGCCAGAATACGAACATAGACTTTAGCCCAGAAGAAACAACAAACTCAAAAATGTTGGGCATGAGGTGGAATCAAGACAACGATAGCTTCACATACCAATGGGATCTACCGCTCAAGAAAAAGCTGACAAAACGCGTACTACTGAGCGAAATTAGCAAACTGTACGACCCACTTGGACTACTATCGCCACTTACAATAAAAACCAAACTCCTGTTCCAAAAAATCTGGATAAGCAAAATCAACTGGGATGAACGTTTATCCGAAGATCTCGCAACGGAATGGGAAACTATGAGAAAAGATATCCCAGTGCTTAACAAACTTTCCATACCACGATGGCTGCAATGTCAAGAAAACAACCTAGAGATATATGGGTTTTGCGACGCAAGCGAAAAAGCTTATGCATGTGTCATTTATAGCCGAGTTAAAAATCAAACCGGCGAATACAAGACTACGCTAATTACGGCAAAAACAAAGGTTGCACCAATCAGCAATAAGATAACAGTACCTAGAATGGAACTTTGCGGGGCCGTTTTACTAGCTAAACTGCTAGAAAAGGTGCGAAACACTCTCTACACGAAAAACCTACACATAAGATGCTGGACCGACTCCAAGGTCGTTTTAGCCTGGCTCCAGGGCGATATAAACAGATGGGACAAATATGTAGCTAACAGAGTGAAACAAATAAACAGCATTATCTCGGCAAACTGCTGGGACTATGTGAAATCAGAAGAAAATCCTGCTGACTGTGCAACTCGAGGTTTAACACCATTACAACTTCTCGATTTTAAACTTTGGTGGAATGGGCCAGAATGGTTACAAACAAATACGTTACAAAACCATCAAGACAATCGCTTGACCTACACAACAAACACTGAGTTGCGAGAAATAAACTGCTGCGCTGTCACATACAAGAAATGTGAAATAATTGACACATTACTGAATAAAAACAGTAATTATAAACGCGTAATACGAGTGCTTGGATGGATTCTACGACTCAGCAATATTCGTAAGCAAAAACGCGCACTAAACGCAACCAATAACTTAACCGACTGCGGTAATAAAAAGGAGGTTTTGTGCTTAACAACACAAGACATAATGGGAGCAACAGAATTGGTTATTAAGAACGTTCAAAAGGAAAACTATGCCGACGATATAGAATGTTTAAAGAAAAACCGACCAATATCAAAAAAAAGCAACTTGCTGAAGTTAACCCCATTTCTGGACAACAGTGGAATACTGCGCGTGAAGGGGCGACTAGGCTACTCAACTTTATCTCCCGAAGCTAAACATCCTATTATTCTTCCGGCAACAGGAAGATTAACGGAGCTTATTATTCAAGAGGCTCATCGTGACACTCTCCATGGTGGCGCCCGGCTCACTTTGGCTCATTTACGTCAGAAATTTTGGGTCATTGGAGGAAGCAGGACAGTCAAGAAGGGGCTTCGACAATGCATCCGATGTCATCGGTTCAAACCAAACCGAAACGTCCAACTGATGGCAGACTTACCAAAGGAGCGTGTCACTCCATCAAGACCGTTCACGAACACGGGTGTAGACTATACCGGACATGTTGATGTGAAAATCAACAAAGGAAGAGGAGTTACAACTTGCAAGGCTTACATAGCAATATTCATATGCATGGTGACCAAAGCCGTGCATTTGGAATTGGTGTCAGACCTGACTACGCAAACGTTCCTCGCCGCATTCAAAAGGATGTGTGCCCGCAGGGGTACACCCCGCCACGTATTCTCCGACAACGGCACGAATTTTGTGGGCGCAGCAAAACTTCTTCAACAGGGATTTGAAAAACACAATACGTTTAAGACTTCTGAATTCACCGATGAGATGAGCCGCTTACAAATTGAGTGGCATTTCAACGCGCCACTATGGCCAACAGCTGGAGGCCTGTGGGAGGCTGCCGTCAAATCAATGAAATATCACCTACATCGAGTACTGGGGGAACAGAAGCTTACTTTCGAGCAATTCACTACTTTACTTAATCAAATTGAAGCCTGTCTAAACTCTCGTCCGCTGTGCCCATTAACAGAGGATGTCGAAGACCTGGAATATCTAACGCCAGGCCACTTCCTCATTGGCGGCCCCCTCCTGTCACTACCACAAGAAGAGCAAGACTTTGCTGAGCACGATCTACGAAACAGATGGAAGCTTGTTGAACAAATGAACGTGCACATCTGGAAGCGCTGGTCGAACGAATATTTACACGCTGTGCTTGCCCTCTATCATATCATCAAACGATGACTACCTACTCCAACTTATGAAAAACCAAACACTGATTGTAGAGGCTGAAAATAACATTATAAAAAGAAACACTGCCTTTATGGATGAACAATTCAAAACATTGTGCGCCTATATAAACCAAACTAGCAGCGACATCACAAAAATAGTAAACAGGGCGCAAATGCTATTCACGATGAATGACATAAATACCGCAGCCATGACGGCAACTCTGATTTTTAGTGATTTAAATCGAATAGTGGAAATGTTGATAAATGCTCTCGCCAACATTTATAGAGGACATTTAGATACACATTTATTTCCCGCTAACCAACTGATCGAACAGCTCAACATAATATCAGGCAGGTTGCCACAGGGATTGTCGTTACCGGTAAAGGACATTCAAAGGGATTTGAAAAATATTTATGACCTCATCCACGTGAAGGCTCGCATGACAAACAACTTTATGCTATTTGAAATACACATCCCCTTGCTGAGCGATGAGGACTACAAAATATACCGAGTTATACCAACACCGATCCTTACACAAGGACGTTTAAAACTCGTGCAAGCAAGTTCAAGCTTCATCGCAATCAACTTTTTAAAGAACTCTTACATAACAATGGAAGACCAAGACATGCGGCAATGTACATCATACGGAGAAGACGAATTCCTATGTGTCTCACGTAATCCTGTCTACAACATGCACGACAAGTACGCTCCATGTGAGGCCCAAGTCTTCAACCAACAAGAGTCCTTATCATGCGTCCTCAAAGACGTAACATGCAAGGAAACCTGGATAAAGCTGCACAAACCGAACATGTGGCTATTTACACTGTGCGGAAAACAGCTGATGCGCGTCATATGTAACGGTCAAGTTACGCCTGCGGTCATTGACGGGACTGGAGTGATTTCCTTGAAATCAAAATGCTTACTGCAGAAAAACGACGCCACAATATTTACACACAATCAGCTGGGAAGTAGTTACAACATGGAACCAGAGATCGAAATACCTACTTTAAACTCAACAATCAACAACATATTTGACCACGGCTGGAATAATGCCAAATTGAATATAACCGAACAAGGATCACCAACTGCTGTAGAAATAAGAAAAATAGACCAGCAGTTGACATTCCAGAAAAACAGGGAAATATTACCGAAGGCATCCGACATGTCAAATCACGACATCTATCTCTATTCGGTTACTTCTTTGTTGTTGGGAGGAATCGCTGTGCTTGCCCTCTATCATATCATCAAACGAAGGTGCAAAACAAAGAAAGGCATCAAAACACTCTCTTCCAAAACTGGAGTGACACCTAGAGGAAAGGAGAACTTTGGAGGAGACATCGAGCTACAAGAAATACATTCGACAGCAGCGGAGCCCGTTTACAGCGAAGCAAGACAGCCGAAGAAAGTATTTCACTTTGACGATTTAAATTGAGTGTTATACCTATACTTTTACATTTATAACTTTACACATTAACTTTTGTTTACTATTTAACTTTTATTATTTACTTTGCACTTTTCTTAGATAATTATTTGCGTTGTAATGGATGCTCATCCCACTTTTCCCTCGGGAGCATGTACGGTTCACGTACAGGCAAATTGCTAACGCCGCAACCTACTTTACGCTACTCGTTTAGTTTACTTTTATAATTACTTATACTTATTAAATTAGTTGACCAATAGCTGCCGTAGCGCTAGAACCGCGGATTAGCATCCAAACATAACTTACGTGTAACTTTACAAATATACTGAACTAAGGTGAAATCTGTGGTTTTCGTCAACTCACAACTTAACTACCTCTGAGCCATACACTACGGAACCCTAAAAAAAGGAGTTACTGATTTGCGGATCAGACCAAATAAGAGCAGCTAATTCCGCCTGCTAGTCTTATCATTTTGCTGACGGGTTAGTATCAGATAGAGAAAGTAATAGGTACCATGGTGGTTTCTTTCAAACGAAAATCAAAATGGTCAACTGAGTAAAAATATATTTTATTTCAGGGCTTTAGAACGAGCCCGTTATATATTTCGTAAAATGACAAACGTGATATCGAAATCAGTATCATTTCATATGGATATTCGATTTACTTTTAGAAACACTGTCTACTCTAAGAAATACTTTGGTAAAATAACATTGAGTACGTTCGAACGTGGCCTTTTAAAGTAGATACAATTTGTACAACAGTGTTGAAAACAACTAAAGTATACGTTCTCTTCCATCCACTCGGAGACTGTAATAACGCAATGTTTATCAAAGTTCGCATTCGCACGTAGTTATCACAAGTAACAAGTACGGCGCAGTTAGGTAACCCTGCGGCGGTTAGTCTGTCCGTCTGTCGATCACACGCGGCTAACGACGTCTCCTCTCCGCGCCGTGCCACGGCTGCCACTCACCCACACGATAATCATGCTACTTTGCACCAACTACCCTGTCAATCAACGCTCTAACTGTGCCATGCCTCTAAACACACAAACCTATACAAATAATGAAAGTTAACTTTTTTATTTTACGCAGCAAAAACAGACTTGATTTTTACAATTCGCACAGGTGCCACGCCGCATCAATCGCCGTGATATCGCCAATAACAAAGCAATTGTTGGGAACACCGTGACGGAGTAATTCGTCGTTTCCCTTGCTGGACGCGACGATTAGCCCACCTCTATTTACTTGTCTATCCGATCGCTAGAGCTGGCAGCTGACGCCGGACGCGGCTGACAGACACACACCGTTACAACATTGACTTAGAAAAACGTTTGCCACGGACAACCGTTGTGCCGCGCCGGACGAGCGACACAAACATCTGGACCGTTCCCCGATTGATAGGTGCGGTACCTCAGTAATAGTCCGTGAAGAGTCTCACCTGATGTTAACTTGTCTTTCTATTCCCATTTGATCGAATTAGATTGAACAAGTCACGCTTCACGTCTGTAACCGTAAGCATCGCATTAGCTTGTACTTTAGGCGAATTCTACACTTAAATGTTCCCACAGGCGCAATATGAGCCGATCGCGATCGCGCACAGGCCACGACCGGGCACAGGGCTCGCACGTGGGCTCCTACAATGTCTATCGTGCTTAATCACTGATAAATCTGCCACACCACGGGAACAATGCTACTATGGCCCCCGACAAATGAACACAATTAATGCCAATAATTTCAAACGTTCCGCCAAGCATAAAACTCGCCTCAAACAGTACATAACATTCATATCTCGCTAAAGTGCCTCGGCTTTCCGATTCCTTTTAATCGATGTCAGAATCTAAAATTAGTTTCCTTTCTGTGCTGCTAGGTGCTCCGCGCGAGAATGGTCATGAACATCTTTCAGCTAACAATGCCCATTTGAACACTCCTCTGACAGGACATTAAATCCTGGAGAGCTTTCTTCAAACTAGTGTTTCCCTCGAAAACTAATCAGCGCCAGCCATTATGGGATTGGTCCCCGTCTTTACGTACGCCAATATATCTCCTGCGCACCTCGGGCGAGGAGAGCGCTCGTCCCCGGCGAATTAACTCCGACAACGCCACAATAGTCCATAATTATGAAATGTGTTGTGATTCCAAAAGGATGTACAATTTTTCTCAGGCTGCGAACAATGCGAGACGGTAATGAAAAGAGTCAATCAGTCGATGTCTGCGAAATACGCCCGTGCTAATTTATGCATCGGCCGGCGCGGGCAGCGCGGCGCGCGGCCATTCTCTGTGCCTTAATGTCTCTCACGCAGACACAAAGGGCGAGCCAGCCACGTCAGCGCACGCAAATTGTAGTAAGTGCACCATACACGTGGGGCTCTCTCACATTATGTCAATGCAACGTGCAAAATATGAAAAACTAGAGTCATAGATACCGCGCTCATACGTGTGTCTTCCTCGCACGAACGTGAGACCTATACTTAGATCCTAGCCTCATATGAATTTATAGCGAACGCCGTATTATTTACTAGCATTATACGCACAATTTGCGAAGCTGTCGCAAGGGCCAGCTATAATTTCCCGATGGCAGCAGATCCATCAATACCCGCCTCGGGCTGCGGCCGCTTTCAATTTGTAGGCCGCTTACATCGCCGGCAATTACCGGACGGACGGAAGGCCGATCATCATCGATATACGCGCTTAATAATGCCTAATGACACTTAATAAAGACAGAAAATAAAAGTGTGACGATTATTTATTAGCCGTCTCGTAAATAGTAACGGTTCGTAGCTGTGGTTAAGAAATATAGCGTCCTTGATAGTTGATAGACCGGTATTTAAAGTGTACGGTTCGTTTATTAAACTACCAGTTATTGTTTTATGCCCACGGTTATAGAATCAAATTGATAGCTTTCTTTTTGCGTAAAGTTGCAGGCCGTGGCGGCTGCAAGTTTCCAAAGACTGGACTCAGCATGTTGCTACAAATGTTTACAACACGATTATTGTCTTGAATTTATTGTTCTTTAAATTAAATCCAATTTGGACACAATTGGGACTTACATAAATTCGTATTTGCAGTCACAGGTAATAATGTAGACGACAATAGTAAAAGTTAGTCAAGCGTAAAATGGACGGACCATGTTTGTTCGCTATCAGTAGTTTTGCCTTTTTTGTGGTATAGTAATTGGTAATCTTAAACTGTATAGGTAACAGATGAATCTGCATTTATTGTAAACACCCAAAATACCGTTAGATGCGAACATGGTTATTTAAATGGATTGGGTTATTCCACCATTTACGATCTTCATACTCGCCATACTTACACTAATTGAGAATTTAGCTCTCTCTTCGAGTTAAAATGAGTCCATCTCAGGTGACCGCAGTTTAAAAACAACCTCTTCAATAAGAGGGATGGGATTAGCTAGATGAGAGTGATCATATACAGTGATGATGGTGGAGCTTCCATAGACACTACTGGTAAGACCACTCCTTAAACTTCTGATTTTGCAATAACGCTATATTATCTATACATAACAGTCAACTTCCAAGTTAGTAACAAGAGTTTTAACGCCATCTATCGACTGTCGACTTCAGCATTTCTCAGAAAAGTACCTGCATAGAAGGAAAGCCTGGGGCTACGTAAAGCAATGAATGATCTTCGCAAGGTTACACAACATCACGGCTGTTCTCCCAAAGTGTTAGGCAGAGGTATACCTCTGCCTAACACTTCGGGAGAACAGCCAAAGAGCCAAACAGCAAAATCCGCTTAAGGTATACCTTAAGTGCATTTTGCCAGTGATTTTTATGTCCTATGTAATCTGGTATAAAGCTGGTGGTGAGATCAGGCGGGGTGGTTATTCTTTTTCTTTATCGTGTGGTTAGTGCCTAACCTGGTGTCAGAGTTTTTAATCCGCCCGTGGGCCTCTGGGTTATTAACTGTATGAGAGTCGTGGAAGATCCATTTAAATGACGAGTGATTGGAAAAACGCGATGGTTGAACTTGCATTGGGAACTAAGTGTGAATAGGGTCGCCTAGTGAAGCATGTCTAACGTTCCAGACTTCTAGAAAGACTAAATACTTTCCTAATGTTTATTGCGCCGTATTTTGAAACGCTTGAATCGATCTTCAGAAACTACGCACTATAACATGGAACTTAAACATAACTGACGAAATGTCAGTCAGGAAAGGATCAGCCTAACCTTTCGGAGATTACAAGGCGTGATGTTTATGTCTGTAATGAATTATTCTTTTAGATATTATAATGCCACATATATTTTTATTATTGTTCGTGGTTACAAGCTTTTAATAAATCTGTTATTTTATCGTTTCGGTATCTCTTCGGCTAAAACAGTTTCAATAGGTTTTTTGCACAAGAACTGTGAATGCATAAGGCAGGTATTGTTGTTGTTGCAGAAGTATATTTATTAAGATGTATTTATGTACAGCTATTTAATATTCCTTAGGTAAAATAAAACAACACTTTAAGTTTCATTTCGGTTTATTAACACTTAGGGCTCAACCCTGATATGTGTCGCTACTTCAGCGCGTCGCTCGCATCTCGTACAAATATATACCATCAGTTGATAATCATTATCATACTGCTGTTGGAAACAATACAATTTGGTTTAGAAGTTTTATATTCAAGGATCTTTTGCAAACATAGACCACAAAGGAGTCCTGATCTTGAAGGTTCTTTTTATACATGCTCAAATTATTATGAAGGTTGTCGAGTTATTTGAATACAGGTGCAAATAATATCACAAATGACAAAAAAAAACGAAGAACAAAATATGATGAAGAAATCAAATGAGATTGGTTTACGTTATGAAATTACAATATTTTCTTTCTTAATGCAATTTGGTTAAAAATAGCAATATTATGATAGACAGTCCCTTAAAAAATCTAGAGTTCCTGCTTGTTTCTAGGCAATATAAGCATCCGAATTTAATTCGTAAAGGAAGTGATCTCATACGTCTTTTAACAACATCCTTTTCGTAAAGTGGTTTTTGACTCAGTAAGTCTGTATGTATATAATCTGATTGATTGAGCTATTGATGTTTAGATGCATGTTTCCGTTCGATATTTTGTTTTTGAGCTTTATTCATTTTAAATTTATGTATGAACCAATAGGATCTTACGATATTAAGGTGCATTCACCGAAGTTACTTTTTGTAGCAACATATGAATGGTAAGTAACTTTCTGCGGGTTTTGCTATAACTTTATGTATTCCGTTGTTACCCACTGGCACTTGCAAACGCTGCTCCATAAAAGTAACTTTGTAATGGATATACCGTTACGGTCATATTTTAGTAACATATCAGTACAAAATCATCAAAATTGAAACAATTGACTGCAGCATAAAAACAAAACAATGTCATTGAACCGGTTTGTACAAACCAACATCAACATTTACACAAAGTATAACCTTTCGATCTACTTTATACTTAGAACATTGTAACCACACAAGGTCTATAAATATGTAAGTTAAACCCCATTACCGTTATTACATGCACCCTCTCCCTAATCTTCTGCAATGATATTCCGATACAGAAGGGGAATTTGAAGTTACATTTATCATCTCGTAATAATGATGTAGAACTTAAATTGTGCAAGTTTATTGATAGAATTACAATCTATATTTCATAGTTACGATATTTTGGAAAATTGCTAAAATCGACAACGTAAGTGAGAGATTTACCCTAGGTTTGCAGGAAAAATAATTTCTCCCATTTTATATCATTGAACAGAATTCATTATATTTGGCAAAGGAATACTTTTATGTCTTTCGAAGTAGGTGTACAAGACATTTTTATTAACATTATATTGCTAAGAGAACGGAAAGGGCCAGTATCGTATAAACCATTAACTGGATTGTATAGGTCAGATAGACCGTAGTCCATGTAAAATACCGGTGGTTGAACTGGCAAATCACACAAACATTGCCGTGAAAAAATTAGGCAAATAATGATGAGATTACAAAAAATACATAAGTACGACAATTTGAGCTTCCGCGACATATTTCTCTACTAAGACAGTACTTCTTCAAAACCTCTTATTTGATATAAACATCTAGGTGACCCACTATGTACAGTGCTTATCCTACAAAAATAATTTACTCAACCACTATACAGTACATACATTTTTATATATCTTACGGCTAAAAGTAGAATATAAATATAAATAGTCTTATGTTATAGAATGTACACAAATACACATAGGTACATTTAAGATAATACATCACTTGGGTTTGGAATTAGTCTCGGAAGACGTTTATATGAAAACAATTACTAATTAATTAAGACTGACCACAAAATAATATGTGAGCCTTTGAGTGGGTTTTGATTCACTTTATTTTTTGTTTTACATTCAATATACCTGTGGTTTGCTGTTAAATAATTATCCTAACCAATGTTGATTAACCTCAAACATTTAGATTACGACGCTTATACGATTCTAGTAAGAATACACAGACAATTACCAGTCCATATTTCATCTCTGCCTCAGTACGACCAGTAAGCGTCGCCGTCTAAATTCAATATGACAATGAAGTGAACTCTCCAGCAAAGCCGCATTCGACTGTCGCATGTCGTCGCGACGACACAT
Source organism: Xestia rhomboidea (assembly GCA_963853795.1). Classification (NCBI taxonomy): domain Eukaryota; kingdom Metazoa; phylum Arthropoda; class Insecta; order Lepidoptera; family Noctuidae; genus Xestia; species Xestia rhomboidea. The sequence goes on from OY970764.1 coordinate 13,828,429, forward strand.
GGGGTGAAATCAACTCGAATCGGCGAAGATCGACACAATGAATGTATTCACAAAATAAGTTGCCATGCCCTCGAAAAGGGACACATTATAATAAAGTTATCTGGCATTGTGGTTATATAAATTAAATTAGTTAGTGGAAATATTCATAACATGGAATGTTTTAAGGAAGTCGAATCATAGTTTCTGGTTTTGTTAAGCAAACTTATTTCTTCTTTGGTTTATATTATAATATCAATAATGATGATGTCATTTAACAATATACTGTATCTCAAAGACATTGAAAACATAAATGATAAAAGGAAATAAAATACTTATAAGTGCAGGTAACTATTGTTAATTAATATTCATTTCACTCTACATCATTAATATTACTTTTCAATATTATACTTTCGGGTAGGAACCTTGAAATTATGTTTTAAAGTACACAATATACCTATCGACAACCGCTTATACTACTCAGTTACATACATTCGTCTATTAAGGTACTAATTTGAAACTCACTTTGAATAAAATAAATAGTCTTTTACTAGCCAGTCTCATCATCCATAGTACAGTCCAAGCGAGAAACTACCATGATAATGATGGAGCGGCGTCACAGCACGTTTTCGTTACAACCCGGGGCCAGCCACAAACATACAATTGCACCTTAGTCATTTGCTACTGAACTGATTGCCTTACACATTTTGGCAGTTCATTGTTAGAGCTTATAAAGACTGGCAAGCCCTCATTCGGTTAAAGAAACACAGTCCAAGGAATATCATCGTGGTAAGTTCACAGCGGATGTCTGGGTGAGGGCGAGTGCTGCGGGCGAGACTGAAGGGGTGGCGCGTTGGGGTGCGCGGGGGGCGGGTAGGGGCAGTAGCGCATCGGCGTTGGGGGCTTCTGCAGCCACAGGTCGTGGGGCAGCGCCAGCGGCTGCGGCCAGGCGCTGGGCCACGCTCGGCCACCGAGGGCCAGCAGCTGCAGTGCAGCCGGGGATCTCGCCCACGCCGCGCGCTTCTCCGCTTCTTCATCAGCACCGCCCGCGTATAGTCGCAGTGGAGACCGCAACAGCTGCTGCTCCATTAACATCAGCTCCATCGGATCTCTGCGGAGAAAGAACAACATACACGTTAATGATGAGCATTATATAAGCATTGATCGGTCACGTTACAGCAGTGGTTACAAATGGTTACATCAGATGGGTAGATATGGCCTCCATAAGTGACTTAGATTTTGTAAGCAGACGTAAGCAAATACCTTTAAGGAAGCCAATTTGTATCTAAGCCCTACACATCATTTCCAGTATCTGCAAACAGTTATACATCCGTAAACGCAGCGCTTGTTAGAAAAGTATTTTTGGAATAATATCCACATTGAGGCGAAGTTTGTTTTCTGATAGTAATAAGTCCTATTTCGGTAAAGTGTTCGAGTTCCGCGAACCTCTCGCTTCGCGAGACGGACTGTTCGTTGGGTTTCATCGGTCCGTAGTCTATAAAACCGAGTTCGAGGAACGACACCGGCCACCGGCGGCCACGTGGCGATTTCAAATCTCATAAAACGTTACAAACGTCACACTAGAAGCTGTTATGTAAAATTCCGCCTCGATGAAATACGACGTGGTCAGCTTTGTTTATGACTCGTACGTTTAGCTTTGATTTACAATGCCAGTATAACTCCAACATTTGCAATAAGCAGAATCTTTAAATAAAACACCTACCTCCACATATTGTGTGGTAGGTATTTTTTAATACGCACTGCCCATATTATGGAAAAGTGTTAAACAAGGATTGTATCGCCGTCGATTGTTTCTGCGAAGCGTCTTTACGAGTAGTGTCGCAGTTAACGAGCTGCGCGGCGAGCTCGGGCGTGAGTGCGGCCCTTTACTGCGCCATGCGCCAGTGCGTGATGCCCTTTATCGGTTCCTGGAGGTTGTCGCGACCGCCACCGATCACGCTTCCAGTTAACTCGCTATTTTCGCGTCTCTACGAAACTATCGACACTTATAAGTGTGCAATAATGCGTCTTTCACGCCTGCTCAATAGAAATCTAGTTAGTGCTTGCTCCTTCCCGTTTACTATTGTAGAACACGTTCGTTGTGGAGCAACTTCGAGCAGGCGTAAATCTGAGGATATGTTATTAATAATGGGCTCCGTCTTGAGATACGAGCGTTAGTCCGAGAGCGGCAAATGAGCGTGACGACACGGCGAGCTCGAGCTAAGCCTCAAAATTGGCATGACATCACGAGATGCCGTGTCGAATTTAATCTATCACCGAGCGGCGGCCCCGGGCGCCGGCGCGCTCTCCCCGGGAATTAAAAACAGGTAGTGCCCACACACGCTAACACATATTATAGTTTTTTTTTATGAATCTCCTAATTTCTATAAAAACGAATAATAGCCAGTATTATTGTTATAATAATCTCGAGTTAACCACAACGTCTCAGTGATTTCACACAATTTATCACGCGATATTATGTCGACGTCAGTTTCACTCTGTCGCAGAGGATGACTCTCGTAGAGTCGTAACTTGTAGAGAAAGCTTTGCATGCTATGTTTCATGGAACAATTTAATGACAGTTTAACATGAGACGTAATGACTTTTATTATCATGCTGAACATTCATGCCATCATAAATTACCTACCTATAGGTATGTCTAAAGCTTAAAGTTTTCCTCAGGTAAAAAGTTAATTTTTAAAGCTCTCAATATTAAAACATTTTAACTTCGCGCATAATTGTAGGCAATCAAAACTGAATGTTAAATTGTGAACTAACACATTCCACTGCACTAATATCTTAAAATTTACACTTAAAGCTATAAATTCCAAAAGGTTGTAAGTGGCGCGGTATTAGTGCTGGTCGCGAAGGTCTGTTTCACCGGGTGGTTATGTCGTTTCGGGTGCTGCGGGGGCGTTAATGGCGTATTTATTATGATCTCGGTATCAGCAGTAATAGCCAACACTCTCCGCCGGCAAATTACAGGGCGGCGGCTGTAAGAGGCCGCCGATAGGCCCGGCCGGCATGCTCGCGCACTCTTATCGATATCTTGCGCCGACTGCTATCGATATTTGCCCGCAAATGCATAATGTGTCTATCTGATAAATGTGAAATATGATTTCCTTTACTCGTAATATTTTGCTTAATGTAGATTATTAGTGCACAGATTTATAGCATTTCCTCCGATCATAAGCTTTATAAGAAGGAATTTAATTCTTATTATTCTACAAAGGAAGGTTATTTATGGCGCTCATAAAAACATTTAAAGAATGTCAATTTGATCTATTTGAGGATAGTCCTCGGGTTGCCTGCAGTAAATCACTCACGCTCTTGACTCATTAGGTATAAATAGCAATAAGTGCTGGGCCAACAGTTCATTGTCTATGATCGTGTAACTAAATGTGATAGATGGTTGATATTTAAAAAATAGTTAACGTAACGTAACTGTGAAACACGCAGCGTGCCGCGGGCGCGGGCAGCACGCGGTTGTCGTTAAAGTTATTTCTAGCTCGTAAGTGAATCGCATGCAATTAACGAAGAGGTGCGTCCGAGCATAAATATAACTCCTCGCCGCTAAATATCGGCTCTGATTGAGCGAGGGGCGGATCTTATTAATTAATGGATGAAAAGCCGCCTCGACCACCACGCCAAATAACTCCACCGTCCGATTCTCACACAATGGCAATTCATCATACTTATTGTCTGACGATTTCGGACGTCAGCGAAGGAAGTCATTAACGCTGAGCGCCGTTAGGCGTTGTTTTAAATATTTATATTTATGAGTTGGTGTGAATTCGGCAATCAGAATAGAAAGTATTTAATAGTTGAGTGGTTGAACAATGCAAACGGAAGTGATTAGACGGCTTTTAAAGTTAACCTACACTCGTCAAATCAAGTGGTGCGGTGTAAAGAGTGACAGACAGCGGAGTGGCAATCCTGTCTGAGATTGTATCGATAGAGGTGTGCGTTGAGCGGAATTACCCGCTAAGCTATGTGCGAAGCTATGGTGAGCGGTGAGCGCGGGCGCACGGTAGCGCCGCGCCCGACACCAATCAACGGAGCACGCGATACAAGAACCTCTAATTATTCAGCCTTTCATTCCGTTATGTTCGCTCGAGAGAGCGACAGGAAGTGTCACTCGCTATTAAAATTAAACACCTTAATTTTGAGACCTCCTTGTAATATCAAGCAGTATGTAGAGCATTAAGATCGAGAGAGTCGATTTCTTTCGTAACATTAAAATAACAATTTTTTGCCCATAAATATAAAATAGAGTTCTGATTTTCAATTACAAAAGAAACGAGGAAGGTATTACCGTAAAATCCAAGTCATACAAAATATCCGTCGATGGATGACGCAGAACGTGGGCAAGACAACGCGAGATCAAAGCCGGTAGCGAGTGAACCAAAGGTACAGACTGAGTGGAAGCGGTAATTGCACCGATAACATCTCGAATTAACCGTCAATCACCGCTCCGAACTATCATCGAGCCGATGCTGTATCAATTAATACAAATCGGTAGCTACGCACTGACGCCTACGTCGATTACATTATTAATAGGTCCGATAATTCTGCCCGTCATGGTACTACTGTAACACAAAAAATCTTAAGAGCTAATGCGGGAGTTTTCATAAGTACTCGTTTGAAAGTAAACAATTTCTGACTTCAAAGATCACACGGGATGCATGGGAGCACCTTTTTTTTTTTTTTTTTTTTTTCGGATGGGAAATCATCAAATGACTTCTCCCGCTCTGGGCTGAGCAGGAGGGAGTGTCAGACTTTTACTGACTAAAACCCATCCATGTTCCTTCCTCGCCCTTTGTGTTCCGGGGCCACGGTATCTCTTTCGAATAGTCCCGAAGCCCCGGCAGGCTTTGCGGACCCCTACCTTATTGCTGACTCTCTTTGAGGCGCGCGTGGAACACGAACGCGCCGTCGATACGGCCTGTCGTCATGAGACGTACGGACGGCGAGCTGGCCCATAGCTCCCCGTCCACAGGCCCGCGCCTACGGTGGCCGGAAGCCACCACGTGGCCCCCGACGCCCGGGGCGTCTCCCGCGGCGGCCGGGACGTGAGGATCTCTCCCTGTCCTGTTCCGCCACCTCCTTCGCTAGCATGACTGCTTCGCAGAAGGAGGTGACGGCGTCCCAGCACCTTGATCAACATATTTTTAATGATTCCTTATGTCATGCTTTAAACCTTGTCATCGCACAGAAACACTAAACCATAAAAGCTACCGCACAACCTTGTATTATAATATAATCCGAGTAGTGAACGTCAAATTGCTTTCAATATACAATCTTATAAGGTGAATCGGTAATTGTTTATGCATAGTCAATTCAGCAGGTTGTTGCTAAAGTATAAACACGTGAGTGAGAACGCGCCGGTCCACACACCGCCTCCGGAGAACCGGTCGCGGACTCCGGCGTATGGGCATCACACCGATGGCCAGATAATAGAAATGCGCTTTAATTTGTCGTTTAGGGCATAATGAGGAGCGAGCCCTGTGATTACGCGCCGCGCCGCCGCCGGCCCCGGCCGCCGTTGACGTGAGCTGTTTCCACACGCCGCCGCGCCGCAACCCGCCCCCGCCCGCAACCACGCAACCTCGAACGTGTTAACACGAAACTAAAGATACCTTCCTACTGACACAATAAGCAAACCGTTTTGATATTAATAAAAAATCCCATCTCGGTATTGAACAGGCTACTTCAAGCTAGGTTGTAGTTATCGAACTAGTTGCCCTCCTGGCCGTTTCCGGTAATGGAGGCCAATCACATCGTAGGCTATTCATCCAAGAGAGGATGCAATAGTTATTGGTATTACCCAACATTGGGATTGTAAAACTTTATGTTAAAACCCCTGTATGACACCCTTGACCCTTCACAAAACCGACAACCAATCATTCTGTACATCAAACTTAGTAACACTACGCAAAATTTTTGCTGGGAAATGACTTTTTTTTGGGGTGAAAAATCACGTTTTTCGGTAGGACTCAATGTAACGCACTTAAAACATTGTGCTGATGGATGGATTGAAGTACGGGAGTCGTGAGGGTGTTTAAAGTAAAAATCTTACATTAAAAACATGTTAACTTTGACCCCCAATATCTGCGTAATTAAAAGGTTCCCAAGTATGGTCTAGAACAAAAAAAATATCGGAATGATGAGGAGAACAAGTGCCTTTCGGCTTCGTTAAGGGTCCACCCTTTAGGTATGCAAAATAATTAACACATCTATTAGCTCCTTATCTGCCAGTATTATCTACGCGTTTTGCTCACCACAGATTATTATAATCGACAAACCAAGGCTTGCATGGAGAATCTGGAGATGTTACGTTCGAAATTCTACAGTACACTACAGAAAATTCCAAGCAAAGAAGCCTCCACTTAGGCACTTTGCACTCTGTGTAAACGTACCCACATAAAGGCACCCTTACTATGTCCGTGGTTGATCGTGAGTCGAAAGTAGTGGTCCAGTCAGCCCATGGGAACGCCCGACCGTTCCTTGCGGCACATTCTCGGCTCAGTCACCCAACACCTCAACTTAATGAGCGAAACACGCTATATTTCGCAAAATATTATTTTTTACTTTTAATATATGGAACGGTATCTTGTCTCTCGATCTTTAAAGTTGAATATCTTTACTATTCATATTTTGTTGATCGATTACATTATTTTTTCTGGGCGATGTTATTTTTATCAGATCTTGCTACGATAGAGTGTATCACTTGTGCTTGCAGGTAGATTTTTTCAATGGACTCTAAATAAAACTAAGTTGACTACTATTCTCATAATAGACACGAAATGCCAATTTGAAATTCTTTTAAAAGAGATGCATCTACCCATAAGAAAAAAGTAGCATAGGACTATGGATAGAGGTCTATGCTTTAAGTTTTATATTCCACTAACTTAAGAATTTTACTTTCCACTTACTACTTACCTTGCTGTTTAACCATGTTTAAAATTTAATAATTATGTAGACAAAGGAACGTTAAAAATATGACTAGCATCGTCGAAGTACCTAGCATTAATACCTAGGTTTTTCTCAGCGGACACGCCCTTCACGGTTTTCACGACTAATACCTTCTTACAATGCGACAAGCCGACTACAACAGGCTATAATTATAAGAAGTCTATTGTAACAGTGATTTGTTTTGCACGACTTGGGGAAACCTTTTCCATTCGTGGAGTAAGTATATTAGTATAGCTAATTTTTAAAAATTAGTGCAATTTTGGAACAATTGTATTGTATTGGTTTTACTTAACTCATTATCATAAACTCATACAATTTTTTTTTCTTCTTTATCAGCTTAGAGTGTCGATTTCCACTAGCTGATGTCTCGTCCCAAACCCCACCCTGTATAATATTTTCAAACATTGTAATAACTGCTGTGACTGTTGCTGTTCATTTGGATATGTCCAGTCACAAAAGACCAAACCTGAGGTTATTCACCATCAAGAGTAAGCACGGTAGGTGCTTACAGTTTACCTAAGTTTATTGCACCCACATATTTCTTAGCAATCCAGACGGTAAGAATAGTGGAAAATGTTCGAATGATTGGTTTCCCACGTCTATCGAGTAAAATAGTCGATTGTTCTCGGCGAAAGGTGTGGAGGCATCCACAATAGAAAGATATAGGCGTTAATACTGAACGACTCAGGTAAAAGTGAATACAATAGCGGTACTTAAACATTTATCTAGTTACGTCAACAGATATGTTGGAAACTTCGCTAAACTGATTTGTGAAGTACCAGGGGACCATAATCTGTGAGAAGGTACGTACTTTTTCTTTTTTAGGAAACCATTACCTATTTCGATATTTCGTTGGTGTATTTCCTGGACTAAAAATCGATTCTCCTACGCTTAGAACAATTATCTCAGGCGATACAAAGTTTATAAAGACAATCGAGGCTTATAGAGCTATTTATGGACATCAGCCCGATATACCCTTAACGAAGACACTTGAGTATACCTGGGAAGCTTCTAGTTACGGAGATATTGGTGGTCAAAGTTCCAACTTTTTTTTTAAACACAATTTTTAATGTTTAACTTTACTGTAAATACCTCCACGACCCCCGTACTATTCAATGCATCCATCAGCACAATGTTTTGAGTATGTCACATTGAGTCCTACCGTAAAACGTGATTTACGTCACCCAAAAAAAGAAAGTTGTACAAAAAAAAAAAGAAACAAAAAAGAAAAAAGTTGTTGTGTGTTGTTGTTGTTGTGTTGTGTTGTTGTGTTGTCCCAGCAATAATTTTTGCATAGTCATTTAGTTTGATGTACAGAATTCTGGGTTGACGGCATCGTTAGGGGTCCGTTTGCACTCTGTATTCCGCCCCCGACATGGCGTAAAACTGTGGCGCTGCATTAAAACTGTGGCGCTGCATCTGGAGCATCTGAGCAGTAGCTCTAAACGGTTCAGATAGCAGAAAAACTGGTAACAGTGCAGGTTATCAGTTTGGTTGGCGGCGGAAGAACGATTGCATCAGCAATCGCCAACGGCGGCAACCATAAGTCGAGCTAGAAGCCTTACTGGCAGTTGCGCACCCATCAACCCGCATTAGACAAGCGTGGTGGGTTTATTGTTTATTTTCCTCTCCATGACAAACACAAATAAATTCAGGCCCCAAGTTCCCGGCAGCTCCAGTGGTGCTCCTGGCGACGATGGTAGGCAGGCACGCCACGGGGCAAGGGGTCCACATTGGCCCTGGATCGAAGAATTTGGAAGTCATGGGGAGAGGCCTTTGTCCAGCAGTGGGAAGACACAGGCTAACAGTAACAGTATTCCTCATTCCTCAAAATTCACTATAGTCACCTTCAAATTATTCGGGCTTATTCCTGAAACACTGATTGAAGTCACAACTGGAGGTCACAGTTTAATATTGCTACTAATTATCTTAATTGACACAATGATATGGCGGTTATAAAACCTAGATGTTTCTTCGTCACGATATCAAAGCTATGTTATATAATGTAATGTAGTATAATATAATGTAATGTTATATAAGTAACACTACATAGAGGTATCCAACATGCACAGAACGGCTTATTTTATGGTTTCTGGTAATAACGTTATAAAGTTTTATGTTAGACAATAAAAGTGATTAGTACTATGACATCACCTTTAGCACGTTTGTTGTCTACCTATAAAGTACTTCTCGCCTTGTATTCATGGGAATTAAAACTGGCGAAATGTACTCTGTACTATTTAGGTACACCTCTGCTTATACCCAAATTTACATCATCATCCACAGCCCGACTTCACCCACTACTGGGTATAGGCCTCTCTTTGTTTGTGCCAAGCTTCACGCTCCTGTGCCAACCTCATCCAATATATATTCCCGCAATGGCAACAATATCAAATTTACATAAATAGGCGAAATATGGCTGAATATACTAAACAATTCGGGGAAAACAGGTGTGGTGTAATGCCACTGAGATTTCTGAAGGACAAAAAAAATATATCATTCAGGTTTTAAAAGAATGTGCGTTTATTTTTAATTTGAGACAAAATTGATTTAGAAAATTGTGTTTTTGAACTTGAAGTTTCGAAGTGTTTAATAAGAAAAATACTGTTCCGACCCCATGGCAATAGGCGAGACGACAAAACAAATCTAATTAGTCCGTCACTTAGATTATCAAAAAATATTTGACCCGTGTGTTTTCTTTTGTTACGTAAACCAAAATTGACGAAGATACGACGCTTTTAAAATGCTCAATACGTCACGCCATGGTATAATTTTTAGCTAGGTCTGACGTCACGAGCCCCCCCCCCCCACTCCCGAGTTTTGATGCGTTTTATCTTTGTCAATATTCATTGATTTACAAAAACAAAAAACACGTGTCCATTAATTTCCAATACTCTAACTGACGGACTAAATAGATTTGCAATTTTTTGATACTGTCGTCATGCCTATTACGAAGAAGGTAGCTGGTGTGTTGTGAAGGAAAATTGCAGTTGACTAATCTGCTATTAACTTGGCATGCAGATAAACACATAGCTATAAAAATAATACTTATGTTATTCATAGTCATAACAATCTTGGGCACATTGCTATCGCTCCGCTCAGGGGCCCGTCCTCGATACACCCTCAAGATTATTTTTACGCCCATAATCTCATTCGCAATGTCGATTAACCGATAACGGATAACAACAGCCCTAAAAGTGGCTCGCTCAGCATCACACTCATCCGATATCGCCGCAATCAGCGGAGAACGGTTTTAATCTTTTATTCATGTTAAACCGTTGGCGGCAAATTGCAGGGCGGCGGACCTAATGCCTTTCAACTGTTGCTAATAACCTGTCAATTTATCAAACCGGACCATACGCCGCTTTAGACCACTTGAGCGCAAATATACTAAACGTGTTGGCTCGTCACCGATTTTTGGTATTGATGGGCTGTTAAAATTTAATGGTAGGATTTATGTTTTCGTGTTTTAGGGTGACGGTTTAAACGCCATATATACAAAAGACCGGAATCGCTCAATTTTTTTTTTCTAGGATCTTGATACTTATTAATTATTTTTCGCGACGATGTCATAAGCCCTTGCCTCCAAGCTACGTCATAAAGCTCGCGGCTGGATCAAACTGCAACACTAATGCTCACCTTCACTAACACTAAGTGACACCTAAGTGAATGCCTAAATAAAAGTGCTTTGTTAAATTATCAGACATTCGGCTTAGCTAGTTGCAGAGAGTTGACACTCAATCATCATCAGCCTATTATCAGCCTATTAATGTTCCCACTGCTGGGACACAGGCCTCTTCTCTAAAAGAGGGAATGGGCTATAATCTACCACGCGGGCCCAGTGCGGTTTGGCAGATGTCACATGTCTTCCAATTTTTTAGTTCTAGGACATGCCGGTTTCCTCACGATGTTTTCCTGAAGGAAAACATTGAGAGCAGTGGTGATGAAATAAATTACATAAAGTAATGCGCCTGCCTAGGTTTGGACCCACGACTTACTGTTCGTAAGTCGGGCCGCCACCACTGGGCCACCGCTGCTCTTCAACTTGACATTCAAACAACGCAAAAAATTGTACATATTTAGACATTCCGCACATTATTGGTTCTGTCGTTTATGTCTTTTTAACCAACGATTTGACCGACGACGACCTGTCTAAGGTGACTGCCTACCTGAGAACAAACTTACAAAAGAAAATGTAATAACTCACCTATCAAAATCCGTCAGTCGCGATGAATCTCTAAATCCTTTCGCGAAGGGGTTGGAGTCTATCTTGAGCTTGGTGATGAGCTGGTTCTGGTAGGCGGTGACGGCTGTGAACACCGTCTCCGGGAACACGAACGTCCGGTGCTGTTCCCGCGTCAGATCCGTGATGGGGCCGCCGCCTTCGCGAACCTTCACGAGGTGGATGCGGGGCTGGTACCGATGCATCGAGTTTAGGACGATCTGGCGGTACAAGAGGTCTTTGTTAGTCTTAATTTGTTAGAATTTTGATGTAAATATCTTGTGGTAGGGGGCCGTCCATTAATCACGTGAGGCTCGAAAGGGGGGGTAGGGGTTTGGTAAAAATCACGAAATATCACAAGGGGGAGGGAGGGTGTACTAAGATATCACGTGTATTTATTTTTTCGTCAAACGCGCGTTTTCTAAACCGTAAAGCGACGTGTAGTGTGACCGAACCGACGAAGTCCCCGCGCGCCGCGACGACCACCCCGCCCGGCTCGGCTTGCCAGTCGCCAGTTATTCTGTTATTTTGGCGCCGATTACATGCGTATCCGGTGATTATACTTTATTCTGTATTTAAAGATAATATTCTAAAAAAATTAAGATTCTTTGTAAGTACTAAAAAATACACGTGACTTTGGGTGGGGGGAGGGGGGTTAGTCTTAAATCTCACCAAGTATCACCAAGGGGGAGGGGGGGGGGTTAAAAAAATGCTAAAAAACATCACGTGATTAATGGACGGCCCCTAGGAGCAAAAGAGCTTCCATTAGTGATGGTACGTAAGTATGAAAGCATAGCGCACCCAACGTTTCATAGCCCCGCTATAATCTTGCTTATTGGATAGTTTCTTCACTGAGAGGCCGAGAGGAAGATGCAATGCTAATGAAACTAGGTAAACGTTGATGGTTTTATTAGCAGTTCTATCTACGTTAAACCATTTAATTAATGAAATAATAAAGGCTCATCACTGCCCCACTAGAGAGCAAAGGCGTCTTTTCATACAGAGAAGGCATGAACACACACACAATGCTTGCTAAAGGCGAATTGGTTATTTCATACAAACGTTGTTATGAAAACTTTACACCATTATAATAATAATACGTTATTCAAAACTCTTAATTTAATAGCTACATTAAACCGACACTTAGGTAAAGAATAAAAAACATACATATTTTACACATTATTTCTCGTCATTTTAAATTAAAAAGGAGATAATAATTATATTGTGGTTACACGTGGCCTAGGTTCAGACTCATTCATGAATGGTAATTACAGTTATTAACATTAAACAGAACTACGTAATAATATTATATTTGTTAATTTTCTGCACAAAAACTTGAGTCAAAAGCAGGCGGCATATTTTCACAAAAGATTTCTTAATAATAACCAAACTTTGTCTAGAACAAGTATAGGCATGCTCAACATTTTGGTATTTACGAACAAAACACTTCAAGTCATCAGTCATAAGAACGTTGCAAGTTTAGAAACTAGGCAGATTATGTAACACGTGAAGGCAATTCATCAGAAGACAGATGTGGAGAATGATATCGCTGACGCAGGATACGTGTGCTGAATAAAATGATTGCCGAAGAGATATAACTTAGGAGACTCAGAATTAAATATTTAATTGTCTTTCTAGGACACTTCTAGCACCCTAATTGCGTAACACATATAGTCACACGTTTCAAGGAAATTCATAATTATATTATAAATTCGTCTAGTCGACAAGGAAAAAATTGCAATGGATATTGTAAAATTTACGAAAGCCATTGCCAATGTTAGTGTGTTACGCAATTAGGCTGCAGTTCTACAGTATAAAGCCCAAATGTGCTCTTACACGGGCAATTTTTTGAGCAATAATTGCTTGGCAACACTAATGGATCAATCTGGATCAATTCAGTGGAGCAATCTGGAGCAACAAAAATAAAATGCGGCAATTGTTTCGGGAACATTGCTCCTAATATTTCTCAATGTCGCCAAACGAGTTGCCGTACTGTAAATGCAATAGGTTTGAAAATTTTAGTCAATTTTCTTTCTATCTCGTTTGCGTATAACTACGCGTCGTTGCGAGAGGAACCGGCCGGAACGGCGGCTAGTTTTTTAAGTTGCTCCATATTGCATGGTATCGTGTGGGCGTATCTCTGGCAAAAGGTTGCTCATGCTGCCATCGCCCTAAATTGCTAGATGTAGTCGTGACGTAATAGTTGGCGAGAATTGACTAGGATTGAGCAATTTTAGTTGCCCGTGTAACCGCACCTTTAGTTTGCGAGGATGTCGGTGTTCTTTCTGTTTTGCTATTAGTGTTATCCTTATCAAAGCAGACTAAAGCATGTCAAAAGGTAGGACTGTAAGTATACATAAGTCGTTTATTGATTAACTAGATATTCTGATAAACTCAATAAGCCCTAGACGGAGCTAGTTGCTAAAATGACTAGACGACAAGCGTGTAACTACATAGATAATTGAAATAGCTAGTTTTTGGAATTAATTTTACGCTCGTAGAGAATAATTAATTTTGATTTATGAAATAGTGTTCATAAATTTCAATACTGTAGACGTAGAGTATCGAAACGTGATCTAAACCCAGCAAAGTAGGCACGACTTTGCGGTGAAACGATACTTCATTTCCAGCATCATCTGCCGAGCCTTTCCTTACTATGTCGGGGTTGGCTTCCCGTCTAACCTGATAGAATAACATTACTTTACGCTGCTGCCAATAAAACAATCCACTACTTTCAACAATGCAACATCGGCCATACTTTACTTGACTCACACACGAAATCACTCCAACACTAATTAGTAAACATCACGTTATCTATCCACTATTCCACTAATAACAATGTCGGTGATTTCTCATAACGCAACGTGGTCCGTTGATAATGAATAGGGCGACGTCTCGGCCGATGTGACGAGTCGATAAGCCAGCCTGACGCAAACTGCCCATGGTTTTACTGCCCTGATGAGATAATTAAAGCCTCTAAATTAATTAATTTCACTGGCTAGTTATTTTTATTGCGGCATCGTGTTAATTGTGGAGGCAAAGGCGCCGATTCATTTTCGTTGTTAGATTATTAACATGACTGTTCTTTCTTTATGGTCGGTATAATTACTGTATTAGCTAAATGTATATGTATGAGTGGTGGTTTAATGGTTTGTGTTTCTATTTAAATGTACCTATGACTTCATCGGGTTTTCCATTAAAAATACGTGTATCTAAGTAATAATATAATAAGTCTATTCCTTTTTAAATCTGTGTTTGAAATAAAAAAAAAATTAAGATGGTAAACAAGCATCATTCGATCAGAATAAAATGTCTAAGAAAAACTGTGATGGGTCCCATGTGTTAGCTACGGTTTATAAAGCAAAAATGTTCGCTAAGTCTTGACACGTTAGTTTTATAGGGACACTAACCAGTTGGTTTTAGCAAGTAGATTACAATATTGTTTACTTTATCCCGTTTAACATCTATCTAAAATGTCTTAAGTGCAAGTCCATGCCACACCGCATCATTCAGAGCCATTCCCAGCTGATTTTGACATCTGTCATCTCTCATCTAACCAACAATCCATCATCGAATAGCCCATAGAAGGTGTGATGATCCTGGGCGTGGTGGCCATCATTACAGCACCTCTAATACCCTCACCTGCGCTTAATGAATGGCCGCCCCGCCCTCATCCCGGATCACGGGGAGATTCACTTTCTGTTATAATTACTGGGATCTATGCATGATGGGACTAACACTTTATTAACACTTGATTTAATATTCAAAACTGATTTGAGGATATGTAGAATTTTGGGCGATTTTGAATCATGGACTATTTCCATGTTGATCAGTTTAGTTTTTAATAAAAGATTTTAACGCATTGTAGAGTAAGTTGTCATGATAGGTTAGGTGTAATTCAATTTCATGTTAACATTGATTATGAGGAATATAAGATCATTACGAAATTGGATGAACTCGACTAAAACATTTAAATAGAGTAGCGCCTTTTCAGGTTTGTCATATGTAAGGACTAGGGACTAGTTCCTACGTAGCGTTGTCGTAGCGCTACGGCCCTTCGCCGTAGCGCCTACGTAACGTCGTAGTAGCGCTCGAGATCACGTATCGTAGTCGTAGCGCTTAGAGCAGCGTTGTTATGATTTCACATTGTAACCTATCTACAAGAACCTAATAAAATTGTCGTTATTCAAGCTTAGGTAACAAAGCTTGAATAACGAAAATTTTATTCTGTTCTTACGAATTGATTTTACTCGATGTTTTAATATAATTTCTAAAATATTGCAAAAATCTAATTAATTATTTACCTAAGATATTAGAAGAATAATAAAAGGAAACCAAAAATTAGATGCATAATGTATTCACCACAGACACAACAATCATTTGAATTGTACACCAACATGGAATAAAATGACCATTTGAATGAGGAAGCACCTGTAAGAAATTCATACTTTCGGATAACTACCATCTTAATACGCAGATATCAATAACAATTACGTATTCAATAAAACGAGAGCTGCCGATACGAAGGCATTACAATAATTATACAACTCGATAGTATCACGTACTGCGTAGGCGACGACATGAGCCGATCTGAAGGGATGCCCGCTGTGGTGCGGGACAACCCACCCCAGCTCCCCCGAAACTACCCATCATACGAAATTAATCTTTAACATGTAGGGAATAAGATGACGTTTGCGGCGGCGGTGAAAGCGCCGGATGGCTGTAATTGCGGTGGGAGGCGTTGGGAGGGTCGTGGGGAGGAGCGGAACATGGCCGACGGTGGGGGACAGATGGCTGCGGACCGCCGGCCGTGCTGCATGTGTCACTAGCATCAAAAGAACGAAGAACAATATTTGTTTAACTAATATGGAAATACTATACTAACACCACCAAAAGTATTTTAAAATATTAAATGCATGAACAAATTGGGAATATCACGAGTCCCATAAAGTAAATGGAAATATCCAATTACGATGTCTAACAAATTAATGTGTGTCAAATTAATTGTAAATTAATTAAAAAGCTATATATAGCTAGCTAGCTATAATTGTTTGACTTTTATGTAATTTATATTGAAATTAACAAAAGTTCTTTAAACCGTAATTTGAAGAAAATAACGACATTAAAACAGTACACGAATTAATTATGTTTTCATTCAGATGTGTTTGAGTTGATTGTTAGTGCGCGGGTCGACGGTGTCGGGTCGAGCGGGCGCCGACTCGTCAATAAGCGGCTGCGTCGATATTTCGATTAGCGCGCGAGCCCGCGGATTACGGCGGATTTTCGCCTCCGCACCGGAGCGCCGACAAATTGGCCCATTTGTACCTTACTCCGAGCACTCGTGACACGGCCTATAACGACTCTGTCTAAATAAATCCGACGCCATCACCCACCCGCTACCGTTACGAACATCAAAAATATTTATGTGTGACACAAAATATTGTTTTATTAACTGCCAATATACAGTAACATGAGATGGGAAACTACAGTAGTACGAGAGCAGCTATTTAAATTGATATATGCAATAAAACTGATACCTAACGAGCACCTGCATTTATGAATCAATAATTCCTGATCGATAAATAAGGATGTCAAATAAAATAATTCAAATTATTCAAATTGATAAAAACTAATTAGACGCCTTTGAGTTTTCATATTTTACTTAGTTAATTAACTGCATTGCTGGACGGATAAAGTAATAAAAATCATTGAAACAATGTGACATTTATCTATTGATACATAAAAAGTACTCATTAAGTAGGTATATTTTCGAGCATAACGTATGATTTAAATTGCCTCTGTCCATAGCAACGGTTCAATAATGAATTTATTTAAAACAAACAGCACGTGTTCACTCAATATGAGATGTCAACAGATTGAATCGGGTTGGGCCGTGGGCGGCCACACTCGCGCACTCAACTCTAAGCAAAGATTTTATGGGTTTTTATTTAATATTTAAAAGATATTAATGTTGGAAGGTTATTTATAGACAAGCAATGTTCTATACAACAAGTAACTAGAAATAGATACCTAAGTATTTTCTTATACTTGTAACATGTTAGTTAGTTTTTCCTTTGCCCACAAATAATGCTAAACTGAAACACCCGGTCACCAATAGGTACAATAAATAAGATACAAAATGACTATTTAAAAAAATACTAATAGCATAAAATTTATAAAGATATTCCAATAAGAAGGAGCTTAGGCTGCGACTGTCCGTGTGTCGTCGAGTTTAAGTCAACAGCGGTGGTAAGCCGTGAGTAACGATCCTCTAAAGTAGCGGATTTCTTTGCATTTGCATTAGTTAGTGTTCGCAGAGCAATCCCACCCGTTTTATTATAGACACCACGCTCGTAAATATGTAGGTACTTTCATATTATTTGCTCACCGATTTTCAGATGTTTTCTTATATTTTCAGTTTTTTTTTAGGTTAAGTATGTGTTGGTTGGATCTGTCAATAATTTAATTATATATTTTGCATTTTAATTTTATTTTTTTAAATTTCAGACTTAATAATTTTTATTTTGTTGTTATAGTATTGTGCTTGACTGTACATAACTGTATCAAAATATAAATATGTATTAGATAGATGTTAATAAGGATGAGGCAAGAGACTGCTAAATATGTCTTTTTGACAAATGAATTGGTAATCATAACTAATGACATAGTACCTATACTTAATTAACAAATTCACACCTGAGACTAAACACTGTTACTTTCATCCATATATGTATTTTTAAGAGATTTGTGTGTTCAAAAGTTACATGGATTTTAAATAAATTGATATTGATTTATTTCAACTGCTTTATGTTGCATACCTGGTACTGATATAGTATTGTAGTTTTAATAAGAAAAGCTTACATTTCATTACAGTCATGTAAACACATTTTATGACACGTACACAAAATCAAACAAATACCTACAATAATGTTTAAACTTTATACCTTAATCAATTTCATCTTTTATTGGCCGTAGCGTCTCAAGTTCACAAATTCATATGGAACATTAAAATAACTCAGAGGTACGTAAACGTTCATCATAACATCGGTGGCAGTAAAATATCTCCAAATAAAATACTCGCTCGTAAAGAGACTGACATCGGGAGTCCAATGAAATACTTTCAAATCGTCATTTAACTAGAGGCGCGACGCGTCGCCGTCACCCGGGGAGTCACGATAAACGTCACCTCGGAATGAAAAAAGTATAAAAGTTATATTAAAAAACGACCTCCGATTGAAATGAAGTGAGAGGATGGAAACAGAAAAACAAACAAGACCACAAATTGAAGTGAGAAATGTTATGTCGGTGTGCGCGCCCCCCGCGAGGCGCTTCTCTCGCGTCGCGTCGTGGTCTCAGGGCTTCTTAGAGCTATCGTTACAGCCGTGATTAATACGGCGAGCGTATCAGTGACGCAGTGTCACCGCGCCATGTGACGCCCATAACTCTGCCAAATGAGCGCAGCTCCTCACGGTGGCGCCGACCGTATTTGCATACAATACGTGGGACAACCTGTCCCTCGCTCTGGACAACATTCCATCATAAGGCTGCCATCAAATCATAACTACCTTCCAAAGGCAATTTCAACAAATTTCTCTAAAAGGTCATAAAAACAGTCGTAATAGAAAACGAGTACATATAAGTTAGAAAACAATGCGCAATCGTCTAACAACTTTCAATCTAAGAAACTTAAAGTTCTTCTCGACGGCCGTAATAAGCAATAATTCATTGTAAGTATAAAAACATAAGTTTCGCAGCGTAAATACATGTTGCTTAGAGTCATATTTTATTGGTAATAATTGCAAGGAACGGAGTGATTTATATATTAGGCTTAAGTTGCTAAATTACAAGACAAACCGTTTTCCCCGCGAACATAAAGTTTGTTGTTTAGTGTTCGCGAGCAGACAAGGAAGGTGACAACAGACTGGCTCGTAAACGCACACACACGCACACAAGCAAACATGAAATAAATCAAAATGCTGCCCGTAAATGAGCGCGTCACTATAAAACTATGCTTTTACATGACCAGGTAAAGGTGGTGTTTAGTAACAAACTTACATATGTCCGTAGTTTTTTAATAGAATATTTTGTGAAAATCAATGAAGACTTCTGTAATTCACTGTTAATTTCAGTGCAATATCAAATAGGTTTGGTACAGCCAGCAACTAAAGTTGATTTAGGCTTATTATTTCAAATGAATGGTTCTAAAAGTCACAGCAAATCAATTTAGTTGAGGCTAATTTTAACTGTATGAATTTAGTAAGGCACACAGTTTTAAGAATGGCACACATATTCACTTCGATTGCTTAGCTAATTCTGATTTGCTCATTAATTACTATAATCAAAGTACTTGACTTTTATTCAACAAAAATCATATTTTCCTTCATGGAACAAGTTTTCCACACAGTCAAAAACTTTTATTTTTAGATAAATTAAAAAAAAAATTTGTGTGCTCTGTTTTTGTACTTGCTCAAAAGCTGTAAGTGTTTCTAACTTTAACATTCTAAGCGTGTAACATCTTAACATAACTGTACCATCCTACCATTTAAGTAATAGGCTTAAAATTTACGAAACGCATGCTAACATAAAAATGTCAGTGTAAAACAGAAAATTATTTATTAATTATAACATAAAATGTATTAGTTGTAAAAGTACATTCGTTGTAAATCTTTGTGGGCTCACAATATTTTATTACTTATTTTAATGTCACAATAACCTGAGTTAAATTTCGTTTACGTTAAAGACTGAGCTAAAATAAGTGATTGTATTGTAAGAAACGGTTTTATAGCTTATAATTCGGTCGTTCAGTACAAATAAACTGAGTGCAAATATATGGTGGGTAGTTTGAAACGCAGCGGTGACTGCGACCACTTCCGCCGTCTTGCCTACACCCACTGTTTATTCCAATTACCCTTATTATGACATAAAAGTAATTCACGATACTCTCTGTTAACATCACCACAAAGTATATTTAACAACCGCTAACCATAATTATTTGATTTAACTTTGTGTAGCTTTAATTACGGTCAACTTATACGTATGTAACGTAAGTAACGGGTAAGGGGAGTTTAACATTAAAATTAACTTAAAATTCCTGCAACTTTAAATTTTATTTCAGGTTTTACGACGTAGACGAAGAGTATCATTTTCCATAGCTGGTGTTAGCTGTAAGTACGTTGTGTCATTACACACAATTCTCTCGTTTCTCTCTACTACTAAGTAAACGTCGATTCCCCGATTAAGTTGCGGCTTAAACCTTTTTTTCATTCCCATACTAAACGGGAGCGGTGAAACCCCAAGCTCGCCCGATTCCTCTCGCTAATTGCATGTGAGCAGAAACAATGAAAGCTCCCACTTCGCCCGTAATTGGATGCAATCAACTTACTCCGCTGTATTTTCGTAAGCTGAGGATAATTATGAAGAGATATCAAAAGCTACTACCATGTAGTTTCGTCTTGTTAAAAGATATTTCATCAAATTACCTATCTTGATCATTTTTAGTGCCATTTCCTCTCTATAGTTTTTTAACTTGATCTGCGTAATGCTAATGGCATCCTTGATACAGCTTGTTACTGGTCTGTAGCTGCTGAACTATGTAGGTTTATTTATTTTGAACTGTGTTCTCTACGCAATAAAACTAGGTTTTATCTGACAAAAGATCTAACTAGGGCTATATCAATAATCTAAGTCTAAGTAAAAGGACCTTCATACATAGTTTGACAAACATGTGGTGTTTCATGATGCATTTGATTTATAAGTTTTATCTAATAAAATTGATAGTTATACATATATGTGTCACTTACGTTATGAAAGTTTTATGAGTACGATTGTATTGCCTGTCCATGCCGTTAGATGTCATAAGATGATAAGCGTGTTGATATTTTATTACATTGGAAGGGCGCTGGTATTTCTAACTTTTCATACCAGTTATATACAGCTAAGTCCGTATACCCTGCGTAGCTGTACGCAGTTTACAGCTTATGCATAATTATGATGTGTTTAATTAGGAACATTACGAAATACCACTTGTATGTAGATGAGAGTAGATTAAAATATTAATAATAGTTATAGTAAAATTAGTCGCACTGTTTAACGAGTGAGTGCGGGTGCGGAGACGGTTAGTGGGCCCAAGGTGTATAATAATTACCGGTGTAAGGTACTCGCCGCACGAGCTCGCGCCTCGCCACAGGAGTTCCGCCGACGCCGAATAACTTATTAATTTATATTACACCTAAACTCATATTCACTACCTCCTCGACTCACCTGTCTAGCTTGTTTGTTTTATAATCGCCTTATTTCAAAATACGTTAACGACGTGAAAATATCAACAGTAATTAAAAAACGCAAATGATCGTCGAGAATTGATGTTTGTCGTTGTTCATTAAGACGAGCGGTCGGCCGGCGTGGTGAGCGTTTTATTAAATTTTATTGGCTTGTATATTCATACAACGGCTCGGACGCCGCTATAAATTAAATGAGGATTATTAATGAAAGTATTTCGCGGATATCGGTGCGATACGCGCGCTAGTGTGAAGCAGCCCTGACTATACAAAGTGCTGCGACAACCGACAACCCTGTTAATGACGGCGGCTTTTTGGCTAAATGACCGCCATTATTGTCTCACTGTCCACTCTCTAGCTGAAAAGTGAAACAAAGCTCTGCTGTCGATGCACATACGTAATCACCATGTTTTACATGAAAAAGCGTGTAATAAAGGAGATAAACACCGCAGTGCACACATCTTAAGTGCATTATAATAGCTTGACCTACTTGAGTCGAACATTGCATAGAATAAATAAGGCCTAACGACATAATTCCGAGTTAATGGAATAAATTGTAGTGATTACGTGAATAGGGTGTGCAAGCCTAGGGCTGGGTGGGTTGGGGACTGTGCAGACTGTGCAACTGGGAACTGTGCAACTGTGCGCTGAGCCCGACTCCGTAAGCTCTTGGTGATCGAAGCACCCGCCTCGCCTGCGGTTGACAGCACCGCGGGCGCTCACAATGACAACTGATACAACATTAGTTTGTAATAAAATACCCTCGCCACTTTGACATTTAATGTTTCATTACCACATAAATAATTACGGAAATGTTATCAGAGATCTGTTTATGCAATCAACAGTAATTTTGTAGAGTTTTATAACAAAGTAAACAAAGTTCTTTTATTCGTGAACTTTATCACGAATTTTGCATGCAATTAAGTGCTTCCAATTTATGGCGAATACCCACATTGTTAATTCGTTATCTATGCAATTAAGATTTAATCAGCAAAATAAATAATTCATTCTAGATTCTAAATCCACGGGTGAAGACCATTTCCTTGCTGCTTGCATTAACTGGTCATATAAATCAATAGGAAAAAAACAGAATCTTCTACTGTAATTTTTCGGTAGGTAAACTATTTCAGAGTGTTCCTAATTAATAACTGCCATATGTATATTTTCTAAAAGTTGTGAAGCATAAAGTAATCTCATTATTAAAGTAAACGTCCAAAAAGCAGTTCATTAATCATCACCACTCGTGTTCAGTGTGGACCACGAACTGAACCAGCAATTTACATAAATTCATTAATTTTACCTTCGTTTCCTACTATTAGCCTTGAATTCTAATCATTATTATTGTACACAAAACATAATATTTTTAAAAACATTATTAATTTTCTTCATGATTTTGGAAAGATTAAAAAAGTGTATAGCTACCTTTAGTATCAGCTGTTTGCTTTCCCGCAAATGTAAACAGTTTTGAATAACGAACTCAGGTTCATATTATATTATGTGTTAGTAATAAGTCTTTATATTATAGTCGACAATTGCCATATTTTATAGCTCCAAGCGATAGTTCTGAAACTCCCGTAGATGCGCTGCGGTTTACAAAATGAAGGTAGTGCGTAGCTAGTGTTGCCTACTACACGCTTTTAATTATTATTATCAATAATAATAACCAACACCTCCAGCTATTACCATTTCGTAATAGTAAATCATTCTATCAAGTCATAAATTCTTTTTATCGCCTACAAATAAAATTTTTGCATGTTTCTTTTGTTTTAGTTACGTACAAGTTTATAACTGTTACAGAAGTGCTACCTGACAATAAATTGTTTTGAAATTTTTTATTACACATTAATGTGATCACTTTGATTGCCTAATTGTAATTTATTAATTAAAATATGTCTTAATAAGTATTAATTAATATTAATTAAATTTATATGCGGTCTACGTGGGGTCTACGTGGCGCCTACGCGGGGTCTCCGCAAAATAAAAGTGCCAAGTGCCTCTAAAATATGGTCGCTTTGTTTTCTACGATTTACGCCACTCTGCTGCTTACCTACATAAACTGTTAAATATAAAAATAATAACACTGTGATATAAGTAGTCGAGTATTTATACAAAATCGTAGAAAGTAAAATAAAGCTGCTCATTCATACCGAGATAAATACACACAACTATGAGAAAGTAAAATATATTACATCAAGATTTACGGATTTAACACGCTAGTGTCGTTGGGAGGTCTTTGTGACCGGGGGCATATCGGCTCGGGGCCGCACGGCCGCCCGGCCTGAGCGAGCTCGTACAATCGCGATCCGTCATCGCTACTCGCCACAGTCGCCACGCTTTCGTGTGACCATTCTCATGAATTCTAATAATCTGACCTCATTCCGACACACGATTATACCAAGCTTTTAAATAAACCCTACAAACATTCACAAAGGTCTCTTCTACTTTATGAACGGATGTCGAAATTAACTTGAAAGTCGTGCTTTTAAGGTTGTGTGGAATTTAGCAGTTAGACTGTTATAATTAGAAAAGCTATGTTAAAAAGATCAGATAGTATTGTGCCCTTATTTACACATTACGCACAGTAAACGTAACATTACCTTTGTCTACAAAAAGGTGTAAAAGAACGCACATTTTTCATGGCAGAGAGGTCCGTAGAGAAAACAAAAACGACAAGCCACTCTGCGTAGCACGCGACTGGACACAACTCAGCATTTCAGGGTTACAGTTACAAGCGTCGTGAATGCAGCATTTATTTTATTATTTCGAGTACAGGCAGTTAAGTGGCTTGCTGATGATTAATTCGTCGGTTCCATGGAGTTTTTGTTCCACAATTAGGCAGGTAGACACGAACCGCCGTGTCGAGTTGCGTGGCCTATACATTGTTACCGATGTTAACGACTCAGCAATTCCAGTTCCGTTTCTGATAATATATTGCTAATTAGAAGTTTTATTTATAAATATTTTCGTGTATTTAGCTGTTTCTTGGAGCGGAATAATATAAGCTTAGATTTATTGAGGGAAAACTTGAGTTTCGTGTAATGCCGGTAGCTTGAGTCTATTAATATTTATAGTGACTTCTAAGTTAGTCATTTTAAATTGCAAGTAACTTCATAATTCATTTAAAATATAAAACATTACGTAATTAGTTAAATCTAACGCTTCGGTAAATTATTCTTACACTTTATTTTTCATTGTTGATGGAATTATTTGAATGTTAATTTTTAGTATCAGGGAAGTGCTATTTTGAGCATTTTTTTTTTGTTATTGATGCGAAAATTATTCAAACTACTTTATATTTTAGCTTAGTCGCTATATAATTAAAAGTAGTAGTCAATGGCAACACTGTTTTTCAAGTTAATCTTTTAGATAAGGTGATTTTATAAAAATGTATACTGTATACTATACATATTAGAAAACCCCAAACAATTTTTTACACAACCTTGAACTCCCGCCTTCGCCTGCTTGAACACATTATGTATATTAAAATAAGTTATTTAATTAAATAAGTCCACGATAGGAGCCCGATAGCCATCGGGTCTACTATGGGAAAGCCAATTAGGTGTGTTTTGGTGAGAGCCGGGCCATCCATCATAACGCCACGCCCATCGGTTCCGATCCAGCGCCCTCCAACTAAACTTGAGTGCGTAACGTAACCTAACATTGTTCAATTACATAGTAGCATTGTTTAAGATGGAAAACAATACTACTATGAACAATGCGCTAAACTAGGCCTGAGCAACATTTCAGCATGATGAAAAACTATTGAGCTCTTTGGCAAGTAATTTCCCGCAACACCGCTATATTTACTGAAGTTTCGTAATGACTTAACCTTAGCTAAGCTTATATTTATTTATTCTATGAATTACCACTATAAGTTGTCTGTAAACAAAACGAAGAAGACCCTTCTCTAGTTATCCTCATTAAACAATTACTTAATTAAAATTTGTAGCGTAGCAATAAACTTAAATATAAAGTTATTAGACACCTGCTTGTTTATACAATTACTAGCCATAAATACCTAACAAGTCTAAGTTATAATTTATTCATAACACGATCTACATAAAACGATAAAACTATGACATTAACAAACAACTAATATAAAGTTCACTCTCATCAGTTGAAAATCAATTTACAATCGCGATACTATCGCAGTGCTATCGCACTCTTCATAACTGTCAAATTCCTGACTAGGCTATGTTAAGTAAATATCGCGTCCAGTGGACGAGATCTCCGGTTGCGGTGTGGCAGGTCTGTGTGTGGGTCTGGGTAGGCTGGTGGTGTGCAGTCGTGACATTTGCCGGCGCGGGTGTGCACCTGCGCCGCGGAGGTAAGTAGCCGTGAGGTGCCGGCTGACGCGCCGCGACATGTGCGACTAATTTGTTGCCAGCAACGCACTCATTACACTCTCCCCGACGTCCCCCGACGCCCGAGGTGTCGCCGACACAACCATTTTGCCAGTAATTCTACAAATTGCCACACGCACGAGGAAGTGGTCCACGTGTCACGACGTCATCCCAGAGGATGTGTGAAATGCAGGAAGCGTTTATTGAATGTTCTGTTCATTCCTCTTTTCTTTATTATATCCTTTTCGTTACTTTTATGCAATATTTTTATGAATGAATCAGTGACATCAATCATTCTGATTGTGTATTTAATTAAATCCTTCCAAATTATTTAAACACTCGTACAATTCAAGCGAACATATCGTAAAAGCCATCTTTACATTGAATTGCAAAGGTGGCCAGTGTATAATTAAATGTTGACGGATAATTTATAAACCTCGATTGGCAGTGGCGCACGCACTCGGCTAACCCGTAGCCGCCGTCAAGTAATAACACTAACAGCCATTAGCTACTTTCTGGAGCAGAACCGAGTCGACTCAAGCTATACAGTTAAAATTGTAGTGTCGAAGACACGATTTGTGTAATTAGAATTACGTGAATGTATATCACTTGTGAAACATTTAGATGGTCGGTACACACACTGCCGGTCGCAGGCGCTCGTTAGCCGCCGGCGACACCCGGGGCGCACGTAAATCAACCGTTTTACGTCAACACTTTATAGCTCATTCAGGCTCGGCCGCTTTATCACCTTGTTCTTAGCGCTGCAACAACCTCCACGCCACTCTCCCTCGAAACCGATACGTTTCACTTTGTTGTTTATAAATTACGACTCTAACAACCTATTGAATCAAATTATGATTATAATCAGAAGCCAGTACCACACGTCACACACATCATCAATCACTAATTTCTAATAGAGCCGCGTCTCTATTTGTCTATCGTTATGATTAACGAAAAGGTTTTGACATAATAATTATTTCGTGACATCTGTATGATAGTCTCACCTGTCCGTTCTTGTCCATCTCGTTGTTGGTGAGCTTGACCTTCTCGAAGGAGACGACCTGCTTGCGCAGCTGGTCGCCGGAGAAGGGCGAGTCGGGGTGCGGGTAGAGGCGCGCGGGCGCGGGGGGGTCCGCCTTGCCGGCCACCAGCCAGGAGGAGCGGTGGTACGCGTAGCGGTAGCGCTTGCCGTCCACGGGCACCACGTCCAGCAGTACAGCGTAGCGCGCGTCCGCGCGGCACCCCGTGAACGACACGCGCACAGTCGGGAACATGCGTCTGACGAACACACAAAACACACTCATTATAATTAACTGCTAACATTCAAAATAACTTATGTAATATTTAATAAAGTTGAAAATGTTTCTGAAATTTTATTGATATTGCGACAAATTAAAACAACTTTAAAACTCAACTTTCAACCATAAATTTCCGAAGGGGATGACGAAACGGACCTCACCGCACTAATGACCTCATAAGAACCGACCGAAAACTAAATTAGACATTACGAATACAAAAAGCTTATAATCCCCGAAAGTGTTTTACGAGACCAAAACACATGCTCGCAATAAAAAAAGATGATTAATGCATCTTAACAAAAACCACCACAGATCCGGCCACGGACGGTGACTTGTATAATTACAGGGTGAAACGCGAACTAGGAAATCAAACAAATATGATGTATTCGATTTTAATGCACCCCTAAATGGGCCGAAGCGCTTCCTGCCGGCCAGGAACCGATAGCATCTCAACATCATTTATTTATGATGTAGTCTTTCTTATTATATTTTTTATAAAATTTAAACGGCACTTTTGTAATTTGGATGCCTAAACAAGTAGTCAGGGGTCTGTCAGATTACATAACCGTCAACTAACAATTTGCCTGTCAGCTCTACTGCGATATAACGTCACATCGTCGTCGAGCTACGCTAGATTAGAAAAAAAAACTATTCTTTATTACTGATGGGAATTCGTGGAATGCGAGCAATAAAATCCAGGAGTGAAAGAATGAATTAATAGCAGTCATAAAACACGATGTCAAACCGATGTTGAGGTAAGTGTTATATTATCTAACGACGAGGTACGAGTGTAGTCAATAAAACGTGAATGCAGCAGTATTAAAGTAGGTCGCAAGACGCGAGTTAAGCACTGGTCATAAATAAATGGTATTGAGGTGTGTTTGGAATGGTAGTGTCATATCGATGGGATCAGTGGTCAGGTTTGACAATGAGAGGAGTCGGGCGACGGTCGTGCCACCCAGAGAGCTCGAGTAATGAGCCGCATCCATCACGGATAACAATCGATCGCGACCATCGATTGCGTCACATGCACCTTCAATACTACCTAATCGTTTTTTACCTCCTGAATATTTTTATACAGGTCTGTTAGTTCTAGAATCTCGACAGCCAGTACTATGGAGTGTTTTACCAACCCGTTATATTGCAATAAAGAAAAAATAACGTAGTGCCTCCTCCGTATTTGAAAATTATGCTTCAATTATTCACTTTTCATGGTAGGTACCTTATGTCAGAACACCTAGAGTCATATAAATCTGAACGGAAAAATCTATTCAGCTACAAGAAATCTTTACTCTACTGTGACGACCTGAACATCATGTGGGCTCTGATGTTGATTGAGTTATGAAAATTAGGTAGGTAAGTAACTAACTTGCGTTTCTATAACACTGACCTTCTATCAACTCTGAGAGGATGGAAATAAAGCTTGTCTTACAGTGTACTTCACAGGGTATTTAACCTTCAATGTTTCTTGTGACCTTTCAGTTCATAATTAGGTACAACTTGTTAATGTCTTGTAATATGTAGCTTGAAGCAGTAAGCTGCAATTACCTGAAGATACAATGTTTGCGAATGTGTTAGAATTCTGATCAGCTATTTATGTAGATTCTAAAATATGATCATAAAAAGTATATGACGTAACGTTTTAACTTATTAATACCTAACGACGGTAAAGCAAGCTAACAATTAAAGGGGTCTGCAGAGAGCGAGGTAACGATCTATATTAATGGCGCATTTCGCGAGTAATAAAGTTGGTAGAATCGTCGGCGGACCGTCGGTCTCTCGCATTTACATAATTCATTAATAAACGTCGGGCCGCGATGCCCTCGGATAAGCTTAACAAAATACCCAATTGAATGTATGTATAAAGACAAATGCGAGAACTTTTAACACAATTACTGAGTATGTAAATATCAGTTAGATCATCGCGCGAATAGATTACTAGTTTCAATAGTCATTATAGAACATTGTTCTTGAACGGGTCTACAGGATATTTACATTCATAATAGTTTATGGTATTAGACGTGGGAATTATTGATTTTCCCACATAACATAGTTTATATAGAGCTGAATTAATGGAATATTCCGTGTCAACTTCCAGCTTTGAATTCATTACCCACATTAGATAAACGCGTAAAATTTTAATTACCAGAAATCGTTCGTAGATCTTGTCAAATATAGAGATAAATTAGTCCACGAAAATATAAAATTAAGTTTTATTATACCGAATTATTTTCATTGAAGTCTTATGTTTAAATATGTTTTGTTTGCGGTAAGAAACCGCAAGTATATGACAAGGTACGCATGAAAGAAGCCTAATTTCAGTTGATTGAGCGCAACAATTATGGAATACCGCATCCGGAGCGAGGCGCGAATATGTCGGAGTATGTCTGAATATGTCCCCTTTCCCAACTTCTGTCGTTATTGTTTGTTTGCAGAAAATAAATGTGGTTTCACGAACAATAGTAGTGTATTGCAGGCAGTTGACAAAAATTATGTAATAATATATCATGAGTCACGACGCGTCTGTTCAATTTTACCTTCATAAGTATTTATATTTAAGTAAATATGAATCATAAAAGATGTTTGACAGACTTCTTTGATTACCCAATACAGATACACAGTTTTATACGATTTTGTACATTCTTTGAGAATACAAAGAAACGTTAAAGAGCTTTATTCAAAAATACACTTGAGAGATTGTAGGGGCACCTTCAATTTATAATCATTTAGAATACAAGATTACTTAAAACAGCTGGTAGTTTTCATTTTTTCATTAATGAATAAGCATTAGTTGAAGCTAGCCATTTATACACATCCATTAGCGATTAACCTACACTAAAGATAATAAAGTTGTAAGCAGGCAGGAGACAACATGTTATTGTGATTACTTGATTACAAACTATGCGCCCGCGCAGATAATAATCAGATTACTATACGATATTTATTACGTAAGTGTGACCTTTATGTAATTGCCCAGTAAATAAATACAGTTTTATTGTTTGTGCCTTCATTCTGGTAATAAGTCCTCAGTATTAATTGTCAACTGTTATTTCAAATTAATACTTCCTTCCACGCGTTGCGTGAGCATTGAAATGGGCATTTATCTTGGAACATCTCTGGATGTCTAGAATTGTGTAGTATTTCAGAGGATGTATTATTTCATATTTGGCCTTTGTGGCTGCAGTATTTCCCGGGTAGTGCATAATATATTGATTCACCTGTAACTAATAACTACACTCGGATGTCGAACGAAACCAATAACCTGGCATTTAACCGTGAAAACCCAGGCAACAAAATTAATATTTCACACCCAGATATTTTTGCCCGTATTGATATTTTTGCTATACAATTTATTATTTTCGTTATATTCTTGAACTTCTCGTTAGAGGTTTGTTAGTACTACACCTACAAAGTCACAAGAAACGCCAATCAACAAGAAATATGGAATAGTAAGTAACCAAGTTATACCTAATAACAATTTTAAATTTTCTCTAACACCATAACCCAATTGAAAGTGGCCCTGTCTGAAAACCAGTCTTACTAAGGGGTTTCGTATTACCCCATACTAACGGGGTTGTGGAGGTGTCATAGGCAGTCGCTCCATGTCCAGGAAAGGGAAAAGGCTTGGCAGATGATGAATATAGACCAACTGAAAATGTGCAGAATGTAAAAAAAGAAAAATTAAAAAAAACAAAAAAAAAACTGCCTTTAAGTATTAAATGGACAACTTAATAGGGATAAGATCGATAACCTCACATATTTGGTAAAGTGTTATACAAGCGTTAGCGTTATAACTTACATTTCACTTAACAAATAATGTACGCCTTGTATACGTATTCAATTTGTTTGGTCAAAACGAATTCAAATGTGAAATTTGAATATTGTCATGCTATAATATAACTAAAAATTATGTTATTTATACCTTATGGTTATTAATCCACTGTCACTATCGTCGAGTTTTGGATATTAAACATAATATCGTATTTCGTAAACGTTGAAAAAATATATCTTGTGAAATTGATATGATTAGACATTAAAAAACAAAGCTGTCAACGGTTAAAACAGTGTACTAACTACTGTTCTAGAAAAATACTGTTGTATTTAATAAGTTATTTAGGTACAGAAATTCTTTATTTCCGTAAAAAAATATCTAGATGATTGGCTTATCAGCTACCAACCAATGTACCCACACCTTTTGCTACCATATTTAATTGCAACCTGGTAGGCATACCTAGATATTGTGATAGTAATTAACCGTGACATCGCCTGAGTACTAACAATAACCTACAAATATTTACATTATAATTAAATACAGGAAATTCTTCCACAAATAACTATTTAAATTTTAAAAAAACATCGTACGAATAGGCATTCCGATCAAATATCACGTTTCCGTGCCATCGCGATAACATTTCTTTCATATTATAGAAGTGTTTGGTTCCGTTATACACGTATCATAAGGTGGTTATTCCACTACATGTCGTAGTCGAATCAATGGGTGGTATCATTATGGCCGATAAGATCATTATAACGCAAACTTTGAACTTTCAAGTCTTCACACTCCGTTTGGCTTATCTAAATGGCTCGTTCTTAAAAAAAACTTGTTCGTTTATTGACATTTTGGGAGACATATTTGCTGTGACAATATCTTGCTATAATGAGTAATTTTTCACTGTAGGTATACACTATACAATAGGTACACTAAGAATTAGAAAGCTATTTAATGGATCGACGTCCTACTCAATGTAGGTAGATTCTTCGACCTCACAAGTTTTATAAAAGACAACCTTATTTTATGCTGATTGCGTAACATGTTCCTCGATATAGATAACCTAATTCAGATAATTCTATTCAAAGATGCACCATAAATATAATGACAGCGTGTATACAACGGCTGCGTTCAATTTCGCAATGACATTAGCATTGCATAGCTCTGTCATATCATAAACGACTGACTGACTAAACAATCAGCATTGTAGGAAATTAGATAATATAGAATATTCCACACCATTTATAAACGTCATATTCAATCAAGTAAACTATTAATAAGACATGAATGCTAGCATCGAACAACTAACGAATATCTAATAGATCTTATTTAGAAACGGCGAAGGCATTGCTTAGGTAATTTATATCTATCCAATATCTAATCATTTACAATAAGTTGTTAGATATATGTATGTATTTATGAGTTGAATAGAAACATGACTGGTTTTCATGAAATGTCATCCACTCATACAGAGCGCGTTCGCACGCAACGTGGGTCATCGACACCGTGTTTATATGTTTATTACAACTTTCAATTTATACATATTCCCGTTCATTAATTTTGCAATTACGCAATTAAACATGTCCTACTTACAAATGTTCTATAGTCTTTA
This sequence comes from Xestia rhomboidea, assembly GCA_963853795.1. Lineage (NCBI taxonomy): Eukaryota > Metazoa > Arthropoda > Insecta > Lepidoptera > Noctuidae > Xestia > Xestia rhomboidea. Next base: position 13,860,901 of record OY970764.1, read on the forward strand.
ATTTTGCAATTGCATAAAATAAGAATGCGTTTCGTAATGAATTGTCCTGCTTTAATTTCTACTTGAGACACGAAACTTTTTTTATGGATATGAATTCGCGTTTCTATACAAAAATAATTACTTTACTAGAAGAAGGAAAGTGTTCGGTAATTCGAAACCTATCAGCGAATAGTGTAGTACATTGGTACATGTGTAGTGCGTGCGTCGCGTGGCGCGTGTCAGCTGCCTGTCGCTTACGCGTCTCGTTATGTCGCGCGTCGTCGCCGCCACGCGTCGCCCGCGAGGCTAATCTCGCTATTCAAAACAAAATATCCTGTTACTACAGACAACCTCGTGTGAAACTGAATAAAAAATAAAATGGAAAAAATCAACAGGTTAGGACGCCCGCATCAGGCGTCGCCACCGACCGAGACTGAGAGAGCCACGCGAACTGTCATCTGTCAAACCGCCATTTTAATTCCTGAGTAAATTATACAAATTGACACTTGACATGTTTTGTCGTCTCCCGGGTAATCGTGCGAAATGGAACTCTCATTTTATTACTTTTGTACAGTGTCGGGACCTGGAGGGCCCTCGAGTATATCTATCTGGTCATACGATCTCGGTTTATATCTTCCTTTTGTTAGCTACCAATCCGTTAGTGTACGGCGATATGTTTTCTCACATTTTTTATGGCTCCCGATGATTTTGAAGATAAAAAGAGAACTGTAAATATACTCTTCCATTTATTTTGATAAAATAGAGCTTGAGATTGTGTGGGAGTGTTGAATCAGCTACCTATATGGCAATGGGATAAATATATTGACAGATCAAGAAAGTTTCTTTGGTGAAGTTTTAAGTTTACGATGTCGTTATACATGAAAAATAATGGAGACATAAATATTGTGAAAAGTGACGTTTTGTTAACGACCTTAAAGCAATGTGTATAAAGTAGCCGCGCGGCGGGGCGCCCACGGCGCACTACAGGGAAACACTTTGCTAATTAAAAATTCTTCTTTGTTTTTGCGTCCAGATTGTAGTTATGCAAGAAATGTTTTATTGTTTAACACACGATAATTTACAATAAGTAACGTAGCATTAAGTGGAAGCGTGAAATTCTTGACTAATCTGGAGTAACTTGTGTAAATCAGTTCACGCTGGGTTTAAGTATTTCTCACTGAGCACCACATAAAAATATGAATAGGAAATACAAAACAAAACAAATTCATTACTTATGTCGAGAAATGTTATTACATTTCAAACGTACTAAAGTTTTCTACATTTTTAATCATTGAAATACATTTACTGGCCAGTTCACAGTTTGTCCGATTTAGTACTTGTTCTACAGCATGTTCAATATCTGAGTTATTTCAAGAGAGTGCAAGGTGCTAAGGTGCACGTAAGCAATGATTTAAGGGGCCACATTAAAGTTTTATTACACCGTAGCCTGTTCAGCTGGCTACGCGTTATTTTATTGGGAGAGCCCTTAGTATAACCCCTTACAACCGAATTTTGTTTTGAATAATACAATTTAATATAAGGGTTGGTCATGTGTATTATCCTTTTAAATAATATTTTTATAGTAGTCCAAAAAAAAATAGTATCCTAGATATACAGGTTGATGTTTGCATTCAAACGTCTTGGATACTGAAGTCTTTTAACATCTTAGATACTTAAGAACTGGAATTTATTAAAATGCGTTTATTTTCATTGAATACTGGGTTTATCTACTTTTTTTTTTTTTTTTTTTCGGATGGGAAATCATCAAATGACTTCTCCCGCTCTGGGCTGAGCAGGAGGGAGTGTCAGACTTTTACTGACTAAAACCCATCCATGTTCCTTCATCGCCCTTTGTGTTCCGGGGCCACGGTATCTCTTTCGAATAGTCCCGCAGCCCCGGCAGGCTTCGGTCCTTGCGGACCCCTTCACTATTGCTGACTCTCTTTGAGGCGCGCGTGGAACACGAACGCGCCGTCGACACGGCCTGTCGTCATGAGACGAACGGACGGCGAGCTAGCCCATAGCTCCCCGTCCACAGGCCCGCGCCTACGGTGGCCGGAAGCCACCACGTGGCCCCCGACGCCCGGGGCGTCTCCCGCGGCGGCCGGGACGTGAGGATCTCTCCCTGTCCTGTTCCGCCACCTCCTTCGCTAGCATGACTGCTTCGCAGAAGGAGGTGACGGCGTCCCTGGGTTTATCTACTTAAGTGACAACTAACATCTTTACTTATCCAAACCCCACCGTTGTTATCAAAGCTAGGTAGACTAATTTAACTCCTGTGTCTTGCTAATAGAGAAGAAAACTTATTTTCTTAAGGCAAATATTTAATAATGTCGTATGTTAAACTTATCCTCTATTTACGTTTTTCGCAATGTGGTTTAACTACCTATTTATGTGAAGAATTTCAAAGGAGTAATAGTTAAAGACATTAAGTTATTTTTACTCAAAAATAATTATGAACAATTATTAACCACATTTCTAGTTTTGTAAGAAATATAAAAAAAAAAACTCAATAATAAAACAGTTTGTCAAGCGAATCGCCCTCGCGCTCATTTGACGTTATAAGTCATGTGCCAATATAAAACTAATTAATATCAGTCGGCAATTATAGACCAGTTAACATTAACAAGGTGCCCTTTAATTATTATCGGCGGAATCTGACTATGACGTCGGGTTTACGACACTTCCGCCGGAACCCCGGACCGGCCATAAAGCTGGGTATACAATGCTCGATGTGCAACATTCGCCCTCGTAAACAACACCACTACAACACAAATCCAACGATGTGACTCCCGACTAAATATTAAAACACCGAATGACCCAATATAACTTTACAACCTCCATAAAACTAGAAATAGGTTAGTGTTATTTCGTATGCAGCAACACTTAACAAACCATAGATTTATGTTTTTATAACAGTGTGAAATAAGATGATCCACAACTTCATAAAAACGATCTGCGCAGTGCCCGCGACACGGTGCGTGATAAACGATGCAATAAGCAATTTCTAAGCTACATCAAACGAATTTCACATAACGCAAAAACGTGAAATTATAATCAAGACATATCCAATGGGAAATTCATCGAGATGAACTAACTATTGTGGATGTGGCGATAAATCTACGGTTAATGTACAATTAAACAATTTCTCATGCTTGACACGATCGACTCGCGTGTCACGTACATATGTGTAGCCAACTATAATTATTGTTGGTCTGTATAGATGTGTTTTATTGCGATTTCTGTAGTAATTATAAATTACTATGGTCCTGCCTATGTGCGTGAGCGCACCGTAGGCAGGGCGTCGCCGGCGCCGATTATATCCTACAACCGAACTGACCATCACTACGTGATAGGTCGGCGGTCATTATCACCAACCCAAAGACGTCTATATGTCTACATATACATTTTCGAGACATGTTCAGACCCAGTCTACATAAAACATTTATGTGTTATTAAGCGTAATGAAATCGACACGAACATTGAGTAACCTAATAATATTTCTTGCAGACGTGTTATTATAATTTTCGATAATTCTTGGGGTTGCTGTCTACGCAGAACTTCATATCAACCAAAGACTATGCAGGTAAACTAAAAGACGAATAACTGTTTTGACATTTCAAAAGCTAAGTTATGGTATTTTTTTAAAACAGATCTTTCCTCGCTCTACCTGTACTTGGTTGATCACATATTGTCTGCAGATTATCTAACTAATATTTTAGAAATGCGAATGTCACGCGAAAACTACTGATCGGATTTGAATGAAATTTGGGACATATATCGTTTTTAACCTGGATTAAAATACAGGGTACTTCTTATCCCGGTAGTATGATCCCGTAGGACAGTTACCGAACTTTACGCGAGCGATGCCGTGGACATAAGCTAGTAAGTAATAAATAATTGCCTCCTTGCTAATTTTCACAAACTTTGGACCCCGCAATTATATAGTAATTATGAACTTTAAATAGAGTTAGATTTGAGTGTTCGAAACTCAATCCCGCTCGTCATTAGCGGAGAGAGGGTAGACATTCCGTCATTATCCGTGTTCATTATAATCTGGGCGAGTATCTCGAGCGCCACCTCGGCTCGAGATTACGCCGTCGTAATTAACTGTTTTACACGCTCCCAATGGCTTCATTTCGCTAATGACCACCTCGACTCGTCCTTCTATCTACACAACTCCACAACTCACAACTCCAATCTACAAGCCAATTTGTACCTTTCATACCAGATTTTAAGACAGATTTTCATGAATACTTGATTAGCTCAATTTAACATCATTTATTGAGGAAACATCTTGCCTGTTTATTTGCAATAGTATAATCAAATTTCACTTAGACTTTACAACTAATACTAATGAAGCTATAACTTTATTTGCATCTATGTTTTATTATGTAATAGTTCATCACGAGCCATGAAAAGATGACATCCGTTTTAAATAAAAATCATGGTTTATTGATTGCTTTTTTACTGTTTATAATGTCGGTGTTGACATAGTTGTATTTAATTGAGCCATTTACACTACTGTCAACACGTTTGACTTTACTGTTTTCTTGTAGCGATTCAATAAAATTACTATCAAATACAATCAATTTTTATCGAGAGTGAATTTGATTCTCTGCTTCATTCAGCTTACGAGTTTTAAAGTAGTTTCATACGTACGTTATAACGCTTTGATGTGACTGAATCATAAACATTGAATTCTAGACTTTTACTGCACCCTGCGTAAATAATGTAATTACCACGTTTCTCTTTCCATCATTTTTTATCTAGAATAAGATAAGCACTACCTATCACTTTATATTATAAACTAGCTGATGCCCGCGGCTTCGCCCGCCCGCAAATTATATATTAAAACCTTCCTCTTGAATTACTCTATCTATTAAAAAAACCCGCATCAAAATCCGTTGCGTAGTTTTAAAGATTTAAGCATACATAGGGATATAGGGACAGAGAAAGCGACTTTGTTTTATACTATGTAGTGATTATATCTAGATAAAGTTAGACATCTATTTCACTTTACAGTTGCAAAACAAGCTTGCAAGAGCGAATAGGTACGCTATTAGGATGCATTCAATCAACTTTAATTACCAGCAACAATTTTATTTCCCTCAGCCTGCATCGTGGTCTTGTTAACAGAACATTTATCATAAGATCGCATTAAGTTACCTCGTGTAATTACCATAAATATACAACTGCACTTCATGCCAGATGTACCTATCCACTAGTAACCTTAATCGTATCCTCCACGTATAATTTGTACGTGCTCTGCCAATGCAAATGCGCTTATGAGCACCTAATAGCTCTCGCAGTTCTAAAGTGGCCTTCTTGCTGTCAACAGAACTGCAATTATCTCATCAACGTAACGTAATGTAGTCGCTGATATCTTGCACAATCATACCCACATTAAATGTGATACGAATGCACAAAGTAGGGGCCCGCTCTTATAAATTAGGAGTGCATACATTTTATTTTATTTATGCGGATAATTCAAAGATCTAGTGTAAGCTTTACAGGCAATTTTGAGATAGTAATCGTTAAATTAATAAGGCGTGCTTAAATGAAAAAGGGTTTGAAACTTTGCGAGTGAATCTACAAATTAACTATGCTAATGTTAGCTTGCAAAATGAAGCGAAAACATAGACCATGTTTGGTTAACCTATTCATATTAAGTACTATCTGTTTAAATCAACAAATTGCCATGCAAACAACATTAGTTGTACACTTTCCATTACAAAGCTAATATTAACAACTCACATCAAATACACACGAGTTTTTTATAATAATGTCAGTTAGTATCGTAGATATTGTATAAAGTGATTTTAAAATAACTACATAATATCTTAATAATTGTATTCATATTTATAAACTGCTAATCTGTTGGTTTTCTGTGTCGTAAATTGTGCTCGCTTCTAGCACATTTGAATATAAACGAGATCATAATATTCGGATGTAACCACACAAGCACGCAGCCACGCAGCCACACAGCCACGCTGCTATCTCATCATAAGGGATCATGCACACCATTCTTTTACGATGTTTCCATAACGACTTTGCGCTTGGAAGGCTTTTACTGCCTTTATTATAAACTAACTGTGAAAGAACAACCAACCATTTTTTCCCTGATTTGTATTCTTTATATGACTAATTAATAAAACACTAATGTGTGCCCCGATATATTTATCTATTATTTTAATGCACTGCAGTTTGTCATCATAAAAAATAGTGTAAATTAATGCTTTCTTTCATAATTAACCGTGTGGTTGCGGTAACGCGTGGATATTGTAATAAAACTGTATTGTTTTATAACAAGAGTTTGTGAGGTGTAATTGACATGAATATGGCGGACCAGTTGGTGCGAAATAACAATTATTGCACGTTACTCCCGTTAACTCGGTAGTTATATAATGCTCCGTTATTCATTTATGGCAAGGTGCTTCTATTACAACATTTCCAATATCTACTTCAAAATACTGTTATTACTTCACATAAGCCACTTGTTTTATCCGTAAAGTCATTATCTTTTGAATTTGATATTCAAAAGACTTTACTTTACGTTTGTCAACCGTAGACTGACAGCGTCTACGTCGCGTCCGCGTCTGTGCGTAGCAGCCGCGTAGGCTCGTAGCAAACGCGTAGCAGTCGTGTAGGCGCGTAGCACTTAAAGAAGCAACGCATACGTTGCGGAAACGCTGTATTGTGTCGACTTATCATTTGAAAGATATTCTGTTGAGACAACGTGTCTAATATTTTTGTGTGTAAACTACAAAAAAAGGAAGACGAAGATTTTTTTTAAATAACTTCTACTACTATTTTGGATCAAGCATAAGTATATTAACGCCCAATAAGAAAGCTCCCAATAAATTACAAATTCACTTTTATAAATTACCAAAAACTGTTACTTTAAAAAAACAGGATAACATTTTTTTTTCTTTTAATTTGATAAATTAAATTGGTCACACGATTTACTTTTGTTTCTAGATTATTATTAACAAGACACGGCTCAGTTAACTCAACCTTAAAAACCATTACTGCTAACAATACCAGCCAACATACTAAATCTCTCTTTCACGAAATCCATCAAATTCAAAGCAGTTTAAATTGCAAATAATGTTCAGCTGTCATCCTACCTCAAAGCCTGGTTCAGGCGAGAGAGCTTTCTGCGGGTAACTGTACGCGTTGTAAAGACGGGGTCACACTGATAGATGCGAAGCGTCGTCCGCGTTAAATGAACCGTTGGACGTCTATAAAAGTCAATAAGGCGTAACGCAGGTGCCACGAGAGACCGGTACGGATATCTTTAGATTAAACCCACGTGTACACATTCTGTTACTTTATAAACAGCTACAAGCTATCTCCGATATAATTACTTGAGCAGCGCCTTTTCTCACTAAACTTGACTGAATGTGTGTAATCTAAGCCGTAATTATGATTTAATATCTAATGAAGTGATAATGATAACTGTTTAAGAGTTACTTGTTTTAAAAAACTGATTGGCATCAGGATGGTGAGAAATGTACTGTAAAGGTGAGTTCTTTCAAGCAAATACGAATGTTTTGTTTGCTTGGTAACTAGTTTCAGTGGCTAAGTTATTTAGTTAAACTTAATAGACTAGAAACCTAATGACCGCAAGAACATGAACATCGTAATTCTTCGTTGACAACTATAATACCTCAATACTGGCGCAAGTAATCATAGTTTCAAGCGCTTAATTTTTAGTAATAACTTACTTGCAGCATGCTTAATAACATTATGTTAATGACATCACTGCATTGTATGAGGTCTCGGAGCTCTTTCCGCCAATTACATGCATAAAACGAGTATTTTGTTCAAGCAGTGTAGCCATGTTCTCACATGTGTTCGCTAAGATTGATATCGCCACTTAACCGGAGTCAGCTGCTGAAGTAATTAGCGATGCGACTCGCGACCCACTCAGTGAATTTATCTTACACTCCTTATATCTCAACGGGTTGGTTTTACTTGCTTAAGCTAATTGAAACTGGTGAAAAATTGCGACCACATACCGAGCAATTTAATGTCGTTGCCTCCAGGTACGTACGAATGTAATTCAAACGATGCAATGTTTACTTTTAATCGTTAATGCTCGTCGGACCCTTAATAACCATAACTCGGCCGTCCACAATAAACTAACGTCTTTAAAACTACATTCGTAATAAACGAGACGTCCTTATTGATGTTTGTATGAAGACAGATAAATATCACAAGCTGGTAATTGTGCCGGGATGTTTTACTTGCCGCGCGCCGGTTCCAAACGAAACCTTTATGTTTTCTTGTGAAACGAGAATTGATCGTTTGCAGATTTATGTGGCGTAAAGAAGGCTTTCACAATGTGATACTTATAGGAGAGGCTGAGTGTATAACAGATTGATGCGAGCTGTCATATCGCTGTTAATGCGCCCGAGTGTTAGTGTGGCCAGTGTGGCGAGTGGCGCGGCCGTGGAGGTGCCGTGGCGTGGCGGACACAGGGCACGCTCGTTAGTGTGACCGCACCATTATCGATGATGGATGACCATCGCCGGCGCCATACCGACACCCGACAAATTTAATTTAGACCACTAATGTTGTGTGCTGTTACTTATAGATAAAGCGATTATGGCGTCAACGTGAACTATCAATATCAAACAGGTAATGTTGTTTACGTAAACACCTGAAGGATCAATCGTTAAACCGTTTATGATGAATCAATGATGACAGATAATTTACATGTATTACAGAATTACATATCTAAAACTCATAATCAGTCGTTATAAAGTTTTTGCAAAGTTACAAAGGAGAATCACGTTTGCATCAATGTAGGCATTACAAAGTTTCGATAATTTCTCAAGCACGTTAACGTGGCTACAGCGTACGCACATAAATTTTATAACGTAATTCCGTTTTAATGAGCACAAAATAACATTTACAGGTCGCTCGCGAAGAGATGTAAACTGCTTTAATTGCACCTTTAGCAATCGAGCACCTTGGTCGCTACGAGCGTCGAATCAACACCTTACATCCAAATTGGTACATAAACACGGAGCAATAAACGGGAGCGCGCTTTACTGCGGACTTTTAGTTTATTGAAATAATAATGAGTAAAAATGTGCGGTGCTTGCCAAAACACGAGATGTTGACGGTGGAGCAGACAGCGCCGGCAGACAGGTAGCTTGTGGACTATGTATGTGTATGCCAGGGAGGCGGGTGGTAAATGCAGTCGGTCGGGGCGCTAACGGGCACGGGGTGCGCGGGACGCGGGGGGGCGGCAGGGTGCTGGGGAGCAGACGTCGTCGAGGAGCGTCGGAGGCTGCGATCGATGAAGCGCGGACACGCCTCGCGCACGCCACCGCAGCCCGCAGCCTACACTCATTGTTGATTCAGTCGCCGCTCCTTCGTCTACTATTATACGAGTACTACCCTCGCACACGTTGCCTCTGACGAGTTCACTCGAAAGCTTTCTGGATGAACATTCATCATCTGTAAACGAGTGACCTCATTCGGGCAGTCCTCACCCACGACACCGAACGTCTCAGGACGACCGAAGTGAATCGGATCTCGTTTTATATTTTATAATGCATGTGAGCTGTCAAGACATGTTCCAAATGCGATGAGCGTGTTAAACGACTGTATTGTGATACGCTGTCACTGCCGCGGCCGGTGCCTTTGGGCCAGACCCTCGCCACGTCGATATTATCTCGCCTCACGGACTAGGAAGCCACTCGCTCCTACTAGCATCCAGCGGAACACTAAAATAAAACAACTTAATCTGACATCAAACGATTTTTAGTAATTCGTTTCAATAATTCAGTCTTAAGGGCCGAATAAAATAAGGCTCTACAATACATTTGTAGCGTAAAAATATGTTTATTGCTACAAAAACTAAAATAATTATCTGTACCTCGCTTTGATTTCAATAAAATAAAAAAATGACTTTGAAAAAAAAACTTTGTTACATTGAAATACAAAAATCATACTATAGATGCGATCAACCTACTAGGTTTCAATCATGCTTTTATCTTCGTTCGATAAACTTAACATATTCTATTGATATTTATATATTCAATTTTATTGTTCTATTCTAACACAAAAAGTCTTCTAGATAAAAATGACACAAAAACCAAACTCGGTTATCGATCGGTACATCTGAAATCTTGTCAAAACGGTTAGCTAAGCGCGGGATCAGGCGACGAGTACAAAACGGGCGACGTGAAGTCGACCGCCGCGAGCGACTCAACCTGCAACCTATACACCAAGCTAAAATAATCTCAGATCTCACCAGAAATAAGATCCAAATTCCCGTAAGCGTATCAATACAAAATTTGAGATTACAATTTTGTGAGTGACGATCAATTTGAATTCCTCAGGACACTGATCCGTCACCGATAAAACACTAGCATCGTTTGGTGACAAGTCAGTTGTGCACTTGTAATCCCCGAGATTAAAGACATCTCCATTAACAGTCCGCCCCGAGCGCCTTTGACTTTGTGATGAAACCGACAAGTTTTTAAATTGTGCTTAACACGCATCTAAATGCTTTATGTACCCACTAATATGCCGTTAATTTCGCCATAATACCGCTGACGGAAGCAAATTATGAATATTATGTCTATAAATTCTTTTATCTTCGAGCCGCTCCTCCATAATTTATCATCATAAAATAATAACTGCGAGAGTTAAGCAGGTTTAATGAGGCATCAGTCAAAATTACCACGCTTTGTAGAACACCACCAAAGTAAGCGTAAACAACTGCTCCAAATGCTCAGATATGAATACCTATGTACACTTACATTTATTAGTCCTATGTAAGGTTCCAGTCGAGTTGGCAACAAGGGCTGTTCCGAGCGAGGGAGTGCGCGCGCGTGTGTTGGTGCACTCGGTACGCGCCGCGACGCGAGTGTGCGACAACAGGTACAAGAATGCCTGGGATCCCGCATCCTGGTTGTGTATATTTACGAAGTCGGAAGCATGTATCCAGGTATATTATCTACCTACGCAAAGCCGGCAATAAAGCATCGCCGTGCACCTAGTTATACAGCTGTTGAGGACACGGCCGGATTTGCGCACAAACTGTCGTAAGTCACGCGACAGCAAGACAATAAAAACTTATCAAGCCTCTTATAGCTAATTAGGCGAACGCTTATTGTTATTTATACGCCGCACGATAGGTATTTACAAGTCAGCGGTGTCACAGAGTTCATGACAGCACGAAAATACTACAAATATATTCATAGGCCCCGAGCCTATTAGCATTGTTGGATGTAATCGACGACGTATACGACTTCATATATTTTTTTGAACCATGACCTGACCGTTGAAGTTAAATATTGAAATGAACAAGTTGAAAAGTTTTAAGTAACAGTATTACAAATGTTTAGTTGTCATTGAGCACTAAACGGCGTGATTGTGAGTGCGATAGTGTCACGGCATGTTGGTGCAGATTGACGTGACAGCTTGCACCTGTATGCCGATCTAATTCGTCCAAATGTTAATGAGCGCTGCGCCCGCGCCGGTGAGCCGCTGCCAGCGATCGGCGCGCGGCGCTGCGTAACCCGACGCTACACCTGTCCCGATATGAAATAATTTTTATTTACAGAGCCCTCCGGAGATTATGAATATTTCGTAGTGGTATCGCGTCCGACATCGGACCGCATATTATGTTACATCGCAGAGTAACCTATGACGATCCATAATTTACATGCCGGACGCTCGCTCGGGCTGTCTCTACATGTCTCTACATTTTAGTAAATAATATTTTTACTCGACACCTTCCCAAGTAGTCGTTTGACAGTGTTATAGAGGTTTTTGTTAGGATCAATTGAAACATAGACGGTCGTAAAATGAAAATGTATTATGTTAATATTTCAATAGGAAGATAAGTAGTTATATTGTTAAGCAAGAAGTTTCCAATATCCGTTGCCATATTAACAATGTTAATGGAATGTAAAATTGACACTTCTGAATTGCGTAACCGACATAATTATATGATACTTACTTACTTAGATTTACATGCATAAAATGTTACGCATTTATAAAATTACTCGTGCGACGTAGTGCTAGGCAATTTTTTTTTATCGTAGGTAATAGGAATATATTGCGCATAGTACATCTACTAGCATTTCTTTTTCTGTATTAATTGCAAATCCAAGAAACACTTTCAATTAAAATGGTCTTATTTATCAAAATCACATAGTGAGAGCCACCAACTCGCGCAAGGTTCCGCAACAACTAATAAATCATGTTCCACACGCATCATAGTAATCCATACCGTGCCGTTTAGGGTTCCGTACACCAACAAAAAAAAACATGATACTACACACTGCGTATAATTTATTGAATATGTGTGCGTTTTTATTGGTAATAAACCTATCTATATGATTGTAAAATTGCTTTAAGGTGTGAAATTAAATACACGCGATTTTAGGTCTTATTGCGTGGACCTACTACTTGTATGTGTGTGGACTAGTAATATTTTAAAGTATAGCAAAAAGGTGCATAATGATGAGCAAGTGGGGGTTGCGTGGAGAGCTGGGCCTCAGCGAGGAGTCATCAATCATGCAGCTGGCCGCCCCGTGACGAATGCCAAGCCAAACACCATTGTGACCGATGCCACCCACACGCCGGCACCTCGCGAATACCTCGCGGTGACGTCACGGTACTGACGGGTTCCCTAGCTCTTTACTAACAATTCATGACAGTTGGATAATAATATATGTATACTGCAATTGATATTTGAAGTGACATTTTATTAAATCAATCTACCAGTTTTAAACAGTAATAATTATAAGACGGTCATTTATATTATTTTCTCGCACCAGTCCATAATATTCATCGATAAGAAAAATCAAAACTGCATCCACAGTAATTAATTTGACTTTTAATACTAGATTCTGGAGTTTTACTGTTTAGATTAAAGATTTCTTTAAAAAAGTACACAAGACCAAATTCGTTGTTGTTGTTGTTGTATGGAACCCTAAAACCATAAAATTGTGTCTATTGCGAAAAAACGTATTGTGAATGCTCATTGACACAATCTTTGGACATAGTGGTACAATACATTGTTGGTATATTAATGGTGCACCTTACGCGGAAGTACCTTCGTAGAAACTCCCCCGTCGCGACCACTATCAACTATGTTGTAAATGGCCGATATTATTCACTGGAGCCTACCACACACGTGGTGGTATGTTTATAATGGATAAATATTTATTCAGAAATAAACACTGATCATAAATTTCTTGTAAAAGTGTTGTAAGGAATGCTTGCTTTTGGTTTGACTAATTTAATTAATCCTACTGATACAATCAACAATTGGTTACAAGTTAGTGATGAAATAGTAACATTTCGGTTTACTGAAGCGGTTATTAGGAGGCATGCCACATGTTCATCAGTGAAGTTGACTAATATGAAGATAAATCAATACGTAGACAAGCTCGTAGCTTCCTGCTACGCAATCACTGCTACGGAAATGAATTGCTCCAATGATGGTCGTAGCACCTACCAGGTACAAGTAGGCATGTTCCCTTTAGCAATTTCACCTAGGCCACACATATTCATAACGTCCGATTTAATCGGCCTCAGTTTCACCTCGGGGAATGTATGGGCCGCATGTGCAATTAATTGGCTTATCGTGAGTTTATTGATTCGGTAAGGCGATCCGTTTTAATTACCGCCATCGCTCATTTGCCGCTGATTGGCTCCCAACACACCTCAATATAATACTCCACTAGTTTCTAATGAAACCCGGCCAATTTCAAGATCTCTTGGAAGTGCAACTGCAATCTGGAACGCCACGCCTTTTCACTTTATTCGCTTTGCTGTTTTAATTAAGGAGACTATTAACGCCAGTACTCTTAAATCAATATTGACAAGAATTGCCAGCAAATAAATTCCACCAGTAGTTATGAATACGACACAAAGCAGACTCGTGGGTGGTTATTTGCATTCTTTGGTTCATCGTTTTGCCCACATTTTATATTCCCAAGGTATATTACTCGCAGCGCAGTACTTAATGAGGACGCAGCGTATGTTTATAGTGGTGCCTCGTCTTCAATTGACTTTCTAGTCGAATGCTTCCAAAACACAACTGTGGTCTCTGTCGCATTGTGTAATTTTGTGTCGTAAAAAGGGTAACAAATATAAAAGTTGTTCGTTGAGCACATGTCGCGGCGGAGTCTGCTATTACAGCTAATTGACAGTCGGCTCACGAGCTGTGTTTACTACGTATTTGTCACTTCCCCTCCGCTAATGACACGTTACGCACCTTCGGCAGAGGACCTTTTGAAAATAAACAAATTGATGAGTGCCACGAGTGCGCGACCACAGCGGTATGCCTGCCTCATGGCGAACTATCTATACAATGGAATATAAATGAGAAGCTTTTTACGAAGAACTTTCAAAGTTAATTTAAGTGCCTAATATATTGTTTATGTTTAACAATTTACCTCAAATTATAACCAAGTTTGCCAAGTGTCAGATAAACGAAACAAGTGATCTAATCCCATAATAACAAATTAACTCCAACCCTCGGAGTGAGGAACTGTCGCAAACAAAGTTATCAATAATCACGATTTGGTTAATGGCCCGGGGCGAACGACGAGTTCCGTACAACGGACTCATAATAAAGATATAATATCAGCGCACTCTCCCGAGGGTGACGAATTGCTCGTACGATTAACTCTTAAACGACAAATAGAGGAACTCCCTTCCCGCAGCCCTCCCGCTCGGGGGTAAACTAAGCCACGACTTCCGCTAATTATTCGGGGGAGCGGCTCGGCAAACATCGCCGTCCCCCTCGCACTCTGCGAGCCGATGCACATCTCCGCAAAAACTCTCTGAAAACCAAAATTTTCCCTTCTCCCGACGGGTGGTCATATTTCTTCCCTCTCGCTCCCATTAAACACACCGTAAACGCTTTCCTTTTTTCACGCCCTCGCTCTAATAGAAAGGCAAATTACGAGCTTACGGGCGCGGACGGGTGGCGATGTACGAAACCGCCGCGGCCGTGCCTGCTGCGTCCCGCTTTCACCCGCCGACACAAATATTTCCGTGCTCCTCGGGAAAACAGGGGTCGACTACGTGAACTTTCACGTCATATGTTTATACTCGTATCTATCATGCTACTACAACACAACACACGTACAGCTACTTGCATCTAAACATCGATACTTTTTGCAACTACTCACGAAATAACTCGTTTGAAGATAAATATACTATCGGCGAATATAAAACAAGCACATGAACTATAGAACACTTTGAACGGTAAGTTAGTATCGACTTGTTAATGATTAAAATATTTATTGGCACGTAAATAGCGCACATTCTTTTACGATTAGAATGCGATAGAAAAAGGCAAATATTTCCTGTCTGATGAAGAGCGCGTGTTTTTCAAGCAGTTGTTCTATCCCACCGGTTTAAAATTATTTTAGGTATTTATTTATTAAATTAACAAGCCCGGTGGCAATTCACTTAATAGATTAAATACCTAACTAATAAGTTGTGAAGGTGCGGTCGAGTTTCATACAATAAAGTCACGAACACTTTTTATTCAAGAATATTATTATGTCAATCATCTCAATAAAGATAACAAACTGATGCAAACTGTCAAATGGCAATGACAGTCCAGGTCTCATACAAGTAACGATATTTAAGCACCAACACATGGCGCTAACTACTGACTGAATACTTAACACAAAAAATGTTGGAGGAAAGTAAAAGTTTTGAATCACACTCCTCGATTTACGACATAACCTTAAAAAATCTCTAGGATTACTACTACTAGTAAATAAAAGTCTTAGTTAAGAATTCTATCAAATCAAGACATGCAGGCTATATCTACATCCAATGTATTACATATTCGAAAACCCAGCAAATAGAGGCGCGAACCCTGACACTTTCACCAAGACCCAAGTATGAACTCCATATTTTATATCGAATATATCAACGTCAAAATAATAAAGCGGTTATAATTTTCAGGCAGGAACACAAGAGCGCAGGCTGTCAGCCCCTGAATCGAGTGAGTCGTTGTACACGAGCTTTATACATGGTAGCGACAAAGCTGACGAGCGGCTCGCGTGACGTCACACATTCGACATTGTATGCACCCCTGATTCCGTGATCAACTCAAGGGCTTCATCGACCAATAATGTCATTAAATCGAAGTCTAGCGCACGAGAATAGACTGTCTAGAGTGAAGAATCATTACCTAGACTAGACAAGGAATAGGTAAGAGTGGTTCCATGTTGGGAGCTTGTCTTACTACATATTTAAAGGTGCCGTTTCTGTTTGGCATGCCAATAATGCTCCCTCATCGGCCTCTAAGATAGTGTTTTGCGAAGACTCTTTGTCCAAAAGCATCTCCAATACAAAGACTGCCTTAAAACTCACTCGATTGTTTCAACTACCCAAATTATAGTATCCGAGAGCATGTCTATACTACCGTGACGTGTTCCAAATTACAAGTCAAACATCGGCGTCACAAATGTAACCTCTAGTTCCATGATTCGGTAATGAGCACGTGCCGTCAGATTGTGGCTTGTTCATACAAATGGCAGTCATTTTCGAGTTATCGACTTAACACCGCCGCGGAAATGGAAAATAATAACTTCATCACTGGGCGGCGCCGGCGACACGTACGGATATAATTTGGACGCATTAGACATCGTTTGTACGAAAACTTGCGCCATAGTGCGCGACTAACTCATTATTTTATTGTTTTTTCGTTTCGTTCGTTCAGACCCCGGCAAAGTCAAAATGTATTTTTTTCGTGATTTACGTTTAACGCTTAAATTTCATGGAACAAAATTTTCGATTTCACAAGTAGGTATATTACAACCATAAATCTGAATTTCGCTTGCAATCGCACGTTGTGGAATAGGATAAATTACTTGATTGCATCAATTGCACCTAAAGCACTCTTAGCGATATTACAGTTATTCGTTTATGATTTACCGACACTTATCTAATGTACGTGACTCAAGAAGCCTTTAAAATCTTAAGTAGCATCTGCGAGGTAGTCAATGACACCGACGTGTTGGAACCAACCCTTACTTCCGCGACATGAGCTATGATTACGTTTTTGTTACATCGACGGGCTCGGCCACCCCGAATCCACATAAAAATAATTTATTCTACCGAGGGGTAGCTGTGAAAATTTAACGCTCTACTTGAAAAAAGTGACACCACATGACGATGTCTAATTCGACATCTATCCTTTACTTTTTTGCTATGTGTGAGAGTGACAACATGCTACCCCGTTTTTTAGTTTACAGCCTGAAGCGACATTTATGATTCAAACAGTTCACGGTGCAACTGCCGCGTGAATGGTATCGCTTCCGTGTGCCGAGTGCTGATCGACTCAACGCTAACGACCTCACTTAATTAGTAACTCGACAGATGACACACATAACTGCTGCTAGGCCTGCGTCTGTTGCTCTTAAGTAACAGTCAACTTAATTGCTATTTACATACAATAATTCTGTCGTAAGAAAACAGTTAACTTGCATTGATATATTGAACATTTACTAATGATACTTTGGGCAACTGACACTGACCGTTATAAAGTGTATGTGATATGAATCAATACAATGATAGATGGGGCAGCTCGGTCAATGGTCAAATTCTGATGCGATAACAAGGCCACTTTACTGTAAGCGACTAAAAAAGAGCGTCGTCAGTTCCGGAGTGGCGCGAGTGAGGTCGCGTCGGGCAGTGGTTCGTGTGGTAACGAGAAGCGGGTCGGGGGTCGCAGTCGCGGTCGCGGACACCTCACAATGGCTCGTTTGGTGCACAATGCCGCCCCCTCGCGGCCCACTTCATTACGCGTGTATTGTGCCACACACGGCCACGCGCGCCTAGTGCCGGGGCTGTGTGACTCCTGTGACCCATCTCCGCCGGTGGCCTGCCAAAGCATTCCACATTAAGCCAACCTTTGTTTTCAAGCCCGGCCCCAGTAATTAAAATCGTTATCCAGTAATTACTTCAATCGCAGGCACCTCTATTTTCAAAGCAATTAGACTCTATAAACAAATTATTATAACAGTAACATCATAACATAACATACTAGAGCATAATTCATTGATTAATTTATTAAGAGACTCCTGGCATTACGTCAGTATTAATCAGCGAATTAAAGCGATCAATCACAATGAATCGACGTGTAATACGCCACAGCGCTAGAATATTAAATTATTATCTATTTAAGCATCGAATGTTCGGCTAATAATAGTCGAGATAATATCTCATTGAGCAGTGTGAGTGGAATGGCAATGCGCGCGATTGAAGCGATCACAATGGGCGTAGGAGTAAAACCAACACGCGCCCGCGCACCAACGCGCGCAGCACAATACCGCGCTCACAATGGAGGGCTAATTGTGCGACGACAGACAGATACCACCTCATTGTTACTCACGCCAAGAACTAAGCCTCGATGTTGTTATTATGCTCCTACCAGTCTCGGGGTCGCTTCCGTGCAATCACGCAGCTTTCCAAACACCTCTATCGACCTTTGGCTACATTAATCGACGCGTAAAATTAACTTCAAAATTCGATTATGAGTGCACAGTCAAAAACATCAAGAACATATCTTCAATGTAACGTCAACGAGCCGTGAGATGAATGATGATTACTCTCTATGAGATTCCCGAAATCGCCGGCCGTTGTCCATGATTACGTAATCAATCTCCGTCGGCGTTTGCCGTCAGCCTTTCATCGAGCTGCGCAGGCGCATCACTCTCCCTGTATTCAAGTGCTTTTTACACCTTTTTTCGTAATTATTTAAAGTCGCTTATTATGTTTTAGGCGTTAATGCCTGTTAAATGACCACCCTCTTAATGATGTTCCTCCTCTTATTCTCTCGATCACATTTTAAGTAAGGCCCTTGGTACTTTATGGTCAAATCGATTTTAAAGCGGGTGTTATGATGAAAAATTACAGTTTTCGTCGAAAAACTTAAAGAGATTCCTGCGGCATAAATCATGAATTCTTGACGATGCAAAGTTTGAAGATAAATACGTGATACGGGAATGTATTCGCGCGTCGTCCCGGAGCTGTCGGTTGCACAATCGGCCGGTAGCTGACAGTTCACACCGGGTGCGTGGGCGCAGCCTTATTGTGCGCACATCTCATTTTCTCGCATTGAAGTCACAGCAACCAGTAGCTAATACTTTCAACATTAATCATTGTGAAATCGCAATAAGTTTATTGCGATCTGTTTATCTTTATTGTTTTGTTTATTAAATCCGTTGAAGTTGTTGTAAGAAACGCTAACTAATGATCCTGTGTTTAATTCGTGTGTTTATAAATGATTTATCGTTTTTGCAACTATGTCTATAACTATGCATATGATGTAGCTACAATATCAAATTATATCAATCTACTTAATCTAATCAAGACATAGGTAAAATTTAATATTCACTCTACAAGTAGATAAAGAATATTCAGCTGCATCCGGACACATAAACTCGAAGTCGACCCCTACATAGTTGGAAAAACGCTTAGCAGTTGATGATGAAGTAGAATACCAACTTATTGAATCCCACAATCACGTTATAAACGCAATACAACTCCAACATTATATCCTATGTGAAGTATTTCTCCGAACTAATTTCGCTTTGAGTATTAATTAATTCGTGTGATGAACATAATTGCGTTTTATTGCAACACGTTGACGGCGCGGCTTGATCGAGTTATCGCGCGATCTGCGCATGCGCCGGCCGCTGAGACACGAACGCGCCTACCTCAGCACCTTACCAATTACCTACTAACTACGACTTACATTGATGAAAATACGACAAGTTTACGTGCAAACCGCAAATAATACCTCGCTGATTGTAAATTGCTATGTTGTAGAATTATAAAAATATGAAGACTAGGTACATTCTTCCCGCAAACTGCTAACCTTTCTTGCCTTCAGTAGTCAAGTTACTTAATTGGTACAAGTCTTTAATGTTGTAAAACTGCATGCCTAACTTTATGCTTCAAAATAATTTATATTTTTTATTAATTAACGTTAACTCTTTATTTGATGATAACCCGACATTCAACATTATAAAAACAACAAAGCAACCATTAAAAAAATATTTTTAAATACGTGCGTTGAACTCTTTTCTTAAGCGGTTGCGCGGGAGTGCGCAGACGTGTCAAACTGAAAGGTGCATTAGTGCAAAATAACACGTAGCCACGAAAATTTCAATTAAGTTTAATGCACATGTCGGTGTACCTACCCCCCCCCCGGCTTCCTCTTCACCCCTCACTTAACCCCCTATACGATTTATTAAAACCGATTACGAAGCGAACTAAACCGACGCGCGATTGACTTTGCACTTGCTTTATCGATGCCGATACATTTGATTCCCTAATATATGATAACGTTATCCCCATCAACAGCTTTATTACACGAAACAGGTGATTTAAGTGTTTCGTTTTATTTTAATGTCCTGTAAATGTGGTCTGATAACATGTTTTAATTTAGTTACTTGAAAAAAAAAACAATTTCTTATAAATGCTGTTTTTATTAAAGGCTGCTTTTATAGCGTTAAGATTAGGTAAGTTTTAAAAACTGTAGTTAGAGTTACAAGTTTGTGACATTTTCTCAAACTACGACAATATATGGTTCTAAAATAGTGTCCTACTTTTACCTACGATTAGATAATATCAAAATCCCTAATGTTTAATAGAGCTACAAAACGCCCAGCAATCACACAAACAACAAAAGACATCCCCAAAAGTGATCAATATCTCAAACAGTTCGCCGTTAAACCCTATAAAATACAGTTGAATAAGTTTAATACTCATTCCCAATACAGGGGCACCTGTTAGAGCCGCCCTCGGCCGGCAAAAACTGTATTATAACCTCTCATAATCAACAGTAATCATTGACTACAATAACTGTCAAAACGGCACTAAATATTGTTTGTTAAATGCCATAAGTTTTGTATTTTTTTCAACGGTACACACCTTGGAGCGTCGCGTCGAGCGGGCTCGCTTGCCCGAGCGGACCCAGCCCGCACAAAGGACTAGGCGCGGATCAACAGTGCCAGCCTGCCAGGTGCTAAAGGTTAACATTAATACGAATATACTTGCTTACGTTTCCTCTTTAATATTCAAATGAAATAACCACACACCTCATAAGTTGTTAGTGTTTATTTTCTAATGATAGCTCGATGTACCGCCTAAGTGGTATTACTTTGATAGCCAATTTTAGAATTCTGGGGGCAAACAGCCCTATTTATAAATAATTGCTAGATATATAGGAACGAATGTAGAAATAAATTCTAATTCTTGATGCAAAACATGTTTTTGCAAGAAATTGTTCGTATAAAGAAAGGCATTTTCTTTGTTTCCTGAGTCCGTTACTAAAAGTGAAACTACAACTTATAATCGTTGCCGAAAGGTCATGATAAAGTTTCAATCAGTAGAAAACATAGTCTACCTGGTTAAGACACGCACATCTTATAATGCATGGGCATCACGTCCGCCGACACACCGGCGGGTAATTGTCGAGGCATTAAAAACCGATAAAAACCATTAATACGACGGGCGATCGGTCAAATTGCGGATACCGATAATTTACGTAGGAGACGCCCCTCACACCGCCGTCCGCGAGATGCACTGCAACTGATAATTAAATGAACTACGAGTGCGATGTGCCTACTTACTAATGTAGGGTTGCATTTTAATTACACTAGTAAATCAAAAGTTATGAATGAGAGCTCATAATTATGTGATGTTTATAGCATTAGGCTCATTTGACGCTAAACTAATTGACAGATATTGATCGACTCCGCTACTTAAAAGAGAAAACATCGTAATACAATGACGTGTTACAAGAAGCTACACTTGGATATTATTCGCAGCATTTCAAGTGAAGCAAGCAATAAAGAACTAATCATTATGGATTTATTTGTAAGCGAAAGGTTGTCTGCACATTTTAAATTTCGCGGTAGAGCGCTCAGACATAATTTCAACACTGTTTTATTGTATGGATTTGCCGATGACGTGCGATTTTGAAGTCAACCGCAAAACGATGTTGCAATAACGTGGTTAAGGATAAGCGTCCGACATAAAAAGGGCACATTATGACCTAAACTTCAAATATTTTGGACAAGTCATTGTCAAGAAAGGTGCAGTGGACATAAATCGTTCTCCAGTTAGCTCCCTCTAACAAAGTCCACTCGGCAGTAATGTGGCCGCTTGTAAATCAAAACGACGAATCGAAAAAATGAAAAAAGTAAATAAATCGAGACGCAGCCGACGTTTCTCGTGAGCCACGCAACACTAGTGATGCGCTACTTAGTTGTACGAGGGCACTGTCGATAAAATATCCTGTGCGTGTACCGTAATAAAAACCTCTCTGATGCGAAACTTCCGTAATCTGATAAAAGCACGTGTATAAGAAACAAATCATTTTTACTTGGTTTGCTTTCTAATAAATGGAATAAATGGAAAAAGAAATACAAAATCTGTATCTCAAAGTCAATAACATTACGCATATCCATTCCAAATATTTATAAGCTTATAACCTTATAGTAGAATTAGAAAAAAAATCGATAATAAAATACGATATTTGGTGGTCCCGGGCAGACCGTATCGATGTGGAAAGGAACGGATTGTGCATCGCAATAAAAAAAGATAAAGCGTATTACGGGATGTCCGGAGATAAGGGCCACTTTATGTTTTCATATTAAGTTTGACATAAAAATGAACGCAGTAACACATTTTACTGCTATTGGCTGCCTTTGTTAGTTTAACACTCGTCTCGTCGAGCTGTTCTTACTACTGCTTTACATTCTAGACCTAAAAGATTCAATAGTGTTAAATATACATAAATAGTAGTAAGTTTAATGGTGATTGAATTCAGTTCGTTGAAATCGAGATACTAGAATTCTAATAAAACTGAATTCGATTTCAATTCTAGTCAAACGAAAGCTGTTTTGATAGCCATGCTATAAATCAATTACACTTCAATTAGATTCTGGAGGTTTTATTTTGTTGGCTTTTAATGTGCATTTAATTTAATATTATCCACGACATTTGTAACAAAAAAGATATCAGAACATCTCCCAAAGAAATTAATAGACAACGCATTGTAAAGCAATTTGAAAACACACTCCGCGACCCTCCCCTTGTAAAATTTGTCCCCGATATCCCGTTTTGATTGGACGGCTTGATTTATCTCTTGTTTAGGCGTACGGTGAAGATTACCCATTGTTGATCCTTTTTTATTTTTAAACAATTTTATTATAAAAGCTATAAACAAAAATGAAATGGTAAATGGCGCAGATGGGATTCAAATTTTTGTTTAAAAATAAACTTTTTCGATCACTTATTTTTAACTCGTTTGAAGTTTTATTGAAAATGTCAAGCACGTTACAAATTATATTATTTTGTTCCGTCATTCTGTGACAAATGATTAAATGGTTTTTCGATTTTAATAATCAGAACGAATTGCTTCAAGTATCAAAACTAGCCAGTCGAGTATACAAACATGTTCGCAGTGAGAGTTAACAATAGGATCCCTTCCCCGGAGATTGAAACGCTCTCCGGGCTACTGCCGGCTCCAGTGATTTAGACTAACTGCACTTGTTGCGATACGGGGGGCACTACCCATTGCAGATAACATATGACAGGCGGCTAATACGGGGATTATACTCATTCCACACACTTGTTCCGACAAGCTATTTTACCGTAAGTGCGCCAGAACGCCGAGTTACAAGCCAGTATCAGCTAATGACACAAAACTACAGTCATTTCGCAAAGTTACTAGGTAGGTCTTACTTCGCCGCGTCACTTATGTTCGAACCTGTTCACAGCTCCTACCATGGAAATGAGATATTTTATCACTAACTATAACTTCGCCTCGCAGGTAATAAATATTGCCAATATTGAATAAAAATATGGTCATAAACAAAATTCTTAGAGGCGAGTCTTTTCAAAGCATGTTTTATAGATCTTGGTAGAACTTTTCAAATACCTAACAAACGTCTTTTTATTTGTACGTTTTTTGACGTGTCAATATTGCGCGCGCGCCTCTGGAGGGTTGTATGTCAGAGCGCGACAGTGTTCCCGGGGCGGCGGCAGGGCGGCAGGCACCGTACACAATGCCAATTTTCCGCTCACCGCCACCGACTACGCAATTATTTAGATAAACCTCTCGGCGTGACTATAAAAACATCTTCCCCTCCCCCACGCAACGCTGTTTGTTGTCTTTGGGGCTTTGTGAATTTATAGCCCGGCATTACGCCGACGGTTAGGAAAAAATGTACTTTTAATTTATCTCGTTAAAGGGTTGAAGGACGGCCGGGTTCGCGAAGTAATTATTCCGGAATTGGCCACTTTAGCTGATGAATCCATTCCGCTGTACCCTTTATTGGGGGGCGATTGTAGAGTGAATTAATTTGTTTTTTACTCCGATCTCAAAGGAGTGAAAGATTACATTATGTTGATGAGTGTGGCAATTATTTAATTAATTCGATATTTTTTTAAGCTTCGAGAGTTCAGATGCTTAAAAACCAAATGATTCAAAACTACATTTTAATACAATATAAAAAGATTAGATGACGAACCCGAGATTAAAATCTATAAAGTCAAAGCTGATCGAAATTGCCTTAACTCATTAAATCCTCGCACTTGTTATTTCAATAAAACAGGTCAATCTCCATAAAATAGAGTTAAAACATGATAATTAAAATGAGCAACAAGAATCAGTGTCATTCCTATAAAAAGAGAAGACAAACGTTAAAACATTTAGAAACAATTTTCCAACTTTGATTTAAAGTAACACGGGTAGGTAACGATTTTAAATTTTCTTGACAGATCGTCACTTTTGTTATGATGGGAGTTTCCGTATAAAAAAAAAATATCGGGAGCTCATAGTAAATAAGGAAAATCCCGGATATCATCCCGTAAGTACTATAAGTGTAGTGAAAAACCGTGAAAGTCTAAAGTACTTCTGTAAAGTCACTGCTAAAAGAAATTGCCATTCGCAGAGGACACATTACATAAGTAAAACTATATAGTGTGACTGGTAATTAGTGACACATGATTGTACTAATTATTGTGAAAAATGGTCGCGAAAAGTTAGGTTAAATTAGTTTTCCACGGTTTCCGAGTTGGTCCCACTTGAATCGGTCAATAATTATTACCAGTCACCCTTTATAGGTACCTATACAATATACAGGGTGTAAACCACCTCATCACGAAGCCGACAACCAAGCATTCTGTACATCAAACTAAGTAAGTTTACGCAAAAATTATTGCTGGGAAACGACATTTTTTTGGGGTGAAAAATCATGTTTTGTGGTAGAACTCAATGTAACGCACTCAAAACATTGTGCTGATGGATGGATTGAATAGTACGGGGGTCGTGGCGGTGTTTAAAGTAAAAATCTTATAAGGTTCCCAGGTTTGGTGTAGATGTAGAACAAAAAAATGATTGCAATGACGAGGAGAACAAGTGCATTTCGGGTTCGTTAAGAGGTGTTTTACACCCTTTATATTGATATATTGTATAGGCTATTGAGCCTACCTGCCACTCTTAGTGATGATCATCTCGGTGCCGAGGTCATGGAACTTGTCCCATAGCTCCTTGGTCTCCAGCTGGCAGTCTACGGAGAGCAACTCCTCACAGTTACAGGAGGTGGCAGGCGGTAGCGGCCGCGCTGGTGACGGCGTATCTCGCTCGCCGAGTTCTATTTATAAAGGGGAAAAGTGTTAAAATTAGGGTCACAAGTAGTTCTACTATTCAACTTCTTCAGCTTTAGCTACTACTATTATTATTAAATTATTTATTTCGGGCAACACGACTCATAGTGTTAGTAAAAATAATACTTACAAACTATGTTAGTAATACACTTACAAACAAAACAGAAAACAGATTGTGACATCATTCCAGGCCCAGCTGAAACCTTGCAGCAGTGGTTCACAAACGCACAATCAAGCCTACTAGCAATCATAGGCAAGATGCTTTTGGCGCTGCCCCGCACCCTATGGACCAGGGATGCGCACCGTTTCCGCATCATCGTGAAGAAACAGTCTACGTGAGCTTCAGCACACATCCCTGATGCGCTGCAGTATCGAGGCAACCCCATCAAAAAAATTAAATCAAAATCATCAAAATGATGCCTTTGTTATTTCAGTCAGCGAAGTGGTAGTGGAGCTGAATGAAATATATGCACCCAACTTATTTTTAACATAGCATCACGCCTGTTATCCCTGATGGGTTAGGCCGAGATGTAAAGAAAAGAAAGAAAGAAAAAGCTTTTATATATAACCCGCACAGGACAAAACACATAAAATAAAATGGTGAAATTATCAACTTATAAAAATAACATAAAAAAAATAATTAAAAATAAAACGAAATTGGTCCTGTACAAGGCCAAAAGGCCCCTATCTCAGCATGGTGCTGTCACATTAAAAAACGTCACAGCGCTGGTATTCTGATAGGGCCTAAAGTGAGAGTGATGCCACGGTCAGCTACGGATAAGGTAAATAAATAAAAATAAATTGTAGACGAATAAACAATACATACAAGTGGAATATTATGAATACGAAGAAAATAATAATTACAACTACACCCCACGTAACCAAACTGTTCGCCAGTGTGTACCTAATAGTACACCCAAATTTCGTCTCATGTCCCATTTGGGGCGAACTTATTGCCATCAACCGGACACAAACCCAGACTCCGTGGCTGCTACTGAGAAATTCCTGATGGAAAAATCTTAATAATACTGTTTCCCGTCCTGGGAATCGAACTCAGGACCTCATGGTCAGCAGTCGCCCTTGTGGATAACTAAACCAACGAGGCAGCATTTTAATATTACGATATTTACCAAGTCTTCATTTTGAATGCAGATAAAGCACTGTTTTGGTGCAAAAGTAAAGTAAAGAGTTAGGGCTATCGCTCAACGGGGGATGCGGTGTCCCGGGGTGGGGTTGTCTTGGCGGTGTCTCTTGACATCGCCAATGCCTTCAACTCCATGCCCTGGAGCTGCATAAGGGAGGCACTCCGGTACCAACGGCCGACCTACCTCCGTCGTGTGGTCGGGGACTACCTGGCGGACAGGTACGTCATCTACCCCGGTCGCAGTGGAGACTGGAATCGGTATGCGGACGACACGCTGGTGCGGGCACGGGGGGGGTCGCACGAGGCGGCGGCCGAAGTAATGACACGCGGGGTTGCGATAGTGGTAGAGAGGATCCGGCAACTGGGTCTCGAGGTGGCATTGCACAAGTCCGAGGCCATGTGTTTTCATGGGCCTTGGAATGCGCCACCTCCGGGATCCTCAGTGATGGCAGGAGGGGTTTCCATCGGCGTCGAGTCGACGCTGAAGTACCTGGGACTTGTCCTCGACAGCCGGTGGAACTTCGTGGAGCATTTCCGACGTTTGGCCCCCAAACTGGAGTGGACAGGGGCTGCCTTCAGGCGGCTCCTGCCCAACCTGGGGGGGCCGAACGCCTCCTGCCGGAGGCTCTACGCGGGAGTCGTGCGGTCCATGGCCCTCTACGGGGCCCCGGTGTGGGCACGTTCATTGAGGGTACCGCACGATCTCCCGCGAGGCGGCAAACCTCCTTGCCGGATTGCCACCATGGGATCTGGAGGCGATACTCCTCGCGCGCCTACACGAGTGGCGCGCGGAGGCGCTACGCCGGGGGGAAACTCCGCTGCCGCGGCAAATTGTCGCTCAGCGGACCGACTTCCGGCGGGATCTCATGGCGACATGGAGAGAGCGACTATTGCAACCCCGTGCAGGGCACGCCGCAATAGTGGCGATAAGTCCCCTCTTTGAGGAGTGGCTGGAGAGACGCCACGGCGTCCTCACCTTCCGCCTGACGCAGGTTCTTACCGGACACGGCTGTTTCGGTAAGTTCCTGCACCAAATCGGGCGGGAGGAGACGCCCGGGTGTCACCAATGTGAGGATCGACCGGAGGACACGGTGGAGCACACGGCTGAGGTGTGCCCCGCTTGGGCGGAGCACCGCCGTGTCCTCGTAACGGCGATTGGCGGCGGCGACCTCTCGCTCCCGGCCTTGGTTCAATCCATGGTCCGGAGCGAGACGGAATGGGACGCCGTCACCTCCTTCTGCGAAGTAGTCATGCTAGCGAAGGAGGTGGCGGAACAGGACAGGGAGAGATCCTCACGTCCCGGCCGCCGCGGGAGACGCCCCGGGCGTCGGGGGCCACGTGGTGGCTTCCGGCCACCGTAGGCGCGGGCCTGTGGACGGGGAGCTATGGGCTAGCTCGCCGTCCGTACGTCTCATGACGACAGGCCGTGTCGACGGCGCGTTCATGTTCCACGCGCGCCTCAAAGAGAAAACGGCTATCGCTCACTATAGACAAGACTGTCTTTATATAGACAGACAATTTCCCTACTAGTGCGAGCGAGACAGACTATGTATTCTCGCTCGCACTAGTAAGGTAATTGTCTGTCCAAAGAGTCTTGTCTATAGTGTGCGGTGGGCTACCGCACACTATAGACAATAGACAAGACTCTACAATAGAGGAGGAGACACAATATTTAGTACGTTAGTAGACACGAGCTGCAAACAATGCAGTGTCTTTGGTTAGAAACCAATGATTCGATTTCAGGGGGCTTAAAATGGCCGCTTGAGCAGAATCTTATTACGAATCACGTTCAAAATTCTAAATTCTTAAAATGGACTTTAGATTCATAACAATAAAGCCCATTTTAAGAATTTTAAATTTCTTATGTGATTCATATTAAGATTCTGCTAAAGCGGCCATTTTAGACCCCCAGACTTTCGCAAACTGCAAACTACTGGTCTTTGTTGCCATCATTGTGTAGAAAAACACGTCAGAAATGCGAAGTTTTAATCCACATTGGTAGATTCCTACTCTATAAAAAATTTATACTGCTAGTACCTATTACCACGACCGTTGTAACAGAACCCATAAGATTGTTCAATGAATATGGATGTCATTATTACTACACACCTTAACGCCACTGTCATAGAAAGAAACGAGAATTGCATGTCGTAAAAATATAGCAACAACATGACCTTAAGTTAAGGGTCAGTTAATATTGATATGTCAGCGGCAAATAGGACATGTTGAGTTTTATACGGTTCTAAACTAATATATTAGGACCTCGGCTTATTAAAAGACCTAAGAAGAACTAATCAATGGTTAAAATTCGGGAAGGCGCAGAAACTGCAGGATAAACAATTAAACAGATAAGGTAAGATTGGAATCTTCGTCGTCGGATCGACCATTTTAAGAGTGAAATAAACTTCGATCAGAACTCTGCCACCAGCAGGATTAGCCAAGTTGACAATCTACAATCGTTAACGCTAGTGGAATGACATCATCTCAACGTTAAATCACGTGATCAACACAAACGAATAGAAAATTCGTAGACAAGTTTACATCCTTCAAAATGATAGAATAGAATGTTATCGTTTCTACAATGTTGATCGCTATACTCTTTGGTAGGAACGCTCACCATAGACTAAAGTGTAGGTTTTTAGCGCTCGACTCAGTCGTGTCAACTTGGCTACCAATTTAGCGCTTTCTACAATCGCTTACGCCGAGGCGTTTACGATTGTAGAAAGAGAATCGATATGAAACGTTTGTAACTTGGCTAGTCCTGCTGGACTGCGTTGGTGGTGGATTCGGACAGGTCACTCAAAGTGCAGGTGGAATTATGCATAGAGCAGGATAGGTTAGGTGAGCCATAGTTTGTGTTGAGGCACTAGATTGTTATTGGCCCCTAATGAATACCAATGATCCAAGTTTATTTTTTTTAACTACACAACAAAGTTTTTATTCAAAATAAACGACTCGGAAACTATCTATGGCATCTGTTAAAGTTTCGTTTTTACAAGGTACCTATGATATTGTTTATATTGCACTACCTAATCCCCGTTTTCACTAAGCGATATTTAAATGAATGCATACGAAATATTTCACTATTAGAACTTCAAATCTTTCGCTGAGCTAAACGTTGATTATCCAAAAGAGCGGTTTTATTTAGGCATCAAGTTAGGTGTTGTATTATTGTGTATTATTTTATGTTGTGATAAAAAGTTCTTCAGTCAAACAAGGAGAAAGTAAATAAACAGTTGTGACAATTCTTAAACAATGTAGTGTTGTAGACAGTAGAGTGAGTGTGTTGAGATGTTGAGTATTTGACAACACTCATTGACCTACGTTTTTAAAACATAAAAGTTATTACGCAAAACGTTTTCAATCAATACTGGCAGAACTAAAGTCCAAAGTTAATATTACTAACTGTATGCCTAACTCAATTGTTAACTGTACATAATTATACTTGCAGTATTAATAGTGCCCATGAAAAAGCTATATACCTGATGGCTATGTTAATTGTTTGGTTACCGTCAGACAATCATGTTCTACACTGAATAATCTGAATAGTAGTAGTAATCTGCATAGTAATTCTAAATATAAACAAAAATCAAACAAAATCAGGCATTGGAGTTTAATGCTTTCTTTGAAAAAAAAATGAAAATCTTACTTCGTTTTTCGTGACTTTTTTCCTGAGTTTTAATTGTTGAGCGCAAGGGCTTTCCCTTGCGATAAAAATGTTGTCAGCCAAAGGCGAAGTAATTAATTTATATATACTCTTCAGCATTAAAAAGTGAGTTCATTTAAATGAAAAGTTCATGTTAGTAAAATTAATTAGATACTACCTTCTTACTCAGACATTTCTTTTTTTAAATTAAGAACACTTGACTTCTCAACACAAATTTTAATTGACAGTATTGTTACACGACTACCAAAACGTGGTATAATAAACCACAATTACATACAATAAAATGATTAAGTGCATATTTACAAGTCAGAGCTTGTTACCTAGCCACCTCAGTGACTACATTATAGTTTTCTACACGCATTAAATCAAGAAGCCGGTGTGAGAACCAAATTGTGTCGGGCTGAGAAAGTTTGTTTATAATGTTAATAACACTTGTCTTATAACAACTTCAATTACTTTTTGTTGTACAATAATGGCGGTTACCGCAAGATGCAGCAGTAAAGCAGTAAATTGCGATGAGATTTCACGTTTATATATAAATTGCTGGAGGAAATAGGTCTTTAAAAAAGTGGGAAATTGAATGAGTGAATGGACTGGTCCACTGGTGGAGAAAATGCCGATTGTCGGTAGTAAGGTCGCTAATAAAATATATCTTTTACCCACTAAGGACAGCCATCATATGCTTATCTAAAAAAAGATTAGGTTTTATGCTTCATCTAATTGGTAAGTATCCGAATCATTATTTTTAAAATTCACTCTTTTCTTTTTCTGTGCCTCTTTTTAATTGGTTTAAATTACATAACTTATTAGTAAACAAAGACAATTCAAGAAAGCTTTATCCGTCGCAGTATCTTGTACCAATTCTAACTACCATTTCAGTCGTGTTGACCCAAAGTTCCATCCTCTCTTTGACATTGCTATAGACCAACCATATCAATACTGACTAGAGGATGGCTCGGCATAATTATAGTCGGACGAATCTCGCTAGGTATTGTTGCACGTTCACATTCAGATGTTCTTTCCGCAGCTCAACACTGAAGAACGATGGCGGTGAACTATCCCGGGACACCGGCCAAGGTAACACTGGTCTTGTGATGATACTGACCTGAGGAAGGGGCGGGGGAAGGCACGGCGTGGTCGGACGCGTCCCGCTCGCCGTCCGAGCATTGTTCCACGTCCACCTCCACATCTTCGTCCGGCAGCGGGGACCGGCAGCTTGATGCTGGGGAGCTGAGCGACGCCGGGGAACTTTGCCGGGATACCGAACCTGCGGAGAAAATGGGGTTAGAGCTAATTGTTTGTGTAATCATGACAATATCAACCTTTCTTTATCTTCCTTTCGCAGGTCTGCAGGTTTCTCAAGAAATAAGCAGTACTTTTTAACCGACTTCCAAAAAGAGGAGGTAATCAAGTCGACTGAAATTTTATTTGGGTGTGTATGTTCAGCGATATTTTCGCCGATTGTGAATCGATTTCGATGATTCTTTTTTTGTTTGGAAGAAAATTACTTCGCGGTAGTCCCGTTTAAATTTGGTGAAGATCAGATGCTGATCTTCGGAGATGCACAATGGAACTCTTCAAAAATAATTATAGACAGCAAATCGGTCGTGATTGCTGCAATCGCTTGGATGTTTATTGTTTTCACAACATCATAACATCACGCATGTATGTTCTGAGGGGGTGTGCAGATGTGTACAGTAACCCACATTTCGATAGCTATGTATGTTAGGTTCCATTTTATTGGGGATAAGCCCATTACCATGACAAGCATTGTTAACAATATAAAACAAATGACTGCCTCGTTGGTCTAGTGGTGGCGACTACTGAGCATGAGCTCCTGGGCTCGATGCCCACGTCGGGAAAAGTGTTATTGGGTTTTTCCATCAGGAATTTCTCAGTAGCAGCCACAGAGTCTAGATTTGCACCCGCGCTCGCCACCTACTACATGGGACTTAAACATAACTGGCGAAATGTGGGTGTACACCTCAGCCCAACCCTTCGGGGATTACAGGTGTGATGTTATGTTATGTTAAAATAAATGTATACTCGTAGGATATTACAACTAAAAATGGAAAAATAAATAACTTTTTTGCAAAAACTAAAACCGGCTTCAAAAACACAACAAAGTGAAAAATAACTTTAGCTTCAGAAGTCGGTGGCAAATAAACTGAATCAAGTACACAGAAGTCAGTGAGTTTACCGAAGAAAACATGGATACTTAGATAGGTACGAGCGACCAAGCTATTTGGTTTACATTTTACAATGTAATTTGCATGTTAAAAGGTAAACCAAATAGCTTGGTCGACCGTACTTACAAATAGGCCTAATAAAAAAAAATAATTAAAAAACATTTTTAAAACTAAGTTTTTATAAAATTCACTGAACAGATGAAAATAAACCTTTTAGTAAATAAATAAAAACGAAAAGATTTCATAGCACAAGCTTGTCGCGCGAGTGGTAAAAGAAAAACAATACTCTTGGGTGTCAAAAATATTAAGTAATTCTATTCTTAATAAACTACTGTAACGTTAAATATACGCGACAAGATTTTATGAAATCTTTTCTTAAAACTCAAACTTAATTTAGGTTAGGTATATATAGTAAAATTTCAGCTCAATCGATTGGGGGGAACTGCCGTGTGATTCTGTAAATTTCATTCTAAACTTCGAATCTGAATTCGCTGTGAGTTTCTTGATTGGCATTCTAAAAACTCGGTTGATAATCCGAATTTACACTAGCGCCACTCTTGGAATTTTCTAATTCGAATTCGAATTTACACTAGCGTGTCTGCGAGTTGAACTAAATTAACAGGGAGTTTTTGACAGATAAAGTATGAGATAACGTAAGAAGTGGCATTGCTGGCTTCGGAGCTCACTTCACTTCGCAAGTGACTATAGGTGATGCTTACAGAATGCAAAATCAAGGTCATTTTGAACCTTAGTGAGAGTGAATAGCGATGTGAGATGCGAGTTGTTGTTTGAATTTTACAGAATCGACCTACTGGTCTGAAATTCAGTTGCAAGAATTGACCCACACATACTAACTAACAAATCAAGTTAAATAAAAGCTTATAATGATGGACCCCAATTAAGTTACCAGATGGGCCGTACCCAAAACTTGTTAACCAGCTTTTGCTGTAAGAGCTGATGTTATTACAAATATTTTTACCATTACCACTGTTATTAAGACACACCCTTCTTCTTGAATTCATGCTCTATGAAATTAGTTACGAGCATAGAAAGCTTCGGTTTCTAACTGGCAAGAGTAAATAAATCCCCCGGGCAGTGATGCCATAACCGGTATTAGAAGACTGGCACACATCAGTTATGATGGATATTAGGTACTTTATTTTTCCAAGAAACTCAAGTCCGGCTGAGGATGAGCATCCTGGCGTCGACTAAAATCTTTATAGAGATGCATATTTACACTTTTTAATGCCAGTGCCCTGAACAAGGACTTCTTATTTATTTGATTTAATGACTAGAAAATTCATCCGTTCTGAAGTTATGATGGCGACACGGCTGGCGCAGTGGCTGGGCGATTGGCTGCTGCGCTGCGTGTCGCGGTTTGGATTCCCGCGCGGAACAAATATACACTCGAGAGCAATGAATCCGGGTCACTTAAAGAATGTTAAAAATCTCGGAAACTAAAAATGATAGGTTAATGCAATAAATTGTATTTAATAGACAATGTAATACTCCTTAAATGAAAGTAAAAAAAATATGAGTCACCATACATTTTATTAACACAAAATTATATAAAGAAAAAAACTGCTGATCTCTCCTTAAAACAAAAATAGGAAACATGAAATTTTTGAACTTTATTACGATTTTCTTGAATTTTAATACTTCGTATTGCCTCCTCGTGCTTCCATTACTGCGTTTACGCGGTTTGGCATGCTGTACACCAAGTTCCTTATACGATTTTGGGGAGTATTCTCCGATTCTTCTGTGAGAGCAATTTTGAGCTCACGAAGCGTAATTGGGGGAGGGTTACGTTGTTTTACGCATCTGCCTAGCTCGTCCCAAGCATGCTCGATCGGGTTGATATCCGGGCTGCGCGCTGGCCACTCCATACGAGTAATGTTCATCTCTTGAAGGTAGTCATTCACAATCCTACCTGTATGAGGTCGGGCATTGTCGTGCATAAATATAGCATCCTCACCTAAATTGACCATAAATGGACCAACGTGATCATTGAGGATTTCTCCCACATATCTTACGCTAGTTAAAGAGCCGTTTTCTATGATCACCAGCTCTGTGCGACTTTCAGAAGAAATTCCGGCCCACACAAGTACAGACCCACCACCGTAGGCTACTTTTTCTTCGATGCATGCTTGCTTGAATCTTTCCCCTGGTCTTCGATACACTCTGTGTCTTCCATCGTGCTTGTAGAGCATAAATTTTGATTCGTCGGAGAACATAACTTTTGACCAATCTTCAATACTCCAATTTACGTGGCTCTGGGCATATCTTAGTCTTGAAATACGATGCCCACGCTCCAGTTTAGGGCCGTTTGCAGGTCTAAGGGGTTTTAAGTTAGATTCAGCAAGCCGACGTCTTACTGTCCATGCACTTGGGTTACTTCCTCCGAGGCGTCGAAACTGATTTGTGAGTTCAGTTCCTGTGAGAAAGCGATTTCGAAGCATGGTGTTCACCAAGTATCGGTCTTCTCGTGCTGTGGTACACCTGGTTCTGCCCGTTCCTGGTCTGCGTAGGTTAGAACCAGTTTCTTCGTAACGTCGGAGAACTCTTTGTACTGTTGACAGCGACACACCGACAGTCCTGGCTGTATCGCGCTGACTCCGGCCGGTTTCCAGCATTGTAAGTATTCTGGTGCATTCTTCAGGCGTAAGCGACATAATTTCAGCTTGAATAATGAATATAGAGCACTATCAACATGGTTTATGTACCCACATAAATGACAGATTACAAACAAAAGCAAAACCAAATGCTGTAATTTCGTAGTCTTCGAAAGTGGCCCTTTTTCAAATTTGATTTTTGTATGATATAACTATACAATAACTAAGAAGTTTTAATACCTTCATTTAAGGAGTATTACATTGTCTATTAAATATAATTTATTGCATTAACCTAGCATTTTTAGTTTCCGAGATTTTTAGGATTCTTTAAGTGACCCGGATTCATTGCTCTCGAGTGTATGTATGGCCTAAGAGATGTGAATTATTTTGGTTTTTGAATTGTATGTTTGTTTTTACTGTGGACACTTTTAACGTGCATAGTGCCACATCTCAACATGAATGATGTTACCAAGATTTAGCAACAATATATTGATTTAAAAGAGTGTCCATGGAGTTTCTTGCCCGTTCTTCTCCATTGAGATCTACGCTAGGGATTGGGTAACTATATAGGACTTTCACAGTTTTTATGTCTTGTGACTGGGACTGTAGCTACATTTAATTTTCATCTTTGTTTCGACAATTCAAAAGTGCCTGTAACTTGCCTCATCATCATCATCATTCACAGCCCGAACTCACCCACTGCTGGGTATAGGCCTCTCTTTTCTTGTGCCAATCTCCACGGTCCTGTGCCAACCTCATCCAGGTTTTCCCCCGACGGCAACTATGTCGTCTGCCCATCTCGCCGCCGGACGACCCACTTGCCTACTTGAAATAAATGTTTAGATTTTGATTTTGTTACAGGGCTGGCTGTAAGTGTACCCAGAAACTCCTAATGTGGTTGGGAAGTGGACGATTTAAAAAAAAACAGTTTCCCCTAAAGAACATCATCTGCCTAGCCTATGTTGGGGTCGGCTTCCAGTCTAACCGGATGCAGCTGAATACCTGCATTTACATGGAGCGATCTGACCTCCACAACCCAGTTAGTACTGGGTAATACGATACCACTTGGTAAAACTGGTTGTACGACTTTTTTGGGCCACTGGCTACCTGTAACGACTGCCGAAGATTTACAATGACAGCTGGGAACAACAGCTTAACGTGGCACGGAGGAAACTCGGTATGTAAGGGTGGTCACCCATCCACAGACCCACCTAGGCAAGCACGGCTTAACCTAAAGGTCGACCCGAGCGGCTGTTATTATTTAGCCACGAGCTCCCCAGTTTCCCCTAAGGAACACAAAGGCAATACCTAACTAGGCAGGCAGTTCACTTTCATATCATCTTTATGGATCCAAAATGTCATGGAAAAATTACAAAAAAAATATACATATATACATATAAATGGTCATGTTATATCGTAGAGTTAATAGGTTACTCTTAAAATGTTAAAACAAGATTTTTAATGAATATTTTACTCAATTATTATATAATACTAATAAAACTGAAGTGTTAACGACTTTTGTTTGCCAATTATTGTACCTAGGTACAGCACCGGTAAAAACTTCAGAGGTTTATAACTTTAATAACCCTGGACTGTAAACCAAAGCCGCGAATTTAACTTTGTTAACTAACTGTAACATTAAACTTAATGAAACGAGGTGTTAGCCAGGTACAGCTAAGTATTGGCTTTAGTTACAAAATGGCAACTAGCTCTACCGTTCCACCGGCAATTATTTTTCCTCGCAAGTACAATAACAAGTGGATACTGTTGTTAAATCTAGGAAATTCACAAATAAAGGGTGTAAAACACCTCTTAACGAAGCCGAAAGGCACTTGTTCTCCTCATCATTGCGATCATTTATTTTGTTCTACACCATACCTGGGAACCTTCTAGTTACGGAGATATTGGGGGTCAAAGTTCCAACTTTTTGACAACTTTTTTTTTAATATAAGTTTTTAATGTAAGATTTTTACTTTAAACACCTGCACGACGCCGTACTATTCAATCCATCCATCAGCACAATGTTTTGAGTGCGTTACATTGAGTTCTACCACAAAACATGATTTTTCACCCCAAAAAAATCGTTTCCCAGCAATAATTTTTGCGTAAAGTTACTTAGTTTGATGTACAGAATGCTTGGTTGACGGCTTCGTGAGGTTGTTTACACCCTGTGATATCTTCATCATCATTTCAGCCAAAAGACGTCCACTGCTGGACATAGGCCCCCCCCAAGTGTCGCCACATTGACCGGTCCCGTGCGACTCGCATCCAGCGGACTCCCGCAACCTTCACCAGGTCATCGGTCCACCTAGTGGGAGGCCTTCCAACACAACGTCTTCCGGTTCGCGGTCGCCACTCCAGAACTTTTCGGCCCCATCGGCCATCCGTTCTGCGAGCAATGTGACCTGCCCACTGCCACTTAAGTTTGGCAATTCTTCGGGCTACGTCGGTAACCTTGGTTCTCTTGCGGATGTCTTCATTTCTGATTCGATCGCGCAAGGAAACTCCGAGCATAGCCCTCTTCATTGCCCTTTGGGTGACTTCTGTGTGTGATATCTTACCATGATAATATCTGTTCAGTCCCCGATACATAGAGGAGGCATTGGCAACCAATTACTACTTTTAACACTTTTCGTAACTGAGTATCTTTCTTCATTTGTTTAGACTGGACATTAACTTAATTACAGTTATTATTTTTGATTGATTTAGATAAATAAAATTATTATTACATAATGCCTTCTTTAAAATTGCAAGCAAGTCTGAGCAAAATTGAAACTAAAAAGTAATGGAACTTACAAAAACTAAGGGAAAAATTAATAGTTTCTCATAAAATAACACGGCACAGAAGTAAGAGTTACTACTTATTTTTAGCACAAACGTTGCTTTTGCAATTAAATAGCAATAAGGGACCGTGAGGGTGGGCCACCGTTATCTGGGTTGTAAAAAGAAAACAAAATTGAGAGTAGTTACGTTATCTTTTAGCTTTTTAATTCGCCCGCTAACCGCACCTTATAATTTGGCGCGCTATATTTGCTTTTTTTTCACCCTGATGATTGCGACCAAGGCGCTTCTGAACATCCTAATAGATATTGATGTGCGATTAAATCATTCATGCTGTCAAAAAAACATAACGAATGATGGTCGTTTGTTATTTTATTTCAAATAGATTATTTGAAATAAAATAACAAACGACCATGTAGAAATATTTAGGTAGTTGAAAAAATAATGTAATAAGGTGTCTAGTCAGATATTTATGTAGGAATTCCGAGCCCCTTCTATTTTAGAAATGAGACAATTTTGTAAAACAGAGATGAATGATTAGATTAAAATGATAATTATAGTTTTAATATCTTACAATTAGTACCATATATGGCTGGGCTGTATCATGGTGGTTCCTTGATTAAGCCATAAAACGAAGTCAGTCTTGCATGTCATTTTATTTTCATTCCGTTCTAACTTCATTAATAAATTAATTGTAGGAATTTTAATAATTCCACGTAACATTTTATTAGTTGAAGAAAAACAATAGATTACAAGCAGATTATCATTCCTAGAGTGTTTTAAGCATATGAGGAAGGTAACAGATACAGTTATTCTGTCAATTTAACCCTAGATCAGTTTTTTAATAGTTAAATTGTACAACACGATGCTTAGCAATAGGAAAGTACATCAAAAATATATTTTTAGAACCTGTTTGGGAAGTTATCCTTTTTAATACCACTATAACCAAAACTCTAATAAGTCTGCGAGGTTAAAGTGGGACTGGGCGGGACACATTACCAGGATGGGTCAGGACAGATGGGCTAGAATCGTCACACAGTGGGAGAAGACGGAACCAAAAGACGGTCGTCGTCACCAAGGCAGGCCCAAGAAACGCTGGCGTGACGATTTAGACTCGTTCCTGATTGATTGGCCAAAGAAGGGAAAACACCGAAAGAGACGGAAAGAAATAGTGGAGGCCTTTGCCCAGCAGTAGGACAGCATAGGCTAATAGAAAAAAAAAAAACAAAACCAAATAACATTTTTCAGTGATCATGCCTTCGCTCAGAAGCTTTCATTAAGTAGGTATCTCTAATTGTACTGAAAGCACATCATTACTGTTAAGTTAAAGACTTACCTATACTTAAGTAACTAGGCAGATGCGTGAAAAATGAAGAATGGATCTTCAGAAGTATCCATCACAATCGACACACCTAATGGTGATCATTAAAATTGATTGTATCAAGTTTTAATCCTACCCTTGATTGCCAACAAGAAAAACCGGCTATATGTGTCCACATGGGTAGATAAAAGCGAAATAAAAATAATAATGGTGTATATTTGTAGTAAGTTGCGTGTCGGTACACTTCGGGCGGTGTCGGGCGCGTTCGGTTCCACACAATTAATCTGAAATAACGAACTGACCCGTAACACGACTCCTGCGCATGTGCGCCTGCTCCCACCACACCAATTAGCATTAAACCCTTTTTAAATACGTCTCCAGCTTTAGAGCCGGGTTTTAGTGTAATGTTAAATTGTTCTAGATACGTGTTTGGATTTAGACTCGCAATTAACTAAAAATATCAACACGTTGACTCAGATTCGACTTGTGAAAAGCTTACGAGCAAAAGCTAAAGTAACTCAGTTAGACCAACTGGTAGATTTCATGAATACCGATTAAGCTTCTAGAAAGACTTCTTTAATGGATCAAAACCTCAAAATAATGCAATGAGATTTTTTTCCAGAAAAATATCAACAAACAGCTAAAAACACCTATAAATAGCACCACCGCTGTTTCACAAATGCATTACTATATAACACATTACATTATTTTAATTCAAAGTATCACCTTCAAATCTAACTAACTTTTTAAGGATCTTGCAAAAAAATGAGTCTTCATTGCAAACTCAAAACTCTTACCAAATCCAGATGATGGTTCGTTTAAAATAAATTGTATAAACCTAAGTAGCGTTCAATGAGAATAAATAGCAACAGCTTGGTCCCAATATAAGTCTTTAAACTGTCATGGTCACTAACATTATCAAATAACACTAAAAAGTTCAGTCCGGACCAGTCTCAGTACCTATATCCCTGATCATGGTGCTTGCGACAGCGCCGAAATATCGGGAACTCAAAACAGACATTAACATGGTAATTATCCCGTTTTTAGTGTTAATGAAAAAGCTAGTTTCCAGTTTTACCTACCTAGCGAATCGAAAATCTGTATTGTGACAAAATTTTGTTTTTGTTTTCGTATTTTCGCCTATTTCAGGTTGCCAAGCGAATTCTTCATTACGATTTACCTATAATGTAATGAGCATTAAAATAATTGACAGTCCCTTTACCTACTGTGTACTGGGCAAGTGAGTACACCTGCACAGAAATAGGAAATTTGTTCTTACTTAACTTGTTTTGTTTACTAACAAATTACTAACACCTTTTTTTTTCTTTACTTTTTTGTGTACTACTAACAAACCTACTAACGCTTTCTTTGTTAAAATGTAAGGACGTGTGTCTGAAA
This sequence comes from Xestia rhomboidea, assembly GCA_963853795.1. Classification (NCBI taxonomy): domain Eukaryota; kingdom Metazoa; phylum Arthropoda; class Insecta; order Lepidoptera; family Noctuidae; genus Xestia; species Xestia rhomboidea. The sequence goes on from OY970764.1 coordinate 13,901,687, forward strand.
TAAAGATAATTATTATTATTAAAGTGTGTACAACATATCCAAGTATTTTCAAATAAAAAACGACTGTTTGTATTTTTCTAATCATTGCATACCTACTTACTTGCAAAACTACATAGTCAAAGTGCAGTAAATCTAAATACTAAATACTAAAGATAAGTACTTATACCTAAGTAAAGCTTATGTTCAGATATAAATATTTGTTCAAAACTAAATCCTAGTTACTATCGATAGTGCTAATTACAGAATAATGACAAAAAATACTCCTTATGGGTGAAATAATGGATCCAGGTAAACCATATTTAAAATAGACGTAAGTTGTCACAGTTGCTTGGTATACATGGGTGAAGGGATTATTTTTGCAAAGTGATTTATGAATGGGCTCGCCAATCAACTGTCCATATTGCCTCTCACCCTCACGTAATATCCGAAGATTGTTAAAACAGTTTTAAATGAAAAAACAACGTTTGGTAGCGTCTAAAAAGAAAAACATTGCATTAAAATTACCTAAATATACCTCATATTAACAGTAAAAGGTATTTTCACAAACTTTAGTACCTAAGTTTGTATTTGTTTCAAACTCACTCTACGTTTGTTTAGCAATTTTTTGCTTTTTGCAAATGCTCAGAAAAGGGAAGGCATTTAGCAATTTAGCAAAATTAAACAGCAAGGTTCCCTTTTCTTGTAACAAAGCAAGTTTTCCATAATGTCACTAAATACACTGTTTATGTTATACTTAGGCCTCTTTAAAAACTGCACTGCCTTTAAGGGGGTTACAATTTTTTTCACCAAGTTCAATCTTGTCTTAAAAGATTCTTAAACTTTTCTGATTTCAGCGACTACGCGATTGCTCTACATTTTATATTTCACATTTAGGACGTCTGTCCTTCACATAAACTAATAAATCGAAATATTTGTTGGTATATTAATTTTTAGCAGTGAGGTTAGTATTAATAAGTAAGTGTTTAATTAGGCCTATATTACCGGTGTGTGGCGGTGTTTGCGCGACGGGGCTGCGCGGCTCGGCGCCGCTGCGGGCCATGATCGCCGCGATGGAGAAGTCCGTGGCCCTCGTCTTGCCTTCCTCGGCCACCATCCTCTCGCCTCCGGCCCTCCAACACTCCGCGCTCTCCACATCCATGTAACAACTCTCAGTACCTCAGTCCAACACTAATCCTCACCAACATCTCACCGATACCGGCCCGTACATTGTTTTCGTTTATGCATTTTATTTTAAAAAAAATATTTTGCACCCAATTTATTTTTTAAATTTGAACCGTTACGAAATTATTTGCATTTTTAATTTAGAAATTCATTTTTATTATTGTTAACAAAAAACACTTTTCGAATTAAAACTGTGTTAATGCACAATTACGAATCAATTAACTCGTCGGACGATCGTTAAAACGCGTATTTAAATAGCAGTTGAAATTGTCCGTCGTGGTACACAAGCGAAAGCGGTACGGCGGCTGAGCGCGGACTGAGCGCGGCGCGGGCGCGGCGCGCGGGGCGGGGCGGGCAGGCGGGGCCGCCTCCCCAGGCAACCACTGGCCGCGCTACCCGCTGTCACCGATACCTCCCTCCCCTCCCCACCCTGAACACCCCGACCACTAAGCTTTTCAATAACAATAAAATAATAATATTAATTCCATATTTGCTCACCGCCATTGCGTGTGTCATCATAGAAAATAAATTTCAGCTTTTATAGTCGTTGACTCTGTCTATCAATAAAATAATTAATCATCGTCCCACAGCTGATCTTTTTCATTTTGTATAACGGCAATCTATCGGTTCTAAAACAATAAGTTTATTAGTCCTGAGATACCTTCAAAATATATCCGGTTTGTAAAAGAATGAATTTTCATGAAAACTGTGTCAAGTGAAAACGCACGCGCAGTCACCGCGCGAGCGCGCCGCCCATAAAAACAGATCGGTAGATGAGAGCGAGATAGGTATAGACAACAGTGGGCGTTCGCATGCGTTAGAAAGAGTTGAAAGGAGTTATATGTGCAACAACGTATCAAAGACGTAACTTTATCAATACTTAACGTGAAACTTTTCAGAGGGTGTAAATTATTTGTATGTTTTTTAAAAAAAAATTTGGTATTTGTTTACCTAACACGCAAAGCGATACATTTTTAACATGTTTCTCGTTACTTTCAAACATACTTAAGACTTACTTCAAACACTTTTCATGGTTAAAAAGAAACTCAAATATTTTTTAGCCTTAGAATATATAGCCCTAAATTATAATGCCCTAAATAGTCTGTACAGACTTTGAATATTTTCATCCAAATATTTATTGGAATAATACAAAATTGATCGATTTAATATATATTATTATATAATCTACAGTCATTCAGTGTAGGTAATGTACATCTACTTATGTATGTATATCACTGAGTAGACATTATCTCTTACTGTAATGAAAAAAGAAATCATAGTGCACATTAGAGTTTCTAAGAAATTTATTGTTTTTTTTTTTTAAGTATTAAGTACTATATTTAGTTATCCCATTTTATAAAAAAAACATTGTAGAGCTAGCTACAAAACCACTGCCAATGGTTCTTTTATTATGTAATTCGTTTTTAGTTCATTATTTTTATTGCTCCGAGAATTTGTTAAGTATTTTGCTGTCTATAGATTTTTTTTTAAATGAGTAGGTATCTGGATAAGAGTGCTATTTGAATTAAATTTTTCTTAATAATATTAAATAATAAAATAAATAAAATAATAACCCTTTATCCTCCTCATTCTTTCTTTTTTTTAAAACACTAAATTGAAAATTGCAACTTAGAACTGCATCAAAGAGTTCAATTCCATTTCTAATTTAAAACAAAAGCAATATTTCCAAGCGTATTCACTCAAGAAACTATTTTTTTTTAAATATAGCTCCCCGTTCGCTTAAGGCAGGAAGGATTTCCTAGGAAATGACTAACACATTGCTTTATTTTATTTTATTTCTTAAGAAAACTTACTGCTAGAATACAGAGTTGACAGGTGGTGACTTTATTAATTAAGTACATGTTTGAAAATGCCTCCACGAGACAACGTAAATAACGCAGAGAAGGTTTGTTATTAAATTGCCAAAAAATAAAAGGCATTGCTCGTGTGTGTTAACTAGGTCTAGAAAAGGTTTTGGTCCTAGGTATACCAAACCAAAAAAAAATGTTGGTTTGCCAAATTTATTTATTTATTTTTATTTATATCGAATAATTACAAGCTTCGGATTATTGTCTTTGGTAACTAGAATAAGAATAATTTATTTAAAAAGTAGATAATACAAAAGTGTACATTGAAGTGCAGTAGCGTTATTTCTTAAACTATTGTATAATTAGTGCTTAGAAGTAAACTATCACTACAAAATATTTAACAGTCACAAGTAACGAAAATGTCGAGTTCAAATGTTAGGTAGCGACCTGCCTGATCTAGGTTTATTTAAACCTGTGTTTCAGGCCATCACTTTACATTACTTAAATTAATTAGGACAGTAAAAGTTTTAAATGAAATACATAAATCTATTAACAACTATAACACAAATCAAATTGGTACAAAAACATTAAAACTAACTTAAGTAAATATGTACAATTAGATACGGGGGGATGACATAATCAAACTAGGACTTCTAGAAGTTTTTCTGTGTCCGTGTAATTAAGTATCGCTAAATAATCTGATATTACAAAACTACATTGCCTATAACTTAGACTATAGAAGTTTAGTTTCTTGTTGAGTCTGTTATACAGAAAAGGTCCTAAAAATACATAAAAACGACTAACAAAAGCATGTCTAGTTTGAGGCTTTGTGCAAACCAGGTCCTTCCTTCTCCTATCGGAAGGAACTGGATCATAGGGAAGGGTAGAGTGCTGCTGTAGTATAATGTGAAGAATAAACTAACTAACTAACTAACTATTGCCTTTCTACTGAAAATAGTCAGTTGATCGAATTTTCCCTACGAGATACATTACCCTGAGTAAAGACTGTAGATTCCGCAATAGATTCCCTCTTTCCTATTTGCTTACGAGCCACTCTTCATACATAACGTGAAAGCATTTGATGGAGTGGGCTCCATAACATTAAATAATGCAAGCGCTCTGTGGGATGAGGACGACTCAGACGTTTGTTCTCCTCGTGTGAGGAATGACGAGTGAGGCATCGTCTTCCTCATCGCGTATCATGTGACGTCAGCGGGAGATGTTGAGTAAACTAGTTGTAGGGTTGCCTGTGATAGAATGTTACTTCAGCGCTTGTATTATGTGTGACTAATTCATTTGTTTATTCATTCATTAAAATATAAATAAATATCGCTGGACATTAACACACAGCGCCATCTAATGCCACACTAAGCAACGAGGCTTGTGTCGTGGACACCAGATAGTTGATATACTACATAGATACTTTTTGTTTGTAAATACATACTTATTATACATATAAACATCCATGACTTGGAAACAAATGTCCATGCTCATCACACAAACATTTGCTCCATCCGGAATTCGAACCCAGGACCCTAAGAACGTAAGGCAGCCTCACTACCGCTGCGCCATTCGGGTCGAAAGACACTTTTGCACAAGTAAATAAATAAGTACCTAGAAACACAAAATCGGACTTAATTTATTTTTTAAGTTTGTTTTCGACGGTACTAAATGCTATAAGGATGCAGCTTACGAGTACTATGACTAGTTTTTAACACTGCACACTGTTCTGCTTGTATACTCGATCTTTGTCTTCAACTATATCTTCACAGATTATAGTATTCACACATATCAATCTGGCTAACTTGTCTCTTACATCGTATAAGCTTAGGTACTTTTCCTCTCGAAAACACCTTTCAAAGATTATATCTCGATATTTGATTGTTCAATGCTATTTATTCACATTTTAAATATTTTATTTCATTACTCACAGTAACATAGAGCACTCTTATAAACTCTACTTTAAGATACTACCAAATTTTACTGCATGCACCGAAGGCTTTATAGATTTCGACACCCCTCACGAGATAGGGAACAAAACAGCTCTACACAAGTATACTCCGTCGCATTCGCATAGTACCTATGTAAGTACGAAGTGGGTATACATACAGTACTCCACGCTCCAAACACTCGCGTTATTTGTGAAAATATGAAAAATACTGCGTACTTAAGAGGCAATAACTCTCTGGGTGAGGCATTAAGAGGCATTATGAGCCACTCAGATGTTTTTCAATTTGGTGGAATGGCGTCTGCAGTGTTCATCTTTATGGCAATGTGTACCTAACTTGAATGGCTCGACAGCGCTTGAGCCCAACGCGTCTGCCTCCACTCAGTTCCCACACTCTCTGTTTATTTCACTTACGAACACGCAAAATGTCTCGCCAATGCTTAAATGTGCAGCTCGCAGCTCGCCCACAAACTTATTGCTACCTGGGGTTTATGCATTTAAAATTAGCGAATTCAGTTGATTGCACATTGTTAGAAACGACGCAAACCAAACAGAAATCGTTAAGCAACTAGGTACCTACTTGTCTGCAGGCGTTAAGTTAATTAAACTTTTGTTTGCCCATACTAAAGTTAAGTATAGGTAGCATTAAACTGAAGTAATATGTTGACTGTAAAACCATGCAATGTTATAAAAATATTTACTAAATATTTTGTAAACCATCTAATCCAGCTACAGCCGTCACAACACAACTCTGTGTTACAGAGGAACTCATAATTCATTCTCAAAATCAACACAATTGACAAGTTGATATTGAAAAAAATAGGAAATAGTGTAAAAATAAGTTGCGTTGAGCGAAACACAATGAAAACCATTGTGTTATATTGCGTAAAACGAAACGGTACAAGACCGCTCTCGGCGCCCTTTTTTTTCAATTCGAAAATCGAATGTCAAAACGTCAGTGAGCCTATGAAAGCAACCAAATATTAGCGCGTTGGGAACACACACGCGGCTGTGGCCACACAGGACGCCATGTTGCAACATTAGAATACGGACGTAAGTTATGAGTTTTCGCGCAAAAAGTTAACGCAATCAAATCAACGACATATCGGTCACACGTCAACCGTGAAATGAAGTGTTCAGCCGACGCACGGCCGCTTGCCTGGAAATTGGTTTTGAATGCGTGTTGAAATAATGATGTTCTGATTCTATTAGGTATCGTTTCAAATTTTATTACCTACTGCAATCCAATGTTGCATTGTAAAAAAATACGTAAGTATATAGTTATGCAGTAAAACCACTTTTCCATTCAGGTTTAGGTAGACTATTGTAATTTGATAAATTAAGATTATTTGATATTTATTTTAACTCTTTTCAGTTTGAATTGAACTGAGATCGTTGTATTAATTTGAACGAACTAAAACCCGGACGCAATGCAAGTTCAGCATCAATATTAACAAATAAAAACATTCTTGGTGCTCTGTCGTAGCACTCGTAGCTTATCGGCTACGACCGCTACGAGAGTCATTATTTAACGACTTTTAGACAGATAACACGTTTTGTTTCTTATATATTAGTTACTGTACCGTTATTACATATTACAGGGTGTAAACCACCTCATCACGAAGCCGCCAACCAAGCATTCTGTACATCAAACTAAGTATAACTTTGCAAAAATTATTGTGTAGAACACAATGTAACGCAGTCAAAACATTGTGCTGATGGATGGATTGAATAGTCCGGAGGTAGAATTGAAAATTAAATTGGTAGAATTGTTAAAAGTAAAAATCTTACATTAAAAACTTCTATTTAAAAAAAATGACAAAAAGTTGGAACTTTGACCCCCAATATCTCCGTAACTAGAAGGTTCCCAGGTATGGTGTAGAACAAAAAAATGATTGCAATGACAAGGAGAACAAGTGCCTTTCGGCTTCGTTAAGAGGTGCTTTACACCCTTTATACATATGTGACTTACGTAATTGTAAGGATACTGAAACCTAGGTAAATAAAAACTGTGCATGATGAAATTGCTACGATTGCTAAGTTTGTCCATCGATTTTTCCCGGTATCCCGTCACTGAACCGTAGCATTTCGCACTTGACTTGACAGCGTGATATAACATTGATATAGTGCCGCTGTCAATATGATATGTTATGTAATGAAAAATACATTCAGCATTTTCATGTTACCTCGCAAAATAAACTGAAGATTCACCCGTGACAGTCACAAAAACGTATAACTGTTTGTATACGAATACGACAAACTGATGCCATAAAATGTCATAAAAAATATTACGCACATCGCTTGGTAAAAAGAATAAGAGAACGTGAAAGGGCTGTTGGTGGGGAGCGAGGCAGCGAGGTGAGGAGCAACAAATCGCGCGCATTATAAATGACAAATGTAAGCTGCGCGCACGCGGTGTAGGGTTTCGCCCACCCGCGCGCCGGATTAGTTTCAGCTTACTTTCCGCTCCGCTCCCTGCCCTGCACCGAAATAGCACTCGCCCTCTGCCCTTGACGTCTGACATACTGATATCAATACTACTACGATCCTAAACTACACTCACAAAAATATAAATAGACAAGATTTTCAAATTGCGAAGCTTTTTGCCGTAGTACGTCACTTTCATGCAAAACAATTTATACAGCTTTGTACTATTGTTGGTGGATTTGTGGTTAGGTAGATACCAGGCAGTTAAGTAATTTTAATTATTATTTGACTAGTGTTCATGATCATTAAGAGAGCAACACGTGAATAGCTCGTCTACTATTTTTAGTAGGTATCTCTCTCCCTATTTGGGCAAAGTAATGATCGTAGAGGTCTTCTAATGGGCATCTAGTTACGGGATGCTTGGTGTGATTCAGTACATGAAGCAATAAATTTACCAGCAAAGGCTAGTGAGAGGCGGTGTGACTTAAATCCGGTAATGGTGTGTCCGGGCCTTGGCTCCGCGTAGCTCGTGTGAGAGCGACAATGCGCCCGCGCCGGCTGCCACAATGGCTGCTCTACGCTCGCAACTAAACCTATTGAATAATTCTCACTTGAGAGTATTTAAGCTTTTATCGAGGTGCGGCCATAAATCGGTGCGCAGACGCTGTAATCCCCGCCCCCGCTGCGCCCGCGCCCCGCCGCTAGCTATAAACAGAAGTCAACGTGTTGGACTTATAAATCGTGCTCTTAACTATTGTATCTCACGCCACAATAATGAAGTTAGCTCGTTCAGGAAGAAATACGGGCACCACGTGGGTGGCCGCCGCGGTCGGAATAAATCCCCACAGATTATTGCATACGAATGCGTTTAAATGATTTTTTGTGTGTAAGGCGGTAGTATGCGTTGACACCCGAAGCTCCGCAGCCGGTGAAAGGGTCCCTGAAAAAACAAACGTTGACCGAGCGAGCGACGCGGGTGTTGTGCGATAACGTGGCGACGACGTGCCAGCCCACAGTCACCTCTACTTTAACGATCTCGTCAATAACCGTAAAACAGCTTCTAATGACTATATCTTCTAGGATATTTGATAAAGGCAGTCGTAAACTGTGAGTTTTTTTATGAAATATCCTCCCAACGGTGATTTATTCGTAGACCTAAGAATAAATCTGTGTCATCTCAGCCTTACGAGGACGATGTTATCAGACGTTAGGAATTTTAATTATGCAAAAATCATGAGTGTCGTGTGCGCATAGCACAAGTTTCAGTTTACTCCCAAGAAATTACAATTTAACTTATTTTTTTTTTGTTTGTTCATCCCAACCGTCAAACAAACACTAGGGAAACCGTGGTTTTAATAAGTCTACAAAGCTTAAAACACGATTGGGAAGACACATTGCAAACATTAATTCGGTTCGCTCAATTTTAATCTCAAAATTTGTGTGAGCCTTACTTCCTGTCAAACATCCACCAAATAATTTGGAGTGTGCCAGCGAGCAAGGTTACCACATGTGAAACGTAAACGTTAATATACAAGCAAGCTCCAAGAGCACGACGAGACGTGAGAAAGGTCGTGACGAATGTTCGCCATTGATCGCCGAACAGAATGCGCGTCAAAAGGCGTGCGTAATCGCCCTTATAAACAAACACTCGCGCTCAACACTAAAACTGATATATTTCACCAAACTTTTATATTCGTTCGCTCCAACTTAAAATATATTACTTTTTCTTTAGCACCTTTTGTATCTTTTAGTGCCTTGTGTCCCCGCTTTTATGGGTGCAGGCGGTTCGTAAATCATTGTAGTAGAAGTGGTGTACAATCGTAAACAATAACGCTTCCCGCGGGGCGAGATGGCGCGGGCGGTCGCGCCTGTACCTCGGCCGCAGGCGACAACGATCAAGCCTAGTTATCTAGACTGGATAATTATTATTTCCAAACGTTTTTTTAATCGAACATCGCCATTGTTCTCAAAAATCTGCCACAACGTGTCATAAACATGGTCTACTTGGAAACAGAGACCAAGAAATCAATTAAACATGAAAAAGACAAGTTTTATTAGGTACTAAATATACGGCGAGAAGTAGCTCACATATAATATTAAGCCATAAAATATTATTAATATTATTTTGACAAAGAAAACAATTTTCACACCGAGTTCAATGTGGACATTACATTACCAATAACCGTTAATCCGGAGACGTGCCACAGATATAAATTAAAGTTTATATCATTTTTAATGACCGCCTCGAATGGTGTTTTGATTGCGGCCGGCTGGAGGCGTCGACAACTCGACACGATGATAAGGCGACAGTTAACGCGACACACAAAAAACGCACATTTAATGGCCAAAAACCAACTCTCGCGCAACGCTCAACAGATCGGGCTGCGACCACATAGACACAATTTTATGGGGATTCCTACATCGCGACACACTTCATTTTTACGAGTATCAATTTAAAGCTCAACGTGACGTTAGAAGACGTTAATAATTTTTAAAATATATATCTAATAGTCGAATGCCACGTTTTGTGAAGCATTAGGTATGAATTTCCACTCGCGACCATGACACGACCGCGCTTTAAAATAACTGAACTTTTTTCAGCTGTAAACAGCAATTAATTTTTCGAAATGCGGTTTTTGTTTGACTTTAGTGTGCATATCGTTGTAATTTAACGCTTATTGGTGTTTAAACAGCTAAATAAACCGTGAAACGAGGCCACAAAACGCGTAAAGACCATCGAACGATAACAAAAAGAGCGCCATTAATCTCTCATTGTGTGACGTCGGTGAAACGTCCTGTTTTGTTTGCGGACCCGTCCCGATTTATACGAACATCACTCGTTTACAGTTTGCTATTGTCCTTAAACCGACTGGGTGTGATCAGACACAATGAACTTTACAAATAGGGCGAAAATAACTGTCTATACATCATAACTGTGTACACAAGTCGTAAATTAAATGATATGTTGCAATAGAAATGCGATGCGTATCCTTTGATACTATCGGCCTTGTATGAGGTTAAAAGTTGCGTGATGTGACCAGTATCGATTACAGAGTAGAGAAATAATTTGTCGGCATTTGCAGAATGCTTAACATTTACTTCAAATGTTTCTTCTGAATTCCGAACGTATTGCACCGAGGGACCGTTCGCTCATCTGCTAAACAAGGAAAAGAATTTGTTGTTATGTATATGAATATTCTTTTGTAGTGTTGGTCCCACGAGGCGCGCGTCCCCGGGGCCGCCCGCTTCTCATGCTCCGATTGACAGGCCGGGACGTGTGACGGCCATTGTCACGCTGACATGTTGACACTGTCAAACTTGACTTCTGTCCGGATTCCGCATGTAAATCGTAAATACGGAAACATTACCCGCTTGCTCGACGCGCACAATGTAACGACAAATTAAATAATAGAATAATGTAGATAAGTTTACCGCGCACAGCTGCCGTTTTTTTGCAAACGTTTTTGATGATTATTGACGTCAACGCAGACATGTAAAGAATAGTAGACATATCGCGTTACTTGCAGAACTAGGATTTAAAACGACAAACAGGAAGGGCAACAGTCAGAAATGATTAAATTTTAAAATAGCAGTAACATTTTAACACTGTGGTACAAATTCAGGCCAAAGCTAAGAAACACTATTTCGCAAGTTTAGGTTAACTAAACTTGCGAAATAATGTTTCTTAGCTTTCCTTATTTTCTTCAGCAACTAAACTATCAGTAATCCTCACTCGTACCTACTTGGCTAATGATTGTGTTTAAACTTAAAATGTCACTTACGGGATATCTTCCGCGATGATAGTTTATTTTGAGCTCCCGATATTTCGACGACAGATCCGGAAGAAGAAGATACCCTGAAGATAACCCGTAAGTGACATTTTAAGTTTAGTTATGAACCGTGATAGATTATAATAGCAGGGTTTGCTTGTGTTTGAACTACATAATACTGTAGTGCAGCCATTACGCAATGTGCTACGCGTACGCTTAGGATACTTACCGCTACGGATCTGCTACGCTTCCGCTACACATCTGTCATCTTTCTGTTACGCAACGTTGTCGTAGTTTAACGCAAAAGCCGAAAATGAACTTCATCAATAGACGTAAGAACTGATTACCAACTTCAGTAATCTACACTAAGATGGATTCAGGCAGATCGTGTCATTATCTCTTCACACTACGATTGGTAACTGTGTAGCAATTACCAAACCTACAATTTTAAATCTCCATATTAAACATTTCTAAATACTGTTTACAAAATCTCATTCAAGTTAAACAAGAATTCGAGACGACAGTTTGAAAGAAAACATAAGTTTAAAATGAGCAAATGAGTATACGAGGCATGTTTCGCCCCCCGTGGTCAGTCACCCTGGGCGCTCTCCTGCCGCGCACAGACCCTGGTGACAAACTGACAATTTAACTATTCACCTCTAATGTTGTTTAGGGAATATTCAATGGCTAAACAAACCGTTTTATTTATGGCCGTGTTGTGCGCCCACAATGACAGCCTCGTCTTAAATTCTTTTTAAGCTGTTTCATTTCCGGACACAAAAACGAATCAGGTTCCAAGTGTTTTTGTTTAGGTTCTTTGTTATTTTTGCATGACTGTTTTTTTTCTAAGGGTTCTTTTACGTATGATCTTGAATTCTACCAAACGAATAGGTAGTAGGTAATGATCCAATAATCAAATCTCTCGTCTTCCACAGCAAACAAAATAACCGCATGAGAAATCGATTCATAACATCCATACACAAGTAACTTTACAATCTCGAAAGCTAATCTCAAACAAAAGCAATCACAAAACATAAGTGAAGTGATCGGTCCAGGAAACAGTCAACGTAATCTGTGCATTACACAAAGATTACTCGTCTATTGGGGAGCGCTCCGCCCCTGCTATTAGCTTCACTTTATCTATCCCTGGTCCCCTCGGCCGCCGCTAATCCGCCAGGGAAGTGGCTAAATATCTTGTGTAAATAAACATTTCGCCTGTACCATTGTCAGGGGATGAGCGCTGCAACGAATCGGATTATGCGGCGTAAGGTGACGTATCATACTCCGTAATTAGTTCGAGCTAAAGCTGGATTTATTGTTTGTTTTGCTGAACTGTTCTGATTGGGGGGTATTACACCGGAGGTGATGTTTTGTTAAAACAAATTCAAGTTTGTGCATATGTCTTTTGCAGTTCACAGCTGGACAATGATCACGCAAATCATATGTCGCTAAGATCGATTTTGCCACTCTCATATTATTAATTCCAGGAATCGTAATGTTCAAATTAAACAATATTTCAAAATCTCACCGCAAGTGCAGCGATATTTGTTTCAATAAATTAACGTCTGTCCCGGAAAAGCATTTGCTTGTGACGGACGAAGAAACACTCCGCAATATGAATCAGAACCGGCAAACGAAACATATCATCGAGCATGAAGAATTTATCGTCATTATAAATAAACATTATCTGGGGTGCAGAAGTTCGAAGACCAGCATTCCTATTAGTTTTGTTCTTATTCGGTACAAGGAGGTTGTTACACGTAATAGAATCCACTACCGAAAACAAACAATAGTAATGCCCACTTGACGTGAGCTAACAATGGTAAGGATTATCATAGTGAGTGCAGCGTCAGACAGGTCTCCGCCCAGCCGTGCGCTCAGTGCGCTGCCACTCCGGGCCAACGAGCAATATGGAAATATATCCAGTGACTATCTTTAGTTATGCTCCCTACACGCCATTCACAAAGAGCTGTCTCATTAGACACGAGTTTTTTTTTTATCACTGTGTAATATTTCCAAAAAATATTTACCTACTTTCATACAAGTACAACCTCGTCATCCTCCTAGCAAGTCAATTGCTTCTGATTGTTATCATCTGTGGTTATCACAGCATAAGACCGTCATTTCACAGCATTTCACCGTCTTTTGTTCTACTACTTTAGAATTTGTTGACATTATGTCTGTAGCTATAATAGTTGTTTTGAAAAATCATAAAGTCTGATAAAGGTAGTAGGTAAGTCTTTCTTTTAAACTTTCTTTTATATCGAAAGCACTATCAAATTTATTTCCCAAAAGTTAGAGCAGGTAACGATAATTCAACGCCTTATGAGGTACTATGCAGTACCTCATAAGGCTTTGAAGAGAAGTATATCTGTATAGTACATATTGGAGTTTGCGTAATATATCGAAGCCTAATCTAATTTGAGACCGATGACGCTGCACATAGCGAGGAAGGCCGGGCGGAGCGCACCGCATCCCTATTCATAAAGCGACGGGTGCGCTGTGCTCCCCGCCTCCCCACCGCATTTGAATAAATACAATTAACTTGTTTGTTTTATTCAGCCCTTGCGCCCCTGCCTGCTGACCTGACCTTCCGGCGAGCGTCACATTCCATATCGGAATCAAAAACGATCCCAGCATTGTCAGCCGATGTTCATCGATGGCGGCCGTTTGTGAAATTGAAAACTATTTCGCTCAAGGATAATATTCAAATTGCGGCTAATGGTGATATTCGGCAGCGGGCGACTCAAAGGCGAGCAGGCCGCGGTGCCTGCACTGTTATTATCTCAACACCATCGCGCTCTCACCTCACCCATTCCTTTTGTAACAGACGCCTCCATCTTCTTCGTTCCCTCGCCGATGGAGCGAGAGCTCCGCTCGTTTATACTAAACTCGACTTGGGGGCGTACCTCTGACAATTTATCATTTAGCGTTGCCTACAGACATTATTTGAAACGCATTAAAATCGCGGTTGTGGAAAATTTGTCGGCATCGAAATTAGTACTCCTCTCGAAGTGCATAATTTATCGCTTAGGCCGCATCCGGCGCGAGCGCAATATTTCTAATTAGAAATTCATTGACGTTGATGATCATCTGACGTCAAACTGGAACCTAAATGGATTCCCAGCCACTTCGTTATAACTAACTTATTGGCGTTCACTAGTTATAGCTAACCACAGTAAAGTAGTCATCGCTTAAGATAATTATGTTATTTATGATAACTACTGAGTTATGAATTCAAATTAATTTCCAGAATCCGGTTAATTTTAATCACCACTTTGTAAAACCTCAATAATTTCCTAACGACCCATATCTCGATAAAGCGCGAAGCGGCTTATGGTAACTAACTGTGAATTATCGTTGCGAAGGTTTTGATGATATCAAGTTACAGGTAGAGTTCAGATAAAATTGCTCGTAAGGTGAAATTAAGCCAGAAGCAGTAATATGAATTAGGAATCCTTGTGAATTTTTACAAATTAAATTGGTGTTTGAGGTTCTGTACCTCAAAAGGTAAAAAAGGAACCCTTATAAGATTTTAAAGGTAAAAAAGGAACCCTTATAACTTTCTTGTCCGTCTGTTTGTCTGTCCGTCTGTCACCACCAATTTTCTCAGGAATGGGTGGACCTAGCAAGTTGAAATTGATACCAGATACTGAGGTCTGTAGGCCCTATTAGGTGTATAAAAATCAAGATCCTGAGTCAACACGGTAAAAAGGTATGGGCAAATTTAGATTTTCGCGAAAACTTGTAAGTACCAAAATTTCCCTTAATTTTTATTATTTTCGGAATTTACCCTATAATTGTGCTGTAAGACCTTGCCACGGTAATATTATAATACAGTAGTGTAACTCGGCCGCATGATAGAAATAAATGCCTACAGCCGCGCGGTACGTAAACATGCGTTAGGGCTGCCCGTCTCCAGTATTTTAATTACATTTGCCTACTTTCTGTTTCTATTTAGTTTTGTGATTGTAAATATCCTTTTTATATAAATAAATGAAATACTTTGTATATTGAATAGGAAGTGTTCAATAAAAATGCGTGTTGTTTTTTGATTGGTAGAATTAATACCACGTCTTTACTTTGAATTATGCAAACTAACAAAACACACATGCACCGAAGTTTTAACACAAGCTTAAGTAGGTAGGTACCTACCGTATCATGATTCATTCAGAACCGCATATAACTACCTATTTCACTCGTCTCAATAACTTTCCGTTACTCTATTCGCTTTATTTATTAATCCAAACACCTTTTTTTTCGTGAGATAAAAGGAAATACTTATCCATTAAAAAGACACACATTATGTACCTACCTACTAGTAAGTAAAATTATTTTATAGTCTTACCTTTCAGAGTTTCCAGGTAATTTAAAAAAACTTGTCTGGATGCGTTATTGACGAATTCATACAACCAAAAACAGCACAATATTTCCTACTCGTCATATTAACGGATTTTTAGAGAAAAAATCGCGCGGTTATTGTTAAAAAAACAACACACCGTCCGTTCGACACTGCGGTACAGCCGTCACTGTCTGCGCCCCAAGCGCACCCCGAGATCGAGGCGCGTAGATATAGCTCGCGTTTCGTCCGTTTGTATGAAATTGGAGTACTGTATTATAATATTACCGTGACCTTGCTTTTAACCAAAATTGTAAATTCTAGGTCAACCGGAAGTATCCTATAGGTTTTGGGTCGAAAACCCATATGGTAGTTCCCGTTGACGAAATTTGGCAAAAAGCAAGATCTTACATCAGATGTGTCGAAATTTGACAAAAAGCGATGTTACTATTACAAACTTATTATTTGCGGTTGGTGCAATAGCCGCTTCTAGGGATCGAACAAAAAGTTTGTACGGAACCCTCGGTGCGCAAGTCTGACTCGCTCTTGCCCGGTTTTTTTCTCTTAACCTGCTAAATTCAGAATCGAAATATTTTGATTAATGTAAAATCACATGTTTCAATCGTGCAGCTAGAGGAGAGTGGATCACGGAGCTGGCCGGCCGCTGCCCTGAGGAAGCTGTCACGCGCGGCGCGAACACGTGATGAATATGTATCGGCAGGCTGTAGCGGCGCCTTGTAATTTGAGACTCGCCGGTAATTATTTACGTGAGAATGAGCCCGGGCCAGCACCCTCGCCGCCCGCGCCCTCTCCGCGCAGTCCCTCTCACCGGAACGAATCGTTGATTGCGCGCGAGTTGAGATGCCGCCGCCAGATTGCTGCTCACGCTCCGGTGGCCAGCGCTGCGCCCGCGCAGACGCGACGACTGCCCGCTCCGACAGAACTACACTTGTTATGTTGCTATACCTGACACGCAACACTCAACGTACAAGCTGTGACAAGCTAAAAACCAGCTCCATTGCGAAATTATACAACCGTTATAAATTACCTACTCTACAGGTTTCTGGACTACCTGTAGGCTTAGCCAAGTTGACAATCTACTAGCGTTAACGCATAGAAAACTAACCAAATGTATGGGAATGACATCATTTCAACGTTAAGTCACGTGGTCGAAACAAACGAATAGAAACTTTAAAGTTCAGTCAAAACTGTAAGTTGGCTACGATTTATATGGAATGTAGCGATCACGATTGTAGAAACGAATACATTTCATTCTATCATCTTGAACGATGTAAACTTGTCAACGAAGTTTCTATTCGTTTGTTTTGACCACGTGACTTAACGTTTACGATTGTAGAAAGAGAATCGATACGAATCGTTTCTAACTTGGCTAGGCCTGCTGAACCACGTAGGTATAATATAAGGAAAGAGTGTAATTAAATAAAAAATTGCTCTACAAAATATTCAAAACGAATAAATCTTGAGCAATATAGGCACGTTCCCACACGAAACTAAAAGAAAAACTCGTTCGCGAATCAAAAACGTCTCATTTAAAACAGATAAATCACATCACATTAGCTCGGCAATTTAGCACGAGACGACAATATAAGCGGAACTCCGATCTCATAACGAGTATTTTTTCATTTTTTAGAGAAACCTCGCGCTGGCGCTGGAGTGATGACGGTTGTTTTGACTTGTCCTGACATTTGCGTGTTCGAGTCCCGTGCAGACTCCGACAATATTGCTCCACTCGACCGACAAATATGTAGCCTAAATTAATTTGCGAAACGACTACCTGTGTTGATCTCTTTAAAGTTAAATAAAAGAGTGTGATGTATTGAATTTCCATAAAATAATCAAGATAAAAAATACTGTAAATAATGAAGCTGCTGAAGGAAATTGAACTAGTTATCTACACAGGACAATATTAATATTCAGAAAATTAACATAAGTAGGTAATACAGGACAATGCCCAACGAAATACATTTATATTGTAATTAAAAACACAAAGAATAAGAACTTGTATCATTAAATTATGTTGGGAGGTAGGTATTCATAAAAATGAAGCTCAAAGATACACAGTCACTATGGTCTCAAAGTACTTACGTTCAATCAATGCCATCTGGCGATATAAATAGAAACTAAAAATTTATGTGGCGAGTGGCTACTTCAGGCAGACCAGTGTGCTGTTAATCTCACACATGATATTGTTTTCATAATCGTTTAAAATTAATAAATTGACAAGGGCACTTGGGACCACTGTGTTTGTTTGAACAACAAAATGTTAAATTGACTGCTTTCAATAAGTGGGCACGTCGCGCTGGCGCCCCGCGGAGCGCCCCTAAACACACACAGACCGCGGGGCGCCGCGCCCTGCCCGCGCCCTGCACACTAATAACACCGTCTTTCCCTCTGTCATGCCTTATTCCATCCAACCATCTCTTGTTTTTTCCATATTGTCGTTTTTTCGAGCTGTGAGCCCACTTGGAACATTAACAATAAAACGAGTTCCTGATGATAGTAATCCTTCATCCTCATTGTCTTTTGGCAGTTTCGTGGAATAATATATGTTGTGCTCTCGCGACTTGATATCTGAACGTCATATTATAAATGGCGTCGTTTAAAATATTTTAATACCCTCTACATCACGGCGATATTAATTTAGTACGCTTGAGTTGAGCGGTCGCGGTGCCACCGATGGAATGTTAAATGACGGATTACCGAACGCCGAGATTGAAAGATAACTGTTCGAAATGTTGGAGATTCTATCATTGCCACATCTCGTAAGCTTTCTTTTACTCTACTATACCTTGCGTTTGGTTGGGGATATGCTAACTCTAAGTAAAATCAAGCTGAAAATAAAGTTCAGTACCCACCTGAGTATAAATGGACAAAGGAAGGAAGGAGCAAGAACTTACGGACCAAATTCTTGACTACAGGCACCAAATTCTTCCAACCAAGCTATGTTTCAAGAAAATCATAGAGTTTCAATTGGTTATATAGGTACTAAACTTATTTTATCTGTATCCAACAGGATGCAAGTTGTGTGCGTTACTTGTTACTTGGCAACGGTAGTCATGACAAGTTGAAATCTGTCTTATTTAACAAGTAAAATACATTTCATTCGTCTTTATTATAAAGGAAGATAACAAAAATAATGGTACGAATCACTGTAGATTTGGTGCGTAAAAAAGCTGAACATCATGATTGCTTACTGGCTCCGTTGGAAGAGATCGCGCTGCACCAGGAGAACATTGAGAAAATCGAGTACATACAGGATTGGTGCCCTAAACTCAAGATACTTTTAATGCAAAGTAATCTCATCGCTAAGATTGAAAATTTTAATAAGTTGAAACATCTCGTTTACTTAAACTTGGCTCTGAACAATATAGAAGTCATTGAAAACTTGGAGAGATGTGAATCATTAGAAAAATTAGATCTTACTCTCAACTTTATTGGTGAAATCGTAAGCGTGGAAAGTCTCACCGGTAACTATAACCTATCTAACTTGTATTTAACGGGGAATCCTTGTACTGATTATGAAAACTACCGTGATTTTGTTATTGGTACTTTACCCCAACTCAATCACCTCGACGGGCATGATATCGACAGGTCCGAACGAATCAAAGCATTACAGAACCTTCCAGTCATAAGGTCAGATATACTGTTTGAACAAGAAAACTATAGGCATCAGAGGAAAAAGCAAAAATCTCGCCTAGAGCGAGAAATAAATGAAAAATGGGAAAATGAATACAAAGACATGGATCCAGATGAACGAAACAAAAAATTTTACGCAGAAAAATGTGAACATGCTCCTGAAGTCCGCTGCGAAATGGAAAAAATGCGTCAATTAAAACTAAAGAGTTACGAAACTGAAAAGAAGGAGGAAAAACGAGTGTACAAGTTTTTTGCTCCAGACGGGAGACCATACAACATAAACCAAGCAAAAATAGGCTTTACCTTTAGCGATGAAGATCCTGTAAACTATGTTCTGGATTTAGCCGTGTATAAGTACATGGATACAAATCTAGTTGATGTTGATGTTCAGCCTAACTATGTCAGAGTTATGATCAAAGATAAGATATTCCAGCTCCATCTACCGACCGAGGTCGACACTACCAACTCTACCGCCAAGCGATCACAGATCACAGGCCACTTGCTTGTAACGATGCCAAGGTGTAAGGCTGTTATTAAAAAGCCAACTAAGCCTAAAGAAGAAAATAAGAAGGAAGCCCAACTACTCTCTGAGCATACAGCAAATGACTGTCAAGGTCACAGTGGACAAACAAGGAGAGAATTTTTGGAAATAGGTCCAGCAGATAATGTTTTAGATTTTAGTCAAATAACTCAGCCGAAGCCGATACCTGATTACATTGATCCTAGATTCAAATTAGGAGAAAAACAGCCTTCACCTGACTTTGTGGATAACCCGGAGGTTCCTGACCTCATTTAAAGGTTAACATAAAACACGGATTAAACAAAGAAGACACTTGTTTGTAGTATCTATTTTATTTTTACTTTTTGTAGTTTAAGAGCACCAATTGAGGCAGTCTATTATACATAAATACCAAGGTATTTTTAATATATTACAGTGTTGTACTTTAGTTGTACCGGAAAAATAATGTATTTATAACAGGTTGGTAAAATATAGTAAAGTATACGTATATTATTAGCACATGTGACTTATTTCTATAATTTAAGTAGATTCATTAGATATCTTACATTAGGAACATAATAAATAACTTAAATAATAACTATGTTGAGACTGCACAAATTACTTATTAACTATTGGATACGAGCAATGAGGGAATACATTGAATAAAAGCTCTAGGCTGCATTAATATCTCCATTTTCCAAAGAAAACAAGAGGATAATGCTACGCTTAAAAAATTAAAGCTACATTTGAATGCTTAACATGATTCCTTTTAAAGATTAGTCATTCAGTTATACTGATCAGTTAAAGAATGACCAGACAAACACAAAACAGATAAACGTTTGAATAATACAGTCGTGGAAATCTCTCCACAGTTAACATAATTGTCTACAAATAAAATTATAGTAGGTACTATCTAGATTTGATGACTCTCAACAGAGTCAGGCGGCACACCGTTGGTCGCAGCCGGTGGTGCGACCATGAACGACAGGAACCCATCGACGTCTCGCATTTCCTTGGACGTGAACTTGGCAGAGATCTGGTGGCGACCAGCCCACGGTGGCGTCAGCTTGTACTGAGCAGTCGCGAACTCGCCTGGCGCCACGCTCTGGGAAAACGGAGAGTTACGTCGGTAAGTAAGCTTCGCATAAAACCAAACACGTTACCTTGCGGTACCCCGCCAGCGTCACTCGAACACTTAATAGTTCAATTATGCTAAGACAGATGACGCTAGTAGTATCAATTGTGAGGATTAATCAGGTTGCGAAATACAACGTTTCAGTATACTTCCAGCAGAAATTAATGGATAACATTGAAATGGCTTATTGTAGAACTTATGACCATTAAGAAAAAAATACGAAAAAAAATCTATCATAAGTAGGTAGTACCTGTAAGCAAGGTCATTTATTTTGGAAAATTAGTATTAATTAATTTTTAAACAAAGTTTAAACATCTTGGTTAAAAAAAAAATGTATGCATACATGAGTGACCAATAATTTTAAAATAATGTCGGTTTCTAGTAGATTTGATAATGGTACAATTCATAATTGTGTCTGCCTTAAATAGTGAATTATTGCTATTAATGTTGACAAGGAGAAAAAATTACTGAAGCAAATAAATGTAATATGGCCCCCCATTCTTATGCAGGCCCTACATCTGCGGATGAAATTATTTTATAAGATAGATTTTTTTTCGTTTTTTTTTCTGAATGGCCATGGGTTCTGCTGTGGGCCAATTTAAGGTTATCCAATCGTTGCCGGACACCCTGTATATGATGCTCTATGAAGTACTTATTTATAGTGACGTTTGTAGTTTTCTGATATTTTATGAGCATGGTTTCATTGTAGTCACTTGAGAACAAGGGGAAACTAAAGAAGCTGCACAAATAGTACTCTTTATACATAATAATAAGTTATTGCTTACCTCATTCAACTGAATCTTAAGCTGCTCTTCAAGCCCAGGGCCTTGAATGTAGAACTTGCCCTTGGTAAGTGGGATGGGCAGTGGGTTCTCCACCTTGATGGAGACGGTGAACTCCTGGCGAGATACTGGCTTGCCATCAATGCTGATCTTGATGTCAGGGTTGCGGACTCTGAAGTCGTCTTGTGCGAAAAAGTCGAATTTTGTGTCCACAATTGTTGCTAGGCAGGCGATGTTGAAGGAAGCCTGTAAAATAGATAATAATATGATTATTGATTTTAATAGAAAATTATTGTTGTTGTAATTAAATTAAAGCTTGCTTGGGTCTATGTAGTTGTAAACTTTGGAACTGATGCAATTTATTTTTGCCCAATATTGACGTCAATGTCTACCAAGAAATTCAGTAATGATATGATGATGGTTAAGGCTTAAGGCCATCGTAAGAAATAAAGCGTACGATGAATACGATGAGTACTCAAAGTTGTTCCATTAGAGACTTTACAGCTCCATAAACGCACGCCTATGCAGATTGGCAAAAACAAAGCGATTCTGACATATTCGTTTTGATTTCTTTTCCCATAAATATCATTGACGTTCGTCCGAAATTGTGATAGCTCGGCTACTATGCATGATATAAATATAATTTATAGCCTATAGCACCCACGAATAATGTAGCTTTCTGCCAGTGAAAGAATTTTTAGAATTGGATCATGAATTCCGGAGATTACACACTACATACAAACTTACAAACAAATTTTACCTCTTTATAATATTAGTATTAGTATAGATTACCTGATCAACCAGCTTCTTGTAGTATTCATCGAAGGTGACCAGCATCTTGACGAGCTCCTTGCCCTCCGGCTCGAGCTTGAAATCGAACTCGTTCCTCTTCACTCCCTCGCCGGTCACTCCCGTGTACGTCACCGTGTCCACACGGAGGATACCTTTCACATGGTGCGGCTCGCTACTTGAACGATTTCTGATGTGGAGGACCTGAAATAAGTCATTCCTTAATATAAATCAACTGGAAAGAGTCAAGTACAAACATTATAAAGAAATGACAAGGTATCTGTACAAAATCTAAGATATCATGGTTTGTTACATTACAGGTGCATGCTCCCGGCGAGGAAGCGCCTTTTGGTCAAATTGTTCCTTGCCAAATCTTATTCCAACAAAATTATGTCTTGACCAAAATATATTAGTATGTTTCTTATGTATATAGCTATGTAACAGCCAAGTTATATTGTGACATATTTGCCCTTGAGTCTTCTATGTCGTGCATGCATGTCCTCCAACGTAATAGTTTTTTGTGTTTAATGAGAAACATTATAATATTAACATTACGATAGTTTCACACACACATTGTTTTAAACGACTGCAGTCTGTTTGTGTTGATTGAAGGTATTTAACCAAATTTTGACACAAAAATGAAAAACTCTTTAACATACCACATTAAAGTTCTGACCGATCTTGATATCGTCCTGTAGATCGAAGTCAAATGTGACGTCATTGAAGGCATCGTTGAGGTAGTACCGCGCGAAGATGCTCTCCGACTTGCGCAGCGCCTTCTCCATCGTCATGCGTTCTTCGCGAGTTCGCTCTGGGTATTTGTATGTGTTTGTGATGTCCTGGAATTACGGTAAAATATTGCAAGATTGTACGAAACGAATCGAGATAAATATCCGGAAAAAACTGGAATATAACAATCACAGTGATAAAGACCATTTAATTAAATTGGGACATTCATTTACGAACTGTACTGTTCTTAAATATCTTAATTTTTACTAACGATCAAAATATTCAAAAGTAACAATACTTTTTAAAATGAGAAAACCACTAGTAACTCGTGAAACGAATAAAAAAATTAGAGAAATCCCACTTACCTCGCGTTCCATTTTACCAATGGCTTTCGTTGAAATATTTTGTCCAATAGAGACTGTGTCACGAGCCATCAGTTTCAGCGGTTGAATCTCGCCGGAATATTTCCACAACACCTGGAAATAAATTCAAAACATCATAGTAAAGTTACTTATGAACTATCTTGTGTGTAAATCAAACCAGATCAGATCGATATACGAATAAGATTAACGCATGCTATCTCGTTTAACCCAATGAAGGATAATGTACCTTGTCAGCGTTGACTTCAGCGAAAACGTAGGCAGCATCATATGGTCTCTGTAACTCTCCGTCCCTGACTGCTCTTAGAGATGCGGGTCCGCAACGGTACACGTCCTCAGAGGTCTCTTGCGGCGTCGAGTCTATAGCCTGCCAGCCACCGTACTCTGGGCCCAAATCTGGTCGGTCCATCCATACCTGAAAAACAACAGGATAATCTTGTAACATGTCATAACTTTTCTGAGGTCAGTGGTGGAGTTTTCATTTGGAGATTGATTCATAGTACAATTAAATGTTAATGGTATATCTCCTAAAACCAGAGAATCCCTCAGAGTACCTACATATTTAATCCGTAAGAAGCCAACGGCCTAAGTAAAAACACCATAAGAGTAACAAAGATTGTAAGTTAATAGCTTTAACCATTCAAAGGTTATCTGGGTTAAGTTATTTATACCATCGACAAAGTGAGTCATCAATCGATCTGATTTTGCGTAGGTCGCAAACGCATGCACTTAGAGACTATTTTAAGACTCGATAATAATGCTCGTGGTATTAGTAACCCACGGTTCGTTGCATCATAAAAATACGAATCGTGCAAAAATTTACACAAAATATTGAACTAAAATTACACCAAATGCATTCAAACAGCAACAGAATATTGCTTAGTCCTCACCTCGTTCCAGACGTGGTAATTCCACACTGAGTCCCTGGTGTACTCTTCAAGAGTGTTTCCTTCATCATCCTTGATGATATCGATGGTGAGACTTCCTTGACTGTCGTGGGCTGCATCGTATCCTGATACTGGTCGGCAAGGGATACCTAAAGCTCGGCAAACTGCAAAACAATCTCAATTTTTAGAACCCGATATACATATAGAGTCATTAACATGACCTTCATTGTTGGGATACTTTTGCTTAGTTTAGTCAGAGGTAAACACTAATTCTAATTTTCAAGTCTTGTGATGATTAATAACCGTCTCGACATTTTCAGAGTAAGGTAGTGTAGCCACACTTACTTGTAGTCAGCACCCCAGCGTACACCCAACACTGTCCATACTTGACGGGCTTCTTTTTCTCATAATACTTCTGTAGGATAGCCAGGGAGCCGACCCACTTGAGTGGGTGTGTGCCTCCACTGTAGTCCGACACCTCGGTAGCCCAGTTGCCAAGGATAACACCGTTGTCGTCTTGTGCGTTCACTGCAGCCGACAACGCCCTGCATGTCCGGATTGGGTCACTTCTGGCGCGACCTTTCACCTAAAAATAAAAGGTTGTTAAATAATTCTACATAGTAAAACAACGCATCATGTTGTAGCTTATCGTTAAGATTACGGATCTCTCCGCTTTTCTTATCTAGAGAGCTGAGGCAAAACTAGTTTCTAAGTGGAAATCTAAAAGCAAATACCTTTCCAATTTCTCTGACTAGATAAAGTGCGCAGTCCAATATATCTTGATCGTACTGTGCGTAATTCCATGGTGTTGGTTTGATTCGATTGTATACTCCTCTGAACATCAACCCTCCATCTTCTAGCACGTATTCGTCACGATGGCTGTGACCTGGAAAAATCCCAGACACTCGGTTTTATTTTAGTTTAAATTGGTTTGTCACAGTAGACATATTATTCATCATTTTGACGTATTAGAGAAGCAGTTGATTTAAAGTTTTCAGTTGTGCAAGCGGTCACCAATCACTAGAGTTATTTTGAGCCTTGATCAACCTAGGTGACTTCTTTATTTATTACTTTTATTATAAAACGAATTTGTACGTACCTGGCATATAAACAGTATCAGTCAAGCACCACGGATTGAAGAGGACATAGATCGGCAAGGGATGTCTGTAGCTAAGAGAGCTTCCTCCACTAAGTCTTGTGTCTACATCTAGTCTCCAGGCGGCTACAATGCACTCCGCTGCTGGGGTCACAGCTACCATGAGGTGAGAGTCTACCTGACCCTCGTACGTCGCACTCCAAGCTCCGAAGGTTTCTGATCCTTTCTCCAGTAAAGGTACAGCGGCAGACGTTTCATCCGATGGTCCTCGTGTTTCTACATCTGCGTAAAAGAATTATGGTCATGTCATGGCATTATTTTTATCACTGACGTCGCGTCGCCCTAATGCGAAGGTTACGTAATATCCCATTTGTATCGGTGTTCCAACACGTAATTAATTGGACAGATAAATATCAGGCACCAAATATTTAAAAAAGAGACCTTGAACGTTAACGTGTTCAGTGCTAGTATATCAGTGTCTGTGATCATCTTAATCCCAACAAACTGGATGGATGGACATACTCTTGCGAATACTTTTTTGTGTTTTCATGGTCATTCACACATACAAATAGGGCTAATCTACAAAAACGCTGATTAGTCTACGATGAAAAAAAATGAGATAACTTTAAGCTCGACCTTGTTCAACTTGTAAGCTCAATACTTCTTTTCAAGTTACAAAGATTAGCGGAATTGCATCTAGACAGAACTTTAGGTCCGGCAAACCTGTCGTGGGACTCGACCCACGACTTCAACAATAAATATAAAAGGTATACAGACCTGCAACGTAGAAAATAAAGGAGACGGCATCTCTGCTCGCATCGTACGGCCTGTTCAATAATATGTCTAGTTTGAAGGCCTGTCCTCGCCGCACGACCAAGCTTCTGTCGACGCTTCTTGTCATCAGGTTAAACTTGTTCGTGTGGTGGTTCTCGCCATTTGTGTCGACACAGAAATCAATTCCCTGCACCGCAAGCACACCCTGCCGCGTCGCGTCGACGACATCTGAATAAACAAACAGAAATAATGTCACAATACATTCATATAATACTTATTCAATAATATCTCACGAGTATAGTAATAGGTACAGGACTTGTTGCAGAATAATTGAGACAGACTCTTTCAAGACCTTGAAAAATTAGGATAATTTTTTGCTCACTTGAATCCAAGCATCTCGGAAGGTCAAATAGGATATCATTAGAAAAAAAACAGCGGTATTTAATATTCTTTACATTCTATTTCTAATGGCGGAGATATACTACGCCAAATTCATTAAGTTTTAATACCCATATTATCGTAAAAATAATACCGAACGCTAATGGCTCATTATGAATGAATCCTACCGAACCACAATTCGTCATGGTTAAAACTTTTCGCGCCCAAGACTTGGCTGCTAGCCAAGGTGTCAATCTTGAAACCTTTATCGTAATTTCATAAATAACGTTTGACTATATTTTGTGATTTTGATATTGGATTAGATATATCATCAGTGTAATTTTGTACAAAATCTTCAAAAGAT
This sequence comes from Xestia rhomboidea, assembly GCA_963853795.1. NCBI lineage: Eukaryota > Metazoa > Arthropoda > Insecta > Lepidoptera > Noctuidae > Xestia > Xestia rhomboidea. Next base: position 13,928,610 of record OY970764.1, read on the forward strand.
CTTACTCTTGTTCGATTTTGGTTTTTGTGTAGTTAAAATAGGAAGCTACCTACATTTTGTGATAAAAATATTTTTAACTCCATTTTTATCCCGTTTATTACCTGGTTGAAACGGCACATTCGTAATAACATATTTTTCCCGCCGCCCAAAATATCGGCGCCACAAACTTTTAAGATAATCCATTATTTTACGATCACAGTAAACTCTGTACTAATATAAACATTACAGAAGCACTTGTATCGACACATAAACCTGCCAGTTTCGTTCACAATCGAGTACAGTTCGTACGTTGCTAATTATAAGAACAAACGCATAACAAACGTCTAGTTATTCAGGCATGCCGTGCTGGACTGCGAGCTGCAGTGTAAACTCCACTACTCCTCCATCTAAGACCAAGACGGACGGTGATGTCATAGTCAACAAGCAATGAAAAGCTTCATCCAGTTACTGAGAAACCGATTCTGTTCATTGACAAAACCAAGGCTAGTCAGCTGTGTTACTCATATCATTAGTATCTGACAAAATCATGCCTAACACAGCAGAAAGGTGATATTATGAGATTGTCAACTTAACTGAACTATGAATTCATTGGTTAAACAATTTTCTGTTAGACACTAATGAAGTAAGCTCGAGGGATAAATCAATTTATTTGTCAAGAACAAAGACATACTCATATCTCATTATTATAATGTCCATAAAATTTGAATTTAATATTAATTTGTCTAACTATGCTATATGGAGTCACCAGTAATTCAATATTTTTATTCCTCGCGGAAAATTCAAGGTTCTTGGTAGAATTAATCTTTATAATTATCTAATGTCATAGAAATCTTTAGAGTCTCTTTCTGTGACGTCTCACTTATTGAAAAAACTTTCCAAATCTTTTCATTTGTAGCACCTAGCAATAAATTGTAACTCCCTATCAGCATAAATTGTTGATATCTATCAATTAACACTAACATTTGACCCCTTAATGCGGGTCAATTGAAGTCGTGCGTTCCTTATATCTTCATTTGATAACCATTGAGTAATTCATGTATGCTTATTAAAAGAAAATAATGTATTGCTTATGAAGGTCAACATTTATGGTAGGTCTGTTTTAATGGAATTTGATGGATATTAGGCGTTCAGTAACTCTCGATTCGTGGTTCAATAATTTCAGCCGCGTGGGTCGATCATTTAGGCTGAGCAACGCTTGCCAAGAATGGGTGACTGGTGTCAACATAGCTTTTGAGGCACACAGGGAACTCGTTCCCTGTGTGCCAAGTTAAGCCCAGTTGTTCCCGGCTGTCAATTGTAGATCTTTCACTGTCGTTACATGTAGTTAGATGCTCGAAAGTCTGACAATCAATCTTACTAAGGGGTTTTATTAAGTCTTATCGTAATACCCAGTAACTAAGCAGTGATAGCCTTGTGATGTGACCGTCGCACTACCAAGTCATAGGTCTCGAGATCGAACGCAAAGGCACGCACGTCTCATTTTTCGGATTCATGTGCGTATTGTATAATTATCACTTGCTTCGGTGAAAGAAAACATCGTGAGGAAACCAGCATGTCTGAGAGAGATTTCTCGACGTATGTAAAGCCAGGTCAGAGACCCATGGGCGGCATAAAAACTCCTACACCAGTTTAGGTACTAACCACATGATAAAGAAGACCCAATAACTGGGTTGTGGAGGTCAGATAGTCAGTCACTCCATATAAAATACTGATATTCAGCTGCATCCGGTAAGACTGGAAGCCGACCCCAACATAATTGTAGTTGGGAAAAGGCTAGGCAGGCAACTATCTGGGTGTGCTCTATTAGCATTTTACCTGAACAAGCGTCTTCCTTCCAAATTCACGTAAATAGTTCAGAATTTCGCCAACGTATTCTCTAAAATAGAAGTTTAGACAACTCAATACCATTGACCTCACAGATTTTAGAGCTGGGTCGCTAGGCAACGACTTGAGCATACCAAACAAGGCCAGCCGACTCCTTTCATCGCCCGTCTGGTAAATAACTTATTTGGTATTCATTACCACGTGGGATGCTAGTCCTGCTATACCAGGATATGATGGCCTTAGGAATAATCAGCGAGAACTTGGTCCCACACACACCGCAGACGGCGATCGCGTAGGCTCGCTATTAGCTAGCAATGTAAGATGCGCTAAGATAACTATTAATTGATCCCATACTTAGATGAACACTTGATTTTAATTGACTAGATACTGTGCATTAGAAAAATCTATGTGAATGGTGAAGTTGTGATGTCTTGAGCAGTGCTTTATATTTATCAGCTTTATAAACTTAACTTAAACAATTTCACGCCTGTTTTCCACGAAGAGTTAGGCAGAGGTTTACTTAAAGTAGTTACACCCACTTTTCGATTTATAATTAGGTACCATGCAACAGGGATTGAGCCCATTGCCATCAGCCGGGGACAAATCCAGGCTATGAGCTACTACTGAGAGATTTCACGGCCTTATGCTCAAACACTGAACCACTCTAGACATACGAGACAGTTCAGAGTCACTCGTAAAATGCCTCCGGAATGATGTTTTGGTTGGTCGAACTGACGAGGCTGCAAGCTTGTGCTTTTATACAAGTTCATAGAAGTTTTATAGTACATTGTAATACAAGGGGCTAAAATGACCCATTAATGCGAGGTAGTTTTACTACCGAGCTTTAGCGAGGTAGTAAATAAGAACCGAGTTATAATGGGATTTTAGCGCTGTGTGTTACCTACACTGTACTTTTCACTTTAAGAGCGAGAAAAATAGTAAATTCAGTCAGACGGACAGACAGACTTTTACGTCCTAGAGACTAAAAGGGTCACTTAAGTCCCGCTTCGTAGGGCTATATTGGCGTTCCTTTTAGAGCATGAGAAGTATTGATGATTTTTTCTTGTCTTTTATTTATTATATCTATTCAATTATATTTCTCTTCTTGTTCGTGCTCATCTTCATCAGCCTCCAATGACAACATAAACAAATGGATTCTAATTCAATCATTAGGTATATTTAAACTCGTCGCATTTTTATGTTGACCTCATAAATTAGAGCTAGCACATCAAAGTGGACTAATTCATCCTATAAAACTGAACGAATGCAGAGCGTAAATTTTATCTTTACTACGGTCATATGACATTATTGTTGTGTTCGTTTGGAGTGACATCCGAAAGTATTCAAGAAAGGCATGTGTATGGCTGCTTCATTCCTAGATGTTCAGTTGTTTTATGAGGGCAATCAACTCTCCTAGCAAAAGTAAACAAGAATATAGGCATTGATCATTCACTACTAATAGCACAAGATAGGGTATTAATTGTTTGTGTTATAAACATAAAAGCAATAATTCAGATGCTAACATGCAGCGGAAATTCGCGCATAACTGTTGGAATGAAGGCGGAATATTTTAGTCCTGCTTCTTGTCAGAACGTAAACATTTTCTCTTAGCAACTTTTTTGAAGAAATGCAATTTCAAAGATTAAAAAAAAAATCGAGTTTTAGAATTGTGTTTCTTAATATGAGGAGACCTATACTCAACAGTAGTAGTCTTGCTCTTTCCATCTTTGAAATCCTTGTTATGAGTAATTTAGAATTATCACTGATTATTACGCACCCACAACTAAAACAACTGAATTTAACCAATTACAATTCTATATTTCAGACCTAAAATAATCTATGACCGCTAGATATTTCCGAAAAATCGTTTTCGTATTATTCAACCTGACCTACTTTTATTTGACTGCTGCATCAACACCTGCCGACAATAACTCCATTACGATCTAGAATTATGATCGCGCGCACGAAACACGAACTTTTTAATTATTTCGGTCTATTTCAGGAGTGGATCTTGGTTTCAGTGACTCACTCACAAACACAGAATTACGTAAGAACGGAAGATGATTCTCTACGAAATATGGGTATTTTTATTTACTCGGTTAGTTAAGAAAAGGCCGCGATGTCCGGATACTTTGCCAACAAAGTGTTGACTTTGACAAATTTGGAAAATATCACACATCCCAAGCTTTTTGAAGGTCATCAGTTCCCGCTGAGTAATAGATTCTTTGGAACCAAGTTTTGTTAACAAGTCTGCCAGGAGGTAGGTACCGTTTTGGGAATGGGAAGGATTTTGAAGCAAATTCTTAATCCATTGCTTCATATGTTTAAAATTTCGTCCGTTAGACAACGTCAATGCCGCAATGAATACTGATGAATTTTCAACATGAATAGCTTTGGGATTGTGAGTGTATTCTGTGTATTACGCAATAGGGTATTACACCCATTTTTGAAAAGTGTTTCAATTAGATTCTACATATAGTACTAATGAACCACTACAAAAATCACAAAAATCTTATTCAATCGTTAAGTGCCTTAAAAATGCATTTAAAATTAGCATTTTCAAATTTCGCGCGTAATTTGACAAAAACGCTGGACGCAGTGGACGCCATATTGCTCTGTAGTCATGACGTCACTTGGCTATGTAAACAAATGTAGTGATTTTTGAAGTTGACAATTGACGTCATACCGTATGACGTAATAACATAATGGCGACTACTAAAATGGTGTTATGAAACAGATTAAAAAAGCTGAAACCATTGAATTGAATTTTAAAATTTAGTTTGCTATTTTATGATCTAAAACTAACGTTTTCCGACTGCTTTTTGCCTAAGCTATCTCAATAATATATGTTTAGATTTTTTCTCATATAGAGTAAAATACCCTATTACTCTTACAAATGACAATAAGTTATTGTCACATATCACTACCACACTTTACTACGTTTAACTACGTCAGTACTCTGTGGTCAGTATCAGTACAGTAGGTTGTTTACACATTGAACATGCAGTCGCATCTCATACATTAAATTAAATATTCGTGCGTGAGCGAACCGAAACCGGTTTCATACAAAAGTAAGTAAGTACGTTAATTGCATTTGTCTTTAGTAAGTACCTACTAGTAATCAAGAAACTAATTAACATTGTCTTATTTATGAAGATGTGTGGATGTTTACAACTGTCAATCATGGTATTATAAGTCAAAGAATGTTTGGAGTGTATGCACGTAGATTGTAGGACGGATCTGCGCGCCAGTTTACCTTGAAATTGCATGTCATGACATAAGCGTACAGCCTCTATTACTTATTCGTCAACTTGTTTAAGAAACACTCCTTTAAACAACTCTGTAAGTGACTGTACTTTCAAACTCTTAAGATTTTAGCAAGCTGTTTATTTGCTATACTAACTACTACTGATTATGTATTTATTATGAGTTTTATTATGGTGTAGGTATACTTATAAAGTACAACAATTTGTTCCCTATATTGTTTTTATCAACAGTCATTTGTATTACATGTTCTCAGACTCTGATTGCATTATCCTTATGCAAGACGACAATCTTATTGCGGTACGTGTAACGGAATAACATTGAATATACTTGAATAATAAAGCTGGAGAGTTTGTTTGATCGCGTTGGATTTTAAAAAAAAACGTTTTCTTTTGATAGCTCATTTGTTGAGGAAGGCTATAGGTTATTTAACTTCACGTTACGCTCCTTATGAGGCGAGGGAAACGGTGAAAACGCGAAGCACAGCTAGTGCAATATTAAAATCAGCAACAACACAGGAGTAGATGAAATGAACCAAAAATGACGTTGACGTTGACAAAATTACTCAAATCACGTTACCAAGAGGACTGTTGATAAAAATTTGTGAAATTATTTTTGACCATGTATTGAAAAATCAAGATGGCGTCGTTGATTTTAGCCAGGCGTAAAAAGCACTACTATGTAGGTATGTATACGTTTAAGTATGAATGAATGATTAATCATTCCTTTGTTATTAATAAAAACCTATTAGGCATTTAACATCAATGAGTGGGATCTATGACGACCATAAAATAGGTACAATACATTAACATAATAAGGACAATAGTTAGGAAATAGGTACCATTTACTATTGGATTTACACAATTAATTAGGACTTATTGTTAACGCAAGACACAACATGACTGTCTCCTCTTATCCTAACGACTTGTATATAGGCAATTAATTTAAACACCAACGTACATTATTTATGTACCTAATACGTGTGTAGGCGCCAATGCAATGCAATGACGCACCTATAGCCCATTAATCTGAACAATGATGACTAAATATGTGTTTTTTAATAACTGTCAATTACGTTATCCGTTTATTTGCTGCGGCATTCTTTGGAGGACTATGTTCTAGTTTTATTTTTCCATAAATTGATAAAAAGAGCCTTTAATATGCTGTAGTAACGTCATTAGGGTTAATGAACTCACAATCAGTAATTATTATTTTTACATACCTACATATTACAGAAAGGCATAAGGCACCTAATACAAGAACAATATTGACCCATGCTTATCACTTTAGGCAAACAAAGTCGTCTAAATGCCAGCTGATAAAAATTAAAACACCGAAGGATCTCTCTCTATCTTTTATCACGGAACGCTAAAAAAACCCTATAGGTACTAGTACAAGTACGTATTGACAGACCAATAAGTATGCGAGGCGCTAAACCAGTTCACAAACAGTAGCGATCGAATACCGAGAGACCTCGAGGGACAGAACAGGTTGGGCGCAAAGTGATAAATGGTTAAACTAATAGTTTCTACAGACATCAAGGTAAGTAAAGTTGCGGTATTTGGAACGCAAAATGTGTGGTGTCCCCCGCATCAAAAATACTCGTAGGTACCCTTCTAAAATTATGGGCCCACGACCAAAACTCAGTTCTAATTTTGTAAAAATAAAGTACCTAATTTCCTCATGATTTTAAGAGTTACAAAAATAGTACATAGGATGGCTAGCTACAAAAAAAAACCTGCATTAAGGAAAATTACATCTTTTAACTTAGGCATCTTTGTTTGGAAGATACAGCGTATGCATTTCAATTTCAAATGTCGTCGTTTTCTTACAAATATACCAACAACATTGTTTTACTTCTCGCCACGATACCAGCTGTGCTAAAAGCCACTAGTTTTATTTTTATCTTACTTCAAAAGGATGGAAAACCATAAATTAAAATGTGTTTGTAATCAACCTTGTTTATTTTCTGTCATATTTGAATTCCGAATTATATAGGACTGGCGGAAAAATATAGGTCACAATAAGTTTTTGAACGAAAATTGGACAGAGTTCAATACGTATCTCGACTTGCACTTTCATTAATGTATTTACGATCGCACTATAGTTGAACGGTAATAATTAGAGACCGGATTATACGCAACGCGACGAAATATGCATAGTAAATGCTCAAAATATGCAACATAAAATTGAAATAAGCACTACAATATATATTTTTTATTTCCTACCTTTTCGTCGAGATTTTTTTTTCTCTTGAAAACAGAGTAAAATACGACGATGTTACGATTGAGCCTTCTATTAATTAAAATATTTTTGTAACTTGAAAACGATCGTTCTATATCGACTTTTATGCGGGTTTCAGCTCTGGGACATTCTTGCACTTTTACAGTTAAATACAGTTCAAATAAAAGGAAATATGTATGGCCAAAAAATGCACTACATGCAGATTTTAGATTTCGCGTTGATCAATAAGGTAGTTAAAGATCAAATAATTTTGTGGCACTATAAGTTGGTACAGCAACTAGAAATCACCGCATTGTACATTGTAGTCAGTGATTCAACAATCAAACAAAAAAAACAGTAAAGTTAATTTGTATTACACCTACACTATAAACTATAAGTACTCGAGGTATCTATAAGATCCTTTTTTATAAAAGAACTACAACGAAACAATTGCACATGCATGAGTAATGTTTTATTTCCAAGTCGCAATACAGCTAAGTTTGTTTAAAAACATTTTGAATCGATATTTTCAGTATCAGATGTGAGTTTCAAAGTTTTTTTTTTTAAGAAAAGTTCTTTAGAAATTGTAATATTTACGAAAGAGGTACTATGCTGTGTCATTATTGAGTATGCAAGGACCGTCGTATTGGTTTAATTATCATACAATTTGTCGTCTCAGCTGGTAGAGTCGATGGCTCTACCTTACGTAGATTCCAATATTTTATTAAAATTATTATGCTAATGTTCAAGAACCAACACGTGCCATCTATTATAAAACATGAGGTAACACTATGTCGTGCAAGTTAATCAAAACAGATACGTATGTAAACTCATTATCTTAAATGTTAGCATGGAAGAATTTTTATCATCATCTGAATAATATTGAATTTATTTCAAGAGTTTATGTCATCACTCAATTTTTTTTGTTCTTTTTTATTTAAACTGGCCTTGACCTACCTGCGTCGTTACCGGTGTTCCAAGAAGGAGGTCGCGGCAACTCTTTGAGGTCGTAAGAGTCCGATTTGCGGAACCCACAACACAAACACTGTGGCGGGTAACAGTGGGCCAACTTGCTCTTCACAGCACCCATTGCACTAACATCAATCACTCACTAACAACCACATACACAATGAACAACAATCTCTTTCAGCTCGTTTTATAGAACACTCTAATATCAATTAACGCACTAAAACCGCGATTAGATCATAACCGCTTAAAATTATCCTTAGAACGCACAGTTTGTACAGTTTGCCACAATGTAAACAAATTATCAGCTGCTATTTGAATTAATGGTTTATCGATCGGATAAACAGTCACTTGCGTAGCTCTTATAAAATTAAAAGCATGTGTGAACGTCGTCTGCGCGTGCGCACCTCGGCGCGGGATCAGTACGTCTGTGCTCAGTCTCCGCTGGGCATCCTCACTACCTTCGCTCGCGTGACCTCTTATCACGTCCGCGGAATGTAGGGTCACGTCACATCAACGTCAGTCTTTCACAGGAATCGGTTGGTACTAATGATTCACTAGTCTAAATCACTACGTAATAACTACGTAGGGATGTACTATGGAACTGTATAGTCCAATAAATCCCCATCAGATTCAATGAGTACACGAAATATGGAAAGTACCGCTTGTGACAATCGTGGTGATATATACGCCAGCAAACTTTTCAGTCACTATTCTGCATTAAAACCAAACAAACATGACCTTCAGAATTTTTTTTTTTTTTTATTTCTTTATCTTCTTTAAAACCAAGTATTTCCAAAAAAACTGAACTTTGATCCCCAATATCTCCGGAACTAGAAGGTTCCCAGGTATGGTCTACTACCTAATAATGATGATAAGATACCTAATTGTTACTTTTTACGAATGCAGGTATAATAAATCATAAAAGTACGCAGAGGTCTACACGTACAGTAAAAAAACCCTATAAGGTTCAATGGGTACGCAAAATATGGAAAGTACCGTTTGTGACAAATGTGATGATGTACCAGATGTACCTATAGGTATGTGACAGCAAACTTTTTAGTCACTATTCTTCATTGAAACCGATGAAAATATTCCACAACTATGACCTTAAAACAATAAATGATTAAATATGAATGCTACTAGGCGTTTTGAAAAATAAATAAGTTGCAGTTTAATCGTTCATTATGCTGAAAAATTGACTTGGAGACCACTAACCTGTTAGCAAATTCATTTTCATCGTCTGCCTAGCCTTTTCCCTACTCTGTTGGTGTCGGCTTCCAGTGTATCCAGATGCAGCTGAATAATAATTTAAGAGACAAAAAAATTACGAGAAAAATATTTTAAAAAAATCTCTAATGGCATCTGACAGAGATTTTGATCTGTCGTGGCTATGAATAATTGTGTAAAAAAGTAGATAATTCCGGACATTGAAGAAAATTCTGAACTTTACTTTAAATGGCATCATGCAGTATTTTTTTTTACAAAAGTATATTGAATACAGAAAGATTTTTTGCAGTATATTTGCTTAAAAATAATAAGTATTTAAACGCTACTTATTTACTATGTCTACCAATCGCAAATTCCTACGTTTACTGATAAAATATTTTATTTTATTAAGAACATAATACTTACGGTGTTTTACTTTCTCATTTTTAGGAATTCGGACGTTGTAGAATTCCCCCCGCATTTCGGACACCGAGCTGAAATTCCGGACTTGTCCGGAAAGTTCTGTACGTATGGTAAATATGGCAACCCTAGTCGTGGCCAATTTTCATCTAACTTTTTTATGTAACTTAAAAAGTTCCATTAGGTATCTAAGTAACACTTTATGTCAAATGTATGTTTCATCATCATTCCAGCCGAAAAACGTCCACTGCTGGACATGGGCCTCCCCCAAAGGGGGTTTTTTGCCATAATCGCCACGCTTGGCAGGCTGATTGGCGATCGCAGTGCGTTTGTTACAAAATCACAGAGAACGCTGCTGCCCATTCTCTGGTAAGTCCCTTAGTCGCCTCTTACGACACCCACGGGAAGATATGGGATGGTGCTATTCTTTACGTCCGACACCATACAGAACAAATGTATGTTTAAATCATAACAATTTATGTTTTTTTGGAGGAACCCATGGCAAAATGATATCAGCCACTCGGGTCTATCTTCGGGTTAAGCCGTGCTTGCCTACGTAGGTCCGTGGATAGGTGACCGCCCATTTAATTCCGAGGTTCCCCCATGCCTCGGAAAGCACGTTAAGCCGTTGGTCCCGGCTGTCACTTGTAGATCTTTGACAGTCGTTACAAATAGTCAACAGTGCGAAAGTCTGACAACCAGTCTCACCAAGGGGTATCGTATTACTCAATACTAACTGGGTAGTGGAAGTCAAATACACAAGAGTCGCCATGTAAAATACTGGTATTTAGCTGTATTTGGTTACACTGAAAATCGACTCTAACATAAGAATTTGGCAAAAGTCTAGGCAGACCTATGTCATATATAAACCATAACGACGCAGGAATGTATAGTAAAAAAAACCCACTAGGTTTATTGAGAACACAAACTATGGAAAGTACCGCTTGTAACAAACATGGTGGTGTACACGTAGTATTAGCTACTTCTTAGCTGAAACTTTTTAGTCACTTATATTCTTCAAAGAAACCGATGAAAATATTCAACAGCTATGACTCAAAAAACATGTTGAAATACAGGGTGTATATCCGTCAAAAAATTCTATACATTTCGATGTACAGATTTTTTTAAGTAACGCTGCGCAAAAAGTACTGCTGAGAAACGATAGGTACACAATGTATCGCTCGATGTAACGCTCTGATAACATTGTGCTGATGGATACATTAAATGTATGGGGTATTTAAAGTAAAGTTTAGAACTTGCCTTACTTGAAAAAGTTAAGACTTTCAGCTTCAATATCTCCGTAACTTGAGGGATAGGTATGTTCCAGGTATGGTCCAGCCATATTTAATATGTCAAATTATAAATGGATTCAGCACAAAAAAAAAACAAACGAACGAACGAAGAGCAAAATGCCTCTGGGTTTCGTTAAGTACGAATTCAACTTGGAAAGAAAGAATTTTTATTTAATTATAGCAAATTAAATTTAAATGGGAATTAAAAAAAAAATTGGATAACTAATTTAAGTCACCCGCCTGTTACTAAATTATGGATCAACGAAACAGTCACAAATACCTACAAAAAAATCCAAAAAGTTTGCATTGCACTGTTTTTAAATAAGTTCAGGCTGTTTTACACGAAAATAAGATATCAGGCTATTAGCTAAGAAAAAAAGTAACAAGAAAAAAAGAGTCTAATGGCTTCTGCTAGAGATTTTGATCTTTAGTGGCCAGTTATCAGCCAGGTATGTAACTTAACAATGTTTTTTTAAGCGACTAAAAAGGTAGCACTGGGTGTAACTTTGGCAAGTAACAAAATTCGATTTTAGTAACTAACGCCTCGATCTCTCATGTTTTACTAAATATGGATCAACTAAACAGTCACAAACACGTACGTAAAACAAGCATCAAAAAGGTTGTACAATGCCCTGTTAATGAGTAGGTGTACATGCTGTTTAAAATAAAAAAAATAATAGAGCAAGCTATGAAAAAAAAAGCTGGTCTGAAGTGGCCAGTGTTCGTCTACCTATATTTTCTTAAGTTACTAAAAAGTTTTCATTAAATATGTTTAATTAACACGAACGTTTATAACTTTTCTGTATTTAGTAATTAGTGTGAATTCCTAATTGGAAAATAGATATTACTAATTTCATTTCAGTTTTGCCAAACAGCTCGAGGTTGCGCTTGTGCAAAATCGATTATTTTTCTAATAAATAGTTTCCTATTTTACTGAAGGTTATCTGAATACGTATGCATACCTCTCTTGCAACGTATTTATCATTCATCTATTATACCCACTATAGCTATAATTATGAACTTGATCTTGTAACAGGCAGTCGTGCACGTGTGTTTTACAGACTCGCCTTGTTTGTACAGCATACCGTGAACAAACATAATTAAGTAATACCTAGATAGTAAACGTTTGACAAAATAAAGTTACACGCGATTATGTTAATTTACTACATAGATGACATCATATCCCATGTCTCGGCACTCGCGAGCGTCCTTGTACTTGGCTGATGAAGGCCTCAGTCTTCAATTAACCCGATCAGATTTTTCTTTTTTCTGTTATGAATGAATAAGTACAACTAATTGCACGTATTATTAGTAATTTTCAAAGAACTATTATATCATCATTTTATTATTGCGGTCAAAAAGACGTCTCAGAGATCCCAGACATTGACGCATTTGACTTTGACCTAATTTTTCCAAAAGAAAAATGATTGTATGAATTTCAGAATTCAATGATTAATCTTCAGTTTTACTGAACAAAAACTAATATCATAAATCAAAACTCATTATTGGAAGTGTTTAAGATAAAAAGACTGATATAAAGTGATCTAAAAACAGATTGTGAGTCATCGAGATAAGACGACCTTGTTGAATCCCATACGAGTTACCTACAGTTACGAGATGCATGTAGCACCAGTTTCTTAATAACTGTATCGAGTCGCCTATTACATATACAATGTAGGTAAGATGTAATTGTAACATAATAGGCGCCTTAATAACACTATTCTATACATAATAAATTGATCCGGATAAGGTTGGAAGCCTAACTACGAATGTGTCGTTTTCTTCCTTATGGATTACTTGTGAGGGTAAAATGTCTCCTTAGATTTCTTGTTAGAAGTCAATGGTCATGAAAATACATTGAAATAATACTTAGTACTTCGATGAATATTTGCCTAGTTATGACTTGTCTACTTTGACATTACTAAGTTCAAAGAAGACGTAAAGAACTGAGCTACATTAAAGCTCCATTCTTGTTATTTTATGAGGTTGTTATTAACCGTGAAAATACATACATAAACCATAACAGTTTCAGGTTATTACAACATTTATCGAAACACATACTGAGTTACGTTAGCCAAAGCACGTTCTGATACTACAAGAAAAACGGGTACATTCAATATCCAGGCAAAAAATAGAAATCCAGACAAATCGTTTTCATAAACTTATGAAAAATAAACAATGATTTCATGTCGATCAGGTGCAGATGAAGATCTGCATTGCAACATTCGCAAACAATCACAGAGATACGACTTCTCATCGGTTAACAAGATAAAACCTTTAATGAGTTTGATTAGATATAATTAATTACAAACCTTGAAATCTACCTACAATAGGTACACAAATGCGTATAAGTAGCGTTTTCATTAGGTCTTCCTGTTCTTGTAATCGTGGATAATCTCTTCGACCTTTTTTTTTTTTTTGTTTCGGATGGGAAATCATCAAATAACTCCGCCCGCTCTGGGCGGAGCAGGAGGGAGTGTCAGACTTTTACTGACTAAAACCCATCCATGTTCCTTCATCGCCCTTTATGTTCCGGGGCTACGGTATCTCTTGCGAACAGTCCCGCAGCACCGGCAGGCATCTGCCCTTGACGCGCCGTCGACACGGCCTGTCGTCATGAGACGGACGGACGGCGAGCTAGCCCATAGCTCACCGTCCACAGGCCCGCGGGATAATCTTACCTTAAATTGAATATCAAGCATGAAGCAGACTTTGAGTTCCTGGTGGTGGCTAGAAATTGATGAATTAGAGTGGCCAGAAGACCAAGGAAATTGGCAAACGCTCGGAGTTTTAAAAAAAAAGTTTATTAAAGAAGTAATATTATGCTTTTCGGTAGCTTATGTCAATCTAGTAAGTTGGCTTTTCCAACATTGTTTTGCAATTTCACTTTGTGTAGACAAGCTTAGTCGTTGGTGTACAAATAGAAAAATAACCGGCCAAGTGCGAGTTGGAATCGCGCACCGAGGGTTCCGTATAATCTTGAACGTATTTTGTTATTAAACTACATGTTACGGTTTTCAGATTTTTTCCTTTACATGTGCTGTAAGACATTGCTTCTCTCTAAATTTCATGATTCTAGGTAAGGTTGGTTGGGAAGTACCCAATACATTTCGATTCTCTTGAGAGTGTCGAAATATCAACGTTTTTTGCGGCATAAACGGCCGTACCTATATCTTTTTTTAAGTTAACTTAGAAGTTTGATTTTTTCATAGCTTCAAGGGACTGTAGACTTGAGTATAACGTTTTAATTTCAACTCGATACCTCCACGCGTTCCCGAGATAAAGGGTCTTGACAGACAGACGGACGTACGGACAACAAAGTGATCCTATAAGGGTTCAGTTTTTTCGTTTTGAGGTACGGAACCCTAAAAAAACACAAATGTCCACCAGCAATACACCAGGGCCAAATCATCATCGAATCCATTATAGAGTTGGGCAACGAATTGCATTTTTCAGCAATTCGTTCAGCAGGATTAATGATCTATCTTCTTTTAAACTGCATGCCGAGTTGATTCATGTGGACTCGCCTAGTACCTATTCGTACAACAGCAAATAAGGAAATTATGCACACGTGCCGCAAACCGCGTAGGTGAGGGCTTTTCCAGGTGACTGCAGTGCATTAGTTGTGATGCATCATTTGCCCTTTCATAACTTGATGATACTTAGCTAGGATCTTATAGATACCTACATTTTACATGTAGGTACTCGTTTGCAATCACGCACGTGATTAACAAACCAGGATGCTGTCTCAAAGTTACGAGAGAAATTATACAATTTGCGGGGATTCCTACATACCATCAGTGATGAAATATCGACTGATTTATTAAAATGAAGATTTTAATTCCGAAACACTTTTCCTTTGTTTGTTTCGATTCATAAATGTTTATTAGCAGTAGGTCCAGGGAAATTAATTATGATTTTTCAAAATATTGACACACTGTTTTAAGCTTTCACGTTTCATAACTATACTTAAAATGTCACTTTTTATTTATTGTTTTTGAGCTCCCGATATCCCGTTGACCCGCGATCATGGCGCTTGCAACAGCGTCGAAATATCGGGAGCTCAAAAACAATAAATAATCACGGAAGATATCCCGTAAGTGACATTTTAAGTATATTGACACACTACATAATATGCCGTGTCCATAGTCCATATAAAAAACAGTCGAAAAACGAATGCTGTGATTTGAACGCACGGGGTTATTTCAATTAATTCACACAGGACGCGAGCCTAGCTTAGGCACCAGTCTCCCACAATGTAACCACCTCATCACGAAGCCGTCAACCAAGCATTCTGTACATCAAACTAAGTAACTTTACGCAAAAATTATTGCTAGGAAACGACTTTTTTTTTTGGGGTGAAAAATCATGTTTTGTGGTAGAATTCAATGTAACGCACTCAAAACATTGTACTGATGGATGGATTGAATAGTTCGTGGAGGTGTTAAAAGTAAAAATCTTACATTAAAAACTTGTATTTGAAAAAAAAAGTTATCAAAAGGTTGGAACTCTCCAATTTCTCCGTAACAAAAAAATTATCGCAATGACGAGGAGAACAAGTGCCTTTCGGCTTCGTTAAGAGGTGTTTTACAACCTTTATACTTACCTGGATTGTGTATCATTGTCGAATCTGAACAATGTAAAATAATTAATTTATATTGTGGTGAGAAATAAAGTAGATTGATTGATTGATTTAATTACCTACCCTAACTTGACATCAGAACAGCTGAGATTGTTACGTAATAAAAATGTCTTTCTAAGATGTATGAACGTGGACGAAGTAAAAGAAGAATGTAAATATGGTGGCAGGTCGCGTTCTGTTGTTTCTGTCTCTCCCATGGGCAAAAGGCGTGAGTTTATATTATGTGTGTATTTTCTTTCCATTCTCCGTGTCGTCATTCGATCGGCCATTGATTTTCTTATATTTGGAACAGACGGGACTGCTAGTTCCACTTACACTTCAGTAAAAGGAAGGCCGAAGTTGTTATTTTCAGACGTGCGGTTTGTAATACCAAAATAAATGTATTTTCATAACAGCCATGCCAAATTTTATATTCAAGCAGTACGCACAATATGCAGATATTGTACCTACGTACTGCTTGAATATAAAATTATATAATATTCTCAATTTGAGACTCACTGTTTCCAGGTCAAAATAGCGAAGGTATTGATAGTGGCATGATAGTGGTACCTCATTAATTTAAGATATAATGTTTTTTTAAGTCAAAAAATCAACTATACCCACCTTTAAAGAACAATGTCTAGTAGGTATCTAACTAACTACGAGACAGAACAATAAGTAGATGCCAGCCAAAAGCTAATTTAATTTTATGTTTATCGCCAAAAATGCTGCTGCATAGGTATAAAAAGTAGCTATTTATGTAAGCAAGTAAGTAGGTAAGTACATACTTATCAAGTGATTTACCAAAGGATATTCCTCCTATGGTAAAAGCCGCAGCAGGGTAAAAAGAACAGCTTCATACTTTTATGCATTGATGAACTCACAAGGGTGATGACATTGTGAAACATTTCAAATGCTTCACAATGGGAATACCCTTGTCCTTCTATTAGATATAAGTTCAATGCAATGTAATATACCTGAGTACCTGAATACCAGGTCTCTATACTGCACCAATGTTTTAGCGCTAACCACATTAGTCATTCAAAATGTTTGTCATTACAAATTAGTACAACAGTCATTTTGTATAAAGATGACTGTTGCAAAAGCAACAGAATTCTTAAAAAAAAAACACAATTCTGTTTGCGGTAAGGACGGGTAATTTTAAATGAAATCATATCATTTGCAGCGAATGCTCTTTATTTTTGAGATCCCAAAAACACACAAACACCGTGCAAATTATTAAAATTAAGTGTTATAAAGTTTTTGTTATATAATGATAAAATAGTTTTAAAAATTAAAAAAAAAAATGCAATACGCAAATATATAAAAGTTAAACTAAAGATCATATATTTTCTTAATACTATATACTCTTTCGTACAGAGTTATTCATACATATCAAAACAATGGCACATGAAGCATCGGTTTCCTTAAAATTAAGAATACATTAACAAAATAATATTATTATCACACAGTGAAAAACGTGAATGATTATAAAATTATTTTTTTTGTCATTTTTCATTTGAAATGTGCTGGTGATACAAACGATATACATCAGTACATAATACTAAATTAATAAAATCCATTAAAACTTGCCAAGTCATCGTTAAAGGTATCGAGTTGTTGATTAGTAAACAATGTAGGTAAGTATTCTAGATGCAACATTCGTACATTCAATAATAAAACTCACGAAAAAATGCTTTGTCATAAATAAAGAATAACTATAATAGCCAGTTTAAAATGGCGAGGAGTGGACGTTTAAGAGGTGGTCTTGATAATGACGACCTCTTCTTCTTGAACATACAAATGCTGTTCTGGCGCTACGTAAGATACGTAGGATCGGTCCATCTGCAGCGCGGGAGGAGAGGCAGGCCCCGGCGAGGTGCGCGGCGAGGGTGCGCGGGGCCCGGGGGCTAGCTAGCCGCGCACGTTCACCATGGTGCAGCCGAAGATCTCGTCCAGCTGCCGCGACGAGAACGTCACGACGATGCGGCGCTCGCCATGACGCCGTGGCACGAACTTCTCCTGGTAGTTCACGAACTCACCCGGCTTCACGTCGCGGAATCTTATCTGGAAGAAGAATTCCTTTTATGACGCCTGCTTTTCTTATTTATTTTCACAAGTTATTAAGCACCTTGTATTTACCTGTCTCGGCCTCTGTACACCTGGTCCCTCGAAGGTGAAGTAGCAGTCCGTCAGGTGGACATTCAGTGGGTTCTGGAAGCTGAATGTCACAGCGCATTCTTGTCCTATGCATGGCTGGCCCCTCACCTACCGGACATTATCATAGGTGATTAGAAATCGTGAATATAAAAAAACAGATTACTTACTAAATCGAAAAGTGTAGCCAACCTGCACTTGCATCCTTGGCTTGTGTAGTGGGAAGTCATCCTCATCCGACCAGGCCTGACGAGTCTGTTTCACATAGGCCATGGCGTGCACCTTCACCATGGAGTGGTCCACTATCTTATCCATGTATTCCTGAGGCGTGACGTGTAGTTTCAACACTTCACGCTGTCCGGCACGTACGATGAATTCTCCCTGAGCCCTTCGCAGACGGGAGGCGATGGCGCCAGTGTAGTAGCATGACGAAGCCGTCAGCACACACCAGATGGTGCGATCTTCATGCGATTTGTTCTGTTGAAAATTGTCAAATAGCATAGCATAGTATTCATTGTAGTAGTGTATTTCATGAATGACATTTACTATTGCAGAAGGCATATCCACTTATTATGTGGAGTTTATAACCAAGTACCTGAATATTCATCGTGCAGTCAAACGGCTGTCCATAAGGCACGAGGTCAATGTCCATAAGATCGAAGTAAACATCTTCAAAATTGCGATCAGGGTATTCATAGTATTGCTGCAGGCGCTGGTAGCCGCGGCACGAAGCAATGACCGCCAAGCGCTCGGGAGACGAGCTGTCAACCGTCTTGTACTCGTGGGTGATCTCCAACATGTCGCTGTCACCTTCATCGTCGTCACGGTTCGGGTTCTTCGTAAGAATCTTGCGGCCAACTCTGTAAGATATGATGCGTTTAGTGGCAAATACCGTACTTACGTCAATACCAATACAAGAAGAGAACCAGTTGATGTACTCACTGATACTGGTTCGAAGCCATCCTAATGAAACCCCATTCAGAATTCTCTTCTTCTTGGAAGTGGCAGAGTTCAGCGTTGAGCTGACAATACATGAAGGGCGTATCATATTGGAAGCCAACCTCGCCTCGTCGGACAGCCTCAACGCTAGCGGGTCCGCAGTGGTATACAGCCTCAGCTTCCTCTTGAGGCGTGGAGTCAATGATCTGCCAGCCACTATAACCTTAAGAAAAAAGTAGAAAAAATAAGTAATAACCTTGCAGTCAGTTTATAAACATATTTAAAAAAAAATTGAAATTCATGTATTTGAAACCTTGAGGCAAATCCGGTCGCTGCATCCATACATCATTCCATACGTGGAAGTTCCAGCATGAATCGTAGCAATCTTCATCAGGTCCATTTGGTACTTCATTGCCATCGCGATCGAAGAATTTGTCCACCGTAAATGTTCGGTTCGTATCGTGGGCTGATACATAGTTGGTGACAGAACGGCAAGGAATACCTAAAAATAAACGTGATTCATGTAATAAACAGGCGCTTTAGCTCTTGTTGTTATCATGAATAAAGTACGTTAAAAAGAATCTGTACCAAGCGCACGGCAAATCGAGACCACGAGGCCGGAGTATACCCAGCACTGGCCGTATTCAATCGGCCTGCCCCCGTCGGTGAGGTAACGTTCCATGATAGCCACGGAGCCGGTCCAGGCGTGAGGCGCAACACCATCTTTATATTCACCGTCGTAACGGCCAACCATCAGTCCGTCGTCGTCATGATTCGCGTTTATCTAAAACACACCATGATGTGAGGTAATTAAGAAAATATAGCTAGGTATTCCCCTGAATGTAGAATTCTTATTGATCAACTCACCATCGACGAAATCGCCCTGCAAACACGAACTGGGTTACCGCGTTCAGAATGCTCGAGGCCACTTCGCTCCAGCAAGTACATGCAAGCTGGCAACACCACGTCATCAAATTGCCCGTAAATCCATTTGCGACCTTTTGGTTGACGCCAAGTGCCACACCAAATCTTGCCTTGCTCGTTGAGCACGTATTCCTTCCTGGATGATTCGTTGTCCATGTAGACGGGGTCCTCACGACACCAAGGATTGAATAGCATGTAGATATCTTCATCGCATTTGTAGTCATGGCGGTTATCGCGCTGGCCGAAGCGATTGGTTTGCACCCAGCAGTTCCATACGCCAACAGGCGCAGTAGCCGGAACATGCACTTGGAATGTAATTGTGTTGCCATCTTGACGCTGAATGCTTATGTCCCATCGGTCCATATCATGAGCAATAGACGCCAAGTTCTGCATGGAACCATGACGCGAACCGTATCCACGACCGAAAGTAGAATGCTGAGCTGTGCCTCCGTAGCGATCCATCATTGGGCGGTCCAAAGGTCCATGCGGGCTGAGAGGGCTATGCTGCAGGGGCAATGGCTCGTTGCTGAACGAACTGCGACGGACTCCATAAGTCGTAGTCTCTCTCATACCGCTCATCGGACCCATGGCACCCATTGTTCCCATGGTGCCCATAGTTCCCATGGTTCCCATTGGCCCCATGGTACCCATAGTGCCCATAGTTCCCATAGTGCTCATTGTGCCCATAGATCCCATAGGAGCCATACTGGTACTAGTATCCTGCATGCGAGACATTCCCATTCCCATGCCCATTCCCATCATATCACGGGAATGTTGGAACACACCTTGCTGGTTACTCCAGTTAACGGGCAAAACTACTCGTGTTCCTTTGGTAACACTGGGTTTAGGACCTGTGAAAAGAGATTCGTGTAATGCTTCAAAATTTTTCGAATGTTGTACCAGAGATCAAACGACCTTCGTAAAAATATACTACTTTTTAAAACAGCGCAATCTATACATATAATAAAATCGTTGAGACCAAAAAATCTGTTCATTGAAGATTAAAAAAAAAAACCAGCCAGGGTGACTTGAAATAAGTAACTGAACATATTAAAACCATTTAAAAAAAATTGTTTGTTTGTTTGTTTGTTTGTTTGTTTGTTTGACCGCGCATCACGTAAAAACTGCTGAACCGATTTTGTTGAAATGTTCACAAATCTGTTTAAATACATTCAGAATAACATATAGGCTATAGAAATTTTGGATTTTTTTGGAAAAAGGGGGTGAAAAGGGGGGGTAAAGTTTGTATGAAAAAAAAAATTTAGATTGTTCTAGAATCATGAAACTCAGAATAAATACTTATTAATAAAAATAAAGAAATACCTGTCTTAGCATTTTTTTTAAATCTCATCCAGAGGCGCAAAAAATAGGGTTTTGTGTTTAAAATTAATAAACTTCAAACACCTATACAATCAAAACCAATGAAGTGTAACCTTTTAAAGTTGCTACATATACTCCATATCTAATACAGGTAAATATAATTTCTCAGTTTTCTTGAAATTTGATTTTTGAGGTGAATACGCACAAAATAGCGGAACTCAAGAAAATCAGCTTTCCTCGGTTTAAGTAGTTGGTACGAAATGTTTGTGCGCGCATCACGTCAAAATTACTGCATAGGCTTCTTCTATATTTAAACTATATATTATCACGCTATTCCTTAAGGGGGTAGGCAATTTTGCATTATTTCCGTATACTTCAATTGTTTGACGTTCCAGTCATGACGTAAGTACATGAGTACGGCTATTTGTGGCTTATGTCAACGAAGTAAATAGCCTTGCAGTTTCATGACCGCTCTGTAAACTACGGGGTTGCAGGTTCAAACCCTCCAACATTATTTTCACTTTTTGTGATATGTTTAATTTTTTTTTGATGCTGTGAGATTTCTTATATTTCATTTTGTATAAGTTGTGTGCATTTCTTATTTTTTTTGTGAAATATTTTTCCAAAAAGTAATAGAGTAGCACATAAGGAAGAAGAATACAATCATGCTACCCCCAAATAAATTGGGATAAGGGCAGGAGTATGATGATGAGGATGATTTCTCCAAAAAGAAGTATAGCGAACACCAGAAGCCTGATAAATCCACGTGTTTTTGCCGTGCAAGAACTGTGCTATGCTATTCGCAATAATCAATAATCCATTCGCAGTTTACGTAGATTATATTTACAGCTAAATTGTTATTGGCCTCATATCGTGTTTTTGGGCGGGAGGAGACGCCCGGGTTCTTCCATTGTGAGGATCGACCGGAGGCCACGGTGGAGCACACTGTGGAGGTGTGCCCCACTTGGGCGGAGCACCGCCGTGTCCTCGAAGCGGCGATCGGCGGCGGCGACCTCTCTCTCCCAGCCATGGTTCAATACATGGTCCGGAGCGAGACGGAATGGGATGCCATCACCTCCTTCTACGAAGCAGTCATGCTAGCGAAGGAGGTGGCGGAACGTGAGAGGGAGAGATCCTCACGTCCCGGCCACAGCGGGAGACACCCCGGGCGTCGGGAGCCACGTATTGGCCCCCGGCCACCGTAGGCGCGGGCCTGTGGACGAGGAGCTATGGGCTAGCTCGCCGTCCGTCCGTCTCATGACGACAGGCCGTGTCGACGGCGCGTTCGTGTTCTACGCGCGCCTCAAAGAGAGTCAGCGAAAAAGAAGGGGTCCGCAAGGGCCGATGCCTGCCGGGGCTGCGGGACTATTCGAAAGAGATACCGTGGCCCCGGAATACAAAGAGCGATGAAGGAACATGGATGGGTTTTAGTCAGTAAAAGTCCGACACTTCCTCCTGCTCCGGGAGGAGTCATTTGATGATTTCCCATCCGAAAAAAAAAAGCTATATCGTGTTTGGGCTCATTCATGCACCTTGATGAGAACTTTCGACCTAGCTGGAGTATGACTGTCATCGAGTGTCTAAGGATGAAAACCTAAGGCTGTCGAGGGAAGCCCCAAATTGGAAAAACATAGTACAATATTTTAACGATGATTGCATATAATTCCGAGAAATTAAATTGTTACCTACTTGAATCTATACTTATTATTATAAAGGAGAAAAGTTTGTTTGTTTGGTTGGTTGAACGCGCTAATTTTAGGAACTACTGATTCCAGTTAAAAACATCTTTTAGTGTTGGATAGCCCATTTATCGAGGAAGGCTATACGTTATATAACATCACGCTACAATCAATAGGAGCGGAACATCAATGAAAATTGTTGCAAATACAGCGAAAAAATATTGCTTTTGAGAGCTTCCTTTCCGTGCGCTGCGTAAACGGTTAAAGTTACTCAACAATCATACATGTATGACGGGATTGTTCCTCTTAAAAAGTCCGCTAAAGCATATTATCTGCATTTTTTTTAGGTTGACTCACACTCTCTCTAAGCCTCTCTCTCTCTTACGTAACGCAGACGAAGTTGCGCGGGTCAGCTAGTATAAAATAAAATTGAATAACTTACCAAAACAGAAAACAATGCGAATCATATCTTGTTGTTTATCGTAGGTCCTGTCGAAGCGAACGGCAAAGAAGAAGTTCTGGCCCCTCCTTAGAACTGGATTTGGAAGGATATTATCGTTCACCAAGTCATATTGTTCAGTGTGATGGTCTTTGGAGTTGTCACGGGAATAGAACTCAGTGAGCTCCACCTTCAATGGCTGCTGAGAATAATAACTTTGAGGAATCATTTCCATGGTGTCCTGACGGCGGCGGCGTTCATTTTGATCAGCCATCTTGCAAATCAAGTTATGAGTGTACTGCGTGTTAGGACTGTTCCTCATTGAGTACTTCATACGGTGCAGCGAACCGGTACTGTGCGAGCGGCCCGGGCGATGCTGGGCAGTCGGCCCGGCACGCTGCATCGGCCAACGACGAGTTTGTCCAGGGCGCTGGCAGAAGCTGGAGATATTGTAATACGCAGAAAGCCCCGGAACATAGTTCGAAGGCATACCACCGATCGTCATCTGCTGCTCTCTCATGCAGCTCAGCGTGCTCATGCCTGATGTCAGTCCAGTTATTCCACCCAAACCCATTCCAGTCATGCTGGACGTCATGCTTGAGGACATCCTGTCCATACTAGATCTTCTGACCATAGACATCCTTGCGTAGCAGCTGTATGAGTATCCAAGTATTCCAAGTCCCGATGTAGGACCTCACTGTGCTCCGGGATCACACCAGAGCGAATGATGTCGTTGGAAAGATTCGGGACCTTTTTATAGTGCTAGTCGGCACAAAGGATCGTTCACCGCCCTTAGGTGTCAGTTAACAACGCAGGCGCCGGAGTCACTAGCTTCTGGGACAGCTATTGTCTATGTTCACTGACTCGAAGTTAAAACAAGAACACCTCTCTTTCATAGAACTAGTTACTACGCTAACTAACATACGGGGCGTTACGAAGTACAGTCGTGTAGTCAAATCGTGTGGGGAACTTTTAAAAAATAGAAGTGTTCCCAGTTTGAAGTAATATGCAAGAATTTTTAATTATAACCTGTATCAAATAAGAATAAGAACGCTCTAATGGCCTCTATCTGTCGACTGTCACTTGAAAAATCTGTAATTTAGATGCGGTTTCTAGAACGTACCATAACCGCAGAATTACACTACTATACGCTACGGGACATTACATCCTATACCTAAGCAGATTTTAGTCCACTCCAACATGCCTTATAGATTGTTTGACACCTATGATCCTACCTAAAACACTTTTGTGCTAAACTATACCTTTAGTTTTCTGACATTTCATTCCGTCAACACGTTTTCAAATACAACACTCACTATTATGTTTTCCTATTGTTTTATCAACATAAAACAAGGTAACGGACACTGCTAACGTATGCTCGAGTTGTCTTTTGCATTCAGTATGACTTGAGCTGTTTACCACTAGAAGTTCCTACCAGAGCTTAGTTTTCTACTACAACGACAAACTTGTCTAAGAGGCATGTTGGAGGGTGTTTCTGTGAATTTCACTTCATCGAAGTCACGTCTGCCACTGTATCTGTTGACGTATTATCAATTCGATTTTGGTCGTTACTCCAACGTTTCCTTTGGTCAAAGTACCTACTATGTTTCCGAACATGCATTAAATTGTAATACAATGCAATATGTGGCTGCAATACGATACGATAATACGACAATGTTCTAAGTCCCCATCATCATCATCATTTCAGCCGAAAGACGTCCACTGCTGGACATAGGTAGGCCTCCCTCAAATGTCGCCACATTGACCGGTCCCGTGCGACTCGCATCCAGCGGATTCCCGCAGCCTTCACCAGGTCATCGGTCCACCTAGTGGGAGGCCTTCCAACGCAAAGTCTTCCGGTTCGCGGTCGCCACTCCAGAACTTTTCGATCCCATCAGCTATCCGTCATCCGACATTTATTTAGTGCAATACTATGGGAATCGAAATACTGTGATATTACCCCGGCCAGCCCTGTTGTTGTTAATTCTGTCTTAATTGGCATGAAAGTTGCCGTGAGTGAGACGCTGTGATTAGATGCTTGTTATTCTGTTGTGTGTCTTCCATTGAAAGGCGAATTGGCCTGATTTTGATAATTCAGACATATAATGCCGCCGAGATATAAGTAATGTATTTTTTAGACATAATCTGCATTAAAATAGCCATACATTGACATTATTCTAACCCTATGTGGTTAGAATAATGTCAATGTATGGCTATTTTACTACTATACTGCAATAAAAATATTGCCCGTTTTGAAACACCTTTTGGTAATTGAAAGGTCATGAGCACCTGAAGACAAGCGGTCGTTACATGGGTATAGGTACTATGTATTATACTATCACCATCAATGGGCGCCGGCAGCAGGCTGCAAAGGGGTGCAATTGCACCCCCTTGTCGGGAATGAA
Organism: Xestia rhomboidea; assembly: GCA_963853795.1. Lineage (NCBI taxonomy): Eukaryota > Metazoa > Arthropoda > Insecta > Lepidoptera > Noctuidae > Xestia > Xestia rhomboidea. The sequence goes on from OY970764.1 coordinate 13,954,292, forward strand.
AATAATATAGAAATCATTTAGATTTTTACAATAAGTTACTGTGTTAATTAAAACTTAAGGCGTCTAGGTTGCTGTCCAAGTTCATCACCTTGTCAATCAATTCAGTGTCCTCCTCTACCCTTTTCCTGTGAACAAAGCATGCACAGGTCGCTTACGCCTCGTGTCTTCCATAGTTGCTCATACTCCTAATAACGTACTTGTTTGTATGAACAAAAATTAGGTACTATGAGAAGAGCGTAGCGAAGCGAGCATTGTATCGGAGCGGCACGCAACTGCGGGACGATCTGATTGTTCGACTCGTAGGTCTCTGGATTGCTACAGTACCTAATTTATCCGAGAATATCTTAGATTATCCGAGCTCGCTTCGCTCGTTACTTATAAGCTTTTCTTTATAAATAGGCAGAATTAGCCCTATTTCTACATTTAAGGGCAAAAAAAGATGCACCGGGGCGGCGGCGGTGGCGCCTATCAGATAGCACGGACAAAGGCAAAACGGTGATAAGACGTAGGTATCTAGCTAAAGGAAGTAACCACACTTATAGATGCGGAATCCACTTGACCTGCAGGGGCTGCAAGGCTATTGCGTAGGTATCTCTGTTGACAGTTCAATGATGATCACTGGGCTGAGTGTTCATCAATTAACTGTCAAAAGGTTAGTTTCGCATCAATCGGCTATGACCAGTGACCATCAAATATGACGTCACGGTGCTCATCCCGGTCAGAAAAAGCTTTTCAATACACTTCCTCAAAAACGGGTTCTTATCGCACTACGATTAGGTTGAACATGCCATGTATTTCACACACGTGGATTGTTTTCTTTTTTCTGCAGAAAGGAGCCAATTTCGCACGCGGCACAGCACGCGGGTGTTGGGAAATTGCCTCAGATAAAACTATACCTGTAATTAGTACAAATTGGTTTGGTTTGGATTGTTTTTTTTTTCATTATTTCATTTTATTTCTTCAAAAGTGTATTGAAAAACGTCGTTTGATACACGTGGACATTTGTTGTTGCAGTTCTCGGCTCAAAAACACCCTCGCCTACGGCTCGGGAGTTAATTCCGCCTCGTATACAATAACAAACTTTCTCCACTTGTATCAAAATGTACTATACTTAGTTCCATGTTCTACAGCGCCATCTAAGCCATAAAGAATTGCATTTATTGGTGTCTGGAGCATTTGCATAATATTCGGAACTCGGCGTTTTTGTAACTTATAGTTTGGATGTGTATGGATTAATTGAAAAACTGTTTCTATTCATAATTGCCCTGACCTTGATATTTCAATTAATTCTTTGGAAATGAAGCACCGTGAAAATCACTCGACGTAAAACAAAATTTAGTGTAGCAACACTTGCGAAATCGTTGCCTAGCAACGGTTAATTGTTGATCAATAGTCAAAATGTCAAAAGTCAGCTTGTGATTGAGTCCTCAATTGAGTCTTAGTTTAATGCTATTTTATATGTCTTAGTATATAAAATAGCTCCTAGAAAGATAGAAATGAGAGAATGGGTCTCTATAACCTGTTTAGTTATAATGTCAAAGTAAAATACGTGAGTTGCTTTTTTTCTTTAGCAACGTTTTTTACTTTGACTACCACAATACTAAATCTAATTTTACCGTTTTTATTAGCGTATATAGGCAGAGGTAAGTATTTAAGCAATAATAGCTGCAAAGTTCTAATTTTTTGACGATGTTCTTTGTACCTACCCTTTGGTTTTTTTTAGGGCTTTGGCTACGATCCCACAGCTTTTATGAGCAACCAGTTGTACACTTCTCGTACGAGCACCTCCTCGTAGCAGAATCTAATGACCACAGCAGATCTATTGCATGTGGTGAAACAAATGGAAATTATGCAAATGTTATGAAAAATGAAGACAACTGTGCGGAATTCGAAGTATGTACAAAATGTGTTTCATGGTCTTCCTGCCCTCGTCCCTTATTACTTGGGGTCAGCCATCACGGTATCATTTAAGTACTCCTTTTTCTTTCATAACATTCCCCATACAATCCATCACCATCCGTCTTTTGTTTGTTCCTCAAACCTCTCTATCCATCATGTATCTCATTTATCATACAATGTAGATTTATGGTATTGGAAACTATTACTATCCATTAATATAATAAAAACTTTTTTCAGGTGCTTCAATATGATTTGAGCGGCAATGGCAAGATTGATTTATTAGATTTCAAAATCAGTCTCGAATTGCCACAGAAGATGACAGTAACATCTGTATTGTTAATCTTGAGTCTAGACTTTCAACTAAAGGTAGGTATTATCTTTTTGTTCCAACTTTCAGTCAAGGAACTATGAATCCTTTTTTTTTTTGTTGTATTATTTTAATAACAATTAAATCATGATCTATCAAAGGACCGATTTGTTCGAGACACCATTGTTTAATTATTGTGTCTACTTCATGGACAGATCAAGGGTTAATCTTTTTTTAATGTGTTTCAGTCAGTGTGTCCCCTGCACATGCAAAGTCTGGCTGTAGTCAACAAAGAGTTTACAACACCACCTTCTGGGTTCAAATACTTTGGTGATCTTCAGTTCTACCAAACATCTCATTTGCCTTGCAAACAAAACCTAATACATACTAAATATAACTATTCTTTGTTTAATTCTGATAAGAACACTCACAAGAATGCAATCGATCATACACTGGAGAACTATTTTATGAGAGATGGTAAGATATTTTATTATATTTATACATTTAGGTACATAATAATAATGTGTAATAATTGGTCTAATGGTCGCAAGAGTGACTTCTTAGCATGACGTCCTGGATTCAATTCTCAGGTCTGGCAGTGTTTTTGGATTTTTCCATCAGGAATTTCTCAGTAGCAACCACAGAGTCTAGATTTGTGCCTGGATGGTGGCACTAGGCTCTCCCCCCCTATTACATGACAGATGACATAAACATAACTGGCAAAATGAAGGTGTACTATTAGGTATGCTTCAGCCTTACTGTTTGGGGATTACAGGAGTGATGTTATGTTATGTAATAATAATGTTATAAAATATTACTACACATAAAATAATAATAATAATAATACCAGCCTATTACTGTCCCACTGCTGGGCAAAGGCCTCTTCTCATACAGAGAAGGCACGAGCATTGATCACCACGCTTGCTCAAGACGGGTTGGCGATTTCAGACTTAAATTAATTATAAGTCCAGGTTTCCTCACAATGTTTTCCTTCACCCGATGTCTGTGATGTCCTACACATACTTTGTCTTTAATTATTATGAATATATTACTTAATGTTTTTTGACAATAATACAATGTTATTATAATTGCAGTTACAACGCATACCAAAACACTATATTCAAGAAGTCAAAATGGGCATACCGGTTCCATGCAAATGCATATAAGTCTCAGAGTGCCAGAAATGGAAATCAAATATACCCCAAGTCTGATTCAAGAACTGAAATGGGCATGGCCTCAGTATCTTTCCCTGATTGTTGTTTTCTATTGGCTGTTTAATAAAATCAAAATGTTTGTATTCAATAACCGTTTAGTTATGGCCTGGGAAATACAGCCTTGGAAAAAAGAGAAACGCATAGAGAGTACTTTTTCTAATAGCTCTGGCAAATTACAAAAAAATTAAAGCAGTTTAAACAATTAGTCTTCCTGTACAAAATTATGAATGAGATGAGTTAATGTAAAAATTGTGATTAGTGTGTTGACTATTTAGGTTTTGCTCAATTCATTAATGTCCTGTTTCGCCAATTGCTGAAAGATACAATGAATTCATTAAAAGTTTTTTTTAAAAGAATGCTGTTTTTATTCAAAATACTACTTATATCCCTAAGTTTATTTTACAATTTACAACTTTGAATGGTTTTCACTGGCTTAGTGAAAGTGTAGAAAAGCTTCCAAAGTCTTGCTTATTGTCCAGTTCTGCCCTATTATCTTCAATAATAAAGGTCTTGCCACTGTAGTCATCTAGTTGCACTAGTAAATAACGGCATAAATAGTTTCCATAATCATTCTGCAACAAAAACAATTGTTTAAATAAATACCTTTAAACTTTTGCAAAGTTGAAGGAATGAGGAGTGGCCTTTTCTCAGGAGTGGGACAATATGGACTAATAAAAAAAAAAAAACAATTGCATCGCAGAGTGGAGAAGCCACTAGGACTACCACACTGACCCCAAGTAACATATTACTTGTCAAACATTGTTGTTGGAACAAGTCCAGACAGAAGACTGATTGTCTATTTCTAAACTGGCCCAGAAAAGTCAGATGCGTACACATTTCATTGTAGAGAAGTGATAAAACGATTAGTTTGAAAGAAAGTCTCTGTGTTTAGTGTCTTTTCCGAGACAAAAATGAATGGATGGTCGGTTTGAGCTTCAACATTAAGGACTACTATTCAAGTTATTATCTAAATTTGGAATTTAAGCCCTACACTACATTGAAGGAATCATGTAGAGGAGTGTTGTGTACTCACCTGTTTCATATCAAGTTCAACAACAGCTTTGTTTCTAATTCCTTTGATGTAAAACCTCATCCTCATGTGTTTGACCCCTTCCTTCTCATACACAGCATGACTGACGTGTGTGCGTCTTCTCCTGGTGGTTTCTTCTCCATAACCTTTGATTGGAGGTCCCAAGGCATCTTCCACTCTAGGGTCCTGTAATTATAAAAAACAAGTTGTCACACAAAAAGGGTATGTAAAGATACAACCCCTGTGTAAAATAATAGTGACATTCCCGTTGACAGTGATGCAGATGAATTTTTTGATGCATTTTAATTCTATTCTGCTAATAAACATGTACCAGTACATAGTACACATTTTTATTATTCTTTTTTGTTTATACCTTGAGTTAAATAATTTCACTCACAGTGTATTCATAAAAGGTTCAGCAAAATTGTATTCTAAATGATCTCATGATTAGATTCTTTCTCAATAAAGAATGCTGCTGTGATCTTACAAAAAAAGGGCATTGAATGTGTTGGTTGTAGATGTCAGACAGGCAGTCAGTCGATACAAAATACTGATATTCAGGAGCACCTGTTTAGACTAAACTGGAAGCTGACCCCTATATAGTGGAAGACACGCAGAAGATAAGTCGTGTAGAAGTGAAATTATACTATTCTACTTACATTTTTACATTTAGATAGTGCCTCTGAGTAAATGCTGTTGGGGCTGTTGCTTGAAAACAATTCTCGGAACACGTAGTAAAAGATGACGCTAGTGGCACCAAGACCTAATAAAATGACTCCAGTATATGTAGCAGTCTTGGTCGTCTCTTTGATTTTCTCTCCTAGAGGTCGGACATCTATAGACACATCACTTCTCTCTTGACTCCTAGCCAAGCCGCTTTCCTTGCGGGTTGAATAACAGCGGACATATCTAATCTTCGATGATTGTAAAATTGCAGGAACGCATTCGACTGCATTAGTACCGCGCAAAACGGTAAAGAATTTGGATATTATAGTCATACTTTACACTCCACACTAGCCTTGTTTTCGTGAAAATTGTCAGAAGACTCAAAGGTTATCGTATTTATTTTTGCAAAATTATGTCAGTCAAAAAGCGCATCGTGACAGCTAATGTCATCACCAGCTGATAAGATTTCGTTTCCAACCGACTTCTAAAAACTGGGGGGCCAAGTTTTATGACCAGCATCTTTTTAAGTTTTATTTATTCTTACAAAACTTTGTATTATTCTAAAACAGTAGTGCTCATGAGCTAATGACATGCCTATTTAACAATTCCTTTAATAATTGTAGGCAATAATTCACCATTAAAACATATTTTAGAACGAAACTCGTAGTGTCATGACGGAATTGACAAATCATGACGCGTTCCAAAATAGCATTATTTTGTCTTGAAGCATTGTGATGAACTTTGTCACTTTCTATCCTTCGTAATAAAAAGAGAAGCCACGTCATGTAGAAAATAGAAAAGCGTAAAATATACCAGAAACGCGATTCATTTATCGTATCGATCGATTTGCGTTGCAAGCGCTAACTTGAACGATCTACTAAATAAATAATAAAATAAATTCTTTGCACATAATGTAAAGTAATAGTAAATGTGAAGTTTGTCATTCATGTGGTACACTTGCAATTAATGTCACAGAGTTTTACGACATTATCGTGTTAATTTGGTATTCGACTGATTAAAATATCCCCGAAACAATGGATTGGATAATTTCGGACCAGTTAGGACTTACTGTGGGCCATCTGGTAGGATGGGGAGCAGCTGGTGCTATGATAATTGGTGGCGTCGCCCCTTACATCCCACAGTATAGACAAATCAAGAGGACACAGGATGCTGAAGGGTTCTCTCTATACGTTTGTTTAGCACTGCTCATAGCAAATACACTGAGGATATTGTTTTGGTATGTATTACGGCTTAAAATAAAACTTACACATCATGCTATTGGACAAATTAGTATTTTGTTAGAATACCAGCCTTTATCACCTGTATTCCGTTCCAATAACTAACGACATCATATTGCCACTATCATCATGTTACGCCAGTTGGAAGCATTGTTTTCCAGTTTACTAAACTTCAAAAACTCATTATCAGCTTAGATTACATCATGTACATCACCCAAGCCACAGGAAGGATGCTGCTGCCACCCATCCCAAGTGACACCTGTCTTTTGTTTCAATTTTATTTGTATACAATCTTCTATCACTATTACCCATGCCAAACCTCTTTTTGGGGTTCCAGTGTGTAGTACATATTATGCTAGCTAAGCAAGCTCTATCAGTATGTTTAAAATTGTAACAGATAAATATTGATATCATTACAAGTTTATTAATCACTAAAGTAGAAATGATTAGATCTATGTTTGCCTTGATTGAATTTGCCCACAAAAACAAATCCCCAACATTTAAAAGGTTCTTAGAAACTGGCAGTCATCATGATTAACTAATATTTTCTAACCACAGACTCTAACCAATATCACAGATATTATAATACAATATCAAAACCCAAAAGACAGATTATATTATCACTTATTTTGTAATGAAATATTCAAAATATTAACTAACTTTTTTTCCAGGTTTGGTAAACGTTATGAGTTACCTCTATTGATCCAAAGCATAGTAATGAATATCACAATGTTTGTCATGATACACCTGTGTGTAAGTGTACGGAAAAAGAACCAAATCATAAGAGCAAGGGAGAGAATATTCACAGGTTGGTATGAATGACCCCTACAAGTGTGTTACTGGTTTTATTTAGTATATTATAGTAATCTAATAAAAAATATTGCACTGTAAGAACTATAATATGCAGCATTAACTATTATTTATTGCTAATTATACATAATATATTAATTTGACAAACCCTGTAGTGAAACAACTGTATACTTTAAACCTTTTAGTTTTGTTTACTGGTATTTATTTGCTTTCTGTTTATTTCTCCTCCATCATATCAAAGATATGAGAGATATTTAACCCACTAACTTCCCTGTATATTATTTGCTATGGATAATTTTACTTTAACATTATTTTATGTTCTGTTTGGTGGTTGGTGTGATTGATGGTGAAATTAGGTGCGATTTTCATGTTATATATACTGTTGTGTTGTGTGAACGGCTCAGCTCAGCCGGATCAAACGGCACGCTGGCTGGACCAGCGCAGTGGCATCGCCGGCGGAGAGAAGCCACATCGCTTCTATGGTGAGTGTCAGCTACTCCTCCATGTCATAAGGATTGCTGCGGTTTGTTCCATGTGCAAGTCGTCATTATTGTTTTTGTTTCAGCAAACCCATGCTTAACAATTTTTATTTAGAGGTTACCTACAGTGTATTTGTTACATGATCTGGGATGATTAACTTTCTTTTTGGATTATCATCTTGCTTTTATTTGCTTTCATCTTTCCATTGCATGTTTTCAGTGTTTCGTTTTGTAATGAATGGAGTTGGTGTATGTGTGTAATAAAAAACAAGTAAAATTTTGTATTTGTAGTGTAGATTGATAGCAGCTCTTTATCATGAAGGTCAAATGTCATACCATAAAGTACATATTTTTTTACAATATAATACAAATGGGTAGTTAACCTCAGTTCAATGCTCTTATAATCATACAAGTTATTTTGTATCTAATGGAGTCATGACTGGGTCAAATTCGTGCCATATATATCTTATCTATTTATTGATGTCATTTACTTGGGCATGATTTCCTACTTGTATGTAAGCATTGTGGTATTTGTAAATGTATTAACAAATTACATTACTAACAAGATTACAATAATTGTACTTTGTGCATTGTTAATATGGTGTGGTTGATATCAAATTAAACATAATTGCCATAATTAAATGTAGAGCTTTAATAACAAGGACATAATAATATCTGTTTCAGATATGGAACGGAAATATTTCTGGGCCTGGACTGACTTCCAGAGCTATGTAGACTGTATGTTGGTGTTCTCGGTGCTGGGCGCGGCGATCACCTACTTGTTGATAGAGTTTGCGCCGTTCGTGGAAATGATTGGCTTCCTCGCTCTGTTCACTGAGGCCATGCTTGGTGCACCTCAGATAGCCAAAAATCACAAAAACAAAAGTACAGAGGGTATGAGGTAAACATCAAACACCTAACATAATCTTTTAGAGTTTTTTATGACAAAATATAAGTTGGAAACTAAGTCGTGCTGCTCAATTATACAATCAGCATAAACGAATTAGTTTGCAATGTCAAAACAACAACTGAATGATGCAAATTCAGCATGTTACTTATTTCAATCGACTCAGCCTACAGCAGTCCACTGCCGGACATAGGCCTATCCCAAGCTGAGGCCCTATTCTCTAACGTTTCGTCCGTATATTCGGATCTATTCGTCTCTCTCACTCGCATTCATCTGCAGACGTGCGCGACAGAGACTGATAGATCCGAATATACGGACGAAACGTTAGAGAGTAGGGCCCCTGGTCCGCAACACTGTTCTCTACCTTCCACATACAGTCTGACCATAACACCCTTTTTAGGTAGACTGTCTTGCTTGGGTGTTCCTAGAAAAAGGTTGCCGCACTCTCCATTCCAGGGCGCAATAACCCCCTTCGGGGATCCGTCTTTTTCCCGATAATTTAAATTCGGATGTGTATGTTCCTTCAAAGAAACTCCGACCGTCCGCTCCATAGCGCGACGAGTGACCTTTAATTTGCGGACTGACCCGAGCGTGAATGTCCAGGTTTATCCAAGAAAAACAGCAATCTGAATTTATTATATATGGATTTTTGGAATAAAGCCTTGTTTGTTTGTATTTCAGTGTCAGCATGGTGATAATGTGGACGTGTGGTGACGTATTCAAAACTGCATACTTCGTTTTAAGAGAAGCACCTGCTCAGTTTTGGTTGTGTGGCAGCCTTCAAGTCTCATTAGATGTCGTTATTCTCTTCCAAGTGAGTATACATTTTGAAACACGATAGGACGTCTTAAAAAAAAGTTCCCATTCTGCCATGCCTTGACACTACGTCTTGGATTATTTTGTGTCAGTAAAAATATAATTTGGCAACCTCGTTATTGCAACGATGACGTAGTATTCAAACAAACTCGTGTAATGAAAAAGGAATTATAACACTAGAACAAATAAATATACTATGCATTGTATACTACAATTATACTTTGTAATACAACAAGCAATGTTTTTATATTCTGGCTCACTTGCGTGCAAGAAACGCAGGGTTTATCTGGTCATGTCTAAGATGATATTACCGTGTTGTACGAAGGGCTGACTAGCCGTAATACCAACGGTTGGCTTACAGATGGTCAGGTGATGACACTCTGACGATATCGGTTCGCATGTGGGTGCCCAGCCTTCCGATATTCAGTCCTCGCTTTAACACCGGGTTACCTACCTGTAAGGGGTGAGTGACGTACAACGAAAAGGGATCGGCGATCATTAGACAACTTCCATACATTTGCAAACGGGTGTAGTCCGCGGGATTGTTTCAATGTCATCCAAACGCTTTTGTGCTGCTTCTTTCTTTTATTTGCAAATTACTATTTTATTTTATAGGTATTATTATGTTCTCTAAACTAGGCCCCATTTAAGTTGCATGTTTTTTTTTTCTAAACGTTGCCTCTAAGAAGTTCTTCTGCATCGTGGGTTTACAAGCTCGGATCTTACTCTCACATACAACCAGACCCGGAACAACTATCTGTTTAGGCCATACAAATATTTGTTCCGTGCGAAATTCGAATCTCTGACCAGTAGCGTAGAAACCAATATATCAGCCACTGCGTTTACCGTAGCGGAAACATGGTATCTACGACATACATTTTTCGCGGGAGCTCTTCGATGAAAATATATTATGATCGTCCGCCACCCACATCTTCATTACCTAAGGGCTTCACACGATCTGAACATACTCATCTAGAAAATAAGTAGAAGTCAAAGAAATATTCAAATCGGCCTGTCTATTCAGCGGTTGGATTTAGAACTCTTCCAAATTGCACCACACAACACTCAGCCCTCCTTCTTGACCTATGTATATACTTAACTAAAACAACTTTCGGAATGTTCCTTTACCTACTAAAACGTCTTGTAGCGGCGGTTCCTTTATTTTATCGTCGGTAGTTTTCTTCCAGCCACTGCGGAATTCAGTTTTGAATTCATAACACACTTTTTAGTAAAAACTCACAGCACAATGATTCATATACCCTAACCGGGTGTGAGTATCGATAACGACACCGGGCGTGTCGATAACACGCGACATGGTCTATTTGTGAAGCACGTCACACAGATGCGTCGCGACTCGATAAACATAAACAGAGTGACGTTTATCGATAAATTTTGCTGTAATGCAACAAGACAGTGATGGCAATCGCGCCTGACATAACCGCCACAGTGTAGCTGAAGCTTTATCTGTCACGTGAATAGAGAAAAGTGATTTGGCGATTACTGTACAAGTCAATAGATGCCAACAACGTATTTCATAATGTACAGTTTTGTTATAGTATTCGTTTGTTATTGCAGGTGTGGCTGTACCGCCGCAACACGGCGGCGGCGAGGCGAGTGCGCCGGGGCGATTAGCAATGGGTCGAGACCGAGTTATAGCACGCGCCGCCCGAGGGCTCGCCTGCGCCGCCGAGCGCACGCAGCGCCTCCATCGCGATCAGCGCTACCATTGCGCTCTGTGCACCTTACACGGTACATTTAATATGCCTTCCCTACATATTATGACGATAATTTCTACGACATTGCTGTGGGTTGTGTGAAACATTAAATTCTTTCTAAAATTCAAGAACGTTGAAACGTGTTTTAGCCAAACGATGACCAAATGATCTATGGTGCGAAATGAATTGACATTTTTAAACGAAACTTGTTAATCGAAATTGGACATTATTATTACGTTCTAGTGGTTGCAATAATTCTTTAGGTAGACGGTGCTATAGGTTTGTGCCTAATTGAATATCAACGACGTTCATGAAAGAAGTCTAGTGATGTTGTTTGATCTATTGTTATTATAAAAGTGAAAATAGTCATCGATAGCTGATATAAAATTAGAATGACCAAAAAAGAATCCTGTCTTTTTAAGGTGATTTAACTAGTCCTAACAATTAGGCGCATTGTAAGACTAAAAATGCTTGGTAGGTTGTAAATGGTATAAATAATAAAAAACATAAAACTTTGTAAAACAAATTAGACCTTATTCATAATTATCACAAATATAATAGTTAGTACAAGCAAGCATTTTTAGCTTAGCAAGACGGGTTCTCGACTACAGCAATAATTATTGATTTGTTGCTGTGAATAGAAAAGTACAATATTATTTATGTTATTTTTTATATGTATGACTGCATGGGTTGCTTGTATTAAACATTTTTTTTTTTTTTAATAAAGTTAAAATAAACCACTAACTAGGTATGACAATGCCCCAATGAAAAATTTAAATGAGCAATAATTATTATAATTCTTAACTTCCCATAGGCTTTATCAATATACTAGTGTATACTATAACTTGTAAATAATATATTTAGCTATTTATAATTGTTTATTCCAAGAAGTAAAACAGTCAGAACTGCATTTTATAGCTTCGAGAGTTATGGGGTACAATAGTGGTAGTAACTTCCGTAAAATGCCAATTTAGATTAAAGTATATAAATTAAGTATACACTTCAATATGATTATACGTAAATTATATATATACTATACCTACTATACAATATAATATATTTAGACAATGTATTACTCTGTGTCCCCAAAGAACCAAAATATTATTATTATTATTTGAGTATGGTTTCATTTTCGGCATTGTAAAAATCTGGGATTATAACTGAGTGGTAATTGCACCGACTAAAATATTTATGTATAGAAAGATTAAAAAAAAAAAAATATTATTTTGAGTACTTAACCTCATCAGTGTTAGGGCATCTACAATGTCAGCTTTTCTAATGAAGTATTATAAAATATTTACATTCCTCGATATTTTATTCCATTTAACCTTTTTTGGTATTCATGTACACGAAAGTTTTGTAACAATGATAACTTCGACTGTTTCAATAAAAAGTGTTCCAGAAAATCATCTAATAGTGCTACTAAAAACCTACTATTTTAATGTATAAAAATAGCCATGACTGTAAGGTTTCTTCCTAAATTATTGTATTTGTGAGTGTATCGTAAATTGTTTTTTTTTTTCGCTTTGGATGTGGTTATTCTAATGTTTAAGCAATTTATTAAATCCCAAATTATTTTTAGACGATTTAGTAAAAATAAGTTTTAAATATAAATGGCTATTATTTACTCGAAGTTTTTCTATTGTACATGTGTACCTACTACTTGAAGGGTTGTATGTAAGTAAATAGATGGATTACTTATTATTATGTTTTTGTGAGTTTAGTGTTAATGTTTTATATAAAAATATCCTAAAAAATGTGAGTAATGTGGAGATGTTACGATATTCTCATTTATTTAGGTAATTATAGCTACGTTTATTTAATTAAAATATAAAGTATTATTATTGATGCAAACATCGGTTTCGTGCTCTTAACAAATTTTCAACGCAAACGATTGTGGCTGTGAAATTACTAATTGGAAGTTGTTATTTCAGTCAGCCAATCACAGCAGTCATCATTAACTTGATAGTCTCGCTATTTTAGTGTTAATTAATTAGTCTTTCAGAAACCGATTGTAAGGCCCACTTACACCACATCATTAAATGCGTTTAAATCTAAACGTATTTAAAACATCGTTCTGTTCCTGTCAGACATCATATGATTCAGATCGACGATTCGATCAGATGTCAGACATGTGTTTTAAACATATCTAGCGCTACACGCATTTCGTGATTTCTGGTGCAGATGGGCCTTAGTGTTAACAGTCATTGAAGTCACCGTTATGTACAAATGTCTTTAAATTTAACAAAATGTAGTAGAAAAGGTAAAGTGCATTGAGTTTTTATGGGAACATATTCCAAGTATTTAATACGTACTGTGTAAGGATAATTGAAGGGTGCTCTGTTTTACTAAAAATAAAAATAATCGCTCTTCATTTATTATTATTATAAGGCCATTCTATATTTAATAATATACAATGACCTGCAAAACTAAGTATCACACTTTTAAAATTGCAATAACTTTTTAAGTACACAAAGATATACTTTCGAAACAAAAACGACTCGAAAAATTGTTTAGTTTTGTCTATAGTTTCAGGGAAAGCTGATAAAAATTGCTGTAAAACGTTTTTTTTTTATTTTAAATCTCTAACTTCTATAGTTTAGAAAAAAAAATTAAAAGTGTCATACTTATTTTTGCAGGCCAGTGTAGTTACTGCATTCATTGTCATTACAGACCGGCCGACCTAAGTCATTTTAAAGAAGCTGAAACTTTTTCTGTGGAAGTACCTTACTGTAGGTAAGACATATAATTATGAAAAGTCGCATTATGAAAAGTCTGACTAACTTAGCAACTATTTGGCACAAGCTTTTCACCTGATATCTGCTAAAGCCACAACGACCGACTTTCATGATATCCAATTTGTTCTTACCTATAATAAGTTACTTCGGCAGAAAAAGGGGTTTGAAAAAATCAAAATGGCGGAAGTTAATCCGGCCACGCTTCATACAAAAATCTTCCAAGCCCTTTCCTTTTTTTCCTTTCCCTTTTTTTTTGTCAAATGACGTAGGTCTGGCGTTTACGCCAGACCTACGTCATTTTATAAAAACTGATCCCTTGATCTGACACAATAGTTAAACAATGGCGTCTCCACCAAATTGGTCCTTTGACAGATCATGATCTATGGGATCTTGGTCCATTAAGAAGACACATTGTTTCTCTCTTTTGCTTAGCTAAGTTAAACACATTTTTTACATCGACACTATAAAGCCATTTCTATAATAACAAGAATTTGTGTGGTATACTAGAACTAAAAAAAACCCGACTACTGAAAAATCACGCTGTAATTAAATTCGGGGTTCCTCTTTGTCTATACAAAGATATTTTATTCTTTTGTAGGAACAACACAAAATACAATAAATATTGTGATTGTAAAATATATTATTGTATTCGAATTGCTAAAATATAAATGCTTCCGCCAATTGTTAAAACTTCATACCTTTATATTTTGATATACTTATTCTTATAATCTTGTGTTGTACGTCGTTTTGGTTAAGGTATGAGTGGGGTATCACTTAATATTGTTTAATAAATAAAAGATATTAAGTATCTGAAAGTATAAAAATAACTATGAAACATGAAGTTGAGAGAGAGTTAAGTATATAAGTGTGATGGAACATATCATATTTATAATGATGATATACATATTATAATAATTTCTGTTGTGTAAAATATATGAATATATTTGTCAATTAATATTAAGTAAATAATGTAAATGAATGAAATGTAAAGTAACCATCGTATGTTGTGATGACAAAATGTACATGTATATGTTGTGATTTTATGAGTTAAATTTTCTTAAATGAAATAAAGTTATATTATTTGTTAAACTTTTCTATTTATTTATTTAAACTATCCTATCCCATTAAAGTAAACTTGACTTTCACTCGAGACTCGAGCATTCAAATGATTTTGTTTTACTGCTATCGAACAATCAAAGTGTTAAAAGAGTAATTCAGTAGCTCGTTACGTTTAAACATACGCTTCGTCAAGTAAGTAAAGCTCTGCAATCATCATAACGAAGCTCACCCACGTCATCGAAGGTTGCCGACAGCAGCAGTTAACCCTTCGCTGCGAGTAATTGGAGCTCTATGTTGTGGGGGATAGAGCGTTACGGGGTGTAGGGATGCGGTGGCGTAGTGGAGGGTGGATCGATGGGAACGGGAGGCAGTAGTGCGTGGCGCGCCCTCTGGCGGCGCGGCGCGGCGGCGGCAGTGTGCCGGCCAGGCGAGCGGCGCGCGGCCGTGTTCTCGACTCTGCTCCGGGCTTGCAGCCTCCGACACTCGAGGTGAGGACAGTGCGCTACTTGATAACGTCAACCACCCTAATCACTTGCATACACATACATAACTAGGTACACCTAGCTTGCTCATCATTTTGATTCAAGATTATGCGATCAAGTGCCTGAATTTATTTTTCTTGTTATTTTAAAGATTGTGCGGATAAACCATAAAATATTTTATATTTTTCTTTGCCGCGCAGATATTATATAATTCGTCTTATTCGATAATTAACAACATAGGTATCCACGACTAGGTACTTTTTTGTACCTACGTACTCATTTCATTACAGAACTCGTTACAGCTTAGGTACTCCCAAGTAAGCTGTAACGAGCGTACACGAGTGTCAGGCTGGACGGGTGTAATCTCAAACGGCCTAATTAAAATTTTACTCCCAAGCTAAAAGTAGTTAGGTTTCATACTTTAAACTTAATTAGTAATTGGATAGGTGTACCAAGGCATAAATTATTTTCACAGCACAATAAGGAGATTCTTTTAGAGATTAACAATATTTTGGATTATCCTATTTATTTCTAACATTTTGAAAGGTTCGTTTCAACTTTCTACTAAGTTTGTAAGCCGCTATAAATCGCGATAAGTTGGTTTATTTCGTCCTCCGAGGCCAATTTATACTTATTGTATGTAACCATGGAGTATTTACGAGCTCTAGCTGTTTCCCGCGGCGGTGAAGAAATAATTTTATGAGACCGAGCATTTTAAATTCTTCGACGAATTGATTTGAAGATAATGTAACTATTGTATTGGCCACTCATATTCCTAACACGTAGGGTCTTCCTACTAAATATTCTAACTTATTGAACAGGTGTTCTGCTACTATAGACACGTACCTACTGTATGTAGCACCTATTCAATAGTCGTCACGATAAGTAGGTAGGTGACAAATGTTACAATATTTAACTTATTTGCAATGCATTGCCATTAAACGCAATAACAGACCATCTAAGTATGTACGTACCGCTACTTTTATAGCTTTAGCAGGTCAACTACTGAAAAAATTGGTACCGTGTTTAAAAGTTTAGCTTAACATGACTTATCAATACCTTCCTGTACCTACCTACCTACCTGATTCACTTTAATAAACATATGTGTTACCTAGTCACATTAAGGTGCAGAAATGACTTTGACCTTGAAAAAGTAATTCCTGCACCTTTATGCGCTTGGAGGGTTCTATTGATGATTTTGATGATTATAATTCTAAAACTACATAAGTCTTACAGTCGCGAGCAATATTTTAATCAACATACAACCTGGCACTGGCCTGCCATTTGCAAAAAACGTAAGAAAATTTGAATTTCGCGGGCTACCCTGGAGCATCCATCCACCTTAAGTTTAATATTTCGTTAATGGAGGATTAAATCGAAAAATAGTTTTAACAACCCCGAAGTCATTTTCATCATTCATTCATGTCATCAGTCATTTTAAAAAAGTTCATTTTTATTCAACGATACACACGATGGGGTAGACGACAAAAAAAATCATCCCCACTTCACATGTTGGGGAGCTACCCTAAAAAAAAAGTTTTCCATAATTTTATTTTACCACTTTGTCGGCGGAATTGATATAGGTACTCACCCCTACAAAATGACAGCTTTCTAGTGCTTACGGTCTCATATCAAAACCTCGGACAGACGGACAGACAGACGGCCAAGATAAGGGTTCGTTGTCAGGACTAAAAGTTTTTATTTTTCACTTTTTAGTGGTTCACATGTGCTTACCCCTTCACACCGTACCGGCGTGATGTTATGTTATGAACTGGTGTAAACAATAGACAGACAAACTAGGATTGCTGAAATCTCATGTAGACATGAGATTTCAGCAATCCCAGTTCATTTGCTATCATTTATTGAAGAGTTCCGTTGCCTATCTCCGAAGTTCTTCACCAAATTGAAATAGGACTACTCCGAGAAAGTACTCTTCCAAAAACTACCCAAATCGTTTCAAGTGTGCCTATAAAATTTGAAGAGTTCTCTCTATTTCTCCAGGATCCCATCATCAGATCCTGACTTGATGATCATGGGACCATAGGTACCCTGGGAAGTATAGGTACCCTTTCAAACAAAACAAAAAAAAAACAAATCGGTCCAGTCATCTTCGAGTAATCGGGGAACATACATAAAAAGTAAAAAAAAGGTTCCGACGAATGGAGAACCTCCTCCTTTTTGAAGTCGGTTAATTGAAAAGACTTCTAAGGCGACTACAGGAGCTAAATTAGCAACTCTATTGGTGGTGGTTCAAACTTTTCGTTCTAATCGGCTTGTCACGTCAGTCACTGCGGTCCGAATAGTGCGAAATGAGTGGCTTTTTGCGATTTACAAAAAATCTATTGATTGGACTAAAAAAATAAAACACTGTTATGCTAATATGTACAGATGTTGGTTGTAGAATTATTTGCCAAAAAAACAGAATATTTTTTTTTATCGAGTAAAATTAGTTGTATTATGTTTTCAAAACACTATCATACCCAACCAGATATATACATAAACCAGAAAAATATATGATATTCTTCAGGATATATGCCCTGAAGAATATCATATATTTTTCTGGTTTTGTTTATTGCAGTGAATCATACAGGGTGTAAACCACCTCATCACGAAGCCGTCAACCAAGCATTCTGTACATAAAAATAAGTAACTTTACGCAAAAATTATTGCTGGGAAACGAACTTAATGTAACGCACTCAAAACATTGTGCTGATGGATGGATTGAATAGTACGCGGGTCGTGGAGGTGTTTAAAGTAAAAATCTTACATTAAAAACCTGTATTTAAAAAAAAAAAAAAAAAGTTGGAACTTTGACCCCCAATATCTCCGTAACTAGAAGGTTCCCAGGTATGGTGTAGAACAAAAAAATGATCGCAATGACGGGGAAAACAAGTCCCTTTCGGCTTCGTTAAGAGGTTTTTTACACCCTTTATGCTTTTTTGCATTTTGTAACTCGCGTTTAGCTCCTGTAATCCCCTTAACGAAGCCGAAAGGCACTTGTTCTACCCGTCATTGCGGTCATTTTTCTGTTCTAGACCATACCGGGTATGGGTTGGTCAAAGTTCCAACTTTTTCACAAGTTTTTTTTTTTAATATGTTGTTAATGTAAGATTTTTACTTTAACCACGTTCACGATCCCCGTACTTTTCAATCCATCCAACAGCACAATGTATTAAGTACGTTACATTGAGTCCTACCGCGAAACGTGATTTTTCAACCCAAAAAAAATAGTACATTTTGATACTAAGTAGTGGAGAAAGTTTGTTATTGTATTCGAGGCGGAATTAACTCCCGAGCCGTAGGCGAGGGTGTTTTTGAGCCGAGAACTGCAATAACAAACGTCCACGTGTATCAAACGACGTTTTTCAATACACTTTTGAAGAAATAAAATAAAAGAACGAAAACAATTTTTGTCATGAATTATTAAGAAACTATGATTTTAATTGTCTTTCGCGCTTTGCTTTCGCCAGGTTGAAGGAGAAGCAAAGGTATGAAGCCGCTAAACAGCCTAATATAAAAAATGGTTAATTTTTTTTATTTTTGAATTACATTTTTATTTTACAAATTAACATTTATTTGTGTTCTACGCAAATAAATGTTAATTTGTTAATAAAAGTAAATATTAGTTTTAAATAACATGTTTATCTATAATATTCTATTTATAAACACAATTTGAATATCCAATAAATATTTACGCCGTAAAGACGCTTAGTGCTTTGCCGAAATTAAAAAAAAAAACTTTTACCTCCGACTATAGGCATTGAACCAATTTGGACTAAATATAGTTATAGTTATCTGTGGCAATTTTCATTCCCGCACACGTGTTGGAAAATCTAAAAAATCGCACGCGTGTGAAATACATTGCATGTCGAACCTAATCGTAGTGCGATAAGAACCAGTTTTCGAGGAAGTGTATTGACAAGTTATTTCCCTGCCAAAAAATTTGCGTAGAGTTACTTAGTTTCATGTACAGAAGTATATAATGCTTGATTGACGGCCTCCTGAAGAGTCTGTTTACGGGTGTAAACAGACTCTTCAGGAACACTGACGGAGACTTTTCAGGAATGTAAATGAACTTTTTAGGGTTCCGTAGTTCTGACAAGGAACCCTAATAGTTTCGCTATGTCCGTTTGTCTGTCTGTCCGAGGTTTTGCTAAGAGACCGTGAGTACTAGAAAGCTGTAATTTTGTAGAGGTGTGTATATCAATAACGCCGACAAAGTGGTAAAATAAATTTTGGAAAATATTTTTTTTAGGGTAGCTCCCCTACGTGTGAAGTGGGGATGATTTTTGTTTTCGTCGTCTAACCCATCGTGTGGGGTATCGTTGAATAGGTCTTTTAAAATGACACGCTACTTTTCCATTTACGAAATATTAAACTTTAAAGTGCAAATTTTTGTTCCAGTGTCCCTCCCCCTTCTAAAAGCTAAACTGCTGGCTTGAAAAATCTGGAAAAATTCATGATGATAGTGCATTTCATGAACTTTAAAGGAAAACTATAGCGGTTAAGATAACTTTATTAGTTTAGCAGTAATAGTCGTTGAACTAGGGCGTTGGATAATTTTGTACCAAGATCAAAATCCTTAAAATAAATTCTATAAAGTGACTAAGATGAAGTAGTTGCTTGTTTATAACGGGTGAAGACTTGTATTAAAACACAAAATCTAAAATATAACGTGCTACTGTACTACTACGGAACCCTACACTGCGCGTAGCCCGAGACGCACTTGACAACAACAAGTTCATATTAATTCCTGTAAATATTTTAACAGTTAAGAACATTACAAACTGCAACTAACTTTTGGCAACTAAACACGGGTAAACAATAATCGCGTGATCCCTTACATAGATTGTTGGGCGATTTTAGGCGCGTTTGCGTGAATTATGGACAGTTCAAACATTTGAAAATAGGGTTGGGTAGACGTAACTTAACGTCTGAAGTGAATAAAACTAACTTATAAAGGGCACAACTAATTAGTCTATACCGTAGCGAGGACTCAATATTGCACGGTAACGACAATAGGGCAGGTTGTCCCCCAAAAAAAATGTTTACGATCCTTAAACGGGATTCCATCTGATGAATCATATCAACCAATACTCATTTAAAAAAAACTTTGGTTCTGTGTTTTGTTTCTTTTGTTTTGTTTGGAAATCACGGATATCATCCCGTAAGTACTTTAAGTGTAACTTTGTTTAAGTTGCTACCTTCACTATATTTATATGAAGCATTTATGTTTGTTCGGAAATATAAAGATTTGTTCAAAATAGCAATTATGTTCTCATACTTAGTCAACCGTTGACCAATGATCTAAAAATATTTATAATCAAATTCAAAAGCCTGGAATGTAAAGAATTCTTCACTTGTCCCTTTAAGTATAGGTAGAGCGTCTGCAGCCAACAGGCTTACTGGCTGATTTGCATAAAAGTACAATCGGTATAAAAAGTGCCATACTTTTATTGACATTACGCGCTAACGTGACAATTGAAAATTAAAAGAAAATGAATAAACAAGGAAAATTATTTTTCACCTCAGCACCTCAAACAAGCAGGTTTTGCTGTTTACAGACAGTGAGCAAAATTCCATTTTGCTGCGAGCGTGAGACAAAGTAACTTTTTAATATTTTTTTTAAATACCGATAACTGTGCAGGTCTAGTCACAAAATTCGAAAGATTTCAACTTCACTTTGTTCTGTCACTTTCACTTCGATACGAAAAAAGCGAGAGATATAAACAAGTCGATTCGAAATTCGATTTTCAAATTCCATATCTAGTAGGCCCAAAAAAGAAACAAACAATGAAACGTTCGGATACCGATATTGTAAATCGATAACCGTAATATTGTAAATCACGTGTTTAGGTTTTAAATGAAAAATTGTTATATTTCGAATAATCGAATTATATTTTTTATATCAAGATGAAGAATGTTGACGAAAAAAATACGAAGTTTATCATGTATCTACTTATTTACTTATAGTTACTTATAACAAACTTTATTATTGAGACAGAATACCGCGAGTGTAGTTTCAGAACGCATTTTTAAAAAAATGCGGGATTTAAATTTTAATTGTTTTATTTTCTGTGTGTTCTAGCAATAGTTTGGTCAGTGTACACTAGCTACAAAGTACAATAACATTTGGATAATAAAGTAATAATAACAAATAAATATGAGTGAGTCCAGTGACGAAGTCTGCTATTTAACACCCGAAGAATAGAAGCTTACTGTAAAAAATGCAAAATTAAGTTTCCTGCCTGGAAAGTCTCGCGAAAACTATCTAAAAACTTATGATATTTTAAGCAATGGAGACTGAACTGTTACTTTTAATTTGCAAAACTACAACCATTTCATTTTTGATTTTTTGAAATTATTTAAATGTTGTCATCATCATTAGCCTATTAATGTTCCCACTGCTGGGACACGGCCTCTTCTCAATGAGAGGGAATGGGCTATAATCCGCCACGCGGGCCCAGTGCGGATTGGTAGATGTCACATGTCTTCGAATTTCTGGTTCTAGGACATGCCGGTTTCCTCATTATGTTTTCCTTCACCGTTTTGAGAGCAGTGGTGATGAAATAAATTACACAAAGTCATGCGCCTGCCTAGGTTCGAACCCGCGACTTACTATTCGTAAGTCGGGGCCGCCACCACTGGGCCACCGCCGTTCTCATGTGTCTAGTCTCTTAATGTGGCGTGGTGGTTAAATTTTTACCATGTTGTTTTTTTACCTTTAGGTATATGTTCTCGCTGCTGAGGTGAAAAGTTGTATGTGTTACTCGAGACCAAAGTTATTTGCATCTCGTGTCTTTGAATCCCTCGCTACGCTCAGGATTCTAACCTAGAATCACTCGCTACGCTCGTGATTCAACTATAGAATCCTTCGCTTACTCGGGATTCAAAATCAACACTCGCAGCAAAAACCCACTTTGCTCTCTTGTTGCACAAATAACTATTAACGAACATTATAAATGGGACGACCAATAAATCTGTGTTTCGAATAGGTAGGTACACTATAATAATGTGTGGAAATACCTATTGATTCCTTTTTCTTCTGTTTTCGAGTAATCGCTTATTGGTGCCATTGAAAGATTTTGGAAAATGGTATTTTCAGTCAGATTTTACTAAATAAATAAACGTCGTTATTATTATGTATAATTAGGTACTTACATAAATAACATAGGTACCTACACATAGGTACCTAGTTACCTACGTGGGTCATAAGCCGCATGAAAATATTTATTATTTTATTAAACGATATTGTAGGTATACTTACCAGCAAAAAGGACAAACATAATAATAGAAAATATTTTCCTCATAATAATATGATTAGGTAAGACGTAAGCGCGTTGTGATGAGCCATTATTCACAATGCCCAAGTCATTGGCGATAAAACCGCAGACAATTAGGTACTGTGGTCGAATAATAAACAAATCGGTAGGTTTTTTTTTTTACCTTCCCAATCAAAGTTTCCTACCCACACAATAAAGCTAAAAACCTAGGTAGGTACCTAATCCTCCTTTATGGTTGGATTGAAAAGGGATAATGAGTGAGATGACACACAAATTGCGTGGTTAAAGCTTTTCTTCATTTTTACTATTACTTGTTACATTAAGTAGGGTAGGTACGATTAACGACACAAGTTATTATGAATGTTTGTGTACAGTACGCCGCATGCCAGAGGTAACAAAACAAGTACGTATCTATCTATGAGCTGGACTCGTATTCTGATGAAATTCCGTCACCCCACCCCACCAGCAGCCCCCAGCTCAAGATCAAAATGCGGTCGACTGTACAACATAACAAAACTTACCAAGGAGAATTTATGTCAAGTGAATAGTAATTGCTTATTAGGTGCCAAAACATGTAAAAAACAATATTCAACGGTTTTAAATTGTTTTAACCATCTAGGTCCTAGGACATAAAAAGAAATCGCCAAGAGCTTTAAGCAGAGCCTTAGTCAATGAAGCTGGAGGTCTACTCTCTAAGCACGAAATCCGTAGGTACTTTCGGCCGAAGTGACTATCGTTTTCTACTCCATAACACTAGGAACGGACATAAGATTCGTTAGGAGACCAAACTAAAACTGAATGACAACACGATTGGTCATCTGTCCTTACTCCCAATGTGTTTTCAAAACTCATGAATCCGAAAATATTAGAGAGTAGGGTTCATTTCAAAGTATAAGCTACTTGCGGACGGGCTCCGTATCGAAGTTGACGGACTTAGAGAGTAGACTCTGGACACATTACATTTGAACGGCATTACTGCAGGTTTCTTTTGTGACAGCTAGGCAATCCTTAACAAAGAAAAGGAAATTTTACCCAGTAGAATGAAGCATACCTTATACTGATGCTGATTCAAATAGGTAATAAGGAAGTCGGTAGTTTTTGTTCAGTTAGGGGTTGTGGTAATAACATGAAGCCCCCGCTTCTAATGATTTTTGTACCTACACGGTAAAATATGAAAGTTAGTCTGATTTTTTAAATATTATTAATATAAAGCATTTAAAGTTACAGTAAAAATTACCATACCTACCACAGAACATTTCATGTTCTGTGATATCTACCAATTGCAAAATAGGGTATGAATTATGAGAAAGTCTGAAATCCAAAAGCCTCTTCCTTCCTATAAACATAGTTCAGCTAAAAAAGCTTGAATATAAAAAAATAGGTTTTAAACTCAGATAAATTAGGTTTTTTTTTTGTCCAGACACCCAAAACCGAGAATATTCTGGCATTCCACCTTAAGTTTCTCCATAGTTACCCGAGATTTCGGCGGTGTTTATTTAGCCCCCAAAACCTGACGTTGGGAAACGAGAGGCTAAAGTCGGCCGGCCGGTGTTAACTATACAGGAAAAAGAGTAGAGGAGGACACTCAATTAATTGACAAGTTTATACATGGTCTTTGAACATCCATTTTACTAATTTGGGTATTAATTTCCTGAAAAATGCTTAACTAGTACCTATTCGATTTCCTAGTACCTAGTAGTAATTAACTAGTACCTATTCGATTTCCTCTGTTTTATAAAAGTAATACTATGTTGAACTGTGCCCAGTTATGATACACACAAAGTCAACTAAACTACGCATAGAAATTGAAATCGAGTACCTACCTACGCTATGTAAACTGTCTGGTACTTAGTTAAATATTCCAATAACTCCCGAACTTTGCCCAACAAGGCCATGATATGATATAAAATTATCCTTTTGATTTATAAACTAGCCCCTTGTGACAACTTGCGTGTTAAGGTGACCTTTCAAGATGAATTTTATATCGGTAAGGTACGCAAAAGCAAATAAAATGTACCGTCACGATTGAATCGTATAAATTCTAAAATATTTAAGCTAAACTTGAGTAGAGCGAGACGAGACTATAATATTACTTTTACTGACCAAGTCTAGTTCTAGACTATTTTAGTCTGTTCAAAAATATCTAATCGATAAAGCTACACAGTGGATTAATTTATTTTCTCTAAAACGTGGTCGACTTACCTACGTACATTTATAGAGTAATGTCATGTTAGCAATGCAAAATAACCGAGCAGCTGGCCTAGCCAAGTTACAAACGATTCGTATCGATTCTCTTTCTACAATCGTAAACGTTAAGTCACGTGGTCAAAACAAACGAATATAAACTTTCGTAGACAAGTTTACATCGATCAAGATGATAGAATGATATGTATTCGTTTCTACAATCGTGATCCCTACATCCCATATAAATCGTAGCCAACTTACAGTTTTGACTAAACTTTAAAATTTCCATTCGTTTGTTTTGACCACGTGACTTAACGATGATAGATGTCATTCCCATACATTTGGTTAGTTTTCTAAAGCGTTAACGATTGTAGATTGTCAACTTGGCTAAGCCTACTGTTTACACGAAGTAAACTAGCTGGAGTACCCCAAGATACAGGCACAGCCTAGTTTGGGGACCTCTGCTTTCTAACTATTTTGTTAAAATTTCACTTGTTACGATTTTGTCATAATGCTAAACTAGGTTAAGTAAATGTCTGTAACGATGGATTAATAAATTATTCTAATTCCGTTCACTCAAGTTCCATTGTGAAGAACAAGCACAGAAACAAATAAATAACAAAATCATAATCTTTCATTATGTTATCAGTTGGTATTCGAACAATAGGTAGTCTTCGGGAAGTGCCACTTTGTTAATATCATGAACCTGAGCTACATTATCTTGAAATTCTCATTTTATTTCTCTGAGGGATACGATTGGCGAAAAGGGATGAAATAAAATCTGTACAAAGGCTTTTGAAACCATTGTCTTTGATACAAACATTAGAGAGAATGGAGCATCGTCAGGCACTTCAAGTGCCTGATCTCACGTGTGAGCTCACGAAGGTATCATTGATAACTAAGCATGCCTCGCAATCTCGAATTTCTTCAATGATCAAATATTTTCAAACAAAGAAATCATAACAAGTGTTCTCTTTATGAGAATTTGTTTAGAATACTGTAAACGAACAATGAACTTCTTTGAATCTTGCAAGCACTAAGTTTATGTATTTTGACAACACGTAACTGCGACATGCATATTGTAGGTACATGTCTACAAGCTTGAATATCGCTGGAGCTCCCATTATTGTGAGGAGGGTGGTCATTCCAATGCCAATGGTGCAGATCTCACGACCACCGCACATTTTCATATAGAGCGCACTACAGCTCCTTTATTATTATGTTCTAACGTACAAGCACATGTTTCTATTTTTTTATCGTCGTGAATTTTGGAGGAGATATGTCGTCCTGAAAAGTAAATGGTGTTTCAATATCAAAACCTGACAGGTTTGGCAAATTATTTTGCCAACTACTTACACATTTGTGGGAGGTATTCGTACTTGTGCCAAGCTAAGTCTGTACGCACGGACCTGTAAAACTGGTTCTCAAACTAGCTCTCGTGTTGTTATCTAGAACTCAGTAGAGTTTGAACACTTCGGTGTTACGTGTGTATGCGAATCACGTTCAATATTCCCCTAACGTTTAAAAGCTTACTTGGATATGGGGAGATCCACCGCATTTCATTACAGAGGGAGGCAGGTGTTTTTTCTTTTTTCAAACAAAGTATATTTTCTATGAACGCACAATTTTCTTTACCCACCGGAAAACTTTTTTCGACCGAAATGAGTTCGATATTTTTTTGCCCCAATTTAATTTTGTGGCAAGTATTTTGTAAATTGTAGCTTCACAAAACCAATTAACATGCAAATGAACGAGATGACACGTACTAAAAGTAAATATAAAATCGTAACTCATTCTGTCTGTGTTGTGGAGGGACATAAGTGGCGGGGAGGGTGTCATTCCCCACGGTTCCCGAGGCCTTGCAACGCCGCCAGTGCTCATAACGTCGAACAGGGTGACCCTCCCTTAGTCCCCTACCGCCATATTTTGTGCCGGACCACGTCTCGACAGGATTTCTCGATGAACGCATATTTTTACCCACAGTCATATCGTTTATGAACGTTACAAAAAATATTTTCCTCAGTTTTGTGTATGACACGTGTGACGCCTATTAGAATACATGCATACATGGGTAGGTACACATATCGTTATATCTCTTTTAATTTTTTATACTGTGTCTTAGGGAAGCTATTTCAACAATGATACCCAGGCGTGGATACAGGGGGGGGGGCAATGGCAAAGGCAATGGGAGGTAGCTGCTCCCAGAAGCTCAGGATTTTTAAAAGTTAAGGATAGCTTTTCCTGCCTGGTCAATTCTAACCTGTTCGAGGTAGGTTAAGTGTTAATATTTTCGAGCTCGCTTTGCTCGCTCTACATACTACTTTCTCTTGTATTTATCTAAAAGCCGACCAAGTAACTCCGATATTATCAAAAGTTCATCATTTTTTTTATGAATTTTCCGTAAGGTGGTAAAATCAAACAAAAATTGCCCCCGCCCTAAAGGAAATCCTGTATCCGCGCCTGATGATACCTACCTACGTATCGTATGCTACAGCAGATATACTCGTAGCATTGGATAGAGACGTTATGCTTACTTTTTGAAAACAAAAGCATCCTACTAGTTAATATTAAACTTTAATTGTAATGTTTACACGATTTAACAAAGGCCTTGCTTGTTTACATTTTCATAAAACATAAGAGATTAACAGTAGGTATCAAACTTCCGAGTAGGTGAGTTGGACATGGACCACGTAGGTAATTTCCAAATTCTCGCCGTGACGCCGGAATATACTCGTCTCAGTGTTATCTTTTAAACAGGCGACAAAGAGCTTTGAACAGATCCTGGAGTTTTCTCGGGCGGTGTGTAATGTGTAAGTACATATCATAAACGGCGTAAATTTTCCTCAAGTCTCGCGTTCCTCATCCTGCTCGGAGTGCAACTCGTAAAAGCTCCCTGCGACGACCGACCGACGCGTGACGGTCGCAAACACGGAGCATTAAAATCGCCTACATTTGCGAACACCCTTTACACTCTACATAACGTTGCTTGAAGTATCTATTACTTAATTTTATTTTATTTTACTTTATTGGGACATTTAAGAGTTCATCATCATCTGCCTAGCCTTTTCCCAACTATGTTCGGGTCGGCTTTCAGTCTAACCGGATGCAGCTGAATACCAGTATATTACATAGAGCGATTGCCTATCTGACCTCCACAGCCCAATTAGTACCTACATTTAACAGTTTGTACATATTACAATTAAAGTATGACAGAATGAGTTTAAAACTAAAGTAACGTGTATTCGTGTATCCCACACCGATGTGGTATGTAATTTAGGGATAATAGGTATTATTAGATAGCTACGTTAAAGATTCAATACCCATCCTATAGAACTTAAAGAGTGATAATTAGCGTGTAAATATCAAGTTCGGTAAATGTGTATTATACGTAGTACAGCTACGCTACGATGCGTTGGAGAGGCCAGCGTGAGTTCTACACCTTGCAGTGTGGAACAGCCGGGGCACGCGCGCCTCTCGGCGCATCACAGTTCTAGGTATAATTTAACGTAATGTTATTAATTAGTCATATCAGGACAATCGAATCTGTTATCACACAGACCGCGTGCAGCATCATGCCCATCAGTAGGCAGCGTCTATCTATAATGGAATCTAAATAGGTCTTACCTAGGGCAGACGTGTACGACATGATCTTTTTCGATTCCCGCAAAACTATAAACGATGGCGTTTATATGTAGTTTTGCGTGGTGGGTGTTTTTCTCGGTATTATAATATAGTTCCCAAAGTACTCCCGCACCTTTGTCAATTCGCAATTGTGCGGTGTGAGTGAAGAGTAATCTTTTATGGAAAAATAACTTAAATGTGTAACTTCAACTGAGATAAGGTTGATTCTAAGCTTGGGTAGCCTTTGTTCTAAGTAGTCCATTGAAGAGTAATAACTATAGGAAGTCGGTGGCAAAAAAGGCAATGAAACAAACAAAGTAAATTAAGTTTTTAGTGTCTTGGAAATCAGTTTTTTTTTTTTGAAAAAAAAATCTTTCAATCAACGAAAAAAACCTCAAACATGAACTTGGTAGGATCAACTTCTCATGGGATCTATTGATTAGTTGTTCTTTTGGAACATAGATAAATTAATGTTGTATAACAATGTAAACAACAACGCCAACACCTTCGGTGCAGTAGGAGTACGAATAAATATTTGCTCTTCGATTGAGTACGTAATTTTTGCTCTCGAGAACAAAACATTTTATGCAAGTTGTAAGTGTACGTTGCAGTTCAATTGGCATCTAGAACTGTAGGTACTTATGTACATAATAAATATTATTCTCATCAACCAGGAAATAACTACAGACGGATAGTAGTCTAACGCATTAAGTCCATGTTAAGCAATAATATGTCGTAGGAGCTCCTACTTGTCACATTAACCAGCATTTCAATCTCACTTGCGTCTTACACAATACTATAAGTTATTTCCATCACAGTATTTCCTATGTAGCCTATAACTTTGCGTCGTATCATTCATAGTCAGCACATAATTATTGTAGCACTAAAGTGCTGTTTTATACAGCTTGTTATCATCAAAAGCATCGCCATCTGAATTCATCTGAGTGCTATATGTGCGCGTTAGGGGTCTGCTCTGACGTCATTCGCGGAGGTGGAGGTCGCCGGCTGTCCTACCCCTCCCTAACCCTGCTCCAGACACCCTGCCACCCCTAACTACCCTCGCATCTCTTGAACGTAGTGCTGTTATCGGAGTTCCGTTAATGAATTCGCATTAATTGCTGGTGGTGCTTCCAGTTATTGAAAGACCCCTGGCATTTAGAATTCGATTTGAAGCGTAGAAAGGTAACTAACTTTTTGCGACTTCAGCTAATAGGTTAATGTTTTATGTTGAATGTACCTAGGTACCTACCCAGAAATGATTATTGATTTATTGAATAAATTATTGTTTCAAGCTATTGTAGCTAGCTATGTAGAAGGTACTACACCACAAAAAGCTACTACTACATAAAAAGCTTAAGTCACGTATTGTTTTTATTGCTTACTAACGTATAAACTGTGTAAGATACTTTAATGTCAAGGCAAGGTGAGCCGCGGGCTTCAGATCCCAGTTCATCGGACGGCTGCATATCATTTCCACCGCACACAAGCAAGAATGAGCTTGGCATTTCGGTAAACAACAATTCCTGTTTCCACAAACAACTTTTGATTCATATTAAATTACTTGATACCAGGAATGGGTTTACTACGACGGAGCATCACAATAAGCAAGCTCTTGGAATGTTTCGGGACATCAGGAATTTGCGTAGGACGACTTCACGAGCATTCGAGCAATAACCCTCCGGCCTCCCTTTATTATTTCTTCATTGTTTACGAGCATACACAGGGTTTCTTGAACCAAGTGTAGCTGAAGTTCAACATCAACAATTACCCAATTCATAAACGATTCCCGAGCTTTCGTCCGGCAAAAACTACAAATGTATGTAGGCCTGTACATTTTATGAGCACCATCTTTAAACTTTCAGATTTCTTTTTGCATTTTACTTTCTGTAACTCGGGAGCAATACCATCGCTATTATATGCCTATTATTATTGAGGTTTAATAAAACTTCATAGGTAAGTATTTCCCGAAGCACTCGGGGTAAGCTTTTTAGGGTTCCGTAGTCCTGACAAGGAACCCTTATAGTTTCGCCATGTCCGTCTGTCTGTCTGTCTGTCGGTCTGTCGGTCTGTCGGTCTGTCTGTCTGTCTGTCTGTCCAAGGTTTTGCCAAAAGACCGTTAGTACTAGAAAGCTGTAATTTTGTAGAGGTGTGTATATCAATAACGCCGACAAAGCGGTAAAATAAAATTTTAGAATATATATTTTTTAGGGTGATTGTTTTTTTCGTCGTCTTCCCCATCGTGTGGAGTATCGTTGAATAGGTCTTTTAAAATAACTGAGGTGTTGATAATACTACTTTACGATTTAATGCTCCATTTACGATAATTAAACTTTAAAGTGCAAATTTTTGTTCCAGTAGGGCGCCCCGAGGGCTAAAAGCTAAACTGCTAGCTTGAAAAATCTGGAAAAATGTATGATTTCATGAACTTTAAAGGAAAACTATAGCGGTTAAAGATAACTTTATTAGTTTAGCAGTAATTGTTGTTGAACTAGGGTGTTGGATAATTTTGTACCAAATACAAAGTCTTTATTCTAGGATTTATTCTAAAATCCTATAAAGTGACAAAGATATGATATGGTAATATATATATATATATGATAAGATATGATATGTATGTGTGATAAAGTGGTTGCTTATTTATAACGGAGTGAAGGCGAGAGAAGAGAGAGAGAAGAGAAGTGAAGACCTGCACTGAAAACCAAAATCTAAAATATAACGGGCTACTACGGAACCCTACACTGCGTGTGCAGGCCCGACACGCACTTGGCCGGTTTTTAATTTTCTTTTGCTCTGTATTAATTTCTTTAAATCGTTGCTAAGCTCTGTTACGTCGAATCGAATCCATTTTTATAGGCTACCATTTCTGTCGTATCTATTTATTGGCAAAGCATTCTAATTAGGGCTCCGGAACGAAACAAGAAGTTTGGTCATAGTTTTAGTAGTCAGAACACGAGGGGAGCGAGGATATAAAATTCTACAAGGGGTCGCACGCTTGAGAGCGCGCCTAATCAAACGATTTTATTGAGATTCATTAAGGGGGCAGGGTGTATTTGCCTTGTACTAATGTAGATACTGCCTGTCATTTCCAGAACAAAAATATCTTCTTTCTCTATCCTTGGATTCAATGTATAAGTTTGTCATTATTGAAAGTCTAGCCATGCCTTCTTTTATAGATCATATTATATCTCTTACATAACCAAATAGGTTCAGAGCGCCCCATTACCAAACTGTTTTGGTTACAAGTTTTTTATTTCGCAACCACATTCATTACATGTTTTTGTTTTATCATTACCTACGTAATTATAATTGCCGTCAAAAAATAATCGGAGTCAATGAAACAAAAATACCAGTTTGAGAACTTACCTGTGTGTGTAAGTGGTATTTACTACCTGCCCACGTTAGATGTTATTTCAACCGAAGTAACTTTTGTGCTTCCAGTAAGTATATAGGTTTGTACAAAGCTTTAAGAGCTTTTAACAAAACGAAAAGTACAATCATACACGGTCACATGAACCATCCCATGATAGGTCTAGCATTGAATGGAAGCGAATTCTAAAAAACTTTCATGTACTTATATGGGAAGATTGTTTATTTGGTAAGGTAACTAAACAAGCACTAGAAAGCTTAATCTTTAAGAACTGCCCCATCCAGTTTCTGATCGGATCAAAAACAGCCGGCACGGTTCAAGGATAACGTTATTAATAATACTAAGGATTGAGTCGATCATCTGAACCCGTTTAGCTGGGCTTTTTAATAATAGGGAATATGCAAGAAACAAACCTCTTTTTATTTATTAAAAATGTCTTGTATTGGCCCATAAAAACATTGTGGTACACTTGTTTAAGTTTTTGAAGAAGTTTCTAAAACATCACTTATTTTACAATTTATTGTTTTATGTATATTTTTTTGTTGAAACGGGCCGCACTCTCAAAACGCGTCCTCGATAACGCCAGTAGTGACGTCAAAGTCTACATGTCAGAAAAACACTTTCATTTGAAAAGCAGGTAAAGATTCACTAAGATTTTATTATAATATCGTTATCGCAATTTTTGCTTGACTATAGCACATACAATTAGTAAAATTACTTTATTATGGCCAAAAAAATAGACGTAAACAAGACAGATTCAGGTAAATGACGTCACATCATGGCCGCAACAGTCACGGACGTTTGAACTGCCATAGAAAATTGCAAGAGTTAATATTATTTTTGAGCGACAAGCAGTAGTTGAACTTAACTTTTAATACTTTTCTTGGGTTGATAATACTTACTGTATTTTATTGATTTATAAGTGAAGAAAAAATTACATGCATATATTCCCTATTAGAATACTTGTTGCCTACCTACCTACCTGACTGGCAAACGGAAACGGCACCACTCAACTTCAGTCTGTATACACAGCTAGATAACCGTCCTCATATTCTAGACAGAGTATAACAACAAGTAGCGTAGCTACCTACGTTGTACAAGAATGCGGTTTCTTAGGAAAACGTGCAAAATATCAGTTGATCTGCAAGACTCTAGTTACGAATGGCTATGATTTAAACGGTAAGCTAATTATTGAGTTTTTGATCAGTTTCAATATTTTCCCCGTTGGACCTATTAGCAGCCAGCCAAAACAACAACATTGAATCATTGATCCTCAAATAAGGACATAGGTATTCGGCAGCTCTATTCTAGTTATTGCGACTAATTGCACCAAGACATCTTAATATATATAAATCTCGTGTCACAATGTTTGTCCTCGATGGACTCCTAAACCACTTAACCGATTATAATAAAATTCGCACACCATGTGCAGTTCGATCCAACTTGAGAGATAGGATAGTTTAAATCTCAAATTATAGTCGCAATTTTAATTTATTGCTAATTATTTGTCTGTTATTATTTGACAATCACAATTATCTGTTAACTCCAAATGATTCTAACAGATGTCGATACCTTTCGACTGGGTTGAGTAAGTAATCAATAGATGGCGCTGCTATGGTAAATCTACGAACGTGTCATATAAGCTACATTTTAACAGCATAATTACCACGTGTTGTTGACGCTATAAAATTAATTAAATTTATTTTGTAGTGAACGAAATACCGTATAATTCAGCTAATTATTTGTCTGTTATTATTAGTAAAAAAATATGAATAGGTACATATGTCGGCAGATTATATTCATCTATTTGGTGGACTAAAGGATTTACAATAAAACAAAAAAAAAAAAAAAACCCGTGCGAAGCCGGGACGGGCCGCTAGTATAGTATAAAAAAACCCGACTGTGTAAAAATAAACTGAAAAGAAAAAAACTAGTTCAGTCCAGAATAGTCGGGACCCATTAAATAATCTAGACTAAAATCATTCCCTCCATTTAAGGTGGATGCTCCAGGGTAGCCCGCGAAATTCAAATTTTCTTACGTTTTTTTCAATTTGCAGGTCAGTGTCAGGTTGTATGTTGATTAAACTATGAATCGCGGCTGTAAGACGTATGTAGTTACAGAATTATAATCATCAAAATCATCAATACAACCCTCCAAGCTCATAAAAGTGTATGAATTTACTTTTTCAAGGTCAAAGTCATTCCTACACCTTTTTTTTTTTTTTTTTTATTATTTCTTCTTTTTATTTTACACGTTTTAGTAACGATTATAATAAGATGGAGAATATCTCATTATTTTGTTACGTTTGTTAATTACTAATTCCGTAAACAGTCTAATTCAAGCAGCGGTCGGCAACACGCGGCCTGTGAATGTTTTGAAAATAAGTTATAATTATCAAAATAAATGCATGAACGAACCGCAATCGATCGTATAGTGTGGATCCAACCTTAAGGTCTCGGTAATTGCCTACCACATCGTGTATTGTGTGCCTGTGGTGCCTAGTCGACATTTTTTCCATAGTAATTTCGGGGAATTACTCCACTGTTTGACATGTACATCCAAAGTTAAACATGATATCGTTTTGTCTCATTATTTACTTTTGTCTGTGCGTTAAAAGTTACGAGCTACCAAAGATTCGTTTTTATTGTCAATTTTAGAGCAAATTTGGGCGTAAATCTGTAATAAAGTGTCAAATTTTCAAAACAAAGTCGGTACCGACAAAGCACAATTATCGAAGAAGTCAATAAATTTTATTTGTAATTGATTTATGCAGTGGTTTTTACATAAAACTCAATTTTCCAAAGGCCTTTTCGTATTTTTTTACGCGCGTCTTTAACTATGAATTATCGTGCATCTCACTGAACTCACTCAGTCGGGCACGATGCCAGGTGAGAACTTTCGTTTTGGCCACGCCCACCGGTGAGTTCGAGCCCGCGACTAGTGCAACCTTATGAACGCGCTTTTCAGTTTTCTATGGGATAATTGGGATATGACCAATTATACGTAGGTATGGTATGGGGCTTCTAGGGTTAATATCACAAGTGCGGCCCCCCTTTAGTTTATTTTGCCACCTTGTGGCCCTTGCCTACCTAAAGGTTACCAACCGCTGCTTTAAAGGCATTTTTATAGTGTGGATGATTTAATAATAAATCCGTGCAGCGGTTTGGAAGATATGAGGTAATAAAGAATATAACATACAAACAAGATACGCGCGAAAAACATAACCCTCCCTTGGTAGTCGGGTAAAAAAAACATTTCAAAATGACTGAATAGTTGCTTTTTAGGGTTCCGTAGTCCTGACAAGGAACCCTTATAGTTTCGCCATGTCCATCTGTCTGTCTGTCCGAGGTTTTGCTAAGAGACTGTTAGTACTAGAAAGCTGTAATTTTGTAATAAAATAGGTAATATAATAAAATAGTGGTAAAATAAATTTTTGAAAATATTTTTTTTAGGGTAGCTCCCCTACATGTGAAGTGGGGATGTTTTTTTTTTTCGTCATCTACCCCGTCGTGTGGGGGTATCGTTGAGTAGGTCTTTTAAAATGACTTGGGGTTGCTAATACTAAGTACGATTCGATTGAATGCACCATTTACGAAATATTAAACTTTAAAGTGCAAATTTTTGTTCCAGTAGGGCGTCCCCCCCCCCCCCTCTCTAAAAGCTAAACTGCTGGCTTGAAAAATCTGGAAAAATTTATAATGATAGTGCATTTCATGAACAAAACTATAGCAGTTAAGATAACTTTTATTAGTTTAGCAGTAATAGTCGTTGAACTAGGGTGTTGGATAATTTTGTACCAAATACAAAATCCTTAGAATAAATCCTAACTAAGATGAAGTAGTTGCTTGTTTATAACGGGTGACGAAGACTTGCATTGAAAAACAAAATCTAAAATATAACGGGCTACTACGGAAACCTATACTGCGCGTGGCCCGACACGCACTTGGCCGGTTTTCCGGCCGGCCGACTAATTACTTCTTGATTCATGACTCAGGACTTCTACGCCTGTGCAGAGTAGGTACGCACCCTACTGATCTATGTTCTTGTTTTTATTTAAAACATTCTTAGAATAGACCTCTCTGGTAAAGTGGGTAGCAAATGACAAAGCGATGATAAGATCTAATTATGGTGCGAGTTCAAAGACTAGAAACATAATCTAATTGACATAGCAGAGTGGTTTTCATTATGCTAATACAGACTGTGCCGATACGGATGGAACTTTTGAAATAGAGCTTTAGAATTAATTATGTTTTTCTCGGAAAAAAGCTAACATTGGTCGTTACTGCCATTAACACAAACGAAATTCTAAGAATAATCCATTACAGTAAAATTTAGATTTGTCAGCTTAGTTACGACAATGGGGGGACCTCAATTATGTTCTATCTATAAATCAGCGATGTCCTAAAAACCGTCATGTATTTTGAGCGCGTATTGATCGGGTGAATTTAATAGCCCGCCTCCACAATGAGCCTTTTAGTCCTGAGAGACATAATCATATCGGGCAACTTGCCAATAACGAGTAGGCTTCGCAGCCGCCGGTTATTGGAAGTCCTCGGCCAGGGCCAAGGTCAACCTGAGGACACCACAGTCTACAAATACCAGTTAATAATATACCTAAAAGGCTACACTCTAAATTATTCCACGTACTATTCATCATATTAATACATGTCATTACTTCATAACCTACCATCCACATTCAGGTATACGAGTTATTTACCTAGTTTAGATATTATGTAGTATTATTTTAATATAAGTGGTGAAACATTGTCAGTGCATCCGAGGCGGAATTTACAACCGAGCCGTAGGCGAGGTTGTTATTGAGCCGAGAACTGCAATAATAAATGCCCACGTATATCAAACGACGTTTTTCAATACACTTTCGATTAAATAAAATAACAGAACGAAAATTATTTTTGTCATGAATTAATATGAAACTATGATTTCAATTTTCTTTTTTTTCCGCGCTTCGCTTTCGCCAGGTAGCCGCTAAACAAGCCTGATATAAAAAATAGTTTTTTTTTTATTATACAAAATTAATTTGTTTAAGTATAAAAGTAAATATTAGTTTTAAATAATCATGTCTATCTATGATATTCTATAAAAAACTCTATTTAAATATTCAAAAAATATTTACGCCGTAAAGACGCATATTATCTCTTAGCCGAAATTAAAAAAAAAATACATTCACCGATTGGACCGATTTGAACTTCGTAAAATTCTGTGGAAATTTTATTTCCGCGCATGTTGCACATTGCACGTTGAACCTAATCGTAGTGCGATAAGAACCCGTTTTTCTTTATTTTATTATTATTTAAAATTATATTTTTCACGAATTGATATCGCTCTGATAGCGAAAAATAATGAGGAAAATCGACCTACAATCTGTAGTAGAATAAGCGAATGATAAATGAAACCATTCAGGCATTTTCAGGTCGATATAAATAAATGGTCTTTCAGATTTATTGAAAGCTATTAATTTTATACTCGTGGAATCTGCAGGAGAATAGGCTATTAGTTATGCCAGCTTAAATAAGATTAAATTGTAAACAAGAGTATCATCTTAATTGATTTAGCAGCTGCTGAGTGTTCAGTGGAGATCAAACTGACATTAATTAGGGAGGAGGTATAATAAATCACGTAGGGCCATGGTTGCCTGCATGAAAAATTACTCACTGAAAACATTTTCAATATTTTTTTTGATAATGTTATTAAAACTTTTAAATAAATACAATAGTCACCCATCACGAGTACCAACTTATTTCTTTAATAATGAGACATTTGATTGTGGTTTTTCCATGAAAACTATGGTACTTACTTTATCTTTTGTTTTCAATAAATTACACAGAAATCTCGGAAATAATGGTTAATTTAAATTAGTCATAAAGAAACACAAATACCTAAGTATTTTGCTTTTAGTGTAAGTTTGCTGACGAGTCATTCAACTTGTTTTTCCTATTACAGTGAGTGGCGAGACAGAGTAATGACGAACTTTTGAGGAATTAAAGGTGGGGCAACTGGATCAGCGAACTCTGGGAACCACAAAAGTTCCTGTTGCGCCGGCGCAGCTGGGCGAGGGACGGCGGACTTGGGCGATACCGATACGGTTATTGTGAGCGTGCAGCGTCGGCCGGCGGTCGTGCAGTGTGCGGACATGTGGCACTCGCGGCGCACTGTGACACACATGCGCGCGTTCCACCACACATCCGCCGAGGTGCGATAACCGACCTCCTCCAGCGCGCCAACTGCCAAGTTTCGATTTCATCGACGCTCCCGCTTCGTAGTCGCACGTGCGTTGCAGCAGACGCCGCACATCACGGACCCTCGCCGTGCGAGACGCCTCCACTGATGTAACACATGCCGAACGCTTGAACTATTACTGCCTGCATACATCTCCGCGGACTCCATATTCGAATAAAATATTTTGACGTTATCTTGACATGGTGTGTAGACGACGCGTCAGACGTGTGGAAATAAAATAAACATCGTGTGAAAGTTAAATTATCGTTTCGGAGAATTGAGTGCAGATAAAGGAAGTGCAGTTAATTAGTGCAAACATGACGTCCCGATCAAAGGAGAAGGTGGCAGCCGCTTTCCGCAAGCTTTTCCGCTCTCCCGAGAAGCTGGACAATGACGGCGCCGGGCCCAGTGGCTCCCCAGCACGACGAGGTCTGCTGCGGCGACACAGGTACTTTTATACATTTACAAAACACATCATCAAAATTGTTCCTAGTCTTTGTTGAACTCAAATTCGAATTCCGTAGACGTTCGAAAGTGGAGAATTTCATCAACAAACAGCACACAATGTGCAAATGAGTCAGCGACACCGATGGCAACGGACGATGCGAGCTGTTGTAACATCAGTCTGAAGTAGATGTTTGATAACACGAGTGACGGCTGGTCACGTAGTCACTCGTTCACGGACAGCCCCACACCCATCAGCGAGGGACTGCCTGTCGAACATTCTCAATAATTTATTGGTAAACTCTATGGTTATTTCATAACAAACATTATTGGTAATAAAAAACAATAATAACACACATGGAGCGCGGTTAAGTGCTGAGGCTTATGCATTTAGTCAAACATTATCTTCCCCATTTGCAGAATCATAGGCTCAACTCAAATAAGCTTAATTATTTGTAAACAACGTTTGATTACACTGCACTGTGGTGATTTAAACGCTAGAATGTGGGTAGATAATAATTGTAATGCTTGTAATACACCGATTTCGCTTGTTATTTTTTTTAATAGGTGCGTTAATAATTCCATCGTTTCATAGAAATAAACGCATCCTTAAACGAATCAGAAAAGCATACCGTCTCTACATTATGATAATGCCTTTTATGGCGTTTATGAGAGAATGGCCGGAGAAAAAACCTCGCAAAGAAAAGTATGGAAGGTTATGGACTTTTGGGGTAGACCTTTGCCCAAAGGTGAGACAAAATAGCATAGCGAGCAGCGGTGGCGCAGTGGTGGCGGCCCCGACTTACGAACAGTAAGTCGTGGGTTCGAACCCAGGTAGGCGCATTACTTTGTGTAATTTATTTCATTACCGCTGCTCTCAAAACGGTGAAGGAAAACATCGTGAGGAAACCGGCATGTCCTAGAACTAAAAAATTCGAAGACATGTGACATCTACCAATCCGCACTGGGCCCGCGTGGTGGATTATAGCCCATTCCCTCTCATAGAGGGGAGGCCTGTGTCCCAGCTGTGGGAACATTAATAGGCTGATGATGATGATGATGAGACAAAATATGCCTAAAAAATCTTATGATGTTTAACAATGCGATAGGCTTCTTGATAGAGAAGGATTCATCATCCCAGGTTGGTAATAATGAGTGCCTAAGTACTAATTTCTAAGCCAACAAAACACTTCTCTACAAAGTAGTATCATTAATTACTTAAATCTCTAATAAGTATTATTATTATACTATCATAACGAACATGCTGCTTATGTCGAAAAGTTCAAAACTCAATTCGTTTATCTACGTTACAAACCAAATGCTCCCAATCATTCAGCCGGCCTTTTTATGCTGATAAACAGATTCAGGTCAAATGAGCTTTAAACAAAGGTTATTTTTAGAGACGATGCATTGACCTACTCTCAATAACATTACACTAGATAAATCCGTAAATATTTTAAAATCTGCTACAGATGAGTATGCTGCAAATCATTTGAATAGACATGAGCACAATCATCATACTTGTACTCCAGAAAAACCGTTATAAGGTTTCCTATAAATTATACAGTGTTTTAAGATCAAGGCATTAATTTGAAACACGCAAGCGTCAGTTAAGGTCAATACTAACTGGGCGGGCATATATCTACACGGTTGAGCGACGACCAAATGTTTAAACAAATATAACACACGTCAATGCCGCATAAACTTGGCAAGCTGCACTTGTTCGATAAATATTTGAAAGGTCTGTAGAGGCGAAGGTCGATAATAACATTGATTCGGTTTCTCCCTGTAAAGATAGGTTAGACGAGATGAGGGATCAGTAACGTAACGTATCAAACTTCTGAACGGCGGGAAACTCATCAAATTCTCATTCAAACGGTTACATAATAAGAATCTGTCAAATAGTTGACATTCCAGTTCCAGTACAACAGCTAATAATGTGGCCACCATTTGGATGTGCAAGTCAGATTCTACGTCATATTTCGTCTCCAGTGGCCAACAAACAAAGGCATTGTTTACATACAGGAGCTCACGGGCACCGCGTGCATATTGTTCCCGTTATCGACGCTACAGCTACAATGACTGACGTATCAATGCGGAATAAGAATATCGCAACAAAGAAGTCTCGAGCAAAAGGCCACACGCAACCGCAACGCAGCGTCTGTTTATTCAGCCATTGTAAATTATGACACACCAATATATAAACAGTGATGGAAGAATAAACAAAACATTAGCGATCCATTAGATGCGTGCCGTGTCATCTGATTAGATAGAGCCTTATATTAATAGGTCAAAATACTTATATATGAACATGCGTAATTAACCAGACGATGACTTAACACGAACCTTTGAATATTTTGTTCAATTATCATGAAGGGCGTTATTTTTAGCTTTAATTATTGATTAATGGAGTACTAGTAAACACAGTAGTGGACAGTGGTATGGACTTTTGTATTGGGTTATAAGAGTTATAACTTGTATTGTTATAGATTTAGCCATTAGGGCGATACTGGTTACCGCTCATTAGATTAATTAACTTTGTCACTCACTGTTTAATTAAGTGGCATGAGTAATTTCTCTAACAAATCGTTCTTTACCGTCCAGCAGATTAATCGCTCCGATAACAGCAAAAAAATAATTAGTATTTTCCTTAATTGCCGCTAATTAATCCATAACACCCAGTGCCTATTGATGTGAAGTCTTCATTCACATTCACTTAAGGTGGATGGTCCAACCAGCCCGCGAAATTAAATTTTTCTTACGTTTTTTTGCAATTTGCAGGCCAGTGCGCTGGCTTGTATGTTGATTAAAATATTGCACGCGACTGTAAGACGTATATTATAGAATTATAATCATAAAAATCATCAATACAACCCTCCAAGCTCATAAAGGTGCAGGAATTACTTTTTCAAGGTCAAAGTAGTAGTAGTAGTTGATGATTTTGATGATAATAATTATAAATAAATCAATAAATATCGCTGGACATTACACACATCGCCATCTAGTGCCACACTAAGCAACGAGGCTTGTGTCGTGGACACCAGATAGTTGATATACTACATAGATACTTTTTGTATGTAAATACATACTTATTATACATAGAAACATCCATGACTCATAAACAAATGTCCATGCTCATCACACAAACATTTGCTCGTACCGGGATTCGAACCCGGGACCCTAAGAACGTAAGGCAGCCTCACTACCGCTGCGCCATTCGGGTCGTCAAGTCGTCAATTCTATAACTACATACGTCTTACAGTCGCGAGCAATATTTTAATCCACATACAACCTAGCACTGGCCTGCAAATTGCAAAGAACGTAAGAAAATTTTTTATTTCGCGGGCTACCCTGGAGCATCCACCTTAATGCAGGCCAATTAAGGTATCTGCTAATTACGTTCGATTATGAATGGTGAATTAAATAACATTTAAACGACTGCGGAAATGGGTAATATAACATGTTTCTGATGACGATCAAATTGACTCATAGCATCCTGGTACTACGTATGTTTTTTATATGGACATCGACATTCAAGAGGTTCTTAATGCTATGTAGGTACATAAACTTTATCTGTTTAAGTATGTATGAACGCATAAAATGCTATAAAAGTGCCGATATTTTATGACAGTGCACTCTCACTCTCATCGTCCACGAATCTCATCACTCGTTTTTAAATTATCCAGCTAGGTTATTCGTAGCACACACTTCTTTTCCCATAAGTCAAACTACGGTCTGTGAACTTAATCGCGTTGGAATTCAAACACTGCAACTAATCAACTATTATTTTTCTGTGTTTATAACAGAATGGACGTATGGTCATTCATTCATCTGCAAGTACCAAATCTCCTTCATGTACCTATTACGGTGTTTTAACATCATTTTGTAACACGAGTTCTTGCACAGTGGCTGCTAAATGTTTTGCTTTGGATCGTCGTCATCTGCGTATCAAATTTCCCAAGTGTTCGTAACAATCCCACGGTTGTCACTGGTGATTCGAGTTCACCGAAGTTAACAATTTAAATACCATTCACCAGTATCCTCTTGTTTTGAAAGAGTCTTAAGACGAACTCTTTTTCATATGACTGAATACCTTAGGAACTGTTCAGGAATCTTATCTCTAGTCGTCTAGTAGTCTTAATTTTGTGAAAAAAAAAGAGACTCATCTCTGCATAAAACTGTAGATACCTCTATTTTAGACATTTTCGATTCAAGAAGGTCCTAAAACAGTTCCTTGGTGAACTCCTTTGAAAACTTTGATCCGGTTGTAGATAATTATGTATGTAGGTACGTAATAATAATATATCTGTATGTATGTGGTTCTCGATTTTTTATTTGATAACGTAATTAATTGTTGTTCTCATGCACACTTTTCATCGAAAGCTTCAGCTA
This sequence comes from Xestia rhomboidea, assembly GCA_963853795.1. Lineage (NCBI taxonomy): Eukaryota > Metazoa > Arthropoda > Insecta > Lepidoptera > Noctuidae > Xestia > Xestia rhomboidea. Next base: position 13,997,181 of record OY970764.1, read on the forward strand.
TGTTTAATTGTGATGCGTTTCTCGGGACCAAGTTAAACGCCTTTTTTAAGTCCTACAAACTGTTTATTTCCAAAGGAACTGGTATACTACTACTAGCTAGTAGCTGGTAGGTTGGTACATGTAAATCTTAGTTATTCTCAGTGAGGGTATCAACTATCTAGTACAGACTCCGGTAGAACCAGACAAACAGGAGCTAGGTGCTACTGGGTGACATGCGCGCCCACTTCACTTTCAATTCTAAAAATACGCCGTTTATAGAAAATTTCCCTGAGCCGTTTATGTCGTTATGGCGGCTGTCTGGTCTATCGATTTTATATGAATAGTTAATAAAAAATATTTGTCCAAGGGCATTATATTATCTGTGTCCAAGGTCAACATAGCTACCTATCGTTAACCTTTAGCCGCCTTTAGTTCAGTGAAGCTCGTAATAAAAAGCTCTGGCTCTACAATAGTTGTACTTGTTTTAAAACTTGAAAAGGAATATATGTAACGAAAATATTTGGTGTCCATTACCTATGTAGATACCTACATAGTTATTGATTGGTGAGAATTTTGGATGATATAATTTTTGGGACAACATAACAACGGGAAAAGAGAAAACTTCAACAAATTCTTACTTAATACTTATATAAGTAGGTGCAAACATGCTTGGTGTATTAAATACGAGTATTTAGAGTTCGAAATTATTTACATTTTGTTCAACTACATTGTGTATGTAAGTATCCGGTCAGATAAATAAAGTGGTCCTGGTCATTAATTGATTTAATAACACACTTTTCTTGGAGCTAATAAATAATGCAGAAATTATTTTTAGATAGAAACTGTAGCTTATCGCTGGGTTGGAAGTTGTTTACGTAATCTATGCAGTTGTGTGGACCTATATACTTGTGTATATACTTTGAATAAATCTCCTGGAAGTCATTGACCTGTCTGAGGCGTATTACCCTCGCCACTTCATTGGATTCAATCCAAAACCAAAAGGCATTTACTGATGCAATAAATGAATATTGTACATTTATTATACTTAACCGTTGAGGTACATAAACCCCGGTGATTAATCAAAATCAGTACCTAATGGTATGCGGTCGCCCCAGTTTCGTTATAACCATTCACTGTTTTGTTGCTTTCAATTAGATACTAACACAAAAACATGATTAACTGAGACGTGTCTTGACTAAGTAGGTAACCTTTTTGGCAAGTTTTTAAGTAGGTTGCAAGTTGAAATTGATAGCATTCGGCTATGACTAATGAGTATCTACGTAACCTAAAAGAACTCATTAGTAAAACCCACAAGTAGAACCAAATATTCTGTCGTTTTGTTTAAAAAATAGGGTTACTTCTTGGAATAATAAATCTTCTTCATTTGAGCGGTTTCCTCGTACCTATAAGTAGGACGTTATGTTTAGCTAGACACAGCATCTACCTAAACATACCGGAATAAATAAGGAAAATGTCTTCTTTTGATGTCATATTATTGAAACGAATAAATAAGAACATTTTTTATTTACACATTTTACATCTTATGTTGTTGATTACTTGACGCATCGACAGCGCTCGTTGTGAGAATAGCAAGCAGGCAGCATTCCACACACGAGTGTATTTATTCGCAGCGAGAATACCTTACTGGTTCGCATACTAACTAACTAGGGCATTCAATGAATTGCATTTGCATGAATGATTCCCGTAGCTCTTTGTTTTATAGATAAACATAAAGGTCGTTATGCTCGTGCTTGGTTAAGGTCGTTAAATCATTTGAAAGCATACTTACATGATACCTCGCTAACTTAAGTGGGGCTACCTCAACGGAACAGCAGTACCGGAGTATAGCAACCTATCCATATCATGTCCTCTTAGTCCCGAAACAAAGCGGAAGTGCCAAAGTTCTGGGCTAACAAAATAACCAGTCGCAGCGACACGAAGAAGAAGAACGGACTAAGACACATCGACTCGCAAACAGTTGCCATGAATTCAGCACTATGATTCTAATTCTAAGCCCTGGGCAGCAAATTTTTATTTTTATTGTACACCAAGAAGGTACAGAACATGGTGTATTCTGCCAAGGCCTAATTAAACTGCAGGCGATTGCTTCATGTGTCATGCTCTTATCGTATCTAGCCTCAATCTACGGTAAAAAGAAGAGCAATCATGAGGTGCCTATTGGTATTTAAAAAGGTAGAGTCGACGAAGACGGAGAGGAGTCCTGGGAGGGGATGGAAGCTAAATAATAGAGTCAGAATGGAAAGCTTCATTTCAATTACTATCGTCACGCCAGGACTCTAGGTAGACAGTGCTAGTGGATTTAGCGTCGATCTTAACTGTCAAAAATGTCTAGTTATGTAGGTACACAACTAGACATTTTTGGATGGGATTTAATCGTAGTGTCGCAACATACTATAGATATGTACCTATCGAAGTTCAAAAAGTGCAGATTCCCAACATAAATTAGAATTGGTTTTGAATCTTACTCGAGCAGCAACAAGACATTTTTTTTTTCGGATGGGAAATCATCAAAATGATTGAGGGAGTGTCAGACTTTTACTGACTATAACCCATCCATGTTCCTTCTTCGCCCTTTGTGTTCCGAAGCCACGGTATCTCTTTCGAACAGTCCCGCAGCCCACGGTAAGATATGGGATGGTGCTATTCTTATGGGACTTACCAGAGAGTGGGCAGCAGCGTTCTCTGTGCTTTTTTAACAACCGTACTGCGATCGCCAACCCAGGCCAGGCGTGGCGATTATGGCAAAACCCCCCTTTTAGGGGAGGCTTCTGTTCAGCAGTGGACGTCTTACGGCTCAAATGATGAATAATGAAACAAGTCGCAACACGTTTATTGTGTGCCTGCCCGGACGTCACCTCCTTCTCTGGTCTCGTCTTTTACACACGTTACCGGCTGCGCATTCGGTATTGTATAGAATACCTAGGCAATGTATAAAATAAATAATATTTCATACATTACCTAAGTACACGTTTTAGTTATTCTATACATTGCCTAGGTATTGTATAGAATACCGGATTATACAGATTGCCGGTAACATATATGTATAAATAAACAATGCATACGCCCGCTTCAATGGGTTGATGAAGGCATGTTAAAGACCTGTAGCTACTGTATCTGTCACAACTCTTTGTCTGAAATATCTGCCCAGGTTGTAATATCCAAGGTGTTTATGGACGTCATAACACTCACAGAACGAGTTGGCTACCGCAACGATATTTACTAGAAGTAACTCATTTCGATTGCTGGCAATTTTACATGACATTTATCACCCCGTGTGGCGGTCATTACCCAAGGCTGTCGATTTATTGCCAAATACCGGGTTGTTATAGACAGGTCGCTCTGTAGCTGTACACTCTAAAGCAGACTCAAAGGTTCCCAAAGTTTTTTTTCTGGAAGACCACTTTCAAAATTTTCTGGTTTCGATGGAGCCCTGCTGCATTTTTTTCAAGCTAGTGAACCAAAAAAGAAAAGCAAGAAATTTGCAATAATATTTTTTTCGCGCTATCTGTTAGGATTGCATGAGGACCGGTAGCTCCTAAGATTTTTTTTGGCAAAAACTCTAAAAATTAGAATCATAAAACTTCGAAATGCTTTTTTTAAAGTCTCAATACGACCATTTTCATCGAAATGCAACCTGTCATCACCGGAACATTTGTTTTTTTTTTGTACTTTTTAGAGTGCTGCCTACATTGATTTATAATCCAAGCCTACATTTTTGTTCTTTAGTATCGAAACCAGCAAAATTATCGTGGACCTCCACTTACAACTTGTGAACCCCTATTTTTTATCACGCCAACGTAGACCCCCTACAGGTCCCGGTCTCCCGTGGACCCCTGGGGGTCGACCTGGACCACTTTGGGAATCACTGCTCTAAAGTAGACTGTAGATACTTAACCTTCACATTTGGCAATGGCAAACTTTATTATTATTTACTAAGTTTTGCCCGCAGTTGCCCCCGTGTGGAGGTCAAAATTATCCTACAGGAACGTAAGTATGACCGGGATTAAAAGTATACGACAGTATGGATTCTACAATCAAGCTTCCTGAACCTATGTCACCTGTGTTCCAAATTGTGGCTTTAACAGAACCTGTTTGACCAAAACTCGTAGTTTCTTCAATAAAATCAATACTAAAGTAGCTAACTAACCTAACGAGCATTACCTAATTTAAGTATGACATGACATATTGTAGGTTGTACTTAACTAAATGTTATTTATTATGATACAAAATTGGACTGATAATAACCGGTGACTCATACAGAGATGAGTCCTAAGTATCATAATATCAATGTCTATAATTCAATAATAATATCTAAAGAAAACATAGGAATGCATACTTATAGGTCAATGTTAAAAATAAACTGAAGATTGTACGACGCAGGAACTAAGCACGAAACCCGTAGTTTCGGCCTGAATGACAACACGATTGGTCATCTGTCCTTACTCCCAATGTGTTTTCAAAACTCATAAATCCGAAAATATTAGGGACTAGGGATCATTTTAAAGTACTACTTTCGGACGGGCTCCGTATCTTCGTTGACGGACATATAAAGAGTACCTAGACCCCCAGGTTCGCACGTGAGCAGACTCGTGCGTGACTATCCAATCACGACTTGTTTACCGAAGAGCATCTTTACATCTCTTGAACTAGTTGACGAATAAGTTCATTGAAATCTGTACCTATTTCAAAATGCTCTGAATGCTAAAAACGTTTGAAGGCCCACTAATTAGATGCCCGTTTAACATTGTTTTTCTGTATTGTGCCAAAAAGTGAAATAAACATGCTTAACGATAGATCATTGCCGGAATACAATGTCCTACTTTTTTTTTTAAAAGAATATTATTTTAATTCTCAGAGACGGCGTAAGTCCAGCAGAAGCGGCCGCTGCAAGTCTGCCAGCCAGCCCGTCGGCCACGAACCTCGTCAAGAAAAAGGCAGGAGGAGCCAATGAGGTGCGCGAGCGCGCTGCAGCCGTGCGTACGCGCAGGCTCATGAAAGAATTGAAAGAGATCCAGCGAATACAGAATAGCCGGCCTGATCCTGTATTCACGGTGAGACATCTAGTCTTCTGTCCTAGTGTCCTACTAACATCATAATAAGTATTTTTAGCAGGCAGATATTAGGTGGGCGTTCACTGTACAGTGCATTCCCCTTTTCAGTTGTCAAGTCTAAAAATATGACGAAGTACCTACTCACCTACCAAAGTTTAAAAGTCTAATGAAAGACGCGAAATAAAAAGCCGTGAGGAATCCACGATAGGTAACTGCTATGACTTTCATAATATTTATGTTATCGAGATTATCTCTGCAACTGATTATGCAAAACGTTTGAAACAACTTTTTATGGTTTCTCTTTGTTAATTGGATAAGTTACTCAACCGTTTCGTTTACATTGGCTTGGTGCCTTAACTCCAATCAAATAAATTACAAGGATTATCTGCAGCAGGTAGGTATACACGGCACGTTAAGATTCAAGGACTTCAAAACTAAGTCGAAAATTACCTAAGTCTTAGTTTATTGGGTTCACAGAACTACCTACTAGTACTGTATTATTGAGCAGTACCTAAGTAATTAATTATGTAGGTAGGTAATTAACCCGTTAATAACTTCGGTAACTTCGGTCTTTGACGACCCGAATGGCGCAGCGGTAGTGAGGCTGCCTTACGTTCTTAGGGTCCCGGGTTCGAATCCCAGTTGGAGCAAATGTTTGTGTGATGAGCATGGACATTTGATTCCGAGTCATGGATGTTTATATGTATAATAAGTATGTATTTACAAACAAAAAGTATCTATGTAGTATATCAACTATCTGGTGACCACGACACAAGCCTCGTTGCTTAGTGTGGCACCAGATGGCGCTGTGTGTTAATGTCCAGCGATAAAAAAAAAAAAAACTAAACCTGGTAGGTACCTATAGATACCTACATTTTGGATGTAATGATTTTAGTCTAGATTATTTAATGGGTTCCGACTGTTGCAGTAAATATGTCCTGTTTCTTGAACTTGTTTTTATCTTTTCATTTTTTATTTTAAGTTATTAGTATTAGTTTTTTAATTTTTTTAATTAAGTATTTTTTTTATTTTACACTTTTTAGTTAGATATACCATTTTAAAATCCTCATGATGAGCCCTTTATCGAGCCGTTCAGGCTGCAGAGCGAGCCAAACATTTGAATTTGGCACCAAAAATATGCCATTTTGTTTCTTTTTATTTTGATATACCCAGTGTCACTCTCACAGTAAATACAAATCTAACGACACCTCTCAAGCTAAAATCCATCGAGCCGTTCAGGCCACAGAGCGTGCCAACCATTTGAATTTGGCACCAAAAATCCGCCATTTTGTTTTTTTTTTTATTTTGATATACCCAGTGTCACTTTCACATTAAATACGAATCTAACGACACCCCTCAAGCTAAAATCCATCGAGCCGTTCAGGCCACAGAGCGTGCCAAACAATTATACATACATACTCTCGAAAAACATAACCCTCCTTCTGGCGCAGTCGGGTAAAAACAAAAAATCACTTGACATTAAACAGATTTTTATTCAATAAGAAACAAACCTTTTTACATAAACTATACTATATTCTTTGGAACGTTAAACAAAAATAAAAAAATAAAGAAAAAATTAAAGAAACAGAAATTTTCTACTTTTAGTTTTACTGTAGGCTTAGCCAAGTTGACAATCTACAATCGTTAACGCTAATAGAAAACTAACCAAATGTATGGGAATGACTGTATCAACGTTAAGTCACGTGGTCAAAACAAACGAATGCGAAACTTTAAAGTTTAGTCAAAACTGTAAGTTGGCTACGATTTATATGGGTTGTAGGGATCACGATTATAGAAACGAATACATTTAATCCTATCATCTTGATCGATGTAAACTTGTCTACGAAAGTTTATATTCGTTTGTTTTGACCACGTGACTTAACGTTTACGATTGTAAAAAGAGAATCGCTACGAATCGTTTGTAACTTGGCTAGGCCTTTAATGATTGGTTCGTCATTTATTTTAGATGCTATATCTGCTTCAATAGTTAAAACTGCCAAAGCTGAAAGTCTTTCTTGAAGTATTTCTTAGATAATTTTTAATTAGTTTTAATTAGGTTATATTCGGAAGCATATGCAAACGAAAGTGTCAGTCAACGAGCGTATGTGACGTGACGCAATGTTTTTTTCCCAAGCGTTTTGGCTTTGGCACCTAGTAACGTAGTCAGTTCAACGCCATCTACCGAGTACTTGGAAAGTATTTTTTTTTTAAATTGTCAAAAATAAAACTTCTCATTGTAATGAAATAAGTACCTATACCTAAAAGGGCGCCAAAGGCATGACTCGCCCGGGGCGCCTAGATGGCTATAAGGCCGGCCCTGTAAGGATTGGTAGGTTGAGCATTGAGCAGTTAGGTAGGTACCTACCTATTGGTCGTTTGTGCTGTTTTGCAGTAAGTTCACTTCCTTCTTTCAGAATACCTCTCTCTGCAGTCACCATGGTTTTAATGAATTATTTACTTACTTACTACTATTTTTTACTTTATATGTAACAACTAAATGTACACATGAATGCAATAAAGAGTTTGAGTTTGAGTTATTATCCCTAGTTCTGTTTGACATGACCACAAGATAATATTATATCCAGCAACCCGATTGCGTAACACTCTTGTAGTTGATTTTGAAGGAAAGGTGTTGGTAGTCCATTGTTCCATATTTGAATTTGTCAGTTTGGAAACGTAAATAACGCCCTGATGAAAAGAATACCTATTGTTGAATTGTCCATGTAAATGAATAAGAGGAGCTCGTGGCTAAAATAAGAACAGCCGCTCGGGCCGATCTTTACGTTAGGCTGCGCTTGCCTTAGATAGTTCGTGGATGGGTGACCACCCATTACATTCAATTTCCTCCGTCACGTTAAGCAGTTGGTCCCGACTGCCATTTGTAGATCTTTGACAGTCGTTACAAGTCACCGAAATGCAGAGCCCGAATGTCTGACAATCAGTCAACCCAAAGGGTCCGACCGACCCTATATTCGTATGGGTAACCCAGTCACTCAATCCATGTAAAATACTGGTATTCCGCTGTTATCCGGTTAGACTGGCAGCCTACCCTAACATAGTTGGGAAACAGCTAGATAAAAATAAAGAACATCATCATCTGCCCAGCCTTTTCACAACTATGTTGGGATCGGCTTCCAGTCTAACCGGATACAGCTGAGTACCAGTATTTTACATAGAACGACTGCCTATCTGACCTCCACAACCCAGTTAGTACTGGGTAATACGATACCTCTTGGTAAGACTGGTTGTCAGACTTTTTAGGCCACTGACGAATGCAAGAAAAAAAAGAAGAAGATTACCTACCCCGCTCTCTTGAATTAAGTAATGAGCATGATCCAGTCTAATAGCTATTAATGTTTGTTTCAGGTGGAACTGGTAAACGACAACCTGTTCGAATGGCACGTGCGCCTGCACCAGATCGACCCGGAGAGCGACCTGTCGGGCGACCTCCGCGAGCTACACATTCCTCACATACTACTGCATCTGATATTCCCAGAGAACTTCCCATTCGCACCGCCTTTCATGCGGGTCATCGAACCCAGGATAGAGAAGGGTTTCGTCATGGAAGGTGAGGGTTCTTATCTTTTAACGAGAGCCTACGTTAATCATTCAGGCCCAAGTCAAGAGTGAAAATAAATAACTAAACTCGCCTCTGCTTGACCTGGAAACTTCTCTATTCTAGACTTAGCGTTCATCAATTTATGAAACTACTTAATTCATCTTTTGATAAGGTGGTGCAATTTGCATGGAACTGCTGACCCCACGTGGCTGGGCTTCCGCGTACACGGTAGAAGCTGTGGTGATGCAGTTTGCTGCATCTGTGGTGAAGGGGCAGGGCCGAGTGGCGCGGGCGCCGCCCAGGCCCTCCTGCGAGTTCACGCGCCGCCGCGCTGAAGAAGCATTCCGCTCGGTCGTCAAAACACATGACAAATACGGTTGGGTCACACCAGCGCTCTCCGATGGTTGAGCTGCTAAGGTAATCTTCCCTAAACACATGGTTTTATTGCACTTTACTTATGTAGGTCCAGACATAATTTACAATGTGCAGTGATTCGTAACACTGACCCAAATAGGGTCCTCACGACCGCGAGCCATATTTCGTAAGAGCATCATTTATCAATTTAGACGACGACATCAACAAATTGGAGTACTTTTGATAGGATTACTATACAAATATCTAGTGTCATAAGCCAGACAGTTTATTCAATTTGACGACCCGAATGGCGCAGCGGTACTGAGGCTGCCTTACGTTCCTTGGGTCCCGGGTTCGAATCCCGGTAGGAGCAAATGTTTGTGTGATGAGCATGGACATTTGTTTCCGAGTCATGGATGTTTATATGTATAATAATAAGTATGTATTTACAAACAAAAAGTATCTATGTAGTATATCAACTACCTGGTGTCCACGACACAAGACTCGTTGCTTAGTGTGGCACAAGATGGCGCTGTGTGTAATGTCCAGCGATATTTATTTATTTATTTATAATTCCTAGTAACATAACATTAATGTTTTATTTTCGCAGTTGGAGCTAATCAACTATAATGCAGAAAGGATCTCCTTAGTTATTTTTCAAGAACAATTTTTAGTCGTAACTAGTGCAAATTTTGATAATGCTCTGCTCTGTGTAATTAGTCTGTATCATCTTGTCTAAAATCAGTGGAGTGTTTTATTCGAATGTCGAAAAAAAAATTACATTCAATGTATAAATAAGTCTAGGGTGAAATGGGTGATGCAATTCAATCTTATAAAAAGAATTTTATTATATAGGAAACATACTAACACAACATTGTCACAAAGTACATGATACTGGTTACACAAGCACCTGAAGCACCTAAACTCGCCCACGTTTTACTATTCTCTAAATGTGGTGGTGTCATACAAGATCACGCCTGCCGTGACCAATCATACAGCAGACTTGGAGCCAACAGCAGTGCAAGGAGTTTGGGAGTAAAGATGTTATAGACAATGTTGGATTAGGTACAACAATCTTTAGATAAATAAATGTGAACTTTTCATGCATTTCCCGTCTATGTGTGTAACTTATTATGTTGTGCCAAACTTGAATGCTCATCGCCTTCTTTGTAAAGCTCAATTTTGTCGAATGTTTCCCACTAAAAATTTTAAAATATTAAATTCCGTAAGTGCTCTAATAAATTCTTAACAAAATTGAAAATATAGGTATTTTGCAGACAAAAATATTGATGTTTTAAAGGAAATGTTTCCGTCCCAAAGTCATTTAATCATTTTGATAATATTAGAGATTTGTAGTTTTTAAAATCCACCAAAATGATTCTAAAGTATGGTAGTTTGTCATTTCATCTTTGATCTATTCTTTGTATTTACGTATACAATACCTGAAATATATAAGTGTACTTGTATTTAATACCTAATGAAACAGTCTAGGCTCTGCATGCTTTGTGTAAAGTCTGTAGTAGTAACACTGCAGCTATTTCATGAGTAGTGAAATGCTCAAAATTAGTTAATAATTTTAAATTGTGAAATGAAAGGCTTGTGGTAAAATTAATGTAAATTAGGAAAAAAAAATTAGAAAATTGATGTTGTTAATTTGTGTGGTGAACCAAAGATGTTTTATTTTTATGTAAACTTCATTCAGCGCAAATATGTGTAAATTATACTTTGACTATATGTACAATGTTATAGGTGTAATAATAAATACCTGCTCAAAGTATGACTTGATTTTAATTCACTGCATATTTGCGACACCCTTTATAACTATTTCATGAAAATTGTCATATAAAATAATACAAAGTTTTAAATGCAGTTGTCATAGATGTATAAAGTATTACAACAAACAAATCTTACTCAGCCATAAAGGAATAAGAATATAATGAAAAAGTTAAGGTTTCATATTATCCTGAATGGACAAAAAGGCATACTCAACAACTTCAAAGGTATCAATTGAAAGATATGTGGTACAGCGTAATCACTTTATACAAGAAATGAAAAATAAAATTAGTAGTTATAAATATAAGACGGAAACTATCACAAGCCAGATCAGAGCCCTCCTCGCAGTGCCAGCACTAAGTGGAGGACTGAACCTCCTTGAACTTTGTAGTCTTGTGCTGTCTTCTCATCGTTCCTGAAAAAGATGAAATAAAATACATTCGAGAACAATTATTTAAGTTAAGACGATCAACATAGTTGCTATCAATCGTAGAACCCGAAAAAGATTGGAACAGGAGTGTGGACATTGGCAAAAACAAAGGGGCAAAGTAAGTTATTATTTACCTCTAAAAAAAAAAAAAAAACATTTATTTCAATGAGGGATTTTCTTTTTCAACTTGTCCCTAGTCGCTGGATAGATGGTACTGAACTTGGTAAGTTACTGCAAGGAACAGAACGTCATTTCACTTGGATGTAATGGTTATATTCGGAAGCATAAACAAACGAAATTGTCTGTCAACGAGCGTATGTGACGTGACGCAATGTTTTTTTTCCAAGCATTTTGGCTTTGGCACCTTGTAACATAGTCAGTTCTACCAAGTTCTTGGAAACTATTTTTTTTTTAAACTCAAAAAGAAAACCTCATTAGACCATATCAGCACTTTTGAATGTCAAAAAAAAAACAAATAAATGTGAAGCTACAGTCACAGGCACATAATAAGCAGCATAATAACTTGAGAAAGTACTGTAGTTGCACATTCCAAAGCGTAGATCTCTATGGAGAAGAATGGGCAAGAAACTCCATGGACACTCAGAGTGATAACACTCACATTAAGAGCATCCAGAGTAAAAGATTAAATCAGCAATTACATACTACATTTCTTGTAATCAGAGAGGCTTCAAAATTGCATCTCTAATCACTATTTTGAAGGTACAGGTAAATGGCTGTTATTACACCAATAAATTCAGATTTTTAAACAAGTGGTAGTCAGTATGTAAATATAAACCACTAAAATAACCCTCCTGATGCAGTTGGGTAAAATAAGTCTCGCTCATCCAATTTATTTTTATGGCTGATACGTAGGTGATCTTAACAGATATAAAAAGAGATATTATCCTAGGTTTTTAAACTGATAACTGGGTTTTGAACTAATTAAACGCCAAAAGAAGCCGAGACATTCACGCACAAACAGACAAAACAAGCTAATGGTTTCATGGGAACAAGGAGCTTGTGACTAAATAATAACAGCCGCTCGGTTTGATCTTTAGGTTCAGCCGTGTTTGCCTAGGTTGGTCTGTGGATGGGTGACCACCATGACGGACCGAGTCCCGGCTGTCATTTGTAGATCTTTGATAGTCATTACAGGTAATCAGTGGCCCAAAAAGTCTGAAATCCAGTCTTACCAAGGGGTATCGTATTACCCAGTACTAACTGGGTTGTGGAGGTCAGATAGGCAGTCGATCCATGTAAAATACTGGTATCCAGCTTCATCTGGTTAGACTGGAAGCCGACCCCAAAATAGTACGCTATGAACATAGTAGGCTAGGCAGATCATGGTTAAATGGGAACAAGTAACAAAGAAACAAGGTTACAAGAATACTTACATTTGTTTTCCGGAAAATATAAGACGTTGTTGCTGTGGTGGAATGCCTTCTTTCTCTTCCACTCTCTCTTTGATCCTCTCTACTTTATCTGTAGGTTCTATGTCTATCTCAATCTCCTTTCCCGTAAGCGTCTGAAAAGAAACGAGGTTATGAATTGTAAATAATAATACCTTCAACTAGTTTAATCGAATATAATTTGCCTTACCTTCACTTTAATCAACATGTTGATTGATTTGTTTGTTTAATATCAATAACTAGACCACTAAAATCAATGTTCTTTTGCGAATAATGCGCTGTATTTCGGTACGGCAAAGTATTTAGTCACTTTTTGCTTGCTAATCATTTGACATTTTGTTTGACGCATTTGACAGTTTAGTGTTGGGGCTTCGAGTAATCGACTTGAAATTCAGTTTCGAACTATCGAAAGTTAATTTGTACTATAGGGAACGTGCACAACTTGTACTCTATTAATGACATTGATATTTTTAACAAGTAAACAGAATTAACTTTATTAGTGAAAATTATTATTCTAGCATAATGCATTGTTACATTTCTGTATGTACCAATACATCCACAAAAATGAAAATAAATCAAATAGCGTAAAATTCTATTACTTTCTAAAGAATAGCACTCTCATACGATGTTTAAGTGAAAAACACGTAAAATGGATAAACGCAGTAAAGAAAAATATTTGAAAACAACTTGTATTTGTAAAATTTTGTTACACTCTGCATTGAAAAAGTTCAATAGCCCTCAAAATCAACCGTCTAAGCAAACCATTTAAACTTCACTGAGCGAACACACGTGTTCTAATAGAATGCATTGAAGTTCACACCGAATATCCCTCAACAGTTAAACAAAGAGAAAGAGTCCACGTGTACTCAGATTATAAACATGGTAATACAATAAAGTTTTTTGTTGGCTGTACTCCTTGTGGTTTCTTATGTTTTGTATCTAAATGCTACGGAGGGCGTTCTAGTGATTGCTTTATAACAAAAGATTGTGGACTAATTGATTTGTTAGAGCCTGGAGATACTGTTCTCCTTGATAAAGGATTCCCTTCCAGTAAAAAAAACATGTGTTGAAAATAAGAAAGCTGTACCGAGGGTTCCGTACAAGCCTTTTAAAGGACAAACTTAACTTTGCTGTTCGATCCCTAGAAACGGCTGTTGCTCCAACCGCAAATAATAAGTTTGTAATGAAGCCACCATTTCTTCATGCACCACAATTTTCATCAGAGAAAGTAGACGACGGATATAAAATTCTTAAACATTTATATTACGCTGACGATCATTATTGATAGACCGGAACTGATATTTTATACCTTATAACATATTCAAAAATAAAATATTTAAAGAGATAATTTTGACTATTTGAAAGCGCGATGACAGCTGATAAGTTTTCTTTACTGTCCGCATAGTGTCTCTTTTGTCGATTTGTGCTACCGCCTATAGTTCCTGCACTTTCCCTACGTGTACTAATATTATACAGAGATAAACGTTTGTAAGTTTGTATGTATTGGGTAATCTCCGGAAAGAATGATCCAATTCTGTAAATTCTTTCACTTGCAGAAAGCTACATTATTTGTGTGGGTGCACCTCCCGCAAAAAGTGGTTGAAAATTATGTTAAGCGAGGCGATTCGCTCCTTGCTGCCTCCATAGCTTATGAAATGGCTTGAATATCCTTTTATTTTTAGGCGATTTCTGCGGTTTATTTTATTACTGTGCAACTCTAGCTGGATCCGTTCGGAAATCCTCAAAGAAGTTCAAGAGAAGGTGACAGGAACAACACTGACAAGTAAGTTGTTTTTTGTCAATTGTCATTGTCATGTCACTCATGTCAGTAACAATCAGTTTCTCTGCCCGTGGCTTTTAGACTTTGTTTTTTTAACTTCTCAAAGGAATAAAAATAATTTGGATATCATACTTGCACGGTAAAAGTATGTCTAAGCTCCAGCCAATATTTAACCGAATAGAAAAACTAACCCATACAGGTGATTTAGTTGTTGTTACATATTTTTTGTTATTATTTTGTTGTTTTTTGAGCGTTAAATATTAATTCTCTTTTCTTAACTATTTCAGAAGGTCATAGCAACTTTGTGTCGATACTCAAAGATATAGCTCTAAATGGAAATCAATTGATATCAAATGAATCTTTTCTCATATTAAAATCGTTTTTCCAAGAGATATTCAGTGCAATAGACGAACTTGCTACTGAGCTGAACAACGATGAAACTATTCTAATCAGTGTGAAGAATCAAAAACTTCTACGTACCTGTTTTCAACTAATAACATCTCTTGGTATTTCACCATGTCTCATACCAGGCCTTGGAATAAAGTTGTCAAAGAGATGTGTCACTGGGGCCGTACTTCCTAGACTTTCCTTTACTGATGAACAAAAGTATGTCATGCTTGTAGACTGCACAGATTTTATCACAAGAAGTTACAGTGTATCGGCCCTCAAAACAATTATCATAACTTTGCATCTCTCGGATTATTTAGCAGCATTGATACAATTGTCATTTGCACCGTTTAAAAAACCAGGTACATACAATAATTTTATTATGACCCAAGAAATATACGACAAGCTCAGTGAAGACAGGAAAAAGTATGTGAGTGTTTATAATCATCTTGTAAATAATTGTTTTCAAACTATTCTGATGAAGGAACTATTGGTGCTTCAGAGTGGTACTGACCCACCGCCTCCAGCATTTGCTAAAAGAGTTATAGCAAAGGAGTTGAGCCAAAGGTTAATAGCTCCAGGAGGTTTACTGAGTTTGATCAGATGTTTTATAGAAAGCTATGATATAGACACAGGGTTTGAATGGAAAAAAATTTACATGATTTGCAGAATCATAGCAGCAAGACATGGAAGCAGTACAGAAAGTGAATACCTTGCCAACATTTGTTCTCAGTTGCAGGAGATACTGTCCTTGAACAACACACATTACTTAGCTGCAGCAGTAGCATGTGTCTTGAGCTTAAATGATAAGTTCCCTCTTGCACAATCTGTGGTTCTGTTAGTCAATGAGGTATTCCAGACCTTTGATTATAATTATTTGACCACAAATTGTAATTTACCTGGCACAGTCATATTATCCCCTCAAGAAGTTGAACAAAAAATAAATGTTTTACATGCATGTGTGTGTTCCACCAAGTTAAATTGGCCTATTCAGTGTTTGATACCAAACTTATATTTAATTTATTCTATTGGAGTTAAGTGTACAAAGAATGATGAAATGAAAATGAAACTAAAAGATATTATTTTAAAAAGTTTAGAAAAACTAAGAAAAGAGGACTTATTTGACATGGTTAAAACATTTTTATTTGGTAAAACTGTTGCTTCCTGTACTTCAGGAATTCTGGTTGAAGAATTTGATGCTGGTGTTGCTATTAAATCAGTGGCGAGTTGTGAAGATTATATAAAAGATGAAGCTGTGATATACTTCATGGATTTATTTAAAAGTGCAACTGATAATGCTCTTGTTACAAATATATTTTCGATTGCTTTAAAAGTATTAATTGACCTTAATGAGAGGAGACTGAAAATAGGAAATAAAGAAATACTATTCAGTGAAGATGATCCTGTTTTAATTAATGAAACTGATCAACAGTATGCAATCATTCTTCAGTTACTCTCAGAAATATCCACATCACCCAAAATAGTGAGTGCTTTAAGAACAAACCCGATGATTGTGTTTGATTTCATTGAACATTTTATTTTGAGACAGAATTCTGACACAAATGATGAGTGTGTCACTATTGCTCTGGTATTACTAAACACTATACTATCAAATTCGGATAAAATTGATGCAAAGTTTAGTAATTTACTGCCCGTGTTGAGAAGTATAAGTGAGAATGATTCAAGCTTAAACAGTGTTCTTTGTAAAGAAGCTCTGTCCCTGCTATCTGAAGATTCTCCTCAGAAGAAGGATACAGCTTGTGAGAAAGCAATATCTGATATCTTTGATGAACTGCTGCCAGTTAGAGCTCATGGAATCATTGAACTAACAAAACATATTGATGCTGGTGATGCTGAAACTATTTCTAAGAAACATTATATATTTTGCATCTTTCAGGTGAATATGTTAAAAGTTTATTATGCATGCCACTACATAACGTTTCTGCCGTTAGATATTTTTCATTTATTGCAATGCTAACTAAGTTCTTGATAAGTTTAGAGTGATTTTGCTTAAGGTGAATGCGCCAGGGTGACCCGCGAAATTCAAATTTTCTTACGTTTTTTGCAATTTGCAGGTAAGTGTCAGGTTGTATGTTGATTTAACTATGAATCCCGGCTGTAAGACGTATGTATTTTTTTTTTTTTTTTTCAAGGTCAAAGTCATTCCTGCACCTTTATTGTGCTTACCTTAATACATACTCAATTTTCGATATTTTTGCAGGAACAGCTAAAAGATCCAGACTCTTATGTCTACTTAGCAGCTGTCAATGGTCTTGCTGCACTCTGCACACACTGTACTGAAGATGTATTACAAATATTATGTAAAGAGTACTTACAGGAGCTGAAGGCTATGGAACAGACAAATGAGAGTCAAAACAAAGATACAGAGTTGAGGATGAAGATTGGTGATGTTATTGTGAAAGTTACCAGGAGATTAGGTAAATAGTAGTTAACATGGCTTGAAATTATCCATGCCCCTTTCTGTCCATATCTCAAAAGTTAAAACGCCATCACAATCTTCAATGTTTAGACAACATTTCAAAATTCACAATTTCAAAGCAGGAAGTTCTCTTCGTGTAGAAAATCTCTGATTGATCTGGTTCTAGATCAATTTATCACTGTTATTAAATCTAAACTTACGCATACAAAATACATTGCTTAAAATTCTTTCATTCATAATATACTGGGTGTTAAATAAGTCGCGTACCATAGCTTAGGGCTGAGTTCAGTATCGATAAAGGAATATGATCACTATGTTCGTAGGTACACACTGTCATCTCCGAAACCACCCAACCAATTTCAATGAAATTTTGTGAATGTGTATGATTGGTTCCAGCTCGAAAGATAGCATAGTTTTGGATCCGATAGGTGGCGCCGGGGTCTCTAGCTTAAAATACAATTATTTTATACATTTCTGCAGGTGAAATGGCAGTGGTTCACAAGACAATTCTGCTGAACACGATGCTCTGTGCAGTAAACGATACAGACCCGCGGATCAGGACATCAGCCTTGTCAAACCTGGCGGAAATTGCTCTAGTGCTGCATTACAGAATAGGAAGTATTATTTATGAGGTGAATATCTTTATTAAACAGGCTTGTAATGCTCAGCTCAGGCCAAATAGAAGCGTGGTGCATTTTTTTTTTACCTTAAATTGCAAAAGACACCGTGATGACGAGCGTAGTGTACTACGCTATTCGGGGACACCCGAGAAGCCGTTTGACTTGAACTCTATGTTCGTTCTACTGACCCTTAACGCTACTGATTATAAAGTGCATTATTCAATGTCATCAGCAAGTGCTCTATTCTGCGCTTCACTGTACTCTGCATGGAGACTAAACCCTGTACTACACAAACACTGTACTCTGTATGGATGTGATGGTATTTACTATTCAGAGAATGATTATAAAATTTGTCCAATTTTATTTTAAGGTGCTGTATTGTATTTGGAGTATAATAGAAACTGACAAAGCAATCGAGTGTCGAAGAGCAGCAGTCATGGTCATATCCAGTTTAATCAAAGGTTTAGACAAAGAGACCTTACTCCAACTGAAGGATAATCTACTTCCTATCTA
This sequence comes from Xestia rhomboidea, assembly GCA_963853795.1. Lineage (NCBI taxonomy): Eukaryota > Metazoa > Arthropoda > Insecta > Lepidoptera > Noctuidae > Xestia > Xestia rhomboidea. Next base: position 14,015,497 of record OY970764.1, read on the forward strand.
CAGAACACTAAAAAGCCTCTACAGAGACAATAATGAGGACACAACTGTTCGACTTCACGCACAAATAGCTTTAGAAGAACTAAACGACGTTGTCAACCAGTTCCTATTTCCAGAAGTGAAGATAGAAAAACAAATATTTGTACTGGACGAATCACAAGATGTGTTCAAATAAAAATCCGTGAGTTTCGCATTTATTTGTTTTATTCACACTCGTTTCTCTATTTGTATTACCTTAAAATTAAATTCAATAAGCGGACATACGACCAACATGGAATTTTGTTTAACTACGTACTTTTACTGTCATTAACAAATAATCGAACATAAAATATGTACCGAAATTAGTTCTAAATTCTTAATGTTCCGTATGTCCGCTCCACACAAGTCTATAAATAAAGGATATAAGTCGTTAATATCCATGGCAATCATAGCATTGATGTTAGTGATCCAAGTGCAAAGCAATAATTACTGGCCACCTGAAATTAAAAATATATATATATGGATATGTTACGGCTAATAGCCGAAATGCGGCTACACCTAGTTTTAGCCGGCTACAAATAGGTGCAGCCAGCCACATGCGGCTCGTATCTTCGGTTAGAACTAAGTTTAACCTTTATCATAGCGGCTAGAACTAGTTGCAGCCGCACACCGGAGGTTATGCTTGGGTGTATCCTATTTATCATCGGCTAAAACTAGGTTTTCAGTTCAGTTAAGCATTCTGATTTTGTTTTGAGATTCTTATCTTGCGTTTCCCGATTGACTCGATCTAAGTTTTACCGCAGTTGTAGCCGGCTAAAACTAGGTGTAGCCGCACTTCGGCTATTAGCCGTAACATAATATATATATATACGCTCGAATTGAGAAACCTCCTTTTTTAGAAGTCGGTTAAAAAGCCAATAGTGTCTTCCAAATAAACTTATCACTACACATAAATAGCATTCTTTAATTTTTATGTATACCAGTAGGTAATCGGCCCCGAATTTCGAGTTTTCACATCTTGTCTGGGGTCTTAATATTTACATAACTTATTCAAGATGACCAACTTAACAACATGATATTATCAGTTCAGTTAAATCGTGCACTTATACCTAAATATTAAATTAGATCAATCACAATAGTATTACTAAATAATCACGCTTCGGACGTATTATCGCCGTCGTTAGGCTTTTTGGGAGTTCCTTCGTCTTTTTCAGACAGCGAAATAGAATAAACAGAGCTTTTGTCCGAGAATCTGTCTCTATTCCGTCTGCTGAAGATGCCACTGCGCGCCAGAGATGAGACCGTCGCGATAGATATGTTGTCTCTGTCAGCTTGCGGGACTACCTTCCATATTAATAGTGCGATGCCGCCGAACGCAGCCACTACTAAGAACATGACCAATGTGACCTCACCGACCGCGCCTGGAATAATAAATCAAATGTAATGAGGACAGTAATAAATCATAACCGAATTAATTTTGAAGAACCGTTTAGACATACTTTGTTGTGACTCCTCCTTGCTCGCTTCAAGTCTGGCAGGTTGTAGCTCGTTGTAGTCCATGTCCGGATTCTCGTAGGGTTCGACAGATCCACTCGAAGGTCTATTCTGATGAAGCACGTCCCCAGGATTAGATTTTGGCAAGTTAATTCCAGCTCTGACTGTCAATGTCTCGGGTTTGTAGGTGCAGAGGACCAAGAACCTGAAAGAAACACGAAAATCTTTTTTACAAGGTACGACTATTGCGAAATTTTAGATGGATGTTGGTTACTCAATCCCGCCAGAACGGATCTGGATGAAATTTGGCACCGAGATAGATTACACATAATTAGCACATAGGCTCCTTTTTTGTCCCACATACCTACTCATCACAATTTCCACGCAAACGATGTCGCGTACAAAAGCTAGTGAATAATAATTTGAAACAGTGACCACAGCTGAGTTGTTCGTTCACGATAGGTATTGCAATTCAGTGGAAATAACTCGGCTTTTTCAGTTTCCAAAATGTTTGCAGCTTACCGTCTAGTGCTGTGCGTAAGAATGGGCAGATTCTCTTGGACAATGACGTAGGTAGCGACTGTAGTGTCGTTCACTTCGGAACCGCACTCGTCGTGGTGTATCCGCAGGATGTAGGCGTCTTGGGCACTGTTCGGGTTGCCCTGGATCGAGCACCGCTCGGGGCCCCCGTCTGCTGCTTCTACTGCGATTCGACCTCCGAAGAAAGGACCCGTAGATACTTCAACTTCACTCGCGTGTGGTAAGCACTGAGTGGCGCGAGCTGAAACTGGAAAAGGAATATTGTTTTGTCGAAATTGGTCATGAAAGTCAGGTCCTGGCAATTGGACCTGAATTTAACATCAGAGATTAGTACTTGTAACCTATGGTAAGTACCTATATATAATAGGCGAGACGACAAAAAAATCTAATTATAATAAGTCCGTCACTTAGATTATCAAAAAATATTTGACCCGTGTTTTTTCTTTTGTTACGTAAACCAAAATTGACGAAGATACGACGTTTTTAAAATTCTCAATACGTCACGCCATGGTATAATTTTTAGCTAGTTCTGACGTCACGAGCCCCCACTCCCGAGTTTTGAAGCGTTTTATCTTTGTCAATATTCATTGATTTACAAAAGCAAAAAATACGTGTCCATTAATTTCCAATACTCTAACTGACGGACTAAATAGATTTGCAATTTTTTGATACTGTCGTCATGCCTATTATTGTGACTTCTATTCAGGTTACTTAAAATTCTGGGCATCTATAAAATCGGTTAGGTTCCGTCGCAGGATTTCCAAATATTCACAGTCTACTAATAGGTAGGAGTCTACTAATTTCTAAGAAACAACAAAAAATCCTTACATCCTTTCGTAGGCACGATGATAATTTTTGAGCTAATCGATTGCGGGTCAGCTAAGTCTCGGGCGTCTCGCCGGACTGGCCTAACTTCGAAGGAGTATGTTGTGGCCATTCGCAAGCCGATGATACGCGTGCTGTACATGCGCCCGCGTTTTATTGCGGTCTGCTGGCTCGTGATTGTTGACGCTTCTGTAGTACTGGTGGAGTGTTTGCTAGATTTTTCTTCTTCTGCTGCGTCGATCACCTTAAAGAAATAATTCCAAATTATTGTTTAAGGCGACTACAGGAGCTAAATTATCAACTCCAATTGTGGTGGTTCAAACTTCGTTTGAAATACAGTTATAATAAAGTTCTAATCAGCTTGCACTACAAAGTGGTTGTTACGTCAGTCACTGCAGGCCGAATAGTGCGAAATGAGTGTTGTTTTGCAATTTGCAAAAAATCTATTGATTGGACTAAAAAAATAAAACACTATCATGCTAATAACTTGCTAAAAAATCAGAATGATCGCATGTTTCAAATTTTTTGAGATAAGTTCGTGATTTTTTTTTATCGAGTAAAATTTGTTGTATTATGTTTTTATAACACTATCATACTAGCATATATCCTGAAGAATATCATATATTTTCTGGTTTTGTTTATTGCAGTGAATCATATGCTTTTTTGCATTATAAATCTCGCGTTCAGCTCCTGTAGTCCCCAGGTGTTAAGCCCAGGCAATGAATTTATAGGCCTTAGGTGGAAAGGATCGAACTTATCAACCCTTTCCAAACTAAAAGTACCTACAATGTGTTAGGTACTTATTTTAATTTTATATTTGCATGCTGAAAGAAGTCAGCGAAATATCTGAAACCTTTTAATTCATAAGACCATCATGTAAATAAAGAATCTTGAATCTTTCAGACAATATGGTACTACGATCATGAAACAGCTTTGAGGAGCGTCGTCGTCTTTCTAGCAAAATTGCCTGCAATAAAGTTTATTGCAGCTTAGCAGTGCGGATAATGATGTCAACGTAAAGCTCCATGTTTAAATATAATCTGATTCAATAAAAGAGAAAGGCTACAAACACTGGCAGCGGTGCTATATTAACACGTAAATACAGTAATGACTGGCGGGCATGTTCCTTGTCACAGTCACGCCGCAGTCACGCTCGGCGCGCAAACCCCGGCCCATTATCTCCCGTTTCGGAGTGCCAACTCATTGCCAACATATACCATTGTAGAATGTCATAGTTTTTAACGACTTTATATTTCACACGACTGTGCCATAATGCTCATATAAGTTTACGAGAACAATTTCGGATTCCATACCTTTGTCCTGCAGCGATATTGACCCCATGCTTGCAATTCGCAGTAATGCACTTGAAATGCCAACACTTTCGGCCTGTCTTCTTCATTGCCGTACTCCCATCGCAATCTCACGTCGCGAAAGTCAGGCTCACCAATCAGATGCAGCACTTCTGTAAACCGCAAACATAAAAAAATCTAGACATTCCGTTCCGATAACAAATATAGGGGTGGTTAACGTTCCGCTCGGATGCATCAGCAATGCAGCGATCCGGGCGTGCCATTAACCCAATGACTTGCTCACTGAGCCGTTGTTGCTTCCAATAATTATAGTATCATCGATGTAATGGGATCTTCCTTGCGCTAGTTTTACAAGCCGACTTGAAACCAGTGCATGGTTAGCTAAATATCTCACATTACCCATAGTTCAATCATATTCAGGCCCCGGGCGTGTGGCGCATCATAATATATGGAATTAGTTCACTCGTCACCTAGTGAAAGAGTAAGTAGGCGCTAGGCGACTAAGTAAATAATTTCTACTTGAAGGAAACCACACGACTCCACTTATATTCATTGAATAAACAATGCTTCGGTACACCTATACCTACTAATTTGAGAGGTGACGTCAGGTAAATCTATATGTACATACATATAAACAAATAGGTACCTACCTCTACCTACTACCTGTCTTAGCTCTCTCGTCTTAGTATTTATCTGTTGGTCTATTACCTTTTGACGCGTAAACCACTGAACCTCGTTAAGTTACAGACAATGGGACCTGGAGTAGGACATAATTATAACTTTTCATCCTGGATATTTGTATATAAAATATATGTTACCGGAAATCTGTATAATTCAGGTATTTTATACAATACCTAGGCAATGTATAGAATACCTGGGGCGTCCAGGCATTGTATGAAATATTATGAATATTATTGTCCATTACATACTTTACCTAGGTTATGAATACAATTCCCAGGGATTGTATAGAGTACCTGCTGGTCCACCGGCAATGTGTAATATAGATAGATTGTGGTCTATATTTATCAATGTTAACCAGCCTACCTATAAAATTACGGGCAAATGAAACATGTTTTAAGTATTACCTAAAATCAACTTTACCCACCAAAAACATTTTCATGTAAAATGTTACCAAGACGAGACCATATTATGACTCGCACACGCACAGTGAAAAAGTTATCAGATCTCATGTAGAGCCAAGCTTCTAGCTCTACACGCCCTAACTCTACAAGGTCTAACTTCACAAACTCTACACCTTGGGTTCTTACAGACGAGCGGCACGTTGCCTACTGCAGAATTGCAGATAAACTGCAGCCGTCGTCACGCCGTGCCGAGCGGCAGCCGCCAAAGCGTCGACGACTGCCGTCGACGGGTCGCGACGCTTGCAGTTGTGGTGGCATGCCGCGTAAACGTGTGTCGACGACTGCCGTCGACGCGTCGGCGGCCGCCACCGACACCACAACTGCAAGCGTCGACGGCAGGCGACGGCTGCAGTTTATCTGCAGTTGGCAACGTGCCGCTCGTCTGTAACAACCTAAGTACACAAAACATATTATGTCGCTTGGCCATTTCGCTACATTCACACGGGCGTAAGGTGAAAAATGTATCCACTGTTCATTTCTTTTCTGTTATACAATAGTTCTTGTAGTAACGAAACGGCCAAGCCACGTATTATTTTGAGAGGAGCAGCACAAATTGCAGGAATAGGTCTATTGCACGTTTTACTCGTATGAGCACCTGTGGTCTCCTCGGGACAAACAGCACGTGAGGGGAGAACTTAATGATTGCTCACGTTCTGATACGAAACTCAAATCATCTAAGTTAAAGGCTTATCAAAAACCTTGTCTTTTACACACATTACCTGCTGCGCATTCGAATATAAGAATATAGAATACCTAGGCAAAGTATAAAATAAATAATATTTCATGCATTACCTAGACGTTTTAGGTATTCTATACATTGCCTAGGTATTGTACCTATAGAATACCAATTTATACAGATTGCCGACAACATAATTATATACAAAAAAAGTACACGCCGACCAAGTAGCGAGCAACAGCTAGTTTTTAAAACCATTCACAAATACACATTCTTCCACTGAGTCTCTAAACAACTATATTTTATTTAGAATTTTGCTAAAGACTACAATCATGAGCGGTTTTAGGGTTTCACACCCAAATGAGTCCCTATCGAATCGAGACCGTATTACTGTCTGTCTGTACAGCAATTAATCAAAATTAAAAATTAAATTAAAAGGGCTCTCCTTACATGTGTTTTTTCTAGTTCTTAATGATGGCAATAGATAGGTACCTACAAATTTTACTATGCTGCCGTTCTGGTACGGAAGCGTTGTGTGAGTCCGATTCGCACTTGGCCAGCTTTTTGTTGTTGCATCTCGAAGTCAAAATAATTAATGAGTGTTAATATCGAAATGATTTGATCGAGTAACTATCAATCAACGCAGAAACAAGTTTAGAGTGAATCTAAAATATAGGTCTGTGTTAAAATAACTTTATGAAAAGTTCCAAGCCAAGAAAGTGTATCTGTCGCAGGGAAATGAGGATATCAAGGATTTTACTAACACACACTTCGCTGGATTTCACAGTGCGCTTAGTTACGGCTACGGCAAGGTTGTCAGAAGAATCAAGAGATAGGTACATACATATATTTTGCCCCAATAACTAGAGTTCTAGGGTAAAATACCAAAGTGGTCATACACAAGTACAATTTTAGAATATTCGCATTCCACCGCTCACGATAGACACAGAGGGTTCGAGGCATTCAAAGGCGCCTGTAATAACTAGCGATATAGTTCATTTCCTTATCCTTTAATAGAGCCTTTCCGTACATAAAGACCATTTTCTTCATCATAAAATGGCGTATTTCTGATTTAATGGCGGCTTAATTTAAATGTTTCATTAAGAGAGTGTGCACTTAAGAGGGAACAGGGCCTGCGAGGAATTTGAAAAATTGGTATTTGAAGAAACTATCGCCGTCGCGTCTCGACAAATTTAAATCACCATAAATTTGTCGAGATCGACGTTTCGTATTCCCCTATATATCTATAAAAAATTACCACTATCCACGGAGCGCCTATCCTAACAAACTGGTCACTAATCACGGCCGCGAAAATGAGGCATTTTTGTCATTTTTGGAAGATCATATTTTTAACAGACTTCAAAAAGGAGGAGGTTCTCATCTAGAGGCATTATTGCAAATGATTGCTCTAGCTAGACTACTCTAGAGGCATTGTTCAGGAAGAAAAAGTGGAATACATTTGTACGCAAAATCGCAGTTCCTGTTCCCTCTTAACTTCTAAACTTCCAGGTATTATGATAGCTTAATGAAAAACCGCTATGTTTTATATCCGTGGTGGTGTTGATTCCTAATTGAACTCTGATGAGCTTTGTTTTTCTGTACTTACAAGACTTACTAAAACACTACCTGTTTCTAAACTTGTTAAAATGTGGAAATGGTACTTTACATACCTAAACGAAATTAAGTATCGCTACAACTGTTTAAAATCTTTCGCGGATTCATGTTGATTCATTAATTAGTAATTACCTAGAGGTACCTTAGTAACAGCCTCATTTTAAATCCACAAACGCATAAAAGGAAACGATGCCAGTTCCCAAAATTGTGTGTTATTGTGTGTTCCAGATACAAGACATTAAAAAAATAAGAAGCCAAAATTTTATATTTGGTTGACTTTAGGTTAAGTATCGGAAACATCTACATATACCTACATAACATACAGCCATACAAGGAAAAGTTTCGCTCAACAAAACAAAGAATGGTCCAAATAATGTTTTTAACATAAATGGACGCATCGCCCTCGATCGCAACAAAACCAGAAATTGTTCAGACCTCGAAATGGAATTGCAATATCATTAACATTTTTATTTTTCCACTGTGTTTGAATTTGAAAACCGATGTGGCCTCGCGACGCTCTGAGAGGGAGCGCTGCCTATATATCACACCTACTTACTCAAAACATAATCTGATATTCATGGGTATGGGTACGTACATGGAAATGACATCGGATTCAGTGAAATAACTGATATGAATAGAAAGATATGGGAAAAAGGAGCAGATTTGCCATTTTTTTTCTAGAAGCCAGAAAAAAACTAGAATAATTGACAATGTTTCATAACAAAGAACATTATGTACAAACTATGCGTAATTGCCCACATAACAAATCTGCGTGTCGTGATACCTACATCATTATATAAAATAATGTTATGTGGTGAGCATAATGGCACAGATTTGATGGCGGTATGACGGATGCGCAGGCGGCATGACCCAACGACTGGACCAGAACGACCATTGTGAGTTTGTGACTGCCGGACTCCGGAGTGCCAGCCGGTACAATACCTAGCTACCTACAACCAATACAATCAACTCAGTTCACAAACAATCAAATTGTTTTATTAAGTACTTAAGTACTTTATTTTTATTGATGAATTCGAACAGTATTAAGTACCTACTTACGGTAATAACGTGAATTACGGGAAACTATAAACTTAATCGAATGCTTAGACGTTATTGTCTAACGACGTAATCTAATACCTAGGTAGTTAAGAATCGAAAGTAAAAATGCTGTTATGCTAGTAATTAGCGAAACGTCTCAGCTTTCTTCCGAAAGCGGTTGTAATCATCACCGCGTTTTTTGCGACTCCTATTCAATGCATAATACCTACTTTGCGACTTTTTATCATGTGTACTGTACTTACACGTAGAATGAGCGAGCGGTGCATCATATCTAGGTCTATTTTTACACGCCTCTCTGTAAGTGTATTGTATAGGAAATGCGTGAGGGACTTGTTCATTATGTAAGCTTTTGAAGTCTAGGTACTTACTATTGTTGTTACTAAGTACAATGTTTCCGCGAAATGACACCGACTAGAATGCGTTTTTGTTTTTATTTAGGTATGTGAATAAAGTTATCGCTTTCAGAAAAATCTACATGCTTCCCAATGGTTTTACATGTTGATGAATTCGTAACAGTGAGCGGCATTGTGACGAGCGAGTGGCGCGAAACGGCTCTATCCAAACAATAACGCGTTTCACGCGTGATGCTCTTCCTGCAGTGCTTTATGGGGCCATCTGATTTCATGGTGTCAATGCGGCACCGGTAACACAGACGTGAATTCACATCGGAACAAATGGGAACTGTACAAAACATTCATCATTCGAGATTTTTGCCAACTGGATATTTTAGTACAGGCAGTTACTGTGACTGCCTGCCTAACTGCGACTGCTTAGGATCAAAAAACATGATATTCCAGGGGCAGTCCGGTACAAACTGGGCCATTTAACAAAACTGCAGCAGAACCTTATGTTCGACTGAGCAAAACCATTCTCCCCGGAATGCATAATCGATATAGGTAGTACCTACACACTTTTTTCTGCCAAGGTGTTCCACATTATAGCACAACGGAGTAAACTAAATGTCCCTTAATTCAATTCAGTGTATAGAGTATTATGTCTGCCATGCATACAAAAGCAATAAAAATACACCATGGTCAATGATATGCATCGTTGCGCGCACGTTCAAGAATTCCGAGATCCGATTGTTTTTGGTTCGCGATGCAACGACAAGAATAGCGACTATTCAACTGCCACCGTTTAGGGCCGAAGAAAGACGCATATTTTTTTTATTCGACAAGAATTACATCTATTGGTATTTTATGGGTTCAAGTAGCAATAACTTAACTGCTGGGAATAGTTAGAAATAATTGACCGCCTGGACATAAAACAAGTAATCTTGATGACATTGTACCAGTGCGTCCACCGAGATTCCAGCAGCCGCCGGGCGTTATTTAAGTAGCCTGTTAATATGCCAGCAATCTGAAGGATCTCTGGCATTACTCTGTTGCGTTCCATCGTCAACAAGTACCTGCATAAGTATATAATTTGCGAATTGTAGCAATTTCATCATATTACAGCACAGAAAGGAATTGCTTCATAACGTTAAAAATAGAACTGAAGTAACGACTTAAGTAACTAGTTGCTTGTTATAAGAAACTTTTAAGGGTTCCGACCCCGAGACTCGTTTGGATGGCATGTCCAATGCTCCAATGGGAGTCTCGAGATCCTCCAAAGTCGGAGAAACGATGTAAACCTATATTCCATTGTTAGACGTGCGTGTATAATCACCGTTTTTACCGAATTCAATTAAAAGTGACCCACTGGCGAAGACGCGCGAACAGAACAAAACAGTGTACCTACTTGGTACTTCTCGGACAAAACAGAAAACATAACAAGTCCAAAACTTTGTCACAATGGTGTTTAGCTACTGACAAAATCGAGGGCAGATGGAATGTAAACACACGCTAAAAAAAAAGATTTTGAATGCCAATTATCTAACTTGTTTTCTTGTATGCATCTTATAAGTAACGGACCAAAAGTTTGTATTAATTTTAATTGTAACACTCGCGCTACTTAAATAGCTAGAAATTGAGGTGACGATGTCTTATAAAATGTTGTAGCAGTAGCTTAGAAATTTGGTCAAACTTAAGTAGCGTGCCGTAGTACATTTTGATTTTTCTTTTTTTTCTTAACAGTCTAATTACTTGTTTACTCAAATTAAAGCTTTTGTAATTATTTAATTGTGTGGGCATTAGAGAGAGAAGAAGCGTAAAGTGTTTGGAATACTTGGAAAATAGTTGCCATAGCCACCGGCGGCACTGGTGCGATGGCGCCGTCTTCGGATAAAATGTTTTAGGTCTGCTTACAAGACTTGAATGTTTTTTATTCGCAGAACATTGTAAAGCCTCGCGAGGGGTCAGCACTTGACAGTTGGCATTTGAGCAGCGGTGTCCGTTATGTTTGCACAATTACTGAATGCGACTGCTGAGATTCGTGCCCTTTGTTGACCCTGCGTAACATACCGATAGTCTACTTACAAGACAAACGTGACGACACATATACATTGCTCTTTTAGTATATATTTTAGGGCATGCCATGTATGGTAACTCCGAGTACCACCATTTTCGACCTAAGCTACTAGGACTAGGAGACTAGGAGAACTAGTTCAAGTAAGCAAGAACTCTGATATCAATATGATGTGCGCTTACTCTAAAGCTTACCTACCTGCTAATGGAAGGTGCTATGGCCTTAATGTATAGGGAGAGTATATAATATCGTAAGTAGTTAGAGACTCCAACTTATGTGGGTTTTCACTTTAGTAGAACTATGATTTTCTCAGGCAGGTAACAAAGATTAAACATCTTTGAAGTCAATTGAAAACAACGAAACTGTAGATATAGAAGTAGGTAGATATAAGTCAATTCGTCTTTAACTATTAGCTAAATAAAATAAGAGTAGAAAAATACTTGGATATAAGTATTGATGAAAAAATATTAAGTATTAAAATATAAGGATCATTAAACATGGTGTGCAATTTGGTAAACCTATAGCTGCAAGGCTTTAAGTAAAGGTTAAAGACATATTGCATGAATTATGTAGATTTGTACGTAAAGGCTATGTGCGGGCGCCATCGCCATCGTGAAATAGCCACGGGTAACGGCCAGCTCGATCGCCAATAAAACGAATAACCGTTTATGGTTGTACAACTGGAAGAGGCGTAGTGGTTACCTACCGTTCCCAAGAACTTTTATGGATAACCACCGAGATACTGAAGGTACTTAAATCCCTGTGGTATAGAAAAGCCACAAAGTAGTAACGGAGCTGTTGTTAAGCCAGTGCCAGCCATTACACGGCTAAAATCTAGTCTAAGAGTTTTTATAGACGGAATAAATATCTAATTAATAAGATCTAAACGTTGATTAACTGTCTGCAAAAGGCAATTTAAGTGGGTAAGGTACCTAATCGAAAATGGCAAACTTTAATACGGCCGAAGAGCCGTTATCGATTGCATATCGGTATCCACGCGATGACGAGGAAGAACCTAAATTACTTAATGTGGTAGGTGAATGTGGGTGGTGATTTTCTGTTTTGGCTGAGCGAGTATCCGCAGAAGGCTCGGTCGATGAGCAACGAACGCTCAGGACTCTTAGACCTACTTGCAAGTTACCAAGCCACGCTGCGCTCACCAGATTTATTAGGGGCATATACATGCAACGGTATATAGCTACACTATAAATAGTACACAGACATCGAACATCTCTGTATGAAATTATTTATTGACTTTTGCTCGTAGGTTTGTTTGCTAGGACATTAGAATGCCGATGGGTTGGTTGGACAGTTTTGAGTTCGAAAATCCGACAGTAGTCAGCAGGCACGTATAATAAGCACAATGACAGTTTAGACACAATTTGGACGAATGTAGGTTTCGCGAAGAGAATTTAAAGAAAGTGTTAAAAAGTGCTGAATATTAATATTGATCCAGTCGGTAAAGAACATCAAAAAAAGATGATGAGATAGATTGTATGACGGGAGTAAATATGGTTTTAGGAAGGGCTTTTATGGCTATATTTGAAAAATTTTACATTGATATTAATAGTCACACCAACATCGGTACGGTACGGCAGGATACTGATAGTGTGCCTAATTATTTTTTTTGTAGCTTATACTAGGCTGTCCCTCTTGTGCCTTCCCCAACTCCTTCCATGAAATCTTTTACCCTTTCAAACCAACCCTCGCGGGACAACGTTTCTATCGTTTACAATTGTATTATTTACGAAATGTAAAACAAAACTGGCCCGTGATAGGACCCCTGTGGAACTCCAGAGCTTTCTACTGTGTATTAAAATGCGAGGGCTGTCAGGGCAAATTCGTGTGAGGAAGGGAGAAGACAATAAAATTAAGATTCGTTTACCTGTAAAATTAATGAAATAAGTATAAAGAGTGTAAAAAACCTCTGAACGAAGCCGAAAGGCACTTGTTCTCCCCGCCATTGCGATATTTTTTTTGGTCTACGCCATACCTGGGAACCTTCTAGTTACGGAGATATTGGGGGTCAAAGTTCCAACTTTTAGACAAGTTTTTTTTTTTTAATTTAAGTTTTTAATGCAACATACGACCCCCGTATTATTCAATCCATCCATCAGCATAATATTTTGAGTGCGTTACATTGAGTTTTACAACAAAACATGGTTTTTCACCAAAAAAAAAAGTAGTTTCCCAGCAATAATTTTTGCGTAAAGTTACATAGTTTGATTGGTTTGATGTACAGAATGCTTGGTTGACGGCTTCGTGATGAGGTTGTTTACACCCTTTATACTTATTTCATTAATTTTACAAAAGAATCAAATAAGATTAAATAAAGTCAGTTCATTTGTCTAAGAAATGCGCTAGACTGGAAAATATTTTGTATGGATCGCGTCGTGGCTTCGCAGAAAAGGCCCGCGGCGATCGTTCAGTTAGCTTGGTACCTTATCCGACGGTCAGTACGTTCCCCATTTTGTGTCCGCTAATGACTAGGCTCTATTGATAGCCAAACTGTAGCCTATCATTATCCATTATTAGCTGTAGGTACTGTTGCATACTTACCATATCGTTCGATCGTTACTTAATTTAAAGTAAAAGTTTGCAGTTTTCAGAGATTTTTAATTTATCTTAGATAAATAGTTATGAATTTATGGTAAACCTTGATATAAAAACGTGTACATTAGGGCAATGGCTCCAGGAAAATAGCAGGTATCGCGCACGTTTTCGTAAAATCGAATAACTGGAAAAGCCTTTGTGAAACTAGTGCGAGTCAAAATGTTAGTCTTTGAGTCTAATATGACAAAATCCCAGATCATTTTAGGATACCTACCTAACTGTTGTTATGTCAAGGTGTTGCGGGCCTTGGTGTAACGTGCAAACGCTTACTTTGTTACCTACCTACTACCTACTATTCTTAAAATTCAGAATAATCTGAACGACTTTTGTGAAATTTAGCTCACATGAGAACTAGAAAACTTAATGTGATAATAGTAGGTAGCCGTGCAGTTAGAACACTTCTGTTAACTATACATAGTAGACTATTTAATGACTTCGCACGTTTGGTTTGAAGATCGAAACTGGCACTTCTAATTTTAATATTACGACAAATGTTATCGACACATCTAAAATGAAATTATCAGCTAATTAACGTGACGTGCAGTCAAACACGTTCAGTGAAAGCAGTTTCACACTTGGCCCATTTAGTGATTCACCGTCACAAAACAAGAGCAAAACGATCATGCGTTTCGGCGCGACATTTTTCTCGTTAGACCATAGAGATCTAAAAAGCTCGTTTCATGGAGGATTACATCGAATGTGGCGGAGAGGTTATTAGAGCGGCATCACGTCGGGTCGGGGGGTCGGGGTTGTCGCCGCGAGTTCGCGACTCACACGCTACCGTTATCGCATGCTAATGCCGACCGCGAAATGTTCCACCGATGTAATGACATGCACACTATGGAACCGCGCCTGCCCACCCAATACAGTCATGAATAACGTTACCATGCCATAACGATACGCCAAAATTGATTGACCGGTAAAAATTGCTCTGGCAAAATTTTTGATGAGCATCTTCAATATTTCCGCGATTGATGGATCAAACGTTTTGCGGCTAAGCTATATGTACCGCACCGGTACCACTTTTGTAGACCACAAAATAAACAGTAAATTTAAGGCGTATGTGTGCCATGAATACCTTTGAATAAAATTTTGGTAATATAATAAATACCTAGGTAATGGTACCAAAAATTAAATTAAATTTTGAATTGAATCCTAATAATAAAACCGACCAGATGAATCCCGATTATTTAACACAGACAACTCAATAAGACCAACCAAAAAAGTTTTAGTGGCTTCAAATATGTATTGCATAGACTCAATAGAATTCTAAGGGCAGAATAGATGTGATGTGAATCACAGCTAGTTGGCGCATCGTTTTTGCCATAGTTTGCACTGGACACGGGTAATCTATCATAACATAATGCAAGTTAGCGAGCAGCGAGCATTAGCTGGACCCGATCCCGAGCTGACGGTATCTGTGATTTGGCTGAGGGCGGTCGGTCAGCCCGCGGCGATTGTCTTTTGTTATTGTAGCACTCTTTTGCTAAGTAGTCGTAGGCGAACCTAGCTCTAGGTACTGCCTTTCATCTTTCTGTTCCATATCGTACCTGCCTAACAATTAGAAAATAGAAGAATTCAATTCGTTACGAGCCATCTGTCATTGTTCACGACCTAGATACAAATGCTCGAACTTTTGGTAACTATCAATCGAATCAGTCCATGTCATGTAAACAATGGATATAATGTAGATTGCCGATTATAGAACCATAATCAGAAATAGACGAGTACCTACTACAATATTGTACTGGTACCAATTGTTCTGTGGTGCAGTTAATTTCACCGAGGCAATCTCGGAGATGGTGAGATAAGCCGTGCAGATGGGCCGTGTTCCCGCTGCGGCTGCGATCCGTGACATAGATAACATTAGACGAACGTTTCCTGCTAGGTTTGAATATGTCCCACCACACTGGGATACGGTTACATGGTAATTATGTAGGATGTTGCTAAACCGTTACGGTAAACCCTTTACCTTTCTAGCCGTGCATAATAAGATATAGGTAGTTGTGTAGTCTCGTTCGTTAGCTTCACAAAGAATATCGACAGAGGGTTATCACACGTTCATCTTCGCGGCTGACGTGAATTACATGAGTGCCGTTAAGGTTATGGCTGCAATAATGTGGGAAAAGTGTGAAACATCGATAGTTTGCGGTAAGTGATCATTGTTGTAGCCGTATGAGCTGTATCGGACCTGTGTTGCGTAAACTTGTTTGCGACAGATAGTATAATAGTCTCATAACTCGACATGGCAAGTCTTCATTACTGTACCTTTTTGTTGGCTGATGATTTGTGATTTATTTATATGAGAAGTTGTGTCTACCTATAGGTCAGCTAGTTTTGCACAAAGATTCTTCTTACCCTTGTCCGCGTCACTTGGGGTCAGCACAACAACCTTTTCTTTTTTCTTCTCTCCCTCTTCGTCAGTCAAAATCATCAAATATTTTTTCACTTCTCATACTCAAAAAGTACGCCAATTAGCCCTACGAAGCGGGCTACTAAAGAGACCCTTTTAGTCTCTAGGGAGTAAAAGTAATTAGTTTTTTAATGTGACATAGACAAACTCCAAAGGGTAAAAACCGGACCCTGTTACTAAGACTCCGCTGTCTGACCCTCCGTCGGTCTGTCCGTCTGTCTGTCTATCCGTCTGTCTGTCCGTCTGTCTGTCCGTCTGTTTGTCCGTCTGCCTGTCTGTCTGTTCGTCTGTCTGTCTTTCTGTTCGTCTGTCTGTCTCTTCGTCTGTCTGTCTGTCCGTCTCTCTGTCCGTCTGACTAAATTGACTATTTTTCTCGCACTCAAAGTGAAAAGTACAGTGTAACACACGGCGCTAAAATCCCATTATAACTCGGTTCCTATTTACTACCTCGCTAAAGCTCGGTAGTAAAACTACCTCGTATATAATGGGTCATTTTAGCCCCTTATATTACAATGTACAATTATGACATGTGTTTCATGTTGTCAAAGATGTTAACATCAAAAGTATAAGTCCATAGAGTCTGCTAAACAGCACTAAAAATAGATCTGATTTTCAAAGCGATCTGTTCTGGTTCAATTCTGTGTCGCCTGCATCTAAACGCCACGGTGCGATTCGACAAATAAGGTGTTTTCTTTTTTTGGTCGTGATTTCGAACTCTGAAATTGAAATTATTTACGGCGACAGTTGCAATGTTAGCTAAAGTCGAACGCACGCGACGACAACTTTCAATGTGCGCCGGTTTGTAGGTAGGTACTTAGATACAAATGAATACCTATAACAAACATTGTTTAATAACACTACCTAATTATAAAGTGTGTAAAAAAACCTCTTAACGAAGCCGAAAGGCACTTGTTCTCCCCGTTATTGCGATATTTTTTTTGTTCTACACCATACCTGGGAATCTTCTGGTTGCGGAGATATTGGGGGTCAGTTCCAACTTTTTGACAACTGTTTTTTTAAATACAAGTTTTTAATGTATGATTTTTACTTTAAACACCTCCACGACTATTCAATCCATCCATCAGCACAATGTTTTGAGTGCGTTACATTGAGTTCTACCACAAAACATGATTTTTCACCCCAAAAAAAAAAGTAGTTTCCCAGCAATAATTTTTGCGTAAAGTTACTTAGTTTGATGTACAGAATGATTGGTTGACGGCTTCGTGATGAGGTTGTTTACACCCTGTATAGGTACTGTGTATTTCAATAGGGGATTATAGTCTCAGTTTCAGTAGGTGTATTTGTTAAATGTGTTAATTAATTTTGCGCCTAAAGAGGCGCAGTTTCAAGTAGCGAAGTTTTTGAAAAAGTTCGGCTTCGTAGAAATTCATCAGGAGTCAGGACAGACTTGTTTCTGCATTCTCATTCTGTTGTCTCCATAGTAAATTATATGGCTTCTGATGATGAACCCCTACCGTCTGTACCGTAATCAGTTCCTGTAACTACTGAATGCATGATGTATTTTTCAATGACATTACCCTACTAACAGTGTACAGTGTACCTAGTATGGACGGAACCTACTTATTTATTTCAAATCAAATTGTCTAAATGGAGTGTGATAAAATGAGAATGCAAAATAAAAGTACCTACCTAGGTTGTACGTTATAAAAACTTATTTTTTTAGACAATTTATTCTTCTACACAGTTTAGCACAGCTGTCCCTAATTCCCTATAAGGCAGGCACTATCAGGGTAAGGCATTGATAAGAATAACGAATGTAAGAAAAATAAGTGTGTTAGTTTCAAACAATGACATTCTAATATATAATATACTAGTAGAATATCATTGGTTGTAAACAGAAAAAATACATCTCAGTTTCTTCATCACCAGGATCCTTTGGATCAAAGCCTGAGACGCTGTTTTTTTTTGGTCTAGCAAATACACATAGGATATAGGCACTCTCCAAATCCATATAATAAAGGAAGTAAAAAGACTCTTAACGAAGTCTAAAGGCAATTGTTCTCCCCCTCATTGCGATCATTTTTTTTGTTCTAGATCATACCTTCTGAACCTAGTTACGGAGATATTGGGGGTCAAAGTTCTGACTTTTTCACAAGTCTTTTTAAAGCACATGTTTTTAATAAACCTTACTTCAAACACCTCCACGACCCCCACACTATTCAAACCATCCACCAGCCCAATGTTTTGAGTGCGTTACATTGAGTTTTACCGTAAAACGTGATTTTTCACCCCAAAAAAAAGTCGTTTCCCAGCAATAATTTTTGCGTAGGATTATTTAGTTTGATGTACAGAATCCTTGGTTAACGGCTTCGTGAAGAGTCTGTTTACACCCTGCAAGTAGATATAATAGATCTAGCCATTGTATTGTTAGGCCATAACAGTTTACCTTGATTTTAGCAGTCTAAGTATGTATGTTTGTATTTACTTACGTTCCTCCGTAGCGCCTAAACTATTCATCCGATTTTGATGAATAACCCCTTATTCATCAATCGATTCGATATTATGGCCCGGGTAAATAAGGCTACATTTTAACCGTCTTCAACAATAGAAGGAGGTGATTTTACCTTGTAAACCCCAAATTTAATTAGAGCGTGATTTTTCAGTAGGTAGTCGGGTTTTTTTAGTGGTAGCATACCATACAAATTCTTGTGTTCCATTATCATCCTTCTGTCGCCATCCCAATTTTATTTCCTTAACTACTTACATCTATCTACCTAGGCATTCTCTTCCTTTCTATTATCATCTCATATTTATATCATCCTTCACACAATTTAATAATTTTTATCCATGTTGCACAGCAATCCAAAGAACAATTTGATTGGATTGCTAATACATATTATAAATCTGAATGGAAAGCCATTGAGCCGAATGTATGATCTCAATCATCGAAATCGGTCCATTGATTGGTCGCGCTAGCTAGAGCATACGATACACGACACGCACACTTCACGTAGAATTTATTGTAACTTGCACTCCGCTTCAGAGGTATTTTCACGAAATTTTTTGTATTATTTTAGATCAATTTATTCATTGTAGTCCTCATACAGGGCTAGTGACCACCTAACATAATTGATCATCAATTCAGTAATCCGGTAAATAACCGGGTTGAGATGAAATTAGACTAGGAATAAGACTAACAGTTCTGATGAGAGGCCTACGAGCTTACGATCGTGGTTTTCGAATATATACATTATTGTGCCCGATAACCCAGGATCCCGAGCTTGGGTAGATATCAGTTCAGAAAATATACTTTTGCAGCCGTTTTGTCAGTAGGAAATTACCCAATTTTATGAGGGCATTTTGATTGCAAATAATTATTTATAAAATATATCTCACCTTCGTTTGCATCAATTTCATCGATAGGAGACACACATGAAATTCGAAAAATTATTCCAATAAAAAATAAATGTGTACGGCGAACCATCATGTCCCGATTATAAAAGTATTGCAACACATTCAATTTATAATTAATAAAGACCGGTCTGGAAAAGATCGCGATTTCGTATAGGCTTTCGCGGTTGCGCAGGCGCCGGCGCTATGAGCGTACATGCGTTTGCGCTGCAGTGTCCACCGAGCGACTAACCAATAACATCGTCGAGACAAGCTACGCTTTTGGACGGGCACAGTTACTCGCGAAGTCGCGACCTCCGTGCTTGAAAAGATTTCAAGCACTAAACAACTTGTATGATGTCGTGTTACTGAAAAATAAGGATGTCCTGTGGAGATGCTATAAAACACTGGCCCTGGTCAATCCAACAATTTTTGCAGATTAACAGTTCCAGCTTCCAATAGGCACTGCTACAGCACTAAGTAGCAGGTATGGGTAATGGGGTATAATGATTTGTTTATTTTTCAGAAAACCCGCATTAATCGATTTTTAGTCCGACCAGTTTTGTTCAAGATAGTGGCTGGTCATGGGCGCCGGCAGGGAAGGGTGTGCACTTGCACCCCCCTAACGGAAACGAAAATACGTGGAAACACTAACCCACAGTCAAACCATTGCAACGGTTTTGTGGGGCTTAGTTTATAAGTCTACTTACCATTTTTGAATAATAAATAAATAATAATAATGCATTGGAGCCAGAAAGCAAAAATTTTCTACTGCGTACTCCTATGCTTGTTTCTGGACGTATAAACAAAAATAACCTAAATTTATCCGAAAATATCCTAATATATTCGAGCGCTCTCAGACATCTTATGTCCTATGCGTTCATAAGCTTTTCTTTATAAATAGGCAGAATTAGCCGTATTTCTATATTATAGGACAAAAGAGATCCTATCAAATTCGAGATGGGTGCTAAAATTTTCAAGCTCGCTATGCTCGCTTTTGAAGCCAACTTTTTTTAATTGATGGGCTTTTCTGGATAAATTGACCAAGTTACTCCTTAAATCTAACATATCCTAGGTGGAATGCAAAAATTTCGAGCTGTTTTCATGAAACTGAATGTGCACCTCCCTGGAAAAAATCCTGCTGGCCTGCCGATGCAGATGCGGCTGGTCATGCGACAAGCCGCTCTATCTAGTTTGGATATTTATTACGAAGAAAATGAGAATCTAAGAACCGGTAAAGTAAAAAAAAAACGTTAAAACGTTCGTAGTAGAGAAGGTGATGGGTACTATGAGATTAAAACGTGAATGCATGTTTCAAGCCCTTGTTATTAGTTTAAGTTTGGAAGGTTTAGTTTATCTGCAGGGCTATTACGTATCTTTCTGATATCCAGGGACATCAAGCTTCGGTTGCACACCAAACATTGATAACAACCGTGAATGTCATAATATTGGTATTACGTATCATACTGAGTGCATATCACTTTACGGTAACTAACAGGGTCATACATAATACGAAACTAACCTTTTGACCATTAATTGATGGACACTAAGCCCAGTTACTATCTCAAATCTCAAATCTCAAATCTTTATTGCATTCCATATGTATTACATAGATGGTGTAATCAAATAATAAAAAGAAAACAATATGGACCCTGTCGGGCACAGCAACATTAGGAGAGAGGAAGAGGGCTAAGTAGCAGTTTAATAATATTATTATAAGTTATTAAATGTGTTATTGGGTGTATAATTATGAATTTATAAATTTTTAGAATATTAGATCTGTGCATTATGTATAATATACTATATTAATAATTTCTATTTATGTATTATTTATATTATGTATTATGTTTATATTATGTATTTATATTATGTATAATTATTATGCAATTATTAGAACTATGTTTCATTTATATTAAATAATATTATTGTTTATGTATTTATATTTTCATTTTTGGTTTCTTACATTCCATATTATAATGAGAGCGAATTATTTTATTTTGAAATCGATTTGTCATCTATAAACTCCTTTACTGAGTAATATGCCTTGGATTCCAGAAATTGTTTCAATTTATTAATAAATACATTTGTTTTTTCTGCTTCTCGAATATCATTTGGCAATTTATTATAAATTTTTGTGGACATAACTAAAGGGCCGGTTGAGTGCATTTTAAGTCGGGATTGAGGTATGTTTATTTTGTTTTTGTTGTGTCGAAAAGTGTATCTAGTTTGTGTTTCTTCACAAGTGGTATAAAAATCAGGGTGTTTTCGGACAAATTTACATAATTCAAAAATATATAAACAGGGAAGTGTGAGTATTTTATGGTTTTGGAAGTGTGGTTTGCAGCTATCAGTTTGTTCAATGTTTGTTATTATTCTAATTAACTTCTTTTGTAAAATAAATATGGTCTGCGAATCTGTACTGTTTCCCCACAGCATGACCCCATAGCTGAGCCATGCCTGAGCGTACGCATAATACGTGACAAGTGCTGTTTGAAGATTGGTAGTTTTTTTTAATTTCGCGTAGGGCGTATGAAAATGTAGATAGTTTTGCTCTTATTTTTTGTATATGGGATTTCCAATTTATGTGGGTATCTATGGACAAACCGAGGAGAGTAAATTCATTGACTTGTTCCAGTTTTGTATTATTAAAAGTGAAATTTAGTTTTAAAGGGGATTTTTGATGTGGGTGGAAAGTAATTAATTTTGTTTTGGTGAAATTAATTTCTAGGTTATGATTATCCATCCAGTTTACAGCTGCAGAAAGAAGGGGATTTAATTTAGCGTTAATATTGTTCTCGTTCTGGCATGAGGTGAGGAGAGAGATATCGTCAGCAAATAGAACACATGGTCCGTTTATAACTTTAGGGAGGTCGTTTATATAGATAAGAAACAACAGGCAGCCTGCTACACTCCCTTGGGGAATTGACGCGTTTACTACTTTGCTGTCAGATCTTATTTTAATTATTTCATTTGTGGTTTTATCGAAGTATTCAATTTCTACCAGTTGAACCCTATCCTTTAGGTATGATGTAAACCACTCATGAGCTTTCCCTCGTATTCCTATCATTGCAAGCTGTCAACAGAGATACGTAATAGCCCTACTGGACCCACCTACCTTTCGGATTTCAAAAAATCTTCTAACTGTCCAATTCTTAAGGGAGGTGATAGGCTATATTATAATAGTACGCTTCGACCCTTAGGAGCCGACCGGCGGTGGCAGGTGAAACCGTGGGGCACAGCCAGTAAATCATAAATAAACTAAAACTAAATGAAAACTTTATAACATACACAAACATATTGCGAATAGGTTGCCTGATGAAATTAAGTACCTACGGTTTAATCTACTTTCTTTTTTTTTTAAATAATTAATATTTTTTAACCATACGAAATCAATATTGACTGAAAGCATCATGCAGGCAGGGTTGCCCGATGGAATTACGAATTGATATTCTTATTATATTTGTGTTCATATGATTGTTTGTAAACCATTAGTGGCGCAGATGTTTGAGAGTAAAATGACATAACCAGAGGGTGCCTATGCCGGTTAGGTACTGTAATAATGTAAGTCATAATTTTATGAAGCGAAACTTTTTTGGTTTGGCGATTGTTAACGCCATCTTTGTCGAAATCACGTATTTTAAGTAGATGTGAAACAACCCGCCCTTAGCTTAGGTAGGTAACTGTCACAACACCTAGGACATTGCATGCCGCAATATTTCATTTACAAACAACACTGGTCGAGACGCCGATTATTTTGCGCATGCGTGGTACGTACATTTCTCCTCTGTCTGACATTCCATGCGCAACAAGATCGTTTGCAACATTTGATAAACAAACATGGAAATCGTGAATTAAAAGCTCAAAATTTATAGGAAATGGGTAACCAATTCAAAAAAGTGGCGGTCCTAGTCAGCCTGAAAACATTTCTTTTTCTTTTCAACATCCCGTTTTGGGTAAGTTTTAATTCAATGTTTATTTTGCTTTATTCCCTAATATCTTTTTAAATAATACTTGTTTCAAGTGTAACAATATTTATAAATTTACTATAGATGTCCCGCGTGCCATTAAATTGGAAAACTCTTGTTATTCATTCATCTTTTATGGTTCCGTACCTCAAAAGGAAAAAGTGGAACCCGTAGTGTCCCTAAGGGTAAATGTATACTTGTTCTCCCCCTCATTGAGATCATTTTTTTTTGTTCTACATCATACCTGGGAACCTTCTACTTACGGAGATATTGGGGTCAAAGTTCCAACTTTTTGACAACTTATTTTACAAGTTTTTATTGTAAGATCTTTATTTTAAACACTTCCACGACCATCGTATAGTATTCAATCCATCCATCAGCACAATGTTTTGAGTGCGTTACATTGAGTTCTACCACAAAACATAATTTTACACCCAAAAAAAAAAAAGTCGTTTCCCGCAATAATTTTTGCGTAAAGTTACTTAGTTTGATGTACAGAATGCTTGGCTTCGTGAAGAGTCTGTTTACACCTTGTAAGTAGATAGAATAGATCTAGCCATTGTATTGGTAGGCAATAACAGATTACCTTGATTTTAGCAGTCTAAGTGTAAAGTCGTTTAGTTTGATGTACAGAATGCATGGTTGACGGCTTCGTGATGAGGTTGTTTACACCCTGTATTAATACATTTAGTTGTCCATTTGTCTGTCTGCCTGTGTGTCAAGCAAGACCCTTTTAACAGGAACAAATGGAACTATTAAATTTTAATTTACTTATATCAAATAGGTACTTAAGTACTTATTTGGTCCCTTGGAGTTGTAAAAATCAAGCTTCTAAGTCAACGCAATCAAAAGGCCTCTAAGGATTTGATATTTATGTCGAATAAGTATTTATACAGTCGCCAGTCATTCAAAACCAACGGGGTACACACCGTGGACAGTTCCAGTATGGTTCCAGTAGACATTTTTCGTCGGTTATTAAAAAAATAACAGCTGATCCATGCATTTTGACTGTGTAGGGATTGCAATTTTGTAGGAAACAGTTGTTTTTTTTAATAACCGATAAAAAAGTCTCTTCTTTCAGAATTATATAAGTACCTATTGAATACATGGTATCCGTATGCGTCGGTGTCCTTTCCACTCCGCTTATTTTAACCAAAAATAAGTACATTTTGATACAAGTGCAGAAAGTTTGTTATTGCATTCGAGGCGGAATTAATACCCGAGCCGTAGGCGAGGGTGTCATTGAGCCGAGAACTGCAATATTTAAATTATTTATAAATATTTATAATTCATTATTAATATAATTAGATGATGATGATGAGATACAATAAATTGACGAAAAAAATATATATATATTACAATTTAATATTTATTAATGGTAATGATTGAAGCTACATAAACATTTTTATACAGGTAAACTATTTGTACAAAATAAAGAAATAACTGAAGTAGGAAAAGGAATACGGAGAGACAATAGATCACTGAGAAAGGAAGAACGGTCATATAGAGGACAGGAGAAAAGAATGTGGTTCAAGTCGCCCACATCTGTGCCACACGAACAAGCGGGGTCGTCATGTAGTTTGGCAAGGTGGGTCCAGCCCACCTTGCCACCGTGCAAACATGACCCAATCTCATCCGTATAAGAATAGAGGTCTCCATATTATCAAACTCAGCCCTACCAAACCACGGTTTTTCCGGAACGTCCGGTTGAATTAATGAAAAATATCATTGAACCGATTTGAACTTCGTATAGGTATAGTTATCTGTGGGATTATTTTTTCCGCACCCGTGTGAAATACATTGCATGTTGAACCTAATCGTAGTGCGCTATGAACCCGTTTTTGAGGAAGTGTATTGAAAATAAATTTTATAACCACAAGTATTTGGTACTTCGATAGAAATTTAACCAAACTGAAATCAAAACGTGCATGAAATATTTAATCCGTTATGAGTAGGTAGGTAGGTAGGAGGTACTACTTGAGAAAGCGTAACTAACCCTCTCTTGGTTGTCGCGCAGTTGGATAAAAACACGTGCTTTTCAGATTACAGGAGTCCTGCTCTTGCTGATGGGGATAATCACAGAGTTCAAAATTGCTTACATAGAACTGTCGCACGAATATTTGGAGACAGTAAATTACGTGGTGATCGGTATCGCTTGCCTGGTCATCGTCGTGGGCTCGGTCGCATTCTCCATCATCATTAAGGGCCAACCGGTTCTGCTTTACATTGTAAGCGTTATTTTCTATCTCAATCTAGATTGCTGGCCAGACATGGCCGTAGAGTGAACCTGTACATTTCTTATGCTAGACATCAGTCTCAGCTTCAGCTTGGAATGCAATCAGTCATCCTCCGATTGGTTTAGTCTTGTGAAAATCGCATATATTTTCAGTATGGTGGATTCCTGGCGTGTACCTTCATGATGAACGCGGGCTTGGGCGCCGCAGCCGCGTGCTACCGCGATACCTTTCCCAAGAGTCTCTACGATGGCCTCACTCGAACTATCACCAATAATGATCCGCAGAAAGCCAATTTCGACTTCGTACAAAAGCACGTAAGTGTCATACCTACCTATAGCGAGTAATTATGATACAACTTACATCAGATTGATCCCCATATCGGATCCACCGCTAGGGTTCTTACAGACGAGCGGCACGTTGCCAATGGCAGATAAACTGCAGCCGTCGCCACCTGTCGACGGCTGCCGTCGTCGCGCCGGGCGGCAGCCGCCGGACCGCCGACGACTGACGTCGACGGGTCGCGTAAATGTGTGCCGACGCCGCAACTGCAAGCGTCGACAGATGGCGACGGCTGCAGTTTATCTGCCGTTGACAACGTGCCGCTCGTCTGTAAGAACCCTATTGGTCGATCAGTGCGGGACAGAATTATTTCATTTAGCTTCTCTTGTAGGTATTAAATATAGTCTTTGGTATTCAACAAAAGTACCTAAAGAGTACCTACCTAATCTAAGTAGGTACCTACTTTAGTTCAATGTTTTCTAATGTTAGGACCTAGTGTTTAATATTGATCCCAAGCGTTATTTTTATCATCTCTGTCCTCATCCGTAGTTAACTGCCTCTTGTATTCAGCGGCTAATTAACAATTCCGTGCGCGTGCTTAACAGTTACACTGCTGTGGCGTATCTAACTACACGGACTGGATACGACTGTCACCACAGAAGGTGATCCCTATCTCGTGCTGCATCGACCCTGACGACTGCATCACGGCTAATTACAGCGACGTCTTCCAACAAGTAAGCAACTTTTGAAAATGATTAACAACAAATAGCTGTAACTTT
Source organism: Xestia rhomboidea (assembly GCA_963853795.1). NCBI lineage: Eukaryota > Metazoa > Arthropoda > Insecta > Lepidoptera > Noctuidae > Xestia > Xestia rhomboidea. The sequence continues at coordinate 14,042,176 of OY970764.1, forward strand.
AGATATAATCACGGTTCTTTACTCGGAAAAGCTAAGCACGGTTTTGTCGTCCTTTCGATATCGCCACCGCCCGGACATAATTATACCAATGTATAAAAAGAACATTCATTAAATGATCACTACGCTTGCTTAACCTTTTGACCGCCAGAGCATAAACGCACGCGCGTGCCCTCCACGCCAAGCGACAATTTCACCTACGATTTGGTCACATATTTGTGCCACTTAGAAATCTTCGTTCTTCACATAGGAAATCGTCTTTGTCAACCCAACCAGCCCAGCCAACTCACCGCACTGATTTCATACACTGTTCTTTCTTTGTTCAGTCTAGGTATCTCTCTGTGGAAGTTCGTTAGCACATTCGCAAGAAGCTGGCAGCAGTTTCTCCACGTTGCTAATATTTTCCCACTGATTTGATTTATTATTCGTGTTTAAGTTAACGGAAAAGTATATAATCCGTCATTGTATACAATTCCTAGGAAATGTGTACAATTCTTAAAATAGATCGGAAATCTATGATCAACTTTGTAATATGCACTTTTCCTAGGAAATCTATACATTTCCTAAATAGCGATCGGAAATGTATTACATTCTTGATGTTCAGTGACCCCGCCATCCCTTTCGTGTTAGGTTACTTTAAACCCTGCAGACAGAAATAAGAGCCCCGCGTAGTGGGGCTACGTCGACTACGCCTTATTACAAAATTATGGTATTTAACTTGACGTTGATATTGAGGAGCTTGTGGCTAAATAATAACAGCCGCACAGGTCGAGCTTCAGGTTAAGCCGCGCTTGCTTAGGTTCGTCCGTGGATGGGTGACCACTCATTACATACCGAGTTACCTCCGTGCCTCGGAAAGCACGTTAAGCCGTTGGTCCCGGCTGTCATTTGTACATCCTTGACCGTCGTTACCGCTCTTACCAAGGTGTATCGATACAACTGCCTATCTGACCTCCACAACCCAGTTAAGACTGCCTTACTGGGTTGTGTAGGTCAGATAGGTAGGAGTGTCTCAGGTAATTCATAGTGGTTTTCAGATGCATCCAGTGAGACCGGAAGCCGACCCTAACATAGTCGGAACAAGGCTAGGCAGATGATGTTATTTTGTTCGTGTTTTATTATTTAATCCACAGAGAGCATTCGTTTTTATACATTTCCTGGTATTATCTCGGAATTGCGTAAAATTCCTAGTAAATGCATGCAAGTATTAGAGAACATTATTTTACACAACGGAATTGTATAATGGTACATTTCCTAGGTTTCACACATTTCTGGTAACTTAAGGTACATATTATGTATGCAGGAGGTACTTAAATGGCAATTTATTTATTTGCATATTTCATAAATATAGACCGTATATATGTATCATTAGCCCGGTTTATGGCAATAGGCTCACCCCCTATTACACATGGGACTTAAATATAACTGGCGAAATTTGGTTGATGGGTGTGTGGGTACTAATTAGGTAGGTAGGTAAACCTCTGCCTACCCCGTCGAGGATTACAGGCGTGATGTTATGTTGTTAAAAAGTATCATTATTATTTTTTTCTTTCTTTGTATTTATAAAGAGCAACTAAGTCCGCCACTGTACTTAATATTGGTGCATGGTAAGTTTTAAATAAATAAATAGCTATTTACAAGTACCTAAGTAGGTATGTACCTGACAGCAAAAACTTTTGCAAAGTGCTAATGTTTTCTATACCTAATGTGTTTTTTTTAAACTTAGTTACTTTGTGTCAGCAGGGTTGTTACGCGGTGATTAATGAATACTTGGAACAACATTACGACAGATTGCTGACCATGAGCATGATCATGTTCTTAGTACTACCGCTCATCGGCACATTTCTGTCGTGCTACCTAGCCAGTTACATCAAGAAATCAAAATACGACGTGGTCAACTAAGGACTAGAATACTTATCGATTACGATTTGTACGCGAATCTCAATTTTTCTTATCTCTTCTCGACTGACGCTATCCATATTGGATAGATAAATTAGCATTTTTATTAATGTTTAAAATGTAAATAAAATATTCTAATAAAATATTTGTTAATGCAGGTACTTACTCTTTACAATATAAGCATAGTCGTTTTTGTAGTGTAGTTTTTGAATGTTATTAAACCTTAAGCAATGCTCATAGTTTTATTTCCTTTTTTTTCTGTCTTAGCCTGTACTGTCTCACTGCTAGGCAAAGGTCTCCCCCAAATCCCAATTCCTACCAAGAGCTCTTTTCCCGTGCTTCCTCGAACCAGCCCGCGCGGTACGTTTCCAGATCGTCTCACCGCCTCTTTCTGGGCCGGCCTTGGCTGCGCCGTCTATGGCACCCATTGTGCCCAGCTGTCATCGTGCATGCGGCTGACGCAACCCGCCTGTTTGGAGTAAGTATTCAGACTCAAAGCATTTATTTCAATTAGACCATTACTATTACACTAGCACTTTTGAATGTAAAAATACAAAAAAAAAAAGCTAAATTCCCAGTCACAAGGCATAATAACTTGAGAAAGTAATGTAGTACTGTTAATCCACTCTTTGACCCGCCCAATCCCATTTTAGCCTAGCAGCCTTCTTGCCAATGTCCACCATGCCCGTGTCGCAGCATGATATTTCGAACTTAGTCGATTAACACCCAGAATGCCGCTTTCCATTACAGTGACCTTTGGGGAACCTCTGCGACTCGGGCAGGATGCAGATGTCGATGAGTTTTCTGCTTGAGGCAGATCGGAAGATCACCCTTCATTAGCGTTTTCATGGACCATTTCCGTTTAGTTTAATAAAAACCCAGGGCACCAATACGAAAATATTTATTTTTCAATACACTTCCTGGAAAACGGGTTCCTATCGCACTACGATTAGGTTCAACATGCAATGTATTTCACACGTTATTTTTATTATTTCACGTGCGTTTTCTTCATAAAACTCCACAAGTAAAGTTCAAATCGGTTGAGTGCCTATAGTCTTAGTCGGAGGTGAATGTTTTTTTTTTAAATTTCGGTAAAGCAATATATTGCGTCTTTACGGCATAAATATTTTTTGAATTTTCAAATTGTGTTTATAAATAGAATATCATAGATAAACATGATTATTTAAAACTAATATTTACTTTTATAAACAAAATTAACATATTGTGTTCTAAATTCAAAAATACAAAAAAAAAAGTTTTTTTCATATTAGGATGTTTAACGGCTTTATACCTTTGCTTCTCCTTCAACCTGGCGAAAGCAAAGCGCGGAACAAAAAGAAACTTAAAATTATTGTTACCTAATAATTCATGACAAAAATATTTTTTGTTCTTTTATAATATTTCTTGTGTATAAGTATAAGTGTATTGAAAAACGTCGTTTGATACACGTGGACATTTGTTGTTGCAGTTCTCGGCTCAATAACGGTTAATTCCGCCTCGAATGCAATAAGAAACTTTTTCCACTTGTATCAAAATGTACTATTCCCTACTTATAAGAGTATACAGTCTTTATGATATTTATGTACAGTTCGTTAGTTTGCACTTAACAAAACAATGTATAGCAAAACTAGGAACAAGTTTGGAACATAATAATAACTTGTGTGCATATTGCAGACAGCAACATGGTAACTTATTTGTAGATCTAATTACAATGTTCAGTTTAGTCACTATCAGAGCTATTTTTATCATCCTTGGCATCAGCAGCCTGTTCTTGCTTATAATGCCGGTATTCTGGCTTCAACTCCCACATGTTCTTGTGTGGATTCTTCAAATTATAGTTACATACTTCTTTCAAAATCTCTTTCAGGTACACAATGGGTTGTCTGGTAATCTGTAACAAAAATGAAGGAAGCTTTTGATTGCACAATATTGCATAATTATTCATTATTTTATACCCTTTTTTGTATTCTTTTGTAAAAGTTCTCCTCAAACAGCAAAGTGGTTTACATGTGGTCAAACATTTTCTCAGTAGGCAACATACCTTTTGTAAATCTTTAATGTTGTAATACTGATGCTTCTCAAATGCAGCAAACAGCATGTTGAGAACTGCATCTTTGTCATCCCTAGCTTTCTTTCCTTCAGCTGTCTTCTTCTTCATGTAGTCAATCTGCAACAAATAAAATATGTCTATGTTTAAGTTCTTACTTCTTTTTTTGTGTGTTGGCAAATGTAACTACGGGTTTACCAGCAACAAAAGAGGGTGAGTTGACTGGGGATGCTTGCAGGAACAATAATATCTATGATAAAAATATAACATGCAATAATTATAATGTTTTGAGTAGATTATATAATGTCTCCCAAGTATAGTCTACAAAGCAACCCTATTTCTACTGTTTAAATTTTTATTAAAGAAGGGATCTTTCTGGCCATAGAGTTCAGTTGGCAGCAAGCTTCACAGAAATAAACAACTTTCAACAAAACTTGATTTTAATTAAATTATTCACTCCACCAATTCCAGCCCTATTTAATGTACCATTTAGTTATAACACAGAACATTCTAGGGGCCTATGTTGAACAAAAGATGTATGATGCACAGCAACAGCCATGTACAGATATAACTCATTTACTCATGACAAAAAAAAACAACACTTATTGCATTAAATTAATTAAGCAATTGAAACTTCCATCATGACCTTAATAACTAAATATTGTAAACAGATTTTGACTTACATTGTGTTTGTGGTCAGAAATTGGCTTGAAGTTCTGCACTATCCTGTCTAACTGTTGCACTTGCCGCTGTGGCATAGATGCTTTCCTTATGGACTCTGATTTCAGCTTGTAATAAGTATTGTCAGCATAAGGCCTACATTCTAATTTCTGTACAATTCTGCCTTCCATGTATAGCTTCTCTGACTCAGGTACCACTGAATCTGTGTTCGATGCTGAAAAACAAATCGTCATCAAGTTTACTATATGTCTACTCTTTGTTATTGATAATAGTTAATAGCAGTTTTAGACAAATGCAAACATAGGTACTACAACCTATTACAGTAACAAATATATTCATATCAAAAATGCCATGTGCTAAACTATACGTACGAATTGCATGAGAGAATACTCCTAGGGATTGTCTAGTTACATTTGACACGTCAAGACGATGTTCTTTTGGTATGTTTTGTTCTCCAGGGTCTTTGAGGCAAAGTACAGCCTCAGACAGAGACAATTGCACCTGAGCTCTCTGTCCCGGCGCTCGTGAGATCTTCAACTTGCCTACTTCGATATTTCCTGGTGCTTTTTCCCATTTGTTGGCTATGTATTTCGGAACTTTAACTAGCCAAACTCCTCGTCCTGCGTTTGATAAGTCCAATTCACGGTCTATCTGGGGAATAACAGGAGTAGTCATTTTAGTTTTACTCTTTTCACTTTCCAAAAATGAAAAATTAAACTATTCGAAAGGGTTTAGAATTTTTTAATTTAGTTTCTATTTCTCGTTCTTTGACTTGACAGGCAGAGTGCCTGACAGCGTGACTTGACAATGACAATCAAAGAAAGCGTATAAAATCCTTGGACATAGCAATGAACTTATACACTAACTGGAATGAGTACGAACAAAATGCTAAAAAAATAAAAATAAAACTTTATCTCAAAAGCTTGTAGTTTGAATTTGTACAATGGATTCAATAGAAAGTAAAAAAAAAACTTTCCGAGCGAGAAACCGACATAGGTGGTGGTGTCTCTGTCTTGCCTTGTCACCGATGTAAACAATATGGCCGATACAATGTCGTGTTGAAGTCATTTGTGCTTTTTATTGTATTTAAGTGAAATAATCCCCTTTAAGTATGGTCAAATTGTGTTGTGTGAAGGGGTGTAGTAGTGAGGGGTATGCTGGATGTGGAATTTCGTTTTCAGGTAAGTTTTTTAACTTTGGTTGTTATAATACGACTAGGGTTACCAATGTTTTACATTGACAAACGGGAAATATCCAAATAAATTAAGTAAGTTCGAAGTTTCGAACATCGTTGTCGTACATAGTAATCAAAAGTATATTTTATAAATTAGAAACATCGGACATCGCACATGGTGTCGGTAGTACCTAGTTTGATTTATGAATACAAATATTGAAAAGAAAAGAGTCCGCCGCACCGTGCCGTGTCGTGCCGGTCCTAAGAATTTTGCCATGCTTCTTCAGCAAAAGAATCCATTTGGCGAGCTGCAAGTGAAAATGATTGGTTTCGGAAGGTAAAATAAATATTGGCGAATGTTACTAAAACATTTTAGGTAAACAGTCATAGAATAAATATGCGATTTTCTATGTCTGAAAAAATATATAATTTTAACGGAGTCCTCGAATCCCCGAATACAAAAGTCGTCTGAATAGACAGGTTGCAAAATGGATAGTTGGCAACTGTACAGTCGTACAGTCATACAGACATATATTCAAGTTATAAGTAATAAGTTAACATAAAAATTAATGACATTCACTCTTGTAGCTATCTCGCTAATGCTATTGATTTGCAGGTCATCATAATAAAATAACAGTAGTCTGTAACCGTCTCAAGAGTTAGTATGATTATTGGACAGGGTTATTAGAAAGAGCATCCACTCTCGAAGCTTTCTCGCTTTTTGCGTTGCCCGTCCTCATTCCAGTTAGTATATAAGTTCCTTGGTCTAGCCGCAAGCCCACCGCGGCGCATGCTGTGCACGGGCACGCGGCGCATTTTAACTGCGCGAATTCATTTGTTCATCAACGTGAATTTACGTTTCCACTGCAGTACACACTACACACTACACACTCACAACTATGTACAACTGTATCGTGCGTGGGCCATCGCGGCGTACGGAGAGGCTACGCGTGTGTTTTTACCAAGTATATGATTGAAATATCTCAAAACTGCGCGGTGATAAATGTACGGTCGACCAAGCTATTTGTTTTACATTTTACAATGGAGTTTGCATGTTAAAATGTAAACCAAACAGCTTGGACGACTGTACATAGTCATGTGTTATTATTATTCGTATAAAGTGTGTATACAGCGTGCATGGCGTCGAGCTATGTGAGCGCCTTTTTCGAGAAAGCCACGCATGTAATAGTGACGTCAATGGATGTATAGCGTGTCCGTGTTTTGCAGTGGACACAGTCACCATTGTTTTGCAAAGCGAAGCTTAACACACGTGCGTAGCCTATATGTGCTTCGCGGTGGGTATGCGCCATTGCTGCGTTTAGTTCATTTTGTTACAAGTATTTTACTCTTTGTGGTTAGTAACCACGCCACGATAAGATGACGAGCATTACAACCAACGTATTTCTGCAGGCGGGAAAACACAGAACTAAAACAAATGTACTATTAAAGTACTATTTTCTTGACAAGCAATGCCACCTTGAACTGCACACATAGAGTGGTCATACTTATAGATTGGGCTCGACGGTCTACCTCTGTTGTGTAGATAAAAATATCTTTGTTGCAAAGGTGCAGGACGAAGATGTAAAATTTTGGTGTAAAAGTTTATGATAATTTTTCACCAACTTATTTTACATTATCTATTATTCTAACTTCTAACTATTCTTTAATAAACCTTCAATAATACTATAATTTATTCTGTGCCGTGTGTGTGGTGTATGCTAAAATATTACTTTACTGGTGCTAAATAAATTATTCACCACGACTAGGGTAATTTTTCAACGAATCATACATTTTTATCACCATACAACCCACAGAGCACTCTGTTTATAGGATACAACCCACAGCCGTAACGTAAGAAAATTTGAATTTCGCGGTGTACCTTGGTGTATCTCTACCACTGTTTGAAAAAACACATTATAAAACCATTGGACAATTAAAATCATAATAATTTTACTTTCACCAAAATCTACACGTTAGTTTGACTCAATCACGGATATTTTGGTTTAGTTTGGACGTTTCGTGAGCCTGACGTTTCTTGAGAATGCCTTTGTAAACTGCTCTGAAAATTAAAAAAAGATAAACGTCAATATAAATGCCTGCCACTCTTGTCAAATTAAAATTTGTCGACATGATTTTTTTGTAAAAAGTGTATTAGTTTAGTTTTCTGTGATCTATGTGTTTTGCCCAAGATGTTTTACAATTACTACTACATTTCTTAATTATATTCTTCGCTTTCGCAATAGAGTAATGTGAAATCATGTTCGGGTACAGTAAAGAGGCAGTAAGAGTGAAAGTCAAGGTTTGTATTGTGTTGATCAATTACTTTTTATAAATTAAAAGTAGAACATCTGTTAGGTTCATAATGTTCATCATTTTACTACAAATATGACTACTCCGTTTACTACATAGACGGGTTCTATGTTTTTATTGAACTTGAGTATCAGTAATCAATATCTGGGAGATCCACTGCTAAAAAAGTATGTCAGAAGAACCCATTGTTTGTAACAAAATTATGAAAGTTAATATTAAAGTGAGTTTGTGTTTGTGGTGTACTGTAGAAATTGTTGTGTGTACTTGAATAATTTAGTTCTTTTTTTTTTTCATAGAAATGCGAGGGTAAACTACAGCCTGAATTAAGGAAGTTTTCAGTTGACCCTCAAATAACATCACTGGAAGTGTTACAAAGCATTTTAGTAAAAGCTTTTGATATCAAGTCTGATTTCACACTATCTTACCGAACTGCTGATGATTATGGACAAGAAATCTATTTACCTCTTCTCTCTGATTGGGACCTGGATGCAGCTTTTCTTAAGTAAGTTAAGAGCCATAGATTAATAGTTAAATAATAATTACAAAATTTGTAGTACCTAAATCAAAAGTAAATTTTAAGCATAGTGAAAAAATCTACATCTAAATTCATATTTAAAAGAGGAAAGACTTGTTTGTTTGCTTGTACCGAATAAGCTCCAAAACTACTGAACCGATTTTAACTATTTTTTACCAATAGAAAGCTTAATTATCAGGAAGTAAAATAGGTTATAATTTATCAAAATCCTTGTCATCACATCATCATTTATTAAACACATATCAAAAATTCCATGCAAACAAATTCACGGGCAACAGCTAAATAATAGTTATTGCATTGCGCAACAGTCATATTATATTCTTGGCAATGCAATTCGAAATATTTAAAACTGGTGGACGTCACGCGGTTTCACCCGCGTAGTTCCCGTGGGAGTACGGGGATACAGGAAAACATAGCCTATGTTACTCGCTGATAATGTAGCTATCCATTGCTGAAAGAATTTTTCAAATCGGTTCAGTAGGTTTCAAGTTTATTTGTTACATACAAAAATACAAATATTTCCTCTATATAATATTAGTCTATACAACCAAATAATTAGAATAATAATAAAATTGTGCAAAATGAATTTAGTATTCTGTGCCGATTGCCAAAAAATTAAACACTCCACATTTTTAACAATTAGTTTCCTACCAATTTGTTTTCAGGGCACATAATATAGCCCTCACTCAGAAGTCAGAACCATGTGTGCAGCTAAAAGTGGATATGAGACCGTTTGCGGAGGCCTCGGAGGATTGGGAGCCACCAAGTGTGAGCCAGGCGGCTCCAATAGTTAGCCAGAACTCTAGGGAGCAGCCAACTGTGGCTCCAGCACAGCAGCAGACTGAGAAACAGGAAATACAAACAGGCATCCAAGGAATGATCATGAACCAGGTATAATTAATAAAATATTAAGTTAAAAAACTATAAACTGACTATGTAACAAGAATTTGTGGTATACTACCACTTAAACCCTGACTACTGAATAAAATGTAGCAGTAGTTAGCCGTGCCATTAAATTAATTGACACCTTACGCATCAAAATCGGACGAATAGTTTAGGTGCTACAGTGGTGCTATACGTAAATACAAACATACATACACACATAGACTGTTAAAACATAACCCTTCCTTTTGGCCTCGCCATAGTCTGGACAAAAGATATATATTATTATAGAAAAACTAAGTTTTGCACCTGGCTTTACCCACATGCAAGGAGAACCTACTCTTTGGATACGAAATGTCTTCTATTATATAGGCCTACTAGATGTTGCCCGCTGCTTTGCCAGCGTGGAGTTGGATAATTGGACGAGTATTCTACTTGATGTGTTAATCGAGGTTATATAATACATGTGTCCAAAAATTAAATTTACCCTCTTTGGGGTTGAATTTAGGAAAACGCTGAATTACGTAATCATTATTTTTGCCGCACTCAATTCCTACGAAATTTCATGGAAATATTTCCAAGGAATAAAAAGTTTCATACAAACTTTTATCCTCAATTTCACCCCCTTGGGGGTTGAATTTAAAAAAATACGTCATAAGAGGAATACGTGTGCGAAATTTTAAGATTCTAGCCCTAAGGGTTTGGCCTGTGCGTTGATACATCAGTCATTCACTTTTGCCTTTTATCACCCACCCTCACCCAGGTTATGGTCTACCTGTGTGCCAAATTGCATTGTTATCTATTTATATTAAAATGTGAAAAGGTACAAGAGATAAGTTTTTTTTATGTATTTAGTTAGTTTTAAACTTTTAACGTAAACATTTTCATAGGTTATAGTTTTACATTAAAAATGTAGCATCCTACTAGGCTAAATGCTGGTAAAACAAGTAGGCTTATAGTTGTAGAGTTATAACCTAGCCTAGTTTTATTATTGTAAACATTACCAAGTATGAAATGAATGAAAAAAAATCTAAATAAAGAAACTAAATGAGGCTCTATTCAGTGTGCTTATACGCATATCCATTTTGTAGCAGACAGTTTAACAATCATACTTAAATAAAGGATGGATGATAATGTTTTGTATCCTGGCTGATATCTATTGTTGTTATATTATCAAGGACACTTACTGAAAATAGTATGATGAGTAATCAGTAACTAACTCAATCTGACTGAAGGCACTGATTATTGGTATACCTCAAGATCCATACCATGATGCCACTATTTAGTTCTGTTGGTTTGTGAAAAGTCTAGACAGCAAGTTAACATAATTGTCATGTCTATCAAAATCAAAGATCATTTCTTTCAATCAAAACTTTTGGCATGCTAAAGACAAATCTCCTAAAACAGGGGTCTTTCACGGCTTTCTATTTTCATCTCCAGTGGACCTCCAAATGTACTCCTGATGTACTTCCAAATCGTAAATAACAATCAATAAAAGAAGGAACTAGCTAAGTCTGACTACCTGAGATTTTGTGATAGCATTATTGATCATTGGTTTAGCAGTAAATAACTAACAACAAGTAACTAGGTATTGTTTACCTATTTCAGGCACCAGTCTCTCACAAATGTTTACCCTGTGTATTAGATTTAGTCATTCCTGTTCACTGTAACGTTTGTAATGAGAAAATAAACACATTATTTATAACTACAAGTTTAGTGTCATAGAGGTTGGCAAATGTGTTAGTAGTTACCTTTTAAACTATCGAATCTATTGACAGGTTGAAAAAACATTTAACATGGTGACGAGAGCTCTAAACCTGTACGATGACCCGAACAACGCGCCGCGGCCGCCACTGAGTGACATCGAGTTTAGAGCATTCCTGGATGCTGTTGGACAGATCACTAATACGTCCAAGCTCAGGGAAGTCATTTACTGCGGAGGCATCGATCCCAGCCTTAGGTTAGTATGAAACTCATTTGTCTACAAATATTATGCTCAAAGAAACGCTGGCGTGACGATTTGGACTCGTTCCTGACTAAAAAAAACACCGGGAGAGATGGAAGGGAATGATGGAGACCATTGCCCAGGAGTGGGACATACAGGCTAATTAAAAAAAAAATGCTCATCATTATCATCAACCGGAAGACGTTGCGTTGGAATTCCTCCCACTAGGTGGACCGATGACCTGGTGAAGGTTGCGGGAATCCGCTGGATGCGATTCGCACGGGACCGGTCAATGTGGCGACACTTGGGGGAGGCCTATGTCCAGCAGTGGACGTCTTTCGGCTGAAATGATGATAAATGATGATGCTCATCATATCCCTGCCCTTATCCCATTTTATTTGAGGTCAGTGCAGCATGTTTCTTTCTGACAAAAAAAAACTAATTAATCCGTCAGTTAGATTATCAAAAAATATTTGACCCGTGTGTTTTCTTTTGTTACGTAAACCAAAATGGACGAAGATGGACGATGGACGCTTTTAAAATTCTCAATACGTCACGCCTAGGTATAATTTTTAGCTAGTTCTGACGTCACGAGCCCCCACTCCCGAGTTTTGATGCGTTTTATCTTTTGTCTATATTCATTGATTTACAAAAACAAAAAATACGTGTGCATTCATTTCCAATAAGTACTCGTAACTGACGGACTAAATAGATTTGCAATTTTTAAATTTCTTTTAAGCCCTATCTTCTTCTACACAGTCCATATATCATATCTTTGTTTTTCCCCTATTATTATAGCCACCACATTCTCACAACTTTCCTCAAGAATATTATTATTACTATTCATTTATTATCAGAATCAAAAATATTCCATGGAATGTTAGTAAATCATACTTATAACTATGTTAGTACCTATATTACTATTTAATGTCAACATTAAATTATTAATTTTTTACATTTAATTTATTTTACATTGAAAAGGACCCCTCCAGATCCGTGAACGGTATTCCAGTGCCTTACAACCGGACAATCAACCCTTTCCAATATGGTATATTATGCTATTTTCTGATTTCTTTCTATAGGTATCTTCTGGAGGTTATTGTATTACCACAATTTAATAAATACAATTAACGTGAGGATTTTTATTCCAGAAAAGTTGTATGGAAACATATTCTTAATGTTTATCCCGAAGGCATGACTGGCAAAGAGAGAATGGACTACATTAAACGAAAAGCTAATGAATATTATGCATTAAGAACACGATGGAAAGACTGTATTCAAAAAGGAATGGTCAGTATAACATGTTTGACAGTTTCAATGATTATATTTGCCTTTGATTAGCTTAAATTGCATTCGAATTTAATTAAATTGTGTTTATTTACAGGTAAATGCTGACTTAGCTTACGTGACTGGAATGGTTCGAAAAGACGTCTTAAGAACTGACAGACATCATAACTTCTATGCTGGCAGTGATGATAACCAAAACATAGCTTCTCTTTTCAATATATTAACTACGTAAGTTGATTATTAGTATGTACATACATAGTTTTTTGAGATAAAAGTCTGATGCTGACTAATAAACTCTTTTTATCTACAGGTACGCCCTGAACCATCCCACAGTAAGTTATTGTCAAGGCATGTCTGACCTAGCATCGCCGTTGCTGGTGACCATGGGCGACGAGGCGCATGCGTACATATGTCTGTGTGCGCTCATGACACGGTTGTACCCCAACTTCCTACTAGACGGAGAAGCCATGACTGTAAAGTTCACTCACTTGACTGAGTCCCTGCAAGTTTACGATCCTGATTTCTACAACTACTTAAAATCCCAACAGGCTGACGACTTACTGTTTTGCTATCGATGGTTACTTTTAGAAATGAAACGAGAATTCGCCTTTGATGATGCTCTAAGAATGCTCGAGGTATTATGGGCATCCTTGCCTCAAAAAACTCCAACAGCTGAATTATGCCTAAAAGAAAAGGAATTCGATCCCGCAATTGAAATAGACGACGATCCGCCACCTTTGAGTCCACTGATAAAAGCCCCCAGAGAAAATGCTTACACTAAAGTATGTGCTATGAGAAGACAGAGCTCAAGCTTCAGCCTCGCAAACGTGAAAGCGCCCAAACTTGCCACTTGCAAGCAAATGAATCACAGCTTAGACGAAAACGCAACACGTAAAGTAGTAACTAACCCGTCGCTTAGGCATGCAAAGGTATTTCAAAGTTTGGATGATGCCACTTTACAAATGCAGAAACCGAAGTTAGATAGAAATGAGGCAGAGAAAAATAAAGAAAACAATTTAACACCAAAAGATTCTAAGCTGCAAGCGAGAAGAAGTATGAAAAGTGTTCCAGAGCACGAGAAGCCTGCTTCGACACCAGAGGCTCATGCCACCGCGTGGTCCAGTACTGGGAACTTGACGAACGGCACATCACACGCAGACGCAAAAGACACGCCTCTGGGAAACCAAATAAGATTATTACGAGATAAGATATCCGTGCATAATAATAAATTCTTTTCTTCACTCGACAAGCTTGACTCGGACTCAGTTGTATGCATAGACGCCTCTAGTAAACCGAAAGTAAAAATGATTAAAAATTTAAATGAGTTTCTTAATTTTGCGACCGGAAGTAAAGTAGGCGCTGTCACACATGAGAAACTACAAAGAACACATTCTGTTATAGAGAGAAGTTCTAAAGAATGTCCAAGAATAACACTAACTAAAACATCTCTTGACGATGTCAGGGTGCATAAAACAGAAAAAGCTACTAAATTAAATAAGAATATTTATTCAGACACAAATGACGGCAGCAGTCCTGATGACTCACAAGAATACTACCCCATGACAACATCTATGACCAGAGAATTAAGACTTGAATTAGAACACTTGGACCGTCAAGTTTTCGGTCCTTCATATATAAACAGGTGTAGCATGATGTACGACTCTCCTTCAGATTCAACTAGTACTGAAGACAAACCGACGCATGATTGCACTGAAATTAAACGAGACCTTAAACTCACTGAGCCTACAGAACCTCGACCGCAATTATTAGAAACCATGAAAAAGTCGCCCTTACTTGAAACTATTAGATCGAATGCCAGAAGCGCTGAAGACATTTATTTATGGGAAAATCCATTACACAGAAATACGCCGACGACACGTACAACGGCGAGTTGTCCACAGACACCTGACGAACAGGCCGAATTGGATTTTGATGGAGACACTGGAGAAATATTTGAAGAACATTCTGGTAAAAAGTCCATTACACCAATAAGATTGTTAAGAAAAAACCAATCATTAGAGCCTCAAGAGCTATGCCGAGATACGAAACATTCTAATTCCCATTCCAGTGGATCAGAATCTTCTGAGAAAGACATTGGTGAATCTACAAACGTAGACACCATTAAGAATAATCAACAACAGAATTCCAACACATCGAGGTCGCAAAAGTTCTTCTCAAATATGTCACAAGAATTGGAAAACGCAAAAAAGAACTGCGAGTCCCTTTTAAATGCCAAACAAACTAATCTACACAGTGTTGCTTCAACTATCAATAGCTTTCAGAAGAAATACGAGGTATTTAAGCCACCACTTCAAAAAACTGCTAGTGTCACGTCAGTAACCAGTGAGGGTTCAGCTAAAACTAGTATAAGCAGTCTTCCACCCCCAACCGTGTTCGGCGGTGGGAATCCATTCTTGATGTTCCTTTGTTTAACTGTGTTGTTACAACACAGAGACTATATCATGAGGAATCGTATGGATTACAACGAGCTCGCGATGCATTTTGACAAAATGGTTCGTAAACACAACGTTAACAGGGTACTGAACCAGGCGCGACAAATGTATGCTATTTATTTGAAACAGCAAGCACATAAGACTGGCGATATAACTACTTAATTTAAGGATGGGAAGATCTCTTGTAATAATTTGATTGCTCATAAGGTATAATTTTGGACATTATAATTATGTATGTATTAAAACACCATTAGGGTAAGTAATACATTGTTAGTAACAACCTATATTCTCTGTAAATGATAATATGACATTTTAATTCACGGGTCCAGCTTCATTGGTGGAGAATATAATAAAGTTGGACCACATAATATTATAAGTCAGAAAAATCAGGTAGCTCATATATTCTATACTACTGTCTAGAAATGTAATCTGGTTAAACACGTGATCAACGTAACATTTCGTTTCATTGAAAAATATGTAATCTGTATTTAAAATCAATCCACTTTATAATATTTCAAGAGCAGCACTATTATGATTGAATCTGCAGTTTTTAGTCTTACATATTTTAATGATAATTCCAAAGAGCCTTTATTAGATAAATAATTATTGTGATATTTTCTTTTTCTTATTACTTGAAGACAATAAACAAAAGCTTTTGCGTTATTAAATAGTATAATATGTTTAATTTATTGCATTCCGTGATGCATAATTTTTATTTTATGTATTGGATAATTGTAATTTATGTTCCTAAAAGTATTATTTTTATTATATTTTCGAATTTACAATCGAATCGGATATTATGATATAATTCTAGTCCTTTTTCAATATTATGCAAATGCTCTTCAGCAATGTTGCCTGCTGGCCTATGCATTTATATTATTTGTACTTATATTGAATAAAATCATTAAAATTCCAAATGCATATTCCATTTTAATTGAATAGTGATTGTAAAATGCTGCAATTTAGTCATGTAAATAAACAATCCAATTCAAAGCCTACTTGTATTATTTTCAACGATTCCTTGCCATTTACGAAAGTACCTATTTATATAAAAAAAAATCATAACAATACTTATTATTTATAGCTACAAAAGAAGCTGTAATTTTTTGGGTGGAAGTACCTTACTAAATAGGTGAAAAACAATTTGTCGTGCCGCATCTACTGTAGATTTACCTATACTGTACCAGAATTGATACTGCTTTCACACGGCCCGCTTTGTGTACAGGTTCCTGTCTCTGGAGCCGGTTTTTTTTATGAAATATTTAATAATGTAATGAATGTGCAGAAAGGATGAATAAAAGAAGAAATCTAAATGGTCCCTGGATCAAGAAAAGGTTGGGAACCAGTGGATTAGTGCCAGTCTCTCAAAGCAACTGCCAAACGTGCAGTGCAGGTACACCGTATACCGCAATCGTTTCCTATAGATAAGACTAACGGTTCCCCGAATGCGGGCCCTAGGTATGCGTTACATAAATCGCACGCACCTATACCTACAGGGTGGAATTTTTCAATGCCACTTGGAGGGAAAGTACTCTAAACAGGAGATAGCAAATTTTACTCAAAGGAAACATTCCTATAATTTTAAAAAGAAACAAATCTGCATTCACAGATTTTCGAAAATTCACTTGCCAAATTTGGGCATCGAACCCGGGATGGATCGACTAAAGTTCGAAAAAATAACCTTACCTTAACCCTACCTTTTTGACATCAATCGATAGGGTCAATCATATGGATCAAATCTCTCTAACAAACATGATACTTAAATGAAATGAAAGGGAACCCATGAATAAAAGTGCTTAATCTTATGGAATTAATAACTGTTCTTCAGATTTCATGATTTTTCCTTCATTTAAATTATCGTGTTTGTTAGAGAGATTTGATCCATATGATTGCCCCTATCGATTGTTGTAAAAAGTACAGGTGTTATTTTTTCGAACTCTAGCCAGTTCGATTCCAGAGTGTGGCAAGCAAATTTTCGAAAATATGTGAATGCAGATTTGTTTCTTTTTAAAAATAAAATAATGTTTCCTTTGAGTAAAATTTACTATTTACCAATTTCACAAAACATTTTAGGTGAATTCGCCAGAAGTCTTCGCAAAAGCAGACAACCAGTACCTACCCTTCCAAGTAATGAGCGCCGATTTTCCTGACTTAGAAACATTTCCTTGGCTCATCCAGAGGGAACGTATTATTTTGTCCTGGGTTCTATGGTCTGGGGTATATATCAACTGAAATTGGCAATAAATTAAAAGTAAAACAAAACCGACCAAGAGCGAGTCGGACTCGCGCACCGAGGGTTCCGTACAAAACCGTTTTAAAGGACAAAATTAACTTTGCTGTTCGATCCTTAGAAACGGCTATTGCTTCAACCGCAAATAATAAGTTTGTAATAGTAAAATCGTTTTGTTTTTGTTATTAAACTACATATTTACATGTCATGTAAGACCTTGCTTTTTGCTAAATTTCGTGATTCTAGGTCAACGGGAATCATATAGGTTTTTGACCCAAAACCTATAGGGTACCTACTTCCGGTTGACCTAAAATTGACAATTTTGGTTAAAAGCAAGGTCTTACAGCACAAGTAAAGGGAAAAGTCCGAAAAATAAGTAAAATAAAAAATAAAAATTGAAAATTAACGTAAATTTTGGTACTTGGTACGAAAATCTAAATTTGCCCATATCTTTTTATCGTGTTGACCCAGGACCTTGATTTTTATACACCTAAATTAGGTATATGGTATACATTTCAACTTGCTAGGTCCACCCGTTCCGGAGAAAATCGGTGGTGACAGACGGACAAGAAAGTGATCTTATAAGGGTTCCGTTTTTTCCTTTTGAGGTACGGAACCCTAATTAAAAGTAAAATAACTGTACCTAGTGAGCAAAAATGATTTACAAGGAACGTAAATACAATTTTATACCCACCTCAGACCTCAGGGATATTTTTTAATGCGTCTTAATTAATATTTGGCTTGTGGAGCTGGCTGTATTATTATATTGTAGGTTTCATCGAGAAATAATAAGAGTATTCAGTTTCTTTTTGATAACGTAGTTTTATTTAAAATAAAAATGTGTACAGATTTTGGTATTGTGACTCTACTATTATATTGAATATACTCCAGCTTGAAATTCCAGTTGTGTAATCAGTAGAATTAGCGCCAAGTTAACTGTTGGAAAAGTAGAGCAATTAAACTCATCGTCCGCTACTAAAATAGTCCGTTAACTACGTATGACGAACACGAAACGAGAGTTTTTTTTAGTAATCATTTGAATAAAATTCTCTTCTGATTGTTAAGAGGTAATATTCGGTTGATCGTTCTTATTTCGCGTTCGTTAAAGCGTTTAACATGTTTCCAATTTTCCATAGGGACAAAAAAAGTCAATCTTCTCTAAATACTTGTTAATTTTATTCACGCCAAATCCTTAAAGCTACATACCACTAACTTACTGACTACACAACAATAATATCACATTCATGTTCCTTTTTTCAGTCGACATGTTTTCTATTTTTTTTCCTGCTGTCTACGATTCTTTTGTTTGATTCTAATACAGCAAAATAATAAAGAAAAGCACTAAAGAGGTTCGTATTTTGTTTACTTTCTCTTGTTGCCGCCGCCTCCAGACAGGATTATAGCAATTCGCATAAAGATGTTCAGGATGTCCAAGTATACCGAAATAGCACTGTAACAAAATTTTAAATTAGACACGATACGAGTACAAACTGTCAACCACAGGTTAAATATATTAATTACTATGAAATCTAAGAACAGCACTTTTAAGAGTCACGACACATCTGCGGAACGTACGGCGCCGACACTTCAGCGACTGAAATTATCGGTCGTAGTATTCGGTTGGCATGAGATGATACACCTAACTCGTCGAACAGTCGAAAACGCGTCGGTTTTAGTTCACCTCGTTTCGCGACGGAAACTTACGTCGCGTCGTCGTCAGTCGGTATATTTGTGGTGTGCGGTTGACGCGTTGAATTGCCCAGGGAAATGGATTTTATTACAATATTGGCTATTGAGGAGGGCTTAGAAGAAGAAAAATGCAACAGGCACTTTTGAGTGCATTGATTGCCGCTCTTGGCGCAGCAACCGCGCCGCCGCGTCAGGGGACCACCGAACGTTCAACTACGCGCGCCAAACTACAAATAGGTACTTAAAAAATTAAAGCCCGACTACGTAAAAAAAGGGGTCTAAATAGGACGAAACAAGAAAATAATTCAAATAGAAATCCAGAAATGCATAGGTAGGTACTAAAATGGTCAAGGTATAGCCGTGTTCGCACCCACTACTGCACGGATTTTCCAAAAGTACTTACGAGTTAATCGGGTCGTAAGGCTGTAATCCATACATCGGATGCATCTCGGCGCGTTTTATAATACTCTGAGTGTCGTATAGGAGGAAACCACCGAATACTATCAGACCTCCATACAAACTGAGTGAATACAGTCCTGAAACAAACATCAATATCTTTATTGGTAATAATAGTATTAAGTACTATGATATGATATAGGTCAATATCACGGCGGCTTATCTCAAAGGAGATTAAGGCGAGGTCCCATTGAGAGCTATTAACTTTTACATAGTTAACTATAAAGGGTGTAAAAAAACTCTTAACGAAGCCGAAAGGCACTTGTTGTCACCGTCATTGCGATCATTTTTTTTGTAGACCATACCTGGGAACCTTCTAGTTACGGAGATATTGGGGGTCAAAATTCCAACTTAATGACAGTTTTTTTTAAATAAAAGTTTTTAATGTAAGATTTTTACTTTAAACACCTCCACGACACCCGTAACAGGTATTCAAACCATTCATCAGCACAATGTTTTGAGTGCGTTACATGGAGTTCTACCACAAAACACGATTTTTTCCCCCCGTTCCATATATCCCCACTGGTAGGGTGGGGACAGTTGGATTATTTTTTCCATTTATCGCTACCAGTAGGGATAAGTTTTCAAGGGTTTCTTTATATGATTAATTAGTGGTTCCTGAATTACTTGTGATACTAAATATAAAAAAAAAAACAAAAGTAAATCGCGAAAACAAATATTTTAATCAAATCAAACAAACCCATACTACACCCATGGAGGTTTGGAAGGAGAAAGGGGAAGCCTTTGCCCAGCAGTGGGACATTCAAACAGGCTAACAAGTAATTCAGGAACCACTAATTAATCATATAAAGAAACCCTTGAAAACTTATCCCTACTGGTAGCGATAAATGGAAAAAAAAATCCAACTATCCCCACCAGTGCGAGTCAGTAGGGATACATGGAGTAGTAAGTTCCATATATCCCAACCGGTAGTGATAGTTGGAAAAAAAATTCCAAGTATCCCTACCAGTGGGGATATGTCGGTAGGGATATATGGAACAGGGGGATTTTTCAACAAAAAAAAAAATTGCCTAAAAGCTGTTAGGTTAAACGAGGGACATATTGAGGGAAGGTATTCAGTATTCGATTCTCGTCCCAAATATGTAAAAAAATATATCCTTAATTTGTGACGTAATTGTCCAATAAAATACACTACTCATGGACACTGAGCGCGCGCAAGAAGTGAACTTGTAAACGGTAAAATAATCACGCGGCAAAACACGCGCCGATTCTGCCGAAAAAGAAGCTCGTGCGCAAACCCCGCCCCTTTCCTTTGTGTTGTCCCCGATGTACCGACAGGGCACACTCCCGCGCTCACCCCAGCCAGTCTAGGCGCGCGCGCCGCTAACTCCGCATGTGCGCTTCCGGGTATCGCGTAAACAACCCCGGTTACTTCGCGATAAGTGTGCGTGTTCTCGAATAATCAAAAATGACGTCTTATCAATATTCCAGTGAAGAATATTGGGAAGTGGTTCGTGCCTACTTGTTATCTAATGAAAGTGTGCGAGGAGCTATTGATTTGTACTGAGAGATGTTTCCCAACCGCCAGATTCC
Source organism: Xestia rhomboidea (assembly GCA_963853795.1). Lineage (NCBI taxonomy): Eukaryota > Metazoa > Arthropoda > Insecta > Lepidoptera > Noctuidae > Xestia > Xestia rhomboidea. The sequence goes on from OY970764.1 coordinate 14,063,315, forward strand.
GTATAAACTTATGCTAGGTATCATCAATCAACGACTGCGAACATTCGGTCAGTACCTAGTAGCAGTAGCTAGGTATTTTTGCCTGTCGTAAGCCAGGTTTAAAGTATTAAAGGGAAAATGGATTATACCTAAAAGTCATTGACTCGCGCACATGTTCTGCGTTAGGCGCAAGGGTGTATACACGTTGCGAGACTTTTGCGAAATTTTTGGTATGGTTCTATCTGTTATTTATCAGTGTTTTTTTTTTGTTCATATTTTTATTAGTATCATGTAAGCATGCACTATTGCGGGTTTGAATATGTCCCTCGTTTAAACTAACACACTGTATAACACTTTGTATAATCCTAAGAATCTCACAAATAAGATGACCAGTCTCATGTATGAAGTATTTGTAGGCTAATATTCAAATATTGTATTAATATTTTATGGGTTTTTCAAGTGGGTGTGGATGGCCAAATCCGAACCTATTAGCAATAGCAAAAAAAAAACTAAAAACTGATTTATCAATGTTCCTGGCCAGGAATCACACCCATTGATTATGAAAATAAATACACTATATTATATTATATATTAAGGTTAAATTCTTGGAAGTAATAACATGTGAAAAATCCACCCCGAATAAGGATAAATATGGAAGCTGCTCTATTACCTGCTCCAAGCGCTGTAGTATGTGGTACGAACATGCCAGCCAGCGAGGCTGCGAACACGGCGCCAAGGCCCATTGCGAGCGGAGCACGCATGTTCAGGAATTCACCCGACGGCGCGCTAATAGCAATCATGCTGAGACCGCCCACGGTTCCAGCCGTGTACCTGTAAAAATAATAGTGTCATATGTATGCTCGCTTTCACAAATGAGAGACACTTGGCAAGGTAGTTTTATTTTATTTTGGCACCTCACAGGTCAACCAATGCGGCTGGCTTCTGCTTAACCGGACAAATCTGTGATTGCCTTGAGTGTAAGGCCTCCAGCCAGGGGCAAATAATTTATAAACTAAGCGACAGCACGCTAGGGGCGCCCTGTGGGGACGAACCTCGGCTTAGGGCTTCGCTGGGGGAGGGCAGTAAAGGGACCGGCTGGATCTGAGTGATATCAATATTTAGTGGGCTGATTTAAAACTACGCAGTATTGCGGGCTGGCTCGAGTAAGGGTCGAAATGATGGCGGTTTGTATCTGTTTCTTTAATGTACTGGTTTCCCTACTAGCCCGGTCAAGTTAGCTACTAAATACATTTGTTTTTTGTTGTTGTTGTGATCGTTACCGTCATATTTGTTATTTTTTACAATGAACGTAGATTCTGTACGCTTGTAGACATTGTATTTAAATTTAGTTTCTCCGTAAGAGAATTATTGTTAATTCTTGATGAGGAAACAAAGTTCTTACAATAATTCGCATAGAGCTAAAAATTGGTACAAATGTTGGGAACACCATTAGAACAACAAATAATAAATTAAAGGCTCATCCACTGCTATGGTACGGAACCTGTTATGCGCGAGTCCGACTCGCGCCGACGGCCGGTTTTTTAATTAAGGTGAAAGCGCGTCAGGGTAGCCCAAAGAATTAAAATTTTCTTATGTTTTTTTCAATTTGCAGGCCAGTGCTAGGTTGTATGTTGATTAAAATATTCCTCGCGACTGTAAGACGTTAGTTAAGTACAGAATTATAATCATCAAAATCATCAGTACAACCCTCCAAGCTCATATAGGTGTCTTGGTTGCAGGTACCTTTATGCGCTTATAATTTTGTAACTACTGGCTTGGAAACGTATGCATATTATATGACGAACACAAATGTTGAATAGCTCAAAAAGTGTAAAATCAATTATTATATATATTAGGGAATATGCATGTAATTTTCTTTTCACTTATACCAATAAAAGACAGTGTTATTAACCTAAATATTGAAAGTTAAGTTCAACTATTGCTTGTCGCTCAAAAAACTCCTGCATTGACAGTTCAAACGTCCGTGATTGTCGCGGCCATGATGTGACGTCATTTTCCTCAATCTCATCTCTCAATCAAATTTTTAGGCCTTATTTTAGTAATTTTACTAATTGTATGTGCTTTATTCAAGCAAAAATTGCGATAACGATATTATAATAAAATCTTAGTGAAACTTAAACTACTTATCAAATAAGTGTTTTTTTGACACATAGACTTTGACGTCACTACCGGCGTTATCGAGGTCGACGCGTTTTGAAAGTGCGTTCCGTTTCACTAAAAACATGCTACATAAAACAATAAATTGTAAAATAAGTGATGTTTTAGAAACTTAAACAAGCTTACCACACTGTTTTTATCCGCCAATACAAGGCATTTTTAATGAATAAAAAGAGTTTTGTATATCATGCATATTCCCTATTGCACGATCTATTTTGTCGAAAATATTTTTATGATAAAACGCGTTTAGCTGAAAAATGCAACAGCCCATTTACGCGACCTTCGACCTTGTTTTTATTTTGCAAAGGTGGGATCAATGGGGACTTATGACATTTCATTAATTTGAAATAGTGTTCCCAACATTCGTAACAATTTTTAGCTCTATGTTATTTATTTTAACCTTACCCCTATTTTTTTGAGCTAATTTGTCCGGACTATACTGCTTTTCTGAAAGAGGGTGATACCCTAGTAGGATCTTTAGGATCGCTATTCTGAACGCTTTGGGAACAAAAGCTTTGCCTCTGAACTTAGTATTATTTGTTTTATGTTTATACCAACTCATCATTATCATCATTCTCCTACCCTTATCTCAATTTATTTGGGGTCGACGCGGCATGTCATCTTCTTCAATACTTCTCTATTACTCGTCCACTCATCAGACACCTCCTTTCTTGCCATATCATCCTTCACACAGTCCATCCATTGTGTCTCTGGTTTTTATAAGTTACAGGACACTTAAAGTAAATGATTTTACCAAGCAGCTCTAGTCAGTGCTGCGCCGCCGAGGAAGCACATCGGTGCAATGACAGCCCCCATAATGCCAGTGTGCACTATCCAAGCTATCTGTTTAGCACCGAAACCTGGCGTGTAGTCCATGCCTCGTACCACCATGCCGGAGCCGATCATCAAGCCCAGTGTCATGACAATTGACTGAAATAAATTAAGTTACATGAAAATCTGACACAGACTTGGCACACCAGAGGTCTGTAATTTACTGGAACATATATTTTGTCAATTGTAATGTTAATATGTTCCTTGATAATATCAATTAAAAAAAAAAAAACAACTTTATATTGGTGGTTGAGAGTTATGAGTCTAACATTTATTCATTTAGTCATTATGTAACATTGAAGAGTGGCAGTTAGCCATAATTTAGCTATCCTTATAAGGCTGAAAGTGTTCTCTGCAAGTAGGGTTGCCAGGTCGCCAAACCTAATAGCCGGACAGACCAGCCAGTTTGGCTGGACATTTGGGTAAAAGGCCGGACACCCTACATTATTGAGGATTTTGTGCCTTAGTATTAATAGGTACTACAAAAAAATTATATGTAAAATCAAGCTTTTTTTTGGTTATTATCATAAATCTTGTTAAATTCTAATGAAATATAAATAAAATAAAATGGAATGCCAAATCCGTCTAAGTACTTAATTATTAATCAGTCAAATAAAGTCATCAGTCAATATTAAATTCTAGATAAACATTTTTATAATTTTCTTAAATTCTAATGAAAGGCAATTGCACAAATAAGTATTATTTACCTGCTATTACTTCCCAAAGCAAACCAAAATAAAAAAATCAATCTAAACAAAACAAAACTTCTTCTCTTTAAGTTAGCGAAATGTAAAAAGCTTAACAAAAGCCGGACACCGTTTATTTTGGCCGGACACGCAATCAAAAAGCCTAGATATGTCCGGCTTTATCCGGACGCCTGGCAACGCTATCTGCAAGTGATATCGATTCTGCACAATATAAACTAAATTTAGGCTATTTTCATAATTTCCTCTCAAATAAATGAAAAAAGAGACCACATATTCGTTCTGTCGGCGCCAGTCTCTGCAGAAGAATAAAGATAGTGATTTTGAACTTACCATCCAACCATTTCTTGCAACTAAGTTTAACAATACAGGTGTTCTAAATACTGTGTAGGCACTACCCGCAGTCAATAAAATGGAACCCGCAATGTATCCATATGTTGCCCTGATGCGGTCTTTTACATATTTCGGCCAGAGACTGAAAATAAATAAGTAAGTAAATTTCTATACATATTGTTATATGGTATCACGTCAGTCGCATGCACGATGACCGCTGGGCAAAAGTCACCACAGGATGGTTGCCGGAAGACGGACGGCACCACCGAGGCCGACCCAGAAAAAGGTGGCGAGACGATGTGGACGCGTAGGTACCGCGAGGGTTGGTCCGAGGAGGCACGGCAAAAGAACACATGGAATTTCTGAATTGGAGGAGGCCTTTGCCCAGCAGTGGGACAGTACAGGGCAACAAAAAGAAAAATTATTAGTATATTTATGGAACACTTTTCCATAATAATATCATCCATACTAATATTATAAACCGGCCAAGTGCGTGTCAGGCCACGCGCAGTGTAGGTTTCCGTAGTAGCCCGTTATCACAATATAGAACGAACCCGTTGGTACAGCGACATCTAGCGGCAGCTTGGTGCAACTTATGATAATTTATTATGTTTTTTTTTTATTTTAGATTTTGTTTTTCAATGCAAGTCTTTACCCGTTATAAACAAGCCTACTTCATCTTAGTCACTATATAGGATTTATTCTAAGGAATCTGAATTTGGTACAAAATTATCCAACACCCAAGTTCAACGACTATTACTGCTAAACTAATAAAGTTATTTTAACCGCTATAGTTTTCCTTTAAAGTTCATGAAATGTACTATAATCATGAATTTTTCAAGCCAGCAGTTTAGCTTTTAGAAGGGGGGGACGATTTGCGGTCAGCAGTATGCAGACCCTCCTATCCTGGGCCATCAAGTTCCATCTGAGTCCGTTTGAGTATGCCGAAAGAATACATCAGAACCGGGTTGACCCAACTGTTGAAGGCGCGCATCTTGTTTCCGCCTGACAAAAGACTATTCAGCACCTTATTAAGGCGGCCAAAAAAGCACTCTCTCAATGATTGATTCATGTCGGCAGTATTGATACCTAATGCTTCCGACATACCCAAATACTTGTAGGTTTCTGTTGAGGAGAGGGATCTAAGGTGTATGGAATCCGAGAGTTGAGTTCCCACAGATTCCATAAACTCCCCTCGCTTCACATGCGTAACTGCACATTTGTCCACACCAAATTCCATCCTAATGGCGAAGTTTCCGTTACCTTCAGTAGCTTCATCAGTTGCAAACTGTTGGGATGAGCCTGTTATGTCTCACTGCAGGGCAAAGGCCTCCCTTTCCCCCTTCCATTGCTCTCTAACTAGAGCTATTTCAGCCCAATCCTTTAAATAGCAGTTTTACTTAGAACACTATTTATTATTTATTTATTTATTAATCTATGGAAGACTTACAGCTAAGATAAACAGATTAAAAAAATAGTATGTGAGACTGCCAGCCAATTAAAAGTCCTCACTTCTAAAAACAGATTTAAAGATAGTGTGAACAACACAATACTTACAGCTACAAAAAAAAAACAGGATAACTTTCAAGCTTAAACTAAATTTACATTTTATATGTCACATTCAATAAAATGATAAAAAACTTGAACAAACAAAATCTTAATTGAAAAAGCTAAGGCTCAAGCACTTTCTGGCCGAAGACACACTCGTTATGAAAGCATCAAAATCATGCTGCTTACACATGTTATTAAAGCTTCTACTTGCACGCACTATAAATGAATTTTGCCTGTAATTCGTAGAGGTAAATGGAACACGCAGTGGCACGTTCCATCGCTTTGACCTTCCGGGAACGTTAAAATAAAATTTGGATAGGATATCGGATATTTATAGAGTTATTAAATATTTTAAATAATGAAATACAATCAGAAATTGCTCGCCGATTAATTAAGGGTAAAATATGATACCTCTTACAAAGGTTGAGGTAATCTTCAGACCGGTAGGGCACTTTCTGATGATAACACAAATACTTGATGAACCTTTTCTGGATGCTTTCTATACGATCAATGTACATGTGATAACATGGATTCCAGATTTCAGACGCGTATTCCAAGTGACTTCTAACAAAAGTACAGTAAAGAATTTTTAAAGTTTTGGCTTGGTTGAAGCACTTGGAGAGACGCATTATAAAACCCAGTGCTTTAGATGCTTTAGCGACTATGGCATCGACATGAAGTTCAAACGTAAGCTTAGAATCATGATATACCCCCAGATCTCGGATACAGTCCGTTTTAGGTAGCAATTGATCACCTAAGCTATACGATGAAGGTATAATTAAGCGCTTTCGAGAATATGTTAGAACCGAACATTTAGCAGGGTTGAGATCTAGCTTACTCTTACGACAATGAGCCTCCAGACGACGTAAATCATCCTGAAGTGCAATCACGTCCGCATGTGATGATATTTTGGCATAGATTTTCATATCGTCAGCAAAACACAACAGTTTGGATGAGATCAAGCAAGAGTTGATGTCGTTTATATATATAATGAAAAGTAATGGACCGAGTAATGAACCCTGGGGGACTCCACTGGGGACAGGCACCCAACTAGACATGTAATTGCTTAATACTACTGCTTGGGACCTGTTCTCCAGATAAGAAGAAAACCATCTGAGTAAATCACCTCGTATTCCCATAGTATATAGCTTTGATAGTAAGATCTCATGGTCAATCCGATCAAAAGCCTTACTATAATCCGTATAAACGACATCAACCTGCTTACCGTTATCCATGGCGTCAGTTATAAAATCATTGAGCAGAATTAAGTTAGTGACGGTAGACCTTCCCTTCAGAAAACCATGTTGGAAGGGACTAAACGAATTTTTAAGAGCACTATACACCTGGTTATAGATGATCCTTTCAAAGATTTTTGCCACAATACAGAGTTTGGATATCGGCCTGTAGTTAACAATTTCGGTTTTGACTCCTTTTTTGTGAATAGGCGTTATAAAAGCCGATTTCCAAAGTTTTGGTACAACACAGGTGTCCAAGGATTTTCTAAAGAGAAGCGAGATAGGTTGGGCAATCGAAGTCGAACACCGAACAAGAAATTTAGACGAAATATTATCCGGGCCAGCCGCTTTTGAAGTATCCAACTTGCGGAGCAAGTTAGAAACTTCCTCAGCGTTCACTTCAATGCTACATATATCAGATAGGCTGGTAGATTCAGGGGGTGAAGAAATTCCACGACTAGGGTTGGTATCTAGAAATGTAGAATGAAAGTACGTAGAAAACGCTTCGCATATTGTTTCTCCGGTACGCAACACTTCGCTATTATAGTTTAAGGTGCTCGGAACTGCATTTGAGTTATGTCGTTTTTTAACAAAAGTCCAAAAATATTTTGGGTTTTCTTTAATAGATTTTTCGGTTAACTTCAAGTAATTTTCATAACATTGTGATCTAATAACTTTACCCTTTCACGGAGAAGCCTAAATGTTGACTCATCAGATAAATTGCCGTACGTCTTAAATTTTTTGAAATATTTGTATTTTTCTTTAATTGTTTTTATTAATGCCGAATTGTACCAAGTTGGATACGTTTTGTGACGCTGTATTTTTTGCGGAATGTATTTAGAGTGTAAATTGAGAATAACTTGATTAAAAAAATTAACTGATTCATCAATTGATCTTGTCGCAAACTCGGATTCCCAGTCAGTCGTGGAAATGTCTTTGTTGATAGACTCATAGTCGCCTTTGTCGAACAGATATTGTGTCCGTGGCGCGCACTCTAATAGAGGTGCCTCAACGAAATCCATATTAATTAGTAGTGCTGGATGGTAGGCGTCGATGGGAACCAGCGGACTTGAACATTCCACCACATCAACTAATTTGTTTGAAAGTATCAAGAAAAAAAATTTTAAAAAATTTTACCATACCTATTAAGAACACCATTGTATTGACCAAAATCTAGGGTACATAATTCATCACTAAATAAAACTTCGTCAGAACCATTCGGGTTCGTTGGGACGAGCGATAGATTGTCAGATAGGACCCAGTTAATAGCGCTCATGTTAAAATCACCAATGATGAGGAAGGTATCAGAATAGTTACTCATAACTATTTGGTTTAATTTTGAGAGGTAATTGCGAAGTTGTAAAGAAAAAGAAAGGCCTAAGTTTTGCTGACATAAATAAACAACACACATATGTAAGTTGATATATTTACGTGTATTAGAATTTTTCAGTCGTATGCCGAGCCATAAATCCTCCGCTGTAGAATGGAAGGTAGGTTGACATGTAACTGAAAGTTCCCTACGTGTAGCTATAAGCACACCCCCACCACGCGATTGCCCGGTCAAAACATAATCTCGATCACGACGCCACACAATGTACCGTTCGTCAAAAAATTCGGAATTTAAAACTCCATCTAATAACCACGTCTCTGTAAGAGCAATAATATCGTACGAGTTTAGTAACATTTGACGATAGAAAGTGGCACTTTTAGTTCTAAGCCCGCGAACGTTCTGCTAAAAGATATTTAACTTATGGGCCATTAAAAACTAAAACTAGTAATAGTGTATAAATCTGTATAAATCATTAAAATAAAGCATTTCATTAAATAATATTGTAGATCGAGGTATAATATAATTAAATAAGTAATATGAAGGTAAACGTAAATAAGATTTGTGCAAGCGCAAAAATCATACGATGTAAAGAAGTAAACAACTGTGCGAAAAAGCAAGCAATAGTGCGTGGTGCGTGCAAGTGCGAGAGGGTAAAACATATTGTAGTGCGGCAAAGCTTTAAAGTAAACAGCGCGATAACGAACACAAAAGATACAAGTAGCCAAACAAAAGAGAGGTGTCGAGGTCATTAGTGTGGCAGAGGATGTTAAACATTTTGTAAGTTATTGTTGTGAAACAAACGGTTTAAACACTGGGAGCCATTGATGCAAAATAAAACAGCAAAATAGGAAAGTACGGGTAAGAGTTAAGAAGCACATTAGACAATCTTGTTTAAATCTGACTCCTTCCTTATAATAAAAACTTTTGAATGGTTATTTTTAAGTATATGAATTTTACCATGCTTAACCCATACGTACTCGTAATGTTTATCCTTGGCAATGATTTTAACTTTGGATAAAAGCTTCTTGTACTCGACGCTTAGGTGATCGTTGACATACACACGCTGAGATGAGCCTTGAAGCCCGATGTCGCAAGTGGATAAGTCCTTCTTGGCACGTGCCGCCGCAATGAAATCTTCCTTTACATACCGGTTTAAAAAACTCACTATGATCAGCTTTTCATTGGAACCAAAAATAGGGACCCTGGAAATATAATTCACCTGGGCTTTGGGACAGCTGTAGTTAACTTTACGGCCAATAGCGTCGATGATTGAGTACAGATTCTCATCCTTCTTAACAGGAACTCCCTTTATTTCGACATTGTTTAACCTGGATCTCTGTTCATAAGTTGAAAGTTGATATTTCATGCTTGCCAAGTCAGTCTGTAAACAATTCACTGATTCCTGAAGCTTATCAAATTCAGACACCTTTGCTTCAACTTCCACGAGTCTTGTGTCGAACTCATCGAGTCTCCCACCAGTGCCCTCACATGTCAACTTAAGCTCAGCCAACTCATTCTTGATCACGCGAATGTCCTCTACCAAGGTCGGCAAGTTGAGTAGCTGCCGTTTCATGTCACGGATCTCGCTCAGTATGGTATCCAGCGACGCAGGTTCAGGAGTAGACACAACTGGGGATGAGGTTCTGCAAGTGGGGCATTTCCATTGTGCCATCCTATTAGCACCCAGCTTTCTCCATCCGGTTTCAGAGATGTTTGCACATCCAAAATCCAGGTGTTTCTTGCAACTACCACACTGGACACCATCGTTGAACTGCACATTACAAGCTGCGCACGTTTGCATTGTCAAAGTATGTACTATCGAAAGTAGATAAAATATCAAAATATGAACTCAACTATAAAATGTCAAAAGGTTGACGATCTATTTATTTTGAGTGGCGCGTACTGTGCGTATGAGTGTCCACACACGAGTGATATTATATATTTATTATTTTAATATTGTATATTTTAAAGGAAATATGTGTAGCCATTTGCATTTTTGTTTTGTATGATATCTTGAAGTGCTAAAAATAAGTCAAATCATGGAAATTTCTCATTTTCAAGTAAATAAAATTTATTGTAGTAGTTATCTGACATTATAGGATATTTCTATGTTAGTGTTTTGGATTCCGCACTTAGTCCTTAAAGTGGACCATTGATGTGCACTATAGCTTAGTAATATAGTATGTTTTAATTAATAAATCAAACCAATAAAAGAAATGCAGCTTAAAGGGATAGTACACACGGCAAGGAGATATCCGTAAATACTGGTTTTTTAGGGCTTGATTTGTCACCGTTAAAACTGGTCTATAAATAAAGGTATAAATAAAATAAAATAAGTTTATAGAAAGTTATAACTTACTGTGCTTCTGTACACACACCGGGCCTCACTCCTGAACCATAATAACAGAGAGCTGCTAAGCTCATGGCAGAAGCTCCTGCCAGTGCACCCTTTCCTAAGCTGAAGGCTGAAAATAATAAAATAACAATTAAAATTTGATAAAAGGTAAATAGCCATCAATATCCCTTTCAGAAGATTGTTTAAAACAATTACAGAAGGTAAACCCAGCTTTCAGGATGCAGAAGCGTGACCACTTTGTAAAGCACTAAATATATGACTACTATAACTATATTTAATGTACAATGATTTTTGCTTTATCAAATTCATTCAATTTATCAAAATCTGACCTGTAATTTTTGTCAATTAATAATACGTAAATAAACTAAACTAAAAGTACTGAATTATTTGAAGGTCCAGTCACTAGATTTTCTTAGAATTAATTCAAAGCTCAAATCAAATTGTGTAGTGTTCAGTAGATCATCAGGTTATCAGATTGGTTTAATCAATTAAAATAATGTAAGAATTACCATTGGGTCCAGCAGGAGCCATCATTTTCGCCCATATTGAGGTTTGAGCTCGAGGAGTAGCTACTCTGGAACGAGGTTCTCGGGCATAGTTCCTGATCACATAGTTTTTGGGAACAAAGTTCTGTGGTACTGGGGTTTTCAGGGTATGGCCTACGTTTAACGCGGAACGCGCAAGGCACATACGCGACAACATGATGCAATCTTTAAAAATAAAAACACAATTTAGAAACCTAATCTAAAGCCGAAAGGTAGCCTTTCCAATGGTTGATTGCAGTATTAAAATGTAATTACGACTGAAAGAAAGAAATATGAAAAACTGAGAAATGTGCTCACAATTTAGATGAAGATTGATTTTATTCTGCTAATTTTCAAAATGTCAAAAAACTGTAAAGTGATCTGCGTTTGATTTCAATGACCTATCATCACTATCATAACCATTAGATCACTCACTCACCAATCAATCAACTGGTTACCAAGAAACAAACACGATTACACGAATACCCTAGAACATCATATATATACGGGACGAATCCGACGAATGCCAAAGGGAAATATTATGAATCGCGTTTTTTCGGTAATATTCTGGAAAATTTCGTTTGTATATTTTATTAGTTTTTTTATTCTATGGCAGGAATCAAGAAAGGAAAAAAAAGTTGCCATAAAAAGTATCGCAGCCATGGAATTATAAGTTACTAAATCCAAACATTAAGTTGGACAAATAAATTTGGTGCATGGCCAACAAACAGTAAACAACGTCGTTTTGTTTAGATTTCACAAAAAGTATGTTTCCTGGCAGCACTTTCTTGTTAAAGTCATTGAAGCAAGGAACCAAGAAACTTATATACTAACTGGAATGAGGACGGGCGACCCAACAACGTTCCGGGCGAGAAAGCTTCAAGAGTGGATGTTGTCTCTTTCTAATAGTCATAGCATGAATATGCGATTTTCTATGTCTGAAAAAATATATAATATTAACGGAGTCCTCGAATCCCCGAATACAAAAGTCGTCTGGATAGACAGGTTGCAAAATTGATAATTTGCAACTGGACGGTACAGACATACATTTAAGTTAACATAAAAAGTTAATGACATCCACTCTTGAAGCTATTTCGCCTAGAATGCTATTTTAAGTTGCAGGTCATCATCATTAAATAATAAAATAACAGCTACTCTGTGACTGTCTCAAGAGTTAGTATGATTATTGGACACCAACTTTAGAAAGAGACAACATCCACTCTTGAAGCTTTCTCGCTCGGAACGTTTTTTGGGTTGCCCGTCCTCATTCCTGTTAGTATATAAGTTTCTTGCCTTGAAGTGCCAAAAGATCCTTGTAGCATTTCTGAGTTTCTGCTACTTTTTGCAATTTTTATACAAAATGGTGATCGGAGAATGAACTAGTTTTATGTTACGTGTGTGGTCGAATGGCCAATGTACTTTTGCTGAGGGACTATGTATGCCGTCTCTATAGTTTCTTCCTCTATGGTGAACTCCGCCCCTAAGATGACCCGCTGACTCTATGGTGAGCAAAGGCATGTTATTACGTTTGGTATGTAATAATTCCATACCTGTGTAATGCATGTAATGTACCCGGAGGCATGACCACTTCCTTGTGTCAAGAGTGTCAAAGTCATAGTCATATTCACACGAAATCACGAATGTCAACTGTTGGTCAACTAACAACAAATTGTTAGATTCCGAACACGTGGATCTAAATTCTGCTAACTCGTGAGTGAAAGTAATAAGGGACAATGAAGAAAATCAAAACCCCAGTAAAAACTTCTGGAAACTCAGGTTAGTTTATAAGCTATTTATTATTTTGATTTGTTGAATATGTGTAAACGTGTTCATTTATCATCGAACCTAGTTGCAAGAATAAAACTGTTTAACCACAGACTGAGGACGATTAATATTTCTTGCTGTTATATTATATTATTTTAACATTTGCAAATTGTGTTTCTATTTACACATTTTTTAACCAATTTGGAGGTGTTGAACTACTGATTCCTATCACATGTGAGCAGGTTTCAATGTTTTTGTATAATTATTTCAGATTCTGAAGAAGAGCTTAGTCCTGAAACTCACAAGAAATCCTTGGAAAAGCTTAAAAAAACAGATCCAGACTTTTACAACTTTTTAGAAGAAAATGACGAGAATCTATTAAATTTTGATGTGGATTCTGGTGACGATGCATCAGTTAAAGAGGATGGTGATGAGGATGATGATGACAAAGTTCACAAACCAGGACCACTCAGGGGGGATAGTGACGAAAGTGACTTTGAGGCATGTATTTGCACAATGTTGTGTCAAACATTTCTATTTAATTGTGCAACATTCATGGGCCATAAATTAACAATTTTATTCCTTGCAGGATGAAGATGCAAAACCAGTTCAAGGAAAAATTACCCTGAAAATGGTAGCAGAATGGCAAGCAGAACTGCAAAGTGAAGTCAAAGTAAAACTCACAACACTGACTACTGTTATAAAGGCTTTTAATGCTGCCATGGTCAGGGCCACCAGTGAAGATGGGGCCTCGGAAGGAGAATATAAAGTTGAAGGTATGATACTTAACACCTTACGATTCCAGATAAAAGCCTTTCTGTTTGAAAAAACAGTTAATTCAGTGGCTGAATAATTTGCTGCTAAAGTTTCAGTTTGGTTTTTTTAATAACCGATGAAAAATTTCAATGGGGGGGCCTCAAAATGGTGTACTGAGTAGGTGGTATCCGTTTTCTCGTCGGTGTCCCTACCACCCCGTATAGTCCTAAAGCAGGAAACCTGAAAAAGGTCAACATAAAATACTAACTCAAATGACAATATGAGGTAGAATGAATGCATAACTTTTTATAATGATATCAAGTTAAAAAAAAATTAAAAAGAAAATAATTTGTTTACAGGTTCATCAGTTTTCAATGCTGTCATACAGATGTGTGTCCTATATTTGCCAGGTGCCATTAGAAAATATTTAGGCATGGAACAGTCTGGTAAAGACCCTCAGAAATGCAAACACTTCATTAAAATTAAATCTCACTTGATTTCATATCTTGGTGATTTACTGAAGTTGCTTGGAGGAGTAACATCAGAAAATATATTGACCGTATTACTCAAACATTTGCATCAAATGTCTATATATGTAGCTTGCTTCATAAGAATAGCTAAACAAGCACTGAAGAAACTGTTAACTTTCTGGAGCACCGGTGAAGAGACTGTGAGAGTGTTAGCCTTTCTCTGCATTTTGAGGATAACCAGAAATCAGCAACCAGCATTACTTGACCTGGTGTTAAAAGCTATGTACTTGACTTATGTTAAAAACTGTAAATTTGTGAGCCCTTCTACTTGGCCAGGAATCAACTTCATGAGAAGGTCACTTGTGGAAATGTTCTCACTGGATCTAAATGTGTCATATCAGCATGTTTTCCTTTACATTCGACAACTGGCTATTCACTTGAGAAATGCTATAGTTGTACAAAAAATTGAAAACCGTCAAGCTGTTTATAACTGGCAGTTTGTGAATTCATTGCATTTGTGGGCAGATTTGTTGGGAGCAACTTCGAATAAAGCACAACTGCAGCCACTGATCTACCCTCTGGTCATGATCATTACAAATACAATAAAACTTGTGCCAACACACCAATACTATCCTCTGAGATTCCATTGTGTTGAGATATTAGTAAATCTTTCCAAAGAATCCAATACTTTCATACCTATTTTACCGTTCCTTGTAGAGGTAAATATTTGAAATGAATTTATTACATTATAACTTACTCTTGAATAAAGAACATTAATAACAATCATTTTATTTCCAGGTTTTAAGTACTTTCGACTTTAATAAGAAGCATAAGAAAGTTTCAATGAAGCCATTAGATTTTTCATGCATTCTTAGACTAGCAAAGTCCCAACTGATGGAGAATGGGTTCAAAGACTCTGTAATAGAACGGCTCTATGGTCTCATGTTAGAATATACAGCCAATGAGTCGCACACAATCGCCTTCCCAGATGTAACACTGTTAGCTGTCATACAGGTATGTTTTGACTATTCCAACAATATCATATACCTAAATTGTTCAACTGAATGAAAGCCATATTCATATAACTTATTTATTGTTGCAGTTGAAACAGTTCTTAAAGACATGTTCTGTTTCAAACTATACAAAAAAAATGCGCCAGTTGCTTGATAAAATCGAGGAAAACTCTAAATTTATAGAAAGAGAGAGAGCTAAAATTAGTTTCTCCTTGAGTGAAGATAAAATGGTGACAGCCTGGGAAACCAGTATCAGGACGAAAGGAACGCCGTTACACACATTCTTCGAGAACTGGAGTAAGATAAACAGGATCCAGAAACGTAAGAAGATTACTAAAAACGATGAGATTGCTGGTGAGCTACCTAAGATAAAAAGGGTTAAGCTGTCTGATGATGCAACACAAAATGCTCAAGCAGAAGAAAAGGGGCCAGTGGAACTGTTTCCATCGGACGACGAGGAAGAGGATGACCACTTCAAAATGGAAGACGATGATACCCCTGCGCCGAAAGAAAAAATGACAAAGAAGGAAAAGAAAAATGTTAAGAAAAAGGCGACTAAGAAGAAACCAGTAGAAATCGACGACAATACAGTTGACGAGAAAGATGATATTGTGCAAGAATTTAGTGTAAATGACTGGTAATAAAAATGAAAAAACCATCATTTTATTAAAATATTTTCTTAGTAAAAATGTTAAACAATAAAAACACGAGATAAAGCAATATATATCAAGGTTATGGATCCAATATCCCCTGCAGGAAGTAAGTCCACGACACCTTTGGCGTTGATGGTCCGTAGGTCTCAATAGTGAGAGTACCAGTGGGCATTTCTTGCCATCCTGCTGATGGCATGTCTGCCAAACTCACTTCTATCTTCACGTCCTGTAAAAAAAAATGTTTATTGTAAAAGTAGTTATGTCGTGTCAGTGAAATACAGCGAAAAAATAAACTTTTCTTGATACACTTGGCATTTTAGTATGGATAGACCTTCGAAAGAATAAGCTACACCAAGGTAATTTGACGTATCGGTCAAATCTAAGAAAAAAAAATGAAAAAAATCCGCTATATTCTATTTGAGCGACTGCCTATCTGACCTCCACAACCCAGTTAGTACTGGGTAATACGATATCCCTTGGTAAGACTGGTTGTCAGACTTTCTGGGCCACTGACTACTTGTTACGACTGTCAAAGATCTACAAATGACAGCCGGGACCAACGGCTTAACGTGCTTTCCGAGGCACGAGAAACTCGGTAAGTATTGGGACTCATCCACGGCTTAACCTATAGATCGTCCCGAGCGGCTGTTTTTATTTAGCCACGAGCTCCTCGTGGATGTAAATGCGCTCGTTGGGTGTATAAATCAACTGTGAGATGCATGTTATCGGCAAAAATTTAAAATTACGTTCTTTATCGAGAAAATTGTTATTCATAGTACGATGTTAGGCTATTGGAAGTCAATTTCTCATGCAATTACCTTCTTAGGTCTAAGTGATTCATATTGAGCATTCACATAGAATTCATTCCTGTCCACGTATATTTTAAACATGCTCACATCGTCGAAAATGTTTTTAAACAGAATATGCGTGGACTCGCCGGCTTTTATTTTGTAGGGTCCTCGAGGTTTTGGTTGTGTCCCAGTTCCTTTTAGGTTATATCTGTAAAATTAGATAATTTATGCAAATAAACCGAGCAGTGATAAACATGCTTGATTATGCTGCGGCCGAACCTGCGTCTATCGCCACGAAGCAGATATTCTCTAGAAAAACTTCAACCACATTCGATGGTAGATTTTTGGTCTACTTTACCCATTTTAGGGTTCCGTAGTCCTGACAAGAAACTTTTAGTTTCGTCATGTCCGTCTGTCTGTCTGTCCGAGGTTTTGCTAAGAGACCGTTAGTATTAGAAAGCTGTAATTTTGTAGAGGTGTGTATATCAATAACGCCGACACTCGACAGTGGTAAAATAAAATGTTGGAAAATGTTTTTTTTAGGCTAGCTCCCCTACATGTGAAGTGGGGATGAGTTTTTTTTTCGTCGTCTACCCCATCGTGTGGGTTATCGTTGAAGAAGTCTTTTTAAATGGGGTTCCGTAGTAGCCCGTTATCGCAATATAGGACGAACCCGTTGGTACAGCGCCACCTAGCGGCAGCTTAGTCAAATAGTTTTTGTTTTTCAATGCAACTCTTTACCCGTTTTATACAAGCAACTACTTCATCTTAGTCACTTTTATGGATCCCCACTTCACATGTAGGTTCTTCAACATGCAATGTATTTCGCACGTATGTGGAAAAAAAAACCACGGGTAACGTACACTTTTAAAAAATTCAATCGGTTGAATGTTTTTATTTAAAATTTGTCAAAGCAATGTGCTTGTTTACGGCGTAAATATTTTTGGAATATTCAAATTGTGTTTTTAAATAGAATATCATTGATACATAAACATGATTATTGTTATATTGTATATTATTGTGGATGCTCCAGGGTAGCCCGCGAAACTCAAATTTTCTTACGTTTTTTGCAAGTTTTCCGCGGATCATATTTTAATCAACATACAACCTGACACTGACCTGCAAATTTTACATGTTTAATTAAACATGTCTAGGCAATGATTATTTAATAAATTAGCTATCCTAATTCCGGAAGAATGTTGTAATCACAGTACAAATCAACGAACGCACACAGTCGCTTAAGTAGGTCTCATACCTACGTATGCGACTGTGTGAGTCTTGCTAGCCTACGCCTAGTAGGTATTCGCTCGCGTTCGAGACCAGCTGTTAACGTCGCCGCTCGACTTAACTTCAATACATTTTAATGCCCGTTTTCTTAATTGATGTTTTAATTTAAAAAGCACTTCGTCATTTTTTATCAAAAGCGTTCACTATCCTATTTTTTAGGTCCGCGGCACTTGTTGTCGCACTAAATTAAACTAACGATTTAATACGTCCCCACAAAAAAAAAGTCAAGAGGCGTCAAATCAGCTGATTCTCGGCATGGGGATTCTCATCGAAATAGTGTACGATGGCCGTGTTCGGACGGAACTTTCCGTGGCCACGAAGCCGCTTGAGTAGCAGCTAACATAGTCCTTTCTTGTTTTTTTTTTTTTTCGGATGGGAAATCATCAAGTGACTCCTCCCGCTCTGGGCGGAGCAGGAGGGAGTGTCAGACTTTTACTGACTAAAACCCATCCATGTTCCTTCATCGCCCTTTGTGTTCCGGGGCCACGGTATCTCTTGCGAACAGTCCCGCAGCCCCGTGCTAACATAGTCCTGCGGTCTACTCTTGTACCATGCCTGTGGTTGAATGTTCTGCCA
The DNA here is from genome assembly GCA_963853795.1 of Xestia rhomboidea. Classification (NCBI taxonomy): domain Eukaryota; kingdom Metazoa; phylum Arthropoda; class Insecta; order Lepidoptera; family Noctuidae; genus Xestia; species Xestia rhomboidea. The sequence goes on from OY970764.1 coordinate 14,081,646, forward strand.
GCTAAGAACCTAGAACCACACTATCCCCACATCGTTCCGTGCCAAAGTCACAGTGAACATTATTTTGTGTATTGGGAAGACATCGCGCGCGTAAAACAATTTGCATAAACCTTACGGAAGTACATCCCACTAATAATGTCCGCGCATGACTAATATTCTTTACATTTAAGCTTTCATCGTAGCGCCCGCGCCACCCGGTGTCATGGTGGCTATCTCGCTCTATCCCAGGTTTTTAATTTGCACGAGAAAGGGAACGAAAACAAGTAGGACATATTTCGCATTTTGTTGGTATAACTATTGTTCCTTTGACCAGTGCCTGTTAGTGTGTGCGTGCGGTTAAATCGCTAAATTTACTTCAACTGTTTTTGTAAAGACTTTAACTTGCTTGAAATAAGGTTCATTTTTCTTTATTTTGTATTGAATGGCGGAATTTGTATTAATTAATACAAATAAAACTGAACTTTTAAAAGTCTTATTGCCTTGACTTACGGTCCATTTCACTTTGTTCTGATTGTACAGGGGTAGTGTGACTAAATGATGATAAAAAATGACCTATATTAAAAATTATAGAAATAGATTCAGTAAACGGTTCTGAACAAACTAATTTCAGGATGTGCGTTAATTGTGTTACATGTTGTATACTTATAAAATATTTTTCTTCAAAAATGTATTGAAAAACGTCGTTTGATACAAGTGGACATTTGTTATTGCAGTTCTAGGCTCAATAACACCCTCGCCGACGGCTCGTGTGTTAATTCCGCCTCGAATGCCGAATATATCAAAATGAACTATTTACTACTAGTTGATTTGGTTCCTGCTTTGGGACAAGGCAAGAACTGGTTAGCCACTGCTCTAAGCTGCCTGTGTATGTCTGTTATAAATTCAATATGGCTAACTTACATGAATTCACCAGCTATGGGAGAATCAAAAGAAATTTTACAATGTTGAACACCGGGCTCCGTTGGTTCAAACAATACTAAAAACTTCCCTTTATCAAGAGGTCCTAGCACGTATTCTGTATCTGCTAGTACCGATGGATGAGACAACTGTAAAATAAAACCACGTTTTATAGAAGTATTACAACGAACAAGAATCCATTATTAGAACACAGAAAAAGTCTCTTCCAAATAATTTCAGGTCTTAAGGCGTCGAATAGGGACGAGTGTTTCATCATCCACTCTGTGTTAATTCTGTAGGCCACTCCAATTTAAGTATTTCGAGATGAGACATTCCTGTAAAATCTAAGTAAGTATACGTTGGCGCCACTTATTTGAACTTGGCCACACAAGCTCACGGCAATTTTTTAAATAAAAAAACGGACAGGTGCGAGACCGAGCCACGCTCCGAGGGCTCTGTAGTCTGTACAAACCTGTACAACCTGTACAATGGTTGTATGTTGATGGTTTGTCCATCACGGAAATCACCAGGGCTATTACGTATCTCTGTTGACAGCTTGAAATGATAGTAACTGGGCTCAGTGTCCATCAATTAACTGTCAAAAGGTTATATATAAATTGACCTGTAATTATTCATATTTATTAATTAATAAACTAAACTAACTAAACTAAACTATCCAGTGACTATATCAAGCTTCGGTGTACACCGAACTTGGATGCCACCGTGAATGTCATAATATTGGTATTACGTATCACACTGAGTGGATATCACTTGGTGAATACCAGGGTCATACATTATCTATACATATAATAAAATCGTTGAGACCAAAAAATCTGTTCATTGAAGATTTAAAAAAAAAAAACCAGCCAGGGTGACTTAAAATAAGTAACAGGACATATTAAATCCATTTTAAAAATTTTTGTTTGTTTGTTTGTTTGTTTGTTTGACCGCGCATCACGTGAAAACTACTGAACCGATATTGTTGAAATGTTCACAAACCTATTTAAATACATTCAGAATAACATATAGGCTATAAATTTGATTTTGATTTTTGAAAATTAAATTTTGGATTTTTTTGGAAAAAGGGGGTGAAAAGGGGGGGAAAAGTTTGTATGAAAAAAATTTTTAGATTGTTCTAGAATCATGAAACTCAGAATAAATACTTATTAATAAAAATAAAGAAATACCTGTTTTAGCATTTTTTTTAAATCTCATCCAGAGACGCAAAAAAGAGGGTTTTGTGTTTAAAATTAATAAACTTCAAACACCTATACAATCAAAACCAATGAAGTGTAACCTTTTAAAGTTGCTATATATACTTCATATCTAATACCGGTAAATATGATTTCTCAGTTTTCTTGAAATTTGATTTTTGAGGTGAATACGCACAAAATAGTGGAACTCAAGAAAATCAACTTTCTTCGGTAAAAGTAGTTACTACGAAATGTTTGTGCGCGCATCACGTCAAAACTACTGCATAGGCTTCTTAAATATTTATGGTATATATTATCACGCTACTTCCTTAAGGGGGTAGGCAATTTAACATTATGTCCGTATACTTCAATTGTTTGACGTTTCAGTCATGACGTAAGTACATGAGAACGGCTATTTGTAGCTTATGTCGACGAAGTAATAGGTTTCATGACTGCTCTGCAAACTACGGGGTTGCAGGTTCAAACCCCGCAACATTATTTTCACTTTTTGTGATTTGTTTTTTTTTTTTTGAGGCTGTTAGATTGCCTATATTTCATTTTGTATTTAAATTGTTTGCATTTCTATATTTCTTACTTTTTCGTGATTTTTTTTCCAAAAAGTAGTAGAGAGGTATGGAAGAAGAATACAATCATGCTGCGCCGACCCCAAATAAATTGGGATAAGGAGCAGGAGTATGATGATGATTTCTCCAAAAAGTAGTATAGCGAACGGAAGCCTGATAAATTCACGTGTTCTTGACGTGCAAGAACTGTGCTGTGCATACGCAGTTTACGTAGATTATATTTACAGCTATATTGTTATTGGCCTCATTCCATGCATCTTGGTGAGAATTTAAGACCTGCCTGGACTGTCATCGAAGGTCTGACGGTGGAGACAAAAGTCAGTTCCAAGAGGTTCACAACAGTTTGCAGCAGCTAAATCGTGTTTGGGCTCATTTCATGGACCTTGATGAAAACTTTAAACTTAGCTAGAGTATGACTTTCATCGAAGGTCGACGATGGAGACGGAAGGCAGTTGCAAGAGGTCATCAAGAGTTTACAGCATCTATATCGTGTTTGGGCTCATTTTATGCACCTTGATGAGAACTTTCGACGTAGATGGAGTATGACTGTCATCAAGTGTCTAAGGATGATAACGTAAGGCTGAGGAGGCTAGGGCACGCCACGATAGTGGCGGTAAGTCCCCTCTTTGAGGAGTGGCTGGAGAGACGCCACGGCGTCCTCACCTTCCGCCTGACGCAGGTTCTTGCCGGACACGGATGTTTCCCTGCACCGAATCGGGCGGAAGGAAACGCCCGGGTGTTTCCATTGTGAGGATCGACCGGAAGACACGGTGGAGCACACGGTGGAGGTGTGCCCTGCTTGGGTGGAGCACCGCTGTGTCCTCGAGGTGGCGATCGGCGGCGGCGACCTCTCGCTTCCGGCCCTGGTTCGTGCCATGGTCCGGAGCGAGACGGAATGGGACGCCGACACCTCCTTCTGCGAAGCAGTCATGCTAGCGAAGGAGGTGGCGGAACGTGAGAGGGAGATATCCTCACGTCCCGGCCGCCGCGGGAGACGCCCCGGGCGTCGGGGGCCACGTGGTGGCTTCCGGCCACCGCAGGCGCGGGCCTGTGTACGGGGAGCTATGGGCTAGCTCGCCGTCCGTCCGTCTCATGACGACAGGCCGTGTCGACGGCGCGTTCGTGTTCCACGCGCGCCCCCAAAGAGAGTCAGCAATAGGGAAGGGGTCAGCAAGGGCCGAAGCCTGCCGGGGCTGCGGGACTATTCGAAAGAGATAACGTGGCCCCGGAACACAAAGGGCGAGGAAGTAACATGGATGGGTTTTAGTCAGTAAAAACTGACACTCCCTCCCGCTCCGCTCAGAGCGGGAGGAGTTATTTGATGATTTCCCAAACTAAAAAAAAAAAAAAAAGACAGAAAAAAAAAAAAAGAAAAACTGAATATTTTAGCGATTAATGCTAATATTTCAGAGAAATTAAATTGTTACCTACTTGATTCTATACTATACCTAATATTATAAAGCTGTGTTTGTTTGGTTGGTTGAACACGCTAATTTCAGGAACTACTGGTTCGAGTTGAAAGTATCTATTACTGTTGGATAGCCCATTAATCGGGGAAGGCAACAACGAACAACAACGTTACAACGTTCATATAAAATCACGCTACAATCAATAGGAGCAGAGCATCAATGAAAAATGTTGCAAAAAAAGGAAAAAAATATTCTTTTTGAGATCTTTCGTTGCGTGCGCTGCGTAAACGGTTAAAGTTACGCAACAATCGTGTATGACGGAAAAAAATCTATAAAAATCCGCGATAGCATTATTATGTCTATCTTTTAAGGGTGTCTCACACTCTCTCTAACCATCTCTCTGTCTCTCTTATATAACGCAGACGAAGTTGCGCGGGTCAGCTAGTAAGAAAATAAAAACACAAATCATTTAAAAGAGCATCGAATTACAGAATTAAAATTATCATCATATAAAATTCTCATCAATTAAAAAATAAATAAAAACAATTAAGAACACGTGATCCACAGACTAATAGAATCAACAATTATCAAATTACCTAAAACCATTCTTTTAGGTCATATAACGCCTGGTCGGTTAGCCAGCCTTTGAGTTTAGCTTTAAAAGCATTATCAGACGTCGCGCTTAAGATGTTATCCGGTAGCCGGTTGTATACTGATGGATCCATAACATGAATCAACTTTCCAGATTTAGATAGGGTGTGTGGGTAACCAGCTAACTTGTTTCTACCACGAGTACAATAATTATGCCTATCTCCGCGTTTACTGTATTCGTTCAGATGTTGCGTAACGTATACTGCCGCCTGCAATATCACCATAGTGGGAACAGTCAATATTTTTATCCGTTTAAAAAGTGGTCTCGCGGTGTCGTCCCATTGTGATCGCGTAATGGCTCTCACTGCACGCTTCTGCATCCTAAAGGCTCGCTCCCAATCGGCAGCTCGGCCCCAGAACTCAACACCATACTGGAGAACCGAGTGTACCAACGCGAAATAACACCCTCTCATCATTTTACGTGGGAGCGTTTGCGCTAAGCGTTCCAAAGCGAAGCATGCTCGTCCGAGTTTGCCTCAAATTTTATTAATATGCGGCCCCTAAGTGAGAGAACTGTCCAATTCGAAGCCGAGAAATGTGGCGGCTTGTACTTGCTCGACAACACTGTTTCCTACCCGAAGTGACAGTGGTGCACACATTCGACCGGAAAGATTGACGTGCATGTAGTGGGTCTTGGTTGTGTTAAGTATCAAGCCATTTATTTTAAACCAGTTGTTAATTTTACCCACCACTAAGTTGAAGTTTTTCCATCGACTGCGCGCACACGACTGCAGCAACATCGTCCGCGTACATAAATACATAAGCCTCACTTATCGCTGCAGGTAGGTCATTGAGCAATAAACTAAACATGATGTTAGATAGGGAGGAGCCTTTTGGTACACCTTTAGTGATGTTAAGAGGGTCTGACCTAACCTTTCCTCCGTCCCCGATCACCACCTGCAATCTGCCTTTTAAAAAGTCGAGCAGCAGCTCCAACGCTTTTCCCTCTATACCAAGGTGCCTCATCTTCAGTGCCAGCACGCCATGGTCCGCGACGTCGAAAGCATTTGAGAGGTCGCAGAAGAGCACTGCTACCTGCTGTTTTTCCTCCCTAGCCTTCATTACATGGCGGATGACTACACGTGCAAGGGCGGTTGTTGATCGTCCCTTCCTGTAGGCGTATTGTCGGTCGGTGAGGCAGTTGGCAGTGTTCGTCTTCCCAAGAAATCCAAGTATCAAAGATATCAGAAAGATACGTAATAGCCCTGCAGGTCTCAAAGATTCAAGTTCATAATATTTATTATATATATATTTATTTATTATTGGATTGAAGAACACTTTAGTAGATCCGAACGCAGTTGCAGACACCAGCCCGTTAAACAATACGAATACCCTGTAGGTTTTGGTTTACTTGCAAATAGGCAAAATAGACTTAAATGGCCGTAATTTTTTTATTTCGTTGACTAGGAAGCATGATTTTTATTTTACATCTCCAATGTAGGTAGGTGGCTACCGTAGACCTAAATATTTAATAACTTGATGACAACACGCTTAGGAGAAAAAAGCATATGGACAACATAGTCATTCTATAGGTAAGGGTTCTATTTTTCCCTTTGAGGTATGGAATGCTCGAGGGCTTGCGCACTACGCGGCCATGACCATGACTTTTGGCCGCAGAAGCTTCGATCTGGAAGAAACTTAGTGCGAGTTTTTTTACGTGTCGAGCGCGTAGCGATAGCGTTTACGCAAATTTAATAATACGTGAGAACGCATCGACTATCGTTAACTTGCAAGTGAGATCCTAATAATACTTTTATTCGTTTGGCGTTAATTCACCGTGAGAAGTGGCGCGTACATTAGTAAACGAGTTAGCGTACCACTGGTCAGTTTCCTTACTCGTCAATTTCACTAAGTCACCAGTTTACTCATTAGACAGTTTCTGAATTCGCCAATTTCCTTATTTGCCAGTTTCACTAAGTTGTCAATTTTCCTATTAAGTTGGTTTCCTGGTTCACAAGTTTCCTTGTTCGTCAGTTAGTTTAGATTGTCAGTTTTGCCATTTCGTCATGTTCCTAACCCGTAACTTTCCCTTTTCGTAAGTTTTCTTGTTCGTCAGTTAGTTTAGGTTGTGTTTTACTTCCTTCGTGTCATGTCATATATTAATGTAAATACATATGACATTCCTTTTTAAGTTATTACCCGATTACGTAAGTACAGAAAACTAATTTCAGCGTTTGTTTTTATCACTAGGCGTTAAAAAGGAGGTCGAATGCTTATACATGGAGCAAGTATTTTTTCTGGTGAATTGAAATTTCGTACAAAAACACTTTGTTATGTTTCTTTGCGTTATTATTTCGCTTGACGGAAAAATATATATCGTTGAATTTAACATTTCATTTATTACTTTACGTTGTACATGAGGTCTTAAGGATACAGAAGGTATGTCGTGTTAGTGTAGAAGTATCAAAAAAATCTTTATTTCATCGTGCTAAATTGAATGAAAAAAAATACACAAACTGTCCCTAACTGTACCTAATTGTGGAAATTTGACTTATTCCCTATCTGATATGATAACGGTTTGATAATAATCTCAGATGAATATCTACGTCTTAATTCTTAACAATAATACGTTTGATATTCTTAACTACCTTGGCCACGCTAATTGTTTTTGTCACTGACTGTACCAATAACATAACATATTTAAATATAATCAAACAACAGCCTAGCAAAACTAGTGAGCGAGGAAACTGAAGAATTTCGAAAACAGTAAACTGGCAAAATTGTCTACCTAGCGTAACTGACGAATAGATAAACCGTTCGATTAGCGAAGCTGACAAATAACGAAACCAGCGGATCGCATTACTGGCAATTTCACGAAACTGTCATTGAGGCAAAACTAGCAAAGGAGGAAACTGACGAATCAGGAAAATGCCTAACCAGGGCAATTGTCAACCTACCGAAATTGTCTAATGAGTAAACTGGTGAATTAGTGAAATTGTCGAGTAAGGAAACTGGCCAGTGGTACGCTAACTCTAGTAAACGGCCAAAATAAATTGACATTCGTATTTTGTGTTCATAAAGAAGCAACTGTCTATTCAACTAGTGGTGGATATACAACGAAGTTGGACGACATTACTTATCTGTGGTCAATGGTCATTAGTTTTGATTGTGTTTACGAAAGTCTCGAGCGTTACAATGCAAACGTTAGCGATGTGCTCGCGAAACGGTCCTCACTTTCGAGAGGCACACGATTCTCACTATCGACGACGTAAACGCGTAGATTTACGCGATCGAGACGTTACTCGAATTTTAGTATGACACTCGCTAAGCTTATGGTCCATAGACTGACTTTTTTATAGGCACTCGATTGTCACTATCGACGACGTAAATGTTAACGTAAACTCGCTTTACCCGATTATCTTCCGGTCATGCGACAAGTCGTGGCTGCGTAGTGCGCGAAGTCCATATAGTATTTTTCACTTCTCATGCTCTAAAATTAGGCCAATATAGCCCTACGAAGCAGGAGTAAAGTGACCACTTTAGTCCCTAGGGAGTAAAAAGTAATTCGTTTTTTAATTTCCTTCATGTGACATAGACAAACTCAAACAGCCAGTTAATATACTACTATTATCTGTGGAGTGTGGACCATCTTCATTGCGAAAATGTTGAGAGTTTTAGTTCCATGGTTTTTCCGCAAGGAAGGTGGCGCCATGCGTATTAAATTCTTAATCTGTGACTGGTAAGTAGAAGAAAAAACTGACCGCGAAAATTTCTGAATTTTTGTCGAGTGTAAATTTGTTCGGTTTTATATAAATTTATTAGGAATGTCCAGTGACAGTGAAGAGTTTGACGTCGAGCATAGAGCAAAAGACATAATAGATATTCTTTTGCCGCCAAAAACGCGGAAGATTTACCTAAAAACTTACGAAAGTTCCATGGACTGGAGGAATAATTAATGTTTTTGTACTAAATTGACTATTTTTCTCGCACTCAAAGTGAAAAGTATAGTTTGCACCTCGAGACTAAACGCCAACTTAATATACCCTCGGTTTCATTGACTCCTATATATATTAGTCTATGATTGACTCCCTCGCAAGCTCGGGAGTCAAACCACCTATGGTATATTATGGCTTCGTTTAGTCCCTCGTTATAAAATATACTATTATTACTTTAGTAATTTATAACAAGATAATAACCGTGCAAGTGAAATCAGCCCTGTATTCACTCCTATTTTGAACTCGGAGACGTATCGGAATATTAGTTCCTAGCGCAGTTTCGTGTTCCACATTTTTTTCTTTAGCAGGCAGACATTTCAATATAACTTTGTAGACAAATGTGCCGACTAAAACATTGATCACCTCTAAATAGTCCTCAATATCGCCAACCACTAAAGGTAAATATGTCATAGTTAAGGTAGCCTGAAATAAATATTCACATTATTTTATAATATTTATTCGCACTTTTACGATAAGCTTTCACGCAGTATGCTGTTGGTGGCTGTTAATTTTATATTATTTCCATCTCACATCTGATACCACCAACTGCATGTGCTTAGTTATTACTTGGCAAAAATACAATTTATTTAGTCACATTGTTGCACATTGCGATTTTATTATTCCGGGTTTGTCACCTAAAATGAAATTCATACGAAGCTTTGCTAAGTAATTAAATGTTTCTATCTAAAATTGTAACATAACATTACACCTGTAATCTCAGAAGGGTTAGGCAGAGGGTGGTGTAGGTACGTATTAGTACCTACACATTTCGCCCGTTATGTTAAAGTCCCATGTAATAAGGGGTGACCCTATTGCCATCAACCGGGCACAAATCCAGACTCCGTGGCTGCTACTGAGAAATTCTTGATGGAAAAACCCAATATGACTTGACCCGGGAATCGAACACAGGACCCCATGCTCAGTAGCCGCGCTTGCGACCACAAAGAGGCAAACTTTCGGAAGTTGTCTGGGATAACCCAGCAGTACTTCGATTCATGTAAGCCTGGTACCTGCTTACCGTGAAGTTACTGCCTAAAAGGTGGTATTTCAATCATAGTAGGTACCTAATTATTGCTTTATTAAATTAAACATAAATATTAGTAGTTCTAACCTACTAATTACTACGGGTTTCGGCCTTCGGTAAATAATTACTTAGTATCTAAAAAATAGTGTACGATAAGTGAAAATATTTATTAGGTACCTCTGAATTTCCATTGATTTTCAAAACTTCAGGACATTGTAGTCTCTCACAGCTGATATAAAAGTCAGCATCGTCGGCAAGCGGATTTTTAATGACCATTTCACGTTGTGCCATCTCGCGGGCCCGACATTCGAACGTCAAGGTGTCCACTATAGGACTCGCAGTTATCGTCACGATGATGTTGTAGAATTGATACTCACGACTTAATTCGTTGGTGAAGAATACCTAAGGTCAATATTATACGTTAACAATTGAAAACATAGAAGTAGATTCTGTAGTCAGCTTACGGCTGCATCAGACCAGGTCCAAATGCGTACTTGGAGCGATTTCAGATAGTTTAGCGTATCTTCAGCGCGTTTTTGTAGCACGTGAAGGCGCGTATGCACTCGTAATCTAGCAGAAAATGGCAGCCTTGTTTGTTTGCCTTCACAGCATATCTCACAGCTTGGTTTACTTGTTGTGAATGCGCGCCTTTTGCCACACGCGCAACTCGTACGAGCGTTGACGCGCGAAAGATACCTAGGTACCTACTGCCATATTGCTACATAAAGAACCCACCAGTTCGAGGGACAAGTCGGAATAAGCGCGGGTACGCGCGACCGATCGTTTGTAGCGCAATTGTGGCGCGCATGCATGCGCGTGAGCTGATACGAGCTTCCATGCGCCGAAAAATACGCTAGTCTGAAACCGCTCTCATTGTTGAATCTTGTCACTGATGAGTGACAAGTGCACGAAAAATGTATAACGTCTAACTAGAAATTCACATACGAGCAAAGCAATTTGAATTAAAGCGTATTAAATAGGTGAGCATTGCACTGACTTTGAATGTCATTTCGCACTCCTCGTAACCAACGAAGGTCCACCGGCAGGTCGCAGCAGCTTCGCCCCATGTTTTGATAGTTCCTGGGCATTTGATTTCGAAATACGCTTCCTTTTTGTCAGGCACTGTCTTTACTACCTCAGTAGTGACTATGTACGACTCGGGGTTCTGAAAACAGTTGTTTTTATTAAGAAGCTTATAAACTAGCATTACACAACCAGACTGCAGTTCTTCCAAAGTTAGGTATGTATATTATTACACAGTGTCTTGTATCATAACAGACATATATTATTCTAGTTAGGCTTAGTAGGTAGATTGTAAATACCTCAGTGATATTATAAACGAGTAATGATTCAGTATGGACATCCTTGGCGGGAACACTTATTTCAATGTTGCCATTAGGGTTTGGTGGTCCAGCTTCCCCGACTAATGTGATGAATAATACAGATTCACCAAGAGGCGAGTACAAAACTTGACTCTAGGGAACAGAAAACAAAAAAGTACAGTGTGTTTGGTTAACGGTTCCAAGGGCATATTACCTATACCCGGTGGAAGGGACACCGAAGCGAAAACGGTTACCACGTATTCGGGTGCGTCTCACATATAAAGTGGGACACCAAAGCGAAAACGGTTACCACGTATTCGGGTGCGTCTCATATCATATAAAGTGTGACACCGACGCGAAAACGGTTACCACGTATTCGGGTGCGTCTCATATCATATAAAGTGTGACACCGACGCGAAAACGGTTACCACGTATTCGGGTGCGTCTCACATATAAAGTGGGACACCAAAGCGAAAACGGTTACCACGTATTCGGGTGCGTCTCATATCATATAAAGTGTGACACCGACGCGAAAACGGTTACCACGTATTCGGGTGCGTCTCACATATAAAGTGGGACACCGACGCGAAAATGGTTACCACGTATTCGGGTGCGTCTCATATCATATAAAGTGTGACACCGACGCGAAAACGGTTACCACGTATTCGGGTGCGTCTCATATCATATAAAGTTATTTGGTATACTTTCATATCAATAACGTTCACAAGATATATATTTTTTGAGTTGAGTTTACGAAATAATCTGTATACTTTCTTAGATAATAGGTAGGTATAGATTCTTACATAGCAATAAAATGAAAAAGACCCTAAAACCCCAGCGAATGAACGAAAATTTCTAGTAAATGAACTGAATAAAACCAGTAAATGAACATATTTTTTTGTTTAAGTAATCATATAGAAAAATTCTAATTATTATAATAAATGTAGTCCAATAATTAACTAAATAAAAGGAACATAATTCTCTTCCTCTAAATCTGTTACAAACATGGACATAGGCCTCCCCCAAGTGTCGCCACATTGACCGGTCCGCTGCGACTCGCATCCAGCGGATTCCCGCAACCTTCACCAGGTCATCGGTCCACCTAGTGGGAGGTTTTCTAACGCAACGTCTTCCGGTTCGCGATCGCCACTACAGAACTTTTCGGCCCCATCGGCTATCCGTTCTCTCTGCCCACTACCACTTAAGTTTGGTAATTCCTCGGGCTACGTCGGTAACCTTGGTTCTCTTGCGGATGTCTTCATTTCTGATTCGATCGCGCAAGGAAACTCCGAGCATAGGCCTCTCCATTGCCCTTTGGGTGACTTGAAGTCTTCTGATGAAGCCCATTGTGAGCAACCACGTTTCGATCCCGCATATAATCACTGCATGGCAACACACACTGCTCATAGACTTTCGTCTTGAGACACTGCGGTAAGTTGGACGATAAGATACCGCGCAACTTCCCGAACGCTGCCCAGCCGAGTCGGATTCGACGATTGACCTCTTTCTCGAAGTTAGACCTACCTAACTGGACCGTTTGTCCCAGGTACACATAATCGTCTACAATTTCGAGTGTAGTGCCTCCGATCTTGATAGGAGTGGGTGTTACATGGGTATTCAACATGACCTTGGTTTTGTCCAAGTTCATTTTAAGACCCGAGATCTACTGAGGTCATCGAGCATTGTACCGAGGTCCTCCATGGTCTCAGCCATGACCACAATGTTGGCAAACCGAAGGTGAGTGATGTACTCGTCATTGACGTTGATGCCTAGCCCTCACCAGTCCAGAACCTTGATGACATCCTCCAGTGCAGCGGTGAACAGTTTCGGAGATATGACGTCTCCCTGCCTCACACCTCGCTGCAGAAGGATAAGTTCCGAGGCTTGGTCCTGAAATCGACGGAAATGGCGTTTTTATACAAACACTTCAACACCTCGATGTACCGGTAGTCGATTTGGCACCGTTGGAGAGACTGCAGTACAGCCCAGGTCTCGATCGAATCGAAGGCTTTCTCGTAGTCCACAAACGCTAAACAGAGGGCAGGTTATACTTTTCGGTCTTCTGTATAACCTGCTCCAGCGTATGTATGTGGTGCTAAAGCCTTTTCGGAAACCGGCTTGTTCGGGAGGCTAAAAATCGTCAAAACTGCGCTCGAGACGATTCGTGATGATTCTTAAAAACAACTTGTAGACATGGCTTAGAAGTATGATGGCCCTATAATTCTATATAAGGCGGGCATTGTCGCCCTTCTTGACGAAGAGTACCGCCACACTCCTGCACCATGCCTGTGAATAGACAGACATAAGTAAGTATAGCTTAACTATTCTTTATTAAAATTAATACATAACTTATGTTACATACTTCATTACGGCTACAATGTGTTAAAAAGAAGTTGCGTCTTACCCGAGTCCTAAATTCTTGCCCAAACAAATACACGTTACAACAACAGTGCAAACTTTCAACGCTCGACATTTTAAAACGAACAGTGAAATGAATGTAGCCACTTTAATGGCAAAAGGAGTTGCAATTATGAAACAAAAAAATACCCCGTTAAGTAGAAATATCATAAAATCTATTTTTTTGGAAAAAAGTCCCTTTTTTCATTCACTGGGGTGTATACATTCACTGGAGCACCTACGCTACCATCTGTTGATATAATTTCTTTAGATATAACATTTATATAGGTTCTCTAAAACCTATTTCATACGTTATTGGATATTACGTATAATTAATCGAAAATCATTAGGCCTATGGTTTTAAATATGTAATATTGATACCATCTTTATGGTTAACACCCCGATTCAAAGCAATCCGACTCGATATTAGGTTAGAAGGTTAAGGCGGGAGGGAGCGGAGCGGAGTGCCAGGTCCCCTCTATGTTGGTAAATCATTTGGGTTAGGTTTGGTTAGAACAGTGACCATTAACTTGCGAAGGTGAACGAGTGAAGCGAGCGTGCTGCGGGAGCGGCGTGACAGAAACGAATTGCTGCAAAACCGACTCCACGTAGTTTTCTCAGCCCTACCCCCTTTTTTTTTTTTTTTTTTGGTATGGGAAATCATCAAATAACTCCTCCCGCTCTGGGCGGAGCAGGAGGGAGTGTAAGACTTTTACTGACTAAAACCCATCCATGTTCCTTCCTCGCCCTTTGTGTTCCGGGGCCACGGTATCTCTTTCGCATAGTCCCGCAGCCCCGGCAGGCTTCGGCCCTTGCGGACCCCTTCCCTATTGCTGACTCTCTTTGAGGCGCGCGTGGAACACGAACGCGCCGTCGACACGGCCTGTCGTCATGAGACGTACGGACGGCGAGCTAGCCCATAGCACCCCGTCCACAGGCCCGCGCCTACGGTGGCCGGAAGCCACCACGTGGCCCCCGACGCCCGGGGCGTCTCCCGCGGCGGCCGGGACGTGAGGATCTCTCCCTCTCGTCTGCCCTACCCCTAGAGTGTTATTTAAAATCGTGTAGGCGCGGAAGGGCGAGGCAGGAAAAACATCTGCGACGATAAGCTCGCATGGGACCACCGGAGCCACGCAGCGCCGGAGCCGTGACAGAAACCATACCTGCTGCATGTTGCATGCTTGCTTGCATGCTGCATGTATGGTGTATGCTTGTTAGCATGCCTGCTGCATGCATGGTGTATGCTTGTTTGCATGTCTTATTTAGTTACCTAAGTTTCACAACTTACTAATAATTAGACAATGTTATAATGCGTATAACTGAAATTTTGCTTAGTGTTTTTACTAGTAGTCGAGTGCAATTAGACAATAAGGTGAAACGAAGTTTATAGTGGTCGGATTTTGCTGATGCGTAAAACCATGGAACTAAAACTCGCAACATTTTCGCAATGAAGATGGTCCACACTCCGCAGATAATAGTATATTTACTGGCTGCTTGAGTTTGTCTATGTCACATGAAGGAAATTAAAAAACGAATTACTTTTCACTCCCTAGGGACTAACTAAAGTGGTCACCAGTGGTCCAGCTTCGTAGGGCTATATTGGCGTACTTTTAGAGCATGAGAAGTGAAAATAAAGATTTACATCATGCTTGCCGATAGTTTTCGGTTTGAAGGTGATGGGAACATCTAGCGCAGAATTAGGTTCAACATTAAATTCTTTCCAAGTTTCGAATGGTCCACCTGATACTTCAGAAAGAATTAGCCAGAGATCGTCAGTTCTGGAAATGACAATAAACACTAAATTAGAACATGGAGCATTCTTGCCGCTAATTTCCTCTGTGGAGATGTGTTATCGTTTACGACTCGCGTTTATTTTTGGTACACTGTATGCAAAACTGACGACTTGAGCTGTTAAACATTTCAACATTATCACTACATAGTACAAAACAATGTTGCTCTCTCTGTCCCTATATCCCTATGTATGCTTAAATCTTTAAAAGTACGCAACTGATTTTGATGTGGGTTTTTTTAATAGATAGAGTAATTCAAAAGGAAGGTTTTAGTATATAATTTGCGGGCGGGCGAAGCCGCGGGCATCAGCTAGTAATCTATAATATGTATGGGATCACCTCCATTCGCAAATACTGCCACACCATTCGAACAGGACCACTATGCTTTGTTGAATCGTTACGTCAAAGTGTAAAATCGAGGTTTATTCACTCGCCAGCTTGTGTCCGCGGCTTCGCTAGCGTTAATCAAATTCAGAGGGAAGTAGTAACACATGCATATTTTAGACTTTCGCATTTATAATAGCAGTGAGGTGTGATGCATTCATACGTACGGATTGACGATGACAATATAGGCAGTATTCACGTCACGGACAGGACATTCCATGTTCATAGTTTTAATTTCAATATTTCCAACATCGATGCACGTTCCATAAAGGGCTAATTCAAGAGGCATGTAGTTTTCTAAATTACAACTTGCCTAGAACATGGTATAAGTTCAGTAAAAAAAAAAGTAGTGGCACATACAAGAAAAAAAAAACAGTTGTGCGTGGGTTATTTGGGTTACTTTTTTTGCGTGTAATAAATTTGGACTGGGTACCCATCTACCCAGATATTTACGCAGCAATCCCACAATATAAACGTACGTTTAGATAATCGTTGTAAGTTGTCTGGTTAGGTGTCTGTTTCTCTTATGGAAAAAACACCATAGGTAAAAAAGCACACCATAAAAATTCAATATAAAGATCCAAAACTGGAAGTACTCAATAATAAAATAAAGAACCGTCTTGAAAATACATACCCATACTTTAACGAATGGGTTATGATGGAGCGGCCTGAACGATATGGTAAAGGTAACGTTTGTGTGAGCTGCTATTGTGCCACACTGTGGGCTTATCGTGAATTCTTCCGATATTAATGGTTGCCACCAAAACCTAGACAGAAAAAAATATCAGAGACTCACAAACGTAGCAAATATGATCCAGGAGATATCAATGTATCCATCATCTTTAGTCATTTTCCTGCTGTTGTCCCATTCTACTTCGGGTCGGCGCAACACATTTTCCTCTTCCATATTCTCCCCTGTCAGACGTCACCCATTTATTCCTTCCTTAATATCCATTCCTCACACGATCGATCTATCTTTTCTTTGGCCTTCGTCTCCTTTTCCATCCATCACTATTTCACAACCCGATCGAGCTAAGTTTGCACCTCACTGTAATGCTAGGCCATCAAGGAAGCAAGGTGCAAACTTAACTCAGCCGAGTTATGCGTTTCATCCCTCAACATCACATGTTCAACTCCATACCGAGACAGACGACTCCCTTTATCTTTTTCTGTAACTGGCACCACTTTAAAACTTGCTCTAATATACTCTTAATACTTAATTCATTCTTGTCACTGTACACATCCATCTCAACACTCATCTCCGCTGCACATGCAATCGTATTTCATCCATTTTCTTCACTTCTTCGCGCATTCAAATTCATACAGTACATTATAGGTCTAATCACGACATTGCATATTTTTCCCTTTAACTTCAATCATCAGCATCCGCGGGTCGTAAGTTGTTCCAGTGACATGTCGCCGTTTCATCCATCCTGAGTTGATCCGGTGCGTTACGTCGCGGTTTACTTCACCATCCCCATGGACAAGCGAACTGAGGCACCGGAAGTCGGAGCAGATCGGTATGAGCTTTCCGGCAAGAGACACACACAAGCACAGGACTAGAGAGACCGCCGAAATCTCAAAACAAATATTCCGTTTTGGTTCGACTCAATTTCAGGACAACATTGACCAGAATTTGCCACCACACCTTCACTCTGCTCTGCACTTCTTGGCCGCTCTCGGCAACCAGAACAATGTCATTTTCATACAGCATACACCAGGGGCCTCTTCCCTGGATGTCCAACGTGAGAGCGTACATTATTACCAGGATGAGGTAAAGGAAGCAAGCAAGTCGACAGCCACATTGAAGCTGCCGTTAGTGCACAAAACCCAACCATGTCGTAGAGGAAAAATTAAATTTCCTAGGCGGTCCCGGGGAATCCCACGCCGATTCGTTGGTCTGCCTCCACCGTAATCTGGGCGTGGGGGGGGGGGGAGCACTAATCTGCCAATTAGTGCCGCGCCTTCTGCGCGGCTGGCTGCTTTAGCGCCAACAGCACTGGCTGCGACTCACGCACCATCCGACAAAACTATGGCTTCGACTTCTGCGCCTACTGACCCTAAGATGGTTGCGACTTCTACGCCTAAGACGGCTGCGATTTATGCGCCCTGACGAATGTTACACCTTTCACGAGGGCCTGGCAACAGAGCATCGTTCGGAGCAGTATAACAAACAACCCTGACAATGACACTGACAAAGCACGTCTCTCCAGCCTTTGCAGCGAACACCGCGCACTGCCACTCCAGCGCGAGAAGATCGAGGCAAGGCTGAAAGACAACTCTCTCTCTTTCGGGAAAGGAAGCGGAATCTGGTGGTTCTGGTTTCATCTCGGTGGACGAAGTACGCATGCTGAAATCTATGCGCGGAAAGATCCGGAACAGAGAAAGAGATCTAAACAACCGTTTGCACAAAATCCGCGAAGGCAATAGCCAGCGCGAAGCGCAAACGGTTAGTTGTAAGGGAGTACGCGACGGGGAAACCTAGCGCGAAAAGTCACTGCCCGTACCAGGACAATCCGGAGGAAACGACCGGAACCGCACCGAGACGACCCAAGACCGACACCGAACCAGATAGAATCGAGGCAACCGGTCTGGGTTTCTCCAGGAGGACGCCAAGCGTGTTAGAACCCAGGCCGCACAAGGGGAGCAGAGAACCTACGCGCGAGCCACAAAGGATATCCCTGCACGACTCGACGTAGCGATCTGCCTCTCGCCTCCATCCCGTGACATGACGACTGAGCACATCAAGCATCGAGCACATCAAGCTCAGCCTTGGGGACCTTATCGTGGACACGTGCACCGACCCCTCCAAATCCATCCCGGCCTTCCGCAGTTACCCAAGGGTAGCGGATGGCACGGTTCAGATGTAGTGCGAAGGCGACAGCGCCCTGACCTGGCTGACCCAGAACGTGCCCAGAATAAAACTGCCGAACACTGGCGGGACATTGACTGTAATGAAACAGTCCGACGTACCGACCCGGGTCCGAGCAGCACTCTTCGTACCCAGATACAATGGGGACATATCGCTGCTTTAGACTGTTCTGACCCGTCAGGACCCCTGGTACGACATTGGGAGGTGACTATATAGCGCGACATCGGTCGGTGGTGATAACTACGGGACTTTTGACCGTAGGTATTCCATCGGAAGAAGTCGAAAAGGTCTTGGGGAGGGAGCGGCGGATATCGTACCTACTTGGGTCAATACACGTGCGTGTTTTCCCCGACACTCATCCCTCCAACACCCAGCAACAACAACTTCTGTGAAGACGCCAACCTGGACCTGGTCATCTGCACGGACTCGAACGCCCATCACCCGCTTTGGGGTTGCAACACTAGAGGTAAGGTACTATGCACATATCTGTTCTCCACTAACCTTAACATCGCAAGCCGCGACTCGGAACTCACTTGGGTCACATCTCGCGGACAAACGATCATTGACCTAATAACGCTGGCTTCGGAAAGCGCGACAAAATTTATCTCTAACTAGCTTTCCTGCTCTGACCATAGAAGGATTCTCACTAGTAGCTAACGTAAAAAAACCCGAACCTAGGCGCAACCCACGCCGTACCAATGTACCTACAAACGGCTTTTGGCCTCCCTACTAACACAGTACCAAACGCCCCAAATTCTAACGGATCCCAAACAACTTGAGGACATCGTAACAAAACTCTCTGAATTTATAATCAAAGCCTACCACGCCGGCTGCAAACTAAAGGATCAAAACACCAAGAGCAAGGGTAACTCCTGGTGGGATGCGGAACTCAGTAAGCTCAGGCAAACCATGCGCTAGCAATTCAACAGAGCCAAAAACAAGTCAGGAACAGGGCAGCCTGGCGGAAATTCTGCGAAGATATTATTTTGGTTTTTGATATATATATTTTTTTTACTGTGGACACTTAACGTGCACTTCTTGCTACATTGTTCTCACATAACATACCATCTCAACATGAATGATGTAACCAAGATTTTGTAACACTATTATGATTTAAAAGAGTGTCCATGGAGTTTCTTACCCGTTCTTCTCCATAGAGATCTACGCTAGGGAATGGGCAACTACAGTAATTTCACAGTTTTTATGTCTTATTTATTTATTTTAACTTCATGTACAAGAGTGGTACATAGGCGGACTTAATGCCACAGGGCATTCTCTACCAGTCAACCTTTGGGTCAAATAGGACAGCATTGTGATAGAGCATAATAAAAATAAATAAGAAAAATACCATTTTGTAAATTAAAACACATAAATGGGTACCTACATACTAATACATATATATATATGTATATGATAAACTAGTATATATTAAAATACATACAAATAGTCCGAAATACGAGAAACCTTATAATAATTACTACTACTCTAGTAATGACTAAATAGTAAACAATTTAATATGACTTTAAAAAGAACTTCCGAACTGCTCTTTTGAAAGCCAATTTGCTTTCAGCTTTCTTAATGCCAAGGGGTAGCGCGTTCCAGAGCTTTATAGTTGAGATGGCATAGGAAGAGGACATAAAACCAGTACGGTGAGAGGGAATTTGAAGGATTAGGTTTTTGGAAGCTCTAAGGTTGCGACTGTGAGAACTGCCCAACACCTCGAAATAAGTTTTTAGGTACTCGGGAGCACATGGATCGTTCATAATGGTGAGGAGCATGCAAAGAGATCTGAGGGACCTCCTGAGTCTGATAGGCAGCCATTTAAGCTGAGAACGGTACGAAGAGATGTGGTCGTATTTACGAAGGCCAAAAATGAAACCAATGTTCAGAAGACGATCCAATTTGTTAAGAAGCTCTTGGGTTAGATCAGAGTAACAAACATCAGCATAGTCGATAATGGGAAGTATAAGCGACTGGACCAAAGTTATTTTAGTGCTAGATGGGAGAAAATGTTTAAATCTATAGAGAGACCGCAGTGAGTAAGTGACTTTCTGGCTAACCTGTGCTACCTGCTTATTCCAACTCAAAGTATCATCAATGTACAGGCCCAACTCCTTTACATGTGGTAAGAGAGGTATAACGGAGTTGTCGAACATAAGAGGCACTAGCCGGCTAGTGTCCAAATTTCTTAGGTAGTACGAACTACCAATCAGGACGTGTATGTCTTGTGACTGGGTCATTGATTTTCATCTTTGTTTTGACAATTCAAAGTGCCTGTAACTGGCAAACTTGAAATAAATACTTTGATTTTGAAGAAATTGAATCAAACAGTGAAGCCGCGCGTGTGTGAAAGATCCTATCTACCGATCAGAATGGCACCCTCGGGTCGCTGAAAACCACAGACAACACTTACACCAAGTCGGACCAAGAAACAAGTAAAGTTCTTTTGGAAACCCACTTCCCAGACTGCAATCTCTCCGAGGGCAGAACCTGGGCAAGTGAGCCAATGCACACACCAAATAACCAAGACTGGGTCAGAGTCCGCACCATAGTAACCGCAGAGAGAATAAAATGGGCAATCAAGACTTTTAAACCATATAAATCCGCACGCTTAGACGAAATTTTCCCCGCCCTGCTACGATGGGGAGTAGACGTCCTAACGCCGTGGCTGACCGTCATCTACCAAGCCTGCATAGCACACAAATATATACCACTTGCATGGCGAGAGGTGAACGTCATTTTATCCCTAAACCAGGCAAACCTGATTACACACAATCCATGGCGTACAGACCAATAAGCCTGACGTCTTTCCTACTGAAAACTCTCGAGAGACTCTGTGAACGACACATTCGGGACTTCACTAACAACAACACCCGTATTGCACAGGAAAATCAACAGAATCTGCACTACACAATGTTATCTCTAAGATCGAATGTGCAGTGGACCACATTGCTCTTCACTAGCTGTCTTCATTGACATAGAAGGCGCTTTTGATAAAACCGTCTTCCATAGCATCAACGCAGCCCTCGAGAAACACGGCGTGGACCCAACCCTGCGAGGATGGATCACAAATATGCTCAGACTGAGAGCCGTGCAAGTTACGGTGAACGACACCACTAGAGCCATAGTGGCGAAGGGCTGCCTCGTAGTAGACAGCCTCATCAAGCGTCTCAATAGCAGAGGAGCCTACACGGTGGGCTATGCTGATGAACTGACCATAATAATAAACGGCACACACGAAAACACACTATGCAACCTTTTGCGCCAAGCCTTGGGGATAGTAGCAGACTGGTGCAAAGAATACAACCTAGTAATGAACCCTACCAAAACCGAACTCGTCCTCTTCACAAAGAAAAGAAAGTTAACAACTCTACAATTAACAAGCTTCTTTGGGATCACCCTAAGCCTATCGACTAAAACTGGGCAAAACACACTGATTACATCACCACAAAAGCCAGTATAGCCTTATGGCAATGTAAGAGACTGCTCGGGAAGAATTAGGGCATAATCCCCAAAGTCTGGCTATACACCACAGTTATCCGACCAATTATTAAAAGAAAGAAAGAAAGTAAGAAAAATATTTATTTGACGACGGTTATTACATACGGCTCTTTAGTTTGGTGGCCTTGGACCAACCTTAGTAAGACCCAAAACGATCTCGAGAAACTACAAAGATTTGCCTGCGTAGCAATCACCTGCAGCATGAGAACTTTACCCACTGCTGCCTTACAGGTGATGCTGGGGCTACCACCTCTACACCTCGTCGTAAGAGAGGAGGCGGCTATAGCGACTTTCAGGCTCGAAGTATCCGGCACCCTAAGTAACGATTCCAGAATTAAATACACACGCATCAGAGAAGATGCAATCAAACAAAACCCCATGATGGCATCACCCAGCGACAGAATCCTGAAGATGGGTCTTCAGGATTCTGTTTTCTGCTTCTAAAAACACTACAACATAGAGCTCACAGCGGTTGTGTGACTACTCAGGTACAAAAGAGCTAAGGATCTACACTGATGGATCAAGAACCGACGACGGGACGGGTTTCGGAGTGTTCTCCGACGACCTAAACATTAAAATATCCAAACCCCTTGGAATGCTCAACTCTGTTTACCAAGCAGAGTGTGTAGGTATTATCCAAGCGGCACACGCTATAGAGACCAGGGAAGTTACGGATACCAATGTTCGAACACTCTCCGACAGTGCCTCACTCAGTTCTTCAATACCTAAAGAGTAATCAGATCACGGCCAGACTAATACTAGAATGTCATAATGCCCTAGAACGAATCACGGTACTAAACCACAACACGGTAACACTACAATGGATTAAAGGTCACAGTGGATCACTTGGGAACGATGCGGCTGATGAACATGCCAGAAGAGGATCCAACACAAAACCCTGTGGACCCGAGCCCATTGTGCCATATTATTCCTTTTAAGCAGCTAAGAAGCTGATTAAAGGATCACACTCGAATACAAGCGGAGAAATGGTGGACCTCGACACCAGGGCTTAGGCAATCCAAGGAAGCTATGCCATCCCTGGATACAAAGCTGACCAGGCGCCTTCTGCGGCTGGACAGATATAGCCTTCGACTGGACTGGCGGGGACCATCACCGGACACTGTTCGCTTAATAAACACTTCCACACCCTAGGAATCACTGACAGTCCCCTGTGCAGAGCATGCATGCAGGCGGAGGAAACGGTGGCGCATGTGCTCCTTGAGTGCACTGCCACCATGGCTCACGCACAATGGTCCACTTTAAGGACTTAGTGCGGAAACCTAAACCCCATGATAGATAGAAGGGTTCCTTTTTTTACCTTTTGAGGTACGGAAACCTAAAAACAACACGCAGCGCACCCGTTTTGTATAAATATTCTACTCTTTGCGCAGTACTCTGCGTGTTGGAATGACCGCAAGTAGTATATATAGCACAGAGCATAGTTTTGAAACTTGTGACAACAAGTGTCAGTGAAATGACAGCAAATAGGCAGTCTATTGCTGGTCTATCAGTTTCCATGGTCTCTAGCTACAAAATTATTATGAAATGTAAAAATTGCAAATATTGTTTACCTAGTCCCAAAGTCGCCTTTATTCAGTAGCATTACTTTGAGATTTTTGCATCCAAGTTTGCGCACGCGGCCAAATTGAAGCGAGTTCTGACTGAAGACCAGACTCATGCCCGTAGCACAACCGCTCAGACTAACCAGAGGCCGCTCAAAGCTTAACACTTTCATGTTTAACTAAAATCAAACGACGAAATTTATTTGATTGTGATTTATTAGTAATTTTACGTCATAGTCAGCCAAATTGTGTCAGATTCGATTGCTGTCTGATAGATCAATACAACTAAGCGCACCCTGATAATTTCGCTAGTATCAATCCTATCCTAACTAAGTCCTGTGACTAAGTACAAATAAACCAAGTTTTAGTTGGAAAATACAACTCTTACAGCGTATCGCCCAAGCACTGTTTTCCTTCTCATCGATCGCAAGTTTAAAATAACTTAAAAGTCAAGACCAAAACTCACAGTTGACATTGTGTACAAAACATCTTACAATATATTCTTCGGATCCTGATTTGAAAAACCAATAATTTACAATAAAACCTACTTTGATCCTTTTGGATACAAGTAGGTACCGATTCAAAGTTACATTATTACGTATGTAGAAATATATCAAAAAGTCGATTATACCTGAACGTTGAGCACGCTTATCAAGCCAACCGGCTTGAATTGTATCTTCACAGGTACTTTACCGTACGGACTTATCCTGCTTGTAGTTGGTATTACTTTCAAAGAGGACAACGCGTTTTGTATGTCCATGGCGATTTGGTTACGAATTTTATCATTTTTATATGTTTGCAACATTTGTACTCTGCAAATTTATATTAAATACATAGGTATATACCCATCTAAGCGTCCTATAGGTTGATGTATACTGGAATGTCACTGCACTAAGGTCAATCATTTTAACCTCAAATTAGAAGTAGGTAAGTACTTTTACTAATAAAATTCTCGGGGCATTTTACCTCGACGGCCCACCATCGTTCGCAGCCGTACGTCGCACAGGACTGAGACAAACACTGGTAGTGTCAGACTTGGTCGTATCTTCTACAATCGGGTACATTTCTCTGAATATGTATGTGGCTTCTATTGGTATTTTACTATGATTCATCACTTCTATAGTGCGAATAAACTTTTCACCCACTTTTACGTGACCCAAGTCAAAGCTCTTTTGGCAACCTTCGTAAAGATCAAATAAGAGAGGAACTCCTGGAAAATAATCGAAAATCATTGTCAGTTATGGTACATTGCTGATAAATGGTACCTACTACAAATCCTTTATTGTGAACAGAACGGACCTTCTCCTTTAATAATAACATTTTCTTCGCAGAGCGAGTTTACCCAAAACTGTAAGGTGAATTCATAAGTTTTAACTTGCTTCGGTCTGAAGTAGATCTCTATTTTCAGACGCTTTCCAGGTTTAATGCTTGATACCTTTGTGTATTCTACGAACAGTTCCGGTATACTTGGGAAGTTTAAATCGATACTGTAAATAAATAAAATAGGTACGCTCAAGTTATTATTGAAAGCAGCGAGCTATGAACCAAACGGATAAGGAAAATTAGTTCGATGAAAGCAAAATAGAAAGAATTCCTTACATAATAGGCACTTTATCATCGTTAGTAAATGCTAGTCTTTGCTTGTAGGTAGGATCCGGCGCATTGATGAAGCACCTTGAAAAATTAAACTCCTTGAACGAAAAATGATATTGAGGCTTTTCAATTTCTGAATGTATGAAAATACTGTATTCCGGTCCATCTGAAATCTAAACAAGAAAATTAGCCACCAGCCATTTTGACCACACTAAGTACCTACATGATTATGCCATGCTTAAAAATTATGTGTTTTAGGGTTCCGTTGCCAGACGGCAAAAACGAATCCCTTATGGATTCGTTACCACTGCATTTTTTCAAAAAGAAGTTGAAATTTTGGTTACTTCAAAAGACTTAAATTTTTACTCAGTAAAAGAATTTCTTGAAGATAATAAATATAAATAGGTCCTGTACTACCAGATATGATTATACAATATTTTGTTGTTTTTTTTTGTATACCAAAGGTTAATATTGTGTTTTATATTACTTATATATTAGATTATAGAGTTTTACACCTTTTAGTTTTGTTTTTGATTTTGTATTTATTTGAATGTAAATAGGTAAGCTAAGATTAGGTATATGTGCGTAAAAATTTAGAATTATTACTAGAGTTATTATTATCTAAGTGCTTAAATTTAATTTAATGTATTTTAGTGTTATAAGTGTAACTATGTAAATATTCGTATGCCGCGACTAGCGGCGGATATGTCCTGTCCTGCTATTTTTATTTAACAACTATGTGCCTACCATATTCAACGAATAAATGTCTTTGTCTTTGTCTTTGTCCTGTCGGTCTGTCTGTCTGTCCGTGCGTTTGTCACAATCATGTTACTCCGAGACCGTTAGCACCACATACATAGTTGAAATTTGGAGAGAAGGTGCCTGTGCCTTCTATGAGCCGCTAAAAAGGGATGGCCCTCCATATACATTATTATATAACTTGTACCTAGGGATTGAAAAACAAATTTTCTACATATATTGTGCTTGGTTAACGGTCATCGATACTTTAAGGGCATATTATATACTCATTTCTATCGACAAATACACCTTTAATAATACTCCTAACCCAACTCCCTGCGATTGGCAGCCATCTTGTTATTTGAGATATGGAAAGTTTTTCGTGAAGCAAAGAAATTTAGTTTTGCAATTGAGTGTAAATCTGAATGAGCGTTAAAATATTGTTTATGTATTGTTTGTTCCTACGGAACCCTTTGTGCGCCAGTCCAACTCTAACTTGGTCGATTTTTTACGTATCTGAATACCAAAAGAAATAATCTATACCAATAAATAAAATTGAAAAGTCTGTTTGCAATTTCAAAATAACAGCTATTTACTGAATGCTATGAAAGTATAATAGGTAAGTATAAATTAGGTGTTCGTGAAAAAAATGAAAACCCATGAAATTGTTAACAAAATCCGATTCAAACAGGGAAGTAATATTGTTATAATAATTTCACGCAGACGAAGGTCGCGGGTACTTGAAAGCTACTTGAAAAAAAGTTTCTACGTACAGACAAAGTGACAGGGAAAGCTTGAACCGGCACTTGCTTGACCGTGAAGTACAAAGTACATTCCACCTCATTGGCGGGAGTGACGTGCCCGCTCTTTGGCTCCACTGTCAGCTGCATATACTTCTTCACGTACGAGCAGTTGTAACTCCAGTCGAAGAAAAACGTTGCAGAACCATCATTTTTTATAGTAAACGGTACTGTTCTTTCATACGTTGACGCAGTCTAAAATACATGGAATTATATAGGTAGTTGATTGCCATAAAGATTTTCATTAATCACAACAACAATCATCAATCATAACAATCTCAATATGGGTCCATGGCCTGAAATAAATGAATTTAATTTAATTTTAATTTAATAAATACAATGCCCCAAAAGTTAGTTGAAATTATTCACTTCAGAAGCATTATCATCTGAAATCCAAGATTCAAATTTTTAAGCTTTTTTTTAAACTTGGTATACAGTTTGTTATTAAAAAAACATTAGATCGGACATGTTTTGCCTCATACTAAAGCATATTAACTTACTTACTAAATATACATTATGAATTCATATTAAAAAAATCATTAATGCTATAGAAATTATTATTATTGAGCCATTTATATAATTGCGTTTTAAATAATTTACTATTTAATGTTTTAAACATTTTTGGTAATTTATTATAGAGACGTACACACATAGCCAGAGAGTTTTTATTATATTTTGCTGATCGAGGCAGCACATCTAGTACAAGTCTGTATTGGTCACGTCAGAGCTTACTTCCTGTGCTGTTTTAAAAAGTTCTTTGTGTTTTTGAACGAAAACGCCTGCTTCATATACATATAATGAAGGTAACGGTAGCAAACCAAACTCTTTAAATATTGGTTGACACGATTCGTCAGATGGAATCTCGTAGAGAGCTCGTAAACATTTCTTTTGGGCGACAAATGCTCTATTGTGGTCGGTACTATTTCCCCAAATCATTAGTCCATAACGTAGTGAGGACTCAACATAATTATGCGCGATATGACATCACAGCCGTTTATGTATTAGTGACTTTTTTAACTTGTCTCAAAGCATAGACAAATTTATTTATTTTATTACATACAGTATCAACCTGTGCTTCCCAGTCTAAATGTTCGTCAATTACTACTCCTATTAAAAACTTAGTTTGTGTCACTTGTGTAATTTTCGGAATGTCCATTTTAAAATTAAATGTATTATTATAAGATTGATTAAATTGTAAATACAACATGTAACGTAATTAACGCACACCCTCAGACACCCCAATTAGTTTATTATGTTATAATCATAATACATGCACTGAATTTTTAATTAAACAAGTATAAGCAATGATTATTTGATAAATTAGTTTTCCTAATTCCGGAAGAATGTTGTAGTCACAGTACAAATCAACGAACGCACACAGTCGCATACGTAGATCTCATACCTACGTATGCGACTGTGTGAGTCTTGCTAGCCTAGTAGGTATTCGCTCGCGTTCGAGATCAGCTGTTAACGTCGTCGCTCGACTCAAATTCAATAGAAAAGTTCAATACATTTTAATGCCCGTTTTCCTAATTGATGTTTTAATTTAGAAAGCACTTCGTAATTTTTTATCAAAAGCGTTCACCATCCTATTTTTTAGATCCTCGGCACTTGTTATCGCACTAAAATAAACTAACGATTTAATACGTCCCCACAAAAAAAAAGTCGTCACATCAGCTGATTGGGGATTCTCATCGAATTAATCCCATATTTCGTTTTGAAAACGAGTATGTGTACGCTAATCGGCTCCCCTGTCGATGGCCCGTGTTCGGACGGAACGTTCCGTGCCCAAGAAACCACTGAGTAGCAGCTAACATAGTCCTACCCTGCGGTCTACCATACCTACTGCGGTGTACCATACCTTTGGTTGACTTGAATGTTCCGCCAGGATGAACCACATTATCACCACACCACACCGTGCCACAGTCCTCACCATTAGTCACCATTTCACTGAAGATTTTGTGTCAATTATTGGAAAGACATCGCGCGAAAAACTATTTGCATACACTCTTTAAGGAAGGGCGCGCGTGACTAAATATTGTTTACATTTATTTAAGTTAGTTTTGATCGCCCGCGCCGCCCGGTGTCATGGTGGCTATCTTACTATAGAGTAAGATAGCCACCATGACACCGGGCGGCGCGTTTTTAATTTGCACGAGAAAGGGAACGAAAGCAAGTATGACATATTTTGTATTTTGTTGGTTTATCTATTGTGTCCTTTAACGAGTGCCTGTTTAATGTGTGCGTGCGGTTGAATCACTAAGTTTACCTAACTGTATTTGTAACGACTTTAACTTACTTGAAATAAGGTTCATTTTTCTTTATTTTGTATTGAATGGCGGAATTTGTATTAATACAAATAAAACTGCACTTTTAAAAGTCTTATTGCCTTGAGTTACGGTCCATTTCAGTTTGTTTGGACTATATAGGGGTAGTGTGACTATAAATTACGTAGCTTTAATTATTTTTGGGATAAAAAATAACCTATATTAAAAATTATAGAAATCGATTCAGTAAACGATTCTGAACAAACTAATTTCAGGATGTGCGTTAATTATGTTACATGTTGTATATTGATTTGTTAAGAGTCATGGATAAATTACTATTTAACAAGTTAATTAGATTGTCTATTGTTTTATTTATGTCCGCTTCATGATCCGTAATTGATTTATGTTTTTTATCGGTAGTCACAATTATGGTAAAAAAGAAAGCATTTATGATTGGTTACATTAACAATGTCATTTATGTAGAGTAGAAATAAGATAGCGCCCTATATATGCATGTATGTATATTTTCAATACACTATCTAACTAGCATTTATCCTGAAGAATATCATATATTTTTCTGATTTTGTTTATTGCAGTGAAACATATGCTTTCAGGCATTATAAAACTCGCGTTTGGCTCCTATAGTCCCCTTAAAATATAACGCATTATTTTTCATTAGATTATAATCTGTCGAAGTGAAACAGTCAAATTGTGAAATGCATGCGATCATATTATCTCTGCCCCCTTAATCGGGACTTGGGGCACCCCAACTTTAGGTTAGTTAGGTTCTTTTAAACCCTGTAGACAGAAATAGGAGCCCCGCGTAGCGTGGCTTCGTCGACTACGTTTTTTAGGCGAATATGGTGGGAAAGGTGTATTA
Organism: Xestia rhomboidea; assembly: GCA_963853795.1. Taxonomy (NCBI): domain Eukaryota; kingdom Metazoa; phylum Arthropoda; class Insecta; order Lepidoptera; family Noctuidae; genus Xestia; species Xestia rhomboidea. Next base: position 14,111,445 of record OY970764.1, read on the forward strand.
TCTTTTCATGGGAGTGGTACCAGGGGGCAAGGGGTACACCCCCCCCTCCTCAGCGAGCTAACGGATTTTACAATTTGACGCCGACATATTATATAAATTGTGACAATCGTGAGGCTTGACCGATTATACTAGGCAACCTAATACCACCTTTTATATCAACATCATCGGCATCATGGGCCTACCCTTTTCCCAACTATGTTCGGGGCGGCTTCCAGTCATACCGGATGCCAGCTGCATCCGGTATGACTGGAAGCCGCCCCCAATACCATTATTTTACATGGAGCGACTGCTTATCTGACCTCCACAACCCAGTTGGTACTAGGTAATACGATTCCCCTTGGTAAGACTGGTTGTTAGACTTTAGTGTCAACCAACCTAACTTTTATAACAACAATAAATAAATAATCAACCTACAGACCTTTGGACATAGATCCTGCAGTCCAACTTTGTGATGTAGACTAGGAATAAGGCAGAAACACCCACGGAATGAGGAAATTATTTGCGGACTAAATTACTGCAAATTGCTAATAGTTATACAAAGCAATTTAATCTTATCTGTTTTTATCTAAAATTGTAGGAAACAAACCAAGTATTCAGCTACATTCGGTAATACTGAAAGCCAACCCCAACATAATTTCGAAAAAGCTAGGCAGTTAATGATGATGTAGGAAACAAACCTGATCCAAATATATATTGGTAATAGCTTCACTGTTAAGTAAATGTTGATGGCCAATTAAATAATATGTCACTGTAGGCTTGATGGAGAAGCTAAGCGCGTTGACGCACAGAGTTAGAAACTTGGTTAGATATGTTATATTACAGAATATCTTGAACGACAGTGGGCCATCCTGGATTGGAGTGTATATTATTCTAGAAAAAGAAAAAAATATAGTAAAATCGATTTAAGGAATGAAACCATAGCAACATCTACAATTAGTAACATTTTTTACTTAATTGGTGTGTCAGATCTAGGTTTCAGTGTTCCATGATCTGGTTGGCAAATAACAGGCGTTTTCCCAGATTCATTACACAACGAGTTGCCCTTAAATTCAAACTGGAGTTCTTCGGTCTCATTACTCTTCAACATAATCGTGTTAGTGGTCGTGAAGCCAACAAGGGAGTTCCTTATGATAAGAATAGTTGGAACGAATATAACTTCGGGCTCTCTCACCAAACCAACAACTAATATGTACATGTGTAGGTTATGAACTGGTATTTCGAACCTCCACTGCGACTCGTAATCCTGTAGGAAAATAAATATTGATAAAATGGGTTTAGCTTAAGGTGGATGCTCCAGGGTATCCCGCGAAATTCAAATTTTCTTACGTTTTTTGCAATTTGCAGGTCAGTGTCAGGTTGTATGTTGATTAAAATATGATTCGCGGCTGTAACACGTATGTTGTTGTACGTTGTTGTTGTTGTCGTGTGTAGGTGTACGTGTGTCGTTGTTGTTGTGAATTATAATCATCAAAATCATCAATACAACCCTCCAAGCTCATAAAGGTGTATGAATTTACTTTTTCAAGGTCAAAGTCATTCCTGCACCTTTGTGCGCTTGGAGGGTATCGTATCGGATCGCGAATCATATTTTAATCAACATACAACCTGACCTGTAAATTGCAAAAAACGTAAGAAAATTTGAATTTCGCGGGCCACCCTGGCGCATTCTCCTTCGCTAGCAGTGAGTGACTACCCTAAGATACGATCGTTGTGATGACAATTAATAAATGATGTGTAAGAGTAAATAGATAGTCTATGATACGGTATTTTCAATTAAAATATTATTTCTTACAGCCTTTGAGATTTGTTTACCTCGTTTAAAACGATTGTAGTTTCCATATTTAGAGATTTATGTAGATTACCCTGTTTGGTATTATTATGTATCCGACCTGTGTAAGAGGTTTCGGTGACATGAATTGTTACTATGTTTTGTATCTTTACATTGTTGACACATTTATGGAATAATGGTTGTAGACAATGAAATGGTTCCTAGTCCGTGTTTACATCTTTTTAGGGCTGACTGTACAGCTTGAGTGTCGCCGAGTAACTGACCGCAACGTAAGTCATCGACATGCCGCTAGCAAGTTACTTTCAATAACAAGCATTTAAAAACAACTCAACTACCTACCCCAGGGGCAGTAGGAGAGAACGTGAAGGTAACTTCTGTAGACGTGCCTCCTTCCACATATCCTTTCAGCTTGTTGCAATGCATTGGGATGAGCTCCGGTTTATTAGACAATATCATTTCAAATATGAATTCGTATGCTTCGCTAGTTGGATTTATCACATTGAATGTTCTGAAATAATTTTTCAGGTAATATTATTGTATTCGTACATATATTGCTTTGAAGCCGTTTTTGTTGTGTGCGCAATAATTAGTATTACTAAAGTTAACCGCACGTATACTTACGTGGTAACAATACTACTGTAAACCGTCCTTACTTACTGTTATGACTCAAAGGTGTTGTCGTTACCATGGAGGTGCGGTCGACTGAAGCTTAGTGGTGTTATTTTTCGAATTATGAAGAGATAAGAATACAATACAAACTTTTTGTAGCATCCAGATCCCAAAACATTGAATTCCAATACTGTTAAGTGTGGAGGTAAAGCTACTCCTGTGATCTTTCTCCTGCCTGATGTCAAGTAAGTACTTTCCTCGATGTCCAAGTGGACGTACGGGATTACTGAGCGCGCCGTCAGCTTGCACGATATGTTCTGATCGTAAGGATCTAGATTATCTGAATAAAAGTATAAAAAGTGACTTAAGGGAATACAAAAGAAGCGATGGATAAACTACGTGATAGGTGACCTATGTAAGCTATAGCTAAAACAAGATTGATGATTGATGGAGATGTAACTAAGATTTTGTAACAATATTTTGATTTTGTGGCGAATCATAGTTATCTGTATTTATTATCTATGGTTCCCACGACGTTTTTCATTGGGTAGTATCTGACACGAGAGGTCTAGAGTCTATGGTCAATTATTAACGAAACAAGAAGTTTTTCTGGACCTCTAGAAAATTATTAGAGTTGTCACTTATTAGCTACTTAAACCATTGTTAGTCAATATCTAGACGTTTTTATTATAATGATTGAAGAATATAGTGATGATACAACATGCACTCGAGTTTTATTAGAAGAACGGCGCAAGTAGGCGCCTAAAATTTAAAAGAGTGTCCATGGAGTTTCTTGCCCCTTCTTCTCCATAGAGATCTACGTTAGGGAATGGGCAACTACAGTACTTTCTCAAGTTATTATGCCTTGTGACTGTGACTGTAGCTTTGCTTTTTTTGTATTTTCGACATTCAAAAGTGCCGTAATGGTCTAATTGAAATAAATGATTTGAGTTTGAGTTTGAGTTCAAGGTGACTCATGAGATGACCACTAATAGAGTAGTATGGAAGAAAAAGACCTGCAGCGCCAACCCCAAATTTTGGGCAAAGGGTGAATTAATGATAAACATCCACTTAATGCTATCACTATTACAAAACGAATAATCGTTGAAAATTCTGTTACCTATAGAACTTTTCAGCCTCACTTTATAATCAAATGCGTCGAGAGGCGCAAATTTGACTCTATAAACTGTGCTCTCGCCAGGGTACAAGCAGTCTTTGACAGGTTCTATTGAGAAGGGCAGGTCGACCTCGAACCACGTGTCTACGCTTTCTCTGCCTTGACTGTTACTAAACAGTGTCACATGGCTGGGATCTGATAACAAGAAAATCAGGTAGGTATACAGGGTTTAGGTAAACAACTTCATCACGAAGCCGTCAACCAAGCATTTTGTACATCAAACTAAGTAACTTTACTCAATAATTATTGCTGGGAAACGACTTTTTTTTTGGGGTTAAAAATCATGTTTTGTGGTAAAACTCAATGTAACGCACTCAAAACATTGTGCTGATGGATGGATTGCATAATACGGGGGTCGTGGAGGTGTTTGAAGTAAAAACTTGTATTATTAAACTTATTTCAATATTATTACCTCATTGTATGGTAGTTCTTGGAAATAAGTATATAAATATATAAGGGTCGAATTGATAAGCTCCTTTTTTAAGTCGGTTAATACGCAGGTAGAGCGGCTTTAGTATCATACAATGAAGTACGACTAGGTGTCAAAAGTGCTCCCCGCACACACGATGTGTTTTTGTTTTTACTGTGAATTTCTGAGTTTTGCACGTCAATACAAGCCTTAAGTAGGTACACTTATGATTTTTTTTCAACTACATAAATTACCTTTTTCAACCGGAAGGTCAGGCATGGGGTCATTTCCGTTTGTTATTGAACCTGTGTTCGCATTATTTGGGTCCACGTCAAGAGACAGGTCTTCTGGCTTTTCCTGAAAAAATGAGAAGTATGAGCTACGCAAATCACAAATGGCTATGCCACCGCAGGCATGTTTGCGACTGCGGCGCGGGTCGCGTATAACATCGTACCAGAGGCGCTGCGCTGCGCGTATCTGTCGACTGGGGCAATAGTGGGATAATAAAACAAGGTGTAGTTTTGCATCCTAGTAAAAATTCAGGAGCTTGTCACAAACGACATAAATAATCAATATAAATTACGATACCCGGTCAATCTATACATATAATAAAATCGTTGAGACCAAAAAATCTGTTCATTGAAGATTAAAAAAAAAAAACCAGCCAGGGTGACTTGAAATAAGTAACTGAACATATTAAAACCATTTAAAAAAATTTTGTTTGTTTGTTTGTTTGTTTGTTTGTTTGACCGCGCATCACGTAAAAACTGCTGAACCGATTTTGTTGAAATGTTCACAAATCTGTTTAAATACATTCAGAATAACATATAGGCTATAGAAATTTTAGATTTTTTTGGAAAAAGGGGGTGAAAAGGGGGGGTAAAGTTTGTATGAAAAAAAAATTTTAGATTGTTCTAGAATCATGAAACTCAGAATAAATACTTATTAATAAAAATAAAGAAATACCTGTCTTAGCATTTCTTTTAAATCTCATCCAGAGGCGCAAAAAAGAGGGTTTTGTGTTTAAAATTAATAAACTTCAAACACCTATACAATCAAAACCAATGAAGTGTAATCTTTTAAAGTTGCTACATATACTCCATATCTAATACAGGTAAATATAATATAATATTTTCTTGAAATTTGATTTTTGAGGTGAATACGCACAAAATAGCGGAACTCAAGAAAATCAGCTTTCCTCGGTTTAAGTAGTTGGTACGAAATGTTTGTGCGCGCATCACGTCAAAATTACTGCATAGGCTTCTTCAATATTTAAACTATATATTATCACGCTACTTCCTTAAGGGGGTAGGCAATTTTGCATTATTTCTGTATACTTCAATTGTTTGACGTTTCAGTCATGACGTGAGTACATGAGAACGGCTATTTGTGGCTTATGTCAACGAAGTAAATAGACTTGCGGTTTCATGACCGCTCTGTAAACTACGGGGTTGCAGGTTCAAACCCTCTAACATTATTTTCACTTTTTGTGATTTGTTTAATTTTTTTTTTGATGCTATGAGATTTCCTCGATTTCATTTTGTATTTAAGTTGTGTGCATTTCTTATTTTTTTCGTGAAATATTTTTCCAAAAAGTAATAGAGTAGTACTTATGGAAGAAGAATACAATCATGCTACCCCCAAATAAATTGGGATACGGGCAGGAGTATGATGATGAGGATGATTTCTCCAAAAAGAAGTATAGCGAACACATGAAGCCTGACAAATCCACGTGTTCTTGCCGTGCAAGAACTGTGCTATGCTATTCGCAATAATCAATAATCCGTAAGTAGTTTACGTAGATTATATTTACAGCTAAATTGTTATTGGCCTCATATCGTGTTTTCGGGCGGGAGGAGACGCCCGGGTTCTTCCATTGTGAGGATCGACCGGAGGCCACGTTGGAGCACACTGTGGAGGTGTGCCCCACTTGGGCGGAGCACCGCCGTGTCCTCGAAGCGGCGATCGGCGCCGGCGACCTCTCTCTCCCAGCCCTGGTTCAATACATGGTCCGGAGCGAGACGGAATGGGATGCCGTCACCTCCTTCTGCGAAGCAGTCATGCTAGCGAAGGAGGTGGCGGAACGTGAGAGGGAGAGATCCTTACGTCCCGGCCACAGCGGGCGACACCCCGGGCGTCGGGAGCCACGTATTGGCCCCCGGCCACCGTAGGCGCGGGCCTGTGGACGAGGAGCTATGGGCTAGCTCGCCGTCCGTCCGTCTCATGACGACAGGCCGTGTCGACGGCGCGTTCGTGTTCTACGCGCGCCTCAAAGAGAGTCAGCAAAAAAGAAGGGGTCCGCAAAGGCCGATGCCTGCCGGGGCTGCGGGACTATTCGAAAGAGATACCGTGGCCCCGGAACACAAAGGGCGATGAAGGAACATGGATGGGTTTTAGTCAGTAAAAGTCTGACACTTCCACCTGCTCCGGGAGGAGTCATTTGATGATTTCCCATCCGAAAAAAAAAGCTATATCGTGTTTGGGCTCAATTCATGCACCTTGATGAGAACTTTCGACCTAGCTGGAGTATGACTGTCATTGAGTGTCTAAGGATGAAAACCTAAGGCTGTCGAGGGAAGCCCCAAATTGGAAAAACATAGTACAATATTTTAACGACGATTGCATATAAATATTTCCGAGAAATTAAATTGTTACCTACTTGAATCTATACTTATTATAAAGGAGAAAAGTTTGTTTGTTTGGTTGGTTGGTTGAACGCGCTAATTTTAGGAACTACTGATTCCAGTTAAAAACATCTTTTAGTGTTGGATAGTCCATTTATCGAGGAAGGCTATACGTTATATAACATCACGCTACAATCAATAGGACCGGAGCATCAATGAAAATTGTTGCAAATACAGCGAAAAATTTTGAGAGCTTCCTTTCCGTGCGCTGCGTAAACGGTTAAAGTTACTCAACAATCATACATGTATGACGGGATTGTTCCTCTTAAAAAGTCCGCTAAAGCATATTATCTGCATTTTTTTTAGGTTGACTCACACTCTCTCTAAGCCTCTCTCTCTCTTACGTAACGCAGACGAAGTTGCGCGGGTCAGCTAGTAATTAATAAAGCTGCTATTTTAAATTGTTTTTTGACAGTATTTTTTATAATGAAAGTAATAAACAGAATCACCCATCGCGCGACATATCGCTAGGTGCGTTTATTTGTGTGTGTGAAGGCGCGGTTATAGGCCTAGTTACAGACGGGCTGCGTTTAAATACGGGTGGTTTACACTTACCGATTTCTGTAAATAAGAAAAAAAATGGTTATCTGTAAAGTCGATTTACGGACGATAATTTTACGCAATAACGTCATAAGAAAACTTTGATGAAAAATTGCTTTACCAACCAAAAGGCTAAATACAAATTTTCATGATATTAGAGATTTTAACTTAAACCACAATTTCATCTCCCGTTTCACGCCCTTAAGGATTGAAATTCGAACAACACCGTTGCGTTAGCTTCCAACATAGATAATACATTTTGTGATTATTACTTCGAAAATTAAGGACTTTCCATATACAACTTCATACCCTTTTTAACCCTTTGGGGGTGGAATTACCAAAAACGCTGAGACACGTATAAAATAAAGACTGAAATTCTAACAACACCGTTGCTTTAGCTTCCAACCTAGATAATAAATTCGATCATTTCTTTCTTAAAAAAAAAAAAAACGTACTTATTTTATTACCGATTCGGGTCGAGAATTATTAGCATAGAATAGATGCTTGCTTGAATTTGACCAGGTTGCAAAGCGACACCTTGTATAAATCACCTTCAAATTCTTAATATGGTCACAGAATGAAATAGGATATTCTTTTTATGTACACCATACAAGTAACATTTCACATAGGGTGACACAATTGGCGGTCTTATCGCTAAAAGCGATCTTTTCAAGAGAACCTTTCAGGAAGAGGGAGAGACTATACTGCAGGTAGTTGAGGTAGTCTGTGGTGTAGGTACTAATTACATTTCAATATACATACATGCAAAAATTTTAAAAAAAGGTGACACAATTGGCGGTCTTATCGCTAAAAGCGATCTTTTCAAGAGAACCTTTCAGGAAAAGGAGAGAGAGGAGACTATACTGCAGGTAGTTGAGGTAGTCTGTGGTGTAGGTACATTTTTGCATGTATGTATATTGAAGTGTAATTCATTTCAATATACATACATGCAAAAATGTAGAAAAAAAGTAAGTAATAATCATGTAACAAGAGCAGAGAACCATGTAATAGTGATATTTATGGAGAGAGGTAGCGGTTTATGATCATATTTTTGACACAGACGCAGTCAATATGAGTAATTCATTTTATTATGATTCTGCTAAAGCAGTCATTTCAGCCCCCCTGCAGCCCTGGTGCGCTGTACGCTACCCGTCTCCGCCATTTTAAGGAGAGTAGGTTACTCCCCGCAACATTCGCATGTAAGTTGTCACGTAATGATGTAAATTTGTTGTGTGATTTTTTTGTTAATACAGGGTGGAGACCCCGACGCACAAACGGTTTAAATACACGTATTCAGTACATTATTCTGGATCCCTTCATCCGTAAGGAAAGTTATTTTAGACCTTGTTTAGTGTAGTTTTGGAAGTCGGGTTCTTTTTGCAAAAAGTTTTTTTTTTATATTAGACAAATTCTTTTAAGATATAAAGTAAGTAGGTATAAGTTTCTGAGATATAAGCCTAGGTATCAAAGTTACGCTTCAGCATCAGTACATCCTTGATAGCTTATATTTCGGAAATGTGACGTTTAAGAAGTTTGTCTCTTATCATACTTGTTTGTATTGATCTTCTACTTCGCAAATCAATGACTCAGATTTTGTAGCAACCTGAACATCTCTATCTTTGCCTCATTCAAGTCCGGAGGATGCATTTAGTTGTGCATGACGGGCAAGAGAGAAGTTGTGGGATATTCTGTTTTGAGGCGACACCACACTCGCAATGTGTTCAAGATGGGTCGATAATACCTCAAAAGATTCCCATATTGGGCACTGCAGTTCGTGACCAGGGGGGTTGTTTTTCTGCCGTTGTGATGAAGTGTGAAAGGGGAGGGGTGTAGGTACTTCTGACTCCTTAGTGTGCACCTGTCACTTGCCACATTGTCTTCCGTAGAGATGGTATGTCTGAGAAAGCATTTTCGACTGTTGAAGCGGGATCGAAGGTGTCCGGTGCTCATACAGCGGGTGAAGACTGCCTCTGATTACCCTTCTCAGTACGGGTTGTTATTTTACAGCATACAACTGTTGGAGCTATACACAATGGGTACAGTATCGTAAGTACGATGCGGCAGGTTTCATTAAGCGCTATATCGACCTCTTAAGCGTGGGTTGCCATCTTTCTTGCCCAGGCTACACAGCTACCTGCACCCTGCACCTTCCAAGATTTAAACGAAGTCAATGAAATAGATGTGCAGGTGGCTATATTAGATTATTATTTGAGTCCATCGACACGCAAATAAGAAGAAGAAACGTGTGGAAAAGGGAAGACATAGGCCAGTAGTACCAAGAACTCGCGGTGATGGCTGCTGGTGGATGTATGGCGGCGAAGGAAGCTGTTTTTCTTTTTTAAATTAAGAATACTCGTGTCACAAATAATATTTTCATAATTTTAAGAATTTATTCATATTTTTGGATGATACTGATAACTGATTGTGCTTGTAACATACAATTTAGGTAACTAAAAAGCTATGGGAAAATTATATTTACTATAAAAAATTCGACGTGTTTAGTTTGCATTAACACCGGACGCTCGTGCTAGGAAGTAGGGTCTCAGATCCTTGTAGCTTATTTTACCTCATAATATACACTCGAGAGCAATGAATCCGGGTCACTTAAAGAATCCTAAAAATCTCGGAAACTAAAAATGCTAGGTTAATGCAATAAATTATATTTAATAGACAATGTAATACTCCTTAAATGAAGGTATTAAAACTTCTTAGTTATTGTATAGTTATATCATAAAAAAATCAAATTTGAAAAAGGGCCACTTTCGAAGATGGAACTACGAAATTACAGCATTTGGTTTTGCTTTTGTTTGTAATCTGTCATTTATGTGGGTACATAAACCATGTTGATAGTGCTCTATATTCATTATTCAAGCTGAAATTATGTCGCTTACGCCTGAAGAATGCACCAGAATACTTACAATGCTGGAAACCGGCCGGAGTCAGCGCGATACAGCCAGGACTGTCGGTGTGTCGCTGTCAACAGTACAAAGAGTTCTCCGACGTTACGAAGAAACTGGTTCTAACCTACGCAGACCAGGAACGGGCAGAACCAGTACCACAGCACGAGAAGACCGATACTTGGTGAACACCATGCTTCGAAATCGCTTTCTCACAGGAACTGAACTCACAAATCAGTTTCGACGCCTCGAAGGAAGTAACCCAAGCGCATGGACAGTAAGACGTCGGCTTGCTGAATCTAACTTAAAACCCCTTAGACCTGCAAACGGCCCTAAACTGGAGCGTGGGCATCGTATTTCAAGACTAAGATATGCCCAGAGCCACGTAAATTGGAGTATTGAAGATTGGTCAAAAGTTATGTTCTCCGACGAATCAAAATTTATGCTCTACAAGCACGATGGAAGACACAGAGTGTATCGAAGACCAGGGGAAAGATTCAAGCAAGCATGCATCGAAGAAAAAGTAGCCTACGGTGGTGGGTCTGTACTTGTGTGGGCCGGAATTTCTTCAGAAAGTCGCACAGAGCTGGTGATCATAGAAAACAGCTCTTTAACTAGCGTAAGATATGTGGAAGAAATCCTCAATGATCACGTTGGTCCATTTATGGTCAATTTAGGTGAGGATGCTATATTTATGCATGACAATGCCCGACCTCATACAGGTAGGATTGTGAATGACTACCTTCAAGAGATGAACATTACTCGTATGGAGTGGCCAGCGCGCAGCCCGGATATCAACCCGATCGAGCATGCTTGGGACGAGCTAGGCAGATGCGTAAAACAACGAAACCCTCCCCCAATCACGCTTCGTGAGCTCAAAATTGCTCTCACAGAGGAATGGGAGAATATTCCCCAAAATCGTATAAGGAACTTGGTGTACAGCATGCCAAACCGCGTAAACGCAGTAATGGAAGCACGAGGAGGCAATACGAAGTATTAAAATTCAAGAAAATCGTAATAAAGTTCAAAAATTTCATGTTTCCTATTTTTGTTTTAAGGAGAGATCAGCAGTTTTTTTTTCTTTATGTAATTTTGTGTTAATAAAATGTATGGTGACTCATATTTTTTTTACTTTCATTTAAGGAGTATTACATTGTCTATTAAATACAATTTATTGCATTAACCTATCATTTTTAGTTTCCGAGATTTTTAACATTCTTTAAGTGACCCGGATTCATTGCTCTCGAGTGTAGTATACTTTATATCGAAGGACTAAACGAAGCTATAATATACCAGAGGTGGTTTGACTCCCGAGCGTGCGAGAAAGTCAATGAAACCGAAAATTCACAAAAACACAAGTACATACAAAAATTCTGAAATTATCGCGGCCAGTTTTTTCTTCTAAACCAGTCACAGATTAACAATTTAAAACACAAGGCGCCACCTTCTTTGCGGAAAAACCATGGAACTAAAACTCTCAACATTTTCGCAATGAAGATGGTCCACACTCCACAGATAATAGTATATATACTGGCTGTTTGAGTTTGTCTGAGGAAATTAAAAAACGAATTACTTTTCACTCCCTAGGGACTAAAGTGGTCACTTTAGTCCCGCTTCGTAGGGCTCTATTGGCGTACCTACTTTTAGAGCATGAGCAGTGAAAGTTTTTATTGATGGTGGATGTTTTAGGTCGTAAGAAAAACCTAGTTTTTAACCGACTTCAAAAAAGGAGGAGTTTATATCTTCATGTGTATGTATTTTTTTTTAATATATATGTTACCGACGGTCACCGACTTCTGAAGCTTGACCTTTATTTGATTGATTTGGTGTTTTTGTCATCGGCTTCTGAAGGTTATTTTTCACTTTTTTGTGTTTTTCTTTGTATTTGTGTTTTTCTTTTTTTGTTTTTTTTTTTTTTGAAGTCTGTTTTAGTTTTTCGTAAAAAGTTTTTAAATAATACCGTTTCACTATAATACACATACAATACACGGCATAAAAAGAACAAAAATAAACCTGTAAATCTTTAAATTCGTGTTTGTCTATTCTCGCTGGAAATTCATCGTCAATTTGAAAACTCCAAGTTATTTTCATCGGAACACGACCACTATTTTCCACGGTGAAGTCGAAATTTCTTGTCTGAATATTGAAATGAAAATCGTTAGAGATTAGAACACCTACTTACTTAAAATAAAAGTTGTACCTACTTGCTTGTTAAAAAGTCGAATATTTTACCTGATAAATAAACGTATCACGTAAATGTTTATTCTCTGGCAACTTACAAACGTATCTTGTATATTCAGTTTGTGCTGAATAAACTATAATCATGTTTATTTTTCTAAGGAAAGTCTCTACCGGTGTAATGATTTGTTCATCAATAAGAGTTTGGCATCTTTGATTAAGACTCAAATCCCTGAAAACATTTAATAAAGAATCTAGTCTGTTACATACAGACTAACATAAGTGCTGCTAATCTAAGAGGTAAAACCCGTTCTTGTAGACAAACTCAGACTCATCTGCCTAGCCTTTTCCCAATAAAAAAATGATACCCCCTGGTAATACTGGTTGTCGAGACTTTTGGGCCACTGACTACCTGTAATGGCTGTCAAAGATCTTCAAATGACAGCCGGGACTAACGATTTAATGTGCTTTTCGAGGCACGGAAGAAACTCGGTACCTATATTAGTAATGGGTGGTCACCCATCCACATAGACAAGCTCGGCATCACCTGTTTCAAACCGAGCGGCTGTTATTTTGTAGCTACGAGTAGACAAACTACAAAATATGAAAACCGATCACAACACGTTGTGGCGTTTTTAAAACGACCACAATGCGAATGAGAATTTTCACATCCGCCATCATGGATTTTCATTACGACCTCGATCCTTGACGAAAATATGTTTTTTTTACATCCGCTATCATGGATTACCTACTTGAGCTACATCGTGTCGTGGGTGTTTGGAAAGTGGTCAGAACTTTTTTAAAAGAGCCACGACGCGAATTTCGCTATGTGGTCGTTTTGAAAATGACACGACGCGATGTGGTTGATTTTTTGATTTTTGAGCCTAACACATACAAAAAAAATATGGGTGGAATAGCTGTAACTTGGGGAACAAAGGAGATGAGTTAGATATAATAACGACACAGATTTGTTGATTGCTATTAATATAAAGAACATACTTATTATGATCAAAAAGGGTAACTGTTTGACGTTTATCCCAAGTGGTTCCTTTCACATCCAGTGTAAGGACATCGTCACTAATTGCCATTAACGCACAAGATAAGAACTCCTGCAAACAAAAAAACGAATTAATTTAAATCGTCAGCAATAACGGTTTTTTTTTTCTTAGCCTCTAATGTCCTACTGCTAGGCAAAGGCCTCCTCCATATCCTTCCACTCTTCTCTTCATGCGGTTTTGTCTGGCCAATCTCTGAAAAACGCCTCTAGGTCGTCACTGTCTCCTCCTCGGTGTTAAAACACTGAAAATACTGTGAGATGCTATGACGTCATATAGGAACTTAGCATCTCATTTTCAAAATTGCTCTTTTGACGGTAAAGCAACAGAACTATTATTACAATCAATCAGGAGGTATAGAACTATGTTTAAAACAACTCCTCGATTCTGAAAAACCTTTAATATGATGAGATGCTGCGATGTCTTACGTGAAGTTGACATCTCATTTTCAAAATTGGATTTTTCAGGGCAAATGAATTGAACAATCGTTATAAACTATCAGGAACTGTGGAACTATGCTGGATGCAAGCAGAACTCAAGTTATTTGTTGAGATGCTAATACTTGAGATGCTAAGTTCACATTGATCTCTAGGTCATCACGCCAGCGTTTCCTAGGTCTCCCTCGAAGACAACGCCCTTGTTCTGGCACACAGTGCCTGACGACTCTAGCCCATGGGTCCTACTGCATTCTACAGACATTGCCCACCCAATCCCACTTTAACCCAGCAGTCTTATTACCCACATCAGTGATTTTGGTTTTGGGCGTATTGTTATAATTCATATTAGTATGAATATGAATTGAACAATGTTTAGAAAATAAAAATAAATCACCATTAATACCTTATGTAACTTAATAGGTTGGGCAGAGAAGAACATAATTTCTAGATCCTTCTCTTCACCTGGGGAAATATAACCCATGGACGGTTTTATGACTAAACAGTCTGCTTCGGCCCAGGTGAACTTGTAAACCTTTTCAGAATTATTGACCATTATAAGTGACCTTCTTTGTAAGGAGCTTAGTTCACAACCACCTGGAATTAAAAATACAAATATATAGGTATATCATTTATCTGTTTGTCTAATAGGGAATATGCACGTAATTTTTTCTTTACTGAAATCAATAAAATACAGTACTATCAACCCAAGAAAAGTATTAAAAGTCAAGTTCAACTACTGCTTGTCGCACAAAAATAATATTAAACTCCTGCAATTTTCTACGACAGTTCAAACGTCCATAGCTGTCGCGGCCATGATGTGACGTCATTATCCACAACCTGCCTTATTTACATCTATTTTTTTTGGCTTAATAAAATAATTTTACCAATTGGATGTGCTTTATTCAAGTAAAAATTGCAATAACAATATTATCCCATGATCTGTCCACGAAGTAGACACAATAGTTAAACAATGGCGTCTCGACCAAATTGGTCATTTGACAGATCATGATTTATAGTAAAATTTTAGTGAAAGTTTTAGCACTTTTCAAATAAAAGTTTTTTTGACACAATGAACTTTGACGTCAATACCGGCGTTATCGAAGACGGTGTGTTTGACAGTGCGTTCCGTTTCACCAAAAACATGCTACATAAAACAGTAAATTGTAAAATAAGTGATGTATTAGAAACTTAAACAAGTGTACCACAATGTTTTTATGCGCCAATACAAGGCATTTTTCATAAATAAAAAGAGTTTTGTATTTCATGCATATTCCCTATTGCCATTTTTTTGCCCCAAATTGCAATACTTGGATACTTCTTAAATAATAGTAAGGTCAATCGCACGTCACAAGAATTTTACTAACTACAAGTCGTACGTATGGAAAAACACCATTATCATCTCCCTGCTCTTGTCCCATGATATTTGGGGTCAGCGCAACACTTTCTTTTTCTTCCTTTCTCCTCATGTTCTCCTCTGTCAACTGTCACGCTATCATTTACTCCTTTATCTTTCATGAGTTGTGTGAGGAATGCCTCACACAACTCATCCATCATTTCTTTGGTCTTCCTCTCCCTCTCCATCCATCAATATTTAAATTCTATTAGTCACTTGCGATGTAATATAGAAAAATAGCACTTTACCAAAATCTATTACGTATTTTAAGAGAGTGTTATCTGCACTTGAGGAATCACGAACTGAACTAGTGGACGTCCGTTTAGACTTCTTGGGTTCTAATTTTGATTTTTTCTTGTCACTAGAGGTTTTACTTTTACTTTTTTCGCTGGCTGACGCAGAATGCATGGACCTGTTTGTAATTTAATAATCGTCAAGATTTGACAAGAATGTTTACAAAAAGGATAAAAAAAAACAAAAAGATTCAAAACCAGAACATAGGAAGTGCTTCACATAACACATTAATACACCGTGTATCAGAAAGGTGTAATCATTTTTAAAGGTGAGACTATTAGGTTTGCACCTCATCTAACAGCATGGAATTGTTCGCATTTTTCCATATTCCTATCCTTTTCTGCCGCTCAGAACCGTCATTTGCAAAAGCGAGAAACAGAGCCGGGAACACTAGTCAGCACACTCTGTTTCTCGCTCTCCTTAAACTGCACAAGTTTATGTATGGGACGAATATAGTAATCGCGAGAAATAAATTAGCTGTCCCATATGTATTTTGATCGAGTAGAGTTTTACGTGGGTCGGTTTTTTGCAATTACTTTACGTGTTGGTTCAAAGTAGAAAGTTGTTCGGTTTGATGCTCTGTACCACACCCTTAAATATAATACCATTTTTAAAGAAATCTCACTGTTCTTGAGCTATTCTAAACATTTCGAGGTCCGTATCCATGGGTAGCATTTTTAGATTCATTAATATGACGTCTTCCATAAATGCTTCTCCTTTACACAATACCTAAAAAAAAACAAAAATAATTATAAAAGTACGAACACTTTCTTAAAATAAAAAGGAATTTAAAATAAACGATAGATAAGTATCGCAATCTACAAAACATGAAAATTACCAATATCTTATTCAAAGCGTATCGTTTCCTAATAACATGATTATATAATTTTAAATGCACATCAAAAATCTTATCACATAGCTAGTTAATTTATTTTTCAACACATTTGCTCATAAAATGTCTCTAATTTCACCGCAATTAGGCAGATAATGGCACCTGTAATAAGCACTTCCAATAAGCGCTCCAGACTAAACTTAAGAGGCCGTGCAGAATATTCACTCGCTAGAGTTTAGGCAAATTCGTTGCGATCCTATGTTCGTGTGCATTGTTCATGCAGATACACGCACACACGGGTGAAGTTCGAGCGTAGTGATCGCTTAAATACGGAAGAATTTTTTGATTTACAGTTAAATACTAGCCATAACATTCTACTTACGGTAAAATATTCGTAAGGGTTCTTTACAATCGTGATATTTACTTCACATCTAGTTCGGCCCTTCCTTATTGGATTGTAATAAACATTTAATGTCAATATTTCACCTGGTTTCAGAGTAACTTTCATTCTTAAATTGGTTTCAGCTGAAAAAACGGTTATTTAATACATTTAATTCGGGTGCGTACCATTTGATATAATAACAAAGTTCTAATGATCACATTACCTAATTTCATTTCATAAAGGTACTTTTTTTTAGGATAACGATGAAATGATATAATGAATTATTGATATAATTTCAGTTCACCTAATTTTATATGGTTTAATTAACATTTTCTAAAATGTACGCAACGCATGCAACTGGCCTACTTGAAATAAGGTTAGATGAGGTTATAACCGTATGAAGTTTCCTGATATTTACTTATTCTTTACAGAATTTTGGCTAAAAATGAGTAAAATATGAAAATTAGGTCATCTGAACGTTACATAAAAAGAGCATTATACAAATTAAAAAAATATATGAAATGAACGTCATACTAAATGTTATTAGAGCAAAAGAAGTTTATATGAAATGTAACATTAGATCACATAAAATTAAAGGTTATTTGTTTTTATAGCATATGAAAATTATATCATGTGAACGTTATTTCAAGTGATAATATACTATCTGTTATTATGCCATATATTACACACCCATTTAATTCATTTGTATAATGAGCATAGTTACAGAGCCGGCCTAGAAAACGGTAGCGAGGGTAATTTAGACGCGCATCACGAAGGCTGGTTCGAGGTGGTGTAGGAGAAGAGTACCTAGAAGGATATGGGGGAGGCCTTTGCCCGGCAGTGGCACATTCAAGGCTATGGAAAAAAAATAGCATAGTTTAAAATTTAAGATTCCATGTATTTCTGTTACCATTGTTGCCATCTTGAACCACTTCTTTTTCCTGCGCCAACCAGAATATAGGTCTTATTTCATTGTCTGACTGTACAATATCTAGTTCGACTACACTGTTCACAGAACATATATTCTTAAAACTGATAGGTTTGGTGTTGATAGAACCCAGACATGTTACTTCAAACCGGAGCAGGGCAGTCCGTAGCTGTTTCAGCGGGGGTGATACCAATTCTATTCTAGGAATAACACCTTCGCCTATTAGACATATCTTGAATGACTGTTCTTGGTTGTCTAGTAATTTTAATTTTATTTCCAACACCGCTCGATATTCCTGAATTTAATAACGCAATTAATCAAGTATTCAGGGTATTTGGTTAAATGAGAGACAAGTATATTACACTGAACACTCCCTTAGTGTTATCAATATGAACAACTTTTACTATAAAAGAAACCAAACCCTAAAATCGCGAACATTTATGTTCGTAAACATCGGCAAAGTGTAGGGAAAATCTGTTTTATTTTTCAAATTTCTCAGTTGGTACTTCATATTTAATAAATAATGGTTGTTAATAAAACATTTTTGCAAAAAAAAAACTTGCATTCCAATGAAACCCTAAAAAAACTTTCGGAAGACGGTGACTTTGTTTGTTTCATTGACTTTATTGCCACCGAATTCCGAAAGTAAGTTAACTCACTAGTTATCCACCACTACCGCGCATGCTTCTTTTACCATATAATAAAGAATAACGAAAATCACACGTAATCACAGAGAAATGGAGTACACAAATGAAAATGCTAGTGGAATACACAACCTCCTCCTTTTTTAGAAGTCGTCGGTTAAAAAGATCCTTAACGAAGCCGAAAAGCAGTACTTGTTCTCCCTCTCATTGTGATATTGTTTTTTGTTCTTACTTACCTGGGAACCTTTTAGTTGCGGAGATATTGGAGGTCATTGTTCTAACTTTTTAACAGGTTTTTTTTTAATACAAGTTTTTATATTGAATGTTATAAAATTTACTTTAAATACCTCTATTGCCCCTGTACGATTAAAATATTAAATACACAACCAGTCAATCAGCACAATGTTTTGAGCGCGTTACATTGATTCCTACCGTATGAGTGATATTTTCCTCAAAAAAAAGTCCTTCCCCAACAATAATTTTTGCATATAGTTACTTATGGCGGAAGCTCTCGAAATTCAAAGGGCTTGGAAGATTTTTGTATAAAGCCTGGCCTAAATTCCGCCATTGCATGTATTTTATTTTCAACGCCAACGACGGGATCCTTACTGAGGGTAGGAGGGGTATCCATCGGGGTCGAGTCGACTTTGAAGTACCTAGGACTCGTCCTCGACAGCCGGTGGAATTTCGTGGAGCATTTTCGACGTTTGGCCCCCAAACTGGAACAGACCGGGGCTGCCTTCAGGCGGCTCCTGCCCAACCTGAGGGGTCCAAACGCTTCCTGCCGAAGGCTCTACGCGGGGGTCGTGCGGTCCTTGGCTCTACGGGGCCCCGGTGTGGGCGCGTTCCTTTAGGGGGCGAGCCGCGCATTATCTGAACGCGCCCCAAAAGGTGGTAGCCGTAAAGCTAGTCCGTGGATACCGCACGATCTCCGATGAGGCGGCGAGCCTCCTTGCCGGATTGCCGCCATGGGATCGAGGTGATAGTTCTCGCGCGCCTGCATGGCTGGCGCGTGGAGGCTCTACGCCGGGTGGAAACTCCGCTGCCGCGGCAAACTGCCGCGCGGACAGACCTCCGGCGTGATCACATGACGAGATGGGGAGAGCGACTGTCGCAACCCCGTGCAGGGCACGCCACCATAGTGGCGATAAGTCCCCTCTTTGAGGAGTGGCTAGAGGTGCCACGGCGTCCTCACCTTCCGCCTGACGCAAGTCCTCACTGGACACGGTTGTTTCGGGAGGTTTCTGCACCGAACCGGGTGGGAGGAAACGCCCGGGTGTGGATCGACCGGAGGAACGGCGGAGGTCTGCCTCGCGTGGGCAGAGCACCGCCGTGTCCTCGTACCGATCGGCGGCGGCGACCTCTCGCGTCCGACCCTGGTTCAATCCATGGTCCGGAGCGAGACGGAATGGGACGCCGTAACCTCCTTCTGCGAAACAGTCATGCTGGCGAAGAAGGTGGCGGAACGTGAGAGGAAGAGAACCTCACGTCCCAGCCGCCGCGGGAGACGCACCGGGCGTCGGGGGCCACGTCGTGGCCCCCGGCCACAGAAGGCGCGGGCCTATGGATGGTGAGCTATGGGGTAGCTTCCGTCTTTTGGCGACAGGCCGTGTCGACGGCGCGTTCTTGTTCCACGCGCGCCTCAAAGAGAGTCAGCTAAAGGAAGGGGTCTGCAAGGGCCGATGCCTGCAGGGGCTGCAGGACTTTTCAAAAGAGATACCGTGGCCCCGGAACACAAAGGGCGATGAAGGAACATGGATGGGTTTTGGTCAGTAAAAGTCTGACACTCCCTTTCGCTCCGCCCAGAGCGGGAGGGGTCATTTGATGATTTCCCATCCGAAAAAGAAAAAAAATAGTGTTGTATTAATGATTATAACTTTGTTAAGCCATATTTGTTACGGTCGCAAATCATATTTTAATCAACATACATCCTGACACTGACCTGCAAATTGGACCAAACGTTAGAAAATTAGAATTTCGCGAATTAACCATAAGTTTAAATGTATAGAACGCTTGGTTGACGGCTTCGTGAAGGGTCCGCTTACACCTTGTATAAAAGTAATATCTATGGTTGGTCCCGTAGTAAAATATGTTTATTTTTAAAGAGTACACTCCTACTACCTACTACACTCTCACAAAATTTATTTTAGATTTAATAACACGTACCTGAAGCGCATCTGGACTGAAAATAATTCCCAGATTCTTATGTAACAAAGGTTCTATAAAAGTATTGAACTTATCCAAAGAGAATATCTTGGGATTGGAGTTAGATTGATGGTGAAGTGTCATGCTGAGCGCACATGCAACGAGTCCATTATTATAAAGATCAATATAACCCGTGTGACTCGAATGGATTGTGATGCAGAAAAAATGCATCGTCACCGAATTCTCCGCAAAAACACAATGCGGCGATGACTGTAAACAAGAATAATGTCAGACAAACATGCAATATCTAACTTTTTAAAGTTCAGTTGCGAAATGGCAAAATCGGAACCCTAAAGGTAAGCGTTCACCTGTCCGCATCGTACGCATCGCATCAAACGTATCGTAGTATTAGGGCTACCGCACACTATAGACAAGGCTGTCTTTAGACAAACAATTACCCTGCGAGCGAGACAGACTATGTATTCTCGCTCGCACTAGTAGGGTAATTGTCTGTCTACAGACAGTCTTGTCTATAGTGTGTTCGAGCGATCCGTACGGTGCGGATCAGTGGACGCACTTGTGTGACTTTCTATACAAAGAATACTACGATCCGTTTGATGCGATGCGTCCGATGCGTACCTACGGTTCGGACAGGTGGACGATTACCTTTAAACATACGTACGTACAGACAGGGGGCATATCCCCCTGTCTGTTCGACATGTGTTCCTATAATACTTTTTTCTTAAGTCAATGGTTGATGAGATTTCGCTTCTAAAACCGTAAAAATTGTCTTTCTAACGTTTAATGTAAGAGGAGGAAAATTAAGGCAAAAAATGGAAATAACGGAAAAAAACCTTCAACGAAAATTGGTTTGAATATGATTTGAAATTCAGTTTTTGAGATGTGGAACATTTCAAGACTACAGCAGTAACTTTATTTTCCATTAACATACTTTGAGCAACAAAGGAGAATAGGTAGAATTGCCCCAGCGTTCAATAGCATAAATATTTATATAACTATCTATTTAAGAAGAATATTTCTAATTATGGCGGGTTAACTCGATTCAGAGTCAGAGAGGATAATAAAGAGGAACTTAAATACTGTAATTTCGACAATTTAGTAACTTTTATTTAAACTTTATGTTTCAAACATCATATTATATTACAAACCCTTAGACGTCCTTTTCAGAACATTGACTTCTTAAATGCGGTTTTAGGAACAAATCCTTTTAACAGTAGGTTGAATAGATTGTTAATTCTGCCCCAGCGACTAACGATATTGGGATCAATAAGATTTGTATTGATGGATTGATGTCTTCAAGAAGAATATTTCTTGCTTTTGCAACTTTTCTCTATTCTGAGTCAGAGAGGAACTACAGAGCTCAAAATGGGAGTAATTAAGTATTAAATACTGTTATTTCGTCACTGACTTTAATTAATATTAGCCTTTTCGAACACCATCTGATATGACTCTCAATGGCAATTTAAAATATTGCCCTCAAAGTTCGGTTGACAATCTTTCGAGAGTTTACAATCTCAAGATAACAATTTTTACAATTTAAGGTGACATATATAATTATATCTAATTGCTATTATCTAGAAAATCATATCTTTGGTGCCCAATTAGACACACATTTAGGTCAATAACTCTAAACGGACAACAATATGACAAGAGTCTTGTTACTCGCAAAGCTTCTCCTTGAAAAGCTCTATCCAATGGTTTATATCATAATAATATTGGTTACCCAGAAAACCTTAATTTGTTACCAACACAATCTTAACTTAGGTGGACACCTAACTAGTCACGTATTCAGATCAATAACTCCGAACGGACTGCGAATTGCCAAAACTCGTGTTAATAGCAAAGGTTATCTTGTTTTTCTTTGAAAAGCTCTTTTCAATTATCTAACAATAATAATAAAATAATAAAAATAATTAAAAAATTAATTATTATTTTTATTGAATTAATTATTTTATTATAATTATCTCTTTTTATTTATCTTTGGCTATTGAACATTGGGGACGATGCCAATTCAAGGCCCATTCTCCTTTAGTTTAGCTGTTGACTGTAAAATGACATATACTATAGTATATATACAATATTTTTAAAGCTCATTCAGCTTTAAAAATATTGTTAACATGTTTGTTGTTATATGATAGGCATGACGTCAGTTGCAAACATTACCTCAGGTACTTTATATTCTGATAGATTTTTAACAATCAAATGTTCTCTAAACGTTGTCTCAATATTCCACAGGTCCAAAGTCGGCATAGCTCCCGTGCCTACCAGCTTGAGTGGCACTCCTTGCGCCTCAGCAGGGCACGTGTCACTTATAATAAAGTTAATGATTTCCTCAAACTTGACCGCTCTCGTCGCGAAGAACTGTATCTGTATGGTTCGGCTGGTTCCAGGAGGAAGGAGGTTGTCTTCGTTCATTATGAGGAAGTTGCCGCATTTTAACGGAGCGTTTTTAATTCTGTAGAGCGTTCATTCAGTAAAATTACTTATTTTTATTATATTAACATGATAGGGGAAGGTGGCGCGTATTCAGTAACAAAACAACTGTCAAAGGCTATTTTGTATAATGTTTCACCAAAACTCCGTTGACAATGTTTGGTGTTTTTTTTTTATTTTTTTATACCCCGTGGCTTCTGTTTATGTTTGCTGGGCTTAACTTAACCTACCATTGCGTTATAATGCAATTTGTAAACCTTGTTTTATTTCAAACATTGTTTTACGGGATGACAGGGATATAAAATGAATTGTTTGGCAGATAATACGTTAAAAAATATATTTTTTAAGTGAATTATTTACCGAACTTGTTGTTGTAAAATTACGAAATGACCAATCATGTTTTTGCCAATCGTTACTTGTCAAATCAAAAGTAAATTAATTTTCGGTGAAATGACAGGACGAAAACAAATGGCGAAAAAGATGTTTTTCTCAAAAGTTTTGTGTAATTATAGTGTTATTCCCATTACGCCCTACAGTAAATTATAATAATATGAATTAGTCATGACGTACTTAGTTACTTTTTCTCTTGGCAGAGTTGTAGGAGAGAGAGCGGGATCGCGCTTCACCTGATAGGCAGGAGGCAACACTATCTCGTAGGTCACTGGGCACTTGCTCGTGTTGTTCAAAATAACTTCCCTCGTAATTCCAGTACCGACTGCTATTATATGAAAATTCAATTCGCCCAACGGGAATAAGGTAAACCTTGAAAAACAAATATAACACATAATAACGCAACGAAATTTATCAAAATAAAATACATGATGGGCATTACACAGATTTTAGATTACTAGATTAAGGGCCATTTTCACGAAATCCGAATAGCCACTATTTGCCGAATAATTTAAAAATATGGAACAGAATTTGTATTTGCCAAGTAAGTTAACGGTAACTTAATCGCAGGTGGTGAAACAGGCCCTAAGTGACCTACCCGAAATGAGTGACAATGCGATTTCTAAGGAAAAATTGTTCATGTTACGATAGAACACCGTCACTTACAGGACGCAGAAAGTAAACAAAAAACTTGTTATTGCATTGTAATTCAAGTGAATAGGTGTCGTAGAAGAGGAAAAGATCGAAGCAAAAAAAAAATTGTCGTGCCAGAAACACCAAGAAAAAAGCTCTTACGTGTTGTAAAACGAAGCAATGGTAACGCAGACGGGGAACTTAGCCACAACGACCTGGTTCTTACTGCCGTCGAGCAGGGAGCAGATGTAAGCCGGCACGTTGAGCAGGTTCATGGATGTGGTGGGCGTGCACTCAAACTCGATGGCTACCAGCCGCAAGGTAGGCGGGACCATGCCGCACTCCGGGATGCATTCGAACGACCGCAGCAGCGAGGGCTCCGGAAAGTTCTTCACCTTTTTTAACCTGGGTGTTGAGTTGCACACATATATGATATGAAAGAAAACATTAAAACATAATAAAAAATAGTAGCCCACCGGTATCGGGAACAGGGTCCAAGCTACCGACGGTCAGGGCTCCCTAGGAGTACCGCTTTTTGAATCAAGCCCTTGATCCAGCTGCCTAATAAGAGCCGCCTCAGGTATTAGTCGACGCTCTTGGCAATTAGGTAAGCCATGCCAATGGCTGAACCGACTATCGGCACAGTGATCGCCGAGTTCACACCTCACATGTCGACAACCTCGCGAGCCAAGTCAAGATACTTCATTTGCTTATCTTTCTCGGCTTTCACGAGGTTCTCGTCATGCGTGATCAACAATCATTGCGCGCCGCTCTGATCGATCCAACATCACTATATCAGGCTTATTGCCTACAATAGTCCTGTCAGTGCTGATGGATTGATCCCAGTACAATACAATTTTGCCATTTTCGAGAAATGGGTCGGGCAGATACCTATAGTACGGCACTTCCGATTCCACAAAGCTATATTTTAGAGTAATTTGCTGATGGATAATCCTGGCTACAAGGTTGTGTCTATGCAAGTACTCTCCGTTAGCTAGACGAGAACACCGTGACAAGTGACGGCATACATAGACATACAGGGTGTAAACGGGCTCTTCACGAAGCCGTCAACCAAGCATTCTGTACATCAAAGGGAGTAACTTTACGCAAAAATTTTTTTTTTAGGGAAATTGGTGAAAATAACGATGACCATGGAATGACGTTTTACGGTAGGACTCAATGTAACGCACTCAAAACATTTTGCTGATGAATGGATTGAATAGTACGGGTGTAGAAGGTTCCCAGGTATGGTCTAGAGCAAAAAAATGATAGCAATGACGGGGACTACAAGTGCCTTTTGGCTTTATTAAGGGTCTTTTTACACCCTCTATGTATGTGTAACAGTGCCGTCCTTCAGACTAAATCTCCGGTAGTTATCATAACTTCATCCTTACGGATGAAGTGACGCACAGACAAAACCTTCGGTTTCTCTGAAGAGGTTCTCGGAACGTAGCCAGGCCACGGACGCTGATAGGTCTAAATCAGGCCCATGCAGGGCCCGGAAAAAACGCTCGTAAAGCTCCTTACTCTGCCATACCTCCCTACAGTCGATAGTGTCAAGCACTATAGGTTTGTGCCAGTTTTGTGTAATGAGGCCCTTGTCCACCGCGACAAAATCTCGATGCATCCCCACGTCGCCTTCTAGGAAATAATTATTCCACTTACAATTATTATTATTCCCAGGCCCATGTCGTCCCTCTGTAGGGTAAAGGCCTCCCTTAGTCCGGAAGGGACTCCTTCCACTTTTCTCGATCTAATGCGAGTGTGGGCCAATCCAATTAAATAATAATTAATTAATAAAATGTTAACTTACTTGTAAAAAATGTTATATTTGCCTCGATTGAGCAAGTACATCTCTCGAATAACCGTAGAATTAACTTTGACGTTGCCATAATTTAGATAGGTTTCGCTTGGATTTTCATGAGCACATTCAACCATAACATCGTAGCATTCCGCAGATAATGTGAAATTGTCTACCAACATTGGATCTCCACGCCCCTCTGCGTCATATATCTATAAATCATTGTACATTTATTAGATTTCCGTTTTCGTTTCTCCACGCCCCCTCTGCGTCAAACATCTATAAATCATTAGCCCAAAATATGTATTAAATCTAAACCTAAATTAGCTAAAATACAGGGTGTAAACAGATCCTTCACGAAGCCGTCAATCATGCATTCTGCACATCAAACTAAGTAACTCTACGCGAAAATTATTACTGGGAAAAGACTTTTTTTTTCGGGTGAAAAATCACGTTTTACGGTAAAACTTAATGTAACGCACTCAAAACATTGTGCTTATGGACGCATTTAACATAAACGGGTTATGGAGATATTTAAAGTAAAGCTAGGACCCTAAAAACTATTATTTGAAAAAAAAACTAAAAGTAACACAGAATTGTATTCTACGGTGGGTGAAGCTCTGTCCCCCTAGATAGGCTAGAAAATAGCTTGTGTTTAGGAGACGCAGTTTCGATCCCTTGGTAGTAATTGGCTCTGGTACGTATTACATGTGCAGATTGGCAAAAGTGATAATTAACAGACTGTTCAGGCAAGGAAAAATCTACAATGATAAAAAAAATATACGAAAAGTAAAAACAAAAAAAAAAACAAAATTGTAGCATGCAGCTAAGTGTGCGGGAGTGTTTCGTGTATGTATGTGTGTGTTCCGTGTATGTGTGTTCGTGCGGATGTGTGAGTGTACGTGCGTGTGTGTGCATGTGAGGGAGTAATTAGTGAATTTTGTCATTTGACCTCCAATATCTCTGTAATATGTATGATCGCAATGACGGGGAGAACAAGTGCCTTTTGGCTTCGTTAAGGGTCTAATTACTCCCTTTGGAGATAAATCTGCTAAAAGTTACTTTATACTGTACACATACAATAACCATGCGGTAAGCGGTGTTTAGCTAAAGGTAAAAAAAACATACATCGATCGTCAGGACTTTTTGCGATATAACACCAACTTGGCACGCGATGTACGTAACGGGAACAACTTGATTGTCATGTCTGGGCACGATGCCCGTTGTCTGTGCTATTATAAAATCTTCTACGAAGTCAGACGCGTTGCGTATCTTCCACATTATTGGTAGAATAGAATCGTTCTTTACAATAAATCTATCATTTGCTCGACGATAGAGTAGAAGCTTTCCGAATTCTGGACATTAGTTAAATTAATGTTAAAATAGAAAGCAAAACAAAAATGCAATTTAAAAGTAGGTATGATTATATAAACACGCGGGTTGGATAGTAGCAAAAGAGAAAAAACCTACTTACTTTCTATTCAAAATTATGCAACTGTCTTCAAAATCAAATCTTACCAATTGCCTTAGTCAAGGGCAATATTTCAACGATCGGCACAACTCCGCTACAAGCTATGTTTACAGTCACTATTTCAGGATTGTCTTTGACACAGAACAGTAACACAGTCGTGTGCACACCCACTTCTGCAGGAGCGGCTGAAATTGACAGTTGGGCTCGACAACCGGGCTGAGAAGAGAAAAAGTATTAAATGGAACTTTGACTGTAGGAAAGAAATCGAAATACAGTAAGGAGATCACTCATTTTGTTTTTGTTCGATGATTTGGGATATTAAAAAAGTCGGCGGTAACGAAATAAATTATATTTTATTTAAATGGTGGCAGGAGTGGAAACACTTTTTTGTACCGATCTTTAAATTAAATAAATTATGTCCAATTTACCATTCTGTGTAAGATTCCGTATAATTAACTATTATTCCACTATTCCACAATGATTAGTGTTGACACATACAACACTACTTACTCACTGTAATCGGCTTAGTACGGATTAAAAAACAAAAAAATATTAAAACATTGATTAATGCTCATCGTCTTGTACTACGACAAAATCTAAAAAACCTGTCGGTGTTTGTAAATACTCGTCTAGGTTTA
The DNA here is from genome assembly GCA_963853795.1 of Xestia rhomboidea. NCBI lineage: Eukaryota > Metazoa > Arthropoda > Insecta > Lepidoptera > Noctuidae > Xestia > Xestia rhomboidea. Next base: position 14,139,225 of record OY970764.1, read on the forward strand.
CCTGTATGTGTATTGTGTTATCATAATAGGGTAAGTGCTCCAATGAATGAACACTACATCCGACTGCAGAATTAGTGCATTCATGAGTATCTGGTAAAAAACATTTTTTACGTATTTTTATGATTAGGAGAATATACAGGGTGTTAAAATAGTCGCGTGCCTAGCTTAGGGGTGAGTTCAGTACCGGTAGGAACCCGTATAAAATAAAAAATAAAAATTTTAAAAATAAAATAAAAACAAAAAAAAGATTGCAAGATCAACCTAATTTAGTGCCTACTAAATTAAAATAGCAATCGTTTAGAATTGAAATTATTTTATATTGGTATTTGAAGTTAGCAGGTACTAAATTAGGTTGACCTTGCAATCTTTTTTTGGATATTTTTTAATTTTTTATGGGTTTCTTTATCGATACTGAACTCACCCCTAAGCTATGGCACGCGACTACTTTAACACCCTGTATATATACCAGGTTGCCTATCAAAATGTGTGTGGTAATATTTTTAATTAAATTATTGCTAGTTGATTTTTGGGAAAAAATTTCATTCACTTCTTTTTTACATAAAATATCGTCCACTTCACGGCAATATACATAAAGACTGAAAAATCACGGTTGCTGTTGCGCGCTTGTATAATATAAATAGTTAATAAAAATTGACAAATATTTATAATCATTGATTTATCGATAGTTCATCAACTACATATATATGGCGCGTTTTCGACCGGAGGCACCGGTTGACCTGAAGTGATGCTGTGACCGCGCGCTCTCCGCCCTCTATCTCGAAAACGGTTCACCGTATAAAACAAAAATTAAACAAAATTTGTTGAGAATTTTGTATTCTACAATATTGATGATAAATACAAATAGCAAAAAACCCATAGGAAATGAGATATTTACAAAAAAAAAGCGCAAGATACCGATTTTTGTGACCTTTGACCTTGAAATTTAATAGTTGCGTACACCCTACTATATGTAGGTTTTGAGATAACTTTTAGGGTGTCAATATACAAATATTAACAGACTTACAGCTGGGTAATATACAAGTATTAACAGACTTACAGCTGGGTATCTCGAATTCGGAGATTCTTACATAATTTAAGCTTAAATGACTGGACTAAGAATGTGATCCTTATTAGTGACACTATCGAATGGTGTATTAATTACAGTGTGTGTTGTTTTTTCTCAAATCGGGTTCGATTCCTGGCTCGGAATATCGTTTTTTCTAAAAACTTATGATGCAGTTTTAGTTTTCCTAATCAGGCTCCTCCTTTAAGCAGTTTTCGCTATTCCTCATAGTTTCGGATTTGGCCATCAACGCCCTCTTGAAAAATTCACCCTGTACCTATGTCTTCAAACCCAAATAGTTTACGACTTTGACGCTATAGTAAAAAATAATGCGTTACACGTGTGCTTTAAAAATGTGTAATTATTATTGACGGCCGCTAAAAAAAAATCCCATGCTGAGAGATCTCCTTTCATGCGAATGTGTGTTTTTTTTTTTATTCTTACTTCCAATCTCATAAACGTTTCGTCTATTTGAAATACTTCAGTGTCTTGAAGAAACTCGATTACAACATCTGCTGTAATGAGTGAGGAATTCTTCAAATCGATAGTATAATTTTCTTGATAAATTCTAAAATTTAAATTTCAATAAATACTTTAGTACGGGTTCTTGTACAACAAGTAAATTTAATAGGTATTTATCTACCAGAATACCTGTGTAATCCTATAAATATTGGTCCGAATTCAAACACTTTAAGATCATCTAAAAATGTTATTTTATAGATGTTCTCTTCATGAGTTCTCCTTACAAAATTTGTGAACATCTTTTTTGGGCGGCTATCCAATCTGAAATAATAACGTACCTACATAAGTACATATTAAAGTCTACCAAGTGGTGTTGCCAAACCTGTATTAAAATCATTAATGGGAATATATGAGATTACCTCGGTAAATCACAAATCCCGTTAACGTTAACGTCTGCTCTTGATTCAGGCCATCCACTAACTTCGACAAATCGTTTGACGCTATAGTTTCCTTCTTCTTGAGGACTAAAAGAATACTTGCACCTCACTAGGTCACCAGGTTGTAGAATTAAACGTGACGCAGTCGCTGTAATGAGCATCGCTTATATTGAGCAAAATATAGATAGTATACATAAGTCAATTAACAGTTCAACTGTCCACATAGCTGTCAGAACTTGTTTGAACTATGGTTTGAACCATGTTTCAACAGATTTCTCTGTTCCGTATTAAACAATGGATATTGCTATAAACGTTTAAGAATTTGTTTAAGGTGAAATCGCCAGGGTAGCCCGCAACGCAAAATGAAAATCATATTTTCATCAACATACAACCTGACACTGCCCTGCAAATTGCAAAACGTAAGAAAATTTTAATTTTCAACTTAATGATTTCATAATTTTTACGCATATAAATTATTCTTATAACTACAAAGTTGTTGTTCCTGATTTTCTATAAAAAACCTTGCCAAACTTTCTATAATTGGTTGACTGAAGGCTGCATGACCAGCCCATTAGACTAAGAGGTGACAGGATTTTTTTCACAATCATGGATACGGTTAGAAACTAGAGTAGTCCCCTAGTGTGAATGATGTCGATCTGCCTGGTCTCAGTGGTTGCAACTTCGAGTTAATATCTAAAGCGCTTACAAGAGGCTTTATTGTTACGAAAAAAAAAACGATTAGAGAAATACCTAGTCAGTTTTAGTACATATTCAAAGTATGGCGTCTCCACAGATGAAACAAGTTGGTCTGCCGGCTCTCAGTGTTTGCATTTCAGAGCTATTGTGCGGGCAAGTCACTGCATTGTTGCGAAAACAAAACAATAAGAGAAATGGTCAAAATTTTATTTGAACTAGACGCGCGTGAGGTGTGTCCAGAAAAAAAACATAGCTACGTTTTTTTTTGATAAAGTTTTATTAATTTTATTTGATTATTGATTGTGAATGTGAGTACCATGTGGGTCATTTTATTATTATTTGCTATTTTTTTCTCACGTTTTTTGGCAGTTTGAGTACTATAAGCGACCTACCCAAATGTCCTTTTTCTGGTATTGTTCGTCGTGTCGTTGAGGTCCTTGAGTTGTAAGTCGAGTTACACGATAGCTGACAAATGCTTGCACTGACTGGACAGGTCCACTCAAATCTGTGTGGTTCTTTTTTTAAAAGACCATCTCAGACACTAATCTGCATAGTCCTCATGTCAATAATAATTAAGAATTGATTGATCGATTGTCTGGACTTTAAAAGAGACCTCTGAGTTTGTTTCGGCTGTTTCTTCTCAGTGTGGTCAGGTACGAAACACCGGCCCCATCTAGTTTAAAAAATAATTACGTATAAAAGTGTTTGTAAAAACCTATTTGCAAAATAAACATCATTTATCCATTGAAGTAAATCTAACCGAATCCATGATCGTTATGAAAAATCCTGTCACCTCTCAGTCTAGATGTGCAAAGTAGTAAAACTCGTATGTTTAACATTTAAAATATTTACTACGAATGGGTCTGACGCTGCGTAGCGGAAGCGGAAGAGACTCCTCTCCGCCTGCGTCACTCTCCTCATCGGTTTTCGTCTCTACGGACATTGAGGGAATTTGACCCGTTGATGTTTGCGACGAAGTCACCTGTAGATAAGTAGGTAGGTATTTAATGAGTTTCATGTCAGACCGTGACGTGTAACGTGTTAATATTGGGCGATAGCCTGCTCCAAGTCCTTTCAGGAATAATTTTGACTAATACTTTACCACAAAATAAATCAAATAAAACTTGATAGCTAAAGTAGTACCTTTTTGCCACAAATGCAATGCCACTTCGAAAGTATATTCAACACATTATCTTGGTTGGAATCATCCAATAAATTAAGATCAGTTAGTTGGTTACATTCACATTTTTTTATCTGGAATAAAATATTATAATCTTGAGTGTTTGTAAAAAAAAAATGTGTATATGTTACCGGAAATGTATGAAACCTGGGAATTGTACACAATTTACGCAATTCCTAGGAAATATATAAAATTCATACTAGGTACTAGTACTTAAGAAATGTGTAAAATAAAGTTTCAAAGATATCCGAATTTCCTGTGAAATGTATATTTTTTGATGATACTAGGAAATATATATAAAAACGAATGCTCTCTGAGAATAAAATACGAACAAAATCAACTTCAAGGTGAATATCAAAATGTTGTAATAAGGCGTAGTCGACGTAACCCCGCTAGGCGGGGTTCCTATTTCTGTCTGCAGGGTTTAAAGTAACCTAAAAAAAAAAAAAAAAGAAAAAAAAAAAGAGTAATTAAAATGAACGAACCGTGGCAGCTAAGAGATGACCAGTCCCAACTGAGAGCGCCCGTACACGAACATGACGCATAGTATCGGCGCCAAACAACTCGACCATATTTAAGGGAACTAAATGACCCGACACACCCGCCACCATCAGCGAGACATTTGAGTGAGCATGACATTCTGTCTTAGCCACCAAGGCATATTCAAGTCAATGAAAGATAACTAAATGTAAGTGGTGGCTGAACAGTACAAAGTACTCACACATGTGCTATGCAATTATATAATACTAAAAACTGGAATCTATACAATGCAAGTAGGTATATTTTAACAATCTTCTGCAGCTTCCACAATACATTAACATGGAAATCAATTCTTCTTCTACTTCTTTGCGTGTCGATAGACTCAAATAATGCCCGACCAGTGCAATCAATTAGTTTGCAACTATGGTTGTGGAGCAGGACCACCATGTAGCCAAGCATTTTTATCATCAATGTAATCCCCCAACTTATAATATGCTTGCCTACATAGTGTGCGTTTTATACAAGATTTAAATTTCGTCTCATTCAGTTGAAGAATGTGGGGAGGGATTTTATTGTAACATTTCAAACAGTACCCCATGAAAGATGAATCTACTTTAGCAAGCCTGAAACCTGGCTGAACTAGTTGGTCCCTATTTCTAGTGTTATAGTGGTGTCTGTCACCTCTTTTACTGAATAAATGCAGATTTTTCCTAACGTACATGATGTTTTCATAGATGTATTGACAAGGTACTGTCATGATATTAATTTCCTTAAACAGTTCTCTTAGAGAATCGCGTCTACGTAAATCATATATGGCTCTGATGGCTCTTTTCTGCAGAATAAATATAGACTCGATGTCTGCAGCCCGTCCCCATAGTAAAATACCGTATGATATATTACTATGAAAATAACTAAAATAGACTAGCCTCGCGGTATCAATATCAGTAAATTGACGGATTTTTCTAACAGCATATGCAGCTGAACTCAGCCGTCCTGCAAGAGATGTTAAATGAGGACCCCATTGTAACCTTGAGTCGAGCGTGATTCCCAAGAAAACCGTTTTATCGACTTCGTTTAGATTTCCTAGGAAAACTGCATATTACAAAAACTGTTTTGCTTAAAGTAAAACCGACTTCAAACAAGTGCGTGTCGGGCCATGCGCAGTAGGGTTCCGTAGTAGCCCGTTATATTTTAGATTTTGTTTTTCAATGCAAGTCTTTACCCGTTATAAACTAACAACTACTTCATCTTAGTCAGTTTATAGGATTTATTCTAAATATTTTGTTTTTGGTACACAATTATCCAACACCCAAGTTCAATGACTATTACTGCTAAACTAATAAAGTTATCTTAACCGCTAAACTTTTCATTTAAAGTTCATGAAATGCACTATCATCACGAATTTTTCCAGATTTTTCAAGTCAGCAATTTAGCTTTTAGAGGGGAGGGGGCGCCCTAGTGGAACAAAAATTGGCACTTTAAAGTTTAATATTTCGTAAGTTTAATATGCAATTATGCTGCTTTTGTGTTATTATGCTTTGTTTACATCTTTTGTTGGAGATCCTTAAATAAATAATAATATTTCGTAAATGGAGCATTAAATCGAAAAGTAGTATTAGCAATCCCCAAGTCATTTTAAAAGACCTATTTAACGATATCCCACACGATGCAAAAGACGAAAAAAAAAATATTTTCTGAAATTTTATTTAACGACTTTGTCGGCGTTATTGATATACACATATTTACAAAATTACAGCTATCTAGTACTAACGGTCTCTTAGCAAAACCTCGGACAGCCAGACAGACAGACAGACGGACATGGCGAAACTATAAGGGTTCCTTGTCAGGACTACGGAACCCTAAAAAGGCATAAAAGTGAAAAATAACTAGCTTCAGAAGTCGGTGACAAAAAAACTAAATCAATCAAACAAAGGTCACCGACTTCTAAAGCTAAAGTTATTTTACACTTTTTTGTGTTTTTTGAAGTCGGTTTTACTTTTTACAAAAAAAGTTAAAAAAAAAAAACATTTTAATGGTTCACATGTGCTTACTGCTTACCCCTTCACAGCGTACCGGCGGCGTGATGGTATGTTATGAACTGGTGTAAACAATACACAGACATAAAATTTTAGCAATGCTAGTCCATTTCTTCTCCGAAGGTCTTCAACAGATCTTCACCAAATTGAAATGGGACCACTCCGAGAAAGTACTCTTCCAAAAAATCGCTTCTAGTGTCCCTATAAAATTTGAAGAGTTCTCTCTATTTCTCCAGGATCCCATCATCAGATGATCATGGGACCACCTGGGAAGTATACCCTTCAAACAAAAAAAAAATCCTAATCGGTCCAGCCGAAAAAAAAAAGGTTCCGACGAATTGAGAACCTCCTCCTTTTTTTGAAGTCGGTTAAAAAAATATCTGCTAGTGACGTAGAAACTTGAATAAGCTACTCGCTATCTGCTACGCGGCCGCCACCGTAACCGCTGAGGTCACTGCTACGGATTCCCTACGCGGCTACGAACACGAAGTACTCGTGGCCGATGCGCTACGACTCCGCTCGCACGCGACACCGTCTCACGGCGCAGTGCGCACGCACTTATCGATAGTGACGAAGTCTACGCGAGATCTGTAGGCTTAGCCAAGTTGACTATCTACAATCGTTAACGCTAATAGAAAACTATAACCCAAATGTATGGTAATGACATCATTTCAACTTTGAGTCATGTGGTCGAAACAAACGAATAGAAACTTTTAAGTTCAGTCAAAACTGTAAGTTGGCTACGATTTATATGGGATGTGTAGCAATCACGATTGTAGAAACGAATACATTTCATTCTATCATCTTAACCGATGTAAACTTGTCTACGAAGTTTTTATTCGCTTGTTTAGACCACGTGACTTAACGTTTACGATTGTAGAAAGAGAATCGATACGAATCGTTTGTAACTTGGCTAGGCCTGCTGCTTGCTTCTATATTACAACTATTTGGAAACATGTCCGCTGTAAAACGCACTCCCCCGAACACGCCGAAAACGCAAATAAACAACCTTTGCCAGCCCCGACCAAAACTGAATCGGATAGAGCCAATGCAGTGGTGAGTGATTACGTAAATACAAACCGAAATAAAAGAGCCCGAAAGGCAAACTCACCACAAAGCGCTGCTACGCACGACCTTCAAACTCAATTCGAAGAATGGAAGGAAGAACAAGACTCTTCAATTGCAAAGCTACTTGCGACTCAAACCGCTGTGATGGCTAAATTGACGTCTGATATTGGAGAAATAAAATCTACGAACTCTCTGATTCAGTGCGTCAGCTTTTTGTACTGCAGTCTACTGCGTTCCCCCCAACTGACCCTAAAAAAGGAAGAAACAACCCCTAAGTACCTCTCACAAAACCGCCTTCGCTTAACACCAATACTACACACTAAGTACATATATATAATAATAATAATCATTTTATTATCAGGCAACTAAGGCCCATAGATAAAACACAAAATAATATTTTAACAACAATAATAAACTAATAAATATTTTAAACCTTAAGAAAACTAAAACTATACACGCAACGGTGTCGGTGTCGTGTTATATACAAACAAGTTCAGAAAAACCTAAACATTGTCGATCTAAATAGATATGAAATAAAATCGCTAAAATCGTTGGGGGCAAAGAGTTTTAGGTCATCCATATAAAGGAGGTGAGATATAACCTGACCAATATTTTCGCAACCGATAGCCTAGACCTGAATCCTCCAGCAGTGTGCTAAGAGGATTCAAGGCTAAGCAGAACCAAAGTGGACTCAAACTATCGCCCTGAAATATACCTCGCTCTATCCTTATCGGCTCGCTATTCCTCTGAATTTGCCGACATCCGCACATCCGACATAGCGAAGGACTGTCCTCCATTGCCCCATACACGACATCAGGAAGGTGCGCAGAGTTGCATCAACTTTATACAACTCTAGCACACCCTCATGAGCCATGTATGTGGCACCGAGTCATAGGCCTTCTTATAGTCTATCCAACATGTCGACAGATCCTTTCGGGAACGGCGAACCTGTTGACTAATGGCCATATCAATGAGGAGTAGCTCCTTAGTACCACGTGAGATGGACGAGTCGAACGACCTATTCTTTTGCATATAGAATAAATAAATAGCTTACTTTATAGCCATCCATAAATTTCAACCCTTGTCAAAAAATGCCTATTGAAATATCGATGGAGAGAAATTACTTAGAATCAAAAGATAAGCAAACGAACCCCAAAACACTTAGAAAATAAAAATCTATTGAATTTAGTTTAAATAATATTACAAGACGACACTCTAAAAGCAATAAATCGTACGTTGAAGTAACCTTTTTCGGAATATCTGGATGTCTGGTAAACAGATGTGTAAAATAGACGCATGAGAGACGCGGACGCAACGACTTGGCGGGAACCAATAGACGCCATACTTTTGACCAATGAGCAAGCGTCCTACACAAGATAGCCAATGAAACAGATTACTTGCGTTGATTTACATTTCTAGGAGTAGCCTATCTGGATGCTTTTGCGACGACGGGGGCACGGGGAGAGCAGAGACAGACGAAGCTTGACGACGGGCTGAGACGGTTGCGTAGCGATAATTATAGAAGTTTGATTAAATATTGTTTGTATTTTAAATAAAAGTAGAAGCAGTGTATCTAAGTAATATTAGTGAAATCGAGAGACAGAGAGCTGAAATTTGGTAACGTATTCCAAGTTCAAATTTTGTGTTAAAGCAAGATCCCAAGCTAATTTACAATAACTTCAGTCACCCAATCTATTTAACGACCCAAGTAAATATGGAGGCTGCCACAAACTTCGATATCTTATATTCACTAAGGCAAAAGACACGAGAGCACCTTTGGTCTAACCTGGACAAGGTAGCCGTAATACTATTCTTGATAATGGTAATTTATCTCCTAGTGATAGCTTGTGTAGAAGTTTGGAGGAGATGGAAAGGTGGAAATTGTGGAGAAATCGCTTTGAATTGTATAAGCAATATACATCACGCAGACCATGAACTACGCGAAATGGTTTAAGCTAAGAATTTGAATACACTACTGTAAATTATCATGGGATATTGTGGCTAAAGTACCTTGAATAAAACTGTATAACCATTATGTGTTCATTACCTCTCCACTCAGTTGTCTTGCTATTTATATAAGCTGATAAATAATTGTCAATATTGTGTACATATGTGTGTAAATCTAATTTGTGTACGTCAGAAGGGTTTTTCGCTTGAGATGTTCCGTTTTCCCTTATCTGACTAGGTTAGGAATGGGACTCTCGACCTAGGTTCGTTACCATCTTAGCGAACCTTGGCCTAAATAAACAAACAGTTTCTTTCGTTCATTTTATTGAAATTAAACGAATAATTTAAACAATAATCACCTCTTTCTTTTATATTCCAAGATTACATGTGTAGAGAATTTGATAATGGAAGATTGATAAAACTAAGATCAAGTCGTAACAAGGGGCACTGTATTAAATCAGTGTAGTAAATAAATAAATATCGCTGGACATTACACACAGCGCCATCTAGTGCCACACTAAGCAACGAGGCTTGTGTTGTGGACACCAGATAGTTGATATACTACATAGATACTTTTTGTTTGTAAAGACATACTTGACTTACTTGAAAACAAATGTCCATGCTCATCACACAAACATTTGCTCGTGCCGGGATTCGAACCTGGGACCTTAAGAACGTAAATCAAAAAAATCGAAAAATCGAATCGATCGTACATCAGTTTGGATCTCCAATAATGAACTCTCTTGTATACTGAACCTTGACTAACATGATTTTACGTTATTGGAATTAACCAAATATAATAATTTGTACTACTATAGACCAGGTCAGAGATAGAAATCCAGACCTAAGTCAGATACTTTAATTAGGGTTTGAGACTATAAGTTCCTTCTGAACCGAATTAAACCTAGTATACATCAGTAAAACCCAAACTGAGTGAGTAGAGACACTAGTTTACAGTAACTTAATCATCACTTTGATTCAAGTCAATAATCACTTAATTATTTTGGAGGAGAAATACTGTTCTTGAGAGAGAGACATTTCGGCTGTGTTGTGATATAATGCACATTCATAATTCCTTAACTCCGATAGACTGATGTATTGAGAGACACGACTGAGCGACGCCTCTGGCAGTGATAACTTAGCATACCATTACACGCCATGTCTTGCAATCTGACCCCGACCTAGATTTGGCCAAATCTAAATATAACTCAAATATAAACACATATCAAAACCATGGTTCCGGGGGAGTGTCTGCCCTAAATGGGAATAAGACAATAAAAAAATACAAGTACCAGCCCTTACGGGATGTGGGAATCACTAACGCTTCGTAGCGTCTATATAGGGAGTCGATTGCCCCCTCATAACAATGATTAAGGACCGTTTGAACGGTGTAGGGTTTCCCCATGCTAGAACGATATCAGTCAGACGCGGTGGCTGAAACAAGCACAAACACACATGTATCAACTTACACAATCATTCTAACGTGTCTAATTGAGTTTAACTTGTAAAATCCTTTATTAAATCCGAGGAAGGTACTAAATAATAATATAGATGCGTTGAGACAAGCTCCGCGTTATCGAGTATAATGATTGATAAGTCTACATTGTTCGCGCAGTGGAGTGTACTCAAGATTGACCTGTGGTCAATCTAAATCTAATTGTTGACTGAAAACCCCGAAATGACTCTCTTGATACAGTATTGTTTCCTAAACACTGGTGTAAGGAAGTTCAATCCTTCCTAGATTAAACACAGTATTGATCACCAAAGGCTAATTAAGAAAGTTCGACTCGTTCTCAATATATTCATTCACGAAAACGAACAGACTAGACGATCAACGCGAGCCAACTCAGAACCTTGGTACGATGACAACGCAGGTCGTCATCCTTACCGTTACTGGATCTGGTCTCTGGACCAGGCCTACCATCACACACGGGACCCGTTCCCACATCCATTTTGAGAAGCGAACATGACAGAATTGTCATCTGTTTGCTTATTTAAGTTCTCAAAATGGATGTAAGAACTTTATATAATGTCGGGAGAGAGGAGATCGGTCTATAATTTTTGGGTTCCGCAGTACTACCCGATTTATGGAGCATGTGGGTTATACCTGTTGTCAGGAACTCTATCAGTGACCCTGAGTCTAAGGCTGACTGGAACAGGGTCGCCAGGCGAGCGTGGGACCTTGTGAACCATTTTATCCAGAAGTTGTGCAGCCGATCCGGCCCTGGAGATTTTCAGTTAGGCAACGGACGGACTGTACGAGCTACGTCTTCTGGGCTAATAGTAATTATTTTTATTATCATCGATTTTGTAACTATTTTAGGAATTGTGTACAATAACGGATTACATACTTTTCCGCTAACATATGTTAAATTGACTAATACGTTTACCGGTATTTCATCTAAGTACCACCATTCAAGTGGTGGCTCATGATTAATGGTGGGAAAAGTTTTAGGTATCAAAACAGTGAATTCTTTTCTATTCACAGGACTTTGAAGTACATCATATTCCTCATCTTTTTTTAAAGCGTCCTGAACAATGATCGACTGCGCAAACATATGTTTCAAACCTTCCTTGTATCGCTGACAAGGGCACATGATTAGTGTCAACGGAAAGCCTCTGTCCTCAAAAGTAACTTCAGACGTCTGTAATAAAACATTCACTAATGAACAATGCTTTTTTTTAACCTTTTTTAGGGTTAATATTTTAAGAAAATGGTTGGAATGTTACAAACCTGAAGTTGTAAATCAGATTTTTTCTTAGATTTCTTTTGAGCAATACCTAGTAGCTGACCGGCAAAGTTGATTAAAGGGATCCCTATATCACACTCATTGATTATCCAATTATTTGCGATATTTATGAGAGTTTCATAAGTAGTTTTATTATATTCCGTATATTTTGCATTCATTGCAGCAAACTCACTCGTTGGTTTTCCTAAAATTGATAGTCATTTGTGCAGTACATAGGTATATACCATCAACAGCATTATTATTGTGTATATACACACATCAATAAAGTTTAAGCAACACACTTCATTTTACAGAAACTGCATGATTGATTGATTTTTTCTTAGCAAAGTGGATTGGTATACAATCTTTTTGTTCTCGAAAACATACTGGCTGATAAAAAGGGATAGGGCAGACAAGAGTACGTGGAGTCGGCTTTGGAGCAATTCGTTCAATTTCGGAGCATCAAGATTCTGCCAGATAGAAGGAACCCGTAGTTGTTAGCCACCAGACCGTGAGAAATAGGCTGTATGAATACGGCCTACGAGCAGGACGCCCAATTCGGTGGCCATTAGGGCATGCAAAAACCGGATTGATTAAGAAAACCGACTTTTTCGGGTTTTTTGTTTACAAAACTGGTGAAACGGGTTAAAACGTTTTTTTCGGGTTTTATTTCAATTTTTATTAAAATAATGAGAAATATGTGTGTAAAGAAATGAATATACTGAAGTCTAATCAAAATATATATTTTTAAAACATCTTACTTATTTTTTTAATAATGAGATTTTTTTTTGGACTGATATAAGCTTCAACTACTTACTAAGTTATAACAATACAAAAATAAAAATTCTGTATTAGCATCACGCTGGAATATAGCTTCTATAGTAGCTTTTATAACAGCTAAAGAATTAGCCAAAACGGCGAGAATCAGTAACTCTGCATCATTGAGTTACTGATTCTCGCCGTCTTAAGATCTATTAAAACCATACAGCATTAAAATCATACAGCGTCTTTTATTTTTTTTAAACGCGTAATCATGTCCGCCATCCAACTCCACCGAGTCTTGCAATCCAGTATAAGTTTCAGATCTTTATTGTCGTGGTCTGCCATGACATATTTACTTAAAATGTAATTTTTCGTTGGTGATTTTCTAAACATTTTTGCAACACTTCTGACTTTGTCTATAATCGCTTTATAAAATATGTTTGCACAAAATTAGGTCGATCAACAGCAACACTGACATCAAACTTAAAACTACCTTCTTCATCATCACTGTTTTGAAAGTTATCGCTAGCTTCTCCTTCATTTTCACTCGGTTCTCCAGGTTCTCTAGTCACTTCTGTAGTTTTTTTGTATAGCACATCAATTATGCCTAGTTGAATCCCATGTGCCAGGCAAAGTTGTTGGTTAGCCCTAGCAGCCCGGCCTAAGGCTAACATAACGCTGGCCTCATCATTGGTCAAACAAACGATGTCTTCATCCAACGAAAGTCTAAAATTCATCAGTTTCTTTTTAAATTTCTAAACAATGCTGCACAGTCCCTTTTGCACTGATTCTCAGACCTAGGTTTTTGTAGCCAGCATTGTCACTAAAATGCGGTGAAAAAAAAAATATATTTATGTATCACCGGTTTCTGTTAGACGTCCAGACGTCTAAAGTGACGCAAATCTCACTGCATCTGACTTCAATTCCTCTAATTCTTTTTTAAATGAATTTCTTAACTCGTCGCTTTTATGACCATATTTTTGATACTATTTGGCAAGCTTGGCAATTTGTATTTACTTTTGATAAAAAGTTTTCTAAGCTCCTCGGAAGAACAAAATGTTTTGAAGGGCAGGCCATCCAAAGCAGCCATTCTTTATACGACGTATTCAACAGAATGTAATTTTGTGAAAAAAGGGGTAATTTATTGTTTTTTTGGATTTGAAGGATCTGTGTCCACGTTTGTCAGTGATAAGTGTAATATTTTGTTTGAAAAATTAAAGTATTATTAAATCAATAACATAGGAGAAACAAAACCGACAACACCGAAAAATCCGGTTTTGTCATCCTAAAAAACCGGGGTTTCAAATCAGTCGGTTATCCGGTTTTTTCAGTTATCCGGGTATCCGGTTTGCATGCCCTAGTGGCCATCTTTACGCCATGGAAATCGCGCCAGTCGAAACTAATTATTTAGGGAAAACTTGACATGAACCCAGGAGCCAGGACCCAGGAGGATATGTTTCGACGAGTCCCGGTTTGGATTTAGGCCTGATACGAGAAGGGTAAGAGTGTATCGTCATTCTGGAAATGCAGAACGGCTGAGATGCGTCCAGGAATCGCACCCTTACAATGGCTCCACAGTGATGTTATGGGCGGGTATCATAAAGAACAGACGAACTGAGCTCGTTTTTGTAGATGGCAATATGAACGCTGAAAGTTACGTTGAATATGTCCTTCACCCATTTGCACAAAGTCTTGGCTCAGATTTACCGCTGATGCATGACAATGCACGTTCGCACACAGTTAGGATGACTAGAGAGTACTAGGCATTGGAAAACATCCGGGTATTGCCGTGGCCTACACAATCGACAGACATCAATCCCATCGAGCACGCATGGGAAATGCTCCAGAGACGTGTTCTAGAGAACCTGGACTGGAGTATCGGCAACCCAACAACTGAAAGACTTGTTAAAATTCCATTAGGAGCGATTGCGGCAGGATCAGATAAACAATCTTATAAATATTAATCGTTGCCGATAAGTTTTAAACAAAAGAGACGGTCACACTTTGTATTGAATTACCATATTGTTGTGAATAAGAAGCCATGAAACCAACCCGTATATAAGCGGGCGCTGCCCACAGCGCGTCTCTTGCTCGTGCCAGCCCGCGTTGCTGAGCCTGTAGCCCAAAGTCAGTCCCTAAATAATGACACCACTCCGATCCAGCCTGTCCCCTTGCTGTCCTCTCCCAGCGACGCCCTACGCCGAGGCCCGTACCCCTTGGGGTGCCCTTAGCGTGTAGTCGTTTAGTTTTTAAGTTTTTTTTTTGCCCTGGCTGGATGCCTTACACTTAAGGCATCCACAGGATTGTCCGGTTAAGCAGACGACAACCTCTCAGGTTGAACTGCGAGATGCCATTTCGAAAAAAAAAAAAACAGTTCGCCCCTTTTGTTCGAGAGCCGTCAGACCGTCAACACGTCACCGTAGCGTCCGACGTTTATTTTTTCCTAATTCTACTTATAAGTGCTTTGCTAATTGCTGAATTTATAAAACTAATAACTGAAGCTGTAAGATTTTTCTTTTTAAAAATAGTTACTTGCCATCTCAATAAACCTTGTGACACAAAAGAGAACCCTGGTTTCTCCCATTACCCACGGAACAAAAATAAATTGCATAACCCGAACCCGTTAATATAGAGGTAATGATAAAACCCAGACACCCAAAACAACACGAGATTAATAAAAATATTAGTAAAATATAATTAGTTAATAAGCTCTTTCCCCAGGTACGCTAATAAGCTTTGTCCACAGGAATAGTGATAAGCCTTTCCCGCAGGTCTAAACACATAACGAATCCTTGCGAAGCCACAACAATGAAAGCAAAAACAGAGCAGCACAAATAGCAAACAGGATCCTTTATCATCAAATTTAAACATGGAAATAATATGATTCGGACATGGAAACTGCTTGTTTAGGGCCATCGCGCACTAAGTAAACGCCATATTTTGCTGACGTTAGACCACCACATGATAAGAAGAGACCTGGCTATATATGTTGAGGAAAACCAAGACTAGCGCTCGCTGGAAACCTGCCTACTATCAGAAACCAAGGAAACGCAGATAAGCAAAAGAAAAAATATATCGAACTACAATACAAAGATGGCGTCTGGGGTGGTGAAAATATCATCGTTGCAGCAGCCGAGTACTACTACATCAACATAACAGTACACCAACCCGGGCCTGCCACAACACGCCGTAGCCACTATTAACTTATTATATCACAATAACCACTATGACAGCCTTCTTAGCACACCTAATTCTCATGACTCTGCAACAGAATGCACACCACACAATACGCTAAATACAAACACAACGTTATCGCCTGCTGAACAAACCGACGCCACCGGATATACAATACTAAGACCCTGCCACAAAAATATAACAGAGATTTAATAGTGTCAAAATCGCAACCTAAATGTTAAAGGCACCGCCTCACATTCCAAGAAAAATAACATTGACACAATCTTGAAAGGTAAAGGGATACACATAGCATGCTTACAGGAAACAAACCTGAGTACCGGATTATTTAACTCAAAACACTACACCTGGCACCTTAGTGGCACTACAAATCGCCGTGGCCTCGCATTCCTTGTAAGAAAAGACACGAGTATAACAATTCAAACAACAAGAAGATATACAAACATCATGGCAGCAGTTATAACAGCTCTCTGCGAAGGACAAACATGATCATCCTAGGAGACCTTAATGCGCACATGGGAAATAAAATAAAAATAAAATTGGTGCCAACCTGTTGCACACAGTATCGAATAACAATATGGTGAAATTTTATTAGATATAATAAAAACAGAAAACCCTAGATTACATATGTCACGAGGCAGATCAAGCTGTAAAATAACGTGGCAATCTGGAAGCAGAAAATCACAAATTTTCTGTTTCTCACTGCTGCGGACGAGCCAAATATATTTAACTACATAAAAGGCGAGTGGAGAAAAAATATATCAGACCATAAAATTATTCTCGCGGATATTATTATTCTTAACCTCAAGAGGGAGAAAAAAAAATCCGTCACTGCATAATCTGCTGAAATCCAACGAAAAACCTTTGTGCATTGGTTTTTCGTTGGATTTCAGCATATTATGCAGTGACGGATTTTTTCTGAGCTTGAAAACAACTACAGAAATTACGACTATAGCCGACTCCAAAGTGAGGAAATAATGAAAGAATATCAAAAGGAAATGAAAAGCCAACCTCAGGCAATAAATCTACAAAACAAGAAAAATTGCCAACTGGTCCCATGGGATTCCCTTATGAATATCAGTAAATCAGCAGCGGCAAAGATTCTTATAAGCAGGCCAATCAGATCCAGAGAACATAGAATCGCGGTCGCAAAACTGCAAAAAGCCAAGTTTATCAAAAACTGTTACCCAGAAGCATTTGCAATCAAACAATTAAGCGAAGCAAGACATAAGCTGCAAAATGTAAGAAATAAAGAAGAAGAGAAAAATGCAAATATTCTTAAGAAACCCAAGCAGAACTCATCCATCACAACGAATGAGAATCACATACGATTTTTACAGGAGACATAAAACGAACATGATGCGCAACAACAAACAACGTTTTATACCCATGTCAAGACGGGAAGAACAGGTAAAAAAGTCAGCAGGCCCACACATAGAACTCCTACCCAATGAGAACCTATCAGACGTAAAAGAAGAACTATCAGAAGAGAAATAAGTGATATCATTTAAAGCATGAGCAACGGCAAAGCACCAGGTACTGACAAGGTGGTGTCCGAGCTATTCAAAACAGTGCTAACAGAAATGTTATCGGAAATTATAAAACACATGCAGGCAATTATAGAAGATAAAGCAATGATATACCAATGTCTTGGAACAAAACGATCCAAATTCCAGTGAGTAAAAAAGAAAAGCCAGACGGAATTAATGACTACAGAAAGTTATCTATGTGTAACGTGGGATATAGGATATATGCGAGCTTTCTTCTTAGCAAACTGGATGCTTCAATAAAATGAACTAGGAAACTACCAAGCAGCCTTTCTTAGCAATAGATCGATCGACGACCATATCTCAAATCTCAAATCTTTATTGCATTCCATATGTATTACATAGATGGTGTAATCAAATAATAAAAAGAAAACAATATGGACCCTGTCGGGCACAGCAACATTAGGAGAGAGGAAGAGGGCTAAGTAGCAGTTTAATAATATTATTACAAATTATTAAATGTGTTATTGGGTGTATAATTATGAATTTATAAATTATTAGAATATTTGGTCTGTGCATTATGTATAATATACTATATTAATAATTTCTATTTATGTATTATTTATATTATGTATTATGTTTATATTATGTATTTATATTATGTATAATTATTATGCAATTATTAGAACTATGTTTCATTTATATTAAATAATATTATTGTTTATGTATTTATATTTTCATTTTTGGTTTCTTACATTCCATATTATAATGAGAACGAATTATTTTATTTTGAAATCGATTTGTCATCTATAAACTCCTTTACTGAGTAGTATGCCTTGGATTCCAGAAATTGTTTCAATTTATTAATAAATACATTTGTTTTGTCTGCTTCTCGAATATCATTTGGCAATTTATTATAAATTTTTGTGGACATAACTAAAGGGCCGGTTGAGTGCATTTTAAGTCGGGATTGAGGTATGTTTATTTTGTTTTTGTTGTGTCGAAAAGTGTATCTAGTTTGTGTTTCTTCACAAGTGGTATAAAAATCAGGGTGTTTTCGGACAAATTTACATAATTCAAAAATATATAAACAGGGAAGTGTGAGTATTTTATGGTTTTGGAAGTGTGGTTTGCAGCTATCAGTTTGTTCAATGTTTGTTATTATTCTAATTAACTTCTTTTGTAAAATAAATATGGTTTGCGAATCTGTACTGTTTCCCCACAGCATGACCCCATAGCTGAGCCATGCCTGAGCGTATACATAGTACGTGACAAGTGCTGTTTGAAGATTGGTAGTTTTTTTAATTTCGCGTAGGGCGTATGAAAATGTAGATAGTTTTGCTCTTATTTTTTGTATATGGGATTTCCAATTTATGTGGGTATCTATGGACAAACCGAGGAGAGTAAATTCATTGACTTGTTCCAGTTTTGTATTATTAAAAGTGAAATTTAGTTTTAAAGGGGATTTTTGATGTGGGTGGAAAGTAATTAATTTTGTTTTGGTGAAATTAATTTCTAGGTTATGATTATCCATCCAGTTTACAGCTGCAGAAAGAAGGGAATTTAATTTAGCGTTAATATTGTTCTCGTTCTGGCATGAGGTATATGTATGTATGTGTGGCATATGTACACACCTAGGAGAATTCTTGACGAGGAATGGAGAGCAGGCTCAAAAACCTATGTGCTGGCGTTAGATATGGAAAAAGCTTTCGATAAGCTGGACTTGAACTCTCTTAGAGCCATTTTAGTTATTAGAACTAACACATATCTAACAAATAGAATTATTAAGGCATGCATGAATGAATTCACCTGCACAAAATGGTTTGGACAGCAAACGGAATCGATGCACAAAGGCAAGGGACTCAAACAGGGATGTCCGCTATCCCCACGACTATTCACCATAGTAATGGACGACGTTCTCAGACCACTAGAAGAAGAAATAGAATGACTTCATCTAGACCAGGACCATGAAGTTCAACTCCCTATTCTACTGTCCTTTGCAGATGACGTGATAATAGCAACAAATAATCTCTGTGAACTGGACGTTTGGTGACTATTTAGTCACCAAAATCAATCCGTTACTGGAATCAGTCGGAGTTCACATAAATGAAACGAAAATAAAACTAGTTATCAGAGACCCACACAGCACCAAAACCCGAAGTCTTATTAGAATTGGAGGAACCAGTATTCCACCGGTAGACGAAATTAAGTACCTAGGCACTTATATAACATCGACACTTAATAGAAACAACACAGTTAACGCCAGATGTAAACAAGCGATGCGTAACTTTATTAAGGCCTTAGGCCTTAATACCCACATGGAGAGAGCGACTGTCGCAACCCCGTGCAGAGCACGCCACGATAGTGGCGGTAAGTCCCCTCTTTGAGGAGTGGCTGGAGAGACGCCACGGCGTCCTCACCTTCCGCCTGACGCAGGTTCTTACCGGACACGGATGTTTCGGTAAGTTCCTGCACCGAATCGGGCGGGAGGAGACGCCCGGGTGTTTCCATTGTGAGGATCGACTGGAGGACACGGTGGAGCACACGGTGGAGGTGTGCCCGGCTTGGGTGGAGCACCGCCGTGTCCTCGAGGTGGCGATCGGCGGCGGCGACCTCTCGCTTCCGGCCCTGGTTCGTGCCATGGTCCGGAGCGAGGCGGAATGGGACGCCGTCACCTCCTTCTGCGAAGCAGTCATGCTAGCGAAGGAGGTGGCGGAACGTGAGAGGGAGATATCCTCACGTCCCGGCCGCCGCGGGAGACGCCCCGGGCGTCGGGGGCCACGTGGTGGCTACCGGCCACCGTAGGCGCGGGCCTGTGGACGGGGAGCTATGGGCTAGCTCGCCGTCCGTCCGTCTCATGACGACAGGCCGTGTCGATGGCGCGTTCGTGTTCCACGCGCGCCTCAAAGAGAGTCAGCAATAGGGAAGGGGTCCGCAAGGACCGAAGCCTGCCGGGGCTGCGGGACTATTCGAAAGAGATACCGTGGCCCCGGAACACAAAGGGCGAGGAAGGAACATGGATGGGTTTTAGTCAGTAAAAGTCTGACACTCCCTCCTGCTCCGCCCAGAGCGGGAGAAGTCATTTGATGATTTCCCATCCTAAAAAAAAAAAAAAAAGGCCTTAATATCCTTCATAAAAAACTTGAAAATGGAGTGGAAAATCGCGCGTCTTATCTATAGAATAGTCATAGAACCTGCAATGACTTACGGTCTTAGGGCAGCGGCACTCACAAAGGCAAACCGATCGAAACTCAGAAGATACGAAAGACTCATTCTTAAAGACGCGAAATTTTTATGGGAAAAACAGCTACCAAAAAAATTAAATGCCTATGGTTATGCTCTACGGGCACATCCTCCGACAACCTCACTTACTACACGCAGCTATTAGATACAAGGCGAAACGGCTAATAGTTGGAAGACCAATATATACATGGAACGAGTCACTCCAACAAGACATGGAATATTTCAATAAAAGCAAAGAAGAATGGACTTAGTTAGCAGCAGATAGAGAAAAATTCAAATCAGCCACCCAGGAAATATATCACGTTAGTGAAACAAATACTACTGACGATGAAACATATACGCGAACATAATATTTTTATATAAGACGCGCCAAAAACGAATGGAATCGCAACCACCAGAAACAAACATGATTATCCAATGATAGAAGAGACCAATTGAACGAAGGTCAAAACACCAATGCTCATTCCTATGAAATGTACCTGTCTTTACCACTATTCCTATATTGGCTCTAGGCTGCATAGTCGGCTGATTGTGCCCGACTGGCTGCGGTTGGTCGGGCTTCCTCTCCCATCCCAGAGCATGTCTTTCCTTACAAAACGTGCCCCCTGGTGTATCCGGCTTGTCCGGGTCAGGCTTGCTCCTGGCTGGGTGTGGTGCTCAATCAATCAAATCAATGAATCAATTTAAAAATAGTTACTTGCCATCTAATTTGCAACAATATAATAAAAAAATGTCAGTATATCATTTTGTATAACATAAAATTTTAATTTCGTTTTAAGTTTACTTTAAACTATGTATCTGACGGTACACACATTGCTTATTTATTGTGTTTAGGTAAATGAACAATTTAATGAAGGCTTTTGTTGCTTTAGTCACTAATGCATAAAAAATGCTTGTTATTATTTATAAAAGAAATAAAAATATATTACAAAAGTAAAAATCGTTCAAAAGTTCAAAACCTTAGGTACATGTTGCTTAGACTTTTTTGCTGTGTGTATAATTACCTCTAAATTCTCTTTCTTCCTTTTTTACTTTCTTCTTCGCGTCCTTAGAGTCCCCTGGCTCTGGTATTGAATGTAAACTGCGCATGTCTAGTAAACAATCCACTATTGTTATTTAAAATAAACAAGAGTCTTTACTTCACTTTCGGCTTTGTTAAGTACATTGTCAACATAAATTAGCTGTCAGCCTGTCAGCGAGCTTACCGCCGCCAGACTGCTCGGTAGTTGACGCCTCGCTTACCACGCGTTGCAAGCAAGCGGTCTGCGCGGTGTCCGCGCGCTGACTGCTGTTTCTTGAGCTTCTATCTTCATCGTCAAGTGCAATAATCGCTAGTTCGCGCGTTTTGAATCGAGACAAAGCCAAAAATATGAGTCGAATCAATGGAAACTGATCACAAACTGTGTCTATCGCGAAAAGCGAAAGCGGTCGGCGCGTGGACAGCTGGGTGCCTGCAAGAGTGCTAGCTGTCGCCACGTGGACTGCTGGCTGCCTGCTAGCTGTCGTCGCGTGAACTACGAGCAGTCTCCTTAGTTTAGGGCGGTGTTGGGTGGGAGCGGTGTTGGAGCAGAGTCGTGTAAGTGGGCTAAGACCTTTAAGTGACACGACATTCCTACTTGAGATAGTCCCATAGAAGGTCAAATAGGGTTAACCACATTTCTTCAAAAATATAAATAATTTTAGAGTATTTTTAATTTTAACGAGAAATAAATTATTAGAGACTTTATTCCTCGACATGGTTTTGCAGAATTTTTGAAAACTGGACAATCCCCATTACCAATCAACCTGTATAAGCTACCAATTACAGGTGTGCCTACACAGTATTCTCTAAACACAATTAATTTAAACTAATTTGACCTTACCTGTTTCGTTCCTTAATATGACACAATATTCTAGAAAACGTTTGTTTTTTGTATAGAGTACAAAAAAAATTGGTTGTTTGTAAAGTAGGTTTACGATCGAGATGTTTACGTGATAACGTCTTATTGGTGATATAAGTTGCACTTGCACTTCACATTTTGTTTCACTGTTAAACATTCAACGAAAACTTAACCGCACGAGAAAATCTCCATTCGTTTGTATGCCGCTAGAGTGAGAGAGACGGAAGATCGGTCCACTCACTCGAACGCTATGCCAGCCTCCGCTCGTGAGGATTCCGCGTGACAAGTTTCACGGAATGACTGGCAGCGCTCGAGATGAGACGGGAGATCGGTCCGTCTCTCTCTCGTTATACCTGCGATCGCGCTCGTGAGGTTTTGGTGTGACACAAGTTTCTGAACATGTCACCCGACTAAAACGATTTTAAAGACGTTATCACGTCAAAAAACAAGCGTTTTCTAGAAATCGATGTGCTAGAGCCTTTTTTTGAGTTTTCACATTTGATGATTGGGTTCCGTACCTACCTTTTCCCGCCTTATCTCTCTTGGTGTTGGTATCTGATGATGGATCTGGGAATTCCGAACTACACAAAAAAAAGAGTTGTGTCGTAACGGGTAAATTATATGTTTAAATTTAATTAGGAATATTAAGTAACTTGTTTACCATTAAACTACACACACCAACAGTGTGTAGAGATCAAATACGTTTTAGAGTATTGCTTTGGATTGCCATTGATTCTATTTTATGACTTGCACTATTTATTTAAATAAATAACTTTGTTTAATTCAATTCAATTCAACTCACATGTGTTTTACAAGATCTTATAATTAAAATAAAGTTCACAACAATTTATAATATTAGACAGTAAGTAGCATTTAAAAAATCATCATTAATTAAAAAATTGTAAGTTCATTCAAATAAGCAAATAATGGCAAAGGATAAAATAAAAAGATAAAATAGAGAATAAAAGAATAAGAGAGAAAAAAATGAATAAAATAAAATTATAATCAAATACATCTGGTCATTAGAATAATAATCGAAATACAATCATGTCAATAAGATAATATTCAAAAACAAAATGTCAATAAAATTAAATTAAAGTCAAATACATCATGTAAAAGCTAATAAATAAGTAAAGTCAATCCATTTTGAAGTCATCATTAAAAAAACATTCAATGAATAGGAGCAATTTTGAATGAATAGGTTTCTGACTCGTATTAAAAATATTTTGTCATTCTCTTCCATTATGATGTCATTAGGAATCTTGTTATACATATTTTTATTGATGTAACGTAAGGGCTAGTGCTGTGGGGTGCGATGTCTGAAGTCCTCCACGTGTGTCTGGCGGCTGCTGGTCCCTCTCGATACGTCTGGAGGGAAGAGCAGCTGCTGGGCCGGTGCACCCCGGGCGCGGCAGTATCCTTCTCCGGGAATTGATAGGAAATGAGAATTTCCTCTTATCCCTCGGGGAGTGGTACTGCCGACCCTCTGGCGAGTAACAAATGCTAAAATCTGCTTATCTTGGGTACAGGGGTCTCTGCCCGGATTGAAGTTTATTTCCCCAACTCGTGGGTTCAATTATGGAAGCATTAAACAAAAAAAAAAAACACCGCCGGTAACGGCAAGAAAGAGGAGAGGAGAGATGCTGAGTCGGAGTCCGACGTCGCATCCAGCGATATGAGCGCGGGAGGCTCAGGGAGCTCCCGCCGCGTGTGGGCCGGGACTGCTGTGGAGAACAATAAGTTCTTCCGGAAGCGGTCCAGGCGGGATGGCGACGGGGGTCGTCTTCCGGAGAAGAGAAGGCCTTGGCCCGAAAGATCCCTACCAACAAGCGTGGCAGGATCCGGGGCAAGGGGATGGGGCTCTCCGCCTCCGTGAGATCCGAGAGGTCGGCAAGGCTTGTCGAGGAGGGGCGCCACGCGGGCAATACTGCTCCCGGGTCTGGCAACGAGGCAGGCGCACCTGGCGGCTCCGAGTGGGAGCGTAAGGCCAGGTTCGCGAAGAGAAGAGCCGCGATAAGGGGCGTGGCCTTGAAGATGAAGACTTCATCGAAACTTGGGCCATACCCGTGGCTTCCGCCTCCATCATGGCGGCAGCAGAGGCCAACTTTGCGGGGCCTCCTCCCCCATTAGAGGGAGATGAAGTGGAGAAGTGGACAATGTAAAGCTCCAGGCAGACCTGGCCAGTCTGCGTGAGTCTAGCTCCCGCGCGGCGCCTCAAAAAAGGGCCACCAGCAGCAGCAGCAGCAGCGGCAAAGCCAGCCCGTGCCGGTGGAGAACCAGGTCCTGAACCTGGTTCGGCAGGAGCTAGCTTCCTTCCAGGCGCGGTTCTCCGTCCTGCAGGGAATTGTTCTGCGCCTCTCCCTGGGTGCAAACAAGGCAGCCGCAGGCCCGAGCACGGTGTCGTACACAGCTGCTGCGGCTGCCGCGCCCGTACCGGGGCCGTCAGCCCCCCGGCAGGGCTGTGTTGCCCTTCCCCCCAAGAAAGCCGGCTCCGGCGAAACCGGCGCCCGCCCTGCCGAGTATGGATGCCGTGAATACCCCACAACAACTTTTACACTTGTTAGAAAGCACGTAGGCGGCCATTCCTCAAAGTGATTTTGATGAAATGATATGCATGCCAAATAGCTGAGGTTGTGTGACCATTTTTTTTGCCTATACAACAAAAACTTAGAAAATCATTTTTGTCATTTAATTGACGCCGTTAACTTAGGTTAATTTCCCACAATTTGCAAAAACTGCAATTTTTTTCGAGTCTTACAAAATACGGGTACCTAGCTTGTTTATATAAAGAAAGGTAGGTATTAAAGTAAAAAGTCAATCTGGAAGAATAGAGACATAATTGATCGGATAATTTTTATTGCCAAAAAATTACTTGTTCCCTAGACACTTTTGATGTGTGCACAAAGACAAAAACAGTGCATTGTGACAGGAATCAAGCACTCTTCTCTTGCGTCCAATGAAAGCAGTTTGTAAACTACCCATCTTACTACCAGTATAGTAGTTCGGATAATTCAATTGCCTGTGTTACTACCGCAGTGGGTAAGTAAAGAGAAAAACGCAACATGTGGAAGTTTGTAAATGACTTGTCGTTGATTAAATTACTACAACTTTTTGTATTGTAAGCTGTAAGCCACCCAAACACAATAAAATACATAAAATCCACGACACAAGCCTCGTTGCTTAGTGTGGCACTAGATGGCGGTGTGTGTAATGTCCAGCGATATTTATTTTTATTATTAGAACACAAATCTATTTAAAAATAATGAGAAATAAAAATAGCCCATCAAAAGTACCAGGCTAGCATAAGTTGAAGGTAGTTTGTATTTTAATAATTCTGGGTAACTAAGTTGACACGTGTTGATAATATGATTGAATTACTTTTTTAATTTTTGTTAGCCTAGTACTTTTTAAAAGGTAAATCAATTTAAATAACTTTTACTGAACACGACGCTCCTTAACTTCGACAAGATCCAACGAGATAAGAAAGAATGAGGTATTCTACACTGGCCTGCAAAAATAAGTATCACACTTTTAAAATTGCAATAACTTTTTAAGTAAACAAAAAGGACTCGAAAAATAGTTTAATTTTGTGTATAGTTTCAATGAAACCTGATAAAAATTGCTTTATAACGTTTTTTTATTTTAAATCTCTAACTTCTATAGTTTCGGAAAAATTGAAATTTTACAAGTGTATAGTACTTATTTTTGCAGGTCAGTGTAGTCTGTATGGAAGAACTGGAAGTAGTACGAAGGGAAATTATTAATTTCCCGTGTTACTACTTACTACTGCAGTAGTAACACAGGCAATGGAATTGCCCGTATGACCTACTGATGGTAGTAATATTGGTTCCATCATAGACCTCATCCATCGCTTTCCATCAGGCATGATCGTGGTCGACGACATTTAGTAATTTAAAAAAAATAGTCCTTCTTGAGTTTAGCGCACATACGCGCGCTACAACATGCACTAAAGAACTTCATTTTCGAATATTGTTACAGAAAAACGATTCACGTCATTGGTAAATAGTATAGAGATTGATGAGATACGGTTTTCTGAGTTATCGAATGTGTTACATGAAAAACTTACAGTGGATGGTTTTCTAAAAATTTATTCCTTCTGTATTCTAATCCGTAAGCAACATATATTGCCTTTAATTCTGGAGAAGCCTCATCAAACTCTTCTGCGTCCATGTCTTCAAATAATTGTATGATCTCCTGTATTTCAGTCGCGTCGTACACTTTTGATTGGGGTCTGTAGATATTTACAAAAGAAATTAATATTTTCGTATCATTTTTAACCCAGTAATTGATACGAGCAAGCTATGTATCAATAGATCCCTGGTAAATCTTGAAATGTAAAAAATAATACTATACAGGATGCACCTAAACTGTTGCATCTACACGAAAACGGTTTTATCAATCAATCAAATCATTTATTTAACAGATCATAAAATCCAATTTGTTATGTAATAGATATACATCTTAAACACTAAGGATCCACTTATTTTTTTTTTAATTTTGATCCCCATTCACAAATGTTCAAAACAAATTGGCAAGAAAATGACCATTTTACACAAAACATCTTATTGATGTCAATCCGAATGACGACCCGAATGGCGCAGCGGTAGTGAGGCTGCTTTACGTTCTTAGGGTCCCGGGTTCGAATCCCGGTTGGAGCAAATGTTTGTGTGATGAGCATGGACATTTGTTTCCGAGTCATGGATGTTTATATGTATAATAAGTATGTATTTCCAAACAAAAAGTATCTATGTAGTAAATCAACTATCTGGTGTCCACGACACAAGCCTCGTTGCTTAGTGTGGCATTAGATGGCGCTGTGTGTTGATGTCCAGCGATATTTATTTATTATTAATCCATCCTGTTTTGAAGAAGAAAGAATCTTCTATGGGACCAACCCAGGTTGGACTACTACAAGAGTCATAAACCGCAAAATTCTTTTCCCATAAGAAACAGCAACATTTCAAAACCGGCCAAGTGCGTGTCGGGCCACGCGCAGTGTAGGGTTCTGTAGTAGCCCTTTATCACAATATAGAACGAACCCGTTGGTACAGCGCCATCTAGCGGCAGCTTTGTGAAACTTATGATAATTTATTATACTGTCACTTACGGGATATCTTCCGTGATTATTTACTGTTTTTGAGCTCCCGATATTTCGACGCTGTTGCAAGCGCCATGATCGCGGGACCCGCGATCATGGCGCTTGCAACAGCGTTTTAAAAACATAAAAACATTTTAAGTATAGTTATGAACCGTGAAAGCTTAAAACATAATTTATTATGTTTTTTTTATTTTATTTTAGATTTTAGATTTTAGTTTTCAATGCAATTCTTAGTCACTTTATATGATTTTGTATTTGGTACAAAATTATCCAACACCCAAGTTCAACGACTATTACTGCTAAACTAATAAAGTTATCTTAACCTCTATAGTTTTCCTTTAAAGTTCATGAAATGCACTATCATCATGAATTTTTCCAGATTTTTCAAGCCAGCAGTTTAGCTTTTAGAGGCGGGGGGGGGGGGGGGACGCCCTACTAGAACAAAAATTTGCACTTTAAATTTTAATATTTCGTAAATGGAGCATTAAATCGAAAAGTAGTATTAGCAACCTAGTCATTTTAACCCTAAAAAAAGAAAAATTAATATGATTTGTAGATAGTTTTGTTAGGTGTAAAGTTACATAACAAAATAAGCATTCCTGAATTGACAGGAATACTTATTTTGTTAAGTATTTTATTTACTATATTTTTATTATTATTGTGACATTTAGTGATGTTTTTTTTATTGACATTCATTTTGTAAATTATTACTATTTTTATTTAATTATTGTGAATGGGAGGACAATGTGGGTCACATATTTTATTTTTTTATTTTTATCCCCACGATACTATAAGCGACCTACCCAAATGTCCTTTCTTTGGTATTGTTCGTCGTTTCGTTGAGCTCCTTGAGTTTTAAGTCGAGCTACACGATAACTGGCTTGCACTGACTGGACAGGTCCACTCAAATCTGTGTGGTTCTTTTTTCAAAAGACCATCTCAGACACTAATCTGCATACAGGCGGTTTCTGAATTGAGCATTTTAGTGGAACTCAGTTGAGTTTTGCTCAAGTAGTTGATGAGTACTTAAGATTCCTGCGTTTCATTCGTCATAATCAGATTTGCTCAAACGGCTTTTAGTTGAGTTTTTCTCTAGCTATACTTAGACGTTCCATCACAAGAAAAAAAAACCGGTATTTATTAGTAAAGTGATTTGGTTTCAAAATTTGCATGTATAAATTGTGAAATTCATTCTTGAAGTTAGATACTATGTTACATCAGATTGAGAATAAATTTTATAAGTTTATGGTCGATTTACTGTTATTGTGAATAAATATTAAAATGCGTTTGTGAAGAACGAAACGTATTTTGTCATTACTCAATAAGTCAATCGTTTGTAGGTTATGTTCCGTTGTATTTTGCCAGATGGTAAATGTTGTTTCATTTTATAACAACAAACAAACAAACTAAGATTCCTTTGTGAATCTAAACCGATCTTTAAATTGCACATCATCGAGGGTTACAAAAAAATTTGGACGATTTCTTGCCACTCTTCGTCTCCGTGGTTGTCGTATTAGAGGCTCCGGCTCCTCCATCGATGATAATGAGATATCGACATGTTTTTAGCCAC
Organism: Xestia rhomboidea; assembly: GCA_963853795.1. Taxonomy (NCBI): domain Eukaryota; kingdom Metazoa; phylum Arthropoda; class Insecta; order Lepidoptera; family Noctuidae; genus Xestia; species Xestia rhomboidea. The sequence continues at coordinate 14,168,576 of OY970764.1, forward strand.
AATAACTTAATTTATTTAGCAATAAGCAGGTAGAGTACGATTTAAGTACGCAGATTCGGCTACTCAACTGTCAAACGTTTAAGTTTGTATTGAGCGGGATTTGAGTAATGTCAATCGTGTTCAGAAACGTAAATTTCGAGATAAGCACTAGTTGATGTTCTAAACTGTCAAATTTGAGAATTCTCAAACTCGAATGTTCAAATTAAACTTAAACTTAATTCAAAACAAAAATATTTTTAAGTCATACTTAGGTCGTGCTTAAGACGTTCTCAACGTTAAATTCTCAATTCAGAAACCGGCCGATAGTCCTCATGTGAATTGAGCAAGATTATGTCTGGACTTAAAAAGAGACTAACAGCCGGTTTCTGAATTGAGCATTTTAGTGGAACTCAGTTGAGTTTTGCTCAAGTAGTTGATGAGTACTTAAGAATCCTGCGTTTCATTCGTCATAATCAGATTTGCTCAAACGGCTTTTAGTTGAGTTTTTCTCTAGCTATACTTAGACGTTCCATTACAAGAAAAAAAACCGGTATTTATAAGTAAAGTGATTTGGTTTCAAAATTTGCATATATAAATTGTGAAATTCATTCTAGAAGTTAGATACTATTATGTTACATCAGATTGAGAATAAATTTTACAAGTTTATGGTCGATTTACTGTTATTGTGAATAAATATTAAAATGCGTTTGTGAAGAACGAAACGTATTTTGTCATTACTCAATAAGTCAATCATTTGTAGGTTATGTTCCGTTGTATTCTGCCAGATGGTAAATGTTGTTTTATTTTATAATAACAAAAAAACAAATTAAGATTCCTTTGTGAATCTAAACCGATCTTTAAATTGCACGTCATGGAGGGTTACAAAAAAAATTGGACGATTTCATGCCTCTTTTCTTCTCCGTGGTTGTCGTATTTGAGGCTCCGGCTCCTCCATCGATGATAATGAGATATCGACATATTTTTAGCCACAATAACTCAACTTATTTAGCAATAAGCAGGTTGAGTAAGATTTAAGTACGCAGATTCGGCTACTCAGCTTTCAAACGTTTAAGTTTGTATTGAGCGGGATTTGAGTACTGTCAATCGTGTTCAGAAACGCAAATTTCGAGATAAGCACTAGTTGATGTTCTAAACTGTCAAATTTGAGAATTCTCAAACTCGAATGCTCAAATTAAACTTAAACTTAATTCAAAAACAAAAATATTTTTAAGTCATACTTAGGTCGTGCTTAAGACGTTCTCAACGATAAATTCTCAATTCAGAAACCGGCCGTATGACTTCTGAGTTTGTTTCGACTGTTTCTTCTCAGAGTAGTCAGGTACGAAACACCGGCCCCATCTAGTTTTTAAAAATGACGTGTAAAAGTGTTTGTAAAAGCCTACTTGCAAAAATAAACATTAACGCCGACAAAGTGGTTAAATAAAATGTTTTTTTTTTTAGTAGCTACGAATTTTCTACCCCATCCTGTGGGGTATAGTTGAATAGGTCTTTTAAAATGACTTAGGGATTCTAATACTACTTTTAGATTTAATGCTCCATTTACGAAATATTAAACTTTAAAGTGCAAATTTTAGTTCTAGTGTTTTTGTTTTTGCCACTTCCGTTTGTAGGTCTCTGTCGGCCGGTTTCCGAATTGAGATTTTAACGTTGAGAACGTCTTAAGCACGACGTAAGTATGACTTAAAAATATTTTTGTTTTTGAATTAAGTTTAAGTTTAATTTGAGCATTCGAGTTTGAGAATTCTCAAATTTGACAGTTTAGAACATCAACTAGTGCTTATCTCGAAATTTGCGTTTCTGAACACGATTGACAGTACTCAAATCCCGCTCAATACAAACTTAAACGTTTGACAGTTGAGTAGCCGAATCTGCGTACTTAAATTTTACTCAACCTGCTTATTGCTAAATAAATTGAGTTATTTTGGCTAAAAACATGTCGATATCTCATTATCAGTCTCGATCTGTCACCGTGCGGAGCGCATGTCGTGCACGCTCGTGGCAAAATGTCGACGAATATAGTAAAATGTTGTAGCTGCAATATAGTTATTAGTGAAGTCCTGGCGTTTATCCAAAACCAAGTGGATGTGATGAATGAGGAAAGCATTGTTCGTTTGTGTGCAACAGCGTTTTCTTCGGACGAAATAGTGGTGGCAAAAGACTTGCTTTACCAATCAGTGCAGACAAAGGAGAAGAAGGTGAAAAGAAAAGGGAAAACAGAGGGAAAAGTGCAACGAGACCTTGAAGATATCATATCCCTCATTAAGTGTACTTCAGCGGAGTGTATTCCTATATTTGTTGCTCGGGAGCTACGAAAATTACCGCCGGTTACTTTTGACCATATTGATGTCACGAGATTGCTAAAAGACATCATTATACTAAAAGATCAAGTTGAAGTTATAAGGGAGGAGTATGCGACGGTTGAGCAAGTGAATAAATTAAGTATGGAGCTGTTTAACTTGAAACAAGTGTCACTGGTGAATGGTTATCAACAGGAGGAGAATGTGAATACTAAAAGAGGTACGCGTAACTTGTTACGGTTTGAAAATTTTGAATCTAACAGTGGCCCAATTGGAATCATGAATTTGTCGAATGATAGCATAATAATTCCACCAGAGCAGTTAAATACAAAAACAGCTGTTTGTAAAACATCCGAGAAGTCACCTCAATGTCAAGGCAATCAGGTTTTAAATTTGTCCTTGACGCACGCCAAGGCCCAGGAGCCGTCCGTCCTTGTCGCGCAAAAAGTGAAAGGCATCTTAGGCGAGTGCAAGCGCGTGGAGGCCCCTACCGCGGTTTCGTCGCAGGTGACGATGTTTGAAAACTCAGCAGCGTGTGCGCACTCGATGGCCTCAACGGCGCGTGTAACCGAGAGGGCAGCGTCGATGAATCATAGTGAGCGGTGTACATACTCGCAAGTAGCGCAAAACGGAGGCGATTTTAAAACTTATACGGATGAAAATTGGAACTTGGTACAGAGCAAGCGTTTGAAAAATAGATTTATTGGAACGCAAGGGAAAGCGAAGGAGTCCTCGGGTAAATTTAAGGCTGCAGACATTAAAATACCGCTGTTTGTAAACAACGTGGATAAGGAGTCATCAGTTAAGGACGTCGCTGACTATATTTTAGGCAAGACGAGCGTTTCAGTGGAGTTGACAGAGATTAGGATGAAGCGGCAAAGAGATTATAAGGCTTTTAAAGTGTTTGTTCCTAGGCATAAGTTAGATATGTTTTTAGATGAGCAATTGTGGCCTGAAGGTATTTCTTTCCGTCGATTTATTAATTTTAAGGATCGGAAAGTACCGAGCTCCCCTAAAATAGGGGCGACTGATGTTGGGACTGAGGCTATTATGAAAAGCGTCTAATTTATGATGGACACTGCAAATAATCAGAATATCAAAATGGTCAGTTTCAATTGCAAGTCTGTAATGAGATCCGTGGAGGGGATAAAGGAGCTGTGTAAGACTGCACACGTTATTGCCCTGCAGGAGACGTGGCTCTTGCCTCATGATACAGCATTCATTGGAAGCATTGATAGGAACTTCGAGTACACCAGTAAGTCAGCGGTAGATACATCGACAGGCGTGCTGCGTGGTCGGCCGTACGGTGGGGTGGCGCTGATGTGGCGAAAGGGTGTTTTCTCTTCCGTAACGGTTGTGCCGTGTACTAGCGCGAGACTGACAGCTGTTAAGGTGTGTGCGGGTGAGTGTAATTCGTTAGTGTTTTCAGTATATATGCCAACAGACAGTACGGATAACTTATTAGAATTCACGAATGTGTTAAGTGAAATACATGCGGTAATTGAAAGTTGTGATATTGAGTCCGCCATTATTCTCGGGGACTTTAATGCTCATCCAAGGGAGTTATTTTTTAAGGAATTAGCCAATTTTTGTGAGGAGCGAAGCTGGCTCTGTGCGGACGTGATGAAGTTGGACGTTTTGTCAGACACACACACTTTTATAAGTGAAAGTCATGATAACTGTAAGCGATGGCTTGACCACTGTCTGACCACGGAGGCAGCTTGGCAATGTGTGACTGATGTTAAGGTATGTTATGATGTTTTCTGGTCGGACCATTTTCCACTGGAAGTGTATTGCAACTTGGGAATATTACCATGTAAGGTGCAATATACTGGGAATATTAACAGTGAAGTGAGATGGGGTGAGAGGGACGCTGATCAGATAAGAATATATAGGGAACTGTGTACAGCTACATTAAGGGACATTGATTTCCCGGTGGAACTTGGTCTGTGTGCGGATAATGTATGTACTGATGATTATCATCATGTAATTATTGATGAGTTGTATAATAGTATTGTTAGTTGTTTGACGGAAGCTTCGCGTGGGAGTCATAGTGTAAGGAAAAGGACAAAGCAAAAATATGTTATTGGGTGGAACAAGCATGTACGAAAGTTTCATGTAGACGCACGAAGCAGCTTTCAGGCTTGGGTGCTTCATGGCAAACCAGAGTCTGGTGATATATATAATACTATGCGTGAAACCCGTAAGCGTTTCAAATCTAAGTTGAAATGGTGTCAAGACAATGAGGATAAAATTAGAATGGATATCTTAGCATCACACCACAAAGAGAGGGATTTCAAAAACTTTTGGAAGCATACCAAGAAACTGGAAGCTGGTTCGTGTGTCCCTGTGAGTGTTGAGGGTAGGAGTGAGCCCCGTCAAATAGCTGAATTATTTAAGGATCATTTTAAGGTAGTGTCTCCTCTAGGATGTGTGCAGCAGGTGTTCGATGCTGAGGCTGTAGGTTGTGAGCGGTTCAGATTTAAGGCGAAAGAAGTCGCCCATATTATCCATAATATGACTAGAGGTAAGTCTCCAGGACATGACGACCTTAGCATCGAGCACTTGCAGTTCGCAGGTGTTCATTTACCTAGGGTGTTGGTCATGTTTTTCAATTTGTGTATAGGCCATTCATACTTACCTAGGGAGCTTATGAAGACCACTGTTATACCTATACTTAAAAACAAGACGGGTGATGCCTCCGACAGGGACAACTACAGACCTATCTCACTGGCTACAGTGATCGCCAAGGTGCTGGATGGTTTGCTTGATAGTCAGCTAAGTGAGCGAATAGATCTCCATGAAGCTCAGTTTGGTTTCAGGGCTGGGCAATCGACCGAAACTGCGGTACTGCGACTCAAGCATACTGTCCAGTACTATGTGACGAGGAAGACGCCTGTATACGGTTGTTTTTTGGACCTGTCGAAGGCATTTGACCTGGTGTCTTATGACATGCTGTGGGATAAGCTCCTGGGGGAAACCAGCACACCCAGAGATGTAATAAATATATTAAGATATTGGTACGGCAACCAGACCAATCATGTTAGGTGGGCGGGTTCATGTTCGTCAGAGTACAGGTTGGAGTGTGGAGTGAGACAGGGTGGCCTAACCTCACCACGGCTCTTCAACCTGTACGTTAATGGACTGATAGGTGAGCTCAGCGGGGCCGGTGTCGGCTGTTCAGTGGATGGTGTTTGTATGAACAACATTAGCTATGCCGACGACATGGTGCTGCTGAGCCCATCTGTCACAGCCCTTAACTGCCTCATAGGGATCTGTGAGAGGTACGCGGGGTCACATGGCCTCAGGTATAACTGTAAGAAGAGTGAACTACTTATTTTCAAGGCGGGTAATAAGAGTCCGAAAACCGTTCCACCGGTCAGGCTTGGAGGAATGCCGTTAAGTAGGGTCACAAAATTTAAATACCTGGGGCACTGGGTCACCGAGGACCTCTCAGATGATTTAGATATTGAGCGGGAACGTAGGGCATTGGCAGTGAGATGCAATATGCTGGCGCGCAGGTTTGCACGGTGCACAAAAGAGGTTAAAGTTGCTCTTTTTAAAGCATACTGCCAGACATTTTATACCTGCAGCCTGTGGGTCCGCTATTCGCGTAGATCTTTCAATGCCCTACGGGTCCTGTACAATAATGGTTTTAGGATGCTGTTGGGGTTGCCTCGCTTTTGCAGTGCATCAGGTATGTTTGCTAAGGCCAGCACTGACTGCTTTAGGGCTATAGTACGGAAAAGAGTGGCCTCCCTGATGCGTCGCGTGCGGGGCAGCACCAACAGCCTTCTGAATACCATATTGGAAAGGGTTGATTGTCCGGTTGTGAGGCACTGGAATACCGTTCACGGATCTGGAGGGGTCCTTTTCAATGTAAAATAAATTAAATGAAATAAATTAATAATTTAAAGTTGACATTGAATAGTAATATAGGTACTAACATAGTTATAAGTATGATTTACTAACATTCTATGGAATATGTTTTAATTCTGATAATAAATGTATAATAATAATAATAATAATTATCATCGATAGAGGCGCCGGAGCCTCAAATACGACAACCACGGAGACGAAGATTGGCATGAAATCGTCCAATTTTTTTTGTAACCCTCGATGATGTGCAATTTAAAGATCGGTTTAGATTCACAAAGGAATCTTAATTTGTTTGTTTGATGTTATAAAATAAAACAACATTTACCATCTGGTAGAATACAACGGAACATAACCTACAAACGATTGACTTATTGAGTAATGACAAAATACGTTTCGTTCTTCACAAACGCATTTTAATATTTTTTCACAATAACAGTAAATCGACCATAAACTTATAAAATTTATTCTCAATCTGATGTAACATAATAGTATCTAACTTCTAGAATGAATTTCACAATTTATGTATGCAAATTTTGAAACCAAATCACTTTACTAATAAATACCGGTTTTTTTTCTTGTAATGGAACGTCTAAGTATAGCTAGAGAAAAACTCAACTAAAAGCCGTTTGAGCAAATCTGATTATGACGAATGAAACGCAGGAATCTTAAGTACTCATCAACTACTTGAGCAAAACTCAACTGAGTTCCACTAAAATGCTCAATTCAGAAACCGGCTGTAAGTCATATCTAGGTCGCGCTTAAGACGTTCTCAACGTTAAATTCTCAATTCAGAAACCGGCCATAAGTATTTCCATAGCTTAAGTATTCGTGGCTAGTTTCAAGCTAATGAGACTTACGCATTTGGGATTTTCATACGAACATAATCACCTATTGATAAATAGCTTGTTCGTATCTGTTACTGGATTTTCGGTCCATACATACTGGACCTTGAGAACATCTTATAGGTAATACCCAAAATTTCTAGGCCCCAATGTATACCTATTGCCGTAAACCATTTCTACTTAATATGTAACTGCAAAAAAAAACAACTCAAAAACATATTTTCGACGTACTGACGGATTTGGGTATAAAAGACGGCAGTCATAGTAGGGGAGCCCAGGAAGGGATTTCAGCAGATTAATATAAGGGAGGATACCTTTCACGCTGATAAGTACCTCTCCCGAACGCCGGAGCCACGCAGCGCCGGAGCCGTCACAGAAACGATGCCTGCTGCATGTTGCATGCTCGTTTGCATGGTGCATGGTGTATGCTGGTTTGCTTGTTTGCATACTGCATGCTTGTTTGCATATTGCATGCTAGTTTGCATACTGCATGCTTGCTGCATGCATGATGTATGCTTGTTTGCATGGTTGCCTGCTTCTTACAGGGCATTTATTTTGAGATCCAGAAGATGGCGGATTCGACTTCTACATATACAGAGTGATGGTGATGGTGATAGTGATGGCGATGGTGATTATGATAATGATTGTGATTACGATACGACAACCACGGAGACGAAGAGTGGCAAGAAATCGTCCAAATTTCATCGATTGTGGTGATTGACGAGATGAACATGTAGGATACTATTTATCTCTTTAGTATGATCCCGTAAGACAGTTACCGAACTTCACGCGGGCGAAGCCGCGGGCAACAGCTAGTGCCAAATAAATTTCGGAGCATCAAGATTCTGCCAGATAGAAGGAACCCGTTCAGCTTGAGGCACTTGTATACTATTTAACTGTACTGGTTGTAATGTTTCCTTTCTCCTAGAAAATGTGACATTTGCCGACTTGGTCTCGTTTAATTTTTTTCTCGCTTTTATCCTCCACTTTTTGAGCCAGAGGGCTATGTCATCCAAACAGGTCTGCAGCATAATTTAATAATCTATAGACGCTCTCCCCATGGTTGGAGAGGTCTCCACGACGCTCGAGTTAATCCCCATTTATCATCGTGGGCTCCCCTACTATCAAGCGTGCAAGTGGGTGAGTGCGATCACAATATACTACACGAATACATTCACTGATACATTGTGTATGAATTGCTTCGACCGCAACTTGCTGCAGCTACAGCTGAAGTCAGCAAACGACATATTGTTTGTAGTTTAATGTCATATCGTGTCATAATCAAAAGTACTTACTCGATTATTAGGGCATCAGCTTCTCGTTGGGCTTCGTCGTATGCTTGTTGGGCCCATTTAGTAAAATCCGAATGACAGAGTACTAGATGTAGGTTCCGAATACTGCGTTTACATTTAATCAACGTGGTCAGTACTAAAGGGGGGTTCTTTACTACAATACTTGTCAATGAGTCCACCACAAAGCCGTGGTGATATATGGGTTGAAGAAATAACTCGGTTAGCAGTTGTTCAACTAACTCCTGTCAAAAATTAAAGATAGCTATATGATTTTATTTTCTGTAAATATTTCAATCTATCAAACGTAGGTTTAATTTATTTATTTTAACAAACTTCCCGGAAAAGTGGATCTCATTGGGCCGGTTTTAGGTCACAAGGCAACAATTACCTAATAATTAAATATGTATAAGCGCTATCAAAGTTATAACGGCAAAGATTGCAACTTCGATAGCTTAAATCACACAAACATGACGATTTAAAACATTTTGTCATACAATACTTGTTTGTATTGATGCCAGTTATTGATTAATACATGTTTAAAACGTGGATGCTATTTTAAAAATTAAATCAAATGGCGAAAATGTGCAGGCCAGGCGTCATACAAAAATATTCAAACCCTTTTGCACATTTACATTAAAATATAATATAGCCGACTGCATGATGTTATGACTAGTCATAAAAATATGAGGTGTGTAACCATCTGAAACAAAGTCGTGGACCCCATAGCTTCTAACGCTGTGTGAGACGCTACGGTCAAGGAGGAGGGCGATTTCTTTTTCTTCTTGTCACTTCCTCCTCTAGATCGAGGCGTGGCAATGTTTCTAGTCATGGCTAAATATTGAATTTTGTTCCAAAGAGTACTAAATTCATCTTCATCTTCCTTAAATTCTTCTGTCAAAGATCAATTAAATCCATATTACCTAATATAGTGGTATCTTCAAAAAGCAGGTCGAAAACAAACTGCATTGTTACCTTCAGCGTGTTCAGTGGGATCTATATCGCTTTTCATATTTTTCTTGATTAGTTCATAATTTTCTTCAATTGCGGCTACTAGCAAATGTTTTGCTGGGATGTCAGTTTCACATAATGCTTGAACTATACAGTTGTCCACATTTACTGTAGGTAATTTTAGAAATGTACCCACTGAATAAGCTATTTCTTGACATTGCGTTTCTAAAACAAACAGGCAATTTAACGATGAACGTAACTATAAAATGTCGCAAACAAATTCTTAAACGGCGCTGTCTTTTGTGCCCTAGCGCCATTAATCTATGCTTTCAAATACAGTGTGTAAACCACCTCATCACGAAGCAGTCAACCAAGCATTATGTACATCAAACTAAGTAACATTACGCAAAAATTATTGCTGGGTAACGACTTTTTTTTTTGGGGGTGAAAAATCATGTTTTATGGTAGAACTCCATGTAACGCACTCAAAACATTGTGCTGATGGATGGATTGAATAGTACAAGGGCCGTGGAGGTGTTTAAAGTAAAAATCTTACATTAAAAACTTGTATTTAAAAAAAAAGTTGACAAAAAGTTGGAACTTTGACCCTCAATATCTCCGTAACTGGAAGGTATGGTGTAGAACAAAAAAATTATTGCAATGACGAGGAGAACAAGTGCCTTTCGGCTTCGTTAAGAGGTGTTTTACACCCTTTATAACAAACAATGGCATACCAATCGGCATCGTATTACTCAATAACTGGGTCGTGGAGTTAAGATACTGTCAGTAAATATTGGTATTGGAGCTAGACGCTCCAATCGAGAGTAGAGTAGGGTTATTCTTGTATTTTATTGGATTAATTATTTATAATTCCTCCTCCTTTTATTATTCCTCTAGTTTATTTTAATAATATTTTAGACCAAAAAGTATATCTTATATAGAAGTGCTCTCTCTCTCTACCTTCATACGGAGAGCCGTGGAAAAATATGAGAATGCCTTTGGATGGTTTTTCTTTGAAAGATTCCGTGTCTGTATCGAAAGCGTGTAAACATTCTTGTAACGGGTCCAAACCTTTAACCCGCATGTCTTTCATTTCATCTGGAAGCAACAACAACTAATGTAATATCAGTTACACACGTTCCGCGTATCTGAACGACCGTTAAATAAAGGCGAGTTAAACGACAGCGGTAACATACCTACAATTATTTCAGCATCAGAACGTATATTTAGAGGACCTGCGTTGCCATGTTGAGCTTTGGGTATCGCCAGTACGTTCGATTTCGCTGATTTAGGACTCTTTGTTTTTCTAAAATCAATTACATAAAATTAGTTATGAACCACAACCTCGATCACACGACTCCAACATTGATTTTATTTTATTGAAGCTACGTGGTACACCCGTTTCTGTCTGCAAGGTTCAAGGGATTCCATTGGTTGCTTTCCTCGCTCACTCTGGCCCGCCCTCGCTAGCCCCTTCGAACCTAACCTGTCCCTGTCCTTGTCCGTCTCGGAGTACCCTAAGTTTCTGAGCTGGTTAGTTTCAGAGTTATTCGGACAGAGGTCTCATCGGATCGAATTGTAGGAGTTGTCTGGGTTGAATAGTCTCGGGGTCAAACTGTAGTTATCAATTCGAAAAGTATTTTTTTAAACTAGCTTCTGTGCGCAGTTTCGCCCGCATGCCGTGGTACCCGGATAAAAACTAGTTAGTCGGTATATGTACTTTTCCAATGGTGAAAGATTACTCTCACTCAACATTAGCGACCCGCCCTGGCTTCGCACGGGTTAAATTTACTAACACCAGCGCCACCTAACTAACAAAAAGATCTTTGAAAGTAAGTCTAATAATTAGCAAATGACCTCCTCAATATGCGAATTTGCTATGGCGGGTCCAGATCCAGTCACCCTGTTTACAGGGTGACTGGATCTGTGTACATCAAACTGACTAAGAAACTTAACGCAAAAATTATGGCTGAGAAAATACTTTTTTTTTGAGGTTAAAAATCACGTTTTACGGTAAAACTCAAAGTAACGACGCACTCAAAACATTGTGCTGATGGATGGATTGAATAGTACGGGGGTCGTGGAGGTGTTTAAAGTAAAAAACTTACATTAAAAACATGTATTTAAAAAAACTTGTGTAAAGTTGGAACTTTGACCCCCCAATATATACATATATATTTTTATAGGACCAAACATTTTGTACATTTTATACACCCACCAAACTGCGTAACAGTTTGTCGGCGGGATTGTTCCATGGTATGGTCTAGAACAGGGGTCACAAAATGGCGGACCGCGCTCCGAATCCGGACCTACCCAGTTTACCTTAAGTAGGTAATCATCATCATCTTCTTGCCCTTGTCCCATGTTATTTGGGGTCGACGCAATACGTTTTTTTCTTCCATTCTCCCCTGTCAATCGTCACGCTATCATTTACTCCTTTTTCCTTCATATCATTTCTCACATAATCCATCTATCCAATCTTTGAGTCCCATGCGATTCATCCTCCTCTTAACATGCCCATGTGTGTGCGTACCTCAAGTAAACAGCATAGTACAATATAATTTAGTAGTGTTACTTGACTATGTAATTTAATATTTATGAATACCATTATAACAAAGTAAATACACAGCTTTACCCTTAGGGACCGCGACGGTCATATTATTTTAAAAAACGGACCCCAAATGAAAGTAATTGTTGACCCCTGGTCTAGAACAAAAATATATTGCAGTGACGGGGAGTACAAGTGCCTTTCGGCTTCGGTATACCTATCTGCCGCATGTATTAGACAGGTGTGGTAATATTTTTTCGTGACAAAAGCTAGTAGGATATGTATAAACAACACAATACATACCTCGCTGCAGCAGTAGCTTTTGCGCTCACTTTCAAAAGGGCCAGTTGATCCTCTTTGGCACTGAAACCGAAATGGAAGAAAGTTATGGGTGGTATTTTTAGTTAGAAATGTGCTTCCATAAAAATAGCCCGTAAGTAATAGATGATAAGTATGTAAAGACAGTGTTAACGTGAATTCGATCGATATCGATATAATGGTAGGAGAAACTATGAGTAATGGAAACTATGAGCAATGTCTTTCTCTCAGGACGGTTTACGCGCTGCGCGCACGTATCATATGCGCAATACAGGTACCTACTGCACGCAACGAGGCTACAGGACACAAGAAATCAGTATCTGAAATCTCACTTGCAGACATAATGAGATGAGGAGCTACAAGTATGCAGTTTCGCACGCAAAATGCCATGTCTGGGCAGGTTCTACACCTTTAAAATGTTACATTTACAAACCTCTTGACTTGTGCCTGAAAATAATTATAAAATCTCATAACTTCTTCTGGCAGTCCATTTCCTGGCAAAATAGCTGGAACTAACATTTCTTCTGGCTTGTTGTAGAATTTATAAAGTAACTGAAATACGTCCTCTTCTCCTTTCCATTTTCTAGAAAAGAGAAGAGATATCGCATTTGTGTTACATATTTTAGCACAGAAGTTCAGCAATAGTTGTATAATTTATTGTACCTACACTTCTCAATGCCGTGGTTGCATAATATGAAAGGTGTAAATAGACCGTTACCGAAGCCGAAAGGCACTTGGAAAACAAGTGCCTTTCGTCATTGCGACAATTTTTTAGAACCCCTAAAGTTTCGTTATGTCCGTCTGTCCCTCCGTCCGAGGTTTTGCTCAGAGACTGTTAGTACTAGAAAGCTGTAATTTTGAAGAGGTGTGTATAACAATTACGCCGACAAAATGGTAAAATATTTTTTTTTTAGTGTATCTTCCCTACATGTGAAATGGGATGAATTTTTTTTGATCGTCTATTCCATTGTGTGGGGTATCGTTAAATAGGTCTTTTAAAATGACTTGGGGTCGCTAATACTATTTTTCAATTTAATGCTCCATTTACGAAATATTAAACTTCAAAGTGCAAATATTTGTTTCAGTAGGACGTCCGTCCCCCCTCTAAAAGCTAAACTGCTGACTTGAAAAATCAGGAAAAATTCATGATGATAGAACTTTAAAGGATAGCGATTAAGATAACTTTATTAGTTTAGCAGTAATCGTCGTTGAACTTGGGTGTTGGATACTTTTGTACCAAATACAAAATCCTTAGAATAAATAATTATTTGCTGTAGTTGCTAAACGGACAGATGTCAAATTTGATCTTTTATTATTATTAACGGGCTACTACGGAACCCTGCACTTGGCCGGTTTTTTGTTCTGGAAAATACCTGGAAACCTTCTAGTTACGGAGACATTGGAGGTCAAAGTTCCAACTTTTTCACAACTTTTTTTTCAATTACTAGTTTTTAAGGTTCTAGCTTTACCGGCTTTTAATACCTCCATAACCCGTTTACTATTCAATGCACCCATCAGCACAATGTTCTGAGTGCGTTATATCGAGTTTTAACGTAAAACGTTACTTGTCACCAAAAAAAATCGTTTCCCAGCAATAATTTTTGCATAGAGTTACTTAGTTTGTTGTACAGAATGCTTGGTTGACGGCTTCATGAAGAGTCTGTTTACACCCTGTATTAGCAACCGGCATATCGATTTCAATCACGGGTCTAGGTTTACTAAACACTCCAGTTATTGGTGCCCAAAAAGGATGTTGCACAAAACAAAACAAAACTTAAATCGCGTTGATTTATCCTCATCTTTCTTTATCGTGTGGTTAGTCCCTTACCTGGTATCAGACTTTATATGCCGCCCATGGGCCTCTGACTTGGCTTTACATGCCGTCAAGAAATATCTCACAGGCTTGCTGGTTTCCTCACGATGTTTTTCTTCACCGAAGCAAGTGAAAATTATCCAATACGCACATGAATCCGTAAAATCAGAGGTGCGTGCCTTGGGTTCGAACTCGAGACCTTTGACTTGGCAGTCCGACGGTCTCGCCTCTAGGCTATCACTGCTTGTAAATCATCATGAAGATAGTAGTTAAGGAAATTTAATCATTGAATTATACTTACTCATCAGTATGAGCTATAATGAGCTCTACAGGAAAGGGACAAGGATTCGTGAGTCCGAAGTAAATGTCAGTTGTTTCTGCCCACGGCAGTGTCGGCGGGAAGTTGACGTTGGGACCAATTATATGCACGTGCGGAACTATACCTTGCCCCGTCACTGGTATCGTCATTTTATTGGGATTCATGTGGAATCTGAATATTAGTATGCCTTCGTACAGCATCTGTTTAATGTAAAAAGGTTTGGTTTGAGTAATCCTGAAGTTGAATTGTACGTCGTATCTGCTCTCCTCTCTCCTTGGGAAACGTAATAGAAAACATTTCAAAAATAAAAAAGTGACGCTAATTTTTGCATGAATAATAACTGGACAAATCTAGATTAGGCACTAGCTAGACAATAATTATTCTAAAGAACAGAACTAAGCTTTAGATAAGCTGGCTAGACTAATATGATACAATATGTTCGCAAAATTCGTTAAAATAACAGCAATTTTTTTTTCGCGATTCAGGGTGTAGTCCCATAGTAAAAGTTGTTCATAATGATGTGTACAATGACCCCTTAAGTGATTTCGTGTATGAATAGATAGACATATACATACATAGACTGCTAAAATTATAGCCCTTCCTTATCGCTTCGCCGTTATAGTCGCGCGTAAAAACAAATATAATAAAAATGAAATCAAAATAACTTAGAAGTTGTTTTCCGCCCCAAAACAAAAGAAATGCTGATTAGATTACCTACTCTGTACTAGAAAACAAAATAAAATCAATAATTGACAAAAGTAAAACCACAAAGACCAAAATTCAAAACCTACCTCAAAACGACTGGATAAATAGAAACATAATTGATGATATCAACAATAAAAACACTGTGTGGACATAACTAAAGAAGAATTCAAAGAACACCACTCTGGAAGCAGAATGTATCACAAAAAAAAACGTGTTGACAAACACACGCAAGAAAAGAATATTTCCTACAAATAAATAAACTTATAAAAAGTTTAGCGATTGTATTAATAAACCTAAGAAAATTTGGAATTTGGCAAAAATTCCAGCAAACACTTAAATTGTGCTCCTTCAAAACTATTAATCGATTTGAAACACGAAAGCATCAAAGGTCACAGTGGATCACTTGCGAACGATGCGGCGGATGAACTCGCCAGAAGAGGATCCAGCACATAAACCCTTCGGACCCGAGCCCATTTCTTTCAAGCAGCTAACAAGCTGGTTAAAGGATCACAGAATACATATTTTAAAACGTTCTATATCTTGAAAATTAAATAATACCTCCATATAATCCATTAGTTTTTAACCCTTACAGCATCTTGTGAAAAATATCTTGGCGAATGTATAGTTCTCTATCGTGGACGTTCACTTGGATCATATAAAAACAAAGCTTACGTCATTTCTTGGATCCCTCCGAAACATAGTTCGATGTACTCCACATAGATTGCATGACACCATTTATAACGCCTTAGTACATCAACTATAATATCTGGTTGAAATATGGGGCAGCGCGGCCAAGACGAAGCTAGCAAAGTCTCCAGTTGCACAAAACAAATTAATTGGATGGGTGTATCATAATATCATAATTACTACCGTAACGTCTGTGACGAACTTTAATTCAAATGTTTTTTAAGCATTGTCCTCGTGTAAGTGACTTTGTGTATTTTTTGAGAATAAATATCTTTAAACCTAAACCTAAATGAGGAAATTACACCGCACAGCATATCGTAAATTAGGTTTAACATGTATTTTTCCGTATTCCCGACTGCAATTATATAGTAAATGAACAAAGCGTACGAACCTCCATTGTCGGCTTAAAGGCGACGCTGAGCCATCCTCCTTGCCCTGGTTCGTATTTTCCTGAACTGTCGAGCACTATCATAGGAAGAGTTCCCGGCGCCTTCAGCCTCAAAGTTACATACCAAATACATGTAGGTTTACCCCTAAAAAGGAGAAGACAGTGACAAATAACATTGATAGAGAGAACATAATGTATAAAATAGAGAAGAACATAAGACGCTGTCACGTCCTGCCGCTGTATACCTACGTTAAGTTACCAGTACATTGTTATTTAACTCTTCTGTTTATGCTTTTACACCACGCGATGTCTTATTTTGACTAAATAAATGGTACTTTTACTTCCTAAATTATCCTAGGCTGATAAAATTTGCCTTTTTCCTAAATCATGTTAGTATTAAGGTCGATTTCCTCCGTAGGCAAAAGGGTGGCGCTCTGCCATCCGCACGGCCTATACTGGACACCTTCCCACCGACTAAGAGAACTGAATTCCATTCCATTCACATGAAAAAGTGCAATGCCTCGTCTCATTGTTAGAACAAGGAAAGGATTGAAAGATATAGTAAATGTAAATAAGACCTAAGGAACTCATAATTATTGAAATACAATTGAAAGTGGTTTCAAAAAGGTAAAACGTAACTGGGAGATGCAAATTTTATTTAAATTGTAACCAATAGTTCTTTTTAATAACCCTTACGCTTACGTAATAGTTATTTGGTCAGTCTTGCTTGACTCAAACGATAACTGGTAAGTTATCGGGGTCAAAATTGTTGACAATTAGGTCTAGTAATCACCCATTTCAAGGTATGAACCCAAGTACCAATCACCCTGTATTTACCGGCACAACACGCACAGTCTAAACCGCGGGGTCAAACAAATTGCATCGTTGCAGGTTGCGCACTGTAATGCTCGGTTCCACTTACTCATTTAGGTAGGGACATTACAGGTGAATGCTCCCGGTGAAAGGAGCGCATACGGTAACTGCTAAAAATAGATTTAAAAAATGTATCCCTTAGACTCTATGGGGTGATTTTCTTTTAATGGATTTTAGTCATTTTTGCCTATAGAACATTCTATCAGGCGCGCTGCTCGTACATTCTAAGTTTACTTACACGTTTTTTAATGGAATCGAACAAATGATTTTATCTCCACACCTCACAGATCCAAAATCAATAGATGTAACGTTTGAGGCTAAGTAAGGCACCGCGCAGAGGGCTTTGATCTGGATTGGAATTGTCACCCCATAGGGTACCTGAATAACAAAGACCACAGTATTAGTAAAATACAAACGTTATCGTGATGAAGGAGACATTGCTTTGAGGACGCTTTTCGCGAACTTTTGAAGTGAAAACGTCTTTAAAATCAGCACCATACACAGAGACAGACTATGTATTCTCGCTCGCACTAGTAGGGTAATTGTCTGTCTAAAGATAGTCTTGTCGCAAGTTTGCGGTAGCCCTAAGTGGCGTAAATGGCGCTTACGACCTTTGGGTCGTGAAGTTTTAAGCGAACCGCATTACACCGCTTCCACCGCTTTATTCTACTTGGCACCGCTAGACGCCGCATGCTTAGGGCTCTGCTGAAAGCGCTTTATTATCTTAAGCTGTTTGAATTGTACTGACAAAAATGTCAACAAAATTCAATGTCAATGATTTTAATGCCAAAGAATGCTTTTAAGTTTAGTCAAAGCTAGCCTACGTCACTGATTTGGAAATAAACCCCGATGTTCTACAAATAAGATTTATTTGTAGAACATCAGGGCAGAACGCATTTACGATCTTTAGTCACACTAGATAGATTCGATTGACGAGTCAATCCCGCTACTTGACCATAGATGGCGGTATTCTCAATTCGACTTGACTACATCACTACTTGAGTAGCGAAGTACTTTCGAGAATGTTCTATTGAATAGAATCAATCCAAAATAAATTGTATAAAGTTGATTTTGCGAGGGAATATACATTGAAAAACAATAAATGTATGGTAAGTCTTATAACTAGTCTAGTCTAGTAATAACAAAATTATCAACAGAAATACTATCAAAAATGCCTACATCATCTAATACTACCACTACTGCGACTACAACAGACAAACTCTACATATTAACATACAATGTTAGAACACTTTCTACATACGAACGTCTAATAGAATTAAACGAATCTCTATCAGACATTAAATACGATATAATAGGACTGGCTGAAACGAGGCGTATGGGAAACAAAATAGAAGAATATGACAATTTCATATTATGCCACACGGGTCAAACACCTGGCTTGTATGGGGTAGGCTTTATAGTGAAAAAATGTCACAAAAACAAAATCGAAAGCTACATTGGCCTTACAGAAAGAGTCGCAATCCTAAACTTGGCATTTGAAGATACCTGGCTATCAGTTATACAAGTCTACGCCCCTACGGAAAATGCAAACGAAGACGAAATCGCCAGTTTCTATTGTACAGTAAACAAAGCTATCGAGATATCATATAAAGACTGATGGGAGACTGGAATGCAAAAATTGGTATACCAAAAAAAAGAAGAGTATCTAGTCATGAAATCGAACGGCTATAGAAAAATAAATGAGAGAGGACAGAGATTGATAGAATTTGCTACTGAAAACAAGTTATCAATTGTAAACACTTTTTAAAAGAAAAAAATAAAAAACAGGTGGACTTGGACAACACCTGATAAAAAACACAAAAATGAAATCGACTTCATTCTAGCAAACCGTCCTCATATATTCCAAAATATAGAATTTCTGAATATAAACTACCCTTCGGACCACAGACCAGTTAGAGCAACGATTACACATACACAATCAAAGAAAAGCCGAACAAAATATAAAACCCATCAAAAGGAAACAATAACTAACGATGATGATATTTCTAAATTCAAAGAGCACATAAACAAAATACTAAACCCACAGGTAAATAAATCAGTCCAAAACTACTACGACAACATTATCAAAGCTATAACCAGAAGCCTGCAAACAATAAAAACCGAAAATAAAGATAAGAAATCCCATAAAATTCTGTCAGAGCGCACACTACAGCTAATGCAGAGATGAAAAGAACTCCAGAGGACAAAAAACAAATCGAGAGCAACAAAAAGGTAGATCTCTGCCCTCTACAAGCTCATAAGCAAGTATATAAAGACTACACAAACCACAGGTACAACACTATCGAAAAACACATAAACCAAACCGGAGGCACAAAGAAAGCTTTCAAAGAGCTGAGAACCAATAGGAATTTATACAGCACTAGAGACACGATTAGCAAAGATAGCACAGATAAACACACAAACAAAAATGACAGCAAACCACAGATACCTCAGATTGAAATAAGCGAAGTATTATGGGCAATAAAAGCTCTAAAGATAGAGAAAAGCCCAGGTTCTGACGTCATAACTAATGAAATGCTAAAAGTTAGTTCAACAACCTTAACCACCCACCTAACTGACTTGTTCAACCTCATTATTGAAACAGGAGAGACACCCACGCAATGGCCTGAGTCCGACATTATTCTTATTTACAAAAAAGGAGACCCAAATGACATCGGAAACTACAGACCAATAAGCCTGCTACCTGCCATTTATAAGCTCTTCAACTCAATAATAAATAAGAGGATAAACTCTACATTACAAACGCGTAAACCTATCGAGCAAGCGGGATTTAGAAAAGGATACTCAACGATCGATCACATTCACACAATAGAACTTCTCATCTAAAAATATCGGGAGAAAAAAAAATAGAATCAATATATGCAATGTATAGTACAGTACCCGGCAATAAATATTGCACATCGACCTTTGGAAAGAGACAATCGGCTAATTTCGGCTTCGTAGAGCGCTATCTCTCTCGCACGAAATACAAACAGTCCGGTATCTATTAGGAGCTGTTAAAACAATTATGATTTGCTTCTTTTGATAATTATTATTTGTAGAAAATACACCAATTTTTCTATAGTGATGGCTTTAGGTTGGGGTAAAATAAAATAAAAAAACATGTTCCCATTATGTTTTCGTATTTAATTATTTTGGAAAATTACAGCTGTAGTGTACATAATAAACAACATTAATCATATTGTTAAAATGAGACATTGTAATAAAAATAATAATAATTCTAATTCTCAATTACTTCCATTTCACTATCTGTGCTCTCAAAGAGATCAATATCACTGTCACTGTCAGCCGTATTTATCACTAGTCTATCAGTGTAATTGTCTAAACCGTGTTGAATGCTTCTATATTCATTCTCACATTTGATTGCATGATCGCAAACCTTTTTCCAATCTTCAGCCCCGATCATGTTTACTTTTTCAGTCAATAATGTTTTTACTGTAGTTAAATTCATACCCACATTTCTAGAGGCTACATAGCCTTTCAGTTGAGACCATATATTTTCTATTGGATTAAAATTCGGATGATATGGTGGCAATCGCAACACAGTGTGCCCATGTTCGGCAAGTACTTTGTCCACGGAAAACTCTGTATGCCTCTCCTTGTGCTGACATATAATAGCGTAAATCTGGGTTTTTGTTAATTTTGGATATACTGGAATTTCGTGTCTGTTTAACCAGTGGATCATTTCCTGTTTAATGGTGTTTGAGTTGGGGGGTCTTTCAACATATTTGTTGTGATAGGGTGCGTTATCGATAACTAGAACAGAATCACTGGGTATATTTGGTATTAATTGATTAACCAGCCATTTTTCGTAGTTATCGTTATTCATTTCATTGTGATAGTCACCTGTAGTGTCCGTGGATTTATACGTTAAAAAGGCACCGGGTACAAAGCCTTTTTCATTACCCGCATGAACTATTATCAAACGTTGACCTTTTGAAATTGGCTTTTTTACTCCTTTTTTCTTGTCATCACTCCAAGATTTCCCTTTAGTGTGGGATGTATGTATGTAAGACTCATCCATGTAGACGATATTTTTTCCTGATTCGCGAAATTTGCGTATTTTATCGAGGTATTCCATCCGTTTGAGACTTACATCGTGCTTTTCCATTAGAAGTTTTCGATTATCTTCCATTTTAGTGAACCGAAATCCCATCTCGTGAAGTATTTTTCTCAACGTCTTTTCAGACCCATTGTAATTAATAGCTTCAGATAATTTAGCTTTTAATGATTTTATTGTTGGCAGTTCATTAAATCGTAAGTGAAAATCATACACCATTCTTCGAACAACATCATAATCAAAATCGTCCATATGCAAACGAAATTGCTTTTTTGGTCTCCCTTTTTTTGGAGTGCTGAACTTTATTTCAGTAGAATGTGTTTCAGTACTGACTTCGTTTAATATATTGTTCAAAGTTCTTCTTGAAATTCCAGTGGCATTTGCAACTCGCTCTTGAACCTTCTTAAAATAACAACTTACATTTTCTTCTTCATTTTTTTTAAATCTGTCAGTTTCGGTTACAAAATATTTATAAACATTGTAGATAATTTCGCGTGACTGACCTCGTAAAGGTTTCCCTCTTTTTCCTAAAGATGCCATTGTGCAATTTTAAATTATTTAAATTTGGGGGTGTTAACAACTCTTAATATATATTTTGAACTGGACGCGACCACACTTTATCGCACTTGAACAACGACTGACAAACGTCACATAGGTAGTGTGCGACAGAGATAACGCTCTACGAAGCCGAAATTAGCCGATTGTCTCTTTCCAAAGGTCGATGTGCAATATTTATTGCCGGGTACTGTACATTGCATATATTGATTACAAAAAAGCTTATATATGGGAAACTCTAAAAACAGAAGGAGTAGAAAAAGAATACATCTGTGTAATCAAAAGTATATCCAATATCCAAAACTAGAGACAGCTGGGCCATGGTTTCCGGTCAAAAGAGGAAGACAAGGCGACCCTCTATCTCCACTGCTGTTTATAGCAACACTGGAGTCAATAATCAGCCAACTCGATTGGAAAGGCCTATCTAAGTCATCTAAGATTTGCAGACGACTTGGTCCTCTTATCAGAAACAGGATCAGAATTACAGCACATGATAGAATCTCTCAATGTCGCCAGTCAATTAGTATGCTTGGAAATGAACCTGTCCAAAACAATGTTGATGACTAACAGCACTAAGAGAACAATATATGTGGAAAAAGAGGCTCTGAAGTATACAGACAACTATATATACCTAGGCTAACAAATTAACTTCGACCAAAAAAGCAATAAAGAAGTAGATCGCAGGAAACAGTTAACGTGGAACAAATACTGGGCACTGAAGGACATTTTCAAAAGCAGCATGCCAATAAAAATCAAAACTAAGGTACTCAACTCATGCATTAAACCGTGCCTAACGTATGCGTGCCAAACATGGAGGTTTAACAAAAAAAAACAAAAGATACAATAATTACATGCCAAATAGGAATAGAGCGCAGTATAATGAATATTAAAAAAATACAAAAAATAAGACACACAAAAATAAGACACAGGACCAACGCAAGAGATGGATTGATACAGTCATGCTCAATCACTAAATTGGAAGTGGGCCGGACATGTGGCGCGCCTAAGAGACAAGAGATGGACCAAAAGGGTGACCGCATGGGCAGGTCCTCAAGGCAAAAGAAAAAGAGTTAGACCTGTAGATAGATGGGTAGATGAGCTCAAAAAAACAGTCGGCCCCAACTGGCTTCAAGTAGCCGAAAACAAAAAGGGCTGGCTATCTTTGAGGGAGGCCTTTACCTGCAGAGGAGGAGTTCTAGCAGACAACTAAATATTTATGTAAAATCTAAACTAACAACTAGATTTAAGAACTAAACCTAATTTACTAACAAAAATTGATATCTTCTATACATATAATAAAATCGTTGAGACCAAAAAATCTGTACATTGAAGATTAAAAAAAAAAAACCAGCCAGGGTGACTTAAAATAAGTAACTGAACATATTAAAACCATTTTAAAAAATTTTGTTTGTTTGTTTGTTTGTTTGACCGCGCATCACGTAAAACTACTGAACCGATATTGTTGAAATCTTTACAAATCTATTTAAATAAATTCAGAATAACATATAGGCTATAGAAATTTTGTTTTTTTTTTTAAAAAGGGGGTGAAAAGGGGGGGTAAAGTTTGTATGAAAAAAATATTTTAGATTGTTCTAGAATCATGAAACTCAGAGTAACTACTTATTAATAAAAATAAAGAAATACCTGTTTTAGCATTTTTTTGAAATCTCATCCAGAGACGCAAAAAAGAGGGTTTTGTGTTTAAAATTAATAAACTTCAAACACCTATACAATCAAAACCAATGATGTGTAACCTTTTAAAGTTGCTACATATACTTCATATCTAATACCGGTAAATATAATTTCTCAGTTTTCTTGAAATTTGATTTTTGAGGTAAATACGCACAAAATAGTGGAACTCAAGAAAATCAACTTTCTTCGGTAAAAGTAGTTACTACGAAATGTTTGTGCGCGCATCACGTCAAAACTACTGCATAGGCTTCTTAAATATTTATGGTATATATTATCACGCTACTTCCTTAAGGGGGTAGGCAATTTAACATTATGTCCGTATACTTCAATTGTTTGACATTTCAGTCATGACGTAAGTACATCAGAACGGCTATTTGTAGCTTATGTCGACGAAGTAAATAGCCTAGCGGTTTCATGACCGCTCTGCAAACTACGGGGTTGCAGGTTCAAACTCCCGCAACATTATTTTCACTTTTTGTGATTTGTTAATTTTTTTTTTTGAGGCTGTTAGATTGCCTATATTTCTTTTTGTATTTAAATTGTTTGCATTTCTATATTTCTTACTTTTTCGAGATTTTTTTTCCAAAAAGTAATAGAGAAGTATGGAAGAAGAATACAATCATGCTGCGCCGACCCCAAATAAATTGGGATAAGGAGCAGGAGTATGATGATGATTTCTCCAAAAAGTAGTATAGCCAACGGAAGCCTGATAAATTCACGTGTTCTTGACGTGCAAGAACTGTGCTGTGCATACGCAGTTTACGTAGATTATATTTACAGCTATATTGTTATTGGCCTCATTCCATGCATCTTGGTGAGAATTTAAGACCTGCCTGGACTGTCATCGAAGGTCTGACGGTGGAGACAAAAGTCAGTTGCAAGAGGTTCGCAACAGTTTGCAGCAGCTAAATCGTGTTTGGGCTCATTTCATGGACCTTGATGAAAACTTTAAACTTAGCTAGAGTATGACTTTCATCGAAGGTCGACAATGGAGACGGAAGGCAGTTGCAAGAGGTCATCAAGAGTTTACAGCATCTATATCGTGTTTGGGCTCATTTTATGCACCTTGATGAGAACTTTCGACGTAGATGGAGTATGACTGTCATCAAGTGTCTAAGGATGATAACGTAAGGCTGAGGAGGCTAGGGCACGCCACGATAGTGGCGGTAAGTCCCCTCTTTGAGGAGTGGCTGGAGAGACGCCACGGCGTCCTCACCTTCCGCCTGACGCAGGTTCTTACCGGACACGGATGTTTCGGTAAGTTCCTGCACCGAATCGGGCGGGAGGAGACGCCCGGGTGTTTCCATTGTGAGGATCGACCGGAGCACACGGTGGAGCACACGGTGGAGGTGTGCCCTGCTTGGGTGGAGCACCGCCGTGTCCTCGAGGTGGCGATCGGCGGCGGCGACCTCTCGCTTCCGGCCCTGGTTCGTGCCATGGTCCGGAGCGAGACGGAATGGGACGCCGTCACCTCCTTCTGCGAAGCAGTCATGCTAGCGAAGGAGGTGGCGGAACGTGAGAGGGAGATATCCTCACGTCCCGGCCGCCGCGGGAGACGCCCCGGGCGTCGGGGGCCACGTGGTGGCTTCCGGCCACCGTAGGCGCGGGCCTGTGGACGGGGAGCTATGGGCTAGCTCGCCGTCCGTCCGTCTCATGACGACAGGCCGTGTCGACGGCGCGTTCGTGTTCCACGCGCGCCCCCAAAGAGAGTCAGCAATAGGGAAGGGGTCCGCAAGGGCCGAAGCCTGCCGGGGCTGCGGGACTATTCGAAAGAGATACCGTGGCCCCGGAACACAAAGGGCGAGGAAGGAACATGGATGGGTTTTAGTCAGTAAAAGTCTGACACTCCCTCCCGCTCCGCCCAGAGCGGGAGGAGTTATTTGATGATTTCCCATAGTAAAAAAAAAAAAAAAAAAAAGGCTGAGGAGGCTGGCGAGGGAAGCCCTTATTTAGAAAAACTGAATATTTTAGCGATTAATGCAAATATTTCAGAGAAATTAAATTGTTACCTACTTGATTCTATACTATACCTAATATTATAAAGCTGTGTTTGTTTGGTTGGTTGAACACGCTAATTTCAGGTACTACTGGTTCGAGTTGAAAGTATCTATTACTGTTGGATAGCCCATTAATCGGGGAAGGCAACAACGAACAACAACGTTACAACGTTGATATAAAATCACGCTACAATCAATAGGAGCAGAGCATCAATGAAAAATGTTGCAAAAAAAGGAAAAAAATATTCTTTTTGAGATCTTTCGTTGCGAGCGCTGCGTAAACGGTTAAAGTTACGCAACAATCGTGTATGACGGAAAAAATTCTATAAAAATCCGCGATAGCATTATTATGGCTATCTTTTAAGGGTGTCTCACACTCTCTCTAACCATCTCTCTGTCTCTCTTATATAACGCAGACGAAGTTGCGCGGGTCAGCTAGTATTTAAATAAAAATTAAAGTTAAATTTAAACTAACATCTTAAATTAAGAAACTTTACTTATGTAGGTACTAACAAAAATACTAAAAATAAAATCTAAGATTTTTTCTCTAATGTTTTGCTAGAAATAAAAGGCTTTTTTTATTATATTTATTTTATATCTAGTCTTATTTATCAGAATCCAGAAACTTTTAGTATGCCCTAAGCATTCTTCAAATCATAAACTTATCCCTAATTAACTATTAAAAGATTTTTTAACACGTTATGACTTTGAAAAAAGCGAGCTTATGGTTTTCAATGCGGGCTCTAAGTGTCCACCGGTAAGGCCATGTGGGGTGGGCACCCGTTAGAGCGGGGACATTTTTTTAGTAGTAACTGGGCCATATTGTGACATCCGACCTGAAGGACGACGCTGAATATTGAGCGAGAAAAGACAGAGCGCTGTCGGTGAGGTTGAATATGTTTAATATACAATATATGAGCTATCAAACTTAAAGTCCATTCACTGCTTCAGCACAACTTTGATTTGATCAGACGTGACCCTTTAGAACATTTTGTCTCAGAAAAAACTAGTTTGTATTGATGCCAGCTATCGATTGATATACGTTTTATGCGTGCCTGATCAAATCGAAGTAGTATTGATGTCATCAACAGTGAAAAGATTTTGTCTTTGATAGCTTATATCTCGGAAACGTTACACTTTAGAGCATTTCATCTCAAACAAAACTTGTTTGTTTTGCTACCAGCTATCGATTAATGGTTTTATATGTGGTGAATGATTTTATATTTTAGGTTTTATACGTGGCCGCAACTTTGAAAAAAAAATAAACTGGCGGAAGTTACGACGGCCAGGCTTTATACAAAAATCTTCCAAGCCCTTTATCGAGTTAGTACGTTTCCAAGCAAATGTTATACGAGTTCAAGCAGGAAATCAGTGTTTGAGTAGGTACACGGTATACTTCACCTCTAGGTTCAAACATGTTTCCACAGTCTGTTCCAGTTCGGTAAAGTCCACAGAAGTAGGTGAGAAAGTAACTTCGATTTTCCCGACCTCACCGGGATTTAATTTTCCACATAATTTTATTCCTAGCCATGTAGGAACGTTTGTGCCTTTTGCAAAATATATCTTCGTCGCAATCGGTCCATAATTAATTACTTCAGCAGAGCATTGCACCTGTTGATATTAATAATTTTAAATGAGCGAATGTTTTACACGCACTGCCAACAACGCAATAGTAGATTTTGATACAACTAGAGAAACTTTGTTGTTGCAGCCGAGGCGGAATTGACACGGACACACCCGAGCCACAGGCGAGGTTGTTATGGAGCCGAGAACAGCAGTAACAAATGCCCACGTGTATCAAACGCCGTCTTCCAATACACTTTCGAAGAAAAAAAATAACAAAACGAAAAATAATTTGTCATGAATTTATTAGGAAACTATGTGATTTAACTTGCTTTTTTTTCCGCGCTTTGCTTTCGACAGGTTGAAGGAGAAGCAAAAGTATAACGCCGCTAAACAGTAGCTCTTGTATCAAAATGTATTATTTCCTCACCGTGCTTCCAGTAATAACTACTCCGTAGTCTATGACGTAAGGTACAGTTTGAAATCCGGGTATTGGTCCCACTTTTGACATTGTGGAATATGCGGTCAATATTTCTGGACGATTCTTTATATGATTTATAACCATTAGTCTTTCTATTGCTAACTCAATATCCATTGTAGAAGGATAACCATCCTGAAAACAGTAATCAAGTAGATAAAAGTATCTATAAGATAATTTAAAGTACCTACGATGGGATAAAGTACCGACCCAAGATGAGCAAAGGTGCCAATCTGCTTCAAAATTAGAATCTTCGAAACATTTTTCGGTCAAAGGTGAATTTAAATGTTCCTGTTTTCCTTTACTAAATATTTCACCGATCGCTGCCATATAGTCTTGCGTCAGATATGGAATGGCCCTGTATCCTATTTCAGGATTTAACTGAAATAATTTTACAAACCTATTTATACAATAATAAATAAAAATATAACCATCCTTTTGGGCTTCACCGCAGTCGGGTAAAAATAGCACAGTAACTGTTAATTTGTAATGTTATAAGCAGAAAGCGAAAAACCCTATCTAATATGCACGATGATGTTTTGTCCAAGTACCCACTTACAAAAATATTGATAACGTTGAGTGAAAGACTGCGGCATACCCCAAACTGCAGCGGGATATGGAACCGGTTGAGACGTAGCAAGAACCACAGAAGGTTCAGAAATCCGAGGGCTGAAAGGAGGGTCAGCTTGATTCTGAGCAGGAGGGTTATGAATTTCCTCCAACATGTACTCCTCAGTTTCAATTTGATCTAAACCAAGAGCTTCGAATCGTTTTTGGAGTAAGAAAAACCGAGATTCATTAATCGAGTTTAGTAATAAGGTAAATTACCTTATTACTAACTCGCAGAATTGTTAAGCTTTATTTAATTTAAGATTTCATGTGGAAATTGCAAGTGTGAAAAAAGAGAGCTTGGGCATCTTATTGCAAAACCACTTCTTGAGCGAGAAAACGTTAACTACTAACTAACTACACTTCCCCATTGATGGTGAAACAGGTGCCTATGTGATAAGGCCCGACGCTATAAGGGTTGAACTGGAGCCGATACATATTACTTTCCCAAACGAAACAAGTTATAATTAAAATAAAAAAAGTAGGTAGGCTCATTTTCATTACCAGCGACCCCAAAAACCACGAAAACGACACGGTATGGAGGGGTCATGAATGACAGATGTCATAAAAGAAAAAACGCAAAATGAATGATAAAAATAAATGTGACGATTAACGACAAGGTATGATGTTAACAGCAGCGGGGGCCCAGACTTACGAATAGTAAGTCGTGGGTTCGAACCCAGGCAGGCGCATTACTATGTGTAATTTAATTCATCACCACTGCTCTCAAAACGGTGAAGGAAAACATCGTGAGGAAACCGGCAAGTCCTAGAACCAATACATTCGAAGACATGTGACATCTACCAATCCGCACTCGGCCCGCGTGGTAGATTATAGCCCATCCCCTCTCATAGTGAGGAGGCCTGAGTCCCAGCAGTGGGAACATTAATAGGCTGATGATGATGATGATGTTAACGAGAGCAGCAGCAGCACGACGCGCACGCCCATTACCCCCGGACTCGTCGCTCAGCTCCACCTCACCGCCGCCAGACCTCGGATCATCAATTTCACCGGCAGCGGCAGTCGCGTCGAGCTCGAGTGACGAATATTTCTCTCCGCCGACGTCGCCAACACCTGTACGTCGGCAGGGGAGAGGCCGGCCACCGAAAAGCTTGGGACTTAGGGGCTAACAGGCCCCGAGCCGGGTCTCCGCTACCTGTGGTTGTACTATGAAATGGACTCAATCAATGAACGAGAACATCATGCGCACATACTACGGGTCTACAGAAGAAGGAACTAACCTCACTGCGTACCGTGTTTGATGCTGTCTCTGTTCCAGGATCTTGGACCAACCGTCAACGTCTCAGCCCAACGACTGTCGGATCAGGTGCGGGTCATCCAACGCAAACACAGGTCAGACGACGCCGCGCTTGAAAGGCTGCGCTCAGAAGTACTGAACAACCTTGTCATCTTAACTCCGACACAAACCGCGGTGCAAGTGTCAGCTATTAACGCGGATTAATATGATAACGAGGATGATAGGGTTGCCACGGTAAGTAGCCAGTGCAACGACCGATTGAGGAGCGCTTTGGAGGATGCGCCTGGCATCCCAATTCCAGTCATCTTTAGAGTCTGGGTCCCTACCGCAGTTTTTAACAACAGGCTTTAAGGACAGGGGTTACCCACCTGCTCCATAAGTCAGGTAGTCCCGCGGAACCCAAGAATTATAGACCGATCACGTGTTTGTCGACGGTCTATAAATTTCTTACATCCATTTTGAGAGTGAAAATTAATACACACATTGACAAAAACTCCATTACGTCTGCCTCTCAAAATGGATGTAGGAATCGGTCCCGCGGTATTAGTGAGCTTCTCCTCATCGACATGGCCATAGCCAACAGGTCCGTCGATCCCGCAAAGATCTATCAACATGTTGGATAGATGATAAGAAGGCCTAAGACTTGGTGCCACATACATTGCTCATGAGGGTGCTGGAGTTGTACAAAATAGATGCAACTCTACGCGCCTTTTTGAGTCATGTATGAGGCAATGGAACACGGTCCTTCGATATCCAGGATGTCAACAGATCCAGGGGAGCGATGAGCCTGTATGGATCAAGCGGGGAATATTCCAGGGCGACAGTCTGAGTCCACTTTGGTTCTGTTTAGCCCTGAATCCTCCACATTGCTGGAGAATTCAGGCCTAGGCTACCGGTTGAGGTAAGATGGTCAGGTTATATCTCACCTGCTTTACATGGATGATCTAAAACTCTTTGCCCCCTACAAATCGCGACTGATTGAGCTACTGAAAGTAACTGAAACCTTTAGTAGCGCCATCGGGATGGAATTTGGTGTGGACAAATGTGCAGTCATGTATGTAAAGCGAGGGGAGATTATGGAATCCGAGGGACTTCAGCTCTCGGACTCCATACACCTAAGATCCCTTTCCTCATCCGAAAGCTATAATTATTTGGGTATGTCGAAGCGTTGGGCATTAACGTAACTGGCATGAAGCAATCGTTGAGGGAGCGCTTCGTCGGTCGCCTGAAGAAGGTAATAAATAGCCTTCTTTCGGGCGGGAACAAGGTGCGCGCCTTCAATGGTCCCGACCATTGTATGCCGGTTTAAATGTACACTTTCGGCATACTCAAATGGACTCAGACCGAACTCGACGCCCTGGATAGAAGAGTTCGTACACTGCTGACCGAAATCCGGACGCATCACCCACGATCATCGGTGATGAGACTGTACATCTCGCGGAAGTTCGGGGGTCGAGGCTTTCTAAATGCGAAGACCCTCCACAACCGCGAGGTGTGCAGTCTCAGAGAATATATTTTTTTAAGTCGAAATGGGTATGCACCGAGATGTGGTCGCAGTGGACAAGAGACTCACCCCGCTGTCCATGGCTAAAGAGAACTGGGGCAAACCAGTAGTACTTACTACCGATGACCGCAAGAAAGAATGGCAAGGCAAAGAGCTTTACGGGCGCTTCTACCGGACTCATCATGGGCCCGATGTAGATTTTCTAGAGTCCGTGTTCTGGCTACGTTTTGGCGACCTCTTCGGGGAAACTGAAGGTTTTTTCTGTGCGATTATGGACGAAGTTATATTGATGAAAAACTACCGGAAATATATTATGAGGGACGGTTGGCGTGTGTCGGGTATACCACCTTCCGGGTGAGTCCATCGGACATATTATTTCTGGTTGTTCTCGTCTGGCTAACGGCGAGTACTTGCACAGGCACAACCAAGTAGCCAGGATTATTCACCAGCAACTTGCCTTGAAATATAAACTTGTAGAATCTGAGGTACCCTACTACAAGTATTACCCGACCCAGTTCTCGAGAAAGACCATGTCACGCTGTACTGAGATCAGTCTATCATTACTGACAGGACTATTGTCGCCAATAAGCCTGACATAGTGGTGATAGATCGATCAGCGCGTCGCGTAATGATAATCGATGTTACCATTCCGCATGACGAGAACCTTGTGAAAGCTGAGAATAAATTACCTCGACTTGGCACACAAGGTTCGTGACATGTGGAATATGAACTCGGTTATCATTGTGCCGATTGTCGTGACTGCCAATGCTTATGCCATAGCCAAGAGCTTCGATGACCATCTATCAAAGCTCTCTTTAGGCGGATGGATCAAGGGCCTGATTCAGAAGGCAGTACTCCTCGATACGGCTCGCATTGTGAGAAGGTTCCTGTATCTGCAGCCCTAACCACCGGTGGCTTGGACCCTACACCGGTGGACTTCTACTTTTTATATATTTTTAAGTGTTTTTTTTTTGTATATTTTAAGAAATAAATAAAAATGTAATAAGATGACAATGTAAATGAATAAGCGATATTATTAGTATATATGTATAGTACATATAGTATATATATATGAATAAACGATTATATTATTATTTGTATTAATAAGTAGTCAAGAAGTACTGCATTATTTATCCACGATAAGTAGGCCAGTAGGTCACTCGCACTCATCTGCAGAGGTACGCGAGGGAGACGGATAGATCCGAATATACGGACGAAGCGTTTTAATGAAAAGGGAGTAGGGCCCTAGCGCCGAACGTGGCCGACAAGTTCCGACGGCGGAAGCAGGTCGGAACTTGTTGGCGACGTTCGGCGCTTATCGGCGCCGGTAGCCAGCGTTCTACGTGTACTAACATACGCCCTTACTCATCACTATCGTCCGGCCGGCCAACAACAGACAACGAACAGCAATGACATAATGAACGTACAGAAGGCTAAGATCGAAAGTATTCAAACTTTACGCAAGCTTACTACAGTTATTGCCGCTTTCGGAATAAAAAAAAAATAAAAAATTAGGACTTGTCAAATTTTACTTGATTTTTCCAATTTTGAATTTAGAGTGCTACATTATCCATCCGTCTCGCTCCGAACCATGGATTGAACCAGGGACACTGATAGACCTTAGTTATGAGTTATTAGTTATCCATTCAAATACTTCTTCTTGGTTCTTCTTCTTACTTCAAAAATTGGCATTGAAAGGCCCGGTGTCTGATTTGAGAATTTGTAGTTGAGTAAGTGTCGATTTTGGCATTTGATGAAGTAATACTATACAGTATTACTTCATCAAATGCCAAAATTCCACCACGAATCTCTCAGTACATAAGTACGTATGTTGTCAACAGAAATATTAGCTGTTTTACACCAGTAATCAATAGTGACACCGATAATTGATTACTATTGAAAAGATTTCTACAAAATATCATTAAAAAAATCAAACTTACATTTTCCGCAGCCGGTTGAAGTAACGTTAAATATATTTGAGGCACAACACCCCAACCGAATACTTCTATAGGAATGTGAGGAAGGTGCCCAATTTCTAATAAAAATACTGTATGGAAGTGTCCCACTACGCCCGGTCTCATCACGATTTTCATTTCGATTTCTTCCTCAGGTTCTAATGTTTTCTCAGGAGGCAATAATTCAAGAATAGTTCCTTCGAGTTCATTTTTAAATATTGGCTCATTTAGGTATGTTTTATAATTAAAATTTAATAGCGCAGTATTAGATATTTTTAACACTTCAATGGCATGTTCATGAAAAGACCTTATTTTGAAATTTATGTTTTGAGCACTTATTTTGTACCCTATATCACAGCTTTGGCCGGTCACAATTACCGACTCAGGTGGCCCACCCAACACTTCACATTCCAGGACAGCGCGAACGCTAATATTGCATGTGGGTCTAAATATGACGTGCACGTACTGTATTTCACCGGGCTTAAGCAGCCCTCGATGTGATACCAATTGCAATACGTCGTTGATATCGGTATTGTTTGAAGGCTTAGAAAGTCTGGCAAACTTGTGAATCCACTCGAATTCTGTGTCATAATCAACGTCTATCATGGGTGTTATTTTACGAATAATTTGGCTTTTCATCATAATATTATTATTGAGCAAAATCTCAGATATTTTACTCAAGATAGGGCTGACATTATGCTCATACACTGATTTGCCTGATGAACTCAAAATAACATCACGTATGCAGCTGGAATCTGGAATTAAAAAAAAAATTACTTCCGGAATTCATAAACAAAATGTTAAAAAAAAACCCTGTTCGATCCGAAAGGGGCATATAAATAGGTATATATACCAATGACAGTGCTATTGGACTAATGCCCGTTTTCACCATTAGCCCCTAAAATTTAAGTGTCTCCTAAACAAATATAAGGGGCACCTAACTCAAGTTTTAATTTCACCAACGGTTAAGTGACACCTAAAGCATTAAGGGGGCCTTATAATTTAGGGGATGAAATGACGACCCCGTAACACTTAGGTGACACCTATTTTTAGGTTATTTCGTGACCGACCAAGATTACTCATAATTAACGAGATAAAAACAGATAGTGACCACGATGGTATAGAGAATAATCTAGGTAATAAGTACCTAGGGAACAATATACATAGGGAACGTATATTTCTCATACCTGTGTGTGTGTTTGATGTAGAATTATAAGAATTTGTGATGGCTATCCACGCACTGTTTTTCGCCTCATTTGTGGTCCCATCTGTCTTTTTATTTAAAATAGTTTCTTTGTGATGAAGCAATAACTTTATTAACTTATCTTTATCTTCGAGTGAAAAATTTTGTCCACGTTTCCTCTTTTCTGTCATTATTTATTTGTAAGTAACAAAATATTTCAACACCAAAGAAAAACACACGCAATCACGCAAGAATAACAAAAACAAACAAACAAACGAAATGTCACTCAAGTCAAGTCACGTGACTTCAAAACGTCACTGCGATTTGGCAATGGCATACGCCATACAGCCACATACATACATACATAATCATCTAATATTCAAAAGGTGCAAACCCTACTTTTTCCAAATAAACTGAGTAAAATTACGTGTATTATCTTGTTTTTTAACCTAAATATCAATAAAATCGTTTACTCGAATAATTGATCGATAAACGTTTCCGCAGTACCTCCGCACTATACGTCACCTAACTAGGGGACTCTTACATAAGTAGCCCTTAGGATGGTGAAACAGAATTTAGGTAAGGGGATGATTTGAAGGGTCCCCTAAGATAAGGGAACCTTACTTAGGTTACTGTTTAGGGGCTACTGGTGAAAACGGGCATAAGAAACATAAAATATTCATAAAAGTAAAAATATGGTTCCTTTTTTTACCTTTTGAGTTACGGAACCCTAAAAACATTCTACCACAAGGCCTTTGGAGCGTAGACGATATTTGTATACGGTGGAATTGCCCGCGGGCTATTCGTTTTAGGCCGTTCAGACTAAATACCCCTTCGGCATAAGTATGTTAAATTGTCAATTGTTTATTTTTTGACGTCACTACTATAGAAGTTTCCTATTTTTATTAATTTAATTTAATTTTAATCGGGCTATTTTTACTTGTTCTCCAAAAAGGATTACATAAATGGAATCTAATCTCGGTACCTACCTAATAATACCCTCACGGATCGTACAGGTTTTTTTTAACAAATTGTATAACATATACCCACGGGTGGTATCAGTGCCTTCCACAGGCATCCCGTCTTGACTCACTGCATTACACTCGAAACCGACTGGAACTTCAGGCTGTGTCGAAATATAAGAGCGGTATTAGTCCGTGGTAATAGGACCGCGCGTCATATTGTGACGTCATAGGTCAGCAAAAAACTTGTTAATATTATTATTTTATTGCCAAATTTAAAACAAAAAATTGTATTGGCCTAGAACTAGCCAAATCCTGCTCCAAAACCAATTTAGAGCGAGTTTGTTTAAAAAATAACATATTTGGTGGCTACCAAATATGTTATTTTTATTGGTAATGTACAAATAAAAAATAATATATTCGGTGGCTTAAACATAAAATAGTTGTTTCCAAGATACCGTTTGATTCAACAATTCCACGCTCTTAAAAAACGGTTACAATATTAAGACACAATATTATACTTATATAAACAATAATAACGCTAATAAATATTATAAGTAAAAAATAATTTGAATCAACTAAATGTTAATCTTTGGTGAATAGAACCAGTCGTTTGTAAGATGGCGACTTCCACGCTCTTAAATAAACGACAATAATTTGAAGATAACATTAACAATTAAATTGATTTAAGTCCCATCGTCAACTTCTGGCCCTTGTCCCATTCTACTTGGGATTGGCGCAACACTTCTTCTATCCTCCCCTGTCAGACGTCATCCATCATTTATTCCTTCCTAAGGAAAATATGGATGGATCGTGTGAAGAATGATATGAAAGGAAATATCATTCTTCACATGATCCATTCATATTTTCTTTGGCCTTCTTACCTCTCTCCATCAATCAACATTCATATTCATCACTCTTTTAGTCACAAGCATGTCATCCCTCCTCATTACATGTCCATGTTATAGTCAAAGATCGATATCTAGCCTCTTCGCGGAATGACTGGTGTATCCTAGGTTTGACGAACGCTTTATGGCAAACCCAAAAATTGATTCCAATTCTGCCTTTGACTGATGTATTTTAAGCAAACCTTACCTTTTACAAATTAGCTGCCAGCGCAGTTTGCTGAAATTGCTACCGGCGCTGACTTTGGCAATTTGGCATACGGAGTAGATAATTAATAAAACAAGAAAACTTAGGATGCAAGAGTGAGCGAAGCGAGCTCAGGACTTGGGCCACCCCGACTCGGATAGGTTAGGTTCGAAGGGGATGGTCCCCTTCGTGTTAGGTTACTTTAAACCCTGCGAACAGAAATATGAGCCCCACAGCGGGGCTTCGTTAACTATGCCTTATCGAAAAATAATGATATTTACCTTGAACTTTATGTCAAGTTAACTTACTGGCCAAACTACGAATTAATCGTATTGAGTTTCGGCGTTGGACTGTCCAAGTTGGTCTCTTCTATGATTGGACATAAATTTGTTAGTGGTTTGGACTTTGACTAAGGGTTCTTACAGACGAGCGGCACGTTGCCAACTGCAGACAAACTGCAGCCGTCTGTAAGAACCCTAAGACTTCTTGTCAAACATAGGAGCTTCGAGGTTTGACTTACTTTCAATTTTTCTGTAACAGGCGCCTCTTTCAAACCTCTTCTAATATGCTTATTCTTTACTTTATCCATTCTTGTTACTCTACACATTCATCTCAACAATCTCATCTCCACTACATACAATCGTTTTTCATTCATCTTCTTCACATCCCAGCATACTGATCGGATACGGTACGACAGGTCTTACGGGGACTTATGGGGTATCCGCGGGTCCCAAGTTGTTCCAGTGACCTGTCGCCACTCGCCATCTCCATCCACCCTAAGTTGATCCCGTGCTTTACGTCCCGGTCAACTTTGCCATCCCCGTTGGACAAGCGTTCCGTCCAGAGTTATGGGCATAGGACTGAGAGACCGCCGAAATCGCAAAACAAGTATTCCGTTTTGGTTCTACTCAATTACAGACCAACATTCCAGTCTTTGCCACCACACCTCCCAATCTATCTAAATTTTGCTCATAAAAATACTGTATCAAACTATGTTTTGACAAAATTTCTAATTAAAGTACATTACTGGTTTACGGCTATGTAAGTACTTACCAAGACCAGATTTGTAATTGAACATTTTTTCCATTGAAATTTATAACAAACTAAAACTGGTGTCATATTTTGTATTTTTATGGTTTTGCTCTGTATGCTCCCATTCAAAATACATTGAAAATCGAGTCTCGGTGAAAAGACAAATATATTCGGGAAATTAATTGTTCCGCTTAGTTTTATGACATCCTAAAAAAGAAAATAAACTCATTATCAAATTGTTTTAAGTATTTACAGAATAGTTACTAGTGTTACTAGTATGTGAATGTAATTACTTTATTTTTGTGTCCTTTAAATTTGATTCTCATTAAATCACAATAAATTCTGGACTTGAGATTTAAGTGTTTAGTAGTATCAAACAGTATCTGTAGTTTCATAACCTCCAGGTCTTCTAATCGCTCCTCCACCAAATGTGTGAGATTGAAGGCTATTTTAATTTTACGAATGTCTTGAAAAAAACCTAATGATCCTTTCCGGAATGGTTCCACGGGCTTCAATGTTAGGCAGTCGATAAAAGTCCGTGATTGGTGTGGACCGAGTTTCTTTAATACATTTTCAAGATTTAAGTCAGACTTTCTATATTGTATACAGCCACACGTCATACTTTCTTCGTCAGGTGGTATTTTATATGTTTGTTTCTGAATGATTGCAAACGGTGGTTTAACAGAAATTTCGAAGTCCAATGGTAGTTTTGAAACATTTTTAATAGTGATAATATCTGCAAAAGTATAGAATCAGAATCTGAATGTTTATTTGTTAACATAGGTAGTTACAGAGTGTCTAATATGTTACATTTTCATAGTACCTATGTGCTCTATGATCAGCCATTTGGCGTTCAATATTATCATAAATTTAAATGAAATTATATATTTAAGGCGACTACAGGAGCTAAACGCGAGTTTTATAATGCCTGAAAGTATATGATTCACTGCAATAAACAAAACCTAAAGCTAGTATGATAGTGTTTTGAAAACAATTATACAATTAATTTTACTCGATAAAAAAAATCACGAACTTATCTCTAAAAATTTCTTTTAACGAGTAAAACCATACTAAAATACATGCGATCATTCTGTTTTTTTGGCAAATTATTCTACAAGCAACATATTAGCATCAGTGTTTTATTTTTTTAGTCCAATCAACAGTTTTTTTTGTAAATCGATCGAAATCACTTATTTCGCACTATTCGGCCCGCAGTGACTGACATAGCAACCACTTTGTAGTGCAAGCTGATTAGAACTTTATTCTAACAGTATTTCAAACGAAGTTTGAACCACCACAAATAGAGTTGCTAATTTAGCTCCTGTAGTCACCTTAAATTGAACAAAAATTACAAAAAAGACGCACGTCCTAAGCTCTACGGTGCACAAAGTCGAAACTCAAGGTTGCCTAACAAGCGATGGAGCGCAGCATAATAGGTGCCATGTGAGCAGACCGTGTTAGAAACACCACCCTGAGCTCCATAACTCCAGTAGCTGATGTTGGAGTTGTACAGTCAAGCTAAAGTGGGAGTGGGCTGGCCGTCGCACGTTTGCACCCGGAGAGGTGGGCAAAGATTGTCACTCTCTGGACGCCTGGGAGAGGACATCGACCGCGGTGAACTTGGCCAGAAAATGCACAAAATGGTTTGTTAGGAATAAATAAAGTCAAATTAAATAAAAACAGCCTTTATTCTACCACAATTTAACAATTGCATATTTGAACGTACCGTTCAAAATAATCACAAATTATTCAATTATTTTATATAGTACAGTTGCATATAAGTTTTAAAAAAGTTTTACAAAATGTAAATTATCACTTTCGTACATAGATGAATTTCATTATTGAATACAAATTTATAAATTACCATTTTCATACATAAATTAATTTCATTATTGGATTAAATTTAAAAATTATCATCTTCATGCATTATTATAGAATTGTAATTATTATATTTTTTGCTTTATTTAATTTGTGGAAGTCGCTTTTTGGCCTATGCCTCCCCCAGCTTCCTCCAGTTGTCTCCGGCCCTAGTCTGTCTTCTCCAGTCTGGTCCACATCTTTCCTTAAATATGTCCTCCCATCGTTTTTTCGGTCTGCCTCTACTTCTTTTTCCTTCTCTTGGTACCCGGTCAGTTTCTTGGTCCATCTGTCGTTGGTCATCCTGCATACATGGCCTGCCCATTGCCATTTTAAATTTCTTATTTTTTCGAGAATTTGATTTTCCTTCTTATTGCTTCGTTTTTTATTTTATCCGATAATTTTATTCCTAACATGCTTCTCTCCATTTTCCGCTGGTGTATGGCTAATTTTTATTCGTCTATCTTTCTCAACGACCATGTTTGGCAACCGTATGTTAGGCATGGTAGGATTACTGTGTCGTACAGTTTCTTTTTTATTTCGATTCTTATGTCTCTGTTCTTCATAATTTCTTTCAAACTCCAATACTTTCTCCAAGCTATGGCAACCCGTCTATTTATTTTGTCTTCTGTAAGATCTTGGAATGAAATTGACTGACCTAAGTAAATATATTCCGTAACATACTCAACGCTTTCTGCGTTCACTCTGATGGTTTGAACACTACCATTCGTAATAATTTTTGTTTTTGAGGCGTTTAGCGATAAACCAACCTTGCTGCTCCCTCTCACTAATTTGTTCACCATGCTGTCTAGCTGAATACTCTCCTCAGCAAAAAAATAGCGATATCGTCCACATCCATCTATTTTGATGCCTTGTTTTTCCCATTTGATGTTTCTAAAAACCATCTCCAGAACTGCTGAGAATATTTCGGTTGGGCCCTGTCTTACGCCTTTTCCTATGCGGAATTCCGGTCCGTCTCTTTCCAGTCGTATTTTAGCCACACTCTTAGAATATATGCTGTAAAGGAGCTCAATGTACTCTATATCTAAGCTTTTTTGTATTAGTGCTTCCCAGATTGCAGTGAGGTCCAAAGAGTCGAAAGCTTTGGTGAAATCTATGAAGCATATGTACAGGGTCTTTCCATATTCTTTACTTTTCTTTATTAGTTGCGTCATGACGTGGATATGATCGTTGAAAAATGTTTTCTAAATCCTGCTTGTTCACATGGTTGATTCTCGTCTAAGATTTTGGAGACCCTGTGCAGAATGATTTTCGAAAAAACTTTGTAGACATCCGCTGCCGTATATGTGGTTAATATTCAATATTCTTTAGAGTTTTATTGATACAAAAGAATCTAGCTATACTCTATTCTATAGCTACACGCAGGTATCTTCCTTTTTAAGGGACTCGCAAAGAAAATACAGCACGTAAGGAAGTCGCAGTATAAAAAAAGATTCGGAATGCATTAGATACTAATCTAGTTCTAGTAACTATTTTACAGTATAACGTTATGTGGTCTCATTACGTTATTGTTTTGCAGTTGATGGCACATTAAGCAACCCGAAACTGACAAATTTTCCCAATCAACTTTGCGGTCTATCTAACGGTTTAGCGATAAAGATGTGAAAATCTATTCAAGAAATTTGATAGATTGTAGTACCTTGATGTGCGCCAGCACTGTAGTCTGTACTTAAGTATAGAATTATAAAGTTTCCCACCTGTCAACTTATAGTATTCGCTGTACGGCGCGAAGTCAAATTGTAATTCTGTAATTGTAGAAGACACTTCTATTTTCGGATCGACGAACTCCGCTATAATCGGGCACTCCATTAACAACTCTTTCTTATTAATGCCTTCTACGCTGCCAATCAAATACCACGTTTCCTTGACCGTCGTTACTTTATGAGAAAATCCTGTTAACGTTAATTCAATTTTTTCCCCTGCGGAAATTTTGAATGATCGTGGATCCAAATTGAAGAATGCTCTAAAACAGAGTAATGGTTTCTTATTAATTTATCATGGTTTTAATTTGACTTGATCTCACTTAACCATACATACGTTGTTGCTTGTTGAGTTTTGGGAGGTTTAAAATTTTCACTCCACTCTAGCGCATGCATCCGTGTTCCACAGTTTTCCACGATAACTATGCGTTCCAGAGGTATTTTAGTAAAGTGTCGTCCGAGAACTATTTTGTCCTGTAGCTCACCGACCAATATGCTCGTCCCAAAACCGGTTGCAGACAAAGGCACTAACTAGAACCGATGAATGTTCATTAATACATAGTTACTAGTTTGCAGTTATTTCACACAACATATATACATATTACACCCGTAAACGGACCCTTCACGAAGCCGTTAACCACGCATTATATACATCAAACTTTTTTTTTTGGGGTGAAAATTCACGTTATACGGAACTCAAAACATTGTGCTAATGGGTGGATTGAATAGTACAGAGGTCGT
The DNA here is from genome assembly GCA_963853795.1 of Xestia rhomboidea. Taxonomy (NCBI): domain Eukaryota; kingdom Metazoa; phylum Arthropoda; class Insecta; order Lepidoptera; family Noctuidae; genus Xestia; species Xestia rhomboidea. The sequence continues at coordinate 14,209,765 of OY970764.1, forward strand.
GGAGCTTTTTAAAGTAAAAATCTTGCATTTAACGCAAGATTGTAGAATGTAGAACATGTATTTTTAAAAAACTTGTGAAAAAGTTGGAACTCCAATAAATCTCTGTTACCAGAAAGTTCCCAGAAGAGTGTAGAACAAAAAAAGCGGCCAAGTGCGAGTCGGACTCGCCCAGGAAGGGTTCCGTAGCAGCAAGTAACATAATATAAAAGTTCTTGTAGTTCGTTGTAACTTTGATCGATGTTTTAATAATAGTGTATTTCTTTTAGGGTTCCGTAGTCCTGACAGGGAACCCTTATAGTTTCGCCATGTCCGGCTGTCTGTCTGTCTGTCCGTCTGTCTCTCTATCTGTCTGTCCGAGGTTTTGCTAAGAGACCGTTAGTACTAGAAAGCTGTAATTTTGTAGAGGTGTGTTTAACAATAATTTTGGAAAATGTGTATTTTTAGGGAAGCTCCCCTACATGTGAAGATTGCTAAAACTACTTTTCGATTTAATGCTCCATTTACGAACTATATTAAACTTTTAGTGCAAATTTTTGTTCCAGTAGGGCGACGGGACTCTAAAAGCTAAACTGCGGGCTTGAAAAATCTGGAAAAATTCATGATGACAGTGCATTTCATAAACTTTAAAGGAAAACTATAGCGGTTAGGATAACTTTATTAGTTTAGCAGTAATAGTCGTTGAACTAGGGTGTTGGATAATTTTGTACCAAATACAAAATCCTTAGAATAAATCGTATAAAGTGACTAAGATGAAGTGGTTGCTTGTTTATAACGGGTGAAGACTTGCATTAAAAAACAAAATCTAAAATATAACGGGCTACTACGGAACCCTACACTGCGCGTGGCCCAACACGCACTTATCCGGTTTTTAATTAAGTTATTGTTAAGTAAAATGAAAGGTAAATTGCGGTTTACGATTATTGACGTATTAAAAATAAAACTACTTACTAGATTTCGTTCAAACTAATTTTTGGTGGAAGTTTACTGTATAAGTTTATAATATAAGTTTTACTAATGTACATCATATGTATTTATTTATTTTTTCATTCTCTTATTTTAAAAGTTATAGGAGGGGGCGCATTTTACATCTTTCGAAGTGTCTCTCGCGCAAACTATTCAGTTTAGAAAAAAATGATCATAAAAACCACATTTTCATTTTGAAGATCTAACCATAGATACCCCACACGTATAGGTTTGATGAAAAAAAAATGTTTGAGTTCCAGTTCTAAGTATGGGGAATCTCCAAAAATTTTTTTTTCTATTTTGCTGTGAATATCTCAATGCGATTCACAAAATACCTACTTACCAAGTTTCAACAGCATAGTTCTTATAGTTTCGGAAAAAAGCTGGCTGGACTTGGCTGTGACATACGGACGGAGAGACAGACAGACAGACAGACATGACGAATCCATAAGGGTTCCGGTTTTTGCCATTTGGCTACGGAACCCTAAAAATGATCGCAATGACGGAGAGAACAAGTGTATTTCGGTTCCGCAAAGGGTATTTTTACACCTTTCATGCATACAGGGTTACTGGTAACTCGGCGTATTTCTTGCAGGACGGCATATCAGAGTTAAAATGCAACAAATTAAGCCACCAAATGTTCTACCGAAATTCAGTAGTTTTTGAGTTACTTAGTTAGATTTTTAGTTTATTTTTTTTATGAAAATCGCAGCTTAAATCATTTGAAGCCAATTTAAAAATGATCTACGGCGCGACAGTACCGTTATTTAAATTATTTCCATAGTTGATGCCGTAATAGATCTTTGTTAATAAATAAGAGTTCAAAAAAGCCTATAACTTTGGCAAAGATCACTAATCCACCATTTCATTTTTTATAATTTTTGCCATTACTTCTGAAAAAAATGTGACTAAATTCAAATTCAACTACGCGTTTGCACCATAAATTATGAAACAGGTAGATGTCTCGAAACCATTGATTTATAAAGCAGGAATAAATACGTAAAGCTTTATTAATTTACAACATACTTACGATGTCCTTAACCTTCTCTAAATTCAACACCACTTTATTGGTGTAGGTGGCGGCGTCGATCAAATACAAAGTTATTATTAAGTCTTTTTCTGATTCAGGCTCTATGAAGCCTTCCGTTGGAAATACTTGCCATCTTCCGTCTTTGTTCAACTAGAAAATAAAATAAATATCGCTGGACATTGCACACAGCGCCATCTAGTGCCACACTAAGCAACGAGGCTTGTGTCGTGGACACCAGATAGTTGATATACTACATAGATACTTTTTGTTTGCAAATACATACTTATTATACATATAAACATCCATGACTCGGAAACAAATGTCCATGCTCATCACATTAAACATTTGCTCCTACTGGGATTCGAGCCCGGGACCCTAAGAACGTAAGGCAGCCTCAGTACCGCTGCGCCATTCGGGTGAAAAAACAACTGTGACATGTTTAAGTACATTACCATGACTACTATGCAAGACAATGTTTCTGATACAGAGAGTGTTGTTTGATTGCTACAAAGTACACAAGGGCTTACCAGCGTCGCACTGAAGTAGACGATGACAGGAGAATCATTGAACAGCGTTAGACATTTCTCCGATTTCGTTAGTAATTTGGTTTGACCCCAATGTAGTGCCATAGGCGTGCACGTCACTATTGGTCGGACACCGAAGCCAGTGATGGTACAAATTGGAATTGATTTGGTCAGTCCAAATAAATTTATCCTATTGTAATAAACAGAAAATAAATAAAAACCGGCCAAGTGCGAGTCGGAGCAGCACCAACAATATAATAACAATATTTTTAACCCTTATTCATAGGTCAATTTACACTCAACAGCAAAACTAAATTTGTTTTTTCAGATTATGTTAATTGAAAACAAAGTTACTGCAACAATTTTACGAAAAAGCCTCTATCTAAAAAGCTTAGTATCAAATCTTATTCAAACCAATTTTCGTTTGAAAGTTTTTATTTATCTCATCAATTCACATCAATTTTTTATAACGGTTTATAGACGACACCTGCTCTCCAAATTTCAACGGTATCGTGCAACAGTATCGGAGTAAAATGACTGTGATTTACGGACGGATACACAGATAGACAAAGACAGGACGAATCTGTAAGGGTGCAGTTTTTTTTCCATTTGCTAACGGCACCCTAAAAGTACCTATGTAACTGACTCAAAATCGAAAACCCAAAACTACTGACCGGATGTCGGTCAGATGTACTAAATAATATAAAATAAGAACAGTCAAAAGCAACTGGTAAGTCATAAGAAGTATTAAGACTTTATGAATAAACACCTCACAATATGTTCTTGAAGGCCGAGCACGGTTGTTTTTATACTGACTGGCACGCATATCGTACAATTTGGTTCGATGAAACCTTCTTTTATCCCAACACTGACTTCAAAAGTCGATTCATCCTAAAAAATTATAAAAAGTCACTAATCAAAAAAGTCGGTCAAAATTCGGTCTATTTCACCAAGAAAGCGGATGATTTCGCTTACCGTAGAGTCTTCCAATGTGAAATAACTACGAATAGCGTTCGAGGTGATAATGATTTCGTGAAAATAGCAGAAGTCAATGAAGCAAGCTCGCAGCTTAATGTCGGGCGCCGGCGTGATCTCGGGCACCATGGCGTTGTACATCACCGGCAACACTATAGGGGGACTGTCCGACTTTTCCAGTTCAAGTTCAAGTGAGGTCTGATTGGCGCGCACTAAGTTAGCCGTTAATGTCACCTGTTATGAAAAGATTTATTTAATATTTGGTAAATAAATTAAACAAATTCAAAATCACATATTGCTGTGTTCGTGCGCGCTTATCTCCGAAACCATTTTATATGGTTGATTCCAGCTTGAAAGATAGATCCGATAGGTGGGAATTAAGCAGGGGCTGGCATATGAAAAAACCGGCCAAGTGCGCGTCGGGCCACGCGCCGTATAGGGTTCCGTAGTAGTCCGTTATCACAATAAAGAACGATTTATTCTAAGGATTTTGTATTTGATTCAAAATTATCCAACACCCAAATTCTACGACTATTACTGCTAAACTAATAACTGCTATAATTTGAAATGAAATGCACTATCATCATGATTTTTTCCAATTTTTTCAAGCCAGCAGTTTAGCTTTTAGAGGGCCGGGCTGGAATTAAAATTTGCACTTTAAAGTTTAATATTTTGTAAATGGAGCATTAAATCGAAAAATAGTACTAGCAACCCAAAAGTCATCTTAAAGACCTATTCAACGATACCCCACACGATGGGGAAGATGACGAAAACAAAATCATCCCCACTTCACATTTAGGGGAGCTACCCTAAAACATATGTTTCAAAATTTTATTTTACCAGTTTGTCGGCGTAATTGATATACAACACACCCCTACAAAATCACAGCTGTCTTGATACTAACGGTCTCTTAGCAAAACCTCGGACAGAAGACGGAGGGACAGACGAACATGACGAAACTATAAGGGTTCCGTGTCAGGACTACGGAACCCTAAAAATGGATGTTGGTATATGAGATTGATAAACTGTTTCGCCGATAACCATGAAAGTTGGCATGTGTACATGGTGGATGGGACACCAATGCCCTAACGCTAACCATGGTACCGCCTCGCAGTTACCACAACAGTTTTTATTTTTTGTCATCAATTTCAATCCTCAAATAATTAAATATTGATTTACCAAGATTGTTATCCTCGACTCAGGTTCTATGTCAACTTTACAAGGCTCAATATTAAACTCTCTTGGCCATTGAGGTACTTTCGGCTTAGGATAATCAGTGACTGCATAGTCGGTTAGTGTTATGCTGCTGATTTCAGGACCATCCGAAGAGATTTTCAAAGATCCACTGACATGCACTACTGACTCGTTGATGACATCCAAATCCATAGTTTTAGGCACACCTATCCAAGTACATATTAAAATTCAGTTAGTAATTTTGTACCAATCTTGCCGATACTAATAAAGGAAAGCTAACTTGAAAAGTAAAGAATGCGTCATTACACCAGAAAAAAATATCCGTAAATATTATGTTAAATAATGATATTTATGTGTTATTCTAAAAATCTAAAACAAACGCAAAGAACTAATTATTGTTATCCTTATTATGCTACGATCATAGCATAATGCTTTGGGAGATATTGTACCTTGCTACAATGCCACTTAGCGCAACTCCATTGAAATTGTAGACCTGCTACGATCGTAACACTTCCTACTGTACGCCTTGCTACGGGCGTAGCGCACTGTTGTAGATCTTGCTACGTCGTAGTTTCTGATTGTAGACCTTGCTACGACCGTAGCGCACTCTTTGTGAACTTGCTACGAAGTTTTGTAACAAGGTCTATATTTTTCTACGAACTAAGCGAAATGCGCAGGGTAACGTGGACTGTGCTACGACTGTAACGCGCTCCCATATAAGCTGTAGACCTTGTTAGAAACAAAAAGCTACTTTTATAGCCGGGTCTACATCCGAACGGATTGCGATTGCATTTCAACCCATCCCTTTCTAGCGCAGCGTTGCTATGCTATTTATTATTTCACCATCACGCATCTTACCCAAACTAATGATTCCAAAATCTAAACACGGAATGTTAAACGTCAGTGATGGATATATTACTTCGCCTCTGAAAATAACAAAAAAATATATTTTAATTATAATAATCACAAATATTCTCCAAGTTTAGTGATCTATAGTAAACTTACTTCAAGTAGAGTTTTAAAACAACTTCCGTGTCGCGAATGGTAAAGTTTATTTCTTCAAAATACGGTCCTTGATTGGAATTACAGAAAGATATTACGAAAATTTCTTTATCTCCAGGTTTTAAGCAATGCAATTCTGGAGTGCATGATATTATACTACCAAACAAGGTAGGTAATTCTTTATAAACTATAACTCCGTTTATGTGTCCTGAAATAAAATAAAATTAGTAATGTATTAATTTTTGCATCAATTTTGAGCTTATGTTCCACAGATACCTTTATTGATGGCAACTATCTCGTAGTGATAAGGCTTGTTGATGTAGACGCGGTCCATGTCCAGGGTCTCGACGTTGAGGAAGATTGAGGGCGGCAGGGACACGCCTACCAGCTCCACCGGCACGCGCGTCACCACCCCGTCGATGTCGAAGTAAGCCCTCGCGTGGAACTCTCCTATCTCTTTCGGACGAAACGTTATTGTCAATTCTGTAGTTTTGTTGGGCCATAGTTTTCCTTTCTGTGAAACAAAATTTATTAAGTAGATACTTAACATTACTCGTGGCTAAATAATAACGGCCGCACGGATCAATCTTCAAGGTTAAGCCGCCATTGCCATGGTCGATGCCCGATGTCATTTGTAGATCTTGGACAGTCGTTACAGGTAGTCAGTGGCCCGAAAGTCTGACAACCAGTCTTACCAAAGGGTATCGTATTATCCAGTTACTGGGTTGTGCAGGTCAGATAAGCAGTCGGTCCATGTAAAATACTAGTTGCAGCTACATCCGGTTAGACTGACCCTAACATAGTTGCGCAAAGCCTCAGATGATGAGACTTAAGCTACTACTACTATAAGTTTAACTAGATGGGTAATTATAGTATCTGTAGTGATATTCACTCACAATTGGATCTATTGAGAAGTGTGGATTTTGGAAATGTAAGGATTCGTCCGCCACGAGTGCCTGGATCTCATCGTAGAAGATCCGCGTGTACACCCGCTCGTGCTCGGCGCTGCTCAACACGTCGTATTGCACCAACTTCTGATACTTCGCAGATTCACTATCTTTCATATTGTAGAATATCGTCGCTAATTTCACTTTCTCTTCAAAATCTGTTTGTCAAGTTGACTCGTTAAAAACCCAATCGAAAACTGGTCTGAGCAATTGCAATAATTAGACACTTTGTACTTCAAACACAGATTGAAATCGTTAGATGTGATATAATTTTCAGGAGTGAGCCATACAACACTATTCAAATGTCAATGTCAACGTAAAAAACATTATCATAATTTGGCACGATAAAGCGAATCTAGCGATTACAATATTTGTGCTTCAAATAACACGTACCGTAGTTCACAGACTCGTTCTTCATACACATGTACGTGAGCACATGATCAGATTTATTGACTACTTTGTAAGTTTGCTGACGTATCATGGTGTTGTAGGTGTCGAGGAACCTCACCACTTGTTTCTCCAGCTCTACGTCGACAGTGTGAGCACATCCTGATATTACTATTCTAAAGTTTTCTCCTGAAAATTTTAATTACTCTTGCTGTAAGTTGTATCAAAGTAAAATCACAATCAACATCATTTCTATGTAGATCTAATTACCAGTTTCAAAAGTTGCACTTAACACAGAACTCGTATTGCCCAAATGCATCGTTTTAAACGCCACAGTGATAGTAATTTTTTGACCTTTAGTCAAAAAAGCTGACTTTGGTTGCGCTGAAAATGGGCTGTAAAAAGTAATAAGTATCTGTTTATATAATCACATTCAGAAATTTCCTGATAAATATAATCTTTATAGACATACCATTTGCATCTGAGTGTGAAGCCAGCAGGCACCTCACCAATGTTGTGGATTGTCACCAGAGCATGGTTTTCGACCTTTAGAGGAATCTTTGCAATCTCTACCTTGTCAGGAAAATTAAAAATTGGTCTCGGGCCCACAGCTAAAAACAAATAATTATTAATGTAGTTTTACATTAACAAACATAAACGCAAACTAAAATCATAAGCTTACCAATCAGTGGAATAACATATTGATCCGTATCAGTAAAAAACGTTACTCTGTGAGTATAATCCTCGTACTGAACTGGCAAGAAGGTAATGGCGAAGGTTACGCTGATTCCTGGCGCTAACCTGGATAGCAACTGTCCACCGCAAGGCTTGATGAAGAAGTACGAAGACTCTTTGAATACCAGGTTCAGATATGTAGGGGCCTGTTGATACAAACATTAACCAGACAGAACAGAATTTAAAACTTACTATAATAAAATACCACAAGAACAACGAGTTTGTAACCTTGCTTATATTTTTAACAGAGAATTTGGCGAGTATTTTATCATTAGGCTTAAAGTTTTGAAACACAAGGAGCCTCGGCGTGAAAGATAACACAACCTTGCCAGGTTTTTTGCCGGCAATGCTTATAATATTGTCAGTTTGTATATTATTCAAATTCTGCAGTCGCTCCTGCGTAGTCATTTTCATTTCTCTCTCATATTCCGATGGAATAATCTGTCAAGGAAAATAATGATCTAGAGAGTGTGACATCGACGCGCAAACTGACGTACTTAAGTGCTAATTTGAAATAAAATAATAATAAAATAATTTGCTATTCTTGATCCTGTTCCTTCAAACAGGGTTATTCATAAATGTTTGTAGCAGTTTGCAATTTACAAGTAAACATTATTTAACTACATCCTACATAATAAATGAAAAGGTACCTCAGTTGAAACATGAACCAACTTCTTTTCATTAAGTAAGTGGTACAATTCCGCAGTAAAATAGCCATTTTGTTTAAAATTTTGCAATATTTCCATAATGCAATATTCAAACTACAACCCACGCATTAGATTGACACAATATTGTTTACATGGAAACAGTGTCATTTGAAATATTTGAATTAAGTTCGAACGTTCAAACCTCAACGGCTTAATCAAATAGGTTCATGTTAACATCGTTAACTTAATAAAATAAGACCTCAAAGTTTTAATGGACCAATTTCCCATCAACACCAGACCTACGTCAGTTTATAAAAGCTGAAACTTTTTCTGTGGAAGTACCTTAGAGTAGGTAAGAACAAAAGTTAAAGTTTTTTAAATCTATTTTATAATGTAATTTTATGATGTTATTTAATTATGTAGTATTCAATTACTGTTTTTAGAATAGTTGCTTACCTTCTAATAACAATGTTGTGCATGAGGCGTAAATGTAGGTACACAGCATTGCAGACTAGTGATTCCCATTAGGGACAATAGGCATGACGACAGTATCAAACAATTGCAAATCTATTTAATCCGTCAGAGTACCTATTGGACGGCCCGTGGTGCTGCTCGACGAGGTGGGCAAGCTCTTTGAAAGAGTAATTGCAAACCGCCTCGCCGAGCACCTTGCGGGTACGGGGCCGGACCTTGCGGAACACCAATTTGGTTTCCGCAAGGGGCGCTCTACGGTGGACGCCATCATGCGCGTGAGAGCCCTCACGACGGGGGATGCGGTGTCTCGGGGTGGGGTTGTCTTGGCGGTGTCTCTCGACATCGCCAATGCCTTCAACTCCATGCCCTGGAGCTGCATAAGGGAGGCACTCCGGTATCACCGGGTGCCGACCTACCTCCGTCGAGTGGTCGGGGACTACCTGGCGGACAGGTATGTCATCTACCCCGGTCGCAGTGGAGACTGGAACCGGCGAGAGATGTCGTGCGGTGTTCCGCAGGGATCGGTTCTAGGCCCATCCTTGTGGAACATCGGTTACGACTGGGTGCTGCGCGCCGACCTCCCTAGCGGCGTCAGCGTTGTCTGCTATGCAGACGACACGCTGGTGCTGGCACAGGGGAGGTCGCACGAGGCGGCGGCCGAAATAATGACACGCGGGGTTGCGATAGTCGTTGAGAGGATCCGGCAACTGGGTCTCGAGGTGGCATTGCACAAGTCCGAGGCCATGTGCTTTCATGGGCCTCGGAATGCGCCACCTCCGGGATCAGCAGTGACGGCGGGAGGGGTATCCATCGGCGTCGAGTCGACGTTAAAGTACTTAGGTCTCGTCCTCGACAGCCGGTGGAACTTCGCGGAGCACTTCCGACGTTTGGCCCCTAAACTGGAGCGGACAGGGGCTGCCTTCAGGCGGCTCCTGCCCAACCTGGGGGGGCCAAACGCCTCCTGCCGGAGGCTCTACGCGGGAGTCGTGCGGTCCATGGCCCTCTACGGGGCCCCGGTGTGGGCGCGTTCATTGAGGCAGCGAGCTGCCAACCATTTGAACGCGCCCCAAAAGGTGGTGGCCGTAAGGCTGATCCGGGGGTACCGCACGATATCCCGCGAGGCGGCGAGCCTCCTTGCCGGATTGCCGCCATGGGATCTGGAGGCGATAGTCCTCGCGCGCCTACACGAGTGGCGCGCGGAGGCGCTACGCCGGGGGGAAACTCCGCTGCCGCGGCAAATTGTCGCTCAGCGGACGGACTTCCGGCGGGATCTCATGGCGGCATGGAGAGAGCGACTGTCGCAACCCCGTGCAGGGCACGCCACGATAGTGGCGGTAAGTCCCCTCTTTGAGGAGTGGCTGGAGAGACGCCACGGCGTCCTCACCTTCCGCCTGACGCAGGTTCTTACCGGACACGGATGTTTCGGTAAGTTCCTGCACCGAATCGGGCGGGAGGAGACGCCCGGGTGTTTCCATTGTGAGGATCGACCGGAGGACACGGTGGAGCACACGGTGGAGGTGTGCCCTGCTTGGGTGGAGCACCGCCGTGTCCTCGAGGTGTCGATCGGCGGCCGCGACCTCTCGCTTCCGGCCCTGGTTCGTGCCATGGTCCGGAGCGAGACGGAATGGGACGCCGTCACCTCCTTCTGCGAAGCAGTCATGCTAGCGAAGGAGGTGGCGGAACGTGAGAGGGAGATATCCTCACGTCCCGGCCGCCGCGGGAGACGCCCCGGGCGTCGGGGGCCACGTGGTGGCTTCCGGCCACCGTAGGCGCGGGCCTGTGGACGGGGAGCTATGGGCTAGCTCGCCGTCCGTACGTCTCATGACGACAGGCCGTGTCGACGGCGCGTTCATGTTCCACGCGCGCCTCAAAGAGAGTCAGCAATAAGGAAGGGGTCCGCAAGGGCCGAAGCCTGCCGGGGCTGCGGGACTATTCGAAAGAGATACCGTGGCCCCGGAACACAAAGGGCGATGAAGGAACATGGATGGGTTTTAGTCAGTAAAAGTCTGACACTCCCTCCTGCTCAGCCCAGAGCGGGAGAAGTCATTTGATGATTTCCCATCCTAAAAAAAAAAAAAAAAAAAAAAGAGTACCTATTGGAAAAATAATGGACACGTCTTATTTTTTGTTTTTGTAAATCAATGAATGTTGACAAAAGATAAAACGCATCAAAACTCGGGAGTGGGGGCTCGTGACGTCAGAACTAGTTAAAAATTATACCTAGGCGTGACATATTGAGAATTTTAAAAGCGTCATAACTTCGTAAATTTTGGTTCACATAACAAAAGAAAAAATACGGGTAAAATATTTTTTGATAATCTAACTGACGGACTAATTAGATTTTTGCTGTCGTCTCGCCTATTCTTGTACATAATATGTCGTTGGTGTGCCTAACAATAAATAAATAAATCAAAGTTATGTCATACTATAAAGTGTGATTTTTTATATTAAAATAGAACCAGTATGATGATTCATGTCCTCCCCTGCCAGACATTTCATGTAGTGGAAATCCACCACAGACACCTCTATGGCATGATATATTGTAATTGAACTTACGTTATTTAACACATTGACTGCCATGTAGGGCACCGGTGACCGGAGGCGGTCTTGTATTAAGGCGCCACGTAGGACACCGGTGACCTCACGGTAAACCTGTTTTCAGAGTTTATTTACGCGCCGTAGGACGCGTTTTCTATAGATTTCCTATTAGTAAGTGACCGGGATGGCGCTCAGGAGTAATACATTCGCATGGGTTTCTATGTAACGTAAAAATATTTTGAATTATTGAAGATAAACCTTCAATAACGTTAAAAATCTCAGAACATAACATTTTTTTTAAATCCAAACTTTTAATCCATCTGTTTAAAATATAGGTGTTACTCGACCGAATTTGATGACTCTACAATAAGTATTATTTTTGACTTTTTAAATGTTTGTTTGCTTTTATTTTTTGCGTCGAGGGTTTTTTAATTTTTTTATTTACTTAATGCTTTTTGTATAGTAGATCCCTAATAATGGAGAGATTTGCAACATTTGTTTATTAATTAAAAATACATTCTAAAACTAAGTATTTTAATTAATTAATACGCAGCTGTAATGCAAACATTGGCAACTGCTAGAGAAGTGTGAAGTTATCATGGTTAATTATACTAAAATTATGCGTCTGATGGTATGTGTAAATAATAATCTGCTGAGATTGTGTCATGGGTACGACACAACTAAGATCGCCAGATTATTTTACTGTGTATAAAAGTTACCATCCTGTCCTAAACACTTTTTTCTTTTATCAACGTTTATAAAAATTCAACGTTAAGAAATAATTTCGCAAGGTATTTGACTCCGACTAGAGGGGGCATTGCGATGAGTGCGGAAATAGCAGCGCGTCGTAATTTTAGTAGAATCGGGGCAACGCGGCCGCGGACCGAAATAGAGGCGGCGAACACGCGTCTTCCCGCTGTCAATTTCGTCCGCATAGGGAGCACGATTAGCAGCCACCGGCCACTCGAGCCGCGAGGAAAGTGTAGCGCGGAGTCGCCGCCGAGCGCCGCCGACCTGCCGCGCCAGGCCGCCGCGAGTGCACTCATGGAGAACTGTGCGCAGTTGCATAATTGTGAAAAATTACCTGTGGAAACGAATTTAGTAAATAATTAAAGTGTTGTGCATCAAACTCAGTTCCTATTTAAGTGAGACAAGAGGTAAGATACAAAAGTTATCTGAACTCGGATGTTTTAAAAACGGTGAGCTCTTAAAATAAGACGCCTATAATAACGTTCACACATATACACTTACTAATTGTTATTTACATAGAGTGAACACACTTTCGATATTTTGGGATATGAGTGGCGGAATATAGGTCGGCAAGGCGTCGCCGACGCGGCAACGCCCGTTCTATCCCGGTCACAGCTGCCGTTCGCAAATGTTAATAATATCTGTATTATAAGGAAGTAATATATTTACTCAATAACTAAATATGACTTTAATATTGCGAGAAATCGTTGTATAGTTCAAGCAGTTGCTGGAACAAATATTTGGTGTGGCTAGCCAACAAAATTTACATAAGTGGTGGGTATTGCACTGTGAACATTACTAGTTTAGCTGCAAACTACGTGGATGTATCTAATCAATAGCAGTTACTAAAAATTATAGCCAACGCTAAAAATGTGGTGAGATTGAGAACCCCCCCCCCCCCCCTAACCTGTCCTGTAACTTTCTCAATACCACGCAAAGAAACAATATAAACTACAATAAGGCAAAACATAAACAGGGTTATTCTTATTTCGTTTACACCAATAAGCAGAAAAACCTAGCACCACATAGCTACTGAACTTAACGTAAGGTACAACTATAGGTACTGTGTGTTTACAGAGATGCTGAAGGGTCGCGGTCGCGATCCGCGCAGCGTGACGTCGGCGCCGCCGGCGCACCTCGCGAGCGTCATGCGGTCGCCTGCGCTGGCGTCCGGCTTGCGCCCTGCCACGCCATCGATGCACCGGGCGCCTCTTGCCAGGCCTGAGCCAGATTACGAGGTCGTGGAGTTCCCAAGCGACCAATACGTCAATGCTAAGATACAGCCGCCCCCACCGCCACCACCCCGACCACCAACAGGTTAGTAAAACCCATAGTTTTTCTTAAACCTATGGTTGGAACCAGAGAACATCCATGAGGATTTTCAAAAAACAAAAAAAAAGGTATTCGAAAGAACACCTTGATAAGCGACAGGAGTGATCATAGTGTAAGGCAAAGCTTTTGTAACGTTCCACATTCAAAGTCATTGCCACAAAAACTTTTCGGCTCCTCCCTACTTCAAGTCTGGGTTCGTGCCCAGTTGATGGCAAGAGGCCCAAAAGGTGTACAGTCAGTACGTGTTTACTTACCAAAATTCAAAATATATTTCCTTAAGGAATGACGATTGTAACTTTGAGAGTTTAAAATAAATTATTATCTCCAAAATACTACGTTCGAAACTGCACAAAATTACAATCATGCCCGTTGTAGTAGGAGAAAGTAGCTAAATGTAAACACAACTCATTTAAATGTACACCACGTCTGCCTACTGCCTTACCCACAAAATCTTTAACTATCATCACTAACCTATAAGTACATACACTCAGCTTGTAGGATAGTATAGTAAAAAACTACTTAATGGTAAACTAAACTATATGTTTCTGGGGAATGCCGAGGGTTTCATTCTAGGGATGATAACCTATGTCGTCAGTCTAAGCCCAATAAGGGACTTCCTATCGAGCCGGCGCGCGGGGGCTTATGTCCAGCACTAGCCCTAGGCATATCAGCCTGATGCAGTCCACTGCTGAACATAGCTAAGCCTCGTCCAAGATGCGCCAATCCGACGATGCTTCCGAATTATACGGTTTAGCATATTTTGAATGTAAACTTAAGCTTAGGTTCTCCGCCGCCGCAGCGGAAATCGGTTTCTATCTGTGATTGAGAAAAAAACTAAATCAATCAAACAAAGGTCACCGACTTCTGAAGCTAAAGTTATTTTTCACTTTTTTGTGTTTTTGGAAGTCGGTTTTATTTTTTGCAAAAAAGTTTTTACTTTTTAGTGGTTCACATGTGCTTACCCCTTTACAGCGTACCGGCGTGAGGTTATGTTATGAACTGGTGTAAACAATACACAGACATGAGATTTCAGCAAACCCAATCCATTTGCTATCATTTATTGAGGAGTTCCGTTGCCATCTCCGAAGTCCTTCATCAGATCTTCAACAAATTGAAATGGAACCACTCCGAGAAAGTACTCTTTCAAAAAGTACCCAAATCGCTTCAAGTGTGCCTATAAAATTTGAAGAGTTGTCTCAATTTCTCCAGGATCCCATCAGATCCTGATTTGATGATCATGGGACCATCTGGGAAATATACCCTTTCAAACAAAAGAAAAAAAACCAAATCGGTCCAGCCATCTTCGAGTAATCGGGGATCATACATAAAAAAAAAAAAAAGGTTCCGACGAATTGAGAACCTCCTCCTTTTGAAGTCGGTTAAAAAGATACTTGATCCTTATAGAGAACCTTGCAAAATCTATACTTGTCTATGTTCAGTGACCCAGATGCTCATCATTTGTTCAATTAATAATGGTTTAATGGTCCCCCTCCCCCAGGTCACCCGGTCGACGCAGGCGCATCGTGCGGGCTGTGTGGAGGGGGCGGCGCGCGCGTGCGCTGTGCCGAGTGTGGCCGGCGAGCGCTGTGCGCCTCCTGCGACGACATGTACCACCGACACCCCAAACGGAGACATCACCAGCGGCAGGTCAGAAACTATAAACCTTTTCCCGCTAAGAATAAATGTAACACCGCTTTCAGAGGCACTGTAACTGCATTGTCCTGTAAAGTATGCGGCAGCCCGCATCTTGTGTTCTATAGAAGGTTCTATAGATCTCATTCTATTCTAAATAAACAGTACCTACTTGGCCGCTTCGTTTGAGAAGAGCAGGATAATTTGATAAGTGACGTATAGGTAGGTAGTAAATAATCATTGCCGAGTTGCAGGCACTATCGCCATCCCAGTTACGCGAAGAACGGCCGCCGCTTCCGCCAAAGGCAGTGCCACCTGTGCCACCGCCACGGAAACACAAGGCAAGTTAAATATGTATTGTGTAATTTGAACTCTAAGTATTTTAATTCAGTGATTTTAATACTTAAACTTATTGCTTTATAGATGAGTGGCGACAGAATGAGCGCTAGCCCTAAGCCACCTGTAATGGACCAACGGCGAGCTACTCTCAACTCGCCGCATCACGTGGCTATGATGATGGGCACACACGGCCAGGCCCCTACTGTGTCAGCCGGCAATCATTTACCACCTCAACACACCCAGCATAGCATGCACCAACAGATGCCCCTACATGTTCAAACTAAAATGACTACAACACCCACACCAAACCATCTGGGCAGTATGCCGTTTCTACCAACAAATATGCATGTCACCGCGGCCCAGCATGCACCTGTCCAGGGACAGTCCAATACTCTATCTCACATGAATGCAGCTTGGAATCGACCTCGTGGATCACTACAAGGTTTTGGAGTCCATCCGAACATGGTAAATTTGATTCTATGTATTTATATTATCAGATACAGCTCATAAACAAGTACTTTACATGGTCATTCATTTTTAGGCTGTACCAGCCGAACAGTGGGAAAATTCAGACAATTTGGCTCCCTCGATGCATGGTTGGGGCCGACCTTTACGTCGGGGTGCATCAGTACTCGAACTAACCGGTGGAGCCACTGGTTGCGCTGGCTGTGCGCACTGCGCCCCCATGCCGTGGCGGTACGGCAGTTGCGCCAGCCTCGACCACCCCTGGGCCAACACAAACCAAGGGTGGGCGCCCACGTGCTGTACTCCTGGCCACCCCACTCACATGCAACCCCATCCACATATGCATCCACCACAAACACCACAACCTTACAGGAGAGGTAAGCAATTACTTTTTATGTTTTTGTATTACTGTATAGGTATTTATCTATTTGGACGATTTACAGATTAAGTCAGACATTGAACTTGCGTTTTCAGCTGAAAGTCGTACAGTTTCTCGTGCAGCATCGCGCGCTGGATCACGGGCAGCGTCTCCGGCTATGAGCGTGCGATCCCGAACATCTCGACGAATGAAGCATCGCACGCCGTCACCGCCGCCACTGCCATCAAGTGATGCCGATTCGGAGAGCGAAAGCGAAAGTGATCACGGCCCTCCTAGTAAACCACAAGAAAAGGAGGAAGATTCTCTTGGACCTGCTCCTCCGCCACCGAGCTCGTCGTGGCAGTGCGAACACTGTACCTACGTGAACGAGGCCGGAGTTCGAGTTTGTGTCATCTGCTGCCGAACACCCGTTACTGTTCCTAAACCAATTCTAAAGGATGTTAGTGAGAATGTTGAAAGACTGAAAATTACTCATAAACAATCACCATCACCTGCACGTGTTATGGAGGAACCCCGTTATGATAGAGGTTAATTTAATTAAATGTATTATTAACTCTCGTTATTTCTTTGAATAGTCTGTATTTTAGACACTCACTCCAACTTTCTTACAAAATACATCAAATTGTAATCATTTTCAGAGGCCGAAAAACCAAAAAAGAATTCTAAAAAAGAACGCACATCAACCGGATGCGGACCATCACCACCTCGAGAAGATAATACTCCTAAGAAAACAATAAACCGACTCGCCACGCCGACGAGAGAATCAAGTACCATTAATCATAACGACAGCTTTCATGGAAGACATGATATGGCCGTTGGACCTTCACCACCAAGAGAGGTTCGAAATGCCAATACAACGGATATGAGTACAGAGATATCTCCTTCACGAGATACTAACAAAACAATGCGAGTCTCTCCTTTTCGCGACAGCAAAGAATCGCCCCGAGCTGAAGTTCCAACGCGGCACAGTATATCCGTGGGGCCTTCACCGCCCAGAGACAACGCGTATGTTAACGCACCGCAAAAAAAATATTCAGTAAACGCCCAAAAAAAGTCCACTGGGACGTCTCCAACTCGAGACGCCATTGTTGAACGGCACTCCTCATCGTTAGCAAACAACAAGAGTAACGTGGCCAATACCGGTACATCGCCACCTCCTCAAAGTATCTCGACGCAGGTGAGCGTTCGTTTTATAACATGTCACTCCATCTAATTAATGTTTAGGCCATATATGACAGAAACCCTTTGAACCATCGTTTACCGACGGTCTTTTGTGTTGTACCGTCTATGAAGGGTGCTGGAAAACACAACTAAGAAAAGTAGCCTTATTCGACGTCAATGGGAGCAAATTGATAGCATACTGCAATTACTAGGCTGCTTTCCTGGGGTAGCTGAGCTCTCAAAGCAAGCTACCTTGTAGTTTTCAAAGTTGCATACTGTTGCTACTCTGAACTTCGAGCTTACTTTATTTTGAATACCTACTTTAAATACATGTTTTTTTCTTTCAATTTATACAAATAAAATTAAGAATTATTGGGTTTATCCATCAGAAATGTCTTAGTAGCAGCCACGGAGTCTAGATTTGTGCCCTGTTGAAGGCAATAGGCTCGCCCCCTATAACCGGCGGAATGTGGATGTACTATTTGGTACACCTCTGCCTAACCCTTCGAGGATAACAGGCGTGATGTTATGTTATGTTAAAATTAAGAATTAACAAAAATAATTTGAATTCAGAAATAAATTGGCGAGTCTGTAGCAGTTTTTTTAACACTTCCATAGGCTGGCATTTAAGCAGGCGTTTAATCAGGTCCCGAACAAACACCTGCTTAAATGCCAGCCTAACGAAAATTAACGTTTACAGACATATGAAGTCCCAAACTCGACCGCATGGGAACGCGCGCCGTCCGTTTCACGATCACGGCCGCGGAGACGATTTCGAGACGAAAGCAGAAGAGAAAGATCTCAAAGCAGACATTCTATGTCCAGTGATACCCGTGTAAGTCGCTCATAATAATTTCAGCTGGCTGTTGTTGTAAAGTTATTAGGAGGTACAGTATTTTAACTAAACTAACATTATTCAGGAAAGTGAACGAAGCGTCCGTACAGCTGGCCCAGGTGGGTCCAATAGATGGGAGTGGCGCGAACGTGACAGCAGCCCTGGAGGTGAATGGGGAGATAGTTACAGTCGTCTGGCCCGTCGTGCATCTCATCTAGACCTACGTCGTACTCGTCCTAATCGCCGATCTACCTATTATGGCTCTGAGGTACAAATCTTTTACCATATAAGTATCCAAATCCTTTCCTAATCAATTACCTGACGAACGGCACTAGGTACCTACATTATGTTAATTATTTATGTTCTATGAACTCGCCCCGTTATTCTTTTCCTTCGCAGGCGGCATCTCCTGAACGACAGTCGACACGGGCGATTTCACTTGAAGCTCTTGCTGGCGCTAGCACTATGCGAGAAGCAGAAAGAGGAATGGAGTTAGCTCAGTTGATGGCAGAAGCTGAAAAGCTGGGCTTTAGCGCTGCTGAAGTACAAGCAGCACTAACACAGAGTCCCGCATCACCGTTAGCTTGGTTGCGGGAACGCTGGCCAAGTCTCTGCGCTGGCGTACGCGCCGCCGCCGTTCGACTCGCGCCGACCGCTAATGTCACAGAGTTGGAAGCGAGAGCTGCTCTCGCTAGACATAGAGGAGCTATGTGGCCGGCTGTGACAGAATGCGTCGATAGACACAAACGACAGGTAAGCCAGAAATCTGTTTTGAATGTTTTCAACATTTATGATTCTTTAGTCGACTTTTTAACATTTCGGGCGTCTAAAGTTAATCATAGTATCGATTAGTTTCGTCGCTATACAAAGAATATCCGATGCCTGTCACTTCGTAAACGGAATAATAAAAAATGTAAAGGAAAATCATCGTTCTCCTTTCTTGTTCATGCCCGAGTTTGTACAAGAAAGCACAATCAAATACAACGATTCTTTTCAGACGGAGGTTATGGGCGTCGGAGAGGAAGGAAGGCTACGCGGGCATGTTTGGGGCTCCCCCGTGGGCGCAGACGACGACGCAGCTCCCCCTCGCTCCTCATCCCGCCACTCTCACCGCATGCGCGGTAATCTTAAAAGAACAACAAACCAATAACAATATCGTTGCATTACAAGATCACACCATCATCGTACCACGTCATAACCTTCACTTTACATTTCAGCAGAAGATAGTTCAGATGAGTTTGAAGCACCGACACCGCCTAGATTTCAAGACGACGACTGGATGTATTTACCACTACACATAAATGTGAATGATCACGAAAGAGAAGCAAACGTTTTAGAAAATAAATTTAGCGACCGGAAAATTGTTGAGAAAACAGGTGATGTAGCAAAAAAATTAAAAATACTTCTCCAAGAAGCCGGAGTTCCATCGATTGATGAAAACTTGCTTTTGCAAGGGCTACTATCTGGCAATACATCATTCGAACCAGAAGCGAATCTTAATGTTAGTGCAAAGACACAACCGATTGATTTTATACAATCTGAAAATGATTTTATAGATGCCTACAACGCCTTAACAAGGTCAAGTCCATTACCTAATATTAACGAAAATACCAACAAACCTGAAATTCTAAATGGAAATAAATTAGTCATACAGAATGACTTAAAACAGGAACAAACTACAAAAGCAAATAAATCTAATAACCATAAGCCAGACACTCCAACTGAAAATGAATATCGTCAGAACGTTAAAATTGAACAGTCACCAGAAGTCAAACAAATAAATGATAAACCTCTTAAAATTGATCAAACAGATACAAATTCAGTAGATTTGGTCAATGAAATCGATGAAACAAGAAAAGCACCAACTAATCAAAAAAGTTTGAATAAATCTGAAGAAAATAATTTAGACAGTAGAAATCACAGACAAATAGAGGAAAAATCCAACAATCTAACAGATATTGTGGATAACACGCAAAGACTCATTCAACAGATGAAAGAAGAAATTAATTCCGATATAAACTCCATTGATGATAGAACTGTATCCCAAAGTGAAGCTGAAGCTAGCAGCGATGAAACAAATGATGAACAAGAATCGAGCTATAGCGACACTGAAGAAAGAACTGACAACCTTACATCAGATGAAAAAGAAGTTACAAGTTCTGAAGATGAGGATCCATCTGATAAGCGGCCGGCGTTACAATCTATAACAAGTTCTGAGGAAAATGAGAACTTTGAAGAAGCTTTAGATCATGTAGAAAACCAATTAGAAGATTTCAAGCACGCAAACATTGAAATGCTTGATTCTATAGCACGAACATTACAAGAAGAACATACTTTTAAAGTGGAAGTAAATGAATCACACATACAAGATGTTTTAAGGCCCTCGAGAAAAGAAGATGTGAATAACAATGTGTTTATTAGCGTTAACAGTTTCGAAGAAATTTATGAAGAGCTTAATACCCAAAATAATGTCGATAAAGTTGCTAATAATGAACATACGGTAAAACAAACCGCAGAAGACAATCTTACTCCTAAAAACCTTGAACTATTTGCAAGAGAGGCAATAATTTTATCCACACTGAAAGCTATAGCACCGACTAAACTATTGTTTTCCGAAAATATTCATCCTGTTTTGAATGCTGTCCTAGAAACCGTTGAGCAAAAACAGAATGATGATTCTATTAATGCCCAAGATATCGAATTACAGCATGAGGTCACACCTGAATCAGTTTCTGAAGAAATAATTATACAGCCAGGTTTAGAACAAGCAGAATTAGATGAAAATAATTATTCTGAAAACCACTCTGAACAAATATTACTAATTGAAGAACCCCAGCAATTACTTCCAGCCAACAGTCAAGGCGCTCCACTTATAACTTTAAACATTAAAGAAAATGACGGAAGCAATGTAAACTCTGTAGAAAATAACCCTTCAGATCCGCAACAAACAGAGAACGCCAATAATGATAAAAAACAGATACCTGATCAATTTTCAGATGTTACACCGTCTGATAACAACAGTATTAAAAACTCCATAGCCAATAAGTCTAACATACCTAAACTGATAAGAATCATACCTAATAACAAGTCAAAGAATGATAAAAACTCTCCAAAACTAATTGTTTCAAAGGTCCCAGTACGTCGAACATCAATTAAACAATATCCTGCCCCTGCTCCTCCTAAATCTCACTTTGGTAACATTCAAAGTGGCCATGTAAGGCAATTACAAACTAGACTTTTTAATAACAAGGCAATTCCTTCCCAACCTACTCCTACCACATCTGAGATGCCCGAGGTGATAGCAACCACTTCAACGTTGAATAAGAAAAAACCGGCCCCTCCCCCACCCTTAAAACAAAAAGAGGAAAAACAACTCTCGCCTCCTAAAACAACTACGCCTCCGAAAGAAAAGAAGCCATTTTTCCGCGAAACCTGTCGTACAGAAGATGAATGGACCGATAGTGATTCGGAGGACTCACAGTTACTAATCATGAAGCCAACTGAGGAATCAATACATTCACCGCCATCTCCACCTCCACCAGTTACTGTCCGAAGGGTGTCTGGTCAAATCATAGATTTGGCTAAAGTCCGACTGCCAGAAGGTTCACCAGAGGTAAGTTTAACACAAGTCACTTCAATAGTATTGATGCAAAAAAAACGATTAAAAATATTCAAAAATAACAACTATCTTTTAGAGGCAAGCGCGAATGCTACTCGCCGAGGGTGCAACAGAAACATGGGAGCAAGCGCAGCTTGCGGTAGAGCTGATAGCACAAGGTGCAGATCCGCCGGCTGCGCTGCTAGCTGCGCTTGAGTGCGTTGACCTGTCATCTGCCCTAGCTTATTTATATCAAGACTGCGAACTCTGTGCATCTCGACTACCGGAGCATGAGGTAAGAAACTAAAATATTATTTTCAATACACTTCCTCGAAAACTGGTTCTTATCGCACTACGATTAGGTTCAACATGCAATGTATTTCACACGCGTGCGTTTTTTTCATTTTCCCGCAGGTGTGCCGCAAAAATAATTCCACAGATAACTAATACTTATACGAAGATCAAATCGGTTCAATGCCAATAGTTGGAGTTTATAAAATTCATTCCCACTTCACATGTAGGGGCTACATGTGAAGTGGGAATGATTTTTTTTCGTCGTCTACCCCATCGTGTGAAGTATCGTTAAATAGGTATTTTAAAATGATTTAGAGGTTGGTAGTACTATTTTTCGATAGTTATTATATAGTAATTATAATATGATAAAGGTTGTAAAAAACCTCTTAACGAAGCCGAAAGGCACTTGTTCTCCTCGTCATTGCGATCATTTTTTGTTCTACACCATGTTTTGAGTGCGTTACATCGAGTTCTACCACAAAATATGATTAAACACCCCAAAAAAAAAGTCGTTTCCCAGCAATAATTTTTGCGTAAAGTTACTTAGTTTGATGCACAGAATGCTTGGTTATAGTACACCCTGTATATAGCAATTATATTCGCAGTTAAGATAACTTTATTGGTTTAGGTACCAGTAATAGTCGTTGAACTTGGGTGTTGGATAATTTTGTACCAAATGCAAAATCCTTAGAATAAATCCTTATAAGTAACTAGTTCTAGTTGTGCGAAGTAGTTGCTTGTTTAAAACGGGTAAAGACTTGCATTGAAAAACAAAATCTAAAATATAACGGGCTACTAAGGAATCCTACACTGCGCGTGGCCCGACACGCACTTGGCCGATTTGCGTCAGCTATAAGCGTCTTTACGGCGAAAATATTTTTTGAATATTCAAATTGTGTTTATAAATAGAATATCATAGATAAACATGATTATTATTTTAAAACTAATATTTACTTTTAGAAACAAATTAACATTTAATTGTGTTCTAAATTCAAAAATACTAAAAATTTAATTTATATTAGGCCTAACGGCTTCATACCTTTGCTTCTCTTTCAACCTAGCGAAAACAAAGCGTGGAAAGAAGAAAAAATAAGATCATTGTTTCATAATAGGTAATTCATGACAAAAAGATTTTTTCAATACACTTCCTCGAAAACTGGTTCATAACGCACTATGATTAAGTTCAACATGAAATGTATTTCACACGCGTGCGATTTTTTTTTCATTTTCCAACACACGTGCGGGAATGAAAATTGCCACAGATACAGAAGATAAGAATTGCCACAGAGAACTATACCTATACTTAGTCCAAATTGGTTCAATGCCTATTTATATATATAATGTTTTTATTTAATTCGACAAAGTAATAATGCGTCTTTACGGCGTAAATATTTTTTGAATATTCAAATTGTGTTTATAAATAGAATATCATAGATAAACATGATTATTTAAAACTAATATTCACTTTTTTAAACAAATTAACATTTATTTGTGTTCTAAATTCAAAAATACAAAACAAAAACTATTTCTTATATTAGGCTGTTTAACGGCTTCATACCTTTGCTTCTCTTTCAACCTGGCGAAAGCAAAGCGCGGAAAAAAAGAAAAGAAAATCATAGTTTAGTTTAGTTTTGACAAAAATATTGTTCGTTCTTTTATTTAATTTCTTCAAAAGTGTATTGAAAAACGTCGTTAGATACACGTGGACATTTGTTATTGCAGTTCTCGGCTCAAAAACACCCTCGCCTACGACTTGGAGTTAATTCCGCCTCGGGTGCAATAACAAACTTTCTCCACTTGTATCAAAATGTACTATTCCTTCTTTTGTTTTATTCCTTGAAAAGTGTATTGAAAAACGTCGTTTGATACACGTCGTGGACATTTGTTATTAATAATAATAATCATTTTATTATCAGGCAATTAAGGGCCATAGATATAATACTTGTGTATAACATTTAACAACAATAAACTAATACATATTTATAACCTTAAGAAACTAAAACTATTCACGTAACGTTGTCGGCGTCGTGTTTCGTTGCACGGTGTCGCGTAACCGTCGTCGGAAACATTGATATACGACACCCTTTGGCCAAAAGTCCTATGGTGGTTTGGAACTCGTACCACGAATGACTTAATAAGTAGTAGCAGCGGCGTAGTAGTAGTTCTCGGCTCAATAACACCCTGTCGCCTACGGCTCGGGTGTTAATTCCGTCTCGAATGCAATAACAAACTTACTTGATTATTTTGCAGATGGTGTCAATGTTGCGTTGCACGCATCGATGCTGCCGGGAATGCGCACACCATTACTTCACTGTACAAATAACGGAGAGAAGTATCGCTGACTGCGTATGTCCCTATTGTAAACTTCCAGAATTGGAAAGTCTACCTGAAGATGCCTGGCTTGAATATTTTGCTCACCTGGACATACTTTTAAAAACCCTGCTCGAAATAGATGTGCACGAGTTGTTTCAAAGAAAGGTAAATAGGTATTATATACAATGTAGTAGTTTACTTACTAACTAGGTAGGTATAGAAATCTTTATCATATGTTTACCATATCAATATCAATGGGTAATACTTAATTGTTAACAGTTACGAGACCGAACCTTAGCTCGAGATCCAAACTTCAGGTGGTGTATGGAATGTTCTTCAGGATTTTTTGTTCATCCGAAACAAAAGAAAATACGCTGCCCAGAATGTCGATCCATAAGTTGCGCATCGTGTAGAAAACCGGCAAGTTTAATTAAAATTTGTTATAACAATTTTACAAGCAGTGATTTGATAATAAAGGGCGTAAAAAACCTCTTAACGAAGCCGAAAGGCACTTGTTCTCCCCGTCATTGCGATCATTTTTTTGTTCTACACCATACCTGGGAACCTTCTAGTTACGGAGATATTGAGGGCCAAAGTTCCAACTTTTTGACAAGTTAATTTAAAATACATGTTTTTATTGTAAGATTTTTACTTTAAACACCTCCACGAGCCCGTACTATTCAATCCATCCATTAGCACAATGTTTTGAGTGCGTTACATGGAGTTCTACCACAAATCATGTATTTTCATCCCAAAAAAAAAGTTGTTTCCCAGCAATAATTTTTGCATAAATTTACTTAGCTTTGCATCAAAATGCACAGAATGCTTAACTGACGACTTCGTGATGAGGTTGTTTACACCCTGTATATTACCATTTTAATATTTTGATTATATTTTCTACAGTGGAGTACAAATCACGAAGGACTAACTTGTGACCAGTATACTGCGTGGCTAGAGGACAACGATCCTGAGCGGTCGGTCACTGCAATACAACAACATCTGCGAGACAATGGACTCGAGTGCCCACGGTGTCACTTTAAGTACTCTCTCTCCAGGTTAATTTTATTTCTGAAATATTAATAATGTAAAGTTATGGATTATAAATGTAACCTTCCTAAAATTAACAATTAAAGATTAAGCAAGCAGTTACCTACTTGAAAATGTTTACTTCAGATATTTTGTCGTCGTCTGCCATAGTGGTACCTAAGTATTTAGATTTATAAAATAACATTAGTATTACCATAATTTCAGGGGAGGCTGCATGCATTTCACATGTACTCAATGCAAATACGAATTCTGCTATGGCTGCGGGAAGCCGTTCACAATGGGCGCACGGTGCGGGCTGAGTGATTACTGCGCAAAGCTAGGTCTACACGCTCATCACCCCCGAAACTGCCTGTTTTATTTAAGGGATAAAGAACCACATGAGATACAAACTTTACTTCAGGTAATTTATATTATTTTTACTTATAAATTGCAATAATATAGCTTATGTACAATGGCGAGCTACTTTATGCATAATGTTTTTGCATAGATTTACTTAAGCCACTTATTTGAATAAATGTTGTGAACTGGTGACGGTTGCGAACAGGAGTTTCTGAATTTCCACTGCGAGGTAGGTATTCAGCTGCATCCAATTTAGCCAATCACGATTCAAGTTTCCAATCGTGCTAAAGTTTAGGACGAATTGGAATCTGTCTGTTTAGGACTTAAATATAAGGTGTATCTATTCATACACGAAATATGTTAAGGGGTTCATTGTACTCATCATTATGAACAACCTTTACTATGGGACCAAACCCTGAATCGAATGGTAGAAAAAAAATCAGCTGTTCCCTACATGGTTCGCACAACTCGTCAAAATGTATGGAACAGCAGATTTTTTTTAGATATTATATTTTCTTCAATAATCCAAATAACGGGTCTTTTAAGTAAGGAACGAAAACAACATCATTCATTTCTTAACATAACATCAAGACTTTATTTCCCCAAAGGCGTAGGTGTAAATCGGTCTCCACCGGTGGTTTACAACAGTGCGTGCTGTTGTAAACCGCCGGTGGAGACCGATGTAGAGGTGTGTGGAGGGTTTGTTTACATCAGTCTGGCACACGCTTTACCACATTTCACAAGTTATAAAAAAAAAAAAAAAAACAAGTTAGGTATATGTTTAAGCCTTATAATGTAATAGTGGGCCAGCCTATTACCATCAACGGGGCACGAGCCCAGACTCCAACAGGCTGCTACTAACAAATTAAACCTAGGACCTCATGCTCAAAAGTAGCGCTTGCGAAATCTATGTTAAACATCGTAAGGTTATCTAAGGTTACCTGGTTACGACTATAGGTACGGTGGGTATGAAATGGACTCCCATATGACCGTAAAGTTATGTTATAAAAGATTCTGTGTACTTAATTCCGTTCCATTTACTTGTTGTAGATGAACAACGTCACATTCGAGACAAACGCAGAGGAAGGTAGTACGGGGCGATGTTTCGTACAATTACAACGAGAAACACCGACAGGGCTCGTAGACGGCACGTGTGGCAATGACGCACCCAACAATTATGCAGGGCTCTGCAAGTGAGTATGTGAATGAGGCTCGCTGCATGCTGCGGCTATGCCTCTGCGTGTTCACAGTTTGCGGTTGCGATCACCTCGGAATTGTATTTTACAATGAAAAGACTAGTCGCTGCCGCACTGCGGTTTGTCAAAGTGGTTGGACGGCCACCCTGTCCCATTGCTGGTTGAGAATTAATTTAAACCCTGTTGAACTTCTGATAGGTAGGTACTTATAATTGTAATATTTTTAGTTCTGTTTGGTAAGTCACCGTTATAGCACAGTGACGAAGATTTATCTGTTTTTTTTTGGGGCGGGAATTCTTATTGGCTATGGGCGCCAAATCTTAAAATGGTCCAGTCACCGAGCAGGCGCAGACGGAGTGCGCCTCCAAACACCGCGCCCTGTCGCACCGCAACACTTTGCATCTGCGTAGGTATAACATGGTCTATGTTTACTAATGAGGGGAGTTTAGAATAAACAATGTTCATTCAAAGTAACAAATACATGGATTTTGAATCCTTAGCTACTTAATGCGTGATGGGTAATACATATTAATAAACTAGGTATTTGAATACGTATCAAACTGCTAACCTTAAACAAGACCTCAAGGTAGTTGTGGCGATGGGAGGCCTATGTCAAGCATTGGACGTCTTTCGACTGAATGATGATGAACCCTATAGGTATAGCCTAGATGTGTCTAGGCTGCTGTAAGGTGATTTTGATGTCTGTGACGGTCGAGGGGAGCGAGGCGGTGAGTGAGGCATGTGTTTGCAGGAATCATTACCTGGAATACCTGAGTCGGTTGGTTCGTCGTTGCAACATCGACCCGCTTCCGATCCTGGGGGTGGACGACCTCGAGACGCTGGTGAAGCGCGCCGCGCTCCGGCCGCCGCCTCGGCCCTACGGCACGCTAGAGGGCCTCTACAAGCGGGGCCTCGTCGAGGTGTGTTGACCACGGCTGTACTTGCAGGGCGCACTACGTGGAGTACCTGGCGGGGCTGGCGCGCGGGCTCGACCCTATCCCCATCATGGACGTGAGCGAGCTCGTGGCTGAGCTGCGGCGCCGCGCGCTGCCGCTGCCCGAGCGCGGGCCCTGGGACACTGACCCCATCTATGCCGGGATGTGCGCGGAGGTACAGGCATAAAGTGCCTTCGTTACCTAACCATGGACAGCTAATAACTTACCTACAAGATAGAAAGTAGACGTCAAAGATTCTAATCTTTTAATTCTGCATTGTGGCAAAAAGACTGTTCACAACATCTAGTCAAGAATTTGAGTCATATACTATCTCAGGTACCTACCATTATTCGACCGGATCGATCGGCAAAAACCTTTTTGGGTTTTAAGCTAGGTACAAACCCTGTTGGATTAATCCATACGGTTAATCGGCTAACAATTACGACAAGTTGCGGGTTGCGGCCAAACGCAAACCTAATATTTAGTATAAAAAATAAATAGCTACCTATTGTGTTTTTGAATCTGACTTGACTTCATCTACCAAAGTTATACCAAATTCAAGCATTTAGGGACTATCAACAGCAAATCAGTGATACAATTTAAAATTACGAGCGGTTTCAGACCAGCCTTTATTTTTGCACGTGTATATGCTCCGAACGCGTGTACACGCGCTTATTCCGGCGTTTTCGCGCGGGTTAAGCGGGCGCGCGAGAAGCGTCTCTTGCGTCTCGCGCTTATAAGCTCGAAAACGCTCGTAGACTCGTACGAGTTGCGCGTATGGCAAAAGGCGCGCCCAAACGCAGCAAAACACGCGCTTCTAAATACGCTAATCTAAAACCGCTCTAACTGCGACTCAAGGGCGATTTTTGACGAAGACGAAGGCGACCCCTGATGTGCGGTTCACTGTACAAGACTGTTGAAAGTACAAACTACAGAATTGCTTCACACGAGTCTCGTAAATGTAAAACAATCACAAAATCATACTACCTACTTTAAATTTTTGTACTAAGTGTTCAATGTTTATAAAATCCTAATTAATGTTGCAGATTGTGAAAGAGAAGATTCCACTGGATTGACAAGATGACATGACGGAAGTGTCGGTTGCTTCAAAATATAATGGATTAACATTACTGAACCAATGAAAATATATTTATAATTTTAAATTTATTAAATAAATACATTCATATGATTTTATAGAGTGCTTATACTTATTTTCTTGAATAAAATTATCATCGTCGAGCGAAATGTTCATTCATATGGCGCTTGTCACGCTGAATATAATGTCTGGTGGAGTGAATACGGCTCTCGAGCGAGTCGGGCAGCGCGCGGAGCTGAGCGGAGCGAGGTGCGGGCGCGGCGCGCTCAGATTCGGCATCGGCAGCGCGCTGCGAGGCAACGCGCCGCCCGCGCTGCACCTCCCGCTCCGCTCCCGCAGCCGCCATCTCCGCTAACCTAGCAGTTCTTTCCTCCTCAGTCATGCCACCATGTTTCCTGGATTCCCTTTTATCCACATCTTTACTTTGCCTTACTTCGTCTCTCTCTCTAGTATACCGCCTGCTAGAATAATGTTCACTATCATAATTTTTCTTATCATTGTGACGCGATTTTTTGTAATCTGTCTCATAGTCTCGTCTCGAAACATGCCGTTCTGGAGTATCTCCTTTGTATCTTTTAGATGTAACTTCACGATCTGAATATTTTTCTCTTTCAGAACTTTTTCTTTTTCTTGATTCTTTCTTATCATCACGATGATCAGACGATCTTTTACTGCTTTTTGTGTCATCAATCCTACTCTCTTTTTTATATTTAGGTGTTTTATCATCGTCACTATCACTATCTGAGGAATGCTTCTGTTCTTTTTTCTTTTTTTTCTGTTTTGATTTCTTTCTCTTCTTTTTACTTTGTTTTTTGTCTTCCCGAGATGAATCAGGTGAGGAATCATCCGAGTTTAGAAGAGTTGCCAAATCTATACTCTTCTGTCCCCCTAGAGCATTCAGTTTGGCTGCAAGTAGATCATCAAGATTTTTGTCTTTCTTTTTGGGTGATTTCTTGGATTTGCTTTCTTTTCTTAAATCCTAGAAAAGAAACATATTACATTACATAACAAAACATCACGCTTGTGTTTCCCCAAAGGGCATAGCATAGTTCACTGACAATTCAACAAATTTTTAATTCTGATGTAATAGGGGGCGAGCTTATTGCCATGAACCAAGCAACAAAAACCATTTAACAAAACCATTTTTTATTAAATATTTAAAAGGGGTAAAAATTTGCACACCAGAAGTGAGTCAAATTGTTAAAATATTTATTAAAAACTTACAAATTACATGACACAATACTTTTTTGGTAATAGTAAAAATCCATTCATATTATGTATTTAAAAAATATCATTATTTTTATTTGGTTATTTAAACTTCATGTACAAGAGTACTACATAGGCTGACTTAATACCTACCACAAAGCGTTATCAACCAGTCAACCTTTCGGTCAAATCAGACAGCATTGCTATAGAGTTTAAAAAAAAAACGTTTTTTATGCTAAATTCTTAAACTTACATAATAATACCTAAAAAAGCCATTAATAAATAGTTTTATAAGTATAAGTAAGGAAACCAAAGATGAATTCACCTGTTCTTTTCTGAGCAACTCGGCTAATCGGCGACGTTGTAAAGGATTGTTCAACAAGGCAGCACGAGCAGCCCGCTCCCGTTCTTTTATCAAAAGTAATGGATCTTCACGAATCTTCCTAGACATGTCTACTTGTGTGTCACCAGCTGAAGTTAACATACTAGAGCCAACCACTCTTCTTGATACTGCCGGTATCACATCTTGTTCTGGTTTATCTGATTGTTCCGCATTTTTGTCAATTGATTTACCAAGCAAATATGCTTCTTGGTCAACTTTCTTATCAGGTTTCTGAAACAATATTTTGTATATTAATTGAAGCAACACAATTTTGGAAACAAACTTAATTCTTGTTCTCCTAGGTTTTAACCAAGATAAAACCACGCGGAAAATCAACATAAATTAAGCACAACAGTTGTTAATGGACACAGCAGAATTACACCATGAACACCATAAACAACTGCTAAAAAATAAAGTTACCTACATCATACATCCAAGACAATCGGTTATCATTAGCAGGGGAATTACTGCTGTGCTTCATGAGACTGTTCAGTTCAGCACGATCCCGTTCTTCCGCACGTTCACGTTGTAACTCTACCATCCGCTTTTTCTCCTCAGCCACAGCCTGTTCTGCCTTCCACACACGCTCCTGATTTTTCATTGTATTTGGATGCCATGACTTCTTAGAATTCTAGAACCAAAAACACAGAAATCGTTAGTTATTTAAAAAGTGTTTCAGAGCCACTATAAGACAAAAATAACACGAGTCTGATATCAATATTTAATTAATAACAACAGAAATCTATTATGTAATTTTCTAGCTGATGCCCGCGGCTTCGCCCGCCTGCAAATTATATACTAAAACCTTCCTCTTGAATCACTTTAGATAAATAAAAAAAACCCTCATCAAAATCAATTGCGTAGTTTTAGCATACATATGGACAGACGCTGCGGGCGACTTTGTTTTATAATATGTAGTGATAGTGATTTTACAACATAACACGTCGTCTAAATAAATAAACCTTACCAAATCTCCACCTCCCATTTTAGAGTTAGAAAGATAGAATGGGAGGATTTCTAGACGGAGAGTCGATTGTACTTCAATAATAACTCAGACTTCTATTTCTTCCACTACACGCTTATTACGGTAAGCTGAGCTTTGCGTTTTGTTTAATTTTATAGGACATTTATGTTTTCTGTGAAATTAACCAAAAACAACTTAGTCCTCAACAAAATACAGATCCAGATTTCGAATGACAGCAGCGATTAGCACTTAGCAGAGTTGCTAGATGAAGTTTCTGAATTTTCAAATATTATTTCCCTAAATTATTTTTCCCATTTTGAACTGTTTGCAGGTTAATTCCCTTGTATTTTCAAAACAAGAAACAAAACAAATGGATAGAAATAATATATTTATGCCAAAAAGAGGTCAATGGATTTGAATCGTGTATCGTGGCTCTAAAACTTCCGACCTCCCTTATTATTATTATTTTCTTTTTCAACTCTTTCCTAGTCGCGGGATAGATGGCGCACTTGGTAAGTTACTACCAAGGAAATTATATACTAACTGGAATGAGTACGAACAAAATGCTAAAAAATTAAAAAATAAACTTTATCTCAAAGGTTTAGTTTAAATTTGTACAATGGATTCAATAGAAAAGAAAAAAAACAAAACGTTCCAAGCGAGAAACCGACAAATGTGGATGGTGTCGCTGCAAAGAGTATAATAATAATATGGGAGTGTCGCTGTCATGCCTTGTCAGCGATGTAAACAATATGGCCGATACCAAGGAACTTTTATACTAACAGGAATAAGTACTAACAAAATGGTAAAAGAATAAAAAAAAACTAACTCAAAAGGTTAGAGTTTAAATTTGTACAATGGATTCAATAGAAAAGGAATAAGAAAACGTTCCGAGCGAGAAACCGACAAAGGTGGATGGTGTCTCTGTCTTGGATTGTCACCGATGTAAGCAATATGGCCGATAGATTTTCGCGTTGAAGTCATTTAAGTACTTTTATTGTATTTAAATGAAATAATACGCATTGAATATAGTAAAATTGTGTTGTGTGAAGGGTTGTAGTAGTAAGGGTATGCTGGATGTGGAATTTCGTTTTTCAGGAAAGTTTTTTAACTTTGGTTGTTTATTACGACTAGGGTTACCAATGTTTTACATTGACAAACGGGAAATATCCAAATAAAGTAAGTAAGTAAGTTAGAGGTTTCGAACATCGTTGTCGTACATAGTAAACAAAAGTGTATTTTATAAATTAGAAACATCGGACATCGCACATGGGGTCGGTAGTACCTAGTTTGCTTTTTAAATACAAATATTGAAAAGAAAAGAGTCCGCCGCACCGTTCCGTGCCATGCCGGTCCTAAGGATTTTTCCATGCTTCTCCAGCATTCTTTTGCTGGAGAAGGCGCCCTTTGGCGAGTTGCGAGTGAAAATGAATGGTTTCGGAATAAATATTGGCGAATGTTACTAAAACATCATTGGTAAACAGTCATAGCATATGACGATATGCGATTTTCTATGTCTGAAAAAATATATAATAATAACGGAGTCCTCGAATCCCCGAAAATAAAAGTCGTCTGGATAGACAGGTTGCAAAATTGATAATTTGCTACTGGACGGTACAGACATACATAAAAGTTAATGACATCCACTCTTGAAGCTATTTCGCCTAGAATGCTATTGAGTTGCAGGTCATCATCATTAAATAATAAAACAACAGCTACTCTGTAACTGTCTCAAGAGTTAGTATGATTATTGGACACCCTATTAGAAAGAGACAACATCCACTCTTGAAGCTTGAACGTTTTTGGCTTGCCCGTCCTCATTCCAGTTATTATATAAGTTTCTTGGTCGGTTTCTCATACAATAAAAGACTTCAACGCGAAAATGTATCGGCCATATTGTTTACATCGGTGACAAGGCAAGACAGAGACCCCATTCACCAATGTCGGTTTCTTGGTCGGTTTCTCGCTCGGAACGTTTTTTTTTTTTTAATCCATTGTACAAATTTAAGCTTTTCAGATAGTTTTTTTTTATTTTTTTACCATTTTGTTCGTACTCATTCCAGTTAGTACATAAGTTCCTCGGCAATGTCAATGTCATTGGCTTGTCACTGCTCAGGGTTGCCAGGAAGTCGCTAACAACGCCCTCATTTTTTCCATACTCTATTTTGCCAAAACGTATGTTACCTGTACGTTATTTGACGTTAGGGATGTTATGTGGAATTATTAAGTACTAGTTTCTGCCTGCGACTTCGACCGCGTCCGCAGTCTTAAGGTGGATGCTCCAGGGTAGCCCGCGAAATTCAAATTTTCTTACGTTTTTTGCAATTTGCAGGTCAGTGTCAGGTTGTATGTTGATTAAAAGATGATTCGCGACTGTAAAACGTATCTAGTTATAGAGTTATAATCATCAAAATCACCAATACAACCCGCCAAGCGCATAAAGGTGCAGGAATGACCTTGAAAAAGTAATTCCTGCACCTTTACATTTATTAATTAAAATACTACATTGAAAAATACTAGAATAATACATTTCTTATAAAATAATATGAGTTAATATCTTAGGTTATAATTCTGTAATTAAATACGTGTACAGCCGCGAATCGTATTTTAATCAACAAACAACCTGACACTAACCTGCAAATTGCAAAAAACGTAAGAAAATTTGAATTTCGCGGGCTACCTTTGCGCTTTCAACTTTAAACGCATTTTGGAAATTGCACGTAAGAAAAATTGATTTTTGCGGGCTACCCTGGAGCTTCGCCGACGCAAGACACGGAAAGACCAATCTCCTGAAGCCTAACAAAAGGACACACAGTGATAATAAAAGGTTTCCGTTTTGAATCATGAAACCTTAAAAATCGACACAAATTACTACCTTTAATAAAAATATTTCCCTATCATGATTACGAGTAACGACTACCTAAATGTACCTTAGGTACATGCCGTACATGGAACCCGTTGTATTATGTAGACCGTACATAAAGGTAGGTAAGTTTTACTGTCACCATAGGTACAAATCCGCTGCTACGACTGCTAGGTACTAGGTGGACATCTATCTAGACAAACGGCACTGTGTCAAATAATAGGAAATAATTACTAAAAACAAAAGAATATTATTATACCTACCTACAAAGAATCGGGCTTGCTTCGAGCGAGGTTCCACGAGCGGCGGCGCGCTGGTAGGCGACGGCGGTGGTGGTGGCGGGGCGAGGGAGGCGCGGCGCGGCCCGTGGCGCGGGTCAGTTGCGGTCGCGTTGAGGAAGGTTGAATCGGGCGCACGAGCCGCGTGGCCTCAGTACCGCGGTTTCAAACGTTCGGTGACCGTGCAGCGCGTGTCGGTACTCCTCCCCGCGCGCCCGCCTCATACCTAATGTTTGCGCCCGCCCGCCCGCCTCACTGTTCACTTTGTGAACTACGAACCTTTCCTTTCCTCTGGCACAGTCCGACATTTACGTAGGTACCTAGCAATATCTACTGAAAATTCATACTAAGAGCTGATGAAAATGTACCTAAGTATCTAACCGAAATGGGTCACCTTGCGAATATTCCACACGTTATCAAAAGTATTCGTTCCGTTTACACGTGTAAGAATAATTTATAAATACCTACCTACTCATTTAATAAATAAGATATCATCTGTCTATCTTATGACAATAATGTTCTTTGTTTATAAGGAAAAGCGTCGTCCCTATCACCGAGATTCAAAAGGAGTAGTTGGTTAGGTCTAAGGGCATCCTATACTATTTATATCTTGTGTAAGGTAGGATTGGAATAACGGCGCGTTCGTGTTCCACGCGCGCCTCAAAGAGAGTCACCAAAAGGGAAGGAGTCCGCAAGGGCCGATGATGCTTGCTGTGGCTGCGAGACTGTTCGAAAGAGATACCTACCGTGGCCCCGGAACACAAAGGGCGATGAAGGAACATGCATGAGTTTTAGTCAGTAAAAGTCTGACACTCCCTCCTGCTCCGCCCAGAGCGGGAGGAGTCATTTGATGATTTCCCATCCGAAAAAAAAAAAACAAAGGTACGATTGGAATAAATAACTAGGTAGGTCCAGCAGGGCTATTACGTATCTTTCTGATATCCAGTGACTATCAAGCTTCGGTACACCGAACTTTGATGACAACCGTGAATGTCATAATATTGGTATTACGTATCAGACTGAGTGGATATCACTTTACGGTGAATACCAGGGTCATACATAATACGAAACTAACCTTTTGACAGTTAATTGTTGGACACTGAGCCCAGTTACTATCATTTCGAGCTGTCAGCAGAGATACGTAATAGCCCTACATAACAGGTCCAGCTTGTTTTTTTTAGAACCACTACCTACGGATATCAGACTTTGTTATCCGTCTGTTAATAATGGGTGTAAAAATACCTACCTACGCCAGCACATCAAGCTACTACAATCTGTCAAATAAAGTATTAGGTTCAAGGCTGATTGGGAAAATTTGACAGTTTTGGGAAGCTTGTAGTGTCTTGCTTCGCCTGAACTTGCTCTCCCCGTTATTGCAATATTTTTTGATCTGGACCATACCTGGGAACGTTCTAATCACGGAGCTATTGGAGGTTTTTAAAGTACCAACTTTTTCACGAGTTTTATTTTTACATTTTGAATGAGTACAAGTTTTTAATGTTATACCAACTTAACTTTAAATACCTCCATGAACCCTGCACTATTCAACCAACACAATGTTTTGATTTCGTTACTGAGTTCTACACTTTAACTAGATTTTTCCCCCAACCTCAGACCAAAAATAAAAGACCAAGACATAGGTACTGCGAACAATAAAGTGAATCCACCGCAAAACTAAGCTTCGCCCTGTGCATACACGCTCACACGCACACATTTACATCAAACTGCAAATTAAACTACGCTCAAAAAATGCACACATGTTTACGAAGGAGTCCGAAGTCACTTTATTGTTCGCAGCGCTAGGTATGTCTTGGTTTTTTATTTGGTCTGAGCTCCCAACTAAAAGTCGTTTTCCAGCAATAATTTTCACCGCCGTTACACCAAAGGATCACGGACGCCATCTTTGTCTTTTTCTTTGACAGGTTTATTTCCGGGAGGGAGGGGCGGGTTTCCTTCATCTTCCCGAAAAGAGCTTGAACGCCACCATACCACGGAGATGTTGGTTTTTCGTTTGTCGGTGTCGATTCATACATGGCATAATTTTGTTGACTTGTTTAGAAAAGCCTATCAATAGAGAAAAGTCAAGAGCGAGCGTCTCGCTAGCTGGTAAAATTTAGCACCCACTTTGTATTTGAGAGGTTTTCTTTTTGTCTATAAATACAGAAATTGTGTCGGTTTATAAAGAAAAACTGAAAAGAACGCGCGCAGAATGTCAGAGCGAGCTTGAACATTTTAGCACAACATCGGGAAGGTTAAGTTGTGTGTGTGGTTATGTGAAGGGTTCGTCTACCCCAATGATATTAGATAGATTTCGTCAGAAAAAATCTACCTATTGGTCTTGCACCTAAAGTCGAGTTTTCAAAAAGTTTCACCTAGCTATGACCTCTAGAGCCCAAATCAACCGCCGCCGGTTAAAAAGTTAATATTTATATGACATGTATACGTATGTTGGTATGTGGGGCGCCAAGCAAAATTTAGCCACACTCTACAAGTCTACAGGTCGCAAATATGCACCGATTGCTTTCAAATTTGGCCAAAAAATCGAAAGGGTCTAAGCTTAGATTAAGTTCGTGAATGGGCGGAATTCGTCCATGCGAGGCGGCGAATCAGAATCCGTTTTTTGGCCATAACTTTTTTCCTGTGGTAAATTTTTGGACCGTTTAACATTTTTATCATTCCGAGTAAGAATACGGACAACTTTTAAATTAAACTTTTTTGATTCAACCCCTAACTTGGGAAGGGGTTTGAAATTTCCAAAATTTTCTAAATAAAAAAGAAAACAATGATATTCTAAAAAGGATTTTTTAGAATATCATTGGTCTACCCCTTGTATAATAATTATGTACTTACTTATCAAAAATACTGACGGTTGAAAAATTTCACACGAGTATTTTGAAAATACATACCTACTTCATTATTGATGAAATAATTATTCTTCAAATGAAATGAAACATTTATAGGTTTCTGGTCTGCGTCAAAAAGGCGTATTGTATGGCTTTACTCCGTGAGGGGTGGAAACTGGAAATTTCAAAAAAGGAACTCATATCGCAGTAACGCGTTTTGTATTGGGACGCAGAAACGCAAAAACGCGCCTGTGTATGGGACTTTAATTAGGTATAAATCAGAAGAAATATTAGTTTCCCATAGGTTTATACCTATACCTATCTATACATATTATATTTTAAAGAGGAAAGATTTGTATTGTTTGTAACGAATACACTTAAAAACTAGGTACTGGACCGATTTGAAAAAATCTTCAGTAATGCTAGGTAGGTAGGTACCTACATTAGCAGCGAGTAACATAGGCTATATTTTATCCCCGTACTCCCACGGGACCGGGAACTACGCGGGTGAAACCGCGTGACGTCTGCTAGTTTATTATACTTAAATCAGAAGAAAAATCAGTTTCCCATAGGTTTATATACCTACCATGTAGGTACCAAGCCGGTATATCCAGTCTATGCTGACCTCTCATTGTATTGAAAGCCGATACAATACGATGTCCGCATATTAGCTGATAACTTGTAACCCAGTCCGTTAGGTTGATAACTTTGGGACGATTTGATACTTGTTTAGGTTCGTCAACTCGTCACTCGTTGTGTAGGTAGGTACGCGACGTCACGAGAATGAATTTAGCGCCCTATCTTATCGTTATCATTTCATCATTAAAAAAAAATAATGTCCCATAGGTAGGTACTTACCTACCTACTTTATTTATAAATAAAGTGTTACCTACCTAATTAAATGGGTTGGTAATTTATTAAGAATTCTACCTAGGTAGATATAACTTGAAAGCAATAAGAAGGAATGAACAAAACTACTTAAGACATAAATTTAAATAAGCATTGAGCTATTTACTAGCTCAATGGAAATATGTAAGTAAATATTTCTTATTGAAATGAAACTAGGAAAATCCTACTTTTGAAGAATATTTGACGGGTCACCAGACCCACCTAACATAGTTCGCGTTATGTTGTTGTCCTAGCTAGACAGACAGATATCGGCGAGAGGGAGAGTGCGGAAGGCAGAGAGGACTGAGGGGTAAGGGAGTTACGCACGCGCAGTGTTGTCGAGAGTTCACACGCGCGCTTCGAAACCGCGGTGGGCCTCCACGTGTACGCTAGCGTTGCCCTCCTTCGCCCGCTCACCGCATCCCGCGCGCGGTTCGTTCGGACATTCCAACCAACCTTCAACAAACGCGCATAGTCTATCGCGTGATAGGTATATATACGTTATTTAATAGCGTTATGCTTGTGTAACAATTACAAATAGGTACCCATACCATACATAATTTTAATATAATTAGGGAAGTACCTACTTATGTAATGAAAACAATTGTTAATTCAAAATATTGACGTTAAAAGTATAAAAATGTGTTATTTATGAATCTAGAAAAAATATAAATTACAACATAAAACATAATTAGACGCCTACACAGGAATACCTACACCCTGCCTTCTTCTGTATACCTAACACTGAAGGATAGACATACGGGCCTGCCTACCTAGTCCAGCAAAGGTTCTTAACCTTTAAAAAAACTGCGTTCGTGAAGTGGAGACCTCAGTTTAGGTAGGCTGGGTGGGTACTTAGTCCGCAAGTAGCAACCTAGTAGCGGGTAGCATTCGAATATTAAATATTGTTTTGTACTTAATATTAAAAAGGTTTGCAAAAATTAAAGCTCGCACCGTAATGTTCCTCAATAAGTCAAGTGCTTATTATCTAGGTGCTTACTAACTTACTATCTGTTTAGATAGTAAGTTTTCGAGAAGAAACGCGTTGGATGCATAAAATTACTTATATGCCTAAGTACCTAAGTATAGGCTTGCTAAACAATCTTTAATAGACTTTTAAAACAATAACAATATTTTTGCCACCCCAAGCCGAAAAAAATAGTAGGACGACCTGCTTGTCTTCCTTGAGAAATGTACAGAAGCAGAGCAGAGTCGTGACCGAATACATGTCGGAAATGTACTGACATAAGACAGTGTTAGTATATTTTCATAAACATGCTGCCCCAGAGAAATCACCCGACTTAGAGAGAATATAAAATCTGCAAAAAAAACCTAAGTGGTGATTCATTATTTAAGCATAGCGAACGTTTGTTGATTGTTTCCGCTCGCGCTCTTGCTTTAAAACGCCGCCTATTCCGATCCGGCCCGCTCCGCAGCGCGGCATTCGGCTGCTGTCGGTCGAGTGAGTGTGTCGTTATAGTTAGTCGCTGTCAGACCTTTGTACACAACCTACGCCAACATTAACAACATTGAACCGCGCTAGAAAAATCATCATCATTGTATAACATGATAGGTAAGGATTTTTATATAAAACATTATTAAAATTACCGTATAATTTTACATTTTGTTTGCCAATGTACCTATCTACTATACTCAGTGCGAAATAATTTTTATAAAATGTAATTAAGTAAACACATAATCAAAACAGTAAACCGTAGAACAAGAAATTTTAACTTTATGCCAGTTCTACTTATTCTATTTCTATTTAACCTATATTACGGAAATGTTTTATGAAAATAACAGTGACCTACAATTTCTTTGATCTTGTATGACCATGTGAATCTTTCCTCAATTTTCATGTTATAACCCATTACGATCAGAGTGTGTGTAGTAACTAAGTACCTACTCAGTAGTAGATACATTGTCAGTTTGTCGCATGAGTACCTAGTCTTGCTCTTTGTGTTCTGAAACATTTCCTGACTTTTCTTTTACTCCAAGCCTTACCGACAGGTACCGAATCAAGGTCTTGGTCGTTTTATGTTATTGACAAATTGTAAAACTAATTCCCTAACGCCATCGATGATTCTGATTAAAAAAATTGTAATATTTTTTTTTTCTTTTTCTAAAGGGGTGTGGTTCCTATTATTAAAATAATTATAGCTTTTAAAATCTTTCAAGTACCTAATATACTTAAACTAAATATATGGGCAGATAAACTTCTGAAAATTTACCGAGAAATACCAATGTGTGTACCTATATAATATTACACTCTTGTAAATGGGGCGGGGTGGGGCGAGCGAGAGAGGGATATCTACTTGAGTGAGCGCGAACAGCGGGGTCGGTGCGCGGCGGCCCAAACACGTGGAGGCCTGCACCGCGGTTTCGACGCGATACTGCCGCGGTGCAGGCCTCCACGTGCTGTCAGAGGACATTCACTCGGCTTATGCTCCGCTCGCCTCTTACCGCTCTCACCCCTGCGTGGCCGTATTATGTTGGTGCATCCTGATATTCCTGATCGCTGCATGCCATACACAACAGACACTGTACTGTGAACGGTCGTCGCGGTCGAATCGGGGTACCAACCGAATTGCGGTCGACATACAATAATGGAATCTTTATCGTCTATTAAAATAAAGCAATATCGTTCGACAGGTGAGGAGGAACGGGTCCATCAGTGTGGCGAATGTGGGCTTACGCTGTCCACTCGCAGTGCACTAACAGCTCACGCGCGCTCTCATCGCGCCACTGCAGATGCTCATCGTTGCGACGTTTGCCACAAGACCTTTGCTGTGCCGGCAAGACTTGTGCGTCATTATCGGACCCATACTGGTGAACGGCCTTTTGAATGTGAATATTGCCATAAGATGTTTAGTGTGAAGGAGAACTTGCAAGTGCATCGTCGGATTCATACTAAAGAACGACCGTACCGATGCGGAGTGTGCGACGCGGCTTTCGAGCACTCGGGAAAATTACACCGCCATGCTCGCATACATACCGGAGAACGACCGCATGCCTGCCCCCACTGCCACAAGACTTTCATACAATCAGGACAGCTGGTCATCCATCTCCGGACCCACACTGGTGAAAAACCATATCGATGCCCGGCGCCCGGCTGCGGGAAAGGGTTCACCTGCTCTAAACAACTCAAAGTGCACTCGCGTACACACACCGGTGAACGTCCCTACACCTGTGACATATGTCTCCGCGATTTCGGCTACAATCATGTGTTAAAATTACACCGTTTTCAACATTACGGCGAGCGGTGTTATCGTTGTACTGTTTGCGATGGTACTTTCAACACCAAAAAACAAATGGAAGCCCACATTTATAAAGAACATGGCGCAGACACACCGCGCACTCAGCAGTTGCCGTCTACGGGTTCACTAGTGGTTAATGGCAACGTAATGTGTGATTTGGTTGAAGCTGCTTTGCAGCAATTACCTCCAACTCCTCCTAGTTCTCCGCCGTCACCCCAGTGCCCCTCGGCGCCTGCTGCCTGTGCTGCCGCGGCGGTTGCTCCGTCACCCTCGGTCTCCCCGTCACCTTCACCCTCGCCGGCACTCACAACCTCAATCCAATACACTTTTGCACCGTCCTCGTTGCCGCCACGGAAACGAAAACTTATTCCCCAACCTGATACCGAGGTGCCGGCTGTCCGACACACTTCGGTAATACAATTTGCTCCAGCTGCCGCCTCTGATTTATTATAGGCAATGTAGTATAATAATCATGTATCTAATGTTTAATCGTATTACATCCTGAATGTAGTATTTTCGTAATGTAATTTTCCAAAGCTGTTTTCAATTTTATTCATTGGCTGTTTGTTGTCTCTGAATGAGGCTGTAGCGGTAGCGTAAGGTAAATTGTGTTGTGTAAGTACCTTTTTGTGTATGTAGAGAATAGCTTGTATGTAGAGTCTACACCTACAGTGAAGACAGTTGTTTCTTGGAACACGATTATCTGTAACCAATGAATTAAGAAAATGTTAATCTTTAAGAGTTGAGAAAAAGACTAAAAGCTACTTAATAAGTAGGTAAGTGCATTTGTGCCGTTATTGTAAGTTGAATAAGTTTTTATATTTAAATCTTGTAGGTATTTTTAAGATAATGTAATAGGTACTTAGGTTACAATAAAGTACAATAATGAATTGATTTAAATCGAATATTTAT
The DNA here is from genome assembly GCA_963853795.1 of Xestia rhomboidea. NCBI lineage: Eukaryota > Metazoa > Arthropoda > Insecta > Lepidoptera > Noctuidae > Xestia > Xestia rhomboidea. The sequence goes on from OY970764.1 coordinate 14,252,485, forward strand.
TTTCCCCGTTTTTTCCTGGCTGCCTAGTCCATCAGACAACATTTTACGAATCAAGTAGAAAGCAGGCAGCTGCTAACGTGTCTACCAGCACCTTGGAGCTTGTCCACGCAGGTGATATCATCATGTAGATGATAGGTACTTATCAGGATAAATTAAACTAAACTAATTAACCATCACTACATATTATAAAACAAAGTCACCCGCGTCTGTCTGTCCTTATGTATGCATAGATCTTTAAAACTACGCAACGGATTTTGATGCGGGTTTTTTTTAATAGATATGAGTGATTAAAGAGGAGAGGAAGGTTTTAGTTTATAATTTGCGGGCGGACATCAGCTACAGCTAGCTAGTAAACTATAAACTTTAAAAAAGGCGTCAAAAAACTCCTCAAAGCTGTCAACTGGATGTCCTCAAGTGACTGGCGGCGTTACCACGCTGTATGGCAACGCTAAGCCTTTGGCGAAGGTAAAGGCCAGCCCTAGCGTTACGGAAAGTGTCAACTATTATTTTGGTTATAGAATAATCGATTTTTATTATTTATTATTTTATTATTTATAAGCGTTTCGAAATTACCTTGAAAAGGCTGTGAGCACTCGAATCCCACGGTCCTAGAGTTTCAACCCCAAACGGCTCTAAAATATAGTTACCAATTGAAAAATGGTTCTCTGCAGCCGCAGCCCCTGCACAGCACGATGAACTAGGAAGATGGGAAGGCGCAAGAATAATATCGACACATGTTACGTCCTACACTAAAGGCCTACTCATCCGGTCTCTTGCCATCGACGCGTGCCAAGCCCTTGCGTTCTAATAAAGCTGGAACGCCGACGGTGACAAGAGATCGACGGATGGATGATGTCATTTACTTAAGTTCGCGTGCCGTGCAAAACGGCCCGCACCGGCTGCATCATCATCATCTGCCAGGGATCGGCAACCTACGGCTCGCGAGCCACATGCGGCTCTTTGGATGTGAAGCTGCGGCTCTTTAGTTCTATATGCAAATATTATTTATTTTATTAAAAATTGGTTGTTTGTAAAGTAGGTTTACGATCGAGATGTTTACGTGATAACGTCTTATTGGTGATATAAGTTTTTGGGAAGTAAGGAATTAATGAATTAACCGCACGAGAAAATCTCCATTCGTTTGTATGCCGCTAGAGTGAGAGAGACGGAAGATCGGTCCACTCACTCGAACGCTATGCCAGCCTCCGCTCGTGAGGATTCCGCGTGACAAGTTTCACGGAATGACTGGCAGCGCTCGAGATGAGACGGGAGATCGGTCCGTCTCTCTCTCGTTATACCTGCGATCGCGCTCGTGAGGTTTTGGTGTGACACAAGTTTCTGAACATGTCACCCGACTAAAACGATTTTAAAGACGTTATCACGTCAAAAAAAAAACATTTAATAATCGTTCTCAATCAATTACGTCTTGTACTCGCTTTTCACCGCACCCTTCCCCCGCCACACGCATCGTAGCTGTCACAGAAAAAAATTTGTGGCTCTTTAAAAACTTTGAAATGTTGTAAATTAAAATTATATTTTGTAAATGAATTTTGTAAAAAAAAAAAAAGGTTGCCGACCCCTGGCCAAGTCTTTTCCCAACTATGTTGGGGTCGACTTCCATTTCCATTTTACATGGAGCGACTGCATAACTGACCTCAACAACCCAGTTAGTACTGGGTAATACGATACCCTTGGTAAGACTGGTTGTCAGACTTTCGGGCCACTGACTACCTGTAACGACTGTCAAAGATCTACAAATGACAGCCGGGACCAACAGCCTAACGTGCTTTCCGAGGCACGGAGGAAACTCGGTATGTAAGGGTGGTCACCCATCCACAGACCAAAAGTAAATATCGACCCGGGCGGCTGTTATTATTATAAAGTGTGTAAAACACCTCTTAACGAAGCCGAAAGGCACCTCTCCTCATCATTGCTATCATTTTTTTGTTCTACACTATATTGGGGGTCAAAGTTCCATCTTTTTGACAACTTTTTTTTTAAATACAAGTTTTTAATGTAAGATTTTTTTCTTTAAACACCTCCACGACCCCCGGGTATTATTCAATCCATCTATCAGCACAATGCTTTGAGTGCGTTACATTGAGTTCTACGACAAAACATGATTTTTTACCCCAAAAAAAAAAATCGTTTCCCAGCAATAATTTTTGCGTAAAGTTAGTTTTAATTTGATGTCCAGAATGCTTGGTTGACGGCTTCGTGATGAGGTGGTTTACACACTGTATTTAAAAAACAAATTGTTCAAATAGTTTTTGCAGCTGCACATTACAAAAAACATAGAAAAAAAATATTTTTCGCGGGCTACCTTATCGCATTCTCGTGACCAGGGATGCAATCCACCCGGCTCCATTGCCCTTCTTCCTCTTCCGCATTTTGGTTGTCTCACATTTAATTTTTTCCGGACATCAAAATAAGGAGATTTACAAGACAAAACAAGTAAATGGCCTACTGAAAAAGATAGTAAAACGTCCGAACTTACGAATGCCCTGCGGGTAAGTGCTGGAGTAGTGATTGGACCTTCAGTGCCTTGTAGTAGCTAAAACCAACAAACCTGGCAGTGCATAAATGAATAAAAATAAAATTACAAATTTTGTTAAAAATTGTCTTTAGTGTCCAACTCTACAGCGTGCAGCGCGTGACTGCCATATTATAATGGTTATTTTGGCGCGTGGCCATAATTGGAACTAACACCGCAATCTTGTTTCTATAAAACCCAAATTTCGCAAATTCACAAACTCTTTCCAACAGCGCCCTGTTGACAATGTCATTCAGGTGCCAAGATCCATGCCGCACTGTACGTGTACATCCACGATTGAATTTCTCAATTTTTTAACCAACAAGTTCCTTGAGCAGTTGATCTTCTTACACTGTGTTTAAAATAAGAATAGGACTGAGAGGCACCATATTGTGACGTAATAGCTGTCAAATCAAAAAGTTGGGTAGGTTCAGCAAAAAAGATATGTTCGTTAGAATAAATAAAAACAATAAAAAAATATTGAAAGATCCACCTAATTTAGTACCTACTGACTTCAAATAGCAATATAAAATAATTTTAATTCTAAACGTTTGCTATTTTAAGTTGGTAGTAGGATTTTTTTCGGGTTCCTTTATCGATACTGAACTCACCCCTAAGCTAAGGCACGCGACTACTTTAACATGCTGTATATCTATGAGCCAAAGTTGCCTGAAAATAAATGGATGTTGTTGTTGTTGTAATAGCCATAAAATAAAATAAAAAACATTCAGTGGCATAAACATACACAATTGGTGAAAAAACCAGTCGTTTCTGATACGTAGTTTGAATCAACACATAAACGCTCATAAAAAATAAAAAATAAATTAAAGGTATCAACAAGACGATTATAAAACACGATAACGATTACGATTATGATAACGATTACGATATATATGAACGTTATCGTTAACGATTTAAAAAAAAATGTTCACTATTTATTAGCGTAAGATATTTTTTACTAACTGTCCTTTTCAAGTAACAGTTTGAGTCATCGCGGTGAAAGGATTAGTACATCTACTAAGAGCTATGCAGGTGGCTATGTAATGGTCGGGTATTATTTGAGTCCATCACAAAGGAGAAGAAAAACTGATGGTTTACAGATGGAGGTCATTGACGGTCCTATTCTTATTTAAAACCGTAAGCCGTAGACCTACCTATTAGTTCCATGGCCATACGCCAAAGGAATTATTAGGTATAGTTGCACAGGGATCTTTTGGCACGTGGCCAAAAACAGAACTAATACAGCCATCTTCTTAGGTCAAACATTTCAAAACATTTAGTACATACTAAGTCCATGCATTTTAACGACTCTGTCAATGTCTGTCGAACGTTTAACGATTTTGCTTCGATATCACAATGATGTGCGTTGCAATAAGGTTGGTGCCGCATACAAAACAAATCATGAAATAATTATTAAAAGGTGTTTTCAGGGCCAGCTTCCAAAGAAAATTTATAGATGACGCTGTGCAAGAGGGAGTGTATTTTTTTTTTAGCTATTTGAAGTTGGTAATTCTTTGCCTTCTGAAAATAAAATACTGGCTAGTAAATGTCTGTGGGTGCTCTTGTTCTTACACCACCTCATATTTCTGTATTTATAATTTGCCTACTGTCAGCCCAAACAAAAACCAAAGAAAGACTAGATCTTTAGTTTTTTTATTCTCAAACCAAAGACTGAAAGACTACAAAATAATTACAAACAAAAATGTAGCCAAGAAACTTATATACTAACTGGAATGAGGACGGGCAAGCCAAAAACGTTCCGAGCGAGAAAGCTTCAAGAGTGGATGTTGTCTCTTTCTAATAGGGTGTCCAATAATCATACTAACTCTTGAGACAGTTTAAGAGTAGCTGTTATTTTATTATTTAATGATGATGACCTGCAACTCAATAGCATTCTAGGCGAAATAGCTTCAAAAGTGGATGTCATTAACTTTTTATGTTAACTTAAATGTATGTCTGTACCGTCCAGTAGCAAATTATCCATTTTGCAACCTGTCTATCCAGACGACTTTTGTATTCGGGGATTCGAGGACTCCGTTAATATTATATATTTTTTCAGACATAGAAAATCGCGTAATCATGCTATGACTGTTTACCTATAATGTTTTAGTAACATTCGCCTATATTTATTTTATATTCCAAACCATTCATTTTCACTCGCAGCTCGCCAAATAGATTCTTTTGCTGGAGAAGCATGGAAAAATCCTTAGGACCGGCATGGCGCGGCACGGTGCAGTGGACTCTTTTCTTTTCAATATCTGTATTTAAAAAGCAAACTAGGTACAACCGAAACCATGTGCGATGTCGATGTTTCTAATTTATATAATATGCTTTTGATTACTATGTACGACAACGATGTTCGAAACTTCGAACTTACTTACTTAATTTATTTGGATATTTCCCGTTTGTCAATCTAAAACATTGGTAACCCCATAGATTAGAATAATCGGTAACCCTAGTCGTAATAAACGTCGTAAACGGTTTTGTGGGGCTTAGTTTATGAGTCTACTTACCATTTTTGAATAATAAATAAATAAATAAATAATAATAAAGTTAAAAAACTTCCCTAAAAAATGAAATTCCTCATCCAGCAAACCCTTACTACTACACCCCTTCACACAACACAATTTTACCATATTTAAAGCGGATTATTTCACTTATATACAATAAAAGTACATAAATGACTTCAACTCGAAAATGTATCGGCCATATTGTTTACATCGGTGACAAGGCAAGACAGAGACACCATCCACCTTTGTCGGTTTCTCGGTCGAAACGTTTTTTTTTTTCCTTTTCTATTGAATTTTGTACATTGTACAAATTTAAACTCTAACCTTTTGAAACAGTTTATTTTTTTACCATTTTGTTCGTACTCATTCCAGTTAGTATATAATTTCCTTGAATGTAGCTGAGTAATCTATGGTTCGCTTCGCTTCATAGACCTGTTGTGTTTGTGGTTGTGTTGTTGATTTGATGGTTTCTGAATCTGAGCTGTCTTGTGTTTACTGAAAAGAATTGTCAGTTTTTCATCAAGAATTTATTTTAAAATCAATCATCCAAAATGGTATGTAAACATTGCATTTAAATGTTTTAATCCTTCTGGCTAACTTTTATATGATATTTTAATGAATAAGTATCGTTTTCACCGTCTATATTCCAAGCATCTAAATACCGGGAAAGCCGGCAAAAAATTTCAGTTTTATAATATAATTGGAATAGTTTAGGTATACTTGTGTAACAAAAATAACAATGGTAATGATTATTTTCAGACGATCGGGAAGAATAATAAAATGCAACAGCATATAAACTATAGGGTTAGAGTAATACTACAAGATTCAAGAACATTTATTGGGACTTTCAAAGCGTTTGATAAACACATGAATTTAATTTTGGGAGACTGTGAAGAATTCAGAAAAATTAAATCCAAGAATAGCAAAACTGCAGATCGAGAGGAGAAAAGAACATTGGGTTTTGTGTTGCTCCGTGGTGAAAATATTGTGTCGCTAACGATCGAAGGTCCGCCTCCACCAGAAGAAGGTTTGCCTCGTGTGCCCATTCCTGGGGCTATTGGAGGGCCCGGTGGTGGCCGTGCTGCAGGACGTGGAGCTGGGCCTGCAGGCGCTCCACCGGGCTTACAAGGACCTGCTAGAGGTGTTGGTGGTCCATCACAACAACATATGGCCCCTGGATCTCGAGGGCAGTTGTCTGCGCCGCCACAAATGCGTGGAGGACCCATGATGGGAGGGCCACCTCCCGGCATGATGGGAGCTCCTCCAGGAATGGGCCGTGGTGGACCTGGAGGGCGAGGACCTCCTGGAATGCGACGCTATTAAAATCTGTGCAGTGATGTGTGATACCACATAAGAGTGAAATAATCACTATACGAAAACTTTATATTGTGTGTTGCTCATATGTGATAACATTTTTCATTTAACTAAGGGCTGACCAAACCAACCACCAAGAAGACTATTCTGAACAGCTGAGCTTCTGATTTTTAGCAATCTAAATACATTAACCTTATTACGAATAGGTTGCCTGATGAAATTAAGTCAATACTATTTAAAGTGTGAGAACTGTGAGTCTTGACCGATTTAACTTTACAACTTAAGGTGGATGCTCCAGGGTAGCCCGCGAAATTCTAGCTAGCTGCGGCTAGCCTGACGCTTTCACCTTAATATCACCATGTTTGAAATAAAACTATATAAATTTTAATATTAATTTAATAACAAAGTAGATATTTTATGTGTACATACATTAAATCAACTGACCTAATTAAGCCGCACAACCCTGTAGTAGGTACATAAATAAATAGAACAACACAAGTTTCTTGTTCCATAAGCTTTTGTATTTTCAGTCAAAATTGATTTAGTTTGAAGAAAAACATTTCACATATAAAAAAACTGATTGTTTTTTCATAATAAATTAGGCAAGCCATTCGTAATATTTTGATTCTAGTATTATGATTTCTAAAACATGTTTTTCATTAGGGAAGCAGATGGGTGAAGGTTGATCTTAGGCAGGATCTCAGAATATTAAGGCCGCTACACACTAAGAAAAGTCGCCGGGCCTATGCAAGAATTTGTGTCGTTTCTATACACAACCTGTGTACACTGCACTGCTGACCAAAAAATAAATCTTGTCTGCCCTAGACCCGACGCGCAAAGTAATAATTATTAAGGAAGAGAAATTTTCGTGCGTTTATCTGACAAAATTCATTTATGGTACATGATAAATTGGTCCTATCTGCAGCAGACACTGAAATTTCTTAGAGTGTACAAGTGGCCTAACAGTTATTACTAAATCTGAGTTTTTGAAGGACTGTAGACAGTGGGAACACAGCCAAAAGGAAATCTTAAAATCTGACAAAAATTACTTGTTTTTGTGTAGTACAAATGCAACAAAATTAGTTGTGAGACTTGTTTCGCAATGACGACCAGCTAGCTGCATACATATTAAGATTGTCTGAGATAACTTGTAATTCTTAAAATCTAATATAGTTAGTAAGAAATTATTGTTTTTTATTCAAACCAATGAGGTCTTGGCTAGGCTGCAGCAAAACACACATGTTGTTCACCGCTTCACAATAGTTGTTCCCATAGAGTTCATTAATCATCTTTTACTGTGTCATACTTTCTAGCAGTGACATGACATTGGATGGACTTCTGTGTAATTTATCAAGACGATGTACGAGAAATATACGAAGTTAGACGCCAAATTAAAAAAAGAGTAGAGTATGTAAGGCGCGTAGCAGGTGGCGTTCTGTGGTTTCTGCCTACCCCAACGGGGAAAAGGCGTAAGTTTATGTATGTATGTGAAACATCGATTATAAATAATTGTTTCTTTTTTATTCATCTTCATATAAGTACATCAATAAATGACTCGTAATTGCCTTGGGTATTGATTTGGACATTTTCTTGGATACTTTCTTTGCTTTTTAGGGTTCCTTATCTCAAAACGGAACCCTTATCATTTTGTTGTCCGTCCGTCCGTCTGTCAAGACCCTTTATCTCGGGAACGCGTGGAGATATGTCAAGTCTACAGTCTCTTGAAGCTGTGAAAAAATCAAACCTATAATTTTTAACTGTTTTTTCTTACTACATATTTGTTTCATTTGACAGTATTGTCAAATGAAACAAATATGGAAATAATCAGTTTTGATATGTATTCGTAAAATTATAATTAAAACTTAAATGCATATAATAAATCATCTCATTCATCGATATGACGTTACCCTCATCACTACTGTTTACTATTTCGTTATACATTTAAACAATGTAGGTATGTTCCTAACGTCAAAGAGTCAATTTTGCACTTTATTACTTCTGTACATCACCAGGGTGACGGTTCTGTTCAGGTGAATTTTTTGCCCCGACTATAAAATATGTAGGAACAAAAAAAGGACACATTACAAATCATTTTGACAAGCTATATTTGGCAGTACGAAGTCTGCCGGGTCAGCTAATACCCTATAAATTTGATTCTCTTGAGTGTCGAAATATAAGTTTTTTGCGGCTTAAACGGCCGTATCTTTTTAAGTTAACTTTGAAGTTTGATTTTTTCACAGCTTCAATAGTTTTAATTTAAACTCGATATCTCCACGCGTTTCCGAGTTACGAGAGTCATGACAGACAGACTGCGCACTTTAATTAGCCTTTTCACCGCCAACGTACACAAAACGCGATGCCTCTCACCAGCGCCACGCTTTAAACAATAGCAATTAAGCTCGTTTTTTTAGAAAACGTTTGTATGGGAAAAAGAAAAGGGCTGTTTTTAGGGTTTTCCGGCAATTATTCGAATTTTTCTCGCCGTAAAAACCATCTTTGAACTTCAACGAACATTTTAAAAAAAGAATTGGCCAAATTGGTCCAGGCGTTGTTGAGTTATGCGCTTACCAACACATTTTGCGATTCATTTTTATATTATAGATTTCCCGTTGATCTAGAATCATGAAATTTGGCAAGAAGCAATGTCTTACAGCACATGTGAAGGAAAAAATCCGAAAACCGTTAATATGTAGTTTAATAACAAAATACCCACTAGTTTGTATGGAACCCTCTGCGAAATTATAATTGATCACATGACCCAATTTCATTCCTTTATGCGTTGTGATTGGTTGATTGGTTGTTATGATTGGTCCAATTCGCAGTTGGTCCATTAAAGTATTTCGAAAATAAAATAAAAAACCCATTTTATTTATAACCTTATTAGGTATGTCAATCTAAGTAGGTGTTACGAATATTTTACAATAATAAAAAGGGGATGTGAGTTTGACTTCCTGTTGGCGCGGGGCTTGTTGGCAGCTAGCGTAACTGGTGCAGTTATTCTTTTGGAAGCGGCTTGATAATTTTTGTTAAAATACAAACTGAAATATAGTGTTTGCTTCTCATTTCCCCTTCTGAACACCCGTTACACTCGCGTAACCTGACGGTTGTTGTCGGTCTTCTTCACAGGATGCTGCGCGGCTCTGGGTAGTGGGGACGGGCCGCGCGGCCGGTCAGTGCGCTAGCACAGATAATATAATAGCTAGTGACCGCCACTACACATCAAATTAAGTTTTTAACCGACTTCCAAAAAGAGGAAGTTATCAAGTCAACAGATTTTTTTGTGTGTGTGTTCAGCGATATTTCCGCCAATTATATATCGATTTGGATAATTCTTTTTTTGTTTGGAAGAAAATGACTTGGCGGTGGTCCCGTTTACATTTGGTGAAGATCTGATGCTGCTCTTCGGAGATAAACAATGGAACTCTTCAATTATAGACAGCATTTGCTGTCTCTATTGTTGGTGAATCATTTGGGTTAGATGAGGTCGTATCAGTATGATGTTTTCTGATATTTATTTATTCATTACATAATGTTGGCTGAAAATGAGTACCTATTATTTCAAAATTAGGTCAACTGAAAGTTATATAAAAAGAGCAATAAACAAATTGAAAATTATATGAAATGAACGTTATTGCAAAAGAAGGCTGTATGAAATGTAACATTAGATCACATGAAATTAGGTCGAGTATTTGTTTTTAGAGCACATGAAAAGTATATCACGTGAACGGTATTTCAAGTGATATTGCGTATATTATCGGTTATTATGCCATATATTACACACCCGCAGAAACCACAGAACGCCACCTACGCTCCTAACATACTCCTTTTGCCTCGTCCACTTTCACTCCCTGATTAATATACTTAGACCATAGAAAACTATTATAGGAATTGAACACAATTTCCGTACATTTTTCTTGTGGCCCATAAAAAGTCTAAAAGTGGAATACTACTTAGTGAAATAAATAGCGCCCTTTAGATAGAATACTTCCTGGCGGTGACACGTTGATTATTGTTTTCTGCGAAGTTTTAGTTAAGCACAAACAACTAGAAAAAATACGGACAAAGCGCACCATTTTATAAGTGGTGCACATCCACAGCAGATTATACACTAATTATACGTTCCACTCTAGGAGTCACTTTCCTGCTGGGGTAACATACACAGCTTGAACTGCACACTTGCTATACAAGTGAGTTGGGACAATAGGTAATAATAATAATAATAAATATCGCTGGACATTAACACACAGCGCCATCTAGTGCCACACTAAGCAACGAGGCTTGTGTCGTGGACACTAGACAGTTGATATACTACATAGATACTTTTTGTTTGTAAATACATACTTATTATACATATAAACATCCATGACTCTGAAACAAATGTCCATGCTCATCACACAAACATTTGATCCAACCGGGATTCGAACCCGGGACCCTAAGAACGTAAGGCAGCCTGACTACCGCTGCGCCATTCATAGGTAGTGTTTTTGTTCGAAGTTTATTGATCACTGCAGTTTAAAAAAAGTTACATGAAAAATAAAAACTGAACTCTTCTTTAGTTTGCCATAAGTCACATTACTTCCCAGAATTTGGTCCTTAGTAACGACGCTAACGAATGGTGTATTCTTTTCCAAAATCAACGGGTTCGATTCTTGGCTAAGAATTTTAATTTTTCACAAATCTAATGATTCAGTTTTCATCAAAATCAGGCCCGAGACTCCTTTCGAGTTTTTCGTTGTTCTTCGTGCCCCCTTGAAAAATTCACCTGTATTGGTATGGCATCGGTACTGTTGGAATTTAAAACTTGAAATATCCCTGTGTGTGACTCAGAGGGACTAGAAGACTATGAGTATATAGATGTGTTAGAAGAAAAGTCGCATGCGCGCTCGATAATTATAAGCAAGCCGATTTAAAATGTAGGCAGCAGCTGATATATTTTCGACGACATCCCCTCTCAAGTAGAGTCAATGAGTAAGGGTACACTTACACCCGTATCTATAAACAAGAAACAAGTCAAAGTGACTACTTTGAGCTTGAGCAAAACTTATTCCGTAGTTTAGTAATTGCTTGAACTTGGAAATGTCAAAAGTTAGCATTCTTGGCTTTGCTGTCTTTGACGGTTCTTACTTCGTTTAAATTCTGATTATTGCATAAAATGTTTGCCTTACGTGATACTTAAAACTCAAGTAATTACTTTATCCTGAATATAGATACGGGTGTTAGAGCCTGGAGAGCTCTCTATTTGCTGTAGGTGTTCAGGTCATCTATAGACCAACCGCCAAGGGTGAAAAGAGTTCTGTACGACAACAGAAGCCAACCACCGCCCAATTTCGTTCAGCTCCAGGAGCAATTGTCGACCGCAACAGTAGTGAGGCTGCCTTAAGTTCTTAGGGTCCCGGGTTCGAATCCCGGTAGGAGCAAATGTTTGTGTGATGGGCATGGACATTTGTATCATGAATTTACAAACAAAAAGTATTTATGTAGTATAAATCAACTATCTGGTGTCCACGACACAAGCCTCGTTGCTTTGTGTGGCACTAGATGGCGCTGTGTGTAATGTTCAGCGATATTTATTTATATATGCCACCTGGACGGGACCAGCAGTTTGCATGTCATAAATAAACCTGGATTCGTCCGCTACCGCGACCGGCGGAACTATTCTTTCGTACTTGGGTTCTGTGCGTTTCTCATTTAGGTGTTACCCTCGCCTTGGGTGAAATCGACGCGTCGGCCCAACGCACACTTTTGGATATCTTTGGTCTGCGGACCCTGGCTGCTGAAATCACAATCTAGCGAAATAGGGGATTATAGACCCCACTGGCACTCGGTACTAATGCGATGCTCCTGACTATACCTACCATCCATGCCCCATATCTGTGTGTCTTAAGTGACACTTGCACTTCTGAGGTTTAAGTGACTGGCCTTAACTCATAGGTACACAACATGTACAATTTGTACGTTTATCATCAACTCGGAAACGTAGTTTTGATGTAGGTACATCTACATATTCTTAGTGAATCGGCAGTTTCATGAATTAGTTTGTAAGTCGGTATACCTAGGTACCAATGTAAAAAAATATTTGCTAAATTGAAAAGATTAAATATAAAGTAGGTACAGTCTCTAATGCAAAAAATACATAAAGCATAGCTCTGCGCTACCAACAAAAGCTTACAAGAAAAATAAAATATAATAAATTAACAATTATACAAAGTATAGTTAAATTACGATACAATCTCTTCTGAGACTCAACTACGTCATCTTCATTGGGCTTGGTTTAATTTCAATTCAAGTGAGATGATTCTTCCTAATGACAATAACCGCAAGATGGATGGCACCGTTTGCCGTCAACACCACAACGGCAGCCCCCACTGGTGTCACCTTTACCGCCCGGTCCCCAGCGTCGTCCGCGTGTAACCCAACATATCTCCGTTTTGCACGCTGAGCACTTCACCCAATCACAACCCCATTTTTTAGTTATTATAGCACTGCATTCAGGGCATTCAAGAGCTTCTCCCTTGCTCATTAAGGAATTGAGTAGTGTTCGTGTTCCATCGTCAGTTTCGGTCGCGTGGGTGTTCTTATTCGCTGCGTGCTTCAGTTTAGCGCGATGCTGCTCACAAGTGTGTCCGTCGTGAATAGCCTTTAATAAAAAGAAATTGAATTATATTAGTAACCTAAAAGACTTAACCCTAGTAGGGTAATGTAATTTTTTCTGTACTTATATCAATAAAATACAGTAATCAACCCAAGAAAAGTATTAAAAGTTAAGTTCAACTACGTAGGTACTGCTTGTCGCTCAAAAATAAAATTAAACTCCTGCAATTTTCTATGACAGTTCTAACGTCCGTGACTGTCGCGGCCATGATATGACGTCATTTACCTCAATCTGCCTTGTTTACATCTATTGTTTTGGCCCTACTAGAGTAATTTTACTAAATGTATGTGCTAGCAAACAAAAATTGCGATAACAATAATATCCCATGATCTGTCCACGAAGTAGACACAATAGTTAAACAAATGGCGTCTCGACCAAATTGGTAATTTGACAAATCATGATTTTTAATAAAATCTTAATTTAACTTTACCTACTTTTCAAATGGAAGTTTTTTTTGACACAAAGACTTTGACGTCACTACCGGCGGCGTTATCGAGGACGACTCGTTTTGAGAGTGCGTTCCGTTTCACCAAAAACATGTTACATAAAACAGTTAATTGTAAAATAGGTGATGTTTTAGAAACTTAAACAAGTGTACCACAATGTTTTTATGCGCCACTATAAGGCATTTTTAATAAATAAAAGAGTTTCGTATTTCTTGCATATTCCATAGTACGAGTAGATGGGCCATTAACTTTTTATTACGGATTACCTGGCCTGGTATTATTTAAAAGTTAAGGAAAGTCTTCTACTAAGACTGTATTCCTGTATCGACACGGTTAAGGTCTTTACTGCCTTATCTCAAAATTCCAGCCTGTAAAGTGTAAGTATATGTTAGCTGCCGAAACCAATGGCCAAATCGGTTTTACCGGATTATTTTGTCAGGATATACTGACCCAAAACGAAGCAATACACTGCGACCAACTTGGACGAACTTCCAGTCGGCCGATGTCGCAGCTCTGTTCGCTCCGCTCGCTTACTCGCGAGTGATTGGTCACAGTTCAAAACTGACCCATATAATCAGTGTGCCCTATGATCAATTGATCATCCTTTTCTGATGAGCCCTAGCTTGGTAACTTTAGCCTAGGAAAGACCAAACAAGTGTCACCTGTAATCGGCTTTATTGTCTGGTAGCATACAGGTACAGAATTTAACACACTACAGGCTTTAACAGGCTTTAATATGTTTATCAGAGCAAATGATGAGTATAATATCATTTACCTGGCATGGCACACAATTGATGCATTTGCACACCGGGCACGGAAAACGTTGGACGCCCGGTTCGCAAAGGGCCCAGCCTTTACAATCACGAGTACGACAATGAAAGGCATTTCGAGTTCCGCTTTCTGCCGCAGCTAGACCCCGTGCCAGCCAGCGCTCGTAGTCCTGAGCTGGCACGAGGGCGCGAATTTCCCTTTCTTGCAGCATTCCCCGACAACCCATGGCCGGGCAGGGGACATCTGGTTCTTCACAATGACGAACCACATCAGACAAACAATCTTTGCAGAAAATGTGTACGCATTCGCGCAACACTACCCCTTGACCGGGCGGGTACTCTTCTAGACAAACACCACACTCAAAGTTTTCTGCATTAGGAACTAGAGCTTGTTGCTCCAACTGCACAAGTTCAGTATAAACGTCGCCTGTTTGTTTTTGTTGGTCGTTTGTGTTCTTACTCCCTGTCTCATTGTGCTTTAAGGAGTTCGTTTCCAATTTAGTTTCTGAAATTACAAACAAGGCGAATTAATTATGTTTCTTGACGACACCCTTTCATACATTTATTGAGTGAATTCTCGCTAATATCCAATATAGATACGACTAAGGGTTGGTATTTGTTTATACTAATCAAATGCGCGAAGCGGATACGAGACGTGGATATCAAGTCGGTCGATTGGTCTATTCCTGCACGGTTTCGGTCTCCTTTCTAGTTATAACCGTCAATATTTTTTTATTTATATTTTCATCATAAATCTTTTTACGGGTTGCAAAATCGGCATATAAGTAGGTACTCGTAAGTATAAGTTGGGATCTAAGAGCATAAATGCCCAAGTAATGGTTTACTGTTTAAGATTAGTAGGTAGGTATGTATACTGTATATTCTACTACATACCTGATTCTACTACACATAAATAAAATGGTGCGCTAAAGTCCGGTCCAGCAAGCGATATGATGGGTTTGGTGTCGTTAACACACAGAGCACGACCAACAATCCAGCGTTGCAGATTGGTTGCTAGGCCAAGTGATGTCTCGGCTTCTCGGCGCAGGTCTCGTATACATGCTTGACGGTTTATACGCAGGTGTACAGGGCCCCTTGTCGCTTCGCGGTCCTCGACCATTACTGCTATTCTAAAATATTAATATTTTTAGATACATTAACGACAATAGATTACTTTCGAGTAGGTATGTGGTAAACTTAACTTTGCACTTGAAAGAACTTCTGATAGAGGATAAAAAATTAAATTCGCTGGTATTCAAATCATAAAAGCGATTCTCGTAAATAGCGTTCTACTTACGTGACTATATCGTCATCGTCCTTCTTTGGAGTTTCTTTTTTTTTGGGATCCTGTTCTTTTCGCTGTGTGTCTCCGTCTGTTTTCTTCTGAGCAGGTGTCAATTTAGAGGTATCTGCTTGAGAAACTAACGTTGTTGTTACCTTATTTGGTATGACAATAGCACTTGAGTTAAGTTTACAAACTGAAACTTTTGGCGGCGACCTTTCTTTATTCGAGTTTGACGTTGGGCCTGGGTGCGCATAGTGTGCTTTTTGTTTAGAATCGTTACTAGTAGTGGATATCTTAATATTTGGTTCACCACTGCCTCCTTCTAAATCTTTGTTATTGGTTGAAGATGTCGATGGTTGAGATAATATTTGAGATGAAAATGAAAGAACTGAACATGACAAACGTAATTGTGCTAGTTTAGCTGCTGCTTCTGCTGCAGCGCGCTCGTCTCCTCGCGCTATCGATTTTTCAAGTTGATTTATTAGATCTCTACGTCTAGAATGCTGATCAAGCATCTGCGTACTGTTCGTCGAATTTTGTTCTTTTGCTAAAGATGGCAACTTTGATATTATACTTTGAGGTCTAGTTGACTCGGGAACTTTTCCAGCTTCAGGTAATTTAAGTTGTTCTTTTTGTGATGAATTTGGACTCCCTTTGGTGCATTTCTCCATATCGGTTTTAGATTTGTTTTCTACTTTTGCAATATTTACAAAGGAAACACTTGTTTGAGACGTAGAAGGAACAGCCATCACATCAGACGGCGTTGGAACGTTTGTGCTTTGAGAGATTCGATGTACCTTGTCTGAATGAACTTTATCAGGATTAAATAGTTCATTTTTTAATTCTTTTTGCGCAATATTTGTAGATTGCTGTTTATTTATGACAGAACTCTTAGGGACGTACATTGGATTCAATAACGATGATATTTTTAATGGTGTATTCAAAATCTTCATGTCCTGTGTTTGTTTTAGTGGTGCTTTTTCGGGTTCAGTTTGTGCGGTAAGTTTATTGTCAGTCGTAAGCTTGACTGCCAGGTTCAAATGATTATTCGTCTGTTTCTTATACGCTGATATAACTTGTGCTACCAATGCAGCTTGTGCAGAGGTTGGCGAAGGGTCTTTTGGTGACAACACCTTTACCGGTGCAGATTTTAAATGGACATCCGAGTTAGATGAGTGAGAATCAGAATTTGTTTTCTTTTCATCATGCGTTATTGATCCTACTCGAAGAGTAGGAGTTTCTGTAGAATAAAATTTCTTCTCAGAGCTTCTTGGTTCCACAGAAGTTCGTTTTTCTGATTTGTTGACTAAATCATGTTTTGGTCGTTTAGGAAGTGAATCTTTCATTTCTTTTAACATTTCTTTGAGTTTTTGTTTGTCTTCTGAATCATATTTTCTGTTCGGTAACAAGTCTTTTTCCGTTTGTGTGCAACCGATATTAGGAGCTTTAGCCGGTGCTTCTTTGTTATCTTTAACTATTTCAGAAGACTTCACTTTATGTTTCGATACGCAATAAACGCAAGTAACCACTGTTGAATCATATTTTCGTAAACAACGAACACAAAACCAAGACTCAGCTGGATTAGAACTGTGTACGCCAAATGTAGTATTATTATTTTGTTCAGTTGCCTTTAATTTACATGTTTCAATTATTTCAGCTGCTTGTTTATCTAATTCACTAATGCTTGGAAGTAGTTTCACAGCAGAAGTATCTATATAGGAATTTCTTTTCTTCCCGTCAAATATTTGTTTCAAAAAACTTTTTTCAGGTTTCGTTTTTGTATCTTTAGTACTTGCATCTTTCTTACTATATTTTTCTGATTTACAACCCATTGTAACATCGTTATTTCTTGTTTTGGATTTATCTTGATAAGCGTTGGAACTCATTTGTGCAGAACTATTGCTTATGCTTACTTCGACGTTATTCAAGACGGCTTTGTTCTTTTCCAATAGCCTTACAGGTGGTTGTGGTGCAGGTCGTTTTCTAGTATAACGGCGTGGCAGAGATGCAGATGTGCCCGCAGCAGATACAGGGGGCAGAGGCGCGCGCCGCTTACCAGGAACGTGTGCTAACCGACGCGGATAACACTCACTTGTGGCCCTCCTGTCGCGATCCCATCTACCACCAGAGTCGGCGCTTATTCTTCGAACTGGCGGTAAACTAAAAGCGTCGTAACCGCAAGTTCCTTCACTCTTGAATAAACCGTATTTGCGATGCAGCGTTATATCACGGTCGTGGTGACGTCTTAGATTTCTATCATGCACTCTTTTTTTGTAGGAGTCTGTGGGAGGACCCGGCGGGGGCACTGCTATTGGTCCTCTCGCAGGTTGGTAGCGCGCTGGCGTCAGGAACGCGAAGCTCGCAACTGTCCTGTCCGAGCCGGCGCTGGAGAGGCTCTCACTGGAAACGGAGCGGTCGTCGCGACGTAGCCACGAGAACAATGTCCACAAGCCCGTTGACAGTGGACGAGGGCGGCCCTCTACCTCTACGTCGTTGTTCATCACCCCTGAAATGAAATGTAATCGAAAATAAACGTTTTGTCCCGTTTGAAACGGCGTTGTAGTAGCTAATTGCATATTTTGTTTGTATATCAGTTTTTCTACATTAGGTATCAGGAGCCTTTGCTTAATTTTCGGGTGAAGGGAGTGTCGTATCCGCTAAATGGATTATACAGAGTGGAAACGGAACCTTCACTAAGCCGTCAACCAAGCATTCTGTACATCAAACTTTACTTAGTTTAATGTATAGAAAGCTTGGTTCAGGCAGAACTCTACGCAAAAATTATTGCTGGGACACGATTATTTTTGGGGTTAACAATCACGTTTTACGGTAAAAATCAATGTAACGCACTCAAAACATTATGCTGATGGATGCATCGCTTAATAAACGGGTTATTATGGAGATATTTAAAGTAAAGGTATGACCTAAAAGCTAGATTTTTTTTTTTAAAGTTGGAACTTTCACCTCCAATATTTCCGTAACTACTTATAAGGTTCCCAGACTTCCCAGGTATGGTCCAGAATAAAAAAATATCGCAATAACGGGGAGAACAAGTGCCTTTCGGTTTCGTTAAGGGTCTGTTTTTACCCTTTAAAGGGGATGAAAGTTAAAAGTGTAAAGAGCAAAGGCATTCAAATGTTTATTAATAAAACATAATATCTAAATACAATGAGTAGGTAGGTACTTGTACCTACTGTGTATCGCATCGTCTTAAAAATATCATCTAAGGCTCGCTAAGAAGTTGCCGATGAATAATCAAATAATTTAGCACGTTAGACAGTTCTAACAACAAAAGTTAATTTTATTAGGCATATTCTTGTTTTTTTTTTTTGTTTACATAACTCAGCATTTCTTCAGAGATGAAATCATTTTAAAGGTCTATAGGTCTAGTGTGCTTAAAATCCGATATAATTAATTATTTTTTTGTTTACTTACATACTCGTAATTCACAAAAAAACAGCTAAGGAACTTACGAACTAAAGGAAGTTGGAATGCATTTATTTGATATTTTCAGGACAACTCAGATTATCTTCAGCAATTTGTTGACTAAGTATAGCCTGTCTATTGGACGACACTGCGAAATAGGTTAACTATGCATCAACACCAATAGATACAGCGGGTACTTACGTAGTAGTGAATCAAATTGGGTTCACAAGTTTCGTGTCTGCTGCAAACTAGAACATATTAACCTCATTTCAGCATTTTCTCAAGCAAAACGTAGACTTCTTATTCAGATATTCACGTAATGATTTTATTCCGGTAGATATCCATAAAAACACTTGGTAGAAATCAGTAAAAATCTTCTTCTATGTACATATCTTCATAGACTATCAGTTAAGAAACCGAACGTTAATTTGTGGACTAAACGGATACACAGCGGTCGCTCTCTGTTCGTGATTGTGAACAAAGCGAGGTCGCGCGCGGGCACTGGCGATTAGCTGCGACTGCGCCGCACTCCGCCCGCCCAGCTATATTTAGAGGAACTTCGCGACTTCGTTTTTGCTATTTTCATTTCATTCTTTCTTACACTAAAGATGCTCCGACCTCACTTTTAAATGTGAACTTCCTGGCATAATTTGATTCTATATATTTACTCTTATTGAAACTATTTTATCGTGATCTCATTTGATTAATAGGTTAAATCAATACAGATGGTGACCTATCCTATCGAATTATATCATGTGTCATCACTCATCATCGATATAGGTAAATGTACATTTATTCCACTACCCACGCACCGTGTACACGGTACACAATTTAGGGAGAAGAGTAGACTAAACCAAAAAAAAAATAACAATACAAGGTAACTATGCGATGGTGAAAACCGCGTCAAAATCGGATGCATAGGTAGTATAGATAGAAGAACAACGCGGTTTGACACGAAAAGCGACTTTTATTTATATTATTATGTATAGTTAGAAATCGATGGTATGTTTCTATAGTAGGTATATAGGCAAGCGTTCACCAAAATACTGAATATTATAAATAAGTGCCTATACCTACCTACCTATCATACCATACTCAAGTATAGTAATAGTAAAGATACACAAAGAATTTCGCAATAATTTGCAATCATTTAATTTCTCTTTCCGTCATGTAAATAGAAACAATAAAATAACTAACTCAGGACTATTGTTTGGCTAAAATAAAACTGGTACCCGAATGTGGTCTACGGTATTTATTGGCTTATTTCTTCAGGCGCCGCTTTTGCTTTCGCGGAGTGTTTTTCGACAGAGCTGTGGATGACTAACAATGAGGCGGACACTCGTGCGGTTAGCTCCGCTTGATTTAACTCGTGAGCCCACTCGACGCGCCCCCACTGCCTTAACTGGAACAAAGATTTAAATTATTATTTGTGTCTCGAGATTGAAGCACTGAGTATTCACGCGCAAGATGACTCGCACTTGGAAAATATTTCAACATGATTTATGTATTTGATTTACATAGGGGTCACTTTTCACCCCGATACCTGGCTATGTTAATACTCATTTTAGTTTTATCGCCATAAATAGGTATGTTGTTTGTTTTATTGACGTGTCTTGTAGGACGCAACTCACACACGTGTGCACGGTTGATGGCTCACCTAACCCGTCGGGGAAATACAGGCGTGAATGAATGATTGGCCGCCAAAAACTAAAAAATGCAGCCATTAATATTATTGTCTGCATTTTTCGCCCACATAAAAAAAGTGATGCATTCGGCGAGTTTTTTAAATTCTTTTTTTTTTAAGTTTTGTCTGAAGAGTTCATTAGTTAGCTTCAATATTATGTTGTCTCGTTTTTATGTTTACTTCTTATTAACTGATTATTTGTATCTGTTAGGTATGTAAGACAAGTGAAACGCAAGGGAGTCGTTTACGCACTGATGCTTTTTTTTTTTTTTTTTGGTGTGGCACTAGTTGTACTTTGTGCCATTTTCAGGTAAAAATTTGGGAAACGGAAATAAAAAACGGAACGGAAAGGATTACAACGATAGGAAATATGGATCAGACAAGTCATTAATATAATATATTATGTACAATATAATAAATAAACTAAAGTTTAATATAATTTTTATACAGAAAAGAGGCAATTAAATCATAATAAATTATTGGGTTATGTAATAAACAAATCATACGAGTGGGGAAAGGGGTTTTTAAACTAATAAGGGAATCAAGGAAATCAGAACGGTCATGACGAGAACATGAAAAAAATATATGGTCCAAAGTACCAACATCTTCCCCACATTCACACATGTTATCCTCTACAATACGGAGCTTGGCAAGATGGTAAGGAGTACATACATGACCCAAACGCATACGAATGATTTGACTAACAATCAATTTGGAGCACTCAATCTTGAAAAACCACGGTTTAATAGGAACATGAGGTTGCATAAAGTAATAATATTTTCCTTTTGTTTGTGCGCTCTCTCCCCACGAGACACTCCAGGCATCGCGAAGGTATGACTTGGGTAAATTCATGATATCATGGGAAAAGTTTTTATAAGGAAAAGTGTCTCCATCATTGACAGCCTCCTTGGCTAAACCATCCGCCCTGTCATTTCCCTTTATGCCACAGTGGCTAGGAATCCAAACAAAATGTACAGATTGCCCCTTCAACCTTAGTTCATTTAATACATTCCTAATATCAAATACAACAGGATAGAAAGCCTTCATTTTAAATGGGAACTTCTCAATTGCCTGTAACGCACTCTTAGAGTCGGAAAATATAACAGTATATTGTAACTTAGCTAACAAAACATATTCTAGTGCCTTAAATAGGCCAAAGCACTCCCCCGTAAAAACGGAAGACTCCGGAGGAAGTTTTATTTTTTGAATAAGCTTATACTGTGCATGATAAACTCCTACACCTACACAACTATCCGGCGTTTTAGAAGAATCTGTAAATATTAGGTGCCAGTCTTTCCATTTATCATCAATATTACTGATAAATTTAGAATTCGCTCCAGAATCAGTTTTGGCGATACCCATATCATATGTTATTTCAGGCTTTATAAGTAGAGAGTCAAAAACGTTATCATTAAATATTGCTAGCTTTGGTGCATTATGCACAGGCGATTCAAGTAACTTAAACTTCCTGTAACTAGTAATTAAACAAGGAACAGATTTGCATCTCCAATAATTGGAGCTTTCAATCAAAGAATTTAGATTATCTAGCCTAATGATCAATGGATGGTTGGAAAATTGCATGATTTTAAATAGAAACCTATCAGCTAACAGCTGTCTTCTCAAATTTATAGGAGGCTCACCACACTCTACTTGCAACGCATTTAAAGGACTCGAACGCATTGCACCCGAAATAATTCTGAGAGCTTTAGATTGAATATTATCTAACTTTTTGAACCATTTTTTACTACCACCTTCTAATAAAAAGGTACCATAATCCAAAATACTACGAATTATAGCATTGTATAACAATTTCTGGTTAAAAGGGTGAGCACCCCACCACACACCCGAGAGGCATCTCATAATATTCAACTGCTTTTCACATCTATCCACTATATAACTTAAATGAGATTTACCTGTCATTTTCTTATCCAAAATTAAACCCAAGAATTTGGCTTCCTCCCCAACATTTAGAGTATGATTGCAATATGAAACTTTAGGTGGCGGAAAATCCCGTTTTCTAGAAAAAACTACTACAGAACTTTTTTTAGCTGATAAATCCAGCCCATTATTATCAAGCCAAGCCTTTAATGACGTGAGGGATTCTGTTAAAGAATTACATGCAGTTGGGATAGACATGTTTATTGAATAAATTAGTAGGTCGTCAGCGTATTGTAAAACACTAACGATACCATTTAAGGACGCCTCAAGATCATGTGTATAAATGTTGTAAAGTAACGGGCTAAGTACAGACCCTTGAGGTAATCCCTTATACACAGTTCGTGAAAGTCTTGAACCTTGATTTGTTATTACAGATATAAAGCGAACAGATAAGATATCTATACATATAATAAAATCGTTGAGACCAAAAAATCTGTTCATTGAAGATTTAAAAAAAAAAACCGGCCAGGGTGACTTAAAATAAGTAACTGAAGATATTAAAACCATTTTAAAAAATTTTGTTTGTTTGTTTGTTTGTTTGACCGCGCATCACGTAAAAACTACTGAACCGATATTGTTGAAATGTTCACAAATTTATTTAAATACATTCAGAATAACATATAGGCTATAGAAATTTTGGATTTTTTTGGAAAAAGGGGGTGAAATGGGGGGGTAAAGTTTGTATGAAAAAAAAAAATTAGATTGTTCTAGAATCATGAAACTTAGAATAAATACTTATTAATAAAAATAAAGAAATACCTGTTTCAGCATTTTTTTAAAATCTCATCCAGAGACGCAAAAAAGAGGGTTTTGTGATTAAAATTAATAAACTTCAAACACCTATACAATCAAATCCAATGAAGTGTAACCTTTTAAAGTTGCTACATATACTTCGTATCTAATACAGGTAAATATAATTTCTCAATTTTCCCGAAATTTGATTTTTGACGTGAATACGCACAAAATAGCGGAACTCAAGAAAATCAGCTTTCTTCGGTATAAGTAGTTGGTACGAAATGTTTGTGCGCGCATCACGTCAAAATTACTGCATAGGCTTGCGCATCACGTCAAAATGACTGCATAGGCTTCTTTAATATTTAGACTACATATTATCACGCTACTTCCTTAAGGGGGTAGGCAATTTTGCATTATTTCCGTATACTTCAATTGTTTGACGTTTCAGTCATGACGTAAGTACATGAGAACGGCTATTTGTGGCTTATGTCAATGAAGTAAATAGCCTCCGCTACCGCTCTGTAAACTACGGGGTTGCAGGTTCAAACCCTCCAACATTATTTTCACTTTTTGTGATTTGTTTAGTTTTTTTTTTTATGCTGTGAGATTTCCTATATTTCATTTTGTATTAAATTGTGTGCATTTCTATATTTCTTATTTTTTTTCGTGAAATATTTTTCCAAAAAGTTATAGAGAAGTATGGAAGAATGAATACAATCATGCTGCGCCGACCCCAAATAAATTGGGATAAGGGCTAAGGGATAAGTATGATGATGAGGATGATTTCTCCAAAAAGTAGTATAGCGAACATCAGAAGCCTGATAAATCCACATGTTCCTGCCGTGCAAGAACTGTGCTATGCTACTCGCAATAATCAATAATCCATACGCAGTTTACGTAGATTATATTTACAGCTAAATTGTTATTGGCCTCTTATCGTATTTTCGGGCGAGAGGAGACGCCCGGGTTCTTCCATTGTGAGGATCGACCGAAGGACACGGTGGAGCACACTGTGGAGGTGTGCCCCACTTGGGCGGAGCACCGCCGTGTCCACGAAGCGGCGATCGGCGGCGGCGACCTCTCTCTCCCGGCCCCGGTTCAATACATGGTCCGGAGCGATACGGAATGGGACGCCGTCACCTCCTTCTGCGAAGCAGTCATGTTAGCGAAGGAGGTGGCGGAACGTGAGAGGGAGAGATCCTTACGTCCCGGCCACCGCGGGAGAAGACCCGGGCGTCGGGAGCCACGTGGTGGCCCCCGGCCACCGTAGGCGCGGGCCTGTGGACGGGGAGCTATGGGCTAGCTCGCCGTCCGTCCATCTCATGACGACAGGCCGTGTCGACGGTGCGTTCGTGTTCTACGCGCGCCTCAAAGAGAGTCAGCAAAATAGAAGGGTCCGCAAGGGCCGATGCCTGCCGGGGCTGCGGGACTATTCGAAAGAGATACCGTGTCCCCGGAAAACAAAGGGCGATGAAGGAACATGGATGGGTTTTAGTCAGTAAAAGTCTGACACTTCCTCCTGCTCCGGGAGGAGTCATTTGATGATTTCCCATCCGAAAAAAAAATAAGCTATAAGTATCGTGTTTGGGCTCAATTCATGCACCTTGATGAGAACTTTCGACCTAGCTGGAGTATGACTGTCATCGAGTGTCTAAGGATGAAAACCTAAGGCTGTCGAGGGAAGTCCCAAATTGGAAAAACATAGTACAATTTTTTAACGATGATTGCATATATTTCCGAGAAATTAAATTGTTACCTACTTGAATCTATACTTATTATAAAGGAGAAAAGTTTGTTTGTTTGGTTGGTTGAACGCGCTAATTTTAGGAACTACTGATTCCAGTGAAAAACATCTTTTAGTGTTGGATAGCCCATTTATCGAGGAAGGCTATACGTTATATAACATTACGATACAATCAATAGGAGCGGAGCATCAATGAAAATTGTTGCAAATACAGCGAAAAACTATTGCTTTTGAGAGCTTCCGTTCCGTGCGCTGCGTAAACTGTTAAAGTAACTCAACAATCATACATGTATGACGGGATTGTTCCTCTTAAAAAGTCCGCTAAAGCATATTATCTGCATTTTTTTTAGGTTGACTCACACTCTCTCTAAGCCTCTCTCTCTCTTACGTAACGCAGACGAAGTTGCGCGGGTCAGCTAGTTAATAATAAAATTAACTAAAATTGACGGCACCTGCAATTTCATTAGTTTATTTTTGAGCACTTCTATGATTACATTGTCATAAGCTGCCGAAACATCTAAAAATGCAGCAACCACCGATAAATTATTAGAAAAGGCCAAATTGATGTCTGTGGTGAAGATACTTAAACTGTCTATGGTACTTTTGGATTTACGAAAGCCGTATTGAGAAATCGAAAGCAAATTATTTCTTTCGATATGCCATTCAAGACGGTTCTTAACCAGGTGTTCTGCAATTTTAGCAATAACTAAAGATAAGGCTATAGGTCGATAAGCAGCCGGATCATCTGGAGATTTTTTAGGCTTTAGTATAGGGACTATTTCTTGAGTTCGCCAAGAGGTAGGAATGTTCCCAGAAATCATTATGGAATTAATTATTTCTAAATAATATGAAAGTGAGGAATCTCCCATATTTGAAAAGAAAGCATAAGGTATTCCATCTTCTCCAGGACAAGAATCTTTAACACTCGACAATACCCCTTTAAGCTCGTCTAAAGAAAAAGGTAAGTTTAAACTATTCGATTCTTTTATTCCAGGATATAATGCGCAACAAGGCATCAAAGATTTTTTTTCAGGAGCTGTTGCAGGGGCCAATCTATCAAGAAAATCGTCAGCTAAAGCAGGAGACAACTGAATACCACAACGATTTTGATTAAAAGCATTCCTAAAACGCTTAATGTTACTCCAGACCTCCGAAGGACAAGTTCTAGGAGAAAGGGAGGCACAGAATGATCTCCATCCCTCAAATTTCCTTTCCCTCAAAAAATCTCTAGTCTCATTAATTATACCAGTAAGTTTATTTAAATTTTCTTCCGACATATCCTCACCATACTTTCTTTCCTCTTCCTTTCTTTTTCGTACTGCATCTGTACATTCAGTATTCCACCAAGGAGGCATAGGTAAATTGTTTGTGCGGGAACTTTTTACAGGGAAAATCTCATCCGCTACTTCAAGCATGCAAAGAGCTAAGGCTCGAGAGCAATCATCTTCTCCTCCATGAAGTATTTCAGGTAACTGTGAAACTTTGACTTCAAGGACCTGTTTAAATTTTTCCCAATCAGCTTTACCTAATCTGTACTTTAATCGAGGAGGACGCTTTTGACTGATGGGATATTTGTCAGGGGATGTTATTACTAGGGGAAAATGATCGCTGCCTAGTGTAGAAGAAAAGACAGACCAAGTGAGTGATAAGGCCAAACTAGGGGAACAAATCGACAAGTCCACAGCACTCGGCAATTCATTGGGCTTGGTACGTCTAGTCGGTGTCCCAGTATTTAATACACATAAATTATTGTCATCTAATATTTGTAGCAAACGTACACCATCACTTTTATTTTCAGCGCTTCCCCACGTCTGATGATGACAATTAAAATCTCCCATTATCAAGACAGGGCTTTTCAATGAACAAAAAATATCACTCATCTCTTGTAGAGCAGCGGAGGAAGGCTTTGGAATATATACAGAGGCATAAGATACATTATTTACACGTACAGCAACGAAATCAACTAAAGGATACTGATTGGGTAATGTAATTTGAGAAAATGCAACATTGTTTTTGATTAAGATGGCAACACCACCGTAGCCATCAGTTCTGTCATTACGAATGCAAACATAACCTGGAATACCAAATATTCGACCGTGTTTAAGCCATGTTTCACTCAATGCAACAATAAGTGGTTTATACTTGTTAACTAAATAGAAAAGATCAGTTTTTTTATTAGTCACTGACCTGACGTCCCATTGAATAATCAAATCCATTATCGTTTTTGTCAGTCAGTAATTTACAAATCAGGTCAGCGTTGTTCGGTTTTATGTATTTTTTATTTTGTAACATCTTAATAAGACTGTAAATTAGATCCATAATCTGTTCATGATCTTCTTTTTGTTCGGGTTTATTCTGTAGTGCACACCCATTACTGGGACTTGGTAAACTGAACTCATTTATTAATGCATTGTGTGCTGCTCTGTCATATCCAGACGCAGATTTAGGAGGCGAATGTGGTTTTTTAAATACTGTTTTTTTAAAAGAAGTTGTCCTAGGACCATTATTCACATTATCATTAGTGTGGAAGTATACGGATTTAGAATCTGATTGAGAAATTTTACTACCTGAAACAACTTTATCTGCATAAGACATAGAGGAAGATGGATGCAACTTACTAGCCTCCAAATAAGAAATACATGAATGAGCCATAGTGTTTTTGATATCTCTTTGTCTCTTAAACTCAGGGCATGCTTTATTTATAGCAAAGTGAAAACCAGAACAATTTATACAAGATGCACAATCCTCCTCAAAGCTACAAGATTCAGCTGAATGATTTTGTCCGCATTTAAAACATCTCGGCTCTGCAGCCCTACATTGTAATTTTGTATGACCGTACCTACAGCATCTGAAACACTGAATGGTGGGGTACACATATGTATCAACATTTAATGCATTAAAGCACATAAATATTCTCTTTGGTAGAATTTGTCCATCAAAGGTTATAACAATGGATTCTGAAGGTTTCCAAACAGGACTACCATTAATCTGCACTTTATAATTTAACCTCCGAATTTTAATGACCTTTCCACACCCAATTGGTGTAGAAATATTTGCTTCAATTTCATCGAATGACCATTCTGAAGGAACACCACGCACAATACCCATTCTAGTTACATTAAATGTCGGGATAAAGGCTTTGAATCCATTAGTACTTAATAAGTTAGATTTTAAAAAATCATTTGCATCATGAAAAGTCGAAAATGCAACTGCACACTTATTGCGGCCTATCCTTTTAATGCTTCCATTAATTATATTTTTAAATCCTCCCCGTTTCATAAAGTTTCCAAACGCAATGGGATGTAATACAGTTCCACTATTAGGTAAGTCAGTGATGCGCTGTACATGTATCAAATAAGGAGATACATCGGTATGTATGTACTCCCTCCTACCAACCGGCTCAAAACTTGCTTGACTAGGCTTTGACTGTGGCTCAAGTTGGGACGACGCTTGGTTCCCATGGGTATTTTCAAGAACAATCTCTTGGGGATTACAATTACACTCTGTGATACTTAGTTCATTCTGGCCATGACCTTTTCTGCTGCGTTTCCGTATTTTACATGTTTTACATATTCTCCTGCGTTTTCGTGTAGATTTTTCACTACTGTCAGTGGCCACTGAACCATCAGTGTCCATGCCACTTTTATACCCAATATTATCATTTCGTGACATGATAGTCACATAGTTTGCGACATCCTCGGGGGGATTTAGACCGCCGCCTAAATCCCCCTGCAAGTTATTAGGGGGGTCGTTCATACAACCCGGACCTACATACTAATCATACAATATAAAAAACTTACCAAATATTCACCTACGAACACTACTACAAATATATACAATTATTATACAAAATTATATACAAAGATAAGACTCAACTGATCCGTTTCACAATAAAAATTAAATTTCAAGAAGACAAAAAACCGCGCGCAACCGAAGTTTCCCGCCTTTTTCGCCATTAAGGTTCCACTGATGCTTTATTGCACAAATATTAGGAAGTGGGCGGGGCCTACATAATGCCAACATAACTTAAAGCTGCGTTCATAAATACCCAACAGTATCGTTTAAAAAGTTAGTACAACTTGATTTTTAATGATTCATAAAAAAATATAAATAAATGTGTTTGTGACAATTTTTATATTATAGGGCTTGGGGTTTGCCACCCGCAGATACAGGGTTATCCATTAATTACGCTACACCCTGTATATTAGTGCTCGTGACTGTCCACAAATATGTATGTGTGGATACAACTAAAATGTGAAATACTATATTTTTTAAACATTGCAAAAACTCTGGTGCGACAATGGTTGAATCATTAAATATTTTATCCAAAGAATAAACATTTGTAGTTAAAAAACATGTTCCCCATACGGAATGTATGGGACTTGTTTTTTACCCGACTGCGCCAGAAAGAGGGTTATGTTTTTTACTTTAATTTCTATCTGTCAAATAAAGTTAATGGATTGATTTACTAACCTGGTATTCTTCCTCTAGGCGTGCCAATAAAACAGCCTGCTTTGGTTCCAGGCGTCGCTCCACGCAGGCCAACATTAGTAGCGGAGATTTCAGAGCATCCACCCCAAATGTCATTGCTGTTTAAAAATCAACAAAAGCATGTTACATCGTGCATTTGGCGCCTAAACTGCTTGCGCACTACATGTTATTTTTGATCGCTTAATTTAATTGTAGGAAATGAAAAATCGAAAGAAGAGAAGCCAACGATCCTTAAGAGTTTTTACGAAGTGTCGCCTTAGGGCCGATTATTATCGACAACCAAAAGAAAAATCAATGAATCCGAGAATGCGCGCATCCGCGCCCTGTCTGTTAATTGATTTGAGATATTATTTCAATGCGGACAATGTCGATAATAGTTTGACACTGAAAAATGCTGCTCTCCGCCATATGTGCGCCGGCCCTTAGGAGCGGTACACTATTGGAGGTCTTTGCCTGTTATCTTTATTTAGTTTTGAAGGGCTGAAAATCCGTATCGAATTCTATCGAAAAAGATTCCATTAGAGCTTAGTTTCCTTCTTATCTAAAAATAATTGCTGTTTATAGAAAACGGGTTCAGTTCAATCAGGGATTTTTGATGTTCAAAATTAAATAAAAAAAACCGGCCGAAATGCGAGTCGAACTCGCGTGAAGAGGGTTCCATACAATGCCAAAGTCTTATATTGAGTTTACCACTTTATTTTCAATTGATAGAATTCTTATAGGTTTTCCTGTAAGTAATCTACAAGCAATGAACTATATTTTTATTTTTTATTTTAGGTTAAATAGTAGTTTCGTAGATCGGGGGATGGTGGAATGGTCAATTTTCGTCTTCTTTCATAAATAAAATCAAAACTATTTATTTTACAATAAGTAATAACAAATATAATATAATAAATTTAAGATCCTCATAACGAGCCCTTTCATTTGATATAATTATGACACAGTAAGGTTTGCAAAACTTTTTTTTTAATTTCCTATTTTGTCCCCCGAAAATGGCCCTAATTAAAAAAAAAAATATAACTTTGCACATCTGTGTTTGGGTCTTCGGATTACATCATTCTACCAAATTTCACCAGATTTGGACAAGTAGATTCGGAGCAAATTGGCTGTGACAGACGGACGGACAGACAGAGAGACGCACAAGTGATCCTATAAGGGTTCCGTATTTATCATTTTTTGTACGGAACCCTAAAAACACGACACGAACGCGAATTTTGGTGCGGTTCGACTATCACAAATGTAGTCCTTAAAATAGTAAATTTCAGTCACACAAGATTTACGAATGTTTATTGCTATCTTATGCAAAGTTATGTGAGATACATACCACTTAGTGCAGGAAAGTCATACGACAAAAAGTATCTCGCTAAAATTGCTCTAGTGTTGGCAGTTACAGGCGGTGGTTCTAGACCTTTGGCTACCTCTTGAACTACATTAAACCTCTTCTGGAACCATTCCAATATAGGGCCCCATTCATTTTCTTGTAGGATCCTCAGCTCTTCGTTTTCCTATGTAAACAAAAACATGTTAATATATATGTTAATATTCATAATTTTGAAATTGTTCCTTAAGACAAAACAAAAACAAACCGGCCAAGTGCGAGCAGTTCTCGCACACTGAGGCTAAGCAACAAACAATATCTTAACAATATTTTGAATACTCAACAGCAAAACTTAAGGAGAAGGGCCAGTTTATATGGACCAAAAACCAGTAAACGACACGACCAAGCTAGATACTAGATAGATTGCATGGGAGCTACGAGTGATGATAAAGTTTTTATAAAAATATTAATTAATGTGTCTATGTACTTACCTCTGAATAAAAAAGTAGAGTATCTGTAGAGAAGTACTCAAGAAAATAAATAGCAATATCATGTGAAGTCAGTTTTCCTGGATTGTCCAAAGCAGTGTTGCATAGTGCAGTCTAAAAACAAAAGAATTAATTACTATCTCTGCTTCTGCTATGCGCTCGGCCGCTAGGACACATTGTACTTGTCATCATCATGAACAACTTTGGGACCAACAAATACAGGGTGTAAACAGACCCTTCAAAAAGAACCAAGTCAACCAAGCATTCTGTACATCAAACTAAGTAAGTAACTTTACGCAAAAATTATTGCTGGGAAACAACTTTTTTTTGGAGTGAAAAATCACGTGTTACGGTAGGACTCACTGTAACGGACTCAAACCATTGTGCTGAAGGATGGATTAAATAGTATGGGGGTCGTGGAGGTGTTGAAAGTAAAGATCTTTCATTAAAAACATGTATTTTTAAAAGACTTGTGAAAAATTTGAAACTTTTACCCCCAATATCTCCGTAACTAGACTCGAGAGCAATGAATCCGGGTCACTTAAAGAATGTTAAAAATCTCGGAAACTAAAAATGATAGGTTAATGCAATAAATTGTATTTAATAGACAATGTAATACTCCTTAAATGAAAGTAAAAAAAATATGAGTCACCATACATTTTATTAACACAAAATTACATAAAGAAAAAAACTGCTGATCTCTCCTTAAAACAAAAATAGGAAACATGAAATTTTTGAACTTTATTACGATTTTCTTGAATTTTAATACTTCGTATTGCCTCCTCGTGCTTCCATTACTGCGTTTACGCGGTTTGGCATGCTGTACACCAAGTTCCTTATACGATTTTGGGGAATATTCTCCCATTCCTCTGTGAGAGCAATTTTGAGCTCACGAAGCGTGATTGGGGGAGGGTTTCGTTGTTTTACGCATCTGCCTAGCTCGTCCCAAGCATGCTCGATCGGGTTGATATCCGGGCTGCGCGCTGGCCACTCCATACGAGTAATGTTCATCTCTTGAAGGTAGTCATTCACAATCCTACCTGTATGAGGTCGGGCATTGTCATGCATAAATATAGCATCCTCACCTAAATTGACCATAAATGGACCAACGTGATCATTGAGGATTTCTTCCACATATCTTACGCTAGTTAAAGAGCCGTTTTCTATGATCACCAGCTCTGTGCGACTTTCAGAAGAAATTCCGGCCCACACAAGTACAGACTAGCCTACGGTGGTGCGTAGGCTACTTTTTCTTCGATGCATGCTTGCTTGAATCTTTCCCCTGGTCTTCGATACACTCTGTGTCTTCCATCGTGCTTGTAGAGCATAAATTTTGATTCGTCGGAGAACATAACTTTTGACCAATCTTCAATACTCCAATTTACGTGGCTCTGGGCATATCTTAGTCTTGAAATACGATGCCCACGCTCCAGTTTAGGGCCGTTTGCAGGTCTAAGGGGTTTTAAGTTAGATTCAGCAAGCCGACGTCTTACTGTCCATGCACTTGGGTTACTTCCTCCGAGGCGTCGAAACTGATTTGTGAGTTCAGTTCCTGTGAGAAAGCGATTTCGAAGCATGGTGTTCACCAAGTATCGGTCTTCTCGTGCTGTGGTACACCTGGTTCTGCCCGTTCCTGGTCTGCGTAGGTTAGAACCAGTTTCTTCGTAACGTCGGAGAACTCTTTGTACTGTTGACAGCGACACACCGACAGTCCTGGCTGTATCGCGCTGACTCCGGCCGGTTTCCAGCATTGTAAGTATTCTGGTGCATTCTTCAGGCGTAAGCGACATAATTTCAGCTTGAATAATGAATATAGAGCACTATCAACATGGTTTATGTACCCACATAAATGACAGATTACAAACAAAAGCAAAACCAAATGCTGTAATTTCGTAGTTCCATCTTCGAAAGTGGCCCTTTTTCAAATTTGAGTTTTTTATGATATAACTATACAATAACCAAGAAGTTTTAATACCTTCATTTAAGGAGTATTACATTGTCTATTAAATATAATTTATTGCATTAACCTAGCATTTTTAGTTTCCGAGATTTTTAGGATTCTTTAAGTGACCCAGATTCATTGCTCTCGAGTGTAGAAGGTTCCCAGGTATGATATATCATGATCTGTCGAATGACCAATTTGGTCTAGACGCCATTGTTTAACTATTGTGTCTACTTCGTGGACAGATCATGGGATATGATCTGTTTTATACTTATTTTAACATCTCTTGCATGCTGAATGTTTTTGTATGTTTTGTACTCATGTTTGTGCAAATAAATAAAAAGTGGCAATCGGCTTCGTTAAGGGTCTTTTTACACCCTCTAATTACACTGTAAAACATTAGTCAATGTCAATGCAAAATACAAAATATGTTTTGACAATTGACAAAAAAAAAACCTAATCAATTAATGTGTGTAAGAGCAGAGTAAGAGTAGGTCTTCTAATAAATATAAACTATTTCCCATTTAAGTCCTTGTTTCCAATTGATGATATTTCTAATAGAACAAATACCATTTTAACAGTAATGTTAACTGATTTCAGAATATCAAGTTCACAGGCATCTTCTTGGTATGCTTGTTTCATCATAGACCTCATCCGTTGATTTCCATGAGGAGTCATTGGTCAAGAGCAGGCCCATTTGCAATAAAAAAGGCGCAGGGAAAAAGAGCCTCTTGGTTTTTTTATATTTGTCAAAAGGGGAAGTTTCAATAGGCAGCATGGTCTATACAATGTTAATCTAATTATTGTAAATATTACTGCTAAAACATAAACAACCTTGGCCAAAAACTGAAAAAAAAAGATGAGTAGGTACATTTTTATTATAAGGAACCAAAATATAGCAGGTACTATGATCAGATCTTGTGGGATGTTTCAAAAAATTATATTGTAACTAATTCAAATCAGTAGACGAAGCAGGCTGTGTGAGTAAAGAGTCATAAAGGGTTTGTTTTGTGCAGAGGTTACACTGACCAGAACTTCATGTCTGGCATAAATTAATTATTATAATCTTAAAAAACATAACAAGACTGGAAATTGTAGATTACTTGACTCATGACTGATTTTCAATGAAAGGACCTTCGTTAGCCGCTCTGAACGAGAGATGGACGGAGACTCGGAGAGAGGTGAATGTCTTGCAGTGGCATCCAGGACTTTTTTGTAATGAAAACAAATAATACAAACCAAGTGCATAGTTGGCTGTGTTATAAGTTCAGTTTGAGCATCCCACTCGGCGGCTATAGCACGCGCCAGGGGCTCGCTGTGTACTGCCAATATCTTGCCATTGGGTGTTTTCAAACGTCGGTGATCCAAAGTGATCTCCCATTTTTTGTCACTTTGTACAATACTTGTACCGCGGTAAAATCTCTTACGTGTAGCTGCAAATGCATTAGTCTTATTAAATTACAAACACAAACTTGACTTAGACTGAAAGTGTATTTACATTTGAATTGAAATACCAGTTTTATTTACACAGCTTACCATAAGTTTGGTACCTAAAGCACCTAGTACAGCTAGTTCTTAATAACCCTGTAATAGTAGGCAATAAAATTAACATATTTAATATATAATAATATTGTACTCTGAAAAATAATTTTAATTATCAGACAGTTAGTCGTGCGTGCCGCAACCAATGATCGAGTTCATTCATTTTCATTGACATTAACATTCATGGGTCTGTCAGTGTCAGTCAGAAGCATGGATCACAAGAAATTATATACTAACTGGAATGATTACGAACAAAACGCTAAAAAAAAAAAAAAAAAAACCATATCTCAAAAGCTTAGAGTTTAAATTTGTACAATGGATTCAATAGAAAAGAAAAAAAACAAAACGTTCCGAGCGAGAAACCGACAAAGGTAGATGGTGTCCCTGTCTTGCCTTGTCAACGATGTAAACAATATGGCCGATACATTTTCGCGTTGAAGTCATTTAAGTACTTTTATTGTACATAAGTGAAATAATCCGCTTTAAAAATAGTAAAATTTTGTTGTGTAAAGGGGAGCAGTCGTAAGGGTTTGCTGGATGTGGAAATTTCGTTTTTTCATCATTTCATCATCAGAAACATCGGACATCGCACATGGTTTCGGTAGTAACTAGTTTGCTTTTTAAATACAAATATTGAAAAGAAAAGAGTCCGCCATGGTTTCGGAATATAAAATAAATATTGGCGAATGTTACTAAAACATTATAGGTAAACAGTCATAGCTTGAATATGCGATTTACTATGTCTGAAAAAATATGTAATACATACTAACGGAGTCCTCGAATCCCCGAATACAAAAGTCGTCTGGTTAGACAGGTTGCAAAATGGATAATTTGCAACTGGACGGTACAGACATACATTTAAGTTAACATAAAAAGTTAATGACATCCACTCTTGAAGCTATTTGCAGTTGCAGGTCATCATCATTAAATAATTAAATAACAGCTACTCTTAAACTGTCTCAAGAGTTAGTAGGATTATTGGACACCCTATTAGAAAGAGACAACATCCACTCTTGAAGCTTTCTCGCTTGGAACGTTTTTGGCTTGCCCGTCCTCATTCCAGTTAGTATATAAGTTTCTTGGCATGAATACGAATATTTGTAATGCGCGATCAATACAACCATCAACACAACCCTCCAAGCTCTTATAGGTGCAGGAATTACTTTTTCAAGGTCAAAGTTATTCCTGCACCTTTATGCGCTTGGAGGGATGTATTGATGATTTTGATGATATAAATTCTATAACTACATACGTCTTACAGTCGCGAGCAATATTTTAATCAACATAATTATAACCCAGCACTGGCCTGCAAATTGCAAAAAACGTAAGAAAATTTGAATTTCGCGGGCTACCCTGGAGCATCTTTCATCAGTTAGGTTTTAGAGATGGAAACGAATCGCTGTAAATCCGACTCCACGCAGTCTTGTCTGCTCTACCTTTATAGTGTAATTTAGAATCGCGTAGGCGCAGAGGGGCAAGGTGGCCCGCGAGATAAAAGGAGCAAGTGGTTGTAACACGGTGGTGAGCGTTAAGGCCTTATTACATTACACGATTTGTCGGGCCCTGCCTGCAGGGACAGGGTAGTGTAATAAGAAAAAGGGAGTTAGGGTCCCTAAATCGGGTGGTCGAGTGGTCCCGAGCGCCCTGCTTCCCTGCCACGCTGCCGATCGTGTAGTGTAATAAGCGGCAGGGAGCTAGAGAGCTCAGTTGCGTGGCCCCAAGCGCAGAGTCAACACGTCGATCGATCTACTTTATTGATATATACCGAGAAATGCCTTATCTCTGGAGAAAGGAGCACAAGGACTATTCAAATAAAGACGTCATGAGAAGCGAAGGCTTCAAAGTACTTCTAGAAATTTATAAAAACTTCGACGAGAATGCAACAAGAAAAATATAAAAAAAAAATACTTTTTCTCTTAGACGCAAATATTTTTTCATCCACTTTTTTTATTTTTGTTTATGAAAATAACTTCCTTTTTGTAGCTTGGCCTTGCACGGTACCACAGAATAGCTAATAGTACTACCGATACCGACAGCCAAAGTTATTTTTGACATCTAGATAAAGTCGGCGCCATAATCCTAGACGTGCAAACGTTTCCACGTTCGAGTAAGGACTGAGGTCGGACGCGATTTCTAGTGTAAGTGTAATAAGCGGCGCCCTGCCCTGCAGGCAGGGCACACGATCGGCAGGGCCCGACAAATCGTGTAATGTAATAAGGCCTTTAGATCTGCGACGATAAGCTTGCGTGAGACCACCGGAGCCACGCAGCGCTGGCGCTGGAGCCAAGACAGAAACCACAACTCCACAACTTTTTCCTCTATGCTTGCGGGCGAAGTCGCGCACAAAAGCTAGTAACTAATAATTCCATGCTTCCCTCTAGGTTCTTGTCATTGGTTCTGTGAGTGACCGCCGCCATTGATGATTGTTGAAGTCCTATGCTGAAGTATTGTTATGCACTTAAAAATTTCATAATTGTGAGATAAATAATTTCGCAAAACGATCTGTGCTAAAGAAATTGTGACTTCTGGTTTACTGTTTTTCGTGACCATGTCTTCTATGGATATTGATCTGTAACTGTAATTTGCTTTGGTGTTTATTAGTGTACATTATTGTGGGACTACAAGTGAAGTGACGCGATCTCGTTGTGGGCAAAACAAGCTATAAATAATTTGCTATCGTTCAGCAATTTGTTAAATCTATTTTTTCTTCTTATTTGTGATGTTCCCGCATTCCATCAGCGCGGAAGAAGAACAGAAGACGAAACTGATTCCGAGTGTAAACTTGCTACACTCAAAGAGAAAAGGAATATTCATACACCCCTCTGCTATGTACAGAAATAGTGTTCCGTGCTACACTATAATACAAGCACCGCATACCACAAGTAATTTTAGTGGGTAAACTGAGAGACAAACAATATTAGAGAAAATGAAACTTCTAGAGAGTGGCCGCTTAGAGGCATTGAGCAGAGCTCTTTCGATCTTGAATGGAGATAGTGCCGTACAGGGTCGAGTAGAAAGCTACAGCTGCAAAATGGCCGGGGCTGAGAAGTCTTTCTATAAGAGATTCACAGCTCTCGGGGAAACAACACTCGAAGCACTGTCTCCACCAGAGAGTGTTATTTACAGGTATAACTATTGTTTGTTTTTTGTACTATCAGTGTTAATGTGGACATAATTTTAATTTCTTATTTTAATTCTACAGCCGAAGTTTGTCTGGTGATGAAGATGGAGTGCTATGTGATACCATATCTCGTAAAACTTTGTTTTATTTGATCGCTACACTGAATGCTGCTTTTCCAGATTATGATTTTTCAATGGCAAAGGTAAGTGTAGAAACTATATCATCTAAGCTTAATTTTAGGTACAAATGTAAAGGACTTAAAAGAAAATTTTGCTATTCATGTTTGATCTGAACCTGGGTATCTTAGTATTTTTGAATAAGGCCCAAAAGCTTAGTTGGTTTACATCAAGAGTGCAAAATGCTAAGAAAACCAGACCAAATAAAAATTATTCAAACCCTGGAAAATCTGTTATCTCTGGTAAATTCAGTTATTACAGTAAACTAAGCACTACTGCATACATGAACAATAGGGTAACAATAACTATTAGTGTAGTCGCCAATATTAAATTAAATATAAATTAAAAGAGAGAAAACATAAATTTTACTCAATCCATGTTTCCAATTGATGTTATTTCCACTTAAATAAGTACCAACTTTGTGCATGTGCAATTTCAGTTGATTTCAGATTAAAAACAGTTAAAAAAGAGAATTAGTAATGTTTTGTAACATTGTGTGCTTCATTATTCTGCTAGTGGTATGCCCAGAGGCTTGGGCCAAAAGCTTGGGCTTTTGGGCTTGTATGAAAGTACTACAACTAGTGACTAAGGCAATATTACTTGCCGCTTATCTGAGCTGAGGTAACTGCATTGTCATGCTGAATGGGGTAATGTGTTGTGAGAACTCAGTCATGTATACTCACAAACCAATATGAACCCCTATCACCATAGCTCTATCCATATTCTAGAAATCATAATAACTTGTACCTATGAATTTGTTGAATTACAGAGCAGCGAATTCAGTGCTGAACCATCACTCAGTTGGGTACAAAGTGCTGTAGATGCGGCTTTGTCGGCAGTTGGTGGCGCGCGCTGGCGTCAGCTGCGGCCAACACTGTGGACTGCTGTTGATGAGGAGGTGGTATTGCCAGAGTGTCGCATATATAGCTACAACCCGGATCTTGCC
Organism: Xestia rhomboidea; assembly: GCA_963853795.1. Lineage (NCBI taxonomy): Eukaryota > Metazoa > Arthropoda > Insecta > Lepidoptera > Noctuidae > Xestia > Xestia rhomboidea. The sequence continues at coordinate 14,291,546 of OY970764.1, forward strand.
AGTGACCCTTTTGGAGAACCAGGCTGTCTGTGGGCATTCAACTATTTCTTTTACAACAGAAGGTTGAAACGGATTGTCTTTTTCACATGTAGGGCAATGAGGTATGTACCTAAGTAATTTACATTAAAGCATTGAATAAAATTGATTCAATCAATACTCAATTTGATCCCAATCTCTTTTTCAGTCCTGTGTGTGCTGTCGACTCGGGCGTCGATTTTGCTATGGATGAAGATGACGAATACAACTAAATGAAGAAACAAACTAATCTAATTATATCGTAATTGTAAGACACTAATTCCCGTTCTCACTAATTTCTAGCTCAAAAACTAATGGTGGATCTACATAGCCCGGCGGCATGCGCCGGCGGCCTGGCCGCCGGCTTTGTTGCGATAACTGCACGCAAAGTCGGCAGCCAGGCCGCCGGCTTTGCGTGCATTTTGCCGACGAAACCGCCGCGCCGCGGCGACTGAATAACTGAGAATATCGATCCACAGCCGCACTTGCCGCCGGCTTTGCTTGTGATCTTGTGTGGATCTATCATTCCGTATAATGTTTACCATAAGCAGATCTCTAAGCAACAAATCACGTTTCACTATCCGTTTCTCAGTAGTTCAAAACCAAACTAATTGTTAAAAAAGCATTACGTATTGGCGAAATGTCGGCATTGAAGTCTCTTGGCGTTGTTGAAAAGTTTTTTTTTCGCCAAGTATTTGCTTATGCATTACATATAGATTTCGTCTTGTTTTAGTGAAAACGGGCATAAAACATAATTTAAAATCATATTGCACAGTAAATCTGAACTTATTAAGGTACATGTCCCACTGGCGACGATTAAAAGTGGACCGATCGACTTAAGAACGAGTTATCGAGCTGCGAGTGTATGACTAGTTCGGAGAGTTGAGTTGCTGGACTATGAGCAAGTGCGAAGGGTGATAATTCGCACCCAGTCACTTGCTGGTATGTGTGTGTTCTGCGATAGTTGTGCCCGCCAAGCGCCGGCTCTGCTACTGATCAAACATAACATAATTAAGCATCACCTTAACTGACACGGGACCTTCATCTTTTGTACGCGTCTTAATTTAGAGCAGAGTTTTTCAACCTGTGGGTCGCGACCCACTGGGGGGTCGCGCGAAGCCTCTATAGGAGGGTCGTAAGAGCTCACGAAAACTCCTTCAGTAAAAAAAACAATAAAGTTTTAAAGAAAGATTGAATAAGAAAATGTTAAATGAAGAATAAATTAAACATTTGGCTGTTCATAAAAATTACCAAAATAAAAACCTATGAATACTCGTCCATCTTAATGTAAAGGTTGCGCTTGTTTTTAGGGTTCCGTAGCCAAAGGGCAAAAGACGGAACCCTTATGGATTCGTCATGTCTGTCTGTCTGTCCGTCCGTATGTCACAGCCGTTTTTCCGAAACTATAAGAACTATGCTGTTGAAACTTGGTAAGTAGATGTATTCTGTGAACCGCATTAAGATTTTCACACAAAAATAGGAAAAAAAAACAATAATTTCCCCATACTTAGAACTGAAATTATTTTTTTTTCTCATCCAACCCATGTCTTTTTTCATATCACGGGGGTCGTGAGTAGAGATGCAACGAATATTCGGCAACTATTCGGCCAGTTTTTTCAGTATTCGGTATTCGGCCGAATAGTAAGTAGTATTCGGCCGAATACCGAATACATAAGAAACTAGCAAATATCTTATAAAAGGAAATAAAAAAAGCAATTTAATCGAAACATTTAAATATCCAACAATCATTAATTGCGAAAACAAGAATACAACATCAGTATTTTTAATAATTAAAATTAAGTAAAGGCAAATTGTGGTGAATAAAGACAAGTTTTTCGGCATTTGTTGGTAAGAGACGATACACACACTAACTTGGAATCTTCACTGAAAACTTAAAAATATTTCCAAATAGCAGACTTTTTATTCACAAGTAAAGCCATTTTAGACAAATTTTAGACAAAGTACATTAAAAACACTGCACGTTGTAACACGACTTGCCGGCTACTGAGCCAAATACTTCCCGCCCCGTCACCGCCGCACGCACCGCATCAAAACGTGTCGTTACTTGTTAGCGTCGACGTCAATTGTACTGGATCACCCGCCGAATATTCGGTATTCGGCTGAGAGCGCCGCCGAATATTCGGTATTCGGTATTCGGCCAAATCACTATTCGTTGCATCTCTAGTCGTGAGTGTCATTGACATTGGCTCGGCCACCATCGCGGATTTTAATTTTGATATCACGAGCGAGCGAGTCGGACTCGCGCACCGAGGGTTCCTCAACTTTTAAAGGACAAACTTAACTTTGTTCGATCCCTAGAAACGGCTATTGCACCAACCGCAAATAATAATGTTGTAATAGTAAAATCGCTTTTTTTTGTTATTTAAACTACATATTTACGGTTTTGACCATATCTTTTTATTGTGTTGACTCAGGACCTTGATTTTTATACATCTAATAGGAAAGAATTCAGTATCTGGTTTATATTCCAACCTGCTAGGTCTGAGAAAATCGGTGGTGACAGACGGACAAGAAAGTGATCTTATTAGGGTTCCTTTTTTTAACCATTTGAGGTACGGAACCCTAAAACTTTGTCGAAATTTGTCGCCAAATATCAGAATTTGTTGGTCACTGGTTCAAAAGATATAAAGGGTTTATAGGTGGCCGATCTGGAGAGTCCCCAACGGCCAAGTTGGGGAGACTCTCCAGATCGGCCACATTTATATCTCAAAAACTAGGGCGGGCACCTAGCGAAGATCTGTTTTTTCCCATATATTTTGTCGCCAAGTCACAGATTTAATCGGGTCTTAGTTTAGAAGATATAATGAGTTCAATTAGTAAGGTATAGTCCAAGAGCTAGATCGAAAGAATTTAGAGGGTTCGTTCGATCTTCTCTCTTGGACTACACCTTCCTAATTGAACTCATATCTTCTAACTAAGAACCAGTGACCGACAAATTTCGAATAATTAGCGTCAATTTTTTTGTGTTATCAAAATTAAAATCCCTGATGGTGGCCGAGCCAGTGGCAATGACACGGGTCGTGACATAAAAAAGGTTGAAAAACACTGATTTTGAGAAAAGTCGCTTCCTCGTTGGCGGTGGGACAGTCGCCTACAATGTCTTTACTTAATTACTTGTTTTATTAACTTGACGTGTCAAATATAGAAAATAAAAGTCCGACAAAAAGTTTTTTTTAATGCGTTTGGTTGCTGTTTGTAGCGTAAAGTACCCAATTATGTGAATTTATGGAATACTGTGTACTAAGTTGTGGAAAGTCTATGAATAAGCCAGCAAAAATAAACCGGACAAGTGAGAGTAGGACTAGGGTTTCAAAGCTATGAATTTCCCATTCCGGATTGCAAGACAAAATACCCATTGCAATAAAAAAAAAGTCCTTTTATACGTTCTACACCATAGTTGATGCTACAGGTAAATGTCAGTTTATAATATCCAAATACATTTATTCTGCAAAGGTCGGTTCGGTTGATTTACTAGCTCTATGTTTTCATTCTTCCAAGTGGCTGCAGACTGATATGATATTAGTTTCAGATATACATGTTCTCATACCCCTGAAAAAAGTTTAGTATTTACAGATTAACTGACAACAAAGTGGTCCAGCTTTTTCCCCATAAGTATGAACCCTAAAAACCTATCCTATCCGAAGTGCTAAAATTTTCGAGCCCGCTGTTGTACTTTGAATATTTTTGTAAAAATGTAAGTCCGCTCTTGAGAGGCTTCGACAAAAAAGAGAGTTTTATTTATTCCATAACTAGCTGTTGCCCTCGTGAAATTGATAAAAATATTACTTCCCTCTTTAAATCGGGTTTTGTTAACAATTTCAAGGATTTTACTTTTTCCGCGGAACCCTAATCCCTTTTTCTAAAATATGAATAGCCTTAGTTTCTCCTTATAACATCAGCTATCTGCTAGTAAAAGTCCCGTTAAAATCGGTCTAGCCGTTTCGGAGATTAGCCGGAACAAACACTCAAAAATAAAATGTTTGTTTTTTGTTTTTATAATCAGTAAAAGCTGTTATTTTAAAATTATAAACAGACACTTCAATTTTATTTATTTGTATAGATAAGGGGTGGCGAAATTTACGTTCGGCCCCAAATAAAGAGACGCCTTCTACAATGCCAATTCCAGTTTTTTTTTTTATGTTTCTTCATATTAACATGATGCGGCGCTTATTCTGACTTGCATTGCTCTACAATAACTGCTATATCGCTGCTGTTTTTACAGTATAGGTACTGTCACACGGACACGCTTTTTCCGCAGATAAAGTGATTTTATAATCTTTTCTATTATTCTTTTTTTGGTGTGCTGTGTCTCGTAGATATACCTAGCCTACCCTTTCAAACGTTGACCTTACTTTATGAAATTAATTACAACAACAACCAATAATTCGTTTTAGCTCTCCGACTTTTGTATTTTGACACGTTTTTAGAAATAGTAGTTAAATAAGTACTATTTTTATTTCATTATGTATATTATGTGTGCTAGTAATATTACTTTTTGCCCCCTTACCAATCTACATTTCATTGTGTAGAAACCTATTCTAAGAATGTAAAATAGAAAGTGGGGTTTTAACATAACAGTTTGATTATTATTATTTTATAAACATTATCTGCACTTCAGGTATTCGCCTACCATTTGCACGTATTAATTATAACTTAAAGCCTCCATACCTCTATGTTTTACTGACTACGACTAGCGATAAGTGTCGCCAAAACTAGTAGGTGATACAAATATCGTATTAGGTCTATTCAAATACTTGTTTTTAATTGATGTTATTGCCGAATAACTAGTACTATTGAAATAGTTATTCATTTTGAAGTTTTAGTGCATCTGCAACACTACGTATGAGTATCAATGTTGTTTTTACAAAAACTCATATTTATGTTTACATGTTTGGAAATTGTTTTTTGCAACTCGCTATCATCTACATCAATTTGAGGGCTAAGACGGTCGTGATGGCCCGAGAATAACGAGCACTAAAACAATGTAGGTACATTAAAAATCTTAGGCATAGTATCGTGATTTAATTTAGCTTTAAAAAAAATACTAACTGTATGTAATATTTTGATGATTTTTCTTAATTCTTAAATAAACTCGAGCTCATATGTTTTAGTTTCGAATCGTTCCATGAGACGATTATTTTTTCTTCATGATTTTATTTTTGAGGGGCACTGGACGTTGGTATTTATAAAATAAAGATAAATGAAAAAAAAATGGTTGCTTATGATTTTCCACATTACATAAATTTGCAGTAAGACCATCGCTAAATCGTCAAAGTACAATCGAGGCCTTCAACGGACTACCGGCTAGCTGCATGTGTTGAGGTCAGACGCAAGACGCAACGGTACGTCGCATTAGGGAATATGCATAAATTTTCTTTTTTTTTGTTTCGATACGGAAAAAATACTACAAAAATAATGACAAAAAGTGAAAACAAGACCAAAATCGGCCAAACAACAAAGTTATAACCAATAAAACTTTTATATCTATCTCTTTCTAGTTAAATGGAATTTGTATGGATTTTGTACGTCGATATGTCGAATGACATCTGAAAGGTATCGGATCTCTCTGTCTAATCAGCAGTTTCAAATGCTTACAACTCAGTATTTTTTATAAATATTTAAAAAATGATTTCACTTTGCTTTTTTCTGACGTTAATACTTTTTACCAATTTCAACTTTTTATTTTAAAGTAAAAGTTTTTTATTTATTTTGGAACATAGACGGCTCAATGGGGTTGGCCGCTGAAAGCAGATGGCGCTAGCATAGTTTGTTCCCAATCTGACCAATGAGATCAAGCCATTTTGAAATATAAAATGACACTACCAGATTTTCTACCAATGACGATGCTTGGAACAAACTATGCTAGCGCCATTCGTTTCACAGTTGCCCATTACAAAGAAAACGATGATAGCTACAAAAGTTTACTGTGTCGTAGGCTATCCAGGCGCACCTCAACAAGAAAACAATTGTTCGAGACTTAAACTACAAATACAGTATAACCATTTCTGTCTGCATGATTGTCATGATTGTCGACATGATTTTTTTAAAGAAACACTATTTGTTCTAGCATATAAAAAAAAAAAATGTTAATTCATCATCATATTTCAAAGACCGTTGACGGACTCGATACACAACTGGACGAAATCGGCTCTATAGAAAATAATTGCAAAGGTCTTAAAATCATCATTAAACGATTCTATGTCTTTATTTTTTTGACGTATGGGTCTGCAATTAAAAACATGAAGTCAACATATTCATACCTTAACCGCTAACTACTTAGTCATATTTCACAAATAATCCACACCTTTTTTAATTTCAATATTTATTCATTATTTTCTTCTAAAACCTGGCCGCCCAGTAAGTCTCTCGCTCTCGTTTACTCCGATACAAATAGTGTGCGCGCATTTTGGTGTTGACATGCCCTTAAAATAAACTTCTCTGTATCGAACTCTATGACAAGCTACGTGCGCGTGATTCAGTGGAGCGATGGCAACTGAGGCGCCCCGCACGGCCGTGTGCAGGGTGTATTCTTTTTTTAATGTTTTATTATCCAATAAGGCTAGCTCGTAATGTGTTTTAAGCCTAAGGTAGGTACAGTGATAAAGGATTTTTTGGCGCTGAAATGGCGTAGAGGGACATAGTTAGTAAACATTTTGAGAAATTGTTTTGAAAATACAAAATGGCGGTACTTGTTCTGACATGAGCCATGCGCCTTGTACAGTATTAACTAATAATTTGAACTTATTTGCACAAGCTTCTACCATAAACTGATGTGGCGGCTTGTTGTTTTCGCCCGTGGTCCCTGTCCCTTAGTCCCTGGAAGACGACAATTTTTTTGCCCGTGGTTCCATCAAAAAATATATACTGCCGAATTAAATTGTACTTTGATATTTGTGGGCGGCATGTGCACCGGGCCGTAGGTCGACGAAGAAGGCCGGCGGAGGCTCGGCACTTCGGGGACAGAAGTCAAAGAGTGTTATTTAAGGACGCGTTTGCAAAATTGATAGGTAGCAGAATCGAACTACTACACTTGACACGGGTCATACACACAAGGGTACGCACGACTAACTGCGAGAATAGTAGTCAAGTGAACTCATTTTGATGCTTTAAAAGATTTTTACGTATTTCTTAGAAAGCAGTTACCGAAGTACACCATCAAGTCCGGATGTAAGGTCTTATCATAACTAACAAAACGAGCCCAAACTCGGCTCACCTAGTACAACATGTGAAGGAGTTCCAGTAGCAATCACCGAAGTACACCTTCAGGTCACTCCATCAAGTCCGGAGTCTCATCATAACTAACAAAACGAGCCCAAACTCGGCTCACCTAGTACAACACATCGAGGAGTTCCAGTAGCAGTCACCGAAGTACACCTTCAGGTCACTCCATCAAGTCCGGAGGTAAGGTCTCATCATAACTAACAAAACGAGACCAAACTCGGCTCACCTAGTACAACACATCGAGGAGTTCCAGTAGCAATCATCGAAGTACACCTTCAGGTCACGCCATCAGGTCCGGAGGTAAGGTCTCATCATAACTATCAAAACGAGCCCAAACTCGGCTCACCTAGTACAACACATCGAGGAGTTCCAGTAGCAGTCACCGAAGTACACCTTCAGGTCACTCCATCAAGTCCGGAGGTAAGGTCTCATCATAACTAACAAAACAAGCCCAAACTCGGCTCACCTAGTACAACACATCGAGGAGTTCCAGTAGCAGTCACCGAAGTACACCTTCAGGTCACTCCATCAAGTCCGGAGGTAAGGTCTCATCATAACTAACAACACAAGCCCAAACTCGGCTCACCTAGTACAACACATCAAGGAGTTCCAGTAGCAGTCATCGAAGTCCACCTTCAGGTCACTCCATCAAGTCCGGAGGTAAGTTCTCATCATAACTAACAAAACGAGCCCAAACTCGGCTCACCTAGTACAACATGTGAAGGAGTTCCAGTAGCAATCAACGAAGTACACCATCAAGTCCGGAGGTAAGGTCTCATCATAACTAACAAAACGAGCCCAAACTCGGCTCACCTAGTACACACATCGAGGAGTTCCAGTAGCAGTCACCGAAGTACACCTTCAGGTCACTCCATCAAGTCCGGAGGTAAGGTCTCATCATAACTAACAAAACGAGACCAAACTCGGCTCACCTAGTACAACACATCGAGGAGTTCCAGTAGCAGTCACCAATCACTTCATCAAGTCCGGAGGTAAGGTCTCATCATAACTAATAAATAATAAAAATATTACCTTGTCAAGTATCAAATTTGGTTTATCGAATATTTTGTGTTTGTACAGTGATCTTTTTCAACTCGAGCCGCTCCAAACAGGCGTTACGTGTCCACTCTCGACGGCGGCGGCGGCCGTGCGCGGACTAAAGTTTCATTCAAAGTGCTTGTGCAATAAGTCAAGACGGGTATCCAAAATAAAATAACCCCTAATGCAATCGATTAAGATTCATCCAGATTAGCAAAAAATGTGAAAAAATAAGATTTGGTTTTCATTTTTTCTGCAACTATATAAATCATTTAGATAAAAAAAAAAATCCTTGCATTAAGAATTGATTATGTTTGCCAACATACAGTATTTTTAGAAATAGTAAAATATGTTAATAATAGCACAAAATTTTATGGAAAATGGCAACGACAGATCGATTTTACATTATAAAAAACTAAAATTTTCAATGATCAAGTACCTATTATTTGAAGATGAAGAATCAATCTATACGAGTTAGTTATTAGTTATATTGGATTTTGTTTGGTTATGCCATAAAATTGTACCGAAAACCAGCATAATTTTACCTGATATGCAAACGCGCCCTTAATATGCGAGCGAAGCGAGCGCTTGTGTTATAACCTCCGTGGTCCCTTCCAGGGAATACGAGAAGGGACCATGGAATTTTCCAGTATTATAGAGACCACGAAGAAAAAAGCTTCGTGGTGCCTTCCAGGGACTACGAGAAGGAACCACGGGCGCAAAAAGGATTAGGGCTAATGTGTCAAGTTGCTGCTGAGATATTAGTAAAGTTAACCGATTCAGAATGTGATGCCAAATCAGAGGTAAAATAACTGAAAGAACGGTACTTCTTTTACGAATAATAAATTAAATACGATTTTTAATTTATTTCCCAATTATGACAACAGCTTTAAAGCTTTAAAAAATAATGGAAGGCAGTAATTTTCCACTTCAATCTGCTTTTAACCAATAGTAATCGCTTCTCTTTTCGTCAACTCTTTTAATGGGTCGCGTTCTAAGTAGCAGCACAGTTGATAGTACAATTTGTAGTTTGTGATTAATTTAAACTAATCAACAAAATAAACAATAATGGGTAGTAATAACGGTTACGGCACTGAACGATACTAATTCAGGCGGAAAGTAAAAAAAAACACTTTTTTTTTTCAGAAAATATAATAAACAATCAAAACATAATAAACTTTTATCGAACTATACAACAGAGATGGGAGATTTAAAAATAAAAAGATACCATACGTATCGTCCTTACAATAATATATCTAGGTATGTATATGTATGTACACGATCAATATTTACAGAGATCCGGCTAGCGCTTGTCCGCGTGCGGCGGCGGCGGCGGCGGCGCGGGCTCGGGGTCGGGCGGCGCGGCGGGCGCGGGCTCGCGCAGCTTGGCGCGCGGCCGCCACGCGTCCAGCAGCGCCTCCACGCGCTCCTCCGTGGGCCCCCAGCGCGCGTGGCCCGCCGCGTTCTGCAGCCACACCACCACCGTGCCGCCGCCCCATCTGAAGTACACCTCGTTCCTGTGACATGTCACGTGTTATGTGGGCTATATGCGTGTCTCCCGCCTCTACTTAGTGGCCTCCTTTAGTCTGGACTGTTGCGACACATATGGATAAAAGCGCGACGAAAGCTCCACCGGACACATTTGTATTTCTGATTATACAATGCCTGTGAATATCAACTAAGTACCTATGTTGTTTCGGTTGCCGGTTGATGTTCCTTAAACCGTGAAGCATACACATACACAGTGTAAAGAACATCCACCGGCAACCTGTTACCATGGATTCAGTACATGATTCTAGACCCAAGTTGAAATTTTTCGACGATTACCAAGACGATGTTTCATACAACAGCAGGCCAGGCGCACTCCGCATTTAAGGTATGATGAAGCTACAGGTATGTACATAGCGAGGTCGACGCATCGGACCAATTCAATTGGGCTGCCGCGAGACGGCCATGCAGCACAAAGTACATACATTAGTTGCACGTCAGTTCGATAGTCACTCCCGGCCCGCGTCGCGATGAGAAAAAGAAAAGCATATTGCATCGTATTTTATTCCCAGATTTGATACGCATGTACCTACCCACCAAACGAGATATTATTTAGTTTCGACAATGTACACACTAACGTATGCCGTATAGGGAACGTGCACAACGACGGTGTTGCTAACTGGCGTCGCCAATCCAAATCTTGTACTCTATTAATACTTTACATTGATATTTTTAACAAGTAAACAGAATTAATTTTATTAGTGAAAATTATTATTCTAGCTAATCATAATGCATTGTTGCATTTCTATAAATACCAATACATCCACAAAAATGAAAATAAATGAAATAGCGTAAAATTTTATTACTTTCCAAAGAATAGTACTCTCATACCATGTTTAAGTGAAAAACACAAAAAAATGGATAAACGCAGTAAAGAAAAATATTCGAGTACAACTTGTTTTTGTTACACTCTGCATTGAAAAAGTTCAATAGCCCTCAAAATCAACCGTCCAAGCCAACATGCCAGAACCATTTAAACTTCACTAAGCGTGATAAAATAGACTGCATTGAAGTTCACACCGAATATCCCTCAACAGTTAAACAAAGAGAAAGAGTCCACATGTACTCAAATTATAAACATGGTTATACAATAAACTTTTTAGTTGGCTGCACTCCTTGTGGTTTCATAAGTTTAGGAGGGCGTTCTAGTGAATGCTTTATAACAAATTATGTATTGCGGACTAAAAAATAAGAAAGCTGTTTAAGAAGCCGCCATTTCTTAATGCACCACAATTTTCATCAGAGAAAGTAGACGTAGGATATAAAATTCATATTATTAACCTTTTCACCGCCAACGTACACAAAACGCAATGCCTCGCCAGCGCCACGCTATAAATGTATAACGAAATCTTTACTAGATTTCGTTATACAGTAGTGATGAGAGTATCGTCATATCGAAAAATAAGATTTATACGCGTTAAGTTAGGTTTTAATTATAATTTTACGGATTTAAATAAAAACGAATTAAATATTTACATATTTGTTTTATTTTACAGTATCCCTAGTAAGAAAAAACTACGAATTATAAGTATCAAAGAAACAAATACATAACTCAATTAGAGCTTTAGGAATTGAGGTACATCTCTATTTGTTTCATGACGTCATTCTTTGACTTCATTTCAAGTCCTTGGCGCTCAGAGCACGTTAAATTAAATTCTGATTAGGGATGTGGCCTATGGTCTTTCTCATATTTTTGCACACTCTGGTTTTTTTTTAACTACTTCAGTAACCATTTCAACTTTGTATATTCGCACTCCAGAGCCACAAGATACCTACACTAGAAGCGACGTGCGTCGCTTCAGTTTGTCGCTTACCGAACATTTCACTTTTAAATTCTTACTTTTTAATGAATAAACATTATTAATATCTAGTTGGACATACCTCGGAATCATCTTCTGGTTCAACGTTCTCCATAAAATACTCGAGTCCGATTCCACACCTTGCAAAATGTTTAAAAGCTGATCCGAATCCAGTTCTTCATTTATTTAACTACCTATTTGTTTATTTATTAATACTAGTAAAATATTATAGTACCTCTAGTTACAAGCAAAGTGAAAGACTCCGATTAGTACCTGCACTGCACTATGCCAAAGTGACCTTGACAGCCGTACGTTTATGACGTCACAGAACGACTTCTATATTAGTCCGTGGCGCTGACAACCATTTGTTTTGTAGAGATGAGAATATAATTATCGACAACGATTGCTAACAACTATTTAATTCTGAGTCGGCACCCATCTGAAGAACGAAATTAGTCTATTTTCTCTTTGTTAGACAGTAGTTAACTAAGTTCATATTTTACTGATCTCAAATTGTTTTCGATAATAATATTTATAAATATTTCAACAGGTGAAATCAAACAGTGATAACTTTCGCGTCACATCACTGGCCCACTATATATAAAGTCCTTGGCGTTCCGGGGACATTAAAAATGTTCGGAGTTTTTGTTTTTGCCAATTTTAAGACAAATAAGGGCTTCTTTTGTGTGCAAAATATAAAACAGGGTAATAGACAGTGCTATTTTAAATAATACAATGAAGAATACCTGTTAAATACAGTCAATTTATTTTTATAACGTAGTTAAAATGAAGAGCTTTTAATGAAGTCGTGGCACTGATGGCACGAAAATCTGGAATTTCTATTGAAGTCCGTGGCGGTGAAAAGGTTAAACATTCATATTACGCTGACGATCATTATTGATAGACCGGAACCCATATTTTATACCTTTTAACATATTGAAAAACAATATAATTGAAGAGATAATTTTGTTTACTTATTTGAAAGCACGATAACAGCTGATAAGTTTCCTTTACTGTATATGTCTCTTACGAATAGTGTCTCTTTTGTCGATTTGTGCTGCCCCCTTTCCTGCACGTTCCCTATACCTTTTTTCTTAGGTTAGAGTACGTATGCAGATATTGTAAAATAAAATAGTTTTCTGATCTACATACTATTAAAAGTAAACACTGAGCCTAGGTTTATTTGAAATGTCATTTGTTCACAAAAGTAGTGCAATAGATATCTGGTGATTAAATATTCAGATTCATTATTAGTAATTAAAAGAAGACAACCCGAAAGTAGAAAGAGGGGCAACGTGTAAAAAGGGTTAACTTTAGATAATTAGCTCTGTGTTTATTTGTGGTGTGTTATTTTATTATGTCGTACCTTACTAAAGTCGATTGAATGAATGCTACAATATCTACGCGGTCAAAAAGTATGGAACAGCTGAGCTGTTTATTATTAACCAACGAAATTAACCTTTTCTGCTCTCGAACCTATAGAGGTCTTATATAAAATCATGTGCTGAATTTATGTCAATCGGTTGTGACGTCCTTTACACCCTGTACGAAACTCCTAACAGTCAATATGACCGCTTTCACCGGGCAATCGTGCAGAAGTGGGGGAGGGCTAAGTACACATTCGGTCATAATTTTATATCTTTCGGATTTAAATGAAGTCAGAATGTTCGTTTGCAAATCCAACATATGCTTATGGGAGTTCCACATTCCAGCCCTAATAGCGCATAGGAATTTTCAGCATGAACACAAGATAGCAGCTGACTGATAGGGATGATGACTAACTAAAAAAATATGATTCTGTTTAGTCCGTCAGTTAGATTATCGAAAAATATTGGATACGTGTTTTTTGTTTTATCAAATTAATAAAAAATGACGAAGATAAAACGTGTCAAAGATCATGAGTGAGGGTTTGTGACATTTGAGTAAAAAATGTACTCAAATGTGACGTCACACGAGTTTTTGACGCACTGTATTGTATCGTCTTCACTTTTTTGAAATTCATTATGGGAAACGTTATTCATTATGTGAAAAAAGAAAAAATGTGTCCAATTTTTTTTGGAAATCTATCTGACGGATTAATTCGAATTTTTTTGTCATCTACCTACCCCTATTCAGTAGTTGGAGTTAGATGAGAGAATACCGAAAATGTGTGTGAGAAATAAAGCTGGAAAATATTATACGGATATAATTTATAGAGCAACAAAATCCCTCTAGTTAGTGTGCCATATTATCATTATTAATTGATCCAGGGGCAGTTGTTCAGCCGTGGGGGTGAGAGTAGTTTGGGAACAAAAGGCTTGTAAAAGGTTTGCAATTTATAGAGCTCTGAATTTGGGGTGGTATTATAGCTAATTATGTATTCAATTCTAATATAAAATTGCCACGCGTTTTGGCTAAAATTGCGTGAAAAAGTGCCGAAGTCGTCTCTTAGACTCGACAAGGAGTGGGACTTACGTCTCAAAACCGTGCCTGGCTGCCCCTTCAGTACTCTAATGATCATACTGCTAGGGAGAATCTGTCTGACAGATGGGCATTGTCACACCCACTGTGTGCCTAACCCCCGAATACTGAAACGTCACTCAAAATTTAAGGGCTGCTTAACATTTGAGCAGCTCCTAAACTTTAAATTTCGTATGGCCAAACGTCACTTTTGAGTATCTGTTAGATATAAGTGCTACTTAAATTTTGAGTGACGTTTCAGTATTCGGGGGTAAGACGCGTTTCTTCATTGTCCACAAGAAACGCTGGCATGACGATTTGTACTTGGTACCCCAAATCTATAGCAGAAGTAGTCCATTAGGGAGTCGGTTGCCAAATGAGAATTAGCCCTAATGCGCCTAAACCCTTTATAATGAACATTATTATGCTTTGAACTGTCAAGTTACTGAACACGAATGGAAGTCTATAGACAGAGCAAAGATCAATAAAATGATGAACTCTACAAAATAACGCATTAAATTCTGCTCACATAATAATCATTTTCAATACTGGGGGTCCACAATCATTACTGAATTTATAATAACAGGTTGCGCTTCGATGTCCTTACCACCCCGTATTATGGTATGTACCTAGCAGTCTAAGCAGATTAAAATAACTTACTTGGTTAGGACATGTTGAAATCCGTGGCGGTACTCGTGTTCAAATGCTGGAATAACCACCTAAAACCAAAAATATATTATAATCATAATTAATACTACTAAAAACTACTACTATTAATACTTATTTATTGTATCTTATAACCAACAGAGATATTTTGCGTTTCTTCAACATTGGGCCGATCTCTTTCGGTAGCAATTCAAACATATCTGTCAGGTTCCTTGGCTGCGGAGCTGCACAACCTATTTGGCCGCCAATGCGATAATAGTACATTTTGATACAAGTGGAGAAAGTTTGTTATTGCATTCGAGGCGGAATTAACACCCGAGCCGTAGGCGAGGTTGTTTTTGAGCCGAGAACTGCAATAACAAATGTCCACGTGTATCAAACGAAGTTTTTCAATACACTTTTGAAAAAATAAAATAAAAGAACGAAAAATATTTTTGTCATGAATTATTATGAAACTATAATTGAAATTTTCTTTTTTTTTCGCTCTTTGCTTTCGCCAGGTTGAAGAAGCAAAGGTATAAAGCCGCTAAACAGCGTAATATGAAAAATAGAAATTTCAAATGTTTTTGAGTTTAGAACACAAATAAATGTTAATTTGTTCATAAACGTTTTTTTTTTGTAATAATCATGGTTTTTGATGATTATTCTATCTATAAACATTATTTAAATATTCAAAAAATAATAACGCCGTAATGACGCATATCTCTTTCTCCGAATAGAGAGGAACCAATTTGGACTAAGTATAGGTTATCTGTGGCAATTTTCATTCCCGCACACGTGTTGGAAAATGAAAAATCGCACGCGTGTGAATTACATTGCATTGTGAACCTAATCGTAGTGCGATAAGAACCCATTTTCGAGGAAGTGTATTGAAATATGTATTTACCGTCCGGTACTGCAACGTATTGTCATATCGTGTACACAAGCTAAGTACACGTCTGCTGTTAGAAAACTAAATCATTTTATTTTGGAAATAGCGGCCCCGCATTAAACCTGTATTTACCAATAGCTGACATCAATACAAAAAAGTTTTGTATAAGACCAAAGCAATGGACCAAATCTTCTAAAGCGTTACGTTTCCATGATGTAAGCCATCAAAGTTAGCCATGTGTAACACATCCTTTAACACAGTATAGTTATGTAAGTACACACGTATACACTGTACACAAACCTTATAATTGTAATTTTGCATGTTTACTTTAGTCAAGTAAGTTTAAATATTGTTTAGACTAAAGCGCTTATTACACTTCACTGAATTTAGTCGACTTAATTCAGTCGTTACTGAATTTAGTCAAGTATAATCCAGGGTCGCGGGAAACACCTGGATCAGGGACGCACAGAACCGGGAAGTGTGGCGGAAGAAAGGGGAGGCCTATACCCAGTAGTGGGTGATTCCGGGCTGATGATGATGATGATAATCTCATTCAGCAAGCTATTTTACTTGACTAAATTCAGTAACGACTGAATTAAGACGACTAAATTCAGTGAAGTGTAATAAGCGCCTAGGTAACCAAACGATTACTGAACTACCCACTAGTGCACTTATAATGTGTTATTAACGCAGAAATAACTAGATCCCACGACACAGGGTATCCTAGTGTGGATTCTAACGCTACTTTATTGCACTATATCTTAATCTTTGTTGTGCATAACATGTCATCAATTGTGTCTAAATAAATTATTATTATAAAAGTTACAATCTTCGACATCAGCACAACTTTGAAAGCTTACATTTCGGAAATGTGAAGCGTTAGAAGTTTTCTTAATACTTGTTTGTATTGATGCTGGCGCTATTGATTGATACAAGTTTTATGCGTGGCCGCCATTTTGAAAGTAAATAAAATGGCGGAAGTTAGGCAGGCCACGCTAGGTACAAAAATCTGTCAGAATTAGTGACACTTCGAAGTCGCGATGGGTATCGATATCTAAACAAGATAAAACAAAAAATGGTAAAGTTTTTTTGGGGTCAACGTTCACTAGCAGGCGATTAGAAGCATTATCAATTTTCCTTCAGGGTTTCACAATGCCGCTAGCGTAATTAATTATGTAACATTTACCCAACTATGTTTGGTTTGACTAAATTCTCATAATAATATGATGAACGATGAACTTTTTGAGATTTTGCTCTTTTGAGAATTGAATGTTTTGATTTGATGTTTTTTAACCATAATTTATTATGTTGTTTTGCAACTTGAACGTTTAAAGACTAAACCATAACTTTAAATGAGGCACCTGTTTTCTTTTGAAGTGGCTGGCTTGAAGCTTGTGTAAGGCGTGCGTTTGTCGGTCGGGCCACTCGGGTAGGATGACAACGAAGCTCAGCGGCTCGGCGGAGTCCTGCAGGAGCCGCTCCATGTGCCGCAGCGCCGCCTCCAATAGTTCCTCGCAATACGGCGGGTGCGCCACCATCGACCCGGACACTGGACGCAGTTCTAGAAATGGACTAAACAAACAAATATTATATAATTATTGAGATGCAACAAAGACGTGTGTACCAATATTATGTACATTTTTTAAATATCCCTTTTAACAACTATTTTTACAGGTGAAATGCGCTTTTTATTTGGCACATGTCTTAATCGTAGCCTCTTAGGACCAACTCTCAGATTTTCAGTTTGAACAAAAATTCAAACTCCACTCAAAGCTTTTTTTTCAAATAGACCATTACAGGCATTTTTGAATGTCAAAATAAAAAAACAAAAAGACCTACGTCCACGAACATGGCGTATGGATCAGAGATATATTTCTACAAGCTTCTGCAACTTCCACAATAATCAATTAGTTTGCCCCTATGGTTGTGGAGTGGTGTCTGTTACCTCTTTAAGGGGCTTCAAGAAGTTTGTAAAATAGAATAGAATAAAGATAGAGTTATTTTATAAAATAACACAAGTTCACTCACAATTTAACATACCTACTTTAGAGGGGTCTGGTGTACAATACACCTAGATTTCGAAAGTTAGGTAAGTTTGCGGATGAATGGACAAAGATTTTATTGGCATATTAGAAGTATTGTGAGAGGAATTTATGAATGTGTCAACCTTTACTTTGTTATTTTGTACTAGCAGATTTGCTCTATATATTATTTATACCATCTTTAGTACCACATTTATTGCAAATAAATAATTTTGACTTTGACTTTCCAAAAAATATTGGACACATATTTTTTCTTTTTCACGTACTTAAACAAAAAATGAAGACGATACAGTCCGTCGAAAACTTGTGTGACGTCACATTTGAGTAGATATTTATTATTTATTTATTTATCTTTGACACGTTTTATCTTCGTCAATTTTTATTAATTGGATAAAACAAAAAAAAACTCGTATCCATTATTTTTCGATAATCTAACTGACGGACTAAACAGAATGATATTTTTTTAGTCAGTCATCATCCCTTTTGTTCATACCTATAGGAAGGTACTTCTACAGAAACAGATTAAGCTTCATAAAAAGGTCTGGCGGTCATGAGATCTCCCGCTATTTCTAGTTACTGATGCCACTATCTGTTTGTCACTCTGGCATACAATGATTTTGATAACAAACATTTTTTTTGGATTAATTCAGGTTATTACTTACTAATTTACCTATGCCTCTTCCTTTACTATCTGAGAACATTACTGAGTAAGAACAATCATGACTATCATAATATTTCAGGCTGTACCACTTGTAAATAATCTTGTGTAATATTAGCTGTATATTGGTTGAGGATACAGATCTGAGACAAATTCTCAGCCTGGAACGGGTCCGTAACGGAGGACCCAGGCTGGACAGTATCATGGTTGGAAACTGTCTGACAACTACATTGACACATTACCAAATTATTTGCCGGAAGAAGAATGTTCCCTAATTAGGTTCTGAGAACTCTCATACCTACTGCACGGGTTGCAACGGTTCGACAAAAACCGATTTTACGGTGGTCGTGCTACGCCTGCTGGAAAGGGAACTAATTGAGAACTGAGATTAGATTAGTTAATCGTGTGCGTTTCACTAAGACCAAAAAATATGCCAATATTCAAATTCCTACGAACTCCAACAGGAGCCAATAAAGTGGAATTTAAAATCCATGATTTACTTGTCATATTTCATTGTAGCAACATCAATAGTGACTGACCTTCTGAAAAATTGTTAAATATTACCTGTTGTGGACCGTATGCTATATAGGTTGGTCACAGCTCTGGAGGTATACTAAGTGGACTGTATTTGGTTTATTAAAATGCTTCTGGATTAATCACGTTATTTTATTTATAAATGTTACACATTGTTACATTGAGAGATATCGGTCGACTGTAGACGCTACTACGGGGGCCCTGTATTTATACCCTTTTGGTTAAGTGGGCGGGCCGACAATACCCTGCCCCGCGCCCCCTTACACCCCGCCAGTGTGGCCCATAATATTGCGTGGAACGACGGAGCGGCCTCTCGACAGGTTTCTACGTGTCGAAACCTGCTCAAAACACGATGGCGGCTCCGTTGTTCCACCAATCAGTGTTTGTTAATGGAAATTTCCGTGGTTGATGTTAAGCAATAACAGTGGAGTTCGGCGTCCGTAACAGTTCTCCCCCCGGCGCAGCCTCTTCTTTCTTCATCAGGACGACGAGCTTGCTCACCGGGCGTCGGAAGATGCCGGTTCTGGTCCGCACCTCGACGACTCGAACGCCGCCGTCTGCTCCAGGATGCGCGCGCTCGACGACTCCCATCGGCCAGGTGTTCCGGGGCAGAGTGTGGTCTACTACTAGGACCACGTCTCCAGGCTGCAGGGGCCGGGCGTCGTTCTTGGGCTCGCCGCGTGGCACCAACGTCGGCAGGTACTCCCGTAGCCAGCGCCGCCAGAAATGGTCGGCGAGCGCCTGGCTAGCTCGCCATGCTCGTCGGTCGGCCTCGTCGCAGGGTCCCGTTGCTGGTAGGCCGTTCGATGACCCCAACAGGAAGTGGTTGGGGGTCAAGGCCTCGGGGTCGTTGGGGTCCACGCTGACGTGGGTCAAGGGTCTCGCATTTATTGAGAACTCAGCCTCGGTGAGGAGTGTGTTGAGAACTTCTTCTGCTGGCGCCTTCTCCCGCAGCGTCACCTTGAGTGCTGTCTTCACAGAGCGCACCATCCTTTCCCACGCGCCGCCTTGATTGGGCGCGCCGGGAGGTATAAAGCGCCACTCCATGCGATGCTGCAGCCCCTCGTCGTTTAGAGCGGGAAGCCACGCGGTGTAGGCGTTGCGTAGCTCTTGATCAGCCCCGCGGAAGTTCATCCCGTTGTCGGAGTACATCAGCCGCGGCCATCCTCTGCGCGCAGCCATCCTTCGCAGCGCCATGATCGCGGAGTCGGTTGAGAGTGATGCCACGAGCTCGATGTGTACGGCGCGGGAGGTGAGGCAGGTAAACAATGCCCCCCACCTCTTCTCTCGGCGACGGCCCACCTTGACCATCATTGGTCCGAAGTAGTCCACCCCGCAGTTGGTAAACGGGCGGTGGAAAGGATCCAGGCGGGCGTGCGGCAGGTCTCCCGTAGCCGGCGTCTTGGGCGCTCCCGTCAGTCTTCTGCAGAAGGCGCAGTTCCTCTCGATCGTGCGCACGGTGGATCGTAGGTGAATGACCCAGTAGCGCTGCCGTAGGTCGTTCGTTACACGCTCCCTGTTGGCGTGCCCCGCAGCGCAGTGTTCCCGTAGCACGATGAGCTTGGTCAGTGGATGGCGGCCATCGATAATGATGGGCCGCTTCGTCTCGGCGGGTGCTGAAGAAGCCTCGATCCGTCCTCGCACCTTTAGGAGTCCATCCTCTAATACAGGATCTAGTCGATACAGTCTGCTCGACTTTGTTAAGGGGTGAGCAGACTTGATCCTTTTCAGTTCTTCGTTGAAGCTGTCTTCTTGCGCGTGCCGGAGTAGTTCCCTCTCGGCGCGCTGGATGTGTCGATGCTCCATACTGGTCGCCTTGCGTCGGCAGATGTCAATGAAGGCGAGCGCTCGTGCAGTGGCCCTCACCAGGACTTCATATTTCGAGAAGCGGGCAGGGTCGGGTAGCCAGCTGTCTCGTCCCGGTTCTTCCCTGGTGTGCAGGACCTCGTCGTCTTCCTCTTCTCGCGTTGACATCTTGGGCCATTGTTCTTCCGGTCGGTATAGGAAGGCGGGCCCCTGGAACCATCGGTCTGTTGTGCTCAGTGGAGTGTCGTTGAGCCTCGTTGCGTCGTCCGCCACGTTGTGTTCCGTTGGCAGCCATCGCCATTCTTCCTTCTTAGTGAGTTCAGCGATCTCACCCAGCCTGTGTGCGACGAATGGTGTGTAACGTCGCATGTCGTGGTGGATCCAATGGACCACGGTGGATGAGTCGGTCCAGTAGGTCGTTCGACCAATCTTCAAGCGGTGCTCTCTTCTGATTGTACCGGCGAGTCTTGCCCCGATGACAGCTGCTTGCAGTTCGAGCCGAGGTATGGTCTGCGCCTGTCTTGGCGCTACCTTGGCTTTGGCGGCCACCAATACTATGGCGACACTCCCGTCGCTGCCTGTGATCCTCCAGTAGGCTACGGTCGCATAAGCCTGTTCGCTGGCGTCACAAAGCACGTGGAGGTCGATGTGGTCGTATTTGTTCGTTGCGTAGCAGCGTGGCAGTCGAAGTCTGGCTATCTCGTTCAGGTGTGCCAACCATGATGCGAAGAGCTCGTTCTCTTCTGCTGGTATCTCTTCGTCCCACGTCGTCTGGAGGCGCCATAAGCTCTGTAAGATGATCTTAGAGCGGATGGTGTAGTGGCTCAGCAATCCGAGTGGGTCGTAGATTGACATCACGGCGCTGAGGGCTTCGCGCTTGGTCGGCGCGCGAGCTCGGTCTCGTACCGCCGCTGGCACTCGGTTCATGGATGTGTTGAACCCGAGTTCATCTCGTTCGGCGTTCCAGAACAGGCCGAGTATCTTGCTCTCCGGCTGTTCTCCCACCAGTTGTGTGGGTGCAGTGGCGTACAGTTCAGGGGGTATGTCGCGCAGCACTGATTGATCGCTTGCGCTCCATCCCCGCAGCGTGAAGCCGGCGTTAGCGTGCACTGTTCTTGTTTCTTCTACTGCTCTCCAGGCTTCAATTGGGTCGTCATAACTTGCCACTAGGTCGTCCATGTAGTGGCTTTCTTTTATAGCTGCTAGCGCTCGCGGGAACTCCTGCTCATGTACGTCTGCGTTGTGGTTGCGGACATAATGAGCCATGTACGGGGAGCTTGCGGCGCCGAAGATCATGCTCTTCATCTTGAATTTAAGTGGAGGCGTGTCTCGTTCATCCCCTCGCCACAGGAATTGTTGCGCTGGTTGATCTTCTGCTCTGATCCTTATACGTAGGAACATTTCTTGTATGTCCGCTGTTACTGCCACCGCCTTTTCCCTGAATCGGAATAGGATTCCTGGCAGCGACAGTAGCAGGTCTGGTCCCTCCAGCAGTTCGTCATTCAGGCATATTCCGTGGCTTCTCGCGGCTGCATCAAATACCAGCCTACACTTGCCGGGCTTGTTAGGGTTCTGCACGGCAAAGTGTGGCAGGTACCAGCACACCGGGCTCGCACGTTCCGAGCCGTCGCACGGTGTGGCGTATCCTTTCTGCAGCAGGTTCTGTATCTGGCTGGTGTATTCTCTGGCGAATTCAAGGTCGGTGTCCATTTTCTTCTCGATGGTCGTGAGGCGACGGAGTGCTTGGCTGTAGCTAGGTGGCATGACGGTGTCGTCCGTTCGCCACGGCAACCCCACCTCGTACCCTGTGTCGGTCTTCTTGGTGGTCGCCTCGACGATCTTCATGGCTCGCTGATCTGCTTCTCGTGTTCGCGGTTTTCCCTCTATGCAGAGAGCTTCTATTTTGAAATGAGCCTCGACTAAGTGGTGGAGCTGTTGGTTACTCGCGTTCTTTTCTCGGTCGGGCTCGTAAAGGTGCAGCACCCTGCCTTCCTGCAGTAGGGCGCTGCGTGGTGCGGTTCCATGCACCACCCATCCCAGCTTTGTCCTCGATGCAGCCGGCTCGTTCGGGGCGCCGGTCCTGAGTTCCCGGGAGACGATGCACTCCCAGTGGTCAGTACCCACTAAGAGCCCGGGGCGCGCTCGTTCGTAGCACACCTCGTCTCTGGGCAGGTCCCTCAGGTGCTCGTGCTGGAGAAGGGTTTCGGGTATGGCCTGCTGATGCAACTGCAGGTCCTTGATGGTCCTCGCTCTGACCGTATATTTCTCATTTTCGTTTATCCCTCTGACATCAATAGTGACGAGCTGGCTCTTCGTTTCATGCTGCGACATGTTGACGCCGTTTAGGTGTAGCGGTTGTGATGGCCCCTCTGCCCCGATGCTGGAAGCTAACTCCTTATCCACTAGAGTTATCGTAGCTCCCTCGTCTAGGAGTGCGTAGGTCTGCACCTCCCCCCGTGGTCCGGACACGATGATGGGGCACATCTTCAATAAGACTGTTCGTTGTCCCACAGCTGGTTGCGGCGTGACGGATAAGACTGCTTCTTGCTTTGGTGTCTCTGCTGGCTTGGCCGCCTCTGCTAGCGGTGGCGTTTGGTGTAGGGTCGCGTGATGTGGTCGGCGACATTGGTCCACACCGCAGGGCCTTGCTTTGCATCCGATGCGTCGGTGTCGTCGTTGGGCGCACTTGAAGCATATCTTCTGGTCTTTGAGAAACTCCCATCGTTGGTCGATCGTGAGTGCCTTGTATTTAGGGCACTGGGGTAGAGTGTGTGCTTGTTCACACCCAGGGCACGGCATCTTTTCTTCTTCCGCTGCGGCGACGGTGTTGTACACAGTTGCCTTCTTCTTTGGGGTCACGGCGGGTCGTGTCTCTTTCTTCTGGCTCGCGGCGGCGCACGTAGCTGGGGCATAAGTGTAACGTAGTGCCCTGTCCGCCTCCCTCATTAAAAATCTGGAGATCACGACGATTTCTGGATCGGCCGTCCCTTCGTTGTCGTAGGCGTAGTCGCACCAGCGCGAGCGGAGATGGGGACTAAGTTTGTCCAACACCTCCCTCGTTAGTAGGGGATTGAAGAGATAACCCCTTCGGTCGATGGTCTTCAACACGCAGATGATGTTCTGTAGTTTCACAGCGAAGCTATTGAGGTCGGCTGCTGATGCTCCAGGTCTTGGGAGTTTCTTCAAGTCCTCGAGCGCCCGATCAATGATAATCTCGGGACGCCCGAAGCATTGTTCCAACGTCTTCATTATGATGTCCGGATCTGTGGCCGTATGTAGTAGCGCGCTCACAGCATCCCGGGCTTCTCCCTTTAGGCAGCTCCTCAGTCTGTGGATGTTCTCTGCTGCTGGAATCTGATACATCTGTGTTGAGTCTCGAACGGCTGCTTTGAAGGGCAACCACTCGCTAGCAGCTCCGGTGAATGTAGGCAGATCTGTATATCGCGGACGGGGTCTGGCCATCTTCTCAAGTGTGGTGGCCAATTGCTCGATGCTGTTCCTCGTTCTGGTGGGAGTTGGTGATCGTACCCGAGGTACCTCGAACCTCAGTTGTCTTGGCTCCTCCCTAGTGCTCTTGGCAGCCTCCTCCCCCCGTGAGTTGAGTGGATTCGTTCGTAGCCACTCGTCTACCTTGGTATGAGGTTCTTCTATTATTGGCTCTTCGTTGACGCTCTCCTCGTCGTTGATGGCAGACACCTCTGCAGCTAATCTCTTCTTGACTAGGTCCGCTTCCATGTCCAGCTGCTTTCTTTGTAGAGCTGCCAATCTCTCTGCTGCGTTCAGTTCTGCTAGTCGCAGGCGCGTCGTGATGCTTGTGGTTGATCGTTGCGACCGTAGCGACCTTGCAGGTGACCTGGCTCGTTGTTGCGTGGTCACCGTAGTTCTGACCCCTGAGGGTCCAGCTGTGCTTGTCTCCGCCAGTCTTGAGAAGGGTGAGGCCGGCGGCTCCAAGTATACCCGCTGAAGTCGCTCCCTTTCTATTCTTTCTTCATCTTGGCGGCGTGCGGTTTCTTGGCTGCGCCTCTGCTCTTCCAATTCAGCCAGGTCTGACTGGCTCCTTGTGACGACCATTTCGAAGATGTGCCTAAGGTTGGCACACCTCGGTTCGGGTCAGCACGTAGACGTCTGGTACAGGCGATGTCAGACTCAGGTAGGTAGACGCAGTCACTCGTTGATACTGCCTAGATAGCAGGCACAGGTTCTGTAGGTTCCGCCTGTATAACAGGCACAGTCAAGCACTATATAGTTCTGCCTATACCGTAGGAACAGGTTAACACTTATAAGTTCTGCCTGAGAAGCAGGCTTAGATACACACTTGTTCGTTCTGCCTATGTTCGTAGGCACAGTCACTCGCGTATTCTGCTTAGAAAGCAGGCACGATCACACGCGAAAGTTCTGTCTAGATAGTCAGTCACAGGCACGCACTTGTAAGTTCCGTCTACAGTTGTAAACACAGGTACGCACTTGTTCGTTCTGCCTATGTTCGTAGGCACAGTCACTCGCGTATTCTGCTTAGAAAGCAGGCACGATCACACGCGAAAGTTCTGTCTAGATAGTCAGTCACAGGCACGCACTTGTAAGTTCCGTCTACAGTTGTAAACACAGGTACGCACTTGTTCGTTCTGCCTATGTTCGTAGGCACAGTCACTCGCGTATTCTGCTTAGAAAGCAGGCACGATCACACGCGAAAGTTCTGTCTAGATAGTCAGTCACAGGCACGCACTTGTAAGTTCCGTCTACAGTTGTAAACACAGGTACGCACTTGTTCGTTCTGCCTGAATAACTAGGTATTGTTCACACGTACTTTCAGGCAGGCACCCGGCACTCGTTCAGACTCGGTTGTTCCCGCCTAAACAACTCGCACTTGTACAGTTCGTTCAGTTTATATATACGTAGATAGGCGTCGGCACTTCGTTCAGGCTCGACGTTTTTCCCGCCTAAATTGTTAACACGCGCACTGTTCATACAGCCTAGATGGACGGGGACCGGCAGGCGTTCAGGCTCGACGTTTTTCCCGCCTAAATTGTTAACAGACGCGCACTGGGTGGGTCTGGACGGCGACACTACTTTAATTCTGGCCGTCGTTTTTCCAGCCCTCGTGGTGGACAGTCGACACTCTCGTGACTTCGCAGGTTACAGGTGTTTTCTTCATCCGCCGCGCGGTGAACACACTGTACACTGGACTTCGTGGTTCGGTTCACAGAACCAGGAACTGCTGGTCTTCTTTATTCGGCTCGTAGGACCAGGAAACTGTTGTGGACCGTATGCTATATAGGTTGGTCACAGCTCTGGAGGTATACTAAGTGGACTGTATTTGGTTTATTAAAATGCTTCTGGATTAATCACGTTATTTTATTTATAAATGTTACACATTGTTACATTGAGAGATATCGGTCGACTGTACACGCTACTACGGGGGCCCTGTATTTATACCCTTTTGGTTAAGTGGGCGGGCCGACAATACCCTGCCCCGCGCCCCCTTACACCCCGCCAGTGTGGCCCATAATATTGCGTGGAACGACGGAGCGGCCTCTCGACAGGTTTCTACGTGTCGAAACCTGCTCAAAACACGATGGCGGCTCCGTTGTTCCACCAATCAGTGTTTGTTAATGGAAATTTCCGTGGTTGATGTTAAGCAATAACAGTGGAGTTCGGCGTCCGTAACATTACCCTTTGAATCGTAGTTTAAATGGTAGTACAGCCCGCCAATTATATAATAGATCTACTTCAGTGCTTTTGGGAAACTAATTTTAGATCAAAAATAATGATTTTTAATAACACTAATAGGATTAGATTATGTAATACATACCCTCGAGATCCAAAGTAGGAGTCAGTATCGGCAAAAGCTGAACAATACTGTCTGAAGTAGCAGTCGAGCGGACTGGCGAAGCATTCGAAGGTGACGCCAAAGCAGCGATGCAGGCACTCGAGCACCGGCACGGGTAGCGACATCTGCGTGAGCTGCGCCTCGCCGCCCGCGCCCACCCACGCCGCGTAGCGCCGCAACAGGCACCACACGCGCGACAGAAACTGCTCAAATTTCTTGTCGTCGAAGCAGCTGTAGCGGTACAGACATTCCTGTGAAACGACCAGTTATCGTGATACGTAGGTATTAAAATAAAGGTAGAATATTAACCACTTGAGTTTTTTGTTTAAAAAATATTTTTCTTGCGCTGGCTACACTTGAATTTGACAGTTAATAAAACGTTGTCTTTGTTAGGGTTCCGTAGTCCTGACCAGGAACCCTTAGTTCTGGAAAGCTGTAATTTTGTAGAGGTGTGGATATCAATAACGCCGACTAAGTGGTAAAACAAAATTTTGGAAAATATTTTTTTTTAGGGTAGCTCCCCTACATTTGGAGTGGGATGTTTTTTTTCGTCGTCTACCCCGTATATGGGGTATCGTTAAAAATGACTTAGGGGTTGCTAATACTACTTTACGATTTAATGCTCCATTTACAAAATATTAAACTTTAAAGTGCAAATTTTTGATCCAGTAGCCCCCCCTATAAAAGCTTAACTGCTGGCTTGAAAAATCTGGAAAAATTTATGATGATAGTGCATTTAATGAACTTTAAAGGGAAACTATATCGATTAAGTTATTTAGTTTAGCAGTAATAATCGTTGAACTAGGGTGTTGTACCAAATACAAAATCCTTAGAATAAATCCTATAAAGCGACTAAGATGAAATGGTTGCTTGTTTATAACGGGTGAAGACTTGCATTGAAAAACAAAATCTAAAATATAACTGGCCACTACGGAACCCTACACACGCGAGGCCCGACACGCACTTGGCCGGTTTTATAAGTTGTAAATGGTTAATGGTAAGATATTTATTACCATAAAAACCCCCCTGTCCCTACTCTTTTTGTTCTTTTTCCCATCAAAAATGAAATCAGCGGCCCATAATTACCCAGAAACTAACCTCGTTTTTTACTAAACATCCACAGTGGCTCGCGTTTGTGTTCACATACTAGCAGTGTTGTGCAAATCAACAATTTTTTAGGGTTCCGTAGCCAAATGGCAAAAAACGGAACTCTTATGGATTCGTCATGTCTGTCTGTCTGTCTGTCCATACGTATGTCACAGCCACTTTTTTCCGAAACTATAAGAACTGTGCTGTTGAAACTTGGTAAGTAGATGTATTCTGTGAACCGCATTAAGATCTTCACATAAAAATAGAAAAAAAAAACAATACATTTTGGGAGTTCCCCTTATTTAGAACTGAAACTCAAATTTTTTTTTTCGTCAAGCCTATAAATGTCTTCAAAAATGATATTGAGGTTTCTAATATCATTTTTTTCTAAACTGAATAGTTTGCGTGCACGAGAGACACTTCCAAAGTGGTAAAATGTGTCCCCCCCCCCCTCCTGTAACTTCTAAAATAAGAGAATGATAAAACTAAAAGTGCACGAGAGACACTTCCAAAGTGGTAAAATGTGTCCCCTCCCCCCCCTCCTGTAACTTCTAAAATAAGAGAATGATAAAACAAAAAAAAAAATATGACATCAGTTTTTTTTAATACGTCATAAATCGTAAACCGCAATTTTCCTTTCATTTTACTTATCAATAACTTATTTTTTTTTCAAAATACGCTATTATTAAAACATCGATCAAAGTTACAACGAACTACAAGAACTTTTATATTATGATACTTGCTGCTACGGAACCCTTCATGGGCGAGTCCGACTCGCGCTTGGCCGTATTTTTTTCAATACATTGATCAATTATTATGACTAATTAAATTATGATTGAGATTGAGACGTTAGTTAAAAATTTGACTTAAGTCATTAGGTACTCATCAATCATGACTTGATGACAAATGCTGCTGATGCATTGATGAAAGGCCCGACGCACGGGGTCTCGTATAGAAAAAGCGTCTGCAGTTGGAGAGCGCCACAGATACTTATATAACATTTTCAGAAAATAATTTCGGCCAAATTAGATTAATTAATTCACCCACGTAAACACCTAAATCTTTATGCTGCAAACAGTAATTTTTCGCGATCTGGTTTCTACAGGGCTTGAAAGTTGCCTCATTTTTAGGCACGAAGTTGTGGTTTCGAAACCAGGCAAGTTTGTACCAATTCATATGCACTTTCAACTTTTTATTTTGGACATCACTAATATTTTTGAAGAAATGAGCAGGCATGCTAATCAATGCTTATGCTTTTTCCATAATTATGAGAAGAGGCTGTTGCTTTGCAGCTGGACAATAATAGGTGGTATTATGATGCAGGTCTTATAATAATAATAATCATTTTATTATCAGGCAACTAAGGCCCATAGATAAAATACACAAAATAACTATACACGCAAAGTTGTCGGCGTCGTGTTTCGCTACGTGTTGTCGCGTAACCGCCCTCGGAAACGTCGATATACGACACCCTTCGGCCAAAGTTTCTCCTTCATGCAAGTCTGTAGATGGTGGGTTGGAAGTCCACGAATGACTTAAATTTGATGTTGTGGCGCGATTCCAACCTTTCGACCCTCAGAGTCCAGTTCGTCTTCACTTTCAAATACTGCACCACTTTTTCAGTTGTAGTGCAGTGATGAAGACGTGAAATGTACAGCTGCGTCGTAGGCACAGCAGGGCGAGCATGTTGGGTCCACTCGGTGCGGTACCGCACAGGTTACGAGAACAGGGCTTCTTGTTCTTCCTCCTTTCCACTTTAGTGAAGCCCTCCTTATCAACTTGGCTCGTTCTTGGCACGGAGCTACTAGCTTTGTAGTTTAATAGGAATACCGGCGGGGTGTATGACCAGATGAATGAACGTGGACGAGGTGAAAGACGTAAGGATCTTAGCAGATGGTTCTGCCCCCCATGGAAAAGCCGCGAGTTTATGTATGTATTAGAAGTATCTCTAAGTTAGGTACATCTACATACGTTCCATGACAATGTGACAATAAAATAATTAAAAGGCTTACCAGCTTCTGTAAATACACGGCATTGAGAACTTGAGTTTCGCCGAGATAGCGTAACAGCGTCTGATCGCGGTCGAGGAAGTGTTCCACGAGCGGTGGCCGAGGCGCCGGCACCGCAAACTGTACCGGGTAGCACCACACCTTGCGTAGCGCTGCCTGCTGCAATGGGGCTTGAAGTTCCTACAGTCAATACAATATTTATAAAATTCCGGAGTGCAGTGCATGTGGTTGTTTATTTATTTATTTAAACTTCATGTACAATAGTGGTACATAGGCGGACTTAATGCCACAACGCATTCTCTACCAGTCAACCTTTGGGTTAAATAGGAAAACATAGTGATAGGGTACAAAAAAAAGTCTAAAAAACCAAGTTCTTGTAAACGAGAATTTATATACTTACATTGATACTAATACACATATACAGATAAACTAATAGATATTTTATAAAATACCACAAATTAAAAGAAAATAAGGAGAAACCTCATTATTGGTTGTAATTTTTCTTTTGATGAAATTTGTTTCATATGAGTTCACCTGGATGGTTCCTAGTTATAGTTGTACCCAGTAGGTGGCGCTGTTGTTGAAATCCACTAGTTATTATATACACGGTGTAAACCACCTCATCACGAAGCCGTCAACCAAGCATTCTGTACATCAAACTAAGTAACTTTACGCAAAAATTATTGCTGGGAAACGACTTTTTTTTGGGCTGAAAAACATGTTTTGTGGTAGAAATCAATGTCACTCAAAACATTGTGCTGATGGATGGATCGAATAGTACGGTAGTCGTGGAGGTCTTTAAAGTAAAAATCTTACATTAAAAACTTGCATTTAAAAAAAAAGTTGCCAAAAAGTTGGTACTTTGACCCCCAATATCTCCGTAACTAGAAGGTCCCAGGTATGGTGTAAAACAAAAAAATGATCGCAATGACGAGGAGAACAAGTGCCTTTCGGCTTCGTTAAGAGGTGTTTTACACCCTTTATATTTTATAATTCAGCCTGGTCGCGAATGACGAATGGCTGAAGAATGTGAAAATGTTACAATGAAATTAATAAGAAAAGATTTCTGACTTTTCTACTACTCACACATCAGTTGGCCCCACAGAGTTTTTTGATCCTTATAATAAATTAACTTAGGATCAGTGCGGGAGTACGATAGGTAAGAAATGGGGTCTATCCCTCAAAATTATAACGTGGCTATACTGCGTGGTTATCCGACCCATGATCACCTACAGGGCCGTAGTCTGATGGCCCCAAACCAAACTAGTAACAGCCTCAATGCATACGCTTGCTTGCATGGCGACTACAGGCTGCATGAGGACTACTCCGTCTGCAGCTCTCGAAGTACTGTATTGTAAAACTTGTATTGTAAAATGACACCATAATTCGATTTAATCACTTACGCTATTGACATGACATGATTGTAATTATTACCTGTTCCTCATTATTGTTATAATTTTATTCTATTCAATCTGACTAAATATGACCTTTAGTGTATTACTTTACTGTAGTGTTTATTTCTGTTAACTGGACATTATAACGACTTTTAGACATATTTTTAAATGAAATGTATTCTATTGTGTGATTCACAGAACTTAGAAAAACAGTAGAAATCGTATAGCGCTTTATTAGTATCGGAACCAGCGTACCCCAAACACATAAACAGGTTAATGGTATTTCGTAACATTAAGAAAAGCGTGGTGTGATTGGTAATTTAAAATTGAATGAAAGTAAGTAATATATTAGTCTTCGTTTATTTGAAAATAAACCATAATCATATGGCGATAGAGTGGTTTATTATCTACTCTGTTTACGTATTAGCTCATACGGAATAGTTTCACGAGCAAGTTCTGCTACTCACCGCTAGATGTCACTACACTAAATGCATTTAATAAACCCTTAACTGTTTTGAAATAAGATTGATATTTCCGTAACAAGCTCATTACTTTGTGTGCTATTCGTTCTTTCCTAGGGTTGTATCACTGCCGTTGCCTTTTTATCGACATTGCGTTTTATTTTCAAATAAAATACAAAAGTCGGTAAATGTTTTTAAATTTCAAAATGAATTAAGTACATATTTATGTTTGAAATCAAGTGTTATAAATTTATAATAATGCTTATGATTTATAGAAAGAATAATTAAGAATTATTTTTTTGTTAAGTGTGTTAATATTGTCATGTTAAACTACTATTTTGCCTTCCAGTCGCTTCAATCCATTTTTCTTTTCTGTGTGGATCCGTAAGAAATCTGAAGCCATACAATAATAAGAAAACCACGTTTTTATAGGTTCATAACACAAGGTAACATAAGGTCGATAAATCTTTTCTCAAAAAAAAAAAAGGTTGGAACAATTCATGGAAATATGTACTACCTATTACTAATACAGAATCATAAAAAACCGCACACAGGGTTAATTTTTCGCCGATACATCATAGAAGTTTAAAATATCGATAACTCATTAGCGATAACGTCAATCTCTAATTGAGTAGTGGACTGTGACATGTGCATAGTTGGAATCTTCGAGAATAATATGTTTGAGTTAAAAGAAAGTAGACCCTATAGTGTAAACAATAAAGTCTATTTGTACTTGTCTTGTCTAATAAAATAATGTTTTTCAAATTTTTATCGAATTAGAGTAAATTAAGACTTATCGATGGTATGATATACCACCATTTGATACGTTTTTGGTTCTGCTATCGTGTTTACACTCTAGAACAGCACAATAAGGCATTTTAGTATTTTTTTTAAAGTTATTGTCACTGTGACGCTTCTATCTAGACTGATGTGCGTGGCATATGCGTGGGGGAAACTCTTTGCGGAACAGCGCAGTGCTCGGGGTACGCGCGCCCCGCCCACATGCGCCTTCTACTGTTTTTTTTTTGTTCTGTGGTGTGATTGATAAGTTTTGACTCGATTTATTTAATATATTAATATAATGTTATAAAAAACTCAACACCATGTGTAGCACGGCAGTAGCAGTGTGCTTTGCAGTGCCCCGACAGGGTTCATGTACAAAAACCGCCAATAATATTGTAAAGTGTGAGAGCAAATAAATAAATAAGACACGTTGAGGCTTGCACCGCTCCATCTGTTGATACAACAGGATGCAACAATGGCAGCAGTATTTAAAACAGGGATCCCTTCTTTTTGCATAATGTTCTTTTTCCTAATATACTTTGGCATAATTGTTTTGGCATAATAATACTTTGCCATATTTTTTTTGGCATACAGTTTATGTTGGCATAATCATCTTGAAGGCTAATTTATTTTGGCATAAATTGAATTCGCATTATGTTACTAGGCATAATGACTATTAGCATAATAGTGTTTATGCATACAATTAATAGAAATAACGGAATCAAATTTGAGTAATTTTAACGTATTTATTTTGAATTAAAAATTCATTAAGTTGAGCTACAAAAGTTAGTGACAGAAACGAATCGCTGCAAAACCGACTCCACGTAGTTTGTCTGCCGTACCCCTAGAGTGTTATTTAAAATCGCGGAGGCGCGGAGGGGCGAGGCGGCCCGCGAGCTGAGGAGCAGGTGGTTCTAACACTCGCCGCCGCGGTGGTGAGCGTGAACCACATCTGCGACGAAAAGCTCGCGTGGGGCCGCCTGAGCCCCGCAGCGCCGGAGCCGTGACAGAAACCATGCCTGCTGCATGTTGCATGCTTGCTGCATGCATGCTGCATGCTTGCTGCATGCTTGCTGCATGCATGCTGCATGCTTCTTACAGGGAAAAAAACTCACATATGTTCACAATCAACTATGTTCAAAACAAATATGTTAAGTATTCAGGAGATATGGTTTTTTTTTTCAATCGTCAAAATAAATTGGTATATCCAATCAGGGTATGTCTAACATTTTAGGAGTTCATTATTATGCTTCTTTGTTATGCCTATTCAAAATATGCTTTAATATCATTATGCGTAAATAAATGTATGCCTAAGAATGTTATGCTTAATCATTATTATGATTAGAGAAATTATGCTTAAAAAATATATGCGTAAGCTGTTATGCGTAAATAATGTTATGCGAAAATATAATTAGGAGTAACAAAAGTATGCCAGGTTATATTAGGTCTTGAAATTTTATGCAAATGGATAGGGAACCTTTAAAACACTACAACTCTGGGGTAAGAAATATACACAATACCTGGTGAAAGCTATAAACGACCAAGTACCAAAATAATTCGTATTCAATGAGATATACAAAATCCAGTTCCATGAGGATCAAACGCTGCATGGGGTTTTTCCCGCAGGGCTACTAAGTTTCAAGGACGGATCCAAAACCGAACTGGTACAGGAGCTGGACTCTTCCATTATCATTTCAGTAGCCGCATCAATCTTCTTAGCCAGGGTTATTAAGGACCAGTCAACTCACATCCGCTCAGACAGCATGATTGTACTGCAAGCGCTAAACGCGACAACAAACAACCATCCAATGGATCGAAATACACAGCGATTCCCGGGGCAACGATGCAGCGGACGAACTCGCCAGTAAGGTATGGAGCATGGTAGCAGAGGGACCCGAACCCATCATGTCACTCGCTTTCGGGTACCGACTCCCGCTGGTAAGGAAATGCACCAAGGAAAACCCTACCTGTGGCTAGACCATGGTGAGAGCAAGTAGGCCAAGGAAGAACTTGCTACTATCAACGGCCACTTCACTAAACAGGCGCTCCGACTGACCAAATACAGCTGCGCACAGTTAAAGCTGCATCTCTCAAAACTGTACACGGCATAGGAGCCATAGACATCCCACTGTGCCGACCCTGCGTGGAGGAAGACGAGACAGTAGCCCACGTGCTTCTAACATGCCGAGAGCTTGCCTCATCTCTTCGCAAGATCTTCAATAACATCAAGTCTTTGCTAGCCCTTCTCGGGTAAATGGGGTGATGTGAGTGATGGATATTCCCGCCCATACGAAAAAAATGCGCTTTGGACGTGAAGTTGCGGACTCCAGCCCGTTATACAAAACAAGAAACAGGATTGTTTAGCATCAACATTTTTTTTTGTAAAATTTACCATATTTGCCAACTGTCAAGTTTTTCCAAAATTTGAATGTAAGTAGATCAATATTTCTTAAACATACCCTACCAACACCGTTTTTCCGTAGCCACAATGGTTAATCTGCCCTTACAGCCCCACTCAAAATTCCTCCCTCCAAATTCATACCTGTATTCCGTTTTCTTTGAGTAGACCACTATGTTTTTCTCTTATTTTCCGAGCATATTCAGCCGACAAGTGGTAGATTTTGAGGCAAATCCCTTCAACAGAAGCTTTCACAGTCTCGGCAAGATGTGGTTGGCACTGCCTCTGAAAATATTTAACAAAACAGATTGTCAGCCACTCCTATACAAATCACACAAATACAAACATCTACAAATAGATAAAATTGAAGTCTGTTTGTAATTTCAAAATAACAGCTTTTTACTGGATGCATATGAAAGTATATACCTACCTACAGTACTTTTAGCAAAACAAACAATATTTTTAATTTTTGTGTGTCCGTTTGTTCTGGCTAAACTTCAACAGATTTGGATGAGACTTTTACTGGCAAATAGCTGAAGTTATTATAAGGATCTCTTCCTTTCGAAAGTCGGTTAAAAAAGGATTAGGGTTCTGTGCAAAAACCCTTGAAATTGTTATTAAAATCCAATTTAAAAAAGAAAGTTATTTATATAATCTTTTTTTTTTATAAATAACTTTCTTTTAGAAAGTTATTTATATAATCATTGAGAGCAGCGGTGGCCCAGTGGTGGCGGTACCGACTTACGAACAGTAAGTCGTGGGTTCTTACCCAGACAGGCGCATTACTTTGTGTAATTTATTTCATCACCACTGCTCTCAAAACGGTGAAGGAAAACATCGTGAGGAAACCGGCATGTCCTAGAACCAAAAATTCGAAGACATGTGACATCTACCAATCCGCACTGGGCCCACGTGGTGGATTATAGCCCATACGCATAATACGCGCTTTGACGTGGAGTTGCGGACACCAGCCCGATTTACAATATATAATCATTTCACACCAACGAAAGACGCGCGGAAACTGCTAGAATTAATAAAACACCTGTTAAATTATGAACTCCAGTCACATATTAGTGCCAATTCTTAGGAAAATGTACTAGTAGGAGGGGATCACGCTATCAGATCACGTTAGCCACGGATCACGGCGAGTTGTATCCACTGATACCGTTATCCGTTTCCCTCGCTATCTTGTTCCCACTGATCACGATATCCGTGGCGCCATGAAAAAATAAAAACAAAATCGAAACAGATCACGGTGTACAGAGACAAGAAATTAAATAAAATATTTTCGAAACTGTAGGCTTAGCCAAGTTGACAATCTACAATCGTTAACGCTAATAGAAAACTAATCAAATGTATGTATGTATGTACTGACATCTATCAACGATAAGTCACGTGGTTCAAATAAACGAATGGAAACTTTAAAGTTTAGTCAAAACTGCAAGTTGGCTACGATTTATATGGGATGTAGGGATCTCGATTGTAGAAACGAATACATTTCATTCTATCATCTTGATCGATGTAAACTTGTCTACGAAAGTTAATATTCGCTTGTTTTGACCACGTGACCTAACGTTTACGATGTAGAAAGAGAATCGATACGAATCGTTTGTAACTTGGCTAAGCCTGCTGTTTTTTTATCTACTTTCCCAAACGAAAAGCAGTTAGGTATATTAAAAAAAAACATGAATGTACTATCCAAAAGTCTTATATCTCTACACAAATAAATAAGTGTCCGTGTGTGTTTTTTTTAAGGTTTGGTCTGTCTGTCTGTCTTTTTGTTCCGGCTAATCCCAGAAACGGCTGCAGTGTTATTTTGCCTTAGTTTCGGAAGAAGTGGGCGCCGACCAATAGTTTGCCGGCGGCGGCGCGCCTGGAGGATTTGGTCGGCGCGGCGGCGCCACGACGCGGCGCGGGTTTTTTTTTTTTTAAAAAGGCAATTTTTGGTTTAAATGTTATATTTTAAGCTATCAAAGGCAAAAATTAAAATTAAAATCAGGAAAATACTGTACTAAGCACTAATTTTTACAATATTTATAATTGTCATGTATGAAAATCATTTTTGTTGACGCGTGTAGGGCTCAACCGCGATCTTTTAGCGTTCAAAACCAATCCTGCTATTGAAAAAACACGTTCACTCGGCGTACTTGTAGCAGGAATTGCAAGAATAGTCCTGGCAAGCGCAGCAAGTCCTGGGAACACATTTTTCTTCTCTCGCCAATAGGCACATCCCCGTTCAAAATCTCCACTTCTTTGGGATCGACCGAAGCTAGGTATCTCCAGCATTCTTGAGAAAAATCGGTTCCTGTTGCCTCGTCAATGTCGCTGAAACTACTGTGCTTCTTAGATAATTTTGTCAGCAAAGATTGAGTCGAAGAAGACCTTGGTGGAGAGAGGAGATAACATCAATAGGTACCAACCTAATCAAGTAAATATTGAATATTTAGAGAGAGAAAAGTTTAGTTGAGATACTTACTGTCCAAAGAATATATTACTGTTTTCAGATTGGCAGTCAGTTAGACATTGCTTGCAATAGACTTGATCACCAAAAATTTTGCTTCTTTTGCTTTATTCCTCCATAATTAGTTGACCGAAGTGCTTCCAAGCGAAACTAGATTTGCTTTTCCGATCAAAGAGTACAGATATTGAAAACTGACTTATTTTAGCAACTAGCGCGAACGTGCCGTGGCGATTGGCGGTGGCGCGTACCGCACGGACGCGGAATTCACAGCGGCCCGTGCCCCTACCCCCACCCCCGCCCGCCTCAATCGGCGCCAAATTTCGAATGCTCGGCGGCGGCGATGGCGCGCATAACGCGGCGCGGCGCCGCTGCGCCGGCGCGGCGCCCACCTCTATTTCGGACATGCCCGTTTTATTTTTTTATCGTCAGAGGTTAAACCTTAATATTAATAACTCATTCTAAAAATACCTATTCTGATATTTCACTTAGTTTTGGAGATACAAATATTATTGTGAAAGGTAATTGACCTTCTTGAAAATTTTTTTTTTACTCTGCATAAAATCTCTAAACTTGTAACTTCTTGATTCTTTACTGATTTACAACCTTTTATCTGAACTTTCAAATTTTAGAATTTGATGTTGGACTTAAGAGAAAAATATTGACATTGTTTGATGGTGAATTTTTCAGTCGCGGGCGAAATTCTTAAAACCACTAAAACAAATTATAATGTAAGTGAAAGCTATTTATTATAGATAAATCAATGAAAATTTAATTACATGTGATATAAGCCAAGCCAAGTGTTTTTACCCTCAGTTCTAGTCTTCCAAAGTGCCGTTGCATAGGAATCGGATATTTTCGTATGGAATAAAAACCAGTTGTGAAAGCTGCTTATGGCTTTCTACCCCGACCTATTACTTTTAAATTCTCAACAACAACCACCAGCTATGAAATAAAAAAAAATAAAACAAATATAAAAAAAAAAACTGTTGGGACCCATTAAATAATCGACTAAAGTCTAGATTATTTAATGGGTCCTGACTGTTTAAAATTTTTTTTTTCATCAGTCTGGTCCCGTATTGGCTGTAATGATTTTTCATTACATCCTATATGGGTCCCGACTGATGCAGTCAATATATCCTGTTTCCTAAACTTGTTTTTTTCTTTTCAGTTTTATTAGTTATTTTTTATGCAGTCTGTTTATTTTATTAATTTTATTTTTGGTGACTATTAATTTAAGGTGTTGTTCAAATTTTTTTTTTTTATAAGTACCGTGGTATGCATTCCGTAATAAGCTGTTATTTTGAAATTACCCACTGACACTTCAATTTTATTTATTTGTGTAGATTAATATATGACTTTTTGATACACATTCATATGGTTTTTTTTTAAAATAAGTTTAACTTCTTTTCGTTTGGGAAAGTAAGTAGATAAAAAACAGTTTCGAAAAATAATTTATTATATTTCTTGTCTCTGTACACCGTGATCTGTTTCGATTTTGTTTTTCATGTAGCCACGGATATCGTTATCAGTGGGTAACACGATAATGAGAAAATCGGATCATGGTATCAGTGGATACAACTCGCCGTGATTCATGGCTAACGTGATCTGATAGTGTGATCAGTGGAGACAAACCCCTAGGAGGTACTGACAAAAAACCACTTTCAATTAAAAAAACTAAAATAATCACTTACTCTCAAGTGAGCCAGTCTGTCTTGGAAATCATCATATGTAGCTCCAACAGTTCGCCTTAGCCATTGAAATGTATCTTCAGCATTCCATTTCACTACCTTGCGACTTTCCGGTGATGCATTTCTTGATTCTATCATTTTCTTTGCTGCTTCTGCATATCTTGATAACTGTTTTCTGGCATCACCCGTAAACTTTGGATGAGTCAGCTTAATTGGAATGTCATTCATAATTTCCTCATACATTGAATGTGATATTTCTGGAAAACAATGACTAGGAAGCAGCGGGTCTGAACCACCCTGATCATTCACTTTCCTCTCCATCAACCATCTGTTAAATGAATCTTTAGGAGCATCAATGCCTTCTCTTGTATGACAAAGCTCTTGGTAGCACTGTCTTAACTTATTAGCCAAAGTAAATCTAAATCCCTCTATTTCTGGATGGGGATGTGGACAAATAGTAGGAGGCCTCTCATATATTACCACATTAGTTGGCACTTCTATGTCCCATGGTCCTGCCAGAACAAACTTCTTTGGGGGAGGTCCATTATCCTCAGATGGACGACGTTTGTTTGCTCCAGGAGTCATATTACCTGTGTTTGTTGGCCCAGTATGACAAATGCCTAATGGGTCAGTAATAGGATCAAAATCTCTCTTAACTGCTGGTAATTCCCACATTGATTCACCTGACAGCTTGTTCCAAAAGTATGGTCTGTTCTCTCTTTTGGACCAGTACTTCCGCCAACCTTGTTGTAATAGATCTGGATGTAAGTCAGCAGCTAGGTGTGGGGCCAATGGCACAGGCGCTCCTGGCGTTTGAGGCGTTTCACCACTTCCACTTGGCGACGACTGGAGCTCTGGTGAGGAGTCACTCTGAGTAGCATTATTCTCCCACGTCGAGGTTCCAGCGACTACTTTGTCACGAACATCATTCATGTTGACTGTTTAATGGGACGACTGTGTACTGTCTTAGACACAATTGTAACACTTCTTAGTTTATTTATAATATAAGAAGTGATAAGAAAACTTATTATTGGCCAATAAGGTTCCAATAAGCAAGTATACTTTTTATTTGGAAACACAGTATTCATACAACCAAGTAATGAACACAGAAAAATGCTTTTGACTCAAACGGCGCACATTATAACACATATTTAAAAATCACTTATACAAAATTATTCAAAATAAAGAAAAATCTCATTATCAAAATTAAGAAAACACCGCGGCGTATGATTAAAAACCGTAGCGTAACTCCCCAAGCGCCGCCATCACAAAATGAATGACAACTGAACTGAATTTAGTGCTAGGGTTGTACCACGCACAGTCCTATACCATAGACGAAAAAATTCTACATAATTATAATAGTCAATACGCTCAACTGAATTCTGAATATAATGGTGGATGCTTCGACCAGCCCGCGAAATTGATGACTTTTTCAAGGTCAAAGTCATTCCTGCACCTTAATCCGCTAGGATTGTATTGAAGATTTTGATGATTATAATTCTGTAACTACCCTGCTACCCTGCTACCCTCACGCTTTCACCTTAAGTAAGCTTCTAAAACCTGAATCACAGTAATCCTGATTCGCTAGTAATATTTATAGGCATCTCTGAGACTTTCGGGAATAAAGTAACAATAAAATAAATAATTTTGGTTATGGTAATCCATGGAATTATAAGTTACTGATAACACCAGAGATTTATCACTTACAAATTATTCGGAAGCATTCCATCATGTTTCCGAATTTATTGTAACTGTCAGTTACCTAGTGTCAATATTGTGTCAATCAATAATATTTTCATTTCTCCTCTATACATTTCTCATTTGGCTAAGAATCGTATGAAGAGTTTAATTTGGACAGTATTTGGTTGATATAAGTATTCTTTCTACTCTTCGCTTAGACCAAAATAAATTTGAGTAGCTATTTTCGGAGTGTTGAAGAGGTTTTTGTACAATTCTGTCCCAATATTTGACTGGCTGATTATTAATTTATTCTGCTTGGATGTATTTGTACTATACACAATCTACTGCTGCTAGAAATATATTTTTTGTTGATATCAAAATATCAAACATAGCAATGCCTGTGCTCAAACAATCATTATCATCTGAAGCAAGATCTGGATATAGTAAAAAACAAAGAAAGAATATAGTTTTACTTGTGTTGAACAAGGAACATAAAAAACTATAGTATTAATTTAACATTAGCATTACAACATCAAACACCACAATAATGACGCAAAGTAAAATTGATATTCAATGTCCAATAAATACAGAAATTCCCGAGTATGATTACAGCAACTGGGATATTGAGGATGCGAATTTTCAGCAGTGTAACTTGAGTTTCATAGACTTTTTTAACAATTTCATGTTAAAAAATTTACCTTGTCTAATTAAAAATGTAACTACCAACTGGAAATGTGCTGGTCAATGGGTAAAAGGTGATCAAATCAATTATGATAATTTAATTGAAGAATATGGTGATCTAATTGCTCCTGTTGCCGATTGTAAAAACATACAATTTAATGCTCAATGCAAATCTGATATGATGGTACATCAGTACATAGAATATTTGCAGAACACAACAACAGATTGCAGAAAATTATATTTAAAAGACTGGCATTTAAGAAGAAATAGACCAGCTGACAAATTTTATGAGGTGCCACAGTATTTTATATTGGACTGGCTTAATGAATTTGCAGTAGATAATCAGGAAGATGATTTCATGTTTGTATACATTGGTCCTAAAGGATCCTGGTAAGAAATTATTATATACTTAACACAACTACCAACTTGGCAAAGCTACAATACAGCTACAGCCTTCTGGGCATTTTTCCTATTGACAGCATTTTTCCTATTCATGTGGACAAATTTTTGGACACCCTGTAATTCTTTTCTCATTTTCATACATGTATATATTTTCATTATTATTTTAGACTTATTGTACTTTAAAAGTAATGGACATAGTAATAAATACATACATAACTTTAATTCACATGAAAATTGCTATCACAAAGAACAGTAATTTTCTCTATTTACATTTTGGAATTCCTAGTTGTTGCTTGTGACTAGTAACCATATAAATTTAGATAACCTCTTTATATACATAAATAGCTATCAAAAATCAACTGGTGGCTTTAAAGTAACTCTTAAATTATTATCTTACAAGAAAATCAAATATTCTTAAAATAATCCATATGTAACTTATCATCGGTAGACAAGACATATTAATTAAAATATAATTCAGAATTACTTGTTCATTATTAATTATATTGGACAAAGGTAAAAGATAAGAAAAGGATCCACCAATGACTGAGAATAGGGAATATGCAAGAAATTCAAAACTTTTTTTATTCCCTAAAAATTTTTTTTATTTTTTCCGTTTTTATGGAACCCTTCATTAATAGACAGCAAATCTGTCGTGATTGCTGCAATCACTTGGATGTTTATTGTTTACACAACATCATTACATAACGTAATGTTACGTCATGATGTTGTTTAAACAATAAACATCCAACCGATTGCAGCAATCACGACTAATTTGCCTTCTAATATTGAAGAGTTCCCTTGTATATCTCCGAAGATCAGCATCAGATATTCATCAAACTTAAACGGGACCACTGTGAAATAAAATTCTTCGAAACAAAAAATACCCATCAAAATCGGTTCACAATTGGCGAAGATGCTACGCTGAACATAAGAAAAAAAAAACTGAAAAAAAAAAAAACAAAAAAAAAACAGACGAACTGATAACCTCCTCTTTTTGGAAGTCGGTTAAAAATGCCTTGTTTTGGCCCATTTAAACACTGCTAAGTATATTTGTTTAACTTTCTAATACAACATTTATTTTACAATTTAATATTTTATGTAGCGTGTTTTTGGTGAAACGGAACGCAAATTCAAAACGCATCGTCGCCGGTAGTGACGTCACAACGCTTTGTGTAAAAAAAAAACTTTTATGCGAAAACTACCTACTTAAAGCTTCACAAGGATGTTATTATTGTTATTGCAATGTTTGCTTGAAAAAAGCAAAGATCATACATTTAGTAAAATTAGTATATAAAATAAAATTAAAAATTCCATCTGCGTAAAAAATAACTAATAACTTTAAATAAAAACTGAAAAGTCTAGATTATTTAATGGGTCCCAACTGTTGCAGTCAATATTATTGTTCTGTCTCCTGAACTTGTTTTATTCTTTCAGTTTTTATTTAAAGTTATTATTTCATTTTTATGCAGTCGGAAGTTTTATTTTTTAAATTATTTTTTTATTTTACACTTTCTAGTTACTTAGATAAACCATTTTTAAATCCTCATGATGAGCCCTTTATCGAGCCGTTCAGGCTGCAGAGCGTGTCAAACATTTGAATTTGGCGCCAAAAATCCGCCATTTTGTTTTTTATTTTGATATACCCAGTGTCACTCTCACAGTAAATACGAATCTAACGATATCTCTCAAGCTAAAATCCATCGAGCCGTTCAGGCCACAGAGCGTTCCAAACAATTATACATACATACAAATACTATAAACTCTCGAAAAACATAACCCTCCTTCTGGCTCAGTCGGGTAATAAGATGTAAACAAGGCAGAGACGGGGAAATGACAGTCACTGACGTTTGAAAATTGACGGTCGTAGAAAATTTTATTGTAGAAGTTAAATTTTTTTTTGAGCGACAAGCAGTAAAACCATCTCATTAACCCGTTGTTTCATAAACTGTATCTGTCAACCCGTTAGGAATAATACTAATCATAGTAATATTTAATTTAAATTACAGATAATTGTGATTAATAAAAATTTAATGATGAATTGTTCCAGGACCCCTCTTCACGAAGACGTGTACTGTTCCTACAGTTGGTCAGTTAATGTTATTGGAAGAAAAAAATGGGTTATATTTCCTCCTGGAGAAGAGGAAAAATTAAAAGATCGATTGGGTAACCTGCCTTTAGTATTCGAAGCAGATAAGTATCAAAATATCAAGTACTACGAGATCACACAAGAAGCAGGCGATGCTCTTTTTGTCCCATCTGGTTGGCACCACCAAGTAATAAATGAAGCACAAACAATTTCTGTAAATCATAATTGGATAAATGCTTGTAATATAGAGATAGTATGGAAGGCATTAGATAATTGTTTATTAACAGTAGAACATCAAATAGAAGACTGTAAAGACACACCTGAATTTCCTGCCGAGTGCCAGCTGATCCTAAAATCCCACTTTGGCATGGACTTTGAGTCATTTGTAACATTTATATGTTATATAGCCAAGAAAAGGCTATCACAATTACAAGGGAATACAGAAGTGGGTTGTAACCAATACTATCTTGGAATAAATATAATCAAGTTTGATTTAAAAAATATATTGAAAGTATTAAACTTAATCTATGTACACCCAATATACTTAAGTACAGACATATTGTCATCAAAAGAAGATGAATTTATACAAGTAAGAAACGAAATAATTAAAACGCTGCTATAAGTTTGACTTTATAATTGCACACACATGCTCATTCTTAATAAGTTCTTCAATGTCAATCTTCTTATATCCTAATTCATATAATATTTCTATTGTATGCTGGCCGGGCATTGGTATAGGCTCACGACTACTGGATATTCCTGGAGTGCGAGACATTTTCGGAACCGGTTCAGGTACAACCATATCATTTATATCTCTATGAAAAGCTGAATCAGAAACGCGAAATTTATGTTTATCAACTGCGTCGATATTTAACACGGGAGTGACACATGCATCGAGTTTGTCAAATATCTGACACCACTCTTCTTGGGTTTTCTTCAAAAAAACTTCTTGAAACTTTTTCTTGCAATGTTCGTTATTACCCACTTGAACATATTCATCGTCTGGAAGCTGCAACCCTTTCAAAAAATTTGAATAAAATTGTGGTTCAAGTGCTCCAACCGCCATAAACTTACCATCTTTAGTTTTATATGTTTGATAACAAGCAAATCCCCCATCTAAAGGGTTGGTACCAG
This sequence comes from Xestia rhomboidea, assembly GCA_963853795.1. Classification (NCBI taxonomy): domain Eukaryota; kingdom Metazoa; phylum Arthropoda; class Insecta; order Lepidoptera; family Noctuidae; genus Xestia; species Xestia rhomboidea. The sequence continues at coordinate 14,336,297 of OY970764.1, forward strand.
GCTCGCCTGACCAGATTGGCAATTGTCTTGATTTAAATAACCACTTGCCAATGTAAGCAGCTCCTTCCGTCATACTCGTATCTATAATTTGGCCTTTCCCTGATGTGGTTCTTTCAAATAAAGCTAATAATATACCTAGAGCACATAATACTCCACCTCCCGCAAAATCGCTCAAAAGATTAAGAGGTGGTGTTGGTGGTTGTTTATTTTTGCTAAGTAATGAAAGTATACCTGACATAGCAACGTAGTTTATATCATGTCCAGCTTTGTTTTTGTAGAATCCATTTTGGCCGTATCCAGTTAATCTTGCATAGATGAGACGAGAGTTTTCTGTCATCAGATGTTCAGGTCCTAGACCCAGTTTTTCCATAACGCCTGGTCGAAAAGTATCCAAAAGGACATCCGAATTAGCACAAAGCTTTTTTAGCACGTTGACTCCTTCCTCGGTTTTTAAATTCACTGATATCATTCTTTTTCCGTTAGACATTACGTCGAATGGACTCGGATTCATCTGTAAAATAAACAAACCACGCCTGTATTTCCCCGTAGGAAAAGACACACTAATTGTTTGCAATATTTTAATAATGAATCGGAAATAGTTTCCTCGAAGACCGAGGTAGAGTAAATTGATCTAAGGACTCGTGCATGAAATAGATTTATAAGAAAAAAAAATAAGTTAATAGTAAGTTGGAAGCAGTTGGGGTCTTGTCGCAAAACGCTATTTTGAATCTTCGCAGAAGCTGGTTTTCTTTGATTACTTAATGTGATAAAATAAGTAGAAGTAATGTTTGTTTACCTAGACGGTATTATTTTTAGGGATTATGAAGTATTTTTAACATGTATTTAATTGTGGAATTACCTACTGTTTCAGACAATAATGAGACAGTAGGTACGTAATTAATGGTTGTGTCATGTTCTTAATAATTATATCATAAGAACATGTTACTTTGCACCCATTGTTTAAAATTTTAAAGCAATAAAAGAAAGTCGGACGTTTTGCGTCAAGACCGTTGAAGGCTTTTAATTTAGGTACTTAATTCTAGTTAAAATACTGTTTCTGAAGATTGTATTAAACTAAGTTTCCAGGACAAATTGAAATCAAATGAAAATGATTACTGGTGAGTGGAATGTAGCTAATGTGGTAACTTCTGTGATCGGTGACTACCTACGTACTAACCTTTTGAACGACAGTGACAGTCGCCCCGAAGTCCGATAATAAGGTTCCACATAATGGGCCTGGAGCTAAGCCCATCATTTCTACGACTTTTATTCCTTTAAGTGCCATTTGTTATAAAAATCCTTTAACCATTACCTGAAACAATTCAATCAGAAACGTCAATCATAATTAATAATTATTATAATTTATATGTATGTATTTATGTTAATAATAAATAAGTGCTAGCTCCTGCCAACGACTTCATCTGCGAGAAAGCGGACACTTGAAACAGGAACTTGGAATTAAGTAGAGTGTCCTATAATACCTATAGATGTCCTTAACTAAACCACGAGCCTCCCGTGTGCCAAAATTCTTCAAATCCGTGCGGGTTTTGTGATATGTTGATTAATTGAAGTTTTTACATTTATAAATAGGACTAGCTTCCGCCAGCGGCTTCGCCCGCGTGAATTTTGTTTATTGTCCCATGGGATCTTACTACCGGCAAAAAGTATCCTATATTTTAATCCACGTTAGAAACTATCTGTGTGTAAAATTTCATCCAAATCCGTTAAATAGTTTTTTTCAAACATCCATACATACATCCGTACTTACAAACTTTCGCATTTATAATATTAGTAGGATATTATACCGTATCCGTTTATTTTTAATCAAATCAAAGACGGAATTGTAAAAATTACGGATCCTTATTCAACTGGGGAGTGGCTCCCAAAATGTCGGTATGTCTTTCAGTTGATCGATCCACGCGACGTCATCGTTTGTCGCATTGAAAAGTTTTGAATAATTTCAAGTTGTTCAATAAATATGACCACACATGACACTACAACGCGACCTGCTACGATGCCTACGATCCTTGCATTCCTGCGCCGTGCGCAGTTTGCAAGTACTGGCCTTTCTGCAGAACAAGTCGATAATCCTCACTAATTAGGTCAGTGTGTGTTTCTAGAGCGTCCCCTACTCCCTCTTCTTGCGTTTCAACTTACATCTGCCTTGTACCTATAAGTATAGCCTTCCATTCATCGTTGACCAAACCACTCCGATCCAGCCTGTCCCCTTGCTGTCCTCTCCCAGCGACGCCCTAAGCCGAGGCCCGTACCCCGCAGGGGGTGCCCTTAGCGTGTAGTCGCTTAGTTTGTAAGTTTTTTGCCCTGGCTGGAGGCCTTACACTTAAGGCACCCACAGGAAAGTCCGGTTAAGCAGACGACAACCTCTCTGGTTGAATTGCGAGATGCCATTTCGAAAAAAAAAAAAAAAAATCGTTGACCAAACAATCCAAGCACACTTTTAAAACTTTTGTCACTACATGTTCTCATTTTGGCGTATCGCATGAATGGATAGAAGATAAAAGCAGAGTTTAGGCAAAAAAACTCTTAACTATTCCGTGTTAAGAGTTTTTTTGCCTAAACTTCAAGGGAGTAACAAGAAGCTACCCGAAACTTACATTTTCCCAATCAACCTTGAACCTAATGCTTTTGTGGTTGCAAATCTACTAAAGAAATTTGACAGATTTGAATAGCGCAATTTCCGAAAATAACGAGAGCAACGCGACCCCGCGCGCCTTTGGCAAAAGCAAATTTTTAACAGACTTCAAAAAAGGAGGAGGTTATAATAATGTTCGACTGTAGGTATATATATTTCTTTTTTTTTTACCTAAGTTCACCGATTTCTCTCCCATTTGTGGAACGATTATCAAAATTCTTTTTTTATATTGAAAGAGTATACTCCTGAGGTGGTCCCATTTAAATTTGGTGAAGATCTGATGCTGATCTTCGGAGATATACAATGGAACTCTTCAAAAATAGACGGCAAATCTGTCGTGATTGCAGCAATCGCTTGCATGTTTATTGTTTATACAATATCATGATGTAACATCACGCCTGAATGCTCTGATTTCGATAGTTAGGTGTGTTAAGTTCCATTTATTGGGGATAAGCCTATTACCATGACATGTATTGTAAACAATGTAAAAAAAATGCATAGCAAATATTTGTATGGGATACTACAACTAAAAACGGAAAAAAAACAGACACACGAACATTTAACCTCCTCCTTTTTTCGAAGTCGGTTAGAAATAAAAATAACTTTTTCGCAAAAAATAAAACCGACTTCAAAAACACAGAAAAGTGAAAAATAACTTTAGCTTCAGAAGTCGGTGACAAAAATACTGAATCAAACTAACAAAAGTCACCGACTTTTGAAGCTAAGTTATTTTTTTAATAAGTCACTTGTCTTACGCGGGAATCGAACCAGTTCAAATGTGAAAAGTAACGCCTGTTATCTCCGAAGGGTTAGGCAGAGGTATATACAAAAACATCTATGGGTAGGTATACCTAATAGTACCTGCACCCACATTTCGTCCCATTGGAAATCGAACTTGCGACTACGACTAACAAAAGTAACAAAATAATGTACTACTTACATAATTATAGGTATCTATTGCATCTCAGAATTCTTATAGATTATCCTTTCCTACTAATCTAATTATGCGAAAGTTTGTGAGGATGGACGGATGTTTGTTACACTTGCACGCAAAAACTTCTGAACGGATCTGGATGAAATTTAGCAAACAGATAGTTTATATCCTGGATTAACACATAGGGTACTTTTTATCCCGGTAGTATGATCCCGTGGGACAATAATTGAACTCCACGCGGGCGAAGCCGCGGGCATAAAAATGTAAAATAATCAATGAAAGGCAATCTAAAAGTTACTGCTATATGACCCAGTTACTTTCACCTGATTAAAAGCCCATAGGAAGTGTGAATCTTGATTAATTAGGTAGGTATTCAAAGTTCAGATTTAATATTATGTAGGTACCTACCTATAATTAGAATGTTTTTTTTTAATTTATATAAATTTAATAAATAAGGTCCTACACAGCATGTAATTCCGTGCCCTGACTTACCTTCCAAGGTGTTGTATTTACACTTCTAGGAGTTCATCAACTTTTACAAGGTTTTATTAAAATTTACGGCAGTATTGCACTATCGGGTTAAAGTCGACTCTATACAATTAGGAACGAACGAATTGAAGTTTAGACCATGAACGAACAGAATATTTATTAATCAGTCATTCACAAGTTCACCACTTACAATACAAGGTTAAATGAAGCGAGTAGCGACATCTTTTGTAACTATCAGTAAAACGAACACAGCTACTTTGTACATAGATCGAATAGGCGGAGAACTATCTCATCTCAACTACATAATCTTACCATTATGTATTTTAGATGTGAAAGTTTGGATAGATAGAAGTTTGTTACACAATCACGCCAGAACGGCTGACCGGATCTGGATGAAGTTTGGCACAGAGATAGATGTCTCGAATAGCAGTATAGTAAGGTAGGCGTAATCATCGAGACCACTGATCAGATTCCAAAAAAAAACAGTAATGGGAAGCTATGCTACGTTATCCCTACGTTAGGCTATGTAATAATTTCTTACCGTTAGCGGGAGCACAACCGCCGGCATAATTTAGTTGTACCTAAACAAAGACAACAATTTAATATTATATACCTACCTATATACTACCTAGGTTATTTCTGTGCTGTTTTTTAAAGTGTGGGTAAGTAATTATAATTATGGGTGTTTACTCAAAACTTCTCAAAATTTTTCAGTCGAGTTCTTGGCTCAAGTTTGAAGTGCGTCGACTCATGTTTGTAATTGTAGATATCGTACTAGTACATAAGTGTGCACTGTGCTGCACTTGCTAAGTTTGGGTGTGTCGGATATGTGCAATATGCACTAATAACCCTAAAGCCTGTATTTATACCTACTTGCTGTAAATAAATAATATATTATTAAAAAACAGAACATTTTTATTTACCTTTTCGTTAGTACGTATTATTATTTTTTATTATTATTATTATTTATTAGTTAGTTAAATCATTAGTAGGAAGTTAGGAACCTACAATTTTGATTTGATATTAACTTGCTACTGGTTCAATCTATGGGCCGGAGCGAGAGGCAATTGGAAACCGTCACCTCCTGCCAAGCAGTCATATATGCTAGCGAAGGAGAACGGAACGTGAGGGGGAGAGAACCTCACGTCCCAGCCGCCGCAGGTCACGCCCCGGGTGTCGGGGGCCACCATAGGCGCGGGCCTGTGGACGGTGAGTAATGGGCTAGCTCGCCGCGCGACCGTCCATCTTATGACGACAGGCCGTGTCCACGGCGCGTTCGTGTTCCACGCTCGCCTCAAAGAGATGTCATCGAACCGGAAGAGGTCCGCAAGAGCCGATGCCTGCCGGGACTGCGCGACTGTTCGAAAGGGATACCGCCTCCCTGTAACACAAAGGGCTTTAGAGGGACATGGATGGGTTTTAGTCAGTACAAGTCTGACACTCCCTTCCACTCCACCCAGAGCGGGAGGGGTCATCCGATGATTTCCCATCGGAAAAAAAATGGCTATCATTTAACGAGGTGAAAAAGATAGCCAAAACCTATCCCTTTGTCCCTGTGTTTATTGTGTGGTTGTTTTTCTTGTGCGTTTCAGCGCCAGATTTACAGCAGGGCAAAGGGGGACTTGCCCCGGGCCTCCACAAGGAAGGGGCCTCCGAAACTTGTTTTTTTAAGCACAAGAAGAACTACATTCTTTGTGTTCATGACCAGTTCATGGTCCAAGACACCACACGAGAGGTTGTACGGTCAAGTCTACGTTACACCTTGTATACATATATTTTTCGTCTGTTCCAAAAACAAAATTCGCGTCCACTTTCCTCTCGCAAAAAGTAGCAGATTTGTAATTTCTAGAACTTTTTCCTCCGTGTGAAGTAACCATAGATGGAACTAATAAGTACCAAGAGAACTCTACAGCGGCTCGGGACCAAGGAAATTATATACTAACTGGAATGAGTACGAACAAAATGCTAAAAAAATAAAAAAAAACCCTATGTCAAAAGCTTAGAGTTTAAATTTGTACAATGGATTCTATAGAAAAGAAAAAAAACAAAAGAGCGAGCGAGAAACCGACAAAGGTGGATGGTGTCTCTGTCTTGTCTTGTCACCGATGTAAACATATGGCCGATACATTTTCGCGTTGAAGTCATTTAAGTACTTTTATTGTATATAAGTGAAATAATCGGCTTTAAAAATGGTAAAATTGTGTTGTGTGAAGGGGTGTAGTAGTAAGGGTTTGCTGGATGTGGAATTTCGTTTTTTAGGGAAGTTTTTTAACTTTAGTTGTTTATTACGACTAGGGTTACCAAGTTTTAGATTGACAAACGGGAAATATCCAAATAAATTAAGTAAGTAAGTTCGAAGTTTCGAACACCGTTGTCGTACATAGTAATCAAAAGTATATTATATAAATTAGAAACATCGGACATCGCACATGGTTTCGGTAGTACCTAGTTTGCTTTTATACTACAAATATTGAAAAGAAAAGAGTACGCCGCACCATGCCGTGTCCTAAGGATTTTTCCATGCTTTTCTAGCAAAAGAATCCATTCGGTGAGCTGCGAGTGAAAATGAATGGTTTCGGAATATAAAATAACATTATAGGTAAACAGTCATAGCTTGAATATGCGATTTTCTATGTCTGAAAAAATCAAAATCAAAGTATTTTATTTCACATAGGCCTAGATGGGCACTTATAAAACGTCGAAAAAGGTGCACGGTTCGCGTTGGTCGTTTCCATGGAGAAGAACCGGCAAGAAACTCAATGATTACTCTTTTCAAATCATTTGGTATTACAATATTATTTTGTTACAGCACTAATACATAAAGTATGGGGGGACAGCGTAGGCCCGACAATAGGTCGTTGCTTACAATACAAAAAGCGTAAAACAGACTTAACAAAATTTAATTTAAAAAAATTATAATATTAACGGAGTCCTCGAATCCCCGAATAAAAAAGTCGTCTGGATAGACTGGTTGAAAAATGGATAATTTGCAACTGGACGGTACAGACATACATTTAAGTTAACATAAAAAGTTAATGACATCCACTCTTGAAGCTATTTCGCCTAGAATGCTATTGAGTTGCAGGTCATCATCATTAAATAATGAAATAACAGCTACTCTTAAACTGTCTCAAGAGTTAGTATGATTATTGGACACCCTATTAGAAAGAGACAACATCCACTCTTGAAGCTTTCTCGCTCGGAACGTTTTTGGCTTGCCCGTCCTCATTCCAGTTAGTATATAAGTTTCTTGCTCGGGACTTTGGGTCTTTGGGAGAATATAATCTGTGGTTGGTTATGGTGGTTTGTTGCAGTTTGCTTGCTTGTTTTGTTGGTTTCATCGACGCCTCGGCCTTTCAACAAGCAGAGTTTTAAGTGATTACGAAGTTCTATTGTCGTAGAAATATTTGTAATCCAAAGCAACATGTCGGTAGCGTTTGCAGCACGCGGCAATCGGCCTCCTTTGAGCCCGGCGCAAATCCAAAAAATGTTAGATGAAAACGCTCATCTCATTCAAACCATTCAAGAATATCAAGCAAAAGGTCAACTTATGGAGTGTCATCAGTATCAACAAGTATTACACAGGAATTTGGTCTACTTAGCGTCGGTCGCAGATGTGAATCAAAACATTCAAAGCATACTACCGGTAAGTCAACTAATTTAAATAGATTGATTGACTTCGAGACTTACATGAATAGTAAATCTTCAAAGCTTTTCCACTCTTAGCCACTCTATTTTATAAGCTCTTATTTACCGTTGTCTACAAGATATTGGTAAATTGGGTTTTCATATTGATAAAGAAATGGAATGACTGCACTGTGTTATTGTACGTAAACATAGCTTAAACAAGGATGTGGGCAGTGGGCATCTTTGTGATTCTCAGTCTCTCTCTCTTCTTTAGCTAAAAATACTTGGTTTTGCTCTGACCATGGTATTGATTTCCTCTCGGAGCCTATGGTGCACTCAGGTCAAATCATTTGAAAATAATGAAACCCCCTCATAGAATTTAATTTATTAATGTCTTACCTTACATTGTCGGTAAATAAAGACAACTCTTTGAAAATACCAGTGTGATATTGAAATCAATTCACTCTCAAAAACTATCAAGCTTAGAATTGTGGTTTGATTTGAGTCTACAAAGTGGTCTAAAATAAATATTACTGTATAGTGGAAAAACCAAATGAATAGTGCTTCATAGCTAGTTTAATAAAAAAAGAACTCAACTTGAAAATGTAGCCAGTCTGTAACTGTTTTCAATAAAACAGATTTAAATTACAATGCATACATTCTGTTTAAACATAAACATGTGTGGTTAGGCAGGCATTCATCATCTAAAGGTAGGGTAAAGGCTAGGCCTTCACAGGCCTTTTCCCAACTATGTTTGGGTCGGCTTCCAGTCTAACCGGATGCAGCTGAATACCATTATTGTACGTGGTTAGGCAGGTGTTAATATGAATTATACAGTGTGATAGGTTAAACGAGGGACATATTCAAACCTGCAATAGTGCATGCTTATATGATACTAATAAAAATATGAACAAAAAATAAACACTGTTATATAACAGATAGAACCATATCAAATATTTCGCAAAAGTCTCGCAACGTGTATACACCCTTGCGCCTAACGCAGAACATGTGCGCGGGTCAATGACTTACGTATAATCCATTTTCCCTTTAATACTTTAAACCTGGCTTATGACAGGCAAAAATATCTAGCTGCTGCTACTAGGTACTGACCGAATGTTCGCAGTCGTTGATCAATGATACCTAGCATAAGTTTATACGATGGAATCTGGCGGTTGGGAAACATCTTTCAGTACAAATCAATAGCTCCTCGCACACTTTCATTAGATAACAAGTAGGCACGAACCATATCCCAATATTCTTCACTGGAATATTGATAAGACGTCATTTTTGGTTTTTCAAGAACACGCACACTTATCGCAAAGCGGGGTTGTTTACGCGATACCCGGAAGCGCACATGCGGAGTTAGCGGCGCGGGCGCCTAGACTGGCTGGGGTGAGCGCGGGGTGGCGCGGGAGTGTGCCCTGTCGGTACATCGGGGACAACACAAAGGAAAGGGGCGGGGTTTGCGCACGAGCTTCCTTTTTGGCAGAATCGGCGCGTGTTTTGCCGCGTGATTATTTTACTGTTTACAAATTCACTTCTTGCGCGCGCTCAGTGTCCATGAATAGTGTATTTTATTGGACAATTACGTCACAAATTAAGGTTATAGTTTTTTTACATTTTTGGGACGAGAATCGAATACTGAATACCTTCCCTCAATATGTCCCTCGTTTAACCTAACACACTGTATAACTGACATCCACCAACTTGTACTGGGCTTGCCAATTGCTTTACAGCAGGCTCCTTCTCTAGGGGAGGAGTCTTGTGATGCAGAATGGGAACCTTATTGAACCGGACTGTTTATGAAAAGCCAAAACTTTTTAAATCTACCTACTGCTCACAATTTTTACATGTTTATACTGAAATAAGTGCTTTTTACAGCCGCCTCATCAGCTAGCTGCTGGAAACTCGCAGGCGCCTCCTATCAATTCACCATCTCCGAGTGGTGGTGATGTTTCTGGGGGAGCTCAACCATCCTACAGACCACCTGGGGTCTCATCAACACCAACAAGACCAACACAATCTTATGGGCAACGTCCATATCCACAGAATCAGTATCAAGGACAGTATCAAGGTGCACCAGGTGTATACCCACCACAACCAGGTTATGGACCACCTAGTCAAGGTTATGGACCTCCAAATCCTCCTCAACAACCACAGGGTTACCCTCCAAATTCAAACTATGGTCCCCCTATAACAACTTCTCCAAGTAACTATCCACCATCAACGCACCCAGGCCCAGGTTATCCACCATCTTCAGCACAACAACCCTATGCTCCACCTCCTGGCAGTCCAGCTGCTGCTGGGACTCCTTATCCTGTACGTGGTGCAGCACAACCAGCATATACAGGGAATTCAGCCTATCCACCATCGCAAACTGGTTCTAATTACTCAAATGTTGGGGTTAGTACTTATAACAATTCTACTGGATCACAACCTCAATCCTACCAGTCGCAACCTTTCCCCAACACAACACCAACATCAGCTTATAGTACAACTCCCACATCACAGCCAAATCGTTCTCCTCAACCACCACCTACTGGTTACTCTTCACAAAATCCGCCTACTTCAGGTTATGGATCTCCATCAGCACAATCCCCAACATATAATTCCAGCTCTCATGGGAATAATGCACCTCCGTCTTCTGTAGCATCTGGGGCACCTTCATCGAGCGGCCCTCCTGGCCAACAATATCCCCCTCCTGGACAGGCGTCACCTTACCCACCAGCTACTCAGCCTCCTTACTCTAACCCATCATCTCAACCTGGAAGCCCTGCGCCACCTGTTTCTACAGCGCCCCCTCCACAAGCGTCATACCCACAAAATCCGCAAAACTATCCTCCAGCAGGAGGTGGTTACCCTCCTCATGCTTATCAGCAAGGATATCCCCCAGCTCAGTATCCTCCATCTCCTTATCCGTATGCTCGTGCACCAACACCAGGAGCCCCTCCTCCTGGTGCTCCGCAACCTTATCCAGGATATGGGTTCCAACCGCCTACCCAACAATAAAAGATAAGGCTATTGAAATGTTATGTTTGACGATTACTTAAAATATTTGATTTAGCAAATATAGCAAGTGGAAGGGACATCGACACCCAAACGGTTACCACGTAATAAGTAGGTACATTATTCCGAACTGCTCCACATAGTTTACATGAGTAAATTAAAACAGCAGTTCCATCCATTTTGTTTAGGTATTGCACTTCTGTAGGAAAAAAAATTACATAAACACAAAAACAATGACCAAAATGTATGGCACAATGCAGGTTGCTATTTTTGTATAAATAACAGGTTCGATTCTTGGCACTGGCCAAAACTTTTTCCAAAAATGAATACTGCTGTCCACTTCCAAAATTAAGAATTAAGATCTTGGTTCATTTGACCAATAAAATTTGCTCTAATAAGTACCTATAGTTTCGTTTTTAGGGTTCCGTAGTCCCTGACAAGGAACCTTTATAGTTTCGTCATGTCCGTCTGTCTGTCCGAGGTTTTGCTAAGAGACCGTTATTACTAGAAAGCTGTGTAGTATTTTGTAGAGGTGTGTATATCATTATCGCCGACAAAGTGGTAAAATAAAATTTTGGAAATAATTTTTTTTTAAGGTAAGCTCCCTTACATGTGAAGTGGGAATGAATTTGTCTACCCCATCGTGTGGGGTATCGTTGAATAGGTCTTTTAAGATGATGATGCTAGTACTACTTTTCGATTTAGTGAACAAATTTTCCAGTAGGGCGTCCCCCCTCGGGGTCTAAACGCTAAACTGCTGGCTTGAAAAATCTGGAAAAATTCATGATGATAGTGCATTTTATGAACTTTAGAGGAAAAGTAAAGCGGTTAAGATAACTTTAGAAGTTTAGCAGTAATAGTCGTTGAACTTGGATGTTGGATAATTTTGTACCAAATACAAAATCCTTAGAATAAATCCTATAATGACTAAGATGAAGTAGTTGCTTGTTTGTAACGGGTAATGATTTGCATTGAAAAAAAAATCTAAGAATAAAAAAAACCAATAAATTATCATAAGTTTCACAAAGCTGCCGCTAGATGGCGCTGTACCAACAGGTTCGTTCTATATGGTGATAACGGGCTACTACGGAACCCTACACTGCGCGTGGCCCTACACGCACTTGGCCGGTTTTGTTATTTCTGACGAGCTAACGTAAAAATGTATAAACTGAATTAACTCAGTCCGGGCTGAGCTCTGAGCTTTACCGTCATGTACTGAATACTGTAACGTGGTTCGTGCGTCAATGTTAAACCCTACTCAAAACATTGATGTATTAAAAGGAGGAAGATACGTTACGCGCTAACATCGCAATCAGAAAACGTTGCGGTATACTCGGTGTACTCGTCGCGTTTTCGCAACTCGCGCATTATGTGCGTATCGTGTCTCTCACGCATGTTTGTAAGATCTATCTCGCTCTCACTAACATGGCGAAGCAAACATTTAATATTATTGTATTTTCAATAAATTAACATGTATTGAGCAGTTGTGCTATTCCATTATTTCGGGCGACCATTTCTAAAACAACAATAATCGTGCAGGCTCGTTAAAACTAAATGTATATGGCGTGACCACAACTAAGTTCCAGTCTGATTATTAACGATTAATTATGCTGTTTTCTGAACGATTTATGAAGTTTCCGAAATAAGAAATACCAATTTTGATTATTGTGTCGTAAGGTTTCAAGGTGGCCCGAGTGTAAAAAATATTTTTTCGACGTACAATAACGTCATTCTAAAGTAATTTGTTTTGCTATGCTGCGAAAACAAATAGCAAGTTCAATAATCTTTGAATTGTCAACATAAGGTTTAAAAGTGTAAATATTATTATAATTAAGTAGGGTAGTTATTATTTAAATGTGATTTTTTTGATAGAAATAAAATCTTTGTGGGTTACTTCAGCGCATCGCTCCTATGGCTGACGTAACTTATTTTACTTCTATGAAAAAAACTTCAATATGTACTTGTATGTATTTAATCATAAAGGAGTGTCCAAACAGAGCGCGCAGTGTCCATTCGCAAAACACAATTTCTGGCCCGCTATGTATAGAGAAATGTACGCGCCGCAAACGCAGTGCTGTGTAGCAAAACCAAGACATGCCGCGCAACAAGTTTCATTTTTGCATTCAATATGCTTTTCAGTCTCAAAATTTTTGACATCTCTTTATCTTTAACCGACTTTCAAAAGGAGGAGGTTATCAATTCTTCAGATTTTTTTTGTATGTACTTATGTTCGTGTGATAGCTTGAAGTCGGTGACAAACAAAGTGTAACAATCGAACAAAAGTTATAGACTTCCAAAGCTAAAGTTAATTTGTACTTCTTTTTAAGTTAGGGGTTTGTCTTATATACGAGCTTCCCGTAGTCCAATCAGTCTCTCAAATGCCGCGCTTATTTGGACACGCTTAGCAATGACTTTTTAAATGACATTAAAAATAAAAAGAATTGGTATTATTTTATTTTTCTGTGTGAATAAAAACAATGCTTGAATAATTGTTATTTTATTTTTTTGCGTTATAAAAACAAACATTTCTGCTTAGAAAATTAATATATACTAGACTAGAGTAAAATCTTCTAAGGATTTTTTAAATGTTGGTAATCCTCCATTCATCGTATTAATGAAACATCAAAAAATTCAAAGTAAATTAAACGTCAGAGTCAGGATGGCTGGACTAAGAGAGATTTTGGAAGTTTGAGCAATACCAAGTGTTAGTAACTATTTGGTACCAGACTCAAATAATGTGTACCTCGCTAAAGAGTGAAAACTATTACGAGGAAAGTGTCCAGCCATTCAGACGTCACAATGGCTGGGACCAAGCCGGTTTCACCTAGTTGTAGGCGTTATAACTAGTTCATCTTTTCCGTTAAAATGTAGTACCTCATTTGTACCTCAACATGTTTTTCTTAGATTTTTTCGATAAGCCCAAAAAAAGTTACACCTAGAAGAAATTTTGCATGTAATCTGGAGCACGTTGATTTCACCTAGTTGGAGGCGTTCTAACTGGTTTATCTTTGCCTTAAAATGTAGTACCTCATTGGAACCTCTACATGTTTTTGTTAGATTTTTTCGATAAGCCAAAAATAAGTTACACTTACTAGAAGAAGAACTCGCACTTAAAAACTTGCCCGGTTAACAAAGAACAGAACAGGAGATAAACTCATACCGGAAAAAACTCAGGTGTCGCCCGCCAACCGTTACTTGATTCAAACAAGAAAGCGGTTGGTTGAATAAATGACAACTGGGTACCGAATTTAACACTATGTTGGCATTACATTCTCTACAGCTACTACTACACTTTATAGATTGATTAGGTTTCATGGTAACAGCTGTTCTAAAGCGCCAAGAGCATGGTTTCATTGTAACCTTACACAATTCTTCCCGTAATAATTTAGCCCATGTATGTTTCGGTAAACGCCATTTTTTATGATACTTACCCGATGGTATTTTAGGGTCATTTCTTTTTACTTACGTAACAATAGGCTTAATTTTTTGCCAAACGTAGATAACTAACGTCGATATTTAAATGAAAAATAATATACTCGTGGTTCGATTTTGACGAAGACTTAAAATAACTGTACTCACTGTATGAATTTACTTTTTCAAGGTCAAAGTCATTCCTGCACCTTTATGCGCTTGGAGGGTTGTATTGATGATTTTGATGATTATAATTCTATAACTACATACGTCTTACAGCCGCGATTCATAGTTTAATCAACATACAACCTGACACTGACCTGTAAATTGCAAAAAACGTAAGAAAATTTGAATTTCGCGGGCTACCCTGGAGCATCCACCTTAACAGGACTTAGACTGACAGTATACCTACTCAATTATACACTTTGGAAACTAAACTATTAATTTAATAATAAATTATCATACACTACAATTCATACAAATTGGTACATTTTAAGTTTTTTTAAGATTTAAATTTTAGACCCGGTACGAGTATATTTTTCGCTGTTCTGTTCTTTGTTAACCGGGCAAGTTCTTAAGGGCGCGTTTGCATATCAGGTAAAATTATGCTGTTTTTCGGTACAATTTTATGGCATAACCAAACAAAATCCAATATAACTAATAACTACCTCGTATAGATTGGTTCTTCATCTTCAAATAATAGGAACTTGATCATTGAAAATTTTGGTTTTTTATATTGTAAAATCGATCTGTCGTTGCCATTTTCCCTAAAATTAACGATACAGGTTTGAGTTTAGGTACATTTTTTGTGCTATTATTAACATATTTTACTATTTCTAAAAATACTGTATGTTGGCAAACATAATCAATTCTTAATGCAAGGATTTTTTTTTTATCTAAATGATTTATATAGTTGCAGAAAAAATGAAAACCAAATCTCATTTTTTTACATTTTTTGCTATTCTGGATGAATCTTAATCGATTGCATTAGGGGTTATTTTATTTTGGATACCCGTCTTGATTTATTGCACAAACACTGAATGAAACTTTAGTCCGCGCACGGCCGCCGTCGAGAGTGGACACGTAACGCCTGTTTGGAGCGGCTCGAGTTGAAAAAGATCGCTGTACAAACACAAAATATTCGATAAACCAAATTTGATACTTGACAAGGCAAGATTTTTATTATTTATTAGTTATGATGAGACCTTACCTCCGGACTTGATGAAGTGATTGGTGACTGCTACTGGAACTCCTTGACGTGTTGTACTAGGTGAGCCGAGTTTGGGCTTGTTTTGTTAGTTATGATGAGACCTTACCTCCGAACTTGATGGAGTGACCTGAAGGTGTACTTCGATGATTGCTACTGGAACTCCTTGACGTGTTGTACTGGGTGAGCCGAGTTTGGGCTCGTTTTGTTAGTTATGATGAGACTACCTCCGGACTTGATGGAGTGACCTGAAGGTGTACTTCGGTGATTGCTACTGGAACTCCTTGACGTGTTGTACTGGGTGAGCCGAGTTGGAGCTCGTTTTGTTAGTTATGATGAGACTTTACCTCCGGACTTGATGGAGTGACCTGAAGGTGTACTTCGGTGATTGCTACTGGAACTCCTTCACATGTTGTACTAGGTGAGCCGAGTTTGGGCTCGTTTTGTTAGTTATGATGAGACCTTACCTCCGGACTTGATGGAGTGACCTGAAGGTGTACTTCGGTGATTGCTACTGGAACTCCTTCACATGTTGTACTAGGTGAGCCGAGTTTGGGCTCGTTTTGTTAGTTATGATGAGACCTTACCTCCGGACTTGATGGAGTGACCTGAAGGTGTACTTCGGTGATTGCCACTGGAACTCCTTCACATGTTGTCCTAAGTGAGCCGAGTTTGGGCTCGTTTTGTTAGATATGATGAGACCTTACCTCCGGACTTGATGGAGTGACCTGAAGGTGTACTTCGGTGATTGATACTGGAACTCCTTCACATGTTGTACTAGGTGAGCCGAGTTTGGGCTCGCCCACTCCGTCAAGGAGTTCCAGTAGCAATCATCGAAGTACACCTTCAGGTCACGCCATCAGGTCCGGAGGTAAGGTCTCATCATAACTAACAAAACGAGCCCAAACTCGGCTCACCTAGTACAACACATCGCGGAGTTCCAGTAGCAGTCAGCGAAGTACACCTTCAGGTCACTCCATCAAGTCCGGAGGTAAGGTCTCATCATAACTAACAAAACGAGCCCAAACTCGGCTCACCCAGTACAACACGTCAAAGAGTTCCAGTAGCAATCATCGAAGTACACCTTCAGGTCACTCCATCAAGTCCGGAGGTAAGGTCTCATCATAACTAACAAAACGAGCCCAAACTCGGCTCACCTAGTACAACATGTGAAGGAGTTCCAGTAGCAATCACCGAAGTACACCTTCAGGTCACTCCATCAAGTCCGGAGGTAAGGTCTCATCATAACTAACAAAACGAGCCCAAACTCGGCTCACCTAGTACAACATGTGAAGGAGTTCCAGTAGCAATCACCGAAGTACACCTTCAGGTCACTCCATCAAGTCCGGAGGTAAGGTCTCATCATAACTAACAAAACGAGCCCAAACTCGGCTCACCTAGTACAACATGTGAAGGAGTTCCAGTAGCAATCACCGAAGTACACCTTCAGGTCACTCCATCAAGTCCGGAGGTAAAGTCTCATCATAACTAACAAAACGAGCCCAAACTCGGCTCACCCAGTACAACACGTCGAGGAGTTCCAGTAGCAATCATCGAAGTACACCTTCAGGACACTACATCTATACCTTCAGGTCACTCCATCAAGTCCGGAGGTAATTCGTAAAAACAGCAAAAATATTTTTTTTGTAGTGACCTACCATAATTTTATTTCTAAGAAATACGTAAAAATCTTTCAAAGCATCAAAATGAGTTCACTTGACTACTATTCTCGCAGTTAGTCGTGCGTACACTTGTGTGTATGACCCGTGTCAATGTAGTAGTTCGATTCTGTACCTATCAATTTTGCAAACGCGTCCTTAAAAGTGCGAGTTCTTCTTCTTGTAGGTGTCACTAGTATTTTTGGCTTATCGAAAAAATCTAAGAAAAACATAATTAAGTTAAGGTACCAATGAGGTACATTTTAACGAAAAGCGCCTACAACTAGGTGAAACCGGCTTCGTCCAGCCTTTTTGACTTTCCTCGTTATAGTTTTCCCTCTTTAGCGAGGTACACATTATTTGATGTCTGGTACCAAATGGTACAAAATAGACGTTTTATCACTTGATATTTATTGCTCAAACGTCCAAAGTGTCTCTTGGTCCAGCCATCCTGACTGACAAATTAACTATCCAAATATTTTACATGCCTTTAAATAACATAGGTACTTATTATAATTCTGTACTTTTCCGAAACGAAGGGAAGAAAATACCTCGCGCAATCTACTGCTGCATTGAAAATAGGACCATAGTGGATATAAAAGAAAATTGTATGTATATCGACTCGAACATCAAGCGTAGCCTCGCGCATGCTCGCGACTCGGTCGCACGCCACCTCGCGAATGCTCGGGTGTCTAGACCAGACATCGCGCGGGCACATTTGACGTGCTCATGTATCTCCATTCTCCCCTTACGCTATAATCAGTGTTGTTGATGAATTTTGAGCGTTGACCCGCGCGGTTTCGAGCATGCCATTTCTACTCTTGGTGTGAATTACAGGTATAGAAAAACCGAGGAGGATCGAGCCTACGCGAGCATGTTTCCGTTCTGTCTGAACTGACCCTATGGCAGAGGTGCACCTAATAGCAAGCCCACATTTCTTCAGCTTTTTTTTATCAGGGAGAGATTTCTTAAGGACGCGTTTGCAAAATTGATAGGTACAGAATCGAACTACTACATTGACACGGGTCATACACACAAGTGTACGCACGACTAACTGCGAGAATAGTAGTCAAGTGAACTCATTTTGATGCTTTTAAAGATTTTTACGTATTTCTTAGAAATAAAATTATGGTAGGTCCCTACAAAAAAAATATATTTTTGCTGTTTTTACGAATTACCTCCGGACTTGATGGAGTGACCTGAAGGTATACTTCAGTGACTGCTACTGGAACTTCTCGACGTGTTGTACTAGGTGAGCCGAGTTTGGGCTCGTTTTGTTAGTCATGATGATACCTTACCTCCGGACTTGATGGAGCGACCTGAAGGTGTACATCGGTGACTGCTACTGGAACTCCTTGACGTGTTGTACTAGGTGAGTCGAGTTTGGGCTCGTTTTGTTAGTTATGATGAGACCTTACCTCCTGACTTGATGGATTGTCCTGAAGGTGTACTTCGATGATTGCTACTGGAACTCCTTGACGTGTTGTACTGGGTGAGCCGAGTTTGGGCTCGTTTTGTTAGTTATGATGAGACTTTACCTCCGGACTTGATGGAGTGACCTGAAGGTGTACTTCGGTGATTGCTACTGGAACTCCTTGACGGAGTGGGCGAGCCCAAACTCGGCTCACCTAGTACAACATGTGAAGGAGTTCCAGTATCAATCACCGAAGTACACCTTCAGGTCACTCCATCAAGTCCGGAGGTAAGGTCTCATCATATCTAACAAAACGAGCCCAAACTCGGCTCACTTAGGACAACATGTGAAGGAGTTCCAGTGGCAATCACCGAAGTACACCTTCAGGTCACTCCATCAAGTCCGGAGGTAAGGTCTCATCATAACTAACAAAACGAGCCCAAACTCGGCTCACCTAGTACAACATGTGAAGGAGTTCCAGTAGCAATCACCGAAGTACACCTTCAGGTCACTCCATCAAGTCCGGAGGTAAGGTCTCATCATAACTAACAAAACGAGCCCAAACTCGGCTCACCTAGTACAACATGTGAAGGAGTTCCAGTAGCAATCACCGAAGTACACCTTCAGGTCACTCCATCAAGTCCGGAGGTAAAGTCTCATCATAACTAACAAAACGAGCTCCAACTCGGCTCACCCAGTACAACACGTCAAGGAGTTCCAGTAGCAATCACCGAAGTACACCTTCAGGTCACTCCATCAAGTCCGGAGGTAGTCTCATCATAACTAACAAAACGAGCCCAAACTCGGCTCACCCAGTACAACACGTCAAGGAGTTCCAGTAGCAATCATCGAAGTACACCTTCAGGTCACTCCATCAAGTTCGGAGGTAAGGTCTCATCATAACTAACAAAACAAGCCCAAACTCGGCTCACCTAGTACAACACGTCAAGGAGTTCCAGTAGCAGTCACCAATCACTTCATCAAGTCCGGAGGTAAGGTCTCATCATAACTAATAAATAATAAAAATCTTGCCTTGTCAAGTATCAAATTTGGTTTATCGAATATTTTGTGTTTGTACAGCGATCTTTTTCAACTCGAGCCGCTCCAAACAGGCGTTACGTGTCCACTCTCGACGGCGGCCGTGCGCGGACTAAAGTTTCATTCAGTGTTTGTGCAATAAATCAAGACGGGTATCCAAAATAAAATAACCCCTAATGCAATCGATTAAGATTCATCCAGAATAGCAAAAAATGTAAAAAAATGAGATTTGGTTTTCATTTTTTCTGCAACTATATAAATCATTTAGATAAAAAAAAAATCCTTGCATTAAGAATTGATTATGTTTGCCAACATACAGTATTTTTAGAAATAGTAAAATATGTTAATAATAGCACAAAAAATGTACCTAAACTCAAACCTGTATCGTTAATTTTAGGGAAAATGGCAACGACAGATCGATTTTACAATATAAAAAACCAAAATTTTCAATGATCAAGTTCCTATTATTTGAAGATGAAGAACCAATCTATACGAGGTAGTTATTAGTTATATTGGATTTTGTTTGGTTATGCCATAAAATTGTACCGAAAAACAGCATAATTTTACCTGATATGCAAACGCGCCCTTAAGAACTTGCCCGGTTAACAAAGAACAGAACAGCGAAAAATATACTCGTACCGGGTCTAAAATTTAAATCTTAAAAAAACTTAAAATGTACCAATTTGTATGAATTGTAGTGTATGATAATTTATTATTAAATTAATAGTTTAGTTTCCAAAGTGTATAATTGAGTAGGTATACTGTCAGTCTAAGTCCTGTTAAGGTGGATGCTCCAGGGTAGCCCGCGAAATTCAAATTTTCTTACGTTTTTTGCAATTTACAGGTCAGTGTCAGGTTGTATGTTGATTAAACTATGAATCGCGGCTGTAAGACGTATGTAGTTATAGAATTATAATCATCAAAATCATCAATACAACCCTCCAAGCGCATAAAGGTGCAGGAATGACTTTGACCTTGAAAAAGTAAATTCATACAGTGAGTACAGTTATTTTAAGTCTTCGTCAAAATCGAACCACGAGTATATTATTTTTCATTTAAATATCGACGTTAGTTATCTACGTTTGGCAAAAAATTAAGCCTATTGTTACGTAAGTAAAAAGAAATGACCCTAAAATACCATCGGGTAAGTATCATAAAAAATGGCGTTTACCGAAACATACATGGGCTAAATTATTACGGGAAGAATTGTGTAAGGTTACAATGAAACCATGCTCTTGGCGCTTTAGAACAGCTGTTACCATGAAACCTAATCAATCTATAAAGTGTAGTAGTAGCTGTAGAGAATGTAATGCCAACATAGTGTTAAATTCGGTACCCAGTTGTCATTTATTCAACCAACCGCTTTCTTGTTTGAATCAAGTAACGGTTGGCGGGCGACACCTGAGTTTTTTCCGGTATGAGTTTATCTCCTGTTCTGTTCTTTGTTAACCGGGCAAGTTTTTAAGTGCGAGTTCTTCTTCTAGTAAGTGTAACTTATTTTTGGCTTATCGAAAAAATCTAACAAAAACATGTAGAGGTTCCAATGAGGTACTACATTTTAAGGCAAAGATAAACCAGTTAGAACGCCTCCAACTAGGTGAAATCAACGTGCTCCAGATTACATGCAAAATTTCTTCTAGGTGTAACTTTTTTTGGGCTTATCGAAAAAATCTAAGAAAAACATGTTGAGGTACAAATGAGGTACTACATTTTAACGGAAAAGATGAACTAGTTATAACGCCTACAACTAGGTGAAACCGGCTTGGTCCCAGCCATTGTGACGTCTGAATGGCTGGACACTTTCCTCGTAATAGTTTTCACTCTTTAGCGAGGTACACATTATTTGAGTCTGGTACCAAATAGTTACTAACACTTGGTATTGCTCAAACTTCCAAAATCTCTCTTAGTCCAGCCATCCTGACTCTGACGTTTAATTTACTTTGAATTTTTTGATGTTTCATAATGAAACATCAAAAAATTCAAAGTAAGTTTTCGATAAGCCCAAAAAAAGTTACACCTAGAAGAAATTTTGCATGTAATCTGGAGCACGTTGATTTCACCTAGTTGGAGGCGTTCTAACTGGTTTATCTTTGCCTTAAAATGTAGTACCTCATTGGAACCTCTACATGTTTTTGTTAGATTTTTTCGATAAGCCAAAAATAAGTTACACTTACTAGAAGAAGAACTCGCACTTAAAAACTTGCCCGGTTAACAAAGAACAGAACAGGAGATAAACTCATACCGGAAAAAACTCAGGTGTCGCCCGCCAACCGTTACTTGATTCAAACAAGAAAGCGGTTGGTTGAATAAATGACAACTGGGTACCGAATTTAACACTATGTTGGCATTACATTCTCTACAGCTACTACTACACTTTATAGATTGATTAGGTTTCATGGTAACAGCTGTTCTAAAGCGCCAAGAGCATGGTTTCATTGTAACCTTACACAATTCTTCCCGTAATAATTTAGCCCATGTATGTTTCGGTAAACGCCATTTTTTATGATACTTACCCGATGGTATTTTAGGGTCATTTCTTTTTACTTACGTAACAATAGGCTTAATTTTTTGCCAAACGTAGATAACTAACGTCGATATTTAAATGAAAAATAATATACTCGTGGTTCGATTTTGACGAAGACTTAAAATAACTGTACTCACTGTATGAATTTACTTTTTCAAGGTCAAAGTCATTCCTGCACCTTTATGCGCTTGGAGGGTTGTATTGATGATTTTGATGATTATAATTCTATAACTACATACGTCTTACAGCCGCGATTCATAGTTTAATCAACATACAACCTGACACTGACCTGTAAATTGCAAAAAACGTAAGAAAATTTGAATTTCGCGGGCTACCCTGGAGCATCCACCTTAACAGGACTTAGACTGACAGTATACCTACTCAATTATACACTTTGGAAACTAAACTATTAATTTAATAATAAATTATCATACACTACAATTCATACAAATTGGTACATTTTAAGTTTTTTTAAGATTTAAATTTTAGACCCGGTACGAGTATATTTTTCGCTGTTCTGTTCTTTGTTAACCGGGCAAGTTCTTAAGGGCGCGTTTGCATATCAGGTAAAATTATGCTGTTTTTCGGTACAATTTTATGGCATAACCAAACAAAATCCAATATAACTAATAACTACCTCGTATAGATTGGTTCTTCATCTTCAAATAATAGGAACTTGATCATTGAAAATTTTGGTTTTTTATATTGTAAAATCGATCTGTCGTTGCCATTTTCCCTAAAATTAACGATACAGGTTTGAGTTTAGGTACATTTTTTGTGCTATTATTAACATATTTTACTATTTCTAAAAATACTGTATGTTGGCAAACATAATCAATTCTTAATGCAAGGATTTTTTTTTTATCTAAATGATTTATATAGTTGCAGAAAAAATGAAAACCAAATCTCATTTTTTTACATTTTTTGCTATTCTGGATGAATCTTAATCGATTGCATTAGGGGTTATTTTATTTTGGATACCCGTCTTGATTTATTGCACAAACACTGAATGAAACTTTAGTCCGCGCACGGCCGCCGTCGAGAGTGGACACGTAACGCCTGTTTGGAGCGGCTCGAGTTGAAAAAGATCGCTGTACAAACACAAAATATTCGATAAACCAAATTTGATACTTGACAAGGCAAGATTTTTATTATTTATTAGTTATGATGAGACCTTACCTCCGGACTTGATGAAGTGATTGGTGACTGCTACTGGAACTCCTTGACGTGTTGTACTAGGTGAGCCGAGTTTGGGCTTGTTTTGTTAGTTATGATGAGACCTTACCTCCGAACTTGATGGAGTGACCTGAAGGTGTACTTCGATGATTGCTACTGGAACTCCTTGACGTGTTGTACTGGGTGAGCCGAGTTTGGGCTCGTTTTGTTAGTTATGATGAGACTACCTCCGGACTTGATGGAGTGACCTGAAGGTGTACTTCGGTGATTGCTACTGGAACTCCTTGACGTGTTGTACTGGGTGAGCCGAGTTGGAGCTCGTTTTGTTAGTTATGATGAGACTTTACCTCCGGACTTGATGGAGTGACCTGAAGGTGTACTTCGGTGATTGCTACTGGAACTCCTTCACATGTTGTACTAGGTGAGCCGAGTTTGGGCTCGTTTTGTTAGTTATGATGAGACCTTACCTCCGGACTTGATGGAGTGACCTGAAGGTGTACTTCGGTGATTGCTACTGGAACTCCTTCACATGTTGTACTAGGTGAGCCGAGTTTGGGCTCGTTTTGTTAGTTATGATGAGACCTTACCTCCGGACTTGATGGAGTGACCTGAAGGTGTACTTCGGTGATTGCCACTGGAACTCCTTCACATGTTGTCCTAAGTGAGCCGAGTTTGGGCTCGTTTTGTTAGATATGATGAGACCTTACCTCCGGACTTGATGGAGTGACCTGAAGGTGTACTTCGGTG
Organism: Xestia rhomboidea; assembly: GCA_963853795.1. Classification (NCBI taxonomy): domain Eukaryota; kingdom Metazoa; phylum Arthropoda; class Insecta; order Lepidoptera; family Noctuidae; genus Xestia; species Xestia rhomboidea. The sequence continues at coordinate 14,360,181 of OY970764.1, forward strand.
ATTGATACTGGAACTCCTTCACATGTTGTACTAGGTGAGCCGAGTTTGGGCTCGCCCACTCCGTCAAGGAGTTCCAGTAGCAATCATCGAAGTACACCTTCAGGTCACGCCATCAGGTCCGGAGGTAAGGTCTCATCATAACTAACAAAACGAGCCCAAACTCGGCTCACCTAGTACAACACATCGCGGAGTTCCAGTAGCAGTCAGCGAAGTACACCTTCAGGTCACTCCATCAAGTCCGGAGGTAAGGTCTCATCATAACTAACAAAACGAGCCCAAACTCGGCTCACCCAGTACAACACGTCAAAGAGTTCCAGTAGCAATCATCGAAGTACACCTTCAGGTCACTCCATCAAGTCCGGAGGTAAGGTCTCATCATAACTAACAAAACGAGCCCAAACTCGGCTCACCTAGTACAACATGTGAAGGAGTTCCAGTAGCAATCACCGAAGTACACCTTCAGGTCACTCCATCAAGTCCGGAGGTAAGGTCTCATCATAACTAACAAAACGAGCCCAAACTCGGCTCACCTAGTACAACATGTGAAGGAGTTCCAGTAGCAATCACCGAAGTACACCTTCAGGTCACTCCATCAAGTCCGGAGGTAAGGTCTCATCATAACTAACAAAACGAGCCCAAACTCGGCTCACCTAGTACAACATGTGAAGGAGTTCCAGTAGCAATCACCGAAGTACACCTTCAGGTCACTCCATCAAGTCCGGAGGTAAAGTCTCATCATAACTAACAAAACGAGCCCAAACTCGGCTCACCCAGTACAACACGTCGAGGAGTTCCAGTAGCAATCATCGAAGTACACCTTCAGGACACTACATCTATACCTTCAGGTCACTCCATCAAGTCCGGAGGTAATTCGTAAAAACAGCAAAAATATTTTTTTTGTAGTGACCTACCATAATTTTATTTCTAAGAAATACGTAAAAATCTTTCAAAGCATCAAAATGAGTTCACTTGACTACTATTCTCGCAGTTAGTCGTGCGTACACTTGTGTGTATGACCCGTGTCAATGTAGTAGTTCGATTCTGTACCTATCAATTTTGCAAACGCGTCCTTAAAAGTGCGAGTTCTTCTTCTTGTAGGTGTCACTAGTATTTTTGGCTTATCGAAAAAATCTAAGAAAAACATAATTAAGTTAAGGTACCAATGAGGTACATTTTAACGAAAAGCGCCTACAACTAGGTGAAACCGGCTTCGTCCAGCCTTTTTGACTTTCCTCGTTATAGTTTTCCCTCTTTAGCGAGGTACACATTATTTGATGTCTGGTACCAAATGGTACAAAATAGACGTTTTATCACTTGATATTTATTGCTCAAACGTCCAAAGTGTCTCTTGGTCCAGCCATCCTGACTGACAAATTAACTATCCAAATATTTTACATGCCTTTAAATAACATAGGTACTTATTATAATTCTGTACTTTTCCGAAACGAAGGGAAGAAAATACCTCGCGCAATCTACTGCTGCATTGAAAATAGGACCATAGTGGATATAAAAGAAAATTGTATGTATATCGACTCGAACATCAAGCGTAGCCTCGCGCATGCTCGCGACTCGGTCGCACGCCACCTCGCGAATGCTCGGGTGTCTAGACCAGACATCGCGCGGGCACATTTGACGTGCTCATGTATCTCCATTCTCCCCTTACGCTATAATCAGTGTTGTTGATGAATTTTGAGCGTTGACCCGCGCGGTTTCGAGCATGCCATTTCTACTCTTGGTGTGAATTACAGGTATAGAAAAACCGAGGAGGATCGAGCCTACGCGAGCATGTTTCCGTTCTGTCTGAACTGACCCTATGGCAGAGGTGCACCTAATAGCAAGCCCACATTTCTTCAGCTTTTTTTTATCAGGGAGAGATTTCTTAAGGACGCGTTTGCAAAATTGATAGGTACAGAATCGAACTACTACATTGACACGGGTCATACACACAAGTGTACGCACGACTAACTGCGAGAATAGTAGTCAAGTGAACTCATTTTGATGCTTTTAAAGATTTTTACGTATTTCTTAGAAATAAAATTATGGTAGGTCCCTACAAAAAAAATATATTTTTGCTGTTTTTACGAATTACCTCCGGACTTGATGGAGTGACCTGAAGGTATACTTCAGTGACTGCTACTGGAACTTCTCGACGTGTTGTACTAGGTGAGCCGAGTTTGGGCTCGTTTTGTTAGTCATGATGATACCTTACCTCCGGACTTGATGGAGCGACCTGAAGGTGTACATCGGTGACTGCTACTGGAACTCCTTGACGTGTTGTACTAGGTGAGTCGAGTTTGGGCTCGTTTTGTTAGTTATGATGAGACCTTACCTCCTGACTTGATGGATTGTCCTGAAGGTGTACTTCGATGATTGCTACTGGAACTCCTTGACGTGTTGTACTGGGTGAGCCGAGTTTGGGCTCGTTTTGTTAGTTATGATGAGACTTTACCTCCGGACTTGATGGAGTGACCTGAAGGTGTACTTCGGTGATTGCTACTGGAACTCCTTCACATGTTGTACTAGGTGAGCCGAGTTTGGGCTCATTTAGTTAGTTATGATGAGACCTTACCTCCGGACTTGATGGAGTGACCTGAAGGTGTACTTCGGTGATTGCTGTTATTACTTGTGTATTCAGGTGTGGAATTATAGACTTATCAAATACTGTTACAATAGTTTTATTGCACGGACACATTACAACAAGAGAGATTATTCTAGAACGCGGGAACGCGGTAAAAGTGACAGATACAAAAGTTCCACAGACAAGCATCATAGACATAGGTTTCGTTCACAAACTCCATTATCTCCAACACTACCCCTTGAACTAAACATGTCTTAAATAAAAACATAAATGTTACTCTTTTAGATCTAACATCTTAACATCACATAGTAATGAATAACAATATTACACTGTTCTAAGATACAATAAATAACAATATTACATTTTTAAAAGAGACAAAGAGAACTTAACATGTTTCTCTTTAGTTAACGGTTTAGTGAGCAAGTCAGCTACCATGTCACCTGTAGGCATATAACAAATATCAATAAATTTATTATTTACAATATCCCTAATAAAATGATGTCTAATATCTATATGTTTGGTACGGGCATGAAACATTGAATTAGAGCATAGTTTTTGTGCCGACTGATTATCATTGTACAAATTTATCTTACAATTAACTTGAAGGCATTCATTCAAAAAAGTACGTAAAAACAATGCTTCTTTGCAAGCATCTGAAATAGCCATGTATTCTGCTTCAGTACTGGAGAGAGCCACAGTCCTCTGCTTACGGCTTTCCCAAGATATAACAGAATCGCCTAATTTAAATATATACCCTGTGTATGAACGACGATCAACCTCATTGGATGCCCAATCAGCATCTGTGTAGCCATTTATGACCAATCCGCCCTTAGCATACTTAAGAAAGTAATGACTTGTACCTTTGAGATATCGCAGGACCCTTTTCGCAGCTTTCCAATGTGTTTCATCGAAACATTCGTTAAATTGGCTCAAAACACCTACTGCATGAGAGATATCTGGCCTGGAACAAACTGAAATATACATCAAGCAACCTATGAGATTTCTGTAGTCAAAACGAGTATCCTTGACTTCACTTTTCTTCAATTTCGAACCAGCTTCCATAGGGGTTGGAGACGGTTTGCAGTCGGTCATATTAAATTTACGTAGAACAGTTTCAATGTAATGTGACTGATTTAAAGTAATTGATTCTTTATTCCTGCATAAGCTCATGCCCAATATTTGATGAGCTGGTCCCAAATCCTTCATGTCAAACTCTGTCATGAGTTTTTCTTTCACGATATCTCTTTCTTTGGATATTGATGAAGAGAATAACATTATGTCGTCGACATAAAGGGCAATTATAACCATTTCCCTCTTTTGTCCTTTATAATAGACACATGGTTCTGAAGGCATCCTATTGAAATGGAGTTTATTTATTAACACTCCGTTAATTTTTTCATACCATGACTTTGCAGCCTGTTTTAATCCATAAACAGCTTTATCCAACTTATACACCTTATGTTCTTGTCCTTTCACAACAAATCCTTCAGGTTGTTCCATTAGCACATGCTCTTTTAAATCACCATTCAAAAAGGCTGTTTTGACGTCTAGGTGATTTATTTCCAGATCATATTCTGCAGCTAGTGCTAACAACAAACGGATTGTAGAGTAACGGACAACAGGTGAAAAAGTTTCACTGTAATCAATGCCATACCTTTGAGTAAATCCTTTGGCAACCAGCCGTGCCTTGTATTTTAGGAGACTTCCATCTAAGTTCCTTTTTCTTTTAAAGATCCATTTGCATTTTACTGCTTTGTGATCTTTAGGTAGATCCACAAGGCGCCAGACTTTATTGGTATTAAAGGATTTATACTCATCTTCCATGGCTTCCTTCCATTCTTTAGCTTCATTGCCACCAAGTGCTTCCTTAGCAGTCTCCGGGTCTCCAAGATCCCTGTACTGTTGAGCTACCAGTTGTGCAGATAGATCTTCATCTACAGCATCAGTGAAGTCTGTAATTGTCGAGTCTTCACTTGAACTCCCTGGAATATAGGTTTCATCCGATAAGTTATCTGCTTCAGATGAACTACTACTGTCATTAATGCTAAACACAGTGTCCCTGTTCCTGTTCCTATTTCTATCATCAGAAGGACAATTTTGAAAGACATCCTGTGAACTTCCATCCCCAGTATTTTCATCTGCCCTACATGTCGGTTCTGTTTGTGAAACAACATGAACCACCCGATTAGTATCATTATCTGACAGATCCTGTTTCCAAAAACAATCTTCTAAAAACCTCACATGGTGTGCATTTATGCAATGCCCAAGGTTCCCTGGATCCATGAGTTTGTAACCCTTTGTATTGTAACAGTATTTGATAAGTCAGTGGCAGTGGAAGCGTGCTGGGCCCATAACCTGTTATTACTTGTGTATTCAGGTGTGGAATTATAGACTTATCAAATACTGTTACAATAGTTTTATTGCACGGACACATTACAACAAGAGAGATTATTCTAGAACGCGGGAACGCGGTAAAAGTGACAGATACAAAGGTTCCATAGACAAGCATCATAGACATAGGTTTCGTTCACAAACTCCATTATCTCCAACAATTGCTACTGGAACTCCTTCACATGTTGTTCCAGGTGAGCCGAGTTTGGGCTCGTTTTGTTAGTTATGATGAGACCTTACCTCCGGACTTGATGGAGTGACCTGAAGGTGTACTTCGGTAATTGCTACTGGAACTCCTTCACATGTTGTACTAGGTGAGCCGAGTTTGGGCTCGTTTTGTTAGTTATGATGAGACCTTACCTCCGGACTTGATGGAGTGACCTGAAGGTGTACTTCGATGATTGCTACTGGAACTCCTTGACGGAGTTGGCGAGCCCAAACTCGGCTCACCTAAAACAACATGTGAAGGAGTTCCAGTATCAATCACCGAAGTACACCTTCAGGTCACTCCATCAAGTCCGGAGGTAAGGTCTCATCATAACTAACAAAACAAGCCCAAACTCGGCTCACCTAGTACAACATGTGAAAGAGTTATCACCGAAGTACACCTTCAGGTCACTCCATCAAGTCCGGAGGTAAGGTCTCATCATAACTAACAAAACGAGCCCAAACTCGGCTCACCCAGTACAACACGTCAAGGAGTTCCAGTAGCAATCATCGAAGTACATCTTCAGTTCACTACATCAGGTCCGGAGGTAAGGTTTCATCATAACTAACAAAACGAGCCCAAACTCAGCTCACCTAGTACAACACGTCAAGGAGTTCCAGTAGCAATCACCGAAATACACCTTCAGGTCACTCCATCAAGTCCGGAGGTAAGGTCTCATCATAACTAACAAAACGAGCCCAGACTCGGCTCACCTAGTACAACATGTGAAGGAGTTCCAGTATCAATCACCGAAGTACACCTTCAGGTCACTCCATCAAGTCCGGAGGTAAGGTCTCATCATAACTAACAAAACGAGCCCAAACTCGGCTCACCCAGTACAACACGTCAAGGAGTTCCAGTAGCAATCATCGAAGTACATCTTCAGTTCACTACATCAGGTCCGGAGGTAAGGTTTCATCATAACTAACAAAACGAGCCCAAACTCAGCTCACCTAGTACAACACGTCAAGGAGTTCCAGTAGCAATCACCGAAATACACCTTCAGGTCACTCCATCAAGTCCGGAGGTAAGGTCTCATCATAACTAACAAAACGAGCCCAGACTCGGCTCACCTAGTACAACATGTGAAGGAGTTCCAGTATCAATCACCGAAGTACACCTTCAGGTCACTCCATCAAGTCCGGAGGTAAAGTCTCATCATAACTAACAAAACGAGCCCAAACTCGGCTCACCCAGTACAACACGTCAAGGAGTTCCAGTAGCAATCATCGAAGTACACCTTCAGGTCACTCCATCAAGTCCGCAGGTAAGGTCTCATTATAACTAACAAAACAAGCCCAAACTCGGCTCACCTAGTACAACATGTGAAGGAGTTCCAGTAGCAATCACCGAAGTACACCTTCAGGTCACTCCATCAAGTCCGGAGGTAAAGTCTCATCATAACTAACAAAACGAGCCCAAACTCGGCTCACCCAGTACAACACGTCAAGGAGTTCCAGTAGCAATCATCGAAGTACATCTTCAGTTCACTACATCAGGTCCGGAGGTAAGGTTTCATCATAACTAACAAAACGAGCCCAAACTCAGCTCACCTAGTACAACACGTCAAGGAGTTCCAGTAGCAGTCACCAATCACTTCATCAAGTCCGGAGGTAAGGTCTCATCATAACTAATAAATAATAAAAATCTTGCCTTGTCAAGTATCAAATTTGGTTTATCGAATATTTTGTGTTTGTACAGCGATCTTTTTCAACTCGAGCCGCTCCAAACAGGCGTTACGTGTCCACTCTCGACGGCGGCCGTGCGCGGACTAAAGTTTCATTCGAAGTGTTTGTGCAATAAATCAAGACGGGTATCCAAAATAAAATAACCCCTAATGCAATCGATTAAGATTCATCCAGAATAGCAAAAAATGTGAAAAAATAAGATTTGGTTTTCATTTTTTCTGCAACTATATAAATCATTTAGATAAAAAAAAAATCCTTGCATTAAGAATTGATTATGTTTGCCAACATAGAGTATTTTTAGAAATAGTAAAATATGTTGATAATAGCACAAAAAATGTTCCTAAACTCAACCCTGTATCGTTAATTTTAGGGAAAATGGCAACGACAGATCGATTTTTCATTAAAAAAAACTAAAATTTTCAATGATCAAGTTCCTATTATTTGAAGATGAAGAACCAATCTATACGAGGTAGTTATTAGTTATATTGGATTTTGTTTGATTATGCCATACAATTGTACCGAAAAACAGCATAATTTTACCTGATATGAAAACGCGCCCTTAATATACAGGGTGGAATTTTGTAATGCCACCTGGAGGGAAAGTATTCTTAATACTGCAGATAGAAAATTTTACTCAAAGGAAACATTCCTTTATTTTTGAATAGAAAGCAAACTGCATTCAAAGATTTTCGAAAATTCTCTTCTCCCACACCCGGGAATCGAACCGGTTAAAATCTGAAAAAATTATACCCTGTACTTTTATTGCATCGATCGTTAGGGTGAATTATAAGGATGAAATCTCTCTAACAAACATGATAAATTAAATGAAAGGAAAACCAGGAAATCTGAAGTTACAAATTCAATGAGTCAAGTTAAAGCTCTTTAACTAACATTCATCTTTTGTAATGCAGACTCCTTTGCGACATACTCGTAGCTGCGTGTATGAGGTAAAATATGGAATGTTAGATTAAAATTTGAAAATTAGATTGTCATAGTTGTTATTCACATTTGATTGTTTTTACAACTCATTTCACATTTTGTCTCACGGTGAAAATGGCTTATCAAGAACAGTTTGATTTAATGGAAGCTTATTATTTAAATAACAAAAACGTGAATCTAGCTCTGCGGTGGTATGGAGAGAGATATCAAGACCGACAGGCACCAACTCGGTTCGTATTGAAAAGAATGGTAGAAAATTTAAAGAATACGGGTGGTTTCAAGAAGAGACGGCAAACTATTCAGCAAAACTATTTCGATTTTGAACTAGATGTTTTAACATACTTTGAATCATTTCCGAAGGCTTCAAGTAGAGATGCTGCCGATGAATTAGGAACAACCCACACTCGCGTACTTAAAGTGCTGAAAAAGTATAAGTATAAATGCTATCGTGAAGGTCGGTTGGTGCAAAAATTGCATATTGGGGATCGTGAGAGACGATTACAATTTTGTGAAAACATGCTTGGAGAAATTGACCGAAACCCTAATTTTTTGAGTAACATTGTATGGTCTGACGAAACCAACTTCAGCAATAATGGCATGTACAATCGCCGCAATAACCATTATTGGTCTCGAGTGAATCCTGTTCGTGTTCATGAACTAACAATCAAGTAAGATTTTCTTTCAACGTTTGGTGCGGAATTATGAGAAATAATGTAGTGTTAGTCCACGTGTACGAAGGTCATTTAAACACTGTCAAGTATATTGAAATACTGTATCTCTTAAGAAACGAATTAAAGTAGAGTTTCCCCGAGGAAGAGCGAAACCAAATAATTCTACAGCAAGATGGTGCTCCAGCACATAACAGCAGAATCACTACTGCCGACATTAATAACCATTTTAATACCTGGATTGGTACAAACGGCACAATCAGATGGCCTGCGAGATCGCCAGATCTCACCCTATTAGATTTTTTTTTGTGGGGATATGTAAAAAAATCAAATTTACATGAAATCTTATGCGAATGACAACGAGTTGTGAGTTGAAGTTCAGAATACGATTTATAATATTCACCACAACACTTTATTAAAGGTTACTAGAAATGAATTCGTTAAAAGAATAAATTTGTGTATCCAAGAGAATGGAGCCCATTCCGAGCAACTAATTAGTTAGTTTACCATTTTTTGTAAATAATTAAATTAATTTAAGATTTTCTGGTTTTCCTATCATTTAATTTATCATGTTTGTTAGAGAGATTTCATCCTTATAATTGACCCTAAGGATCGATGCAATAAAAGTACAGGGTATAATTTTTTCAGATTTTAGCCGGTTCGATTCCCGGGTGTGGGAGAAGAGAATTTTCGAAAATCTTTGAATGCAGTTTGCTTTCTATTAAAAAATAAAGGAATGTTTCCTTTGAGTAAAATTTTCTATCTGCAGTATTAAGAGTACTTTCCCTCCAGGTGGCATAATAAAAATTCCACCCTGTATAATAATATTGAAGATCACGTTTACTAAAAAGTAATCATTTCAGCATTTTGAGTTGAAGTGAAACAGAGTATATAATAAAAACTATAAAAAAAAAAAACAGAAAATATAAGTATTTAAAGTAGTATCATATATTTTGTTTGTTGTTAACACCACACAACAACACACGTTTACTCGGTAAAATATTCCCCCCGTTCCATATATCCCTACCGACATATCCCCACTGGTAGGGATACTTGGATTTTTTTTCCAACTATCGCTACCGGTTGGGATATATGGAACTTTCTACTCCATAATCCATATATCCCTACTGACCCGCACTGGTGGGGATAGTTGGATTTTTTTTTTCCATTTATCGCTACCAGTAGGGATAAGTTTTCAAGGGTTTCTTTATATGATTAATTAGTGGTTACTGAATTACTTGTTAGCCTGTTTTAATGTCCCACTGCTGGGCAAAGGCTTCCCCTTTTTCCTTCCAAACCTCCATGGGTGTATAATTTTATATTTTAATTTAACTCAAATAAAGTTATGTTTTTAACAATAGGTAATTTAGTATGGGTTTGTTTGATTTAACCTTTTGACTGCCACGTCAAAAACGAAAAAGCGTGCCCTCGGCGCCAAGCTATGAATTCATCCTCTATTACCTACAAAATAGTAGTGAGTTCGAAATTATATCGTTAACACTAACTATTTATTTTTTAACAAAGAGTATGTTTTTGTTAAAAAGGTCTATACCGGAACAATATAATACAGGAGTTTTATTTCATTCCACTTTGTCCTTTAGGACAGAAATAATAATGATATGTGTCACGTGTCACAGTTTCGGCGTTGTCCACAATTCAAAACAACAATCGATAAAACCAAGTCAATACTATCACAGCTCTATGTTCAATCATGACGTACTTTTTTGTCACCATAAGATGACAGTGGCGTAGCTGGCACGGCTTTTTTTAATTTGCTCGCCTCTGCGCTAGGGATGCGCAACCGATATTTATAAATAATATAGAAATAATAATAAGTATTTTGTTTTAATGGTTGGTCATGGTCTCATTATACTAAACGCAAAAATATTGATCTACGAACAGTTAAACTTTGCATTTTTGGCACATTAAACGAGTGTCAGACCGTTTTTATTTTGCTGCACATATTTTGCATCGCTGACTTTTGCCAGTTAGTATTCTAACAGGAAAATGCTTTATGGCATCATCATTAATTAAATAAAAAAGTACATTGAACGAGCTTATGGTATTTTGGTCGTAAATATACGACCCTGACTAAATCGTCATGGACCCGAAAATATTTGTCGGATTATATGCGACGTAAGCGGTTAAATAAAAGGTTAATAATGGATGACCGCATCCATTATTAATAATATTTAATAACAGTAAAGGAACTACTCTATTTAAAAAAAAACCGCGTTTGACGTCATGGGTATGTCAAACATAGAAGACTGTGGCGTCCCCGGCACAGACATTACAACAGTGTGATAGAGATGGGCATTACAGTCATATCAAAGTTAATCGATGATCAACTAACACTCGACTTTTATAGAGCGCATAGCTCGTTTTTATAAAATTTTCTTGATTTCTCAAACATGAAAGTTCAATGGCAAATGTTTTATTTATTTACTATTGCAGAATTCAGAGTAAAATAAATATAACGTAGGTTGCCGTCGAGGTCGATATTCTTGTTATATTGACTGCTACCTACATCACTACGTGTCCTGTTATGGTGACTGTGGCGTCGAGGGCACTATGTTTTTCGAACTTTAAGACTGGTTTTCTTTTTTGTCATATTACGGAACTAAAGATGAACACTAACGAAAGCAATTCACTTCAAATAAATTAAGAAGAGTCAAGGTACTTAATTAAGAAGGGAAATAAACAAAACAATGTTGTTTTATGACATTTATTTACGTTTAAAATTCTGTCACGCAGTCGCGACCGTGGCGTGCTAGACACATTTTGGTTTGTCGTCTATACACGACTGTGGCGGTCAAAAGGTTAATTAAAATATTTGTTTACGCGATTTTCTTATATTTTGTATCACAAGTAATTCAGGAACTACTAATTAATCATATAAAGAAACCCTTGAAAACGTATCCCTACTGGTAGCGATAAGTGGAAAAAAAATCCAAGTATCCCTACCAGTGGGGATATGTCGGTAGGGATATATGTAACGGGGGAAATATTCGACTCGACTGCATTAGTGACGAGTGTGGCGAAGCGACTCGGCTAACTAATTACGGAAACGCGACGCGTCGCGCGGTGCGTTGTGCGTCGCGCGGTGCGTTGTGCGGCGCTGCTCGCTTTCAATTCAAACATAATAAATGACGATTGACTATAGAGGAGTGTTTACGGAGTAGCGAATTTACGCGCGATTGCTGAAATGCAGCGTTGCCCGCCGCGGCCAACGCAGCGGTGCACGCGGCTTCACACGCGCAAATACAAATATTTCGCAGATGACACCGCCTCTCCGTAAACGGGAAAACGCGCAACACGCCGCCCGACGCGCCGCGTCTCCGTAAGTGAGCACTTATACGGTGGGGCCGCGCATGCGAGCGAGAAAGCAAGTTGCGACTCGTCGCGACAAGTTACTTTCTTATTATAAAATATATGGGATTCTCTGAACTAAGACTTAACCTAGTTTAGACTTAAATTGGGAATTTGTACGGTGAAAAATTATGATATCAGTAAGAGAATTTCAGTCAAAACGTATTGTATTGTATTGTATAGCGGGCTGGTGTCCGCAACTCCACGTCAAAGCGCGTATTTTGCGTACGGGTGGGAACTTATTCGATCTCAGTCAAAACGTATTTCATTAACTACTTTATTAGAATAACTGACAGAGTAGAAAATTTTCAAATTCAAGCCTTAACTATGTAGGTACTGTATTTTATACTATTTTAGTCTTGACACTTACAGAATAGCGTATTCAACAGTTCCGAGAGACGTAATTTAATTAGTTCAACAATTAAAAATTATTATATTATAATATTTGAACGTACCCAGCATACGCTACGAACACGATGAAAATATAATACTCTATTAGACTACAACTTCGTGGTGCAATGTAAGTACACCCTGTTTGCTGTGTATTATTGTATGGTTTATTTTCCTAAGATCTAATTAGAAACTTTAATTTTCTTCAAAAGTAATGGACTGTTCCTCAAAAGGTTGGACAGAGTTATCGTAATATTCCAACGGTAGGTCTTCAATAAATGGTTGGGTAGGAAAAGCAGGCGATGTCGTGTGTTTCTTCAGTGGAAGGACTGTGTCAAATAAATAGCACATTGCACCCGTTTCCCCAGGTATTGCTACACCTAGTGTCCAGATCACATTGTACTTTGTGTTTATACGCAGAATTTTCACGCCACGTAGTATCCTCCATCTAAAAAATATATTCAATATATTATATCAATAAAATTAAAGATCGATGAGTCTCTATAATTTAATGATACATCTTATTGGCCCATGGTAATTGATAGATCATGGCATGGCATGTCTATGAAAATTAGTGATCGACCGAAGCTTCGGTTTAGGCCAATTATCGGCAAAAACACGGTATTTTGTGATTTGTCGTGTGTCGTTCGGCTAACTTAGGATTGAGTTCGTTGCTCGTGATCGACAGCCGAGTTCGCCGCCGTTCTCGGCTTTAAATTGTTAATCTTCTAGTAAGTAAAAAATAAAATTTGTTCGTATTTTATGCGCTGCAATACCGTTCATCCGATTGCTATAAAACTTTGTCAATCTATTGCTTGCACTTGCGCGAAGGTTATTATAGGCATTGTTCAAATAACTTTTTTTCGGTCGGACACTATATTTAAAATTGACTTACTTATTCGTTTGTAAAACAGATAATATCCAAAAATTATTGCGTTTAATAAAGCCTCAAACAAAAAGGAGACGAATTGAATGTGGTCATTACGAGGAATAAAATTAATATCTGAATTACCGGGACACATGACTTTTCTGGGGGATAGGGACATTAATTTTACTAATATTAGGTAACCTGAATAAGGAAAAACGAAAATTTTATCATCCTAGGATATCACTTAAGTGTCCTTTTCGGAATATTTTTAACGATTTCTAACCAAAGTTTTATATAATTAATTTCTTTGGTGAAAAACTGTAAGCTTAAGTATAATGTATTTCTGAACAAATATCACGTAAAAGTACACACCTGTTTCCCATGTGGCCAGGCATCTTCGTACCAGGCCATACTCGCGCTTTTTCACCTCCTCCGCCAATATTTCCTGGTCTTCTATGAGTTTTGGTGACGCCATGAGATGCTGGCATTCCTTTGAATCCCCAACGCTTTATTACTCCTTGGAATCCTCGATCCATTCTGAAATATTTTTTATCTCCCTTGAAAACGGCGTTTATAGAATGAAAGTGATTCAAGGTCCAATGACCAAAACCCGAGAAGGTAAACGAATGCACAAAAAAAAAACGGCCAAGTGCGAGTTGGACTCGCGCACCGAGGGATACGTATAAACTTATTGGTATTTGGTTTTAAACTACATATTTATGGTTTTCACATTTTGTCATTTACGTGTGCTTGCATTGCTTTTTGCCAAATTTCATAATTCTAGTTCAACGGGAAGTCCTACTAATATTATAAATGTGAAAGTTTGTGAGTATGGATGTGTGGATGTTTGTTACTCTTTCACGCATAAACGGCTGGACCGATTTGGATGAATTTTGGCACAGAGATAGTTTATAACCTGGATTAACACATAGGATACTTTTTATCCCGGTAGTAAGATCCCATGGGACAATTATCAAACTTCACGCGGGCGAAGCCGCTGGCAGAAGCTAGTACCCTATAATTTTTGATTCACTTGAGAGTGTCGATATACGTTATCGGCATAAACGGCCGTATCTTCTTTTTAGATTTGAGTACCTATATGGTTTTAATGCACTCTTTTAGACTTTCACGGTTTTTCACTACACTTAAAACGACACGGATAACACGGATATCATCCCGTAAGTACTTTAAGTCTATATGGTTTTAATTTCATCTCGATACCTCCATGTGTTCCCGAGACAACAAAGTGATCCTTTATTGGTTCCGTTTTTTCTTTTTGAGGTACAGAACCCTAACAGGTCATGTGTGTAATACTACGCACAGAGAAGGGTTCCGTAGTTGCGATAAATATTAACACATTATGAAGGTACAGTTATGACTTTATCGACAGTAAAAATTAGTTTGTATTTCATACATAGTATTTCTCAAAGTAAATCGCACACAAAAACACGGTGTATTTTGAAAAACCAATTTTCACTAGGATTAAAATGCGTAGGTACTTTTGTAACTTTAATGAAAAACTGGCAATGTGAAAATTTTATACCACTGCACCTGGTCCTGACGCAGCCTGAAGCTTTAGCATGGGAACTCTAAGCTGTTCCTACAAATACTTTTCCGCATCATCAGATTCTGGAGGCGACTAGGCCAACAGTACATGTCTAAACAAATGCAACAAGGCCAATTACAAGAGGGTAGTCTCATCTCGGCCGAGGCCATGGCCCACACGGCCGTAAGGTAATACACCGCTGAACAAAGATCACATTATTCAAACTTAAAATGTCACTTACTTATCTTCCGTGATTAATATTATTTTTGAGCTCCCGATATTTCGACGCTGTTGCAAGAGCCATGATCGCGGGTCGACTGGAGAATGCGGGTGGATAGAAAAAATTGTTAAGAGCAGACAAATCTGTCTTCCCTCTTTCTTTGTCTTTTGCTACGCGCACTACTGGAACTCGACACTAAGTCTCGGCAAAACACAATCGCAGTATCACCAGGTTTTGTGGAGTCCTTATTACGTTGCCGGCTGCTACTTTTGAGCATACTCAATACTGGATTCCACGTATTTGGACAATTTTAAGCCATCCTCTCGATTGAAATTTTTGTTTTCTATTTCAATTGTTTCTTTTGTCAGCCTTGGTAAGTAATTTTTGCAACAGCAGAGTCGAAATATCGGGAGCTCAAAAATAATATTAATCACGGAAGATATCCCGTAAGTGACATTTTAAGTTTAGTTATAAACCGTGAAAGCATAAAACAGTGTTTGATCATATTATTATACACTAGCAGTGTAATGTAGCTTAAATATAAATCTTCCTCTTGAATCACTCTATCTATTGCTGTGTGTGTGTGTGCGCTGGGCACACAGAAAAGACGTAAGACGAGGACGGGGCATGGACAAGGCGCAGACGGGGCGCCACGAGAGAAAACAAGCGACGCGCGCGCCAGTGCCTTTCTATCTGTTTTTGTGTAACCCACCAACTTCATTCAGCAGTCTGATCAAAGACTACAATGTGTATAATTATGAGTCCGATTTTGACACGAAAACATGTTTTAACATTTTTTTTTGACGCGCGCGCAGCGTTTGTGCCGGAACCCGCGCCTCACCCCGCCCGCACCCCCGTTCACGCCCCTCCTTCGTCTGCTCGCGCCCGTCGGCGCCCGTGCCTCGTCTTAAGACGTCTTTTCTACTATGTGCTTTACAACAGGGCGTAGACGGGCAAACGTCGTTTCCGCGCCCGTCCGCGCCTTGCCTTTTCTCTGTGCTTTGCGACGACACGTTTCTATACATTTTGTATGAAAAAGACGTGGAAGAGACATATGTCTGCGCCCCGTCTGCGTCTTACGTCTTTTCTGTGTGTCTTGCGCCTTACGTAGTTTAACAGCGTACATAATATAAGCGTACAGACAACGGAAGCGACTTTGTTTTGTACTATGTAAAGAAGACAAAATATAATTTCACTCACGTCTTTGCTCGTACATCAATGTAATCGCCAACTCTAAAGTGAGTTGCAATCAATGGTGTTCCTGGTGGCATATAAGATTCTGGTGATACCATAAATCTGCATAGGTGTCTCTTAGGCAGCATGCCAGCATTATTAAATAAACCACAGTATTCTCTTGTGACAGTACTAGGATCTATAGTCTCAGACCCAACTAACATACATCCCAATTTTCTTTTTTCTTTCCATACTTTCGCTGAGGTTTTCATTGGGCTAAATTCTTCTGGGGGGATATATTTTATAACATGGTTGTCCACCACCTTAAATAAATATGCAGACTTAGTAATTAGATACATAAAATAAATAATTCACCCCATAAATATTCTATTATATTTAATGCATATTCAATTAAATATTTATAGAATTGAAGTTTGTTTATAGTTTCAAAATCAAAACTTTTTATTGAATGCGTAGGAAATTATTAACTGTAACCCTACTTAAAACAAAAATACGTTTTTTATTTTTTGTTTTATTTGTTCCTGCTAATCTCTGAAACGGCTGGCGGCTGACAGGACTTTTACAGACAGATAGCTCATTTTATAAGGAGTAACTTAGGCCCCTTTTATTTAAAAAAAAGGCATTCCTTTTTTTTAAACAAAAATGAACCCTTGAAGTTGTTTCAAAATCCGATTAAAATAGAGACGTAATATTTTAACACACAGGCAACAGCTAGTGGTTAAATATATCTCCCTAACAACAAAATAACAAGACAAGAACCATGATGATGTCTGATACACTTAAAAGTTTTGTTGCACTGTACCTGTAATAATGTAGTTTGCATTTTCTTTCCATCCTTGGACCAAAGAGGATAATTGCCTATTTTACGAGCTATAAGCCCAACTCTACGGGTTAGTGGGTTCCACTCTGCAACTTTGTTTGAGTCAATGTTTGCCAGAGGCGAGTGCAATGAGGTTTGATTTTGCAATTTGTCTTGGATTACTTCTTCAATAAATGCTTTATTATCTTGAGTTATAAATTCCTCTGATGCCTGAAACATTTTTAGAATACATTTACTGAAAGAAGAAACAAAACAAACCAAAACAGTTTTTTTAAGTACTCTAATCAGTTGTTAAATCTTCCTTAAATTAAGTCAATAACACTAATTTATTAATACATACCACCTTTTCTTTTTGTGCATACCAATACGGAGGTCGAAATCTAGGCTTTTGGAAAGACCGAGAAAAAATATGATCTATCCTGTAATAAAATAATAAAAGGGTATTCGTTACTTGGGTCCGTCACATTTTAGAATGCAGTTGAAAAGTATTATTTTATAACCTCAATTTGCTTAGAGAATTGCGTAAAAGGTTCAAGTTTCCTGACGCCATAATTGATACTTGAACATGTAAATATAATACAAATTATGATTCAACTCATGAAACTATTTGAGATATCGTAATTTTTGTAGAAAAATTTAATTCTCGCAGGCCTGCGATCCGCTTTGGTTCACACACACAGACACACATACGGTTCCACAGACTATTACGGTTCTGTCCTCCCATATTATTATTATACTCTTTGGTTCTGTCTGTTTATGGGAAAATGGGAATCGTTTATTCTAATGACATTGACATTAACAGGGTTACTAGATCAGATTTCAGAATATTGCCCATATTCAGTTGTTTTTCCCTAACTAAAGGTAATTTACATCAGACGAGCGGATGCACATTCTTTGCCCTCCGGGCTCACCGTTGAATTCTATTAGTGTAAACAGAGACAGAAGATTCCTTCGTTATTGTATCAGTGCTTATTACACTGCACTTCACTGAATTTAGTCGTCATTTCAGTCAGTCGCAAGGAACTTACATACTAACTGGAATGAGAACGGGCAACCCAAAAACGTTCCGAGCGAGAAAGCTTTGAGAGTGGATGTTATCTGTTTCTACGTCCAATAATCATACTAACTCTTGAGACAGTTACAGACTACTGTAATTTAATATTTAATAATGATGACCTGCAACTCAATAGCATTCAAGGCGAGATAGCTACAAGAGTGGATGTCATTAACTTTTTATGTTAACTTATTACCTATAACTTAAATGTATGTCTGTACAGTCCAGTTGCAAACTATCCATTTTGCAACCTGTCTATCCAGACGACTTTTGTATTCGGGGATTCGAGGACTCCGTTAAAATTATATAATTTTTCAGACATGGAAAATCGCTTATCCGTGCTATGACTGTTTACCTAAAATGTTTTAGTAACATTCGCCAATATTTATTTACCTTCCGAAACCAATCATTTTCACTTGCAGCTCGCCAAATGGTTTCTTTTGCTGGAGAAGCATGGAAAAATCCTTAGGACCGTCATGCCATGGCACGGTGTAGCGGACTCTTTTCTTTTCAATATTTCTATTTAAAAAGCAAACTAGTTACTATTAAAGAATAAATACAAATGTTGTTTAATAAATGTATATTTGTGAAGTTCAAAGTAAAGAATAACAAACCATAGCAACGGGATGCGCTCGATGATAGAAGTGCTCCCTTAACATTCCCTCTTCTTCAAGCCGAACTCTTCACAGAGCCTTACTAGTCTCGGTTTGTATTGTAAACAGGCTTCGTAAAAATGTCAGCTAGTTGTTTTTCAGTCGGTACTTGTTCTATGGTTATATCCTTCTCGGATACACACTGTCACACATAGAAGTGTTTCAGTTTTATGTGTTTTGTCTTGCGATTCTGCTCGTATGGGGGGTTATGTGCGAGCTTAATTGCAGACTCATTATCGATTCTCAAAGTAGGCGTATCTAGGTTAGTTTTTAGATCTTGGAACAATCTCCTCAACCAAACCATTTCACGACTAGCTTCACTGGCTGCAACTATCTCCGCTTCTGTGGATGATAGGGAAACCATGGATTGCTTCGAACTTCGCCAGGATATTGCTGAGCCAGCATACAGGCATACAATCCCGCTCGTTGAGCGTCCGCTCGCTTCGTCTCCGCCGTGATCTGCATCACTGTAACAGATGAAACGCTTTTCACCTTTCTTGTACTCAAGTCCAGTATCGATAGTCCCTTTCAAATATATAAATATCCTCTTCACCTGTTGAATATTGCCTTTGATAGGTTTATCAAGATTTCGAGATACTACTCCAACCGCATATGCAATGTCAGGTCGAGTTCCAACCATCAGATAGGACAAAGATCCAACAGGTTCCCGATAAGGAAAAACTTGCATTTCTGGATTTTCTTGTTCCTCATCTCCTTTCCCGGATTTTATTATGGGTGTTCCAACCGCCTTGCAATTGCTCATTCCAAACTTTTCTATCAATTTTCTAGTGTAAGCAGTTTGGTGAACTTTTATTGTACAATCTTTGTGTTGTTCTATCTCCAGGCCAAGAAAATAGGACGGTACTTTCGTGGTGATTTTAAATCGCCGTTTTAATTCATTTTCAATGAAATGGTCAGCCACTTTCTCATCTGGTGCGACCACCAGTCCATCATCTACATAAAGCGCGAGCATTATTTTCTTTTGTCCGCGTTTTCTGATGTAGACACAGGGGTCCACTTCGCTCCGGATGAAACCTGTCTCCATAAGAACGTCGTGGATACACTCATTCCAACATTTAGGTGCCTGCTTCAACCCATAAAAGCTTCTTTTCAGTTTGCATACGCGACTACTCCCGTCATCGTATCCTTCCGGTTGTCTCATAAAGATTTCCTCTTTGACCGTGCCATATATTAAGAAGGCTGTAGAGACGTCAAACTGTCTGAGTGCTAAATTCTCATTGGCAGCAATACTTAGTTGTATTCGGATTGTGCTCATTTTAGCGACAGGGCTAAATGTCTGGTCATAATCAATTCCCTTCTTCTGAGAATATCCAACAGCAACTAATCGTGCTTTGTACTTAGCGACAGTACCGTCAGGGTTCTTTTTTATTTCATAGCAACGGGATGCGTTCTATGCTAGACGTGCTTCCTTAACAGTTACTACCGACACCATGTGCGATGTTTCTAATTTATAAAATGAAAATGTACTTTTGATTATTATGTACGACAACGATGTTCGAAACTTCGAACTTGCTTACTTAATTTAATTGGATATTTCCCGTTTGTCAATCTAAAACATTGGTAACCCTAGTCTTAATAAACAACCAAAGTTAAAAAACTTACCTGAAAAATGAAATTCCACATCCAGCATGACTGACTGCACAAAACCTAATGATGTTAGCAGTTTTTATTAAGAAAATCTATTTGTTCTAGCACATCAAAAAAAATCGACGGACTCAATACATATAAATCAAAGCTTGTTCAAATAAATTTTCATTGACAGTCAGTACATCTTTAAGCCATCTATCCAGCGACTACGGACGAGTTGAAAAAGAAAATTGCTGATAACAGACACCAAACAAAGATAAATACCTCAGTTACATGTATGGAAAACCAACCCTATTTTTATTTTGTCATAATTTCATATCACTTTTGTGAAGTGGTTCACAGAAGACACCTACAATCTCCTATCTGGGGTTATCATTGGGTCTCAGACGATTTAAAAGATAATGTTGATGTAGAACGGGAGCGCAGGTCGCTGACTGTTCGACTTCGATGTGGGATGTTGGCCCACAGGTTTGCACGTTGTACGGCTCGGCTACTGCCAATCCTTTTACATGTGCAGCCCGTGGGTGAACTTTACACAAAGGGCATACAGTAGTCTGCGCACACAATATAACAACACGTTCCGGGTGCTGATGGGACTGCCGCGTTTTTGTAGCGCGTCCGGCATGTTTGTGTTCGATTATAAAGAGTATTTCCTTTTTATAATGATCTTTTGGTTCTTTGTAAGTTTATTTTTCTACTTGTTTTTTTTTTCTGTTGTCTATCAAATGTGACAGCGTGAATAAAAACCGACTAAAGTTTTTATCTAAACTTTTATTTTATTCAAATACCGTATATTTCCAACATATTCGTACTGGCTACGCGCTCTGCAGTCTGCACCTTAGTGGGCAGTGAGTTGCCCCACTAAGAGTTTGCGGACGCGGACGTTGATAGTTTTTCGGCCATCATGCGCAAGAGATGCGCATCTTTGCTACGCCATTTTCGCGCCAGCCCCAACCACCATTCTAAGAACGTTAGCTTGGCTGATAGATGGGACTCTCCGATCTTGGGGCGGTGGATATTGACTGCACGCAGTCAAGTAGACATTCTCCTGGATCAGCGTGCCTCACCCAGCTTTGAGTAAATATCACTAACATAGTTTATAAGTTTTCATTGTTACTAACAAAAAAATATCTAAGTTATTTTTTATTATGATACTAACAATAAACCCAGCCTTGAGTAAATATTTCTATCATAGTTTATAAGTTTTTATTGTTACTAACAAATAAATATCTAAGTTAAATTATTCATTATGATACTAACAATAATAACTACGCATCATTGTTATTAGTACTAAAATACTAACAAAACTATGGACTATATTCTGAAATAAAGTTTAATTAACTTATTTAAAACCACCCAGTTTGAACCCTGAGTTTTCGGGGTTCAAATTGTTGAATCAGCCTGTATCAAGAAACTTATATACTAACTGGAATGAGGACGGGCAAGCCAAGAACGTTCCGAGCGAGAAAGCTTCAAGAGTGGATGTTGTCTCTTTTTAATAGGGTGTCATAATAATCATACAAACTCTGGAGACAGTTTAAGAGTAGCTGTTATTTTATTATTTAATGATGATGACCTGCAACTCAATAGCATTCTAAGCGAAATAGCTTCAAGAGTGGATGCCATTAACTTTTTATGTTAACATAAATGTATGTCTGTACCGTCCAGTTGCAAATTATCCATTTTGCAACCTGTCTATCCAGACGACTTTTGTTTTCGGGGATTCGAGGACTCCGTTAGTATTATATATTTTTTCAGACATAGAAAATCGCATATTCAAGCTATGACTGTTTACCTAAAATGTTTTAGTAACATTCGATAATATTTATTTTATATTCCGAAACCATTCATTTTCACTCGCAGCTCGCCAAATGGATTCTTTTGCTGGAGAAGCATGGAAAAAATCCTTAGGACACGGCATGGTGCGGCGGACTCTTTTCTTTTCAATATTTGTATTTAAAAAGCAAACTAAGTACTACCGAAACCATGTGCGAAGGCCGATGTTTCTAATTTATATAATAAACTTTTGATTACTATGTACGACAACGGTGTTCGAAACTTCGAACTTACTTACTTAATTTATTTGGATATTTCCCGTTTGTCAATCTAAAACTTGGTAACCCTAGTCGTAATAAACAACCAAAGTTAAAAAACTTCCCTAAAAAACGAAATTCCACATCCAGCAAACCCCTACACTACTACACCCCTTCACACAACACAATTTTACCATTTTTAAAGCGGATTATTTCACGTAATTACAATAAAAGTACTTAAATGACTTCAACGCGAAAATGTATCGGCCATATTGTTTACATCGGTGACAAGGCAAGACAGGGACACCATCCATCTTTGTCGGTTTCTCGCTCGGAACGTTTTGTTTTTTTTCTTTTCTATTGAATCCATTGTACAAATTTAAACTCTAAGCTTTTGAGATAGGGTTTTTTTATTTTTTTAGCATTTTGTTCGTACTCATTCCAGTTAGTACATAATTTCCTTGGCCTGTATATTTAATTTAACATTAGTATTTTTTGGCAACACTGGGTCTGACATTTCTGAAAATCAGAAATACTCTGTGGAAGTGTAGTGAGGTGTATTAATGAGGTTATGTTTTAATGTTTGTTTTGATTTGTACAAACTGTCAGTTCTTTGCAAACTGTACGTCTGTGATATTATACAAAATGTGTTTTAAAAAAATATTATATTTGCTACTTTTATGTGTTTTGGCACAATCGCAGAACAGTGATATTGTAATTATATCTGGCCCAGGACTCAAACCAGTAGAAATAATAATGCCGTCTAGATATTTTTTCATTAACTTTACACAGATTACTGCCCAATCGTGAGTAAACAATTTTTTTTGCAGTGTCCTAAAGTAAGTAAAAAAAGTAAGCTTTTTAGATGACCCTCAGACGAAAACTTAATTATCTAGGAGAATGGGCCATGTTAAAACCTACCATTGTTTCTCCAGCTTTCTCACACTGAAACTTTAGGCTTTAATGGGGATAACTTGCGGTAACTTCACAATCTTCCATTTTTCATGTTTCTTGCAATTTGCAGCACTGGTTAAATCAATACTGAGGATATGGAAATATACCATATATTCATCCATTACTGCAAAAAACAATAATACTACTTTAATAAAACATAATTTTACACAGGTATACTCCAGAAATAAATAAAAAATTGGTTGTTGAAATAGATGGTAAATCTAGTGCAAGCAAACATTGTCGTGTATGGGTTAACAAATTAGACAGAAAAGATGGGACTTTCATCGTCCGCTATAAGGTATATGAAACATGCTTAGATTTGTCTATTCACGTGCACTATGACAGAAAAGATTTGGGAAAGTCACCATATAAGTTTAAAGGTTTGTATGTTTTCGTCAACTGTTCTATTAAAAAAGGGTTTTGAATATTTTTCATTGTCTACTCATCTGGCTTTGTTTTTCTTTCTAATATAAATTGCTGCCGCACTTCTTACCTGTTTTTATCTATAGATGCCATAAATTCAAACATGTATTTTATAAGACAAAAAAGCTTCATACATTTACCGAGCATTTGGCAAACGTATTCCGTCCTAACGAGGCAACAAACACCATATCTGAAGAAGAAATAAACTCATTTCTAAGTCAATATTTTCAAATGTCACCTCTGCCGCGGCCCGTCACTGCCAGAAAAATCTGGGCTAAAATAAAACACCTCGTTAGTAGAAAAGCAACAGGCTTTGACCTAATCACGAAGGAAATCTTAGGCAACTACCAAGCAACTACCAAAAAAAGCCATTGTGTTTCTAACAACACTTTACAATGGATTCCTAAGAGTGCAGTACTTTCCAGAGGAATGGAAGGTTTCACAGATACTCATGGTGCATAAACCAGGCAAACCAGCCCAATGCGGTGACATCCTACAGGCCTATTAGCTTACTACCAGTACTGACGAATTCTTTGAGAGACTCCTGCTCTGCAGAATACAACCAATTTTAAAGGAAAATAACACCATATCTTGTCACCAATTTGGATTCAGACCTGAGCACTCCACCGAACAGGTTCACAGAGTTTGCGATAGGGTTAGGAAATCGCTGGAGGAAAAGGAGTTCTGTTGCTCAGTCTTCCTGGATATTCAAAGGCTTTCGACCGCGTCTGGCACAAGGGCCTACTTTATAAGATAAAGGCTTGTCTTCCTCACAACTTCTATGAGCTAATGAAGAGTTACCTAACAGATCGACTATTTCAAGTCCAAGAAGCTGAGGCAACGTCGGAGCTATTGGATGTAAAGGCTGGCGTCCCTCTAGGAGCAGTGCTAGGGCCAATTCTGTACACGTTGTTTACATCAGACTTGCCAGCAGAGGACAACGTGACTACAGCTACATTTGCTGATGATACCGCAATTTTGGCTAGCAACCATGACCCCACAATTGCTTCACTAACGCTGCAAAAAGATCTAGACAAAATATCTGACTGGCTCCAAAAGTGGCGAATAGCAGTCAGCCCATCTAAGTCGGTACAGGTCACTTTTACGCTACGCAGAGGCGATTGTCCGCCAGTAAAGATAATAACAACTTACTGTCACATAAAGATTGTGTGAGATACTTAGGAGTACACCTCGATCGCCGCCTAACGTCGAGGCAGCACGTAAAGACCAAGAGAGATGAGCTCAACTTGCGCTAACAAAACCGACACTGGCTATTAGTGCGGAACAGTAAATTATCGATTGTCAACAAACTCCTAATATATAAAACCATTCTAAAGCCTAGATAGGCTTTTTACATCCAGACGGATGTACGGCATCCAGCTATGGGGGAGCGGTAGCAACTCTAATATTTCCATCATACAGCGAATGCAAAATGTGATTCTGAGAACGATATACAATGGGCCTTGGTTTATAACAAATGCTGAAATACACAACCAACTTCAGATGAACTTGGTGAAAGAGGAAATCTTGGCCATAACCAAAACATAATTGGAAAGGCTGGAGAGGCATCCTATCTATACCCTCTTGACTAGCATAAATACATGCTACACCTATGAGTAGTTGCTCTCGCTGGAGAGCACACTCCAACTGTCAAATGTCATTGTAGAAACAAAAGATTTTTTTTAATTATAATTGAAGATTTTGGCCTTTAGTGTTGCATTGGAATTTGAACTTTGCCATTTAAAACATCGAATCTCCAAACTTGATAATATTGCCTACACTGGCGAACATTTTCATAAAAACATGTGATGAGGAAAATATTTAAACAAAAAATATTGAGAGCTATAGAGATTTCATCATGTTTTATGTAAATGTCTCTATAAGGCCCATAGAAATAAACTTACAATCCAGGCAATGTACTGAACAGCTGATATTTTTTTTTGCGATTTCTGGTTTGGTCTAATAGTAAAAGTTGTTTGTTATTATAAGTACAATCACGTGTTTAGGTATCGGTCACTAATTACCAGTTCCCTACTCTATATATTTTAGCGTCCTCTCAATGATGAGAGGACGCTAAAATATATAGAGCTATGACGGGCATGGGCCCGTCATAGCTCATGTTTTCATGTTGAATATGCGTGCTGAAAAACCCTCTGGGCTCCCATAACACAAGTTATCGGGGTCTAAATTGCTGCAAATACGGTCTAGTTTCAAGTTAATGCAAAATATTACAAATCACCTTGGATATCTAAAAATACGAAAATAACACAAACACCATTTTTTGCAGGGCCAATTTATCCGGATCAGTGTGATTGTCCAGAACAAGATTTTGAAAAGTGGTCCAAGAATTATGGTTGCATACAAACACATCAACAAATTACAAATGACCTTAAGCCATTTCATGATTTAGATATGAAAGAACAAGTACAAAAGATTATACAAAAGTATCATCAGCCAGAAAGTACCAGTTTTTGTCACTATGCCATAAAACAAAACAATATGTATCGAAATTGTTATGGGAAACATGTTGGTTTTAATATGTTTTCTGATAATATTCTATTATCTATAATGAGGAAAGTAAAACTACCTGATATGGAACTGATAATTAATCTTGGTGATTGGCCCTTGGTCCACAAGCATGATGAACCATTACCTGTTTTTTCATGGTGTGGCAGTGATGAAACATATGACATTGTAATGCCAACATACGATATAACAGAGTCGACTTTAGAAAATATGGGAAGGTAAACACTGAATAATTCCGAGTTAATAAGAAATATACTCTCTACTAACTTTTACATAATTATATCTCTTCTCTCTTTGTCTATAATAAAGGGGCTAGAATTTTGCCCGCGACTTCGTCCGTTTGGATTTCTGGTATTCACATAAAATTCAGCGCCCTCAGAAATGTTTGATTTATAAATTCGAAAACTTCGATGGATGCAAATTTGTTACTCAATCACGCCAGAACGGCATAGCTATTCACAACGCTTCGATTCGATTTCCGATTCGGAAAGTCGTATGTTTCGTCTTATGTATCTCGCTCGATTTCGTAATGTAAAAAAAAGACAGACATAGGACTTTCCGAATCGAAAATCGAATCGAAGCGTTGTGAATAAGGGAGTGATCTGGGTGAAATTTGGTACAGAGATGGATTATAATCGGGAATAGCACATATGCTACTTTTTATACTGGACGTGGGCAATTCCAGATCTCCACGCGGGCGAAGCCGCGGGCAAAAGCTAGTAGTTCTTACTTTGAAAATAATGTAGAAAAAATAGCAGATTCTGCTGATTCTGAGGCGCGCAATACTTATTTGATCAGTTTTTTAACTCCCGACGCAAAAACGGACGAATGGATACTAACATAATTGTTTATTTACTCACGTCTTATGTTTTTCATGATTACAGAGTGACTTTAGATACATTATCAGTTCAAAGTGGTGCAGATATTGTTTGGGAAGAGCGAGAGCCGCGAGCTGTTTGGCGTGGTCGAGATTCGCGTGCTGAACGTTTGAAACTTGTTGATATCGCACGAGCCAATCCCGATTTGTTTAATGTATCACTTACGAATTTCTTTTTCTTTAGAGATAAAGAGGCTCACTATGGACCAAAACAGCCGCATATATCGTTCTTTAAATTCTTCGATGTAAGTTTTATTTTGTTTATATCAGCGCATCTTATTTGTATTGATATGACCGCCAGTTCAAGGTCGCTCCGGACGTTCGGAGCCGACGACGACCCAAAATCACTTCATAAAAATACAACTTTACTAGTTACATTTAGAAGAGAGATAATAGTAACATCAAGGACCATAACAGTTTGTTGTTTTTTTTTCAGTTTAAATATCAAATTAATGTTGATGGTACGGTAGCCGCGTATCGTATGCCGTATCTGTTAACTGGCGGAGGCTTGGTTCTTAAACAGGATTCGCCTTATCACGAACATTTTTACAAACAACTCACCGCTTGGGAACATTTTGTACCCGTAAAACGAGATTTGTCCGATTTAGTCGATCGGGTGAAATGGGCACGTGAAAACGATGAGAAGGCAAAACAAATAGCGATGAATGCGAGGAATTTCGGAAATGAACACTTATTGCCGCAACATGTTATTTGTTACCATGCGGCTTTATTTTGGGTATGTAATATTTTCATAATAATTGTATATTGTTTCTTTAAGTCCAAAAAATATCCACTATCCGTAGTTACGTTTATATCCGCCTGATCTGTGAAGATCTAGATATGTAGAACCAAAGAAAAGCGCGCGCACTGCAGGAAAAAAACGCATACGGAAGTAAAGGGGTTTGAATATTTTGTTCTGATGGCAAAGTCCGAAACTATGAGGAATAGCGAAAAATACTCAATGGAGTCTCGAGCCTGGTCACCTTGTATCTTTTGATTTGGATAAAAAGTTACACTTAGCTAAAACTATTCAAATTAAATAGAAATCTTTTAATAATAATGTTCTTAGCAACCTCTCAAACGCTAGTTTTGATTCAAGAGCCCAATATAAGCTACGGCGCATTATTTTCTACAGTTTGCCAAGAATTCAATAAAACATGTCCTTTGAAAACAGTTAAAGTCAATTCTAAATCAAAATTTAGTGAATGGGCGGGAATATGAAGACCGGCCGCAGAATAGGGCTCCGTAGAAGCCCGTTATATTCAAGCAACTACTTCATCTTAATCACTTTAAAGGATTTATTCTAAGGATTTGTATTTGGTACAATATTATCCAACACCCAAGTTCAACAACTATTACTGCTAAACTGATAAAGTTATCTTTACCGCTATATTTTTCCTTTAAAGTTCATGAAATGCACTATCATCATGATTTTTTCTGGATTTTTCAAGCCAGCAGTTAAGTAACTAGGAGGGGAGGAATACTGGAACAAAAATGTTCACTAAGTTTAATATTTCGTAATAATAATATATATAATAATAAAATGGAGCATTAAATCGAAAAATAGTATTAGAAACGCCTAAGTCATTATCAAAAGACCTATTCAACGAGACCCCACACGTTATGGTAAACGACATGTAGGGGAGCTACCCTAAAAAAATAGAATTAATTAAAACATTTTTCCTACATTTACCTAACCTAGCCTTGTTATGTACAATTACTGTTAATAAACCGATATATTTACTTTCAATTCCCAGTTTTATTGCTAGTTCTCTCTACTCTGTTCTCTGTACCTACTCTTGTTCTAACTCTTCTATTTTTGTATAAACAGTGAGTAAATAATCATATTATAATTTCTTCAAACGACAACGCGCCTCGCTCGTCTGCTCGCGCGCCGCTCCGAAACACAAACAGGTTTGAACTCGCACGCGACGCCCCGCTGTACGCGCCGCAAGACACACAATCACAATCACTATCACCATCATCGTTATCACAATCATGATCATCGTTATCATAATCATTATCATCGTAATCACAATCATCATCATCACAATCACAATCATCATCATCACAATCACAATTATCAACATCACATCTTCTGGATCTCAAAATAAATGCCATATTCGTAATCAGCAGCCCTGATAATCTCGGTATCGACACCCATATTGATTTTTAGACATTTCAACCCCATCGCACCCCAACAGGGTATGATAGTATTGCAGGTCCGCCACACTAAATCTTAAAATCGTTGTTTTTGTAATACACGCAACCCGATACACCATACAAACTATACTCATGTTGATTTTCAGACTTTATCACCCCATTTCTTCATATTAGGGGTTGAATTCTGAAAAAACCTGAAATACTAATGTTTTCTCATTTATCAATAGGAGCACTTCTGTGAAGTTTTGAATAAAATAGACTTAACTAATCTTGTTTCCCCATACAAACTTTAGAGCCCGTTTAACCCCCATAAGGGTTGAATTTTGCTAAATCCTTTCTTAGTGCACCCCTAGACCACATAAGGAACCTACTTGCCAAATTTGGAATCTGTAGACCCAGCGGTTTGGGCTGTGCGTTGATAGGTGAGTCAGTCAGTCAGTTTCTTCTTTTATATATTTAGAATATCTGTGCTTCCAGCATAGAGTAAAATCTATGAAAAAATCATGCTGGACCAGATGTTGACTCACTTTAACTCGAATGGGATTCTGCTTAGTCAACAGTTTGGTTTCACGAAGGGTAAGTCGACAACGGACGCGGGAGAAAAACACTTCATTCACATTTTGGAATCCTGGGAGAAGTCCCAGGATGCCATTGGCATTTTCTGTGATCTGTCTAAAGCGTTCGACTGCGTCGATCACAACACACTGATCTGTAAATTACACCATTACGGAATTCGTGGGCGGGCTGCTGATCTTGTTCTTTCCTATTTATCAAACAGGCAGCAAAAAGTAAATGCAAATGGGGCGGCGTCCTCCGGGTCTCTAGTCAAGATGGGCGTGCCCCAAGGTTCAATTCTCGGTCCTTTTCTATTTCTTGTTTACATTAATGATCTCCCTGATATGATGGCCAAATTATCGGATATAATTCTATTTGCTGATGACACCTCGCTAATTTTTAAAATAGATAGAAAGTCTGACTGTTCTCTCGAAATGGTTCGCAGCTAATAATCTTTTACTGAATGCAAACAAACCGAAATGTCTTAAGTTGACGGCAATAAACTAGATGTTATAGCGAAAACTGTATTCTTAGGGATTACTATGGATTAAAAATTGCAGTGGGGCGCTCACATTAGAACTCTTTCGTGTAGGTTAAGCTCAGCTGCATATGCAGTAAGGAAAATAAGGAAGTTAACTGATGTAGCCATAGCTAGGTTAGTATACTATGCTTATTTACTTATTTCCACAGTATTATTGCCTATGTAGATCTAGACCTGCATATATATGGCATTCTGCTGTGGAGATCAGCAGCAGACGTTGACTCCATTTTAATTTTACAAAAGAGGGCAGTCCGCGCGATCTATCTATCCCTCAGAGATAATTTTAAAAAGATCGATATACTGACTGCCTTCGCTTTATATCTTTGAATGTATTTTATATGTCCGCTAAAATCGTGGGCTTTTCAAAGTTAGAAGCGACTTCCATACTAAAAATACACGGAAACACACAAACATATTGTAATACCTAAATTCAGATTAACAAAAACTAGCAAGTCATTTATTTGACTTGCCAAAAGTCAGTTATAGAACTGATCGATGGAAAGTTCAAAAACTAAATCAAACGTTTTATTTAAAAAACGTGTTATTAAAAAAAGCATATTACGAAATCAACTACGTTGATAAAGAAGTTAGGCTTTAGTTCCTCCTGCGCGCATGCGGCCTCCCTGGTGGCTCATAAACGGCACAAATTTGTAAATGTCTCTTAATTATTCTCAATCTCATTTTCTATTTTCTTTCCATTCAGGTTTTTACAATATTTTTCAAATCATTTTTTTTTTCATCTTTTGCTCAGAATAGTTACAGCACTGATGACAATATTTGTGTCACTTGTTTAATTAAGTTTTTTTTTTAATAATAATTTATTAAGTTTGTATAGATTATATTTTGTTACCTATTATTTCTGAATGTGTGAACATTGTGATGTTTGTAGATTCCCAGATGCTTGTTAACTTTTGTTGAATACTTATCTTGTTTTACGTTTTTTGTATAGTAAGCAACGACCTATTGTCGGGCCTACGCTGTCCCCCCATACTTAAGTACTAATGCTGTAACATAATAATGTTGTGACTTGTGATACATAATTTGAAATAACCATGGAGTTTCTTGCCGGTTCTTCTCCATGGAAACGACCAACCCGAACCGTGCACCTTTTTCGACGGTTTTTTTAAGTGCCCATCTAGGACTATGTGAAATAAAATATTTTGATTTTTGAGACCGATTTTGATGAAAACAAAAACTGCATGATTGGATTTTTGAGTATTTTTCGCTATTCCTCATAGTATCGGATTTGGCCATTCACGCCTACTTTAAAATTCACCCTATTGGCTGCTATTTTGAAAATAAAATGGCGGAAGTTAGGCAGGCCAGGCTTCATACAAAAATATTCAAACCCCTTTGACTGGGGTCTGGAAAACATCTCAGGGACCAAGGCCCGTATTACAGAACGACATTCGACTTGAGCATTATTTAAAAATTGTTTCGACCAATGTATGATTTGATTGGTTGAAATAAATTAGATTCAAGTCATTTGGCTTGAATCTTGGTTAAGATCAAGCTTACACCACGAATGTGTTCTTTTTTCTTTGTTTCAGGAATGGAGTAAAGTTGTAAAAAGCGAAGTGAATATAGGCGAAAGCATGACTCACGTACAACAGCCCAAAAATGCTTGCGATTGTGAACCTCTAAAACCAAATAACCGCGAAGAGCTGTGATATTAATCATAATAATAATACCTATTGTGTTGAACAAAAATCATAATTAAGTCGTAATTTCAGTCTGTAAGTCATAATGTAGAATATAATAAAAGTATATATTCTTTTTAACTTTATTTAAATGTTAACATTTTGTACAACTAATAAACAAGACTACAAACATTATTTTATTGCTTTAATTATTACCTATAGCATAACCAGATTTGATCCTCAGCAATAATCGCTTGGTTTTCATTTACGAGAAAATTGTCTTTCTTTTGACTGCACAAATGGTTCACCCAACCAAATCATCATCATCACATCAACCAACCATCCGTCAATCATTCCAACCTTCCCACAAAGTAATTTTTAGGGTTCCGTACCTCAAAAGGTAAAAAAGGACCCCTAATAAGATCACTCTCTTGTCCGTGTGTCACCACCGATTTTCTCAGGAACGGGTGGACCTAGCAAGTTGAAATTTATACCAGATACTAAAGGTTTATAGTCCTTATTAGGTGTATAAAAATCAAGGTCCTGAGTGAACACGATAAAAAGATATGGGCAAATTTAGACTTTCGCAAAAACTTAAGTAAGTTATGAGTTCATCTGTCTCTCCATCCATTTGACATGCATCTTCTTGTAAGAGTAACATATTGCATAGCATACCACTGCCAGTAAGACGTTTGTGATCAGGGTGAGGAGGATATTGGTCGTACTGACGCTGGAGTAGCCCAGCTCGGTTCTCGCACCATTTTTCCCATTACCAGCAGCCGTCTGTGTGATGATCGTCTCTTCTTTCGTTTGAGTAGTCCCCATCGGTTTGTCAATATTATTCGATTATGTTACAACCGACTACAAGTATAGGAACTTCCAAGTATTCATTTTACAAGTGCCTAAAATAATAATGTGGAACTAGTGATAACAAAATTCAACATTAGTTTCATTTATTTTCAGATTCTTTCAAAATGGAACTAGTGATTAAAAAAAACATCGGTAGTTCCTTCATGGGACTGTTAATATTGCCAGAGGACCTAGTGATAACAAAATTCAACATTAGTTCCATTTACTTTCAGATTCTTTTAAAATGGAACTAGTGATTCAAATACTGAAGCCAATAAATGCACAATAGTAAATAAATTAGGATTAACTAAATATACGGGGTTCCGGGTCTGGCTGTTTGTGCGTTAAATGTTTGTAAATGCAACCACACGGTACAGGGCAACATTTAGACAAAAAATCGTACTTACATTTTATTTTCTGATGCGAATTGGTGCAAGTTATAACTAAGGTTACTAGGTTAGTGTACCTTTATTAATCATAAAAAGTTGTTCGTTTACAGTTTTAAACAAAAAAAAAAAAAAAAAATTGGCTTTCCAATTTCGATGTAAGAATTGGATTTGGATTATATTGTCAGTGTTTTCATTTAATTTTATTGTCATACAGTCGTCTCAACTTGTTTAGCTAGCGAAGCTCCGTAGTAGACTTTATCGAATGAAAATAAAACAAGATTTATCTTAACTGTTAATTTTACTGTCATTACACACGACCCACGCATCACGTCTGTAGAGTTTTGCTAGCTAATTTAATTTGACCCGGTTGTTTCAAAGCTGGATTGCATAAAGCTATATATACCCTAAAAATATATATACCCTAACTTCGGGGCTGGTTTTTTTTTATTACGATATTTTTTTGGAAATTTACTCATTTAACTTTCTGACCGCCACGTCAAAAACGAAAAAGCGTGCCCTCGGCGCCAAGCTATGAACTCATCCTTTAAAACCTACAAAATAGTAGTGAGTTCGAAATTATATCGATACAGCACTAACTATTTATTTTTTAACCTAGAGTATGTTTTTAATAAAAGGTCTATACCGGAACAATATAACACAGGAGTTTTTTTTCATCCCGCTTTGTCGTTTATGACAGAAATAATAATGCTAATATAAGTGTCATAGTTTCGACGTTAAATCCACAATTCAAAACAACAATCGATAAAACCAAGTCAAAACCATAACAGCACTATGTTCAATGATGACGTACTTTCTTGTCATCTTAGGATGACAGTGGCGTAGCTGGCACGGCTTTTTTAATTTGCTTGCCTCTGCACTAGAGGTGCGCAACCGATATTTATTAATAATATCGAAATAATAATAGGTATTTTGTTTTAATTGGTTGGTCATGGTCATAATAGACTAAACGCAAAAATATTGATCTACGAACAGTTAAACTTTGCATTTTTGGCACATTAAACGAGTGTCAGACCGTTTTTATTTTGCTGCACATATTTTGCATCGCTGACTTTTGCCGGTTAGTATTCTAACAGGAAAATGCTCTAAGGCATCATTATGTTATTAAATAAAAAAGTACATTAAACGAGCTGTGGTATTTTGGTCGTAAATATACGACCCTGACTAAATCGTCATGGACCCGAAAATATTTGTCGGATATAATCCGACACGTAAGCGATTAAATAAAAGGTTAATAATGGATGACCGCATCCATTATTAATAATATTTAATAGCAGTAAAGGAACTACTCTATTTAAAAAAAAAACCGCGTTTGACGTCATGGGTATGTCAAACATAGAAGACTGTGGCGTCCCCGGCACAGACATTACAACGGTGTGATAGAGATGGGCATTACAGTCATTACAATTAATCGATTAACAACTAACACTTGACTTTTATAGAGCGCATAGCTCAGTTTTATAAAATTTTCTTGATTTCGCAAACATGAAAGTTCAATAGCACTTGTTTTATTTATTTACTAGTGCAGAATTCAGAGTTAATTAAATATAACGTAGGTTGCCGTCGAGGTCGATATTCTTGTTATATTGACTGCTACCTACATCACTACGTGTCCTGTTATGGTAACTGTGGCGTCGAGGGCACTATGATTTTCGAACTTTATGACTGGTTTTCTTTTTTGTCATCTTCTTCTTTCTTTTTTGGAATCTAACGAAAGCAATTCACTTCGAATAAATTAAGAAGAGTCAAGGTACATAATTATTAAGGGAAATAAACAAAACAATGCTGTTTTATGATATTTATTTACGTTTAAAATTCTGTCACGCAGTCGCGACCGTGGCGTGCTAGGCACATTTTGGTTTGTCGTCTATACACGACTGTGGCGGTCAAAAGGTTAAATAGCTACCTACTTTTAATGTTTTGATAGACCTGCCGATATTAGGTGGAGAAACTCTCTCTCTCCTCTTACAATGTTTTTTAATTAACTAGCTGCACAGCAGACGAAAATTTACCTATTAACCGAAGACATTTCGGCTTAGGCGTAAACATCAGTCGGGTGGATTTTCGACTTGGTGTGTCATAGCAAACGAATACGCCAAAGCGTAGGTACATTTGTTGGACGTAATTTCTAGCAGGTGTCACATAATAAATGTATCAGTCTATTTACGCTCAGCTTCAGGTCGCTATCGGTACATGGCGACGTCGGGGCTGCGGTAGAAGCACATGTAGGCGTCGGACAGCAGGCGGCGCGGCAGCGCGCGGTCGGGCAGGCGCGCGCCCTCGTCGCTGAGCCACGCGCCCAGCTCCGCGATGCACACGATCTCCGGGATGTTGTAGCCGTTGCGCTCGCCTGAACACACACCACCACTCATCATTACTATACTTGAACACGGCTGTATTTTGTCACGTGGCCTTAATCGAAACGAACGTGTACGTTACCCCAGCAGGAAAGTGTCTCCTTGAGTTATATGATTGGAACGTTTAATTAGTGCCTTATCTGCTGTAAATGTGCCCCCACATAAAAAATGTGTGACCCTGTCGTTTTGGAAAAAAACGATTCTTGCTGGGGTAACGTTTTTCCAGCAGGAAAATTCTAAATGAATGATCGGAGAGAGAAACATTGTGCATGGCCTTGTAGCTTATATTAGTGCCAAAATGTGCCCCCAAAAATAAATAAATCCAATATCTCGAAAACCTGAAGGAGCACAGATTTTATGTTTGGGGGCACATTTACAACAGATAAGGCACTAATTAAACGTTCCACTCATTTAACTCTAGGAGACACTTTCCTGCTGGGGTAACGTACACGAAACGAACGCTATTTTGTTTTTATCAACACCCTGGTAATTGCACTCAAGTACGTATAAAGCGCAGGCCACAGCCGGGCGAGCCTCTTTTCATACTTTTTATTGCATGTACGGTAAGTGTGGACACTCCCTAAATAACGAATGATCTCACCTTTTCTATCAGCCATCGAATCAAAGAAACACCAGGGCGCGTCATGGCCTACCCCTGCTTTGACAAAGGCCACGTAGTGACTAGTCTCAATACACAGGACCGCAAACAGTTCCATGTACACTCGTGGAACAGGGCAGGACTCCAGAATGTTTGCAAACTCCTCGCATACAGTGAGTGGTGTAGCCTGAAAAAAAAAAAGTAAAGTAATCTGCCCACTACACTACACCATATTATTATGCAGAACACCGTGCTGGGATCGTATTCGTATACACAAACCTCGGCCTATCGCGATGTTAACTGAAAAGTTAACTGCGGTGTGGGTGCACTTTTATGCTCCTAGAGCATAAAAGTGCATCCACACCGCAGTTAACTTTTGTGGAGCAACACTGTGCAACAAGGTAACATGAAACATAAGTGGTTGTTCCTTATATTCGTAATACAATTGAACAGGGGAGTGCACAACAACTATATCTACGCGGTATGCAGCGTTGCTATGTTCCGGTCACACACCTGCACCATGTACCTCTTTAGTTTTCAAAAAAACTTTTTTCCAACAAATAAAACCAACTTCAAAAAAAAACACAAGACAAAAACATTAAATCAATCAAACAAAGGTCACTGATTTGGTCATGAGATGGATGTGGGTGTATTGTACACATCTGCGTACCCCCT
Organism: Xestia rhomboidea; assembly: GCA_963853795.1. Taxonomy (NCBI): domain Eukaryota; kingdom Metazoa; phylum Arthropoda; class Insecta; order Lepidoptera; family Noctuidae; genus Xestia; species Xestia rhomboidea. The sequence continues at coordinate 14,396,973 of OY970764.1, forward strand.
CAGGGCATACAGGCGTGACGTTACGTCACGATGTTGTATAAGCAATAAACATCCAAGCGATTGCAGCAATGACGACAAATTTGCTGTCTATTTTTGAAGAGTTCCATTGTATATCTCCGAAGTTCAGCATCATATCTTCACCAAATTTAAATGGGACCACCTCAGGAGTATACTCTTTCAAATAAACAAGTAACACGATTATTAGATTTCGAGTAACATACATAAAAAAAAATACATACACACGAACATAAATAGCCTCCTCCTTTTTTTGAAGTCGGTTTAAAAAAGGTAAATAGTTTTAGACGAAACTAAAGAGGTACTGGCGTTGTCTATGGAGGACTGGAGATATTAGATAGTAAAATTTTGGAGACTATGAACTCTAAAACTTTCAACAAATTTGTAGATAATTGCTGGCTGTTGCGTGAGACGTAAAGAATGAACGGGTGCTGATGTAGTTACTCACAAATTAAACATTTGAGCTATCTTCAGGGGCAGGCTTTAGCTTTCTAGTTAGCTCCACAGTACCTTATGGTGCGGGCGCGTGGCGTGCGCGATGCGGCGACAGCTGTCGCACAGTGCGCCCGCCTCCAGCGCCGAGCCGGCGCACGCCGCGCACTCCCAGCGCGCCAGCGACCCGCACACCGTGCACTGACGAGGCACTGTCACAAAATATCAATATGAAATATGCATGTATTTTTCAGGGTTCCGTACCTCAAAAGGTAGAAAAGGAACCCTTATAAGATCACTTTCTTGTCCGTCTGTAACCACTGATTTTCTCAGGAACGGGTAGACTTAGCAAGTTGAAATTGATACCAGATACTGAGGTCTACAGTCCAAGTTACCTAAATTTCCATTTTTTTTTCCTTTACTTGTGCTGTAAGACCTTGCTTTTAACCCAAATTGTCAATTCTAGGTCAACCAGAAAAAACCTACTCTACTTATAGCTTTTGGGTCGAAAACCTATATGGTAGTTCCCGTTGACCTAGAATGACGAAATTTGTCAAAAAGCAAGGTCTTACAGCACATGTAAAGGAAAAAAAAACCGTAAATATGTAGTTTATTAACAAAAAAAAAGCGATTTTACTATTACAAACTTATTATTTGCGGTTGGTGCAATAGCCGTTTCTGGGGATCGAACAGCAAAGTTAAATTTGTCTTTTAAAAAGTTTGTACGGTACCCTCGGTGCGCGAGTCCGACTCGCTCTTGGCTGGTTTTTCTTCACTTATATCAATAAAGTACAGTACTATTAACCCAATAAAATAATTAAAAGTTAAGTTCAACGACTGCTTGTCACTCAAAAAAAAAACAGTTCAATCGCTCGTGTCTGTCGCGGCTGTTCATGTCATAGTGTATGTCGTCATTTCCGTCTATCTGCCTTGTTTACAATGTTTGCTTGATTGTTATTGCAATGTTTGCTTTAATCAAGCAAACATTGCAAAAACAATATTATATTAACATCTTAGTGAAACATCAGGTCGTTTTCAAATAAAAGTTTTTCTTTGACACATAACATTTGACTTCACTACCGGCGACGATGCGTTTTGAATTTGCGTTCCGTTTCACCAAAAACACGCTAAATAAAATATTAAATTGTAAAATAAGTGTTGTATTAGAAAGATAAACCACAATGTTTCTAATGGGCAATACAAGGCATTTGTAAGGAATAAAAAATAGTTTTGAATTTCTTGCATATTCCCTATTCCTTCACTGATACACAACGCTTGAACTAAACTGCTCGGAATAAAAGCAGTTATTTAGGGTTCCTTATTCAGGCTGACTTGTTATTCGACCAATTCCTTCCAGGCCCTTTATTCACAATGCTTCGATTCGATTTTCGATTCGGAAAGTCGTATGTCTATCTCGCTCGATTTCGTAATGTCAAAAAAAGATAGACATACGACTTTCCGAATCGAAAATCGAATCGAAACGTGGTGAATAGCTATGCAGGACATAGAGTTGCACTCAACAGCAAAACTAAATTTGTGTTTCATAACATAACATCACGCCTAGTATTCTCCGAAGGGTTAGGCAGAGGTGTGAGTAATAGTACACCCACATTACGCTAGTTATGTTTTAAGACCCATACAATAGGGGGGGGGAGTCTATTGCCATCAACCGAGACAAAATAATTTTTCGGCATCCGTTTTTTACCATTTGGCAACGGAACCCTAAAAACACTGCCACTTGCTATCACTTGTCAACGGATACTGCTGTTTATCAGAATCCATGCATTTTTTGTCAACAAACTTTCTTTATTTCTGCGAATAATTATTTCTATGCAGCCTTTGAACATGGCAGCTGATAATTGCATAAATACGGGAATCCATTTATATCTGGATATCCAGATAATTTACATTACACAAATTATAAATGGGAAGGCAGGTTGAAAACGATGATTAGGCATTAGGCAACATTTGTTAATAAACTGTTTATGACGTGTTTATCACCAAGTTTACCGTACACACTGTTTCAAAAACCTAGGCCGTCCACATTTGTCAGTTGTTGCTAGGATGTCGGCTTGACTTCCTCGGCGCCGCTTCCAGTTCTTTTTGATGGCTTAAGTTTTTTGTTTCCACGAGAAAATTGTGAGCGTAGAATATGCATCTTCGTTTCCACTTCCTTTTGCTTCCTTTTCCTTTTCCTTTTTTTGTTAGTTTTTCGAAATTTAATTCTTCGACTGATTTATATGGCCAAAATTAAAGCTTTGTAACACATGTTCATATGAAAATGGTATACCAAATAACATATATTCGAATGAGGGACTCGGTTTTAGGGTTCCGTAGTCCTGTCAAGGAACCCTTATAGTTTCGTCATGTCCGGCTGTCTGTCTGTCCGCGGTTTTGCTAAGAGACGGTTAGTACTAGAAAGCTATAATGGTGTAGGGGTGTGTAAATAAATAAATAAATATTGCTGGACATTACACATAGCGCCATCTAGTACCACACTAAGCAACGAGGCTTGTGTCGTGGACACCAGATAGTTGATATACTACATAGATACATTTTGTTTGTAAATACATACTTATTATACATATAAACATCCATGACTCGGAAACAAATGTCCATGCTCATCACACAAACATTTGCTCCTACCGGGATTCGAACCCGGGACCCAACGAATGTAAGGCAGCCTCACTACCGCTGCGCCTTTATAATGTTTTTTTTTTGTGTTTGTTTGTTTGTGTGTGTGTTTTGTGTAAATCAATTACGCCGACAAAACTGTAAAATTAAATAATATTTTTTTTAGGGTAGCTCCCCCACATTAAAGTGGGGACGAATTTATTTTTCGTCGTCTACCCCATTGTGTGGGGTAGACGACGAAAAATAAATTCGTTTAATTCGTTTCGTTGTATAGGTCTTTTAAAATTACTTGGGTTGCTAATACTATTTTTCGATTTAATGCTCCATTTACGAAATATTAAAGTTTGAAGTGCAAATTTTTGTTCCAGTAGTCCCCCCCCCCCCTCTAAAAGCTAAACTGCTGGCTTGAAAAATCTGGAAAAAATCATGATGACAGTGCATTTCATGAACTTTAAAGGAAAACTATAGCGGTTAAGATATCTTTATTAGATTCGCAGTAATAGTCGTTGAACTTAGGTCTTGGATAATTTTGTACCAAATACAAAATTAGAATAAATTCTATAAAGTGACAAAGACGAAGTTGCTTGTTTAAAACGGGTGAAGACTTGCATTGAAAACCAAAATCTAAAATATAACGGGCTACTACGGAACCCTACACTGCACGTGGCCCGACACGCACTTGGCCGGTTTTTTTTAAAGAAGTTTTCAAGATATCGACGTTCAAATATTTTGTGCCCAGATGAATCAGAATTTGTTACTGATGAATAGAGCAATCGTAAAGTAGGCAGTGTAATCAGAACGCCACCTGAACAAAGCGCAGATGAATCAGAAATTTACCTTCGTAACACTGGGATCTAAGCCAACCAGCCGCACGTCCGCTTTCTAGCTAGTCCGTTGCCCGACTGACGTCTCTCCGCGCGGGAAGCCAGACTCACATTATTATTACCCGACCAAGCGGAACTTACTTATTATTTACTTATTTATAAACATACTAACGTAGTTATAACTAAGTCTTTTTTTTTGTAAGAGGACAATTCATTTCCTTTCGATATAATTATAATTTATATTGATTTATTAAAGGGAAAAAGCGACATCGACCATTTTGTTCCGGAAAATGGCAAACGGACGCGTTATATGAATCAGCAGAACAAACTTCAAATATTTTTATTCTGTACCTAGACAGCAATTATTTAAAAAATATAATTTGTCCCAGTTAGGGATATAGATAAACTGTACAAAAAAAAAATGACATGCCGTTTCGTTAGTTGGTTACAGAAAATATACCCATTGAAATCGAAAATTTTGTCTCTGAAGAGCTACCCTCAATTCTGCAGCAATGTCGGCCCAAGCATCATTTTTTTTTTTATTTATCTTTATAATCTTTATTTGAAGAATCCCAAACTACATGATGCTGTTGATGAAGCTCAATGAGCATCGTAACCTGCTTATTGGACCACACTACTTCCATGTTTATGAAATCGTTGAATAATCGAAGAATATTGAAAAAGACCTTACTTTTGTTTATAAACTAGATGTTTCGTCTTGCTCTCCATTCAAAGTGGGGAACACGGCAACATGTTTCATAAACAATGTTTCATCACCTTTATTAATAAACTGATTCCAGAGATGCTGAAACATTGTGAAACACTGTTTATAAACTGTTTAAAAACTGTGTTAATTAACAAATGTTGCCTAATGAACTCAATAAAGCCGGGTGGCTATATTGAGTGTTCAATGCCAATACTCACAGCCCTCTATTAAATCAGTGACGTCCAAAAGAGGAGATGGTAATACTCTTTGGTATAACTTGTATTGCTTGCCGAACCGTGGCATTTGAATGATGAAAGCTGCTGGAACCTGTAACAATAGTGTACCTTGTTAAATCACTCTCGCTGTTTGTATGCTTAGATCTTTTAAACTACGCAACGGATTTTAATGCAGTTTTCAGCAATAAATAGAATGATTCAAGAGGAAGGTTTGCACCCTTAGGCATCGTCCTAATAGAACGCGAATGCGCGATCATCGCGCGAGTAAGCGATGCGACCATCCGTCCTATCGTCGCGCGAATTGACGACGCGAGCGAGCGAGCGACCGTGGACTAGGGCAGTGGCACGGTCGATACCAACAACCATGGATGTCAGAGACGCTCAATTTTTGCTGTCGAGAAATATTTGGATGACTTATTGTGCGGGTTTAGATGGAAATGAATGCGGGCAGCGCAGTGCAGCGCAATATCGCGCGAATTTCAATTAGGACGCCTATTCGAATTCACTATGTTTGATCGCGCGTTCGTACAAACTAAGTTCGCGCGAATAGATTTACAAACATTTAAGTCGCGCAACCGCGTCGTGCGATTGTCAGTTAGGACACCTATTCGAGTTCAATATGTTTAAACGCGCGTTCGTACGAGTAAATTCGCGCGAACTTACGATGATCGCGCATTCGCTTTCTATTAGGACGATGCCTTACGAAGCCGGAGCGGGTCGCTAGTTGTTTAATAATTTTCAGATTTACTCTTTATATTACAAGTTTATCTTGATTATTAATAATTAATATCTTACCTCACTTAATTTGACGCCTGATGTAGTAAACGACTGTTCCAAAAGTTGCTGTACGGTGGGTAACGAAACATGTTCATCTTTCTCTACAAACAGTTGATAACAGTACGCCTCCTGTCCCGAAGACAACTTCAGAAAAGGCTCAGCTCGCAGTAACTGCGCTACTAAACCATTTAAAAATTCTTCTGGATCCTGAAATAATCATGAGTAAGAATTAAACATTTTGGTTTGTTTCATATCACATGTTTTTGTCGGCGGTAGAAAAATAAATAGATCAACCAGGGCCGGTGGCAGGAGGAGGGTTTTGGGGTTCAACCCATTTAGTTTAATGAAATGGTGAAGAACCACAACATCGAAAGCCGAGGAAGGAATGCCTACACAAAAAATGGTAAGTACATATTTATGTATGGAATCATGCATGTATGATAAACATGCTGCAATTATGTGGTTTAAATAATGCGTCAAAACCTTTTAATTCGCAGTGACTTATACCTTTTCTTCAGATGTCAAGCCAGGCACGTCAGAAAGTCTTTCAAGCAAAGTACGTAACTTCATGACTCTGTCAGCGCGCACGTAACCATGCTTTCTAAGCGGGTTCACAATCTCTTCTCGAAGAACTCGCTGAACTTCGGAATAATGCGGAGAGTCCTGTAAAACACACAAATATAACACACAAAATTAGGTGTTTTTTTTTTCAGCATCAAAGCTATAATGTAATGCGTCGAATTCTCTCCTGATCAGGATGTTTTACCTCAGGCTCAGGCGGACGATACAATAGGGCGTCGAACACGCTTGTGAAGGTGAACATGGCAAACAGTGTGGCATCCAGGTAACATGAGTTGTGATGTCCTTGAATGCCGCGGTTCTTGCCGGCCAGCTCGCCGAGTGAACTTAGCGGCGCCACCACACCGGGGACCACGGGGCAGTCCGGCTGAAACATTTTGTATTGAGTTACGCTACAGCCGGTATAGACATTATAAGGACCATCAAAATGAAACGAGGAAAATGTTTTTCCGTATTTCAAGCAATCCTTATGCCTCGTATTGTGCGATAACTTGCTGCTATTCCATTGGTGTAGATTGTAGGATTTTTGGTATTGTTTAGCCGACAAATGGCGAAAAGAAGTATTTGACAGTCTTCTGTAGGGTTCAACGAAAGCAGGTAGGCACAGCGGTATTATATCGGACCTGGTCGAAATGGTCGGCTTCGTGCATGTCGCCGGTGTCGGGCGGTGGTGTGTCGCGGAAGCGCGCGTCGCGGCGGCACAGCGGCAGCGGCACGAACAGCGCGCGCCCGGCCGCGCACGAGAACAGTCGCGCGCCGCCGCGGGACCCGTCGCCCAGCCCGCACACGCTCTGCTCTAGCTCCACGCCGGCTGTCGCTGTGTCTGCGATACATATTAAAGTAAGCATAACATTTATAGTGTACAATATTCCTATATACAACCACGTGTGGGTTGTGAGCGCTATTCCTTACATGGCACATGATTTGACTTGATGGCATGTGAAGACTGATTAAGGATTGGGATGGTGTGAGCTTTTTAGGAGGTTTTGTGCTGAAATCATCGAGGTAGTTCTAAAATACATTATCGCAATTCTAATAAATCTTCCGTCACTAATCATTCCACCACCACTCTCAAACACCTATCAGAAATATAATATAATAATAATTTATTTATTGGCGTAAACAAGACATTACAAGGTCGTGAATCACTGGTGCCTGTGGTAGGTAGTGAAACACCTGTATTACAGGTCACCAGGTTTCCACTCAGACAGCAATTTACAGAAATCATTGTTTAGTACCAATGCTAAAGGTTGGTTTACAATTAAAAAAAATATATATATAGGTATAACAAAGAGAAATAAAAGTGTTATAATAACAATAAAACTATTTAGTATAATTACTTACGTGGTGTAGGTGTGTGTGTATGAGAAAGTAGAAAGTGTGCGTGTGCTTGCGCGTGTGGGATTTGCATGAGTGTGTGTAAGTGTGTATGAGTGTGTATGTGTATGATGTGCCAGTAAGTTGGGGGTCAGTTAAGCCAAAACCTGCAACAGACCCTCTGTTGCAGTATATGACTGCTGAAGTAGCCAATTTTGCAAAGTTATCTTAAGGTCGTGTTGGTTTAGTTGATGCACGGATAGTATTTTGTGAATTTTATTGTAGAGGTATGTGCCGAGGAAACGCACAAAGGAAAGGCACAATCTTGCCTTGATCCACCAGTGAGCTCTTGCGGCTTTCGAAGTCATGGTTGGTTGGTTGGTTGATACTAATCTTATCACTTACCATCAATAACTCCTATCCATCTGACTACGCCATAGTAATGTTGGTCGACGTCTGTAGCGACTTCCACCAGTGACCCGACGCCGATGTCTTCAGCGACGTGTATGGGTGAGGGTCTGCCGGCCGGTGGAGCCGCCCGGGGCGACCCCAGCGCCGGTGAATCATATAACTCCTCAGGCGCAGCCTCCGCGTTACATATGTCTAAAAATCATACAGTATTCTAAATAAAACGCAATTAGTGGTATTTCAATAAATTAAATTGAAACCGAGATTCTAAAGTGAACAATATTTTGGTTCAGTAAGAAAATTAGGACAGTACCAGGAAGCTATTGTTAGTACATAGTTTTACACAATAACTATAAAATAAAAACAGTTTTTTCAGAATTTATGAAATAGGCCATACACTGTTCACATTCAAGCACACAGAGTGGTATTTCGTCAATAGACAAATCGCGTAAATACGACATGTTGGTGGCCGATGCACTGCGCGAGCGTGCCAGCCGGCCGGACGCCCCCCTGCCGCACTAGTGTCTAAAATTAGACGATAGCTATTATTGGACGATAGGCAGATGCGAGTTAAGCTCAGTGCTCTAGCAAAATATTGTGGTGTTTGTCAATAATATTAAGAAGTAATCTAAGATAATAATAGCTCCACAGCCATGAATAAACCGGTAAGGTATAGTGTTGTATTATACTATGATAACAGTACTAACAGTGAGCATATTCAATAATGATATGCTTTAAAAATTATTGAGTGATGAACACACAGAGTATCATGAAATTGATAACATTGACATTTTGCAAAGTCACCTTACTGTTTTTTTTAACCCTCGTAAAATCAAGTTAATTAAAAAAAAAACATATCATAATATCACACCTGTTTTCCCGAAGGGTTGGCCAGAGGTGTTAAGAAAAACATGTTTGTTTGATAATTTTGTAATTGGTCCTTGGAATGTTTGAATGCATTAAATTCATTCATAATGATTCATTACATACACAGTAATTTTATTGATAAAATAGATAAATTATAAGGCTGTCATCAAATACATAAATCACTTTTAAGATTACAAAACCAAAATGGTTAGAGATGAAACTCCTGAAAGTAAACGGATGGCGTTCATTAAAAATAGATTGGAAATGTGACTAAAAGTCAACTATTGTTTACAGAGCAGCAATAAAAATAAATGTAGAGTTTTATATAAAAATTAGTGTGTTAAAATAACAAAACACCCACCCACTAAAATTCCAGTCTCAATCTTCTTTGGTTCATGAACCATTTTTTGTTGTGAGTCTTCACTAACTACTGAAGATGGTGGATTGGTATGTGTTTTGTTACGTCGCCGATCTGGTGCCAAATGAGCCAGTAAATTTACAGACTTGACTCGCTCATTGTGTGGAGTTCGCTGCATAGTGTTTTTGTGGTTACGCTGCAATGTTCCATACTCAGTATGCACTGGCTCACGTGGGGCTGGTGGCCAGCTACCTCCAATCAAATTAAATAAGTCTACCTGAAATCATACATTATAATCAATTGTCTGTTTTATGTTCTAAAAATTAATCATGCGCTTTTGATGTTCACTTTTATGAAACAAGATTCTCTGTAAGTTTATAACAAGTACATGCGTGTTTGCCATATTACCCAACTGCATTCAAATTGTTAGTCACAGTAATAGAATTGGTTTTACTTTACCTCTTTAATTTAACAAGGCCTTACCAATTTTTCATACAATTTCACACACAAGATCATTTGTTTTTTTTTTAAACAATGAACTAGGAGGATTTAAATATACATTTTTCCCAAATAAAAGTTAATTATCACAAACCTTTTTATAAAATAATTACAATGTAAGTACCATTAAAACATTATAGCTGCATATTATACAACAATGGAAGTAAGCTGTTAGGGTTTTGTATGTTAAAGTATACATTTATGTGCCTTGAATTGTTTTGTGACATTAGTGAATCCATAATATTTATTATTGATCAAAACCTGTTGGGCGTCTCTGCTGTGATTCTTAACACTTTCTGAAGATATTTCACTCGTGTCATTATTCATACTCGTTGGCAAAGTTTAATCACAATCACAATCTACTTTGCAGCTTCTTAATTTATACTAAAAATACAACGTACGTAAAACATTACTTAATTGTCCATTATTAAAAAACAACAAACCTGTTCATCAGACAATCGAATTAAAATTGTTGTTTTTGTTATCTCTGATCAACTCTGAAGTTTATTGATAGTGGTCTTTTTTCATCAACTTGTAGTGTATATAGTTTTATACTTGTCAGTGTCAATGTCATAAAAACTTCGACTTGTCATTATTTTATCAAAAGGGATTAAAATTTTCGGTTTTGCAATAAAAAAACCTAGAGGGGGAAAGGTCTGTCCAGGTCTGTCACTGTCACTAATAGGGAACTAGGGATGTCACGATGGGTCAGTTCAGAAAATAATTTTAAAAAAGTTTTTGAATATTGTATTCTTAAAAAGAAATCAATTCAAAATTTAATCGTATACTATCTATGTACTGAAACAGAAGGGCAATAATCAGAAAGGCAGACTGTATAATCACACTTGATTTAATTACAATTTGAACAGAGTCGAACACAACAAATGGATAAACGCACTAAAGAAAACTTTGAAAACAACTTGTTTTTGTTACACTCTGCATTGAAAAAGTTCAAAAGCCCTCAAAATCAACCGTCCAAGCAAACATGCCAGAACCATTTAAACTTCACTACACACACAAGCGAACACACGTGTTCTAATAGACTGCATTGAAGTTCACACCGAATATCCCTCAACAGACAAACAAAGAGAAAGAGTCCACATGTACTCAGATTATAAACATGGTTTTACAATAAAGTTTTTAGTTGGCTGCACTCCTTGTGGTTTCTTAAGTTTTGTATTTATATGCTAGAAAGTAGACAAAAGATATAAGATTCATATTACGCTGACGATCATTATTCATAAACCGGAACTCATATTTTATACCTTTTATCATATTCAAAAATAATATAATTGAAAAGATAATTTGGTATACTTAGTTGAAAGCACGATGACAGCAGGAAAAGTTTCCTTTACTATCCGCATAGTGTCTCTTTTGTCGATTTGGTGTTGCCACCTATAGTTCCTGCACGTTCCCTATAGAAGGGCATCGAAAAACTCCTCCTCAACGCTGTTAGCCGGTAATGTGCCCAAGAGACTGGGGCGGCATTGCTACGTTTTATAGCAACACTAGCCTCTGGCCAAGGAAAAATCAGCCCTTGGGTCACGGGAAGCGTCAACTAGACGTTTTGAAATTTCCTTGAACAAGCTATGGGCACTCGGACCCCACGGCCCCAGAGTTTCAACCCCAAAAATCTCGAAAATTTAATTACCACAAAGATTCCTATTTCACGCTGTTTTTTTTTTATAGGTTATCTTTATTTATGACCATAGATACAACGTCTTTCAATCGTTCTTTACATAACTGACATTGCCTTTCATTAGTGCTGCCACTCTCTGAATTTTAATTTCCCCTAGATTCTTCTGATAACGGTTTCATCTAACATAGTCAAAATAATAAAACTTATTTAGTGGTACATAAACTTAATTCAGGTTTATTATTTTTTCGACTGCCTCGTTATTCTAGTGGTAAAGGTGCGGGAATGACTTTGACCTTGAAAACGTAATTCCTGCACCTAGAGCTTGGAGGGTTGTATTGATGATTATATTTCTATAACTACATACGTGTTACAGCCGCGAATCATATTTTAATCAACATTCAACCTGACACTGACCTGCAAATTGCAAAAAACGTAAGAAAATTTGAATTTCGCGGGCTACCCTGGAGCATCCACCTTAGAGGTCGGTTTTCCCCAAGAATTTCTTAGTACCAGCCACAAAGTCTGGAATTTTGTATTTATACCCGGTTGATGGCAATAGGGTCTCCTCCTATTACATGGGAGTTAAACATAACTAGCGAAATGCGGGTGTACTAATATGTACACCTCTGCCTAACCCTTCGGGAATCACAAGTGTGATGTTATTTTTTACTAACTTTTTTCTCTGAACTGTCTTGAAAAGCAAGCTTTGATTTAAACACTGGTATATCATTAAAAGTTGAAGTGGTATTTATTTCATATAAACATAATTGTAGAACTCTTTCATTTCTAATTTTCTAATATTCAATAAATAAAAATACGAGAGTGCTGAAAAAAACCGAACAATTTGAAACCCAATAATAAACCTTAGGGATTTTATTAGGGTTTCAAATTGTTCGGTTTATTTGCATGCAAACATTCCCTAAATCTAGGGAAAAAACCCATTTAACTCAGGAGTACTCGGGACGGACATTGAGTTTTAATCACAGACCAATGTCAAATAGTGGTCAAAAAAATTAAAAACATACAAATTAGCGAATATTATTGAAATAATATTGTATTTCAATTTTAAGCTAAGAGCTAAAGTAAGATAATGTTAGTCATGATGCTATGAGTCCGAACTTTGTTTCTGTAGAACTTTAAAAATAAATGTGTGTAAAGTAATTTACTGGGATCACAGGTACTTTTTTATTGCCAAATTCAAATTATGTGCACATGTACTTCATCAAATATTTTTTACTTGGGAGAAGCAACATGAAAACATGAGTTAATTTTTAAAATATTATTTTTGTATTGTTTTGATGACCCTCTGACACTGCTTTCTTATGATTGAACAGCCTATCCCAGAAATAATGATCCGTCAAGGAAGTATTGATGACATAAATTCTCAACAGTTTTTAAAGGTATCTAATTATGAAGACACAGTCCGACAACTGGATATATATTATGCCATTGGTAAGTTACCACACTTACCACAGAGAAATCACCATTACTTAATACACCAGAAATTATTATAACCTCAGTTCTAACTAAAAATACGTTTTCTAATAAAATTATAGGAGAAATAATTTTTGTTCACCCATGTTAATATAAAAATTATGTACATATTAAATGTAATTTTATTAATTAATGTCTTATGTTTACCGTTTTGAAATTTTTAACAAGGTACCTACACCAATCAACTGTTTGGTAACAATTCATAACTTGTTACTGTAAACTGGAACTTCAACTAGTTCCAGTATAAAGTATGTAGAATACATTTTTTAAACCTTGATGTAAATGCAGGGTTAGGAACATACCGAAACATCCACCAACAATATACCAAAGTATTCACGACTACTAAACCTTGCATCCTTATTACAGTTATTTATTTTAATTTGTTACTAATGAGCCTTCTTTTTTTACAGTTAAAAGACAGTTACTAAGGTTCCAAAGCCCTATAACTGGACTATTTCCAGTTTTGTCATCAGACCTCCACATAGGCAGTGTGAGAGACAGTATTTACTGTGCATCAGCAGTTTGGGGATTATATCAGGCTTACAGGTTAGGTTACGCATATATCATTTTATTATTTAAACATTATGGATTTTTGAAAATATTAAATAGGCCTATTCTTGACCTAAATCTAGTCCTGAGAACAGAGATGACGTTGACGATGGAATGAGATTTTAGGCTAATGTAGTCAACTTTAGACACGTTTGTGTGATCTGGTCAAGATATTGTGATGTCTAAACACAGTAAGTAGTGCAACATTTGACATAGAATAAAATACCAATTATTTATTTATATTTCAGACGAATTGACGATGACCGGGGAAAATCATATGAGCTGGGTCAGAGCACTGTTAAGTGCATGCGTGGCATCCTGGAGTGCTGGGTGAAGCAGTCTGCACGGGTGGAGGCGTTCAAAACGCGCCAGAGTACTGCACATGCACTACACGTCAAGTTCCACCTCACTACTGGGGAACCTGTGCTGACTGATGAACAGTACCATCATCTACAGATAGATGTTGTCTCCCTTTATCTACTGTTTCTTGTACAAATGATCACATCTGGACTACAGATTATTTATACCCAGGTAAAAGACTTAGGACTTATAGTCATTTAGTTACTTGAGAATATTATGAATAAGTCATAATATGTTTTTTTTTTTATGTAATACTAGCAGTTGCTTGCGACTTCGTTCGCGTTGCAATTTTAATGTGTATGTCTGAAAAAGAAAGTAGCCTCTGTGCTATTCCGGACATAATCTATCTCTCCATTCTGGTGTGACTGATTAAGAAACCTCCAAACTTTCGCATTTTTAATAGTAGTAAGAATTAAGATAAGATTAGTATAGATTTTCATGTTTTTGAACAGGATGAGGTGGCATTTGTTCAAAATTTAGTATATTACGTGGAGCGTGCTTACAGAACGCCAGATTATGGCATGTGGGAAAGAGGATCTAAATATAACGACGGAAAGCCTGAAATCCATGCATCTTCAATTGGTATGTTACACATGAAAACAACTTATTGTCACTTAACAGGTATTTTGAACAAATAATATTATACTTACATTTATGATATTTCAGGCATGGCTAAGGCCGCTCTTGAAGCTATCAATGGATGCAATCTTTTCGGAGACAAAGGAGCATCATGGAGTGTAGTTTATGTAGATATTGATGCCCATAATCGCAATAGAAGTATTTTTGAAACTATGCTGCCGCGCGAATCTAGTTCCAAGGTAAACAAAAGAGTACTTAGTAATATCTTTATAAAGGGTGTAAAAAACCTCATAACGAAGCCGAAAGGCACTTGTTCTCCCCGTTATTGCGATCATATTTTTGTACTACACCATACCTGGGAACCTTCTAGTTACGGAGATATTCGGTATTATTCAATCCATCCATCAGCACAATGTTTTGAGTGCGTTACATTGAGTTTTACCACCGAACATGATTTTTCACCCCAAAAAAAAATTGTTTCCCAGCAATAATTTTTGCGTAAAGTTACATAATTTGATGTACAGAATGCTTGGTTGACGGCTTCGTGATGAGGTTGTTTACAGCCTGTATATTTACCACATTTTTCGCAAATAAATATACATAAGTACCTATTTACTAATAATTTCAAGTTTCGTAAAAGAAGGCAAGTTTATGAACTTTGTGCTAAAACCTGCAAGTGGAGAAGCTTGTCTGCCAGTACTTACATGATACACAAAGCCTCCACAACTGACTTTTGACTAACTTAGTTGAAAGGAATGATTAAACTTAATTAATATTTATATTTCAGGGTGTTGATGCGGCATTATTACCAACAGTATCATTCCCGGCTTTCGCCACTCATGAGGAACACCTAGTTCAGTTGACGAAAAATAATATTTTAAGACGGTTACAAGGCAAATGTGGGTTCAAAAGGTTCAGCCGTGATGGGTACAAGTGCGTGCTAGAGGATCCGCACAGGAGGTACTACCACGAAGGAGAACTCAAGGAGTTCGATGGCATCGAGTCAGAATGGCCTCTGTTCTACGTAATGATGATTATTGACGGCGTGTTCCGTACCCTACCTGATCAAGTTGAAGAGTACCAGAAACTTCTGAAAGCTAGGATTTATATGGACGAATTTGGAGGTGTGTTGAATCACTTTTTAGTAGTCAATCAAACTAAGACGAAAGTCGTGCGGGAAACGGGACAAAATTTGCTGGCACCAGTAGTGTCAACTAATTGTGTTAAAACTGGCACAAATAATCGTGTGATATCCTTAGCATTCAAATAACAGACACGTGTAGTCGCGTCACTCTGGATTCGCGGTTCGACTCTGTTTGACCAGCCTTACACATTGCTAAATACCAAATTGTTTCACACTGTCGTTAGTCCTTTACGATTATGTGTATATTATTTCAGATCCAGTTATCCCTTGGTATTATTACGTTCCCCGCGAGGGTATAGAAAATGAGCGGAGTGAACCTAATTCAGTGCGAAGATTGCCTGCAAGTAAGTACTGTTTTTCAGGGTCTAATAGGATGCCATAGAAACACAAGAAAATTCACTTGTTGCACTTAGCAACAGTACACATCATTCAGTACCTGTAAAGGGTGTAAAAAGACTTAACGAAGCAGAAAGGCAGTTGTTCTCCCCGTCATTGCGATATATTTTTTTGTTCTAGCTAGACCATACCTGTGAACCTTGTAGTTAAGGAAATATTGAGGGTCAAAGTTCCAACTTTTTCACAAGTTTTTTTTTAAATAGGTACCTACATGTTTTTAATGTAAGATTTTACTTTAAACACCTTCACGACTCCCGTACTATTCAATCCATCCATCAGCACAATGTTTTAAGTGCGTTACATTAATTTCTACTGAAAAGTGAATTTTCACCCAAACAAAAAAACATTCTCCAGCATAAAATGTTTCAGAATGCTTGGTTGACGGATTCGTAAAGAGCGTTTACACCCTATATATTTACGTGATTTTGCATAGGTACATAAACTCGCAGTGTTTTTCCCATGGGGGTAGAAACTTTAGAACGCCAGCAACTATGACCCTTGCATACTCCTTTGCTTCGTCGTAAATTGCAAAATAAATAGTGTGATAAATATTAGTTATTTAAATATCAATTCAACAATTCCAGATCACCCCAGTGACAGTAATGAAAAAGGTAAAATGTAACAACATTGAGAATGGCTGTTTTCTTCTTATTTAACACTTTTCCTGTTTTCTGTTGTATTTAACCAAACCTGTATTTAACATAGATTTCTTGAGTGATTTTATTAAGCTTGCGTTTAGTTTTTCATGAATACATGAGCATTTCCATGTTTCTATGAATTTCACAAGTTTTTTTTTTCTCAAACTTCTTTCTATTGCTGATCCTAAGTATATAAATGTCGACGGTGACTAATACACTCTGTAACACGATTACCTAACACTTTTCCATTGAAAAATAAATCCAAGTTAATTAAGTAGCTGCTTATTATACGTATGCAAATTATGCTTTCCTCAATAGATTAGACTAAACTACACTACAGTAGGTACATATGGCAATTTTGAACTTCGTAATGTCTAAAGTCAAACCCTATCGAATTACGATCATTAATCGTACTTCTATCATGTGTAGATTCTGTAAATGTGTCGATGAACTCAAATTGTACTAGACCAGTATGTAGCCACCTGCACAGCTCTATCATTTGCTTCGATTAGATCTTGATAGGTGCAAGTGGTTGTGTAGAATGGGCAGGACAGGCCCCACACTGGCAATATATTACAATGTTAAGCGCCTAAACATCGAACTCTGTGTTCACTTTGGTTGTTGGCTGATGCTTCATGTCGGAACGAGATTGTAACAACTCCAATGTTCGGCTTATTTGCCATAGCGATCCCTATTCAAAAGCTTCTTCTGTATAAAGCTAACGGTTGAGGGGGTAATTATCAGCTTTAGAAGCGAGTGGAGCCTTTGGAAAACAGCCGGTGACAGATAACGACTGCTTATTTCTTTAAATAAAACAAAACTATGCCAGAATAATTAAGAAAAAACTGACTGAGCATTTCTTAAGTAGATACCAACAGTTTATTAATGTAACATTCACTTGATGCATTAGACACAGGTGGTCTATTCCTCTGGGCGCAGTCGTTGTTCGTGCTGGCCCAGCTGCTGACCGGCGGACTACTGCACGTCAACGAGCTCGACCCCATCAGGAGGTACCTACCGTCGTACAACCGCCCGCGTCGCGCCGGACGGTATTCTGCTTTTCAGGTACACTCATGTCATCAGAAAGTTTAATAATATTAACAGGTTTCCTGTATTTTTTTAACGCGTACTAGACGTCGAAGCGTGGACTGAAGGCCTAGTCCGAGTTTTCCTGCTTTCTCGATCCGGTTCCATTGTTGTCACCAGCCGGCGTTTATTCAGGTTCCGTTTAAACTGAAGATACCTACGTTAACGCGATGGATAAGATAAATACAGCTCGTACGAAGGCAAATGCCGGTGAACGTCACGAGACCCTGCTGGATGTAGGAGGCCTATGTCCAGCACTAGACCAGGCCGAAACAATGTTGATGATGATATTTTTTGCTCTAATGAATACTTATCACCGCCAAGTTACCTCTTTTGTATTATTATTGGTTTGAAATTCAAAATACTTTTTACTTTCATGCTGCAGGGCAAACCAACTGGTGTAAGTAAAAGTGTGTCCGGCATGAGCTACGTACTTGCAGTAAATAAGAGTTTAAGTATGCGTGGTCAGTTAAACAATTAGTCATTGTTCTTGATCCAATGTTCAAAGAATGCACTAGCACTGCATTATGTGGCTTATTTTTACTTATTTGGATGAAACAATATGTGCCAATAAGGCTCGAAAGTTACAGTTCAAATTTATACAACATGTAACGTAATTAACGCACACCCTCAGACACCCCAATTAGTTTATTATGTTATAATCATAATACATGCACTGAATTTTTAATTAAACATGTATAAGCAATGATTATTTAATAAATTAGTTTTCCTAATTCCGGAAGAATGTTGTAGTCACAGTACAAATCAACGAACGCACACAGTCGCATACGTAGGTCTCATACCTACGTATGCGACTGTGTGAGTCTTGCTAGCCTTGTAGGTATTCGCTCGCGTTCGAGACAGCTGTTAACGTCGCGTCGTCGCTCGACTCAACTTCAATAGAAAACTTCAATACATTTTAATGCCTGTTTTCTTAATTAATGTTTTAATTTAGAAAGCACTTCGTCATTTTTTATCAAAAGCGTTCACTATCCAATTTTTTAAAATAAACCAACGATTTAATACGTCCCCACAAAAAAAATCGTCAAATCATCTGATTGGGGATTCTCATCGAATTAATCCCATATTTCGTTTTGAAAACGAGTACGTGTACGCCAATCGGCTCCCCTGTCGATGGCTGTGTTCGGACGGAACGTTCCATGGCCACGAAGTAGCAGCTAACATAGTCCTACCCTGCGGTCTACTCTTGTACCATACCTTTGGTTGACTTGAATGTTCTGCCAGCTAGAACCACATTATCACCACACTGCACTGTGCCATAGGCCTCACTATTAGTCACCATTTCACTGAACATTTTGTGTCAATTATTCGAAAGACATCGCGATATTTGCATACACTGTACGGAAGGTAGCCCGAGACTAAATATTGTTTACATTTATTTAAGTTAGCTTTCATCGCCCGCGCCGCCCGTTGTCATGATGGCTATCTCGCTCTATCCCACGTTTTTAATTTGCACGAGAAAGGGAACGAAAACTGGTACGACATATTTTGCATTTTGTTGGTATGTGTAACTATTGTTTCCTTTGTATCCAGTGTCTGTAAGTGTGTGCGAGCGGTTAAATCGCCAAGTTTACTTCAACTGTTTTTGTAAAGACTTAACTTGCTGGAAATACGGTTCATTTTTCTTTATTTTGTATTGAATGGTGGAATTTGTATTAATAAAACTGCACTTTTAAAAGTCTTATTGCCTTGAGTTACGGTCCATTTCAGTTTGCTTGGACTATACAGGGGTAGTGTGACTATAAATTAAGTAGCTTTAATTATTTTTGGGATAAAAAATTACCTATATTTAAAATCATAGAAATCGATTCAGTAAACGATTCTGAACAAAGTAATTTCAGGATGTGCGTTAATTATGTTACATGTTGTATACAGGGTGTTAAAGTAGTCGCGTGCTGTAGCTTAGGGGTGAGTTCAGTATCGATAAAGGAACCCGTAAAAAATAAAAAATAAATGCAAAAAAAATATACCTATTTAAAAAATAAATACAAAAAAATATATTGAAAGATCACCCTAATTACCTACCTAATAATAATAACTCAAAATAGCAATCGTTTAGTTTTTTTTTTATTGCTATTTGAAGTTAGTAGGTACTAAATTAGGTTGGTCTTGCAATATTTTTTTTTGTATTTTTCTTTATTTTATTTTTAAGTTTTTAACGTAAGATTTTTACTTTAAAAACCTCCACGACCCTCGTATTATTCAATCCATCCATCAGCACAATGTTTTAAGTGCGTGAGTTTTACCACAAAATATGATTTTTCACCCAAAAAAAAAGTTGTTTCCCAGCAATAATAGGGATGATGACTGACTAAAAAAAATACGATTCTGTTTAGTCCGTCAGTTAGATTATCGAAAAATATTGGATACGTGTTTTTTGTTTTATCAAATTAATAAAATTTTACGAAGATAAAACGTGTCAAAGATCATGAGTCACATTTGAGTAAAAAATGTACTCAAATGTGACGTCACATGGGTTTTCGACGCACTGTATCGTCTTCATTTATTGTTTACGTGAAAAAAGCAAAAAATGTTTCCAATATTTTTTGTAAATCTATCTGACGGACTAATTAGATTTTTTGTCATCTACCCTATTTTTGCGTAAGTTACTTAGTTTGATGTACAGAATGCTGGGTTGACGGCTTCGTGATGAGGTTGTTTACACCGTTTACACACATATCTTTCACGTTGTTTTTGTCGCAGGGCATAGCAACAGATCTGGTGGTCCAAGTGGTGTTAATAGCCGAGTCTATGCGGCTGCAGGCCATGATGGGCACGTACGGCATACAGACGCAGACGCCGCACGAAGTTGAACCCGTCCAGGTTAGATTACACAATACCTAGTAGGTAATGTATCCAGGCGTTGATATAGCACAAAGAGTTTTATAAAGAAACAATCACGTAACTGTAACAGGAAACTATTAAAAAAAAACAATGTGCTAAATTAACAGTCCCTACTTTAGTGGCTGTTCACGTGGCGCTGTCCTACACCATATTTTACGGTAAAAAATTAAGATCACACATCAATAATCCAACTTCATACGGATCAAACCAAATGTACTATGGAACTGCCATTTAATCCCAAAATTATACCTACTGAACAATATCGTAAATATCAACGCCGTATAAACGGAGCCTAAAGGTACGGAACGTACACTAATCAGTCCCGAAAGAATCGAATTTTAGAATTACTTGTATGAAATCCTATAAAAGGTAGCATACTTATCCACGTCGAATCGGACGAATAGATAACGTTATACGGATGAGAAAATGTTTCTTTCGGCGCGGTCGGTTCCTTCGGCGCGGATAAGTGTGCGTTCATCTTAAAAGTTACATAACACTCCCGAAAGAAAAGTCCGAAACATCTGTAAAAGAGTAATGTTCCCCCACTTATCTGCATGTGTTAAAAGGTGAATATAGGAAAGAGGTTTATTTTAACCTGTTCTGTCCCCTTGCTGGACAAACACCTTCCTTCTAATTTCCTAATCCTCCTGATGTCTTGCCTTCTTCGGTCAATTTGTTATGTCAATTAATAAAAAATATTGGTGTAAGCATAATGCTTGAACAACTTATTCTTAAAGGTGTGCAGTTCAACACAGCTAGTGCACGTGTACCGAGAGCTAGGCGTCTGCCCGAAGCTGAAGCTCACGGGACGTCCCATCCGACCAGTGGGCTCTCTCGGCACGAGCAAGGTATGTCTTTCTTTGTCATACTTTTTATATAGCACTCCCGCTGTCTGTCTGTCTTCTGGCGCAACTCTTTACGCGAGAGTTCTTGGCTGACCACACTAAAAGACGCGGCGGGTCAGAAAGAACTTTATGTCCATATAATAAAAGCGAAAAAAACGTCAATAGTCATTCGCCTCCTTTTGGTTCGGACGACACGACGCGCCGATCTAAATGCAAACAAATGTGATGTAATACTCAAGCTGATTCTGCGTCGATTAGTATATTCACTCCCTGACTGCTGTCAACATCCTAAGGAGTCAAACATTGCTCCAGATATACAGGGTTTGCGGCATGACCGTGCTGTGCTACCCGCTCATATTCGAAGTGTCAGAGTTCTACCTGTACAGAGACATGGCTCTGCTCATCGACGACATCAAGACTGAGCTGCAGTTTGTTGGCAAGTAAGACAATCCAAATACTTACTGCTTATTTTGTTTTCGCCTACTTTTCACCCATGATTGACTGGTAATGGAAACCTAGGATCATTAGGCCCTGAGCAGGCGATAGACTATTTTGTACGCCAAACCAAACGGAAATGACCTCCGAAATCAATCATGTCTACTTGGTTGCCGCGTTAGTTTTTCATTTATTTGTTATTGCTAATAGTCCGCGGACAAAATAGTCCATCGTCTGCTCAGCACCTTAATTTTAAGCGATAAATATTTTTGGAAACTGTCAGAAATCTAACTTTAGGAACATTCTCAAGAATATTTGAACCAGCTCGTTAGCTGCGTTAGATCTCATCCACAACACACAGCTTTTCGTTCTCTTGGGTCACTACTGTACCATCAGCACCTCGCTGGTACTTGTAGGTACTGGCGCCTGTCGGGCCGGCCGACGGTGTGCCTGCTGGTGCGCGAGGAGCACATGCGCGACCCGCACTTCAAGCACATGCTGGACCTGTTCGCGATGCTCAAGAAGGGCCACTGCGACGGCGTCAAGGTGCGCCTTGGAAGGCTCCAGAACTTGATCTCCAGCTCTTGTATGGGTAAGTCATCTTTTTGTTTTACACGCAACTTTACCAAACGATAGAAATAATGGCCAAAGGTCTGAAGACTCTGAAGATAGGTAGTTTTTTTCACAAGTTCTGAAACTTTTATGATTATATCCTTGCAGGCATTGTTTTTACACATTTTTTTTTTTCGAATGGAGTAGTATAAGTTCGGCTCCCAATAAAGTTGCAAGTTTTATACAGGTGAATGCGCCAGGATAAATTAAAGAACGATATACGTCTGAATTTACTCTTTCAAGGTCAAAGTCATTCCTGCACCTTTATGCGCTTGGAGGGTTGTATTGATCCGCGAGGCTGTCCTGCGGGCCAGGGATCTGGCCCGCGAGGAGATGCTGGGGGCTCTCGACAGAGATCCGTGGGGGCGCCCTTACAAGATGGTGCGGGATAAACTCCGCACCTGGGCCCCCCCGCTCACGCAGAGTCTCCGGCCTCAGCTCGTGGAGGACGTGGTGAGCGCTCTGTTCCCCTCGCGAGGGGAACACCCGCCCCCGCCTATGGCTCCGCCGGCTGCGGTGCCGGAAGCGGACCACCAAAGTGACGACGACGACGCTCCTGAAGTGACCGGGGTAGACCTGAGAGTGGCGGTACGAAGGCTAGGTGCCAAAAATACCGCCCCGGGACCCGACGGCTTGCCTGGCAAAGCCTGGGTCCTGGCCTCGGAGGCTCTCGGGCCCCGACTGGAAGGGCTCTTTAGCGCATGTTTGGAGAGAGGCCAGTTCCCGCTTCGTTGGAAGACGGGGAAGCTGGTCCTCATCCGGAAGCCGGGGCGCCCGGCGGACTCTCCGTCCGCCTACCGGCCCGTGGTGCTGCTCGACGAGGTGGGCAAGCTCTTTGAAAGAGTAGTTGCAAACCGCCTCGCCGAGCACCTTGCGGGGATGGGGCCGGACCTTGCGGAACACCAGAATGGTTTCCGCAAGGGGCGCTCTACGGTGGACGCCATCATGCGCGTGAGGGCCCTCACGACTGGGGATGCGGTGTCCCGGGGTGGGGTTGTCTTGGCGGTGTCTCTCGACATCGCCAATGCCTTCAACTCCATGCCCTGGAGCTGCATAAGGGAGGCACTCCGGTATCACCGGGTGCCGACCTACCTCCGTCGTGTGGTCGGGGACTACCTGGCGGACAGGTACGTCATCTACCCCGGTCGCAGTGGAGACTGGAACCAGCGAGAGATGTCGGTGTTCCGCAGGGATCGGTTCTAGGCCCATCCTTGTGGAACATCGGTTACGACTGGGTGCTGCGCGCCGACCTCCCTAGCGGCGTCAGCGTGGTCTGCTATGCGGACGACACGCTGGTGCTCGCACAGGGGGGGTCGCACGAGGCGGCGGCCGAAGTTATGACACGCGGGGTTGCGATAGTCGTTGAGAGGATCCGGCAACTGGGTCTCGAGGTGGCATTGCACAAGTCCGAGGCCATGTGCTTTCATGGGCCTCGGAATGCGCCACCTCCGGGATCCTCAGTGATGGCAGGAGGGGTTTCCATCGGCGTCGAGTCGACGCTGAAGCACCTGGGACTTGTCCTCGACAGCCGGTGGAACTTCGTGGAGCATTTCCGACGTTTGGCCCCCAGACTGGAGCGGACAGGGGCTGCCTTCAGGCGGCTCCTGCCCAACCTGGGGGGGCCGAACGCCTGCTGCCGGAGGCTCTACGCGGGAGTCGTGCGGTCCATGGCCCTTTACGGGGCCCCGGTGTGGGCACGTTCATTGAAGCGGCGTGCCGCCCACCACTTGAACGTGCCCCAGAAGGTGGTAGCCGTAAGGCTGGTCCGGGGCTACCGCACGATCTCCCGCGAGGCGGCGAACCTCCTTGCCGGATTGCCGCCATGGGATCTGGAGGCAATAGTCCTCGCGCGCCTACATGAATGGCGCGCGGAGGCGCTACGCCGGGGGGAAACTCCGCTGCCGCGGCAAATTGTCGCTCAGCGGACGGACTTCCGGCGGGATCTCATGGCGACATGGAGAGAGCGACTATCGCAACCCCGTGCAGGGCACGCCACAATAGTGGCGATAAGTCCCCTCTTTGAGGAGTGGCTGGAGAGACGCCACGGCGTCCTCACCTTCCGCCTGACGCAGGTTCTTACCGGACACGGATGCTTCGGTAAGTTCCTGCACCGAATCGGGCGGGAGGAGACGCCCGGGTGTCACCATTGTGAGGATCGACCGGAGGACACGGTGGAGCACACGGTGGAGGTGTGCCCCGCTTGGGCGGAGCACCGCCGTGTCCTCGTAACGGCGATTGGCGGCGGCGACCTCTCGCTCCCGGCCTTGGTTCAATCCATGGTCCGGAGCGAGACGGAATGGGACGCCGTCACCTCCTTCTGCGAAGCAGTCATGCTAGCGAAGGAGGTGGCGGAACAGGACAGGGAGAGATCCTCACGTCCCGGCCGCCGCGGGAGACGCCCCGGGCGTCGGGGGCCACGTGGTGGCTTCCGGCCACCGTAGGCGCGGGCCTGTGGACGGGGAGCTATGGGCTAGCTCGCCGTCCGTTCGTCTCATGACGACAGGCCGTGTCGACGGCGCGTTCGTGTTCCACGCGCGCCTCAAAGAGAGTCAGCAATAGAGAAGGGGTCCGCAAGGACCGAAGCCTGCCGGGGCTGCGGGACTATTCGAAAGAGATACCGTGGCCCCGGAACACAAAGGGCGATGAAGGAACATGGATGGGTTTTAGTCAGTAAAAGTCTGACACTCCCTCCTGCTCAGCCCAGAGCGGGAGAAGTCATTTGATGATTTCCCATCCGAAAAAAAAAAAAAAAAAAAAAAAAAAGGGTTGTATTGATGATTTTGATGATTATAATTCTGTAACTACATACGTCTTACAGCCGCGATTAATAGTTTAATCAACATACGACCTGACACTGACCTGCAAATTGCAAAAAACGTAAGAAAATTTGAATTTCGCGGGCTACCCTGGAGCATCTACCTTAACTTACTTTGCCACTACACAACGCGGCATAGCAATGTGATCATATCGCTGGGCTGCGTATCAATGACGCTGACCATACTAAATATCAATACAAGTTACTGGGATTTTTCTAGCGCGTCATGACCAAACCTAGAGACAAGAATACGAGCGTGTTTTTGAACCTACAAAAAATACTGCCAACAGAACATCTGGACTTCATGAGCCAAGGCGAGTTCCCATCGGAGATGTTCACTCAGTTCCGTCAGCTGGAGCACGAGTACATCGGCTACCAGTCGCTGACGGACGTCCCGCGCACGCTCACGTACCGCGAAGAGAACACCTCGTACGACGCCTTCAAGCACCGCTCCACGCCCGACGTGGTGGCCGCTCTCAGATCGCTCGACAATATCTTCGCGCAGTGCCAGCTGTGGGGCATCTTGATAGAAAGGGAGGGACCTATGTTTGAGGTGTGTATATTATTATCAGAAATTTATTTGTAATTTTACTTATTATACACTAGCTTTGTTTCTGCTTTCGAATTTGAGAAAAGTATTGGGTTAATTCGTACTTGTTAATTTTGATACTAAACCTAATGTGTTTTGAAAAAATAGCATATGACGCCCGGCGATGTCGCCACATGCCTACTTCCATTCCGTGTAACGCGCATCCATCTGCGCGTCGACGGGCGATTTCTGCCGTAAAAAGCAGTACTAGTAGCGTTTACAGAGCGTATACGCGTTCACGGTGCGTAAAATCGCCGTCTGCATAAGCCCACAGACATTCAAAGTTCATTTAGTGTATAACTGATGCGAAATGTTTTAGTACAGTTTCTGTTTCCTCAATAAGATATGCAAGGCAAAACAACCTAGCAGTGCTTAAACATTGTTCCATTGCAAACAGATTAACGGCACAAACGCGCTAGAGTCCCTGAAGAGCTTGTACCACAGCGCTGGCGTACTGCGGCACTGGCGCGCCGTGCGCTACTGCTCGTCGCTGCTCAACCACACCGTGGACTCCATCAGCCCCTTCATCACTACTGTGCTGGTCAACGGGAAGCAGGTGATCACTCCGCCCGCGTATAGTCCCTCTAGAG
The DNA here is from genome assembly GCA_963853795.1 of Xestia rhomboidea. Lineage (NCBI taxonomy): Eukaryota > Metazoa > Arthropoda > Insecta > Lepidoptera > Noctuidae > Xestia > Xestia rhomboidea. The sequence continues at coordinate 14,423,260 of OY970764.1, forward strand.
CCATTAACCTTATCTAATAAAGGGTGGAAGGTACATCGACGCACAACACAAATGATAAACACGTATTCAGAACATAATTCCGACCCCCCCCCCCCCCACATAAAAACTCATTAGCAATTTAAAAAACAGCTGTTTCCTACAAAAGTGCAATACCTACTCGGTCAAATTGTATGGATCACCATAGGGGTTCTAGTTATGACCCCTAGAGCCCAAATCAACCGCCGGTTAAAAAGTTTATATAAAGGGTGTAAAAAACCTCTTAACGAAGCCGAAAGGCACTTGTTCTCTCCGTCATTGCGATCATTTTTTTGTTCTAGATCATACCTGAGAACCTTCTAGTTACGGAGATATTGGGTGGGAAAGTTCCAACTTTTTGACAAGTTTTTTTTTTTAATACAAGTTTTTAATGTAAGATTTTTACTTTAAACACCTCCACGACCCCCGTACTATTCAATCCGTCTATCAGCACAATGTTTTGAGTACGTTACTTTGAGTTATACCACAAAACATGATTTTTCACCCCAAAAAAGAAGTCGTTTCCCAGGAATAATTTTTGAAGTTACTCAAGTTAAATGTACAGAATGCTTGGTTAACGGCTTCGTTATGGGGTGGTTTACCTGTATGTATACGTATGTTGGTATGTATGTATGTGGGGTGAGGTAACAAGCATAAATTATCCACTTCCACTCTACAGGTCGCAATTATGCACAGATTGCTTTCAAACTTGTGCAAAAAATCAAAAGGGTCAAAACTTCGGTTAAGTTCGTAAAGGGGGGGCGCCGGGGCCGTTTTTTGGCCATAACTTTTTACCTATGGAAAATTTTTGAACCGTTTAACATTTTTATCATTCCGAGTAAGAATACGGACAACTTTTAAATTTTAAACTTTTTTGATGCAACCCCTAACTTGGGGAGGGAGTTGAAATTTCCAAAATTTTTGGAAAAAAAAAATATCTCCGAAACGGTAAACATTTTTACTGTAATTTTTTTTTTTATCAAATTGTTTACTCTACAATTTTTAATTTAATAATTTAGCGATAAAGCTTATAGTTTTCGGAATAAAAAAATATAACTGAAAAATTGAGGGCGTTTCCATGCTAAACTCTTACGGGAGGCTTTTAAAATTTATGGTAACCATTTTTCAGCTGTAAAACCATCATCTGCCCGTTAATTAAAGATTTTAAACGTGAAAAAAAAAAGTTTTTTTGGTCCAAGGGGTTGACAAAAATATGGGTGGAACCTTCTTCGAAATCTACCTCCTCCTGCGGCTTGCCGAAGGGATTTTTTTTAAATACTTATTTCTCTCGTTTTATTTATTTTTTTCTTTGCACAGTTAACAGTGGGCGTGATTGGCCAGAAGGAGACCGTATTTGACAAGCCCATGACGCCCGGCGAGATCCAGTCCGTCATGTACTCGACCATACAACCTTACGATGTCATTGGTGCAGTGTTACAACAGGTAAGTCACACTCGTCATTAGTAACACCTTTTTTTTTTCGGATGGGAAATCATCAAATGACTCCTCCCGCTCTGGGCGGAGCAGGTGGGAGTGTCAGACTTTTACTAACTAAAACCCATCCATGTTCCTTCATCGCCCTTTGTGTTCCGAGGCCACGGTATCTCTTTCGAATAGGCCCGCAGCCCCGGTCATTAGTAACACCTGACATTACGAAATAAAGGCGTTGTCAAACAAGCACGTATTGAAACTGTTGGTTCGGGCCCCCCCCGAACCAACAGTTTGAATTTTGTCCCCACAAACATTGAAACCACAGTGCAGTGCAGTGGTTATGATCCCGTTTATTTTCAGTCACATTCCGGTCGGGGGGGGGAAAATCCCAACAATCCCCCCCCCCCCCCCCCCTCCTAACTGGAAACTAAGAACTTGAAAATATTTTTTTTGTCTTATCAATGCCCTAGATTGAGGAGGAAAGTGGAGTGAGTGAAACCCTATTTTTATTTGGAATCGGCGTAGCGTGTCTTATTCTTCCGTACTTCTCTATTAGTCGTCATTTCATTAGTCCTTAGGCATATTTTACACACATTAGATAAAGGACATGAACACATGTTACCTGATCAGGAAATCGTACTGTACACGGGGCGCCTGATCGGCACGAATCCGGACATGTTCCGCGGCATCCTGAAGATCCGCGTGGGCTGGGTGCTGGAGGCCATCCGCATCTACCTGCAGCTGTTCCCCGACGAGAAGCGCGCCGACGCCACGATCGAGGCGCTCTCGCCGTACAAGCTGCGTACGCTACTACAGAGAGTGTTGACCGTGTCCGACTGGGCTGAGGAAAAAGGGTATGTTTATTTTTTTTCTATTTCGTCTCTTATTCTATGCACCAGCTTTAACCCTCAATTTCGCTTTCTATGTCCTCGTCATCCTTAAGGGCTATATGTTGGTGAGGATAAACGTCGCAAACACTTTCGAATCGAATGCACCGCCCAGGCATTGGCATGCTATGCTACAGACCTATGCTTTTGCCGGGATAAAACGTAAAGTGACAAAAAAAAAACAAAAGCGAAAGCTCAATCGAGCTTTTTGACGACTGCATAATTTAATCTTGTTGTTCGAAAAGTGACTTACTTACTTTCAGCCTTCCTAAAAAATAACCTAGTTTTATGTGCTCTTAATAGGTTGACACCGCTACAACGGCGGCAGTTAGAGGGCTGCCTGTGTCGCGTGCCGAAACATTTCTACATACAAGTCTGGGATATATTGCTGCGAACACCGAAAGGAATTATTATTGAGGTAAGTAGGTACTTGTAAAAGTAGTGCAAGATCGGCTAATTTCATTGACCGGTCTAAACCGAGTCTAGTCCAATAAATTAATCAACCATAGATTTTCAAGGTCGCAGTCGCGGCAGACCAAGGATAAGATGGCGGGACGCCTTGGATGGCTTCCTCTTGAATTGGTGAGAAGAAGCACACTATCGAGAGAAGTGGAAGAAATGGAGGGAGGCCTTTGCCCAGATGTGGGCAAAAAATTAGTATTTGCATGGCAAACAAAGTTTGTGTACAAATGGCCTTACACCTTACTTGAGCGATTAGGGTTGCCATCTGTCCGAATTTTTAAAAGCTATAATTTTTGAAAAGCAATAAAATGGCGGACGTTAGGCCAAAATATAAAAACCTCTTCCGAAATGGTAATCCTAGGCGTGAATGAGGAAGGATATAAACATGTATAGGGGCACGCGATCCCGGCGACGCCCACGCTGGTGAACATGTCGCGCTCGGAGCTCGCCTTCGCGCTGCTGGTGGAGGAGGCGCTGGTGCGGGTGGCGGCGCCCGCGCGGCGCCAGCTGTGCGTGGAGCTGCTGTGCGTGCTGGCGACCATCCTGCGCCGCAACCCCGAGCTGTTCCTGCAGCAGCCGCTCTACGTCGACCGCCTCGTGGACGACGCGCAGCTCACCTACGCCAAGGTATACACCTATCACTACTCAGATTTGCATTTAATGCGATGTTTCGTATGCGGTTTCATGTGTAGTCTGTAGAAGCGTATAAGGCGTTGTGTGACCTGACCTGGTATTTCGTTAATTCGTACAGGACGGCGGGCCAACAGACAGCAACGCGTTGAGCTCGGCGGCGCCAGGCGTGTCGGTGGGCTACCTGGCGCGCGCCGTCGTCAACAGCGTACTGCAGGGCGCCGCGGCCGCGCAGCTCGAGCCCGCCGCCATGCCCTCCTGCCTCGTCTCGTGACCGCGCCGCTGCCAGCTCGCCGCGTACGCGTCAGGTAGCCGCGTGTACCCACACGCGGCTACCGGGCGCGAGCACCTCTCCGTGCCACTCACGCCCGCGTAGCGCTGTCTCCTTACATTAGTCGAAGTCGTACAAGCAATTAATTTTGTATTTTTTTTTCAAAATTCTAGGCTCAGTAGTTTCGGAGATCAGGGGGGGAATGGTCAATTTTCGACTTCTTTCATGAATAAAATCAAAACTATTTATTTTACAATAATAACAAATAAATATATTTGAGATCCTCATAACGAGCCCTTTTATTTGATATATTAAGACACAGTAGGCTTTGCAAAACGTTTTTTTTTTATTTCCTTATTTGTCCCCCGAAAATGACCCTTATTAAAAAAAAAATTATTAACTTTGCACATCTGTGTTTGGGTCATAGGATTACACCATCTTACCTTTCACCTGATTTGGTCCAGTAGATTCGGAGCAAATTGGCTGTGACAGACGGACGGACAGACAGACAGACGCACGAGTGATCCTACAAGGGTTCCGTTTTTTTTTCATTTATTGTACGAAACCCTAAAAAACAATAGTAGGTGTTTAAATATAGAACCACGACACTAAATGCGAATACTATATTCCGCACAAAGGAGTATTTGCAAAATTTTATAAACGCTGGTCTAACATGATTCCTATAACAACTACACATAATATGTACCTACGTGTTTAAATAGGTATTTTAATGTACTGCAATAACTACTTCCAAACGGCCCTTTTTTTTCGGATGGGAAAACGTCAAATGACTCCTCCCGCTCTGGGCGGAGCAGGCCCTCCTGCACCGCCCAGACGTCGTAGAATGTCAGACTTTTACTGACTAAAACCCATCCATGTTCCTTCATCGCCCTTTGTGTTCCGGGGCCACGGTATCTCTTTCGAATAGTCCCGCAGCCCCGGACTCTGTTAACCCTTGAATAGTAAATCGCTTCAAGTGGTCTTAGTTTGAATATTTGCAGTTCTATGAAACATCGCCATAACTTTGTTCATTCGGCAATTTGAAAAGAGCCGTTATTGCATAAGTTTAAAATATGATTCTATTAGACAAAATGTGTAGTTGTTATTGGTGTCATCATGTAGATCATTTTGCAAGTGTTGTTATATTTTTTATTGTTATTATGAGCTGTCATATTAGTTAGCTATTGCATTATATTGAAATGTATTTCTAATGACATTTATGTGGTTGTCATTGGTCATCTAGACCACTTTGTCTGATTAATATTGTTATATTTTAATTGTAAGTCTATGTAAGGCATTGAAAAAGACATGACATGCATTCCTGAATTGGCTGCGAGTGATAGCCGTTACTTAAATGCTTGGTCAACACTGGTTTTGACGTATTTAGTGTCAACGCTCAAGGGCCGCATTTCGATGCTGCTTGCTACAAACAAAAATATTGTTAAAATCTCAATAATGATTATTGAGCTGAACACTGGACGGTCACTCATATGTATGCAAGACGACGTAAAATTCAAAAGCAATTTTCTTGTAACGTATCGATTTCAACTTTAAGCTTATGTCCTATTTCATAATAGATAGTATGCTTCCAAGTACCGTACTTATGTACAGTTTCTGACAACATGTTTACAAGTTCTTGTGACTATTATTATTGTCCATACTTCATACACAGCAGGCAAGACGAACAGTTATGTGGTTTTCTTAGTTCATTTGTTAGTCTCGTACTATAACTCTGCTACAACGAATGCCCCAAATGTACTTAATACCGTCTCTTCACTAGTGAAGGCTTAGACCTGAATCTAAGCAATATTTTTATATGAAACAGCAAAGAAACACCATACCTATGTCATGTTTTATAGACAAACTATCTTATTATTCGATTCTTATTATGTCGAACGGATTTTTAAATTTTATAAAGAGTACCTACTATTACTTGAGATGAGTAATAGGTAGTTGTTTAAAAAACTATTAGAATTACAGGAATCCGTTTTAAAGAAATTGCATTAAACATTTTCATACGACGCCATTGGACAGATTCTACTAACCAATTTTAATAAAAAAAACTATATTTTATTGTAAAACGTATTACGCTGTGAAAATCTCATCAGGATTTAAAAATTTAGGCAATGTTTTAAAATATATTTTTATGAAAATATAGCTTTATACTATCATTTTTCTTTTATTTTACCAAATTTATGCACTGTAGAAGAAAAAAAGAATTAAAAAATGATGTAAAATGGACGCGTATGGCGACGCTTAGCCTCAGGCCAAGGTAAAAGCCAGCCCTTGGATCACGGGAAGAGCCGACCGACCGCTTGGCGATATCTCGAAAGACTGACGGCCATTTTCAACAAAGAGCATACTTACCTACTAACAGGTAACGGACGGTTGCTATCTCTGTCTGTTTGACATTTATTTTAAAATATATGGATAAATAATACGGTGTGAGCTTACGAAATACGCTTGATCTCAGTTCTCTTACACTGTAAAATATTTCCACTGCTCATCCCCGTTTCCACGAAACAGGAAAATCCTTACATACGCCGTGTTTCCGGACGATATCGATAAACTTCGACCGGACATTGTACTCATCAATTAACAACTTTTACTATGGGACCAAACTCTAGATCGCAAAAAAAAATCTGCTGTTCAATACATTTTGACGAGTTATGCGAACATAAAACCGGAAACACGTCGTATATACATTTTTGTCTGTTTGTTCCGGCTTATCCGAAAAGGCGGGAACGATTTTGACGAGACTTTTACTGGCAGATAGCCTGATGTTATATGGAGTAACTTATGCTATTTTTATTTTAGAAAAATAATTTGAGTTCCGTGCAAAAACTTTTAAACCCTTTAACAAAATTCGATTCAAATAGGGAAGTCATATTTTTATAACAATTTTAGGCGGACGAATGTCGCGGGCAACAGCTAGTTTTAACAGACAAGATTGCTACAACAAGTAGTTCTGAAACTAAAACCCGACTACTGAATGAAGTCGGTTAAAATGTAGCCTAGGTTACCCGGTCCCTAATAACGAATCGATTGACACCTTATTCATCAGAATCGGATGAACAGTTTAGGCGCTACGGAGGAACATACGTAAACACAAACATACATACACACATACCATATACACATAGACTGCTAAAATCATAACCCTTCCTTCCTTCCTTTCCTGTTGGCTTTGCCGTAGTCGGGTAAAAAAGCACATTTTCCAGCCAGATTTCAAAAAGCAAACAAATTAAGTAATTCTGCCAAGTTGATACCACCAATAAACTGAATAAATTCACAATTATTCATCTTTATTTAAATCTGGCTCGGGTCGGGCAGTTGATGCAGCGTACCATCGATATGGTGTACTGTCGATACAACGGATTATCAATATGGTATACTGTCGATACAGCGTACCATCGATTTGTGGTACCTACTGTCGATTCATTACCCGTCGATGGAACGTTTTCGATACAGCGACCGTAGGTGTAGGTAGTGACTGTCGATAATATTATGAACCAGACCCGACGATAGAATACTCCAAGCTAACTTGGTTTAGATAAAGAAACAACGATAGCTACTGAGACGTGGCTCATATTAACTAACAGCTAAACGTAATTAAGTTATAAAAAAACCGGCACCGAGGGTTCCGTACAAACTTATTAAGGGACAAACTTTGCTGTTCAATTCCATGAAACGGCTATTGCACCAACCGCAAATAATAAGTTTCTAATAGTAAAATCGTTTTTTTGTTGTTATTAAACTACATATTTACGGTTTGCAGATTTTTCCCTTTACATGTGCTGTAAGACATTGCTTCTCGCCAACTTTCGTGATCCTATATAGGTCAACGGGAACTACTATATAGGTAGGTTTTCGGCCCAAAACCTATAGGGTACTTCCGGTTGACCTAGTCTTAGCAAGTAAAGAAAAAATTCCGAAAAGTAAAAGTTGAAAATTAAGGTAAATTTTGGTACCTACTTACAAGTTTTCGCGAAAATCTAAATTTGCCAATATATTTTTATCGAGTTGACTCAGGACCTTGATTTACACCTAATAGGGACTATAGACCTCAGTATCTGGTATAAATTTCAACTTGCTAGGTCCACCCGTTCCTGAGAAAATCGGAAAATCGGCAGTAAGTGGGCACACGGACCCCATGGCATCAAACCCAAACGGCCCAAACACATAGCTAGTCATTCAGCTATTACATTTGCACCATTTGAGGTTTTCAGCACCTGCAGCAGCTCCACCTTGAAATAGTTTACCATCAGTAGCATTGTCATTAGGAGTATTTCGTACACCTTCTGTCTAAGTATTATTTGCATTGTTGGTATTCTGAGACGCATTACGATTTCCAGTCGCATGCCTAACTCTATCTTCATTCCTCCTTAGGTTTCTTGCCGTGCGGGTGAAGTTATCCGTCATGTCAGTCAACAGCATAGGTAGGTACACCGATCTAGTTAACACATCTGTGGAATCACATCTTGTCTTCCTGTTTCTCTATGTAACATAAGTGTACGTCGGCGTAGATTTACCCACGTTCCGCGTAATTCTCTCATGGTCGTGCACCTGCCTCGCAGTCAGATTCGTCAACAGCACAGTGTGCTTCTGTAATGCGTGTACACCGCTTCTTACTTTTCTATAAGCTTCGTGAGGCGGAACTGCGTCGCTTCTATTCCAAAAATCATCCCTACTTGTTGACGGTCTGTGGGGGTTAAAATCACATGTACTCTGTCTAGGTGGCTCTGTTGCTGCGGCTCCGCCTGACATGTCCGCTCCCGCTGCAGGCGCGTCGTCACCAGCAGCGGGTGTGGCCTCCACAGCTGTGCTCGAGGAGCCGACTGTCGCCACGTCGGTACTCATTGAATCGCTCTGTTTCGCCGCTCATTGAATTCGAACACGAAACCTATTATTCGACAACGACACATTGATTCCCCCTGCCTCCCTCGACGGCCCGGGCTCTCTAGGAGGGGCACTGTTACGTGATTCCTCATTCAATTCGAACATAATTCTAAAATCATTTTTCGTTTTATCAGTAGGGTGTACCAGTCTCTCGGAGGAAGTCGAAGTAGACGGACCATCAGTAATTCTGGGCTCGTCTTCACGAAATGTAGTATTTCTAGTCCTAAAATTATTAACTTCCGAGGACTAATCACTGTCAGAGTCAGAACTGGATGACAGAAATTCTCGTCGCCAAGTGGAGCTGAATAGTCGGACCCGAGGCCTAGCCCCGCGCGTGCGGCCGCCGCCCTCGCACTCGTCGGAGTGCGCGCGCGACGCGCCCCCGCGCCGAGGTATGCCGCGCTCGACGCTGGCCAGAGTAGATAACGACATATTAATGATTAAATTCAACAATCTTGTGCCTGAGTCACGAATTAAATCAAGATTTTCGTCAATAGTTTGTGCATCAACTGGCTCTGTCCAGGGTCACCGCACCAGCACAGCCCGCTGTACTAAGATGGGATGGCGCCTGAGTGTAGACACATGTTGCATCCAACACCAAAGGTCTACGTCACTTCCAATAGTAGTATGGTCATACCATCAGGGGGCCTAAAATGGCCGGTTTAGCAGAATCTTATTATGAATCACGATAAAAAATTAAATTCTTAAAATGGACTTTATGTTCATAATCATAAGGTCCATTTTAAGAATTTTAAAAATGTAACGTGATTCATATAAGATTCTGCTAAAGCGGCCATTTTAGACCCCCAGATCTCTTCCCATTGTTGCGTGCCAAGCCATTACATTCTAAATTATTTATGTGGATCATTTAGAAAGATTGACACCTTTTTTCATTATACGAAATTTCTAGATTCACGCCTTTGACAAATTCTAAAAATGTAAATGGTTAACATAGGCACATCAAGTTCAATAATAGAATATAAACGTTTTTCTACAATTAGGATGTTTTATTATATAAAAACAATCACATGTATTCACAGGTAACAAAAATCCTTCACACAAAACAGACTTTGTTCATACCATATTCACTACTTAAATAAATTAACTTGGCAGTATGGCTACTATAGTCCATTGTATACTTTATTATTTGGTGATTGTTTAAGTATTTTCCGTAGTGCTGAAACAAAAAAGAAAAAGATTAGCTATATAATAAAGTTCAAAGATTGTCCTTCATTTAATTAAAACTGTATTGTTAATGAAACATATTGTGATGTCTTAAAGGTTTAATAATATCAACCTCTTAATAATCTAAATAAAAGTAACCGTGCACGCTTAGTCTAATGCTCGGGGTCTGAGAGTGGGTGGAAAAGGAAGTACCAGTGTGGCCAGCTATATTGGTGTTGGCAGTTTACAACTAGTGTTGCCATTACAAAAACTAAACTAAGTTTTAACAAAATAGGTACCTTCTCTATCTTCATCAGTAAAGTCCTGTTTTGGGAAATCAATATCAAAAGTTATGTAGAGATTTCCATGAAGGTTATTGTTTTCAAAGTTGGGCATGCCTTCACCCTTCTTGCGGACTCTGGCGCCAGCCCAGGTCACTTTGTCACGAGATACAGATACTTTGTGACCATCTAAATGCACCAGGTCCATTGTGAAACCTGTTAATGCATCCTGTAAAAATAAGTATTATTATAATATTAATAATCAATGAAACAGAACTACATATTGTGGTTTTGTATGCTTATTAACAAAATTCCGTAAATCGCTTAGAAAAGTTTCACTACATATTTTAAAACAAAGTAGCCCGCCACGTCTGTCCATATGTATGCTTAGATCTTTAAAACTACGCAACGGATTTTGATGCGGGTTTTATTAATAGATAGTGATTCAAGAGGAAGGTATATAATTTACGGGCGGGCGAAGCCGCGGGCATCAGCTAGTTGCTATTAAAAAAATAACCTACATTTTTAATCATACTTATAACTATACCATGAAATGTGGAACCATTTCTAATGATTGGCGACTATTCTAGATAAGAGTTTAATCTACACAATAAAACACTATGTTACATAGTTTATTGCTCATGCAGTTTACTGTAACTGTATGCTTTGGTTCATGATCAAATGTATTTTACTTTTTTTTTTTAGGATGGGAAATCATCAAATGACTTCTCCCGCTCTGGGCGGAGCAGGAGGGAGTGTCAGACTTTTACTGACTAAAACCCATCCATGTTCCTTCCTCGCCCTTTGTGTTCCGGGGCCACGGTATCTCTTTCGAATAGTCCCGCAGCCCCGGCAGGCTTCGGTCCTTGCGGACCCCTTCCTTATTGCTGACTCTCTTTGAGGCGCGCGTGGAATACGAACGCGCCGTCGACACGGCCTGTCGTCGACTCGGCCTGTCGCCTGTGGCGCGGGCCTGTGGGTCCCGTAAGTACGGGACCCACAGGCCCGCGCCTACGGTGGCCGGAAGCCACCACGTGGCCCCCGACGTCCGGGGCGTCTCTGTCTTGTTCCGCCACCTCCTTCGCTAGCATGACTGCTTCGCAGAAGGAGGTGACGGCGTCCCATTCCGTCTCGCTCCGGACCATGGCACGAACCAGGGCCGGAAGCTAGAGGTCGCCGCCGATAGATCTCACCCTCAAATCTATTTTAGCCTTCTTGGTTAACTTGACTGTTTTCAGTGAGCAATTTATTAGGAAACTAGCTGATGCCCGCAAATTATATACTAAAACCTTCCTCTTGAATCACTCTATCTATTAAAAAAACCTGCATCAAAATCCGTTGCGTAGTTTTAAAGATTTAAGCATACATAGGGATATAGGGACAGAGAAAGCGACTTTGTTTTATTATTACAAAAATCATATTTACACAGCCATACACTTAGTGTTGGCTACAACCTACCTGTAGAGTTATGGTGACATTGGTGTAGAGATCATCTCCTTTACGTGTGTACTGTGAGTGTTTCTCAGTTGTGAACACAATGATCAGGTCGCCAGGGTCTCCATCCATATGTGGCTCACCCTCTCCTCGTAACCTGGACTTATGGCCATCTGGTGCACCTACTTCTACCTGGAAAAATCATAAAATTTTATTGTCATGGATTGTAAGTGTGAGAAGCTGTTTTATAAATATAACTATTTAATTATTCATATTGCAGATGTTGCCATAGCTCATATGAACCTGGCACCCCATGCTCAGCAATCACGCTTGCAACCACTAGAACAACAAGGCAGTCTGGGTCAGGGAGGCGGAACATATTCATATTATCAATAGTAAACGATCCAATAATACCACTGTTGTTCCAAATGTTACATGCTGTTATCAACATGTTTTATTAGTTTTGTTGTAAAAATTAAGAATCAAAAATGTTATCTTATTTTTATTACACATGTTCACGCATCATACGCGTGAAGCAGCGGCGGGGGGCGCGGGAGGAGAGGCGACAACCGATCGCCTACAGATTTGGACAGCAACGCACGTACCGTGCGATCCAAAATCAATATTGTAACGATTTCTATAATACATCATTATTTAAAGCGGAGTCACCTTTCATTTTAATATCCAACACACACCATTAATTTTATTGATTATATTCATTAACAAATCTTGTAGATGAAAGAAGATTGGAATAAGTAACCTTTTTAAAATTTTTCATTTTCAATCTTTATGTTAAACCATGCTTACCTAGGTTGGTCTGTGGATGGTTGATCACCAATTACATACTGAGTTTATTCTGTGCCTAGGAAAGCATGAATGCTGTTGGTACCAGGCTGTCATTTGTAGATCTTTGGGACCTCATCATCAATATAGTTGGAAAAGCCTAGGCAGGTGGTGAACTGATCATAAAAGCAAGTTGTGCTTTCGCCATTACATAAATAAGTAAGGAGAAAAGTGGTTACTTTAGATACTTGTACAATTATTATTGAAATTAAATATCTGAAGCAACTCTCTTTGACATTAAATGAATATTAGTAGCAACATTCTTACCAACAATTCATAGGTTTTTATCATCTCATGATTACATTTTTATCATTACATCAGTGAAGACTTCACAGAATAAGCTTAAACTGTTATTTTTTTTAATCTCAAGATATCTAGCAGCAGTGCTGTAAGTTTAAAATACTCTTTATGACATACAAGTGATACAAATTCAAGTTACCTCAATTTCAAGCAGCCTCTCTTCATTGACAAACTTGACATTAGGACATTCATCACACACAGTCTGTTGCATCATCTGGAACCGGCCAGGACCAAGGTTCCTGGTCACCATCTCTTGTCTGCAGTTACATTTGCGTGTACCTGACGCTGGTTTGATTACTGGCTTATTTCTAGTTATCTGCAAATAAGGATATTATTCATTAAAAACATTTCCTACACTTTTGGCGGTTTAGCGAAATATTATCATTGATTACTTTTACTGTTACTAACCTCTATGAAATTTCCATTGTAGAGCTCTTCAAGGGTGACTGTGAGATCCATTACAATATCCGACCCGCGTGGGGTTTCGTGCTGTTGAGGTTCTCCACCAAAGTGGAAACCGAAATCTCCAAAGAAACTCGCAAACGGATCATTGTTATTCATCATACCGTCTTTTTTAAGACAGTCCTCACCGCAACGATCATACAGCTCTCGTTTTTCGGTATCCGACAGGGCTTCATAAGCTGCGCCAAGGTCTTGGAACTTTTGGGACGCGTCAGGGTCATCTTGATTTTTGTCTGGATGAAGAGCTTTTGCTAATTTCCTGTAAGCTTTCTTTATTTCATTTGTGGTTGCAGAACGACTTACTCCAAGAATTTGATAGAAGTCCCGACCGGCCAAAGTCAGTACTAACGCAGACGTAAGATAAATTAAACACAAATAGGCAGTGTTACTATGCATTTTGTTAACTTTACACCTAGGAACTAATTTAGAAGCTAAACTCAAGTAAAATCTGGAACGATATTCCTCAACACATTTCGTCTTTTGACAACAGCAGTACTAGTTTGACAAATGGCATACGAAGACAAATTCGTCCACTCCCGATTGGTCCGAGAGGTTATTAGGACGAAAAAGGCCAAAGTAAATTGATAAATCAATAACCTAGCGTCTAACGCCGTTCGGTAAAGTTCATAATTGCGCAAACATGCAATAAAATTTCATCCAATCATCTGAAGACTCGTAGGTGTAATGTTACCAGAGTACTAAATCCATTTTATTGTTTTACGATTGAAACATCGGTTTTCTCAAGGCAGGTAATCTTAGTCGATTTAATACTTGAAACCCCTATCGTATTTTATTGTTCCATGCTTGCGTTTTTGATAAGTCATTGTGATTCTGAGATTGATCGTTTGACAGTGACTTTTCGAAGCATTGCTTGCAGAAATACAATAAACGTCGGCTTACAAAATTCTATCAACGCAAATAAAAGTAAACCGTTGAATTCAACATTTATAATAAATAAATAAACATGGCTTCTATTCTGGTACCAGAAGTCCCAGCTCCAGGATTCTCTTTTGAGAACTGCCAGCGGTAAGCAAATAAGTACTGCACAAACCGATTATTCATTCATAGCTCTAGAATTGCAATAACTTTCTTCTTTCTTACAGCAATGCTTTCTTAGCTCAGAAAGGATTTCCGGCCCCTAAAGCAACTAAAACCGGAACCACCATCGTGGGCATAATATATGCTGATGGGGTCATTCTCGGCGCTGATACCAGGGCGACTGAAAATACTGTCGTGTCAGATAAAAACTGTCAAAAGATACATTACTTAGCTGGCAACATGTACTGCTGCGGTGCCGGCACTGCCGCTGATACTGAAATGACAACGCAAACAGTGGCATCGCAGTTGGAGTTACAGAGACTGCACACAGGGCGCACGGTACCCGTTGAGACTGCCGCCACCCTACTGAAACGGATGCTGTTCCGCTACCAGGGGTACATAGGTGCTGCTCTGGTTCTTGGTGGTGTTGATAGAACTGGGCCTCATATCTATTGCATTTACCCTCACGGGTCTGTGGACAAATTGCCATATGCAACTATGGGTAAGATCTTCCTAACAATAGAATTCAAGATAATTAGTGCCTAAAATCATATTCTAATGTTTTTGGTTTTAATTAGGTTCTGGATCTTTAGCTGCCATGGCAGTGTTTGAATCTGGTTGGAAGCCAAACATGAGTGAGGAAGAAGGAAAAAAGCTTGTTCGTGATGCTATTGCTGCTGGTATTTTCAATGACTTGGGATCAGGTTCCAATGTTGACCTTTGTGTCATTCGCAACACAGGACCTGCTCAGTACCTTAGAACTTATGAAGAAGCTAATGTTAAGGTAACTTTTTTGCAGTTTTTAACAGCTAGTACAAAATGATTGAATGTGTTTCTTATTAACATTATGATTTTTTCAGGGCAAGAAGCAAGGCTCTTACAGATATGCCCTAGGCACTACAGCTGTGCTGAAGCAGCGTGTCATTCCCCTGGAGGTTACATCTGTCAACGTCAGCAGCCCGCAGCCAATGGAGGTAGAAGCTTCCCACAGTCGGCGTTAACTTCACAATTTTACATTTACATATTGCTTATAAAATAAATGTAATTTTTTCTTACATAATTTGTAGTTATTTCAATAAAAACACCTTTGGTTATATAAAATAATAATTTAATAAATTCTCAATACAAAAATAGAAATACTTAGGGACGGAATGACTTCAACAAGTGGCCTTACCAAATAATATATTCTATTCTAGATACTTGCCACTGTTCTTATTTTCTGAGTATTATACTCCTTTCAGTCTCAATTACTATTGTTCTTAAATTACAAATATACCTTTGGGGACTGATCATCCATAAGGAGTAACCACACTTACCGACGCGGTTCAGCTGGAACCGATCACGTGTTCGCCCAGTTGTCCGAACCCAAACGAGGCATTCTTTTGGAGCTCTGCATGAATGACCGGCTCAAGCCGATTGCGTGTCGATTAGTGTGGTCACTCATTAGTGTACGATACTTAAACACGTGATTGAACCACCTCAGGATAACAAACAACTTTTACTATGGGGCCGAACCTGAAATCGCGAAAAAAAATCAGCTGTTCAGTACATTTTGACCAGTTAGGCAAGGTCAAAATGTACTGAACAGCTGATTTCTTTTTCGCGATTTCAGGTTTGGTCCCATAGTAAAAGTTGTTTGTTATCATGAGTAGGTAAGTAAGTATCGTACACTAATTACCAGTCACCCCATATGTATATGCGTGGACAACGGGGGGCTCGGGGTACTACGCGAGCACCGCGCCCGGGCATTTCTTTGTACGATCTTCACACGTTGTAATTTATCATTGTTAATTATAGTGGTATTACACCTATTTAAATACTGTCCACTACTTTTATTTTATAGTCCCAACCGAGTCTATTTTACTATTGCAATATTACATCATTAATTCTAAAGCGCGGTATATTGCTGCCAAGACTCCTTTCCGTTATAAATTGCATGAAATAGCATTCTGCTTAATTTATCATACAGAAAGAATTTCTCTAAATGATTTCCTTGGACGTGGACTATTTGTTCAACAACATGGATATATACAAGTTGACACTATATACACCGATTTCCGCAAGGCTTTTGCGAGGTTGACCATTAGCTGTTAATGAGTAAGATTGTATTCAATGGTATACGTGGGGACCTTCTGAGATGGTTCTCTTCTTACGTGTCTAATAGGACTCAGAGGGTTGTCATAAATGGTTTCATTTCCAGCACTCTGAGTGTTACTTCTGGAGTGCCTCAAGGCTCCATTTTCGGACCTCTTTTATTTGTTATATTTATTAATGACATTAACAAATGTTTTCGATATAATTATGATGTATAACACATTTTAAAGGTAGGTACAGTACGATTCAAACTTAATGGCGGCTCGGAAGTTAGCTGCGAGTGCAGGTTCGCGCATGTACAGTCAAGTCGAAAATCATCTAAGCTCGTTTAATTATTTTTATAACTGAAACTTGTGTGAATGTTTTAGTGCTTTAAGATACGTATTTATTTGTTAGTTTGTCGAGTACAGGGTTCAAGGAAAAATAAAATAGGTTTTATGAAAAATATAAGAAATGTATTTTTACATTTTTTTTACAACGGCTGTATACACCCTCCATAAAAACTTGTTTACTTGTGGAAGAAACTTCCATGGAACTATCGCTTCCTTTGTCTTCACTTGAATCTGATTCGTTTTCAGATTCAGATTCAGTATCGGATTCATCGTCACTAACATGTATAATAAATTGGTCCGTCAATCTGTCGATGACAACGTCACTTTTTTATAATCTTCGTCTATCCTTATCACTTTTCGACACAATGCCCCCAATTCATTTTCCCCCATTTCATTAACTTTTTGCTGGACCAATTCCATGACCGAATTTACGTTCCAGTTTACGTTTATCTTTGCAACGTATTTTTTAATTGCTGCCCATGCCATTTCGATGGGGTTTAAATCGGGGTGGTAAGGGGGAAGGCGTAACACTGTGTGGTTATTGTCTTCATTCTCCTTTTTCATAAATTGGATGACATTATAAACCATTTTCCTCGCTTGTCTGCGTAAAACGTTGTATCGTCCGCGAGGCATTTAACGTAAATAACGAACAACGAACGGAACAATAACAAAAAAAACTTAATAAAACAATAACAAAAAAAAAAACAAAACAGTTAACAAACAACAACAAATTATAATGAGCTCGACTGTACTTATGCAGAAATTCGCGCGCGTGTGCAGAATACAGACGTAACTCACACACTAAAGCCACGACGCGTAGGGCGAGTGCGGGTGAGAGAGAGAGCGCGCGGGGATGTGCCCCGCCGGCACGTCCCTCTACGTCCCGCTGATACCTAAAAATTGCGATCTGCGCAGCGAAACGTACGATGTTCCGAGCCGCCATTAAGTTTGAATCGTACTATAAGTACGATTAACTTACTTTAGGTGGTAATCCCATTTAAGGTTTTACTTTTTAAAAAGATAACCCTTTTTTTGCAGTCCCAGGTTAATACGTTATATTTATTTGGATTATCCATTATTAATATGTATACTGATATTACACAAGATAAAGTGACAAGATCATTGAAATGGCAGCTGAAGTAAATATTCAGATTGTTAATGTCTGTCATCCTTTTTTATGGATTATAAAATCCCAAGTATCTTTCCATCTGAGATTCAAAAGGTCATGCTCAGTCAAATCAATGTTCCCATAATTGAGAACACTAAACTTTTTGAAAGTAATTACAACATATCCTAGCCATACTGCAATGCATAAAATAAATATGTTTGTCAGTGGGCGAGTTTTTTCTCGTGACTGAAGAATGTAGTATATGTGATCCATGACAAAGGATAAAAGTAAGATTTTAAATGTATACGCGGGTAAGTAGTGATGTAGAAACAGAGTGCGGTCCATAAAGAAATAAGGTAAGTAGTGGATCCAGTAGCCCAAGAAGAGAATATAGCCGGCGTCATAGAACTTTTGCAATGCCAGTGGTGGTAAGTCGTTACAGGCGCGGCGCTGCCGAATGGCATACAGTGCGAGGAAAACACTGTATAGAAGAACGCAGATTGACCCGGTGTACCAAGTTATTAGATTTCCAATTAAATGTACTTGAGCCTGAAAATAAACGTCCAGTTAAATTTTACCAAAAATAAAATGAAAAGTCAGCATTTGATTGGAAGTTTTTTTTCTGAAGTAAGTACTTACGTTTGAATTGGGTGATAGCCAATATGCGATGGACCTGACGAGCAATGGCCACTCAGTGGGCTCACTCGCGAACATATGGCCATGAGGTGCGTCGGGAGCGTGTGCTATCATTTTGTATTGCAACTCCGCGAACTTCTCCCAAAACGTTAACTGAGTCACAGCAGTCGGGATCATTTCTGCAGATACAAGCTCGCGTTCCCTTTCTTTTCTGTCTTCAGCTAAAAAAATAAAATAAAATTAGCAGTTATTTAGAGAACAATGTCCAATGGCACACGATCTTGGTTAGATGAAGAGCGTTTCTAGCAGTCCGCTGCTGGACTGCTGACCGACGACTGATGATGATCTTGGTTAATAGTTACCTTTCGTATATCGATGTTCTTCAACATTCCATACTGTATCTTGATGTGTCAGCACTTTATCGGCCACCACTTCATGTTGATGGAAGCCCCACGAAGGTAATTGGCGTCCACTGAAGCGCAGCGCCGACCCTGAGTCGACGTGCACCAGTCGGACCATAGATCGGATGCTGTCCCACGTGGCGTCTTCGCTATCACGGTTCACAATATCAACCCGCCAGAGATTCTGTGCCGACATCGATACATTATAGTCGATGTAGCAAGATACTTCCTGAAAATTAATAAAAAATTAAAACTGTATTAAACATACTTTCCAGTTACCAATAACGAAGGAAAGCCAATTTGTCGCTATTCTATACCTGAGATTGTGGTGACACAGGCGCAGCCACATCATGAGAGTTCAAAGCGCGACTAGTGATACCATGAAGCAACTGTACAACATCTCCGTGCCGTATAGCGTCTGGGGGCCGCGACACGGTCAGCGACGCCTGGTCCGGTCGTTTCACTATCCACCAGTTGTTGACGTCCTTGAAACTGTAGCACGTGACCTGCTGCTGGTGCGACGAGCCGCGCCCGTCCGTGTAGCGCACCGGGTACACGTGCGCGTGCGAGTGGAGCCAGCAGGTGCGCCCATGAGTGTGCCTAAAATGAGGAAATGTTTGATACCATCTAGTACATCAACTGTTTTCATTACTCAAATACGAATTAAATAAATGATTACCGAAGAGTTATTTGAGAACCGTGTGCCACATGTAATGGTTGGCCGCGGGTTATACTTGCGAGTCCACCTTGCAGCGACGCTTGGAAAGCGCTCGTCATGACACTATCGTGCGGGCCAGCTTTAGGCAGCATCATCAAATGAGCATAAAATACTCCCACATACACCGCAAACGGAATAGCGGTAAGTATAAGCAGTCTCCATAATGCCGAAAAAGCAAGTCGAAGGCCGGATTCCGTACGACCAATCCATTGCCATATCTGTCTTCCAACTAGGAAAACTGCTAGCAGGTACGAATATACGCCTGAGTATTTGATTCTGTAACAATAAAAACATTTACAAGTAATTATTGGGTTAGTGCATGATTCTATCAAACAATTGTGTTGCATTTGAGTGGGTCTTTCGTTTTTTTTAGATATATAATGGCTTTCACCTATGAATATCAAGCTTCTACTTGATACTTGTTTTAAGTGTTCCCTCCAGAGATTAAAACATGACGTTGTCTGTGCAATACTTGTCATATAAACAGGTTTATAAAATGATACTCACGAGAAGCAGCAACCAAGTGAGAGTGCAGCAATGCAAAGCCAAACAACACTCGCAAGGCCCGTGCGGCGAGTACTTTTTATGGCACACAAAACTCCACACAGTCCAAACAGTATCTGTATACTTTCTAGCAACATAAACCTTGACTGTGCCAAAAAACAATTTTCTGAAATTCATACAATAAATATTTTAAGTTACATAACAAGGCATTAGGAGCTTGTGAGTTGTGGTGAGTCACAACTCACAAGTTCAGAAGAAGAGAAGCGAGCAGAGAGCAGAGTATTGAACTTCTTAAATCTTGAAAGTGTATGAGTGAGGTCATGACATTCATGGCTCATATTAATAACTATAAAATGGTAGCCTAGCAAGACCATCGCTTTTTAACTACAAGCTGATGCCAAATACATGTGTATTTATGAAATGATTATTTGAACTATAAGCTAGTTTGCAGATCACCTAGTTAGATTTTATGCTTCTGGAAAAGTATAAAATATTAGAAGTTAACACAGCCTAGCATTTATTACTCACCAAATAAGACAAGAAGACCAGCTAGAATAGCAGTCCAATGATAAAAAGATATCTCCAACATTAATTGATATGTAACTGCTACTAACATACTGCCTGCTACTGCAGGAATTAGTCGCAGAGCCATCACTGGCACATTCTCTGTATAGGGTGTTCCTATTTTGTCAAAAGTAAAGTTTCCATCATAGCCAGCAGCCCTGCCAGCTAAGTATAACAACTGTTTCCCAAGAGGTGGATGAGCATCAAAGAAGAATACACCTTTTGTGTACAAAGACACATAACGGCCATAATGTAATTCATCAAATCTGCAATAAAAAATTGTAGGATAAGTCTTTTTCCTACTTTCTAAGTTGTTTCTAATTGTAGGTAAAATACTCAAATCAGAAACTGGATGACTTGAGATCAAACCATCAAAAGTCATAGTATGTGTAAATTAATCTATTTTGGCAGAATCATCAACATTCAAATGACAACATTTATTGTAAAAGAAAGCTTGCAAACAGTGATGAGATATATCATCTAAGAGGCACATTAAATCCTATGGTTAATTTGAACCTTTAAAATAAAGTTTTACACATTTATTGATAAAGTTACTTACACAATATAGTGAGGTTTATCAAGGTTGGGTAGTCTAGTACATAGTGCTAATGCTAGCAGGCCAAGAAACACCAGATTTATTTCCAAATGTAAGTACACACCTTTCGGTGACTGGTCTACTGTTTTAGTCAGTGGTTTGTCTTTTACTGGCTCTATTTCATCTTCGGCTGGTGTATCATCTTTTTGCTAGAATAAACATAAGTCTCAGTATACATACAATTAGTCTTCAGAGAAAATGTAAACAAAAGTGGGAAAATCTAATTAATTAATAAATTAAATATATAAATACATAGGTACATGAACCCTAAAAACATAACACTACAGAAAACGAGAATATTTAAATGTATATCATAATCTCTGAAGTTCTATTAAGTAACATTTGGCTAAACAGACGTGTAATTGTTTAGTTGATAATAAACAATTACACTCTGGAGGTAATGGTAAGTATAACATGGTTTTTCAACCAACGTATTTTAGACTTGATGTTCATGATGAAGGGTACCGCTAATTTTAATATGATGGCACTTACGACTTCTCTTTCAGTACATAATGGGGCTTTTAAATAACTGTCTTCCTCGAGTTCGCTGACCTCCTTAATTTTCTTTTTCGATAATCGTCTTTTAACATTTGTTGATACATCCATAATAAATTTTCAACTATTACTACTCCTTTCGGTTGTGCCTATATATAAAAGTACTCTGTGCGGTTGTGTTTCATTTATAAATACATTAAATAAGGAAACGTATTATTTTAAAACTTTCGCAAATTTTTCGTTTGACCGTGACGTTCCGTGAGGTATTTGACGTTTGTCGTCACCGGCGGTCAGTGTCACAGAGTATAATAAATATATAAAGGTCAGTGTGCATGGCCCAGCAGGGCTATTACGTATCTTTCTGCAGGGCTACCGAACTTTGATGACCACCGTTAATGTCATAATATTGGTATTACGTATCACACTGAGTGGATATCACTCTAAGGTGACTAACAGAGTCATACCTATTAAGAAACTAACCTTTTGACTGTTAATTGATGGACACTGAGCCCAGTTACTATCATTTCGTGCTGTCAACCGAGATACGTAATAGCCCTACAGGGCGGCAAATTGTGAGAGGCGGCACGAGCAGCCCATATTTCATGCCAATGCAGTCATAGAGTAATAAGCTATGGAGACGGCATGGAGTGAAACGCGGAACAAAATAATCTGCCACGTTTTGTGAGGTAAAGATGTATGAATACTACGAGATTTTGACAGTCCCACACAGAGACCTGACCTGCCCTGACCTGACTGCATCAGAGAGCGGAGTTCGCATAGCTGAATTTTGGGCCAAACATATTTAACAAAAATTTGCCATCGATACGCTAAGAAGACAGAGACATGCACACACACACACTTACACACATACACTTTATAGTAAGTTTCTCTATAAAAACACATACGTATTTCATTAAATCATTCATTAGGTTATCTTTTGGTGGAAGTGCCTTCGTAGCCGGCACCGGTTTCAAAATGTATGTGAATGGGCGCCGGCGGCGGCGGTGCACATGGGTATGTTGGCAGCACTGCATCAAGTGTCCGCCAATGTCAAAATGTGTCGCCATCAAGGAAATTATGTCGCCATAAAAAAGGAACATGGAAGCGTAGGCCGTAGGCCGGCGGAACGGCAACGATATTTGTGACAGAAAGTGGGTGTAATGAAAAATGCGAACGTAGCGAGCGCGCGTCACATAGTCGTGACAAATGATGATTAGGAAAAAAATGGAACTTTAGATTATGGTTATAAAAGTTAGAAAACACATTAAAAAACCTATTATGATAGTTTATCATGAAGTAGTTAAATAACAAGTGCCGAGGTCAATGTCATAGCCAATATCTTAAAAATCGGATTTTAATCGTTCACGTGCGATTGATTTTATTTGAATCAAAAGTATGTAAGTACCTAAAACAGTAGTTGAGTCGACCAATATGCGTTATAACCTGCGCCGGCCACCAATTTGGCAGCCAGCGCTGGCTACCGAATCGGCAGCGAAGGCACGTCCTAAAATTTATAAAATGTAAAGTTATAAAATTATTTGTTTCCCTAGACTTGAACTTGACTAGTTTTACAAATAATAATTGTTAGGTGACCATTGACTTCCATCTTTTTTGAAATACATAATGCAGGATATCTGTATATTATTATTTAAACCTACTGAACACACTAATAAGTATCTGATAAAGTGATAACTGTACTGAAAAACGTTTACTTTATCATTAATTCACTCGCGTAGTTCAAATCATTTACCTGTTAGTCCTTGTTTGAGCTGTCAACGTACCATGAAATGTTTCTATCGTAACAGCGTTAAAGGTATTTCAACATTGTACTTAAACAAGATCATATTAGTGCATAATTAGTGCTCCCATGTTATACGCAACACCATGGATTTGCAGATTAGAAGTGGTTGAGTGGTTTCACAACAGGAAACTGCACAATTAACCTCTTGTTTGCGTCATAAAATTATACACAATTACGTCTGTTGGCAAAATGAACTAATATTAGTTTTTGTCAATATAATATAAACAGTGGTGTAAGTCCAACTATGCCAACTCTAGAGCTTATTCTTCTGTGCAATGAAATATTCTTGCTTTTTCATAATTTTATTATACTTTCTCTCACTGGCTTTCGTCTACGCCCTTATTACCCATTGCTCATAACATGTTGATCGCTCGCTTGTTTTCGTTCGTTTGGTGCGTAGTTGCGTACCCCAGCTTATGATGTCACCTGTGTCACCACACTATGATAGTACTTATTACAACGCCATTGTCGTCATGACGCGGGAAAATAAAATTTTGCCAATGTCAAAATAGTGAAGTTGTTAAAAACTTGTTGAAACTCGTCAGTTCATTTTACTGAATTAGCGTACTCGTAGGTATTCTTAAAATAAATTGAACAATGGCTTCGATCAAATTAGAAGAAAATGACACCGATGTCATAATTTCATGCCCCATTTGTAATAAAGCTTTTATGAAAACAGTGATAGAAGAACATGCTAATAAATGTTTATTTCTGAATACATCACAAGGAATTAAATTAAAACAAAATAAAGTAGACTCACCGAATAACAAAAGAAGTAGTTCACACCTCAACAATACTTTACATGATAAACGGGTACGATTAAGCACAAGCCCAAATTCTGCCAGCATTCCGGTGAGTAGCGTAAAATATATGTTTGTATTTTAAAATATTTAATATAAATTATTAAATTTTCAATATTGTCTCTCATTTTGTCATAATATTTATATTAAAACCTAATTGGTATTTATTACATAACGAGCAGTTCCTGTTTTGAAGTATTTATAATATAATCTGAATCTCGGAAATGGAACGATTTTCATCGGTACGGTTCGGCGCATATCTCGGTTTAAAAAAAAAAAACCGAGGTAAGTTCGGTTATCCAGATAGTAATCATTAAATGTATAATTTCTTTAGAAACCACAATTGCCTGAAACTAGCTCTAAAGCCCAATCAAAGGAAGTCAAAAGTTTGCCTCTGGCTGAACGTATGAGACCACTACATCTGGAAGATATTGTTGGGCAGCGACAAGCATTTGGTCCTGGGTCAATGTTAAGATCTTCAATAGAACGGAAAATAATACCCAACATGATTCTTTGGGGACCGCCTGGTTGTGGAAAGGTATTTCTGTACTTTGTTAATTATCTACTCTTAAAATTATCTTCAGCTGACGAAAGATTGGCA
Organism: Xestia rhomboidea; assembly: GCA_963853795.1. Taxonomy (NCBI): domain Eukaryota; kingdom Metazoa; phylum Arthropoda; class Insecta; order Lepidoptera; family Noctuidae; genus Xestia; species Xestia rhomboidea. The sequence continues at coordinate 14,448,026 of OY970764.1, forward strand.
AGTACTTATTAATATCACATGCTTAAATACTGCTGATTTCACCACTACTATCAAATTAAATATAATAAAAACATTTTATTTCAGACATCATTGGCTAATGTTATAGCTAATATTTGCAAAGAACAAAATAATATGAGATTTGTCAAGTTATCTGCCACAATGGCAGGAATAAATGATGTTAAAGAAGTGGTAAAAGTTGCCAAAAATGAAACACAGTACAAGAGGCAGACAGTACTGTTCATGGATGAAATTCATAGGTAATAATAATAATAAAGCTTTTTTATTCCATTACATAGTAATAGTTATATACATAGTGATATTAATTAAGTATTTTATATGTTTTTGCAATGGATCCCTTTTGGATGAAAGCCTCCTCCATCTTCTTCCAGTCCTCTCTTTCTGCACTGAGGTTCCACCAGTTCCTGCCTGCAACTTCTATTATATTGTCTGCCCACCGTTTCTTTGGTCTTCCAACTTTTCTTTTTCCCAGTGGGCCAGACCTCTTTGTCGACTGTGAGGTCCACCTTTTGTCTGCATATCTTGTTACGTGGCCCGCCCCTTTGCCACTTCAGCTTCAGGGCTTGTTTAAGGGTATCTGTCAGCTTTGTTTTCTTTATAAATTATATTTTAAATTCATAGGTATTCTTAAGAAATATTTTTGAATGTGATGCAGCTCAAATTCTAGTGTTAGGGCCGAGTCACACCAGAATGACAGCGGCCGACAGTGACGCGGCGAGCACTTCTATTGTGAAATAATTTTAAACTACTTAAATAAAAGACCAGTTCGCTTGAAAAGCTTGAAAAGGTCGCGAGGCCGCCCATGCACATCCCTTTTTCTTTTTTCCTTTGTTTGTTTCGTTTTCTTCTTCCGCAAACACACGAGTTTCCTTGCCGATTGTAGAAACTAAACTAGTCAAGAGGAGACTAGGCGCGTGGGGTCCGGAGGTCGCGCGAGGCCGCCAGCTGCGTCGCCGCCGGCCGCCGCCCGCTGCCATTTCGGTGTGACTCGGCCCTAAATGATTAATTTTATGTTTTAAAACATGGAGACAGGTATTTTTTTTTTCGCTGTTACTGCAATCTGCAATCAGTGCATTCACTTTTAGCAGATGTGTTGCCTGCTTCTCTCATTCAGAGTGTGTCCTCCAGCGAGAACGTCTACTCGTAATTCTTTACCCTATAGGATGTCTTTTCTTTTGAGGCGTTTAGCATAGCTGAGCATTGTGAGCAATTGTGCAAGGGTATTGGGGTGGACTTCTAGCGGTAACCTGTATCTAGTCTTGACGTTGGTAATTTCTTCTCTCACTGTGAGCATTTCCAGGTGTGCGTGGATCTCAGCATTAGTCACATACCAAGGGACATTACGGATTGCTCGGAGGATTATGTTCTGCATTCTTTGGATTCGTATTATGGAGGAGTTACAAGCACTATCCCACAGCTGAAGGCCATACATCCATACAGGTTTCAGGATCGACCTATACACTAGTAATTTATTGTCCACTGACAGTTTGCTGTTTCGACCTAGCAACCACAAGAGGCTTTTGTATTTAATATTCAGCTCATCTCGTTTCTTCTTGATGTGCTCATTCCATGTCATACGCCTATCAAGATGAAGACCAAGGTATCTGACGGAGTTTTGATGAGGAAGGATGGCGTTTTCTAGTTTCACCGAGGGGCAATTGCCTTTGCGTAGGGTATAAGTAACCTGCACTGATTTTGAGGTACTAGCTTTGATCCGCCAGTTTCCAAGCCATTTGGTTGTCTCCTTTAGGCCTTCCTGTAGGATTTTTGAGGCTAATTCTGGGTCCTTGTGACTCGCCAGGATAGTGGTATCATCGGCGAATGTAGCTGTTGTTATGGTATTCGAGCATGGGAGGTCATCTATGAAAATAGTGTATAGTATAGGGCCCAACACTGACCCCTGCGGTCTGTCAAAATTCTTTGTTATTTTCCAGAGCAAATAGTTTGTAGACTCTGTAGCTGTTAGGTTTTCTAGCTTTTCTTGGAATGAGTTATCATGCCAGTTTCGCAACAGTGACTTGAGATATTCTACAGCTCTGTTAAGATTAGTTTTATCTTCAGTAAGCCTACTTAAATGCCAAACTCTACGAAGTCTTTTTTATTTCTAAAGGATAGTTATTTACTCCACTACTGTTGCGGGTTTGGATTTCAGGAGTACTCATCCAGCATGCTTCCTGTATGAGCGACGTTATATATTTAGCTGCTTCATCTATATCTTCAGGTGTTTTAAGGGCCATTTTCATGTTTATTGATTCTTCAATGTGCTCTCGAAATGTGTTCCAGTCTGTAAGTTTATTACACAGCCTTATTGATCTTGCCACCTCTATAAGGTTGGTACTAACTGTCAAGAGCACTGGAGTATAATCTGAGGAACTGTCATAGCAAGACTCAGGTTTCATATATAACTTCGTTAGACCTTTGGCTATAGAAATGAGAATGAGAATGTCAAGTTTATGTTGAGACATGAACAGTTTAACTTCATGGTTATTAGTGGGAAGACCATTGATGTTCCAGGTCGCAATCCGTAGTGAAGTCATTTTGCCAGTTTGTCGACGAGCTTAGCTATGAGACTCATAAGGGTACTCATTTGTTGGAAGATGATATCAAACTTTTCAGTCTGTTTTATAATGATTTGTTCTAGGGTCGCGTTTATTTGGCCTGGGATGTGAGTAAAGTGTTCTGAGAAGTGGTATTTATTTGGGCTGATTTTACGGTTTCTGCATAGGACAAACTCTGTTCTTGACTCTTTGGCTCTGTACTAGTAATCGGTTCATTCGTCATATCTAATTTAGATGCTGTTTTGTTTACTATCGGTGGGATATAATATTTTTGTTTTCTAGCTTGGATTTCCTTATAAACTTCACATCCCTTGTAATTAGCTGGATGTGGTCCATCACATAAGGCGCACAGTGCTGGAGTGCTCCGGTCACGTTTTTGACATTCGGAAGTCTTGTGTGATTGCCCACATTTTACACACCTGTATGGTCTCATACAATAATTCTTGGTATGACCATACTGTTGACATCTCTGACACTGGACTATTGTTTTCTTTTTTCTTGGTTCTTCTATGGTGTCACTTTGGTGGTAGATATATTTTATTGTGGGGACCACTAGCCAGGTTAACAAAGAAGGTAGATGTCGGATTCTTGTTTGGTCCATACCTTGCATTTATTATCTCTCCAGTTACTGTGTTTCCTGTTGCCTCTATATCTTCTTTGATTATTGATATGTATGCGAATGGGAAACAAGTGAAACGACAGGTAGCTGGTAGCACACTGAGTTTATTTGACAAGCGACACAACTTATATAGGAGCGGATGCAACCACCCTCGTATTAACTACGAATATACAACATTCCTCCCCATAGCTTGACAACATAAACATAATATAATTAATTTACTTAGTAAAATTGTTTATAATCGACCCTAGGTACAGATCGCAGTTTTTTCCCGTCACTCCTTTGCCTTTCTAGCTGTGGGGTCTGGCCTACGCCTGCCTCCACGAGGGGTTCATTTTGAGTCCCTTCTGATGCCTCATAGAATTCTTCGTCTTCATCTTTGGATGTGCCAGTCGGTGTTTCTGTATCCATGATTCCTTTACTCTCACTATTTCCCTCCCCTCCCGAGTCTGACTCCTTGTCGTCCACTGGGGGTGTTGAGTTTGGTGGTGAAGTGATGTCTTCGACTTCAATTGGGCAATCCTCTGACCGGTGGGAAACTGTTTCTGTACCTTTATATGCTATTAATTGATTTTTATGTTTTTTCACCTTACAAGAAGTTATGTAGTCCTTTACAATATATATAACTTTCCCGATTTTTTTAATTACTACACCCTTATTCCATGAACCTTGCTTATTTATGTTGTTTTTTTTATACAAAACATAGTCACCAGCTTTGAAATATTTGCAAGCTTTGTTGCCATTTTTAGGCTGCAAACACTGTTTGTTTTCGACGTTTCGAGTGAGAGTGACAGACGCCGGTGGGAGTTGGTTAGGTTTGATTAAATCTAATCGCGATCGCAGTTTGTGTCCGAACACTAACTGGGCAGGTGAACAGCCCGTAGCCGAATGAACAGAATTTCGATAGTCAAATAGATATTTAAATAAGTTGTTGTTCAAACCTTTAGTGTTGCTATTACTTAAGATACAAGATTTAATTCCCTTCTTCACTACCTTCACGTAGCTTTCTGCCTGCCCGTTACTGGCCGGATGATAAGCCGGTGACGTCACATGCGATATACCGTTTGATGCACAAAACATTTTGAATTCTGCAGAAGTGAATTGCGTGCCATTATCACTGACTATGGTATGCGGTAAGCCAAATCTTGCCAAATATTCATACAATTTATTAATCAGTGAACATGATGATGTGCTTGTCCCCATATCATACGCTTCTACCCACTTTGAGTACGCATCTACAATCACTAAGTACGAACGATTATGAATGGGGCCGAGAAAGTCAATGTGAATACGATAGAACGCCTGCGGTGAGTGTGGCCATTGCGCTGGCGGCGCACGCGCTGGTAACTGTCTCAACTGTAAACAAACCTCACAATCCGCAATCATTTTTTCTACCGCGTTATCTATTCCCGGAAACCAAAATCTACTGCGCGCTTCTGCTTTCGTTTTTACGATTCCTAAATGTGATTTATGTAGTTCCGATAATAATTTAGTTCTGAGTGTTTCGGGTATTACTACTTTGTGTCCTCGCATAATACAACCGCCTTCATAGGACAGCTGGGTTTTACATAAAAAATATGGTTTGATTAATATATCTGATAACCGCTCAGGCCACCCATTAACAATATATGATAAGACTTTCTTTAATATTGGATCCTTAATAGTTTCGCTGTGAATTTCGCTACGCGTAACTGGTAAACTGCCATCGACAACGAAATTAACATACGATGCGCGATCTTCTACCGGCACTAAACTACCGTCGGTTTTGTAGCCGCACCCCCCTCTTAGCGGCGTTGACTCATAGTCTGGTAGACTGGCGCGCGATAGATAATCCGCGCTGTTATCAGCGCTGCGTATGTACTCAATGGAGTAATTATAACCACTAAGAAACATCGCGTAACGTTGCAGCCTGTTTGCAGAAACTTCTGGAATTCCCCGATATGGGCCAAAAATAGATAAAAGAGGCTTGTGGTCTGTGCGAAGAACAAACGGAACCGCCCTCCCATATAAATATTGGTGGAAACGTCGTACACCAAATATAATTGCCGTTGCCTCTTTTTGAAGTTGTGAATATCGCTTCTCTGCAGAATTCAGTGTACGAGAGGCAAACGAAACTGGACGTTCCACTCCGTCACTCCCTATCTGCGATAAAATAGCACCTAACCCACTGGGCGATGCGTCTACCGTTAAAATAATTTTGGCATTCTGATCGAAATGTGCTAGAACCTGATTTGATGCTAAACGTTGCTTAATTGCCTTGAATGCTTGATCATGTATGTCCTCCCATTTCCATGTATTGCCTTTTTGTAACAATGAATATAGCGGGGTCAATATTGATGACGCGTTAGGGACGAAGTTCCTATAATAATTGACTAGCCCTAGAAATGACTGCAGCTTATTCACGTTTGTTGGAGTAGGCGCCTCAACGATTGCTTGGACCTTTTGTTTTGATTTACTTAAGCCATTCTTATCTATAGTATAGCCTAAATATTCTATTTGATTCTCAAAAAACACACACTTATCCTTACGTAGTGTTAGTCCCGCGTCCTGCAGTCTTTGCAACACCGCGCTCAATCTTTGTAAATGTTGTTCTTTAGTATGTCCCGTTATACAAATGTCGTCAAGCATGCACATTACACCGTCCAACCCTGATAATAAACACTCCATTGCCCGTTGAAAAATAGCTGGGGCACTAGCGAGACCAAACACTAATCGCGTATAAACAAACAACCCACGGTGAGTATTAATACAAGTTAAGTTCTGAGATGCCTCGTCTAGGACAAATTGTGAATAAACTTGCGTCAAATCTAATTTGCTAAACTGCTGTCCCCCGTGTAATTTTGTAAAAAGTTCTTGTGCCGTTGGTAACGGATACTGTTCTACAACTAGCTGCTTGTTTACGCTTACCGAATAATCTACGCACAACCTAATTGACCCGTCTCGCTTTAATATAGGAACAATAGGCGATGCGTAATCAGAGTACTGAACCGGTTTTAGTACACCTATACGTACCAAACGATCGAGCTCGTCGTTTATTTTATCTTTAAGTGCAAATGCTATTGGGCGAGCTTTGAAATAAACCGGTTTCGCGTCATCTTTTAATTGTAGTTTTACCCGATACTTTGTGAATTCACCTAAGTCGTCTGAGAAAACAGATGGATATTGTAGTTTTAACTGTTCGGCAATATTATTTGACTGACAATAATTTATTTGCAACATTTGTAACTTGAACAAACAAATAAAATCTCTGCCCAAAATTGGGGGTCCACCATCACGTATCACTCGCACATTAACTACGTGTGTTTTGTCTATATATGTAATAGGTAATTGCACTATTCCTAGACAATTGATAATATGACCTGTATACGTAAATAATCTATCCGACGTTGATAATAACGGAAACAATTCAAAATATCTTTTGTGCATTTTCTCAGAAATCGCTGTGACTGCCGACCCGGTATCAACTTCAAACTTTAGCTTCCTACTTTGTATCGAAACTGTTATGGTCATAGGTTCGCCGCTCCGTGAATATATTTTTTTTGACTTACCGTCATCGTCACTCTCGCTCGACCCGCCAGTTCCAAAATTAATTTTTTTGCACATCTTTCGTAGATGGCCTTTTACGTTACACTTTTTGCATGTATAGTTAGCAAACCGACACTGAGACGTTTTATGATTTTTGTAGCCGCACACGGAACACTTTTCTTTGTTAGCACTGGGTTCATTTGTGGTGACGATCTTGAATAGCGCTTCGCTCGGCGGCGGCGCCTGCGCCGACGCCGATGATGATGCTGCTGCTCCCTTCCGTGCACTGCGCACGCTCTCCGCCAAGTCCACCGCTTTTGCCAATGTCAACTCCTGAAGGTCACGCGCGAAAAGCTTGTCCTTCTCCGGTCCCGGCAGCATACCCATAACAAACCGATCACGCAGCGCCTCTTCTACATTCAGAAATCCGCAATGTGTAGTGAGGCCACGAAGCCTCGCAGCCCATTGTGGGAATGTTTCTTCGTGACCTTGTGTAGCTGCATAGAAATTATACCGCTCACCAAATCCACATTTCCTTGGTGTGAAGTGACTGTCGAGAAGTGTGAGGATGTCTTCGTATGGCGTCTGCGTTAGCTCCTTCGGTAACGCCAAATCGGCCGCCAGTTTGTAAGTGCTGTCAGTGAGTGCACTCAGCAATATTGCCCGTCTTTTCACTCCCTTGGGATCCTGTACGTTGTCAACATCGTTCGCAATGAACCATTGCGAAATGCGTTGTTTATAGTTTTGCCATGTATGGATGTTGTGGTCAAAACTCGACAATATTCCAAAATGTGCCATTTTTTTTTTAACGTTTTTTTTTCCGTAATCGCGGGTAAGTCCTCGTCGCCACTGATATGTATGCGAATGGGAAACAAGTGAAACGACAGGTAGCTGGTAGCACACTGAGTTTATTTGACAAGCGACACAACTTATATAGGAGCGGATGCAACCACCCTCGTATTAACTACGAATATACAACAATTATGTTCACTGGTGTAGAAAGAAGGATGTAAGTTTTTTATTACAATTCGGAAACATCTATTATCTTTCCTGTTAAAAGTGTGCCCTATCAAGCCTTTTTCTGTAACCAGGGAGATAAGTTTTTTGTAGACGTCTATATCACACACACAGTACAGTACTAATCCTAAGCTGGGTTTTGTTGACAATTTTATATGTAAATTGATTTTTGTTGGCTGCTGTTTCTAGGAGATTTGTTAATTCTTTTAGATCTTCAATTCCATAGAGAATGATTGGTGGTGGTTTACTTTGCTTCGTTGGTTTCTCTGTTTCATCAGTTATGTCAACAGGTAGTCCATCATAACGATTTGATGTTTTGGTGTAATCGACATGAAGGCTAGTAGACAACTTTCTTTTTATTAAACGTGACCGTTTTGGGAAACGGGTATTTATTGCGAAATTTTGTTTGTTTTTACCTATCTTTGGAAAATTCATTTAAAAAAAATCGATGAACTTTTGAAAATAAATGGAATCAGGCGTTACTTTACAGAAATCATGATATTTAAGATAAAAGGGGGTCGCCTGCTTTTGGGCCAGGGGAGGGGGGGGAGCGTAGCGAGAAATTCTTATGACACCTTGCCTTGGACAGGTTAGAATGGTTTCGATCCTTCAGGAGTTACTTGGTCGGCCTTTAGATTAATTCAAGAGAAAGGAGAGCGAGCGAAGCGAGCTCGAAAATTTTAACACTTTTCCTACCGGCCTACTGGAGTTACCTGGGCCTGTTATAGACAAAGTTAAGACTCACGAAAAACTAGGCTGCAACAGCGAACGAAGCGAGCTCGAAATTTTTTACATCATTGCCTCAGATAATTATGCTATAATTGCATTTAAGGCCTCGGGGCAACCGGGCGTCGGGGGCCACGTGGTGGCTTCCGGCCACCGTAGGCGCGGGCCTGTGGACGGGGAGCTATGGGCTAGCTCGCCGTCCGTCCGTCTCATGACGACAGGCCGTGTCGACGGCGCGTTCGTGTTCCACGCGCGCCTCAGAGAGTCAGCAATAGGAAAGGGGTCCGCAAGGGCCGAAGCCTGCCGGGGCTGCGGGACTATTCGAAAGAGATACCGTGGCCCCGGAACACAAAGGGCGATGAAGGAACATGGATGGGTTTTAGTCAGTAAAAGTCTGACACTCCCTCCTGCTCCGCCCAGAGCGGGAGAAGCCATTTGATGATTTCCCATCCTAAAAAAAAAAAAAAAAGGCCTCGGGGCAAGGGGCTCCTAATTTATTTCAGGCTCTGTCCATATAGATCGATCATGCAAAAATCCCATAGCAGTGCCAATCCAGAGCTCAGACCAAGTAAAAAACCAAGACATAGCGCTGCGAACAATAAAGTAAGGCCAGCGCAAATTACGTCTCGCTCTGTTCATACACGCTCACACGCACACATCAAACTACAATTAAACTATGCCTCAATAAATGCACAGCATGTTTACGAAACCGGCCTCACTTCTCTGTTTGCAGAGTTCCATCTTAACTTTTTTTTTGGTCTGCGTGTACACGGCCAGACGTAATTTAACGGGCCTCACTTTGCTGTCCGCAGAGTTCCGTCTTTACCTTTTTATTTTGGTCTGAGATCCTGAGGTAGAAAAAGGAGCCTTTTTGATAAAATGTTTTTTCGCAGGGTTAAACAATATCTTAATTTGAGTGATTCCATTTTACTCTACAACATGTACAGCGTGTAAATAACGCACACCCTCAGACACCCCAATTAGTTTATTATGTTATAATCATAATACATGCACTGAATTTTTAATTAAACATGTCTAGGCAAGGATTATTTAATAAATTAGTTTTCCTAATTCCGGAAGAATGTTGTAGTCACAGTACAAATCAACGAACGCACACAGTCGCATACGTAGGTCTCATACCTACGTATGCGACTGTGTGAGTCTTGCTAGCCTAGTAGGTATTCGCTCGCGTTCGAGACAGCTGTTAACGTGGTCGCTCGACTCAACTTCAATAGAAAAGTTCAATACACCACACGTTAAGACATCATCAATACAAATAAAACTGCACTTTTAAAAGTCTTATTGCCTTGAGTTACGGTCCATTTCAGTTTGTTTGGACTATACAAGGGTAGTGCGACTATAAATTACGTAGCTTTTTTTATTTTTGGGATAAAAAATTACCTATATTAAAAATTATAGAAATTGATTCAGTAAACGATTCTGAACAAAGTAATTTCAGGATGTGCGTTAATTATGTAACATGTTGTATATGTATTACGTACAATACCGTTCTATGGCATCAGGCAGGAAAAGCTATAACTTTTAAAAATCCTGAGCCTCTAGGGGCAGCTGCCACCACCTGGCGACGCCCATCATGACAAGATATACAACTAGAATATTTAGTTTATATTCCGTCAAACTAGTTCAAGCTTGGCTAATGAAGTATTTGGTCAGGTTCAGGGGGGGATTCTGTATCCGCGCCTGGCCACAGCAAAGCGAAGGTGTTTATTCAACTACCCTCACTTGATCTTCATAAATGTTAATTAGGGCCGGCTCACACTAGAACAGCACACTACGCTAACAGTGTCCGCATACTGAGATGATTTCACTTGACGAGTCCACTTATTGATCACTGGATTCCAAGCGGAAGAGAGTATGAAGCCGTGTTCTCGATTGAAATTAGGATACTTCTTGAACTCAATCGCTTCCCGAACCATTCTCTTATAATAGTGCTTTTCATTGGCAAGGATTTTTGGGTTGTGTAACTTCATCCAGTGGTTGGGTCCTGAGTCTACTACAGGCTCCGCTATAGCGGACTTGTTTATTTGTCGATTTTTGACAACTGCGATTATTATGTGAATTTTATATTTTAGCCAAAACCCTAACTGTAAACTGGTAGGTGGATCAGATTTCATCGCTGCAATTTATACTTTTAGGTTCAACAAACTACAGCAAGACACATTTTTACCGCATGTAGAAAACGGTACAATCATTCTTGTTGGTGCTACTACTGAAAATCCTTCATTTAGTCTAAATAATGCACTGCTGAGCAGATGTCGAGTGGTTGTTATGGAAAAATTAAATGCAGATGAGGTATTCATAATTTTGAAGCAAGCTCTTAAAAAGAGTGGAAAAGCAATTATCAGCCTCACAAAACATTTTGAAGAATCACCTGAAACTGATCTTCTAGAGTAAGTTTTTTTCAGCGTTGTATTAATAACTATTGAATTTGATGCTGACCTTGTTACCAATAACAACTCACCTTAGTTATCATTAGTGTGTTTAGGGCACTTAAAAAATGTAACATCCAGCTGTGGACTCTGTTCTGAATTTCTTGTGATCTTACCATCATCATGCTACAAGCCTTACCCCAATTGATTGGGCCATCATTGTATTGTTTGTTTCTTTCCCTCCCCCAAATAAATAATCAGTTTTATAAAGTCAAAGATCGATTTTATTTTCAAGATGTATTGTCGAGGAAGATTCTCTCCAGTGGCTAGCAGAAGTGTGTGATGGAGATGCAAGGGTGGCGCTTGGGGCTCTGGAACTAGCACTTGCAGCAAGAGCTCCTGGGACTACTCTGCTGAACACAGGCCCAGCAATAATTAGTCTTGAAGATATTAAAGATGGTATAAAGGTGTGCCACATTATTGAACATTTTAGGTTGTTTGTAATGTATGTTTCTAAGTACCTAAATTATACATATCTCTCAGCTAGCATAGTTTTTTCTGTTGCAAAGAAATAAAATTTTACTGTGAAAATAGAAATACATTTTGCCGACCAACATTACAGTGCGAGAGCCCGACTCGCTATTTGCCGTTTCATTTACTGAGCTGGGTATGCTTCCTTACAGAGATCACACATGATTTACGATCGAAAAGGTGAGGAGCACTACAATACCGTGTCGGCGATCCATAAGTCAATTCGAGCAAGTGACGATAACGCCGCCTTGTACTGGACCACGCGAGCATTGCACGGTGGCGAGGATCCCATGTATATCGCACGGCGCTTAGTGCGGGCAGCTTGTGAAGATATAGGTAATCCACTTTATTGTCTGCCCATGGTAACAAAATAGCTATTTATTCACCAAGGGGAGTAAGGCACAGATTACTAATCGAGTGTGCATTTGAGTCCCGACGAATTTAGTAATCTGTACTTACCCTCGAGTGATATATACTGCTTTATACTTGCTTAAACGTCATCAAGACTTTAAAAAAAAAACAGCGCGTTAGTAATGGATTACTACCCTGATTTTCAGGGCATATTGATATTACCTACGTATCACACTGAGTGGATATCACTTTACGGTGACTAACAGGGTCATACATAAAACGAAACTAACCTTTTGACAGTTAATTGATGGACAATGAGCCCAGTTACTATCATTTCGAGCTGTCAACACAGATACGTAATATGTACCTGTCGGTCAGGATTTATGCCCGGTTTTTAAGCTATGATTGAAATCAATAACCGATACTGGTAAACACATTATCTTTCATTTTCCGTACACTTAAATTTACTTCTGTACTAAACAGGTTTAGCAGACCAGACTGCCCTAGTTGAAGCGGTTGCATGTTTACAAGGTTGTCAGCATATTGGAATGCCGGAATGCGACGTTTTGCTTGCACAATGTGCAGTAAGACTTGCAAGAGCACCGAAAAGTAGAGAAGTATACTGTGCTATGAAAAGATGTCGGCAATCTTTGGTGGAAACAAAGGGTCCTCTGCCATCAGTTCCACTCCATTTGCGTAATGCTCCTACGAAGCTTATGAAGCAACTAGGTAAACCTATGGTACTGGAAAAAGTACCAAAGTAAGCTAACGGGAATCTCTGCTAACTTTGGTACTTTTTCCTGAAGAGAAAATCAGTGGCAAACTTATAGTAGAGCTGCGTATAATAACAAACCTACATAAAATATCGCCAATATGTTACGTACACAACCGTTCAAGCGTATTTAGAAGAGAAACTCAACTTTAATGATATCAATATTATTGAAGTACCCAGTCACATGGGCAGCATTCAATTTATTTTTTGTTCTATTTCACTACTGACTGGTCAACTACCTTGCAGTCAAATAGAATACCCGTGAGAAGTTTAATTACAAATAATCGCAACCAGACATGCACATAGGTATAATGGGTGTAAAAAGATCAAGACCCTTACAGAAGCCGAAAGGCACTGTCTTGTTCTCCCCATCATTGCAGTATTATTTTTGGTCCGAACCTTCTACACTGGCCAGCAAATAAACAGGGCCGCCCGGTTCCTTAGAACGTTGATTCGATTTTCTCAAAATTTACAACTATTAATGTTATACCTACAGAGAGTTTGTTTCATGCTGATTAAAATTACCATACATTTATTCAAAAGTACCATTAACTCACATTGTAATCAACCAACAAACACAATGCTAACGATTTGCTCTGTTTTGACTAGAGTTCGCGATTTGCGTTCTTTTCTTCTACAATGAAGATTTTTGATACTTTTTTCGGTCAATAATGAATTCGATATCTCAGGAAGCAGCTCAAGCTGTAGCACTACTTTAAGCAGGCGTTGCGCAACGTGAGGTTGCTCTAAGACTTCGAATCAGCAGATCTTCGGTGCTGTGCATAGTGTTTGTTGCTTGATTACAATGTGAGTTGACGGTACTTTAGAACAAATGTATGGTCATTTTAATCAGCATGAAACGCACTCTCTGTAGGTATAACTTTAATAGTTGTACGTTTAATACTTTTTGAGAAAATCGAATCAGCGTTCTAAGGAAGCAGGTGGCCCGGTTTATTTGCTGGCCAGTGTAGTTGCGGAGTTATTGGAAGTCAAAGTTCGTTAGTTAGGGATTTTGTTTTTAATGTTATAACTCTCTATGACCCCTTTAAGTACTCACTTTTCAATGCATCCCTCAGCACAATGTTTTAAGTGCATTACATTGAGTCCTACAGTAAACTGTGATTTTCCACCTTTTTTTTTATTTTATTTTTTCGGATGGGAAATCATCAAATGACTCCTCCCGCTCTGGGCGGAGCAGGAGGGAGTGTCAGACTTTTACTGACTAAAACCCATCCATGTTCCTTCATCGCCCTTTGTGTTCCGGGGCCACGGTATCTCTTTCGAATAGTCCCGCAGCCCCGGCAGGCTTCGGCCCTTGCGGACCCCTTCACTGTTGCTGACTCTCTTTGAGGCGCGCGTGGAACACGAACGCGCCGTCGACACGGCCTGTCGTCATGAGACGGACGGACGGCGAGCTAGCCCATAGCTCCCCGTCCACAGGCCCGCGCCTACGGTGGCCGGAAGCCACCACGTGGCCCCCGACGCCCAGGGCGTCTCTCGCGGCAGCCGGGACGTTAGGATATCTCCCTCTCACGTTCCGCCACCTCCTTCGCTAGCATGACTGCTTCGCAGGAGGTGACGGCGTCCCATTCCGTCTCGCTCCGGACCATGGCACGAACCAGGGCCGGAAGCGAGAGGTCGCCGCCGCCGATCGCCACCTCGAGGACACGGCGGTGCTCCACCCAAGCGGGGCACACCTCCACAGTGTGCTCCACCGTGTCCTCCGGTGTGATTTTCCACCTGGTACAACTTGTATGATAACTGAATACTATGTAGGTACTACGGTTTATCTCAAAACATTCGTATGAATACCTCGTTGATCTAGTGGTCGTAACTTAACATACCATTCTCCATACATGACGAAATCGAAGTTTCATATTCCCCTTTTTTTTTCTTCCTGAATAAATCATGATCTGTCAAAGGACCAATTTGTTCGAGACACCATTGTTTAACTATTGTGTCTACTTCGTGGACAGATATAAGAAAATGAAAAAAAAAATGAATTACATAGTAAGAAAAAAAAAATGACCCTCCATTTACAAGCATAAAAATGGGGGTTTTATGTCAAATTGGGCCAAGGACTACCAGACATATTCGAAAAGTTTTTAGCATAAATAAAGTAGTAGGAAGGAACCTAGACATATCCTGAAAATTGTGATGGCAAAAATAAATTGAATCAGTTTAGTTTTCGAGGAGAAACAAGAATGTGTGGTAGGTATAGGTACATAAACTACAACTAAAAAACCCGACTACTGGATAAAATGTAGCGTTACCCGGGCCATAATAACGAATCGATTGACACCTTACTTATCAAAATCGGATGAATAGTTTAGGCGCTACGGTGGAACATATGTAAATACAAACAGACTGCCAAAATCATAACCCCTCCTTTTAGCTTCGCCGTAGTCGGGTAAAAAGGGAAATACGAAACGTCGATCTCGTCGTTAGGGGAACCAGGCGTACGTGTGTTATGTTTGAGACTTACGAGATGAGATGTAGAAAATATTAAAAAAAATAATCGTTTGAAAAGTATTTTAGTGTGCCAATAGGCTTGTCAACTGATAAAATCTAATTAGTCCGTCAATTGATTATCAAAAAATATTTCACCTGTATTTTTTCTTTTGTTACGTAAACCAAAATTGACGAAGATACGACGCTTTTAAAATTCTCAATACGCCGCGCCGTGGTATAATTTTTAATGCATTCTGACGTCACGAGTCCCCACTCCCCGAGTTTTGAATGCGTTTTATCTTGGCCAATATTCATTGATTTACAAAAACAAAAAATAAGTGTCCATTATTTTTTCAATAGGTACTCTGACGGACTAAATAGATTTGCAATTTTTTGACACTGTCGTCATGCCTATTGCCTATACATACAATAATGTTACAAGGAACTACATTGTCCCATTTATGTTGTCGATGGGCTTGATACCTATTTCAGTATTGAATAACGATTATACTTACTCTCTTTTCAGGTTATGGAAGTGGTTATAATATGTCACATAAAGACCAGTCTGGATTAAGCTATATGCCAGAGGGAATGGAGGACAATAATTTCTTCCATGATAATGATTAATGGTTTTTAATGCCAACGAAATAAAACCAGTGAAATACTAGTATTTAATTTTTTATTTATTTGGATAATCTCAATACATTACACAATTGTTTGACATGGTAAAAATTTACTATATACAAGATGCACACAAAATGTATGTAATATTACAAATTTACCTAGAGCATTGTACCTTTCGAGAGATGAACTGGCGCTTGCCACGATTTCCAATACCAATTTTATAAAAATAAAATAACATTATTTCTTACTTTACAACATGCTTCTGCACACATTGTGCACAGTTTATTACATCTGATGCGGCTTTATTCTTTCGGGTTCTCGACTTTGCTATTTAATACTTCTAAGAATAATCTAGTGATCACTAAATCATAGGTTGTATTAAGTAGGTAGCACTCCAGTGTTTAAAATGTACCTAAACAAAAGAGCCTTATTTTATATACAAATCACTTGAACTGTAAATTGCAGTTCCAGGCAGGCTGGAAGCCACTAAATAAGTCACTATTCATACATAAAATAATGATCAAAGGAAATCACTGAATCTTCATCAATTTTGACACAGTTGCATGAATAGTAGATTGTTTTTAGAGGCTGATTTAGTTAACTAGAAAGAAAAACCTACTTTTAACATCAAAACTTTCGCAAATCTATACAAGAAACTTCAACTCTCTTTTAACACTAATCCTTAGCCTACAACTAATTAAGCTAAAGAGAACATTGTAACTAAATAAAATAAATTAGAATCAGACTTCTAATTTGGATCCTAATCTTGGGAGGAACACTATTCCTTTTGGGTCCAAATGTTTTTTTTACATCAATACTAATCACTGAATAAAATTTTTACGTCAGAAATCCATAAAATAAATTCCATGTAAACAACATGTAGGAAGTGGAACGTTTTCAGATTTAACGAAAATTAATAAAATATTTATAGCTAATGCTAATATTGACCTTAGAAGATATATTCCGGACCGGCCATGTCGATCGCCCAACGGAATTTATCACGTTGAGTTTTGTTGTAAATCTTTTCAATTGGTACCCCATGTTTTTTGCACCTGCAAAAATACAAAATACGAATTTCGTTTAAAAATTTATAATATTATGTTAACTTTGCTTTTTATCTAACTAATTTGACTCCACTTACCAAGCTACTGAGATACGTGGATCAAGATAATTCAGTTTTGAAGTGCCAAGCGAAATTGTTTTATTTTCGTCGCGATCAGTCTCCTGGAGTTCTAGTTTTTTCAGTTGGTCTCGCAGACGTTCTAGTGCTTTCTTTTTCTTATCACAAGCTAGCTTCTCTTTGACAGAACCTCGTTTGGCCGCCTTTGATGCTTGTCGCAAGTCTTCTTCTGCTTCATCAACTTGATCACGTTTAGCTTGGATTTTCTCCTTCAAAGCTTCCATTGATTTTGAATGACCTGAAAACAATGGTTATATAGCAAAGAAGCTGTAATGTAAATTTTCATCAAACTTGGATGAATAAAATAATATATTGCATGTGTGAGAGATGAGAATGTTAGGATAGATGTGTGGAGTGACAAGAAAGGATAATGTAGGGAAAGCCTATATGAGGAAAATCGAAAGTAGCGCCTGCTACAGAAAAATGAAAGGGTGTTGTCCGTTTTGGTATGAGACATGTGATGAGGAGAGACGAATATGAATGTTGATGAATGAAGAAGGAAAGGAAGGCCAAAAAAAGATAGATGGATTGTGTAAGACCTGGTATGAAAGGAACCGTGTTGGATGCAGCAGAAGATTGAAAAAAAAAAACATGTTGCAATGACCCATGTGGGCCAAGGGTAGGAAGATTATAGTGAATGTAGTTCCTTGGCCACATGTCAGTTTACAAGGAGTGGAAACCACTTCAGGGTTTTATTTAACTTATGAAAACAAAATGTACATTAAATTACCTTTGGGGACAGCACGTTGATGGTTACAAAGGACGGCAACTGCACGGTTTGCACGGTTGTAAGCCAATATTTTCTCTGGTATTGATGCATCAGCATCTGTAAGCTCATCTAATTGTCGTTGCAGTGTAATAGATGCATTGTATGTACGGAAAACCTTTGCAGTCAGTCCAGGCATTAAATCTTTTAAATGTTCATTTAGAGTTTGTGTATTTAATCTGTCAAAGAGATCATCACTGTCTTTTTTATTTTCCATGAATAACTCGAGATTCTTGAACACACGTTTTTCAACTGGTACTTCATTATAGTATCTGATAGAATCTTTACCAAGAAAATCAAATACAACAACATATTCTTTACCATCTTTCTCTTTGTGCAAAGCAATGTGTTCAACACGCAAAGAACAGCAACCCACTGTGTCTGCTTGGTCATCATCCTTCTCATTACCTGCTCTCAACGCTAGTTTATCAATGAAGTATAGAGCCACTGCACGTTGACGAACACGCATTTCTTTAGCCTTCCAATCATTTTTATAGTTTTCTCTGATTACATCAATACACTTGTGGAGTTTTCTGGCAGTTTCATACTTTTGCCAATCTTTTTCACCTTTTAATTTAGAACTAGGATTTAACATAACATACTTGGCTTGCCCTTGGACATTTTCAGTCCATGAAGCTAGCCAAGTAACTGTGTTGTCATGTCGAACTTCTTTCCACTTATGTCCTGGGGGTGGTTTAGGTATTTTACTATCTTTAGAGCAGTTAATAAGCACATCCTCAGGCATTACACGTCTTTTCAACATTCCCATTTTCGGATGTTCACCACGCCCTCTGAATAAGCCAGGAGGTTCTATCCTAAAGTTCCCTATTTTCTCTTTATGGCCATCTATGGTACAGAAACCATACTCCTTTTGAATTTCTTCATTCTTTGCTTTAAGTGCTGCTTTTTCTTCCTTTGTTCGATTCCTGTTCTTTTCTGAAACACTTTGGAAATAAGCTTGCATTTCCTTAAAATTACATTTTGAGAGATCCTTTATTAGTTTTGTTTCTTCATGTGTCATTACTTTGCGCCAGTCAGTAAAAAAATTCGTGTTAAATACGGATTTGGTTGTATAATCATGGTCCAACATACGAGCGTAGAATCCCGCGACTTCTTCCGCGTCCTGAGAAAGTCTCATCTCTTTACCATCATAAAAGAATCTAACATTTTCAGGCAAAGGTTCATAATCCGGCGCAAATACGGGTCCTTTGTGCTCCAAATATTTCCATTTAGTTCCATCGTCTTTCTTTTCTTCCTCCCACCTTAAAAACAATGTTGATCATAATGTATTACAATACATAATGTATTAAACATTTTGTGATGCTAACTACTTTATTTGTTTAAGTTTGTTAGTAATAATCTTAATAATAAAAACCTACAAACACTTGGGCCTGCGATAACGCACTGTTCTCACAATAACTATAGGTGTCACCCTAAAAACTGATTTTACTTCTAAAATTCTTATTGACACATTTCTAAAGAACATTTTCAAGAAAATAACCTCAAAACTGTAATGTCACATTGTTGTAGAACAGCGCCATCTAAACATTTTCTAGGAAACTATAGTGATGAGGTTTGTGTGCTATTTTAGCATTATAGTTTATTGACCTTATATCTCAATTTAATGGAACTTACCATTTCCAGACTTCTTGTTCATCATCTTGTTTCTTCTTGCGTTTGTTTGGACTAGGGCCATCATTTGCCTCATGCTTCACTTTGATTGGTTTAGCTGGTGCTGCTTTTGTTTTCTTCTTTTTTGGTTTTTGTTCTTCTTCCTCATCCTCATCGTCGTAAGTAGTTTCTGAATGAATAATAATAATGTAGATATACACAGCAACAACAACGTTTTGAAGGTGAGAAGAAAAAAAAAGATGATAAATAATATGAATAAATTACAAACCTTTTTTGATTTTCTTTTTAGATTTCTTACGCTGAAGCAATGGAATTTCTTCTTCACTCTCACTTGGCGCACGTCGTTTTTTACCAATGGGCTCAGACTGTTTTTAAAAAGAAGGTTAATTTGGTGCGAGTAAACAATAACTTCAGGGTTTAAATGAAATAAATCAAATTATTACCGATGGTGAATCTTCATCACTTTCATCTTCAGGTGGGAGTTCTGATAATGGCTCATCTTTAAATTGTGATAAAGAATAATCACATGATGAAGCTGTTGTGTTGAGTCCTCCAAAATCATTGCTTTCGTCATTCATTTCTCTCTTGGCATCAACATGCTCTATCTTAAAAAGGATATATAATTTTGAAAAATTAAACTGAACTTTGGAAATAAACTGGAAAAGCTGATTGATATTACAAAATTATTACCTGCATGGGCTCATCCTTGATGCGAACATCTGGATAATTGGATTCAGATTTGATTTTATCTCGTTTTTCACTACTGCTTTTCTCTTTGCTTTTACTGGAGCTACAGAAAATGAAATTCGTTATAGTTAGGTCATTAAATGCTAACCAAGGTTGCATAAGATCTTTTATACCTATAAATATTAGTGTAATTTGAAACCAAAACTCTATAATAATATAATTATTACAAACAATAAATTGTAATGTGATCAAATTAAGTTTTATAGATAGAAGTTTTTTTTGTTTAGAGGTATGTAAAGCAAGCTTTACCTCTTGGTAAGTAATAAATTATTAACACAGACAGACTGGATATGAATATAAAATTGATGAAGAGATTAACTTGTGCAAATTTCTAAAGCAATCCATTGATAGCTGAATGTTAACACAAAAGAACTAACTCTCCAATCGTGGACTTTGTGGAAGATACATAATTTTGCTAAATGTACTAAATGCAGAATGATTTTGACAAGTTGACATACAAAAAGTGACATGACAATTTCTTTTCTACTTTTTTGCTTTTATGTATAACCCAATCAGAGAGCATATTAATAGACAAGCTATGGAGCATGAGGGAAATAGAAAGTAGGAATTATAAACACATTATTTGCAACTAACCTGTGTTTATCTTTCGAGCTTGAATGTTTGTCTTTATCACTGCTGCGGTGTTTCTCGCTTCTGTGGCGATCTTTTTCACGTTCTTTATCCTTGTCCTTTGACTTGTGATCTTTAGATGAACTCTTGTGATCTCTGTCTTTATCCTTAGACGACGAGGAGGACGATTTTTTATCATTACTGCTGCTCTTGTGCTTATCCTTTTCACGGTCACTTCTCTCCTTGTCCCTGTGCTTGTCTCTGTCGCTACGGTGCTTGTCCTTGTCGCGATCTTTATCTTTGTTGCTGTGCTCTCGATCACCGCGCTCTTTTTCTTTTTCGCTGCGATCTTTGTCTCTACTGGAGGACTGATGTGAGCTGCTGTGATTTTTACTAGACGAGTGCTTGTCTGGATCGCTATAAATTAAACACTTAAATAATAACCTTCATTAGGTTAACAATGCAGAATGTATGTTCACTCAGAACCTTCTGGAAAAACTAACCTGCTGTGTTTGGACGAGCTCTTATGGTTCCGATCTTTGTCTCGGTGCTTGTCCTTGCTTGATGACTTGTGGCTGGATCTGTGTTTCTCGGAGCTACTGTATCCATTGTGAACACCGTTCACGTGTTCATTTTTATTACCGTTTACCTTTCCCTGAGAACAATTTACGACATTTTAAGATTATCAAAATAATTGACATCAAATTGGCATCATGTAGATAAATATGTAAAGAGCTTTATAACACCATATTGTGTCGGTTTTAATCATCGAAACTTTCCAAACCGACGCTTAGCTTCGGTTTGTTCGAATACTGTAGTTGACGCCATATTGGGACTTAGAAAATTTTCGCTTCGTGGAGACTTGTGTTCACCAATAAAACGCACAATTCAGATAACCGTATGGCGTAAATGTAATAGTAGTTGATAGATATTGATTAAACAAATCTATTTAATCACTTACTGATTCACAATCATTGTCGCTAGCGGGATTTTCGACACTCATTTTGCCTACGTATTACCGACCAAACGTTAGCACAAAAAGTACGATGTACGATTACATGAGGCCGGTCAAGCGAACGCAAATTCTAAGTGCTGAGAAGTGACGAATGCGCATGCGCCGTTCCTCCCAAGATTGTTGATAGCTTCAGGTGAATCGGTTCAATGTCCTAGTTGGACGTTGTTCAGACGGTTCAGAATATAAAAGTATTCTGTGCTCAGTGTTGCACTACAATAAAAATAATTTCTTGTGTGTGAGTTTTTCACGGAAGATGACATGAAACAGTGTTTTTTTTTACAATTCTGTTTACACTAATTATTTAAAATTGTACCCAAGTTCTGTTCTGGGTTCAGACAGAAGGCGGCGTCGGTGGCGAACCGAAGCCATAGAGGAATAAGCTAAAGAGTTGGCATAGCTGGGCTTACCCTTAGGGCTACCTCTCGCAAAGTACATTGGCCATTTGAACATGCATGTTATATAAAACTATTCTTTCGCCGACATTCGCTATTGTGTAAAGACTGGCGAACAGTTCAGTGTACCTACATGTTTAATCCAAGTGGGTACCTACACAAGAATTCCATGTTTCTATTTATATGGTTGAGGTCTTTCTAGGGGGGAAGCGCCAGGCTAGCCCTCGAAATTCAAATTTTCTTACGTTTTTCGCAAATAGCAGGCATGTGTCAGGCAGGTTGTATGTTGGTTAAAATGACTCGCGGCCGTAACAAAGAGTTATTAAATGTATGTTCTGAATATTTTTTTATGAAATAGTCATTTAATGGTGTCAGGCTGTATGTTTAACAAAGTTGATGATTTGTGGCCGTACGCTATACGCATGTTTTGTACCCGAAAATCATATTTTTTGACACTAATCAGCAAATTGCTTCGTAAGAAAGTATTACTTTTTCAAGGTCAAAGTCATTCCTGCACCTTTATGCGCTTGGAGGGTTGTATTTAAGATTTTGATGATTATAATTCTATAAGTACATACGTCTTACAGTCGCGAGCAATAGTTTAATCAATATACAAACAACCTAGCACTGCTGGTCTGCAAATTGCAAAAAACGTAAGAAAAATTGAATTTCGCGGGCTACCCTGGAGCATCCACCATAAACCCAAATCTAAACCTAGTTCGATATGTCTCCCAGATGATACAGTATATCTATTTAGTCACGTTATTAATGGGGGAACACGAAATGGCGATGCTGCAATGCAAAAAACCTGGAGGCGCTATTAGAAATGAAATTTTTAAATAAAATGAAAAACCAGTACTTAGTTATTATGTTATGACTCCCAAGTTTCGTTTGTTCCTCGGAACAGGGGAGGGGTAGGACTATACGATATTGCAGTGCTGCAAGTCCCCCTGACTGGCCTTAACAGTGGCAGCAGCATGATATGAACCATATTGATCACCCTGCCATTAGTTACAAATGGCGTTCATTGCTTGATGTTCGCAACCGAAGGGGTGCCGATGTTGATAGCGACAACCATCTGGTGGTTGCTGAAGTCCGGCTGAAAGTTGCAGTAGCCCGTGCGGCTAGAGGACTCCGCAAGATTGGAAGACGGTTCGACATAAACAAACTGCATGACCCAGACACGCGTAAAGCCTTTCAACTCGAGTTATGCAATCGCTTTTCTGTACTCGATACTGCTCTGTACTCATTAGACGAGCAGTGGAAGCGCATCAAAGTGGCTTATACAGACCAGCTCCACCGTTCTAGTGAACAAATCGACTCATTTTTGGGAGGACTGGATGTCACAACGCACGTGGAGCCTGAACGAAGACAGAAGAAATCTTCATCTGAGACTGTTAGAAACCCACGACGCCATAGGGGCCGACCAACAATAATAACATCCAATGTCGTCACAAACACAAGGAAATCTACCGCAGTACCCGCAAAGATAGGAGGCAGTGGGCTGATGGTATTGCTGATCGTGCTCAACAAGCTGCAAACACCTGCAACTTGAAGGTTCTGTACAAAAATACCAAAACCTTGGCAGGTAACAGCAGGTCAAAGAAGAAGCCGCTGAATTCCAAAGATGGTCAGCTCATTGTGACATCAGAAGGGCAGCTGCTACGCTGGCGTCAACACTTTGAGGAGGTCTTCCGTTTGTCAGCTACATCAGCGCCTGACGCGCTGCAAGTCAATCCCCACCATCACCATCTAAATATCAACACAGAACCACTGACAGCCTCTGAAATTGCGGAGGCTGTCCACTCTTTGAAGACAGACATAGAATCGCCGAAAATCATCCGTTTGTTGGAGAGCATCTACAAGAAGTATTCTTGTAAGGTAACCCATGACGGCCTTATCCCGGATGACGTAGCAGTACACGCGGGTGCCCACCAAGGCTGCCTCCTGTCGCCGCTTCTATTCTTAGTCGTTCTTGACGTTCTTCTTGGATTATGCTTCGCATCTCTGAAAACGGCGCCGCGGCATAGAGTGGAGATTATCCAACGTCTTGGAAGACTTGGACTACGCCGATGACCTATGCCTGCTGAGTCATACCCGCGCCGATATGCAAGCAAAATTGGACGATCTACAGCAGGAGGCGGCAGAAACCCTGCCTAAAATAAACATCAGGAAGACCCAGGAGATGAGAACTGGTGTGAAGATCATTCACCGTTGCTGATTGGCACAGAGGCAGTGGCACGCGTCCACAAATACACTTACCTCGGGAGCGTCGTGGCAGACTGGGAGCAGTGAAGAGGACATCGCTTCACGGATCGCCAAGGCCCGAGCAACCTTCGCGCAGCTGAGACCTGTTTGGCAGTCGCGGAAACTGACCCGAAGGATTAAACTCAAGATATTCGGGTCCAATGTGAAATCCGTGCTGCTTTACGGGTGCGAAATGTGGAAGTTCACAAACGACATCTCACTACGCCAAATCCAAGTTTTCGTCAACCGCTGTCTTCGTCGCATTCTCGGAATTTACTGGCCCGAGACCATCTCCAACGTAGAGATGGTAGAGAAATGCCACGAGAGCCCGATCGACCGCCAGATCAAGCGTCGCAAGTGGAGATGGATTGGCGACACGCTCCGAAGGGTCCTCGACCACATACCCAAACAAGCTTTGGACTGGAATCCCCAAGGAAAATGAAAGCGTGGCCGTCCCCGTCAAATGTGGCGTCGCACCGTGTTGGCAGAAGCGGCGAGTATCGGAATGACGTGGAGCGAGGTGAAGCTCAAGACCGATCGCGATGGAGGACATCGTGGACGCCGCACTGCCCCATTTAAGGGACATAGGACATCAAGTCAAGTAAGTCAGTGGCCCCGTTACGCGCGCATCTACGCGTATAAAATGACACACAGTATGATGTACCTACGCTTCTCGCCATGGGCCCCGCCAGTAAGGTGCACTTGCACTACCCTGTCCGAAAAGAAAATACATAGAAAAACAAATCTATCCTAGACGGAAAGTAAAAATTTTCGAGCTCGCATCGCTCGCTCAGACTCATAAGTATAATAGGCTATAATTTCTACATTATAGGACTAAAGAAAACCTACCACATTCGAGGTGGGTGCTAAAATTTTCAAGGTCGCCACGCTCGGTCTTGAATACTATTTTTTTCGATCGATGTTACTCCTTGTACGAATTGACAAACGAAAAATTAGAGCTGTTTTCATGGAACTGAAGATTCACCTCCCTGGAAATAATCCTGCTGGCATCCATGCTTCTCGCGGACCTTCTTTCTATCGTTTCGTACGTGCGTACAAACGCAACAATCTCCTTCCGATGTCAAATTACAAGTTTCATCTTTTTTAAAGTGGATTCGCATTTTATAGGAAAATAGGCTTTTGATTATGGGAAAAAAGTTTGCTTTCTACATTTTATTATATATTTTTAATTTCGAGCTTATATTATAGTTAGACAATGGAACAATATTCCAGTATACTTAAAAAGCTAATTTTTGTTTGTTGATTGACTTTCTTCATTTGGTTTTGAATACACAGGCTTTCCATTTGAATCCCAGGTATTTTTCAGTTTTCTAAAGGCAAAAGCCATGTATACAGCTAAAAAAAACAAAAGGGTATATATTATTAGCCTGTCATGACAAAGTTCATTGATTAAACTGTGTTTCATATATACTTACTGGCAACTTCCCATTCACATGAACTCATTGTGCCAACTCGATCTCTTTCAGTCTTGTTATCCTTGCTCTCCCAGAACTGTTTAGCATGTTCATATTCTGCTTCATCAGCAATAAGCTCTTTTCCCGGAGGTGGAGGATAACTTTCAAAGCACACAATTCTTTGCAATAGTTGTCTGTACTTTTCAGAGTGATCCTTAAAAAAGTCTGTAAATCTTGCTTTGTATACTAATTCCAAACCAAAGTCAGAAGCAAGCTTAGTAAATAATTTAAAATTCACTAAAAACTCAGGACAATCTACAACTCCTTCTAGATGAAAATCATACTTTCCACCAAAGAGCGGATAACCTTCCTCAACATCAAACAGTAATTTTATATTGTAAATTCTATTACCAAATGAGCCAACAGGTGATTTTTGTGCTCGAGACACAATTTCATAAGCATCAGGAATAGTTCCAAAAAAGTAGCCACCTGGTTTTAGACACTCAGATATATTAGTAAGCATCCTCTTCGCTTGAGGTAAGCTTTCAAAGCTATAATGCAGACCAAATTGGCAGCTTACTATGTCAAAACTGATTGAGGGATCTCTATATTTATCTCTCAGTGTGTCCTTAGAGCAGTCTGCTGCAATGAATTCAGCAGAGTAAACTCGGCCACCCCGACAACGTGAACGAAGATCATCATATCTTGTTTGACACTGCTGCACTGATACCTCAGCAATATCAGCAAAAACAACATGTTCTACTCTGGCCTTTTGCCATTTACTCAAGTCACCACCTTTGCCACAGCATATATCCAGTACCCTCAAGGATCTACCATAATCCTTTTCACGAATTTTGTCTGTGTACTCTTGTATCAGCACACTTTTGACCCAATTATTAAAATTTCTGAGGTAATAAATGGGTGAATTAAATCTTTCCTTCAAGCCTTTCTCTTCCAAGTGGTTGTAGTGTGCTGCCACCACTGAACTGTGTTCTTCAGTTTTAGCTTTCTTTTCAGGGGGCTCATTGATATCTTGATCAATATGACATTTATCTTCGACATTCCCGACTTTTTCAATGTGCTCTTCGTCAACTTTAGGATCACCGTTCTTTTTTTCTGCACTAAGAGAAGACGACATAGTTTGTGATTTATTTAGTTTTTGAGTATGTTAAATGATCATTACTTTTTAAATTAGCGAGATTCACTTTATCCATAGGTTAGATGAGTCGTAAACTCTTGAAAAGCGCGTATTTATAAATACAAAATAAAAAGCACAAATTGACGCACGTCACGTTGTCTGAACAACTAACGATACCACAGAATACCAATATGTAGCAAAGCTAAGAATACCACTACCAGTACCACAGAGCAGAGAGCATCAAAATATAAATAATACGATTATTTTCCGCGTTTTCTAAGAAATGAAACCCAGTCTTTTAGGGTATGATCAAAATTTTCAGGGCCAGCTTCTACTGAAAAAAGATAGATGACGTTTTAGAGCAAGACTGAGTGTAAAAAATACTGTTGATTATAAATCTGACGGATGCTTCTGTCAGATTTGTATTCATCATTCATACAAAAAAATAAAATTGAAGTGTCTGTTTATAATCGAATCACCTTTTTACTAAATGCATATGAAAATGCGAGTTTATAGGTCCCTTAGCGAAGCCGAAAAGCACTTGTTCTCCCCGTCATTGCGATATTTTTTTTGTTCTGGACCATACCTGGGAACCTTCTAGTTACGGAGATATTAACGACCGTCTCGTGCCAGTTAGCTTTTGGCTCCTTACATTCCCAGTGGCGCGAAATTTGAATCACTCGCTCTTGCATCCGAGTCGAGGGAGTTCCGGTCGACGGAACCCCGCCTCGCGGGGCTCCTACTTCTGAATGGTTTATAAAAAACATCCACGAAGGGCATGGGGGGACTATGCGCTCGTTTCGCTCGCTTATTTGACCCCGCCATACCCTTCTAACCTAATCTATCCGTGTCGGGGTGCCCCAAGTCGGTATAAAAGCCAATCTAAAAACAAACATAATAAAAATATGTAATAAAATAAACAAAAAACAAACACAAAATAAAAGAAAATAGAAACAAAATAAGTCGATTCACAAAAAGAAAATCCTTAGGCTGGAATCGAACCCGAGTCACGAGATTGTAACCCAGCACTAAGACCAGCTAGCTACCTTGTTGAAATCCGTGGTAAATATGTAGATCATACATGCTGCTTCAACAAGGTCGGTAATGTTCGGCAATATTCGGGATTGTTCGGGATGTCAGGAGCCAAAGGCCAACTGTCACGAGGCGGTCTTAGATATTGGAGGTCAAAGTTCCAACTTTTTCACAAGTTTTTTTTTAAAATAGGTACTAGAGCTTTTAAGGTCATAACTTCGCGAAATTCAAATATTCTTACTTTTTTGCAATTACTTTTACAAGGTTAAAGTCATTTCTGCACCTTTATGCGCTTGGAGGGTTGTATTGATGATTCTGATGATTATAATTCTATAACTACATACGTCTTAGAGTCGCGAGCAATATTTTAATCAACATACAACCTCGCACTGGCCTGCAAATTGCAAAAAACGTAAGAAAAATTGAATTTCGCGGACTACCCTGCAGCATCCACCTTAATGCCTCCATAACCCTATTCATTTATTTACTATTCAATGCGCATCAGCACATTATTTTGAGTGCGTTACATTGAGTTTTACCACAGAACATAAAAAAGTTTTACCAAAAACGTGATTTTTCACTCAAAAAAAAAGTCGTTATTTTTAGGCTTCGTTAGGTACTTAGTTTGATGTACTCTAGTAAATGCTTGGTTAACGGCTTAGTGAAGGGTCCGTTTACACCCTGTATAGATCAATTTCTATGTAAAGACATTCAATTTTGTTTCTATGTAGGTAATGTGATGCGTAAGGGTTGTAAATGTAGTTAGGTACTAATCTGATAAGGCGCTAAATATTCCATAAATCGCGGAATCATCACCGCCCGGCAGTTTCTAGAGCACTCGATTCGCATAATCGGCATAATAAAAACACACCATCAGCACAATCACTTAGGTACAACTTTAATAAAAACAAAAAGTACTTACTAAAAATGGAAAATAACAGGTACCTAAGTAAGGCTGATATTAACTTATGATTTATGACTGTTGATGAACTTTAAAGTGTATTTATGTGGAAAGTGTTGACAATGTTGCCTCTAGCAGCGTCACAGCCGAGGCGTCTCAGAGCTATTCGAACGCGCGGCGTAATAGGTACTCTACATTACAACAGTCTGCCCGCAGCGCCTGCAGGCAGCGCAATCAGGGGCTGACTGAACCACGCATTAGGTTACTGTCAAACAGGCCACTATTCAATCCATCCATCAGCACAATGTTTTGAGTGCGTTACATTGAGTTTTACCGTAAAACGTAATTTTTCACCCCCAAAAAAAAAGCAATTTCCCAGCAATCATTTTTGCGTAGGTAGGTACTTAGTTTGATGTACAGAATGCTTGGTTATAACGGCCCGTTTACACCCTGTATAGATTCGACTGCTGGACATGGGCCTCAAAATCACGGAGAACGCTGCTGCCCATTCTCTGGATAGTCCCTTAGTCGCCTCTTACGAGACCCACGGGAGGGTATGGAATGGTGCCATTCTTTACGTCCGACACCATACCATTATACTAATGTCTACCAATAGATATACAATATTAGTATAACGGTGATGAATTGTGTGACTACTTAGGTATCGTCCAATAACTTTCAATCAACACAAGAGATTGCGAACGCGAACCTCTTTTCTAACGTTTGTTCTTCTCACGCGCACGGGTGCAATCAACTCATTGATCGTACCAGCGCGCGTACAAATCAATCTACTGATGTGGTCCTGTCAAGTTTGTAAAGTAGGATAGATTATTTTTGACCATTCATTAAAAAAATAGACGTGGCTTTGTAGACATACACAGAATGCAGAGAACAGAGGAAATAAGACAATAACTAGCGCCCACCGTACCGGCACAGAATAAATAATAGTAGGTATTAGAACCGGGGACAATGAGAGGTATATTTTAATTTATGAATCAGTGTTTGGCTCGTCAAATGTCAATGCCATAAAATTGTCCCGGAGGTTTATTAACAAGGTCATCCAAACAGATCTTCAGTTCCAAAATCATGTCATCATCAGTCGTGTAGTAAAAGCACCGTTACACCTTTTCTGAGAAGAGAGGTATATTCAATTTGATAAGGAACTTTCGTTACCTTCTAATCTTGAGTCTACTTATCACTAGGTACTATCTACTATCGTATCTAAGTATTTGTGAATCTATTTTATACCCATTTTATATGACCCAACCACCACGAACAATCTGTAGATCTATTCCAGGTGTAGGTAGTATAAGTACAGTACCCGCACTTCCATGGGAAACAAAAAATGAATTTGACAGCGCGTTATTTGTGCTGTTATCTGCATCTCCAAAAACCCTCCTTCTTAGTCCTTTTTCTCTCCTCCTTATTTCCTGGCTTCATGAACTATCACTTAGGTAAGTACTTAGATCACCGATCTGTGATTGTGACTTTGCTAACAGTAAAATCTCGTTCACTGTGGCGCAGGGCAGCATTTTGTATTGTTTCTCTTTGTTTCAATAACGCATATGGAGAAAGATATCGATACGCATCGCATCCGTATACTGGTATTACTTATAATATTGTGGTGTGGTGATTACATGATGGGACCTACACATGAAAGCGGCTTTGCAGGCGATAGTGAGACAGGGCAGGTCCGGTGGAGCGGTGGAGCCAAAGCGAGGGGAGGCGCGCGGCGGCGGGGGTCGGTGCCGTTACGTGGTGCGCGCGCGGCGGCGGCGGTGCCACGACGCGGACGTGCTTCACTCAGTTCGTGCGCGAAAGTCGTTACCTGCGTCACACGATAGCACTTGCCCACACGCGAACATTATTTCTACAGCACGCCAAAGCGAAACGAATCAATTCATCAGCTAAGAGTATCATTGTTTTAATTTAAGTGATCGAGTGCACAGGACCTACAGGCCCCTAATGCCTAGTTACAACCTTGTGAAGTAGTGAGAAAGCGCGTGACGTCAGAGACACCGGCCACCGCGATCATATGTTGGACGCGGATGCAGAGATGGAATGTGGCGTGTTGTTATGGTGACGTGCGATGGTGCAGTGTCTTGGATTATTACCTGGATTGTAGCCGCAACGCCGCCACAGCGCGGTTCCTCCACGGGAACCATGCGTAGAAAAAGATGAGCCAGGATGCTGAGAGCTTGGTAATATCATTTTTATAGTAACTCCACATAACAGTAACACTAGGTACCGAGTGCGAAGTTTCTTCGAGCCTTTTCTACAAATGCGAATACCGCGATGAGCTGTCTCACGAATACTGACAAGTGCTATTAGATCACTGTTGAGAAAACTGCAGAGGCGATTTCAGTTTGGCTATTTATAATGATGATGATTTTATAGACAGTAAACGTTGCTTAATACGTGTGTATTTACTTGAACTGGCGACATTCAAGGCTGCCTACATACATTCTGCTTAGTCGATGGATTATTAGTTAGTTATGATGACATGAATGTGATGTAGGCTAAATTAAAACTGCTTTTACAGATAGATAGATATTTTCCTGTTATAAACAAAAATAGTTTTAGTGTGTGTACATAGCAGGAAAACGGGAACCCATACCTACCTATGTATCTGTGTGCATATCATGGTACCTAGTAACAACAACCAGTAGAACTAAAATGTCCAACAGTCGGTAGCAAATGTTAGCTGTTTGCATGGTCGATAGTTCGATACGGTCTTAATTGGAGATATTATTTGGTTGGGCGATGATTCAATGCGTGGGTGCTATTTCTCGCCCACAGAAATGTAGAGATCAACATAGAATCCATGTACTCAGGTAGGTCTCGACTTATCAGCGAGGTTATTGACTTTTTGCTGTCCATGGCAGGCATGGCATTTGCAGGCTACAACTCGGAAATGTTAAAAATGAAATATTTAGTATCAAATTTGAAACCTAAAGGATTATACTTACATTATCCGTCATCACCATCGCAGCCTGCTACACTCTTCACTATAGGTGTTTAGGCTACTTGAACAGCTTCAATGTTACCTTGACTATAAAACATGAACACTCAGTCATACATTCTCAATTGCATAAAAAGTACGGCACAGATGTTGATTGCGATATTTGTTTTGTTATTCTAGCAATAACGCAAAATGTTGAAAGTGTTCGTGGGACTGGTGGCAGTTGCTTGCCACACGCGCGCTTGCTCCAGTTTCTGCACCATTGTTAACTTTCAGATTTCCTTCTGTTCTATGTTAAATGGAGTAGTGTGGAAGGTGAAGCGAGAAATTGGCATCGACAGATGTCGCTTTTGACCAATGACATGTTAACATAATTATGTAGGTACCTACGCTTTTCTAGAAGCAACCTGTCCAATCGTAACTTGAAGGTTGCCGTTAGCGCTATCAGTAAGCTCATACGCCGGAAAAGAATTCCACTGTCGGAACGCAAATATGTATCGCTGGAATGTCCACCTATAACGGTGGCGCATTGCTGTCCATCTAGTCATCCGATTATGGAAAAGACTTGAAGTTGTAGGAATGTCTCCAAATTATTAAACTCAGCCTTGCAAATGCACCAGATAAATCACCGACAGACTTACAACTCTGCGAAGATGTAAACGGTTGTAGTTTCGCCAACGATGCATTGCTGTTAATCAGTCCTATATTTTAGGAAGTATTTCTTAAAACATTACAACGAGATATGGATCTAGTGCCTTGAAGTAATATGCGTTGCGTTACCTTGTCGAAGTCATGCCAGATTGAGCTACACTAAGCTACACCTAATGGTTGCCTAGAGTTAGACAACACGGGCATTAGATTGGTAGCAGCACGTTCATCTAAAATATTTCTATATCTAACTCTAAAACTCTTCTAGTACTAAGAACACATTCTCCTAAAGAAACAACGACGGTAAACTGTAAGAACAGGAGTAACCTACGAGAATCAACAGGCTTATCTCTAAACAACCCCTTTGTGAAATCACTTTAGTTACAAAATTACCTCAGGTAATTTCGCTATCCGTCAGTACCTACCTACGTATTAATGCTATAGCTATGTTCATTAAAAGATCATGATTGAAAAAAACACCAATGTAGCATTTCATGCTAAAGATAAGATAGTTGTTTTATAATTTGAATAGTTGACGTCGTTGCGCGAACATTTCGACAATCGCATTTTTCCGTAGAAAGTGAAACGGCCGGAGCCCCGGACCTTCGACTAACACTTTCACGTTACATTGCGTTCCATAGAAATTTAAGTAACAGCTTGTTCGCATAACTATTATTATTATTTTTGTATGTACAAAAGAAGATTGACTGCCTCGTTGGTGTAGCGGTTGCAAGCGCGACTGTTGAGCATGAGCTCTTGGGATCGATTTCCAGCTCGGATAAAGTTCGGGTTTTTCGATTAGGAATTTCTCAGTAGCAGCCGCAAAGACTGCGTTTACGTACATATTATATGGTACTTAAACATGAATGGCGAAATGTGGTACACCTATCCTATACCCTTCGGAGATAAGCGGCGGTTATGATGTGACTGACCCCAAGATACCTACATTACCGACACGTATTATAATTTTATGTATGTTTAAAAATCATGAACATTTTTTTTGTAACCTAGCATAGTCTGTTACTGTTAAGGTCTTCACTACAGCCACATGAATATAACGATGTTACAAATAATAAGTCAATGGAAAATTGTGCAACGATACCTTGTCTGTTAGTATCGCGCGTTGAGATCTTTTACATACCGAGCTATGATTATGCAATGTTTCGTCTATTCATCTTTATGTGATGATAACTGTCTGCTTATTCTAACTTCCCAACTTATATTATAATTGAGAAAGTAAGTTTGTTTGTGTTAAACTACTGAACCGATCACCCTGAAATTTTGCATATACGTTGTCAGGTTTACAACGGACATAGGGTACCCACGAAAAAAGTACCGTTCCCGTGGAAAATAACAATAACGTTCTTATTTTATTAGATTGTGCTACGTGTCTTTAAATAAATAAATATCGCTGGACATTATACACAGCGCCATCTAGTGCCACACTAAGCAACGAAGCTTGTGTCGTGGACACCAGATAGTTGATATACTACATAGATTATTTTTGTTTGTTAATACATACTTATTATACATATAAACATCCATGACTCGGAAACAAATGTCCATGCTCATCACACAAACATTTGCTCCTACCGGGATTCGAACGAAAGACTTACCTAACACAATCCAACTGAAAATAAACGTGGTTCATCACAGTCCTAGGTACCAATCAGTATTTCTTTACAACAAGCTTCCATTAGAATTCAAAAGCATTAATAGCGCAAAGGGCTATGACAGCGTCGATGAGTACCTAGATGATATGCGACAACCGTCATATTTTTGTTCAGTTCAGTTTGTAAATGATATGTTGACTTAATATTTTATTTTATACTTAATATTGTTTTTTTTTATTTATTTTCTTTACTTATATTTTACATTATATTATTATTATTGATAATTTACAGAAAATTGGATGATATGTTATTAATATTTTTACACAATTTAATTATTTTACACTATTTAATTTTTGGACTGTTTTATTTTACAAAATTTCTACACAATGTACATATTGTTCTGAAATAAATGACTTATGACTTATGAATCCGGGACCCTAAGAACGTAAGGCAGCCTCAGTACCGCTGCGCCATTCGGGTCGTCATGTCTTTCGAATCATTATTAAATTATAATTAATCTTAGTAGTGTGTTAGTTAGTTGAGTTAGTTTAATTGTTAAATTCTAAATTAACGCGAGCGAAGCCGCAGTCTAAAGCTAGTATTTAGAATGAACTTGCCATGAAGTGATTATTTTTTGCTGTTTTGCAGCAAGTTGTTGACCATTTTTGGCATTATTTTGGGCCCTTTCACGCCAAACGTATAAAGCAGCAGCGGTAAGATCCCACTGTTGGTTAGGCGCCTGATCTCTCACCAGTCATGTGTCTGTGCTCACATTTGTGTACTAAAATATCAAATGTGATTGTCCGAGACCGAAAACGTTCAGGAGGACTATTTTTTTTAAACTCGCGGCCAATGTTCTGCATCGGAGCGATCATATTAAACAGAGAATTTTATGCATTTTGTATTTCTTCCTGTACAGTCATCACACAAGTGCGTTCACTGACGCTCATCCTCATCGTCAAAATAAATCCGATCAATCCGATGCACAAGATGCGAAATTGTATAGGCAAGGCTATAGTCGGCCGCCATTGCACATTGTGATTGTCAAGTTCAAAATGTACAAAAGAAAAACACCAGGCACCGACTGAATGTTGTTTTTCATAAATTCTCGCAGTATAGTCGTCAGCCGGCCTACCATACGTTAAGTATTACTTAAGTATTTATTCAGCTGACGCTGTTGTTGGTTAAAAAGAAATGCATCGAAAGAACTTGATAATAGTTGATAACCTATCTGTTGAGAGAACAGTATAAGCATACTCGCCTTTAGCCTATTGTGTTCCTACTTTTGGTCTGGCTGGGAAAGAGGCCTTTTTTTTTTCGGATAGGAAATCATCAACTGACTCCTCTCGCTTTGGGCAGAGCAGGACTCAGTCAGAGGTGTCAGACTTTTACTGACTAAAACCCATCCATGTTCCTTCATCGCCCTTGGTGTTCCGGGGCCACGGTATCTCTTTCCAATAGTCTCGCAGCCCCGAATAGTCCCGCAGCCCTGGGACAGAGGCCTGAGTCCGGGTTGGTGGATGAAACCAAGTCCTCGAATCGAATTTTCAGATCCAGGACATGCATAATCCTTTACGTTCTTCTTAACCGTTTTGACAGCAGTGGTGAAGAAATAAATGACTTTAGTTCTCTGCTTTGGAACCCTCCGACCGTGAGCTCAATTCGTAACTCAGGGCCATTACCACTGGGCAGCCACTGCTGTCTTCCTGAACTGAGATTTCGTCGCGTATAGCACCATGCGATTGTCATACTTTCATCTAGGGAAAATCTAATCAAATTGAAATGACTAACAATGCCATAAGTTTCAGATTATATTCTTATGATAGAAAGAAAAGTTAGTTATCCCCTGAGATACAGGTTCCCGCCTAGTTCAGGGGGTAGGGTCAAAACTCTGTGAACCTAATTATATAACCACCACAAATAAAAACAATTGTAATAATTTTCATGTCGGTACCCACTAATTGTAACTAAATAAACTAAATTGTGACTTTATAATAGTGAGAATGGGTTTTTTTTACGATAAATAATTTATTTAAATAATTACACTACTTTTATACAAACTATAACTGGCAATGCTGATTCTTTGGCCAAAAAATAGGCCCGCCCTCTGGTCACGTGAAGAGTCGACCAACCGCTTCGCGATTTCTCGAAATAAAAGGTGGGCACTCGGACCCCATGGCCCTAAGTGTTTCAACCCCAAACGGCTCAAACACATAATTACCAATTAAATTATTGTATTTGCGCCGTTTGAGGTTTTCAGCACCTGCAGCAGCCGCCCCAGCGCAGCCCACTGTGCCAGGAAGATGGGATGGCGCAAGGGTGTCGACGCAAGTTGCGTCCCACACCAAAGGCCCACCCAACTTCCATGGCATTATGGTCATACCATCTGGTCTCTTCCCATCGACGCGTGCCAAGCCAGTGGGTTCTAATACAGTTGGCACCTCGGCGGTGGCAAGAGCACGACGGATGAGATCATTAATGCTAGCGTGCCGCGCTATCCGACCTGCACTCTTATTGCAGGAAAGGCCATGGTGTCTGAGGCAGTCGACTGCTTCACCACATTGACAGCGATGTGGAGCCCCACAAGGAGCGCCCAAACACAAA
This sequence comes from Xestia rhomboidea, assembly GCA_963853795.1. Taxonomy (NCBI): domain Eukaryota; kingdom Metazoa; phylum Arthropoda; class Insecta; order Lepidoptera; family Noctuidae; genus Xestia; species Xestia rhomboidea. The sequence continues at coordinate 14,484,470 of OY970764.1, forward strand.
CATGTAGCGAGCCGGAAGGTTGTGTCACCCAACAAAGTACCTATATTAGGTGACGGTAGTGCCTGAAGTCAGAGGCCCGACTCCCACTCACCCACAATCAGCAGGCGGGCACGCTCAGCAGTATTGGTAGACGTATTAATAAGTTTATTCCGTATCAACCTGCAAAGAATCAGCATTGCCATCCAACGGGGCAATGCTGCCAGCCTTCTTGGCACTTTTCCTGTTGACAGCGATTTGGACGAATTTTTTGACGCCCTGTAACGGTTAGCGGTTGTTACTTGTACATATTTTTATTATAGTGAGAATTAAACTATTTTATTTATTTAATTGAGTTTATTTGGCATTAAACACAAAAACACCTTAAAAATTATAAAAAAAAACAAACAGAACTAATAATGCCAAAGGGATCAGTCAGCGTAATGCCAGATGGCAACACAAGATTCGCTCACCTGACGCTGATTTTCAGCTGCAGCCCACGAGTGCCATACGCTCGACAACATAAACAAACACATGTACAAGTTCAAAATGTGTTTGTACAAATAACAACTAAAAGAAAATATTGCGACTCTTAATTATAAATCAAAAAGAAAAAAAAGAGAGAAGAGAGAGAAAAAAAGAGAATTTACTTCCCTCACCAATTTTGTGCCTACTAGTCCATGACAGCCTATCGTATAAATACGAAGGGGAGTGAGACTTGATAACTCCAAAAAGTAGGGTCGCCAAGTGCAGTTTACGTCTAGCTCTCATTTTTAGAATGTTGTGGATGACCACACATGGGGACATATTAGACGCTTCTTAAATGATTAAGAAGCGTGTAATATGTCCCCTAAAAGGAACTTCAAAGCAGAAGCGTGCACAGGCGTTTTGAAGTCTTTGGATTAGTCTTTTGGTTTTTGACTGAAGTCGTTGACCACGCACCGTGTCTGCATATTTAACTTTGATAAAACCAAAGACTCCACAAGCAAGACACGCAATTCTTCGCTAAGATATGGACGGGCTCTCACGGTCACTTTATAGATCTGGGATAAAATCTAGAATAACTTTGCATACTTTCATCAAAATGTTAAGCTATTTTTACATTCTACTCATCATCATCATCAGCCTATTAATGTTCCCACTGCTGGGACACAAGCCTCCTCTCTATGAGAGGGAATCATTTGTTGTCTAAATTAATAAATTACAGGTCTCAGAACGCTACCTTGTGGAACACCAAAAATATGTTTGTTATCTTGTGTGTGGTTCAGCTGTTTAGAAGAATCAAGATATATATTAGAGGATCCTTAGATAAGTCAGTAAACTTTTGCAGTAATGTAATGGCTATTTGGAAAACTTTCGATTCCGCCCATGACGATACTATGTTATGTTTTACCCCTCATCCAAAAGCAAAACCGCCGTTTTTCTAATTAACGCTTTGGAACTAAACTCGAAGTTAATTTACAGTTACTTTGAATCTGTCAATAAATTCCATAGGAAATTAGTAATGCCTATTAGGTATATCTGAATTATTTGTTTCTTTTTCTGTTAACCTATTAAGTTGATGCAATCATTTGCAGTTTTTTACTGAGGTCGAATACTATGGGGCTATAGGGAAATGTATACCTTTATCTTTTTTATGACGTAGCTTTTCGCTACGTCATGATTGTACCGTGATGTCGGAAAACCCGAGAGAATCCTGCACATGCGTGGTTTCCTAGCCGCGTCAGTCCTCGGTGTCGCGCGATACGGCTCGTCGCGCGTCGCGGCTCAGACGACGCGCGCCCCGCGTCGAGTGCGGAAGGCCATACTTGTCAACGTTCCACGCTTTACTTTACATTCAGTGACACCAAACATTTCCGAAAAATCTCGATTCAATGCTTTTAGTGAAGTGTCTCTCAGTGAACCCAAAAGTTTTAAATCATCAGTTTTGTTTATTTCTCTTGTGTGCTCAAGATTTATGTGATTGTGAACAGTGAGATTACATTTTTGTCTTTTTATACGTGTTTTGAGTTCAAGTGTAATTTGCATGGTAATTAGTTGCTATACCAATTAGCTGGTTATCGGGTATGTAGTTAATGCCAAGAGTTAAGAGGCCCTGGTTTATTGTAATTCAACCTCAAGTGGTTGTTTTATGTCAACTATAAAGTTGTCTCATCAGCTGAGAGTTTCGCACCACCTATATTATATTACTCAATGTTGCCATGAGTCCTGAGGAGGTATAAAGATGTTAATTCGTCTGGGTATGACTAACAAAGATTCATGTGTGTACCCATAATTAATCAGTCATAAATACGAAATAACTCATTATGAGAGGTTACTTAAGGTTGATAACAGTTTTTGCGCGTATTTTGTCTCGATGTTTTTATTAATTATTAAGATACCAAAAGAATACACATAATACTAAATCAGCAGTATATATTATGTGTATTTTTTTATAATTACACATTGTCATCTATATGAATATAATATGTACCTACACACACATAATTTGACTTGTAGACAATGTAGAGTGCTTGCAAAAGGGCACAAACGGAGTTGATTGTTACGTTTGACTTTATATGGATTTTCTGTTCAACCTGCTACCTGCATGTAAAATACCTCTTCACAAAGCCGAAAGGCACTTTTCTCCCCGTCATTGCGATCATTTTTTTGTTCTACACCATACCTGGGAACCTTCTAGTTACGGAGATATTGGGGGTCAAAGTTCAAAATTTTTGACAACTTTTTTTTAAATACATAGAATAGTAAAAAATACATTGATCATATCGATTGCAAAATTATTATTAAAATCTCAGGTCCGGAATATCTAGAAGTTGAAATCCAGTTTCCAAACTTATTATTACCACTCTATCACAGAGCCTGAAGTACGTTCCTGCCATATATTAAATAAATGCAAATGCTGTTGCCGCTGAATAATGTGGTACTAAACTTGTATATATTACTTATTTATTACATAAGTTTTTGTGTTAGTAAATAGAGATTTACTTATCTAATCATGTAAATAATAGAGAAACCCAGGCCGGCTAGGAAAACAATTTATAGTGAAATACTAAGGCGCATTGAAGTACATAAATATAGCGCCCAGTAGTCTTGTTCGCTTTATGGCTGTAACATAATTCCTCCATTCACTGATAATAAGCTAGCCTACTGCCTAGATAATGAGTAAATGAACACAAAGCCATACATAAAGCGCACAGGCAAAAATATCGCGATTCTTATGAGCCGATGAATAAATTAGTAAGGGACGTATGGAAGCCAGGTAGGATTTTAAAAACCTTTTTGGTTTTTTTGTGCGATGCACGGTGTGCACCTGACGACCGTTATCGCCCACCTGTCGTTTCCACTCGAATTCGGTACTCGTATTCACAAGCGTTAAGGGCGAAATTTCGGGGCATTAACTAATTTATATGGAATACCACCTGGCGTAGGCACAGCTTGTGCTCTCTGGTCGTTTAAAAAGATAACATTATGCTTTATTGTTGGATGCTTAACTTTTGAAGAAAACTTGGTTACTAGGCTGTTTGATTAAAAAAAAACAAACTCACTATTATAAGTTACAAATCTCTCCATAAATTGTATCTGAAATGACTAACATCCTCAGCAAAATTTAAGATTCATGCCATTACTTAAATCATGATCTGTCAAAGGATTTCGTTAAGTTTGCTTTATCTTAGATAAACATAATAAAAATATAAGAAAACGTTTCAAGCTTAGCAGCAATTAATTAGTGCTAGTTTACGAGCGAGATATCTTAAAATACACTCACGCTGACCTGGTAAGGAGTCCTCCACATTTCCTCAGAAAACGTTCTGCCGAGAACCACTAGACAAGTTCTGTCGCAATTTATCGATTTTTTAAACATGTCTTTAGGCATGTTGAAATCACTATTTAGGTTAAAAGGATACTTAGTATTTTAAAGTACTCTGGCCAGTCTTGGGGTTTTATAGACTATCGAGGATATAATACACAAGAGTAACAGAATAGAGAAAACCAGCTAATGAACTTGTTTTTTCTTATAGCACTGAACAAGTCGTTTAAACTAGTAATTGCTGCCTCCGGCTTTGAAAAAAAAACCGTAGCAGCAGCGATGTTATTGTGCAACACGTGATATCCATAGTAAAAAGACGTTAATGTATCGAGTGTACCTAGTTCTCGGCGGCGGCCGCTCCCTTCCTCAATTATCCAATTTCCTCGTCAGATATCGACCTACTCTACAGACATGTGTACTACGGCTAAGCTACTCAACTGGCAATCTCGTATCTAGTTATACAGAACAGATCGTGTTTTTGTAATAAAAATATAATGCAAAATATAAATACTTTATCTCCGCAATGTTTTCGCACCTTGCGCTATCAGCAAAGAATTGAAATGATTGGGAAATAAAAAATATACAAAAATAAAAATTGAGCTAAAATTGAACCACAAAGCCTGTTGTAGTATCCAAACTAAAGCGGCTACGACGCGTCTACGCAAGGCCTACGCAGGGACTGGTCTAGGCCTACGCAAGGTCAACGCGTTGTCAACGCCTACACTCTGCAAATGCATAAATACACTGACCTGCAAAAATAAGTACTACACTTTTAAAATTTCAATATTTCCTAAACTATAGAAGTTAGAGATTTAAAATAAAAAAAAAACGTTATAAAGCAATTTTATCGGCTTTCTTTGAAACTATAGACAAAATTAAACTATTTTTCGAGTCCTTTTTGTTTCAAAAGTATATCTTGTGTACTTAAAAAGTTATTGCAATTTTAAAAGTGTGATACTTATTTTTGCAGGCCAGTGTATATTTACATGGATGCCAAATTGCATTAATGTTTCCACGATATTCCACTGAAATGAAAGTCGGCTGACCTTTTACCATTTCTATTTTTGGAAAGTCGTTTCTGGGTAATTGAATGGTTCCTGTGGAAACTCGACGATCAAAGCTACCGATCATCGAGATTAACGACGGCGACGTCTAGTTATAGGTTTTTTTTTTTTCAATATGGAAAATATTCCAGAGAAGCTATTGTTTTAAACTTGATCCCGGGTTTACTCCATATGTAGAGTCGAGGACTTTAATTGATGAGCCACTTTCACTACTTTCCAATTTTGCACGTTTATACATTCAGGAGTACGAATATTACAGACTAACCCCAATTTGCATTACACGGCTAAAATATGAATAGTGGCAAGTGGCTCAACAATTAAAGTCCTGGACTGTACATAGTTGGATTATTTAGAAGTATTGATTTTTACGGTTACAATCATATCATAAGGAGAAGAATTTATTGATATCTTGAACAAATGTACATACTTAGTGCCGTTATCAGGCTTTATCTAATTCCCACCGACTGTAACAAGTCAATCGATTTTCATAGGTTGTGGTACAATAAATCACAGTTATGTATGATAAAGGTACATACAGTACAGTCAGTCAGTGTGCAGGTTAAACGAAATAACTGCAGTGAAGTTTTATGTAATAAGTAACTGAGCGGATACAGGGGGAGCAATGGGTGCAATTGCCCACCCCCTGAAACCGGACCAAATTTGTCATTAGCCAAGCTTGAACTAGTTTGACGGAATTTAAACTAAATATTCTAGTTGTATATCTTGTCATGGGCGTCGCCAGGAGGAGGCAGCTGCCCCTAGCTAAAGGCTCAGGATTTTTAAAAGGTATAGCTTTTCCTGCCTGATACCATAAAATGGTATTTGACGTTACATTGTAGCGTAAAATGGAATCACTGAAATTAAGATATTGTTTAACCCTGCGAAAAAACATTTATCAAAAAGGCTCCTTTTTTCTAACTCTGGATTGGCACTGCTATTGGATTTTTGCATGATCGATCTATATAGACAGCCTGTAATAAATTAGGAGCCCCTTGCCCCGAGGCCTTACCTATGTGCAAAGCATAATTACCTGAAGCAATAATGTAAAAAAATTCGAGCTCGCTTCGCCCGCCCTTGCAGCCTAGTTTTTCTTGAATTTATCTAAAGGTCGACCAAGTAACTCCTGAAGGATCGAAACCATTCTAACCTGTCCAAGGCAAGGTGTCATAAGAATTTCTAGCTACGCTCCCCCCCCGGTAATGAATTTTATCCTGTATCCGGGCCTGAACTTGTAAATACTCGCATTGCAGCAAAGAAAATATGTATTAAAAAAAAGCAAATTTTCAGACAAATCAATCAAGGCGACTTTTGAATAAATCTTGTATTGCCTGTAGTAACTAAGTAATTGAACGCACACACACTGTTAATGAATAACAGTGTATACGAATATCGGTCACAATACGAACCAGTGGATGTCGCCGCGGACGGGAAAATCACGATGTCCACTAAGAACAATGTCCTATATCTGTCTCCGAGCGTTCAAGTCGCACCTTTCCCACAGTAACAGCTCATTTCAATCATTTAATCGGTTGTACTCAGTTTTGTTTGTTTAGCTTACAGAGAACATGAATCATTCCCGTGTACAAAGAACTGATAAACAGGACATTATTGCAGAGTTTATCTTTTTGTTACTTTACGTCTTTGTAACGAGTACAATTTGTTTATCCCCGCTTGAAACGGGATTTTAATCATTCAATGAAAATACACAATGACACATGTAAGTCGTCGCCCGGCCTGCCCGGCAGAATGCGCTCAGTTTACTCCTATCAAATGATAAATAGCTTGTTGCTTGCGCGACCTTATCTTCCGGCCTAGACCTTGATGCTTCGTCTCGTTCATCTAATCTAATACAGTTACGATCAATTTATTTTTAGCTATAGAAACTAATTGTTGAGCGGAAGTTTTCATATTATCTCAGTAAATATTGATGACTACACAGTTGACATCTTATCTTGGCATTAATTACATAGCCGTTTAGTTGAAATGGGTTTGAATTGATAAATCCAGAGTTTTCAATAGCACTATCTTTTTGTTAGGCACCGCTGCAGCACAAACTGGCGGAGTAGTGTGAAGGAGTCGCGATGAGTGATATCTTAGATGACGCCAGTATATCGGTGGAGCAAGTGGAGGTCGGTTGAGATGCTGGTGCGGGGGTGTGTGGGGGGCGAGCTGCGCCACTCGCTGGCCGAGCGCACCAAGGCGCTGGCGGCGCAGTGTCACGCGCTGCGCTCGCCGGCGCGCGCTGAGCGAAGCTGCGAGCGACGTCGGAACAGGCATCGAAAGTCACAAACGCGGTGGTATGTCAAAGTAAGTTTGGTTCAAGGACTTCATGTTCAGGTACATTCATGCTTGGGTCCCATGACACACATTCACCAGAACATGGCGAATAATCATTTTGGTATTCCTGAAAACAGAAGCATCAATGTTAAAAAAACAAAATGTAAAATAAGTGATGCACGGCAGGATTCAAATTCTGAGAACACGAGTCACTCCTTCTAAATCAGCTTCATGTAGACTTTTCGTTTTATTGATATGTCACAAGGATAATACCTCAGGATATAGGTATTACACACCGGATATTGATATTTGTTACAATCATCTCAGTGGATGATTCAATGGTTTCTATGTTATTTGCATGACAAAACAACGATCTTCGGCCGTTCGTTGACTCATTCATTGTACCAATATAAATATGTAAATGTAATACATACACCATGATGGAAAATATGAATACATTTAGGCATTTAATACCGTTACCTAAATAGAAATAAATTGAATTTTCTGGGCAATAGAAAAGTGCGTTTACAAACCAAGTCAATGAAATCTTTTGTTATCAACCAAAGCTTTCCTATAAGTATAGTTATCTGATGTTTTTTTCCCTCATCACTTCGTCGAAATGAACCAGTTATTTCCAGTCATTATCTGCAATTTAAAAGTGTTTACAACTTACAACTAGCGACTTATAGATGATGATGAAACAATATTCATATATTTAGGCGTCTGGGGTTCAAGTGAGCAGATAGATTATTTTGTTTATAACACATTTGCTCGTAAAAGGTCTCTTATTTCACCAATTTCAATATCGTAATGTATCTCATTACGTACTTGTGCGTTATTGTAAAGTAAAACGCACGGTTTATGCTCCGTCTAAATCGAACGGTACTTTTTTAAATCTTAGCAAAGAGTTTTTATGTCAGAAAAATGGTTAACATTTTATGAATAAAATTGACTTTGGGAGATGAAATATATAAATAAACATTTAATTTTTTAATTAAATTAATTTTGGCAATAAATTACAATTATTTATCTGTTACAAAAACACAAAAATAATAATTTACTTTGTTAGTAATACTGGCTGTTTTTTGTGTCTTTGCCTTAAAAAAAAAGCGCTGATGCGCGCGCATTTCTAATTTGTGAACAAGTAAAAATTATTCCGCGCGCTTTTTCTTTTCGCTGTACCTATTTTTTTTAATTTGTTTTATTTATTTCCTCGCAAATATGTTATAAAACGTTGTATGACATACGTGCGCTTTGATAATTACAGCGTCTGCTTTCTTATAGCCCTCGCCTACGGCTCGGGCTAGCAATATCGCCTCGGCTGTAATTTTCAACTTACCGCACTTATATCATTATGTACTATTATTCGACTACGTCACTTCAACGTTGTAAATAGAGTCGTCAATTTGCACATACTACCTGTGAATGAATCATATCAACTCAATGTACCTTTAAATATGTTTAGGCATAAATGTATTGTGTGTATCGTCTACTTTGTCTTAGTCCTTCGCGTCCGAAGTTTAGTTAAATCAGAAAACCCATCATTGCAATTGTTATAATATCCAAAAACGAAAAGCGGAAAATTGAGATGTTATTATAAATTTGGGCTAAGATTCAATGAGCTAGTAAGCCGGTTTTGCTGAGTAGAATGTTTAGACAGATGATGTATTGATTTTGAATGCGTTACCATGTACTGACGTCATTGGTGTTTAGATTCTTGATTCATACTATTACGAATCTGAACGATTTTCAGTAAATACTTACTTCCTTGGGAAGTCGGACGAAAACTAGTGGTTACGGTTCGTTTTTTTAAGATTTATTGTGCTATTTTCATTCTGCCTCATAATTTAGATTTCGCAGTGAGCATCTGTGATAACTACAAGAGAATGCAATAGCAACAGTGTTTAAGTTTTGTTAATTTTACAATCGGTGTCAGTGAATCGTCTTATCGGGTACGTCTGCAGGCTTCGTTAGCAATGCAGGTCAAGGCTTGAGTTATGTGAGCGTCAGGCAGCGCACGCGCATAGGAATGCACGCGGTTTGCGCTCGAGAATGCGGCAGGCTGCTATGCGGGCCCTGGATACAAGCAATCAGCTATTTGGTAAATATTTACTACCTGAAAAGCCGAAAAGCCTAACCTACAAAGCGTTTTACCCAGGAACTCATGCATATGCATGTTTACATTAACAGGCCGCGTGCTATCCGCTCAGTTTCATGAACGATATTAAATAGAAAATTTATTAACTCTTTTTAAATCTAAAACATCTAAAGCAACTTTACAATACACCATATTTGTACTAAAAATATAAAAAGTTTAAATTAGTTTTGAATTCCGGTTATTTTAAACATCTCTGACTATAAACCTGCAAGTCTTGCTAAATATGTCATTAAAATGCGCATTTAAAAAAAAAAATAATAATATGTTATTATAAATGAAGAATCAGGACGCGGGCCGAAATAGGTCATGGGGTGGGCTTCGGGCTCACAAATGACTTGGAAGTGGATGGACTTGAAGGACGTCCTTGAGATAAGAGCACCTCTATCACTTTGTGAACTCGAAACATTTGAATAAAACATAAGTGGTCTTATTTTGAGGTATGAAATATTTTGGCCAAGTAGTAACCTGTAGGTTCCAAAGCTCGAATTTTCTTGTATTTGTTTAGTGAGGCGATAATTGTTTGAACAAGAGCGTTGTGACTGACTTGTTTGTAGTGTAGCGCAAGTAGGTACTTCAGCTGCGAATTCGTATGAATCATAACTTCGTAAGTGACGAATCATTTGTGATGGACGTACAATGGTGATCGCGTTGTAATAGGTACACACTGTACCAAGTCATTTCAAGTCCACTTCGTAGAATTTTGTGGAAAAATTATAATACCTATAAAATCTCCATATTTTTCAGCAACATTGCCTTTGTTTGAATCATATTCATATCAAAACTGGTACCTAATGAAATAAGTAAACCTTAACTACTGTGTTTTTGGTAACATAGGGGAGTTAAGTTGGTTGTTCGTGCCAACATTAGTCACCACGCGAAGCAATTTATTTTGTCAATATCCAACATTCTTCTAGCCATCCTACCTGTACCTACATTTTACCAATAAGTGGATGGATGCTAACAAGGCTCATAGCCATATCCAACGTTATATAGGTACCTATGTTCCGTAACACAACAGTTCTCTAAATCCCCCGTTGGTCATATTTCAGAAGCATAAAGTGTTTGATTGGTAAGCAAGGCTGAAATCCCAAACATTAGCTAGACAAACCACGATCGATTATGACAGCATTATGAATGAACACATCATTATGAATTATTTGCAAATATACTGTATCAAATATTGACACGGCACATTTCTATAACGCGATTACGAAGAAATGAAATGGCCTACATAGGAATTTCCCCGGAAAATTAGCTTATCATGTTTATCATGTCCCTTTATCTGTATATTATTAGATTTTCAATAAATCCTAATTGTATTCTGATGGATATCCTCACAATCCTATCGTGTTGCAATCTACGTATGTAACAGGATGCCGAGTGCTCTTTCCTGAGGCAGCGGCAAGCGTCAACAAACTAAAATAGGTCAGCATGGTGCTTCATGCATGGAGGATGCTTCTGTTCCAACTAACAGCCACCTGGCTTCTAATTGCGTGCCATTGTCACTTTTACAAGTTATACAACAATATAGTGTATTTTTTGTTAGCTTGTGTGCCTACCCTTTAGTGGTGTCATTTATAGAATCTGAGCTAAATTTGACGAGTTTTTCCAAGAAACACCGGGGTAATAGACGAATACAATGGCAATGCTATTCATGTTGACAATATAACAACAATTATTGCGTGACTCACGATGTCAACAGCTAATAATCTTGAAATGGATTAGGAATTTTCTTCAAAATCCTTTGGATTGACGGCAGATTGTAATCTCTGGCTGACAGTCTGTGATCTTACTCTTAGTTTCATTATCAACGTTACGGTCTGTATGTATCCACGTGAATTTCAGCAAGTTGTTAAGTTAATTAGTCGGTTGCTAATCACTGTGTATTGCATGCTATTGTAAGCAGTGGGTCACCCAGTGTCTGAGGTGGACGGAGGTCGTTGTCACCGTGACTATTCGGTCCGATGCTCGATACGTATCGATTGCAGAGGTGCCGACGAACTCGAGACTTGCTTACTTTTGCGATGAGTCTTTTGATCTTAGTTAATGTTTTCCATTTTAATGCGAGTCATAGTTTTGAAATTAGCTAGCAACCGCGATAATTGCACAATTTAATCGTGAAGTACTGTGTATTTGTATTCTGATTGTGATGGACGCGCGATTATAAAAATGTTGAGTCCTCATGCATGGCTAGTGTGATTATGATTACCATTCATACACGATCGAGGTTACATCATTACGTTCAGCACGGCTGAGTAGTGAATATGTACTTGCTTAGTTTTCGAGACTCAATTATATGAATATTCTTTTAAGTTATTTGAATAAAATTGACATAAGTACACGTAGAGAGAGCCTGTTCAAAGTACGTGCTTGAAATGTTTCTTGTAAGATTTCACCATAAAAGTAGTGGCTTCTTACTGCTTAGTATGTAAACTGTGGTGTTTACGTCGAGACGAGCGTGGAAAGTAAGAAAATGTGTGCGGTGTTGTTTTTCAAATAAGGAATGGTGTGAGTACTCGCCTTTATGAGCCGCCTCTCTAAAGCCTTGGCGTACGATGCAAAAGGAATGACCGACATTTCTTTACATCGGTGTCAGCTTTTACTTGCAGAACGGAGAGGGATGTTTCTCGGCATTCAAATGAATAGTCATGTAACGTCGGGTACTAGGTGCCAAGTTCGAAAGCTAAGTGCGATGTATGTATTTGTGGTTTGCATAAGGTTGCCAACGATGGCACCGCCTTGCCCAATAGTGGTGGGTGTTTGTTCCGGGTAGCATCAGTCGCGGCCAGGGCGCGCCGCCGGCCAAGCGCGTCCGTCACGCCACGCGGCTGCCCCGCGTCGCACAATGCCCTCCGACTTCACCGCTGTCCTTTGTTTAACAACAGTTTTCTAATAAGCAACGACCACTTTTTGCCCGAAGACACGGTTCAATGTTTTTTAAGAAGCTCAAGTTATAAGTAGAACATTGCCTTTTAGCTTCGTACTTATATTTTCTAGGTATATGGATGATTGATCAAAGTTATTAATATTAAAGTGTGAGATTAGTTTATTTTCATTTTGAGCAAAGTCTGACGTGGCAATTTAAAAGAAAAATAATAGGAAATGTCAACGTTAATCAAGCTAAACAGCAGTTACTATGTAGGGGCTGTGAATCAGACTGAGTGCACTCTTTGGGTTTATTGAAAGGTGGCGAGAGGGCGCGAACGTGTCAAAGTGTCGTACGTCTGCGTGGGAGGACGGTGCGAATGAGCTCTTGAACTCTTCGATAAGTAAATGGATTACTAGCATAATGGCCTTTTCACTCGACGAATTTGTTTATAGGTACAATACCAAAACCTTGCAGGATTTACCTATAATAACGTTCAGGGGTCAGATTGACAGTCGTTCCTTTTGAAAAATACCAGAATTTCATCCAACATAGTCAGGAAAATGCTACCAAGATAATTAGTAACGTTCAACCTTTATTGACACGTTCATAAGTGTTCAATTAGTATCCGTAACCACAGCAATGAATCGATATTCATAAATGTGTAAAAATATCTCAGTGTGATCAGTCGATCGTATGTATGTGCATGGGTTGCAGACGTCACTTCATTATAAAGGGTGTAAAACACCTCTTAACGAAGCCGAAAGGCACTTGTTCTCCCCTCATTGCGACCATGCATACCTGGGAACCTTCTAGTTACGGAGATATTGGGGGTCAAAGTTCCAAGTTTTTGACAAGTTTTTTTTTTAACACAAGTTTTTAATGTTAGATTTTTACGTTAAACACCTCTACGACACCCGTACTATTCAATCCATTCATCAGAACAATGTTTTGAGTGCGCTACATTGAGTTCGACCACAAAACATGATTTTTCACCCGAAAAAATTTAAAATTGTTTCCCAGAAATAAGTTTTGCGTAAAGTTACTTAGTTTGATGTACAGAATGCTTGGTTGACGGCTTCGTGATGAGGTTGTTTACACCCTGTATAGGCGCCAGGCTATGGTGTGGGACAGTGGGAGTCAGTGGGAGTGCGTCACAGGGAGCACGACTCGCCCCGCACGTCCGCTGTCCGCTCCAACTGCCGTCTATTTCAGACACCGACGTATATTACCATCCCAGCCTCTTCACTTTTTATTGCGTTCACATAACAACCTACGTCATAAACGTAGCGAGATACAAATATCTTCAGCTTGTTAGTAGATACTTTCTCGAGGTCAATAATCTTATCAAACTGATACAGGTGAGTGAGAAATTCCAATGTTATGAGATAATCGACAGTCGCTTCGTTATTCTCAGAAATATTGATTTTGTTCGTATGTATATTTTTTAGAAAGTATATTTTTCGTAGCAGGTCTACGAAATTCGTAGCAAACATTTTATTTTTTTCAATCACTGATTAGGAGCGTTCGTTAATTTAATTGCTTAAAAAGACAATTTCATAAGTAATTTGAAACTATAATAATATGACGTATACGACGGATTATGGAGGCACGCAAAATAAACAGGTCAACGGTTGTCTTGACTTATACCTAACGAATGACAAAAAGTCCAATAAGAACATTGTCTGTCTGTCAGTCAGGACCTTTGACCTAATCCTCTTCGAAGTTATAGATAAAGAATATACTTGTGAGGTCTCTACAGTAGGCATTTTATTCCCTGAAGAGAAAATTCTAATATTCATTTTGATAAGGCCAATTATTTCAGAATGACAGCGCCGGCTGACAGTTGGCGGTAATTGGGCTAGCATGGTGCTAGGGACTGGGGAGGCACACGGGGTGGCAAGGAAGTCGCCCGACTTGAATCACCTGCTATATATAGTCTACCTTGCTGTAAATTGCATGCGCGATCGATATTAGCACTTACCGCTAACTTTCTAACAACTCTACTACAGGTTAAACTAGAAATAAAATCGACGTTTACCTCGCGACCTATATTCCTATATACGATTCACAATAATTACAACATTCGTCGTAGTGTATCTACATCGCATCGGCATCCGATGTATAGTCGGCACTATTCATCACAATGACTGCGCAGTAAATGAAATGCCTTGACATCCCGCATTGGATAGCGTGCTGGTTCTTCACTGTAATTTGAACTTTGCAATTACACTTTTACCTTGAATATTAATTCCGATGAAATCCGTCTTACTATTCTGTTTGACATGTAAAAGATTTATTTCGTTTTCTAGGGTTTCGTAAGTCTGTAGAGTAGAAATAACAATCGGATTGAATTGACGTAAATCGGCTTGGGTCCCAAATTCTTTGTCGTATCCTTAAAAGGTTTTGTTAGAAGGGTCCAGTGTTTAGCCGTGAGAGATTTTTCAAGCGATTGCGCATTTGTGAAGGGCTCCAGATGGTTAAATGCGTGGGACAGCAATCTACGAAATCAATTGAGCATTGTTGCTCTCATCGATCGCTAGAACGTTCTATAAAGAATTGATATATATTGAGATAAATACGTGCTCGTGTGTTCGTTTATACGAACTTCAATTGTTATTTAAACAACGGTTCAGAAGATCGGCAGAACCTGTGCGATCAATATCATGTTTGTAATTTGGCCATCACTGAATTTCAATAAGATTTTCCTTACCAATATCATTTAATTTAGTGCGTCGGGACGAAAAGAGATTGTTTGTGAAAGGATTACCGTTTGGGAAAATTTGGATTCAGGAGATAACCATCAAAAATATGAGTAGGTTCGTAGTATATTGTAACATTAGGAAAGAGAGGTCATGAGAGGTTAGCCGGCGCCGGCTGGGCTGCTGGCGCGTTGTCAACTCTCGTAAAACCGCACAATTTGTACAATATCTTGTTGCTATGTTTTGGAATTGCATTTCAGTCGTAATTGCGCATCTCACCTGCTAATTTTCCTCACTACTGGAGCTGAGGTTTATATGATTGTTATGTTATCTATAACTATAGAGAAAATTACATAATATTTTATGGCTAGCCGGTATAGCTGACCCGACGTAGTTAGCATAAGTGGAGCTCATCGAACCTTCGCGTGTCTGGGAGGCTCTGGCTCCCGATGGAAGATTAAGGGAAGTTAATGTACGCTTTAAGCTGGAGTAGTTTGTAACCTTAGGCGTTGAAATTTTCAAACAAAATATTGCTTAAGTAAGACACCAGAAAAACTACTTTGTTAACGTTTGAAGTCTTCTCTATAACTCTACTTACATAGCTCACAAAAAGTGATATGTGTATATGTACAACATAATGAGTAGTTGTAGGTGTTCATTTCAATTTTCAATGATCGCAACAACTTCGTAGTTGAGCAGTCAAGTAATTAATCGCTTCATTGGGTGCGCGCGAGCATATCGCTTCACGACTCATTTCGACCAACTTTTGCGATAAACATTAGGTATTTACTTTTCATAAACTACGCTTATGTTTGCCTCAACAGTTTACTTTTAAGAGATGTTATCGATTGGTAAATGTTGATTTAAGAATTAGGCGGCGGCATCAAACTAGTTAGACTTGCTTAGCCGAAAACTATACAAAGTTTGTTTGCAGTGTAGATATTTAATGTTTTGATACTTGGACACATCACTCGGACAATCTTTTCTTTGTTATTTGCCTAAAAGATGTGAAAATGTTTGCCTTGCAACAGTAGAAACAGGAAATCGTTTCAATTCGCTAGCTAAAAATTGAATTTGTTTCCTGAATTTACTGTTATGTTTTGTGGCCAGGACTTTTTATTCCGGATCTAATTTAGCGTTCTTAAAGACGAACGGCACGTTGCCAACGGCAGATAAACTGCAGCCGTCACCACCTGTCGACGGCTAGCGTCGACGCTTGCAGTTGTGGCGTCGGCAGCCGTCGACACACATTTACGCGGCATGCCACAACTGCAAGCGTCGCGACCCGTCGACGGCAGTCGTCGGCGCTTCGGCGGCTGCCGCCCGGTGCGTCGACGGCAGCCGTCGATAGGTGGCGACGGCTGCAGTTTATCTGCCGTTCGCAACGTGCCGCTCGTCTGTAAGAACCCTTAGATGTGCAACTCGAACATAAACACAACTATGAGATATGTAATGTGAGATACAGAGTAGTTGTAATATCTTGCCATCATATTGAATAGCAACTTCACACTCTTGGTGCAATGATAATCAATATTTCTATATATGTATGTATGTTACAGTTAAACCCGTTTTTAGTTAAAACGCGTTTTCCCAAGTTAAAACTAGTTTTCACTGATATTCATTTTTGAACAGCAGTTAATGCTAGTTCTATAAAAGGCAGTTAGTAAAAACTAGTTATAAATAGGGGAAAACGCGGTTTATCTAAAACGGGTTCAAGCTGTAACATGTATGCTATTCTGCTTGTTCTCCTGGGTCAAAGTGTATACAAATATTCACTACTTTTATTTTGAAAGGTCCCGTTCAGCAGTTCGTGGTAGCCGGTAGGTTAGGTTTATGAATCTATATAATTCGTTGTGTCCGTGTCGGGACGTGTCATAAATGTCGGAAGCGTAAGAAATTGCGTTATTTAACTTACTTTAATGTCTTATCTACAGGCTTTTCTCTAGGTAGAAAAGGCTGAAACTTTACAGTGCGAATGTAATGCACTGTATGACCTTAGAAAAAACGCTCGATACGCAATGTCAATATAAATATTAACCTTATCTGCGGTGAAATATATTTTTGATGAGGCCGCAAAACCGGGTAAGCCTGTGATAGTTGAAACCTGTAGCACGCAGAATACGGTAGTATTTTTTTCAATCCAGTTGGTCCACCAGTTGTACTGGAAAATTTCGTAAGCAATTAAGTGCAGAAAGTTATTAGTAGATAAACCTATTGGATGGATATATAGTACATGTTTGTGCTAATAGGATCATAATAACAAGAGGTCATGTTGCGTATATTTAAGCTTGTTTGATTCGACTCACACATATGTGTCGGCACGTGTTGTCGTGTTATGAAGCCACCTGGTACAGGGGCGCTGGCGCGGCGGGCGGCGTGGACGCGTCACTGACGTGCTCTATCGGAGTTTTTCACGCGATCTCTCCACGAAGAGAGCAGTCGTCGTGCGCGCGCGCTGCAGCGCCAGCGTTTCTCATACATTACATATTTTGCTAACTTTTTATTATTATTTCTATAATTGATTGTGGTTGTTACGTGTATCGTACTGTTACGTAATTAATTTTCAAAATCCAGTAGCAGGCAGGAGGTAACATTCTCAATATTAAATGTGTGAAAGTTTTTTATTGATTGTGTTAGTTATGCGATGTCCATGTAATATGCAAATTCACGATTTCGTAATATCAACGTAGTAAAGTGTGACGCTAATTACACAGTTTATTAGACTGTAACGCTGTACTTAATAGTAGAAAACTTGTTGTTATCGAGGGAGAGTTCGTTTCGGATCATTTAACGAGTGATGCCAGTGATTAAGAGGTGACAGTGGAGCTTAATTGCGTGAATCGATTAAAAGTTGCGTAGCTCGGCTCTGGAGCCGGATGCCGAGTGTTGCCGAGGTGGACAAGTGTGCCGCTGTCGGCGTCCGCTGCGATTTCTCCGCGTCACGCACGTCCGCGCGGGGCGCATACTCGCGTCGCGCGCCTCTCGCCGCTGATAGATCCAATTACTGGATTACTGGATTTGCATGTGGACGTATTGTAGCGACGCGGCGCGGTGTGCACTGTGCAGTAGGTAGTGAAAGTGAGCGTGATGCGGGAGGCACTCAGCTGGGGTGACGTCGCGTGACGTCGCGGACATGGGCCATGTGGAGGATCTGCGGCGTCAGTAAGGCCGAGCCCGCGCTGTTCGCTCGCGACCTAGACGATGATTATGTAAGCACTCGCTGTTACCAATATCACATACCAACAGACAACAACACTATTATGACAACATGCCTTATCTTTACAGCTGAACACGTTGTTGTAATGCACCCAATACGTACATGACCAAACTAGCTAGGT
Source organism: Xestia rhomboidea (assembly GCA_963853795.1). Lineage (NCBI taxonomy): Eukaryota > Metazoa > Arthropoda > Insecta > Lepidoptera > Noctuidae > Xestia > Xestia rhomboidea. The sequence continues at coordinate 14,502,659 of OY970764.1, forward strand.
ATAACTTGAAGCTGTAAGTGTGTACCCACGCATAAGTTCAATACGTGTTATATGCATTTGACGTGATAAACAAATAATGTCTTCTACCTCTAAATACTGGGTTCTGAAGAACTTTATGCACTCATCACTTGTGTCGGTACATACCTTCGCCGAAGCAGACAATATTAGTGGAATTAGTTATCTTGCTATCTTGAACCACCATGATGATGTAGGATGCTCAGAAATGTGTTGTATTTTGTGTATGTTGTAAGTAAGTAAATGTTGGTGTTGAACTATTATGTTGACCTGTTCGTGGTGTGTTCCAGCAGCCGACATGGCGGTTGTGGGGCGAGGAGCGCGTCGACGGCGCCATCTACACCGTCTACCTCAAGAAAGTGCGCTACCACCGACCGACAAGGAGTGCTTCTAATAGTGTGAGTAGTAAAACATCATTTTGTGACTTTTAAGTGGGGATGGTTACTAACACAGTAGCCCAAGGTAGGTAGAGGTACCCTCCAGAAATACTTCTGTTCAGACAGAACTGTCTAGCTTATACAGAATAATGGACCAACACCCATTTTCGACTAGTGGTCGGTCTTACAGTCCCATTACCCTATAAAGGGTATAAAGTCACTATGTCAGTAACAAGACCATCGTAATGCTTTAGTATCACGTACATTTCTAGGTGTGAATAAAATTAAGTTTTAATACAAAAATAATTAGTATCGCATATTATAAAGAATATTTACACAATGTATGTAAGACAATGTAATCATGATTAAGAGCCCTCTTACAAAAAAAAAAACGCGAAATTGCAAGTTTTCCTAGTCGAAATTGTATGGTTTTCGTTCGTTGCTTGAAATAACAATTACTTATTAAAAATAGTTCGTTATCTCTACTACATAATAACACAATATTACACAATTTTAGATAACTTATTTATTTATTTAGCAATAATCATTCTCCTGCTGCATGTTTAGGCAAAAACGCACTGAGACTTGGATTAGGTCTCAAATGTGAGTGGATTATATTGAATATAGATCATCTATTTTTTTTACATCTCACAAATATTCTATAATTTTATAAGAATAGAATACATTTTCGTTAATATGCCTTTTAAAGTAAATTGTAAAATTAACGTAATGCTGAAAATGGAAGAGGGCTCCTAAGTATGCTTATTTCATACCCACTACCGTGACTTGATGACCTCTATGAGGAATCGCTAATATGTATAATATATGTCAGCAATAGTACAATATTGTCCTACTTATCAATAAATCGGTGCAAAATATGTACATCTCATTACCACGTTATTAGCTTATAGGCTTATAAACAATGCCCACCTTCCATCTTGCGCGGAGTTCGCGTGGCTGAGTTTTGGGCTAAACACGTTTAAACTTCTGCCATCGATACGCAAAGAAGAAGAGGCTTATACGCTATGATCTTCTCTCTGAACCTCTCTGATGGGCAGGAAGAGCTCCACTCTGTGATAGGGACGCGTAATCCACAATGCAGGCACAGTGCAGGTTGGAAGATGACACACAACAGATCGAATTTTCGAGTTGTAGGTCATGCTGGTTTCTTCACGATTTTTCCCTTCATAATTTTGAGTGGAGTAGTGATTAAGTAAATTAAGTACACAAAGAAAAATTTCAGCCTTTTTTTTTGGATGGGAAATCATCAAATGACTCCTCCCGCCCTGGGCGGAGCAGGAGGGAGTGTCAGACTTTCAGCCTGGGTTCGAACCCATGACCTAACAACTCTTTCATTAGGAAATGGCCCCGATGATGTGAGAGTTGTTACGTCATGGGAGCAGGATGAGAGCAGTGAGAGCACTGGGCCATTACTGCTTCTATTAAATTAATAAAATAATTTAAAAATATTACCTATTAAAAATATTGCACAGAAAGATCTATAAGTGAATTCATTTGAACATTATTATTTCAGTTGGTTGTTTTCTTTTCCCAGCATGAAAAAATATAATTACATTAGGCATACTGAGCTCCATTATACGAACAATACTAAATTACTTTATTTATTACATAATAATGAGACGTTAAACTATAAACATTGTCGATAAACTAATCTGCTAACTCGCTCTAGTTTATTACTCAATTTCGTTGTTAGGTTTTGATTACACTAGTGTAATTCAGTAAGTAGTCATGTTTAGTAATTACTTGTATTGTGAGCTAATAGATAGGTAGGTAATTTATAACAACTATTTAGCAGTTTCAGACCATGCCATGTGTCGTCGTAACCTTCATAATGTTTTATGTCTCCAAACGAGTGTGACATTATTCGTTCAGTATTTTCTATTGTGTTCGTTTGTGCAGTACGTTACAATTTCGATTTATGGCATGCGATAACATTTTGTGGAATAAAAAGTGGCTATAAAACATCGCGGATCGCTCACAATCTGACAGAGTTTTATATTCATGTTTATATTTACTGTACCTACTGTTAGCTTCCCGGATGACCGACAATGGTGTACAAGGTTGTACATGACAATTACTGAACGCAATTTTGGCGTGTACCATACAATTTTAATTCTTTATTACCGTGTATCTTTTAATTGGTCCGCTCTGTAATGTATGGTTTATCACGATCTGCAGTTATATACAGAGCTGTGTGGCGACGATTAAAATGCACGAGCACGATTAAAGCACATGAACCATGCACACAAACTTCAGGAAAGTACATTTATGTTGGTATGCTCTCAGCCCGTGCTTGGGTCTTGGAAGGTTGTACTCATACACAACAATGCGAAAACTTTCAACAAGATTTTCTTTGTTATTACTTAAATAATAGAGTTCTGCCTTTTGGTTCCTATTATAATTTTGATTGGCTCAGTTTGAGGAAAATGCTTTTCGAGTGTGTTATTTAGGTATATGGATGGACTAACCTTTGATTGACGAAATAGCCACTGGAGACATACTTGATCGCTTGGGATTGTCAGCCAAGAATTAGAATTTTATTTTTCATTCATCACTTTATTTCACTATAACTATTGTTACGTCGTTGAAATACTCGTATAGTAGGTAATTGTGACATGACATGTTTAATGACATCAGCATATTCCTACAGAATTTTAGTAATAATACTAAAGAATTCATTAACTTGGTACACAAGACTTTATTGGATTTCATAATTCATATTTAGAATGCGTGACTTCACACAAAAAAAAATCCATACATTTCAGTGAACAACTCACCCACCAACCGATAACTGTACTCCATTCAGTAAAAAATACCCATCGATGTTTGTTAAATTTTGCGCTTTGCAATAATATTGATCTTTAGCACCGAGGCCATCACGCAATTTCAATGTCGTTCAGATAGCAATCAAAACAGCGCAGGTACAGCTGATGACAAAGACACTGTCGTATGCAGTGTAAATAAAATGAATCACTAACATTGTTGCCATTCGTTACTTATCCTCCTGCTAACATTCCCAAGAGGTCGTTGTATGCATACGAATTATTACGAAATTATTTATAATTATTACTTGAGATAAGAATTAAGGCGTTTATACATAAAATATTAAGAAAACAATGGTTGAATGAATGAATGACAAAGTGTTTTCCTTTCGTTATAATAATGTATTCCATTTTTCTAAAGAATTCTGGGAAAATATTTTATAACATGATTGAAATAAGTAAAAGTACTGTCGAAAATCGGGTTTACGTAAGAATCCATTTATGTATTTAGATAAGGAATGCTGAAATCTTTTGTGTGAAACATAAATCAGTAGCGTCTAAATCCAATATACTAACGTTATTTTCCTCAGTGCAAAACATGTATAAGACAGACAATATACACATTATTCTGATACAATGAGCGAAACACCAGAATATAATAATAAGTGTGAGATCTGGGAACCTGCAGTCATTAGTAACTTCAGTTCTGTTCGCAAATCTCACAATGGCTTGACGACTAAATTGCATAAAATTACATATTATCTGTATGTACAAAGTTACTTGATACGGCGTGTATTTATGTCTTTAGCTGGATTTGTTTGTTCTGTATTCAAGTAGCTTGCTTAACTATTCAGTAGGGTTCTCTCGAACCGCTCTCACCGCACCCTTTAAAGTTGAATTGAATTCAGTGTAGTTGGGGTTTTATTTGACTTAGATTATTTATTTAATTTACGAACGAAAACTTGACCTATGGTCTGTGGAATATCCTTTTAACTAAATTAGTTGTTTGTTTTTAGCGCTAGTCCCACGCGCATCGTAGGTATACTGTTTATAGCCTGCGTCAACTCACTAATGGGCCAAGTCCTTTCCGCAGGCCGCATGACCGAAGATACATATTCATATACGTATTGCGTATTGTTCGAATGATTTATTAATAGGTAATTGATACAGGTCATCGCATTACAATGGTTTTTACTTGGTGTGGACAATCTATAATTATGAAATGCATGTTGTTGTACAAAAGTCCAAATTAATTAAGCAAACTACATTGAAAGTTAAGTTGGCCAACAATTTAATAAATGCCATCTTAATTTTAATCTTTTGGTGGCAAAACTATCACAAGATAATCATCATCATCTGCAAAGTCTTTTTCCAACTGTCACAAGATAGTTTGAATAAAAAAAGGTTAATTACCGTAATTTCTAAGCTCATTGTTTTTGTACCATGAATTGGAGCTTTGTTAACGACGCAATATGGCGCCATACGCATACTTTCATTCACGTAGGCATTAGACTAGCTAGAGGACTGATTTTCCTCATTTTTGTTATAAACACATGTCGTCATTGACTCACATTGACTTGTAAACTGGATCTTGTTACTCAGCGGGACAATACTATGACGGAGAGACTTGCGGTTTATCCTTTTTTCACAAAAATAATTCACATTTAGGCATTTTTGAATAAAAACATGGTTGTTTGCACGTCCACAGAAATCATGGCACACATGTATTGATGGATTTCAGGCAAATAACAAAACATAGGTCATCATCATCATCATCCTCAGCCTATTAATGTTCCCACTGCTGGGATACAGGCCTCCTCTCTAAGAGAGGGAAAGTAGAAAGTACTTAACTAAGTACCTACTAATGGATCAAAAGTAAACTTGATTTATACTATGTGTAGAGAAAAGGTCACCCATCTCCGCCTGTATCATTCGGTAACAAAAACTGAAACCATTCTGAAATGTTAATGGCAAATGGCCACTGACATCCTACGACCACCAACCACCAAACTGTTTGCAATTCCATGCTAGTTTCTTATCCGGGAGTAACAACTCACTCCCGCCCAAGGGCCTATGATGACAATATAATGACAAAATCATGTGGTTTTCAGGAGTCAGACGACGAGATCTCCCATCTGGAATGGGAGACAGTGCGCGTGCGCTTCGTGAAGGCGGGCACGGTCGAGCGGCTGGTGGAGGCGCTCGCCACAGACGATGGAGAACTCGAGTCCACGTACGTCAACGTGTTCCTGGCTACATATCGGTGAGTTATGCAACAGTTCTTATTTATTTTTATGGGCAAAAGACTGATCGGAAGGAAATCAGCGTTTCTCTCCTTTCATCAACCCGTATGCAACCAATGCTGAGTGAGCAGGTCTACTCCATTGCGCCCTACTTTATCCTGTCCTGGGTCTGCCGCATTCAATTCTTGACTGCCACTCTCACCAAGTGGTGGACCGATGCTGTGCGACTTGCAGCCAGCGGATTCCAGCAACCTTCACCAGGTCATCGGTCCACCTAGTGGGAGGTCTTCTAACGCAACGTCTTCCGGTTCGCGGTCGCCACTCCAGAACTTTTCGGCCCCATCGGCCATCCGTTCTGTGAGCAATGTGCCCTGCCCACTGCCACTTAAGTTTGGCAATTCTTCGGGCTACGTCGGTAACCTTGGTTCGCTTGCGGATGTCTTCATTTCTGATTCGATCACGCCAGAAAACTCCGAGCATAGCCCTCTCCATTGCCCTTTGGGTGACTTTAAGCCTTCTGATAAGGCCCATTGTGAGCGACCACGTTTCGGTCCCGTATGTAATCACTGGCAACTCACACTGGTAATAGACTTTCGTCTTGAGACACTGCGGTAAGTAGGACGAGAAGATAATGCGCAACTTCCCGAACGCTGCCCAGCCGAGTCGGATTCGACGATTGACCTCTTTCTCGAAGGTAGACCTACCTAACTGGACCGTTTGTCCCTGGTACATATAATCGTTTACAACTTCAGAGTGTAGTGTCTCCGATCTTGTTAGGAGTGGGTGTTACATGGGCATTCAACATGACCTTGGTTTTGTCCATGTTCATTTTAAGACCCACTCTTTCGGTGGCTCTACTGAGGTCATCGAGCATTGTACTGAGGTCCTCCATGGTCTCAGCCATGACCACTATATCATCGGCAAACCGAAGGTGAGTGATGTACTCGCAATTGAAGTTGATGCCTAGCCCTCTCCAGTCCAGAACCTTGAAGACATCCTCCAGTGCAACGGTGAACAGTTTCGGAGATATGACGTCTCCCTGTCTCACACCTCGCTGCAGAAGGATAGGTTCCGAGGCTTAGCCATTTTTTTTTTTTTTTTTTTTTTTTTAGGGTGGGAAATCATCAAATGACTTCTCCCGCTCTGGGCGGAGCAGGAGGGAGTGTCAGACTTTTACTGACTAAAACCCATCCATGTTCCTTCATCGCCCTTTGTGTTCCGGGGCCACGGTATCTCTTTCGAATAGTCCCGCAGCCCCGGCAGGCTTCGGCCCTTGCGGACCCATTCATTGTTGCTGACTCTCTTTGAGGCGCGCGTGGAACACGAACGCGCCGTCGACACGGCCTGTCGTCATGAGACGGACGGATGGCGAGCTAGCCCATAGCTCCCCGTCCACAGGCCCGCGCCTACGGTGCCGGAAGCCACCACGTGGCCCCCGACGCCCGGGGCGTCTCCCGCGGCGGCCGGGACGTGAGGATATCTCCCTCTCACGTTCCGCCACCTCCTTCGCTAGCATGACTGCTTCGCAGAAGGAGGTGACGGCGTCCCATTCCGTCTCGCTCCGGACCAGGGCCGGAAGCGAGAGGTCGCCGCCGCCGATCGCCACCTCGAGGACACGGCGGTGCTCCACCCAAGCAGGGCACACCTCCACCGTGTCCTCCGGTTGATCCTCACAATGGAAACACCCGGGCGTCTCCTCCCGCCCGATTCGGTGCAGGAACTTACCGAAACATCCGTGTCCGGTAAGAACCTGCGTCAGGCGGAAGGTGAGGACGCCGTGGCGTCTCTCCAGCCACTCCTCAAAGAGGGGACTTACCGCCACTATTGTGGCGTGCCCTGAGGCTTAGCCCTGAAGTCGGACTGACATGGTGGCGTTTTTGTACAAACACTTCAACATGTTTGGTTGCGAACTAGTATCCCATCTCCAGATTTATAATCATTATTCCTCATGTTCGCCTTCTTCAGAGTCATTCGCGAACGACAACTAAATGAAAAAGATGTGAAGTTATTTATATTTTCACCGCCCTTTCGCAACAGGACCACAGAGGTACGGATAGTCGTCTACCGTTCAGTTTTAACTGTATGTTATGAATGACGTTTCAGTTCGTTCGCGGAGTGCAGCCGAGTGCTGGACCTCCTCCTACGACGATATGAAGCATTGGCTGCGGAGGACGTGCATCACACAGCAGTTGACACGTCGCTGCAACACCGAAAGTAAGTTTTTCATATAAAATGTCTATTCGAAACCGCAATTTTTACCCGACTTCCAAAAGAAGGAGGATTAAGATATATTTTCTATGTAATGAAGCGCAGTAAGTAGTAGTAGTAGTAGTTGATTGCAGTGTCCATAGACGCTGACGCTTCTATAATTTTTCTCTAAACAAATCGTTAAAATCAAAACGTCTACCTACGACTAAGGAAAAAACACTAAAACTTTGTGTAATGTTCCAGGACTCTCGTCGCGTGTCTCCACGTGTGGCTGGACACGTACCCGGAAGACTTCCGCCAGTCCCCGCACCACCCCGCACTGCAACAGCTACTCGCCTTCACACAGGTTCATCTGCCCGGGACGGAACTACACTCGAAGGTAGGCCTCGAACACTCTTGTAATACTGAACTAAAATAAGTGTTAGCCTCTTGCTTATTTTATTGATGTGTGTAAGCTAATCTCGCGTGTAATTTGCAGGTATTACAGAAGCTAGCTGTATTCAGTGCAGAGCGCAATGGCGGGTGCGGCGCGGGCGGTCTGTGCCTGGCGGCCGGCATGCGCGTGCCGGCGCACCACACGAGCGCGTACCGCCTGCCGCACGTGCCGCACCGCCACTTCGCGGAGCAGCTCACGCGCATGGACATGGAGCTGTTCAAGAAGCTCGTGCCACACCAGTGCCTCGGCGCCGTCTGGTCCCGCCGGGACAAGGACCGCAACCACGACGCCGCTACCGTATTGGCGACCGTTAACCAATTCAACGCTGTATCGTTTCGAGTCATTTCGACGGTCCTGGTCGAACCGAACCTCAGGCCGCTCGAGCGCGCCGAAATCTTATCGGCCTGGCTCGATATTGCCCGGGAACTGAGAGTGCTCAAAAACTTTTCTTCATTAAAAGCGATCATCTCCGGTCTTCAGAGCAACACCGTTTATAGACTCAGAAAGACGTGGGCGTTACTAGCCAAAGAAAAAGCGGAATTGTTTGACGAACTCGCGCGTATTTTTAGTGAGGACAATAATCGGTGGGCTCAGCGAGAGTTATTGATGCGTGAGGGTACCGCGAAGTTTGCAGACACAGTGGGTGAAAACGATCGTCAGCTACAAAAACTATTACACGAACGGGGTTCTCCTGGGGTCAGTCACGGGACCATCCCATACCTTGGAACTTTTCTAACCGATCTCACTATGATCGATACGGCTATTCCGGACACGGTAGCTGATGGTTTAATTAATTTTGATAAGCGAAGGAAAGAATTCGAAGTTCTTGCGCAGATTAAGTTATTGCAAGGTGCTGCCAACGCCTACCACTTGCCCCAAGACTCGATGTTCGATAGGTGGTTCGACTCGGTCATTGTACTGGATGACCGGGAGTCGTTCCAGCTATCATGCCAGATTGAACCACCGACAAATCCTCCCAAGGAGAGGCGACCGAAGAAAATAAACGATTCAAATAGCCAAGGTCACAGAAAGAACGACTCGATCGCCAGCACCAGCTCGAGTAACAGCTCGCAGTTCTATTGTGAGACGGATGGAACGGGTACAGCTTGGAAGAGAGACAGTCTAGAGAGGCGGGTGTCGCCGACGCGTCTGTCACACGGTTCGTCGTCGTCGTCGCTACCTTCGCTGGATGTCTCGCTGTCGAGTGGCAACAGTGGCCAGAAGCCCGCCAACGGCAAGGCGGGCGGCGCCAGCCCGGCGGGCGCGGGCGTGCGCTCGGGCCCCGACTTCTACATCATCCGCGTGACGTACGAGTCGGACTGCGCGGAGACGGAGGGCGTGGTGCTGTACAAGTCCATCATGCTGTGCAACAACGAGCGCACGCCGCAGGTCGTCCGCAATGCGATGCTCAAGCTCAACCTCGATGGCGATCCCGATGGATACACATTGGCACAAGTTTTGCCCGAGAAAGGTAAAGATTGTATACCACTTTTTACAGTTTTATTCTTACAATTGTATATAACTAATCTCTTCGTTTTTGTTTGTAACTTTAACGGTACTTGGTTAAGTGACTATAGTGACTCTTTCAGTGCAGTCAATCTGATTGTGTAATAGTGCCTTATCTTTAATGTTGAAATTAATCGGACTTACTCTGGCGGGTACAATGTTGTTTCTTTCGTAAAAAATGGGTGATTATGTTCATCGAGATTGTGTAGTTTTTTTTTTCTCAATCAGAACCACACCATTATTTCTACAGAGAGAGAGAGAGAGAGTAAAATGTAAGAAAATCCATTACAACAAAAAAAAAATTGTTACAGAAATGCTGCTCCCTGCTAACGCGAACGTGTACTATGCAGTAAATACTGCCTACAACCTGAACTTTATCCTGCGGCCCCGCAAGACTCAGCAGCTAGAACCGATGGTTAACGGAAAATCGCGCGGCAAGCGCCCTTGATCGCCTTCAGTGATGGTTTCATAGACAGTTACGACTCCTACAGGTAATGATACTATGGTGAGCGACGACAGATCGACAGTGCTAGGGCGGACTCTAAAATGCAGGGAATATTAAAGACTTAAAAAATATCGCATTTATTGTTTAAAGATATTGTACACGTATTTCTTACGTTTTTGGTAGATCTATAAAATGAGTTTTTGTTTTTTTTTAATTTGACAATTTTTCGATTCCGGCTTGGTTATTAAACCAAAATCCCACGCATAATCTAACCACATATCGCTTCGAAGCTAGACCGAGCCTTGTACTTGGAAGTTCCTTTGATGAATGCGCTCTGACGCACTACTTACAACTGACTGTGTTCCCATATTATATTCCTAACGTGCATTTCACGGTCTCTATGGTGTAATATTTGTATCGTATACTCATGTAAATAATTTAATGTAATGCCACCTTTAGTATAGTAATGTGAATTTAACTGTTTATGTATATGTGGATTGTTGTTTGTATATAATGTTTGTAAATAAGAATCTCATGAATTAATATTGTAGTATAATACTGAGCCAAAGGCAATATACGTCTAATAGCAAGGTGCTGTACCCACTTTTGTATAACGTTTTAGAAGCTTTAATATGAACACGTTTTATGAACTGAATTTCGTATTGTATTTCATATTAATAGAGTGTGTGTGTTTAAAAGAAAAGAAGGGTAAAAATCGGGAACAAAGAGATTCAAAAGATGTTCACTAAGCCAGTCGTTATAAGTCATGTTTTTGATAAATATACACTCGATGATGGCTAGGAAATTTTCAGATTAGGATCAATTTTAAACATCCGGTACTGATTTTTATTTTCCTTATCCCTTGATCTGTCCACGAAGTAGACACAATAGTTAAACAATGGTGTCTCGAACAAATCGGTCCTTTGACAGAACATGATGACTTCTCTTTAGTAGGTTTTACTTGACGGAACGATGTATTGTACTTAACTGTTTGATCCCTAAAATGCCTCACCTTGAAGTGGTCTTGTAGTTTCTGTAGGAGTAAATGTCGCTTTAGGTATGTGTTCATTGTTGACAATGGCATCAAATCAAAGGCCATTTTATAAAATTAATTAAAACCATTTTTGCACACAAGTAAGTTAATGTGTAGATCGTAAGCTCTACGTACTTACAGCCATACTTACATAAAATGTACTGATTTTCACGAGGATTGTTTAATTAAAGACAATATTACAATATCTATCTACTATATTCTACACCGTGGTATTTAATACTAATTCTTTTGACGTGACCATACGCATACGATAAATATAAGATTCACGGTGTGCCTAATATAAATTATTATTTGAATAGTATCGTTCATAATGTATTTAACTCATATATCTTACTCTGCGTTATATTGTAACTGTATTTATGTTACCTCTCTATGTATTAAGCTCAGAATGACATTCGTATAATACTTTTTTTTTGTAAATATCTGTATGTAATTAAAGTGTAATTTTGTAGTTTTCCACCAGTGTCGCTGTAACATGTTTATATTCGTATAATAAAAGTTAACGAAACCCTTTATGAATATGTAGTTTTAATAAACGTGACCAAGTTTTACTTCAGTTTATAAAGATCAACTGGTGATTTATTTATTTATTTGGTTCACCAACAATTGCTTACACTAGTACAAGGAAATAAAACAGAAGTAACAAATCAGAATAAAGTGTAACAATCACTTACAGGTAAACTCTGCATGCACACAAAACGTTGTCGATATTAACAAAAAAAAAATAGAAATAAACGGACTTTTAAACTAAATTAAAATTAATTTAAAACAAATTTAACTAGATTTAAATAAAATAACTAAATTAAAACAAATTAAACTATGTTAACACAATAAAGTTGTAGCCTGTTGGATTCATGAAACAGCTGTCTACGAGGTATTTCGATCATAGGAAGTTGCAGCCTCAAGCCACGTTCATTCAAACTCAGGTGAAATAAACCAAAAAGTCGTTCGAAAGTAAAATTATAAGCCTAAATCTTACATCAATGCTAGTGGTGCCATCTATGAATTGGGTTCAACAATTCTTTTAAACATGACTGCGGCTATGTGGTACGAGCCTCGCTACGCTGGGGTTTTTGTAGTTTGTGATTAGATACTGCCAGATAGCGTCTACAAATACTCTACACCTCCTTCGACCTTTGGCTTTTTAAATTCGCGCTTAAAGAAGTAGGTTTCTGATTTTCTGACCAACCTGTTTTCTCAATCGGATTGAATATATAACTTTCATGAATATATTTATTCAGGTATTCGCAAAGGTTTTTTGCTGACACTGTTGTAGGCTGAAATGTAGTACCTACCTAACGTTTCTCACGTGGGTTTTTTTACATGTTGAACTTTGAAGATGCTTAAGGAACTTTGAAAGTTCTATCGCCTGTTTTTTAGACTGACAAGCGCTATTTCGAGGGAAACCAGGTTTGTGTGGTAGAGGATGAGGGTATGGTGGTGATGGCGCACCTGCGTGCCGCCACCGGTTGACAGCAACTCGGCTGAAAATTTCATGGCCAGCGTATCGAGCGGGCCACGCGCGCTCCGGAGTCCGGCCGCGCAGTCGCGCCGCGCCGCCCGCCCGAGCGCCTCGCACGCTGCTGCTCGCGACGCTCGTCGACACTCGCTCTGTGACAACCTTGCCGTGCCGACCCCGGTTCACAACAACAACACGCGCGACCTCCGCTACCTAACACGAGCGTCCTACCTCCAGTGCCGGGTGTGCAGTGCTCGTATCACGTGACAGTCCCGGGCCCCGCGGCCCGACATGTGAAAAACAAAGCCTTTGTGACATCGCCGGCCAGCGGCATGTGGTGTGCCAGAGTTACGCACAAAATGAAATAATAAGGTGAGCTGAACCAGCTTTATTTTGACTTAAATCCTTATTCGATGGACCCAGTTCATCTCAAGCTTTTGTCACTGAATACTAAGAGACACAAATTAATATAAATAACAAAAAAAATGCTTTCCCATTTTTTACGTAAAACTTTCTTTTAGAAGCCAGAAATATTCATTAGGTCAAAGACTTAGTAACCTAACCTACGTGTATGTACCATATTGCATGACCAAGGTCAAAGTTTATTTATGTCATAATACATTTGTCCAGATTATTGGCATCATACGTACCTCAGAGATACCAGTGAGCTAGTTGTGTGGTGGGAGCGGCCGAAGTCCGTCCGTACGCGAAGCTCTACGACTGCCGCAATCTGATTATGGCACACCCACCACTAAGCTACAAGAAATTTATTCAACGATATTTTTAGTAATAGCCTAGATATTAAAGGCTGACACACAAAACCGATGTTTATGACCTATTAAATACACTTTAGTTAATCATTTGTAGCAAACATGTGTTTTCGTAGCACTTTCGTAGCATCTCGTAGCAGTGTTTTGTTTATTAAGTTAGCTTGATTCAAATGCGGGTTCAGTTATTCTACCATGCATATGATTTATGGGTATTTTTTTATAGCTTTTTCATGAATCTAATTACAACAATCTTTCGTTATATTGCTTTTTTATTATATCATGACGATTTCTGTAGGAAATGAATGCGGAGAGCTGCAATAGCTCAACTTACCTACATTATTGAATATGGTTTATAGTCGTCAACATAATTTGAGGTAAATCATGAATTTTCGTTTTTAACAAGCTTAATATTTTATCAGCAGTAGATATAGTTTGGCGTGCGGCAGGCTCGCGTGACGGGGGCGCGGCGCGCACGCAACTCGCACCAAACGATGCAATAACTCAGCCCCCTCGCGTACTGCTCGCATCGATCCTGGCCATCAGGGTTTGGACATGGAATAGGACTGCTAATTAGTAAAATTACCCATTAATTAACGGTTCTTTTATTGTTTCGTCTAGTTGCTGAAAGGGAAAAGCCCGAGCATATCCGTAATGGCGTGAAAGGTGATTTATAGATTACTAGAAGAGGATTGTCACCGACAGTAGTAGTAATAGCAATTATAGTTATTATTTATAGTAATTGTTAGCTCTTTGGCCATTAATTGTGGAGGTTTTTAAAAGTAACGTAGCAGGAGAAGGCTGTAGACTTAAACGTGTCCAGTTCGACCGCGCGGCCATAGCGTTTTTTTTAAAAAAAAACCATGTCAATTTTTTGTAAAAATTTGTCAAAGTTGATTCCCAAAACCATAAATTTGTCAAAGATACGGTTAAAAAGTTATAAGGGTTTGAACATGGCCGCGCCATTGAAACGCGGCGAACCGCGCGGCCACTGAGATCTTTAAAACTAAGCCTTGTAGAGACCTGAAATTTACGCAAATGCAAGATTTAATTTGTAAAAAATTTGTAAAAATATAAAAAAAATACTCAGGTTTATAGTTTAAGAGCTATAACACTAAAACCGAATGGCCGCGCCATTGAAACGGTGGAGAAAACGCTATCGCCTGTATCTCGCTGAAAAAAAATCGCAGAGGTGTGTAGTTTATTGTAATTACCCAGATTTGAATTTGTCGAAACTAGGAAAAATACAACAAAAATTCCTAGGTTTATATTTCAGGAGCTATAAGACTAAAACGATATGGCCACGCCATCGAAACGGTGAATAAAACGTTATTTCGCCTGTATCTCGCTGAAAAAGCATCGCAGAGGTCTGGAGTTTTTTGTAATACCTAGATTTTAATTTGTCAAAACTAGTAAAAATACAATAAAAATTCTTAAGGTTATATTTCAGAAGCTGTAGAACATTATCAGTATGTGGTGCGATAGGGTGACCATGTCTTATTGTTTACAGAATACTTTCTACTTATTGTTACAGAAATTATAATTCAAGGATTCTAAATAAAATTAAAATGAAACCATAAATATAAAAACAATTATGTTTATTGCTTGAAAAGTCAATAATACAGTTACAGTCCGCGTGGACTTACGAAAAACTAGCCCTAAGATTGGTTTAAATGACGCAACTCCGCCCCTAAGCTATGTGATTGGTAATGCACACTATTGCATCTCACACGCGCCACCCCCGCGCGCCTCCGCAGGTCAGTGCGACGCGTACAGCCGTTAGTACTTATTATTCTGTGGTACAGCGACGTAAGCGTAAGAGTTTCGTTATCAGTGTGTCGTTGTGATGTTAACACGATAAAAAAGTGATCTACTGATTATTAAAATGTTCAGTTCGTGTGTAATTACGATTAAGTGTTGTACTGTGGTGTAACGTCAGTTCGGTAAATTATGTAAACAATTCAGCAGAAGTGATTAAGGTATGTTGCATTTAAATATTTTATGATTATGTTAGAGCTCTCTCTTTATTTGTATGGATGACCGTGTAGTTAAGATATTTTACTATGAAATATTTACAATCTTATGTATATGAACTTATATGAAATACTAAAAACTATCTAATAACTAACAAAAATAATAATAATATATAATGTTTGCCCTGCAGTGGGACAATAATAGGCTGGATTATTATTATTTAATGTTTTATTAAATCATATAGGTAATTAGAACTTAACTTAGAACATTTGAAATGATTGTAAATCATTTTGATTCCACATTTTTAAATAAGTACAATCATAACTAGCAGGGATGTAGATATTTGTTTTTACTTTAAGCGTAATATTATATGAATGGAAAAATTACTAAAAAAAACTAAAGTCAATCATTTGAAAGATATACACTTCCAAAGTCGTAAAATGAGTCCCCCCCGCCTCTAACTTTTGAAATAATAAAGTTGGAAAAAAAAATTGATGTAAATGTCAATAAAAACTTTCAATGAAAACTGGTTTGAACAAGATACAATCATAAGTTTTTGAGATATAGCACAATTTCAAAAACCGCACACGTAACTTTGTAATTCATACAAACACTATGAAAAACAAAGTTAAGAGCAAAACTTTGCTTGTTACTACGGAACACTTCATGGGCGAGTCCGACTCGTACTTCCCCAGTTTTTTTTTTGTAACTCCACTGGTAAAATCTCTCTTCCTTTTCCTCTCACTCATTATTTTTTACAAAACCAGAAGTACAATATTATTATTGTTTGTTGTATTACAATTTAAAAATACACCATTAAAATAAATAAATATTATCGAAAGGTGTTGTCAACTTTTGAACTGACGCTTTATTCGGGTAAAACGAAATTGCTTTTTTTGACCTTTGCAATTTCTGAAAAATATTGGGAAGTTTTTTTTTTCTTAGGTACGTTGGAGGCTCCCGTGGTCCGGGGGGCCCATATAATTGATACAGCATATACGGCGGAAGCTACGCCCCTGAAATTATTACAAAAAAAAAGTCTAAGTGCGAGTTCGACTCGCGCACGGAGGCCATATCCGTTCAGTAGTTTTTGCGTGAAAGAGTAACAAACATCTATCCATCCATACATTCTCACAAACTTTCGCATTTATAATATTAGTAAGATGAAGATTACTAACCCGGATCTAGGTTACGGCAAACGTTTGTTAAACAAATATGTATAAAAACAAAAGATTTAAAGGAAGCCGTTTAACAAAAGAAAATTTTAATAATTCTTCTTTTGTTTGATGGCGTCTTTTAAGAAGGCGGTAGCAGTTAAACATGTGTCCGTGATTTTTTTGTTAAAAGACAAAAGTTTATTACTTTCAAATCATAAACTATGGAAATTCCAATGAATTCGTCAGCACAGTAATATTATTTAAGTATATTGTATTGTTACAGAAACATGGCAAGAGGTAGAAAACCAAAAATTGATGCAGCGCAAATGAATAATATATTTCGTAAATATGCAGCTACTTGCAGAAATGAAAAAATTTCATACAACAATCCTATATTTACAACTATCGCTCAAGAACTGAAGAATGAAATAACGCCGTATTCGTTATTCATGAGATTGAAAAGAAATTTCAAGACGATATTTGGCCAACGATATGATGAAGAAAGTTCACTCACACAAAGCACCTCATCTTCGCCTTCATGTCGAAGCCCAATTTCCTCACCTGTGAAATGCACCACAAACGAAGTAGAAAGTGTTGATCAGTAGTAGAAAGTAGAAAGTATTCTGTAAACAATAAGACATGGTCACCCTATCGCACCACATACTGATAATGTTCTACAGCTTCTGAAATATAACCTTAAGAATTTTTATTGTATTTTTACTAGTTTTGACAAATTAAAATCTAGGTATTACAAAAAACTCCAGACCTCTGCGATGCTTTTTCAGCGAGATACAGGCGAAATAACGTTTTATTCACCGTTTCGATGGCGTGGCCATATCGTTTTAGTCTTATAGCTCCTGAAATATAAACCTAGGAATTTTTGTTGTATTTTTCCTAGTTTCGACAAATTCAAATCTGGGTAATTACAATAAACTACACACCTCTGCGATTTTTTTTCAGCGAGATACAGGCGATAGCGTTTTCTCCACCGTTTCAATGGCGCGGCCATTCGGTTTTAGTGTTATAGCTCTTAAACTATAAACCTGAGTATTTTTTTTATATTTTTACAAATTTTTTACAAATTAAATCTTGCATTTGCGTAAATTTCAGGTCTCTACAAGGCTTAGTTTTAAAGATCTCAGTGGCCGCGCGGTTCGCCGCGTTTCAATGGCGCGGCCATGTTCAAACCCTTATAACTTTTTAACCGTATCTTTGACAAATTTATGGTTTTGGGAATCAACTTTGACAAATTTTTACAAAAAATTGACATGGTTTTTTTTAAAAAAAAACGCTATGGCCGCGCGGTCGAACTGGACATACTTAAACAAAGCGCCTACAATAACAGACACCATGATGGGAAGACTTTAAAGCTGTAGCCTCTAATATCCTGCATCAAATCATCATGAAGCAAGTCTTAGCAGCAACTTATCAGCTAATTATACAATTATCTCATTCACACATACTGTAATTATGTTATTTGGAGCGCCGAGCACCTAACAATGTGATATTTACTTACGGATCCAAGATTACGCGGACCAAGTAGATTAACAGAATTTTTGAAACTTGTGTAATTTACTTGCGAGTTGAAATATTCTTGTAATTGGACAGTTTTTAAATATTCAACTACAGCAAATGTCTTCTTTTTTTCGATTTTCCTTTATTATCAACATGTTAAAGAATAAATCCTAGGCTATCCTCGATTTTCTAGCTATTACTAATCAATGTATTCAATTCAAAGCTGACTGGAACTGGATGTTTTTTGTGTTTGAAGTATCGTGAATTCATGTTACACTGATCCTTAAAAATTACATTTGGATTTAAATAGAAGGATAATAAAAGTCGGATATTATAGGGAAGTTGGGTATACCGACTCTCTATCTGAAGCAATCTTGGAGTCGTATCTTACGACACCCCCGGGCCCCGAATGTTCGCAGTCGAGCACACAGCGTTATTTATTCGGGTACAGTACAGCAGAGAACATTCACATTCATTCAGTGTTTTTATTTAAATATCAGCAATACTGCAATAGCAAGGGACAGTAAATAAATTTTATTTTATTTGCTAAATCACATGAAAGAGGTACGAGAATCTAATATATAAACAAATACGTAAAATCAAGTTACATAATTGAATGGGTAAAAGTATATCAAGATAACTACCTCATCTTAAAGTTCAGATTTTGATTTTATTTATGTGGAACATAGGTTTTATACTAAGTTGATATCATACGTCAAATTCGATTTAATGCAGTTTCAACTCTTATAAGAGTCATAACATAGAAGATTTGAATCTAATCTAGAGTAAAGATCCATGACAATAAATGTTACGTGTGCGATAATATTAATTTTTAATTTAAGACAGATCCAGGCTTGGATGCAGTATGCAGCACCGCCCGTACGTAAAAATACCATATGCAAAAGTGTAAAAAATTAGCACTGAATATGGCATAACATATTTATTTTCAATTCTGTTCTGTTCTCGACCAACATTCTCTACATCCGGTAACACCCACCCACGTAAAGGTAACGGGGTCACACCTTTTATTAGTGGAGAAATAGCGTGGAAATGAGATTGCGAGAGCAAGAATTTTGCAATTGTACCCGTGGTAATAACAGACCGAACGCTCATCGCTTACGACCGTGCATACATATGAAATGCATTCTCTCCGTTCCAAGACGATTCCAGCGAGTTTAACCGGAAGGTGGGCTATAATACTCTATAATTTTCTTACATTCTCAGAATACTGGGATACTTCGGAAGGAATAGTTACAGAGATAGTAGACAGTAGTGGTTGTAACAAATATTAATGGTGCTGGCATTTCTTGTTTCTTCCTCATAATCACTTTGTGTACTCGATAATATTATGTAGGTTGATCGTTTTATGAAGATAGCTATAAGAGTAGAGAAATGCCAAAGAAACGGTGGTTGGAAGGATAACATGGGTACGGGAGGTGACTGCTGAGGTGACGAGTAATCGAGAGGTATGGAAGAGGAAGGTATACTGCAGGCTGCACCGACCCCAAATGAATTGGGATAAGGGCATGAGAATTTGATGGTTTATTGTTTATGGTAGTCTAAAAAAGCTTCAAGAATTAGCTGTCCTTGCAGCAGTTTATTGTCATCGTGGGCAAGCAGGCATGCAGTATGTTGTCAGCTCGGTCATCTCACACTGATGATATGCAGATGTCCCTAATTATACAAATGTAATTTTTGTTGGAATATTGTGCCCGAACATACAATATGAAATCACGACTGTTTCGAAGGGAATTTTTTTGGAAGGGTTAAGCAGAGGTGTACCTATCTATAGTACATATAACCAAATTTCACATTTGTTTGGTGTTAAAAGTAGATTTTAAAGTGTATTTTTGAGTGACATTTTTATCTGCAATCAGAATGCGTACAAAGTTGGCATAGTTATTCCGCCATCTTGAATTATGTAAAAAAGAAAATATTTCTGTCAGCATTCTTGAACTTTCCATTTTTACATTTATTTTCTTTTGCCTTTTTTGTCGACTGCTTTGAAGGGTTATTCTAGGAATTGTTTCATGTAGAACAGTCGTAGATCGGCTTGTTAATATTAAAAAAGATCCTCTTCTATCGCAGAGTTTTTAGTAAAAAAATATGAATAAACAGAAACATAACTAACAGTATCTAGGAATTGGTACATTATGTATGCAGACTAAATAATCAGAATATATAACAATGCAAAAGTGAAATACTACGAAGCCTTTGTTGTGCTTTTAGGTGATATGTGTGCTATCTTTGATTTCCTTGGATGTTTTCTATGGGATTTGCAACAAGAAATACTAAGTGCACAGTACCATCGGTGTCTTACGACCTACATAGTATAGATTTAACAAGTTTTCTCTGGTATGTAGATATACAATATGGCTAGGTGTCTAGTATCTCCTTCTATCTTGTGTCAGATCCGAGGCGGAAATCGATTTTATATTTCTATACGTTTTCATAAACGATACTGCATGCACCCACAATGAGACTTAACGAGAAAACGCGAAAACGCTCTCCGTTTAACTACGTTTAAAAAATACGGTGGGTAGCAGTAAAATATCGCACGGATTTATTTAATTTCATCATCGTTACTCTGTGAGCCACGTTAATTAAACAGGGATATAAATTATCCTCTGTTTTGACTCGGAGCTACGTGAGTGAGCTCCCGGGTATGAGCTTCAACGTTTCAATTAAGTATTGTTTATTAAATTAAATATGATAAACAGGTAGAGACGGCTATTTTCAGCTGAAAAGATTGACTGGTCACTAATAACGTTTAACGGTAATAATGTACTGTATTTAAGGTAAGGTAAGGTTCCTCTTACCTACTACACTTTACCGAAAGTTACTTCAAGACTACATTTTAGGAAGTGTAGTTGTCGAGTGTATTACTAGTGGTACGTTACTTATTACAAGGGTAAAGTATTGTCCCGTTATTAATAAACATACGAGTACATGTAATACCAAATAGGACAATAACCATTTTACTGATATTTCGTATGATGTTGGCAAGGAGTACAAGAATGTATGTGGGATTTGGAGTATTAGATATGTGTCAGAATTTTACAATATTTAGCCTTTTGCCAAGATCAATTAAAATTAAATCCAATTTACTTCTTTATTGTATGGTTAGTGCCTAACTTGGTGTCAGAGTTTTTATGCCCCCATGGGCCTCTGACTTGGCTTTACATGCCGTCGAGAAATATCTCTCAGGCTTGCTGGTTTCTTCACGATGTTTTCCTTCAGCGAAGCAAGTGAAAATTATACAATACGCACATGAATCCAAAAAATCAGAGGGACGTGCCTTTTTTCTTTTTTTTTTTTGGATGGGAAATCATCAAATGACTTCTCCCGCTCTGGGCGGAGCAGGAGGGAGTGTCAGACTTTTACTGACTAAAACCCATCCATGTTCCTTCCTCGCCCTTTGTGTTCCGGGGCCACGGTATCTCTTTCGAATAGTCCCGCAGCCCCGGCAGGCTTCGGTCCTTGCGGACCCCTTCCCTATTGCTGACTCTCTTTGAGGCGCGCGTGGAACACGAAAGCGCCGTCGACACGGCGGAGGTACGTGCCTTGGGTTCGAACTTTGTGGTCCGACGGTCACACCAGACTATCCAATTTACTAATAGCTACTCATAGTAGGTATATACCTTTTTATCTACTCAAACGAAAATAGAGATAGGAACCAGAAAGAAGAGAGAAGAGAAGGGAGAAAAAAAAATAATTGGAAGTAAAATCCTTTTATTTAGGCAAAGGACGGCTCAAATAATTTCGTTTACTTTCATTTGGCGTGTCTTTTCTGGCCAAGAATAAGGCTCCCGAGGGCGTCGTACAAGGTGACTAAGGGATAATGGTGAGACGATGGGAAGCAGCTTTCCCCTCAACACTAATAACAATATATTGGGCTCACAGTGTTTGTCAAGCGTGCTGATTATGGCAATACTCGCTGCGACGACCGTTCGTTCTTACGGTCTATTAGGAAACCTTGTTTAGTAGTAAATGTTACCGAATTGTTATGATTTACCCACATCACATGTTATTTATGTAGGTACGTATTATTTTCTGTACTTGTGTACATATTGTTCTTGCAGGATATAGGAAGGTTTTGTCCAAAATCATGTCGTATAACATGTAACTTCGCTAATAGCTCTGATATGGATCATGGTTGAATATTACCACGTATACAGTATACCATTACAATTTTAAATCGGTTCGACCGTGTAGGTATTGCAATTTTGAAGGAAACAGCCGACTTAAAAAAAAATACCGATGAAAAATGTATATGTGACCCACATAACATATATCGATTCAGAACATAAAGTCGTTACTTGTTGTTTCAGCGACTGGATCTGAAACTAGCTTTACTATCGTGTCGTAAGTTGTACGATTCTAGATGTAAAGACGAGTTATAAAATATTGGAGGGGCTATATTAACTAACGCAGACCTAACCTTTGCTGATCATAGAGTGACTTGGGATATCTATTCATTTATTATTCAGTTATTCAATGAAAATGGGAAAATTAGCAAATACATTTTTTTTCAGAAAATTAAACCTCTTAGCATTCCTTAAGAATAATACTTAGAGCTGTTTAAGCTTTAACTATATCCACGTGAATTATGGGATAACAAATTTAAAAACCATAAAAGAAAATACTGGTAACTGTAATTGTTTAATCGAAACTAAATTAGGTTTCTAGTGTTGTTTCTGAGGCCATAAACTCTCTAGACAGGCTTATTTGACTTTTTTATGTGTTCGAGTAGTAAAAATTTACTGGCCATTACCTCCAGGCTCCTTTACGATGCCCGTGGAATGTGCACCCGTTGTAAACCGGGACACATTCGCCTGCTGAGCGAGCCAAAGAGGATTTTCATGTTTCTCAAGGGCTCTCTACGTACCGCTGGATAGAATGACTACCTACAGATAGACTTTATTACTTCGAATTCATACAATACATTTTTTAATAAAACCGGCTGCTTACATAGTCTAAAATAGGCGCGAAAGGTTTTGAAATAAAAATAGAATCGAATCGTGAAAGTGGAAATGGGAAAAGTTTGACATTTTATCCTTTTAAAGACGGCTAATAATATAGAGTTATCAATCAGGTGGTTGCGAAATGATCGATGAATTTTAACTTTATACTTTTCAGTCTATATTAAACGTATCGTGTAACAGTTGTAACATATCGTGAGCGATTTTGCATTCACTTAATATTAGAGTATACATCCAAGCAATAAAATATAACTTTAAACGGAAATATTTAAAGGTCTTTTGACACGCGAACTGGTTTGGTATTCAGGTTCACGTCGGTTCTAAATCGTATGTAGGTATACTTATGTTAAATTAAACTTTCCTTTGGTCTTCAAGTGATTTTTAACCAGAATTGAAATGTATGAGAATGTAGCCAGAAAGGTTGTTTTCATGAAATTGTATTGAACAAAAAAACGTTTAATTCATAAATGTAATCTTTTTAATTATTTAATGTAAATTTTTAATTTAAATAAAGTGAATTCTTTATTGCTTGTACAAAATAAAAAAATACAAATGAACAAATGTAGGTACACTTATTAAAAATATTTTTTGTTCTCTATTCAGAACGATTAAATTTACTCTTTTAAAAACCAGTAAAATGTAAGTAGTACAAAAAAAAAAGCTTTTATTTGACTTCAAAAGAATTAAATGTCAACAACAGCATCTCCTGTTCATTATTTCCCGACAAAAGCCGCTAAGATCCTGCCAAGGCTTCATGACACGCAACTTGGCACATATTACGAACTGAGTATTATACTCGTATTACTTAATTATATTTCAAGAATTTCTTTGTCACTGAGCTATCTCATCGATTTACCCTGAACCTGCAGCTCAGTATAGAAGATAGAAGGTATTTGGCATTCCTCAGTGTTCCTATGTGCCTGTAAGTGAATTCAGCGCGTCGATGGAATGTTTGATTGTGAAAGGAATACCAATGAGTTTCCTCGAAGAAGATAATGCAAGTTCAATTGGAAATAAAAGTACCATTTTCGATTACTAAGTTGTAAATGAGCTTTGTATGTGAGCGTTATCGTGAGATGTTTTCATGAGATAATGTTAGATGACAACATATTTATGTAACTAAGTTTTACGTTTTCAGATATTCATGGCAAAATGAACAACGAGATGTTGAACGATGAGACAAAAATTGTGAATATAATATGTATTTTAACTTTGAAACAAAATTTAAGTTTGGGTAACACAGTTACGCCTAGTCTGACAATGAGTGCCGTTAAACCTGTAACGCACCTCTAATTGAATAAACAGTAGCTTTTCAGTGGAGAGTTCGAGCTCGTAAATCACGGGAAACACGCTTGTTTGAAATAAAGCCTTTGTGCCTTTCATAAACTAACAATAACCTACATTCAGTTTGCATCAAAAATCATTTGAATACCTTTGTACTGCTGTAAGCGGATCACGATACTTTGAAGTAGGAAAATATTGACGGTACAATCAATATTCAGGCAGTTTTAGTCTCTATTTACACATAACTGAAATATTTTAGTGAAAACCGTCCGAATTTTCCACGCGTTTGTGTTGCAATCAACCTTTTGTTACGTAAAGATGCTATTTCGTTGAGGAAGCATTGGCTGAAAATTTTCCTCGTACTGTTTTGACGCTGTGGTGTAGAGCAGAGAGTAGGTCTCTAGTTGACATGTCGGAAGTTAGACAATAGCACAGGAAATTAGAAATTATCGAGTTATGGCGAGAATACCTACAGTGTCGTCGGTGTATGTGTGTTTATATAGTTTTATATACCTACGGCACGTTAGCTGAACGCTCTCTTGACGCATGTGTTAGGCGACGGGGAGCGTTTAGCGCCCGCAGACAATGCCTGCGCAGCCCGCTTAAAGGAAATTCTCGCTCAACTTCACTCGTGTGCTGTCAGTTTCCGCCCACTCTCGCTCCACTTCTCATTGAGAGGTTGTTTTTCACTCTTTAACTATAAACTAAATTGAAGGACCTAGTTGTTTGCGCAGCACTCTAGCTGTTTAAACGATGATGGGTCGTTACGTTTCGTTCTTATTGCCACTTCTTTTATTATTTCATGCAGAAATACTGCTGCGGGTCTGCTTGGTAAGCATGCAAGCTAGCACTTATAAGAACAAATTATGTGAAAGACGGTAAATTGTATTTTCAGTAAAAGGTTGTAAAGAATTTTTTCAAGTACTTAATGTATTGTTCGTAGTGCTAAAATAATGAGATGCGGTAGAAGCAGTTTTATTTTTACGTCAGTATTAAGTACGCTTTTTGTTGCCGTGTTGCCGACCCGTCCGTTGTCTGTGTCACGTCCTGCCTCTGTGGAACAAAATTGTTCGATTATTTTCGGCTGTTTCATCGGCTCGAAGCTAATTAGTCCATTTGTATGCTAACGGACTTTCCGATTCGGATGTGAATATGGGAAAAAGACTATTTATTGCTATCGGCTTTTTGTTTTTGTATTCGCGAACGGCATGCCCTCTTCGTACAGCAATTACTGTCACAGTCTGTAATTTTTTTCCGAAAATGTAGTATATATTGTAATACATATTATTATACACATACACACACATATTATTACACAGTGTTGTTTCTCTAGTATTGCTCTGTTAAGATCCAAAGTGCTCAGTTCAGGCCAGCATTTAAGCAGTGTATCTTAGATAAAAAAATTTATCTTCATTGATTGCTAAATAAGAGTAGCCGCCAGCTTAATTAGTTTTAATGTTACGAAAGTAGAACCATAATATAAGCATGTAACTTACGCATGGCATTAAACGAGCGAGTTTTATGAGTTTACAACGTTATATTTCTCTGAGTTAAAACAAGCATTCCGAATCCGGTCTATAAACAGTGCACAGTAACTTCACGTGTGCTTCACTTCAAGAGTTTGCTAATAAATATGTCAAAGTTTTAATTTCTCCCCAGTTAACCGTAATAACTTGCGCGAATTTCGAAATTTCCACATTCGGCAATCCTATTTACGTTCAGAAACAAATAATATGCAGTCGAAAGTAAATGGAATCTAAAGGAAATGTATAATATAAAGCCTTGAAACTATAAATAACCGAACACTATCCGTAATAAAAGGCTTCTCAGCCGGTCACAAGGCTGGATCAACTTCTTATGAAAAATGATGCCATCCACAACAAGAGATTAACTTTACAAGGGAAGATATTTTAGGAACAAATAAGATACCATTATGAATATCATGTTGCGATGATTGAAGACTGGTTTCTATTTGGCTTGTTTTTTTTTAATTCAGCGCACCTAAATATATTTTCTGTCTATCTTATTTTGTAATGGCGTCTAGATAGTTTTTTGACATTGTGGAAATGCTGAATATTAATCAGTTGATTTGATTTTTTTTCTAGAGTTCATAGTCGTTCAAAGTTCGTGATTTCATCAGCTTTACTGTGACTAGTGGAATTGCATGAAAAGGGAGGGTCGCCGCCTTTCCTCAAAAATAATAGGCTATGCTTTGTGGAAATATCGGACACGCTAGCGGAAGATCACGCGGCGATTACCGACATAACAATGGACCTATGTTAAAGTTTACCTGCTTTCAAAGACTAATGTTTTGATTCATTTCGCGTGCCTTGAATTTTATATAACTTTGCCGAACTTTCTCTGTAATCCTTATTCAGTCTAATTGTAATTCGTACAAAATTACGTTCCCGGTGACTTATTTCGTTTTCAGATCCAAGGACGGTCTGTTCTTCAAGGACTCGTTTGCCTTAAACTTTTGCTTTTCCAAGATTTGCTTCATGACTGACTGATTAAATTAAAAGTAAATGGTTTTTTAAAGCATATTTGATCTTATTGAATGGTTCTTTTGATGTGTTGGGTTTCGGCCAGTTATCGACCAGGTGGAAAATATTCACAGATTGTTCCTTGAACCGGATAATTCCTACAGACGCCGCTGGGCCGTAAATTAAAGGCTCCTTTATAATAAACCCTAAATGCATAGGTAGATACTAAATTTTTAGGGTTGATGTTGGGTAACAAAGGAACTTTGATCGATGACGTCAATATGCGGATGTGTATTGACAAATAGTTTAGATTTGAGGAAATACAAGTGAGTCAATATCTTCGACAAACATATATGCATGCAATAGTATGACGGAACCAATCAGGAAGTAAGCCGCCCGTGAGCCAGTGTTCGTAGTAAATCCGGTAGCCCAACTTCGTCCGTGTCCCATTGACCTAGATTCGCGCCCTTGAACCCCGACCCCCCCGCCCGACACCCGTACGCTCCCGTGACGTCATAAATGCCCTCAGCAAGCATTGTCTCTTAAGTATATTGTTTTGTTCTAAAAAAAGATGACTCTACTGTATGTCAACAAAGCTATTTAATTGTCTGGAGGAGAAAATAACAGTGCGGTACGTTTTCATCGTTTGCTTGTTGTTCGAACGGGAATTTATTGATTTACGGGAAAAGACAAAGAGAAGCTCTCTCTTTGTCTCGTGCTGATAATGCAGCTGAAGTAGGGTAGATTGTATAAGATAAAATAAGAGAATGTACAATTGTACGTGAAGAAATGATGATTGCAAAAACGTGCAAATACTTGGTTATCGGAGATGTAAAATACCAGATAGATTCTGAAAGCTAGGGTTTTGCCAAAGACCTTAACATCAAGATGGTCAGTTTATTCATATTAATTCGCCAGTTACACGATCAAAAACATGAAAATTTAAACAGTACTGTTGCTATAAAAATAAATCAAAGTATTACAAAAACATGATATTTACAGAATGCTGCAGTACGTTTCTGCAGTGGTAATGAATGTTTGTTTATGCCTAGTAAACATGTTCAACAATGCCAATCAACGAATAAAGTTTAAAGCCAAGTAAATTGCATGTTTGATGTTTGCACTTCAACGAATGACTGCAATTTATTGAATGCAGGTTCACGGTTTATAGCATAAAGCAGTGTTAAGTGCTTTATTTACTTACCTACATGTTTGTTGGAAAATTACTTCATTATTAATAAATTCTATAAAGATTAGCTCTAGTTTTTGTTGGGAAGGCGGACAAGAGTTATGTTTGCTCTAGAAAAAATAAATAGTAGTTAAAGTAGCGACGACCCGAATGGCGCAGCGGTATTTATTTATTTATATTTATTTATTAATTATATTTATTCATAGTGTTTAAACCAAATTGAAGACTGTGACTGATTTAAACATAATTAACGGGCGCCCCATCTTTATTTAAATATATGATGTAAGTCGCTTCTAATGAAATCTTTCCTTGAAAGAAATTAACGATACCAAGATCCTTTATTTATGGCATTGAGACTTTGAGACGCGTACCCTTCTGTGATACGTTACGTCTCTGAAAAACAACGAACGCAAATTCAACCGTTCTTTAATTGGCTATAACCGGTCCATTAGGAAATGACTTTTTTAATGAAAATTTTCAAATGTCACATATATCCTCTTTGTGTTTCATCATCAGCCTATTAATGTTCCCACTGCTGGGACACAGGCCTCTCTATGAGAGGGAATGGGCTATAATCCACCACACGGGCCCAGTGCGGATTGGTAGATGTCACATGTCTTCGAATTTTTTGGTTCTAGGACATGCCGGTTTCCTCACGATGTTTTCCTTCACCGTTTTGAGAGCAGCGGTGATGAAATAAATTACACAAAGTAATACGCCTGCCTGGGTTCGAACTTACTGTTCGTAAGTCGGGGCCGCCACCATTGGGCCACCGCTGTTGCTTTGTGTTTGCCAAAAATATATTGTTATATGAAAGCCAAATATCCATTCGGTATTTTTAGTGGGTATAAATCTCTATAGTTTGAAAACAACAGAATAATTTAGTGGCAAATACCGGTTAGTGGCTCAGTTCAGTTCACAGGCGCCCCGTGGCGGTTGTAGGCAAATTTTCCATTTGGCTGTCTGCGGTTCCAGCTTGTTTTCCGAGTCAGTGGCTCACTCAAATCTGTAGCTATGAAGAAATTTACGTAAACTAACGTATGCAAAGTATGAGTGTGCAGGTAACATTGCGCAAGGGTTTATTATATAATCTGTATAAGGGTTTTTTTTATGATTTTCATCCCATCTATACGAAAAGGACGACTTGGTTCGCCTTTAAGTGCACCCAAAGATGGTGCTTTCTATAAGAAACTTTTAGCGGGCAGTAATGAGTTTTTAATCCTCTTTATAAGTGTGCCGCAATTATCTTTGCCGCGCACTTTTTGAATTAAACTTTTAGCGGGCAGTTATGAGTTTTTCATCCCATCTATTCGAAAAGGACGAGTTGGTTCGCCTTTAAGTGCACTCAAAGGTGGTGTTTCCTATGAGAAACTTTTAGCGGGCAGTAATGAGTTTTTAATCCTCTTTATAAGTGTGCCGCAATAATCTTTGCCGCGCACTTTTTGAATTTGGAACATCTTATTGTTCAGCGCCAAAGAAATCGAACGCATATTGTTTGAATAAAGACTGGCTAGTACGACGGCCTATAGTCGCGCCACCGCACCGGCTGCATAAAAAAAAAGAAATCTAATTAATTTTCACGGATTGTTAGAAATTCATGGTTTTGTTTTGAAAAATGACTTCTTCAAGTGACAGTGAATAAAATAGGAAGCGCCATTTATTTTCTCAGAGAGGGTGACGAAAAGTAGAGTGCGCATCACTCGGGCGCAAATATATTTTTGGCTCGGGCGAACTACTTTGAATCCTTCGCTACGTTCAGGATTCTACTAAAGAATCCCTCGCAACGCTCGGGATTCTACTCTAGAATCCCTCACTTCGCTCTGGATTCAAAAAAGCGCCCTCGCCGTAAAAATATAATTTTGCTCCCTTATGATACAATCTACTATTGTGCGTTTATGATTGCAATCGGTACAGCGTAGCGCTAGGGTTACTTGATATTGTTTGGTGGAAGTTGCAGTGTAAGAGTATTAACAGGAATTTAAATACAACAACTGCCTCGTTAGTCTAGACTGTTGAGCATGAGGTCCTAGGTTCAATTGCCAGGTTGGGTAAAGTCGCGGGCCTGTGGACGGTGAGCTATGGGCTAGCTCGCCGTCCGTCCATCTCATGACGACAGGCCGTGTCGACGGCGCGTTCGTGTTCCACGCGCGCCTCAAAGAGAGTCAGCAATAGGGAAGGGGTCCGCAAGGGCCGAAGCCTGCCGGGGCTGCGGGACTATTCGAAAGAGATACCGTGGCCCCGGAACACAAAGGGCGATGAAGGAACATGGATGGGTTTTAGTCAGTAAAAGTCTGACACTCCTTCCTGCTCCGCCCAGAGAGGGAGGAGTCATTTGATGATTTCCCAACCGAAAAAAAAAAAAAAAAAGTTTGGGTCAAGTGTTATTGAGTTATTCCATCAGGAGTTTTATGACAATAGGCTCGCCCTCTATTACATGGGGCTTAAACATAACTGGCGAAATGTGAGTGTACTATACTATGTTTAGGTATGTCTCTGCCTAACCCTTCTGGAATCACAGGCGTGAATGTAGGTACAATAACCATGAATAAACTGTTGTAATTGTACAAACTTTACATTTAAATAAAATTTGTTCTCGTTTAGCCGTTATTTAAGATGGGATCACTGAAGGCACCCCGCCTTCAGTGATCCTATCTTTGGAATGATTTCGGAACCATTTACCGCTCATTTCTGTGTTTACCGATAAGACTAGAAAATCGCTTGATTCGCACCAAACGCCGTTCCAAATTCAATTAGTGAATTGTTTTGCATCTTATTGACTTTGAACAGTAGGTATATACAATGCTTGGTTCGAAATTGGGGGAAGCTCTAAGATAATTTAATTTGTGCTCTGGTTATAATTTAGTATTTAGACTACATTGCTATATTGTTGTTTTGACTATATTGCTCTACGTAAAACATATACATCTACTTCTAAGGCATTCGTCAACATTTTAAAAGGGAAAGAGTTTTATAATCGGATCAGTGCTTCCAGAGATTATCTTTTACAAACAAGCAATCCCAATTTCACTATTAGTTTAGATTTAAACAGATCAAACCCTGTCATGATATTTTTTATTCTTCAACCTATATTTAGTACACATTAAATATTTATTTTTGTTTAGTAGTATTATTTTATCTTAAAAATTTATAATCGTCTAATTGACCGTGACATCACTTTGGGCCCTATCAGAATACCAGCGCTGTGACTTTTTTTTTAAATGTCACAGCACCTTGCTGAGATAGGAGCCTTTTGACCTTGCACAGGACCAATCAAATTTAATTGTTTGTTAAGTTTCTCATGTTTACTTTTTTAAATAATTTTGTCATACCTAATTCTATATTTTTGTTTCTATTATGTCCTGTGTGAGTTTAATAAATACTTTTTCTTTCTTTCTTTCATGAAAAGAGAAAATCACTGGCTCGATGGTCTAGTGGTTGCAAGCGTGACAGCTGAGCATGAGGTCCTTGGTTCGATTCCCAGGTCGGGTAAAGTGTTATTGGGTTTCTCCATCAGAAATTTCTCAGTAACAGCCACGGAGTCAAGATTTGTGCCCGGTTTATGAATCAATGCATTGAATGTACTTTTCTACACAATAAACTATTCTTATTCTTATTCTTATTCTTATGGCAATACGCTCGCTCCCATTACATGGGACTTAATCATAACTAGCGAAATGTGGCTATTAGGTACACCTCTGTCTAAACCGTTTGTGGATTACAGGCGTGATGTTATGTTATGTTATGAAAAGCGAAAAGCTTAATCGTTTAACGTGTGTTCTCATAATAACGTTACAGCCATAAGTCTTTCCCCAAGAGAGCTACTTATTGTGATTATCACATGCTTGGCACATGGCTCGGGTCGTTCATTGTAGTATGGTGTTGGTGTTATTATTTTACATCTGGACACTGCTCTGTTCCCTTCGGTACATTCCGTTAGTTGTCCCTTACGACGCTCTTGGGGCCTGTGGGTTTGCAGGACATGCACTGTAACCTATATAAGATTATAAAGTAGATCGTAAGGGTAGGACTTAAGTTTCGGTCTGACCGGTGCGGAGAGATTGCGGACCAGCTGCGGACATCGGACACCGACATTTACTTGAGTACATTATCTGTCCGCAGCCGCGTACACAATTTGTCTCTACCGTTATGGCCGAGCCTTTACGTAGGTACTATTTACTGCCTCTGTCTATGACCCACAGATTACAGTACTGTGTCAATGTAAGAGCTGAAGTTAATAAGAGTACAAGAACAAATAAAACCTCGTAATACGTCGGGACTCATCAAAAGAAGGAATATTCAAAGTCCTTACTTCCTTTTTATACATAACTTGAAGATAAAAGTTTTTGGCATAATATTCTTTGCCATTTTCCGCCAAAGTTTCAGGATGCCTCTCGTAAGGCCTCAAGAGATATAATCATTAAGATGGATGGATACTTGGGTAGGGCAAGTATCTGTATCTACTTCAAAAAAGTAAACATTTCACATTCTAGGATTAAAAATTACTAGCGGGCATCACGCGGTTTCACCCGCGTAGTTCCCGTTCCCGTGGGAGTACGGGGATAAAGTAATATAGCTTATGTTACTCAGTAAAGACGTGGCTTTCTAATGGTGATAGAATTTTTTAAATCGGTCGAGTAGTTTTAGAGTCAAATCGTAACAAACACACAAACAAACAAACAAAAAATCTTTCCTCTTTGTTATATTAGTATAGATGAGTGCAATACAAAGTTTTTACTCTTATCGGACCTTGTTGGGATTCAGTTCTATTGTTATGATGCGAAATTAGCCTTTCCTTCAACCAACCAACCATTAAAAGCACAAAATCTCAGCTTGCACGTATATGTAGGTCGAAAAGTTCTCGTAACTAAATGGTCCTGAAGAATAAAAAGTATGAAGTTTTACAAATAAGGTAATTTCTTATTCTCAGCTCAAAAGAAATTGTATACTGTATTTCTTTGTTGAAATATAGTCTTATTTCACTGTAGACCTACTACTGTTAGGCCAAATGTAAAAAATCGGACAATCTTGCGAGGTTTATTTTCAGCGGGTGGATGTAGAATTGAGTTTACAAGGAAAGAGTAGGCAATACCTAATTTCCAATAGGAGTGGGTGAACTTCGTCCTAAAAAAAGTGAATTTTACGGTAGTGCTTTCGATAGGACTAAAATGTTTTCTATTAAGTTACGGCGCATCAGCGCAATTAGGGCGCGATGCTGAGCAGTCTTGTTTACGAGCCTGCACGATATGTGGGG
Organism: Xestia rhomboidea; assembly: GCA_963853795.1. Taxonomy (NCBI): domain Eukaryota; kingdom Metazoa; phylum Arthropoda; class Insecta; order Lepidoptera; family Noctuidae; genus Xestia; species Xestia rhomboidea. Next base: position 14,535,787 of record OY970764.1, read on the forward strand.
ATTTTATGTGTGTACAAATATGTGGGTAGGTTTGGGGAGTAGATATCCATGTTTATATACTATGCTAACATGTTTTCTTGTATTGAATTTCCTCCAATGATGTAGAGTAAATCAGCTTAAGTACTGGCAATTTTTATTTATACAAGTGCCTCGAAGTTTTCTAAAATTAAATTTGTAAAAGATTACATAAGACTGCATTCCTCATTTTTACAAGTTGCACTAGTATTCATAAGGCTCATCTTTATTCTATATAATTGAAAACGTAAAAGGAACATGCAAATTCTTATCAAGAATTCTTCGGAAAAGCTAATAAAGTATAATGAATTCTGTTGTATAGGTATCTTGAAATGCCCCACCGGCAGTAAAAATGTATGAGACATGAAGTGGCACGACGTAAAACTGATATAAAGTTGTAGGATGCGAGTCACTTGGCGGTCGCACGGCGGGAGGGTTGGCGTTGAGCCAGCGACTCATCCATCCATCCTTGGAACTCGCACAGATAAATTATCACAAATAAATTGCATCCGTTTGGCCAATTTCTTTCAATAATATTTAAGACCAAGTAGTTTTATTTTCAACTGTTGCATTGATTTGTAAATATTCTTTTTTTGCGATGATGAATAGCTTGTACTGTTTATATTATTGGTTTTGTAGGCGACCCATAAATATTATGCCTAGACGTGTATTTTATACACATTGGCTCGCCTCCTATTACGGTGGACTTGTGGACACCTCTGCTAACCCTTCAAGTATAACAGGCGTTGTGTTATGTTATGTTTGCGTTACTTATTTCTTTAAGAATTAACAAAGCTACGATCGAAGATAACACATACATTCGTAGCAGTCGTAGCACTCGTAGCAAGCGTAGCACCTCTACGAACGCTAAATATTCTTGTTTCAGTTCACTACAAGTTCAATGGGGTTTTGAACTCACAACCTTTGTATAGGCAGTCAAGCCGTAGCCTCGACTATTCGTAAGTCGGCTATTTACAGGTCATTCTTAGTTTCCTCAAGTTTATTTCTATAATGGAGTAGATACAACGTGATAAAAGCAAAAGGTCATACAAGGGAGACATGACAATAGTTTATACATATGTATAGTATTTGATACATAACATGACGAACGCTCTTTCCTCAAATATTTTCCTTTAGTTATTTGTTTGTTTAGTTTAAGTCTATGCAATAGCGGCCAAAAGTATCGTCCATTTTCACAAATTCATGCATTTTATGATTTAATTAGATATGTATCGTATGACTGCAGTGCAGACGTTATGCAACGGACCAGCGTTTGGACACAGGTTCATCAAGTGACGACGTCATGTCATCTGTGCCACTGCAGTGCACTCCATATTGGGTGAACAGTGGGAGAGTGTTTAGGAAAAGATAGTAAACGTTATCCAATACAATAGTAGGAAAATGAAGATGTATTCATGGACAACCATAATGTCCATTCAATCCAATCAATCATAATGTCCATTTAATGGGCATATGCGGACTATATGAGAAAAAAACTGGCCAAGTGCGAGTCGGATTCACGCGTGAAGGATCCCTTCATTTTTTAAAAATTATTATTTGTTGTTTTAACGGAAATAGAAATATACATTCTGTGAAAATTACAATTGTCTACCTATTACGAATCATGAGATACAGTCCCCTGACAGACAGACGGACGGACAGCGGAGGCTTACTAATAGGGTCCCGTTGGTTACCCTTCGGGTACGGAACCCTAAAATGGTATACGAACATCAACGTCAATAAATAAATGCCCGATTGTTCATAACAAATGAAAGAATATGTAACAATTCCGTATGTATCTTCAGTTTTCGTATCAGAAAGTCGTTCTTAATTCTGTTGATAGGTGAAATTGAAAATGGGCCAAAGTGGGCAATTGCATAGGAGCGTTGTGTGTTGCCAATTTCTTGGTGGAAGTACTTAAAGTTATGAAAGACAAAAGAGGTTCTGTTTTAGTTTACACCTTTTTAGCAGTTAAGCTACTGGCTGTTTTCCGTCCAAATAATAGGGATGATGACTGACTAAAAAAAGATGATTCTGTTTAGTCCGTCAGTTAGATTACCGAAAAATATTGGAAACGTGTTTTTTGTTTTATCAAATTAATGAAAATTGACGAAGATAAAACGTGTCAAAGATCATGAGTGGGGGCTTGTGACGTCACATTTGAGCAAAACATGTACTCAAATGTGACGTCACACGAGTCTTCGACGAACTGTATCGTCTTCATTTTTTGTTTACGTGAAAAAAGAAAATATGTGTCCAATATTTTTTGGTAATCTATCTGACGGACTAATTCGATTTTTTTTGTCATCTACCCTATTACGGAAAGCCATAAAATATTTATTTTTCATAAAAATTGATCCTATTGTTTTTGCACCTACTACAGGCTAGTATTTTTTTTGTGATTAAACTTTTTACTGTAAATATTGATTTCTTTATAATTTTGTTATAGGAATTTAATGTGCTACTGGCTGCTTTCCGTCAAAATAATTAAGAAAAACCACGAAATATTTATTTTTCTTAATATCTTTTTCATGCCATTAAGGCTACTTTATTTTTTGGTCCTAGTGGCCAGTCGTTTTTTTATAATAAAAAGTTTTAGTGTTAGGAACTTCGTAGTAATAACTTTACTGTGATCAAAATTATTAGCGAGATTCTTCATAATGGAGATTCCTTTTATCCCTACATATTATCGTATCTACCTTTTGGTCACGAAACGGCAGAGAGAATTGTGCTGGTAACAATAATAAAACCCTACATTTTCCTAATTAGTTCCGCAAGCACACGACCGGATTTTTTATTTCCATTTACTTCACCAACGAGAGCCACTTTATATTTTCTCTAGTCGACTAACGACGAAGTTCCAAGCCATATTATACCATCACGCCTGTAATCTCCAAAGGGTAAAGCATATGTGTACAATAATACACCCACATTTCGCCAGTTATGTTAAAGTCCCAGATCTTTTTTGAAACTCATATTTTTATGAAAAAGTTCTATCACCAAGTTACAATTATTATTTCTCGCGAAAATTGCTTTTAAATTTAGGAAAGTGTGTACATATTGGTGCTCGACTACATGTGGTGCGGTTCCTTAAATGAAGGGACACGTAACGTCATGTCCTACCCGTCCAGTTGTTTGCATATTGCAGGAGCTGATGGGCGCTACACAATGTGTGAAACTCGTCGCCAAATTTTAGACTGATTCAATTTGCATTCCCATCGACAAGCTGCGGTGAGGTTTTGCCAGTTATGTGACGGTTCTAGGGCACAAGTTTAGGGTCCAAGTTTCAGTTCGAAAATTAAGAAGTTTCCACGAAGTGACTATACCTTTATGGCACAGGTGTATAGGATACAATTTGTATACTATAAATTTTACCAGTTATGTTTAATTCCCATGTAGGGGGGTAGGGGGGACGAAAAAAGCCATACTTTATTTAATGGTTATAAATACATTGTAAGCGGTTTCTCGCGTTCCATTCATTAGGAGCGTAGCTAGATTTGAGCGTGTTTAAATGGCGTATAAACAACCGTGCTACAAAGGGCCGAGGTGACCGGAAGTGGACCGCCACGCCACCGGACATCGCGCCCAATGGTCGGAAGCTTATTTCGTACTTAAGCCCTCATTACGGACTTTATGACAGTTTACGACATAGACGTACTGTAATTCTTCGCTGTCATACGATTTTAGGTCTTGTGGCAGAAGTTCGATAGGGTAAATGTAGTCATTCTTTTTTTGTAGCGCTTTTTTGCCCCTGAAATTGCGTGTATTGTATTTTTTACATTCATAGGAGTGTTTAATGGGAGACTTAAATTATTTTAAGTACAAAGAGACCAACCAAATGACACCTCATAGGGCTGATAAAACAAGAGTTCACGTAACACTGGACAGTTTCCCGCACTCGTCAGTTTATTTGATTTGACAGTTTCGAAGCAGAGAGTACTTTAAAGGCTCTGTACTATATAAATCTTTAACCTATTATATAAATCTTTTATAACACATTTGCTCGTAAAGGGTCTCTTATTCCACCAATTTCAATATCGTAATGTATCTCATTACATACTTGTGCATTATTGTAAAGTAAAACGCACGGTTTATCAAGATGTTCTGTCTAAACCGAACGGTATACTTTTTTAAATCTTGGCAAAGAGTTTTTATGTCAGAAAAGTTATTTTTTTTGTTTTCGCTGCTTTATGGCAATCTGTTTAGAAAACAATAAGCCACACCTTTGTTCGATTTCACATCAGTTAATGTTTTTAATGTTTTTTTATGAGTCCCTTTCTTATTTCAGAAAAGTGGTCAACATTTTATGAATAAAGTTAACTTTGGGAGAAGAAATATAATAAATAAACTTTAATTTAATTAATTTTGACAATAAATTACAACCATTCTTCTTTCTTCTTCTTTATCGTGTGGTTAGTGCCTAACCTGGTGTCAGAGTTTTTAAGCCGCCCATGGGCCTCTGACTTGGCTTAACATGCCGTCGAGAAATATCTCTCAGGCATGCTGGTTTCCTCACGATGTTTTTCCTTCACCGAAGCAAGTGATAATTATACAATACGTACATGAATCCGAAAATTCAGAGGTGCGTGCCTTGGGTTCGAACTCGAGACCTATGACTTGGCAGTCCGACGGTCACACCACTAGGCTATCACTGCTTATTACTTACAACCATTTATTTGTAACAAAAACACAAAAATATGAATTTACTTTATTAGTAATACTAGCTGTTTTTTGTGTCTTTGCCTTAAAAAAAAGCGCTGATGCGCGCGCGTCTCTAATTTGTGAACAAGTAAAAATTTCTTTTTGTCTTTTCGCTGTATTGTTTTTATTTGTTTTATTTATTTCCTCGCAAATATGTTATAAAACGTCGTATAACATACGTGCGCTTTGATAATTACAGCATCTGCTTTCTTATAGCCCTCGCCTACGGCTCGGTCTAGCAATATCGCCTCGGCTGTGATTTTCAACTTACCGAACTTATATCATAATGTACTATTACCTATAAATAGCATGTCATAAGTTATACAACATGATAAAAAAATCATCACAACCACATAAAACCTAGTGGTAATCTACTCCATGATTGTCCATGAACCCACAGACTATGTCTCCTCAAAGGGTTGTTACCTCAATCGCTTTCAAGTAAAAAGTGCCGCCGCAACTCATTATGGTGTGGTAAACTTCAAGAGCCACATAAAGCTTTATGTTTTCGCTCACTTGATGGCTGAAGAGAGCGTCCTGAAAATGAGAAACTAATGGCAGTTCTGAAAGTTTATTGAAACTGCAACGACGTGGTACACAAGAAGATAGGTACTGTCCCAAGTTTCGTAAATAAGTGCCTAGATATATGCCTAGATAGGACTATGTATATCCTAAAAATAAAGAATCCAAGAAGCTTCTTTGATTACTCACGCTAGAAAAACCATCAAAAGAAATCCCTTGCGACTGAATTTTATTCAGTTAAGACATTTGTGTCTCTAAAAATGCAAAACTACCCTTGGCAACGGCTTGTAAATAATTGAAAACAATGAATGAACCAGAGTGTCCATGAAAAATGTATGTCGTGGTTCACGATCGAAGCTCGAGTCGTCGGTCCCATAAACTAGACCGCGCCCAGGTGTTACGCTGACTACCTCCTTCGTTAAATTGCCTAGGACGGCGGTACCTGCCACTTTTTTCACGTTCCGAGAAACTAGCCCCAATCCTAGCAACTCTTTTAATAACAAATTTTAGAGAAGTCTGTCCCCAGAGTGAGCAGTAATATTTTATAACGTAGCACTACGACCTTTATGAGTTCGCGTAATAAGTCATACCCAAGAATACTTATTTAAAGTTACCTGGATTTTGTTGGTTGTTTTCTTTAGAAATATTTTAATACACTTTAGAGAGTTTCATTTTATGAAAATAATAATTAAGGCAAACCGTCGTGGATTTGAGATTTTATTTTTGTGATTTGTAGTTTTTACGTTTAATAGGTTAAAATAAAAGCGCTTAAAATGTCAAACTTTAAGCGCTCGCAAACACCGTTGTTATTTAGCAGGATAAGATGCTGCAAAGCTCACTTTTCACGTGAACAAAATAATCCTCGAGCGACACACGTAATGTTCCGTTTTGGTTGTTTCAGAAAGCATCGTGACCCCCGGCATGAGGTCGGGGGAGGCGGGCGAGGGCTCGGAGCTGGCCGAGTTCGGCGCGCGCTGGCCGCCGCCCTACAACCAGGGCTACGGCTGGACGCGCTCCGCCACGCCGCAGCACCCGCCCGCGCATCACCTCGCCCGGCACTCTAGGAGCCACCAGGTACACAACAGTCACACTTCGCAGATCATTATACCTACTTATGAGTAGAATAACACCAAAAACGAATCCTATACGATCCTTTTTTTTTTTTTTCGGATGGGAAATCATCAAATTACTCCTCCCGCTCTGGGCGGAGCAGGAGGGAGTGTCAGACTTTTACTGACTAAAACCCATCCATGTTACTTCCTCGCCCTTTGTGTTCCGGGGCCACGGTATCTCTTTCGAATAGTCCCGCAGCCCCGGCAGGCTTCGGTCCTTGCGGACCCCTTCCCTATTGCTGACTCTCTTTGAGGGGCGCGTGGAACACGAACGCGCCGTCGACACGGCCTGTCGTCATGAGACGTACGGACGGCGAGAGCCCATAGCTCCCCGTCCACAGGCCCGCGTCGACGGTGGCCGGAAGCCACCACGTGGCCCCCGACGCCCGGGGCGTCTCCCGCGGCGGCCGGGACGTGAGGATCTCTCCCTGTCCTGTTCCGCCACCTCCTTCGCTAGCATGACTGCTTCGCAGAAGGAGGTGACGGCGTCCCATCCTATACGATCCTTGCAAAAAGAGGAGATTGATTAACTTTTGTCCAGAGTACAGATTCAATTTTCCTTCGAATTATTGCAGTCCTTACCCTAAAGATAAATTGGTCCACTTACTTATAATACCTGCGACTGCTGCTGCTGTTTAGAGTTTTTTCTGAAGCCATGTGGCTTCAGAAAAAAAGTCTAAACTGGCACTGTATGTCGGTCGCAAACGGTTGCTCTTTATTGTACTGCCTTTGTCCAAAACTCTGGTAGTGTTATTATTTGCCTAAAATAGTGTCCAACTATTTTAGGCAAATAATAACACTATTTTAAGCATATAATGGTACACTTTACAATTTTTACTTGCAAATGACTAAAAAGAAAATTTGTTTTTTTTTTGTTTCCTACTATTTGACACACAATTTTGGAAAAGTACAACGAGCATCTATAATTCAAACTCCCACGCAGCTTGAGTAGCTTGTGAACTTTTTGCCCAACTTTATTTCAAAGGAAGGCTCTTGGCTCTTTGCCACCGTTTTAATATTAAAATACCACTTTGACATGCTGTCTAGTGTTAAAACTGGTACCAATAAGTCACTCGTGTGTGGGCACTCATACGCACAGTACGCGCCACTCAAAATAAATAGATCGTCAACCTTTTGACATTTTATAGTTGAGTTCATATTTTGATATTTTATCTACTTTCGATAGTACATACTTTGAAAATGCAAACGTGCGCAGCTTGTAATGTGCAGTTCAACGATGGTGTCCAGTGTGGTAGTTGCAAGAAACACCTGGATTTTGGATGTGCAAACATCTCTGAAACCGGATGGAGAAAGCTGGGTGCTAATAGGATGGCACAATGGAAATGCCCCACTTGCAGAACCTCATCCCCAGTTGTGTCTACTCCTGAACCTGCGTCGCTGGATACCATACTGAGCGAGATCCGTGACATGAAACGGCAGCTACTCAACTTGCCGACCTTGGTAGAGGACATTCGCGTGATCAAGAATGAGTTGGCTGAGCTTAAGTTGACATGTGAGGGCACTGGTGGGAGACTCGATGAGTTCGACACAAGACTCGTGGAAGTTGAAGCAAAGGTGTCTGAATTTGATAAGCTTCAGGAATCAGTGAATTGTTTACAGACTGACTTGGCAAGCATGAAATATCAACTTTCAACTTATGAACAGAGATCCAGGTTAAACAATGTCGAAATAAAGGGAGTTCCTGTTAAGAAGGATGAGAATCTGTACTCAATCATCGACGCTATTGGCCGTAAAGTTAACTACAGCTGTCCCAAAGCCCAGGTGAATTATATTTCCAGGGTCCCTATTTTTGGTTCCAATGAAAAGCTGATCATAGTGAGTTTTTTAAACCGGTATGTAAAGGAAGATTTCATTGCGGCGGCACGTGCCAAGAAGGACTTATCCACTTGCGACATCGGGCTTCAAGGCTCATCTCAGCGTGTGTATGTCAACGATCACCTAAGCGTCGAGTACAAGAAGCTTTTATCCAAAGTTAAAATCATTGCCAAGGATAAACATTACGAGTACGTATGGGTTAAGCATGGTAAAATTCATATACTTAAAAATAACCATTCAAAAGTTTTTATTATAAGAAAGCAGTCAGATTTAAACAAGATTGTCTAATGTGCTTCTTAACTCTTACCCGTACTTTCCTATTTTGCTGTTTTATTTTGCATCAATGGCTCCAAGTGTTTAATACCGTTTGTTTCACAACAATAACTTACAAAATGTTTAACACCTCTGCCACACTAATGACCTCGACACCTCTCTTTTGTTTGGCTACTTGTATCTTTTGTGTTCGTTATCGCGCTGTTTACTTTAAAGCTTTGCCGCACTACAATATGTTTTACCCTCTCGCACTTGCACGCACCACGCACTATTGCTTGCTTTTTCGCACAGTTGTTTACTTCTTTACATCGTATGATTTTTGCGCTTGCACAAATCTTATTTACGTTTACCTTCATATTACTTATTTAATTATATTAAACCTCGATCTACAATATTATTTAATGAAATGCTTTATTTTAATGATTTATACAGATTTATACACTATTACTAGTTTTAGTTTTTAATGGCCCATAAGTTAAATATCTTTTATCAGAACGTTCGCGGGCTTAGAACTAAAAGTGCTACTTTCTATCGTCAAATGTTACTAAACTCGTACGATATTATTGTTCTTACAGAGACGTGGTTATTAGATGGAGTTTTAAATTCCGAATTCTTTGACGAACGGTACATTGTGTGGCGTCGTGATCGAGATTATGTTTTGACTGGGCAATCGCGTGGTGGGGGTGTGCTTATAGCTACACGTAGGGAACTTTCAGTTACATGTCAACCTACCTTCCATTCTACAGCGGAGGATTTATGGCTCAGCATACGACTGAAAAATTCTAATACACGTAAATATATTAACTTACATATGTGTGTTGTTTATTTATGTCAGCAAAACTTAGGCCTTTCTTTTTCTTTACAACTTCGCAATTACCTCTCAAAATTAAACCAAATAGTTATGAGTAACTCTTCTGATACCTTCCTCATCATTGGTGATTTTAACATGAGCGCTATTAACTGGGTCCTATCTGACAATCTATCGCTCGTCCCAACGAACCCGAATGGTTCTGACGAAGTTTTATTTAGTGATGAATTATGTACCCTAGATTTTGGTCAATACAATGGTGTTCTTAATAGGTATGGTAAAATTTTAGATTTGATACTTTCAAACAAATTAGTTGATGTGGTGGAATGTTCAAGTCCGCTGGTTCCCATCGACGCCTACCATCCAGCACTACTAATTAATATGGATTTCGTTGAGGCACCTCTATTAGAGTGCGCGCCACGGACACAATATCTGTTCGACAAAGGCGACTATGAGTCTATCAACAAAGACATTTCCACGACTGACTGGGAATCCGAGTTTGCGACAAGATCAATTGATGAATCAGTTAATTTTTTTAATCAAGTTATTCTCAATTTACACTCTAAATACATTCCGCAAAAAATACAGCGTCACAAAACGTATCCAACTTGGTACAATTCGGCATTAATAAAAACAATTAAAGAAAAATACAAATATTTCAAAAAATTTAAGACGTACGGCAATTTATCTGATGAGTCAACATTTAGGCTTCTCCGTGAAAGGGTAAAGTTATTAGAATCACAATGTTATGAAAATTACTTGAAGTTAACCGAAAAATCTATTAAAGAAAACCCAAAATATTTTTGGACTTTTGTTAAAAAACGACATAACTCAAATGCAGTTCCGAGCACCTTAAACTATAATAGCGAAGTGTTGCGTACCGGAGAAACAATATGCGAAGCGTTTTCTACGTACTTTCATTCTACATTTCTAGATACCAACCCTAGTCGTGGAATTTCTTCACCCCCTGAATCTACCGGCCTATCTGATATATGTAGCATTGAAGTGAACGCTGAGGAAGTTTCTAACTTGCTCCGCAAGTTGGATACTTCAAAAGCGGCTGGCCCGGATAATATTTCGTCTAAATTTCTTGTTCGGTGTTCGACTTCGATTGCCCAACCTATCTCGCTTCTCTTCAGAAAATCCTTGGACACCTGTGTTGTACCAAAACTTTGGAAATCGGCTTTTATAACGCCTATTCACAAAAAAGGAGTCAAAACCGAAATTGTTAACTACAGGCCGATATCCAAGCTCTGTATTGTGGCAAAAATCTTTGAAAGGATCATCTATAACCAGGTGTATAGTGCTCTTAAAAATTCGTTTAGTCCCTTCCAACATGGTTTTCTGAAGGGAAGGTCTACCGTCACTAACTTAATTTTGCTCAATGATTTTATAACTGACGCCATGGATAACGGTAGGCAGGTTGATGTCGTTTATACGGATTATAGTAAGGCTTTTGATCGGATTGACCATGAGATCTTACTATCAAAGCTATATACTATGGGAATACGAGGTGATTTACTCAGATGGTTTTCTTCTTATCTGGAGAACAGGTCCCAAGCAGTAGTATTAAGCAATTACATGTCTAGTTGGGTGCCTGTCCCCAGTGGAGTCCCCCAGGGTTCATTACTCGGTCCATTACTTTTCATTATATATATAAACGACATCAACTCTTGCTTGATCTCATCCAAACTGTTGTGTTTTGCTGACGATATGAAAATCTATGCCAAAATATCATCACATGCGGACGTGATTGCACTTCAGGATGATTTACGTCGTCTGGAGGCTTATTGTCGTAAGAGTAAGCTAGATCTCAACCCTGCTAAATGTTCGGTTCTAACATATTCTCGAAAGCGCTTAATTATACCTTCATCGTATAGCTTAGGTGATCAATTGCTACCTAAAACGGACTGTATCCGAGATCTGGGGGTATATCATGATTCTAAGCTTACGTTTGAACTTCATGTCGATGCCATAGTCGCTAAAGCATCTAAAGCACTGGGTTTTATAATGCGTCTCTCCAAGTGCTTCAACCAAGCCAAAACTTTAAAAATTCTTTACTGTACTTTTGTTAGAAGTCACTTGGAATACGCGTCTGAAATCTGGAATCCATGTTATCACAAGTACATTGATCGTATAGAGAGCATCCAGAAAAGGTTCATCAAGTATTTGTGTTATCATCAGAAAGTGCCCTACCGGTCTGAAGATTACCTCAACCTCTGTAAGAGGTATCATATTTTACCCTTAATTAATCGGCGAGCAATTTCTGATTGTATTTCATTATTTAAAATATTTAATAACTCTATAAATAACTCCGATATCCTATCCAAATTTTATTTTAACGTTCCCGGAAGGTCAAAGCGATGGAACGTGCCATTGCGTGTTCCATTTACCTCTACGAATTACAGGCAAAATTCATTTATAGTGCGTGCAAGTAGAAGCTTTAATAACATGTGTAAGCAGCATGATTTTGATGCTTTCATAACGAGTGTGTCTTCGGCCAGAAAGTGCTTGAGCCTTAGCTTTTTCAATTAAGATTTTGTTTGTTCAAGTTTTTTTATCATTTTATTGAATGTGACATATAAAATGTAAATTTAGTTTAAGCTTGAAAGTTATCCTGTTTTTTTTTTTTTGTAGCTGTAAGTATTGTGTTGTTCACACTGTCTTTAAATCTGTTTTTAGAAGTGAGGACTTTTAATTGGCTGGCAGTCTCACATACTATTTTTTAATCTGTTTATCTTAGCTGTAAGTCTTCCATAGATTAATAAATAAATAAATAAATAAATAATTGCAACAACGATTCAACCTTCCAACTACATAGTTACTGTAAAAGTTGCAAAAACAACGTCTGAAAGAATTTTAATGTGTTAAAATTATTAATTAAGTTTCTGAAGTATTTGTTAACATGTTTTAAGAAGAAGTTCTTGGATGCTTTACGTTAAGATAAAGTGGAACTATGTAGATTCTATGTAATTGATTAACTTCGACCAGTTGATATTGATTGCCATAAAGTAGTTAGTTAATAGCCGAGGAGCTCCTGGCTAAATAATAACAGCCGCTCGGGTCGATCTTTAGGTTAAGCCGTGCTTGCCTAGGTTGGTCTGTGGATGGATGTCCATCCATTACATTCCGAGTTTCCTCTGTGCCCCGGAAACCACGTTAAGCCAAGCTAAGTTGTAGATATTTGACAGTCGTTACAGGTAGTCAGTGACCAGAAAGTCTGACAACCAGTCTTACCAAGGGGTACCGTATTACCCAGTACTAACTGGGTTGTGGAGGTCAGATAGGCAGTCGCTCCATGTAAAATACAGGGTTCAGCTGCATCCGGTTAGACTGGAAGCCGACCCTAGTTGGGAAAAGGCTTGACAGGCAGATGAGTTAGTTAATAGTCGATCGATGGACGTAATCCGGCTGCCAAGGACGATACTGGATATATCTCATATATCGGTTGATGGCATCTATAGATAGCAATCTGGTTGTACCTTTGGGAAGACTGGTCTTGTCTTAATAATTTTCCTTGAAGATGATTTAAATAAACCAGTATTTCTATAGAATAGAATAGAATTTTATTTTGCAACTTTGGGTAATACACAATAGTTGTTATAACATAATATCAAAGCTTTTGGTTCTTTTGTAAGCAAGCAGTGGTTGCAGGACAACCGTCACACGAGCTACGAGGCGGAGGACGCGCGGGGCAGGGCGCGGGGCGGGGTGTACTACTCGCCGCCGGGCACCTCGTACACCATCGTGGAGCGCCCGGCCTCCTCGCACGGCCACCACACCTCGTACTCGCACCACTACGCGGGCAAGTTGTCTCGGCAGCCCTACCTCGGCTCCACTACGATTGCGAATAGTGCAGGTGATAATTTTGATTGTTAGCCAAAATGAGATCTACCTAATGTTGCTTTTTCTGTGGAGGTCTCGGAGCGGGAAACTTCGAGTTACAGATTTTTCATTCAGGCTTGTCTGATCTGTTCGTTGTTGCATGTAGCCGGGGCGACGAGCTTGAGGAACAGTACGAACCACCTGAGCGCGGCGAACGGCAAGAAGCGGCCGATCTCGCCGGAGCAGGTGCTGCGGCTGTTCGGGCAGGGCGGGGCAGCCGCGCTGGGCAAAGCGCTGCCGCCGTCGCACCCCCCCGCGCCACTGCCCGCGCCCCTGCCCGCGCGCAGACACTCGCCAGCCAGCAGCCCCAGCAGCACTACGCATCATGTAAGAGCTCTTAATGCAATACTAATTGCATTATTTAGATGCTGCCACGACTCCACGACCTAACTGGGGCACTACTAAGTTAGCCAGCTCCAGCGCCAGCCAGAAATTCAGGTTAATTCCGAGAACGTTCGTGATTAATTAGAGTTCAATCGTTGTTTAACTCTTTGCTTAGTTATTCATAACTTGCACCTGTTTACTTCAGATGTAAGTAATTAGCACAGTTAGTTAATTGGAGGTATAAAACTAAGGTCGACGCTACAGTTACACTACAATACCTGCCTGAATGAATCATCCATATTAATTTTCATATTCTTAGTAATTGAACCTTGAATTTCAACAGCTGTTGAAATTGCGCTGCACCAATTATTGAATCAATACTAGTATCGTCAAGGATGTCAGTAGGTGAATTAGAGTTCCAAAAATAGCTAAATATGAGCCACGACGGGGGCGGGGGGTGTCACGTGTGTAAATTATTCCAGGGTGAGGCCGCGCTCGCCAGTCGATACCACTACTTTATTCATGACCACAGTGGCGACCGTTTAGGTGCCGACAGTATGGACATGACCACACAGAAATGAATGGCTTTTGCTTTATCCGCATGTGTACATAGGATGCTTGTCTAATAAATTACTGGACCAGGTTAAATATTTGAAATTCAGTGTAGGACCAATTCAGTGTTGACCCCGACCACTGGTTGGAATGTCCGAAAATAACTCACGTGTACAATGAAAAATATTGTTATGGGTGGGAGTGTCCATACAAAGCTTATCGTGTCATGGTCACCGGCGGCGCGCTGTCATCGTGACGTTCAGTCGCTGTCAGGAGACAGCCCCGGCAACCAAGTCTACAGTGTATTTAACTGTTCTTCATTGTAAAAGTAAAACACAACAAATTTTGATTTTACGCGAACTTTTCCCAACTTTATCGTAAAATCGTTAGGGCGGTGTCGTGCCATTTGACCCAATTATACTGTTTTTTTTTCCAAGGAGGGAACGATAAATATTTCAATTTGTGAACGACGGACGACTCGGCGACGACGGCGAAGGTCTCATTTCCCCGTAACTGATGTGGTTAGGCGGGAGACATCAAATTTAATACAAATAAATAGATGGAAACGCGTAACGGGTAGCGAGGAACGTAGATTGTGTTATCTTTCAGCCGTATAAAGTTTAAAGATATAAGCTCATCTACACAAGTTATTTGAGGTTTTCTACACGTTTAGTATACTGTTCTGACACCTGAAACATAGAGCAAGCCGAAAAATGTGTTCTTAAATAGTGTTCAAACAGTGCGTGATGTGTCTCAGTGTACGCTGGTTCGGCGACAACATATACTTAACAGACGTTCCAAATTGGATTCCACCGAGAAAAATGAGGTAATTTTGAATTTTCATATAATTCTACGAAACTCCGTTATGTTACCAACGAGTTTGATGTATGTACATAGACTAACTTACTACGATAACATTCAGTAGACGTTAGAAATTACTTTGTTCAAGCGTCCAAGTTATAGTTGGAAACTTGGGTGCAATAATAGCTGTTTTTGAACTTTCGGTTTTAATCAATTAAAGTGTACTTAGGGGCTATTAACATCGCAAACTGAAAGCGAGCAGTTAATCACTGTTGGAAAGTGTAAGGTATCTTTAGTAAAGTTGTATGAGCGGCGCGCGGCGGTGGCTCGGCGTATTCCCCGCTGAGCTCGTGAGCGATTACAGCTGGGATTCACTTGTTGATGTAAATCTGCATATATTACGGCATTTTTACAATGTAAACTTTTTGCTGAAAATGTTTTAATATGTCTCTTTCAAAATAAAACCAAAAACATTTTATTGAACCACTCTTAATTACTCGATTAATTGAGTTTTCTCACCAGCTTCTAAAGAAGTGGCCTAATACTTACCACGAGGCAATGCATGATAAATAAAGGGTTAGGATTGAGTTAAATGTATGTGAATAAAGTAAATATATCTACAGAAATTCGCTAAACAATTATTTTGTAATATAACACAGGCGTCAAGCAAAAAAGAGCAAGTTATTCCATCCAAGCCAAGCCTTTGGCAATTTATGCTCTGTAACTGACACTTAAATAGACGTGGAATAAAATATGCATGAACATTGTACAATGCAAACGAAAGCATAGTATTCTAGTAAATCTCGGGCGAGATCAGATGAAAATATTCGCGGCTGGGATAACTTGCAGCGGGCCAGGGCCGGCGGGCGGGGCGATGCTCAGCGCACGAGGGCGGCCGGCAAATACAACTTCTTTGAGATGTTAAACGTTCGCCTCGAGAAACATTGTTTACGCAAAGAGGGGCGCGGGTTTTATTGCTTATGAACGCCGAGTCGAGACAATATTGAGGGAAACAATTCTTTGAGCAGTCACTCGCGTTTCTAGAAATCATTTCCTTTCGCTATATTTGGATCAAACTTCCCTTTTGTATTGCACCTTATTGAAGTATAAAGGATTAGAATTTTATTAGTTGCTAGCACGCAGAGAGTAGTGTATGTGTTGGTATTATTTTGGGAAACGTCGCCAACCATGCCAGGTCACGCTGTAATGTAAAAGAAACACGTCACTTAGTGAAAAATTAATAAATGCGGAAGGTGACTGTTCCTAACCCAATAAAGCTTGAGCCACATACATACATGTATTTTTTAAAGCGACCCAGCGTGTAACGGTATGAGGTTTATGCTGTGAGGAATGAATTGAGAAATACATTTTTATTTTTTCCGAAGCAGTGGTTAGCTGATTAACCTTAGGATTTTGTACAATGTGAATTTGTTCGACTTCTTCATCAGGAAATGTGAATAAAATACAATATGAATCTCAAACTAAAAAAGGTATAAAAATGTTAGATGCGTGTACTAGGATAATCTTATATCACAGGCAGTAGGAGCTCTAACTATATGCTATATGTAGAACAGTAGTTTTTTTTTTGTTTTACATAATGACAAACTTATTTTAATTAACTTAAAACTCTATTAACTTTTAACTAAACATATACTTATTACAGGAAAGTATTTGTATCAGCAGAATTGTAAACTAGGTTGCAAAACCCACTCGAGGCACTCGTATTTCGATATTTGCACTTAGCGACTAATGTGCGTAGACAATAAAAAATCGATACTGTAAGTAAACTGTGTTTACATTCGATCCCCTCTGCAAAACCATCAGAAGTTAATGAGAGATTTTAGATCGAGTCTCTAAACCACCTAAAAAGTTTACGAGATAAACAATAAGGAGCACGGCGATATTTCAACGACCATAATTTGACAAGCTTCTGTTCAACAACAAAGGGGCGCCGTTCATTTTTTAGACAAACACAATTTTGTTTGAGGAGCTAACAGGCACATCGCTCACGCCTTTCATCGTTTAAATATAGACAGAGCTTTAAACGTAACGAAAAATTAAGCGAGTTAAAAGCCCCAAAATAATAGATATTTATGAGTTGCTTGTTCTAAAGTAGGACGGTAAAATAAAAAATTCTATTATGAATATAAACAATGGTGAAGAATTTTACGCAAAATAAAAGCTCAGGAGTAAAGCAAATAATATTAGCTAATATCTCTGCATATTTTTCAACAACGTGCTACTCCCTGTTTCAGTACATAACTTTTACAATTTTATCATGCATATGATATGTAGGGATAATCTTTACATGCACGTTGCTTACATATACGTTTACATCGCACAAAAATGCGTACATATATAATCTACACTCAAGAGACAGTTGTTAGCCATATTTTGAATCTTTGAAGTATCTCACATTTTCGTCATTATATATCTTCGAGGTGGCAGTGTTCCTTATAAACCCACAGCTTTTACAAATAAGAGCACACAGCAGCTGATCCACGGTTAAGAAAAAGGGAATCGAACCTTCTTTGTGTTGATTGCCGTAAAACAGCCCTCCGACGTAAAAGTATTTATCGAATGGCGCCAGATATTTACAATAAAATTCCACGACAGATAAAGAATCTTAATAATAGTACTTATGTTTAAAAAGAAACTGTAATATTTTTTAATTAATAAATGCTACTACTCCACAACTGACCTTATGGAGGATATTACTGACATTTAGATTATTTTTTTCAGTCACTGCATTATTATTTGTATGCTTTCGAGTTAAATGTAGAGAACCAATCTATCTATTATGTCATCTTATTGTAATGATACCTATATTCATGAATGATCAAAATTCGTTTACGAGATAGCAGATTAAAATGAATGTAAGTCGCTATTTCAGTCAGAGGTTTATAAACATTTTTAAAGCCAAGCATAGTCAATGATTCCGGCGCCAAAATGTACGGCATCTAAAGCCTCGTCGTATTGATCCTGCTCTCAAAATACCTATGTATGTGTACGTACTCTAAGCTATTTCAGCACCGCATTACGGTCTCACACCAACACTATCAGTTATAAATTCACTATTATGGCTATTCCGACATAGTCGTAATTAAGAATGCGATCGATAGCAACTATTGTATTCTTCGACAGACTTATTTTAACTATCTCTTTTTATAGAACTGACAAAAATGTCCACGTTGAAATGATTAATGTTTTTTTTTTCTCTATTAACTGTATAATTTGTCGGCAGGCAATATACCGCGGGGGTGAGCGGGAGAGGCCGTACTCGTCGGGGGGCGCGCCGCCGCCGCCGGCGGAGCCCGCCACGCGGACCGTCACCATGAGCCGGGACCCCGCCGACTCGCATGGCTTTGGCATCTGTGTCAAAGGCGGGAAGGAGGCAGGTGGGAACCTTCCTTGTATACAACTAAACTAAGTATCTTAGTGTAGATACACCCTTGTCACACAGACAGCGAACACGTGACTAAATGTTTCTAAATTGCAAGGGACACGTGAACTGAAAAGCGATAGCAAAGGATGCTTTCTAGATACTATTTCGCGCAATCCAATATTATAAATCCCTATTAAAATAGACAACTCTCTCAGTTTTACAAGTCAGTCTTGCAAAATTGACAGATTTCCAAGTGTTTCCAAGACTGACAGTAATTGTCTAGTTTTGTCAGTGGAATAGTGGAAAACGTTAGTTTGTTCACAATGTGTTTATTCAGAACCCTAAAAACGTTATAGTTATTTGTTTCATTATCTCTGAGTTCAGTCAAGAATGATTTAAAGAAATAAATAAGCAAATCCTAAGAAAGCCGCCTTGACTTTTGCTTTGATATCCGAAAAATTATAAAATCATTCGCAACCACGTCTGGGTTTGCTGTCTGTTGTATTATTTAAAAAACATAAAAAAAACACGTGGAACCATAATGTCGTTTCGCCAACTCCATGTTGTATCAACTCATTGTAGAGCTTTTTTTTACCATTGAAACGGTGACCTAGAACAATCTACTTAGCCTAGAAATACTATTCACACTTTCATAAAAAACATCACCAATATCTCGCAGTTAGAGCTAAAGTAATTAGGTATGCATTATCATTAGCCGATAGCCGTAAGCTACACAGCAAACGAGGCTGTCCTATCGATTACGAGCATATAGCGTGGGACGCACGCAAATAGCGCCGAGAGCGGTCAGCACCTAAACAATGACCCGATGCTATTTGTGATACACACTTTACGTGCTCTATTTGTATCATAACAATTTTCTTTATTGGCAACCCTTTGTGTGTCGAATACTAATCGTGTGTGTACTATCGTGATGAATAGAGGGTTTTGTAACTGTTAATCTGTTATTAATTACACGTTTAGGAGCATAATATGGGGTTCGAATTTCACAAGTCACGTTCAGAGGGTTTCTTAATAAGTATAAGTACTATACTGAGACCTACCGTTATGAAAATGGTGTTAGTTTTAGTAAAAAGAGAAACTTGGCGGCCAATCAGCAGTCCAAATATAATTTCACTTAGTTTATAGATGCGTACAACTACAACCTTTTTAAAAGTTTAAAAGAAAATAAAGTATTCTGTCTCTGCAGTTGGATAGGCGGTCGCTTGTGGCAACTTTAAATGATAATCCCGCTCGAGTGAACCCGGCAGACAGCACGGCGCTGTGGGTTATTTAAATTGCATAAAATCTCTTACGAGAAAGTACGCCTATTATCCATGAGCCACACAGGAAAATACGTTGCTGTACACAAAGCCACAGAACACAATACGTTGAGGAGAAAAAGAATATAAGCACATTTTTCCCGGCTGTTTGCGACGTACAAAATAATAAAACCTAGATCAGACGAGAGATTATTATTTTTATTAGACTACTCAAATTATAGTAGGTAGTAAGATCGTGTAGACTGTACATCTTCGTGTAAAAATTCTAAAGTAGGTCCGCTTTTTCTTTCTTTTATCGTGTGGTTAGTCCCTAACCTGGTGTCAGAGTTTAAGTCCGCTTATAAGTAAAGTTTAATATGCAGCCACAAAGACAAGATAAGATCCTCCTCGGTTTATATTGCATAAAGCTCCCATTGTGAAGGTTACATTGTGGCCACGTTTTCAAATTATGTGAGTTTTAAAACTAAATTTGTTCAAGTTAAATATACTGTGAAAGTTTGACCAAAAAAGAACCTTCCGATAGTGGGGTTTCGTTCATGCACTGTAGATATGATTACTTAGACAAAGGCATTGACGGGAGACTTGCCAAGGTTGAAATAAAGTTATACAGTACGTAACACGTACGTAACTATTAATTCCATGATTCTGTCTTGTTACATAGTAATGACACTTAAAAAAATACTGTAACTTTCATTTGATATTATGTCATATTAATAAATCCTTTTTTCAGTAGCCATTAATACTTATCACGGCAAGCGGGAAGATGTGGAAAAATAAACGTTTGTCTATGGATTTCTTGGCGCCAAAATTGAAGAACGGACTTCATATTAATGCTTTTTATTAATTTTCTAATTTTATTTTGCATTTTGTTACGTTGGCTAGTTGTACAGTAGGTGTATAAATTTTAGTTAATTTAATAATATTTAGGCGTAGGTGTGTACATATCGAGAGTGGAGGAGGGCTCGGTGGCGGAGCGCGCGGGGCTTCGCCCTGGGGACTCCATTCTGCAAGTCAATGGCACACCGTTCTCCGGGATCTCTCACGAAGATGCTCTTAAGGTAAGATATTCTGTTCGTAACATGCCCTGATATTGTAGGTTGTAGAATATTTATGTGGGGAACGTAATAGAAAAAAATTGGGCTTGGGTAATGCCATACACGTCCCATACGTACTACTTACCGTCTAGGTATGTATTTATATTCTAGGTAAGTACTTTTACTTCACTTGACTTCACTATTTTATTGAAGTGAAGCAGTCATCTAGATTCTGTATGATTCCTTGATATTCCATGCATTATTCCTCTGTAATTAAGGTCGTTAAGCTTGACAGTTTAGAAAATAAATCAGCCTCCGAAATCCTCAGTCTGGCGCTCGGCCCATTTTGAGTAAACGTTTGGTAGTCAAACACCTCGTAAGCTAGGAAATCTTGATTTACATAATGATGGCGGGTCGTAGTTATCTGTGAATTACACGGTGATTACATACACCTATTATGAAGCCGGCTCAAGTCGGACCTGTTGCTGTCACAGTCGCTGGCAGCCTGTCCTGACTCCTGACGGTACCTACGCCAAATGACCCTAAGTGACGCGCGCCAAATGCCTTCACTGCCAAACAGTATCGCGGTGAAGAATATTTTAAACACTTAACTTCGGCGTACCTGCCAAAATACTAAAGAAATTCAGTTACATTGCTTTTCAGGACTCTGGTGAGAGAAAACGGATATTCTGATTATATAGGTCTATTCGTTAGGTATGTAACGGTAGACTTTATCAAACCTTTTCCTATTGAAAACTAAACTCAAATATTTTAGTCTTGATAAAACTGTAGGTAGTTAAGTGAAATACAAGTTGCAATAAAATGAGCAATTCAATTTGTTAAAATTATAAAGAAAAAACCAATTATCCTACTGTAAAATAATTGCAAAGGCAGTGAAAAACTTAAGTGACGTTATTAACATTAAACAAAGTGTTCGTAAGCGCAGACGAGCTCCTCGGCTCACACTTGGTAGTCGGCAGCACCACTTAACGGATGATAATCATGTGATTTATATGGCAGGCTGGTCTATATGAAGCTGACATTATGCATATTTCATGTACTAATGGTGTTGAGCGTTAAAAGCTTTTTAACATGTTTATTCAAAGCTTAGCTGTTATTTTTATGAAACACTTTAAGTCGTAACTTTTTTCTGCGGTGCAATCTAAAGAGTTGACATAACTTAGTGAGTGTAAGCCTATAAGCTATACTTAGAAAGAAAAATGTTTCCCGCGAGATGTACTATCCTAGGTTGTATATTATCCAACTGTCACAGCCAACTCGGGGCGAACGTGTTTAATATCGACTTTGCAGTATGTGACATCGGGAAATAGGGTACGTATTTCTATCGAAACCTACTATGTAGAGTGAAATGTATTGCAAGATCTAATCCGTTCGAAGTCCTATGTAACCGAAATAAATCATAGCCATATTGTTGTGTGTGTTTTGGAAAGTACTACGTTATTAGAATTTCTTATTACAATTTAGGACATTTACAAATTGCGTCTGATGATAAAACACTTTTTTGCAAAAAATAAAACCGACTTAAAAAAAAACACAAACACAAAAAACAGAAAAACCAAAAATGAAGTCGGTTTGATTGATTTTGAGTTTTTGTCACAGACTTCTGAAGCTTGACCTTTGTTTGATTGATTTGGTGTTTTTGTCACCGGCTTCTGAAGCTAAAGTTATTTTTAAATTTTTTGTGTTTTCTTTTTGGTTTTTTTTTGGTTTTATTTTTTGCAAAAAAGTTTTTTATTTAGTTTTCCATTTTTAGTTGTTCCCAAACAAGTCGCCATGAATTTATGTTACATTATTAACAATACATGTCATGGTAATAGGCTTATCCCCAATAAATGGAACTTAACATACCAAACTGTCGAAATCTGGGTGTATTGTACACATCTGCGTACCCGCTCAGAGCATACAGGCGTGATATTACGTCATGATGTTGTATAAACAATGTCATATATGTTGTATATCACATCCAAGCGATTGCAGCAATCACTACTAATTTGCCGTCTATTTTTGAAGAGTTCCATTGTATATCTCAAAATCAGCATCACATGTTCACTAAATTTAAATGGGACCACTCTTTCAAATAAAAAAATATTTAGAGTCAGTCCACAAATGGGGGAGAAATCGGGTAACATACATAAAAAAAAATGTATATACATACACACGAACATAGAACCTCCTCCTTTTTTGAATTGGTTAAAAATAAGGGAAGAAGGAAATGTTGTAAAATGTACTTTAAAGGCCGAGCGGCCTCAGCGAGCTGCCGACTAGTTTGTACTCGTATGTACGTAAAAGAGTTGATTGCCCAATCGGGAGTAATACGAATTAACAAACAAGAGTTGACTGTGAGTTTTAAAAGTGCTCCAATTAAATAAATATTACGTTACTTATTCACATTGGATTAAAATAGCTGCAATTACATGGAATAAAATTAAAGTTTAAACGATTGCCATATATTTTTATCATATAAACCGTTATACATATAAACCATTAAACATATAATACATTAATCATATCATATAAACCATTGATTATCATATAAACCTAAGTTGTACTTAATTATGATTTCAGAAGGTACATGACCTTCTGAAATCATAATTAAGTACAACTAAAGAAATTAGTACATAAGTACAATATGGTTCTTCAAACAAAAAACACAGTTTTGTAGCAATAAATATCTGTTGGTTATTAAGGTTGGGAAAATTTCGGAACATTATTGTTGTGTGTGAGGTGCCTGCGGTTGGCATTAGCACGGAAATAGAAAACGTCTCCTTATCGTGTCCGCCTGTCATTTCCAAACCCACAGTAATACCGTTTGCATGTCGAATATTCAGGTTAAACTTAAATGTAAAATATAAAGTACTTCAAAACCAGAATAATGAGAAAATTTAGCGAACAATTTATTAATATACTCCAAATTACTTCGTTGGAGGCCTAGGTATCTAATGTTTCTGAAACATTTTCCACTCAGATACCGGCCATCTGGTGGTGGGATGACCTGTTCTAGATTAGGAGCGGATACGATAAGCGGACGTTTTATATTTTCGCGCTAATGCTAGACCCAGGCACCTACCTACAACAAATAATCTTGAAATTTCCCAACCGTAAGACCTAACAGATATTTTATTGCTGCGAGACTGTGCTTCATGTATGGAAAACCATATTTCTTCGGTTTTATGGCTTGACCAACATATCGAAAGCACTTTTATGATTTCAGCTGTCCTGAATTATTATATCCGCTATTTTTCTAAGATATTTATATTTCTGTCTGACTTTTCAGTATATCAATCGAAATACGGATGTACCCGTTCTCAAGAGGAAATACATATTTTCTAGTTAATTTTGCATTCAGGATATCGTGTTTGAATAGGCTAAAGCATCGGACGGCGCTTTTCCGTTCCATATTTCCTTTTTACTGGAAGGTTAATGCTAGTTGGCGTTCCTTATGTATTTGACGGGCGTGTTTGATTCTTTGATTGTACCTTTTGTAAGAACACAAGTTTACTACGCTTTTCTTTTTTACGTTTTTACTCTTGCTTTCAACTACACAATTGAGAATTAGGCACTTGATTGGATGTTGAGTAATTATTTTCCAAACGATTCAGTGTTTCAAGCGAGTCTCAATATTACTTCAAAGTTTAGGTGTATCGAAATTGTATATAGTATACCTACTTCGATAAGAAAACCATATTGACTTTGTGGAATATATGTACTCAACTCGTATACATTTATAAGAGAAGCGAGGCGAAAGTTTCTACATCTACATCAAGTTTTGTTTTCTTTTCGGGAAAGTTTGTTTTCCTTTTGTTGTCTCAGAAGGTAAGGAAGGCACAACTCAGTATTAGGCTTGGAATGATATTGGCTATGGCAGTTATATTTTACTTGTTTCCAAGTTTTTATGGCCCTCATTTAGGTAGGTGTAAGTAGGTAAGTACCATTCTTTACTTATTATTTACGTAAGTATATGTTTGTATCAGATGCCTTGAAGATCCATTTTATTCGTTTTCTTTACTTGGATAAAGATTGCAAACATAAAAAAAGTTTATTTTGCCCTCACGGAGCATAGAAACAGCAAAAATATTTGCAATGTAGCAAATATTTTTAGAGTAGCGGTTAGGTAGTATAGTGGGTGGGTCAGGTAAGCGCTACTATTTTTGCAGACGTTGTTGGACTTTTCCTTCCGCACTTGACGATATCGCTTGATTTACGATGTCGCTTCCTGACATTTACTGAGACCTTTTTGTGAAACACGACTTTAGTTGTTCCGCTAAAAAGACATAGTGTTTTATTATTAACTTTTATCTTTAGAAACTATTCCGTTTGCATGTGTAATATACCAGCATACGTTTAAAATTCGAAATACGAAAGAGCTTTTAATCAAGTATAAAAGCTTAATCAGAAAAAATATTGTTCTCGCACAGATATCTAATTTGTTAAATGGTTATATTACGTAAAAGCATGTGACAGTTATACAAATGTAGCTATATGTCAGCTAGGGAGTGGGCAGTAGCGCCGCGCCGGCTGGCCGTGTGTCGCCGGGGTGTCCCGACCATCCCGACCGTCCCCCTGCCCATCAGCTGACGTGATTTTATCACACACAAATAAAAGTAGACGCGCGGATAGTCGTTTCATTCCTTTTATAAAATAAATTCCTCTGAAACTAGGTACCTATTTACCTACTTTGTAACTTAAAATGTAGAAATGGAGCCAAGTCATTTGATAACTTTTGTCGTAAAAGATCTGGGTATGGTGTATCTATGACTTCGTTAGCTACTTACTCACAGACCAGCATTGGTTCTCTGAATTTGGAGAGGAAAATTTAGAGCGAAATAGTACCTACCTCTAGCATTTATAAAAATAGTAGCAATTTCCGGGAACACAGGCATTTTCCCACGATATTCCGCGTTGATTTGTTTCGGGGCCCTTTATTTCTACATCCCCAGTGGCCGCTCTCGTGGGTACCCTTGATCTGATAAAGTTCTGTCATTTTTGCTCGGCCGAGTGTCCAAAACTCCAAACTCTACCCGTCATAAGCAAACGCAAGAGATCAGATACGAAAAGGGACTACGAACTTAGCTGCAAATGTTTCATTCATTTCTACTTCCGTTCGTTTTATTCGTTGAGCCGCTAATTTCATTTTTAACTAAGCTCGTAACAGCTTTTAATATGGCAATGCCAGCACAGGTCAATTAATTTGCTTAAATACAAATGACTTCCTGGCCCAATTTCAAAACCTGAACACGAATATGTTTCTAATGTGTGTGCTATTAGGATTTATGCCACATTAAGTTAGTTTAACGAGTATTGGATGGCATAAATATATTTATGTGAAACATAAACTTTTATATAGTAGAAAATAAAATTCTCTTCTTGAATACCTATGCGCTTGAAGGAAAACTTAATACGTTTTGATATTAAATTTTATTTTGGTTATGAATGCGCAATACATGAATTGTGTCTTTAAATAATTGAAAACAGTGGACCTTTATTAAGAACAGAAATAAGTAGGTATCGCTAGATAAAACTTTGCTTTACATAGTAATCTTTGGTCCATATTTCTAAAGCTGTATTTGTTCGTTTAGATGTTGAAGTCATGTCGTCAGTTGACGATGACGGTGCGGACGGCTGGTGCGCTGGTGGGGCGCGCGTCGTGCTCGTGGATGGACCGCTACGGCCGGCCCGCCTCGCCGCCGCCGCAGCGCTCCTCGCGGCCCAACAGCAAAGACCGCTCCGTACGGAGGGTGCGTTACACAAATTAGCAACTACTTTTGTTGAATGTCTGCCACAGACGACTGCCAATACCAACGTTGTAGTACTTATCTTGAATACTTTGCCATTTACGAGTATTATAACACCCTATTCGTCTCATGCCAAGCTACAGCGTACGTAGACGTCTCTTGCCCAAAGCCTACTCACGATCGATGACGACAGTTACTTACAAACACGTAAATTAATTTATTACATCATAATTTTTTATGGTCAATTCCGTAACTCGTAAATATTTAATGTCATTGCATATTGGGGTTAGAGGTCGGAGCGCATTGTGGTATGCTAATCGTAGTCAACTCACTACAGCATTCTGTCGTTAGCGGTTGTAATGATGTGGGGCCGCGGCGCGCATCGATCTCTGTGACATCACCACGATGAGCTTGATCATAATATAGTACATTTTGGTGAACGAAGCCATTCGAGCACAGATTACGTGTTTATGGGCCCCTATGTATTATAATCACGTGCCAAGCTTTCTCTAATAGCAATTTCCTTAATGTTCTATTCGGAATGCCATGAATTTTCGTATGTGTATCTACAACGCATTTTCATTTTATCTTGCGAAGCTTTAATGTACCGTAATAAATAGCTAATCTTATGAATTTGTGTGCAGGTTGACCTTTGTATAGAGCCGGGACAGTCGTTAGGACTAATGATAAGAGGCGGGCTGGAGTATAACCTCGGCATCTATATCACAGGGGTCGACAAGGATTCCGTTGCAGATAGAGCAGGACTTATGGTAATTATGCTTTCATGTTCAACCAACTTGATAAGTTATTTAAACCGAGGACTTTGACTAAACTAATGACGCTCAGAATGGAAGACAATATTGGAAATTGACTAATTTGATGGGTTTTCCCTCGGCACGCTTGTTATATCTGAATAATGTTAGATAAAATTGCCTTTATTGTTCTTATATACGATATGCGGCCGTATTTATAATGTTATGTTTCCTTTTTATTTATCACGTAAAAAGTATAAGAGGCTATTTGGACGACATATTTATTGGCTTTGTAACTTGTATTGCGTGTGTAACCATTAGTATTGGATAGTTTCTTTATGTTATAATTTATAGGACAGTAATCGAGTTTATCCGAAAAAACATCGAAAGTTCTGGGCACTTACATTTCTACTCTCTTTTCTTAAATAAACAGAATAACAGTTTTAATAAAAACCACCTTAAAAACAATTTAAGCGCTATGTAAAAGGAATGCGGAGTAAGTTTACTGTGAATATAAATCTCAATTTAGTGCGCTTAGTTTGCTGCAATTCGTTGTAAATTAACGCGACACCCAACTCTGGGAAAGTTGCGGAGGCGGCAGGCAAGAGGCCTTCGAGACGGAATTGCATCGAAGTTTGTGCCAACCGAGGGCGCTTCATAGTTGGCTAAATTACTGGTTTGTTTCCCATTAAATTTGCAGTGCTATGGAAATGACATTTTGCATAGCTGCTATTAAATGAAGTCCTAGTTTTGGAAGCTGTATTCTGAACTTATTCCATTTGTATGTTGACTTTACGTTACATCTCTTAATTCAACAATGTTTCTGTTTACCGAATTGAACAGATAATATTGTAGCATTTTCGAATTTTCGTGTCGCGGGTAACGGAGCGAGGTGTGCTGGCGAATTTATAGCGTTTGAGCTGGAGACTCACCCCTCCCACAGTTTTTGCACGCCACCTAGCTATATCCGAGCCTCGTAACTTACATTTGAAACTTCTACCACCTACAATTTTCGAAGAATTTTCATTAAACAAACCGCACTTGAAAATTATTGCTCGGTCACACTTCCCCCACGAAAAGTATTTTGGAAGGTATCGATTAATATTACATAGACGAAAGAAGAGAATTTCAACCAAAATAATTTGTAACTTATGAATAATTTGTAGAAGATGAACAAAGTCATCAGTATTACTAACTTTTCTTCATCATCTAATTTGTATTAGGTTGGAGACCAGATCATGGAGGTGAACAATCAGTCGTTCATCGACGTGACGCACGACGAGGCGGTTGCGCAGCTCAAGTACCACAAGCGAATGTCCTTGGTTGTCAAGGACGTCGGGAAGGTTCCTCACGCATGCACCGCGTACGGGGAACGGGATGCGACACCCAGGTACCTATTGCAGATATATTGTTATCTACAAGCCGTTGGTCCTGCCCCGGATGTCTCTGGGCGTGTCGGATTGCCGTCCCATAGGATTATGAGAGTGATGAAAGAGAAACTGTATTTGTCTCTGCGTTCACACTTGTGTAGTATAAGTAAAATCTCCCGCGATGGCTAGTCGCCGTTGAAATTAACCGTCATGTCCGAAAAAAAAACCAACATAATGGGAATTTGCGAAGCTGACGAGGTGCCTATCCTATAGGCACCTCGTCAGCTAAAGTATCACAAATGCCATCATATTTTGTAAGGTGTTTCGGAAACACGTAGTTTGACCGCAAATTAGCAAAACGCTGTCTCAGCGTGGGAGGCCTCAGCAGATGGCCGATAACTTTAAAAAATCGCTGAACCAAGTTATAGTGTACCTCGATCCCTTAATCAGTACTGGAATTCGTAAAGTGTAAATTAATCTTTTCTGGATAGCTTTATGTTCATAGTTTTCACTAATGTTAATTAAAGTGTTTCGTACTCGAGTACAAAAACAAATCCTTTTCGTTCGTATGAAATAATTTTCATTTAACTTTGTTTCTGGAACAATGCAGTTTCTCTTTACATGACTTGTAACTCGTAAATAGGGTTAAGAACTTATTTAATAGATAGAATGTGACTGCGTTCTAGTATACCATTATAAAATGGTTTTTGGTACAACCACGAAAGGGGAACACCTGTCAGCCCAAGGCTCACTGATTAATCGAATGATGCATTCAATTTCCTTTTCGACTTTTCGACAGTTAGTTTGTTAGTGTCAGGCATTTGGGGAAACTTGATAACATTTTTATTTATTTATGGGAAATGACAATGAGCAATCGTGGTGATCAATGCTCGTGCCTTCTCTGTTTGAAAATAGGCCTTTGCCCAGCAGTGGGACAGTAATAGGCTGGTATTATTACTATATATGGGAAATGGCAGAGATTGTCAGTTGTTCCATAGGTTACATCAAATAACTTTATAACTAAACTTTAGTAATACAAGCCCTTACGAAGACAGGGGTCAATTTGAGGAATGTGGGTACATACCGTAAATAGTTGTAGTTGCTTGGATACAAGTTATTGTATGGAATCCAGAGAACTCAGGAAGTACGAATAACCACAGCTTCATTCAACCGGAATATCCCGCTCGTTATGAACTAACAACCTAGACTCCATTCAGGGCCCTTATTCATAATGAGAAACCGCGAGTAACGCAGTCTCATTATCATTTGAATATGCAGGTGGTTAAATAGGGATCATTTTTATTTAGTGTAGTACCGTACCGGTTTTGATATTATAATAGAAGTCACAGAGTGGATGAAATTAAACAGAATGAAGTCTTGGTTACGTTATAGTTTTCGTAGCAATTTAGTTCCAAATATTCTGAATCAGGGCTGAACCTGACTTATTATATTTAAATGAAAAATGCTGGAAGGCGCAGTGTGTGTTGGTCTCTCTTAAGGAGAACCTACACTCTGGTAATGTTTAAGGCAATCCAGTATAGTTCGGCCTTGTGCCCTTCGTGTGCAGCGGCCCGCCTCGTAATATCACCACAACAACCTATCGTTGTTCATAATCAGACTATAATATTTTTGGGACCGAGGAATCCTATCTGTGAAAGGGAGTGGGCTACAATCCACCAAGCGAGCCCAGTTGTGGCCGAGGGCCTTTCTTCAAGCTGATGATAAATCATGTTTCCTTTAGAATAAGCGGCTGGGGCAAGCGTCGCGGCGCGGCGTCGACGGCGGTGGAGCAGAAGGCGCGCTCGCTGCTGCCGCAGTGCGACCTGCCCGCCATCGCCTACTACATGGAGGAGTACGCCGCGCGGAGGCTCACGCCCGACTCCTTCCTCACCGTCGTCAGGGACCTGCTCGATACGCCGCAGAAGGTACGTCATCGATACATCATCAATGTGTCTACATCGAGATCGATGGTAAAGTCCATCCATGTGTATTGCCTCATAATTATCAATAATTCGAAGAAGCTCAGTCCGCCAATATCCAAAACGACTTTTGGGCCCGCAATAACATTACACAGCAAAAATGCCGATTGTAAAGTTATCAGCTTTGCTTGCCAAATACCTAATTTTAATCTTTCTATTCTAAAGTAGATCACGGTACGTTTATTTTACAATAGAATATTTGACTACATAAGAATGAACTGTCACTAAAATGCATGTACATTTCGTCGCAGAGCACAATCGTCCGACTGTAAACTAATGTCACTCTACCTATACAAACTTGTCCCATTGCAAGAATCGATCCCAATCCCTAGTGCAGGCGGCGGCTCCATCCGCGGCATTTAGGTCATCACACAAATATGCTACTGTCAGCGATACAGTATTAGGTAGTAGGCAAAGTTGCTTATTAGAACTGAATTAGTGTTCTATTAAGAAAGTCAAAGTCAAGGATTTACATATTTTACAAACAATACCGATCGCTTTTTGACGGTTCGATCAACAATTTGAAAAGGCTTGTAACGATTCCAATGGCGTGTGAGGGTTTCCCGTTTATACGAATATAGGTAGGTAACACAAAAAATACACACCAAATAATACCATCTAAAGAACCTCATACAAGTGTAATGTATGTTAACCGATTTCGGATACTTTCAAAGACTTCTTTATACTTTTCCCGAATTCCAGATTGTGCTCTATCGACCCTATTATCTTGGCCCCTTTGATCCCTATTTTGGGACATTCCGCACTAATACTTACCTACATCTACTAATGAAAGTGTTTGTGTGTGTAGCTCGGGGTTTCTCATGTTAGCAATAGGGAAAACTGTAAGCTGTATACATAGCGATAATGTTTCAGTATACAAGTAGGTATCACATACCAGCTAATTTATGTACAAACTGCAAACATTGCTTAGCTTGAGTAGAGTTAGTACTTTGCCTATTGTCGTCAATTGATTATAAATGATATTGTTAAGTAGATTAATAATATTTTCTATCTTATTCGACGATTTGTACGTATTTGTTTCTTTTAGTTAAGTATTTTCTTTTGCTACGGCCAGAACGTTGAACTTTTCATGAAAACTTATTCAATTTTATCGCGATAGTTCAGGTTTCTCGCTAACTTCAGCTCCAGGTGAAAGTAGTTTTTATTGATAAATAGAAATTCAATTTATTTCGATTCCAATCTCTAGATAGCAGATAGGGCCAAGGGGTTCGAAAATAGGCCACTTTGTTGATTAAGAAAGTCTACTGAATAAATATGATTTGCTATGGAAGTTACATTTATTGAACTGTCTTACTGAAATACATTCTGATAGATAATTCTCTTTTGGTTCATATGAACTAAAATACTGAAGTCTAGTCTATTTCCAGAAATGTTCCAGAGATCCATCTTTTAGACATAATGTACACTCATTGCGTGGGTATTCGATTCTGAAGAAGCACGTAGAAGACGTCTTTAATTCGACGTCTCGTATTGCATTATTCAACATATCCCGAATTCTGTTCACCGAGACATCTCTTTCTATCCTATTTAATGTTTCTCCGCGTGGTTTTTGTATTTATAGGATTAAAGCAATTTGTGGGATGTCATGAAGTGTGCGTGTAGACGCTATATCAATACATTATCATCAATCATACGCTGTATGACTTATGCCTCGTGCAGGCACGCTCGTCACATTACCAAACAACAATTTATCTTTTGGAGCAGGCAGCGTGCACGAAGTCTGTTTACGTTCAATTAATGATGTGTGCATAATAAGTATCTCTTTTAAATAAGTATATTTAGGTACCTATATTATATTTTTCTTTCTACAATCTATTCCTATTAAACCAAACTAGCTAGCTATGCGGATAAACTTAAAATGCATGATACCGTCTAAATTATTCCAGTATCAGCAAATATAAATAGCAATCTTCCATCAAATCAAGCTTCCATATAAGAGCGTATCCTTTGTTTCCCATCTACCTGTTTAACCTACATTCCGCTCGTAACCTCGACAATTTCTTTCCAGTGCTAGTTCTGCAGTTTTATTTCTTTATACAAATAATAGATGAGTGTTTCATTCGCAGTACACGCTTCTGACGGAGATACGCGAGTTCATGGTGCCTGAGGACCGGGCCAGGTTCGACGAGCTCGTGTATAGGAGAGGAGAGGAGCCCGGCGATCATCACATTAAGGTAATTACCGATTACATAATTATGGAAATAGATCTATCAATTTTAGCACAGTATCTTAGTAAAATATTATTTAAATTGAAGTACTTCTAGACCACACCACGATTACTTTTGATTTTTAAAGAGCGCCGTATTGAAATGCTCGGCTAATTATCCCGTGGTATGGTTTACTTGAAATGTGCGGAATGGCACTATTGATCTCCTGAAAAGGTGTGTACTGTACCTACTGTACCTGTACCTAGCATGGGTATGACCGCTGTATCACTAAACGAAAAACTAAAAACACATTTGCACCCAGAGCCCAGAGTAAACACAGACACCACAAAATAAGCTTTGAAAACTGTAGAGTAAAATAATCATGTAAATACAAAGTAATTCGCAGCGTTTTCACAATTACACGTTATACAATCTTCTTCAGCGAAAAATAGAAGCAAAAGGTGTATTTTCTTCGAGTTTATTAGGCAGGCTTTCGTCTTACAATGTTGTAATCTGTGCTCCACCTGCAGTACCTAATTAGGATTCCGCTCTCTTTGCAAGATTGCTTCGACTAACTTAATTTAAACGATGTTTTGCTGTCTGCTAAAAGATAGATAACTAAGTTATTTCAGTAAACTATTGTTTCAGTTTATCTTAACGAACGAATGAAACTTGTTGTTATACTTCAGTTGAAGTGAAGACTCAACTCTTTGTTCAGTAATTATGTAGTACCTACATATACATGGTACATGCACAAGATAAAACATCCACACCACTAGAATACTTAAAATTACACAGCTGCTCTGCGAAAACATCTCTCAAATCTTCATACATAGATAACACGACAGTATGTACACTTCAGTGCAAAATCATTTGCACAAAACTTAGTTGATGCTTACGATTTGTTGGTAGCGGGCTCCCGAGCGACACATGCTACCCTCCTCGACGATGCATGAGTTGCACGACCCGGTAAGTGCACACGCTTTACTTATTCACTTGACTGTACACAAGGACGTACACAGCTGCTCCAAACAATAGTACAATATCCTTAAATTATTCAAAAGAACTTTGTAATTAAGATAAACTACTTCAAAGGGCTAAGGATCGCCGAGTACGCCCCTGTATCTGCATGTTCCATCGATGTCATAGTTTGATTGCTTTCTATAGTAGATTTAGCTTGTTTATAAATGGTTCATAAAAGTATTATTTTAATAAAAAGTAGGCATCATGAAACATCAATGATACACCCATAAGGTCAGGCCTGACAAATGTAAACTCCCATCGTGGCACACTTAATGTGACCCAGAAATTTACGCGTACTTTCTTTTCTGAACACTATGTCAACCACAACGTCTTCAATGTCTTTCGTATATCTGTTTAACTCAGTTCATGGACTATTAGAGTACTTTAGAGTTCAAAGTCCCAAATCAACTAAAAGTTAGTAACTCTTCCACGTATGTAAAGTTACGTGCGAAGTGGTTGAAGTGTTGGGGCTTTCGGGTCAGGTTGCGGGTTATTGTTATAGGAGGGACCGGCGGAGGCACCTCTCGTAGCCGACCATCGCTCGCCCTCCGAGGACTCCGGCCTGGGCCTGCCACCGCATGACCATGCTTACAGGTGACCTCATTATATGACTGACCACACTTACATTAACATAGTTAGAGCTCTTTACATACGATTAAATAGGATGTAGCGGTTTTCATGAAAAGCGGAAAGATATAATAATAATTTGTCATTCAGCTGAGGCCGTGCGAGATCAGAGAGCCACCAGCGCGACAGACCGCACCTCTCTAATGAGCGAGGCGTAAATCCCTCACCGCCCGGCGGGCCTCTCTCTAAAGGCGCTTAAATGCTAAAGTACTCGTACTTTAATAGTAAAGTGCGAAAGCAAAGGCTGAGTCCTCGTCGAGCGTTCGCTTTCGTCCGCTCTTTTACATCTCACAGCGAAAATAACCCACAGTTTTCCACTAGCCCTTGTCAGCGCTCACTCTTGCGAACCGAGCATCTCATTGGCTGGTCGCCAAACACTTCCACTTTTATTCAGTATTGAAATCGATTGTTTTATGACGGCATAAACGTTCCCATTTATTGTCACCGGCGGTTTAGTGCCATTGTCCTGCATCCGTAAGTAAGGGTTGCTTTCAATTTACTGCCAGTTAAATCGATGCGAGAGCGACGTTTGAACTTTTATCGAAGATCAATTTTGTCAAATTGTTTCAACATAAACAATTCAGATTTATTATTGTCGCAGTCCATATTCACTTTAACGGTTTGGTTGCATGAAGTTGTTATGACAATATTGAAAAAATCAACAATGAACCTACTTCTTAGATAACAAAGAAGGCTCGAATAATTCATTAGTTGCAGTAGTTACCTGCACAAGTGTTACTAATCTTAACGTTACATTTTCCTTTACCTATTCAGAGCAATGTGAAATGCGCGAACACTATGAATGAATACAGAAACAGTAGTGTCTGATCACTATTTAAACTTTTATAATAACAGGCATTATTTTAAAATTAAATAAATAAAAATAATTTAAGAGTAGGAAACAATATTGACCGCTTAAAACACAAATTAGGCCCTCCGGACTCGAAAGTGCGACCCTGTGTTGATCGTTGAAATCGGTTGATGGTTGAGTTTGTGTGTTATCGTATGGTGTAATGTGTGAAGTAGCTGGTGTAGCGATGTGTTGGTGTTATGTGACGTGGTGTTGTCTGGGGCAGGAGCGGGCGCGCGTGGCGGCCCAGCGACGCGCCGCCCCCGGACGACGACCTGGAACCCCCGCACGAGGTGATTTTGCCAGAATTACCTTCTACACTTATCTTGTCGACCACATTCACTTCTCTGCGCCTTGTCTATAGCAGTGTCCTGGGTGTCACTCGCGTTCTCATCACCGACCATTAACACTTACATATTTTCTACTGATCTTCTTTACCGACAGCTGTTCTAGCTCATGCTCAAGTTCTACTTTAAGCTTGATCTTATAGACATAATAAATAAAACACTGAACAATTCCAGAAGCAGGTGATGTTGCATCGCTTTCATTGCATCTGTTCTTTCCATAGTAACAATTATAAAAATGTTTGCTTTACTTTGGAATTAGCTAATTAATGAGTAGCTTAGCTGGAGTGGCACCTCGGCACTACCACTGTGTTACTGTTATGTATCTCACATTGTCTTGCATGAGTCGATAACGGCTAGCAAGTAGAACTAAAACAGCTCACAATAATGGCCGTTATTTCCTGTATATTGCATTCCATGGGTAAATCTGGCAAAATTCGGGTACCTATTTATTTTTCAACTCGCAAAGAGGTCCGTGGGGAACATTGGCAATTATTTAACTATGTGAAAATATCTATTCGGCAATAGCGGCCAATAACAGTGTTTTCTTTTGACTCTATTAGTATAGAATAGATTCAAGTAGAAGTTCTTCTCTTGGAAAATTTTCATTTATATACCGATGTGTGTGAAGCTTCAGTAACTTATTATATCCAAGTTAGGAAGATCAGCATTTAACCTCACTTATGTTCCATGAAAGAAAATAGTTTGAGTTGCTAATTCGATACATCTTGTATGAAATCTAGATGACTAATGTAATTTAAAACATTAAGACGTCATTGATAACACAGTTATATAGGGCGTTTGTTTAGAGTACTATTTTAGCTCTGAGAAGTATCGGCTCGTTGGTCTAGGGGTATGATTCTCGCTTCGGGTGCGAGAGGTCCCGGGTTCAAATCCCGGACGAGCCCACTGTGTTGTCTTTTGATTATATTTTTATTCATTTTGTAGCTTTTTGTTGTATCAATGTTTATTAATTTATAAAAAAAGTAATTAATTTAATAATGTCAACAAAATCAAACATAACGAAAAAAGGCATCGACATGGTTTTATTATTTACGTATCTACGTATAGGACCTATAACATCCTTTTTAAATGGGGCGTACATTTTTTTTTAATCTAAATAATTTTAAGAAAATTAGGTATCTATTTGTAATTTTAATTTTTTTATCTTTTTGTTTATTTACTTTGAATTTAAATTGGCTATTTCACGCGTATTGTACGACGAGTTATTTTAGATATAAAAAGCTATCACCTAAATTATATATTTTGACAGTATTTACTAAAATGTTGTGGTTTGTGAAGTAATTATGAGGTACAGCCAACAAAATAATTAGGTAGGTAGACAGTAAAAACTCTTGAGTTTCGCAGGTATTATTCATTTTATTATTGCGTGGGTAATATGTTTATAACAAAAGACAGATACGGTCACGGGTTTTTGTGGAGGTGTACCTACGTGTGTATATGGCGATACGTCAAGCTATACAATTCCAGTATAACATGGCCTCGCTTTGTTTAGATCTCCCGTACAATGAGAGATCTACATAAACTGGTTTTGTATAGTTAGTTTGATTGGTAGTCGTGAGTACCTACCTAACTACCTGTATCATTTTTAGACGAAAAGTTATGAAAAGGTACCGCGGATACCGGGGAATTTTTCGTACTTTCAATGAAATCATATGATATGATGATTAAATCGATGAATAAATTGATATCATATTTTCGATATGATGAGTAAATTTAAGTTACCGGTAACTTAAATTTATTTTCGTAGGTACCTACTTAATAAAAATAAAAACTTATTTGGCTTAGATATAGGAAGTTGTGGCTTTATGCCAAAAACGTACCACAAGAACCGTATCGGTGTTGACACCGTTGTCCGTCCGTCTACCTGCCTTCAAAAAATTATACCCTTAAATAACCACAGCATTTTAAAAGGTACCCAATATATGTTAAAGCTATTTTAGGGAGGTACGTTTTGACCGAATGGCAAAAACGGAAGTTTAATTTCCGTCTGTCAGATTGTCTGTTAGTATTTTTAACAATAGGTATTTCACACTGTTGAATTTTCAGATGTAAAGAGTGTTTTCAACTCATAATGACCTCACAATGAGGATTTGGATAGTTAATTAAGTTAGTTTTGGAATTTGAATACGGATTTCCAAAGTTAACAGAATAAGATTTTTAGGAAAGTTAGCGTTTACCTCAATAGGTTATGCAATATTGAGTTATAACTAGTATTATATCGTTTATGCTTCCCTTGTTGAACTTATAATCTGGCTAATATTCTGACTAACATACA
The DNA here is from genome assembly GCA_963853795.1 of Xestia rhomboidea. Lineage (NCBI taxonomy): Eukaryota > Metazoa > Arthropoda > Insecta > Lepidoptera > Noctuidae > Xestia > Xestia rhomboidea. The sequence goes on from OY970764.1 coordinate 14,573,480, forward strand.
GAATACATAATATCTAGAATTAAAAACTACTAAGGATCCTTTTACACAGTCAACAACAGAGCTTTGTATGTGGGCAGGAAACAAACGTGTATTCCCTCTTACGTTACTAGAGAGGTTTTATTCATACCTTTTATAATATGTAACATTTTATGCATAAACACACTCAGACGTACGATGACAAAGATTTTAAGGTAGATACACAATTTGTGTTAACCTAAAAGGAAGTTGCAGTTACCTGCCAGTATAAGTACACTTATCTCGTTTGTTGACTGTATCTACGTCATTTATATTCACGTACTAATAAATCGCTCCTATTTGAGAATTCTCTTTTCACAGTCGTTTCCAAATCTCTTGGGATGCTGATTGTATGTATGAAATTCAGACGACGTATTGCATTACATAAATATACCTACGGTCTGTTGAGAGTGGTATAAACAGGCCAAAATCTTTTCCGGTTTCGTATTTCAGAAGTTTCTTAAAACACGTCCTACGTTCTATAAATTTGAACAAACGGTGTACTGGAAAAAATAAGACGTAGGTTCTTTATAAAACAGGTTCGTATCTACTTTTATTTTTAATTAGTCCATTCTGTTCCACTGCTGGGCAAAGGCCTCCTCTGTTACTTTCTATCTCTCCCAGTGTTTTACTAAAACTATATTTTATTTAAGAGCTATTAAGAATAATGCTGAGGCATTATTCTTAATTACTCTAAGAAAAACATTCCCTAAAAGAATAGTTGTTTCTAACCTTTATTAACCTTTGGTGAGGTTAGAATAGGCTTTATTAAAGGTGTACTTTTCACCGCGCCTTCTCTTGTTAAAATTTATGAGTGCTAAAAGCTAAACGGTAAACCATCTAATATTGTGACGTCAGTCGCGGCATGCGCCATTTTGATACTTCATAAAGATAAGGTGAGCTTACTATGGCTTACTCCTAGGATAACGAACTTGCCTCTAATCAGTTCTCTTTGTACTTAAAACTTATCTTTTAAAGATGTTTAAATGTCGACTACAAAGAAATAAATGAGACGTGCGAGTGTCGCTGAATCAACGGTTTACCGCGGAATGGTAGAGAAATCTAATTATAAGTTATCGCATTAATCAAGAAAGCATTCATTCATAAATATAGGACATCTTTTATAAATGAAGCTCAATAAGAGCGCGCCAAGGAAGGCCTCATTGTCGGTGATGTGCTTTATTCTCCCCCAACATAATTAATTAGATAATATCGGTAGCTGTACATAGAGCCATAGTACTTCCTAACGAAATGAGTTCAATAGAAGCTTATTGTGTAAGCTTATCTTGTTTGTCAACCTTCAGTCGCAGGCTTTATATTTACCTTTGTGTCCGAAATAGACAAAGATAAATGGAACAGGCTTCTTCTTTACAACAAAAACGTTTATTTTATGTTTTAGCAAATTTGTTTAGGGTTTTGTGTACCTTTAGTTAGTAACAACTACTTAACTAATCTTCGAGTACACGCAAACTAAGACCAGACATACATTTCGTTCCGTAAAAACGTTTGAGCAAGCAATTGTTTTAAAAGCTCTTAAATGAAATACATTTCGCGGGTAAAGACGACAGTTATTGACCGCAGCAGTATTTTACTGAGAGGTTAGAAAATTTAAAATATTTCCGGCGCGTACTTGCCGTGGGTGCGCCATAAAATGTAAAGTTAACAGGGAGCCTCTTAAGCAAACCGTAGGGCGGGCGCGTCCCAAGGGCGGTAAGGGTGGTTAGGGCGGCAAGGGCGGCTTCAGGCGGGTAGCTTGACTAGCTCCAGCAGTGCGCGGCGCGCCGGCCGCTCGGCATGTCGTCGCGCCGGCGACGCCGCGTCGCCTTCCGCGACTACGTACCTATGGACGTGCGCGCCATGGCCAAGGTACCTTCCACTTTCTTTCATACACAGTTCGGTAACATTCTCACCCTCTCCGTGATATAACACTACACTTGTAATGAGATTGCTTTCTATTTTCGGTTTCGAACTTTCAGGGATTATTTATACTTTCGTTCATACTTTTCGTTTGGATTTTGTTATTTACGGAAGCATTTCGAATCGTTTGCAATATTTAAACATTATCGGAAATATTATTCGAGATTTATTTAAAAAAAAATGCTTTATAGAAATATATGGTTGTTCATTTATGTGCGATTCGTTGTGTGTAGACTGTAGGTACTGTTCTTTAATGGAAATTTCGTGTAGCTACATGCAATGTAATTATAAGTTAGCAGGAATGTAATGAACGTTAATATCTAATTAGAGAGCCCGTTTAACCCGCCATTTATATTTAATTTGTCTTTGGGTGGATACAGTTTTACTTTTGTGATTTTATAAATGCTTAAGCGCCTGAAATTTTTTGAGCTGCAACAATAACATAACGTACATTTACAAATTGTACGGTATAAAATCCAAAGTGAAGTTGTTCATCTAATATTCTTGTTATAGAGCTATTAAAAACAACGTTAATGCTTTAACGCTTCGCGACTCAAAGAGGTTCCCTAAACTTTATGAAATTGTGAGCTTGAAATAATTTATACATTGTGCATAAATTCCCGTCCCTATGGCTCTTAGTTTGAAAGGTGTGAGCAAGTTATTCGGCGCAGACCACGGAATGTCCTGCATATTTAACAGGGTTGTTTGTTAACAACCCTCTCCCTTACCGATACCACGGTGAATAAAGTGAACAAAAACATCAATATTTAACATTCTGAACAGTAGTTTAAAGCACACAACTACTCTTATACGTTGGTTTTATGTCTCAATAAGTTTTCTCAACAAAGATAATGAACCAAACAACATGCAACCGATCAATAAAGTTAATTAAATTAGCAGGTATGCTAACCCGGTCGTTGATGTCTTCTCTTTGGGGAGTCATTGGTGCAGTACATTCAGCCGCTGTCATAAAATAGATGACAACGTTATCTATAGCGTTATATAGATGTAATTAAATAACGCAAACGAAGCGAGATAACTGAAGTAGGTACTGTAATTTAAAGTTATTGAATTTCTTACTTCCGATAAAAAAATCGTAGCACGTAGCACGCGTAGCGTTTCGTAGACTCGTAGTCTCGTAGTCCCAAGGATCTCCTTTTGTAAATTGAGGAACAAAACCCCGACATTATCTACGATCCGTAGCAGTCAGGTGCTACGATAAAGTCGTCTTTTAAAAGTACCCGTTAAGTCAGTGGGCTACGTCTGCTACGAGAACCGGAATGACCTATTTTCCTGTGTTGACACTTGGATTTACGCGGGAACATGCCGCTGATAGGTTACGTACACACTGTGTAGCATGATTTATGAATAGATATTGCAGATTATGTCTGTGTATGTCCGTAACATGTATATCTGCGTGTTTTCTTAGGAGATAAGAAGGGCCTTCTTAGATAAACATGCTGGTGTAAGTAGGTATGTAAAATAAGATGTTGTTTTTTAGAACAAAAAATTGCAACACGTACAAAACCAATCATACTAACTCCTTTTATAATGAATACGAAAACAGAAAAAAGAGGTTGTTTACTTCTTAAAATGAACTAGGATTTAGGTCGACTTTATTTCATATTATAGGGTTCTTTAGCCTTTATACGTTGCGTGACTATTTATTGTAGTTACACATAAAACTATTGCGTTCAATGGCTCCGGGTAAGCGATAATAGCGAACGAGTTCGGTTCGATATTAAACACGCAAGTGTCCGACTCTAAGCTCACACCTGGTTTAGGTTTCACTTACAGTTTAAAATGTTATAAATAAGCCTTTAACTTTTTAGTTTATTGAGGTACTGGCGGTCTGTGAAGATTATGTCTGTTTTCTGTAACACTAAGGGACACTTAAATGAATGCCTAAATAAAACACACTTCTAGGTTTTTAACACTACAATTCCGCGCGTCTCTTAACGTTCGTGAAAATAGATAAGCGTCCATCTTACGATCCTGCTAGATAGGGGAGATGCTTATTGTTTCCATATATTGTATTACATGCATTTTCTTGTATACTATGTCTACTATGATTGAAATAATCACTATTTTGCGATGTAAGTTTCTCAAAATCTTCGGTTTGCGTCTTAAGTTACACGGAAGTTATTCCTTTTACTAACAGCCACTATGTAAAACTTTTGTTACGCAACAGAAATTAAAAGTAAACAATACATTATAACGTTTCGTGGGAATGTTTTTTTTTTTAAATGAGTTTATATTTTGTTACTAAAACCGAAAGCAGTTTTAAATCAGACTTTGCGAACTTGGCTAGCAATTTTCTGCGTCTCTGATTTTGCTAAACCTTTAATTTATTAAATTTTCCGGGCATTTAGACTAATAATAAATAAAATTCAAATTAAGATAGGATGATCATCACTAAATATAATTATATTCTCTTTCATATACATAATATTTTACCTTTTTTTTTTTGCAGAATTTTATGTCAAGCCTCGAACGAAGCTCTGCAGTAAAATTACCATATGTATTTCGTTGTGTGACTTTTTGTAATTTTTAACATAGTTTAGGTGCTACTAGTGCGATAACAATACTTAACAAGCTAGCACTTCCGCGCGGCGTTGGCGCTAGTCGAAACGAAACTGTGCCAACATGCAAAAATAGCGTGAAAAATCAATTGAATCGTCGAGACAGTTAGTTGGTCATCCCTCGCCATGCAGTTTAACCGCGAGTCTTCGCTGTTTCACATCCCTCTAACTTTACTCCCTACGTCTTAGACGTTTTTTATAACTAATAAACAAGTTTCTATGTAGGGTAGTCTAGACGGAACTTTGTCGTGTGCTACATACAGTTACGTAGTTTTTACGCTTGTATTACTTTCTTGCGTGTAAAGTGTGATGCATGTTATCTATGAGTTGTGACACGGTGCTGTCTAGTGTTTTGTACTTGTAGCTCTACTGCGTTTCACATTGGTTGGTCTGTGATGTGTAATGTAAGCTTGCATATTGTTCGGCATGTAAGGATATAACACACGTACATGTGCAGGAGTACGAGGAGGAGGGGAGGCGTTCTCGACGACACTCGTCCCCGTGCAACTCGCGAGAGGGCAGCACTACCGCTCTACACACACAACACTACGATGATTCCGTAAGTGATCCATTAATATTTACTTCGTCCCACAGAACTAATAGTCAGTAAAATTGTGTGCTATTCTGCTGATAATCCTCCACGTTTTTATCTTACCAATATTTAATCACACAAACCAAGCTTCTTTAGGATATGCGAATGTGTTTTTTCTAGTGAGTCGAAGTCCTAACTAGTTTAGGAAAAAATGCAGCTTACTAAATATGTACAGCGATGTGATTTACTTATATAAAACGTTTAAAAGACAAAACCAATTGCAATTCGGAAGATTGGGACGGGTAATGTACAGTATATAGACGTCGTACACTCTGGTTCCATCGAAGCATTTTGTGTTTTCCAATCACGAACTTTTGAAACTTCGGAACAACAATATCGAGATTTCTCGTTAATCCAAAGGAAAATCATTTTGATTCATGAAATTACATATCTTTACGAAACCTTATCATGATCTTACTTATTCTACTTTAGGTACATAGATGAACAACAGCTAATTATACCTACTGTGTAATTTGGGAAAACCTTAACAAGCATTGCGGTGATATTTACAACAGTAGGTAAATGTTGTGACATTTCATACCAACCAAGCTGTTAGCATTTATAAGATTTTTTCATGTCGGTACCTACTTACTTTAAAGTTCACGTGTTAAGAGGAAACAAAAAGGGCGAGAGAATTGTGAAGTAGGTATTTGTAAAATGTATTGTTGTCGCGCAGTGTCCAAACGACCGCGCGCAGAGCGCGAAAGAGACAACAGAAGAAAATACCAATTCAAAGTACACAAAAACAACGTTTCGTAGTCCCCTGATTAATTCTCCAAAACTTGGTTGATTTAACTAATTTTTTCATTAAAAATTATAGAAAGGTTTTGGCCGTGTTCCTATTTTGTCCTTTTTTATATAATCTAGTCAAATTTGTTTTCTGGATGTTTGAACACAGCGAAAAACCTGGCAATTTTTTTAGGTTTTTGAAGGTACATATCTCTTTTAATAAATAATGTAAGAAAAAAAGAAAACATAATTACATGCCAATAGTGGTTATAGATGTTTTGGAAAAGAATATATTGCCCTACTGGCATTATCCAGGGAGGAAACCGGGACTACGTTTGTATGGAAAAACGGCCGTTTTGTGTCCTCTTAAGTTCCCAGTCTTATATACCACTAGCGGACGTCACGCGGTTTCATCCGCATAGTTCCCGTTCCCGTGGGAGTGCAGGGATAAAATATAGCCTATGTTAATCGCTGATAACATTATGACATAGGCTATAATTCTATATTATTATTTATTGAAAAATCTTTCAGCAATGCTGAACGAATTTTTCAAATCGGTCCAGTAGTTTTTAAGTTTATCGCTACATACAAAAATACAAATCTTTCCTCTTTATAATATCAGTATAGAAGAATATATATGGATCTACGCTCCCAAAAACAAAGCCATGTACGTATATCTAAGTTATCGAACAATTTCTTCGGAATCAGCAGAAGCTCTTGTTTATATGTATGTTTGTTAGAATACAGTGGATACCCACCAAAACTCATTCGTAACTGAATAGTTTGGCACCGAGCCAGTCCTCTGACACGGCCATCTTGATCTCACAGGTCCATCTAAAACGTTGTATGAAATATTACTGGCGTAGCTTAGATATTTCTAAATATACACGGAAAGGAAGAACGTCTAAGCAGTATTTTTTTAGGAATATGTCTTTCAGAGCAATGTATCTTTTTTCCCGTCTTTTCGCTCTAGACAAACTATAGTTCTAAATCAACATTGCCTATGTGTGTTAGACACATAAATCTTAACATAATTGCTGAAACATGAAACAACAATAAACGCTACATCAATGTTTATTTATAAAAGTATTTTAATACTTATCGAGATTCGGTAAACTTATTCTAAAATAATGTCAGTCTAAATAACTATGTCTAATCGTACCTAATGAATATTACTGGTTTCGTAGTTAAACTTGAATTAGTGACACGCCATATTTTTTGCTTTTTGGCAAGATTGTAAAGCAAAATTAAGTTGTAATTAGGTTTTAGTTAAACAAAAGAACAACTCTATGCAAATGAATACTGACAACCTTTTTACATAAGAATAGTTGTTTTCCGATCATTGTAACTTTTTAACCAAAATTGTAATAGGTATTATATTGTAACAAAGCACGTCACACCTGTCATTTCTGTTATAATACTCGCCACTCTGTCCAGGGGCATTTGACATTCAAAAAAATCCACTCACTTTTAAATCTTAGATAATATCATGACATGGGTACGATTTGTGGTTTGATATTTTTCAAACCATGAAGTGGTTATATTGTGGCATTTGAATTTCTGTTATAAAATTACCATTTGATTTTATCCCATCGATAATAAAGTACATTTCAAGTCGATCACTTAATTATATGTTTAACAAAATAATAACACTACAACTAGTAGCCATGATAACAATAACCCGGACGATTAATACGCGTAACGTGTCTGTAACACATTGTAAATTTAGCGAATCACGTTCATTTGTATCGAACAATGTCCGTCAAAGTGCTTGTGTAATCGCTTAAACGGCCGCGTATGGGGGTTATTATGCTATTGGCTAGGGTTAAAGCTAAATTAGACCTAATGCTCTATTGGGAGGTCATAGTTTCTCTTGCAGTGATCGACGTAGCTCTTCTGTCGCCTTAGTCAGGTCTTTGTCGTGGCGGCGTTGCTTGCCAAGATCCCCTCCACAATCTTCTAGGTAATCCTTCGGCGGCTCTACGGGATATTTGCTCCCGAATTTTGGCCGCGGGATCCTGACGCGTTTGACATCGCCTAGCCAGCTCTCCATTTTCGGTGGTTGAATGCTCGATTCTGGAAAAATAAGATATTATTAATTAAACTGATGACCAAATCTGCCAGCAGGTTACTTTTCAAGGTGGTAAGGTAATCGGACAGCTACAAATATGATTTTTAGCTTTACACAATAACGTTGTACCATGAACAACGGAAAAGTTTAGTTCTTGTGTAGCTTGCCTGATACAAGATCTATTGCACCAACTAGGAAACTGTTGGTGGTCATTAATTGAAACAGATTCAATCATATCTGATCGAGTACGTACAGGCTGTGCAAAAAGTGGCAACACGCACTACTTTGGCGCAGCACCGTTGGTCAATGGTTGTGTAAGTAACGATGGTCATTGGGGAGTGGTGAAATCCTAAATAAGCGCGGTTTCATCTCGGCGCCGGGCGTGGGTGCCGCCGTCAGCCAGTGTCGAGACATTTATGGTAAGGCAACACAGAACCGTTTTGAAATTATTACACAAGTCATCTCAGTTGATCCAAGAGAAAACGGCGCCAATTATAATCAGCAAAAAGTTTAGTAGGTCCATTTGGTACAGGATTTCTTAAGGAATAATTGTATCCAAAAGTATCTCAACATCCAATGACCTCATCAATCACAATTCCACCTGCCGTTCGTAGTGATTAAGGGGCCCTCGGGGACCAATCGTTGGTCCCGGAAGAGACGCGGATTGATATAGAAGCTGACTTTAATTAATTATTAGTTGATCTCAACTATTTTAACCTATCTTTTGTCAGAAATAGGTATTATTCGCTGTATTTGGGGATGTCCCATAACAGATATATTGCTAATTTTATTACAAACGAAAACAAAACAATACGCAATAAAACTAAATGAATAGCAACTATAGCTTGTCTTACGTAAACAAGTATCTTTATTAGCTTCATATTATTATAAGAAGGCCTCGTTAACTGATATTGTATTGTATGCTAATCGTATCTCAATCGTCTCGCTTGCTGGGGAACATAAAAAGTGATTAATAACTAGTGAGTCGTTCCGCGCATCTTAAGTGCAAAGACAAAGATATTTTATTGCACGAATAGCTTTCTCTGGCGAAAGTGTTGCTAAACGCGGTGGCATTATTTCTCTGTGACGCTTTCAAATACAATTTGCTTCGTTATTAATTGGGGCTTGATTTATGGGCTCCACGCTGTGGTATTCAAAGTTTGTCAAATGAAAACAATTTCGTTAAGGGGTAGTAATTATGAATTCTGGATTCAAATTATTTGCTCCGAGAATATTATTATAATCTTATTATACAAAATATTTAAAATGTTTTGGAGTACAAATATTATTGACGAGTGTTTATGATATTGATTATAATATTTTAGTCTTGTAGAACTTAATGCGGCTGTGTCGTAATACACGTAATATCCGAGAAAGCGGGCCGTCAGTTTCAAATGCATTTACAGGTCCGGTAGTTGGTACAATTCGTGACTCACTGCCACCTACCGTGAGTGAGATCCGACACGACAAGCAGACACCCGAAGCAAGCACTGAGAACCAATTCTCAGGAACTTCTGACTCAGCGACGATAGTGATATCGAAAAAAAATAGATAAGATATTAGCGTGCAATAAAACAAGAACTCGTTGCATGATTGATACTGTACTGATATAATAGTTTTATGCAATTATTTTATAAAAGCAATAAATCCGATCACCATTTCTATTTGAAAGTATGGAGAATTGGAGTGAAATTATCTTTTTGGCTCACTTTAAAAACTTCAAACAATGCGTCAACAAGTCTTCCTGTAATAATCCAGTTAATATCTATACAATAATAATATTGTACAGAGGAAAGATTTGTATGTTTGTATGTAACGAATAAACTTAAAAACTACTGGACCGATTTGAAAAATTCTTTCAGCAATGGATAGCTACATTATCAGCGAGTAACATAGGCTATATTTTATCCCCGTACTACCACGGGAATGGGAACTACGCGGGTGAAACCGCGTGACGTCCGTTAGTTATCTATAACATTGTTGATTAAAATAAAAACAGAGTACATAACAATACGAGTACATGTTGCGCTTGAGAGGAGCACAGACTTGCCGGAAGTGGGACGTCGCGTGCGCATCGCCCACGCCTTTTGTCGTTTGTCCGTATTAATTTGTGCATGTAAATAAAGGAAAGTACATCAATAATGAAACATTATGACTATGCCAACAGAGCACAAAGATGCTTCGGCGAAATTAGAGACGATATTGTCAACTATTTCCATATAAACCAAGCGTCATCATGTACTCATATAAACTGATGGCTCGAGACAATTCTGACAATGCCTGTGGACAGCCCAATTTTGTCAGCATGACCAACCCGCGCTGTGGCCACGTGATGGATTACGGCCCACTCCTTTCCATAGAGAGGAGGCCTGTGACCCACCAGTGGAAACATTATAGGAACTGATTATGCTAATCGAGCGTTCACGCATTTTGTTAGTCGTGGTGTGTCTAGTCACTGCCGGCGGTTCCGTGCTCTGTGTATTATGGATATGATAGTGCAGCTGACTTGGTAATATGAGCTGACATATTTTCTACTCAAACGTTTTTATCATTAGACAAATATGTCAGACATAATGTCTCCTTGGAATGTTAAGTTAACCATGGCTGTAATGGTGGGATAGTGGCACTTTTACGTTGCTCTAAATTGCTTTGGTACGTGACATCGTAAGTAACTCAAGGGGCTTGGGACTATATGGTACTTTCTCTTTCGAGTGTGCCCGCCTGCTCAGCTAATAGGTTCGGATAAGGCTGGAATTGGATTTCTGTATGGTGCAAGATTTAAATTGAGAGCCGTAAGTGTTTTCGTATTACTATTCGTTAAAGCTGGGTTATGATGACCAGCCTGCGCCTTAGGGCCTTTTAAAATAAAAATGTAAGGATCGAAATTATTGAATGCAATTTGCTTGATGCAAGAACTGTAGTTCCACTCTCAAGAAAAAAAATGCATGGCGATACGAGATCGAAATATTTCTTGTCCAATTAAAATAAAATATTCAACTAGTCAATAAACACGTGATTAACATTTTTAGTTTCTTACTCAGAGGCCAGTAGACCAGTAAATCGTAAAGTGCCAACAAGTAGGATACTTTCGCTACAAAACAAGATTGTTGTATATTGTGTCGCACATTTAGGTGAGTGTGTTAGATATATCTATGGCAATTGCACGTAATGTAGTAGTCATGACAATTTGATACCGTTACCTCGCCGATATTAGTGGTAATATACCGACGTTCCACTTAGCAATTCCTTTGCGTCGCCGCATCTGTGCAAGTGGGCTTCGATATGTCCGTGTCAATCGCTTGTTTCTATTAGGAACGCTCTTGCAAGACAAAATTTCATTTGATAATGTGTCTATCACAAACGTATTGAGTGAAATATTGGCAGATTTTTTGTCTTCTTATTATCTTGGATTTTATACTTTTATCGTATTTGAATACATAACTGTCTGGATGCATATCGTGTACCGGCTAGTTGCTTATCACGTGACATTTACTAAATATAGCACGATGCAGTTTACTAAAAGGAAATTATATAACCAAAACACAGCGCATTCGTGAATATTATAAATTGAAATGACCGTAAATCAGTACTTATAGCGGAAGAATTACATTGTACCTAAACGTAACGTTATTTGCATTTTGTTGACCAATTAAACGCAGGAAACTGAAAAGATTGTGCGTCTAAACAGGAAGAGCAGGGGGTACTTGTATGGTCTGACCCAATATTTCCTGCAATTACCTGTCGTTTCCCGTAAACTCGTCGTGCCACTTTCTACTTCGTGTTTCTGGAAATGTTTTAAGTTACTGTTGTCGACTTACATTTAAATGTTTATTTTTACTTCACTTGAGCCGAACAAGTTGTATAAAGACACTGAACATAAAAGGTTGTTACTTTAATAACTTTAGTTAACTTTTTTGTAAAAAGGAGATGAACTGGTTTCAAGACTTGCTGCCAGTTACTTCTGGATAGGTGGTTATCGCTTCCGATTATTTTTTCGAAAACAAAACAAGAACTTACAAAAAAAAATGAGTTGAGTAAAGAAAACGTAATCTAAAATAAAACTTGTTCCTCCTACACATGATGTTTGATGTGTACCTATGATATTTGAAACAGATTTGGGATACGTCAATGGTCTTCACGGATTAACTGTATTTCTTGCAAGAATTTAATCTTTTCCGAAGTAATCTAAGTGCCAGTTAGTTGATAAAAATAAAAAACAGTTTCTTTTTAACTCGTCGTCGACATATCATATTAAAGACGATCCTATACATCACGCAAAACATTAATGTCTAGGTATGAATGATGTAGTGGATACTGTCACTCACAAAATTGAACACGAAACTGACATACTACATAATGCTGTAATATGAAAACTTACAGTTAAATATAGTTGAATTTTCGACATATTTGCACGAAAATGAATGGTGATCGTTGCTCAGTATAAAACATATTTAAGCTAGAAAATGTATTTTAGAACGAGCGCTCGTGGCTTATGTAGCGAGTTCACGAAGACGAATTTGCATAAGTATGTTAGTGGTGGAGAAAGGAGGTATCGAAAATCATACGTTTGTGCCGTTCGATGGTAAAATAGTGCAAGGGTTGAAGGCAGAGGCAAATTAAATTTGTTCTATGCTATCTTCCCCTTTAAACGCAATACGGGGTGTATGAAACTAGATGTGTGCTATCTGCCCCTATATAAACGCCGCGGCTTGTATAGAGGACGATGATACTACTTTTCCCATCTAACTCTATGAAGATCGAGAGCAAGTCAGAAGACAGGCTTCGAATCGTCAGTCGGTGAACGGCCGCTTTGTTTGGCTAGCGGGACTGCGACGTTATGCTAGCACGAGCTCCCACGCCACCTCGCTAATTGCCAGTCTTGTTTGTCCATATAAACCTGCTCAAGTGCTCACAAGCCTCACCGGTGCTCATTTGCCTATACCGCCTATTTATTATTTATTCGCTATCGTCTGACTCATTAATTCTGTTCACGGAAATACAATAGCAATAACAAGGTTTGCCCTATTCGACTGTTGTTGGCTGGTTAACGAGAGTATAGGTATATCAGTATTGTGCGTTTAACTGAAAATGGACGCGTCCTGTTTAAACACTGAGTTTGAATGAACACGATGAAAATCATAATATTTTTTGTTTGTTTTCAAACAGAGTTGGCTAAAAAAATATCATCCAACTCTGTTTCAGACTTTCATTGATAAAAATGCTAGGCAGGTATACAATACAATACAATATACCAATACACAATATAACTGCCTAGCACCTTTACCAATGAAAGTCTTTCTATTCCACCGATTTTCAACTACGTAGGTATCAAGTGCTACGTGTATTAAATAACCGAGAGTGTTCTGTGTAGTTTCTACGGCCCGCTGCAATCTATCCATGTTGGTCGTGCGCTATTGTGACCCACGGGTCGGCATTAATCTCTAACTACACAGCTTTCGCGTACCGTAAACCTAATATATAAGCCCAATCGATACCTCTCTCCCCATTTGTACGCTGAATTAATAATGGGGCTGTGTCGTGGCAAATGTTTCCGCACTCGACTATAATAATAACGCATTCACGTATACGACTACGACCGTAATACGCTAATATAAATCAAGTAAACGAGAGAACGGTTCTTTTTCGAAGGGCCGGAAAGCTATCGCCTATCGGCGTCGTCCCAACAAACTGTATAAGGAAGGTGCGCTGTAACATTAACCCCTTTGCAAGCCACGGCTCCGGTTCGTGATCTCAACAATATTTCTCGTGTAGTGTTATCTCGTGAGCGGCGATACAATAGAAAATAAAGACTTGTCGATTTAGCACGATAACATAAAATTCTGTAGAAACATCGTTACTTTATCCTATCACTCATGTATCTTATGTATATCAGAACTTGTTCAAAAGCGGCATTTCGATAACGATTATTATACTAATTCAACAACACTATATAAATTAAAATTATTACACTATTTATATAACAATTCTGAATCGAGTCACCTCAGTTATCCAAAATGATACGGAGTATTAGTATCAGAAATAGAAATGTTTGCCTTGATATTTTTGATAGTCTAATGCACTTAACCCAATCTTGGTAGTGCTCGCCAGCTATCAGATGCCTATACCGTTGGTTCTGAATCTCTCCTAGCAAATGGTGTATAGTAATAGTCTACCATTCCATTCCAATCGTAGAAAGCGTGTCATGGAGCTTCGCCGGGTGTGTTGTGGATAGATAAAAAAGTGCATAATTTACGATAACACAATAGACATCTCTTGAAGGCCTTCTGTCGAGTTGTGCCGTCCTTGTTGCATTCAACAAGTCAGTCTCGCCATAAAATGCAGGAAAAAATAAATTTTACGAAATGCAATGGGATTAGCAAATCTTAAAATTCTTTCATATTAGATATATTGCCCAATTGGGTTCTGGGATATCTGGTACTTGTCTATGAGATTGAGAGTATCGTGTAGTACCTAAGCCAATGATTTGCATTATTTTGTTTTTCCAAGAACGTTCATCTCAGTATCCCAATGAATAAATATAAACAAATGAGGCTGAAAATGAAGTTACATTGAAGTACTAACCTTCAATTTTCTGCTTGACATTAACGAATGTATCGTTATATTTATAGCTCAATAATTGACAGATAATCGTGACCTTGGCTAAAATTAATATTTCATGAAAGTAAGTTAAATGAATTTGTATTGTACACCGTATTGTCAACGAACTCGTATCGTGACCTGCTTGGTAACCAACATTATAATAAAACAAAATAGAAACGCTATGAGCATACAAATTAATTAGTTTTTATTACAAAAATTATGCTTTAATTTTTAGCAAAAACTGAATCTTAAGCGAACCGCGCGGCTCATAATATTATACAACAAAGTGAGACAAGGACCATTTTTTTCTGTCCATGGCCCGAAAAGAACCGGCCGAATGCAAGCTAAACTTGCTTTGATGAATGTGTTCTGAATAACTAAGTAAAACCACATGACCATACCTACGTATGGTAAATATAACACACATGGAATGGGACACCTACTTATATAGTCTTAAAAGCAAGTGCTTGGATAGAATTTTTAGGATCAATGTTGACCTACTAAACCGTGTTGCTATTAAAACTATGTCTTTTCAAGCAGAATTTTATAAAAAATATATAGAAAAATGAAAAAAATATGAACTAAACTTGAATCCACAGTCTTCACATTACTTGCGCACTTTACATTATAATGTCCAAAAACAAAGGGTACACAACTGCATTGTTTTGTTTACACCCTAGTAAACTAACTGCGATGTTGTAAGCGGATCTTTCTCGAGAACTGATGTCATGTGTAAAACTGTATTTGGCACACTGGCCTCCATTTAATATTAAACTTACCTGTCACGGTTATCCTGTTGACAGCGAGATTGCACTACCTTCTATTTGTAAACAAGCTAGTAACTGTGAAGTTAGTTGAACGTGCACATGTGTCGGCGCTTGGAGCGAAACTGACCGCGAGGCGCGAGAGCAAAGCGAGCGCTTGCCGCGGCCGCTGCGCTGTGCGAATCGAGTTCACTTGATACTCAACTGGCTACGCAAGCGTCGCTCGGTTTTGTTCGGTTGTATGCCACAGGCAATGGTTAGGGCCACCCACGCACACCATTGTCGATTTGTAGTCGCTAACATATAACATCCCTGTCCCGACACAATAATCCAACATCATAAAGAACAGGTACTAAAAATATTTGCGTCGATACTAAACCAGTCAAGTCGAAAATATTTAAGATGGATTTATGAATGACGCGACGTTCGGTGTGAAATCGAGCGTTACATCAACAATGTGGTTGCAAAGTAGATTTTACTGAATTGATCTATAGCTGAAGTACAATATAAATAGTAATTCATGTTAATTATAAAAAAAAAAACTAATAAATAACAGCACTTATGACGCCAACGTTCAACAGTTTAACATAAACATGAACATTTTTACTATTAAATTAATGCATATATTTAAAAATGTGCAAAATCGATTTAATAGTGCATTAAATAAAAGGCCATGTCGTTCAAGGAAATAAGACTTTTTGTTTAACGATTACTGTGGACGCGAACACCAATCACCAATAGTGCAATGTCCGTGCCGAGGCATAACTAAAATATTCATGTTCTAGTGTTAATCAAACACAATGGCCGATGGTTTTGAACAAATCGTCTTACCAGCCCGCACCGTTAGTTCCCACGCGGACATCATCCAAAACTGGATAAACCGGAAACAACCAAGCTACCAAGCCAACCACCTGCGATTCCCATGTCTCGAGAAACACTATTTATTTTTTTACACTTCAATCACAACGCGCCGCCCGATAAAACTTAATTATAGCTACGACAAGCAGCGATTAATACTTATTCGCTATTGTTGTTATAATTAGAATAAGGCGTAAGTACGCAGCTCAGTGGACTATTAATCTTGTTTTATTTAAAACTTCGTGTAATTTGGAAGTTCTTGAATTATTTACACGCTTAGATGCTCCTGATTCAAAGAAACACGCATAACATTAATTGTTTTTGCTGGTTGTGACGTAGTAATTTGAAGAATTCTACGTACTAACCAAACATCCTTAACGTACGTGCTGAAAAACCGTAAACGGGTCGCATAGTACCATTTTCACATAAAATCTTGTTTCAAATTGTTAGCTCGTGGCTAAATAATAACAGCCTCACGGGTCGATCGATCGATCGGTGCGTGCCCAGGTTGGTTCATGGTTGGGTGGCCATCATTACACACCAAGTTTCCTCCGTGCCTTGGAAAGCATGTTAAGCCGTTGGTCCTAGCAATCATTTGTACGTCTTTGACAGTCGTAACAGCTAGCCTGTAAATCTGACAACCAGTCTTACCCAGGGGTATCGTATTACCCAGTATTAACTGGGTTGTGGAGGTCATATGGGCAGTCGCTTCATGTAAAATATTGGTATTCAGCTGCATCGGGTTATAGCTACTGAAAGCCGACCTCGACTTAGTAGGGAGAAGGCTAGGCAGATGATGAGATGATATGAAATTGTCAATGAAATTCAACAAGTACTTTCCACTCTGTCATCTTTGCATATCGATACCGATCATACGGTAAATCGCTGGATAAATAACAAATCCTCCTAAAAAAAAAAAAAGAAAACCAAAAAAAAAAAATCCTCCTAATCAGCCTCGTTGCTTAGTGTGGCACTAGATGGCGCTGTGTGTTAATGTCCAGCGATATTTATTTATTTTATTTATTTAATCCTTTGAAAATGAATCAAGAATTGTTTAACAAATTGCAATTATAAAACATCTTATACGCTCCATTCATTACGCGTTTGGTTATGTAAGAAATGTAGATTTGCACTAAAGACAGAATAGAAAAAATACATTAAATAAAAAGTAAACACTTTCTGAAATCATAACGGCGGTCGTATGTAGCCATAATAATAAAGTCTTCATAGACTGTGCATTTATACAAGGTGTACATCAAACTTAGTAACTCAACGCAAAAAATATTGCTGGGAAACGACTTTTTTTGGGCTGAAAAATCATGTTTTACGGTAGGACTCAATGCGCACTCAAAACATTGTGCTGATCGATGCATTAAATAGTTCGGGAGTCGCGGAGTATTTAAAGTAAATAGGTTTGGTCCAGAATAAAAAAATATCGCAATGACCCCTCATTGCGATATTTTTGCGAGAAGAAGTGGCTTTTGGCTTCGTTAAGGGTATTTTTACACCTATTCATATATTGTTATTGCTTATTTATGTTAGCGGTACACGGTACATACAGCCATACTGGGCACAGCGGCAAGCTCTACGAATGCATTGCCGAATCTACTTGTTCCAGTTTCTAATACAATTGTCACGGATTTCTTTATTTTGTACATTGTATCAAACCACTTATTTCCAAATTCGATTAGGTACGATTTCATTTCCAGATTTTGCTATGAAGTCAGGTGTTTTTTGGTATATCTCTTGTCTTTAGACTTTCAGTTTTGTCTCAGCAAAAACTTCGCTCTTTCTGAATATACTTGCGAATGCGATTTAAAGTGCTACTATGTTATAACCTGACATTGCGGCATTTTGTCGGGTTATTATAAGTAGATACCTATAACTTGCTTCCTATGTAGAATCACGCAGTCATCGGACACCTCTTAACCGACCACACACACGTGCCTGACATATACTTATCATATTTCACGCAAAGAAAGTCTGTAATTCAATCAATCGCCGTGTTTACACCGATTAGTGAAGCGTACTCTCGGTGGTTGGTAAAAGTGAAATTAATGGCGGCTTTGTTCGATACGGTTACAGTATTAGAGCGGGTTTCACTAACAGGGCGTGGCTTTGTCTCCAGAAGCTTTCACGGTTCACTATACATAGCTTACCAATAGTTGTATGTTGACTTAAGCGTATTACACAAGAGTTAAACCCGGCGGCGGCTTATTCCCGCTATATAAATAGAGAATCGAACGAAATAAACTTGTCATCTTATATTATGGAATCGAAATCAATAAGTGCGCATAGGTCCTTTTGCTGTGTATATAAGGACTTTCTTATATGGCATTGTGGATACGTGTAACCGAAATGATATTTGCTTACTACTTTAATGCTCTCGGACTGGTATAGGCAGCTAGTCTATATGTTCTAAAGAGAGCGATTTTTAGGACTCTCTTTTTAGAGTAGACGTTTAGAAAGTGCTAATAAGCATATAGCTATATTGATATTGTGTATTAACTTATCGAAACATGTTCAATATGCTATCTCGTAAATATCGGGCCCTAAACGAACAGACATTTGGAATGAAAAAGCAATATTATGATGCTAAATACATTGTAGCATACTTTCTTGGGAATCCAATTACCATTAGCAATCTCCGCAGGATTATATTGAACAAAAGATGGACGCTGCTATTCATCGTCCTGATTACAGTTCATTCATCAACGATATTATTGGCTTTCTTAACACATAATAGATGATTTATAAGCGACCGAGCTCAGTCTTACAATTTCACTCAACTTGAGCTTCTCATGATATTTTTACATTCGTTTTATTTTACACTTTCAAGTCTATTGATAATAATATTTCAATAGAGTCGAAAGTATTGAAACCAACATGAAGATGAATATTAATAGTAAAGAAAATAATAAATAAAGATAACGATATTTTCTTTCGCTGAAAATTTTATGATTGGTCTGCGAAACGAACTATGAGAGAGAATTGTGTATGGACTTATTATTTTGATATTTATTTCCCGGGTCAGACTTATTCGTATAAATGACTGTGTTCAATATTTATGGTAAGCACGTGTAACTACGATTAAATTGGCAATTAGCTACTATTCATGTTAGTAGATAAAGAGTTTCCCAACGAACAGAGCTGTTAGAGTTTCATCTGGCACACATCCAACGGTAACACCAAGTCTTCATACATTGCCGTTCGTACAGCACGTTATCTAATGGCAAAATTTAATTTTGCTGAAATCATAAAGTATTTCTAACGGATATTGTGATTTGGAACATAGATAATAAAGAGGTTTCGTTTGTAATTACGACGGCAATGACTGCGCATCGTTATTCGATGAGACGATACCGAGTTATCTTTAGAATTTATAAGCTAACGGTGCTTGAAGTTTATAATAACACGTTAATAAACCTCTATTGTCACGGAAGCGGTTAAAACGTGTAGCTGGACTTGCTTGAAGTCATAAATGTCTACATCTTATGATGTACCCTAACTACCTATACAGCTTGAGTATGAAAACTCTCAACTTATGGTAAGAGCAGCAAGATAACATGTACTATCGAGGACACTCCCGCCTGATCACCACTAAGCTAATTTTTGCTTGCACTTACAACATAGAAACGCTCTCTAGCCCCGCCCGACTTTGTATAGAAATAATGAATGAAAGATACCGATCGGCCGAGCGCACTGACGACGCTGCCAAACTATAGTTATTATTATTTTGCGCGCCAAAGTTGACGTTTTCCTAATAGGCCCAAACTTTAAGGGGGCGTGGCTCGGCGCCTTCGCATGATCTAAGCGAAAAAAAAATTAACTGATCAGGCGGAAAAGACTACGACTGTACCTGCCTATTTACTTAATAACTCCAAAAGAGCCGTAAACGTCACGTCCTAAAAACTTTCAACTCTTAATGGGTGTAGCTTCCATTGTAACGGACTTCATACATTTGCTCGTACCTATGTGTGTTACGTATGATTACGAATTAAGATTGTACGTAAGCGTGCATTTACAATAAAACTACGGGAAAGGTCAACGTGAACTACAAAAGTATTTAAAAAATATTCGCCCATGCGTGCAGTCACGACAACTGAAACAAGCGCTAGTTATTAAACATAATATACAAGGTGAACATTATTTAAAGCCAGGCAAGCTTTAACGAGGTAGTTTATATCTGATTCTTAATCCAAAGGGAAAAAAAAGAATTTTAATCATAAAGTAGGGCAAAGTAAACTTGATCAAGTCTCATAAGCTGTATCGAGTAAGCCTTCCAAAACTTACACTCTATATTACTCGTTCTCGATACAACCAATAGTAATTAATTATATTCTATATCTTAAACAAAACTCACTACATGAAGGATTAGGACAAACCAAACGCAACCTCTGCCAGCAGCCGCTTTCCAATTTTCAATTTACCTATAAAGTAATTATTACAACTTGTATATTTAAGCGCAAATATTTAACTACGTGAAATGGGTTTGTAAGCCGCTGATAATAAAATATAGATACCAACGGTTCGGGTGCTTGTACCGATGGCCGGCGCGCGTCGTACATCGCATCGGATTGGCGCGTGTCGGACGACATCTGCCGATGTTATCTCATTATTTATAGAAGACGCTAACGAGACGCACCATGTCGCGCCTGCTTCTAGATACGGTCCCTAGATACACGCTGCATTTGTAACAAGCTATCTCGTTATGACAAACAAATCGGTTTGTAGTTTCTACGTGTTCCTAAGATTGGACATGTGTTAAATAAACCTTCAAAGCCAAGTTAGATAAACACGTAGAAATAAACGCTCCAGTATCTAAGAAAGTTTCTTAAAAGCCCTGTTTTTACAAGAATTCTGAATCATCGTATCATACGAGCACAAAAACGTATAGAAAGCTAGGTTAAGTGCAAAGTCATGAATATAAGATTTTAAATGTTCTTGTATTGATTTTCGTTTCTTGGCAAAACTAAAAGTTTTTAACCGTAACATTTAATGAGATATGTGAAAATATGTGCAGTGAAACAAAATGATTGTCTTCTTACAAAGGTATTGCTTAACTGACAACAGTCCCTCGAAAAACAAACAAAAGAAGTATTCTTTTCGAATAATGCGAAGTTTTTCTTTGAACAAACGCTGAATCTGTTGACAGATCCAAAACACAGCACAATTGATGGAAAGTTAACGCGACGGCGAGGCGCATAATATAAAACACAATAGGACCAAATTGTTGCATGACTTGAAAGTTACCAACTACGTTACAGCTTGGTTGGCGCTAGACGAACTGTGATAAAATCTTACCATTTTTGTTTCATGCTGTCTGACAAATCTCACATGTAGGATCAGGTATGTATTTTTATTTATATCCAAGACTTGTAACGATTATTTTAATTATGACAGCGTGCGGTGTAACAGACACTGTAACAATCCAAACAAAACAAAGTAAAGGGTTAGTAAGTAATGTTAATTAAGGCTTGGCAAATACTTTCACCTTTACATAACTAAGTAATGTTTTGTAGATAGCTAGCAATTTGTAGTATTTGCTAATTTTTCTAGCATCTTATAAAGTTTTTGATAGAACAACTACTTACTCAATATACCTAGATGTTATGATGTTACCTTACATTTTGTACCAGTATACAGATTAAGTGTTTTGTGAACCTACTTCGTAGTGTAATCGCATCGGACTGAATTTTAAATCTATTAAGTAGGATATATCCTATTGAATCCTATAGTATACCTGTCTTCAGCTAGATTTATGCTAGATGCTTAACAGTCACTCGAACATTGAACATGACAAAGAACACGAGCGGGTTGCTGTGTGGCAAAACTCAGGGTGATAGGAGTCGCGAGATAGATTGAGTATCGGAGGGAGAACGATCTGGTCCTGAGTGAGTGTGATGTTTCAGTGCGGCTATCTCGAGGGGCTGCGCTCATCACTCGGTGGCTGGACGCAGAAAGTAAAATCATGGTACTGGGGACGACCTCTAGTAAGTGGCCCGGCCTCTCGCCGCCGGAATGACCAGCGAACTGTCCTAGCACATTAACGATTCTTACATTTGCACGAAATTTAAAAAAAACTTGATTTTTTTTTATTGGAAGTTCTTGCTTCGATTTCAAAACGATTGCTTGGTGTTAGTGAATTATTCGATTATTGTATGTTTTCACTTCTCTTATCGTTGCACTTCATTTCGGTGTTAATTTTGTTAGTAAAACATTTTATTTGACCCATGAATTTATTTCGAAGTAGTGACGCACATCTCAGTGATTTGATTTATCATTCCGGTTATTTCATTAGCCTGTAGAGGTACTATTGTCTTGAATGGATCGAGCTAACGTGCTGCATGAAAGTTTAGTATTAACTGATGATCATGTCACAAATCCGTAATGTAATAAAACTTCAGTACCTGAATAGTGTATTATACATTCAGTTTCTAAATCATTTATTTTGTATTGAAATCAAGTTTATTTATTTTCAATTAGAGCATGGTGGCGTAAAAGCATAACAGGACAAAAATGCGTTAAAAATGTTTTATTTGGTTTCTAGATTTTCTACATTTATCTGTTGCATTTCCGTTGTTTTGTTATTCAGTTCGTGTCTGCTATATTTCTTGCTGCAACTAAATTCGCCTACTCAGGTAGGTAAACGGGATAAGAACTCTCTCCATAATACATTGTAACACTTGTAAAATATACCCACTTTGAACCACGCCACCGAGTGATCGAAACGCATGAATCCAAGCCTCTAGCACACATCTCACTTACAGCTTCTCAATACATTCGACGTATTATACTCACTGTACCTACATTTAGTAACTGAGAGGCACAAGGTCGTAAATCAAGTCTACCTGTATCTGTAGCCCGAGTCGCCGCCGCCGCCGCCGCGCGCCGCCGCGGTTGTAGCACGTCGCTGAGTTACTGCCCTCTGCCGCCCAGCTACACGTCTCCTCAATATTCTTAGAGCACTAACTTGTACTTAGAGGCTGAATTGAATTTGCTATTTATTAGCATAGTAGAGTAACAGTTTTAGTGTGGATGTGTAAAATTAGTTACTAGGTTAGGTATTGGAGGCATATCAGTAATTTCAATCGTATTTATGATGTCAATTTGTAACACACAAGAATCGAAAGTGACTTATTGTTTAGCTAGCTATAAAACAAAAGCAAACATTATGGAAAAGTGGTAACTTTTTATAGGAGTTAGCACACAATTTGTCACGAAGTTTCGACATGAAAGAGGATAGTGGTGCGTTGTTGGAGGAGCGGGGCGGCATCCGGCGGCACCAGTCCATGCAGCGGCTGCAGCACGGCGACGCGCCCGACCCGGCCAGCGCCGCGCGCGTCGTGCCCGACCACCACGGCAACCTGCACATCACCGTCAAGAAGACCAAGCCCATCCTCGGCATCGCCATCGAAGGCGGCGCCAACACCAAGCACCCGCTGCCCAGAATTATAAATATTCATGTGAGTTATCAACTACATCTCGTCATTTCTCCAACTTACGTTACTTTCCTACAGACGGTCTGTCGCAGTTCATTCGTGAACATAACCGTCTCCTATTAAAGAAGTAGCTTTGTCATTGCCATATCTACTGCAAAGTTGGTGCTGGTACTTATCCCCAATATCAGAATGTTCCTTGATGTCATAAACTTATGATTCCAGGAGCACGGGGCAGCTTATGAAGCTGGCGGGTTGGAGGTGGGCCAGTTGATCCTCGCGGTGGATGGGCATCGC
This sequence comes from Xestia rhomboidea, assembly GCA_963853795.1. NCBI lineage: Eukaryota > Metazoa > Arthropoda > Insecta > Lepidoptera > Noctuidae > Xestia > Xestia rhomboidea. The sequence continues at coordinate 14,597,344 of OY970764.1, forward strand.
GTGGAGGGCCTGCAGCACCAAGACGTGGCGCGGCTGATCGCCGAGTCCTTCGCACAGAGGGACAAACCGGTGAGTCACAAACAAACTGTCACAACGTTACTCAATGAGATGACAAGGTTAAATGGATTAATAACACATTCGACAATAGGCATTCAATTAAATCGTAATCGTAGTATGATCTACTATTACTATTGCATAATGAATTGTTTTCAATTAGCCAGTAATGATGATACACATACACATTAACAGAATCATTTAGTAATCACGTTTCTTGAGGTTAAATCACGTGCAGGTACTGATTGTATGTTACAAACAAGTCTAAGCAACCTTTAAACATCCGCAGGAGATCGAGTTCCTAGTTGTGGAAGCAAAGAAGTCCAACTTGGAGCCGAAGCCAACCGCACTGATTTTTTTGGAGGCCTAACATCTACTGTCCCTCCCCGCCAGCGACCCGCCGGCCGCGCAGGGCAGCGCGGCGGCGCGGGTCGCCCTCACCGCGCACACCACGGAATAGCCAACTCCAACCTGCGCTGCCACATGCTCTTCTGAGCACGTGGCGGCCCGGCGTGACGCACGCGGCGTGGCACGCGGCGTGACGCACGTGGCGTGACGCACGCGGCGTAGCCGGCCGCGGGACGAGGCTGTACCGCACTTGGCACAGGGAGGCGATGTAAACGCGCTGACACGAGCCGTCCGGAGCGACGGAACAACACTACGAACCTTACATGCACCGCCCGACGGGTTTTGGAAGTAATCTCTCGAGACCGTGACGCGACCGTCCGACGATGGACGCTACGGGAGTGCTGAAATTTTTTAAAAGTTTTCTAGGAGAGTAACTATTAATCCAATTTTAACAGTAGGCGGCGACTGAATTTTATAAAAATGAATCTCCTACTTTTACCGTTTACTATAAGTTCATCTTAAAGTCACAAAATTTTAAAATCACAATTTTTAAAAATTAGAGAGATCGATCAATTCCGCGACTAAATTAATAGAACTAGAGTTGTAAAAAGATGACGATAACATAGATCTTTCGAATTTCATTTTGAATCGTGCTAAAAATCAATGGATCGGCAACGGTGCTACGAGAAGATATCATGTTTCAAGTAAAGTATCGTCCTCGAGTTCAGAGTCATGTTCCCATCAGTAGTTGTCACTAGTGTTCGTGTAGAGTGCTTCCGGTCGGCACATCGCAAGGATCGCAAGTTCGGCCCGCAGCGCGGCCAGGTCGGCGCGCTCCTAAGCAAGCTCACTTTATGGTTTCGTCGGTTCCGTCATTGCTTGAACTGTCATTATGTCAGCTTTAAACTATTCATACATTTTCTATTAGAAATGAGACCGACAATTTAGTTCCAATTAGAAACCATTCGTTTCAAATAAAAATTAAGTACCATTTCGTAAAAACCCATGTTCTGATTACGTTCAGCTGTCTCTTGATTGAAACGCATAAAGTCGTACATTCGGTTCGTCCTCGGTATCGCTTCGTTTAGTTTGCTTAGAGAGTGTCACATAGAAGGTGCGTCAAACATGTCATTCCATCAGGTAGTTAAGCGGTGAGTTTACGAAATTTTGGCGGAGAGGGATTTTAGCCCACTCTTTTATGGATATTTATGTAGAAATAAGTGAATGTGTGCAATATAATCAAATGTTAGATGTTAGAATCAATAAACAGTGTTCGGCGTCGATGTAATAGGCAATCACGCGGCGTGGGACTGGCGTCGCCGCGTGAGGCGTGAAGGCGTCGCCAGCGTGTTAGCGGCGAGAGAGCTTACGCCACGTTTACGCGGCGTTAGAGCGTACGCCGCATATCGCGAAGTGAGAGCGTACGCCGCGTGTGAGCGGTGTGACAGCGTACGCCGCGTGGAGCCCGCTCAGTTCCCGGCTCCGGGTATCGATGTTGCTAGAGCTTCTACTATAACGTACAGCTACAGCTGTAGATATTGTACACGTTCTCACAATAATAACTAGTATTTGTATAAATGTAATATGCTATAACTGAACCTCATTACCCCTTATTATCTCAACAAGCGACCGTTGTAAATATATATATCTGTATCTATTCATAAGCTGTAAATATCCAATTTGAATGTATTGTAATATAAATTATTATTATAAATATTTATTGAAGTTAGTGCCAAAAGCATTTTACATTCCCAACTAGGCGTGTACAGTATAAGTAACGCAGAGCCATCGGCGTAGCAGTCCTCTGCAGACATCAAGATATCTACTTACTACAGTTCATCGATTGCTTATCTCACTCAATACGCTTCTAATATTAGGATTTGATCATGATTGACATAAACTTTGATTGTAACATTACAATGCATTGCGTATTAAAATTAATATCTATGAAAATTGTATACTTTCACGTTGTACACGATATGGCGGCATGAGTACTTCAGTTCCCTTTGATAACACTTGTGAATAGTTCGACCAGTATCACATATAGACATCCGCCTTTCCTGATTACTGTTTTATCCACAAAAATACAAAGAGCAGAAGTGCACTGAAACAAATATATTTTGTACGAGTAATTATAGTTAATTTTAAACTTATACCTAATTGTATTTAAAGTACGTATAAGTTTTTATGATTACATTTAAGCGGTCATATTTGTAAAGGCAGGCTCGTGTGACCGGCCAGCCTTCTATTTGAGTCAATTCATCATTTACGTACGTATTAAACACGTCAAACCAAAAGCAATGTAAGTAGGAATAAGAGATTATTTTAACAACAAACTATTTTAGGTTACAAAATGTGTTTTTGTGGTAATGAGTTCGCAAACCTGCTGATGTTTTGTGTAGATTTGTTTACCAACAGCTTGCAGTTGTTTACTTGAAGCGTCTCCAGCACTACGCCTTTGAATCCCGCAGTGCCTCTCGTTATTGGCAACCTATTTATCCTAAATATTGTAAGCCGTCCATTTATGTTGCATTTGTTTCGTCCTCGGATGCTGTGAGGTGAACGTGGATTTGTATCTGTATAATGGACCTTAGCTAATCTCAATGTGTTGGTAAACATTTCACAGGTGTTAGGTGATGTTTAAACTTCGCGCAGGTGTTTCGTTGAGAAGATCTATGTTGTAGTCGGTTGTTAAGTTTGTCGTTGATGACAAAAATATATTGTTATCTAGATAATTACATGTTGTTTTATTTGATTTCACGATGATTGATGGTACACGCTCCTAGCTACAATGATGGATCAAACGACTGCATCCATTACGATCCTGAGATGCTGTTGACATAATCCGTATAAACAGCTCCGATTGATAACAGGATTATGATGTCAAACCATCTGTTTGTTTGAATAACATGATAGTGAATGATGATTGTCTTCATAAATTTTCATAGTCGTCTCGCCTTTATATAACGCAAAATTCTTTCCTCAGATAAACAAGAATTGCGTTTCGCTATAACACCCATCGATGAATGCATTCTGAATCAGAACGTAAGATTCCAGACATGTAAACCATTGACAACATTCTTAAACCGCTACGCCATCATAAACACTAGTTAACCTATTTCTAGTTGAAGGGCCTACGGCGTAGCGCTACGCCGTAGCAGGGACTATTTTATAACCTAGGGTTAATATTTCACATCATCTAAATGTATGTTTTTCTAGTGTTGTGTATTATAATGTGCACTATTTAAATATCAGAGGCAGTAGCACGAGCGTGGGGTGTATACGCAACGTAAATACGAACGATTTTGGAATCTAAAATACAACTGTCTTATAGCATTTTGTTTTTGTAACAAGCACAAAAAGTGTCATATGAGTAAATCCTTTGTGAAAACCATAAAATCGTTCTTATTTACGTGTGTAAATTAAGATACAGCGAAAAAAAATACTTACCGAAAATTATCTTTTTGCGTAGTAGGTAAAGTTGTCTGTAGAAAAGTTATTTATACTACACTTGCTTAGTAAGTGTACCAATACTACCCCACTAAAAGGCTTGAAAACTGTTCATTAAACCTCAAAAATCTAGGCAGTTTATTGTATGGAATTTCATTACTGCCCTGAAAATACAGGTAGTAATCCATTACTAACGCGTTTTGTTTTTTTTTATTCAAGTCTTGATGACGCTTCATGCAAGTGTAGTTTAAAGCAGTATATATCACTCATATCACTCGAGGGTAAGTACAGATTACTAAACTCGTGTGGTTCACGGCCCTCCGCTTGGCGTCGGGTCTCAAATGCACACTCAATTAGTAATCTGTGCCTTACTCCTGGTGAATAAATAGCTATTATGCCCAATATGCACAATACATCATCATAATATAACGCCTGTCATCCCCGAAGGGTTGCCTCATAGGTGTACCCATTACTACTCCCATATTTCAGCAGTTAAGTTTAAGTCCAATGTAATAAGGGGCGACCCTATTGCTATCAACCGGGCCCAAATCCAGACTACGTGGCCGCTACTAAGAACTCCCTGATACAAAAACCGAATAACACTCTGCCCGACGTGGGAATCGAACCAAGGACCTCATGCTCATGCACCAACGAGGCAGTCACACAAACCACGCACAAAAACCCAAAAACTAATTAACGTAAACTCGTATTTCACATGTACTCCTATACAAATAATAAGAGTGATATTGTGTAGGTATGTGTGTGTTTGATTGAACGCGTGCGTACGCCTGACGTCGCGATCAGAGCAAACACTTGCGTCGCTCACTATTATTAGCCGATAGAACGTCATCAAGCGCGTTATTAATAATAAATTACCAAGATAACTTAATTGTTATTTCAAGTAAATATGGTCATATATTTAAATTATTGAAATGCTTTTTCTGGGTTATGCAATGTCCTTTGTGTTCTAGAATGGACTGTGCTTAAAATATATAATAAGGTATACTTCTCAATTAAGAAGGGTAGTTTTTTTGAAATATCGGGAAATCTATTCACTGAAAAGTAAAAATAGCCTGGCTGGAAAATTATATTATAATCTTATCGGCCCATCTGAGGATTTAAAAATAAAAGAAGATTCCGAGTTCTAAAACAAAACATGCTCCTTATAATCTATACATATAATAAAATCGTCGATATTGTTGAAATGTTCACAAATCTATTTAAATACATTCAGAATAACATATAGGCTATAGAAATTTTGGATTTTTTTGGAAAAAGGGGGTGAAATGGGGGGGTAAAGTTTGTATGAAAAAAAAATTTTAGATTGTTCTAGAATCATGAAATTTAGAATAAATACTTATTAATAAAAATAAAGAAATACCTGTTTCAGCATTTTTTTAAAATCTCATCCAGAGACGCAAAAAAGAGGGTTTTGTGTTTAAAATTAATAAACTTCAAACACCTATACAATCAAATCCAATGAAGTGTAACCTTTTAAAGTTGCTACATATACTTCGTATCTAATACAGGTAAATATACTTTCTCAATTTTCTTGAAATTTGATTTTTGACGTGAATACGCACAAAATAGAGGAACTCAAGAAAATCAGCTTTCTCCGGTATAAGTAGTTGGTACGAAATGTTTGTGCGCGCATCACGTCAAAATTACTGCATAGGCTTGCGCATCACGTCAAATTACTGCATAGGCTTCTTTAATATTTAGACTACATATTATCACGCTACTTCCTTAAGGGGGTAGGCAATTTTACATTATTTCCGTATACTTCAATTGTTTGACGTTTCAGTCATGACGTAAGTACATGAGAACGGCTATTTGTGGCTTATGTCAATGAAGTAAATAGCCTCCGCTACCGCTCTGTAAACTACGGGGTTGCAGGTTAAAACCCTCCAACATTATTTTCACTTTTTGTGATTTGTTTAATTTTTTTTTTGATGCTGTGAGATTTCCTATATTTCATTTTGTATTTAAATTGTGTGCATTTCTATATTTCTTATTTTTTTTCGTGAAATATTTTTCCAAAAAGTAATAGAGAAGTATGGAAGAATGAATACCATCATGCTGCGCCGACCCCAAATAAATTGGGATAAGGGCAGGAGTATGATGATGAGGATGATTTTTCCAAAAAGTAGTATAGCGAACATCAGAAGCCTGATAAATCCACGCGTTCCTGCCGTGCAAGAACTGTGCTATGCTATTCGCAATAATCAATAATCCATACGCAGTTTACGTAGATTATATTTACAGCTAAATTGTTATTGGCCTCATATCGTGTTTTCGGGCGGGAGGAGACGCCTGGGTTCTTCCATTGTGAGGATCGACTGGAGGACACGGTGGAGCACACTGTGGAGGTGTGCCCCACTTGGGCGGAACACCGCCGTATCCTCGAAGCGGCGATCGGCGGCGGCGACCTCTCTCTCCCGGCCCTGGTTCAATACATGGTCCGGAGCGAGACGGAATGGGACGCCGTCACCACCTGCGAAGCAGTCATGTTAGCGAAGGAGGTGGCGGAACGTGAGAGGGAGAGGTCCTTACGTCCCGGCCACCGCGGGAGACGACCCGGGCGTCGGGAGCCACGTGGTGGCCCCCGGCCACCGTAGGCGCGGGCCTGTGGACGGGGAGCTATGGGCTAGCTCGCCGTCCGTCCGTCTCATGACGACAGGCCGTGTCGACGGCGCGTTCGTGTTCTACGCGCGCCTCAAAGAGAGTCAGCAAAAAAGAAGGGGTCCGCAAGGGCCGATGCCTGCCGGGGCTGCGGAACTATTCGAAAGAGATACCGTGGCCCCGGAACACAAAGGGCGATGAAGGAACATGGATGGGTTTTAGTCAGTAAAAGTCTGACACTTCCTACTGCTCCGGGAGGAGTCATTTGATGATTTCCCATCCGAAAAAAAAATAAGCTATATCGTGGTTGGGCTCAATTCATGCACCTTGATGAGAACTTTCGACCTAGCTGGAGTATGACTGTCATCGAGTGTCTAAGGATGAAAACCTAAGGCTGTCGAGGGAAGCCCCAAATTGGAAAAACATAGCATATTTTAACGATGATTGCATATATTTCCGACAAATTAAATTGTTACCTACTTGAATCTATACTTATTATAAAGGAGAAAAGTTTGTTTGTTTGGTTGGTTGAACGCGCTAATTTTAGGAACTACTGATTCCAGTTAAAACATCTTTTAGTGTTGGATAGCCCATTTATCGAGGAAGGCTATACGTCATATAACATCACGATACAATCAATAGGAGCGGAGCATCAATGAAAATTGTTGCATATACAGCGAAAAAATATTGCTTTTGAGAGCTTCCGTTCCGTGCGCTGCGTAAACGGTTCAAGTTACTCAACAATCATACATGTATGACGGGATTGTTCCTCTTAAAAAGTCCGCTAAAGCATATTATCTACATTTTTTTTAGGTTGACTCACACTCTCTCTAAGCCTCTCTCTCTCTTACGTAACGCAGACGAAGTTGCGCGGGTCAGCTAGTTGTTACATAAAATATAATTCTTTGAGTTAAAAAAATATAATTTTTATTTTTTGCGAAAGAAGGATAAAATTAAATAACAAGCATTAATTTCCCCTGGTAACTTCAGACTGAAAACCTTTATCTCTTTTCTTATCGTCTTAAAAATGTGTAAATGACAAACAAACATTTTGGTTAAGTAATTATTGCTAGGTACAATTACTGTCTGCGATAATAATCCGGGTAGGAAAAGTCACAAATATGTAAACACAGCAAAAGTTTTACGTTTATCTGATATAATAACGATTGCAAATCTAAGATAACACCCATTTCATAATAGTTCAAAAAAATATTCTTAGTGTATAAATTAATTCAGTACAGTCACAATGCTTAAATCTGATATCTTCTTTACGACGAACGCCTCGCTCCATGTAGATACGGCCTAGTTTACGATTTGCAGATCTTATTGAGTCGCTCGCTCGACTTCGTAATGTCAAAAAAAGATAGACATACGACTTTCCGAATCGAAAATCGAATCGAAGCGTTGTGAATAAGGGGCCTGGAGTTATTGCCATCCGATAAGGGTATAGATCGTGATGATATTGCGATGCAAGTAAATAGTTGTCTTGCAGGGCGAAGCCAGGCGGAGTAGATAGGGGGCATCTATGTTTCTTTAGCCACAGATGAAACAATAATACGTCCCGGAATATATTCACAATGATGGAATTCGGCAATTGCGGGCTGCTTGCGTACTATACTAAGTTCAGCATAGTTCCGAAGAGTGCTAGTGCCTTATTTAGTAAATGTGGATTTAGGAAAAGGTTGTTAATTATTATAACGAGCTTTTTGTAATTTTATGAATGTCTGATGAACACTAAAGAAATTAAGAAAGCAATGCATTCATTTAATATATTTTCAGTTCGACTGAAGATTCTGTAACATTTGTTTAAAATTACATGCGCGTGTTTTTTGTTTTTTCCTAACATTAGGTTAAGACTTTTACTAACAACATATGGATCTTGATCTGAAACAAATATTTATTATAATAAGAGTGAAGTGGCAGACCGTCACACCGTCAGTGAGCTCGGTAGTACCTTTCCAGTTAAAAACATCTTCATAACAAATTATTGTGACGTTTATGACAACGTCACAATCGTAAAGATGTTTCTCTTAAAATATTATCTAATCACGGCACGGGCCTGATGTGACCCCAGTTTGTTGCCACTCCAGAAAGTTCCATGAGCAAAGAAAATATTGTTAAAATGTAGATTATGTCATCAATCTTGTCAATATAATAATATTGCACAATATTATGACTATTTAGAGATTACGAACATTTTTTTAATTATTAAGGCTGTCGTCTTTTGATATAGAAACAGATATTGTACTAGTTCAAGGCGTTGAACTTAGTATATGCCCATGTTCACTAAGGCCCTTATTCATAATAGTCTGCTAACTTAAAGCATTGCTAATTCTCACTCTGTCTTCTTCTATTGACCTAAGTCAGAATGAAAAATAACACTCTGTAGCAGCTGTTTTAAGTTAGCGGACCATTATGAATAAGGGGGTAAGACTATAGCCTCCTAATTAAATGCACATTGGTACATTTTCAGCGCAGCGCGAGAATTGATATTCCAACAGTGCAAGGCTAAAGTATCTCTCAGTGTAAGTAAAAACGAAAATAATTATAATTATAATTGTAGCATAACAGAAAGTACGAGGAATACTCCAGGCCCCTTATTCACAACGCTTCGATTCGATTTTCGAAAAGTCGTATGTCTATGTTTTTTTGACATTACGAAATCGAGCGAGATAGACATGTACGACTTTCCGAATCGAAGCGTTGTGAATAGCTATGCAGGCTGGGAGAATTGCCCAATTTGAAGAAGGAAAAGTGCAGGATGTCGGTTGAACTGGATTGAGTAATATCACGCGTTGCTGTTTATCCTCTAAACATTTAGGGACCACCATCGATTTCGATAAAAAAAATATCACTACCATTCGCAATGCATTCTTCATTAAAAAACAAAAAAGGTAGTATCAACAAAAATATGCACATTTATTATTCAAACCTCTGACAATAAAACGAACTATGAACGACAACTAACCTTTATACAAGTACATTTTTGTTACCTGAAACAGGTAAACCACGGCATGCAAGCCATCGTTTTAAATCCCGGACGAGATGATCTTAAATTTTTGCAAAATTATATTTTGCTTCAGGTACATCATCTTCCGTTTATTCCATCTATACAATGTACGTTTAACGTTACTGTCCATAGAGAATTCAAAACATACGTACCCCTACCTCCCCCTACTAGTATTGCCTATGGCAGATCTTTTTTAAATCTTCAGACGAAACAGGCTAATAGGGAATATGCAAAACTCTTTTTATTTATAAAAAGCTTTGTATTGGCGCATAAAAATTTTGTGGTACACTTGTTTAAGTTTCTAAAATATCACTTATTTTGCAGCATGTTTTTGGTGACACGGAACGCACACTTAAAACGCATAGTCCTCGATAGCTATTGACGTTAAGGTCTATGTGTCAAAAACCAGTTTTATATATTATTTATATACATTTTATTATAATATTGTTAATGCAAGTTTTGCTTGAATAAAGCATATAAAATTAGTAAAATGATTTCCGAAAAATTAGATGTTTGTAAACAAGACAGATTGAGGTAAATGACTTCACATCATGGCCGTGACAGTCAAGGACGTTGGAACTGTTGTAGAAAATTGCAGGAGTTTAATATTATTTTTAAGCGACAAGAAAAAAACATGCATATTTCCTATTGTCACAGACACACTAAGGAGTGTGTAATTCTACAATTATTTTTTTTACATGATTGTGTATGTGTGTTTACTAAAGGACCAATGTTTATCTACGTAACGTTAAGCTATAGGTAGCTTAAAATACCACCCCAGCGTTGAGTTCATCGAATAAAAACAACACTTATCTTTTGTTGCTATAACAATTTCTTCGTTGGATGTCATTACAAAAACTGGAATTATCTGCAAAACGTACGAGTGCCTACTTTAAAATCAGATGATAATATATGCTGCATGAGTCATCAGCCGTTATGTATGGTTGAGGATATCGTTAGGAAAGAAGAATGTGGATAAGATTGTACAGTTGAATATAGCATGACCACTTTAAGTGGGCTAGAACTGCCCACTTAAATTGGTCATGCTAGTTGTGCCGTTGCTAGCAAGTTTGACATATATGTCAAACTTGGCGTTTATTTTAGTTCTGTTTTTTTCCGCCTGCACACATAAGTTGGTTGAAGTGTAATAATACCCATTAACAAATTGTCAATCACTCGCATGTCAACTTCTTCGATTGGTTGACTGATTAATTATCAATGACCTATCAGATCTACAGCAACAACAGGTTGTAGATCTCTAGTTTTTTGTTTAGAAGCCGGGCTCCCTAACAAAAGAGGCATCTTACTGGTGAACACCAAGTTCTGAAGAAATTAATAATAGAATATGACAGCAGTAAATAACCACAAGAAATCCAGGTGATCCAATTTAAATGATATGCCAGGAGTTTATGAGTTTATTCATGTGGATATCACTCCAATGGCACCCGATTCATACAAACCATCTGTTGAGAGTCCTTCTTCCCATTATAATACTAATGTGGAGACTACTATAAGGGTTGAGCCGAGCAACAAACAGCACTAGTGGTATCGCACGCGGCAACACGCTCTCTGTCTCGCTCTCTCAAATAACGATTCACAGCGACTGCAAAGGATAGTAGCATAGAAAAACGCGATTCTATGCTGCTAGATGAAACGCAACCCTAATACAGTCTAGTTGGTACCAAACTACCTAAATCCGTGGTGGTGATGGTATATGGTAAACTCTGACGAAAGCAGGACCAGCACTTGACAGACAATGGTACCAAGCATTGTCTGGCCACTGGCTTTTTAAGCATGCTTATCATATGAGTTCGAAACATGCTCCTAGACCCAGTCAGTCTACGGATAGAAGTAGAGCAATAAGGAATAATTTTTGAAAATTGAATCTCTTTTTAGGTTTCCTACCTCAAAAGGAAAAAACAGAACCCTTATAGAATCACTTTGTTGTCCGTCTCTTCGTCTGTTTGTCAAGACCCTTTATCTCGGGAACGCGTGGATGTATTGAGTTGAAATTAAAACCATATACTCAGATCTACAGTCACTTGAAGCTGTGAAAAAAATCAAACTTCTAAGTTAACGTAAAAAGATACGGCCGTTTATGCCGCAAAAACGTATATGACACTCTTCAAGAGAATCAAAAGTTATAAGATACTTTTCATGATTCTGGCTCAATAGCTAGAATCATGAAATTTGGCGAGAAGCGTCTTTCAGCATATATATAAAGGAAAAAATCTGAAAACCATAAAGGAATCTGTTGTTTAATAACAAAATACATACAAGTTTATACGGAACCCTCGGTGCGCGAGTTCAACTCGCACTTGGCTGGTTTTTATTTAAATAGAGAGTGACAGTTTGAAAGGTCGTTCGTTATTTCTGAAGACAATGACATTTTATCTTATCGAAAAACTTTATATCGCTCACAAAAGTTTCTTTGTGCTCAAATAACATAAATTAAATATAATTTAAACTCAGTCACGTTTTTAGAATAGGCGACCCAGTAAAATGGTTCTGATGACGTTGGTTTAGCTCTACATAACGAATCATCAATTTATCTGTGTATAACTGAACAGCAGGGCTATTACGTATCTTTCTGATATCCAGTGACTATCAAGCTTCGGTTGTACTCCGAACTTTGATGACAACCGTGAATGTCATAATATTGGTATTACTTGGCACACTGAGTGGATATCACTTTACGGTGACTAACAGGGTTGTACATAATACGGAACTAACCTTTTGACCGTTAATTGATGGACACTGAGCCCAGTTACTATCATTTCGAGCTGTCAACAGAGATACGTAATAGCCCTACTGAGCACATCTTAGGAAAATAATAGGTATAAAATAGTGGTCAACTTATAATCGGAAAAAACCAGTTACTCTCTTATCATTTTCATTAGCAATGTAAACGTTTATCTATCTTTACTACATTTATCATCATCTGCCTAGCCTTTTCCCAACTGTGTTGAGTTCCTTTTCCAGTCTAACCATATGTAGCTGAATACAAGTATTTTACATGGAGCGAATGCTTATTTAAAGTATCTTACCTCAACAACCCAGTTCGGCACTGGGTAAAACGATACGCTTTTTATTTCGCATGGGAAATCATCAAATGACCGCTTATGCTCTGGGCGGAGCGGAAGGGATGGGTGTTAGACTTTTACTGACTAAAACCCATCCATGTTCCTTCTTAGCCCTTTGTGTTCCAGGGCCACGGTATCTCTTTTGAACAGTCCCGCAGCAAAACGATACCCCTTTTTTTCTGAAACGTGGATGGTAGCCCGAAGCCTAAAAGCATGACAAAGGGGGATCCTTTGTCAGGCTTTTAGGCTTCTGGCTACCATCCACGAATAACAGACGGGACCAATGAAGTGCTTTCTGAGGCGTCAAGCGTTGATTAACGATACCTTAAAATCGGCCCGTGCTTCACTACAGGTTATAATGACGTTAACGTTTTCTCTGATTTATGAGTTTTTTTTTCTTCTCAACCATTTGCATGCGCCACATGCACTGGTTCAAGTCGAACCAGATTCTACATCTAATTATCTCGCTGATTTGACCTTTGCAAACTATTTTGTGTGATACTTACGCATATCACATAAACATACCCTAAATTGTATAACCGACCGCGAACCGCGAACCGGAAGACGTTGCGTTGGAAGACCTCCCACTAGGTGGACCGATGACCTGGTGAAGGTTGCGGGAGTCCGCTGGATGCGAGTCGCATGGGACCGGTCAATGTGGCGACACTTGGGGGAGGCCTATGTCCAGCAGTGGACGTCTTTCGGCTGAAATGATGAATGATGATGAATGATGAAATTGTATAACGCATTTCTCAGACCATAAAAAACGAAACTCTAATCTTGTATTGTCTTTTAATAGATAAGCAGTTATTTTATTAAAATTCATTATATACGTAGGTACAGCGTAATACTGCAGCCATTAATACTAAATTAAGGTTTGTCTTCTCTCATAACCGCAAAAATTCTAACATAATTGTATTCCATTAATTAGCAAACACGTCCAATCTAAGGAAGGCTGGTCTCTACGAGCGCGTTACGCATCGTCAACATCACAGATCAGATAAAAGAGGTTAAAAAGGAAATAGTTTCCGATTTGTATTAGAACGCGTGTCGCCGCTTGTCTCGCACTCTTTAACTCCACTACAAGCAAGAGACCCATACGTACGTGCATTAGGTACGCACACAAATATACTACTCACACTTAGATCGCGAGCTTGCTATTGATTGTCACACAAACGCAAAAACAGTGCTTGACGTGCACTCACACACGCTAATACGGTGACCAATGAGCAATCGATTGACATATGAGCGTTCACTTATATGAGCGGCGCGCCTGCCCCGCCCACAAGGCCCTTCTAACCTCTTTTATCTGTTCTGTGGTCAACATTCAACATTATACAGGCAACAGTTTGTGCATTCCACTCTGTATGTTATAAATACATAGAACTCACCGCTTTTTCCCATGGGGGTAAGCAGAAATCACAGAACGCCACCTGCATCGATCCTTACACACCCCTTTCGCCTCGTCCACGTTCATACATCTGTATGTTATAATATTTTCACTTCTCATGCTCTAAAAGTACGCCAATATAGCCCTACGAAGCGGGACTAAAGTGACCCTTTTAGTCTCTAGGGAGTAAAAGTAATTAGTTTTTTAATTTTCTTTCATGTTACATAGACAAACTCCAAAGAGTAAAAACAGGACCCTGTTACTAAGACTCCGCTGTCCATCTGTCTGTCCGTCTGTCTGTCCATCTGTCTGTCTATCCGTCTGTGTATCTGTCTGTTCGTCTGTCTGTTCATCTGTCTGTCCGTCTGTCTGTCCGTCTGTCTGTCTGTCCATCTGTCTAACTAAATTGACTATTTTTCTCGCACTCAAAGTGAGAATAACAGTGTAACACGCGGCGCTAAAATCCCATTATAACTCGGTTCCTATTTGTAAAACTACCTCGTATATAATGGGTCATTTTGGCCCCTTGTGTTACAATGTACTAGATGAAAAGAAGGTACCTTTATGGCATCTATTATACCATGTTTGGAGATAAAAATCTTTACAAGATAAAACTATTTTAGAAATCATCAACTGATATTTGTCTGGTGTTAAAAGAGCAACATAATTACATCGTTCTCAGAAAAGCTACTCCAACGAACTTGCATAGATTAAAAACCGGATAATACTGCTCTGTTTCTAAATAATTCAAACCAAGATAATAATTAACGAGTATTTGATTTAAATTCACATTTTCTCTGTTTATAATATTGGGTGCTTATTCGAAATATAAGTTTGTACTTGTCAACGTATTCTTTTGGGATTAACAGATGGCATATACTCCACTGAGACACAGGCCTCCTCACCTTGAGAGGCAGGAAGGAGTTGTAATTCGCCACGTGAGCCCATTGATGAAGTAAATAGGTACAGTCGTGATCTTTTCCGCCTGATCAGTTAAAAATTTTGTCGCTTAAATCATGCGGAGGCGCCGAGCCACGCCCCCTTAAAGTTTAGGCCTATTAGGAAAGCGTCAACTTTGACGCGCAAAATAACAATAACTCTCGTTTAGCGTGCGACGTCAGTGCGCTCGGCCGATCGGTATCTTTTCATTAATTATTTCTATACAAAGTCAACGGGGCGGGGCTAGAGAGCGTTTCTATGTTGTAAGTGCAAGCAAAAATTAGCTTAGTGGTGATCAGGCGGGAGTGTCCTCGATAGTACCCTATCTGGGTTTAAACACTGTACCACCACTGCTTTAGACATAGCGTCATAAAATTAAAACAAACATGGTGGTTCTATAATTCAAACAGCGCATAAAATTATAGATCATCTCTGTTATTCTTCCTCGATATGTGGTACTCGTTCTCGCAATTTCAACAGAAAACTGCAACTTGATATTATACATAGGTAGATCAATATAATACATTTTTTTTTAAAAACGATGAAACACACCAGGAATTTCTCCTGTATCGTGGGTGCGTTTACAAACATTCAAACTCACATACACAAACAGCCAGACCCGGAACAACTAGCTAAATTAATTAAATATTGTATTTAAATGTATAATTTATGAATTAGATAATTTAATGATAATATTTTAATTAACTTTTAAGTTTTTGTGATTTGTTTTCATTGAATTGTATTTAATTAATTATGTCACTTATTTATATGGATGATTATAATCTGAAATAAACGTTTAATATTAATTAACATAACATAAAATCACGCCTGTATGTGTAATTTTAGGTTCACGTCTGGCTAACCCTTCAGGGATCTGATGGGTTAGCCAGACGTGAACCTAAAATTACACCCACATTTCGCTCGAATCAGAAATATAGACACCCGCAAGAGAACCAAGGCTACCGACGTAGCCCGAAGAATTGCCAAACTTAAGTGGCAGTGGGCAGGGCACAATGCTTGCAGAACGGATGGCCGACGCGACGTGGCCGGAAAGTTTTGGATTGGCGACCGGAAAACGTTGCGTTGGAAGGCCTCCCACTACGACCGATGACCTGGTGAAGGTTGCGAGGATCCGCTGGATGCGAGACGCACGGGACTGGTCAATGTGGCGACACCTGAAGGAGGCCTATGTCCAGCAGTAGACGCCTTTCGGCTGAAATGATTATGATGATGATGAATCCGTTTATTTGCATGAGGGTTTTCTTTTTCGGAAAATCTGAATTCTACAAGTGTTTAATTGTTCCCGAGTTACCGACACAGAAGACACTGCAGTAAGTAATTAATCGGTAACATCTACCAGTACGAGATGAAAGCATATCTAGTAGGTAAAACTTAAGTTGTGCAAAATTGTGATAAAACTATTTACACCTATTTGATACAAAAGATAAGAAATGTCACGACGATCACATGACTTATATTGTATACTAGCTGTTGCCTGCGACTTCACGTGTGTATATGTGAGAGAAAAAATTTGTCTTTGAGCTATTCCAGACTATAGGTACCTAATCTATCTCTATGCCAAATTTAATTCAGATCTGTTGAGCCGTTCTGGCGTGATTGAGTAACAAACATCCATCCAAACTTTCGCATTAACTAGCAAGATAGTATAGACTAGCTTTTTCCACCGCTTGGGTAGTGTGAAGGATAGTTTTACTGAATCGGAAACCTTTGCCAGCGTGCACTCAAACACTTGCCTTGCCTTGTATATGGACAGTATGTAAACACATCGGGAAAAAACACATTCACTCTCACAGAAGATTAATAGATGTACCTCAAAAACATGTTCTGTGATTAGATTACTAGTAAGAAATGTCGTTGGCCTCTTGTATTAAACAAAACTGAATCAAAGAGTTCCCGCTATGACAAAATAACAAAACATTCAAAGAACTTAATAAAAACAAATGAAGCTATTGTTTACTTAATCATATATCAAACTTCTTCTGCTGTACTGGATTAGAAGCCGCTACTCTAGTATATAAAACAAAGTCGCTCCCACTATCTGTACGCTTACATCTTTTAAACTACGGAACGGATATTAATGCAGTTTTCAGCAATAGATAGAGTGATTCAAGAGGAAGGTTTATATGTATCGCTACATTGCACCCGTATAACGAAGCCGGGCGGGTCGCTAGTTAAATTATAAAATAATAGCTTAAGGGGACTACAGGAGCTAAACGCGAGTTTTTTAATGCAAAAAAGCATATGATTTACTGCAATAAACAAAACCAGAAAAATATATGATATTCTTCAGGATATATGCTGGTATGATAGTGTTTTGAAAACATAATACAACTAATTTTACTCGATAAAAAAAAAACACGAACTTATCTCTAAAAAATTCTTTTAACGAGTATAAACCATACTCAAATACATGCTATCATTCTGATTTTTGGCAAATAATTCTACAAGCAACATATTAGCATGATAGTGTTTTATTTTTTTAGTCCCATCAATAGATTTTTTGTAAATCGCAAAAAAAACACTCGTTTCGCACTATTCAGCCCGCAGTGACTGACGTTACAAGTAGTTACAACCACCTTGTAGTGCAAGCTGATTAGAACTTTATTCTAACAGTATTTCAAACGAAGTTTGAACCAGCACAATTAGAGTTGCTAATTTAGCTTACTGTAGTCGCCTAAAGGGGTACCTAAACGTGATAATTCGGCTATCAATATAACGCTGATACAGTCAACCCAAATAATATATGTAGATACATAAAATCACATTTTAAGACATGAGCTGCACTCTATTAAATTATAAACACCTGCTTAGATAAAACCTCTAGATTTAAATAAATTCTATATTAAAATCCGCTAAAATAAGGACCGGCTTGCCGCGGCGTCGTCTAAATATATGTCTGATGCAACAATGTGTGGACGGATATCATACAATATTATAATGCAGCGTGGTGTTTTAAAACGTCAGAATGGTTTCCAGCTCCCCCCCCCCCGCGATTCCCGCTTGTGCCTCTGATCGCGTCAGACCGGTAACCACGGTCTGCGCCCGCGCCGCGCCGACGACGCGCGACGCCAGACGCACATGCAGGTACGCGCACGCCCGCGTGCCATGTCGCCAAGCCCACGATACAAGCGTAGTAGCTTGCATCAGCCACACGTGTTCATTGTTGCATTAGTTATAGTTATACAATCAGTAACAGCCCGCAGTTTTACTTACATTGCTTTCTTCAGCATGCACTTTGACTTACAAAATTGTTTCCGTAAACATTAATTCAATATTTTGTAACAATTGCGTAAGTGCCAATTTTGAGATTGTTGCTGAACATTTAGGTCAACAGATAAAAAGACCAAATATCTCAGGCTTGATGAAAATAAATGGAGATGGGAGAGAATGGTGCTCATCACCATTGATCCCCATATTTGCACTGATAGTAATATAGCCTTACTATTGTCCGTAATTCTACCCATGATATCTCTAGGAACGTATCTATCCAATTCTTGTTCCTGAATTTGAGAATGATACACGATACTTATACTACGGAACCGACTTAAAAACAAGATAGATCCAAAGTTAAAAGAAATGCACTTCTCTGTCGTATGACTTCATCTCGATAAAATAACATAACTATCACGCCCATTATTATAATTGGCGCGTGGGTAAAAAGAGGTCACTAAGGTGTATCGTGTATTCATAATCGTAAGCTATGACGGAGCAAGTTACAATATGTCAGTGTGTGGGTAGACACTACCGCTCATTGAGATTTGTAATCCATAGGCTTGCTCACAGATATTTTCCAAGTAAGAAGGGCAAGAAGATGATCATGCATTTTCTATAGGAATAAAGATCGAATTTCAGTATCATTAGTCTGAAAGATCAGTTGTCTCAAAGGTCAGCCTAGGCACTGCCTCACCGACCATAAGGGGCCGTCTCTACGAGCGAGAGAATCGCGGCGATATTATCGTCGTGCCACACATTATCTACGTCGCGATTCTCTCGCTCGTGGAGACGGCCGCTAAGAGAGTATATAGAAATACGTGGCACGACGATAATATCGCCGCGATTCTCTCACTCGTGAAGACGGCCCCTAACTGCTTCCAGGGAGGCACTGGAAGCAGTTAGGGGCCGTCCAAAGTTGACGCTTTCCTAATGGGCCTAAACTTTAAGGGGGCGTGACCGCCGGCACCTCCGCATGATATAAGCGAAAAAAAATTTAACTGATCAGGCGGAAAAGACCACGACTGTACGTAGGTAAGTTATATTTTTTTTGCGAAATATTGCACCATTCTTGTGGTACGCTTCTTCACACAACAACTTATTGAAGAATAAAGTCAGCCACATACATAGATCTTCTTTAAAACACTTCCATACTTCTACTAGTATTTCATCAGGGCCCATGGTTTTTCTATTTTTCATACTTTGAACTGCCTTTCTTATTTCATCCTTACTTTCCCTCACCAAACCCATATTTACTTGTACTTCTTTAAGCACTCAGTTCCATTAAAAACATGAAAACCCCAACATAAAAACCCCTAGAATGACTAATAAAAAACATCATAATCCTGGTACAACCAGTCTTACCAAGGGGTATTACCTAGTACTAACTCGGTTGTGGAGGTCAGTTAGGCAGTCGCTCCATGTAGAATACTGGTATTCAGCTGCATCCGGTTAGACTGGAAGCCGACTCCAACATTGTTTTGAAAAGCCTAGGCAGATGGAGATCCAGGTACAGAAGAGGAACCGTAACCATGGATAACATCAGTGATGCAGTGCTGTATAAAATCAATTGATCGTTCGTTAGAATCGATCAGCGTTTAATTTCTATCAATTGATATGTTTACCAAACTATTAAATTAACAGCCTATAGTAAGGTGATCTCCAAATGTACAATAATAACAAGATGATAAACGTTTCTTTCATATTTTGCTGTGTGTGACCGACTTATCGGGGGGTCACTCTTGGATAGATTGGTCGTCGGTATCGTCTAGTCGGCTTATCGTTGCCTATAGATGGGAATGGACTTTTCTAGGAATAACTATCTAAATCAATCAATCTAAGTATAAGTGATTAGAGACCAGAACCAACTCCTGAATATCTGAGAGGTTGTTTGCTGATTAATCCTAGGCTGAAATGACTAGTGTGTTCAATTGTTGACAACAAAGAACATACAAGAAACAGGACAGGTACTATCGAGGACACTCCCGCCTGATCACCACTAAGCTAATTTTTGCTTGCACTTACAACATAGAAACGCTCTCTAGCCCCACCCCGTTGACTTTGTATAGAAATAATGAATGAAAAGATACCGATCGGCCTCACTGACGACGCACGCCAAACGAGAGTTATTGTTATTTTGCGCGCCAAAGTTGACGCTTTCCTAATGGGCCTAAACTTTAAGGGGGCGTGACTCGGCACCTCCGCATGATTTAAGCGAAAAAAAAATTAACTGATCAGGCGGAAAAGACCACGACTAAACCACGACTAAAAAAAAATATAACTTACCTACGTACGTAGGTAAGTTATATTTTTTTTTAATTCTAGGTATTGCTCATTGACCGAGAGTGATCGAAAATAATCGTCGTAAATTAGTGCTCAAGTGTGAAAGGTTGCTCTTTTGTTCACCCCAGATAAAGTGACAGTGTTATTTTACGATGACCCACTACTTATTACAGGTTGTTATTGTAGCGGTATCTTCGCTAAAACCTCTAATCTCAATATTAACGGTTTCGAAGTTCACAGTTTATAAATTCGTAGCAAAATCTGGCATAATAGTTTTACATTCTATGTTTTAGTTTATTTAGAACTAGCTGATGCCCGCGGTTTCGCCTGCGTGGATGTCGGTTAGCGTGACCAAAAGAAAAAGCTCCCAGACGGCTTATTTTTTTTTCGACACCTCCAACAAATATCATTATATTTTATCCAATGTATACAAAAACTTAACAAATTATATACTAAAACCTTCCTCGAGAACCACTCTATCCATTGGTGAAAACAGCATGAAGCAGCAGTTTTTGAGTTTATCGCGAACACACACACAGACAGACGCGGCGGAGGACTTTGTTTTACAATATGTAGTGAAGTTTAAAAAGCTAAAAGTCCAAATTCCAACTATCAAAAGTTAAGGCCAATTTTGTTGACATTGTAGTCTGCAATCGATTTGTTTGTTGTCATCAGATCGGAAGTACCGGCGAGTCAAGGTGCGGTTACGACATCAAGTGAAAACATTACATCAGCCGACACATGGAGCACGCGAGGTCTTTGGTTCACACGTTTGAAATTTAGGATAGTTGTAATTTTTTCCAACTATTGCTAAGCCATACAAATGTCTACGCAGCAAATACAGACTAGTTTTTGCAATATTAATACAAGACTTCATCATTTTTAAATAAGTGAATTTTGAAACAGACAGGAGAACATACATTTTATGGCCCATTTTTAAGGATCTTTCCGTTGTGGCCCAGTTTTGACATTATACTGGCCAGGATAGGTTTTGGGCTTTCACATGGTGGACCGATGCCTAGGCGTATGCTGCGTGACCTAATTCTCTAGACGCGATCTCTGCTCAATGGACCTCGAGGAAGGCCATGTACAATGGAAGTGTTTCGACTATGATTACCTGTGAAAATAAGGAGAAAAGCCAACGAACTTTGAACCTAAATGGAAACAAAATACCTACCTGCTTGTTATGTGATTCGCGTGTAAGCATTTTTATATAAAAACCGGCCAAGTGCGAGTCGGATTCGCGCATGAAGGGTTCTTTACCATCACAGTATTGGAGCCCCCTTTCATTTTTTTATTATTTGTTGTTATAGCGGCAACAGAAATACACATTCTGCGAAAATTTCAACTGTCTACTTATTACGGATCATGAGATACAGCCCGCTGACAGACAGACGGACGGACATCGGCTTAGTAATAAGGTCCCGTTGGTTACCCATTTTTTTTCCGATAGGACGTCATCTAATGACCCGCTCAGCAGGGCTATTACGTATCTTTTTGATATCCAGTGACTATCAAGCATCGGTTGTACACCGAACTTTGATGACAACCGTGAATGTCATAATATTGGTATTACGTGTCACACTGGGTGGACATCACTTTACGGTGACTAACAGGGTCATACATAATACGAAACTAACCTTTTGACAGTTAATTGATGGACACTGAGCCCAGTTACTATAATTTTGAGCTGTCAGCATAGATACGTAATAGCCCTACTGGGCGGAGCGGAAGGGAGTGTCCGACTTTTACTGACTAAAACCCATCCATGTTCCTTCTTAACCCTGACCCGTTGGTTATCCTTCGGGTACATAACCCTCAAAAGTAGAGCCTCTATCTATGTTCGTTTCGAGATTTAGATCTTGTCTTTTATGAAATCAATTTAAAATTCTAATGATAAACTAAGAATAAAAGATATATTTATAGTATAGTTTTGTTTTTTTTTCTTAGATATATTTATAGTATTTTATATATCCTTGTTATCCTAAATTATTTTCAGATGTACACCTACCACTGCTTGTCTCTGCATCACCCAAAGGTTGGCTGGTAGAAAATGCCTATATACGGCATTAAGTCCGCCTCTGTACTTTGTGCTTGAAGTGTTAAATAAATAAATAAATAAAACAAAAAAAAAAATGTTTTGTTTGAACTAGTACTCTTTTCTTTGACTCGTGACTAATCAGACCGTCGATTTTCAAAACTGTCTTTGGATGTTTTTATTTTAAACAAATATTGTGTTCACGTGTCTAATAATGTGGTACAAAATATTTTTAATATCCCCTTTGCTTAGTCTTAACTAACGGGATTGGAGATCCAAACACCCAAAGATATTACAACGGGTAGAGACCAGATATTTCCAGTATATAGAAATATTCCATTATGTTTTATAATTTCTAGGCCCAGATCGCGTCTTATTTGAAAACTAACTTTTAGAGCTGAAAGAGGACGTGGTGATTGTCACCCCTGTGACAACTGGGAAGACAATTCCCAGCTGTCACCCCGGAGGACAGGGTTATAGGGGACTATTGGGAATAATTCGTGTGTTTGCCTCGTTGGCCCAGTGGTCGCAAATGCGACTTCGGATCGTTAGGTCCTGGGTTCGATCCAGATCAGGCAAATTGTTATTGAATTTTTCCATCAAGAATTTTTCAGTAGCAGCCACGGAGTTTGGATTTGTGCCCGGTTGATGGTAATAAGCTCGCCCCCTTTTACATGGGAGTTACAAACGCACACCTCTGCCCAACCCTTGTGGGATTACAGGCGTGATGTTTTGTTATGTAGAGGATGTGGTTTATAAAATTCTAACAAAGAACCTGAAAACCTGCTCTTTTGGAAAGGCTCGTCCATTAAATTCATTTCCTAATACATGCCTAAGTAACCTTGTTAAGATTTACTGGTGATCAACTTGTTGCAATAGGCAGTTATTCCAATATTTGAGGCGTACATAATGTTCGATATCTCGGGCATTGTCACGGCCTCAGTGTATGGCCATCATCTGACTCCTGACCTATGATCACCCGTGATATTTGCTCCAATTTCATCCGGATCGCGCCTGATCGCTGGATTGGGACAGCGCGTATCAGACGGCGTGTTTGTGCAATATCTGTTTAGGTAATGTCACAAACTGTATGGATGTGTTTCTGGAAATATAGTGTCCGTATGTTAGCCATTTTTCATATTTAATCGAAGGTAACTACTACCAATATTTAGTACCAATTTAAACAATTTTTCAGGCCCAATCTTGAAATTTATATAAAAGTTACAGGAGTTCCAAGGTGTAGGTTCCTCAATTCAGAAGTTTGAATGGGTAAACTATAGGTAACAGGTATACCTCTACCTAACCCATCGGGGATAACAGGCTCGATGTAATGTAATGCTAACTTGATACCAGGATAAGCAGACACGAGTGAACGAGTAAAACTGAAAGATTGCAATTATGGCCACGTTTTAAGAGGTAACGCGATAGCAGAAACACTGTGAGCTATTTCAAACTTTAACAGCAAAACGTTAGGTTAGAAACAACACCACTCAGAAAAACGTAACGTTTTGCTGTTAAAGTTTGAAATACAAATACAAGTACTCTCCGTCTTTTATTGAACAGTGTTTGGATACCATAGTCAATAACAGTATCTATAAGAAAAATAGAAGTTCGTGACCATAAATTAATGGTTTACGAGAGAAAAGTCGTTTTGTTGCATTATAAGTTTTAATGATCGTATAATTTCGTTTAATATCTTGACAATAATTTTAGTAACCAGTTTATTTAATAATATTTCATTAATATTTAACTGGTTATCTTGAGAAGCTGCGGTTATTTAGAATAATAGCAGCAAAAAATCAGACGTGCCTAATCAATTGCGTATCGCGATGTCTGCCATTGAACAAAATTGGCGCAGCGCAGCATCGATAAAACCTTTGAAAACGTAGAACTTCTTTGTGACTTCGGTGGCATTAAATATTCAAAGTTTTATTTTGATTACGTTTAAACTAGCCTGTCTATCAGCCTCCCCAAGAAGCCTTGGGTTCGAGTCTCAACTTGGGCATTGTATAATATTATTGGTTTTACATCAAACATTTTTTCAGTAGCTGCCCGGAGTCAGGATTTATGCCCGATAAATGGCACACCCTTATTTAACCTTCCTATACTCGCGCATTGGTCTGTGAGACCGATAAAACAGCCTTTCGTGATTTTTTCTTTTATAATCAATGATGGCACTTTGCACTTCCTGTTAGCTACATTATTAGTTGCTACCATCATTTCAGGACGAATACTATACATATACATACTACACACTACACACTACTACATACAACTATAGCATATATGGCCGTATAAGGCTAATGGTGTCGATTCTCTTGTGCACAAACTAAACTTAGTTTAGGCTATTGCTATCTTTTTCTCTCTAATAAAACGAGAAAGAGACGAACGCAATTTAGAGCATCTAGCTGAGCTAGTTTGACATCTCAAACTTAGCATAGTTATAGCCGTCCTTTTCTCGCACTGCCTTTTAGTAAAAGATAGCAATAGCCTAAATTAAGTTTAGTTTGTGCACAGCAGAATCGACACCAATATCTAATATAAAAGTTATAAAATTTGGCGCGAGTATACGAAGGTTTATGGGATGAAATATACCTACCTGGCGAAATGTGGTTGAACTTCCTACTTATTACTTACTTACTAAAGAGACATTACGGTTAACGGTATACCTATGTTATAGGTACAAGTGCTTAAAGTTATTTAAATTAATGTAAATAAACAAGAAAGAGCAAGAGGTCATGCGTTTTAATTAAAAACATTATTATTTTCTTAGAAAATTCAGTTTTTCCACATCGTAGTATTTGCTTACGCAGGAAAAAAACAACATGAACAACATGACGCAGGCCCACTCTGAAAATTGTTTTTGTTTTTAGTTCATGATCATTGTGCATTTGAGGATGATCATTTACGTAAAAAACATGATTTAGGTATGTAAATAACCCGTAACGATATTTATGTAAATAAAAAGATAAAGATTCATTGAAAAAAATAAAACAGACTGGGAATTTACTTGCGCGTCATGCATATAAGAAAAACATGATGATAAATGCCACCTAGCCGATTTCGGCCACAGCGACTGCAATCTTTTGCCTTCTAGGGTGGTTGTCGAGAGCTTTGGTGTGCTGCTCTTTCATGTGCTCTCAAGTGGCTATAGCATATCTAACTTTGGTCGAAAAACTCCAAGCACAAAGCGGACATATCAGATTGTCAGAACACCACTGACAACATTGTAGGGTATACAGTATGTTAGTTTAAACGAGGGACATATTCAAACCCGCAATAGTGCATGCTTACATGATACTAATAAAAATATGAACAAAAAAAAAACACTGATAAATAACAGATAGAACCATACCAAAAATTTCGCAAAAGTCTCGCAACGTGTATCCTTTGCGCCTAACGCAGAACATGTGCGCGGGTCAATGACTTTTAGGTATAATCCATTTTCCCTTTAAAACTTTAAACCTGGCTTATGACAGGCAAAAGTATCTAGCTACTGCTACTAGACACTGACCGAATATTCGCAGTCGTTGGTTGATGATACCTAGCATAAGTTTATACGACGGAATCTGGCTGTTGGGAAACATCTCTCAGTACAAATCAATAGCTCCTCGCACACTTTCATTAGATAACAAGTAGGCACGAACCATATCCCAATATTCTTCACTGGAATATTGATAAAACGTCATTTTTGGTTATTCAAGAACACGCACACTTATCGCGAAGTTAGCGGGGTTGTTTACGCGATACCCGGAAGCGCACATACGGAGTTAGCGGCGCGCGCGCCTAGACTGGCTGGGGTCAGCGCGGGGTGGCGCGGTAGTGTGCACTGTCGGTACATCGGGGACAACCTAAAGGAAAGGGGCGGGGTTTGCGCACGAGCTTCCTTTTCGGCAGAATCGGCGCGTGTTTTGCCGCGTGATTATTTTACTGTTTACAAGTTCACTTCTTGCGCGCGCTCAGTGTCCATGAATAGTGTATTTTATTGGACAATTACGTCACAAATTAAGGTTATAGTTTTTTTACATATTTGGGACGAGAATCGAATACTGAATACCTTCCCTCAATATGTCCCTCGTTTAACCTAACATACTGTATACCCTAAAGCAGGGGTCGCCAAATGGCGGACTGCGGTCCGCATCCGAACCGCCGACCCATTTTGTGCGGACCGCGAGAACACAGCAACTTGCACTACAGACTCAGAGTACGTAATTTAATAAAAATGTATCGCCCGCATTATCTTTGTTGACGTCAAGACAGATAGTCCGCAACAAAAAATGCCATTTTTCTCATTGAAATGTAAAAAAATCCTTTGTTATTTCCGTAATTACATTATTTTGTTCAATAAATATTTTTTTCTATAAAATGTTGTGCGGACCGCGATGGTCATTTAATTTCTTAAAACGGATACCGAGACACACCCTACAACCCCTACAGGCTACAACGTAGGTGGCCTAGCTTTAAGGTCATCACGCTTTAAACCTAACTGTGACCTTCTTATAATAAAAACATACACATTGTTGAGGCAATGATACTATGTAGGTAAGGTACCTAACCAAAACTCCTCCTCCTTAATTTGTCCCTTGTCAGTCTTGTTGGCAAAAACTAACACCGACCGTATGTCGTACCTAGTCAGCAAAATTAGAAATGAGGCTGATTGTTCGACAACATTCGATCTATTACTATTTTACATAAAAGAGCACCTAAATATTAAACCTTAAATAATTGCATTCATCTATCGCATGTGTATGGTGTAAGTGATTGCGAGACGGTTGACCAGTTGCGCCGACCCCAAGAAACACGGGATAAGGGTTAGGAAGATAAATAAATAAATAAATACTGCTGGAAATTACACACAGTGCCATCTAGTGCCACACTAAGCAACGAGGCTTGTGTCGTGGACACCAGATAGTTGATATACTACACAGATACTTTTTGTTTGTAAATACATACTTACTAATCATATAAACATCCATGACTCGGAGACAAATGTCCATGCTCATCACACAAACATTTGCTCCTACCGGGATTCGAACCCGGGACCTTAAGAACGTAAGGCAGCCTCACGCTAGGCGACGATTCAAAATACGAAAAACAAGGTAAAAACTTTTGTTTATGATGTAGGTAAAAAAATATTTTCTCCTCCGTCATAATCAATAGATACACACACACGCAATGGAATGTTATGAACGGTCATCAAAACATAAACATTCACACTAGCCTTGATCTTGCGTACCAATGTCAAGAAAATATTATCCCCCAGTTCAACGTCTTCGAATAGGCTCGACACTTTCGAGATTAATGGACGGGCAGTTTGGTAAACATCTCTGTTGGGATTTGATTGGCAATCTAATACCAATGGTCTAGAAGACAAACATGCTAATTACAGACCAACCAATTTTAAGGAGGACTGTTTTTAATGATTCTAGATACTTACTATAACTTAAAACTGGTCATAGAAATTGTGTGTATACTGCCTATACTTAGTTACTTATGGTAACTATGGTCTTTATACTTACTTATCATAAATTTAAACATCAATAATCATCTAAAATATTTCATAAAAATACCAAACTAGCAAAAAAATAAAAAAAAAACTATTAGCAAAAAATAACATCGACTTCAAAAAACACAAAATAGTGAAAAATAACTTTAGCTAAAGCTAACCAGCTAGCTAGTTTTTTTGACAAAAAAACTAAATCAATCAAACAAAGGTCACCGACTTCAGAAGCTAAAGTTATTTTTCACTTTTTTGTGTTTTTTGAAGTCGGTTTTAGTTTTTGCAAAAAAGTTTTTTTATTTTTCAATTTTTAGTCGTTCCCAAACAAATACACTCGAGAGCAATGAATCCGGGTCACTTAAAGAATCCTAAAAATCTCGGAAACTAAAAATGCTAGGTTAATGCAATAAATTATATTTAATAGACAATGTAATACTCCTTAAATGAAGGTATTAAAACTTCTTAGTTATTGTATAGTTATATCATAAAAAAATCAAATTTGAAAAAGGGCCACTTTCGAAGATGGAACTACGAAATTACAGCATTTGGTTTTGCTTTTGTTTGTAATCTGTCATTTATGTGGGTACATAAACCATGTTGATAGTGCTCTATATTCATTATTCAAGCTGAAATTATGTCGCTTACGCCTGAAGAATGCACCAGAATACTTACAATGCTGGAAACCGGCCGGAGTCAGCGCGATACAGCCAGGACTGTCGGTGTGTCGCTGTCAACAGTACAAAGAGTTCTCCGACGTTACGAAGAAACTGGTTCTAACCTACGCAGACCAGGAACGGGCAGAACCAGGTGTACCACAGCACGAGAAGACCGATACTTGGTGAACACCATGCTTCGAAATCGCTTTCTCACAGGAACTGAACTCACAAATCAGTTTCGACGCCTCGGAGGAAGTAACCCAAGTGCAACAAGTGTAACAGTAAGACGTCGGCTTGCTGAATCTAACTTAAAACCCCTTAGACCTGCAAACGGCCCTAAACTGGAGCGTGGGCATCGTATTTCAAGACTAAGATATGCCCAGAGCCACGTAAATTGGAGTATTGAAGATTGGTCAAAAGTTATGTTCTCCGACGAATCAAAATTTATGCTCTACAAGCACGATGGAAGACACAGAGTGTATCGAAGACCAGGGGAAAAATTCAAGCAAGCATGCATCGAAGAAAAAGTAGCCTACGGTGGTGGGTCTGTACTTGTGTGGGCCGGAATTTCTTCTGAAAGTCGCACAGAGCTGGTGATCATAGAAAACGGCTCTTTAACTAGCGTAAGATATGTGGAAGAAATCCTCAATAATCACGTTGGTCCATTTATGGTCAATTTAGGTGAGGATGCTATATTTATGCATGACAATGCCCGACCTCATACAGGTAGGATTGTGAATGACTACCTTCAAGAGATGAACATTACTCGTATGGAGTGGCCAGCGCGCAGCCCGGATATCAACCCGATCGAGCATGCTTGGGACGAGCTAGGAAGATGCGTAAAACAACGAAACCCTCCCCCAATCACGCTTCGTGAGCTCAAAATTGCTCTCACAGAGGAATGGGAGAATATTCCCCAAAATCGTATAAGGAACTTGGTGTACAGCATGCCAAACCGCGTAAACGCAGTAATGCAAGCACGAGGAGGCAATACGAAGTATTAAAATTCAAGAAAATCGTAATAAAGTTAAAAAATTTCATGTTTCCTATTTTTGTTTTAAGGAGAGATCAGCAGTTTTTTTCTTTATGTAATTTTGTGTTAATAAAATGTATGGTGACTCATATTTTTTTTACTTTCATTTAAGGAGTATTACATTGTCTATTAAATACAATTTATTGCATTAACCTATCATTTTTAGTTTCCGAGATTTTTAACATTCTTTAAGTGACCCGGATTCATTGCTCTCGAGTGTATTTGCCATGAATTTATTTTACATTGTTAACAATACATCTCATGGTAATAGGCTTACCCCATTAAATGGAACTTAAAATACCTTTTTTTTTCGGATGTGAAATCATCAAATGGCCCGGGGTCCCGCTCTGGGCGGAGCGGAAACCCATCCATTTTCCTTCTTAGCCCTTTTGTGTTCCAGGGCTGCGGTATCTCTTTCGATCAGTCCCGCAGCCCCGGCAGGAATCGGATCTTGACATCATTCTCAATGAGGCGCGCGTGGAACACGAACGCGCCAACTTAACATACCTACCTGTCGAAATCTGGGTATATTGCGTACCCCCTCAGAGTATACAGACGTGATGTTACGTCATGATGTTGTACAAACAATAAACATCCAAGCGATTGCAGCAATCACGTCAGATTTTCCGTCTATTTTTGAAGAGTTCCATTGTATATCTCCAAAAATCAGCATCAGATGTTCACCAAATTAAATGGGACCACACGGGAAGCACCAACTTTCAAATAAAAAAAGAATCATCAAAATCGGTTTACCCAGACGAAAGTTCCGAGGTAACAAACACAAAAAAAAACAGTCGAATTGAGAACTTCCTCTTTTTGGAAGTCGATTGAAAAAGAGCATCACTTAGTACGTTTTGCTAAATAGATTTATAATATAAAGTTTGTGTACAAACGTACTAAGTGATGTTATCTTGATGTTATAAAACTATTTAGCATGTTTTGTAGTATAAACTGATGGTAAATAACTGCCGTTACGTTTTTTGGCTTCAAAATGACATCACTTACTATGAATGTACAAATACAGTTTAGACAGAAAGAGACGGAATAATGTCATTTGGATGAGTGCGATCGGTAGAGCATCATCATCACCATTTCAGCCTGAAGACGTCCACTGCTGGACATAGGCTTCCCCCAAGTGTCGCCACATTGACCGGTCCCGTGCGACTCGCATCCAGCGAATTCCCGCAGCCTTCACCTGGTCATCAGTCCACCTAGTGGGAGGCCTTCCAACGCAACGTTCCGGTTAGCGGTCGCCACTCCCGAACTTTTCGGCCCCATCGGCCATCCGTTCTGCGAGCAATGTGCTCTGCCCACTGCCAAGAGCGGTAGAGCATGCTTATTTAATACATTTGGCATTAAAATGTTAAAATTATCAAAATTTTGAAATTACCATGTCTGTCATCTAGACCATCGCTATGTCTTTTATAATAGAATGAGAGGGGTATGGAATGGGAGGGGTGAATGAAGGGATGAGAATGAACGAATACGTTTTGACTGGACTTACAAAAAACAACTCATCCATATAGGTCATAGTCTCTATGCCCAGCATTACTCAGCTCTTCTTACAAAGTAGAAGAGAGGGGCGAGTAATCCTGTGTAGGTACCTACTGACTTATATAGATTTGGCACACTGTGAGGTGATCTGATTCTGCACATATACTGTAGGTAGAGGATCCTTTTGCGAAGCAGTCATGCTAGCGAAGGAGGTGGCGGAACGTGAGAGGGAGAGAACCTAACGTCCCGGTCGCCGCGGGAGACGCCCCGGGCGTCGGGGGTCACATGGTGGCCCCCGGCCACCGTAGGCGCGGGCCTGTGGACGGGAGCTATGGGCTAGCTCGCCGTCCGTCCGTCTCATGACGACAGGGCGTGTCGTCGGCGCATTCATGTTCCACGCGCGCAGGGCCGATCCCTCCCGTGTACATTACCCCAGCAGGAAAGTGTCTCCTAGAGTTATATGAGTGGATTTAATGTGTGCCCTAACTGCTGTAAATGTGCCCCCACATAAAAAATGTGTGCCCCCTGTCGTTTTGGAAAAAAACGGAAAAAACGATTCCTGAAGGTCTCATAAGGGTCATACAATTTATTTTTGGGGGCACACTTTGGCTCTACTATAAGCTCGTCGTCCGATCATTCGTTTAGAATTTTCCTGCTGGAAAAACGTTACCCAAGCAGGAACCGTTTTTTCCGTTTTTTTCCAAAACGACAGGGGGCACACATTTTTTATGTGGGGGCACATTTACAGCAGTTAGGGCACACATTATACGTTCCACTCATATAACTCTAGGAGACACTTTCCTGCTGGGGTAACGTACACATGCCTGCCGCGGGGCTGCGGGACTGTTCGAAAGAGATACCGTGGCCCCGGAACACAAAGGGCGATGAAGGAACATGGATGGGTTATAGTCAGTAAAAGTCTGACACCCATTCCTGCTCCGCACAGAGCGGGAGGAGTCATTTGATGATTTCCCACCGGAAAAAAAAGGGTCGAGTAATCCTGCTGACTTATATAGATTTGGCACACTGTGAGGTGATCTGATTGTGCACATATACTGTAGGTAGAGGATCAAACTTTCAGTTCTTATTATTCAGAACCATAATGTACCTAACAGCCATCCGGGCCATCTACTTGGTACCTCTCATCGTCATGTAATTCTACAATTTTAGTTTACCACCGGGGGAGTCCACATGTAATTCATTAAGATTCATGCATATCTTAACATACCAAGAATCGGTAATCTGTTATCGCCTAATGTTTCATTTTCTAGGGAGAAACAGTCCGTTCCGCACGTTCGACAACACTATCACAAGATCTATTTACATAATATGAATTGAAAAACATTTGTGACGTCAGTTCGGTGTATTCTCTTTAACGACTTGTCACATAATATTTTGATGAAGATTATTCAAGTGAATGGATGACTGTTCGACGTACCCACAATGTATCATCAATTTACGAATCATTAGACATTCGAATTACAACATAATTATTACCCATTTACATTGTGTAGAGATACCTAACTATGAGCGTCACTAAGTTAATGTACTTATTGATTCTAATTTTAACTTGTAGCTTCAGTATCATCGTCATAGCTGGTTATAGGGTTGCCAGGTCGCCAAACCTCATAGCCGGACAGACCAGCCAGTTTGGCCGGACATTTGGGTAAAAAGGCCGGACATCCTACATCATTGAGGATTTTGTGTCTTAAAAATGTAGAAATCAAGCTCTTTTGATTATTACCATAAATCTTGTTAAATTCTAATAAAACATAAATAAAATCGAATGCCAAACCAGATTAAGTACAAATAAAGTCATACTATATCATCAGCCAAAATTAAATTCTAGATGAACATTTATCAACATTTTAAATTCTTCTTAAATTCTAATGAAAGGCAATTGCACAAATAAGTCATAATTACCTGTTATTACCGCCGAAAATGGAGAGATTTGGAAGAGTTCGACACTCAGCATTGGGTGGCCAAGGGTTGAAGAAGAGAGAGAGAGAGAGACCCGAAGCAAAACAAAATAAAAAACCAAACTAAACAAAACTTCTTCTCTTTCAGTTAGCGAAAGTAAGCGAAATGTAAAAAGCCTAACAAAAGCCGGACAAGCCGGACACCGTTTATTTTGGCCGGACACGCAATCAAAAAGCCTAACTAAGTCCGGTTTTATCCGGACGCCTGGCAACGCTAGCTAACTAACGTCCAATACTGAGCATAACAACATGCCTTATCTATCGCTATTCTATATCCCATGATCTGTCCACGAAGTAGACACAATAGTTAAACAATGGCGTCTCGACCAAATTGGTCATTCGACAGATCATGATATATTCATATTGTGAACGTTCTGTTATAAAGCCATATTACAAGATGGGACAACAGCTCAGAGTTCGTCTCCTTTACCAGTCACCAAGTCACCACCAAAATGTCCAAGATATTATGACCTCTAACTAGGCCAGAATGATTGATGAATCCCAGCATTGGGAATATCACATGTAGGCCAATTATGAACCACAAAACGGTAAATACAAGGTTTTTTTTAAATGGCTTGACCGATTTTTATGAAAATTTTTGTGTATTGTTGGTAGGTCTGAGAACAGGTCGTAAGCTATTTGTTATACCCCTATTGGACGCGAGCGAAGCCGCGGGTAAAAGCTAGTTTAATTATAAAAATGGCATGTGCTTTGTCTTTTGAGGAATAGGTTTAAGATTTGACTAAGCATTTTATAATTATTAATTTTTATACAGATACTAGCTGATGCCCGCGGCTTCGCTTTGTATACTAAAACCTTCCTCTTGCATTACTCTATCTATTAAAAAAACCCGCATCAAAATCCGTTGCGTAGTTTTAAAGATTTAAGCATACTTAAGGATATAGGGACAGAGAAAGCGACTTTGTTATATACTAAGTATAAAGTGATGTGCTTACAACATTTTGCTAGTGATACTATTCATTTGATATACCTACGTAACCGATAGCCGTGAATGTTTTAAAAAGATGAACCAAGATTATGTAGGTATAATAGACCTTATAATAGTTTACGTTACGTACTAACGGAGAAGAGATTCTTGGCACACTTCTACCTGCCTATTAGGTACTCTGTTTATTATAACAATAGACCCTTTGAAAGTAGTAAATGAAGTTAACAACCCATTGCCTCTAAACCTAGGTAGTCAATTAGATGACTCGATGCTTTAAAAAACCGGCCAACTGCGAATCGGACTCGCGCATGAAGGGTTCCGTAGGATCGTAGTAGGAGAGCACCCTTTAATTTTTAATTTAATTTGTTGTTATAGCGGCAAGTCGGCAACAGAAATACACATGTTCTGTGAACTACTGTCTACCTATTACGGTTCATGAGATACAGCTCGCTGACAGACAGACGGACGGACAGCGGAGGCTGCTTCTGGAGGCTTAGTAAAATAGGGTCCCGTTGGTTACCCTTCGGGTACGGAACCCTATATTCATAACGTGGTGGGTCACATTTGTTCTAATAAAAACTTTTGATATTTATTCAATTGGTAGATACCCCGAATCGTTATTTACTACTACAATTATGTAGTTAAAGGTAGGCTAAACAAATAGTGTAAAAGAAAAAACTTTACGTCATTCAAGACTTTAATTGTGTCCATTGTTATGAAATCATCGGAAAAGACAGGTCAAACCATTTATGCCAAGTAAGTAGGTACAGTCATCAAAGTTGATCGACTGTTTTTCATATCTTTCTGTAGAAAACCGAAAAACTGTAAATAATTCTCATAACCGGGAGAGTAATTCATACGTTATAATGTGTAAATAACCAATACAAAGTTGAAAAGCGGATAATTTTTGGAGAATTTTATCATC
The DNA here is from genome assembly GCA_963853795.1 of Xestia rhomboidea. Classification (NCBI taxonomy): domain Eukaryota; kingdom Metazoa; phylum Arthropoda; class Insecta; order Lepidoptera; family Noctuidae; genus Xestia; species Xestia rhomboidea. Next base: position 14,632,328 of record OY970764.1, read on the forward strand.
CAAATTCAGGGTTAACCGCCTGTCGTTGCTAGCCGTACCCTTTCTTAGTATACAATCTTTGGAATTATTTTCTTAATATCGCAAAAAATACAGATTTCTTCTGATAGCTATTTTATTATTATCCTTATTAGTTTAATAGCTAACGACCTGCTTGTTTAACAAGAAAATATAATAGCCCTCACTGCGCGTTTTCGCCTAGTTGCTCAAGCGATCACACCCGCAACTACTGGTTGTGGGGCCTGCGTTCTCAAGGTGGGTAAGTGTCAATGTCTTTAGGTTTATCCAATTTCGAACTTCACGGGAGCAGCCCTGAGTCTAGATAGGTTTCTGTGTAAGTGTCAGTTTATGGCAATAGAATAGATAATAGGAAAATGTGAGAATACTTCTGTGTACCCCTTTGGGGAACACAATCGTGATGTAATTATTAATGCTCCCTTTATCAAGTGTCAAATATCGTGCTACATCCCTATTTCATTTATGACACCCGTGTCACAAAGATAACCTCCGTAATTTGGGCCCAATCAACCCTAAAATTTCGCCATTTACTTATCGTTTTCAAATCTTGTCAAACGTTTTGTAAGTTACGCACAATTTTTGTACATCAATAAAATTCATCATAAGCTCCAAGAAAAAAATACCGTACTCGGATAACTTTTCTGCCAGACACCCCAGCGCATGAATCCGTAATAGTACATTGTTACCCTAGGGGTGAAAGTACCGGCCCGTGGTGTTGCTCGACGAGGTGGGCAAGCTCTTTGAAAGGGTGATTGCAAACCGCCTCGCCGAGCACCTTGCGGGGATGGGGCCGGACCTTGCGGAACACCAGTATGGTTTCCGCAAGGGGCGCTCTACGGTGGACGCCATCATGCGCGTGAGGGCCCTCACGACGGGGGATGCGGTGTCCCGGGGTGGGGTTGTCTTGGCGGTGTCTCTCGACATCGCCAATGCCTTCAACTCCATGCCCTGGAGCTGCATAAGGGAGGCACTCCGGTATCACCGGGTGCCGACCTACCTCCGTCGTGTGGTCGGGGACTACCTGGCGGACAGGTACGTCATCTACCCCGGTCGCAGCGGAGACTGGAACCGGCGAGAGATGTCGTGCGGTGTTCCGCAGGGATCGGTTCTAGGGCCGTCCTTGTGGAACATCGGGTACGACTGGGTGCTGCGCGCCGACCTCCCTAGCGGCGTCAGCGTGGTCTGCTATGCGGACGACACGCTGGTGCTCGCACAGGGGGGGTCGCACGAGGCGGCGGCCGAAGTTATGACACGCGGGGTTGCGATAGTCGTTGAGAGGATCCGGCAACTGGGTCTCGAGGTGGCATTGCACAAGTCCGAGGCCATGTGCTTTCATGGGCCTCGGAATGCGCCACCTCCGGGATCCTCAGTGATGGCAGGAGGGGTTTCCATCGGCGTCGAGTCGACGCTGAAGTACCTGGGACTTGTCCTCGACAGCCGGTGGAACTTCGTGGAGCATTTCCGACGTTTGGCCCCCAGACTGGAGCGGACAGGGGCTGCCTTCAGGCGGCTCCTGCCCAACCTGGGGGGGCCGAACGCCTCCTGCCGGAGGCTCTACGCGGGAGTCGTGCGGTCCATGGCCCTTTACGGGGCCCCGGTGTGGGCACGTTCATTGAAGCGGCGTGCCGCCCATCACTTGAACGTGCCCCAGAAGGTGGTAGCCGTAAGGCTGGTCCGGGGGTACCGCACGATCTCCCGCGAGGCGGCGAACCTCCTTGCCGGATTGCCGCCATGGGATCTGGAGGCAATAGTCCTCGCGCGCCTACATGAGTGGCGCGCGGAGGCGCTACGCCGGGGGGAAACTCCGCTGCCGCGGCAAATTGTCGCTCAGCGGACGGACTTCCGGCGGGATCTCATGGCGACATGGAGAGAGCGACTATCGCAACCCCGTGCAGGGCACGCCACAATAGTGGCGATAAGTCCCCTCTTTGAGGAGTGGCTGGAGAGACGCCACGGCGTCCTCACCTTCCGCCTGACGCAGGTTCTTACCGGACACGGATGCTTCGGTAAGTTCCTGCACCGAATCGGGCGGGAGGAGACGCCCGGGTGTCACCATTGTGAGGATCGACCGGAGGACACGGTGGAGCACACGGTGGAGGTGTGCCCCGCTTGGGCGGAGCACCGCCGTGTCCTCGTAACGGCGATTGGCGGCGGCGACCTCTCGCTCCCGGCCTTGGTTCAATCCATGGTCCGGAGCGAGACGGAATGGGACGCCGTCACCTCCTTCTGCGAAGCAGTCATGCTAGCGAAGGAGGTGGCGGAACAGGACAGGGAGAGATCCTCACGTCCCGGCCGCCGCGGGAGACGCCCCGGGCGTCGGGGGCCACGTGGTGGCTTCCGGCCACCGTAGGCGCGGGCCTGTGGACGGGGAGCTATGGGCTAGCTCGCCGTCCGTTCGTCTCATGACGACAGGCCGTGTCGACGGCGCGTTCGTGTTCCACGCGCGCCTCAAAGAGAGTCAGCAATAAGGAAGGGGTCCGCAAGGACCGAAGCCTGCCGGGGCTGCGGGACTATTCGAAAGAGATACCGTGGCCCCGGAACACAAAGGGCGATGAAGGAACATGGATGGGTTTTAGTCAGTAAAAGTCTGACACTCCCTCCTGCTCAGCCCAGAGCGGGAGAAGTCATTTGATGATTTCCCATCCGAAAAAAAAAAAAAAAAAAAAAAAAAAAAGGGGTGAAAGTAACTTATTTAGTCCCGAGACGGGGTTTGGTGCCCGAGCGAAGCGAGGGCGCTAATAGTTCGAGGGACTAAATAAGTCTTTAACCCGAGGTAAACACTGTGCTTTTCATTACGAATACCTACAAGGAAAGTAAAAATAAAAACATGAATCAACTCGAAAAAAAAATGAAGATCAGATTGCCGCTTTCCCGCCTATTTTGTTTTTTTTTTCTATGGCCGGCCAGCTATTCAGCCATTACCTATTTTTCATTTCCATCATCGAAAAAATGGTAAATATTTTGCCCAAAACTGTTATTATAAATAAATAGTTGAAACTTAATTATAATGAAGTTATTTTAAAAAATCTATTCTTTAATTAATACTTAACTTTGTTATTTCAATTTTACATCGTGGCTGTATAGAAAGTTGGAACATGGTTCAATAGAAAAATGAACAATTTTTTTTTATAATTTGACAGTTGTCAGTTGAAAACGATTCTCCCGGGCAACTTCAGACCTACTTTCAGAGTATGAGTAATGAAATAGTACATTTTGATACAAGTGGAGAAAGTTTGTTACTGCATTCGAGGCGGAATTAACTCCCGAGCCGTAGGCGAGGGTGTTTTTGAGCCGAGAACTGCAATAACAAATGTCCACGTGTATCAAACGACGTTTTTCAATACACTTTTGAAGAAATAAAATAAAATAATGAAAAATTAGAATCACCGCTGACTATAGCATTGCACCAATTTGTACTAAGTGTAGGTATGGTATTATCTGAGGCAATTTTCCAACACCCGCGTGCTGTGCCGCGTGCGAAATTGGCTCCTTTCTGCACGCGGCACAGCACGCGGTGATGGAAAATGAAAACAATTCACGTGTGTGAAATACATGGCATGTTGAACCTAATTGTAGTGCGATAAGGACCCGTTTTCGAGGAAGTGTATTGAAAAGTAATTTGCATGACGCACATCATTCAATTATTAGTAAGGTGAAATTTTTCACCTCATTCAAACAATATCTATAAACGCTGAATGGACGTAAAGAATCAAGCACAACACGTTACAAATATTGCATCATTGTATGTAAAGAATAAAATAATTACTTATTGATTGAAAAACATCACCTAAACGATGTTTTTGTCAACGCGGGCGCAAACGCAATCGCGAAAACGGTTTTCATCAGATCTGATGCTATCTATTATGTTATTCAACTAATATGTAATTTCAATTCAAGGACTGGCAGATTTATTTCAATCAGGTTATAACTCCATATAATATTATAGCACCTGTAATGTGGAAAGGTCGTATTTTTTAAGTAGGTATCGATTTTCATGAGTGTTACTGGTGTTACATAATTTTAATTTGCGTATTCTAATGGCAAGTGGACGTGTTCGTCACTTTACTTATGGTCTACCTACCTACTTAATATTTTTTTTAATCTCTAGAATTACCGATTAGTTTAGCGTTTTGCGTAGGTATTATTACCGTAATTAAGTGCGTTAGATACAAATATTAATCTTCATAAATTATAGAAACTTGATTTTCAAAGAATATTATTATTAGGCTTCTTACGATGCGAATGACGATGATCCTGCTCTGCCCCACTCCAGGACAAAGGCCTCCCTCCACTCTTTCCATTTCTCGCGAACCCCCGCATACTCCTTCCAGTTCTGACGGAACCTGTACAGTTTGCCCCACCAACGCCATGGCCATCTCCTTCGTGGCCTGCCGCGACCCCGCCTCACTATGTCAGGACTATCAGAGTAATTATACAAAATACACTACACTATACGATAAATTAAAAATGACAAATCCTTAGACAAACCATTTTCATGAGCAGATGGAAGTCATTCCATAGCCCTGTAATCAGCAACTTGCGGCCTGTCACGCCAGGGAAACTCTATCTAATCAGTTAATGGATATACATGCATAATAATATTATGTTTAATGTAAAGATGAGGGAAGGGGCGAGGAAGCACTCGCGTCATGAATATATCAAAATAATAACATCTCACGGAATTTGGGTCACACGTTTGTTTAGTTAAAGAAATATACGCTGCAATATCTAACGATTGATAAGGGAATGACGTGAATTCGGTTGTTTGTGGGTGTCGTACGATGGGTGACGGAGGTTCATTCACCGCCCTACAACTACGTCACAGTACCCTACAGCTTTCCATCTAAATGCAATAATAGAACTCGATCGCAATAGAGCATGAATATGAATGAGGTTATTAAATTTGACGCATAACCCATGTTGGAATAGAAGAATGCTATCTTTATTATGTTAATAAATGACAGGTTTCTGTAGAAAAGTTAAATTTAAAGGTTAATCATTTTATTTGAAACCACAAAAGGGGCTAGTCTAAGTAAAACTATTCACAGGGTTCGATTGATTAAATTTAAAACGGAGGCCGATCTATGGATGAGTAACAGTTTTTGCGCACCTAAACCCTTTGGTGTCTCAGGAAGCACATTAAGCACGTTAAGCTGGTTTGGCAGCGATTCGCGGATCCTTGAAAGTCGTGGAGGGTTATCAAAAGCCCAAAAGTCTGACAACTAGTGTAACCAAGGGAATTATTACTACCATATTACCCAGTAACTAATTTATGGAGATCAGTTATGCAGACCCCAACATAGTTGGCCGTAAAAAGCCGAGAAGGCTTGGCAGATGATGATGATATAATAACAACAAAAATTAATCATCCAAAAAATTACATAATAACTCAATATTTGTGTACTATTTCAAGCATAACTTGAGGTCAGAATAATAATATCTGTGTAATCCCGAGTTGGTACTGATAACTTCACCAAAGGTGTTGGCAGCACACGACGCCGCTGGAGGCGTGCGGACGCGGCCCGTGCCGGCGCGCGCGCAAGATAGCGCCTAGTTGCATCAGACCGAGAACCGTCGCGCGGCGCGCGGCGCGTGCTCGACCGCTATATAAGCTACGCGGCCGCGACGAACTACTCATTCACTAATCGCAAGTAATCGATGACAAGAGTATATTAGTTTTGTGGCAATGTTCTACGCTCCCATGCATTATCCTACTATCGTGATTAATAATAACCTGAAATACGAACAACTGTGGCATAGTGACAATTGGTGTGATAGTCATTCCCCGCGATTCGAGCATCAACAGAGATAACCCAGAGTCCTTCAGATCGAGTGCAGTGATTATTAGGTAAATATTATTTGTTTTGAAAATAATGCAGTTTTCGTTCCCAAGCATATATAAGTAGAGACGGTTAAAACATCCTGGAATAAAATTAAACAAAATTAAAAAAAATATATATAATCTAATTTTTACTGTAAAATCAAGAGTTTTCCTTTCTAATACTAAAATTTTAAATTATTTAAATTATTCGTGCCTTTTGAATAATTATAGAGGTTAACGACAGTCAGTTTTTTATCAATGAACTTTACGTTTGCGTCAAGTGCGAGAGATAACTTGCCTCTGACGATCGTTATTGCCAAAACTTCATTAGATAAAAGCCTTCTTTATCGGCTGTTTTAAAAAGTTAGAGGTCACCTCAGTGTCGCGATAACTCGTTCAAAGATAGGTACTGGCGTATGACCATTAAGCAGTGAACTGCCTTGTTTTACTTTATATAGGAAAGTGTTGCCAATCCTTTGGTGGTGGTTGTCTAGACGTGTAAAACGATCCCAGTTAACGGTATCGTATTTTAACTATTCACGCTCTGCTGCTTTCGCCCAGGGTTGGCGCAAGTCCAACAATAGTTTAGTTCGACAGCTACAATAGATAAATGAAAAATATATAGCTAATTATTTTCTCAATATTTACCTACACCTGACCTTAAACAATTTTTGTAACAAAAACTAAGATTAGTCCAAAAAATGACACGCTATGTTTTGACACCCCTAACAGTGAATGAAATGCGGGCACTAATATGGTTTCATAATTCCTTCACAGAGTGACAAGCGGTCGATCAATCAATCGAGTCTAGATCACCTGAACGACCTGACGTCTGTCAGACAAGAAGAGTTAAGCAGAAGAATTTATTGAGAAGAATACATTTTGAGAAGAATTAAGATGGCAACTGTACAGACCCCTCATGAGATTAGCCTTTCGGCATCTCTGCCGGTACAGCAGGAACAATCTGAAATAGATCTGATGGCGCTGACCATGGCAGCGCTGCGCTTTGTGAACCCTTGGACGGTGGAGGCCAAACCCAGCCAGTGGGAAGACCAGATCGTCCCGGGAGCACCGGAGGCCAAAGATCGCACGATCACCCTCGCGGAAGTCAGGCTTCACGACTCGCCGCAAGATTGCTGGGTAGTCATATACGATCGAGTATACGACATTACTACTTTCTTTGACGAGGTAAGTTCAAAACATCTGAGCAAGCAATAATTCCCTTTCAATTTAACTTTTCCAACGCTGAAATCTAATCTCTTACAACTATTACTAGAATTTATAATAGACAATAGAAGCTATAAAAATATTTCCTGTTGTTACAGCACCCTGGCGGAGCGGACATAATGTTCGAGTACGCCGGTCACGACGCGAGCACCGCGTTCCGCAGCTCCGGCCACTCTCGCATGGCCAACAAAGCCCTGGAGCGATTCCTCGTCGGAGAGCTCCCCCTTCAAGAGCGCATGTACCGACGACCCGGAGGCATCCGACTTAGTGACATACCAGAATGAGACGGCCAAGTACCTACACCAGCACATTGCACTGCCAATGTAATTAAGATTAAGGCACACTAAACTTGTTTCTTAACCCCCCGTCCGCGTCACTGTCAACTCCCAATAGCCTTTGATTGATAGGAAAATTTGTATTATTGAGAACAAGAGGAAAAAAGTGTGGCCTTTAATTGCTATAATGTTTTCTGTTAGCTGTCACAATTAACGTATTTGTTTGTATTGTTAGAATTGTGTTTAGTTTTTTCAAACCACGAGCTTTACTCTAGAAATAGACGTGTTAAGAATATGTTGTTACGTTAACAGTTTCTTAAATTGAGATAGCAAGAGTAGGCACTGTATGTAGGTACGTAAGATAAATTGATAATTTATTTCGCTAACCATGACTTGCTTATCCGAGAATTCGTACTTTATAATAATTATTGTAGTTACTGTTAACCTCAGTCAGTGATGTCAGAGTTTTGATAAGCGCAGTCATGTGAAAACGAACTTGCCAAGTGTACTTTTTCCACTGTTCATCATATAATTATGTTGCCAAGTGGTAGATGTCTCTTAGTATTGAATTATATTTTGCATTTAGTTAAGTACCTAAATATTATTATTAAGTTTTTTTTTACAATGCAGGGCAGTAGTTGGGCCTTTAAAATAATAATTTATGTTCGTTGTTGTATGTCATATTTTGTGGACTATGACAGCATTATCTTGTTGGGAAAATTTTGAGAAGCTTGTTCCCGAATTAGGAGAACATAATTCGTTAAAAAGCTAAACTTACGTGCTTTGTTTGTATTGTTACTTTAGATATAACTCAGTATTAATTCTAAAAGAGATGTATTGTAATTGTTCGCTTAAACCTAGCAATAACTGCTTTTTCTTATGTTCCTATTATTTTATAATTAGAAAATAAATATTTGAATTTATCAATTACCTTTAAGATTTTATTTTACAATACCATGAAACCTATTTTGAAAGATGTTCAGCTAAATTCCGACATAGCACTAATATCTATGGTGACTGGTAATTAGTGACTGATTCTTAAACACGTGATTGTACTTATAATAACAAACAACTTTCCCAAAGAAACATTGTTTTTAGGGTTCCGTACCTCAAAAGGTAAAAAGGAACCTTTATAAGATCACTTTCTTGTCCGTCTGTCACCACCGATTTTCTCGAGAACGGGTAGACCTAGCAAGTTGATATTTATACCAGATATAGTCTATAGTCCCTATTAGGTGTATAAAAATCAAGCTCCTGAGTTAACAGGATAAAAAGATATGGGCAAATTTAGATTTTCGGGAAAACTTTTAAGTAAGTACCAAAATTTACCTTAATTTTCAACTTTTTTATTTTTCGGACTTTTCCCTTTACTTGTTTTTAACCAAAATTGACAATTCTAGGTCAACGGGAAGTTCCCTATAGGTTTTGGGTTGAAAACCTATAAGGTAGTTCCCGTTGACCTAGAATCACGAAATTTGGCAAAAAGCAAGGTCTTACAGCACATATAAAGGTAAAATCTGAAAACCGTACTTATATATGTAGTTACATAACAAAAAAAAGGGATTTTACTATTACAAACTTATTATTTGCAGTTTCTAGGGATCGAACAGCAAAATTAAGTTTTTCCTTTAAAAAGTTTGTACGGAATCCTCGGTGCACGAGTCCGACTCGCTCTTGGCTGGTTTTTATACTCAGTGTTTGTTGTCATTGGCTATTATTTTTTAATTTAGCAGCAACCTAAACATGTAAGTAAGTACACCGCATAGCACGTGGCGGCCGGCCTGTGGCGACCTGCCGCGGTGCGGTGCCGTGTGCGGCGGCTCACGGCATCTACCACCTATTCAAAAGTGTACTCTAACCCTTTGCATTAACTGCCAGGCGGGCGCACCGTGAGCCAGTGGGGCCAGTGCGCCGCCGCCACCCGTGGTGTTGTGTCCAGGCCCTTACGGAGCGGGCTTGCGAGCCGCGCGGGTACTCTGCCTACCCACTAGTGCACGGTACGATAGTAATGAGACAGAACGGCGTCACGCGGCTAACAACTGATAGGTCACAGGCGCGCGCGCGCGCGCTAATTTCATACGGCTATTGTGTTATTCTGATAAAAGTGAACCATAATAAAAAAATGTTTCTTTGGGAAAGTTGTTTGTTATCACGAATACAATCACGTGTTTAAGTATCGGTCACTAATTACCAGTCACTCTATATTTACCTACTTATTTGAAGTTCACAGAGTGAAAAAGTGGGGTTTACCTACTTGACAAAACCTCAGATTGACATCAGTTTTCCTCATCGATAACCTGTGTGTCATCTTACTATCTGTTTATGACAACCTGTTCGTAACATATGTTACTTTAGTACCTATCTCAATACACGTGAGCGTTACCCCAGCCAGATCTTGTCGAAAATCGTCATCTAAGTGCAATAGATAATTAGAAATACAGCTTCTGTAATTGGTAAGCTGATTTTTAAATTTGGTATGCTGATAGTTTTTTAATTATTTGATAAAAACACTTCCGGCTGGAGTAACGTTACCCCAGCCAGATCTTTTGTTTTGTAATGGATATTTTGAAATAAATCTTATGTAAAAAATTAGAAATCAATTTGAAATAAATGGTACAACTTAATTTGAGTTTGTATTTGCTATGGTTGCGAAGATATTTAAAATCCTGCTGGGGTAACGTTTTACACGATGGCTGTATCTCGGAATTGACTATATGGATGATTGTAATATTTGTACATGAGATCTGGCTAATTAGTTATAATTTGGTACGCAACAAACGAATCCACTTTAATGCACCGTTTTGAAGTTATTTGAGTAAATAGAAAATATGCTTTAGTAGGTCCTAGCACTTCCAATAAGTGGTCCAAAGACTAAACTTAAATTACTAAACTTATATGTATAGGTATTTACTGTCTATAAATGGTACCGAAGTTTCATTAGTATACTATACGTAATTAAAAAGTTATGATGATGTTCCGGCCACGGCGCGCAGGTGATATTTTTGACGACCGATTAACCGAGTTTACTGTAGTAGTGGTAACTGAATCTTATACCAATAATTAAAAATACAGTTCAATTATATACATGTGAAATTTCAGACTTGTACACTAATTTATTAACGAGATAATCGAAAAATGATGAATGCGTGGTAACCCGACCAAATCTAGAATGTTATAAAAAAGCGGCCGCGCAATACATATACCAACCTTCTAAAATTAAAAGCATAATTGTCCTAAAAAGTTGGTACGGTCACGAATAAAATTAGTTTGATTGCCATGATCGCGGGTTAACCCGCGATCATGGCGCTTGCAACAGCGTCGTAATATCGGGGGCTCAAAAACAATGAATAATCACGGAAGATATCCCGTAAGTGACATTTAGTTAGTAGTATAGTTATGAACCGTGAAAGCTTAAAACAGTGTTTAAACTTCAAAACGGTGCATTAAAGTGGATTCCTTTGTTGCGTACCAAATTATAACTAATTAGCCAGAACTCATGTACAAGTATTACAATCATCCGTATAGTCAATTCCCAGATACAACCATCGTGTAAAACGTTATCCCTAGCAGGATTTTAAATATCTTCACAACGATAGCAAATACAAACACAAATTAAGTTGTACCATTTATTTCAAATTGATTTCTAATTTTTTACATAAGATTTATTTCAAAATATCCATTAGAAAACAAAAGATCTGGCTGGGGTAACGTTACTCCAGCCGGAAGTGTTTTTATCAAATAATTAAAAAACTATCAGCATACCAAATTTAAAAATCAGCTTACCAATTACAGAAGCTGCATTTCTAATTATCTATTGCACTTAGATGACGATTTTCGACAAGATCTGGCTGGGGTAACGCACACTCAATACACTCCTCTGCAATAAAACGGCCACCGAAGAATATTTTCGTTCCAAGGCCATTTTCTGTTAATTCAAATTGAGTTTAATTGTTTGACGTAGCATTGTCGTGACGTTGCATCTTTCTGGACTCTACATCCAAGATGGGTTTCTCGCAAGCATCGTTATTGCAAGCGAATTTTTTCGTAAGTTATTAGCGATCGAAAGTTAGCGATTTTGTCGTTATCTCTGCCGAGACTTTCGGCCCGGGCTGGCAGTCTCGACAGAAATAACGACAAAATCGCTAACTTTCGATCGCTGATTACTAAAGAATAAATTTGGTTGCAATAATGATGCTTGCGAAAAACGCAAGTCTCTACATCCAAGATGCGATTCTCGCAAGCATCATTAATGCAACTGAATTTATTCATTGGTAATTAGCAATTAAAAGTTAGCGATTTTGTCGTTATCTCTGTCGAGACTGCCTTTGATTCGCAAAAAAATCTCATAACATAACTTATCTATTATGATTTTAAGATTCCGTTTTCGTTTCTACGTAATCTTTCGTTTATTACTATAGTAAAATAGTCACTTTTTTTTAGTGTAAGTAATATCTATATTCATATAATAAAATCGTTGAGACAAAAAAATCTGTACATTGAAGATTAAAAAAAAAACCAGCCAGGGTGACTTAAAATAAGTAACTGAACATATTAAAACCATTTTAAAATTTTTTGTTTGTTTGTATGTTTGACCGCGCATCACGTAAACACTACTGAACCGATATTGTTGAAATCTTCACAAAACTATTTAAATAAATTCAGAATAACATTTAGGCTATAGACATTTTGGATTTTTTTGGAAAAAGGGGGTGAAAAGGGGGGGAAAAGTTTATATGAAAAAAAAAAATTAGATTGTTCTAGAATCATGAAACTCAGAATAAATACTTATTAATAAAAATAAAGAAATACCTGTCTTAGCATGTTTTTTAAATCTCTCCCAGAGACGCAAAAAAGAGGGTTTTGTGTTTAAAATTAATAAACTTCAAACACCTATACAATCAAAACCAATGAAGTGTAACGTTTTAAAGTTGCTACATATACTTCATATCTTATTAAATGGTAAATATAATTTCTCAGTTTTCTCGAAATTTTGATTTTTGAGGTGAATACGCACAAAATAGCGGAACTCAAGAAAATCAGCTTTCCTCGGTAAGGTAGTTGGTACGAAATGTTTGTGCGCGCATCACGTCAAAACTACTGCATAGATTTCTTAAAGGGTTCTTCAATATTTAGGCTATATATTATCACGCTACTTCCTTAAGGGGGTAGGCAATTTTGCATTATGTCCGTATACTTTAATTGTTTGACGTTTCAGTCAAGCCATTGAGCAGAGCTTGGATACTACTACTATCCAGGCACTTTTAACCAAGATTGTGCGTGGATAGTAGTACTATCCAGTAGCGTTTAACCATAAAATAGTTTGATAAATATCGATTTAAACGTGTTGTCTATGGATTGGAGTGAATTGAATGGTTTACGTCCCATCTCTACAATATTTCTCAACTACGTACCACAGGACATAGCACGATTCCATTGACAAATGTCATAATTTAATAAAAAGTTTAGTGTAAACAAACTCCGCCATTACGTAACGTGTTTCGTTATCGCAAATATCGTATTTCAATTGTTTTGTTAAGTATATTGTTACATTCGGTTAGTGTTATATATCAAATTAATCGTGAAGAACTGTGCTACAATAGTATGCTATAGGAAATCTAGTTTCCGAAACTCGAAATTGATTATTTCGCCTCCGAAAAAGTTGTAGGTATATTTACCTTGGTGATGGTTTTTAAACAAGAAATAAGTGTTAATTGTGATTAAAACGTGTGTGTTAACGGATAAATAGTGCTTAATTAGTATAGTGAGAATATTGTTAAATTGTACAAACAAAAACAACTGGCTTCGTAATGTTGTAAGTACGTAAATAACCGTGTTCAAAAAAACCGGCGCAAAAAATAAACAGTGAGTATACAAATTCCAATTAATTTCTAATTAGACTATAGTAAATAAACTAATAAGATTATGGTCTTATTGAAAAGGAAATATAATCTAGTTTATTTTAAAATTATTTTAAATAAAATTTATATTTAAAAAAATTCAAATTAATGTTTTAATAGCAAACTATATATTTTCATCACTGTTTTTCAAGCTCTACATTTTTTTTGAGTTTCAAATTAATTTTAGATATATATATTTTTTTATTATTTATATTCCATAACTAGCTGACCCGCGCAACTTCGTCTGCGTTACGTAAGAGAGAGAGAGGCTTAGAGAGAGTGTGAGGCAACCTAAAAAAAATGCAGATAATATGCTTTAGCGGACTTTTTAAGAGGAACAATCCCGTCATACATGTATGATTGTTGAGTAACTTTAACCGTTTACGCAGCGCACGGAACGGAAGCTCTCAAAAGCAATAGTTTTTCGCTGTATTTGCAACATTTTTCATTGATGCTCCGCTCCTTTTGATTGTATCGTGATGTTATATAACGTATAGCCTTCCTCGATAAATGGGCTATCCAACACTAAAAGATGTTTTTCACTGGAATCAGTAGTTCCTAAAATTAGCGCGTTCAACCAACCAATCAAACAAACTTTTCTCCTTTATAATAAGTATAGATTCAAGTAGGTAACAATTTAATTTCTCGGAAATATATGCAATCATCGTTAAAATATTGTACTATGTTTTTCCAATTTGGGGCTTCCCTCGACAGCCTTAGGTTTTCATCCTTAGACACTCGATGACAGTCATACTCCAGCTAGGTCGAAAGTTCTCATCAAGGTGCATGAATTGAGCCCAAACACGATACTTATAGCTTATTTTTTTTTCGGATGGGAAATCATCAAATGACTCCTCCCGGAACAGGAGGAAGTGTCAGACTTTTACTGACTAAAACCCATCCATGTTCCTTCATCGCCCTTTGTGTTTCGGGGCACGGTATCTCTTTCGAATAGTCCCGCAGCCCCGGCAGGCATCGGCCCTTGCGGACCCCTTCTTTCTCTTTGAGGCGCGCGTAGAACACGAACGCGCCGTCGACACGGCCTGTCGTCATGAGACGGACGGACGGCGAGCTAGCCCATAGCTCCCCGTTCACAGGCCCGCGCCTACGGTGGCCGGGGGCCACCACGTGGCTCCCGACGCCCGGGGCGTCTCCCGCGGTGGCCGGGACGTAAGGATCTCTCCCTCTCACGTTCCGCCACCTCCTACGCTAACATGACTGCTTCGCAGAAGGAGGTGACGGCGTCCCATTCAGTCTCGCTCCGGACCATGTATTGAACCAGGGCCGGGAGAGAGAGGTCGCTGCCGCCGATCGCCGCTTCTAGGACACGGCGGTGCTCCGCCCAAGTGGGGCACACCTCCACAGTGTGCTCCACCGTGTCCTCCGGTCGATCCTCACAATGGAAGAACCCGGGCGTCTCCTCTCGCCCAAAAATACGATATGAGGCCAATAACAATTTAGCTGTAAATATAATCTACGTAAACTGCGTATGGATTATTGATTATTGCGAATAGCATAGCACAGTTCTTGCACGGCAGGAACACGTGGATTTATCAGGCTTCTGATGTTCGCTATACTACTTTTTGGAGAAATCATCCTCATCATCATACTCCTGCCCTTATCCCAATTTATTTGGTGGTAGCATGATTGTATTCTTCTCCCATAAGTACTACTCGATTACTTTTTGGAAAAATATTTCACGAAAAAAAAAAAAAAGAAATATAGAAATGCACACAATTTAAATACAAAATGAAATATAGGAAATCTCACAGCATCAAAAAAAAATTAAACAAATCACAAAAAGTGAAAATAATGTTGGAGGGTTTGAACCTGCAACCCCGTAGTTTACAGAGCGGTAGCGGAGGCTATTTACTTCATTGACATAAGCCACAAATAGCCGTTCTCATGTACTTACGCCATGACTGAAACGTCAAACAATTGAAGTATACGGAAATAATGCAAAATTGCCTACCCCCTTAAGGAAGTAGCGTGATAATATGTAGTCTAAATATTAAAGAAGCCTATGCAGTAATTTTGACGTGATGCGCGCACAAACATTTCGTACCAACTATACTTATACCGAAGAAAGCTGATTTTCTTGAGTTCCGCTATTTTGTGCGTATTCACGTCAATAAACAAATTTCAAGAAAATTGAGAAATTATATTTACCTGTATTAGATACGAAGTATATGTAGCAACTTTAAAAGGTTACACTTCATTGGATTTGATTGTATAGGTGTTTGAAGTTTATTAATTTTAAACACAAAACCCTCTTTTTTGCGTCTCTGCATGAGATTTAAAAAAAAATGCTGAAACAGGTATTTCTTTATTTATATTAATAAGTATTTATTCTAAGTTTCATGATTGTAGAACAATCTAAAATTTTTTTTTTATACAAACTTTACCCCCCCATTTCACCCCCTTTTTCAAAAAAAAAACAAAATTTCTATTGCCTATATGTTATTCTGAATGTATTTAAATAGATTTGTGAACATTTCAACAAAATCGGTTCAGTAGTTTTTACGTGATGCGCGGTCAAACAAACAAACAATAATTTTTAAAATGGTTTTAATATCTTCAGTTACTTATTTTAAGTCACCCTGGCTGGTTTTTTTTTTTAAATCTTCAATGTACAGATTTTTTGGTCTCAACGATTTTATTATATGTATAGATATAATAGATATATAGATTAATCAGCTATTCACTGTAAATTTTATTTAGATATATCTCTTGTAGTTTGCGATCGTCAAGTGTTTTTAACCAAGGTGTCCAAAATACCTGCGAATATTTCGCGAATATCGCGGAACCTCGCAATTAACCGTTTTGGGTCACGTGATTTTTCGCTGTTCACTGGACGATATTTTCTCATGTTCTCATAGACTGACTAATACAGGCTTCTGAAGTACCAGATGAGCGTCATGAATTTTTCTTTACGAATTATTTATTGAACTTTGAAGAAATTAGTAAATCTCGGGATAAAAGAGTAGTATACCCCGATGTCGGTGAAAACGTCACTTCCTTAATTAAAGGTTAGGTAAATGTATTCTATCTTTGCCTATTCCTTCTTTCCGCGTTAGCAAATCCTCATGGTTGTCCTCCTGCCTGTGGTCTGATGGACCCCATCGCTCGATCGGGTTTATCAGACTCTTACTGAACTAAAACCACGGTGTTTTTCTACTAGATACCTTTGACCGCTTTACGGTAGATTCGAAGAGAAGAGGCCTTTCCAGTTCAATAATATTATTATTTACTTACGCGCACCCTTGAAGCACAGCTTTTATTATTAATATGTCCGATCACCTCTATCTCGAGCCCTGATAATGACCAGTAAGGGTCTCGATCTCTTGACCTCGCTTCCACTAGACCAAGCGGATATTGAATTGAAATAACTAGTAAATAAAGTCGCAATCCGCATTTAATAAATAATTCATATAGATAGTTACAATAATGTCTTAGAATATTCTAATACGTTTATCAATACAGTGATATTTAGTAAGTAGGTACCCTTTTGCAGTCTCACACTTTCTTTCCAGATCTGAAACAAGAAATACATGTTTATTTTTCTTACAATTTATAAAAACGCGTTTCTATGTCTGTCTTTTAGTGCATATTCTCGAGAAAGACTTGACCGATTCACGATATTCTTTTTTTTATAAAGTAATTGATATGTTTGGTGAACAGGTTTTATTGGTATATCAGGCCATGCGATTAGAGTGCTAATTTTTTTTTTTAATGTAGGGAAAATCGTGCTGTAAGTAAGTAGGTATATCCCTACATGTGACTAGAAACTCCGAGACTACAAATAATACTTGCTATCGATCTGCCCCAAATCACGAGAAATATGTGCATTTGCATTATTATTTGCCACTTAGTGACCTAGAAGACCTAGACCTAGTGACCTAGTGACCTATTACAAGTGCAATTAAAAGGTTTTTGTAAACCACCATCCTTGATTGTGATCTTTTTTTCAATATTGCACTGTTAGTACCATACTTTTGATACAACAAACAAATCGTTTCAAAATAACATCGCCATTCGACGTAAAGAATAGGTTGATCTCAAGCAACGAAAACCACCTTTAATTGGATTGTGCGAGGTTAAACTGACTGGCATTCAGAGTTTATCATATTATCTGCTCCATTAATACTACATTTGATATCAAATTGCATTTTCTTGTTCAAACTAGTCCGGAAACAGACCAAAACAAAAAACATCCATTTGTAATTTCAAATGTCTAACTAAAGCGGCCTTTACATTTGGCTAAATTCAGTTCACTAAATTCTGTAGTTTTCAGAACACTATCATACTAGCATATATCCTGAAGAATATCATTTATTTTTCTGGTTTTGTTTATTGCAGTGAATCATATGCATTTTTGCATTACGAAACTCGCGTTTAGCTCCTGTAGTACCCTTAATGGACCGGGTTGGGTTTTGAAACGAGTCTCCTGAATTTGAAGATCTTTCACTGTGGGCGCCCCCAGGAGGGTTGATCTGAAGCGCCCCCATCTGATTTTAACTGCCGGAGCAGCCTCGGAGTATTTTAAATTATTTTTCAATACACTTCTTCGAAAACTGGTTCTTATCGCACTACGATTAGGTTCGGCATGCAATGTATTTCACACACGTGCGATTTTTTTCATTTTCCAACACACGTGCGGGAATGAAATTTGCCACAGATAACTATACCTATATTTAGTCCAAATTGGTTCAATGCCTATAGTCGGAGGTGAATGTATTTTTTTTAATTTCGGCAAAGCACTAAGCGTCTTTACGGCGTAAATATTTTTAGGATATTCAAATTGTGTTTATAAATAGAATATCATAGTAAACATGAATCCTGTTTCTGAAGACGGTGTCAAAAAGTCCCTTCTCTCTATTTCCTCCTCTGCTGCAGGCCACGATAATTTGTGTTCAAGAATGTTAATACCCATTATTTCCGAGCTGCTCCCCATCCTTACTCATATTGTTAATTTTTCTTTATTTTCGGGTATATTTCCGTTAGCCTGGAAACAGGCTCACATTATACCACTTCCTAAAGTTAGCAAACCTTCTTCCTTATCCCACTTTAGGCCCATCTCCATTCTTCCTTTCCTTTCAAAAGTTCTCGAACACATTGTTCATGGTCAAATTTCCAGATATCTATCGTCTAATGCTCTTATTTCCCCATTCCAATCTGGCTTCCGTACTGGCCACAGTACTGTTACTGCACTCTTGAAGGTTACAGACGATATCCGCTGGGCTATGGACAATAAATCTCTAACTGTTTTAGTGTTACTTGATTTTAGTTGCGCGTTCAACTCAGTGGATTTCGACATCCTTCTTGGGATCCTTCAATCTTTTAACTTCTCTGCCTCTACGATATCCTGGTTTGACTCGTATCTTCGGGGTCGCTCTCAGTGTGTCCGCCAAGATGAGATCTACTCTGACTGGTGTGATCTTACTGCTGGTGTTCCTCAGGGTGGCGTTCTCTCTCCTCTTCTTTTCTCTATTTTTATTAACACTGTTACTAAGGTTATCACCTCCAGCTTCCACCTGTACGCAGACGATTTGCAGCTGTATTGACATTTCTTGCTGGCTGATGCGGAATCGGCGATCAACGCCATGAATCATTACCTGGAAAGCATCTATCAATGGGCTAAGTCGTTCGGCTTACAGATTAACCCTGCCAAGTCGCAGGCCATGATCATAGGCAGCAGATACTACCGCACTACACTTGACTTATCATCTTTGACTCCATTATCTCTGGGCTGCACGACCATTGCGTATACTGAAACAGCCAAGGACCTTGGTGTCTTAATTGACAGCAATCTTTCTTGGCGAGCTCAAGTGAATGAGGTTAGTCGTAAGGTTCACTTTTCTTTTCACTCGCTCAAATCTTTACAGAGTTTCTTGCCATATAGAACCAAAGTTTATTTAGCTCAAACTCTGATTCAGCCGATCATTGATTACGCTGATGCCTGCTATTTGGATGCCACCGAGGAGCTTTTAAATAAGCTTGAGCGCTTACAAAACCTCTGCATTCGTTTTGTGTATGGTCTGAGGAAATATGACCATGTTTCTCACTTCCGCAAGGAACTCAAGTGGCTCCCTATCCGTCTTCGCAGGAACACTCGGATATTGTGTCTCCTTTACAACATCCTTTATAACCCTGCATATCCCAGCTACCTGCGCGATCGTTTTTCCTATACCCGTCCTTCTGATGCTCTCTGTAGATCCCACCTCAAGCATCATCTAAATTTCCCATCCCATAAAACCGAACTGTATTCCTACTCCTTCTCTGTTCACGCAGTACGTTTGTGGAACTCACTTCCGCCTAATATTCGAGATTCTAAGACTTTATTTCTCTTTAAAAAACAAGTCAAAGAGACCTTTCTTCTATACAGTAATATTCTTCATATATATGTATGTATATTTTTGGTAAATATTTACAATAGTAGTTTTATTTTATTTTATTTGTGTATGTATTTGTATGTATGTTTATTTCATAAATAGATATAGTTTTGTTGTAAGTTTAAATTAAAATTTTCTTGTTTGACGTTTATACACACTGTGTCTACATTTCTTATCCAACTTTCCTCTCGCAGGTCTGCTGGAAGAAATTTCTTAAGAAATAAGCAGTACCTTTGTGCTCTTCTATGCTAATATATTGTCCTGTAAAATATTTTGTGTGTACATAAATAAATAAATAAATAAATAAAATAAAATGATTATTTTAAACTAATATTTACTTTATTAACAAATTAACACTTATTTGTGTTTTAAATTCAAAAATAAAAATAAACCATTTTTTATATTAGGCTGTATAACAGCTTCATACCTTTGCTTCTCCTTCAACCTGGTGAAAGCAAAGCGCGGAAAAAAAGAAAATTAAAATCATAGTTTCTTATTAATTCATGACAAAAATATTTTTTGTTCTTTTATTTTATTTCTTCAAAAGTGTATTGTAAAACGTCGTTTGATACACGTGGACGTTTGTTATTGCAGTTCTCGGCTCAAAAACACCCTCGCCTACGGCTCGGGAGTTAATTCCGCCTCGAATACAATAACAAACTTTATCCACTTGTATCAAAATGTACTATTTCAATACACTTCCTCGAAAACTGGTTCTTATCGCACTACGATTAGGTTCGACATGCAATGTATTTCACACACGTGCGATTTTTTCATTTTCCAACACGTGTGTGGGAATGAAAATTGCCACAGAGAACTATATTTAGCACCTATATTTAGTCGAATTTGGTTCAATGCCTATGGTCGGAGGTGAATTTTTTATTTTTTATTTCTTCAAAGCACTAAGCGTCTTTACGGCGTAATTATTTTTTGGATATTCAAATTGTGTTTATAAATAGAATATCATAGATTAACATGATTATTTAAAACTAATATTTACTTTTATTAACAAATTATTATTTATTTGTGTTCTAAATTCAAAAATAAAAAAATAAACCATTTTTTTATAATAGGCTGTTTAGCGGCTTCATACCTTTGCTGCTCTTTCAACCTGGCGAAAGCAAAGCGCGGAAAAAAAGAAAATTAAAATCATAGTTTCTTACTAATTTTATTCATGACAAAAATATTTTTTTTCTTTCATTTTATTTCTTCAAAAGTGTATAGAAAAACGTCGTTTGATACACGTGGACGTTTGTTATTGCAGTTCTCGGCTCAAAAACAACCTCGCCTACGGCTCGGGTGTTAATTCCGCCTCGAATACAATAACAAACTTTCTCCACTTGTATCAAAATGTACTATTCTAAAATTATTGGTAAATCACTCACTAAACGTGAAACGGACACAGGCAGACTTTTCGCGGTGAAGATAGTTCTTTGACAGAAACCCCGGAGTAAACTCTTAGTGGAAAAGGTTCTTCATCAGAATCCAGATATTAACTGAAGGGAATGTGTCAGCCGTCACTATTATAAGGAAAGTTTCTACGTTCTAGAAAATCTTTTCTCTTCTCATTCTTTTCTAGAATTTAAGTTGTTGCGGCCATAAAATGTGACCTGCCAGTATTCAAACTAGCCAGAAGTAATCAGTCAAAAACCTCCCCGATGAATTCTGAGAGTGTGCTTATGAATTTAATAAATGTAACTTAGGATACCGTTATTCAGTAAATAACCGTAATTATATATAAAATACAATTTTGAAGTAACAATATTGATAAAAATAATTTAAGGTCTAAAAACCAAAAGTAACCTCCATGGAGAATAGGCTGGAAGAAATTAAGATAAGTAAGTGACAGTTTGACATAACGAAGAAAATTATGGGAATTTGTATTATTATTCCCGAGTCTGGCAAGCGAATTTTCGAAAATCAGTGAATGCAGATTTGTTTCTTTTTAAAAATATAGGAATGTTTTCTTTGAGTAAAATTTGCTATCTCCAGTATTTCGAGTACGTTCCCTCCAGGTGGCATTTAAAAATTCCACCCTGTATAATATGTACCTACCTCTTTTACTTGCTACCTTGTATACATTCGGTAAGCGGGAAAATAGTCGAACGATAGGTAGTCGCTTCTTCTTTGACAGTATCTCGGTGGTAAAAAGTTATAAAGCCCTAACAGTAGGACTAATTATACTCACAACTTGTATCTAAGCGTGAAACCGGCGAAGTATCTCAGATAGACCAGCATCCCGATGATTGAGAGTATCGCCGTGATCTGCAGCGTCCACTCACTTGGCATGCTGCATTTTGTCACCTTCACTTCTTCCGGACTTATCGTCAACTGGAAATTAACAAAAAAAAAAACCTAAACCAAGGGTAGTAAGGGTGTGAGGCCTGTGAACGGTGAGCTATGGGCTAGCTCGCCGTCCGTCCGTCTCATGACGACAGGCCGTGTCGACGACGCGTTTGTGTTCCACGCGCGCCTCAAAGAGAGTGAGCAAAAAGGAAGGGACCCCTTCCTTTTTGCTGACTCTCTTTGAGGCAAGGGCCGATGCCTGCCGGGGCTGCGGGACTGTTCGAAAGAGATACCGTGGCCCCGGAACACAAAGGGCGATGAAGGAACATGAATGGGTTTTAGTCAGTAAAAGTCTGACACTCCCTCCTGCTCCGCCCGAAGCGGGAGGAGTCATTTGATGACTTCCAATAAAAAAAATAAAAAAAGGGTAGCAAGGGTACCAAGGATAGCAGACAAAAATGTGAATGACTTATTTTTTACTAGTTTCTGCCCACGGCTTAGCCTGGTGTAGGTGGAAATCGTCCCACGGAAGCACATTATCGTGGTAAAAAGTATTCTATTAGGACTTAGGATACTTTTAATAACCAGGTTTGAGGTCATGGTCGATCTGTGTGTCAAGTTCAGCTGTAGGTAACCAACATACAGGTTTACTTTCGGCAAGAGGACCTAACTTTAGAATTTATAGAAAGTGGCGATTAAATTACCTGTAAACTTCATGAAGGTGAGTCTACCCCTCGCGTCGTATTAATCAACATTCGCAAAGAAACTCATATCCGAAAGTGAAGACAGGAAATACATGCCTCGA
Organism: Xestia rhomboidea; assembly: GCA_963853795.1. NCBI lineage: Eukaryota > Metazoa > Arthropoda > Insecta > Lepidoptera > Noctuidae > Xestia > Xestia rhomboidea. Next base: position 14,655,046 of record OY970764.1, read on the forward strand.
AAGAGGCTGTCTACGGTTGTATGGGAATTTGTTTTTATTACGCGGGATCTTACTCTGATCGTTACTTTGAACCCTGCGAAAAATCTTCTAACACAAAGGTTCCTTTTTTCTGCCTCTGGTTTGGCACTTCTATTGGATTTTCGCATGATCGACCGGTATAGACGAAATAAATTAGGAGCCCCTTGTCCCGAGGCCATTATTGCATACGTACACAAGGTTGCAACAAGTTACATTAAATAATAAATTAAAAACCAACCCGTGACACGTAGGGTCATAATTTCAAGGTTATTTTTCTCTTTTTATAAGGTTTCACGTTTATACTTTTTTTTTGTGTCGGGGGTTTTTTTATTTTTTATTTCATGCTTTTTGTAGGGACAAGCTCTATCATTTCATACCCATATTGAGGGAGTTGTGAAAAAATATGTATTCCGCCATTTTGTGGCGGCGGCTGTCTTGGACAGATTTTCATCAAACATAGTTAACACTCCCGACTAATTCACCTTTCAAACAAAAAAAAGCAAAATCAAAATCGGTCCATCCGGTCGTGAGCTACGATGCCACAGACAGACACACACACAGTCACGTCAAACTTATAACACCCCGTCGTTTTTACGTCCGGGGTTAAAAATGGAGCATGTGGACATTTTGATCTCAAATGACATATATGAATTTATTCGAGGCAAGATGTATAATTTTTCAAGCTCGCTTCGCTCGCTTTTGTAGCCTACTTTTTCTTGAATTTTAACTTTGTTTATAAGTCGCCCAAGTAACTCCGTTAGGACGAAACAATTCTGATGATATTGTTTTCGAGCTCGCTTCGGTCGCCCTTCAGATTACTTTCTCTTGAATCTCGACTTTGTCTATAAGTCGACCAAGTACACTCGAGAGCAATGAATCCGGGTCACTTAAAGAATGTTAAAAATCTCGGAAACTAAAAATGATAGGTTAATGCAATAAATTGTATTTAATAGACAATGTAATACTCCTTAAATGAAAGTAAAAAAAATATGAGTCACCATACATTTTATTAACACAAAATTACATAAAGAAAAAAACTGCTGATCTCTCCTTAAAACAAAAATAGGAAACATGAAATTTTTGAACTTTATTACGATTTTCTTGAATTTTAATACTTCGTATTGCCTCCTCGTGCTTCCATTACTGCGTTTACGCGGTTTGGCATGCTGTACACCAAGTTCCTTATACGATTTTGGGGAATATTCTCCCATTCCTCTGTGAGAGCCATTTTGAGCTCACGAAGCGTGATTGGGGGAGGGTTTCGTTGTTTTACGCATCTGCCTAGCTCGTCCCAAGCATGCTCGATCGGGTTGATATCCGGGCTGCGCGCTGGCCACTCCATACGAGTAATGTTCATCTCTTGAAGGTAGTCATTCACAATCCTACCTGTATGAGGTCGGGCATTGTCATGCATAAATATAGCATCCTCACCTAAATTGACCATAAATGGACCAACGTGATCATTGAGGATTTCTTCCACATATCTTACGCTAGTTAAAGAGCCGTTTTCTATGATCACCAGCTCTGTGCGACTTTCAGAAGAAATTCCGGCCCACACAAGTACAGACCCACCACCGTAGGCTACTTTTTCTTCGATGCATGCTTGCTTGAATCTTTCCCCTGGTCTTCGATACACTCTGTGTCTTCCATCGTGCTTGTAGAGCATAAATTTTGATTCGTCGGAGAACATAACTTTTGACCAATCTTTAATACTCCAATTTACGTGGCTCTGGGCATATCTTAGTCTTGAAATACGATGCCCACGCTCCAGTTTAGGGCCGTTTGCAGGTCTAAGGGGTTTTAAGTTAGATTCAGCAAGCCGACGTCTTACTGTCCATGCACTTGGGTTACTTCCTCCGAGGCGTCGAAACTGATTTGTGAGTTCAGTTCCTGTGAGAAAGCGATTTCGAAGCATGGTGTTCACCAAGTATCGGTCTTCTCGTGCTGTGGTACACCTGGTTCTGCCCGTTCCTGGTCTGCGTAGGTTAGAACCAGTTTCTTCGTAACGTCGGAGAACTCTTTGTACTGTTGACAGCGACACACCGACAGTCCTGGCTGTATCGCGCTGACTCCGGCCGGTTTCCAGCATTGTAAGTATTCTGGTGCATTCTTCAGGCGTAAGCGACATAATTTCAGCTTGAATAATGAATATAGAGCACTATTAACATGGTTTGTGTTCCCACATAAATGACAGATTACAAACAAAAGCAAAACCAAATGCTGTAATTTCGTAGTTCCATCTTCGAAAGTGGCCCTTTTTCAAATTTGATTTTTTTATGATATAACTATACAATAACTAAGAAGTTTTAATACCTTCATTTAAGGAGTATTACATTGTCTATTAAATATAATTTATTGCATTAACCTAGCATTTTTAGTTTCCGAGATTTTTAGGATTCTTTAAGTGACCCGGATTCATTGCTCTCGAGTGTAATTCCTGTATGAAGGATTGAAACTTCATAATGAATTAGATTTGACAGATTGATTGATTGGACGAGTAACACAGAACATCAATTTTACAAACACACTTAAGGCCCGGTTTCTAACAAAACGGAGATTAAAGGAAAAGAAGATATGCGGGAATCAACCAGTCATATTGGTTGAAATATAAATCGTCCCTCGTCTCCTCGTCTCTCCAGTAATTGGTCGAACCATGCAGGTCTAGACTCTGAGCTGCTCGTCTTTGCTTTAATGGAAACCGGGCCTAAGTATTGGAATATATTGCTGGTTGGTACACGAAGAAAGAAAGAAAGAAAAAGTATTTATTAATCTCACACAGGACATAATAGAAACAAAAATATAGAATTAGGTTTGACACAATTATTTAAAAAAGTAAACATGAGAAACATAACGAACTATTAAATTTGATTAGTCCTGTGCAAGGTCAAAAGGCTCCTATCTCAGCAAGGTGCTGTGACATTTAAAAAAAAAGTCACAGCGCTGGTATTCTGATAGGGCCCAAAGAAGTGTCGGCATGCTGCTGGCAAAGGTTAAGAGCTAGTGTGACAGAACTTGGTTACTTACCAAATAATACTTGGGGTCAAGTCGATTTCTCCACGAGAAGGAAGGTACCGTGTATTCGACGAACTCGATCTTATGGTCAGGGGTGGGCACGAAGCTATGTCTGACGACGCAGCTGTGATGCGTGTGCGCACCGAAGGCGGCGCGCGGTCGCAGGCTTTCTACTAAGTGCTCCGTGGACTCTTTGGACAGGCAGTCCCAACGCTCCTCGAACAAACTGTTGCGTTCAGGCAGAGGGGCTGCGTCATGCTCCGTGCATACACTATCTGATTCTCTGTATAGAGGGTAGTGCTAAAATGTATAAAAATACTCATTTTTGTGTTTTATTGCGTTTTTGGCTTTTAATAATCCACCTAATACGTATTTTGAATAAATCATGCACGAGATACTTGTTAATTCCTAGACAACTTAAAAATGGCGAATATTTGCTATTTTGCTTGATATTTGTTCATAACTCACCTGCATAATAATTGGTCTGCTATATCTTTCCAATTTCTTGTTGCCTTTGCATAAACTTGATCCACTGCTGCACTTTAATATATCTGTCAAGGTGAATATTTTTTTTCTTAAAAATGTTTTCAGTTATTTTTTAACATACAAATTACATTGTAAAATGTAAACCAAATAGCTTGGTCGACCGTACGTTAACCGCACGCAGCGGGCTTACCTATACAGGATGGAAAGTTTTTTCATTTTCTGACTTTTTTAATTCTTCAACCTGGGTTGGTCCGATAGAACTTTTTGATCAGCATTAGAAACAGGATCATAACTGTATTTTTTTTAAATCTGTGAATGGGGATTAAAATTTCACGGCTGCAACGGTTAAGGTAGCCCCCCTTACTGCCCTCTTTACCGTTTTGATAGCTAGTATCACTATTTTTGCAACCGCGCGGCAACGCAGTTCTCTTAAACGGAGCTTCGTAGAGGTCCCATTCATTTTGCTAACCACTGATACGATTTCGAAGAAAATGTAGATAGTTTATATAAAGCCCTAAATGTTTGGATTTCACGACCTACAGCACTTAAAGTAGATGCTCCAAGGTAGCCCGCGAAATTCAAATTTTCTTACGTTTTTTGCAATTTGCAGGCCAAGCGCATAAAGGTGCAGGAATGAATTTGACCTTAAAAAAGTCATTCCTGCACCTTTATGCGCTTGGAGGGTTGTATTGATGATTTTGATGATTATAATTCTGTAACTACATACGTGTTACAGCCGCGAATCATATTTTAATCAACATACAACCTGACACTGACCTGCAAATTGCAAAAAACGTAAGAAAATTAGAATTTCGCGGGCTACCCTGGAGCATCCACCTTAAACCTATTATAATGCAAGTTAGAAGTAGGGTGACCAAGATTTATGGTGCGTCAATCAGACATTTTCTACTACTAACTTGCATTATAGGTTAGAAGTGCTGTAGGTCGTGAAATCCAAACTTTAGGGCTTTATTCATACTGTCTACATTTTCTTCGAAATCGTATTAGTGGTTAGCAAAAAGAATGGGACCTCTACTAAGCTCCGTTTAAGAGAAATGCGTGGCCGCGCGGTTCTCCATGTGCGGACCGCGCCGCCATGGTTAAACCTTTATTATAACTTTCTGAATATTGGATCTACGAATTTGCGACTTTCATTGTTAGTGTTTTACAAATTGCTTCGTAATGTTGACGTAGTCGTTTTTCTTCTACGACACTGTGGCCGAGCAGTCGAAACGGACACATGTTTAATGCATTCAGTGATTTGTAAATGTCGTAATAGCCCTATATCCCAAACCAAGCACACAAAAGCTACCTTTTTTTATACTCACACACAAATCAGCAATCGATTATTTGGGTACTCCAAAATAAAAAATAATATAGGTACCGAATATATAGACGGAAGAGTTAATACTTACTTGATATGTTTGCTATTTGGGCAACAGTACGGGCACACAGCGTGCACCCGTCTCCTTCCATCGCCATAGAGTTGATAAGGACGAAGTGATTGCCCCTGATGCTGACTAACTGGACAGGGGGCGACTTCAGCAGAGTCTCGAACCTCTTGACCAACTGCGGCGTTATCCTTCGGACAAACTGAAGTTCATTTACAAGAGTAAGTAGACAGTCAAAGGTCAAATGAAAGGCGAGAGTGGGGAGTAAAAACACATCCGAATCAATAAAACAGAAGGATGCTTTTTTAAAAAAATCCCAGGACATTGAAACTTCACAAATTTTGAATCTAGCTGTCTCAACGACGAATACACATTCCCATTGTATGATGTAATAATAATAATAACAATGTGCCCAACCCAGTTTTCGATAATGGCAGTATCACATTGTACTGGGACCAATCCATCATCACTGACAGGACTATTTAGCCAATAGGCCTGGGTATAGTGGTGCTGGATCGATTAGCGCGACGCACAATGATTCTTGACATAACGGTCCCGCATGACGAGAACCTTGTGAAAGCTGAATCTAGACTTAGCTAGCGAGGTTATCAACATGTGGGATGTGGACTCAGCAATCATTGTGCCGATAGTCATATCAGCCCATGGCTTAATAGACAAGAGCCTCGATCAATACCTGATGAGGCTCTCGTTAGGCAGCTGGATCAAGGGCTTGATTCAGAAAGCAGTAGTCCCGGACACAGCGCATATTGTTAGGAGGTTCCTCTCTCTGGAGCTCTGACCGCCGGTAGCTTGGACCCTGTTCCCGATACCAGTGGGCTTTTTTAATTAATACATTTTTAAAAATGTAATGAATTTGTACAGAAATGAATAAAGGGAATAACAATGTGCATTGAAGTTTCAGTCTCGGTAATTGAAAAAAGTTGTACACTACAAACTACACATTAAATTACCATGTCATTTGCATAAACATGTACTGGATTAATTAATAAATAAACAGGTGAAATAAATAAGCAAAGGCAATGCTTACATAATTTGTCAGTTAAGTTCTGAATTAATTGATCTTAAATGATTACCTGTAATGAAAGCCAATGTCATGGTTGCCAACAACAGAGTACATCGCCGTACCTTCAGGGACTTTGAATATTTGATAAAATCGTTCAACATAATCATTGAATTCTTTTTCAGGACACCACAAACCCTCATCAAAAAGATCACCTGAAACAACATAATATGACACATTAGTCTATGACGAAAACCCATTACAAGGATCATTAATTACATGGAAAGGGACAGTAAATTATGTTTAATTTAATACAGAAACAGAAAACCATAATGTTGATTTTAATGTTAAAGATTTTAATGTTTAAAGTGTAATTAATGATGACCCACTATTATTATTAAACTTCCATTATCTTCCTAAAAAAAAAAGATACAAAAGCTTTATAAGGATTACCAGCCGAGCCCAAACCCCACTGCTACAAGATCACAAAAAGAGCTCTAACAAGATTAAACTCTGGTCAATAGCATAAGTTATACAATAAAGACACAAAGCCCAGTTCGAGTGTTTATATTATTCTATTTAATTGGGTTAATATGGTCAAATAAAAATACCTAAAACAAAAACAACATCAGGACTATGTAGAGTCATAGCCGCCTGAAATGAGCGATGCATCTGCCACTCTCGCCGCCACTTATCAAACCAGTGTCCATTCCGGGAGCCAACGAGGTGCGTATCAGCTATAACCATCGCATATACTGGATCCACACCGTCAGTTGGCTCTTTACTCAACATTGACCAGCCGCACTAGAATTTAGAAAATGCACATCTTACATATTGGGCGAATGCTTGTATTTAATCATTTTAAATTAAAGAGAATTACCGGAAATTGCGCAACATAATAAATTAAGTACTCGCAATAAACGTAAATTATACCGAGACCGAGAAACAAGCAAATTAATTTAGCAAAACTTAGTCGCAATCTTCGTGGCATTAATGCCATGGTGCCAGAGTTTTCTTGTTCAATTAAGCTTTTACTGATTGTTGCTTCTAATTAAAAGCAATAATGTAATTTTCATTCAATATTACATATTTTCAAGAAACAAATAGGTAACCGGTATTATCAAACAATCAATTTTATTGATTTTTGACAGACAGTTTGTACTCAAGTGTTGCTATGTATGCTTATTATATTTATATATAATTTTACTTTACTTTATCTGTTTTGTCGAAATAAATCAATATTATTAAATTATTTATTCGAGCAACAAAACACAATAATGACACACAATAATGTTAAAGTAGGATCGTAATCTTAGCCAAAATCTTCAGAAATATTAACATACTCCAAATAAAACGAAACGCATTCTCCAGCTGATTGTTGATTGACAAAATGTCAAATCTTATTGTCTATTTGTCTGATTGTCACTTTAAGGAATTCGAACAAAAAGTAAAAATAAATAAAAGATGTTTTCAATGATACAATAAGTTTTAATTGGTAGATAGTAGAGCAATATTTATTTAAAGAATTCTTTAGTATGTCCATACACTGGAGTTCAGAAATAATGAAATGGGAATATCGCGACTTGCAAGCCACGGCTATGTCCGTGGACTATTCGGGCAACAACGTGCTTTTAGCGGGACGCCGATGGCTAGCGATCAAACAGCTCACGCAAGACGACGACTCGGGTGACATTGTGAAGAAGTACCCTCGTCACAGCAAGTACGATGCGGCCGGCGCCGAGTGGTGCCAGTCGTACCATGGACAGAAACTTTGCGCAATTGCGGTATGTACGAAATTATAAATATAAATAATATATTTTTTATTATATTCTGATCAACTAATCTGTAAAAGAAGTATTGTGCCAGATCTGAGAATACCTTATGCTTCCAAGATGAGCTTTTGATGAAATCTGCTTTATGAAAACCAAACTGTTATACGATTAACTTGAAGTGGTCTCTCAATAAACCCAAAATTAACATTGTTTTTAACATAATTTCAGAGTAACCAAAGAGTGGATGTGTATGAGTGGCGTGGAGGCAATGACCTAACGTGCATCTGTTCTCTTCGCGGACACACCAGAGTGGTCAGTGATACTCACTTCCATAGACAAGATCACAACTTAATTGCCACATGCTCTATTGATACATTCACTCATTTGTGGGACTTGAGAGATGCAAGGAAACCTGTGGTTTCATTGTGTGCTGTAGGTAAGTGTGTTATATTTTCACTATGCTTGATATTATTGTGAATTACCACAAGTGTTGTTATTATCAAAAAAGGCTTACCTTAAAGACCTCTTAATCTTGAGTCCCAAAAAAACGAAATTGGAACCTTTATAATCTCACTTTCTTGTTTAAATGATTATTGAATGTAAAAAGTAATTAAAATTATTATGTGACAAGACAAGTAACTTTCAATACTTCCAGCTGGAGCTTCACAAGTGCAATGGAACAAAGTAGCAACCCACATAGTAGCCACTGCCCATGATGGTGACATTAAAATTTGGGATTATCGCAAACATTCTGCACCTATTCATTACATTTCTGCACATCTGTGTAAAATCCATGGTGTGGACTGGAGTCCCCACCATGAGTACCAACTGGTCACATCAAGCCATGATGGCAGCATTAAATATTTCGACATTAATAATGCAAGGAGACCTGAGAATGTTATAATGACTAATTTCCCAGTGTGGAGGGCGATATACACGCCTTTTGGAAGTGGCTTGCTGACCATAGGAGTAGGTTGGGGAGGGATGCCTAGAGTAGAGCAGGCAGGGGTCATTGGCATCTGGGTAGGAGGGACACTGACACACAGGCTCGTCGGCCACACAGATACAGTCCAGACCATGGTTTGGAGACCTAACACCTCCCCATCCAACTATCAGTTGGTGACGTGGGCCCGGGATCAATCACTCAGGGTTTGGACGATGCACCCTTCATTGTTAAAAATGTGCAATCATTATCTTCCTGATGATGGTGAGAATGATGAGGATAATAATAGTGACAGTAAGTTTTTTTCTTCTATATTGGAATCACAGCCATTAGGTTAGCAAAATAAAACCAAAGTCTATTATTTCAGATGTAAGCTATGCTTCTACAGCAGGGTCTACAAACGATATCTCGACAGGAGATAACAAGGGTCAAGATATTGCATTGGTAAGCAGTTGTCATACAAAGCTTGGGTATACATCATATTAATTTTAGCTATATTTTATAAACAGGGTTATTATGCGTGTTCTTCCGCAACGTCACGCATCGTGATCCGCAAAAAAAATGCTATGGCCTTGTATTGTTCAATCAGAGCACACTTAACCAAAATTGTCATTTAAGTAGCCCAAAACTATAATTTTTCTTTCAGAACAAACTCCCACACAAAACGAACACTTCGATCGACGAGGAGTTCGAATCTATTCGCGAGATGGCGAACATCGAAGTAACGGACATGAACATTGAGACGCGGACCTGCCAGATACACTCCGAACGTAACGGATACGTCGCCAACCTACAAGTCACATTCCCAAGAAACGTTACCGAACAAACTATACCAAAGTTCTCCTGGCTATCAGGAACAAATGTCGATAGCCCCACGACTATTAAAATTCTACAATCTATCAATAGAACTGCCTACCGCAAGAAAAAAGAAGGGCACAGATGTCTGTTGCACTGTTTGAAAACATTAGCTACATCCATTGATGAGGTATTTACTTACTAAAACTATTGTTATTCCATACTATACATTTTACAAGCAATTAAAGGAGCATTCTTGAAATGTTAACAAAACATTATCATAAAACTTATCATTGCAAAAATACTTAACGTATTGCGAAAACATTATCCCTGGACACTACTAGAAAGTACCTATCACGTATTTCCAACCTTCTAGATACCAGTGAAATCCAGTGACGATACAGACTCAATGAAATCAAGTCAACGAAGTCAATCGGAGAGCGAAAACGCTGGTGACTCGTGCATACCATTCCCCAGAACATGTGGGGCCAAGTGGTGCGGGGTCAGCACACTGGTCGTCTTCAACCGCCCGCCGAACGCGCGGCGACTGTCCCTGAAGCACGAGACGGGGACCCCGCGGTCGATGTCATCCTTGTCGCTAACTCCGGGGCTGTTTGGCACGACGGGGTACAACTCTGTGTCGCCGCACGCGACCACGACGCCGTCCCCGACGAACGCGTCCGGTTTTCCACAGCTGCATCATCGACATGCGTCGAATTCTATTACTACGTTCTATTTTCAAGATAGATGGGTGAGTTTTTATATGTTATTGAAGTGATTAAATACTCATTAATATTTACTCTGTCTGCAGAAGATGGAAAGTTATAACCAACTTCTAACTGACACGCTTTCTATCCTCAAACGCATATTTCGCGAATACAATTCTGGTCTCAATAAAACCACTCTTTTACGATACTAAGTCATAAGGTTAGATACATGTAGCCTAATAAAAAAAAAATATCCCCCAAATATGTTGTGTTCATTTTTCTATAACAAAACAAGTAATATAATATTTTCTCCTATCGATAGAAAGCACAAGGTCGCCGCGCGGGTAGCATGCGTAGCCGCGGCAGTATATCCGGCTGCGTGGCACCGCGCGTCGTCATGTACGCCGCCCCCAGTCTTTTCCCGCTGAGTCGCAACCTCGCGGAAAAATATGTTATCAACGCTGACAACCCTGTTGGTAAGTACGGTTAATAACACCGATTTACCGAACGTGCCTAACTGATCCTTTGAAATAGATTTGGAATTTTTCACGTAATACAATTTTATTACTAAACTAAATAATAAAATATTCAACAGAAATGTGCGAAGCAAACGCAAAGTTGGCAACAGAAGAAGGTGAGACCGAGTTAGCGCACGCGTGGAACCTCGCGGCCCTGACGGCGCGGTCGCTGCGTGCGCGCGTGTCTGACCACCTGTCGTCCAGCGAGGAGAGCATGGGCTGGGTGGGGCATCCGTTGTGCTGCAACCTGCTGCAGTCTCTGTAAGTACTAACTATGATCGCACCTCGCGGCCTGCGTGCAGGTCACTGTGAGTCTACTTATTTAATACGTTTTCAATGTTTTATGATAAATAAAAATGTTTGTTGTATACAATGCCTTTTTTAATCAATTGATAAAAGTTTACACACGACACACGTGTTAATTTTTAATACGAGCCTATATTCATAGTTTCATGAATTAAACTCAAATTTAACCAAAACGAGACCTGATTGCAGCTTCAGATTCAAGATTTCAAAAGCCTTAATTGAAGGCTTTTGAAATCACATGACATGACATTGTTACAGAATATCTCATTATGCCAAAGCGTCCAACCTGCAAATGGCAGCAATGTTAGCATGCGCCTTCTCAGTCTTCAACGACGCTAGCAATTCTAGTTCACAGTCCACTATCAGCACATCTAGTTACGTAAGTATACTAGGATATGAAACTACTCATATTTCAGCTATTCCTACATAAAATGTGTAAATTACATGGAATAATGATCAACACCTGTCATAAAAAAATGGTTGTCTTTAAAGTCGGTTTATGGACGATCATTTTACGTTTTAACGTTATTTTTCATGATATTATTGATTTTAACTTAAAAAACAAAATTTCATCCTCCTTATCAACCCCTTAAGGATTGAAATTCTAACAACACCGTTGCGTTAGCTTCCAATCATGCGCCTAGATAATGAATTTTGTGATTTTTACTTCGAAAATGATGGACTTTCCATACACAACTTCATCCCCTTTTTTAACTCTTGGGGGGTGGAATTATCAAAAACGCTGAGACACGTATAAATTCATTTTCAATCGTCAGCCTAAACACAGAATTTTAATATCGTAACTTTAAAACTGACGGACTTTCATACAAACTTTCATCCCATTAGGGGTTGAATTTCGAAAAATCCTTCCTTATTCCTTGTCTACATTATAAAGGGAACCACTGTGCAAAATTTCAGTTTTCTAGGTCCAAGGGTTTGGGCTGGATGGATTGGGTTTGATGAGTCAGGCGGAACGTGACTGGCGCGTGGAACGGTGTGACACTTTTTACACTTTAATACAGCCGGTGTTCATCGATTTTATGACGTTATCACCTCAAATTTTAAATGACTAGCCCATGCCCGTGGCTTCACCCGCGTGGAGTTCGGTAATTGTCCCAGGAGATCGTACTACCGGGAAAAATCCACATTATAAACTATCTATCTATCTAATTACATATATAGGGTGTAAAAAACCTCTTAAAGTGGATGCTCAAGGGAAATTCAAATACGTGTTACAGCCGCGATTTAAGATTTAATCAACATACAACCTGACACTGACCTGCAAATTGCAAAAAACGTAAGAAAATTTGAATTTCGCGGGCTACCCTGGAGCATCCACCTTAACGAAGCTGAAAGGCACTTGTTCTCCCCATCATTGCGATCATTTTTTTTTTCTACACCACACCCTTCCATACCAGAACATTCTAGTTACGGATATATTGGGGGTTAAAGTTCAAACTTTTTGACAAGTTTTTTTTTTAAATACAAGTTTTTAATCTAGGATTTTTACTTTAAACACTTCCACGACCCCCGTGCCATTCAATCCATCAATCAGCACAATGCTTTGAGTGCGTTACATTGAGTTCTACCACAAAATATGATTTTTCACCCCAAAAAAAAACTCGTTCCCCAGCGCAATAATTTTTGCGTAAAGTTACTTAGTTTGATGTATAGAATGCTTGGTTGACGGCTTCGTGATGAGGTTGTTCTTGTTCTAAATCTTTCTCAACATACATGAAAAGGCAACATATTTCAGTTACCTCTATGTCTATTCTCAGGCGACTTAGGTACTCGTTCTTTTAGTCTAAAGTGAAGTCCTAATTATAAGCTACTATTTGAGATATACATATTTCAGTTGGTCTTTCGCCCAACTTTTATAGAAAAATACCCAAGGTCCTTTGCCAAAGAAACTCCACAAGCATGATGGGTATCAATATATACAGGGTGTAAACAACTTGATCACGAAGCCGATAACCAAGCATTCTGTACATCAAACTATGTAACTTTACGCAAAAATTATTGCTGGAAAACGACTTTTTTATTGGAGGTGAAAAATCATGTTTTGTGGTAGAACTCAATGAAACGCACTTAAAACATTGTGCTGATGGATGGATTGAATAATACGGGGGTCGTGGAGGTGCTTAAAGTAAAAATCTTATATTAAAAATTTGTATTAAAAAAAAAAACCAGTCAAAAAGTTGGAACTTTGACCCCAATATCTCCGTAACTAGAAGGTTCCCAGGTATGGCGTAGAACAAAAAAATGATCGCAATAACGGGGAGAACAAGTGCCTTTCGGCTTCGTTAAGAGTTTTTTACACCCTTTATAGTTTCACTAGCCAATTTATTTTGACCCTCTATAACTGCTTTTCTAACATATTGCGTATAATCCTAAACACAATATGTTAGAAAAGCTGTTTTCCAATCTCGAATCGATGACTCAAATTATGTCTGACTAGGTTTTGCAGTGAAAGTAATTTTATTGTGAAGAAAACAATACCATCACTGCCTTAAAAAATCATGTTACAAAAAAAATGACCTTTAAAGAAAATTTCTTAATTATAGGGCAACGGCACGTCCCCATACAGTACGGTAAATCAATACAGCGAAATCAGCGCCGACGGGTGGACGCTTCCCATCGTTCGCAGTAACTCGTGTTCAGAAGCCGAGAACTTCTACACAGACTCAACGCTCTCCAAGTCAGAACGAGCCTCGTCATGTGTTCTTGATGAAGCCACAGTGCATCTGTATCATTGCTTCAAACGAGTCTATGCGGATATCTTACACCGTTGGCAGTTGATTTATAAGAAGACTGAGGTGAGTGAAATTGGCACTTGAGACAGTAGACTTGACGACTTGCTGTTGCAAGACTGGTAGTCTGTAATATTTGAATGAAATATTGTTGTAATCTTCATTGGTTTTATTTTAGTAATTATCAAAGGTTTTAATACAAATACCCCTTTTTGTCAGCTTGATGAAGTTGTAAAAAATATTTTTGGTACGTTTCCTCTTGTATTCTGGTATCGCTCATGTCAATGTATCCCCTCAGGTGCTGAAGCTAGTGTGCGACGGGTCGGGCAGCTCGCCGGGGCGCGGGCCCGAGCTGGCGGCGGAGTGCGCGCGCTGCGGCGTGGCGGCGCGCGGCCCGGCGTGCGGCGCGTGCGCGCGCCTGGCGCTGCGCTGCGCCGTGTGCGCGCGGCCCGTGCGCGGCCTGGCCGCCGCCTGCCACTACTGCGCGCACGCCGGGCATGCCATGCACATGCTGCACTGGTAAGTGCAACTATTTAAACAGCACTTTTCAAAATGAATGAGAATTTTAACCGTTAAACTAATAGCGCTAGCATAGCTAGTTCGAAGTCGTCATTAATTGAACGGCGCGATTTTAATTAGTTATTAAAGTGTTATTTTTTATTAATGAAAACAGGCATAAGTGGATATCGTAATGACGATGACATTTTTGTTTAAATCATAATTTAAAATCTTCTAGAACTACGCGTGAAAGAGGAGTTTTTACCCCACCAATCTTTTATTTTTAACTGTACATATTGTCTGTTACGGTGTTGACGGGGAGCTATTTGCCCAGCCCCTGCTGGGCAAATATCTCCCCGTCAACACTATTTACTTTAAAATATTTAGTAGTTTTTTGCATCCATCTTCCCTAATTATAAACTTGCAATTTTTCACTAAGAACTCGTTCAATACCACTTACGTAATTAACCGAATAAAAGTGGTCCACTATCCACGAGCTCAACTGCTCATTCGTCAGGTTCTCCCAACACGACACGTGCCCGACGGGCTGCGGCTGTAAGTGCGTCATGGAAGGCAACTCCGTGTGGAAAGGAGTCAAATACGTCTGAGCGAACAACGTATGTAACTTACTAATATATGAATAAGCGTAGTGTAAATATCTCACTTAAGTTATGTTTCTATTGGGTAGATTTAGAGTAGATTTTTGAATGTCCGAAGCATTTACTTTTGGCTTTTTAATAATGTTTAAATTGTGATTTTCGGGTATAAGATTCATAATTATGAGTATTTACGTGTGGTGACTACCAACACTTTTATGTAAACTAAGTTAGCAAAATTCAAAAGCAATCTTCTCGTGGTTTGATTTTGAAATAAGACCAATTTTGTCATTTTAAAAAATCCAATTAATTTTTTTTCACGTTACTTTTGAACGTTATTTTCTTCTGATGTATTCTTACGATTTATGACTTCACTATGTAAAGCTCCGTTTAAACTGTGTGACTTGCCTAATAAACTGTTCACACTCATAAATGATGTCAAATTACCCGCGTTGAACATATTTGTATATAATAATTTTAAATGTAATTAATTATAATAAGACTGGCAATTTTATACAATCCATTGTAATAAATAATTACACCATTTGTATAAAGAATTTTATTTAACAAACGTTTTTATATTACAAATATTTTAAAACAATCAAACGAAACTGTGCTCGGGATTATCTTAAAATGAGTGAGTTTATAATAATTTAAAGTATAATTAAAATGCTTTACTTCAGTCACTTTCAAGCATTTTCTAATGCGAAGGAAAGAAGCAGTAAATATTATACAGGTAGCAAGTTTAAGGTAAGTAAATATATCATAGTTTAAATATATAAGTTAGTTAAAAATTACACAAAAAATTAATCAATCAAAAAATTCGTAGGCGTGAAGACTAGTTATCGCGAGATCATTTAAATTATTATTAAAATACAATTAATGATTACTACTTAAACAAAAAACAACAAACTTAAGCCACTGCCAGTATCTCTAAAAAGTACTTAATTATAATCAATAGGTAAAAAAATAAGTAATAGGTATTGCACAGGAAAGGCTATACTTATTTTTAAAGAAAGATAATCAAATACTAAACTATTTACAGGCTATTTTTTGTATATAAAAATGCTTATAAGATTATACATAAAAATATATACGTGTGTCAAATATGTAGGTATGTTGGGTCTAGTGTACAATCAGGGAGTTAATCTGATTGTCTGTCTCTTGATTTACTGGATTCTATTACGAGTGATAATGTCGACAGGTTTCATATGTACAGTATTATTTTTATTGCAATATCAGATACTACCTATAATAGAAAAAAAGTAAGGACATTAGTAATAATAGGCACAATATAAAAACGGAAAGGTTTAGGCACCAATTGTTACAAGCGAACTACATCTAAAGGAACAATAATACTTTCAACTAAATTGAAATAAAATAATATTACAACATTATCAAACAAGAGATTCTGTCATTATTCATTTCTAAAATCTACTTTAATAATCGTGAAAATTTTGTAAAATTTTTCATGTTATTCTGTACCCTATAATATTTGTGTTTTCTGAACACAATGTTAGGTGTAACACTAGATATAATAAGTCTGTAAGATCACCTATGGGTCTCAAGTTTATCTTTAATAAGAATAGAGTTCGCTCGATCCTGCAGTATGGACTAATAAAACGCGGACACGGCTGCGGACTAAGACAGATTCAGTACTCAAGTACATTTTACTTTTTTTTTTTTCGTTTATTAATTTTCTATAGTAAGTATATATTATTTACATTTTTAAATATTCCGTAAAAAAACACTATAAACAATCATTTAAAAACATAAAAAAGCCCTCCAACGCTGAGAACAGGGTCAGAGTCATGTTGGTCGAGGCTATTGTGTTTTAGGCCATTTGGCCTACACGACTACCATTATTGATTATTTTAAGTATTCATATCTTTACTTGTTTTATATTTTGTTGTTGTATTTTGTGACTTATAGCATCTTATTGGACGAGTCTGTTATGTTGCTATAGTTGGTGGTAAATAAATAAATAATAATAAAGAATTATCTGTCAAAGCCCGGTGTCCACAGTCCGCAGTCGCGTCTTCAATTGTCTGTACTGATTCGACCGAACCTTAAAGCATTTGTGTTCAGAAATAAGTCGTTGTTTTGATTTATATAAGGAACAGAACACGTACGCACTTTTCTATAACAAAACGTAAAGTTGCCACTAAATCTAAGTATTAAATCTACTGTAGTGGTACAAAGTACGCATGCGCGGCGCAATGGCATGGATGCGGATCTCAGAGGCGAGTCGTTCTATTGTAGCAGCTAAAACAATAAACTCTTGTTAGTAAAATTAATGCTTAAACACCGGGTCAAATTTAATTTGCAAACGAAATTCGTCAGACGTGGCTATCGGTATCTAAACAGATAAAACAAAAAAAAAACAATGTTTTGATATTTCAGGAGAGGTTAATGACCTTGATATCGATATCCAACACGCCTGTCGAATTTCGCTAGCTAAATTTTCACCGTATATACGTATCGACTAATAAATAAAAAGACTGCACAACTTTGTTCAAGTGCTAATTTTTAGGTCCTTTGTGTAGAACTGTTAATATACAGCTAGCTATACTTATTATTCACTGAGACAAAGAACATTTTTTATAAAAAAAAAACCGGAGAAAATAGATAATGCGGAGCTATGTCATCACTTCCAAATAGATATTAATCTACTATCTGACCTTCTATTTTCATAATAGGGTGCCTGGAGTAACTATATTACCTACCTGTAGTCGAATTGTTTTAACGTGATTAAGTGCCAGTCGGAGTTTCCATGCGCGATCGAATCAGAAATGAAGGCATCCGCAAGAGAACCAAGGTTACCGACGTAGCCCAAAGAATTGCCAAACTTAAGTGGCAGTGGGCAGGGCACATTGCTCGCAGAACGGATGGCCGATGGGGCCGAAAAGTTCTGGAGTGGCGACCGCGAACCGGAAGACGTTGCGTTGGAAGGCCTCCCACTAGGTGGACTGATGACCTGGTGAAGGTTGCGGGAATACGCTGGATGCGATTCGCACGGGACCTGTCAATTTGGCGACATTTGGGGGAGGCCTATGTCCAGCAGTGGACGTCTTTCGGCTGAAATGATGATGATGATGAAGTGCCAGTACAGAACTACCATAAATAATTCACCCGTCCCCACCAATGTAGGGACTTTTACTTGCAGAAGCGCTACTACGTATGGTTCTTTTGAGCGGCAAGCTTTTGAACTTAACTTTTAGTTATTTTCTTGAGTTGATAGTACTGTATTTTATTGATTTAAGTGAAGATAAAATTCAGGCATATTCCCTAAATTTTGATACAAGTCGGGTCATTAACTTGCCTAGCCTTGGGGTCGCCTTTCAGTCTAAACGCGTGCAGCTGAATACCAGTATTTTACATGGCGCGACTGCCTATCTGACCTCCACAACCCAGTTAGTACTGGGTAATACAATACCCCTTGGTAAGCTAAGTTAGGGGTCGGCTTCCATTTTTACTGAATGCAGCTGAATACCAGTATTTTACATGGAGCGACTGCCTATCTGACATCGACAACAACTTAGTTAGTACTAGGTAATACGATATACCTTGGTAAAACTGGTTGTCAGACTTTCGGGCCACTGACTTCCTGTAACGACTGCCAAAGATCTATAATTGGCAGCCGGGACCAACGGCATAAGGTGGATGCTCCAGGGTAGCCCGCGAAATTCAAATTTTCATACGTTTTTTGCAATTTGACACAGGTCAGTGTCAGGTTGAATGTTGATTAAAATATTGTTCGCGAAAAAAAAAAAAAAAATTCTACCCTGGAGCATCCACCTTAACGTGCTTTCCGAGGCACGGAGGAAACGGGTGGTCACCTGTCCACGGACCAATCTAGGCAAGCGTGGCTTAACATTTTTTTTTTTTTTAGGATGGGAAATCATCAAATAACTCCTCCCGCTCTGGGCGGAGCAGGAGGGAGTGTCAGACTTTTACTGACTAAAACCCATCCATGTTCCTTCATCGCCCTTTGTGTTCCGGGGCCACGGTATCTCTTTCG
Organism: Xestia rhomboidea; assembly: GCA_963853795.1. Taxonomy (NCBI): domain Eukaryota; kingdom Metazoa; phylum Arthropoda; class Insecta; order Lepidoptera; family Noctuidae; genus Xestia; species Xestia rhomboidea. The sequence continues at coordinate 14,673,880 of OY970764.1, forward strand.
AATAGTCCCGCAGCCCCGGCAGGCTTCGACCCTTGCGGGCCCCTTCCCTATTGCTGACTCTCTTTGAGGCGCGCGTGGAACACGAACGCGCCGTCGACACGGCCTGTCGTCATGAGACGTACGGACGGCGAGCTAGCCCATTGCTCCCCGTCCACAGGCCCGCGCCTACGGTGGCCCCCGACGCCCGGGGCGTCTCCCGCGACGGCCGGGACGTAAGAATCTCTCCCTCTCACGTTCCGCCACCTCCTTCGCTAGCATGACTGCTTCGCGGAAGGAGGTGACGGCATCCCATTCCGTCTCGTTCCGGACCATGGCACGAACCAGGGCCGGAAGCGAGAGGTCGAAGCGTGGCTTAACCTGAAGATTAACCCGAGTGGATGTTATTATTTAGACACGAGCTCCGTCAAAAAACAAAATTAAGACCAACCAAGGTCATTAACTTGTATTGTCACGTTAAAACTATTTGACTATATTATACTGTTAGAAATTACTTGAGCGATGGCATTGAGTTTAAAATCAATCTATCGTTTAATGCTCGATTATGGTCAAAAAGAGAATGTTTTTAGGAAATTAGCAAACAACTCGTGATCTAGCAGATAACGAGTTGTTTTCCATCGCACAATTAATTCTTATAAAAAAAACGATAGCTACTTTAAAATCATCCTGTGCAATTTTTTAGTCTCGCTATAAAAGTGAGATAAAACAGGTCTAAATTATAAGTGTAACTACCTAACCGATTATATTTTATCTATAAACTAATATTCACTGTTTATGAGTACTTATGGGATTTCACGAATGAAACAACGCGAGTACAGGGGGCCTAACATGGCCGCTTTAGCAGAATCATAATAGGATAACGATATGAATTACGTTGCAATTCGTAAAATTATCATAGTATAAATTATATAGTTCTTTATAGTAATAGGCGAGACGGCAAAAAAAATCTAATTAGTCCGTCACTTAGATTATCAAAAAATATTTGACCCGTGTTTTTTCTTATGTTACGTAAACCAACATTGACGAAGATACGACGCTTTTAAAATTCTCAATACGTCACGCCATGGTATAATGTTTAGCTAGTTCTGACGTCACGAGCCCCCACTCCCGAGTTTTGATGCGTAGATAAATCTTTGTCAATATTCATTGATTTACAAAAACAAAAAAATACATGTCCATTAATTTCCAATACTCTAACTGACGGACTAAATAGATTTGTAATTTTTTGATACTGTTGTCATGCCTATTGGGCGTTGACGTATAACAGGTTTTTTTTCCGTTTCAATATTCTATATGAATTATGGTATTGGTAGCTCATGAATGCGGGTTAGATTATTGCGATCAGCGTCATTAGTGAAATCTGCTCTTAGTTTCAGTAGTTTACAAACGTACCTCTACCTATCAACAAAATTCTACAAAAACATATTCTCAAATGAACTTCAGGAATCCATCAAACTATGATTGCCTTACATTTAGTGTTAGCTGGTCCAGTAGAGCTTGAATTTTCGATAGAGATGAAGATTAGACATTAAAGCAGGAAGATATAGTTAGCTTAGATTGGGATTATAACAATTTACTTGTACTCTTTCAATTAAACCTCTGTAGTGAAATAGTGACAAAAATCCTTTATGAAACAGCCACTGAATTGACAACCCTAATCTACACGCGTCTGTCGTATAAAAGGCGACAGAATGATTAGTGTGAGTTTGTTCGCTTCGTACCTCTCGAGCAGCCGGCGCTTGAGCTCAGGCGGGTAGGTCACGTAGATGTAGTGGTCGTCGTGGTCGGGGTCGTCTAACATAGCTTCCTCGGCCGCCAAGCGCTCGCCACGCGTTGGCGATGAATGCGTCGTCATCGACACCGACGCGCTTCCCGCCACGCTGCCTTCCTCCGAACTATACAGTTGTAGATGAGTTCAATTTTGGAAAAGAAAGAGATTGGATAGTAAAGTACTGTGTGTACCTAATTCCGTGCGGGATGATGAGCTCGACGAAGTCTTCATCCTCGACGTCTTGACGGTAAAGGTGTTGGACGATTGAATTAATCAGAAACGTCTGTACAGAAGGCAACCTTTTCCAAAACAAAAATAGGTCATCTGTGAGCATCTAAGTACAGTTAGGAACGAAAGTTGGTTAACACTTTACATTGTTAACATAACTTCTAAATTAACACAAAATTATTCAATATTTGTGATTTGTTTCAGCATTTCATGAGACAACAGTTTGTTATTATAATGTTGGGTACTTCTGTTACGACTTTTTAGATATATTTTTGTTCAGAAAATACTGAAGTGTAATCGACTTTCGCTGCTGACTGTTCCGCTAGAAACGCGACTTCTGAATAGCCAGGGCCGCTACACTGTTCTAGGATACTTGAGCCTCAGTTTTCTCTTATAGAAAAAACATTTAGGAAGACAATTGTGAAAACTGATGACGGAAAACAAGTTGAAAATATTGAAAGAAGAGTTGAAAATTCATTTTGCAGCTACATCATGACCACCCACTCCTGAGCAAAAGCTTCTCTTTAAGCCAATCTCTCACTCTCCCTGTGCCAGTCTCACTCAAGTGCGGCCGCAATAGGCGAGACGACAAAAAAAAATCTAATTAGTTAGATTATCAAAAAATATTTGACCCGTGTTTATTCTTTTGTTACGTAAACCAAAATTGACGAAGATATGTCGCTTTTAAAATTCTCAATACGTCACGCCTAGGTATAATTTTTAGCTAGTTCTGACATCACGAGCCCCCACTCCCGAGTTTTGATGCGTTTTATCTTTTATCAATATTCATTGATTTCCAAAAACAAAAAATACGTGTCCATTAATTTCCAATACTCTAACTGACGGACTAAATAGATTTGCAATTTTTTGATACTGTCGTCATGCCTATTGCAACAATGTCGTCCGTCTCTCGCCGCCGGACAACACTTACTCAAACACAATCCAGATGATGTAATAGCACATACAGAGTGCCAGCGCGAGGCCGGTGGCGAGGGCCAGTAGGAGGGGCCAGGGGAAGGCGCGGGCCGAAGGCGCCGTGTCCTCCCAGTAGCGGTCGCAGCTCAGGTACCAGCACACGGCGCGCTGCATCTCTTCTGACAACGTGACACTTGGAATTGAGTACACAATTTGGAAAAAATTCAAGACCAGTCAAATTGTGATAATCATTTTTCTTGGACATGTGGTGATCAAATCGACTGGTCCGATAGTCGACCGCGGACTAGTTGGACCCTTTAATTCATCTGCATAAAATGGCAACATCGCCAGCATTTGGTCAACAGTGCCTGAAAGCAGCAGAATAATATAACCGGCTAACCTTCGTCAAGTCGGACATTGGAGATAACATCCCGGCGACATCCTATTTAATATTATAAATGCGAAAGTTTGAGAGGATGTATGGATGTTTGTTACTCTTTCACGCAAAAACTACTGAATGGATTTGGATGAAATTTTGCAGTCAGATAATTTATAACCTGGATTAAAACATAGGATACTTTTTGTCCCGGTAGTAAGATTGTAGTGTGTAAGTAATAGTAAGCATGTATATAGACAGACGACCTGATCACACTATAAGAACAGAAGAAAAGAAGAAAGAACAGAAAAAACAACAGCTAGTTTTGAATATTGTGGGATTTGGAATACAAGTAGGCAATAAAAGAACGGATAAAACCTTCAAGCTCGGTGAACTGATGTTGAGTAAGGTGTAGCAAAAGCGTCGCTATGCAGGAGTGCACGATCCTTTCGCAGCGAACCTGGAAAACGAAATAATGGATATTGAAATACAACATGTAACATAATTAACGCACACCCTCAGACACCCCAATTAGTTTATTATGTTATAATCATAATACATGCACTGAATTTTTAATTAAACATGTATAAGCAATGATTATTTAATAAATTAGTTTTCCTAATTCGGGAAGAATGTTGTAGTCACAGTACAAATCAACGAACGCACACAGTCGCATACGTAGGTCTCATACCTACGTATGCGACTGTGTGAGTCTTGCTAGCCTTGTAGGTATTCGCTCGCGTTCGAGACAGCTGTTAACGTCGCGTTGTCGCTCGACTCAACTTCAATAGAAACCTTCAATACATTTTAATGCCTGTTTTCTTAATTGATGTTTTAATTTAGAAAGCACTTCGTCATTTTTTATCAAAAGCGTTCACTATCCTATTTTTTAAAATAAACTAGCGATTTAATACGTCCCCACAAAAAAAGTCTTCAAATCAGCTGATTGGGGATTCTCATCGAATTAATCCCATATTTCGTTTTGAAAACGAGTACGTGTACGCCAATCGGCTCCCCTGTCGATGGCTGTGTTCGGACGGAACGTTCCATGGCCACGAAGTACCAGCTAACATAGTCCTACCCTGCGGTCTACTCTTGTACCATACCTTTGGTTGACTTGAATGTTCTGCCAGCTAGAACCACATTATCACCACACTGCACCATGCCACAATCCTCACCATTAGTCACCATTTCACTGAACATTTTGTGTCAATTTTTGCAAAGAAAGCGCGCGCGAAAAACTATTTGCATAAGTACACTGTACGGAAGTTAGCGCATGACTAAATATTGTTTACATTTACATTTATTTAAGTTAGCTTTGATTGTAGGCGCCGCCGGCGCCGCCCGGTGGCTATCTCGCTCTATCCCAGGTTTTTAATTTGCACGAGAAAGGGAACGAAAACAACTTGTATCACATATTTTACATTTTGTTGGTTTATCTATTGTGTCCTTTAACGAGTGCCTGTTTAATGTGTGCGTGCGGTTGAATCGCCAAGTTTACCTAACTGTATTTGTAACGACTTTAACTTACTTGAAATAAGGTTCATTTTTCTTTATTTTGTATTGAATGGCGGAATTTGTATTAATACAATTACAACTTATTGCCTTGAGTTACGGTCCATTTCAGTTCGCTTGGACTATACAGGGGTAGTGTGGCTATAAATTACGTAGCTTTAATTATTTTTGGGATAAAAAATTACCTACATTAAAAATTATAGAAATCGATTCAGTAAACGATTCTGAACAAAGTAATTTCAGGATGTGCGTTAATTATGTTACACGTTGTATACAAACAGCTATATAAGTTAGACTCTCTCGATAACCAAATAGCACCACTACATAGTCAATGGTTTTTTAAAAGCCAAAAAACAGTTTAGTGAAACTATACAATGGTGTCGATTCTGTTGTGCACAAACTAAACTAAATTTAGGCTATTGCTATCTTTTTCTCTCTAATAAAACGAGAAAGAGACGGACGTCATTTAGAGCTGTCAAATTTAATTGGAAATATATTTCCATACAAATGAAGGGTGCACGTATTAAATTGTCGACTAAAACCACGGTGAAGCGCAAGCCATAAACTAGTTTGACATCTCTAACTTAGTTCATAGCTATAGCCGTCCTTCCGTTCGTCTCGCACTGCCTTTTAGTAAAAGATAGCAATAGCCTAAATTAAGTTTAGTTTGTGCACAACTGAATCGACACCAATAGTGATAAACACAAGATGGTGAAATTAAAATACCTTGAGTGTCTGAAGGCGGGTAGGGTCGCAAGCCGCTCGCTCGGCCTGCAGGTCTGCCAACCTCTTCTGCCGACTGTCGGGAGGTAGCGACGACTCCACCATGTCAGCATCGCAAAGCTCTGCCGTTTGATTTGCGTCCCCGTCACTGTCTTCTGTTCTTTTTTCTTCTGGCTCTGTAAATACAGGGTGTAAACCACCTCATCACGGAGCCGTCAACCAAGCATTCTGTATATCAAACTAAGTAACTTTACGCAAAAAATATTGCTGGGAAACGAATTTTTTAGGGTGAAAAATAATGTTTTGTGGTAGAACTCAATGTAACGCACTCAAAACATTGTGCTGATGGATGGATTGAATAGTACGAGGGTCGTGGAGGTGTTTAAAGTAAAAATCTTACATTAAAAACTTGTATTTAAAAAAAAGTTGTCAAAAAGTTGAAACTTTAACCCCCAATATCTCCGTTAATAGAAGGTTTCCAAGTATGGTGTAGAACAAAAAAATGATCGCAATGACGAGGAGAACAAGTGCCTTTCGGCTTCGTTAAGAGGTTTTTACACCCATTATAATTAAGTTAAGTTTCATTACACCAGCTGATAATGCGTCCGACGTTGTTTAAACAAACAAAGCAAGAACATGGCAATGGTTTCATTTACACGTATTGACATTCTCAAACCTAAACATGATCGACGAGTGGGCCTAAAACGGGATTTTAGTTGCAGCTCGTATTTCCTGTAACACAAGCCAGACAAACATTTGTCAAGTCAGTGTGTCGCTAAATTTTAAACAAAGTTGACGAGTCGCGAGCCTGGCTTGTTAGCTCATAATACCGAGGTCTTGCGATGATACACCAGCGATCGATCCGCCAGCCAACATGACCACGGTTAAGCTTGCTAGTGGATCAGACCCTTAAAAATGGGTTACGTGACGGCGACATATCTGGAAACTGCACGAACTGGATATGAGAACTCTATACTAATGGTGAGTAAAGGTTTTCAATTCTTTTGGATAAATATGTAGGAAGGCACATACCAGCTTCCTCCTCTCTTGCATCGGCATCTGTTCGGGGACAGTCGGCGATGGGCGGGGGAGGCGCGGTGCGCGGGCGGTGTCGTCTGCGCGCCGCCACGCGCGCCACGCTCCGCGACCCCGCCGGCGCTAGCGCTTTCTTTACTGCTTCTACGTCTTGCCATACCTGCGATTAATTAGTATAAAAGTAAGTTATATCAACATCTAAGTGAGTACCTAATAGGTGGATGTTCCTTCTTGAAAGCGGCGCGAAAAGTGCTGGTCTTTTGTTTAAACAATCCTTCATCTGGACAAATTAATCCAATAATTGATTGTTCGTAGGCATTTCAAAGGCTTTCGTTAAACCGAACCCCATACGGGTTCAGTTTTATTAAAATAGTTGACCTGATTAGGGATAAACACATGGATCCATGTTTGCTTACCTCTATGTCAGTGCTCGGGCCACCCGCGCCGCTGAGTAGACCGTGAGCGACCAGCACCTGGCACCGCATGATATCGCAGAAGTCAGCCAGGCATACTGCATCCTCTGCCTGTAAAAATATTGAAAAGGAACCTTGTATTTAGTAGCAATAAGGTAAAAGGTAATGTTCTTGTCAGGCGACACACACGAATTCACACAGCGTGTTTTATACGCACTGACGACGCGTGTTCACGACTACGTAGGTAATAGCAGATCGTTGCATTTGTACCGCTTCTGCATCGCTTATCTGGCTAACTGCACGAACTTATAAAGCATTATGTTATTCTCGCCGATGATTCATTGACAACGCGCGTTCTTGAAACGTTCCGGTAAAAACTTGTGAACATGTGCTAAGGTTTACTGGCTGCGACTGAATCTCGTTAATTAAACGAACGTCATCTGCGCTGAAAAAAACGCCTTGTGAATGCTAGTCCCTTACTTACCGTTGCGGCTACTCGTGGCATGTTAGAGCAATTTCTTTCAGTTTAGCCCGTGGCCAAATGTGGCAAATGATACGCATCATGGGTTGCGAGTGGCGCGACATTAGCCCTGCCACTATTCTTATAGCCTAACGTCACTACTTCGTTCGTACCTTATTAATCTGGTTCTTGTGTCGCTGGTCGAAGTGCGTGTCGAGGTTTCGTTCCTCGTAGAAGGACTTGCCACAGAAGGCGCACGTCCACTGCGACGGCCGGTGCTGCAACTTGGCCGCGTGTTGGGGCGCAAAGATATCGCGCGCTGGGTGGAATGGACACTCCAGTGGTAGTTTCACCTGTAACACAGTAGTACTTATACTTACCAAATAATTCTAGAAAGTTTTAAAAGTGATTTTCTCTTACTTCCTGTTAATTGAAATTTTATGTCGTTTGAAATTAGTACAGTATTGTTTAGTATTGGTTAGTACAGTGTTTTCGAACCCGAACCATAATGAGATAGGTCTATCTCAAAGGACAGAATAACAGTTTTTCAACGAGAATTGAATGTTGCAAGTTGTATGCATATTGCATATTAGTGTTCGTTACTGTATGTAGATAGACTAGATAGTTTCATTCGATTTTCGTAAAGCGCTTATTTACTGAATTTAGTCGTCTTAATTCAGTCGTTACTGAATTCAGTCAAGTATAATCAAGTAAAATAGCTTGCTGAATGCGAATATAGGAGTATGATGTTGTTGCCTACAACGCCTTAGATGGACCTAAAAATGATTATTATTTACAAACTTATATTATTTTACTTTCAGTTGTAATATTAGAATGAATAATAGGATGTATTTTGCTACTTTTGACCAGAACCCGATTTAAATTTTTGTTGCTGGTTAAGTACTATGTTCGTAATACATAAAATAACCGTCAATACAAGTATGAGAAAATCGCTTTTAACAGTTGCTCAGTACAAAATATTATTTATTAAGTATATTATATTGACTAGCACTTCGTCCGCGACAATTGTGATACCTAGCTCAGCTAATTTGCATGATATCAATATAATGTATAGCGTATGTTACTCGGTAAAGATGAATAGCTTTCTAATGGTGAAAGATTTTTAAAATCGGTTGAGTAGTACTTGAGTTAAATTGTAACAAACAAACAAACAAACAAACAATCAAATCTTTCCTCTTTATTACTCTTCTCGACATTAAAGACATGAGCAACTTTTCATGCAAGAAAACTATAGTAAAATGGTTTGATAAACTGACATATGAAGAGACGGAAGAAATCTTAAGTTAATTATACTATAAAACATAAAATAACTACAAACCCACATATCTGCGCGCACACACACACACATACATACACACACCACTCTCTCACACGACATTGGAATTCTTTATTTACTTTACTCATTACTCCTTTTTATTATTGTAAAATCATTTGGATTTTTTCTTTTAGTTTGTAAAAAGGTATTCCTCTTACCTTGCATTTATCACATCAACAAATGTGTTCTAATTTTATGTAAACGCAACTCCGGCCCCCAAGATACAGGCACAGCCTAGTTTGGGGACCTCTGCTTTCTTACTTTTTTGTTAAAATTTCACTTGTTACGATTTTGTCATAATGCTAAACTAGGTTAAGTAAATGTCTGTAACGATGGATTAATAAATTTATTCTTATTCTTCTTATTCTTTAGAATATTAGTTTAGAAGTTTAGATTATCATGCACGAGCAACGTAAATCAGGCCTCCCCTTTGTCTTGACATGCAGTCAGGGTCACAATTAAAATCCGCTGATTACTTAATAGGCACGCTACGGTATAGGGAACGTGCACAACGACTGGCGTCGCCATTCCGAATCTTGTACTCTAATAATACTTAATTTTTTATATTTATTTTAATAATTAATTTTATTAGTGAAAATTATTATTCTAGCTAATCATAATGCAATGTTGCATTTCTGGATGTACCAATACATCCAAAAGACTGAAAATAAATCAAATAGCGTGAAATTATATTACTTTCCAAAGAATAGGATTCTCATACCATGTGGTGAAAAGCGCAAAAAATGGATAAACGCAGTAAAGAAAAATATTTGAAAATAACTTGTTTTTGTTACACTCTGCATTGAAAAAGTTCAATGGCCCTCAAAATCAACCGTCCCAGCAAACATGTCAGAGCCATTAAACTTCACTAAGCGAACACACGTGTTATAATCCATGGTTGTAATCATGGTTGTAATAGACTGCACTGAAGTTCACACCGAATATCCGTCAATAGTTAAACAAAGAGTCCACAGTCATGTACTCAAATTATAAACATGGATAAACAATAAAGTTTTTAGTTGGCTGCACTCCTTGTGGTTTCATAAATTTTGTATCTAAATGCTACGAAGGGCGTTCTAGCAGGCCCGCACTGGGACCCGAAATCGGCCCGGGCATTTTAGAGACAGTCGGACTCTCAAGAGAAAGGAAAACTACTAAACTAATGTAAATTTTGAATCAACAGAAGAAAACATTAAAATAGAATGTTGGGCTGAAATACTAGGCTGCGACTTTGTTAAAGAAGAGACTCGAACTACCGACTACTAGTTACAGATACAGCTGAAGTTCTTCTAACAATCTAAAATAATTGATTAAATAGAAGTCTAAGTTACTAATTTTGAAGCGTTATTTGAAACGTCTAGGAACTATAAAAATTGAGCTCTTCACTCTAGAGAAGTTAGCTTTTCGTTTTAGAAACAAGAAGAAGGAAGGCTCCTAGAGCGAGCGAAGCGAGCTCGGAAATTTAACACCCTACCTCGGATTGTTTCGACCCTATATACAAGAGTTACTTGGTCGATTTGTAGACAAAGCTAAGATTCAAGAGAAAATAGCCTGTAAGAGCGAGCGAAGCGAGCTCGAAATTTTTTTTGACACCTTGCCTAATATACATAATAACATAGGTTGTAAGAGCGAGCACGAAAATTTTTACATCTTGCCTCGAATAAATTTAGATATTAATAAATGTAGTTAATTTGAAATCAAAATGTCCACATGCTCCATTTTTTGCAACCTTGTGTGTGCATGGCAAAATTGTCTAATAAGGTCTCGGCCTTAAAAAAATAGTTTGAGAGTGATTCTACTGTACGCTACAATTTATTACGTACTTACTAATTCTGTGGCAACAGGCAGGAAAATTAAAACTTTTAAAAATCCTGAGCCTTTCGTGGGTACCATTACTACAAATAGAGTCCAAGAGTATACTGAATAAATTACCTCGACTTGACGGTAGGGGGCGTTATTTTGATCAATGAATTGCGATATATATTTTTTGAAATAGCTAAAGAAAGTCGACCGCCAATCGGCCACACCGGCCCAACAGGTATCCGGCCCATCGGGCATTTGCCCGATTTGCCCGTATGGCCAGTCCGGGCCTGCGTTCTAGTGATTGCTTTATATCAAACGATTGTGGGCTAATTGATTTGTTAGACCCTGAGACACTGTTCTCGCTAATAAAGGATTCCCTTCCATTAAAACATGTGTTGAAAATAAGAAAGCTGTTTTAGAAGCCACCATTTCTTAATGCACCACAATTTTCATCAGAGAAAGTAGACGAAAGATATAAAATTCATATTATTAAACATTACATTACGCTGACGATCATTATTGATAGACCGGAACCCATATTTTATACCTTTTATCATATTCAAAAATAATATAATTGAAGAGGCAATTTTGTTTACAATAATTGAAAGCACGATGACAGCTGATAAGTTTCCTGTCCGCATAGTGTCTCTTTTGTCGATTTAGTGCTGCCACCTATAGTTCCTGCAAGTTCCCTACACGTCAAATATTAAGTCAAAACAATGAAAATTGATGTTTACATATTTCCATTATTGTTTATCGGTGCATTTTTGCGTATCTATGTGTTATTTAATTTAAACTTATTTTTTCCGTAGTTGTGGATTTAGCAACTTATGAATATTGATTATGTCGGGCATGACACCGATCCGGTGGAATCAGTAGCTGTCGGACAGTACTTGGAACACAACCAGTCCAGGATCATTTCAATACATCAATTTTAACTGATGGTAAGTGTGAGTTTTGTGTGATGCGTGTCTTTGTTTTTTTTTGTGCCAATTATCTGTGGAAATAGATACAATACAATACAGGTTTTGTGGAATCTAATCTCTCACACGCCAGGAAGATATGTGAGACCATATACCTACGCAGAACACAATTATGCAAAATAAAAGAGGTAAATCCGCGATAGCATTTTTTTGTTTTATTTTTTAAGGTTGATTCACACTCTCTCTAATCCTCTCTCTCTCTCATGTGATGCAGACGAAGTTGCAAACTAAGTAACTCTACGCAAAAACTTTTGCTGGGAAATGATTTTTTTTGGGATGAAAATTTAGATTTCGGTAGGACTCAATGTAACGCACTTAAAACATTGTGCTGATGCGATGGATGGATTGAATAGTACGGGGGTCGTGAAAGTATTTAAAGTAAAAATCTTACATTAAAAACACGTACTTATTTAAAAAAAAAACTAAAAGAAAAAGTTGGAACTTTGACCCCCAATATCTCCGTAACTAGAAGGTTCCCAGTTATGGTCTATCTAGAACAAAAAAAATCGCAATGACGGGGAGAACAAGTGCTTTTCGGCTTCGTTGAGAGTCTATTTACACCCTTTATAAGATAATTACTACGCACTAATGTTAAAAAAAATGTGAAAAATAACCTTAGCTTCAGTAGTCGGTGGCAAAAAAAACTGAATCAAACAAACAAGAGTCACCAACAAGTTTTTATTTTATCCATTTTTAGGGAACTCTTCAATATAATAAACAGCAAGGCGTGATGTTGTGTAAACAATAAAAATCCAAGCGATTGCAGCAATCACGACCAATTTGCGGTCTATTATTGAAGAGTTCCCTTGTATATCTCCGAAAATCAGCATCAGATCTTCACCAAACTTAAACGCGACCACCGCGAAATAATATTCTCCCACACAAATAAAGAACCACCAAAATCGGTTCACAATTGGCGAAGATATCGCTGAACATACACACAAAAATAAACAGACGAATTGATAAAACACAATACTTTTTATAGAGAAGAGGTTTTTTATTAAGATGTTCGAATGATTATTGAAAACATGTAGCTTACCTGAAACCTCTCCAATACTGGGAGCCATTTGTTCTCTATAACTTTTCTTACTATTTTGGAGTTGTCACGAGAGCAGGTTATTTTGAAGACTGACGGCCCCGGCCAAGGGATCAGCGTGAGGAAGAGTAAGGCCAGGACCTGCGAACAAAACAAGTTGTTTTTAAAACTCAAAAGTCGATTGATAAAACACAAATACTTATTACTTTAACACTACACAAATACTATTGTTATTTAAGATTTTTATTGAATTGAATGCTTTTTTTTTTTCTTTACTGTTTTTACTTATTTTATTTGTCTTAATTTTATTTTGGTTGTAAGTAAATGGGTATTTTGCCTGAAATACTTATTTAAATAATTGTCTATATTGCGAGTCTCCTGGGAAGCTGGCGTCGTTTTTTATCACATATTCCAAAAAGGAGAATAGCATTTGTTTGCTATTAGGTATTGTACCTACTTGCCACCGGCGACGTGCGTGTAATATGATCAGATGTAAGAAAGTGAACGAGGCGAAAGGAGTTTGTGAGGATCTGGAGGAGATGGTGACGTTCTGTAGTTTCTGCTTACCTTGTATTATTGATAAGCTCACGTTACCACTATCTCACCCGCAGATCTCACATTCTCACCTGATGGTACGCGACTCTGGCCTCTCTCTCTTGCAATTATATGATTAGTATGAAAAATAACCATTATTTTAGGTCAGGTCACCACGGAACAATTTTCTTGCAGAAAATAAGTCCGCCTATGTACCACTAATGTAAGTACATGAAGTTTAAATCCATCGAATATATAAAAATCTCGTGTCACAGTGTTTGTTATTTTCCTCCGAAACGGCTTGACCGATTTTTAAGATTTTTTTGTGTATATTTGGTAGGTCTGAGAATAAATAGGTCGTAGGCTATTTTTTTTTTCTTAAACATCAAACTTTCTACGCGAACGAAGTCGCTGGCAACAGCTAGTAAATAAATAAAATAAACGTGGTTTTCTGACGATGTAGTTCCCGCTTGCAAGTTGCAACGCAACCGCATGCGGATATTTCACAAACTAAGTGTGTTCCCATATTGCCATTACAGGCATTCCGAACCAACATCTCTTCCTGTAAAATTAGGTCAGGTATGGCCTGTTCCTGTATAATTTTGGGATCATCTTCAAATACGTTTGATAATAATAATTCTGTTAAAACTGGGTTTCTTGAAGGGTTGTGACGTAAATGAAACGAGTATGACCCAGTGACGGTTCCTGAATTCTTAATTTCACCCTGACATTCCGTGAATCACTTTAATGCAAAACTCCTTTGACACTTCACAAATTAATACTTATTTATCTTCATGAACCACTGACCGAAACACAATTTGATACACAATTTCACTGAATATACACGACGGTACACGCTAAATATTATAAATCGTAATGAGAATAAGGTTATGCTTGTGTTATTTAACTATCGATTTTCGAGCATCGGAGTTAACCTTGTCTCCAAAGAAATATATGCTTACCTCGAGGGAAAACGAAGTGGTCCTCATTCATATCTCTTATACGGCAGATGGTCAAGGAAACTGTTTACATGAATCGTGAATTAAACTAGTTTATTACTCAAAGTACAGGAGCCTCGACATGCGTTGCCATTACCGGTTCTTTCGCGCATGCGTACTGGACGTCCGGTCACCCCTCTCGACAAAAGTTAGAATTGTAATTATTGCGACCTTACAAAGTTGCTAGTTGAATTTGGGACTTTTAGATGTATGTACAGCCAAGTCGTATAAATTCAAATTCTTCCTCCTATCAAGACAAAAAACAAGTACTTAATTAACAATAAACCTATAGTTAAGTAATTATTTGTCAACAAAAACTTTTTTGCAAAAAATGAAACCGACTTCAAAACCACAATTTTTTACATTTTTGTGGTTTTGAAGTCGGTGACTTTTGCTTGTTTGATTCAGTTTTTTTTGCCACCGACTTTTAAAGCTAAATTTAGTTTTCACTTTTTCTGTGTTTTTGAAATCGGTTTTATTTTTTGCAAAAAAGTTTTTAATTTTTTAGATTTTTAGGAAACTCTTCAATATAATAGCCAGCAAATCTGTCTTGATTGCTGCAATCGCTTAGATGTTTATACAACATCATGACCAATGCCAACATGGCTAATTTGCCGTCTATTATTTAAGAGTTCCCTTTGTATATCTCCGAAAATCAGCATCAGATCTTCACCAAACTTAAACGGGACGACTGCGAAATATTATTCTTCCAAACAATAAAAGAACCATCAAAATCGGTTCACAATTGGCGAAACTATCGCTGAAAATACACACGAAAAAAATCAGGGGTTCGGATAAAAATTCAAAGTGACATTTGATGAATGTATTAGTTCACACCAGTCCCTTTAAACGACCTGGCCATAAAGATACCTAATGCTGAGTCAGAAATGATACCGTCCAGTCTGCCGGTTTGTTCTTCTAAACCTCATAGACGTTGATTTATTCCATTGTACTCTGAGCGAGTTCACACAAAAAATGCATTATTTGTGATTAGTTACGAAATTCAATATTGTTATTGTGTACACTATCGCATTAGGTAACCCTGTAAAAATAGTCGTAAGATGGAGAAAATAAAATAAATAAATACAACGTGTAAACTGCACGGTTAGAGAAACGTATGAACACTATAAGTAATTTAACGGAAACGTCTTCAGCTGGGATAATTGATGAATATCCACTACTCATTCGTACAGTGATGTTCCCCACATGTTAGCATCAACCGCGCTAAGGTATTTTTCCTAATTTGACAAGTAACTTCTGCTCACGCGGGCATTTGAAGCGGGCCTTAGATGGGAAAGTTAGATTGATATGACTGAATATTTTCATTGATTTCGCGACCCTTCTAGCGGTGGCCTTGCTGCCTAGCTCCTTCGGGGACTTGGGGACATCGCCACCCGTCCACAGACGGATTAAGCGGGCGGTAGATGATCCCCACTCTACCAACTGCTTCCGTTCCCCTAGCTTAGCTAAGATTTGTTTAAAGCCTGATAGCTGTTGTATGATGTGATATGTTCATGGAACTGCACGTCAGCTATCATATACTTAGAGGGTAGCAAACAAACTAATTCTATTAATAATTGATACGAGTAATATTAATGTTGGTTAAAAACAGTATCTGTCCACGACACGCACCTCTGATTTGTAAGATTCATGTGCGTATTGTATAATTATCACTTGCTTCGGTGAAGGAAAACATCGTGAGGAAACCAGCATACCTGTGAGATATTTCTCGACGGCACGTAAAGCCAAGTCAGAGGCCCATTGGCTTCATAAAAACTCTGACACCAGGTTAGACACTAACCACACGATAAAGAAAGAAAGACGTATCTACTTATTACTACTTTAATCATGCTCCACCGCTTTACCAAGTCAAAGTAGTTGCAATGCTTTCGTGTTCTCGTAGGGTGCACGAACCGCAGCTTATCAGTAGGCTTAGCCAAGTTGACAATCTACAATCGTTAACGCTAGTAGAAAACTAACCAAATGTATGGGAATGACATAATTTCAACGTTAAGTCAAGTGGTCGAAACAAACGAATGGAAACTTTAAAGTTTAGTATAAACTGTAAGTTGGCTACGATTTATATGGGATGTAGGGATCACGATTGTAGAAACGAATACATTTCATTCTATTATCTTGATCGATGTAAACTTGTCTACAAAAGTTTATTTCGCTTGTTTCGACCACGTGACTTAACGTTTACGATTGTAGAAAGAGAATCGATACGAATCGTTTGTAACTTGGCTAGGCCTGCAGTACAAACACTGCTTAGTGGTTATAACACAAACAACTTTTGTTTTAGGCGCAGTTTATTTCCAATGCAATCAATAGCATGTAAGAGTGTTTGTGTTAATTTAACAAACGATCGTATGGGACTGTTACAGTTGTGTATACTAACAAGCCATTAAAGTTGCAATTAACAGGTTTTTGTTTGATAACAGTTATAAAGCCGTCGCCGAGCCGTGTAACCGCCGCGCACGCTGATACCTCCTACATTTTACAAGAGAGTTTTCCTCACATAATATACAGGTTAGTAAGTGATACACGTCCAGCCATCTGTGTAGTAACTTAATCACACACCAAAACTTTATTTGTTGCTGAGGAGTAGCTACTGGTTTACATTTTCATTAGTTGTGTGGAACTCGTGGTCGTAGGTGCTCTCTCTACTAATAAGTTTTGCAAAATAGACAGACTAGCTATTTTAATCTAACTTATCGTAGAATCATCAATCATTCTTTAACAGATAATATACATAATTATATCACAAGCTTTCACGCTTAGTGTGTTCGTAATCAATGACTTAAATTGAACATCCGACATTATTATTTTAAAGTGTATTAAATAATCGTGATATTGCTGTATATTTTATTCCTTTAAAATCCACATCGTTGTCATCGGACCACGTTTTGCAACAGTTTCAAATGTTATTTAAACATTGAATGATTTCCCACCGTTTCCAAACACAGAAC
This sequence comes from Xestia rhomboidea, assembly GCA_963853795.1. Taxonomy (NCBI): domain Eukaryota; kingdom Metazoa; phylum Arthropoda; class Insecta; order Lepidoptera; family Noctuidae; genus Xestia; species Xestia rhomboidea. Next base: position 14,690,972 of record OY970764.1, read on the forward strand.
ATTTGTAAAGCAATATTTATTGTCGAGATCGCTAAAAGATTCATCGATGCGTAGCAGAAGGAAGGATGAGAGAAGCTATTATCCTTGTTTTAATTAAAGTCATTATTATTGGAAGACTGACTTGGTGCGCTATCCCGCATGGAGCTCAACACTTTGATGACCCTAACAATTCTCATTTTGATTCGTTTGAAAGTCCGTATAGCGATGAAACTTACAATATCAGGACTGTGGGCTGTATTATTCCGTCCTTCAATATTCAGAATTCGCCGAAAAAGAAATCATCAGAATCTAAACAGCTTACGAAATTATGTGCTAATTATAATACACGTTTGCTAGGAAGCAACCAAACACACATATGGATTATAAAACAGAATTATCAACATTATAACATGAAAAACAATTCGGATGTGGTGTGTTGCTATAAATCCTTTTACCGACCACCAGCTCGAGAACTACCTCACGAAGTAGTTGACAATAACGTCCCCGCCATCCATTATTACGGTTGCAGAAACTTCAATGACTACATAGAAGTGAAAGATGAGTTTGTACAAGTGACTTGTCTTTACTCTGAACGAACTGTGTATAAACAATATTTAATATTTACGCCAACAAAGTCATTTACTATAGTTAGTGATAAACCGTTTAACATATCTACTTACCGATCCAGGTACAACGTAATTATAATGGGAATAGGATCTATGTCAAGGCAAAGGTTTCACCGTACCATGCCTAATACTGTAAAGCTGCTGAAAAAATACAACGCGGTGGAATTGAAAGGCTACAACACAGTAGCAGCCGACACTTTCCAGAATATGATGGCTGTTCTAGTTGGCAAGAACAACTGGGAACTGGAAACCACTTGTTTGACCGATAAACAGTCTACGTTGGACAGATGCCCTTTCATTTGGCAAAAGTTTAAAGACGTGGGATATTACACGGCACTGGTGGAAGATACTTCCAGATTTAGTATGTTTAATCAAGCAAAAACTGGTTTTAGAGATAGCCCTACAGATTACTATGCACACCCATTTATCCACGAGTCAGAATCCTTGGACATGAAAACAAATAAGAACTCAATAATTAAATGTATGGGAGACAAATACTATTCAGAAGTTCTACTTGATTATGTTCAGGATATCACTACATCTCTGAAAAACGGTAAGTTATTCGGCGTTTTTTGGGAAAAATCTATGAGTCATGACCACGTAAATAGTCCTATAAATATGGACAATGCATATGTTAGGTTAATCAAAAACTGGTTTTTTACTGGTTATTTAAATAAAACAATATTGATCTTAATGAGTGATCATGGAATTGATATTGGAGATATTAAAGAACGGAGACTACCATTCGTCTTTATTTTAATGCCACCTTCATTTAAGAAACAATATAGATTAGCTTATCAGAATTTAAAGTGGAATGTGGGACGCCTTACAACTCCCTTTGACTTGCACGAAACACTATTAAATCTTATTGATATGACTGCCTTAACTAAGGAAAAAATATTAAGAAGGAGCACGAAATTTTACACGCTTGATAGAGGTATCAGCCTGTTCCAAAAAAATCCCCTAAACAGAACCTGTAAAATGGCAGGCATAAATAACACATGGTGTGATTGCCATACTGATGTAATAGTCTCACCTGAAAGCCGAATAATTGCAGAAGCTGTTCAATTCATAAACCATCAGACAAATGAGATACTGAAGCCATACCCAAAATGCTTAAAACTCATAGTGGAGGAAATTATTACAGTAAAGGAAATGGTGCCGTTGTACAATATACATACAGAATTTCGTATCTATAATGTGGTAGTGAGAATGGCACCTGGAGGCGGGATTTTTGACACAATTTTACGCTATTACAATAAAGATTGGAGCATTGTGGATCACATAGAACGACTTAATGCCCTCGATTTGCAGAGTTTTTGTGTCAAGAATCCTCTTATTAAAACATTTTGTTATTGTAAATGAGTCTCGGTATAAATACATCTGCTTCTTAAATGTATTTTTGTATTACCTGTTGTAAGAACTATTTCCGAACCGGTAGACAGTCGTGTATTAAGCACTATGGAAGCTCGTTTACAACGCTGTCGCTAGCCCCGGGGCCTCCACAAGAAATGGGCCTCCACAATTTTATTTTAAATGAAAGATACATAGAAATAAATACATTATTTGTGTCCATCAAGCTTTTAAACAAGCTAAACAGCATAATTCGAGGAAAACAGCTTGATCTTTCGCTGATTATGTATCGGGAAGATCTTAGTGTGTGAGTATCGATGACTACACTAGTAATGATCCCAAAATGACGTTTGGAGTTGGCAAGGGAGTATTCTTGGACCCCTTTTTATGTTTTATAAATGAGCTGTCTCAAATCCAAGACTGTAATATTTTTGTAGGTGACAGCTGGGTAGAGGTTTATCCTAAAACTCAGGCTGGGTTGAACACTATCTGCCACGGGCTGGCTGCAAAAACACTGACATTAAATGCGGACAAGACCAAATTCATGCAATTCTCTGTTCGTAACCCAGCATTGACTTCACAAAACGTATACCAAATATTTACTCACCAATGTTCCGTTCCAGTAATTGTCCGCAAATCAAATCAGTAAAATCTATACGTACACTACTTAGGCGTAACTATTGACAATAGTCTTTCATTCGGAGAACTCATTCATAACGTCGCCCAGAAAGTGCGTAAACTTACGTTAAACAACTCAGACACGTAGCAGATAGGAAAACACTTTTCATGTATTGTGGCCTACTGTATTACTACATGGGGTGGCACTGATAAAACAAAATTGTTGGATCTAGAGCGAGCTCAAAGGCTGATTTAAAAGGTTGCCATCTTAAAACGTAGACACTTTGCTACCCGGAAATTATATCAGGAAACTGTTAGACAACTGTACTTTCTTCTGAGCGACCTTCGACAACATAAAGATATATGTAGGCGCTTCGTATTTCTTCACTATGTCGTGAAAAGGCCCCTGTATTGTGAACGATCTTGGATTTTTTTTTTGTGTTTTTGACCTGGACAAGAAGAACCCGCCCATGGTTCTCGACATCATTAGTTGTGATGTTTGCCAACTCTTGACGTCTACATGCACCATTTATACCGAATATTAATACAACCTGGAAAGACATACAAACAGACACGCTGTACATATATAGGCGTTAAACCAGGAAATTACTAACACAAGAAGGCACTATGCCGTTTGCAAAACCACTAAAACAAGATTGCTAGAGACCATCGTCATGTACCATACCATTACTCAACTAGGTTAGGGATGGCTACCAATTAACTGAAGAATCCTGCATTTTACGATGGAGTGACTGCCTTCCTGACCTCTCTAAACCCTATTTACTAAATGAGAACTGTCAACATTTACAAATGACAGCCGACGAACGGTTTTAACGTGCTTTCCGAGCAAAGAGATTTAAAAGACATGTATATTTGAATGTATGTATTCGTTTTTATTTCATTCCAATTGGTTACTGGAACAGCTTCGGGTCAGTGAAAAACAGTCTTCAATCCGGAATTTGAAATTCATAGGCTGTCACTTGAGTGAAGCCGCGAGCAGCCGAGCCCCATGCATCTATGAGATGGAACCTTCAGGGCGCGATTCCTAACCACTTGCACTTGTCCGGTTTTTATTAATAGATAGGGTTATATGATGGGATACAGAAATGAATGGTTTTGTAATAGGTTGTAATATTTGTATTTAGTTTACTTATTGGTGACAGTTTAACTTTGTAACGTCCGTCGTTAGAATCCCGGAAGATTTAAATGAATTCTTCTAAATACCTAATACTGGAAACAATAGACTTGTTGCCTTGTGTTTAATTAAATGGCTATTATCCTAAGTGTTAATCCAGTTTGTAAATCTATCTGTGTTCCAAATTTCATCCAATTCCGTTCCATTGTTTTTGAGTGAAATAGTAACAAACATCCATCCATACATTTTCACAAACTTTCGCATTTATAATTGTAAGTAGTATGATAGAGTTGCTATAAAAATATTTTGTTGAATTGCACAGAAGGTATGTCGTGTGTGTAGTACCTACTTAATACATTTCTTTTTTGATTTACACACATAGGTAGCGCCACAGCGAGTACAGCTGAACTGTCAAGGGTCGCAAAACTCAACCACGCCCGAGGGCGCATGCGCGCAGCCTCCGCCGCGATCCCTGTGTTCCGTCTCCCTGTGCGATACTCCGCTAACTAGTGCTGTCTTGCTTACATGTTTCATAAGGCAACCATTAGAACGAACTTCATACTGAGAAATTTTCAGTCAGTATTGAATCCGGGCACAACAGATCCCCCGGGACCCGTCACGATCGTCTGCAGTAGTGCACACGCGGCCACTTTACTCCTCAATCACAATCAAATGAAACATGTACTTACTTACCTAAACAAGCCCTACTGACACTTAATGCAAAAACATATTCGATTCAAACAGTGCGAAAGTAAATAAATATTTATAAAATTAAAAATGACTAGCCCATTGAACTTCTTGTGTTGTTGTAACATCAGTTCCCAATGTTTTTGTCAGTTCGTGTTTATTCAACGTTAAGTCAACTTCTTCCAAGGTAAGTCAATACTTTCAACTAGAACTCGTTCAGTAATGTTACAGTATGGTTACAAAACAATATCGAATTCGGAAGTTAAATCACCTAAAACTAAATGATAAGATAAATGATGGAGTTTCTTGCCGGTTCTTCTCCATGGAAACGACCAACGCGAACCGTGCACCTTTTTCGACGTTTTATAAGTGCCCATCTAGGCCTATGTGAAATAAAATATTTTGATTTTGATGATTTTTGATTTAAGATCGGTAATATTTTGCTGCTCTCTTTCGAGTTCGGTGAAACTGACCAGTCATGTTATGTCTGTGTCTTGAAACAATGATTTTTATCCATTTAAGAGTATTTCACGTTTAAAAGTCTAAAAACAACTTCACAACATATTATTTTTTCATGTATTTTCTTACCTATTTAAAACGTTGAGATATCTTGTTTTAAACACTAACGAAACGACCTAATGGGCCTTGTTTTGAAAAACTTGCAATGTTTACAAAGTAGGCAAAAAGCAGTAGGATAAAATAATAATAAATAAAATAACATTGTGTTTAACATTCACTGACGCGGTTCAATTTATTATGTTTTCTTTTTATTTTTTATTTTAGATTTTGTTTTTCAATGCAAATCTTTGCCCGTTATAAACAAGCAATTACTTCATCTTAGTCACTCTAAAGGATTTATTCTAAGGATTTTGTATTTGGTACAAAATTATCCAACACCCAAGTTGAGCGACTATTACTGCTAAACTAATAAAGGTATCTTAACCGCTATAGTTTTTCTTTAAAGTTCATGAAATGCACTATCATCATGACTTTTTCCAGATTTTTCAAGCCAGCAGTTTAGCTATTGCACTTTAAAGTTAATATTTCGTAAATGGAGCATTAAATTGAAAAGTTGTTTTAGCAACCTTTAAACCATTTTAACCTCTTGACCTATTCAATGATACCCCACACGATGGGGTAGACGACGAAAGTAAAATTCATCCCCACTTCACATGTAGGGGAGCTACCATAAAAAAAAATATTTTCCAAAATTTTATTTTACCACTTTGTCGGCGTAATTGATATACACACCTCTACAAAATTACTTAACTTAGTGTCTTAGCAAAACCTCGGACAGACAGACAGACGGACATGAAGAAACCATAGGGGTTCCTTGTCAGGACTACGGAACCCTAAAATGTATGGAATTTGTAAAGAAATGAATAAAAGGAATAAAAAAACGCACAATGGTTCACTTTATGGACTATGTGCGGAAACCTAAACCCTCATGATAGACACTAATAAAAAAAAAATATCGAATTGAATCGAATTGAGAACCTCCTCCTTCATTTTCATCGTTTAAAAATAAAAAATATTTCAGATATTTAAAGTCCATGGGATGTTAGTATTAGTAAGACTCACAATTCTAGTGTTACTAGTTAAAACCACATTATAATTAATTATTGTAAAATGTTAAAAAAAAAAAATTAACGGCACTGCATCCTAGACTTCTGGAATTAAAAAAAAAACCTAGAAAGTCGTGATGGACATTAATGGCGTTACAATAGAAACCTACTGTCCATATTATTATCAAGCTATCGTTTTGCTCGGCGTTGATAAATTACTGAATTAAAACAAGTATACTTCTTAATATACATGTAATATATAAGATTGGAACATTTATGTACGGAATAATCACATTTTTGTTTTCAGCATGGCCCATCAGGTGAAGAGCTGCGCTAGGCTTAACTCAGTCTCGGTGCGGTTAAGATATCTCTTCCTACTCGCAATGGTGTTCGGCAGCAGTTTCATTATTATTTCCATCTCCAATCGCACAGAGATATTTCTCGTCAACAATGAACAACCTATAAGTTACCAACATTACGAATATGATGCCAAACCAAGTTTCACCATCAAAACAGAAGGTTGTACGATACCCAGTTTGATCGCCTTAGACGAAACTGTAAAACTGTTCAATATACCTCCAAAACACTTAAAAGGTTGTCCCGATGCCGACAATTCTCTCCTAAAACATAATAAAACACACATTTGGATTGACTCTGGACTATTCCAATACAATAATATTCCCAAAGAGGGAAATATCTCCTGTTGTTACCAACCATTTAACAGACCGACGTCGGTCCAAAATGTTTATTCGGCTCATGCAGATGACAGAGTACACTACGAAGATTGTCAGAATTTCTCTAAGCATATAAAAGTAAAGAATGAATTTGTGAAGGTCACCTGCGAATATAATAAAAAACAGGTCCACCAACAGTACTATCTATTTGCACGCAAACAAACAATACTTGGCAACAGACCGAAAATTAAATCCAACAAAACATCTTACAATGTGATTGTGATGGGTATTGATGCCATTTCAAGGTTAAATTTTTATAGAACCATGCCAAAAACTGTGGCTTACCTTAAAGAGAAGGGTGCTATTGAATTACACGGTTACAACAAAGTGGGTGACAATACTTTTCCTAACTTAATTCCAATGCTTCTCGGGATCAAAGACACGGAAATGAAGAAAACTTGTTGGCCGAATGATAATGCAAATTTTGATAACTGTCCTTTTATCTGGCATTGGTTTAGACAAGCTGGGTTTTATACAGCTATGGGCGAAGATAGTGCACAACTCGGTACTTTTAATTTATTGAAATCCGGCTTTATCAAGCGACCAACTGACTACTACATTAGAACGTTTATGCACGAAGCAGAAGTTAACGTGGGTAATACCTTTGATTTTAACTCATATATCTGTATGGGCAACAAATACTTTTACAAGGTACTTCTGGACTATATTCAAGATTTAACGACAACTTTACAATCTTCCAAACTTTTTGGGTTTTTTTGGGAGGTGACAATGAGTCATGATCATCTAACGTATCCGATGGCAATGGACGACAGTTACGAAACATTTTTGAAAAGACTTGATAGACATTATTTGGATAAAACTGTTCTAATACTATTAAGTGATCATGGAATAAGGTGGGGTGCAATAAGACGTACTAAACAAGGCCGACTAGAAGAACGTTTACCTTTTGTCCATATACTGCTGCCGCCATCATTTCAAGAAAATTACAATTTAGCGTACGATAATTTGCTAGAAAACAGCAAACGTCTGACTACACCGTTCGACATGTATGCGACATTGTCCGATTTGATCGATTTGCAAGTAATCGATAATAAAAATATAAAACAACGAATGGAATCGCCTGGATACACTCAAAGTAGAAGTATTAGTCTGTTTCTGCCAATACCGAGTAATCGAACTTGTAAGATGGCGGACATCGACGACCACTGGTGTACTTGTCACAAAGGTATAAAAATATCACCACAGAGTTTTGACGCTCACGACGCAGCCAAACAACTAGTTAAGCATATCAATGAATATTTAAAGGACCACCAGCAATGTGCTGAACTAACATTGGCCGAAGTGCTGGATGTGACAGAGATGATGGTGGGGGTGCCGTCGGATGGGGAGATGGGGTGGCGCGAGTTCATGGCGGTGGTGCGCACCGCGCCGGGCGCCGGCGTGTTCGAGGGCACGCTGCGCCAGCGCGGCGACGCCTGGAGCCTGGCCGGCACCATCAGCCGCCTCAACCTGTACGGCAAGCAAGGCCACTGCGTGCACCACTATCAACTAAAATTGTATTGCTATTGTCGGTAGTTTTAGCAATTTGATCGCAATCCAGATCATGTTAAAAATCTGTGATATTACGAAGAGTTGATTCTTCAAAATGTTATTAGACTAGACAGGTGTCGTAGCTGTACGAGAACAAATACAATAGTTATCTGGAAAAAAGTGATGGAATATATATCGAAGAATATCGTTTAACTGGAACGTGACATAGATATATACTTTTAGACAATTATAGTACTTACCCACATAGAACATCGAATTATTAGACATTATAATTATGTATAAGTACAAAATTTTCCCAAGATTTTAAAAGCTTCCCTTGTTCAATATTGGTTGAATGTACTTAACTATTACAAAACTAACAAAGACACATAAATACGGGGTGGAAGGGACACCGAAGTGAAAACGTTAATCATTTGTGTTCAGTACCAAGCTACATCATTCTGAGCCCCAGATTAAGACAAATTTGTCTTAATCTACACAGAAATTAAATAATCGATGAAATTTTTCTGTGTAGGGGGCTACAAAGAAATATTTCGATTTCATCGATTATTTAATTTTAAAAACCGGCCAAGTGCGTGTCGGGCCACGCGCAGTGTAGGGTTTCGTAGTAACCCGTTATATTTTAGATTTTGTTTTTCAATGCAAGTCTTCACCTGTTATAAACAAGTAACTACTTAATCTTAGTCACTTTATAGGATTTATTCTAAAGATTTTGTATTTGGTACAAAATTATCCAACACCCTAGTTCAACGACTATTACTGTTAAACTAATAAAGTTATCTTAACCGCTATAGTTTTCCTTTAAAGTTCATGAAATGCACTATCATCGTGAATTTTCCCAGATTTTTTAAGCCGTTTAGCTTTTTTAGGGGGGGGACGCCCTACTTGAACAAAAATTTGCACTTTAAAGTTTAATATTTCGTAAATGGAGCATTAAATCGAAAAGTAGTATTAGCAACCCGTAAGTCATTTTAAAAACCTATTAAACCTATTCAACGTTACCCCACACGATGGGGTAGACGACGAAAAAAAGATTCATCCCCACTTCACATGTAGGGGAGGTATCCTTAGACAAAATATTTTCCAAAATTTTATTTTACCGCTTTGTCGGCGTTAATGATATACATACCTCTACCTCTACTAAATTACAGCTTTCTAGTACTAACGGTCTCTTAACAAAACCTCGGTCAGACAGACTGACAGACGGACATGGCGAAACTATAAGGGTTCCTTGTCAGGACTACGGAACCCTAAAAACAGCTGTTCCAAACATTTTGAAGCCGTTTTGAAACCGTGTAGCTGTAGGTATTGCACTATTGTAGGAATAAGCAGATTTTTTTTAATAACCGGTGAAAATTCTGTGTAGTGCACAGAATGATGTACAGGGGGTCTAAAATGGCCGAATTTACAGAATCCTAATACGAATCACGTTCAAAAAATGTAATTCTTAAAATGGACTTTATAGTCATATCTAAGGTCTCACTATATAAGGTCCATTTTAAGAATTTTAACGTGATTTAAATTATGATTCTGCTAAATCGGTCATTTTAGACCTCCTGAATGCGTGATGACGGTTTTAGCGTCGATGTCCCTTCCACTCCTTAAATCTGTACCTGACGTTCAGATATCAGCTCTTCGTCCTTGCTAATCTGCCAAGACGAGCCAAGCGAAGCGCAAGGGCACTACCTGCCTTATCTCGAAGCGCTTCGTAGTTTTTTTAATTCGTTCTTTTCTAATTGAAGAACCTGCGCGATACCTGTATCCCTATAGATAACTATCATATATTTACCATCGATGCCTATCGATAGAACCTATCTAAGTACCTAAACTTATCGATTGCAATGTTGATGTTAAGGCAATCGCCTACCTTAAAGATTGACTCAGAGTAAAATGTTAAAATAATATACCTACAAGGTGCAGTTTTGCATCCTAGTCAAAATTCAGGAGCTTGTCACAAAAGATATACTTAAATAATCAATTTAAATTACGATACCTGGTCAATAATAGGCGAGACGACAAAAAAAATCTAATTAGTCCGTCACTTAGATTATCAAAAAATATTTGACCCGTGTTTTTTCTTTTGTTACGTAAACCAAAATTAACGAAGATACGACGCTTTTAAAATTCTCAATACGTCACGCCATGGTATAATTTTTTGCTAGTTCTGACGTCACGAGCGACGCAAACGCATCAAAACTCGGGAGTGGGGCTCCCGAGTTTTGATGCGTTTTATCTTTGTCAATATTCGTTGATTTACAAAAACAAAAAATACGTGTCCATTAATTTTCAATACTCTAACTGACAGACTAAATAGATTTGCAATTTTTTGATACTGTCGTCATGCCTATTAATAAAGCTGCTATTTTAAATTGTTTTTGACAGTATTTCAGAATAAAAGAAAATAATAAACAGAATCACCCATCGCGCGACTTTTCGTTGTGTGAGTGCATTTGTGTGTGTGAAGGCGCGGTTATAGGGCTAGTAACAGACGAGATGCGTTTTAATCCGGGTGGTTAACACTTACCGATTTCCGTAATTAAGAAATAAAAACCTACCCATTTTATTATTGATTCGGGTCGAGAGTCATTATAGATAGACTAGTTTGCTTGGGTGCGCGAGCTGCGCGCAGCTCGCGTGTTTGGTGTTTTTGAGAACTATTCCCTATCCTTATAAAATTTTGAGAACCCATAGGAATCAAATGAATTGGAAAATCCGTTAGAATTACCCCTAAAACAGTATGAAAACCCCTACGAACCCCTAATAAAATCTAAAACCTTATTTAAAAACTCAGACTTTTCCCATAAAAAAACATTACTCTAAAGTTTGCTTGTCGTGACCTACCTACCACCGGACACATACATGGCTATCTGTAACTGTTATAAAGTTACAGCCTGAGTTACGCTTCACCCACTCAACCATCGTAACGCTTCGGAGGTCGCCGGCTCGCTTCGCTCCACTCAGGACCTACCTACCACCGGACAGGTTTCGACGCCTACTATAATATTTGTTCAAACACCTGATGGCTATCTCTAACCGTTATGAAGTTACAGCCCTTTCAATTTTAGGGGAGGTTGGGGAGGGAGCTTCACCCACTCAACCTTCGTTCGCTCCACTCAGGACTTTTAGGGGAGGTTGGGGAGGGGAGGGTAGAGTGTACAAATTTCAACGCCCCTCAATAATAAAGTATAGTAAAAATCAAAATGCCGCTACGTGTCCTAGTTTCCGAGATACCATGGGGGGAGGGGAGAGGGGGGAGTTTTGATAAATGATTTCGACTAATTCGGGGTCCCTTGATACGAACCTGAAAAAAAAAATGTTCCAAGTCTCTTAACTTCCGAGATCCGCCTAGAGGGGGGGAGAAGGGGGGAAAGGGGGACAACTTTGAAAACTGGTTTTTACTTTTCCGAGCTTCTTCTACAACATGTAACATAATTAACGCACACCCTCAGACACCCCAATTAGTTTATTATGTTATAATCATAATACATGCACTGAATTTTTAATTAAACATGTATAAGCAATGATTATTTAATAAATTAGTTTTCCTAATTCCGGAAGAATGTTGTAGTCACAGTACAAATCAACGAACGCACACAGTCGCATACGTAGGTCTCATACCTACGTATGCGACTGTGTGAGTCTTGCTAGCCTTGTAGGTATTCGCTCGCGTTCGAGACAGCTGTTAACGTCGCGTTGTCGCTCGACTCAACTTCAATAGAAAACTTCAATACATTTTAATGCCTGTTTTCTTAATTGATGTTTTAATTTAGAAAGCACTTCGTCATTTTTATCAAAAGCGTTCACTATCCTATTTTTTAAAATAAACTAGCGATTTAATACGTCCCCACAAAAAAAGTCTTCAAATCAGCTGATTGGGGATTCTCATCGAATTAATCCCATATTTCGTTTTGAAAACGAGTACGTGTACGCCAATCGGCTCCCCTGTCGATGGCTGTGTTCGGACGGAACGTTCCATGGCCACGAAGTAGCAGCTAACATAGTCCTACCCTGCGGTCTACTCTTGTACCATACCTTTGGTTGACTTGAATGTTCTGCCAGCTAGAACCACATTATCACCACACTGCACAGTGCCACAATCCTCACCATTAGTCACCATTTCACTGAACATTTTGTGTCAATTATTGCAAAGAAAGCGCGCGCGAAAAACTGTTTGCATAAGTACACTGTACGGAAGTTAGCGCGTGACTAAATATTGTTTACATTTATTTAAGTTAGCTTTGATTGTAGGCGCCGCCGGCGCCGCCCGGTGGCTATCTCGCTCTATCCCAGGTTTTTAATTTGCACGAGAAAGGGAACGAAAACTAGTATCACATATTTTACATTTTGTTGGTTTATCTATTGTGTCCTTTAACGAGTGCCTGTTTAATGTGTGCGTGCGGTTGAATCGCCAAGTTTACCTAACTGTATTTGTAACGACTTTAACTTACTTGAAATAAGGTTCATTTTTCTTTATTTTGTATTGAATGGCGGAATTTGTATTAATACAAATAAAACTGCACTTTTAAAAGTCTTATTGCCTTGAGTTACGGTCCATTTCAGTTCGCTTGGACTATACAGGGGTAGTGTGGCTATAAATTACGTAGCTTTAATTATTTTTGGGATAAAAAATTACCTACATTAAAAATTATAGAAATCGATTCAGTAAACGATTCTGAACAAAGTAATTTCAGGATGTGCGTTATGTTACACGTTGTATACGAATCTGTAAAAAAACAAAATACGGGTCTCTTAGTTTCCGAGATACGATAGGGAGGGGGAGAAAGGGGAGCAAAAAGGGGAGGTTTGGGATTTTTCCCAGCTCGCGTGTTTGGTGTTTTTGAGAAGTATTACTTACCCTTATAACATTTTGAGAATCAATGGGCACCCCTAAATGAATTGGAAAATCCGTTAGAATTACCCCTAAAACAGTATGAAAACCCCTACGGACCCCTAATAAAACCTTATTTAAAAAACTCAGACCTTTTCCCATAAAAAACATTACCCTAAAGTTTGCTGAGTTACGCTTCACCCACTCAATCATCGTTACGCTACGGAGGTCGCCGGCTCGCTTCGCTCGCCACCTCCCCCCTTCGCTCCACTCAGGACCTACCTACCACCGGACAGGTTTCGACACCTACTATAATATTTGTTCAAACACCTGATAGCTATCTCTAACCGTTATTTAGTTACAGCCCTTTTCAATTATAGGGGAGGTTGGGGAGGGGAGCTTCACCCACTCAACCTTCGCTACGCTACGGAGGTCGCCGGCTCGCTTCGCACGCCACCTCCCCCCTTCGATCCACTCGGTCTCGCAGGTTCGCTCCGCTCAGGACCTACCTACCACCGGACAGGTTTCGACACCTACTATAATATTTGTTCAAATACCTGATAGCTATCTCTAACCGTTATTAAGTTACAGCCCTTTTCAATTATAGGGGAGGTTGGGGAGGGGAGCTTCACCCACTCACGTTCGCTCCACTCAGGACCTACCTACCACCGGAAAGGGGAGGTTGGGGAGGAGAGGGTATAAAAATTTCAACGCCCCTCAATAATAAAGTATAGCAAAAATCAAAATTCCGCTACGGGTCCTAGTTTCCGAGATACGATGGGGGGAGGGGTGAAGGGGGGGAGAGGGGGGAGTTTTGAAAAATGATTTTGACCAACTTTTTGCCCCTTCTTACGAATCTGAAAAAAAATGTTCAAAGTCTCTTAACTTCCGACATCCGCCTAAAGGGGGAGAAAGGGGGACAACTTCTAAAACTGGTTTTTACTATTTCGAGCCTCCTCTATATAGTCGACCACGTTTATTAACGTCGATATACTGCCCTGTTGACTCTGAACAAGTGATCGGAGAATGATGTCGAGTTGATGATATTATGGTGTGCGAAGGCCATTCAGTTGTTTGTAGTTATGACTTATGCCGTTAATATTGTACTTTTACCAATCAGAATCATGTTTGTAGAGGACGATTAGTTATAAGAGTTTGACTATACTGTAGACACCTTGTACTAAATACTTGGTTTATATAAGAGTCTTGTAAGATATCAAATGATTTCTAAAATGCCCTAGATTACTCTTATAATTATCATAAATCAGGTACTTATAAGATATATTTTCGTACAAGCATATCAAATTCGTACTAAACATGCAAATGATATTAGACGATGGTTTATTTCATCGTTTTCAGAACAATAAAATTTGGTGCGAATGTGAATTTTAGTAAATTAGACTAGGGCATGACGGAAATTCGTGCAGATAAACATGAGGAAACGTAGAAATTACGTGCGAGACAGTCCCCGCTGCGATGTTTCGCTCGTTTTTGTCAGTTTGATGTAGATTTGAGAATATGATCATATCACATTGATATTTTGTGTGTAAAGGACAATTTTATTTGTACATTACGATTTACGAAAGATGACCACTAATGGCGGCCGTCTGCGCATGTATGTACACTCATGAAGAAAAGACTTAAGACAAAATAATATTTTAATGTTAGTTAAATAATTTATGTATGCTCCGGTCTTGACGCATTCCGCGCACGCCTCACCCCGCACCTCCAAAGGGACCTAAAATATGCCTTCTGCGCAGTGGTCATCTTTCGTGAATCGTACTGTAATTAAACTATAAAACTGCCTCGTTGGTCTAGTGCTCGCAATTGTGACTGCTGAGCATAAGGTACTGGGTTCAATCCCTGGGTTGGGAAAATTGTTATGCTGTTTTCCATCGGCAGTATCTCAGGAGGTTTTCCGGAGTCTGGATTTCTGCCCGGTTGATGGCAATAGGCTCGCCCCCTATTACATGGGACTTCAATCAGTGTATTATTAGGCACACCTCTACTTAACCCTACGGGGATTACAAGCGTGATGTTATGTAAACTATAAGTACATGCAATGTGCACTTGCTCCCCTATTAATAAACGTGAAATATAGTTTCTTCTAGTCTGATAATGGTGTCGATTCTGTTGTGCACAAACTAAACTTAATTTAGGCTATTGCTATCTTTTTCCTCTAATAAACGAGAAAGAGACGGACGTAATTTAGAGCTGTCAAATTTAATTGGAACTCATATTTCCATAGAAATGAAGGGTGCACGTAAACACATGTCCGACTAAAAACACGGTAAAGCGCAAGACATAAACTAGTTCGACATCTCTAACTTAGTTCATAGCTATAGCCGTCCTTTTCTCTCGCCGCCTTTTAGTAAAAGATAGCAATAGCCTAAATTAAGTTTAGTTTGTGCACAACAGAATCGACACCATTGTCCTTAAATCTAAAAATCTAGGTAAAACCAAAGGTAGGGACACCTTTGGTTTTACCTAGATTTTTCGTTAACTTTGGAGCAACTTAACTCCGTGTTTATTAATAAGGGTTATGTAAGTATACAGTATATAACGATATCCTTAGATAGAGGATCATAATATATGTATAAGGATAGATCATAATAGAGGTACAAATTTAATGTTTCACAATATCAAAAATACATATTGTTGTGTTTAAGTTATAATATACATAAGAAGTAGTTAGTATTTATCAATAATTTCTGTAAATACGTGTATTGTGTATGGATTATTAAGTTAAGTATAAGAAGAAATGGCAGCTAATTGTTCTTTTTTAATTAAATTAAACTTGTTGTTTATAATTTTATTTACATTCCGAGCTCGGGGGGTAGTTAATTCACTATCATGTCACTTGCACGTCTTTTTAGGGTTCCGTACTTCAGGCGGCAAGATCGAAACCCTTATAGGATCACTTTGTTGTCCGCCTGTCAAGAGTGTCAAGACCCTTTTTCCCAGGAACGCGTGGAGGTACGAGTAAGTAGTATCAAGCTGAAATTAATATCAAATAAGTACTCTGCTACCTACCCCTTGGAGCAGAGAAAAAATCAAACTTAAAAGCAAACGCGATCTAAAGATATGACCGTTTATGTCGCATATTTTGCGATTTCACGAGGGAATCAAAACCAATTGGCTCCTTCCTGTTGACCTAGAATCATGAAATTTGGCAAGAAGCAATGTCTTACAGGACATAATAAGGAAAACCGTAGATATGTAGCTTAATAACAAAATACCTACAAGTTTATACGGAACCCTCGGTGCGCGAGTCTAACTCGCACTTGGTGATCATTTTCTATTCACTGTGAGTTTTTTTAAAGTGATAAAACATTTACGAGAGCGGCCGTACCAAGGTTTATAATCACACCAATACGACCAACTCCAATATTATAATGTGTATACTCGTACAATATATATGTAGGTACATACCTACATAGTGCATAGAAATAAACATCAGACGAGGTATTACTTTGCCAAAGTTATAAAAATTTGACTCTGTATTCAATTTGGGTTTAATTACCTACAGAGGCTACAGAATTATACTTATATTTAAAAAAAAAATGTATAAATTAAAAGGTTTATTGCAGAAACTTGTAAAACTTTTACAGTAAATCGGCGCGGAACAACTCTTTGGAAAAAGCCTTGTAGAGGCAGGGAAAAATACAAACAACTACAGAGGCTCGACATCCTTAGTAATAAAATGAAGTCGGTTAATTAGGTTAACGCGTCACGCCGATAGTGCAAACTAAGGTGTTCGGTGAAAACACCGAACACGGTCCAACACTTTAGCTGCCTGCCCTACGTAGACCACGCTACGCACGATCTGCTCATTTCGTAGACTGTGCTACACGCTTGCCGCTCCCTTAATAGAACGTGCTACGCGCGAGCCGCATCCTTCGTAGACGGTGCTACGCACGATCTGGACCTTTCGTAGACCGTGCTACACGCTTGTCGCTCTCTTTGTAAAACGTGCTATGCGCGAGCCGCACCCTTCGTAGACCGTGCTACGCGCTTGCCGCTCCCTTTGTAGAACGTGCTACGCGCTTGCCGCTCCCTTTGTAGAACGTGCTACGCGCGAGCCGCACCCTTCGTAGAACGTGTTACGCGCGAGCGGCATCCTTTGTAGACCGTGCTACGCACGATCTGCTCTTTTCGTAGACTGTGCTACGCGCTTGCCGCTCCTTTTGTAGAACGTGCTACGCGCCAGCCGCACCCGTCGTAGAACATGCTACGCATGATCTGCTCCTTTCGTAGACCGTGCTACGCGCTTGCCAGTTGCCACTCCCTTTGTAGAACGTGCTACGCGCGAGCCGCACCCTTCGTAGAACGTGCTACGCACGATCTGGACCTTTCGGAAACCGTGCACCATGCTTACCGCTCCCTTTGTAGAACGTGATACGCGCGAGCCGCACCCTCCGTAGACCGTGCTACGCACGATCTGCACCTTTCGTATACAAAATAAAGCCGCGTTAATTACACCATTTATAATTCAAGAATGGCTTTACAGATTTTAATGATTTTGGATTTATTAGATTCATCTCGGCCCTGAATAGCAGAATAATCATTATAATATCTGAAAAGTTCACGAAAAAAAATAGTTTTTAAATAAATTAAGTTTGGCATCTTCCACAATCGACAGCTCACGTCTCGTAGGTAGGGTAGGATAGGGTACGTAGGTAGGTTAGGAAGGTAAGGCAGGTAGGTAGGGTAGGGTAAGAAAAGGAGCATTGCAACGCATGCGGCGGCACAGCTAGTTTATTATAAATCTTTTATTCTCAATCTAATGTCAGACTAACCTCAACTCAAGTGTATTCATAAAAGTGGTTTAAAGAAATTGTTACGATGTTGTACCCTAAGGCCCCAACTAACTACGTACTTCGGAAATTGGCCATATTAGTTGTACCTTGGATACTAAACAACATAATTATTAATTAATGCTTTAATTGCTGTAGGAAAAATACCGCAAAGCAAGTAAAACATCAAAAGTGCTGAATTTAGACACCGATAAAATTGAGAATGCAATCAGATTATTGAAGGAGAAGAATGTCAAAAGTAAAACTGGTACGGCCTAAGGTATGTTGTACGTTGGACAGTTTTCCCTTTTTTTCTAACGGCTTTTGTTCCCTCCCAGCTTTATAGAAAATCCACAGATTTTATTAATGAATTATGTAGTTGAATGTCTGATCTTTCTATTATATACGAAATTATTTGACATGTCTTATTCTCAACATTAATAAAAAAAAAACGAAAATGTTAAAAACTGGTATAAGTACAATAGATTCCGCTACATGTAAGGCAATTAAGTATAAATGTTTAATTATTTCATAATGTGAACGCGGTTTTAATATCCACATCACTGAATTATCAGAATGTTTAGAAAGTGGGAGTAAATATTTTTCAGCAACTTAGCTTTCTTTTGGTAGTCCGTAACAATTATAGCACCTGTTTGCGAAACAACAAGAGCAGAAAGACAACGCATAGAATAGGCCTTTTAATTACAATGCACATTTCAGTAGCTTTGTGTTGTACTTTAGTTACTGTCTTAAAAGAAGTTGTTGCGATTTACGAGAATTCTAGTGAGCTGTACACGATCCGTACAGAAGGATGTGTGGTAACTGGTATGTCAGAGGTTAGTGACAGTATAAGGGAAATAGTTTCTGCACCGCCTCAGATACACAACTGCTCCTCTGCCGTCCCGCTCGTCGCAACCAATGAGACGCATATCTGGGTGAAGCGTGAAGCTCTCGACGCCTACAACGTATTTACTGAAGATAGTTCTAATTTTTATTGTTGCTACAAATTTTTTTCAGCACCAAAAATCCTAAACAACACAATTTACAGTGATTGCAAAGAATTTTTAACAGTGATAAAAGTGGAACACGAATTTGTTTATATTGACTGTTATTACTTAGAAGAAGTTATTTACACAGATTTCTTTTTGTTCAATTACCATGAAGATATTACGCCTAATGCTTCTCATAACGAAGAATCTTACAACATACTCATACTTGGTTTGGAAAATATGTCACGACTCAATTTTCATCGCACAATGCCTTTAACGTCACTTTTCTTAAAGGAAAGAGGTGTCGTTGAGTTGCTTGGCTATGGCAAGTTAGGGGATAACTCATATCCTAACTTGTTCCCATTGTTAACAGGACTTTCTTTCAAGTATGTAAAGCAAAAACAACATTTTGACGAGTGTATCAATGCGTTCATCTGGAATAAGTTTCACGAGAAAGGATACCTCACAGCACTCGGGTCCGACACTGTGGCTGCCCTCCTAGGCCAGTACGAGTACCGCCTGCCTAGCATACCGACTGATTTCTATTTACAGCCATTCATTTCGGAAACGTGGAAATTATTCAAAAACCGATATAACCAATACCATTCATGCATAGGCTCTAGATATTATTTCAAAATTCTTTTAGAATACATCTATGGGTTAACGCAACATCTTCGTTCAAAGCGTATTCCATTATTTGGTATGTTTTGGGAAGAATCTATAAGTCACGAGTCTCTCAATATCCCACGTCTCATGGATGAGTCTTATTTTAACTTTTTAACTAATTTACAGGGAGATAATTATTTGAGTAAAACCATACTTATAATTCTAAGTGATCATGGAATGAGATGGGGGAACCTATTAGAAACAGACCAAGGCCGACTGGAAGAACGTTTGCCAATGCTGGGTATTCTTTTTCCTGAAAAGTTTAGACGCCGTTATAAACAAGCCTTTCAGAACATCCAACATAATGTCGGCCGCCTAACCACGCCTTATGATGTTCATGAGACATTTTTAGATCTGCTCAATATGGATTCCCTAGAAGATAATATGATCAGATTAAGGGCTAAGAGTCTGTCTTTAAGTAAATCAAGTCTTTTTCTTCCTATACCGGGAATCAGAAATTGCACATCAGTTGGTATTGAAGAACATTGGTGCCCGTGTCACCGAGGGAAAAAGATTAAAATTGGAAGCAAACTCAAAAAGATAGCAGCACACAAACTTGTGGAAAAACTCAACAAGTTGTTAAACGATTATCCACAGTGTCGTAAATTAATCCTTGCACATATATACGATGTTTATTTAGTAGAAAGAAATAAGCAATGGCGAATTTATTCGGTAAGAGTGAAAACGAGACCGGGAGACGGTATTTTTGATGGCACTCTTATCCACAGCGGATCGCACTGGGTGGTGTCTGGAACCGTGAGCCGCCTAAATCTTTATCGAAATCAAAGTGATTGTGTTAATTACGATTCAGTTAAAATGTATTGCTACTGTGGCTAATTTATTTATCTAGATAATACTTTTTTTTTCAAAAGCATGTTTGGTTCCTTATCTATCCTTTTGTACGCAATTGATTTAATATCAGAAGTAATAAGTATATGAAAAAGAACTCGACACAAACCGCGTACAAGCCAAGCGACCTGAACAAGTCTTGCCGCGGCAGAGTCGGCGAACGCTACCTACATCCAAATTCATAACAGTTATTGGCTATTTGGTGAATAGGACAGTTTGGTAGTACTTTAGGACACCAAAATGGCATTTAGTGGGGAAGGCTGGTCAAAGCTGATTGTAGATGGCGCGTCCATAGCTTAGATCCAATCTGACCAATGAGGTCAAACTATTTTGAAATATAAAATGACACTGACAGATTTTCAACCAATGACGATGTTTGGTTCATGCGATGCTAGTGCCATTAGTTCCACCAGTTGCCCACCCCATTGAGCCTCACAAAAAGAGGCTTTATTATGTGTGTCCATTAGGTATAAATTAAGATCAATTTGAAGTTCAATAAAATAGAATGCTACAGAAAAATATAGTCAAGTAGGAACCCTCTTATTTACAATTTTCTGTTTCATCACAAAAGTCAAAAAGCTCCGTAAGATTTTGAGTCCTCCTTGATTATTCGTTATTCTTATTGCGTCTAAAAGGGTTAGATTTATGGTCTACGCTTAGTTACGGCCACAGGAATAACTACTACAATAGCAGCAAAGCAAAGCAAAGAAGCAAATGCCTTACCTTCAAACCTACAAGACGGCAAATGAATAGTTAAAAACTTCAAAAGTATTTTACATAGGTAATATTTTTACCTACTTAGGTATGTCCTATTTAAACAATATACAAGTTTATCTAGACTATTATTAATCTGTATCTAGGACAACATCATCTGCCTAGCCTTTTCCCAACTAAGAATATTGGGGTCGGCTTCCAGTCTGACCGAATGCAGCTGAATGCCAGTATTTTACATGGAGCAACTGCCTATCTGACCTCCACAACCCAGTTAGTACTGGGGAATACGATATCCCTTGGTAAGCCTGGTTGTCAGAGTTTTTTGGCCTGACTACCTGTAACGTCTGTCAAAGATCTACAAATGACGGCCGGCCAACTGCTTAACGTTCTTTCAGAGGCACAGTGGAAACTCGTATTGGGCGGTCACCCATCCACAGACCAATATAGGCAAGCACGGCTTAACGTAAAGACAGACCCCGAGTGGCTGTTATTATTAAGCCACGAGCTCCTCCTAAGACATAATAATTATGACGGACTTATTAGATTTTTTTAGTCATCTATATTGACTTGTGTTCCATAACCAGCTATAAAGTAAATACGGGTGACAAAGCGATCGTGCTGTTGTTGTTTTTTTTCTAAATTTTGATTTATAAATATCACAGTAAGTACTCAGCCATGCACGAGCGAATAAATTCAGATGATGAAATATTAGGTATTAAAAACCGCTTCGTGTGCGTTTCTTGCTATAGATATATAGGATGCATGTCTCTGTGTTTGTCAAATTCCTGTAGTGTGCACGAGTGTACGTGTATATGTTACGGCTAAAGCCGAAGTGCGGCTACACCTAGTTTTAGCCGGCTACAACTAGGTGCAGCCAGCCACATGCCGCTAAACTTAACTTGACGAACTCTTTAGTATACCTAGTTACTGTAGCGTGCATTTGGTTTTTACAACAGAGGGACTCCACAAAGACATTTAATTATGACATGTACACATTTTCATTTCAGTGCTTAATATAATTCATCACAATTATAAATCTTGTTTCGGACTGACATGGCTTGTCTGGGGTAA
The DNA here is from genome assembly GCA_963853795.1 of Xestia rhomboidea. Classification (NCBI taxonomy): domain Eukaryota; kingdom Metazoa; phylum Arthropoda; class Insecta; order Lepidoptera; family Noctuidae; genus Xestia; species Xestia rhomboidea. Next base: position 14,713,094 of record OY970764.1, read on the forward strand.
GATGTCTAGTCTACGGAGGTAATACGAAATCGACTCAAATGGCAAAGGCAAGATAAGAATCTCAAAACAAAACCAAAATGCTTAAGTTCTAGCCGCTAGCTATGATGAAGGCTAAACCTAGTTCTAACCGAAGATATGAGGATACATCTAAGTGTAGCCGCATGTGGCCGGCTGCACCTAATTGTAGCCGGCTAAAATTAGGTGTAGCCGCACTTCGGCTATTAGCCGTAACATTTACATACCCGCGTCCAGCAAAAAGTGGCAGATTTGTCCGGTGATTCATTCCTTGATTTTTCCATAACTTATTCCTCTATGTAAGTACTTAGTAGACAGCCACCACAGATATAGATAGACCTGGATAACGCAAGAGCACCCACTTCGCATGCCGGACATAAGCTTAAAATGCTTAACGTGGCCACTGTCGCGCTGAGTCTGCATCGGTGCGCCGCGCTAGTTGGACGTCAGTCAAAAAATCAAAAATGCTCAATTGCGCTGTGATTAATTGCGGTTGGGTTTAGAAACAGTCGCTGAATTTGAAGATTCTGTCACTGTGGGGGGGTCAAGGGGATTGATCTAAAGCGCCCCCATGTGATTCTAGCTGCCGGAGAAATACCCACAGTAATACCAAATTTGAGAAAAGCATAGGTCATCGAAAACATGCTGTATATTCGTGATTCATTGCTGCTTTTACTTGGAGCGGTTAATTTGACGTTCTGTGTTAACAAATGATGAATATCAAAACAAGTGATACTAACGTATATCGCTTCGGTTTCGGAGTACAGGCGCTTTTATCATTTTTCTGACAATTTTAGCGATTAGTGCTGTACATCCTACGCAACAAAAACGATTCTCGAAAATCGATTTCGGAAACAGAGGAAGTATATTTATTATGTAGACAATTTTTATAAATAATCTTAATATTTCGTGATTTTCAATAAATATAGGGTAATAAGTACCAACCATTTTGTAATCATTATAAATCCCTATTGGCCTACTAAGTAGATTTGGAATTTTATTTTCCTCGTCTATTTATCTCATTCCTCTGTCTATCTCATTACTCTGTCTATGACAAAATCGATTATGAAATCGATTTAAACGATTCTTATTACTTAATTCTTTATTATACACAAATACTTAATAAATAGTAGGTATACGTACAGTAAGAATTATACAAAGGCGAACTTTATTTAAAAAAAATGGTTCTCTCCCAGCAAACGATGGCGGTATGCGGAGAGTGGGGCGAGACGAGTGCCACACGAGGCGGGCGTCTATGAATCGATTTGATTTTCCCATCACTAAATAGTGCTTGTGACGTCATAGTTAGTGGTGGTTAATATATCATATAGTAAAATAAAGCACCGTGCTTATTATACATATCATATAGCAAATGCTATCGTGGCTCACACTTGTTGCTATTTGCTTTATGTTTTAAATCGCACTCTCTATCTCTGTCCGTCGCGCATCGCAATATCGCAATCGCAAGTAGCAAAATAGCAAGAAAGCACGGGTCGTCGCTTGCTAGTGAATTGTTTGCTTTCGGTCGCATGCTTAATCATTTTACGCAACGCGTACGAATTCGCGATCTCGGGCGGCTCACATTATCAGGAAATATACTTCAATGCAATTTTGCTTCTTGCTTTTTTAGTGTAAATAAACAGTGATAGGACTAAATATAGGTTTGTAGGTAATCAATGTTGCGTACCTATATTGATTACCTACTTATAAACCTATATTTTGCTTCGTGCTTTTTTAGTGTAAATATACAATGTTAGGACACGAAAGTTTATTGGTTTTTTAACTGTACCGTTTTATCGTAATAAATACATAAACGCTATGTAATATTCTTAAAAAGCATGCTGTCAGTGACAGTCACTGCGCTTGCTATATTCGCGCCCGCCCATTAGGCCGTAACTAATACCTACGCTATGTCTTAGAAAAAATCATGCTTTAAAAGCATATAAAAAAACTTGCTTTAAATATAAAGCATAAAGCAAGTGATTGAAAGCAACTTTGAACACCACTAGTCATAATAGGTGGTCAAAAAATGGCACGCTTGGTTTTCATACAGATCGTGATACTTGCGTTATCTAGGTCTATCTATATCTGTGGCAGCCACAGAGCATCACAGCCCTATCCGACTATTGTCGCTCGATAAAGTATGTTCTGATGTTTGCTACTGCTATGTGCCTATGTCACTCAGTGTTGCCGGCGCGGAACTTTTGTTCCGAATTCGGAACTTTGAAGCCCTTGGCGAAACTTTTGCGGAACCTCAGCTTTGGCGGAACTTTTCGGAACTTTGGCATAAAAAACATTTATTAGTAAAAAATGTTGCAATAAATAAATACTGAATACTTCACAGTACTACAGTACTACACAGTACACGTAAATCGTTGATCTGGGGGTCTAAAATGGCCGCTTTAGCAGAATCTTAATATGAATCACGTTAACATTTTAAATTTCTTAAAATGGACACTAAGGTTATGATCGTAAAGTCCATTTTAAGATTTTTTTTTTTAACGTGATTCATAATAAGATTCTCCTAAAGCGGCCATTTTAGGCCCTCTGATTATACAAAATGATCTGCGTCCTAAAGCTAGATTTACAATGCAAAGTGCAAACAGACTGGCGATAAAATCGCGGCGATTTATGGTGATAGCGTCAGGCTAGCCCGCGACATTCAAAATTTCTTAAGTTTTTTGCAATTTGTAGACCAGTGCTAGATTGTAAGTTGATTAAAATATTGTTCGCGACTGTCAGACGTATGTAGTTACAGAATTATAATCATCAATACAACCCTCCAAGTTCATAAAAGTCGAGGAACGACTTTTTCAAGGTCAAAATCATTCCTCGACCTTTATGAACTCGGAGGGTTGTATTGATGATTTTGATGATTATACGTCAACAAACGTCTGACAGTCGCGAACAATATTTTAATCAACTTACAACCTAGCACTGGTCTACAAATTGCAAAAAAAATTAAGAAAATTTGAATTTCGCGGGCTACCCTGGAGCATCCACCTTAACGCGCGCGGTACCTATCTTATTTCAGTTTCGACCAATCATAAGTAGCGATACCACAGAATATATGCGATACGCACTGGACTTCCATGGACATGACATAACACAAATGTTTGTAGAGCATTTTTTTTTCAGATCGTCTGGACTAAATTGTATCATGGTAAAAAAAAAAAAATAGGTATGTTTTATAATCGTTTTTTACTCAGGCGGAACTTATCGGAACTTTTCAGATGAAGAATCGGAATAAATCGAAACTTGCTGCCGGCAACACTGATTGTCACTGTCTGCTGTCACCTCAACCTGTCAACAATAGTCTAATCCCGTACACATTTTTCCGAATAGTTATAAAAAATGTTATAGCATTAAGATTTTTGTGCAATAAATCGACTTACGAATTAAAATGGCCCTTACATATAGGAGTTTGTTTAATAAATATAATTTACTACAAAATATAACCAAACCGGTAAAATGGAGTTTCGGAGAAATATGCCCATTAAGAACTCTGTCAAGTGGTATTTGCTATCAAAATCCATACGCTCAAAGTCTCGTTATAGACTATAAAATAAAAACTTTCCAACCAAAAAATTTTAGACTATATTCTACTCCTAGTAGCGCTACCCCAAATGACGCGCCACCCGACGATCTACCGAAAAGTAAGCAGGGAGTTATACAGAAGTTTAAACAAATGTACAGGGACTACTGGTATGTGTTGATCCCTGTACATGTCGCTACATCTATCGTTTGGTTTGGAAGTTTCTACTACATTGTCAGAAGGTGTGAATTAACCATTTGAAGCTTGAATAATATTATGTGTTATAATTAGTCTTTTATACTTAATGCTATTTTAACTTTATTGCAGTGGTGTTGATGTTTTCGCAGTAGCACAGTCCATAGGCATCAGTGAATCAATAATCGGCCCCCTAAGAGATACAAATGCAGGATATTTTGCCATTGCATTAGCAATGTACAAGATAGTAACACCTCTACGGTATGCTGTCACAATAGGTAATACCTGCTTGCATAATTTAACAAACAGTTGCAAAAGTGTGTAGTTTAAAAAAAAAACTTGGCCAGATCTACTGGGCATAAAGTCCAATCAATTCATATTATAATTCCTTTGTTAGGCAAGTCATGTTTAGAATGTAATAGGAGGTATTTATTTATGTTGACATTACAACAAAAAAATTGTCGCAAGATTGAGTTTCTTTTTATTTACATTTAAAATATGTAAAGGGAATTCTTTTTCTGTGGCCTTTCTGCTAAACAGTATTATAATTTTCTAGTCCCAAGCTAGAAAACAAGCACCCAAGTATGGTTATGAATGTTACTAAAAAAAATAATTTCATTCTAGGAGGGACTACAGTTGCTATTAAAAGATTAACAGGAATAGGTTTTATCAAACCAGTTCCTTCCCGAGAGCGAATGAAAGAAATATTTCAAGAGAAGAGAGAGAATCTGCAAGATGCCTTCAAGGAGAGTCAAGCACAAATGAAAGAAAAACACACCCAAGTCATGCGGGAAATGAAACGTTATAAATCTGAAATGCGAAATATGAAAAATAAGGTGAAGAAAATGTGATATTTTGTAAGATCCCATCCATAACCAAGGTCATTATATATATTTGCAACATGATGATAGGATGCCTTTTTCATTCATAAATATTAAGATGTAAACAGAACCATCTGCTAGTTATGATGAATAAGGCTCTAGGATGAAATTTAAATTACAGTTATAAATTTTGTAATATTTATTACTTCCTTAAATATAAAAAGAACTACATAACGAAATCATGTTTATTTCATATAAAATAGCTAGTTACACAATAATCACATAATTTTTCTTCAAAATGTACATATTAAAACAGCTTCATTTATTTATATTAAGTACAAAACAAGACAGCACATTACTGGAATGTTTTATTGCGCCTTTCATCCTAAAATATTCCTAAGCTTGTGACCAAAAGCAATTAATATATACTTGTTCAAAACAGGGAGCCTGTTACACAATGTTACATAATTATTATATTATGTAATGTACACACCAACCAGGCGTGCTGTCCAGTCTAGTGTGTAAAATTAATAAATGCATTTCACATCAATGGCAAATCAACTAGCAGCCATAATACTTGGGGGTTTTACCATGTATTTCATTCAATATACATACAATGTGTAACGGCAAGGTAAATCTATAAGAATTTCTATGCGATGCTTAGCTCTCAAGAACATTTTCCATATATATTGTGTATGTACTGTTGAACAAGCAATATTTTCTATCTGACATGCTACTACTTCCATTCTTTTGCATCACTCATTAACTATAGGTACTATGGTAATTTGATTTCAAAAGTTATTAAGCACACTATAATATGAATATTGTTAGTGTAGTGGAAATTATTTTTCACCTGTATACAAAATAGCTTGTTGGACTGTACATACACAGAAACAGAAATACGAGCACAGCTACTTCATATACATGTATGAAACAAGACAAGCTTACTAATTTGTTATTTACCACCAATTCCATATTGACACGTAATTATCACTTTTCATAAATCAATTCCTTTGATAGTGTTCTAATAATTATTGAAATATCACTTAGAATAAAAAAAATATCGGATATCACAAAATACAATAGGCCAACCTGTTCTTTGCTAAAACAAATCACATTTCTTAATTATATTTTGATGCTCTCAAATAGAGTATGTATGTTCATCAAATAGATATAATTTGTCACGTAACATTTACATCACATTATCTTAAATCTTAATAACATTAACAACATATGTAAAATGTTTTACTTAAGTTTATCATAACTTATATTAGGCATATTAAAGCTAATTACATTAAATGCTAATAGATGCAACATTGGCTATACAAAATCATTTTGAGCACATTCTTGGATACCATATATAAATATTAGCCTGTCAACTACACATGCTGATGTAATTTAATTGTTTGAACACTAGACGCCGCCGCCCAAAGAATAAAGTTCAGCCCATGTACTGGTAAGAAGCGGGGGAGAGATGAGGCGCCGGCGAGTGGCCTGGACCCGTCGCCGCGCCTATCGTGCTCAAGTGACAAGCGCGACACATTAGCTTGCCTGAAATAGTTTCATTGTTATTGATAATCACATAAATTATTTTATATTTAAAATTATATATTTTATAAAAACATATCCAGAGTGTAAAAATAGAATATTTATAAAATATCAACTTGAGCATTGATTTGAGATTTATTTTTCACCACTCAATACACAACAAAATCCTGAAACCCTCTATAAGATAATTAATCAGTTTGTATCGCCAGTTATATTAGATAATGCAAAAGGTTTTTAGCCAAGGCAACAACTTTTTTTTAGAAAAATGGTAATTTGTGTAGCAGGAAGAAATTACTCTTGAGGGCTGGCACTACCAACTGATAAGCAACAGTAAGAAGGCTGCAAAGGGACACCATAGTTACACAAGTGACTATAGAATGCTTGGCTTACCAGCTAGGGGGTAGCAACGTTTGTCAGGTTCATCAGTCAGTTGCATTCCACATAGGCAGCACATATAACAGTCAACATGGAAGTCCCGGTCCATTGACACAACTCTTACTGTCTCATCTGTGCCTTCAACTGGTGTTATACCTGGAATCAAACAATTTGATTGATTTATGCTTATTTTTAATTAATAGGTTATTTTTAGAAATAAGAGAATCTCCTTACCCTTTCCACAGCTAGCACATTTAGGAGCAAACATGCGATGATAATCATTGACACAGTAAATCTTGTTGTCAACATCCACAGTGAAAGGTACCCCATCAAGGCACTCATTACACACACAGCAACGGAAACATCCTGGGTGATATGATTTTCCCATTGCTTGCAAAATCTGTAAACAATACAACAGAAATAATGTGTGTTCAAAAAAAAACAAGGCCTGCAAAAACAAAGAATTCCTTACCATTTCCATAATAAGATGTCCACATATTGCACACTTTTCAGCAGTTTGTTGAAATCCAGAGTACTGTAATATTGGATTACAAAAAGGTTACCTCATTATTTTCAACAATGATAATGCAACATTTAATGCATATATGCATATTATATGACATTCAGTACACACCAAATAGTCTTCTTCGCAGTAAACCTTGCCATGCACATTGTAGAAAGCCTTGCCACGTAATGCACGACCACAAGAGCAACAGATGAAACAGTTGGTGTGGTAAAGGTTGCCCATTGCTTGGCAAGCTTGGCCTGCCCCCGTGACTCCTGCACCGCATGTGTGGCAGATACCTAGGTGACAAGTGTAACTCTGAATTCAATATGTGAAAATGTACCAAACAGGTAGTATTTTTAAAGCAAATAGCTATTTCAAGATTTAAAAAAAAGTAGATGTCTTACCAAAATATTCACCCTCTTCATCTTGCCTTTCCATTTCCTCTTCAAGTTGCCTGGTAAGTTCTTCTATTTTACGTTGAGCCTCGCTGGGGCCAGGTGGACGTGGGGGTGTAATACTGTATGGCAGCAAGCTTTTGCCTCGACCACCAGATCCTCGAGAACCACCTGACACTTGGGACACAGAGCTTGGAGTAGGACTGGGAGCTGGGGACTGAGCCGGAGAACACAATGATGTCAGTCCTGATACTAAATTCCTAGAAGCAATAGATTCAGAAGCAAGGGAGACATTGTCTCTGTTAGCTGCTGCCACCACTGCAGCAGGGGAGCCACCAGTCATGCACACATAATCTGAACCGTTAGTATCTTCCACTATCTGCATTCTACTACCAACAGCAGGCTTTGAATTAAACCCTCCATTAATTAATGGTTTCTCTTTCCCAATATTTGGTTTGGGATGAAAGAATTTAGGACTTGCTGTAGCTGTTTGTACTTCAGTAGCAATGTTGGCTTTAGGTCTTTGGGCACTTGGAGCTATAGATGCATATATTGCTGTAGATGGTATAGTCACAATTTTATCATCAAAACTAATACTGTTATCATTCTTCAGGAGGGCACTCACGTCAGTGTACTTGGGTGGGGCGGACTTCATCACTGTGTAGTCACTGCCTGGGTTCTCATGGGACGTGCTGTACGGAGGTGGAGGTGGAGCCTTGTCTATTTTTACTTTCTCACTTGTTATCATTTGTGCCAGATTCCTAGTAACACCAGTGTTTGGCACTTGTGGACCAGGAACTGACCCCTGTTGTATAAATCGCTGATCATGGTTTTGTTGAGGCTTAAATTCACTTTTTTTATCGTTATCTGAACACAACATGTTCTCATACACTATTGGATTAGCTTTAGTCTTGGAACTAACAGGCACTTGAGGTTGGGCTTTACTGTAGCGTGTGTCGTAATACCCGTCGGACACTGGCGGCGGCGGGGCCTGCTGGTACAGCTGGTGGTAGTAGGGCGGCTGCGGGGACCGCTGTTCACCGTAATAATCTATATTTTCATAAACTGGTGGTGGATATTGAGCATTCGGAACGGCTGGGATTTCATAGAGGTCGTCAGTTTGATAACTGAGTGACCTTTGCGATATAGAATCGATGGAACGTGTAGGACTCGAAGGCAGAGCAGCAGTGTTTATATCACGTTTATTGATCGACGCAATAGTTTCCACTCGTTTAGGCGTAGCAAACTTTGAAGCAGCTATAACATTCGATCGCTCATAAAAACTGTAATCTTGACGACTGTTTTGGCTATTATCCAGTACAAAGCTCTCTATTGCGCCCACAGGTCGGGTTTTGGCGAGAGAACTTGTGTTCGATGATACGGCGCCGTGCGCTTGCTCAGTAACATCTTCAACTTTATTGGATAGTTTTAAATTTTGAAGACCAATAATACAACGTTGTTCTTCTGAGTTACTTCTGCGCGATGAATCCATGTTATGTATGGAATAAATGCAACTGCTAAATAAAAAAATTAAAGTAAACTGTAATCTGCACTTCAATCAATCCGAGTTCGAATGAATCATCTCAAAAATCGTCAAATTGAAGTCTCAACTCTCAAAGACTCAAAGTATGTTCTCAAACAAAACATCCACTAGGGATGATCTAACGACATAGATCGATATTCATTCGATTGTTATTAGTACATAACTATGTAACAATTAATAACTTCTAAATCAAATTTTAAAAAAATACGTTTATTCGAGTTAATCTCATTTTTTCGCTCGGTTTTTTACCTATAAAAACCGCTAACGTAATTAAAAGCCAACAGAGCGTGCGCTTGCATTTATCACAAAATCACGAGCCCGCAAAATTAAAAAAAAAAAAAAAAACCCGACTGCATAAAAAATAACTAATAACTAAAAAGATAAAAACAAGTTCAAGAAACAGGACATATTGACTGCAACAGTCGGGACCCATATTGGATGCAATGATTTTAGTCTAGATTATTTAATGGGTTCCGACTGTTGCAGTCAATTATGTCCTGTTTCTGAACTTGTTTTTATCTTTTCAGTTTTTATTTAAAGTTATTAGTTATTTTTTATGCAGTCGGGTTTTTATATTTTTTTTTTATTATTATTTTTTATTTTACACTTTTAGTTACTTAGATTTACCATTCTGAAATCCTCATGGTGAGCCCTTTATCGAGCCGTTCAGGCTGCAGAGCGAGCCAAACATTTGAATTTGGCGGCAAAAATCCGCCATTTGTTTCTTTTTTAAATAAAAAAGAATATGCGAATATGCGGATTTTTGTCAATTTTGATATACCCAGTGTCACTCTCACAGTAAATACGAATCTAACGACACCTCTCAAGCTAAAATCCATTGAGCCGTTCAGGCCACAGAGCGTGCCAAACAATTATACATACATACATACAAACTCTCGAAAAACATAACCCTCCTTCTGGCGCAGTCGGGTAAATACTGCCTTAATTTACTTCCATAGCACATGGGGCATACAGTTTGGTGTTAAAGTCACCTATAGCGACGATTTCACAGCTCATCATCTGCCTAGCCTTTTCCGAACTATGTTGGGGTCGGCTTCCAGTCTAACCGGATGCAGCTGAATACCAGTATTTTACATGGAGCGACAGCCTATCTGACCTCCAAAACCCAGTTAAAGTGAATGCGCCAGGGTGGCCCGCGAAATTCAAATTTTCTTACGTTTTTTGCAATTTGCAGGTCAGCGTCAGGTTGTATGTTGATTAAACTATGAATCGCGGCTGTAAGACGTATGTAGTTACAGAATTATAATCATCAAAATCATCAATACAACCCTCCAAGCTCATAAAGGTGTATGAATTTATTTTTTCAAGGTCAAAGTCATTCCTACACCTTTGCAAAAAACGTAAGAAAATTTGAATTTCACGGGCCACCCTGGCGCATTCACCTTAATACTGGGTAATAAGATACCCCTTGGTAAGACTGGTTGTCAGACTTTTTGGTCCGCTGACTATACCTGTAACGACTGTCAATAATCTACAAATGACAGCCGGGACCAACAGCTTAGCGTGCTTTCCGAGGCACGGAGGAAACTCGGTATGTAAGGGTCACCCATCTACAGACCAACCTAGGCAAGCACGGCTTAACCTAAAGATCGACCCGAGCAGCTGTTCATAATTAGCCACGAGCTCCTCTCGACGATATAGAGCATAATAATGGTCCTCATAAGAATCATAGAGGAATAAGCTAAAGAGTTGTTGAGCTTATCCCTCTATCAAAGCACAGACGCCAGTATTTACATCAAGCTATCCCAAAACTGTCAAATTTTCCCACTCAACTTTGAACATAACGCTTTAGCGATAAATTTGAAAATCCATAATAGAAATTTGACAGATTGTTGTATCATAATGTGCTGGTATCTGTACATTTCTTTCTAGACAATCATATTTATTTAACCTAAAGAAAATCATATAAGCTACTTTTGTCACGCAGCAACAAAATTACAATTTACAAAACGACTAAATGAGACCACAATACTGGCAAGCGCTGTGTTTTCAAAAAACGCATCCACGTAGGTAACAGATAACGTGGACCGGCTACCGTCCGAGTGTTCGCGACACGCTTTGTTGCTATCCCGTTCTGGCCCCGCGGTTTGGGTTTAGAGTTTTGTAGACATGCGAAATGTAGCTCACTGAAAAGAAAAGAGAGATACAGCTCTTTTGATCAAAAGAGCTGTATCACTCTTTTAGCTCTTTAGCTCACCGAATAACTCTTTTAACTCTTGAGCTCAATTGATTTACTTGCGAGCTACAGATCAAATTGAGCCGCACTACTTTACGCAAGTCAAACGATACAACTAGCTCAGTGGCTCTATATAATCTTTGAAGTTCTCTAAGTAGTTCATTTAACTTAGTTGCGAGCTACCTTTAGATAAAATTAGATTCATTGGGTTGTTTTGTTCTTATTAAAAAAAGTTCGGGCATTGTCGGGCCGCTGTTGGCGTTTTGTCGGTAAACCTAGTAACTAGTATAGAGTCAATGAGCCGTTGAGATAAATTAACTAGTGAGCTATTCTGTGAACGACTGAGCGACTGAGAGCTAGATTGTAATTAAAGAGCTAGTTCAATTTTATCTCTCATTCGCGAGCTACCCATGTCTAGAGTTTTGTCGTTTAATTTCTTATGACGTTAATCGTTCTAATACCTATAACGCGAAGTTAAAAGCTAAACGCTTTGTACAAATAGCGCGTAATGATTTGGTACTTTAAGTTTTATTTAAACACTTCCCACGGCTCCCACACACGTCACTGGAGGGGCCACCAACGTACACGTAACGTAACGTATGATATTTTCCTATATCGGCGCGTATGAACAGTGTTTTTACATAATACTATGTTAATGCTTATTTAGTATTTACATGTGAAACAAAACACTTTGGTTTTGTAGATTTGAAGTAGCAGATTGTTTTTACAACAGGAAAATGCACAATAAATTGACCATTTTAAAGAGCACTTGTTTACGATACAGAGGGATAAACAACGATGACGATCGGCGAGTGAACTAGTTTTAGATAACGTGTATGGTCAAACAGCCAAAGTCCCCTAACAGAGGGTTAAGCCCAGCTATACCGTTTCTATAGCTTATTCCTTTAGGCGTAAGGTCTGTTGTACACGTGGGTAATGTTAGATCGCACCGCACGTCAACTATTTGACTATCGCTGGGCCCCTCTACTGCACGACGCCATTTTGAATCACCGCCGCGCAGTGCTGTCATCGCCTCTCGCTTGACGCGTCTGCTGTGTGATCTGTCAAGCGGACGTTCTGTAATCTATTCTGTGTTACTGTACTTGCTACTACAAGTTTGTGCGTGCTATAGTAACAACATACGAACTTCTAGTTCTCCTCTTTTATTATGTACGATACTGAAGATGATCAATATGAAGAAGTTGACGTGGAAGAAATTTCTTCTGAACTCTGGCAGGAAGCTTGTTGGATTGTCATCAACGCTTACTTTGATGAAAAAGGTTTAGTACGCCAACAGTTGGATAGTTTTGATGAATTTATTCAAATGTCTGTCCAACGTATCGTGGAAGATTCACCACCTATAGAGTTGCAAGCTGAAGCTCAACATTCATCGGGAGAAATAGAAACACCGCCGAGATATCTTTTAAAATTCGATCAAATTTATTTGTCTAAACCTACGCATTGGGAAAAAGATGGTGCCCCATCACCTATGATGCCTAACGAAGCCCGTCTTCGAAACCTGACTTATTCTGCACCACTTTATGTAGATATTACTAAAACAATTGTAAAAGAACATGAAGACCCTGTTGAAACGCAGCATCAGAAAACATTCATTGGGAAGATTCCTATTATGCTTAGATCCACTTATTGCCTATTAAATAACTTAACGGACAGAGATTTGTCTGAATTGAATGAATGCCCACTTGACCCTGGTGGCTATTTTATTATCAATGGATCTGAAAAAGTATTAATCGCACAAGAAAAAATGGCAACAAATACGGTATATGTATTCAGCATGAAAGATGGTAAATTTGCTTATAAAACAGAAATTCGGTCTTGTCTGGAACATAGTTCTAGGCCTACTTCTACATTATGGGTTAATATGATGGCTCGTGGAGGGCAAAACATAAAAAAATCTGCAATTGGGCAAAGAATTATTGCAATTGTCCCATATATTAAACAAGAAATTCCAATCATGATTGTGTTCAGAGCTCTTGGTTTTGTAGCTGACAGAGATATACTGGAACACATTATTTATGATTTTGATGATCCAGAAATGATGGAAATGGTAAAACCCTCCCTAGATGAAGCTTTTGTAATTCAAGAACAAAATGTGGCTCTTAATTTCATTGGTGCCCGTGGAGCTCGCCCTGGAGTTACTAAGGAAAAGCGTATCAAATATGCTCGAGAAATTTTACAAAAAGAAATGTTGCCACATGTTGGTGTATCAGATTTCTGTGAAACTAAAAAAGCTTACTTTTTGGGCTATATGGTACACAGACTGTTACTGGCTGCATTGGGTCGTCGTGAACTAGATGACAGAGATCACTATGGCAACAAACGGTTGGATTTAGCTGGCCCTCTACTTGCATTTTTATTCAGGGGTTTATTTAAAAATCTGTTGAAAGAGGTCAGAATGTATGCTCAAAAATTCATTGACAGAGGAAAGGATTTTAATTTGGAATTAGCTATTAAGACTAAAATAATAACAGATGGTCTCAGATACTCCCTTGCTACTGGAAATTGGGGTGACCAAAAGAAAGCTCATCAGGCTAGAGCTGGTGTGTCTCAAGTATTGAACAGATTGACTTTTGCTTCAACTTTATCACATTTGAGACGTGTTAACTCTCCGATTGGTCGCGATGGTAAACTAGCCAAACCTCGACAATTACACAATACTTTGTGGGGTATGATTTGTCCTGCTGAAACACCTGAAGGTGCCGCTGTCGGTTTGGTGAAAAATCTTGCGTTAATGGCCTATATCTCTGTAGGCAGTCAGCCATCTCCAATTCTAGAATTCTTGGAAGAATGGTCCATGGAAAACTTGGAAGAAATTGCACCTTCAGCCATAGCTGATGCTACAAAAATATTTGTAAATGGTTGTTGGGTTGGTATCCATAGAGATCCAGAACAATTGATGGCTACCTTGAGAAAACTGAGACGTCAAATGGATATCATTGTGTCTGAAGTAAGCATGATCCGGGATATCAGAGACAGAGAAATCAGAATTTACACAGATGCTGGTAGAATATGTCGCCCCTTGCTGATTGTAGAAAATGGAGCCTTGCTATTGAAGAAGAAACATATTGATGACCTTAAAGAGCGTGACTTCAATAATTACGGTTGGCAAAATTTGGTAGCAAGTGGAGTTGTCGAATATATAGACACCTTGGAAGAGGAGACTGTAATGATAGCAATGAGCCCAGATGACTTGGCTCAAGTAAAAGAATATGCATACTGTACTACATACACTCACTGTGAAATTCATCCTGCTATGATCCTGGGTGTGTGTGCTTCTATTATCCCATTCCCTGATCACAACCAGAGCCCTAGGAATACTTATCAAAGTGCTATGGGTAAACAAGCTATGGGAGTTTACATTACCAACTTCCATGTAAGAATGGACACTCTGGCTCATGTGTTGTACTATCCACACAAACCATTGGTAACTACAAGGTCTATGGAATATCTAAGGTTTAGAGAATTGCCAGCAGGTATTAATTCAATAGTTGCAATCCTGTGTTATACTGGTTATAACCAAGAAGACAGTGTCATTTTGAATGCTTCTGCAGTGGAAAGAGGTTTCTTCCGTTCTGTATTTTATCGGTCTTATAAAGACTCCGAGTCCAAAAGAATTGGTGACCAAGAAGAGCAGTTTGAGAAACCAACCAGACAAACATGTCAAGGCATGAGAAATGCTTTATACGATAAATTAGATGAAGACGGCATTATCGCACCTGGTATAAGAGTATCTGGTGATGATGTAGTTATTGGCAAAACTATTACATTGCCCGAAAATGATGATGAATTAGAAGGTACAACAAAACGTTACTCGAAGCGTGATGCATCAACATTCTTACGTAACAGTGAAACTGGGATCGTCGACCAGGTAATGTTAACACTAAACAGTGAAGGATACAAATTTTGCAAAATTCGCGTTAGATCTGTGCGTATTCCTCAGATTGGAGATAAGTTTGCTTCACGTCACGGACAAAAAGGAACTTGCGGAATTCAATATAGGCAAGAAGATATGCCATTTACTTGTGAGGGACTTACTCCTGACATTATTATTAATCCACATGCTATCCCATCTCGTATGACAATTGGTCACTTGATTGAGTGCATTCAAGGCAAAGTCTCTTCTAACAAAGGAGAAATTGGTGATGCTACACCATTCAATGATGCTGTAAATGTGCAGAAAATTTCTTCTCTATTACAAGAGTATGGATATCATCTTCGTGGAAATGAAGTCATGTATAATGGACACACAGGACGAAAGATAAATGCCCAAGTTTTCTTAGGCCCCACATATTATCAGCGTTTGAAGCATATGGTGGATGACAAAATTCACTCCAGGGCTCGAGGACCTGTACAAATTTTAGTAAGACAACCTATGGAGGGCCGAGCTAGAGATGGCGGATTACGTTTTGGAGAAATGGAACGAGATTGTCAAATTGCTCATGGTGCTGCACAATTTTTGCGTGAGCGGCTATTTGAGGTATCCGATCCCTATCGTATACATGTTTGCAATTTCTGTGGTTTGATAGCAATTGCAAACTTAAGAAATAATACTTTTGAATGCAAAGGTTGTAAGAACAAGACACAAATTTCGCAAATACGATTGCCATACGCTGCCAAATTACTATTCCAGGAACTGATGTCTATGAACATAGCGCCAAGATTAATGGTAGTAAATTAGAATATTAAGTTGACTCTTGTCTAAGAAAGATAAACTACAATTTTGGATTTCTATAATATGTATTCATACAATTAATAAAAATACAAGCAATGTTTCACAATGACTTTTATTATCACAAATCGAGACAACATTAAATGCAGCTTAAACACAACAACCATAATACAAAAGTGTACAATATGTATAACTCTTACTCATAATTTAATTAAGTAATATCAAATGCAAAATAAGGTTTTATAAATTGAGATATCTATTATAAATATGTGTATCTATGTCACTTTAAAAAAGACTTAATTGTTAGATATATTTTGTGCAGTTATGAATAGATTCCAGATTAGTAAATATAAATAACAGAATTCTTAAACTGGTAACTTCATATAGATTTAAAAAACATTATTTACATAAACATTGGTAATAAGCGAATACCTATAAATTCTAAACAGCAAGTTATAACAATATGCAGCTATGAGCTTGCAATAGAAAGTCAGTAACTATCTCGAAATTTTAGATAAGAGAGCTTTTTTTCTAGAATTGATCACCTAGGAACGTACATTAATGCTTAAGTACAACACAAGCCAGTTTGTGTACATTATGGAAATAATAGTGCAAGGAATTATTTGTAGTTAATAATCATTACTGCAATGAAACTTTATTTAATAGAAAATAATAATGAAAATAAGACAATCATGCAGGCTTTTGTTTTGATCGGACTTGTTATAGGTAAGGTAGGAACATCATAGCAAGATTTCGCCAATTTCAGAAAGTTCTAGAATTGCGTTAAGAAAATATGCACCATGATTTATCTTAAATTATAACTATTTTACTGTACAACTTACGTATCTATGATCGATGTAATGTGTTGCAGTCATAATTAAATTATAAATAATTATAATATATGGACGTATTAGACAGTAAACAATAGACCATGGGTGACTTTTACTTTCTTGCTTCCTATTTTTTTAATTAATTAAATCTATAATTTTTGATGAGTAGGTAATAATTTGAATTGTTTTATGTTTGTTACACATCATCTGATTACCTGTCTGTAATTAACTCCAGACATTGGCTAAAGTATTGGCATAATTATGTACTAGGGTATAAAAAAATATAGCTACTTTCAAAATAACTCCACTGAATGTCGAGGTTATGTATGTATAGTATAGTCGACCCCGTTATTGTTTTACCACTTGTTACAAAAAACTCTCAGTAAATTTAAGGTTATACCAACCAACCCCCCTTTAAAAATGCCCCCTATGCCAGCGGGGGCAATGGTAATATGGATACTTAATTCATCTTCAGGTTTGCCCTGGGTTGCCAATGTACAGTCATACCATCGTCGGGGGGATTCTAGGACGTTTATCCGAGAATCCCCGTTAGGGGGGGCAACTGGATTAACCCGTAAATTCAGACTTAGAGGGTTGAAACTATCTAACTAATCTTGACGTTGTATGACGTGTAATTGACATTTAGCCTTAGAACGGTAAAGTAATTACGTGGTTTACTATACATTGACGATGATATTTAGATGCCATGTATAGGATTACTTTTGGATAGAAGTAAACAAACTTCATGTAGGTACTACAATATTTGTTTGTAAAGCTAATTGAAATCAATTAACTCAGCGCGATGGTGGCAGCGCCGGCTGTTCAATGTTTTCATCTTCCTTGGGTCGAGTCCACTTTATCATGGTTTCGGGGGACCGGTACAGGAATACCAATTTAGCAAAAAGATCTTCTTCTAGGGCCAACTCCAGCGCTTCGCGTACCTAAAGGAAAATGGGCAATGACTTTATCTTTGTTTTAGAATACTAATTTCAAAAATCATGATATACATTCTTAGTTTTGATATTTTGATTACAAACCGCAGTTTACACAACGCAAACTTACTAGATAAATGTCAAGGCAGAGTTGCAGCACTCTGTCACCGTTTGGCAGATCATCGAACATGATCTTTGTGTAAATGCCGGAGAAGAACCCTCGCAGCACTCGAGATGCCAAGAACACGAATGTGGTGTACAATCCGATGATTCTATAAACATTCACACAACATATTAAAAAACAGCATGTTTACAAATTAGGACAATGGCTACATTGCTACAATTGCCATAAATGGCAAATACCTTTAAGATCAGTTGAGCCATTTTATGGAATAACTCCATTAACTAACTGTAAAACATGAAGAAGAGTTTGAACTTACCCACTGCCAGATATAAAGTTAAGCGTCTCTGGGAAGAGTTTATCGTTAAACGTGTACATCACGAGCATATCGCAGTTGTTGAGCGGGATCGACATCAATGGATCCTGAAAACATAATTAAATGAATACTCTATACAGGGTGTCCGACAACTAATGGATAACCTTGAAATGGCCCAAAGCAGAACCCATGGCTATGCAGAAAAAAAAACTACCTTATAAAAAAATTTCATCCGCAGATGAGGGCCTGCATAAGAATGAGGGGCCATATTATTTTTTTGCTTCAGTAAGATTTTCTCCTTGTCTAAATTAATAGATGAATTGTATCATCTATCTATATATATATAAATGAAACCCGTTTTCCTTGGTCACGGCATCACGCGTGAATGGCTGGACCGATTTCACTAATTCTTTTTTTGTTGTGTTTGTTATTATTAGGAGAAGGTTCTTACGGAAAAAAATATTAAGAAAATCTCTCAGAAATATTGAAAAATATACATTTAATTTTGCATATTTAAAAAAACGCGCGTAACGAATGTCAATGTCATTCACAGCCATAGACTATATTGAAAGAGCATTGTTTGTTCGGAAACGTGGTTACTTAATTAAATTCGAGCATCATTTGTTCGGAAACATCTTTTAAGGGTGTCTCACACACTCTTTCTAACCATCTCTCTGTCTCTCTTATATATCGCAGACGAAGTTGCGCGGGTCAGCTAGTTATTTTAAAATTATTGATCACTCATGTATGCATACATTTTTTTTTTTACCCAAGATGTTTAAACTAATTTTCCAAAATAAATGAACTTGCTTACAGGTACTACATAGGATAGATTTTTTCGTATTTTTTTCTAAATGGCCATAAGTTATACTAAAACCATTTCAAGGTTATCCATTAAGTACCCTGTATAATCATCCCCAAAATTAAAAAACCCTAAAAAACCGATTCATCCCACAGTTGTTGTAACAAATGTTAGTTTTTAGGGTTCCGTACTCAAAGGGTAAAAACGGGACACTATTACTAAGACTCCACTGTCCGTCTGTCTGTCACCAGGCTGTATCTCATGAACCGTGATAGCTAGACAGTTGAAATCTTCACAAATGATGTATTTCTAACAACAAATAATAAAAAATATATTTATATATACGGTAGTACGGAACCCTTCATGCGCGAGTTCGACTCGCACTTGGCTGGTTTTTTTTTACTATCGCGACAGAGATTAAACACATAAATAATAATACAGATACAAATTCAGATTTATTACAGATTAGCCTTTTAGAAGCTTTTGAGTAGCAGTGAGACATTACTTGCTCAATACCGGTCAATCTGGCGACACGTGGGGGGGGGGGGGGCTATGTATACATACACTGGCCGTCAAAAAAATCACACGTTTTGTCAATAAGTACAAATAAATATTTGTTCATCAATTTTATTGTAAATATTTGTGCATTATACGAGAAATTGCAGCGTTTAAGGTTGCCAACACGTAATTCAACCAAACTGGTTAAAACGGTGCATCGAATAAAGACAATTGCCTGGTTAGCACATGTCACTCAGCACCCACTACGCTTTTTAAGTATTTGTTACTACTACCCTAGTCATAAAAATAATCAACTTTAAGTTATGGTGGCACTGTTTATTTTTACAACTACTTTGTAAATGCAAATGATAAGGTGGTTCGATTTTGTAATGACCAGTGTAGGTAGAATTGTTTATTTTAATATATTGTACAATCTGGAAGGCGGTCGGCCTATTTAGGAACCTATAAAGCAAAGAACTGCAACTTACCCGTAAAGAACAAGACTCTCGAACGCGCCAGTACATTACGTCTGATACTGGATCTCTCTCTAATCGAAGTAGTACGTCCCGGTACTCAATTTGTTCCTCAGCTGAAATAACGTTTGATAAAACATTAAATAATTATTTTTTTGTATGATTTATATTTTTAAGCACTATATTTTACTAACAATGATGGATGAACATTCTGAATTAAAAAATAAATAAACAATGTAGACAAGAAAACTCACTCAATTGTTCGTCTGGAGCTGATGGTGGAATTAGTTGGTACGCCGCTTTTGTGGTACCCTTGTTGAATACTTTCAAAAATTTCGGGAAAAAGTCGTGCACGTTTAGCCTGTTGATAAATAAATAAATATTTCAGATGATAATGCGACATAATATGTGATGTGAATAGTTCCAAATACTTTTGGAGGGCATAATAATAAATCTCTAAATTGTTAGCGTTAATTAAGTTGGCTCTAACGTCTGGTCGACACTGAAGTGAATAAATACGAGCATCGAGTTATATTTGTGCTAACTCGTGGATGTGCGGAGCGGACGTTGCTTGCGAATATGTTATGGGCCCTGGTGTATAAACAATAGAGTCACCATGTATCTGGTGCAGAAGTCCCATCCAGCAGCTGGCGCAGTATCTCCCTCTGCGGGTTGGGCTCGCCCGCGAGTAGCGCCGGGATGGCGACCTCGCGGTGGTCCTCTATGGTGGGCGGGTTCGGGACCGCGTTCGTCGGGTGCGTGATCACGTATGTGAACTTCACCATTAATGTTGCATCTGTTGATGGTTAACGTAATGAATTACCTAATTAAAAACAATGCGAAGTCATGATAAATTAAAATAATTATATTTTTATAGTCACATTGATGGTGATGGAACGACTTGGATGTCTTCCTTTGGAATTTGCAAGAAGTGGGGCCGGGACCGATGGAAAATCTGGAGGGCGGCCTTGGCTCAGCAGTGCGACGGTACAGGTACAGGCTAGCTATAATAATAGGTCGATGATGACGTTGTACATGTTATGTAGGTACTCACTAGAGGCCGCCTCTCTCTTGAGCCGGTCGAGCTCGGGCGGCGAGATCTCCCACTTGAGTGTGGAGTTCGGGTTGATGGTGACGACGGCGACATCGTTGTACACGTAGTTGGACAGGAACGTCTGCGCAGTGCGGTCGCGTGCGTACAGGTTGCTGAGCTGAGTGTAGTCTTGTTCCGTGAAACTGGAAAATAATAAGCCAGCCTTTAAAGGTCGGATCCAATAAAGAAACAACGGAAGATCAGAAGGTCTAAAATGGCCGCTTTAGCAATCATAAATGAAAAACGTTAAAAAAATAAAATTATTAAAATGGGCTTTATGTCCATAACCATAAGGTCCACTTTAAGAATTTTATGTTTTTTGCGTGATTCATATTAGGACTCTGCTAAAGCGGCCTTTTTAGACCCCCAGCACCACTTATCAGCAAATTGCTGATCGTAAATTCTTCGTTCGACAAATTGAAACGGAGTCGCGAGCCTCAGCATTCGGGGAGCGATTATTATTATCAGTGACTATCTATGAACTTTTAGAATGTCGTGTATTATACTTACACGTAAATATTGTTTGATTGAGCCGACATTTGATAGATAGGCAGGAAGGGACCAATGCGTATCTTTACCGTCACATCTGTGGGCGGATTGGGTTGACCGACCTGAAATGAAATAAATATTTTAGATTGTGCTACTAGGTGGACCGATGACCTGGTGAAGGTTGCTGGGAGCCGCTGGATGCGAGTCGCGCGGGAGCGGGACAGGGGGCCACATGTAGGGGAGGCCGGGGCCAGCAGTGGACGTCGCACGGCTGAAATGAAGTTGATGATGAATGATGTTCTACTTACTTCAGATTCAACAGTTTTTGCTCTTAATATTTTTTTTTAACGTGTAAAACAAAAAATTAAAATCAAACTTTGTTACCTACTTAAAGTACTAATCAAGTACTTTTTTTATTATAAAATCAACAACACCATACTGTATTGTGTGTTATTAACATGATTTACTTTAAAAACAAAATATTGTTGTACTCAAATCTTCGACAAAATACAGGAAATTGCATCAGTTTCAATTGGCCGTAACTTTGGTGTCCGGTGACTTTGGTACTTGTCGACAAATGTATAATTTGGAAAACTTATTGTGAGCTATGATTTACTTAAGAAAAAAATACGTGACATTTGCGGAGACCACGGGAGATTGGGTGAGATTCAGCTCGACCCTCTAATCGCCCCACGTAGTTAATGAATGAATTTGGACTTTAATGGACGATTTGATGCTTGCGGGATCAGCATGGCGTAGAACTAAAACTAATCCCGCTGGATTTCGAATCCAACTTTGCTGATAACACTCCCTAGTCCTCCATTTATTTTGGTTGCAATTGAATTAAAACATGAACATGAATTTATGGTTCCGAGAATCTAAGATTTTCGTTTTAAAAACTTATCGCCAAGGCAATGTGTCA
Organism: Xestia rhomboidea; assembly: GCA_963853795.1. Taxonomy (NCBI): domain Eukaryota; kingdom Metazoa; phylum Arthropoda; class Insecta; order Lepidoptera; family Noctuidae; genus Xestia; species Xestia rhomboidea. The sequence continues at coordinate 14,735,392 of OY970764.1, forward strand.
TTGGAATTTCCAAATTACCGAATTTCCAAATGCGAAGAATACAAGCGGGAACCATATGATGGCGATGACGAAGGCAAGTACTCCTCCGCCCAGTAAGTACTTGACCGAGTTGGGCTTCTTGGAGCCGCGCGGCTGCGGAAACTCGTCATCTATGTACCGGGAGCACTGGAACAACAAGCCTGTGTTACTACGGGTGACAAATTCATTCACATTACTAAACCGAGAGGAGTATACTATATAAACTTATAATATTTAGAGTTCAGAGTTCATTTATTTGTCAGAAACATGAGTATGCACACACAAAGCATGCAAGATGTTAAGTACAATGCAGAACGGATCAGTCATGTTTTACCTTCACGGCGTACAAATATTACAAAGCGTCTTATATAATAAAATTTGATCAATTATTTAATTAAGTTTAACTATTAATATTAATATATTTAATAAAATTCAATTATTACATTTTTTTTTAGATTACAATAAATTATACAATAAATTACATAATATAGGTACAGCATACAACATTAGCAATTTAAACATCAATTAAATTAAATTATTAGAAGAACAAAATATTAGTCTATATAGACAATATATGTATTCTTCTTGCATCGTGTATCTGGAAACCAACTGATTCTTCTAGAAATAAGTATTCCGAAAGGTTAGGCAGGGGTGTACGTAATAGGGCACCAACGTTTTGCCAGTTATGTTTAAGTCTCATGTAACAGGAGTCTAAGTCCGTCATAAAAAAAAGATAATTATAATCCTGGATCAAACGCGGGATACTCAGTGCCGCCACTAGTGCCAGTTAGTCACAAGTACATAGACATACACACATCATCACACACATTCACAAATAGACATGGGTAGCTCGCGAATGAGAGATAAAATTGAACTAGCTCTTTAATTACAATCTAGCTCTCAGTCGCTCAGTCGTTCACGGAATAGCTCACTAGTTCATTTAGCTCAACGGCGCATTGACTCTATACTCTGTGGCTTTGCGAGTTACTAGGTTTACCGACGAAACGCCAACAGCTTTTCAAATATTTATTCATCTAGATTGACAGTCCTAAGCCTGTTCAAGTATGAAGGAAAATCATTGGCTTTCATATTTTTTTTTTTAATAAGAACAAAACAACCCAATGCATCTAATTTTATCGATAGGTAGCTCACAACTAAGTTAAATGAACTACATAAAGAACTTCAAAGATTCTAAAGAGCCACTGAGCTAGTTGTATCGTTTGACTTGCGTAAAGCAGTACGGCTCAATTTGATCTGTAGCTCGCAAGTAAATCAATTGAGCTCAAGAGTTAAGAGCTAAAAGAGTGATACAGCTCTTTTGATCAAAAGAGCTGTATCTCTCTTTTCTTTTCAGTGAGCTACATTTCGCATGTCTATTCACAAACACCGTACAGTTACCCACACGCACACAGGCACACCACAAATTAAAATGCCAATTAATTCGAGTCACTCTCGGCTAATCAAATGTTTTTTCTGTGTACTTCGTAATTGGCGTAAGGTTCGAATGTTTTTTTTAATGTTAATGTACTGTCAGCTGTGAAGCTACCTTTTATAAAATAAATAAATGAATAATCCAGACTCCGTGGATGTTGCTGATGAAACTCGTGATGGTTTAAATTTTAATAACAGTTCGCCCGACATGTGAAACGAACCCTGGACCGAGCATGAGACCCTAGGTTCGTGCTACCACTAGATCAAACCCATTACTAAACCGAGAGCCAAAAATTTTACCAGTCATCGCGTACCTAGGAACTGAATGTTTCTGGAAATATTGAAGATTAAACTCTGTTTCAGATGCCGTATTATTCAGCTAAATATAATAGATAGTTGAAATACCTTCAGCAGGAAGATACTAGCAAAGATGTCCTCCATCTTTAGCCAATCCATGAGAGTCATAGACGTGTCTGTCCATATCCAGTCCATAAGCGTCCGCAACTCGAACAAGAACGGTATTACCATGAACCTGTGAATTACATTTCAATTAATAATATACTGGTTAACATAAGGTCCTGGGTTCGATTTCCAGGTCGGGCAAAGTGTTATTTAGTTATATGTGGTGTGTTATTTAGTAGCAATTTCTTAAAAGCAGCTAAGGAGTATGAACTTGTGCCCGCTTGAAGGCAATAGACTCGCGACGTGCGACTTAAATATAACTCGCGAAATGTTGGTGTATTATTTGGCACACCTCTGCATAACCCGTCGGGAATAGGTTTGTGTCCTGAAATAATCTAATTAGTCCGTCAGTTAGATTATCAAAAAATATTTGACACGTATTTTTTCTTTTGTTACGTAAACCAAAATTGACGAAGATACGACGCTTTTAATATTCCCAATACGTCACGCCGTGCTATAATTTTTAGTGCGTTGTGACGTCACAAGCCCCCACTCTCGAGTTTTGATGCGTTTTATCTTTGTCAATATTCATTGATTTACAAAAACAAAAAATACGTGTCCATTATTTTACAATACTCTAACTGACGGACTAAATAGATTTGCAATTTATTGATAGTGGAAACTAGCCTATTACATGCGTGATGTTATATTACCACACATAATATTACGCCAGTATTGGAGCAGGGTTAGGAAGAAGTGCCTAGGATAACCACAGGCCGTCAACTATATTTAAGTCCTGTTTGCTATTTATCGGACATAAATCCGAGATACAGCTGAGAAATTCGTGACACTTTGCCCGACCAGGAAATCGAAACAAAATCCCGACGTTTTCCTTTTTGTTAGAACTCCGAATGTTTTGAAACTTTGACCTAGAAACGAGTTATACAGGGTGTAAACCACCTCATCACGAAGTCGTCAACCAAGCATTCTGTCATCAAAGTAACTTTAAGCAAAAATTATTGCTGGGAAACGACTTTTTTTTTGGGGTGAAAAATTATGTTTTGTGGTAGAACTCAATGTAACGCACTCAAAACATTGTGCTGATGTATTTGAAGTGTGGAGGTGTTTGAAGTAAAAATCTTATATTAAGAACTTGTATTTAAAAAAAAACTTGTCAAAATGTTGGAACTTTGACCCCCCAATATCTCCGTAACTAGAAGGTTCCCAGGTATGGTGTAGAACAAAAAAATGATCGCAATGACGAGAAGAACAAGTGCCTTTCGGCTTCGTTAAGAGGTGTTTTACACCCTTTATGTAAACGCATCTCACCCTCTAAAGAAGACCATGTTGAGAAAGTGGTAAGACTTGCAGAGGAAGTTGCCGATGATGCGGCGTGGGTACCCGCAGCGGATCTGGTACGCCGACAGCAGCAGGTAGATGCACTTCAGCATGTACCACATCGGAGGCGGCAGCAGGGCGTTGAATGTTCTAAGCATTAATAATATGTTAAAATATTAATGCATCAGTGTAGTTTAACTGACTGCGTGGTAGCCAATTCCTTCAGAAGGAGAGTTTTTTACTTTTTTAGCCGTAGGAAGAATAAAAGGTTATTAACTCAAAAGGTAACTATTTTCTAAAAATAAAGGGGTAAATTATGAGGACATGTTGTTAATTTTTTTGACCTACTGCAAAGAGAGGGCCCGCAGACTAAAAACAAAGAAGATTTCACCATGTTTCAAAATGGCGAAACCAACAGCTTTTATATTCAGCATTATACTGTGTTAAACGTGATGACTTTAAAGACGTGGGCCAACCATGAAAGAGTGAAAAAAAAAATGCTGCTCCTCACATTTAAGGTCGCGTAACTCAAAACAAATGTAGGGAAATGTTTTTCACATTTCAGAATTAGTCCCACATCAAAAGTTTCTCATATTTATGACCATTTCCCTGCTTTAAAGTATCACCCTTGTTTAACCAATCACCTAGTAGTGTCAAGTGTCATACCTCTCAGTAATGAACGGCAGAACGAAGAACATCCAGATATGCACTCCTATGATAAGCGCGTACTGGAACAGTATCTTGCCGAGCATGAACTTGCGCAAGTACAGCGCCCGGTCGATGACGATCAGCGCAAACTGCAGGATTAGCATCACGAGGAACGGAATCGGCACTTTGTTCTCTTCCAAGTACGCTTTAACGCCGCCGTCGCCTTGGTGCGTCTGGACAAACAATATGAGGACTATTTAAACAACAACAAAAAAATACATAAAAACTTTTACGAAAAAAATAAAACAGACTTCAAAAGCACGAAAAAACGTGAAAAATAACTTTAGCTTCAGAAGTCGGTGACTTTTGTTTGTTTGATTCAGTTTTTTTTTGCCACCGAAAGACACAACATCACGGTGATGTTACGTTATGATGTTTTTTAAACAATAAACATCCAAGCGTTCCATTGTATATCTCCGAAGATCAGCATCAGATCTTCACCAAAAAATGGGACTATCGCGAAGTTATTTTCTTTTCAAAAACAGAACCATCGAAATCGGTTCACAATTGGCGAAAATATCGCTGAACATCCACACAAAAAAAATCAAACGAATTTTGAAAACCTCTTCCTTTTGGAAGTCGGTTAAAAAAATAGCTGTTACTTACTTATGATCTGCTTTTGCCTTTTCAAAACAAAGATCTACAAATGCTAGCCGAAATAGCTTAACGGAACGGCTTATGTGCTTTCCGAGGCACGGAGGAAACTCGGTATGTACTGGGTGGTCACTTATTCACGGATCAACCTAGGCAAGCACGGCTTAACCTCAAGATCGAGCCGTGCGACTGTTATTAGTTAGCCACGAGCTCCTCCAGTTCAGGAAAGTGGCTGTTACTATAACCCTTGATCTGTCCACGAAGTAGACACAATAGTTAAACAATGGTGTCTCGAACAAATTGGTCCTTTAACAGATCATGATTTATGGGCTGTAAATAGACCCTTAACGAAGCTGAAAGGCGCGTGTCTTCCTCATCATTGCGATCATTTTTTGTTCTGGAGGTTTTGTTTTGTTCTGGATACCTGGGGGGAATCTTTTAGTTACGGAAATATCTGCCCCTCCCCCCGCGCCGCCCGTGCTGTGCTGTCCTGTTATAAAAGTACAATTCTATATTAGAACCACTAAATAGGCTTACCCCAAACGCAGCGAATCCGAAAATAACAACAAGGAAGTTGAAGAAGTCACACAGAAACATATACGCGTATATGTCAGCGGTGACCCTTGCGCCAGGCGCTAACATGCGCTGGAAGAAGCGGTGCGTCGGACGCAGGTAACGCTTTATGCTGCAAAAGATATATGATATTACAGATAGGCAGTTTTATTCAACATAGTTTCCACATGAATATCAGATCTGGTGGCCTACCATGACTTCTTAGCACTCCCTCACCGGAGCCTGTAAAGAAACTATCCGAAATTCGATTTTGACCAATACGTAAGAAATAAACGCTCCGAGTGAGGTGAGTATTCGCCTGTAATATTATAATCTAAGATACGATTTTGTACAGGAACATGTGATTGTACAAGCATTGCACACTGTAATGCTCGGTTCGCCTCGCTCACTAGTGTAATGCTCGAATCTGAACTTTATATTAGAGGCGAATGTTCTGGAGGTGAGGGAGCGCCTTTATAACAATATTATTATAATCTTAAAAAGGGGAAAGAGACGGAGCTTACCGGAGTAAAGCTCCATTAATTTCCCATACGTAAGTGACATTAAAGAAATAGTGTTATTAGATGTAGTGGTACGGGCACAGGTTATTTAATTAGAGGATCGACCGGAGGACACGGTGGAGCACACGGTGGAGGTGTGCCCCGCTTGGGCGGAGCACCGCCGTGTCCTCGTAGCGGCGATTGGCGGCGGCGACCTGTCGCTCCCGGCCCTGGTTCAATCCATGGTCCGGAGCGAGACGGAATGGGACGCCGTCACCTCCTTCTGCGAAGCAGTCATGCTAGCGAAGGAAGTGGCGGAACGGGACAGGGAAAGATCCACACGTCCCGGCCGCCGCGGGAGACGCCCCGGGCGTCGGGGGCCACGTGGTGGCTTCCGGCCACCGTAGGCGCGGGCCTGTGGACGAGGAGCTATGGGCTAGCTCGCCGTCCGTCCGTCTCATGACGACAGGCCGTGTCGACGGCGCGTTCGTGTTCCACGCGCGCCTCAAAGAGAGTCAGCAATAGGAAACGGGTTCGCAAGGGCCGAAGCCTGCCGGGGCTGCGGGACTATTCGAAAGAGATACCGTGGCCCCGGAACACAAAGGGCGATGAAGGAACATGGATGGGTTTTAGTCGGTAAAAGTCTGACACTCCCTCCTATTCCGCCCAGAGCGGGAGGAGTCATTTGATGATTTCCCATCCGGAAAAAAAAAAGGTTGTTTAATTAACGAAAGCGATTAATGTTCTGTGCATTTCTATTGAACGTATACTTACGACAACATAATCAGTTCCGGGTAATGCGACCATCTTTTCTCAAGTGTCGTTGACACAGCAATGATTGGTTCTTCGTCATCGTTAACACTGAAACAGACGAATCACATCAAAATTTATCAAGGTCAGATTTAGCTGAGACCGTGAGGCGGAATCATAATATAACAGCGCTAGTCAGCGTAGAGTTTCCTACCGTATAAATGTGATAATACTATAATATAGTCTTTAATCTAATCTTCGTCAATTTAAATATTCTTTACCTTATCAAGAAAGGACACAATAAATCATACCTTTTGAAGCTACGGCACAGAGCAGACTATTAACTTGATAACAAAGATCAAAATGGCATTAAACTTTGACCAATGTATTTGTATTACTAGAAATTGTATGTATAAGTCCATTGTGTATGTTTAATTTTATTTGTATAGATGTCAACGTAAAATAGTAAAAACCGTTTAGATTGTAATCTATCTAGCGAGATTGTAAACTTTCGAAAGATTGTCAACATCACAACAACATCTGCTTAGAATTTAACGCATTATTTTTCGGTAGATTATGATCTATCGAAGTGAAACCGTAAAATTGTGAAATGCATGCGGTGAAACCTAACTCGCGCGCTGATTGGTCGAACGGAAAATGTATGTAATTTAGGTTATGTTCGGTGACTAACATATAACTTATTTATCATTCAAACGGTATGAGGTGGCATCGAGGAAAATTTTCGGTTTTTCCATCATGGGTGTCGTTTTCATGGTTTTCGCGGTCGCTGATAACGAAAATGAGATCAAAATGAAAATCTAAGATGGCGCCAGGGATTTCTTTTTGGATTTTCCGTCATGGGTGTCGTTTTCGTGATTTTTGGGGTCACTGATAACAAAAATGAGGTCAAAATGAGAATCCAAAAATATTACCGAAAATTTTCCCTGGTGCCATCTTGGATTTTCATTTTGATCTCATTTTCGTTATCAGACGACGACGATTTTGAAAACGACACCCATGACCACGACCGTAACTAATATGGCTTTATTGAGTTACAATCATTGTTTGCCAATTAATGTTATTAATAATTTATTTTAAATTTAATTTATTGTAATTTTATATAGGTAATTGAAATTTTAACTTTATAAAAATTCTTTCTTCACAAAAATCTTATATGGTGCATGTAGTATTAGCCTGTTAGTGATAAGTTGCACTTGTAAAATTATTATATTAGTAGTAAGATTAATAAGGAATTGATTGTAAATATTTTGTGTAAACACGTGTAAATAGCGAATATGCAAGAAATTCAAAACTTTATTTATTCCTTGAAAAAAAAAAGCCTTGTATTGGCCCATATAAATACTGTGGTACACTTGTTTAACTTTCTAATACAACACTTATTTTACAACTTAATATTTTATGTGGCGTGTTTTTGGTGAAACGAACGCAAATTCAAAACGCATCGTCGCCGGTAGTAACGTCAAACGCTTTGTGTCAAAGAAACACTTTTATTTGAAAACTACTTAAACTTTCTCAAAGATGTTATTATAATATTGTTATTGCAATGTTTGCTTGAATAAAGCACACACGCTTGCAAAAAATATTGTATTAAGGATAAAAATAAGATGTAAACTAGGCGGATAGAGGGAAATGACGTCAACCGTTTAGACAGGAATGGCCGCGACAGTCACGGACGTTTGAACTGTCGTAGAAAATTGTAGAAGTTTAATTTTTTTTTGCGACAAGCAGTTGTTGAACTTTTAATTATTTTCTTGGGTTGATAGTACTGTACTTTATTGATTTAAGTGAACAAAAAAATATATGCACATTACCTATTGTTGGCAAACCGAAATAAATAAAAATAAAATCATTGAATGACTATTTCATGAAAAAGTCATTCAATGGGACTAATTGAGGCTTGTATTGCCCCTTAACGAATCCCGCTATTAAACTGGCCTGCAAAAATAAGTATCACACTTTCAAAATTGCAATAACTTTTTAATTACACAAGATATACTTTCGAAACAAAAAGGACTCGAAAAATAGTTTAATTTTGTCTATAGTTTCATAGAAAGCTGATAATAATTGCTTTGTAACGTTTTTGATTTTAAATCTTTAACTTCTATAGTTTAGGAAAAATTTAAATTTTAAAAGTGTAGTACTTATTTTTGCAGGTCAGTGTATTATAAAATTACATAAGAAGTTGTTAGTGACATCCAGATTTACATACTTGTAGTGATCGTCTTCCAACCTTTTCGACGAGCCCGGATCCATGTCATCGCTGCGACCAGCTTCTCTTCTAAGTACCAAATCGGACAAAGGATCCTCGTCTCTATAAAATAAGAATATGCTATTATAGTTTGTACTGGGAACAGAAATGATGACCACCAAACAAAATTTTGAGATTATTTTAGAAGTGTAAGGTTACACTCTTAAAAAGCATAACAACAAGCCTATATTTCAAGAAATTAAAATGGTTCATTAGTAGTTTCATCATTTTGGTAGTAGTTTTCTTACGTGTATATTTTATAATTCTTATTACGCACCCACTTTCTGTCACAAATGTCGTCGTCACTCCGCCGGCCTTCGGCCTACGCTCCTCATGCCAGCTTATATCTCGAAAAGTCTTGCTAGCTGCCATGAGGAGCGTAGGCCGAAGGCCGGCGGAGTGACGACGACATTTGTGACAGAAAGTGGGTAATTAAATATATTTCGTTTACTTTACAATGTTAGCATTTTTTTTTATTTTACAAGGAATCGAAAGCCAGTCTGAAACATATTCAAAATTAAAATAGAGAATAATCTTGATTTTTTAAATTACGTTTTGTTAAATTATTTTTATTTATTTATAATCCTATTGATATTTATGGACGCTCAAAGTTGCGTAAAATTAATGTTAAAATATGGAACTTATAAGGTCCAAACAAGTTTTACTGATTGGCAATAATACAAAATATTGTCAAAATAAATTGATATCATGCTTAGTTTTTGGTGTTAAGCATGCAACAGTGGAGTTATCAGCTTTCTCCGTTTGTATGGGAGAATAATCGGCGTGTGTAGCCTTAAGCTATACTGTCTGGACTATAGAGTATAGATATAGGACACTTTGCAATGCTGTTTTTGTACATCCCGATGGCCGATTGGCTATGCAGACTGACTGCATTAAACGAGATAATAAATCAATATTTACGGAATACTCACAACGATACGTAACACATTTACTTACAAAGATTCGAAATACATTTACTTACTTACTACAAATAATCAATTAATTTAACTTAATCTAAATACAGTATTTATAGACTCTAAAAGAAGAAGACAGTAGAGGAAGACCAAAAAAAGAATGATATGGTAAGAAAAGGTGATGATCTGATGAGATCACGAGAAATGGAGAAGTAAGAAGAAGACATGCTGCGCCGACCCCAAATGAATTGGGATAAGGGCAAGAGAATGATGATAAAAAGAAGAAGACAGTACAGGTACTCGCCCATAACTGAGTAGGTTCTTCAGTCTGGGCAGATGTGGTGGTGCCGTGGAGGGCCGTTACTAGGGGAGACTTACTAGACCGTTTGGAGTAATAAAATAAGCTTTTTCACTTCTCATGCTCTAAAAGTACGCCAACATAGCCCTACGAAGCTAGACTAAAGTGACCACTTTAGTCCTTAGGGAGTGAAAAGTAATTAGTTTTTTAATTTCCTTCATGTGACATAGACAAACTGGTCTTGGAGCGTGGACCATCTTCATAGCGAAAATGTTGAGAGTTTTAGTTCCATGGTTTTTCCGCAAAGAAGATGGCATCATGTGTTTTAAATTGTTAATCTGTGACTGGTTTAGACGAAAAAACTGACTGCGAAAATTTCAGATTTCTTGTCGAGTGTAAATTTGTTCGGTTTTCAAAAAAAAAAAAAATTTGATTGTCCAGTGACAGTGAAGAGTTTGACGTCGAGCAAAGAGCAAAATACATAAAAGATAATCTTTGTGATTTTTATTTTGTTAAGTAATATTTATTAAATGTTTTTGTACTAAATTAACTATTTTTCTCACACTCAAAGTGAAAAGTACAGTTTGCACCTCGAGACTAAACGCCAACTTAATATACCCTCGGTTTCAGTGACTGCCTCGCACGCTCGGGAGTCAAACCAATGGTATATTATGGCTTCGTTTAGTCCCTCGATATAAAATATACTATATTTTATCGTATTACGAAGTTGGAAGACTGGATAAGTCATTATTTGTTGTGCAACGTCATTGTCGCGTTCATGCTGACACGACAATGACGTTGATCATGGTCGATTTGATAACTGGCGTAATGGGGTGGACGTAGAAACATCACCTAGTGCATAAACCTTTTGGCAAAACAGGCATCGTGTCATGTTTAACTTGTGGAAATTGTTATATCGTGGGAATACATAACAATTATTTGGCATTTCAAGTGGTTTACGTTTTTGATGTCGGACATTGGCGATCAAGCAATAGTTGTAACGAAGTTGAAAGCCACTTGTTTTTCCTGTCATTGCGATATTTTTTTGTTTTGTTTTGTTCCTTCTAGTTAAGGAGATATTGAAGGTAAAAGCCCCAAATAAAAAATACGTCCATGACCCTTATACTATTCAATACATCATTCAGCACAATGTTTTGAGTGCGTTATAAAATGTGATTTTTCACACCAAACAGGAAGTCGTTACCCAGTAATAATTTTTGTGCAGTGTTACTTAGTTTGATGTACTACAGGATGCTTGGTGGAAGGCTTCGTGAACATTCGTTTACAGCTTGTAGAGTTATCGCGGTATTCCATCATTATACGAACGTTATGAAAATTAGGCGAAATGTTACGAGGAAGCTATTCAATACAGTTTAGAGTAATTATCAATTTCTAGTTGATTTTAAACAGTCATATAAAAAATAATTATAAAAAAATAATAAAAAAAAACAAACTAATAACTTTAAATAAAAACTGAAAAGAAAAAGAAAAAGAACAAATAAAAAAATCGAATACCGAACATATTGACTGCAACAGTCGGGACCTATTGGATGTTAATGAGTTTAGTCTAGATTATTTATTGGATTTTTTAATTTTTTTTTTTTGGTTTTACACTTTTTAGGTTAAGATTATAATAAGATGGAGAACTTCACATTTTATTTATTTTGGTGTACATTTATCATATAGAAGTTCACAAGCCTACCTAGTCATCCGCGCGTATCTTGCATAGATAAATAAATAACACTTTTTTTTATTTAAATAATTCTGGTTATGATTTACCATTTTAAAATCCTCATGATGAGCCCTTTAATTTGATACCCATATCGCAGTTTCCATTTTTTTTTAGCCATGTTACCCGGGGTAACACCACATCATCAGTACCACGTACATCGAAATCGCTGTAGGCGTTTAGAAGTTATGGTGGAATAAAGAAACTCACAAACATACATACATACATGATTCCTGAAAACATAACAATCCTTTTTTGGGCAGTCGTGTAAAAAGAATAATTATTATACTTAGAACATTGAGATACAATTAATTCAGTTACATACATACTAGTAGGATGTAATTTACTTTACAAATCTGCTAATACTACATTATATACGATGTATCTACAAAGAGATAACACGACACGGTCAGTCGCGTGCGACATGACATACTCTGGGCCGGCGCCGAGCTTGCGGGCGGATCTCGTGCGGGCGGCGCGGGCGATGCGGGCGGCGCGATCCGGGCGCACGGCCAGGTGGCGCTGCACCTCCTGCAGGCGCTGCCACACCAGGTGCAGCACGCGCGGGTCGGAGCGCGACGCCTGCAGCTCGTGCATGACGTCCTCGATGGTCGCGGTCACGTGGTACAGCCGGTCCACCAGCCGGTGACAACTGTCTGATCCGCACACCCAGAGATGTACTATCCGAAACACCGCTACGCACTACTACTTACTCCATCGCCTGCTACCTTCTACTGAGTGACATTATGATTCGCCCCATTTCCACCGCAATGTCCCGTGTTACGAAACAAAAGTTGTAGGACCTTTTTCAGCAACATTTTCTAGTGTCGTAGGTATCCATGTTGCTGACAACATTTCAAGCTTAACCGTAAAATAAGTACCGGACGCACTTATTTTGGCGTACCCCTTTATTCTTGTGTACGAGGCTAGCTTACTGCCATTTTTTTACGATGAATTCATATGTAATCAGGAATATTCATAGACCTGCTGTAACGTGAGGAAAGCGTTCCTAGGAAACTGTCCTTAAATTTTAAGTAAATCATAGTTGCATTCATAGATTTTAGAAAATTGGAGCAGAAAAGTCAGTTAGGCAAAACGAAAAGGCAAAATTACAAAAGCTACAAATAGAAGAATTAGATGAAGTTCAAAGAAGTAGTTCGAATACACAGTTTTCAAAAGCATGTTGTGACAAATAAATTAGATAACATATTTACGTTACCGGCTAAACCCGATTTCCGGCTAAACCACTTTGTTCTAGGCCAAACTAGGGCTCACCTCCAAAGAACGATCATAGCACCCCGTCTAAATGGGTTGGGTAATTGGGTTAGAACTGTGATCAGCCACATCCAATTTGGGTGCAGTGTAATTGGTATGTTTGGGCTACTGTATCCTGACACGATAACCCATTTTGGCCTAGGACAAACTAGTTTGGCCTAGGACAAACTAGTTTGGCCTCAAATCGGGTTTGGCCGGTACCGTATATGTATATATCTCAAAAATCGACCCTGAAAGACATTGAGAAGAATATAATTGATAGTTATAAAAAGAAACTCACGGGCCCGACTGGTCGTGCAGCATGACGTACTTGCGGCCCACTTCATCGATGTGACCTTCTGCCACTAACCGAGTGTCTTCCTGATCCAGTGGATACTCCATGTCTTCTCTTAACTCAATTTCTGGAGACGATTCCTTCCATAGCCCCAGCGATTTCAGCATAAATCTGAATATATTACAATAGTGTATTATATTTTTTGGTATTATTTATACCACTGTCCTCGACTAAAGTATAGGTACCTATATTTTAAAGGTCTTGTTAATGTCTACCTTCGAAGCAACCTCAAATCATGAAGACTATTTGAATTTAAAATCGTTTTCGAAAAAGGAGTCGTTGTTATTTTGTCGGGGCAGATTTGAGATAAGACGTCATGGCAACACAAACAACTGTTGCTTTTATCCTTAAGATTATAAAATCCGGCCAAATGCGAGTTGGACTCGCGACCCATTATCTATACAACACAAGACAAAACGGTAAAAAAATCACGTTTGTTGTGTGGGGGAGTCCCCCTTAAATATTTATTTTATTCTGTTTTTAGTATTTGATGATAAAAATGGCAACAGAAAAATACATCATCTGTGAAAATTTGAACTATCTAGCTCTCACGGTTCATGAGATACATCCTGGTGACGGACAGACGGACGGACAGCGAAGTCTTAGTAATAGGGTCCCGTTTATACCCTTTGGATACGAAACCCTAAAAAAGAGAAGAAAAAAAATTAACCAGGCATCTTCTCTAAGCACTCTCGTTTGTATAATTAGGATCACTTGCGTTCCATAGCCAGGTGTTTGTACCATAGAGAGATATTAATTTCAAACACTGATCTTTATCCATTATAGGGATGATTCCTGACTAAAAAATATATGATTCTGTTTAGTCCGTCCGTCAGTTAGATTATCGAAAAATATTGGATAAGTGTTTTTTATTTTATCAAATTAATAAAAATTGACGAAGATAAAACGCGTCAAAGATGAGTGGGGGCTTGTGAAGTCACTTTCCGGTAAAAATGTACTCAAATATGACGTCACACGAGTTTTTTCGACGCACTGTATCGTCTTCATTTTTTGTTTACATGAAAAAAGAAAAAATGAGTCCAATATTTTTCGGAAATCTATCTGACGGACTAATTAGATTTGTTTTGTCATCTACCCTATTGATATGCTCGAGCGAGGCACGAAACAAAACGCGTGCGTCGACTGAGGCGCCTTTGAGCAAAACAAAAAGCCGATACTCGGTGGCTCGGCCGCTCGGTCGTTCGCGCGCTTGCCTCGGCCGAAGCATGCTGCTCGCTCTGTGTGGATATTGATAGTTTATAACGTAGAAGATACGATACAATATTGTAGAGACCTAAACTTCTACGGTGATAAAAATGAATCGCAATGGACAAGTGGAAAAACGAACGGCAACGGACACGTGGAAAAACGAATCTCAACGGACAAGCGGAAAAACGAATCTCAAGGACAAGTGGAACCACGAATCTCAATGGACAAGTGGAAAAACGAATCGCAACAAAACTTGAAGTTTTACGGGCAGATAGTTTATGTACTTGTCCAATTTGAATCCCTTGAAAACCTGCCTTTGCCGTGAAAATCTATGTTCATCAGTGTTGTCATACACAAAAAAACTTGTGCGTACAAACGGCCTAAGGCCACCATCAGATTAGCTGCTGAGCATACCTGTTCATACACAACGGAATATATTCTCATCAAAACCGTCAATTCTAGCCTGTCTTAACCTCTAATAATAAAGATATTTACCGATGCAAAAAGATAATGAGCAGCAGAAGTAGATCATAGAGAGCGTAATTGAATTTCCTCTCGATACCAATGATGCGCGGTGCAGTGAACGGCATGTTCGCAGGTATCACCTTCTGATTCCACGGCAGAATCTCGAATTGAAACATACTCTTTATGAGCACGATTACCTGTGAATATTACACGATAGAATAAGTTGAAGAGAACTACTTTTAGTATGGTATTTATTTGATTACGGCCGACAATGATTATGCGATGATTTATGCTAGGCCGTCAAGTGCACGGGTTGTGTCCAAGACTTGCACGGGGGTCACGGACGCCACACGATGTACGTGAACTACTTTATTGTGAAATGTTCGTGAAGTTTTCGATCCGTGCCACGTCCACGCCTAGTACGTAGCACGGCTTGCACCCTCCTAGCTCGCACCGGTCTAGCATAAATCGTCCTTAAAGTGGTGCATCACTTGTAAAGCCAATTTGTATGAACGTCAAGATGTCAGTTTTTCGACTTTCATGTGAATAGGATTTAATTCAATATTTGTACTATTTCATACTTTCATAGTAAAATTCTACAGTCATAAAAATTCAAAATATTCTACAAAGAAAGTTATTTATATTTACATCAAAAAAGCGAAGTATAATTTTTCTTTGTTGTTATGAAACATTACCCTCCTTCTGGGTCAGTCTGGTAAATAGTATACGTACCTCTGTGTATGCTATCAGGGTAACCCAAAACGTCTTGGTAGGTCGCGGTATGGTGAGCGTGCCCCACATGAACACCATCAGAGGGAGAGGTATAGACAATATTGTTGCTGATTGTATCTGTAATATGTATAATGACTATTTATTCCGCTTCACTTCAAAAAATTTAGATTTAAATTCTGAACCCAGAGTGTGTTTGGAGCGACCACAGCGCATGGCATGTCGCTTTAGAAGAAAATGTCTCACCAGTTGCACTTAGCTACACCACGCTTACTCTGCCTACATCACGGCTGCAATAACGCGGCTTATTTAAGGTGGATGCTCCAGGGTAGCCCGCGAAATTTAAATTTTCTTACGTTTTCTGCAATTTGCAGGTCAGTGTCAGGTTGTATGTTGATTAAAATATGATTCGCGGCTGTAAGACGTATGTAGTTACAGAATTATAATTATTAAAATCATCAAACAATTTTTCACACGATTTTTGAATCATATTTTAATCAACATCACCATCCACCATAATAGTACATTGTTACCCTAGGGGTGAAAGTGACTTATTTAGTCCCGAGACGGGGTTTGGTGCCCGAGCGCAGCGAGGGCGCTAATAGTTCGAGGGACTAAATAAGTCTTTAACCCGAGGTAAACACTGTGCTTTTCATTACGAATACAAGGAAAGTAAAAATAAAAAAATGAATCAACTCGAAAAAACAAATGAAGATCGGATTGCCGCTTTCCCGCCTATTCTGTTTTTTTTTTCTGTGGCCGGCCAGCTATTCAGCCATTACCTATTTTTCATTTCATCATCGAAAAAATGGTAAATATTTTGCCCAAATCTATGTTATTTTAAAGAAATTGAAACTTAATTATAATAAAGTTATTTAAAAAATATATATTCTTTAATTAATACTTAACTTTATGTTATTTCAATTTTACATCGTGGCTGTATAGAAAGTTGGAACATGGTTCAATAGAAAAATGAACAATTTTTTTTTATTTTTTGACAGTTGTCAGTTGAAAACGATTCTCCCTAGGGCTGAAAAGTATTACTTTCAATCCGCTCCTCAGGCAACTTCAGACCTACTTTCAGAGTATGAGTAATGAAAAGTATATTTATTATTGTGTCGACGTTACTATCTATCCTGTTTCGGTGCAGTAAGTGGCCAGAAGCTTTGTTCAGATGGTCAAGGGTACAGATGGGACATAGTCTGAGTTACGCGCGCCTTCCGCATCACACGCATTTGGTGTTGGAGGAATCGATAATACCACATTTCGCTAGATTCTTTCTTCTTTATAGTATGGTTAGTGCCTAACTTGGTGTCAAGTTCTTATGCCGCCCATGGGCCTCTGACTTGGCTTTACATGCCGTTAAGAAATATTTCTAGTCATGCTGGTTTCCGCACGATGTTTTCCTTCACCGAAACAAGTGATAATTATAACAATACGCACATGAAAAAACCAGAGGTATTGGGAGATTATTATGCTATTATAACATACTTAATTTAATGAGTATATACGAAAATAAGTATTTACCTGATTTATAAAAACCATGAGATAGCACACTATATCAGTATGCGCCAGCACGACGTACCACATCGCGTATGCGAGGTGCAAGAACGGCGACCGATTCTGTTTGAACATTGAGTCGTCCTGCTCTTCCAATATAGTTACGTTGTGACTGCAAATTAATAAAAAAAAAATGACAGAATATGAGAAAAGCCGGGACACATATACTATTTTGATTAATGTATCTAGGCACAGAAACTATACAGTGTGTAACTGGTACAGTATGGGGAAATTCGAATACATAAAGCCAATATTATATCTTCTGGAAACTGCATACCGCGTGTATCAGAAATGTGTGTGAAAGGTTTTCTTTTGTTCTTTTATCGTGCAATCAGTCCCTTGAGCGAGAGAACAGATGTGTTGTTATATTGAGTGTCATGCAAAGTCAGGTCCCCACTGGAATTAACTCTTTGTAATCGGTAGCTCATTGTAGGCTATCCAGGTTCAGGATTTTGCGTCTCTTCAGAGGATTCAGGGTGAAATAGTGAGCTGCATTGCTAGTGGATTCCCATGGTGTTGAAGACGCTTTTTTATGATTTTGCATAGGCTCTTCTTTCGTCCTTCACTGTACTCAAATTCAACCTCGAGAGTTCTTTATGAAAATTATCGAAAGAACAGAAAACTCGATGCTTAAACAAAAAGCAAGTGGTCCCTCAATTTACACGTGTTTCTGATACGTGTGAAATTCTTAAAATCTGAAAAAGTTGTTTAAAAATATGTTCTCACTCGCACCTACCTATGTAGCCTATACATTATATATGTATAATGTATACAAAAATATTGTAGAATAAAATAAAAGTATAGTAGTTGAGAGTAATGCCGGAAAAACGACGGCAATGTGTGGGTAGTGTAGCTTTAGAATTAGAATAGAAAGAATATAAATTTTAGAATGTATTTGGATAAAATTACTTGAATATGTATTTTTATTCCTCCATGCAACGTG
This sequence comes from Xestia rhomboidea, assembly GCA_963853795.1. Taxonomy (NCBI): domain Eukaryota; kingdom Metazoa; phylum Arthropoda; class Insecta; order Lepidoptera; family Noctuidae; genus Xestia; species Xestia rhomboidea. The sequence continues at coordinate 14,753,410 of OY970764.1, forward strand.
CATAACGAAACGTGCTTTCCATATATACATTGACTTGATTTGTACAAGTTTCAAACATTTGCAAAAATACAAGTATTTCCATTTGAATCACAGTTATCGTTCTTCCCAATGATTTAAACGTAATAAAAATACAAAAAAGCTGCAACACGACGAAACGTGACGTATTGGTGAAAAGAGAGCAATTTGTTTTAATATAAAACATTACAGCAAAAGCCCATTGCAAGCGACGATAATATCCAACGATACTCGTACTGCGAATCGTTTATTACAATCTAGACTCTATTTTCTATGTAGGTACACTTATTTTGTTAAGACAAAATGTACCGTGTGTGTTTCCGTCACCATTCTGAGCGTAATTGTCAGTACGACAAGATAGAGATAGACAGTACAAGTGATCGTTGCTTGCGGGTCACTGCACCTCTGGGACGACTGCAAGGAAAACGCGCTCTCATGTTCAGACGTGTCGTCTTCGTCGTCAGACGGGCGACGCGACGCCGCGCTGGACAGCGAGCGGCGCGGCCGGCGCGGCGGCGGCGACGCGTCCAGCCCGCGCTCCATGCTGGGCGCCAGGATGCGGATCTCGGGAACACTTATGTCGCTTAACTTACGGCTGGAAACACCCACCACGGTCATACGTACGGTACCTTTGTTTCAGGTGACCGCTTTCAAGGTCACATTCTTCCCGTCTATTGAACTTCTGAGCAAGCACTGATATGAATGATAATAAGTTTTTAGCGCTATCACGAAATACACTTTGGAAACTCCGTCGTCATTTTCAAGTTGTTTCTAGATTTTAGTTGTTTCTAATTACGTAGTTTCTAAAACCTAATTAAAATGTCATAACTTTTGTATATAATAAAGCCATACAAACCCCATCTCTACTGGTGGCGCGAGCAGATTATTGTCAAATAATTCCATGTCGCGGGTACTAGGCAGCATGCAAACAAATCACTACTTACTAATCGACTACATAAAAGCTATTATTTGTAAACGCTGTTTAAAGTTATCTTACTAACTTTTCTATATATCATTACAAAAAGTAAAGAATAGGTTCACGTTTCTGAAGTGCGGTCAAATCAACCGGCCCAGATTGTGGATACCGGTTTTTGGCAGATATTTTAGTACAGTCATCCAAACTTGCGTCTGACCACAGTAAGGACTATTCCTGTTTGCAGCGCCCGGCCGCTATAAACACTTTAAAACTTATTTCTCCTTGGTCTATTTTTTTTTTGTTTTATTCATAATGGTCGAAAAAAGGTGATCAAACATCAGTAAAAATAAACAGCGCCTAAGATTTATTTAAACAAAATATTAATACATTAAAAAGCTCGCATATTTTCGGCCTTTTTTTGATTAACTACTATTTGTCCGCACAAAAAGGGGCGGTAAACAGACGTGGTCATCGTGTGCACGGGGTTTTGTTTAAAAAATGAGCAAACCGAGCTTTACTCGACAGTACGGTCGACCAAGCTGTTTGATTTACATTTTACAATGTAATTTACATGATAAAATGTAAACCAAATAGCTTGGTCCACCGTACATTAACTGTCCAAGTCTGGTGTCCAGCGTCCGATCGGTTTGACCGCACCTTTACATAGTATACTTAACTATTTTGAACATCGTTGACAAGTACCAAAAATCTTACAAAATATAAAGTATAACCGGGTCTAAACTAAACATGCAGAAAGCATGGGCGTTCCTCATGCCAATAACTATAACGACTACTCATACAGCCTAAGCGTCAGTTCACACCGAGACGCGACGATACTGGAAGAGGCCAGTGATTTCGGAACGTGTCTACATTCGCCGCGTGCACCCGCCCCGCCGCGTCTACCCGCAGCCTACCATTTGCAAGCGCATGAGAACGACGAGACAAGTCTCCACGGCGCCGCTCTTGTACCGGCACCGCTGCGTCGCGATGCATCGCTCTACGCCGCGAGGCATCTCGAGGCGCAGCGCTGCATGGTGCAACGTATTCTGAATTCTTACAAAGAAATGTGTATCTTTTCGTGTAGTAAATAAAGTTATATTTTGAGTCGCTCTATTAATATGTGTGCGTAGCGTCGGATTTCGGTGTGAACTGACCCTATGAGAACAATTCAATTGCCAAACACAGGAGTTTGCCAGTGTTCAACATTTTTAGTAAGTAAGACCAATAACTCACTGTCTCGATAGTGCCTCTGGTAGTGGTTCCCATATCATTTGCGATCCTTCTCTTAATCCGATGCCGAAGCCCTCTTTTTCCTGAAAAACACAGTTTTAATATTTAAAATAAATATCTTCTAGAACGAGTTATTCAAGGAGAATATTTGAGGTAGGACTATCAGGCTAATCCTTTATTTTGTATTAGTAGCCGTTTTCTTTTATAATTATATTGTTTTTGAACCATTCCCTCTCATAGAGAGGAGGCCGTGTGTCCCAGCAGTGGGAACATTATAGGCTGATTATTATTATGCTTATTTGAACCTAAACATCAATAAGTTTTAATGAAATGTAGTCATATATTTCTACCTGTTGTTATACCTTTAGTATTTTCTTTTCAATTGAAAGCGTTTTCGATACGTATCGATAATCCCGGGAGTATTTCATTAGGTGTCGTGTGAATGATGCTAAGACACTCGAAATGAACGCCCACGCCGTCTCGGTGAGTGCGGACATCTTGTCCACTAAAGTTTCATGTTCTGAAACAAAGCTATTTTATTAGCACCTCGACTACTGCATTTCTGTTCTTCATACGCTGTACTAATGTTGGGAATGCGCAAAATGTTTCAATGGCCTAGATTTGTTCCCAGCTTGTTTAGGAATTAAATCGTGCTCAGATTAAAGTCGATAAAAAACCCACTAGGTAGCCAAATAAAGAAGAATGTTAACTATAACGATACTTCATATTAATTTTCGTTCTTTTAATTTTTTTCTTCAAAAGTGTATTGAAAAACGTCGTTTGATACACGTGGACAGTTGTTATTGCAGTTCTCGGCTCAAAAACAACCTCGCCTACGGCTCGGGTGTTAATTCCGCCTCGAATGCAATAACAACCTTTCTCCACTTGTATCAAAATGTACTATTGTAATTTAAGGGCAGGAAGGTGATGATGACTTATGTTTGTAAACAATTAAATTCTTATCTCGGATTCAATCTTTATATTAGCGTCGGTACACAATAGGCTTGTGTCCTGAAAAAATCTAATTAGTCCATCAGTTAGTTTATATATTATTTTTTCTTTTGTTACGTAAACCAAAATTGACGAAGATACGACGCTTTTAAAATTCTCAATACGTCATGCAGTGGTATAACTTTTAGTGCGTTGTGACGTCACGAGCCCCCACTCTCGAGTTTTGATGCGTTTTATCTTTGTCAATATTCATTGATTTACAAAAACAAAAAAGGTGTCCATTATTTACCAATACTCTAACTGACGGACTATATAGATTTTCAATTTATTGATGGTGGAAACTAGCCTATTAGCTTCAGTATTGCATTCAACACATAATTATATTTATTTTAAACAAACCTGGTAAAGGTGCGAATTCATCCAAATCTGTCAACTGTTCGTCGCGTTCTTCCGGCAAGCCGAGCCTTTCAGAGTCTCGATGCTGGGACGGCTTGCGATGTAACTGAATGACAGTAGATTTTATTGTACTATCAATAGGATAGGACACAAGTATAAACAGTAGAAAGCAAAATGTTATAAGTAACAAGGATGCGAAATCATAATTGTATCTATGGTAAACAAAAAAAGTTATTTTTTTAAATTTTGTTTCTTTAACAGAATTTAAATAGTGTTAAAACGGTTTGTGTTTAAACATAACAAACTAAAGCACACTTAACAAAATTACTTAACATAGAATTTCATGCAAAAGCCAAAACAAAGTTGCAAGCAATAATAAACCCACACAAAATAAACAATAGTGGCGCAATCGCACTAGGTCAATTTGCCGAATTCGGGATAGAAAACAAGTGTAAATAAACGATGTCGAGTATAAATAATTAAATACATTCGTCTTCGGATAAGTTTACGTCTTAACGGCCTGTGTACTTCCTCCATAAGAGCGATCTTCATCCATCCTTAAGAGCGTTTGTAAGCCGCACGTGTTTAGCAAGCTTTTCGTGTTTGTGATTAAGAAAACAACATGGTACGTTTAAGGTTAGGCTTGCAAAATTCGTACGGCTTAGCAGACAGAACCCGTTGTACCTGTATTTTGCTGTTCCATGTGTCTAACTAATGTGAACTCCCTACAAAGCGGCGCAGCGGTAGTGAGGCTGCCTTTCGTTCTCAGGGTCCCGGGTTCGAATCCCGGTAGGAGCAAATGTTTGTGTGATGAGCATGGACATTTTTTTCCGAGTCATTGATGTTTATATTTATAATAAGTATGTATTTAAAACAAAAAAAAGGATATATGTAGTATATCAACTATCTGGGGTCCACGACACAAGCAGCTCGTTGCTTAGTGTGGCACTAGATGGCGGTGTGTGTAATGTCCAGCGATATTTATTTATTATAGTTTCATTATAAAAACAGCTGGCTGTCATGAGACTCCCGGCAGATGTAAAACAACTTTGTTAATATTAAAATTCATACATCCATACATACATAACATCACACCTGTGATCCCCGAAGGCAGGGGTGTACCTAATAGTACACCCACATTTCGCCAGTTATGTTTCAGTCCTATGTAATAGAGGGCGACCCTATTGCCATCAACCGGGCACAAACCCAGCCTCCGTGGCAGCTACTGAGAAATTCCAAATGTAAAAACCCAATAACACTTTGCCCGACCCGGGAGTCGAACCCAGGACCTCATGCTCACCAGTTGCACTTACGACCACTAGACCGTCGAGGCAGTCTCATTAGAATTGATAATTAATAAAAGCTTATAACAAAATATGGAGAAAAAAAAAGGTAGTCTAGAGGGCCTCACGGCATGACAGCGACATGCCGTTAGCCGTAACGGCATACGAGTCGCTTTTACTGCCATGGCGCGCTAAAAGACGTTTCAAATCTAAACCTATATGGATCGTTTCGATGTGATCGCATTGAGAGTACATTACCTGCGGGTAGGAGATCGGTTCGCTGAGGGAGTAGCGTCGGATTGTCGGGACGTTGGGCGCGGAAGCTCGCCGGTGAGTGTTCACTGCGTGCTTCAAATCCGTCTTGATCATCGTGGACAGCAGCTGATTGGCCGACGCGACACAATCGTAAGCTCACACGCACTCGAATCAGTACACGTTGTTTTAAAGGTAACAATTAAAGCATTTCTAAATATTAAGTAGCTTCCGAGTCGTCGCGCTGGTCGTTAAATCTGTGCTTTTTACAAGTTACAACGTGTGCCGATTCGAGTAGCATGGCGGTGCAATAATTAATACCCGGCATTATGGTTAGTCACCTTAAGCGGGCTAGACGTTCCAACTTGAACTACAACAAATTATATTCCCTTTACTTCTATACTAGGTTGAAGAACTTAACATTCCGCGTCATCTAAAATTCAGTTCTCCAGGGTAAGCGAACATGCGGGAACACCCAAGACTATGTTTAAATCATGATCTGTCGAATGACCGATTTAGTCGAGAAGCCATTGTTTAACTATTGTGTCTACTTCGTGGACAGATCATGGGATAATAACAGTCGCCAATCAATATTTCTAATGTAGATGCTCAAACATGCTTATTACCAAAACACAGTACACCATTATAAAACATTGTCCGTCTCAGTATCCCCTTTAATTTTTTGACTCAGTCTGGTGTTCCCATAATTTTGTGTTATTAATGTGGCTAAGAACGCTACTGAAAGGGCCGAAAAGTTGAGTACAAGCACATGTTTGTGCAGTGTGATAGGAGCAAGCAGGAATACTGATGACAATGTTCCCTTAGATATAGCATAACCCACAAATCACAACGGAACTACCTCCACCCACGAGACTTCATACTAATACCTAGTAACCAGCAGGACTATGGACGCCACTCTCGAAATCAATATATAGGGTGACGTGTAATTAGTGTACGATACTTAAACACGTGATTGAACCTACTCATGATAACAAACAACTTTTACTATGGGACCAAACCTGAAATCGCGAAAAAAAATCAGCTGTTCAGTACATTTTGACCAGTTAAGCGAGGTCAAAATTTTAGTAAAATTTGTTTGATAACGTGAGTACAATCACGTGTTTAAGTATCGTGCACTAATTACACGTCACCCTATATGTCTATACGAGTATCTTTGCAATAGCTCATAAGCCGGAAAAAAAATACAATTTGCAGTCAATTTTGGAGTCATGTCACTGAAAGGTAGTTATCGTCTATAATCCCGCTGATTACGACTAAGAAGAACCCCAACTGGCACAAATAAACCAACCTGGCCAATTCCCATTTGTCTGGGAATGTCTCCATCATCGTCGCTCGAATCGTCATCTTTCATCTGAATCTCAGTATCATCGAATTCATCGAACATGTAATAGTCCCCGGAACGTACAGCTGTAAGTGTAAAAATATAATGTAAATACTGTTTTCAACAAAATAGGCGCAACTGATGTGTGATTATTTGTATTTGAATGTTAAAACGTGTGATCGACTATTTTATTTTGGCAAAGTCCAGTTACGCCTATTTGAATTATTTGCATTAAGCTGTAATACATAGTAACGTTTGCTTAGCGCAGTGGTTCCCAACCTGTAGTCCGCGGACCAACGGGTTGGTCCACAAGAGCTTCGAATATGGTCCGCAAAAGGTTAAATGTTATTCGTACTTTTTAACTTGCACAGGAGATGCAAGCTCAACCCAACCTAATTAAAAACCTATCAGAGGCCAGGTGCTAAATTTTTTTAAGCTTGCTGCGTTCGCTCTTGTTAAGATTCATACGCATTCCTACGAAAATCTACTTACTTATATATTCCTATTTCTGTATGAATGGTGGTTCTCATCACATTTTCATTTTTTTACATTGTGTGAGTTAAAGATTCACCCCCTAGATATATAATCCTGTCGTTGTCCATGTCCATGTTTTTTCTAGGACCTTATGGTCCCTGCTAACAATAAAGACACCAAAGTGGTCCCTGGTCCAAGAAAGGTTGGGAACCTCTGGCTTAGCGCAAGCTTCTTATACGTATGAGTATATGCTATTCTATTCCATGCTGAACTAAATAGTGTCAAGATCATATAATACATCAAAAAGAAAATTATAATAATTATATACTACAGTAGTTGAGTGATTGGTTCTTTTATGCATAATATAACATAACATTAAATGCACCATAATATTATTAGTGAAAAACATGACAAAGTGTTAGTGCAGAAAAGCTCACGCAACATGCATGTAGGTAGTGAGGCAAGAGGTATACATGGCATAACAGTAACATGCAGACATTCGACTATGGCATAATCAGGCGCGAAACACAAGTAAAGCCGACAACCGGCGCATTCTGTCTTAGGTTTTTTTTTTATTTACAACATACAACTGTAATACAAAATGTACACGTTTCATACATAACTTCAAAAAAATAAGACAGTTCCCGCCATGGCGATGCAATTTGCCTAAATACCATCACCGACAAGCCGAGGAGGGGTTAGTAACGCATTACGATTTTATAGCGAGCCTGGATCAGAAACTTTACCCTGTTGATGGCTTGTTGGCGGCTTATACGATGGTCTGTCCCACGCTACAATAGAAAAGCATTACTTAATAGTAGCTCACACACCATCTGCTTTATAATACAGAGTGACTTAACACTAACGGGTATTAATGTCAATTCTTGAATCAGTTAAGCACCCAAAATCAGGAAATTATTAATAAAGCTGTAATTGATAGTTATAGACATATCACAGCTAGTCAAGACATGAAAAATATGACCTGATTTGACCTCCATGTATTAGAAAGGTCTACTTGCAAGTAGTTGCAAGTCTCCCATGTTATTTAAATAAATAAATTACTATAACGTTGTAATTGGAAGTTAGAGACCGTAAACACAGTTAACTTAATTGGCGTCCATTTTACTATAGTCAAAAGAAAATAAGAAAAAGTAAATTTGGTATGTAGATAAATGACTGCAGTAGGGGTCATTTATTTACAACAAGAAATGTCATGTCTTCAGGTTTAGTTTGAACGACCAGCGCACAGGGTGATAGAACAAAATAACAAACACCTCCCACACCCGAGACAACGCCACGAATATTTACCTAGGTGTCTTTTAGTGTACACGCGGCATTTAGAAGGTCCCTCGGAACCTGATTCTACTCCTAAACGAAAGGGAAAAACATAATATGTGAAACAAGTTTATAAAAACGATAAAATTATGCTTTACATTTGATACAAAGTGCAAAAGTCTGTGTATGTTCAACTGGTCGTGATTCAACAACAAAAGCCCACGGCCGGAGGAGCGGTTACACGTGTGGTGCGACGTCGGCTCGGCGCGGCTCCACGCCGACACGGACTGCTGGCGCTGCACGCCCGCGCTGCCGCGCCGGATCGGCGGCGGCGAGAACACCGGGTACGACTCCTCCGGGCTCTGCGCGCGCGGGTGCAACTCGGACGACGGCGGCGACTCGAAGGAGATGCGCCGCGGCTCCAAGTACGCGTCCAGCGATACGGTCATGAGCGCCGACGACGGCGAGGGCGGGCCGGCGGGCAGGCCGGGCGCCGGCAGGCCCGGCAGCGCGGGCAGCGAGTGGCGCGCGGGCGTGGGCGGCGCGGACGGCTCGCTGAGCGGCGTGTGGAAGCCGCGCGGCGAGGCGGGGCTGTCGGGCGTGTGGTAGCCGCGCGACGCGTCCGAGTCGCCGCGCACCAGCGGCACCTGCTCCGACTCGCCCGCCATCGTCTCCTCCTCGTCTGCTCCGGGTGCGCGACGGAAACGGTCACGGAAATATTTTACTCTACCCGTCCTGATACACGCATCTATTATTGTTTTTTTCTTACCGATGACGCGTTCTTGTCCCATAATTATCATATCGATGCATTATGAATTTATAGTCGAATTCAGAAACGTAGATCTGCCACATCAGTTCGATTTATTTGATCCACAATAACGAAGGTCAAAATGGAATACTACAAAAGGTCAGTTCAACCGACTTAAATAAGAGTCAGTCGAACTGTTACTTTATATTATATTATACTTGCCTGTGGAATCGCCCGCGTAAATTCATTATTACACAATGTCTTTATTATTCTGAGCTAATTACTGTAAAGTTTTATTAAAATCCGTTCAGTAGTTTTTGCGTGGAAGACATCAATCCATCCATTCTCACAAACTTTCACGTTTATAATAGTTTCTAGACTTAATCTAAAGTTAGTAAGATAAGATTCCAAAAATATTACGTCGGGCTCATACAATTAAGGTTCAAAATCAAACTACACTTGGACGCTAGACTGCCCTGATTTACTTTGTATTGGGCGTTATTGTAATAGCGCTTCTAAACATACATATTAGTAAATAACAGCGGCAAGGGAAAAGATAATATTTAATGTTTTACTACAGATCTATTTATTGAACTGTGACTGCATCGGGTACTCCGAATCGATATAATTTTTTATATTTTTTTTTGCAGAATTTGATCTATAGGTATCTTCAAAGTCGTTAAACAAAACATTTTATGTATTTTGGAAACGTTAAAGATTTTAAAAGATACCCAACGATATGGTAATTATTATTTTCTCGAGTAATTTTTTTTTTGAATGGCTATCTTTATGATCGTCAGCAATACCTCAACATTAGGCTGAAATTTAACTACATAAATAATCAAATATAATCTCACTTCCACACCAAAGATATGAAATCTTAGTTTTTTTTTTTAAGTTTAAAGTGCCGTTTTTCTCTGAAGATTAAAAATTAAATACAACACGAAAAACATACCTCTATCATGATGACCCGGTTCCCTGATCAAAACGCCTTGTATCTTTTTCTGGTTCGCCTTTATTCTTTCCATTTTTACTTTGATTTTGTCTAGGATTTTCGACTCTTGGTCTTCCTGTACATGCATCTGTTTTATACGAAGCTCCTCTATTAATTCTGCGCCTCTACAAGTGTAAAATACAACCTTTGAACTACCATGTTTACTGAATCGATATTTTTAGGACACTCGTAGATAGTTAAAACATTTTTTTTTTACCGTTCCCAGGATTAAAAAAAAATGATAGTGTGGTTTTTTGAAACCACGGTAAAAGTGAAACTTTTTTTCACATTATAGACATTTAACTAAAAAAAATTGGAATAATATTCCATTAAGGGTATAAAACTGCAAACTATAGGCGCCGCCATATTGGCCTTGGCTGCTCTGACGCTTTCACTTTATCCCTACTCCGCGGCCGACCGTCACGCGACATGCAACACACAGACGAAAAAGTTTGAGACGATGTAATAAAAGTTTCACTTTAACAATACCTTGAAGCGAGCACGGTTGTAGCTTTGCTTTCGTCTATGACTCTGTAAAAGTAGAAACTATGGAAGAGCCTTTGTTGCAGTATGAGGAAAGCAAAGCAAACTCCGTCCCACGCTAATCCTATATCTTCTTGGGGAACAGAACAGGCTGCCTCCTAAAACATAATTAAAAATAAAAATCGATATCAGACATCATTATCTAACACGCCTTTATTGCGATAGGGCAGGCAAAATAACAAAAAATATAAATAGTTCGGAACTTCGGAATCTGTATTTTTTAATGTTATGGCAATATCGCGCCAGAGATATTTATTTCGCAAACGGCTTACCCAAAAACGGTTTACTTACTTTAGTGTAGTTCATCCTAATAAAGTTGGAGATATTGCCGCCGGCGAACTTGTCGACACAGCCGATGCCGAGCAGCTGGACCAGCCAGCAGGCGTGCTCCTGCATCATCCCGCTTAAAATACAGCCCGGGATCTGCAGCAGGGTCTTCACGACCACTACTCCTACGTTGTAACGCACCAGCCACGACCACCTGATTCAACACCATGTAAAACTATAAACGCGGTGTAAACAAGTTGCAACTTTCAGATTAACCATACTGTTCACTAGGTGGTAAGGTTTAAATTTGCTTGATGATGAATAGATGTGATTAAAAGACGTCCTTTCTTAGATGAGTTTATTTTGCAACTAGCTTCATACTACAAAACTTTTAGATAACTAACATCTAGGTAGGTACCTATATACTGTCTATACGAACCTCACCTTTGGCGTAAACACATACAATTACCGAAGTTTGAGTTTAAATTATCTTTAAAGTGCGTTTATTAATAACCAGCGGACGTCACGCGGTTTCACCCGCGTAGTTCCCGTTCCCGTGGGAGTACGGGGATAAAATATAGCCTATGTTACTCAGGAAAAACGTGGCTTTCTAATGGTGAAAGAATTTTTGAAATCGGCACAGTAGTTTTTGAGTTTATTCATTACAAGCATACACACAAAAATACAAATCTTTCCCCTTTATAATATTAATGTAGAAGATGGGGAACATAGACGATGGTCGATGGACGTCGACTTTAAGGCCTCTACGCTCTACACAGCGCCCTATTCGTTTCGCCGATACGATCTGAACGCATGCGCAGCACGCGGCGCGCATGCAGAATGTCTTCTTCTTCCATACTCCTCTATTACTCGTCATCTCGTCCGACACCTCTTTTCTAGCCATATCATCCTTCAATCTAACCATCGTTTCCTCTACTCTTATAGCCATCAACATTCATACTCAAAACACCATCATTTAATTAATTTCATACCAACCAATGCCAATTAGTCAACAATGATTTTATGTTTTAAACTCACCATTTTAATATAGCGCTTTTAGGGCGGAGATAGAAGTCGGTCCCTTGCCACAGGAATATAAAAGAGCCGATGAGATATCCCATAGAGAACAGGTTCACTCGATTGGTGCCGGTCATGAACATTATGGCAAGCGTTATCCAAAGCATTCCCAAGAAAACCATCCGCTTCAACACATCAAGCCATGTCCTAGAAGAAACATAGTAATTGTTTTTATTTTAAAATGTAACATACGAGGTGGTGAGAAGATATTAAGACACAATAGTCAACCAATTAGTTGAATTGCTGTTATGAAATTAGGTCTAAAATTCATTTTTAACATATATCTTGTCAGTGGAGTTTCAGCCTTACGGAGTTCTCGTTATGCTTTTTCAAATAGGTGGAGTATACATGCTTTCTCAAGCCAGAAGAAACATGTATACCATCATACCATTAGAAAAGATTTAAGGTTTTATTATTATTTCATTTATTCATTTTATAGCATATTTTTAAATATTCCTAATATAAAAACAATATAAATAAAAACATTTAAAAATATAAAATAGTAACCCACCAGCGCTGGGAACAGGGTCCGAGCTGCCGGTGGTCAGGGCTCCTAAGATGTTGGTCGAGGCTCTTGGCTATTAAGCCATTGGCCGACACGACTATCGGCACAATGACTGCTGTACTCACGTCCCACATGTCAACAACCTCACGAGCCAGATCTAGATATTTAAATTGTTTATCTTTTATTATTATTATTAGTGTGCAAATTAACTTACCCAACATAACCAAGAAAATCTGGTACAGGATTAACGAAGTGAGGCGTCTCCCAATCTTGACCAATGTTTTCGCTGTTCGATCCTCCGGGATAACTTGAACCCACAGTTTTTTCTATGTTGAACACTTTGATTTGTCGAGTGGCGAACAATAGTACAAAGAAATCGAAAATGATCTTGTAGGCGTGTGGCGGCGACTCGGCGTACGGAAGGAACATCCATGTACGAATATGTTTCATTTGCTGAAAAATATTATTTTCAAATCTAGTTAAGCATATGCAATGATGTTTGTTTATAAACAATCTAATACGCTAGTTTAGCTTATATGGACCAACGGCAAGGTTATATCTCGAATCTATACAATTAAATAAAATTGAATTGTCTGAATGCATATGAAAGTATTATACGGTACTTAAAACATTTTTTTTAAATATATTTGCCTCTCTGCAGGCCTAGCCAAGTTACAAACGATTCATATCGATTCTCTTTCTACAATCGTAAACGTTAAGTCACGTGGTCAAAACAAACGAATATAAACTTTCATATACAAGATTACATCGATCAAGATGATAGAATGAAATGTATTCGTTTCTACAATTGTGATCCCTACATCCCATATAAATCGTAGCCAACTTACAGTTTTGACTAAACTTTAAAGTTTCCATTCGTTTGTTTTGACCACGTGACTTATCGTTGATAGATGTCATTACCATACATTTGGTTAGTTTTCTATTAGCGTTAACGATTGTAGATTGTCAACTTGGCTAAGCCTACTGGTCGGTCTGTCTGTTTGTTCCGGCTAATCCCCAAAATGGCTGGACCGATTTTGACGGGAATTGTACTACGGGCGGAAGTAACTCAGGCTGCTCTTATATAAAAAGCATAACACTTTCCTTGCAGTCGGGTAAAAAAGGATTAGGGTTCCCGAAAAAACAACCAAAAACAATACCAAAACAAAAAAAAATAACCCAAAAATGCAAAAATTAAAAGCCTTAAATTGTTGACAAAATCCGATTCAAATAGGAAATTATATTATATTATATTGATAATAATTTCACGCGGACGAACTAGGTTGCGGGCGTCAGCTACTACTAACTAAATTCTGTCCAGGTACCTGTGGCTCCCGGGGCTGCGGGACTATTCGAAAGAGATACCGTGGCCCCGGAACACAAAGGGCGAGGAAGGAACATGGATGGGTTTTAGTCAGTAAAAGTCTGACACTCCCTCCTGCTCCGCCCAGAGCGGGAGGAGTCATTTGATGATTTCCCATCCTAAAAAAAAAAAAAAAAGGTACCTGTGGCTCACTATCACCAACTAGCTTTAAGTAGGAGATGTTTAATTTGTTTATTTATTTATTTATAAGTATTTTATGAAGATGTTACTGTTTTTTTGGAATTCTATATCGGACTTGTTGGTGAATAAGCTGTAATAATTACCGTTAAATTACGTTGACTGTCAGCCTACTGATATACTCGTAGCTTGAGCCACTTCATTTTGAGACTCAACATTGTCCCAAAATGAAACTAAAGTACACGGCAAAACTACATCGAACTATTAGGGCCCAAAGTTTTGATCACAAAATACAATACAAATCTAGTGTTATAGTAAATATCCTCACCACATTGATTACGTTGAAGAGCAGCTAAAGACCGAGAACATAAAAGGGTGTAAATGAAAAAGGAAATATTTGAAAAGAATGGTTTCAATATCATGAAACAGTCATAGTCACACTTTACTTTATAATATAATTCTTCTCTACTTGGCCGTTTTCCGTTCAGACAGTAAAACATGGTTATGGTGTTCGACCGAAGTTCCAGCTTCGGTTTCTAGCAAAAGCCGAAATTGAACGAACTGTTACGAATGCGCGAGAGTGTGTTGAAAGGGACGACGTTGGGGGGTAAGGTCTCACAACACTTCGGCACACGCGATCGTTCGTAGTTAAGTTTCGAAAAATCATTATGTTATTTACTTTTAGCTATTCTTGACATGTATCGATCGCTACCACCGTCGTTACCATCGACACATTAAGGTATTGTTCATTAAGGTAGATGTTCCAGCGTAGCCCGCGAAATTCAAATTTTCTTACGTTTTTTGCAATTTGCAGGTCAGTGTCGGTTGTACGTTGTTTAAAATATGATTTGCGGCTGTAACACGTATGTAGTTACAGAATTATAATCATCAAAATCATCAATACAACGTGTGCGTTCGCGCAGCGGAATGTTGTTGAATTTAAAGATATTAATTATGCAGATATTTAGTGTATGACGTCGTATAATTGTGTATGGTAAAAAAAAAATTGTGTACGCAGCCATTGTGGAGAAATTCACCAAAAACTGATTCCGCTGGGCGAACGTTGTCCTGGCGGAACTTATTTTAATCCATAGACTTTAGAAGAAAAGAGGTGTGTCCAAAAATTAGTGTGTATTTGTGTGTAATTGTGTATGTATGAATAAAATGAGTGCATGCATAAACTTCGGAGAAATTCAAGTTTCCGCTACGCGAACGTTTGGCCATTAGCTAGTTTTCATATAAAGCGCTTACATAGAGAGCTGTAGATTTTTACATACGTTGTTTTGAATTTGTTTATATTTGTTTAAAAAACAGATTTAGAAAAAATCGTAGGGCTTAAAAGATAAAAATATAAACGTAAAATACACTTAATAGGTCTTAGTTCTTAAAGTATGCACTTTGGGGTCTAGATTTTCACGTTTATACAAACCTTGTAAGTATCTGAAACATGTTGCCAAGTATCAATGATGTTCCGTTAGTAATTAAAGAGTTAAAGGACAATTTTACCATGAATAGATCACTGTTTACAAAACAGTCAAATATCACGACGTTCTAAAGGAATTGCATGGTAAAATGTATGCCAAAAATTAGTTTATTCATTCAACTATTCACATGCAAAATTTCATGTCATTAAATTTAGTAATTAAAGAAATCAATTAAAATACTGACGAAGCATCGAAAACCTACATAACCCGACCAAGTTCGGATAGCTACAAAAAAGCGGCCATGCAATATATTTAGGTAACATCCCAAAATTTACCGTATAATACCGGTATTGAATTGGTATAGGTGATAACACAATTGTTGTTTCGATATAATTTAAAGGTCATTTATTTTTGTACACCAAATTTTTGTTCAATTGTTCTGATTTTTCAGCTCCAGAATTGACTGGAATAATTCCGGAGTTCCGATAGGTATTCACATTTTTTAAAAGTTAATATTTTGATTTAATTATATTCTTGTGAACGCACGTAATTTAACGTCTGTGGAATATTCCACAAACTGCTAGTCGAACAGGACGCGCGCGGCTTCCCGCTTGAAACGGTACTTCCATCCTTGAAGAAAAGAGAGGGCAATAATATGTTTTCATTGGCCGCGGCCCGCGCGTATTCGTTTTTGCTGTTGAACTTGAACCTGATTTTGTTTTTTATCCCCAGTCACAAACAAATGTGCAGTCAAGGACAATGTGCGTATGCGCTGTTGTTTTGCTATGCATCGCCAATTCTCGATAATAATAATATTGACAAAGTGTGTTATTAATGTTATAGTGTAACAGTGAAGCTTAACATAGGTAATTATGTAGTAGGAATATTGAGTCAGTGATAGTGAGAAGCTGATCACAGATATAAGGTAAGATTTTATAATATTACCTATGTTAAGCTTCACTGTTACACTATAACATTAATAACACACTTTGTCAATATTATTATTATCGAGAATTGGCGATGCATAGCAAAACAACAGCGCATACGCACATTGTCCTTGACTGCACATTTGTTTGTGACTGGGGATAAAAAACAAAATCAGGTTCAAGTTCAACAGCAAAAACGAATACGCGCGGGCCGCGGCCAATGAAAACATATTATTGCCCTCTCTTTTCTTCAAGGATGGAAGTACCGTTTCAAGCGGGAAGCCGCGCGCGTCCTGTTCGACTAGCAGTTTGTGGAATATTCCACAGACGTTAAATTACGTGCGTTCACAAGAATATAATTAAATCAAAATATTAACTTTTAAAAAATGTGAATACCTATCGGAACTCCGGAATTATTCCAGTCAATTCTGGAGCTGAAAAATCAGAACAATTGAACAAAAATTTGGTGTACAAAAATAAATGACCTTTAAATTATATCGAAACAACAATTGTGTTATCACCTATACCAATTCAATACCGGTATTATACGGTAAATTTTGGGATGTTACCTAAATATATTGCATGGCCGCTTTTTTGTAGCTATCCGAACTTGGTCGGGTTATGTAGGTTTTCGATGCTTCGTCAGTATTTTAATTGATTTCTTTAATTACTAAATTTAATGACATGAAATTTTGCATGTGAATAGTTGAATGAATAAACTAATTTTTGGCATACATTTTACCATGCAATTCCTTTAGAACGTCGTGATATTTGACTGTTTTGTAAACAGTGATCTATTCATGGTAAAATTGTCCTTTAACTCTTTAATTACTAACGGAACATCATTGATACTTGGCAACATGTTTCAGATACTTACAAGGTTTGTATAAACGTGAAAATCTAGACCCCAAAGTGCATACTTTAAGAACTAAGACCTATTAAGTGTATTTTACGTTTATATTTTTATCTTTTAAGCCCTACGATTTTTTCTAAATCTGTTTTTTAAACAAATATAAACAAATTCAAAACAACGTATGTAAAAATCTACAGCTCTCTATGTAAGCGCTTTATATGAAAACTAGCTAATGGCCAAACGTTCGCGTAGCGGAAACTTGAATTTCTCCGAAGTTTATGCATGCACTCATTTTATTCATACATACACAATTACACACAAATACACACTAATTTTTGGACACACCTCTTTTCTTCTAAAGTGTATGGATTAAAATAAGTTCCGCCAGGACAACGTTCGCCCAGCGGAATCAGTTTTTGGTGAATTTCTCCACAATGGCTGCGTACACAATTTTTTTTTTACCATACACAATTATACGACGTCATACACTAAATATCTGCATAATTAATATCTTTAAATTCAACAACATTCCGCTGCGCGAACGCACACCAATACAACCCTCCAAGCGCATAAAGGTGCAGGAATGAATTTGACCTTGAAAAAGTCATTCCTGCATCTTTATGCGCTGACCTGACACTGACCTGCAAATTGCAAAAAACGTAAGAAAATTTGAATTTCGCGGGCTACCCTGGAGCATCTACCTTAAGTAAGTGAATAGTACATTACCGAATCGTCGGCCTCCCAGGGGTACGTGACACAGAGCTGGGGCAGGAAGCCCACGGCTATCATGTACTGGAGAGGAATGAGCGCGGTGATGAACACCGTGAAGGTGGGCCACCAGCGCGCCTTGGCGCTGCGCTCGATGGACACCAGCGCCAGCAGCCACGCCGCGTACAGCACCGCGTACAGGTCCATGCGGGATCCAATCACGCCCATCAGACATATCAAAGTTATCTGTAATACCACATTTTTTTTAAATTATACTATGTACTTCTTTATTTATTTTTAACAATGTTATAATAATTTTATTTTTATTCATAGTTCTGTTCTCATTTTTATCTGTCTTAACACTAATATTCATATCCTGTCTTTTAAATTTAATTGTAAATATTTAGTAAAATTACAGCGCATGGCTTTCTTTTTCTTTGTATTATGTTTCGTAACCTAAGTAATGTCTTAAATGTAGGGTCTATGTATTTCATTTCTATAGCCGTTTTTTTTTTTTTTCTTGTGTTAACACTTTATTTTGTGAATGCTGGTTAACCTGTAATTGGTGTCTGTGTAAGTCCAAGACTGTAAAACCTATGTATACCTAAATGCTGTACACAGAAGCTGTTGGTGAACCTATATTAATAAATAAATAAATCAAACATTCTATACAATAAATGTTACAGTTACAGTCACATACGCCCGATTTTAAGATGCACGGGTGTATATCGACATTCACCAATATCGATGGTGTCAGCCACTCTGCCAGAAATTGTTTACTAAGGTACAATTCCGAAGGCGACTGCAACATTTTCGCATAGCTGCCATTTTCATAGTTACATAGAAACCAGTCGCCAGGCCTTCTTAAACCATTGTTCGGAGCACAGAATTCACAAATATATCTTTCCAGTTTTCGTTATAGTGCAGTCTCTAAGTAAATGATTGTGTGAGATACGGACGGACGACGGACAGACAGATTAGACGGAATTAAAAGGGTTCCTTTTTGTCATCGGAATCCTAGAACACCCTATAAACTAATCTAGCTACAGTCAGTCTGTATGTCTGTTACTTTCAGTAGGTAAATAGCAAATAAAAACACTTACCTCCACTCCAAACTTATAAAATCCATAATTTATTAAATACTTCGTACAGTGCACCAAGTCTTTGTCCGCTTCCTGGCGCGTTATGTTAAGAAATATCGTTTTAGTCCTTTCTTTTGGTAATGCTCCGGATAATCTATCAACAGACAATAAAATTCAATAAATATTTATGACAAAAAAATGCAACTTAATTACTTAAGTACAAAGCATCAAACCTGAGCAATTCTTGTCTATATCCCACCAATGCGTGAAAAGTGAAAAGGGCTAAAAGACCAATGTATCCCTTGAGTATAGTCACCAGCGTTTTATCTGGTCCAACCTTTTCAAACCCTAGCCATTCGGCATTGTTAAATTGAGAAATATTCAAGGTTCCGTTTGTGAAACTCTGAAAGATGAAATAAAATATATGTTACAAAAAAAAAAAAAAATTTAATTCGTGTTATATTCAGTGGTGCAGTACTTACGTCGTCTTTCGTGCAATTGACATCAAAACTAGCATGTTTGATGTAATCAATCTGGTAGACCATCTTAGCCATGAAATAGATACTAATTAGTGTCGACAGAAGAAGTATGCAAACTCGTTGTTTTCCGAAATTGAACCACAATGCTGGCGTGATGACGAGCATGATGGGTACGTGCATTGCGCACACCTAGAATAAGAAGCAAAATATTTAGTATTATCCTGGCAATATCCAAATATTATCATTGCCAGTAGAGGCTTAAATTCAGCTGGGGACTTTTAGCTAAATTATAATTAGTTTAATCACAAAAATAAACGTGAATTATTATGACTGCTTTCTATAACATCCATTCTAGCTAGACCCAGACGCTTTGGTTGTGCTAGTGCCGTCGGGTAATTGAGTAGGTTCCATTATAATCCTCCTTATTCGTAAAAAAAAAATACTAGTTTACTAACGTTCATAACGCAGAGCAGCATCAAAGAAATGAAAACGATTTTGATGAGGTGGTGCTCGAGGTAGATGAAGAGACAGTTTTTGATCGCTCTGGCGGTGTGCTTGGAGGCGTGGTAGCGGCGCGAGAACATGTTCATGAGCGCGCTCAGGCTGTTCCCGACGCCCCGCCCCGCCAGCGCCGCGCCGCTCGCCGACGTCGCGCGCCGCGTGCGCGACCTGCCAGCATGCACACGTGCACGTTCCGTTCAAACTTTATCGGCTCGGAAGTTAGCTGCGAGTGACGGTCTGGCCATTATACAGTCTAGACGACGCGGCCTCTGCGCTTCGCTGGTACCTAAAATTGTGTTCTGCGCAGCTTTACGTTAGATGATCCTAGCCGCCATAAAGTTTGAGCCGTTATACTTGCGCAGACAATCACTCGCAACTAACTTCCGAGCCGCCATAAAGTTTGAACAGAACTATATTAAATAAATTTGAAAAATGTAGGAATAAATAAACTAGTGACCGACCGAAACAGGATTTTCAGCCGAAATCGAAACTTAAACATATTTTTTACAGGGGCATATTTGGGACAGGGATGTGGGCTATTACATACTAGTGCTTTTTTTTTACCTTTCCCGAACTCGTGCGTTCTCTTTCCCAACTGTCAAAATAATGTCTATTAAAAAGAAAAACCAACCATGAAGTTTTTACTAAAGAGTTTTTGTGATTCATACAAATACGTATATTTCTAAAAAGAAGCTACTAATTTATTTAAATATCAGATTTAATGATTTAATTGAATGAGTTAGGTTAGGTTTCATTTCATTTCATCTCATTAAATTTCATTTTCATTTCATATCAATAAAAAAAATCTACTGAAGACTAAGCTGTATGGATAGTTCCCTTTGCCTACCAAAATGGGTGAAGAAAAAAAAACTCTGCTTATATTCTACGGTTGGCGCCATTTTCCGGAAAATTTTCAATGTACATGACATGTGTACTATAACTTTTATAAAAATAAATGATTGTGTTTTTATTATTTTATTAAATTGCTTTATTTTTTCGCAACTGTATTAAAAATAGTCGTTCAGTACACCTGCGGAACCGTCATTGCAACTTGTTCCGACTGTCAACCCTCGCCTTCGGCTGCGCCTCGGCTCGGGTAGACATTTGTCGGAACTCTTTGCAATGACAGCCTTTCCGCACTTGTAATGAAATATACTAATACAATTGTTTATTATTTTTTGCATGTTTTAATGGAAGGGATATCGACGCACAAATGGTTATAATTTCGAACCACTCCGCATAGATCAAGATCGCATAGAGAAAGTCATCAAATCAAAGTTCCAATTATTGGCTGAAACCGAACATTCGGTCGATCACTAAAATAAACACAACATCACTCCTGTTTTTTTTCCGAACGGTCAGGCAAAAGTGCACACATAGTTCACACATAAATCGCCAGTTATGTTTAAGTCCTCTAGAATAAGACCGCAACGACCGAACACAATTAACTCCGAACTGCTATTGAAAAGATCTCTTAATAAAACCCATAAATATATACACATAGTTAAATATACACATTACACATAGTTTGAAATGGTGTTGTAATTTAAATAAATATTCCGTACTAACCTTGATGATGGTACATCAGTGACAGGTGCGTGTATTGAAGCAAGTTCGATTGATTGATCCGGTTCCGTACCAGCTTGGGAACGTGGGTTTGTATCTTCAGATGGCAACTGAGGCACCTATAACGTATTGAAAAACTTTATAGTTGACTTAAGGCGATTACATACTAAACTGACTGACTTAACATTTTGTCGTAACGTTACATCCGTAGCAAAGTTGTTACAGATCGCGGCACGTAAGCTGAACCAAAATGGCGGTCGTCCGCGAAGCTACAATTATGAAAAAAAGTCGATTGAGACCCGAAAATGTGCAACTGCGCATTCAAGGTCATAGTTCAACTTACGGGATGCATTCTGTAACACATTATCGGGTATCAATCGATTTTTTTTCGTAATTGTAGCTTCGCGGACGACCGCCATTTTGGTTCAACTTTCGTGCCGTGATCTGTACTTTACTGAAAGGGTTTCCCTGTATAGAGCACACTAAGGCCTATTTTGTGACATGTGTCACATCTAAATTATACAGGTCAATCGACAGCTATAGAAGTATATCATTCAATACTTACATCGTCTCTCATTGTCGATACTCCATCTTGACTTGGCTTACCCGACTCTGGCCGAGACGGTGCTAAACTATTTGACCTGTTAAAAACAATATCAACATAAAAGTGAAATTTGATTTATGTTCGTATTTAAAACTGTCACAATATATCGCGCATTTCGATACTTGCCTCGTCTTTGGATCCGATAACGCCATGAAATCCTTATGGAAATAATGAACTTGCAATATAGTTATAATAAGGAATGATGTCGGTGTTAATAGTTTGACGAATAGATCTGCCGGGTGGTAGGGCTCCAATCCCAAGTCTCGTTGTCTGAAAGTAGAAGGAAACCACATAGATACAATATGTATTAAAGAGGGAGATTGGTTATTTTTTAAATTTCATTGATTGATTTTACTTACAAACTCTCACTGATCATTAAATACTTTTCTATAATCTTCGAAAAGTTATCGAACTGATAAATGTATATAAGAATAAGATTTATCATCGAATATACGATGACCACTATCCAAAACATGTAGATTAATTTGCGCCACCAATACCAACTTATCTGGAAACAAAAGAGAGATATTTTTATTTACATGTAACTTTACATAAAAGACTCGGAAACAGCAGTACCTAATAATTAAAGGTATTTTTTTAAGATACATATTACGTCAATGGTACGTCATATGTTTATAAAATTATCGGTAAATTAAAATGGGATGAATAAGGGACTGATCGGCGCGAATCTTAAAAAGGTATTTTTACGTTAATAAAAAGTTCATATATATTTGGTAGCCTAAAAGGACTCTTTTTTTATTAAATTAAAACTATAATTATTCCAATAACTTTTTAGTTTCAAATTATATTTGTATTCAACGTTGAATACAAATATAATTCAAAGTTTTGTCCCTCGCATCCGCATTCACCCCGTATTACGGTATTTCAATTCAAGTTGGAACAATTGACGGCCGATTTTACATCAAAAATAGTTTTCGTTATCATAACCTATGTGTATAAAATATTTTATATTCCTTCTGTTGACAATTTGCTTGTTTGGTTTTTTTGTTTTGTGTTGTGTAACTTTGAAACACCCTGGTCTTAGTTACCTAATTTAAGGTTTGTTTCACGTTTAGTTAATGTATTTTAAAATTAGCATCTAAAACTAATTTAATGTTTGCATGCCAATTTTATGGCGAAATGTGTCATTGCTCTATATATTATTTTTACCATCTTTTGTACCACATTTATTGCAAATAAATAATGTTGACTTGTAGTTTTTACCTGGAACATGAGTATGAACGCGAGGAAGAGGAACATGTAAATGATCCGGAAGATGGTCATGCGCTTGCCGGAGATGCCGATAATGAACAGCATGATGACCACGACGTAGATCCAGTAGTGGGCGCACAGCGATCGCAGCTTTTCGCCCAGAGCGCGCATCAGACGAGATCGTTTCATTTCTTCTTCCCGCGTGGCCAGAACTACCGACATTGTAACAAGTTTATTGATCAAGCTTGTTATTGAAACAATGGTTACATTTCTGACGTAGGTACTACGTATATTCTTCTAGACAACAGCCTTCTAAAGTGTGGCTTTATTTGATGATTTCTTCAAGGTCTTGTGTCACTTCGAGAGATATTTTGCGTGGGAAATAGGTTTTCTGGTGTTTGTACTTTTGATTGAATGTTACAAAAATATAAGGGGGTGCTAAAACGTCGTAACTGTCAGTACAAAATCATCAAGAGTTAAAAATACGTATCGCACAGATTGAGGTTTTGAGACAGCACTCCACAAATCCATTATGGGACATTTTGAACGAACGCTAAAAACCGTTCAGTCATGAGATTTATTTCATCTCATGTGAAAGCTTAGGGGCCATCCATAAATACGTCACACGAATTTCATGATTTTTTTTACCCCTCCCCCGTCCTTGTCACAGCTGGTCAGATTTGTGAGACATTTGTGTCACATATTTTGCAATTTTACATCTACAAATTATTGATTTAAAAATCAGTTCCGATAGTTTAATTTTTATTATTTTATTTTTTTTAGTTGATGTTAATTTTGTAATTAACATAAACGAAAAACGATTAATTATTTTTATTAAAGATTCAGAATTGTAAAGATGTTGAAACGTGACGTCACGAAATTTAGGACCCCTTCCACCTCCTTGTCACACAATGTCACACTTCGTTGACCCCCTCCCTCCCCTTAACGTGTGACGTAATTTATGGATGGCCCCTTATAGAACGCTCTTTATTTCAAAGAATTAATAAAACAACTATGGGCGCACATAAAATGCGACGAAACATCTTTTTGGCGCTTGATATGAACTTAGCTGTTACATAATTAACCGTTTAAACGCCAGAGTATTCCCGCACGCGCGTGCCTTCACCATTTTTTATGTCGCTTGGCGTACAGGGCACGTGCTTGCTTGTCACGATGTGCTATGTGACAATGGCCTTCAAAACGTTAAGATAAACTAAGGTAGACTGGTAAAAAAACGCCTTTGTACAGTGTTTTTTTACATTTCGTGCATAAAGTTTTAAATAATAATTAAATGGCGGGCGTTCTATAAAGCTTTAGAAGAGGTTGTTAACAACCTCTTCTCAAAGAATTATTAATAGAGCTGATATCATCATCTGCCTAGCCTTTTCCAACTATGTTGGGGTCGGCTTCCAGTCTAACCGGATGCAGCTGAGTACCAGTATCTTACATAGAGCGACTACCCATCTGACCTCCACAACCCAGGTACTGGGGAATACGATACCTCTTGGTAAGACTGGTTGTCAGACTGTCTTTAATAGAGAAGAGCAATTTTGAAAAAAAAAAAACTCAGGTTTTAGGTAGATAAATACTCAAAGTCTTTGTTCGTTGCGTTCTGAGTTTCTATCTTAAAAGCTCAACCTGTATCATACATAGGTACTCGTATTCATGAGTCTGACTCAATTTGAAATAAAAAGAGTTGTAGTTTTTATTAATGGCAAAAATGTGAACTATAAAGGGTGTTAACACCTCTTAACGAAGCCGAAAGGCACTTGTTCTCCTCGTCATTGCGATATTTTTTTTTGTTCTACACCATACCCGAAGGTTCCCAACCTTCTAGTTACGGAGATATTGGGGGTCAAAGTTCCAACTTTTTTTTTTAAATATAAGTTTTTAATGTAAGATTTTTACTTTAAACACCTCCACGACCCCTTGTACTAATCCATCCATCAGCACATTGTTTTGAGTGCGTTACATTGAGTTCTACCACAAAACATGATTTTTCACCCCAAAAAAAAGTCGTTTCCCAGCGATAATTTTTGCGTAAAGTTACTTAGTTTGATGTACAGAATGCTTGGTTGACGGCTTCGTGATGAGGTGGTTAACACCATGTATAAATTACAATAAAAATTTTAAGATATTTTAGAGTGCTAAGCAGTTAAAGCCGCGTTGACACGATCAGAGTATGCTCGGACCGAGTGGACTCGGATTGTGAGTTGTGAGCAACCCATACCAACCCAACAGAGTACGCTAGGATTATGGGCTGCCACAATACGAGTTGCGTACGAGTAGGTATCCGAGTTCACTCAGTCCAAACATACTCGGATCTTGTCAGCGCGGCTTAAGAGAGATTCAGCTGAAATGAAGAAAACAAAACGTAATTAAATGTGGGAAACGATTTCTTATAGAATGGGATTAAAAATCATGGTGCATTTTATTATAATACATTTTGTTCTTGATAGCCATAATTTGTAATCCCATTCTTTAAAGTGAAGTGTGTAGTTTATAGTCATTCGATTACCGTTCACCATGAGACCTGTCCCAGGGTAGTGATTAAAATAGAAAAGAATGCATTATATTTTTATAAGTTAACAAATAGGATCGATAATTCTGTTGATTTTAAACGTAATAAAAAGATTTGAAGAATCTGAGAGTCACTTGCTCTTCCCATCGTTGAAATCACAATTTTTTTCTGGACCATACGTAGTGACCATGTGTTCCTTCGCTATGGAGATACTGAAGGTCATAAATTCAGCTTTTTTATGACTTTTTTATGAAAACCTGTGTAAGAAATGAATATCTATATGCTTACACTACATATACAACATTTTACGTGCGTAACATTCCGCGCTACAAATATAAGTTCCCTGGTATTTATTATTTTTGTACAATATGACTTGATGCGTAGACGACCGCTTTGTAATTGGTCTTTCTTCGACATCCTGTAGTTGGAGACTATATCTTAGATATTATAGAATGGTCAAGCATCCCTGATCGCAATATTTGGACATATATTTGGATTTGAATTCAGGATCAGCTAATCAATATGGTCACTAGTGTCTAAGATATAACTTGTTTAATATTATTTTAGATCACTAAGCATAAAGACGTGTAAATATTCACCACTAGCTGCAGTTGATGCGGTGAGTTGCAAAGGTGCCGCCATATCCGCGATGACAGCTGATTTTCGGCGCTGGCGTATGTCCTGGACGCGCTGCCTCAGAGTCACCCAGAACATGCACGCGAACAGCGATTTGATCACCAGCGGTATGCACGATAACGGTACCGCGCGGCCCAGACCTATCTGCTGGAGATTCACGTGCTGAAAAACAAAAATAATCATATCAGCTGAATTACGTCCTCTGCTAGAACAAAGCCGGCAAGAATCGTGACCAAACGCCGACTACCAGCTGTTACCGATAAATTACTTAAAGAAAAACCTAATAAAACTTAGCACAGGTTTTTCAACTGAAAGTAAGTTAGTTGTTTTAAGTTAAAGTAAGTTTGTTTTTTATTATGACAATAAAAATCATCGTTCGGAAGCAAATCGGACCGTAGTATGTGCCCGTACCTATATTTTGACGGGGGACGACGGAACCCCGCAATGTGCATATTCCGAGACGCACTTGGCCGGTTTGACACGCACGTGCTTAATAAATATAAGGTAGGTATTCCTTGATAACTTACTAACCTCGAAATTACTAGGCAGCTCACTCTCGAGAAGATTCATACTGTATATGTACTCTGCGATAAGCAACAGCATTGCGTAGAGGACTAGTACGGGACTTGTCTTGAGCATGAACCCTCGTTGGTCGTGGCACAGCCACACCACGTTCGCCCACATTAGGAACACGAACGTCAGCCACGAATGGTACATTATACTCCAAGCCATCATCGTGATCGTCGTAGCTATGTAGGATGACCTGAAAATATATATTTAAACACATAACAAACCTCTTGTCTTCCTCAAAGGGGTTAGGCTGAGGTTTTTAGTATAAATACATTTGACGACGTTGGAACCAGATTGATCTAAGTGACACACTGCAGATCTATGTACTCTTCAGTGCTTTCTTCCTTGACAACATGGCACTAAAGAATTGGTGCGGTCTGTAAGTGATGGCCCTGCATACACACAGGGGGTCTAAAATGGCCGCCTTGGCAGAATCCTAAAATTAATCACGTTAAAAACTTTTTAACACCCTTGCTCGTAAAGCTGATGTAATTCCACCGGTTTTAAATATGTAAAGCGGGTCATAAAAAACGCATGTGTTACTAAAAAATATTTAAATAGTTAAGTTATAGTCCATACAAATTCCATAACAGTATTATTTGCCATTTCAAATATGGAACTGATCGCCGCCGCACGACTCCAGGTAGTGAGCAGCGCGCTGTTGCTATTCAAATTTCGAACTAATCGCCGCGCGGCGACAGTCAGTAGGCAGCGCTAGCGCGCTGTTAAAATGGCGGGAAAGCAACAGTGTGCATTCACAGATTGACTTTATTTAAAATAAAAATAAAACAGTTTATTCGGTAATTTAAAAACTTGGCTGCATGCTCTAGCGTCTTTGCCAACATTTTCACGCAGCCACGGCAGAAAATAATCCTCGCGCCATTTATCTCTAATTTTCTTTTCTTTGTACTTGTATTGTGAATATCTAAAAATGACAACTTTCAATAATGAAGATGAGCAATATATTACTTCAACTCCACCGGATATACTAACAGAAGCGCGAACCGCATGCGACAGCTTGCTGCCGTCAATATCCAAGGACAGATACATAACCACGTGTGAAAAATGTTTTTTTTTTCTGTTTCCTCGCAAATGTGTTAAAAAACGTCGTACGATATACGTGCGTATTGGTTATAACATGCCTGGCTCAATTACGCCCTCGCCTTCGGCTCGGGCTGAAATTCCGCCTCGCATGTTATAACCATCTTAACGCACTAATATCGTAATGTACTACCATTTTAAGAATTTTAAATTTTTAACGTGATTCATTTTAGGATTCTGCCAAAGCGGACATTTTAGACGCCCTGATCACACAACGAAGTCTTGACAAACACACAGCGTTAGTGTATCATGCAATAATTTATTCTTTGATACTGACCTGATTAGAACTTGGAAGAAGTCGACTATCGCCATTATAATGTCATCAAGCAATGTAGGTTCAGAATCTATTCCAGCGGTTGACTCTGTAATAAAAAGTATTCAATAAATGTTTATTTGTTGGTAAGATGTAAAGGGGTTTGAATTCTTTGGCGTGCCTGACTTCCGCCATTTTATTTACAGAATAGCGGTCACGAATATTAAACTTGTATTTAAATCAATAGCAAAGAGCAGCGGTGACCCAGTGGTGGCGGCCCCGACTTACAAACAGTAAGTCGTGGGTTCGAACCCAGACAGGCGCATTACTTTGTGTCATTTATTTCATCACCACTGCAAGACGGTGAAGGAAAACATCGTGAGGAAACCGGCATGTCCTAGAACCAAAAAATTCGAAGACCACATTTACCAAGTTTACAACGTTTTGCAAACGAGATGAAATCCATGTGTTTGCTTGCGTGGAGGATTTAATGCTTAATACTATTCTGAAGACAGTTTTTTTTTTCGTTTTGTGATTAAAAGGTACAAAACAAATCAAAGAAAAAAAATGTAAACTAGTGTATAATAATTAATAATACCAATAATTACACTTTTTTAACGGATAAATCTTAATAAAAATAGATTATCAAACATCTGGTTGCCAGGCAGATAGTTGAAATCAGTTTATTAACATTCAATTGGAATTTCTTTTGAATTTACTTTTACAACAACACAAATCTACATATCGAGTTTGTTACACCATTTATAGCTCAAGAAAGGCTGGACCGATATTAGTGATCTCTGATTTTCTGGATTCGACGAAAAGGTGCATCGCAACGCCGGGGCACAGCTAGTAATTAATAGTAGTACATTTTGATACAAGTGGAGAAAGTTTGTTATTGCATCCGAGGCGGAAATAACTCCCGAGCCGTAGGTGAGGGTGTTTTTGAGCCGAGAACTACAATAACAAATGTCCACGTGTATCATAGGACGTTTTTCAATACACTTTTAAAGAAATAAAATAAAAGAACGAAAAATATTTTTGTCATGAATTAATAAGAAACTATGATTTTAATTTTCGTTTTTTTCCGCACTTTGCTTTCGCCAGGTTGAAGGAGAAGCAAAGGTATGAAGCCGATAAACAGCCTAATATAAAATATATTTTTGAATTTAGAACACAAACAAATTTTAATTTGTTTATTAAAGTAAATATTAGTTTTAAATAATCATGTTCATCTATGATATTCTATTTATAAACACAATCTGAATATTCAAAAAATATTGACGCCGTAAAGACGCATTATTGCTCTGCCAAAATTAAAAAAAAAAACATTCACCTCCGACTTTATGCATTGAACCTATTTGGACTAAGTATAGGTATAGTTATCTGTGGCAATTTTCATTCCCGCACACGTGTTGGAAAATGAAAAAAAAAGCACGCGTGTGAAATACATTGCATGTTGAACCTAATCGTAGTGCGATAAGAACCAGTTTTCGAGGAAGTGTATTGAAAAGAACGTTTACCTGTGTCCTGAAGAACGACCGAACCCGTGGAGTCTTGTCGCAGCTGTCTCGCACTGGACGTGGTCGGATCAACTGACCTTCGTTTCGATGAACTCACGCGTATTAGCTGCACGTGAATAAAAGTGTCAAAACAGGTGTCAGTAGTTTTTTTTTCTAATCATTATCGTTTCACATCATTCTATTTATCATTAACGTTCCACGATTCTTCGTAAGGAACGCATCAACTCTACCTTTGTGTCTCTTTTACCACACTCAACAATCACTTACATACATAAGTGTTGACACCAGCACACCATTGTGAACAGCCAATCGAGGCTTTCTGGACATCAACTAGTATAGTTGGTGCCAGTTAAAATCGCAAAAGCGCTCATTGACCCACCTACATTTATTAAAGTTCTTAACATTATAAACCAAAAATAAGCCTGTTCAAGTCTTGAATCGTCATATATCGTGATCTTCAACATTTTTTCTAATGAAAAACAAAATACAAAAAATACAAAAATATTTATTACTTCTCAAACATTGTGTCAAACATAAATTGAGGCAGCCCCAGTAAGGTACAATAGTACTTGTGTCGGAGCTGTCTCGCTCTTCCCGTAAGTGGTATACTAACAATGAAAACGAAGTCAACGAATAGAATAAAAATACAATAAAAAAGAAATTAAATTAAAAAACGATACGTGGTTCATTTGTTTTGTTTCGTAGGAAGAGATATTAGGGAAAGGGCAATGACCGCTATTGCGATCTTAACTGGCACCAACTATAGTCACACAACCAAGCGCCCGACCTCACCATATATGGATAGTACCGACCACGGCACGGCACACACACTAGCTGCATAGGCCTTCTCCTAGTCCACGAAAGTACAGTAGA
Source organism: Xestia rhomboidea (assembly GCA_963853795.1). Lineage (NCBI taxonomy): Eukaryota > Metazoa > Arthropoda > Insecta > Lepidoptera > Noctuidae > Xestia > Xestia rhomboidea. The sequence goes on from OY970764.1 coordinate 14,784,011, forward strand.
ATTTCTTGTGCTTTGCCAGATGTTGTACGGTAAAGAGACTAAGGAGATGTTTAATGATCTGTAATGGTTTTTTTTCAATGCTATGCTATTTTCGGTGTAATTTAATTCAAACAGCGTGTAGCAAAAAGGTGTGGTCATATTTCAGGGTGTAATTCAGACCATAAAACTGAACACACTTTTCTGGTACACTGCATACTTACCTATTATAGAAAAAAAAACTGAAAAATAATACATTATAGCGGTGGTTATACAAACAATGAATGACACATCAAGCATGCAGTGCACACAGACTACGTGATAACACACAACACAACAGTATTAGCGAATGTGCACAAGATGCGTGTTAGATCGGTGAGCTGGTAACCAAGCATTTCATTGTTCTCGAATACACAGGTTATTTCTAGGGGGCCTAAAATGGCCTCTTTAGCACAATCTTAATATGAATCACGTTAAAAATGTTATTCCTTAAAATTGACTTTATAGTCATAAACATAAGGTCTATTTTAAGAATTGACCTTATGGTTCGATTCGAACGTGATTCATATTTTGATTCTGTTAGAGCGGCCATTTTAGACCCCCAGTTCTAATAAGTATTGCCATCTGAATCCGAATCAAGAAATATAGCTACGGGAATAATGTTATCAACTTCAAATGCTTTAGGCAAAAAATACAAAAGAACAGGATGTTTTGATTGTTGCAACTTTATAAAGCAAGACATTTCTTGGCTCGGATGCATACAAGGTTTCACATACAAAACACAAATAAAACAAAAGAAGATACCTACAGGATCAGTCTCGCTGGGCGCAGTGTGGTGTGCTTGATTTTTTATGTATGGAATTGATACCTATAAAAGAATGAAAGCTAGTTGCAAAAAAACAAAATATTTAAGTGCCAAGCTAAAAGAAAATTAAATTCCAGTCCTGGGTTTAATAGAAGCATGCCTGGTCCTCAGTGTAGGATTTAAAAAAAAACAATGTTACCTAAGATAAGTTTTTATCTACAAATTATCTACAAAAACGTGCCATGCAGTTATAAACATTATGACATACTGAACTAATTAGGAAGTGAAGCCAATAATATACAGTGTGATCAAAGTTTTTAGTGAAGGTACACGAACAAGAAAACGAACTACTTAACCGTAAAAATACGAATCACATTTAGAATATAAACATAATGATTGCTCGAACCTAAATACAAGTGATGCAAATAGCTAGGTACTGTTTAAATAACAGAAACTGCTGTGTGTTCGCTGACTAATATAGCAACTACACTGAATTCATTAGCATATCAGGATCGAAATAAGTCTAGAAACTTTACACTTGTATTTAGAATCGATGTAAGAACTAACTATGTAGAAACAATATTGTGTGCAATAATGAATAAGTATTGACCCGTGAATAATTTTCGTTAGCTTACTCGAACTTTTTTAGTAGCGTTTTTCCATTTATCCCGCGTAAGTACTCGGCTGCCACGGTGGAAGGGTATTCCCCGTGTCAGGGAACCGTTCACCTTGCCATCTTCTAAGCCGGAAAGGGCGCTCTTTTTTTTCGCCTAAGTTCCAGTATGATAGCACAGGAAATATATAATATTGCTAAAGATTGTTATTTGGCTTGGCTCTAGTTATTTTATTGATGATTCGATTATACAATTATTAGAAAAAACAACCTTCAAGTCTTGCTTGAGCTGTAATTCAATGCGAAGACTCTGTCATTGTTTTTTAATAATTTTGTATTAGTGTTGATTAGGATCACAATAGGCATAGACGAATTTACAATAGTTAGTAGGCTTTATAGATTTCTATAGAGCGGTATTTTTTTAAGTGGGCGTGAATGGCCGAATCCGAAACTACGAGGAATAATGAAAAATGCTCCGATCCCGATTTTGACGAAAACTAAAACTACATCATTGGAATTCTGAAAAAAAATAAAATCCTAGCCAGGAATCAAACCCTATCGATTTGGCCATACACACCCTCTTGAAAACTTCAGCCTGTATACATATGTTTTTGCGTTAAAAGAAACATAATTTTAAAGTAACTATCTAACCATCTCATGTTATTTAAAAAGCATACAGTTGGTAGTATTTAGGTTAGTCAAGGTCATCATTGTTATTAAATCACAGTACTAAATTACTACATTATTATGTAACATACATACCTTGGGTTTGAACAGTTGTCGGGTCTCAAGTGCGAGGACGAAATAAGTGAATAGTATGACAAACGGGCTCGCTAATGTTGCCCACATACTGTCATCTGCTACTTCGTACGTAAAAAGTGACGGGTTTGTGTCGTTGATAACTACTAATTTTGTTAGGCCAAAGTACCTGCAAATGAATTGTTACTCTCTTATACATCGGTAATAGGTATAAATACTATGCTAATGTTTTAGATATGAACGTTTGGATATTTGTAACTCATCACGTATTTCAGATGAAGACTAAAATTGTGTTATAGTCTACTTGTGTGCACAATTCTAGATTAAAGGTCTACGAATGCAAAAAGTAAAATAAATAAATATCGCTGGACATTAAACACAGCGCCATCTAGCTGCACACTAAGCAACGAGGTTTGTGTCGTGGACACCAGATAGTTGATTTACTAAATAGATACTCTTTGTATGTAAATACATACTTATTATACATATAAACATCCATGACTCGGAAACAAATGTCCATGTTCATCACACAAACATTTGCTCCTACCGGGATTCGAACCCGGAACCGAACGAACGTAAGGCAGCCTCACTACCGCTACCCCATTCGGGTCGTCGTAAGTTAAGTTAAATCAAGAATAAGGTCCAAAAACTCGGTTGGGGTCAGCTTCCAGTGTAACGGAGTACAGCAGCATACAGTATTTTAAAATACTACGCTATCTGACCTCTACATCCACAACCCAGTTACTAACTAATACGATACGTCCTCTTGGTAAGACTGGTTGCCAGACATTCGTGCTCCTAACTTCCGGACGATTGTCAAAGATCTACAAACGACAGGCTCATAAAAAGAAAAGATTAATAATCGTCCTTACCTAGCAAATTCTTTATCTGGTGGATAAAGTTCCTCCAGCACAGAGCACTGGTAAACTAACTCCACGATGACGTGGACGGCCATGATAGCCATGATGCAGCGGCATACCACCGCAAAGCCCTTGTTGAGAGGCTGGCCCAGTGCCCAGGCCGTTGCTGAGCCCATAAACATGAGGTAATAGATACCAGACGTTACGCTCGGACGCATTATACCGGAGAACATTATCAGGATCAAGCATAAATATTTCCCTGAAAACAAAAATGGACGAGTTTATTATAGTTTTTGAATAAAAATAAGAATAGGCTAGTTTCCACCATCAATACATTGCAAATCTATTTAGTCCGTCAGTTAGAGTATCAAAATGGACACGTATTTTTTGTTTTTGTAAATCAATCAGTATTGACAAAGCTAAAACGCATCAAAACTCGGGAGTGGGGGCTCGTGACGTCACAACGCACTAAAAATTATAGCACGGCGTGACGTATTGAGAATTTTAAAAGCGTCGTATCTTCGTCAATTTTGGTCTACGTAACAAATATTTTTTGATAATCTAACTGACGGACTAATTAGGTTTTTTTAGGACACAAGCCAATGCATCATTCCTATCAGTAAGTTAACTAATAAAATAATAACGGAATTATTATTTCTCTGTGTGGATAAAAGAGCGATATGAACAATATTCATCCACCGTGGCAGTCGTGCCACGATCAGAGGAATCTTTGGGTGCTTTGGTGGAATCAGACCAGGCAAGCTGAAGGTTTGTCTTTGGCTTGAAGATCGAAAATAAGTTTCTTTAGTTGTTTACCTGCACTTGTCACAAGTGGATAACGCTGATATTTCGTTTCTGTTTGCTGCGCTGGATGTGCTGACGGACCTAATAGCAATCTTTTGACTACGTAATACACTAGCAGCGACGTTGTGGTGCTTATAATCTGAAATTAAAGTTACAATCAATCATTAGGTAGACATTTAAATAAACTATAAACACGAAAGAAAGAAAAGAAAGAACTAAATTAAAAGTGTGATAAAAAAAATAAGGTACAGCGCGGAGCCCTAAAACATAACAATTCCTATCAACTTTATACTATTTTACATACAATATAACGCCTGAATTTCCAAAGGGAAAACAAAAGTTCAGAGTCCTTAGCATCTACTGAGAACTTCCTGGTGGGAAAACCAAATAAGTAACACTTTGCCCGACCTGGGAATCGAACCCAGGACCTCATGCTCGGCAGACGCACTCTCGACTATTACAAGTCAAAGTGATTACTTGAGTAAAAGTAATTACTGAAGTTACGATTTTTATTCTGTACTTAGTAATTGCTTGAAGTTAGAACCGTCAAAAGTTAAAGTTCAATCGATTGCACCCATATTAAAATCACCAAGGGAGCGTTCAAGTAATACGTTACGGAATTTTTCGAAATTTTTGGCCAATTTTATTTAGCATCAGAACTTAAAGGCTATTTTTCATTAGTGTGCAAGGGGTTGGTGAATCTTATAGTAGGGGGTAATCTCCGGAGCTACAGATCCGATTCCGAAAATTCTTTCACTAACAGGAAGCTCATGGTCCCAAAGTCATGTAGGCCCAAGGTCATGTTGAATGCCCATGAAACACCCACTTCTTTCAAGATCGGAAACACTACACTCGAAGCTGTAGACGATTATGTGTACCTGGGACAAACGGTCCAGTTAGGTAGGTCTAACTTCGAGAAAGAGGTCAATCGTCGAATCCAACTCGGCTGGGTAGCGTTCGGGAAGCTGCGCTCTATCTTCTCGTCCAAATTACCGCAGTGTCTCAAGACGAAAGTCTGTGACCAGTGTGTGTTGCCAGTGATTACATACTGGACCGAAACGTGGTCGCTCACAATGGGCCTTATCAGAAGGCTTAAAGTCACCCAAAGGGCAATGGAGAGAGCTATGCTCGGAGTTTCCTTGCGTGATCGAATCAGAAATGAAGATATTCAAATACAACCAAGGTCACCGACGTAGCCCGAAGAATTGCCAAACTTAAGTGGCTGTGGGCAGGGCACATTGCTCACAGAACGGATGGCCGATGGGGCCGTAAATTTCTGGAGTGGCGACCGCGAACCGGAAGACGATGCGTTGGAAGACCTCCCACTAGGTGGACCGATGACCTGGTGAAGGTTGCGGGAATCCGTTGGATGCGAGTCGCACGGGACAGGTCAATGTAGCGACACTTTGGGGTGGTATATGTCCAGCAGTGGACGTCTTTCGGATGAAATGATGATGAACAGGAAGCTACATTCTCCCCGAGTGTCAGACTACATTTAAAACGCCCATGGGTTAATTTCCGTACATAACAGGAGCGAAGTCACGAGCAAAAGCCTTAATGATCATTATATTACGTTATAGAAACTAATACAAGTGTAAAGAGATACATACAATTTTGGTATGGCACCATTTTAACAGAATTATAAGAAAGTCAACATTTAAGTCATATTGGTGTCGATTCTGTTGTGCACAAACTAAACTTAATTTAGGCTATTGCTGTCTTTTTCTTTCTAATAAAACGAGAAAGAGACGGACGTAATTTAGAGCTGTCAAATTTAATTCGAACTAATATTTCTATACAAATGAAGGGTGCACGTAAAAACATGTTGACTAAAAACACGGTGAAGCGCAAGGCATAAACTAGTTTGACATCTCTAACTTAGTTCATAGCTGTAGCCGTCCTTTTCTCGCACTGCCTTTTAGTAAAAGATAGCAATAGCCTAAATTAAGTTTAGTTTGTGCACAACAGAATCGACACCATTATCGATGTTATAGTAAAATAATCTACATCACAAATATGCCTTCTAATGGAACAAAACGCAGCAATTGGTTGTTGCCAGAGGAAAACAACCATCAAGCGTTGATTCTTAATTAATAAATGATAGTGTTGTGATACAGTCAAAGCTTGAGATTTGCATGCCTGAAGGTGTAATATGGTTGGACTATTTTCTATTTTTAACAACTTTATGTAAATACCCATATTAGCAAATAAATGATTTTGAATTTGAATTTGAATTTAAGTAACGTATACATTACTCGATTATAGAATAAGATTTCGTAATGAAGGATTCAATTAGCAACAAGTAATTACTTGTTTATAAATACGAGTATTGGACCAATGAGGCAGTCGTAGTAGTTATGTTATTTCAAAGTTATTATATGAATTCCAATTTACACTTGATCCATAAATAAAATTCATATTTACCTCGGGAAGCATATAATGCACGGCCTTAAATGGATCTATTTCGGAATAAGACACAAAGCCTAAATTGTGGCCTACGAGACTGAGGGTAGGATACTCCACGAGTATGGCGCCGTAAGGTGTCACCGATGCCAGCATCGTGTGCCATGCGATGTGCAGCAACAGCAGCAGGAATGATATCAGCACATTTAATAACAAATATGTACCGCGCCATCCTGGAAATTAAATGGTTGGTTATAATAGGTTTGATGTACCACCTACTACGTTCCTAGACTGCTTTAGTAGCTACCAAAATACATAATAAATAGTCAATATAGTGAGACTCAAAATGGTTACTATGTAGATCTTGGCATTATTCATATAGTAAAATCTTACTTCATACTCCTAATATAAATGCGAACGTTTGTGAGGATGTATGGATGTTTGTTCCTCTTTCACGCAAAAACGGTTGAACGGATTTGGGTGAAATTTGGCACACAGATACTTTAGAACCTGGATTAATATAAAGGATACTTTTTATCGGTAGAACGATCCCGTCGGATTACTCCCGAACTCGGAGCGGGCGAAGCCGCGGGCATAAACTGTAGTAGTGAATAACTTGGCAACAAGCAGGTCTTCGTATGGTAGGTACATACACAAATTTTGGAATGTAACGAGACCCCGATACAGAGGCCCTACTCCCTAACGCTTCGTCCGTATATTCGGATCTATCCGTCTCTCTCGCGCACGTCTGCAGATGAGTGCGAGTGAGAGAGACGGGATAGATCCGAATATACGGACGAAGCCTTGGGAGTAGGGCCGCAGATTTCTTCGATATTATTTTGTTCTAATGTTTAGACTCGCTATGTAATATTCTTTTGTTATGCCCGTTTTCACCAGCACTAGGCGACTCCTAAATGTTCAAACACTAAAATAATATTTAGGCATTCAGTTAGGGGTGCCTAAGATCTAGAGCTTTTTGTGAAACACCTTGTACTTGTGCCTAGGATAGTCTTCGTTTAAAATAAATAAAATAAATATATAAATATCGCTGGACATTAACACACAGCGCCATCTAATGCGACAACGAGGCTTGTGTCGTGGACACCAGATAGTTGATATACAGACACTTTTTGTTTGTAAATACATACTTATTATACATATAAACATCTATGACTCGGAAACAAATGACCATGCTCATCACACAAACATTTGCTCCAACCGGGATTCGAACCCGGGACCCCAAGAACGTAAGGCAGCCTCACTACCGCTGCGCCATTTGGGTCGTCAAACAGTAAGTCACTAAGTTTAACAGTTTCTCACCTTTGAATGTTTTGTTGTCTGGTATCCTTATTAGAGGTGCTAATAAAAACAGCAGGAGATATATTATTGAGATGCCGAACGGTCGGAGTGCTATACCTGTAAATAAATGCAAATATGAATCATGAGTTATCGTAAATAAGGAATATGCAAGAAATTCAAAACATTTTTATTCCTTAATAATGCCTTGTTTTTGCTCATACAAACATTGTGGGACACTTGTTTAACTTTCCAAAAGTATATTGGAAAGTTAAACAAGTGTCCCACAATGTTTGTGCTTGTTTGTGCAACACTTATTTTACAATTTAATATTTTATGTAGCGTCACAGAATAAATAGTACAAGTAGCGTGTTTTTGGTGAAACGGAACGCAAATTCATAACGCATGGTCGCCGGTAGTGACGTCAAATGCTATGTGTCAAAGAAACACTTTTATTCAAAAACTACTAAAAGTTTCACAAAGATGTTGTTATAATTATTGTTATTGCAATGTTTGCTTGAATGCACATACATTTATTAAAATTATTATATTAAGGGTACAAAATTAGATGTAAACAAGGCAGATGAGGGGGAAATGACGTCTAATAGAATGACATGAATGGCCGCGAAAGTCACGGACGTTTGGACTGTCGTAGAAAATTAGTGTTAGAAAATTGTAGGAGTAAAAATTTTTTTTAAGCGACAAGCAGTTGTTGAACTTAACTTTTAATTATTTTCTTGGGTTGATAGTAAGTACTGTATTTTGATTCAAGTAAAGAAAAAAATACATGCATATTCCCTATGTGTGTATTGTCAACCCCTGTCCTTGAGCTGATCTAGCGATATACGGAGCTTCAATAAAATAAAATGTCAGCTTAAATCTACTACTTTTGTTTACAATTACTACTGACGTGTGGCTTTCTGTACGTAAAATAAATACGGTGCCCAACAAAAGTCATTTGAAATTATTCGTGTTTATTATATTGCATTATCATCTGAAATTCTAGATTCATATTAATTGCGTTTCACAATGTTTGAAAAAGGTGTAATAAAAGCGCTTACAGTGAAGAACAATATTATGGACCCTGTTAAGAGCTCACAGCAATTCATGCAGTTAATGATAAATAACCATTTCTAATTATAATGTACAATTAGTAATATTCTTAGTACAATTACACAATAACAATAGGGAATATGCGAAAAATGCGAAACCCTTTTTATTTTTTTAAATGCCTTGTATTGGCGCATAAAAAATCACTTATTTTACAATTTATTGTTTTATGTAGCATGTTTTTGGTGAAACGGAACGCACTCTCAAAACGCGTCGTCCTCGATTACGCCGGTAGTGACGTCAAAGTCTATGTGTCAAAAAAACACATTTGAAAAGTAGGTAAAGGTTTACTAAAATTTTATTATAATATCGTTATCACAATTTTTGCTTGAATAAAGCGCAAACATTTTACGATTTTCTGGAAAAAATCCAAAGGAAATTAAAAAAAATTCGCGAGCCGTGATTTTTTATTTTTTATTTAATACACCTCTAGGAACACAACAAAAAAGAGGCCTATGGAAGTCCAACCACTATAAACTTCGTTCTACCATAGGAGTATATTTTGTCTGATTGTCCTCCGCTACAAATTATAAAACAAAATGTCGAGAAATTTCTTATTATACAAAGATAACTGGATTAGTCCATAAAAACGTTATAATACACAGTTCAAACATTTGAAAGCAGAATTTCGAATGGTAATGCGACGTTACGTGTGAAGTGAATCATCATCTTCCTGCCCTTATCCAATTCTATTTGGGGTCGGCGCACCGCGCTATACGTTTTCTTCCTCCATTCTCCCCTGTCAGACGTCACGGTATCGTTTACTCCTGTTTCATATCTTTCCTCACACAAACCATCTATCTTTTTTTTTGGCCTTATTCTCCCTTTCTATCCATCAACGTCTGATGTGAATAATTTCAACAAACTTTTGGAGGGCACTGATACAATCATAAACAACAGAAATAAACACAGATCCCTTAACAGATGAATTGAATGCTAGACAAAATTAAACCGAAAAAAAAGGTAACATGAAAACGTCGAAACACGAAAGGAAAGTCAATAAAGGGAAAGTCGCAGACACTATAAATCACAGGCACAAGGCGCCGCGCGCCGTCGCGGCTGGCAATAGGACGTTCAGATTTCCAGAATTGTTTTAGACTTCTTTACGTGCTCTAAGCTACGTAGGCGTTTTATGTAAGTTTATAAAATTATTTTATTCATACTTTCTTCAGATTACCCTGAATTAAGAAATTATATTAAGTATTTGCTTAACTAATCTTTTTAGGGTTCCATAGTCCTGACAAGGAACCCTTATAGTTTTTTCATGTCCGTCTGTCTGTCTGTCCGAGGTCTTGCTAAGAGACCGTTAGTACTAGAAAGCTGTAATTTTGTAGAGGTGTGTATATCAATAACGCCGACAAAGTGGTAAAATAAAATTTTGGAAAATATTTTTTTTAGGGTAGCTCCTCTACATCTGAAGTGGGGATGATTTTTTTTTCGTCGTCTACCCCATCGTTTGGGGTATCGTTGAATAGGTGTTTTAAAATGACTTAAGGGTTGCTAATACAACTTTTCGATTTAATGCTCCATTTACGAAATATTAAACTTTAAAATGCAAATTTTTGTTCTAGTCGGCCGTCCCCCCGCCCCTCTAAAAGCTAAACTGCTGGACTGAAAAATCTGGAAAAATTCATAATGATAGTACATTTCATGAACTTCAAAGAAAAACTATAGCGGTTAAGATAACTTCATCAGTTTAACGCTAATAGTCGTTGAACTAGGGTGTTGGATAATTTTGTACCAAATACAAAATCCTTAGAATAAATCCTATTAAGTGACTAAGATGAAGTCGTTGCTTGTTTATAACGGGTAAAGACTTGCATTGAAAAACAAAATCTAAAATATAACGGGCTACTACAGAACCCTACACTGCGCGTGGCCTGACACGCACTTGGCCGGTTTTCTTTTTTATTAAGGTTTATCATGCCCCGTATTTATTACAATTATTTTCGCTTTATAGTCAGTTTTAAATATTTTGTACTTAGAAGAACACAATTTAACTTTGTACAGGGTGGATTTATTAAACGTAACTGAACCATTATTTTTTCAAAAATAAACACGTCTATTTGTGGTTTATTCCCGAAATAAATAAAAGTAGTTTTGTTTTTCTTTTCAATATTATCCCTTTTAACCTTTTTTCTTTGTAACTTAAGTAATAATGGGGTTAACTCCATTCACCTTTATAGGTTAATCTTATTTTTTATTGCTACAAAATTACATGAATCCACCTCTAAAATTGGAATGAGTATTATCAGCAGGTAACCGTGACAATGAATTGCGTTGGTATTTTATTTGTAGTTCACTATTACAAACTTGTTTACAAAAGCTGTTTATAGAAATATCGGAACCTGTAGCCCGCGTGTATTCCCGTTCGTCCCCTCGACTTCGTCCCCCGAGGGGGACGAACGGGAATTTACAAAAATAATATTTAATTTGTTCCCGATCGTCCCAATCCTAATTCAAGAGAGGACGAATGGGAATATGTTCTTCGATTAGTGCCATTCGTCCCACTAAAAAGATTTGTGCAGAAAATATGTTTATTCGATGTTTCGTAGTTTACTTTTAAATTAGTTTCTTCGTTAGATTTAATCATTATTTTACAAAATTCTTCTCTATTTTTTTATGAATTATAAAACGTATCCTAAGTTTATCATTGTTTCATTATGTTTACCTACACTAAATATAGCAACTCTGACGGGAAGCGCCGGCGATTCTGGTAGTTAACAAAAGAGTGCCGATAACATTGTGTTATTTGCGTAAATCCTATTGGTTTACCTGACATTGGTGTCGATTCTGTTGTGCACAAACTAAACTTAATTTAGGCTATTGCTATCTTTTTCTCTCTAATAAAACGAGAAAGAGACGGACGTAATTTAGAGCTGTCAAATTTAATTGGAACTAATATTTCCATACAAATGAAGGGTGCACGTAAAAACATGTCGACTAAAAACACTGTGAAGCGCAAGGCATTTACTAGTTTGACATCTCTAACTTAGTTCATAGCTATAGCCGTCCTTTTCTCGCACTGCCTTTTAGTAAAAGATAGCAATAGCCTAAATTAAGTTTAGTTTGTGCACAACCGAATCGACACCATTCTCTCCCTTTCCTATCCTTAAATTAGACCGGTCGGGTTAGTGTTGACAAAACAATGAAAGTGCACGGGTGTTAATGTAATAATATATATTCGACACGAGTTCTGCGGAAAACTACTGATGTAAGTACCTACATTTTTGTAAGTTACAAATATTATTAGATTGTTTATAGTCAATACTATATTGTCTCATGTCTTATTAATTTATGCTAATAATGTACGGTATCAATATTTGTATTCAATTTTAGTATTTAATTTTATATATTAAATATCATTCTAAATTATATTAATAAGTGTGTAATTGTAATTGTAATTGTGTAGTTAAAATAATGAGTAAACTTTTCTAATCACTTACATAACGTAAAACGTAAAATCTTGCCACCATACATATAAGCAACTCTACGAAAAATAGTGACTTATATTTCAAAAGGAAACAACCTGAATGGTAAAAAGTCTGTTTGTAGTGTTTAATTGTAATATAATACAGACTTTTTTTATTGTAATCTGTATACACAGATTTTTAAATCATAATTTTTAGTTATAAGGAGAATTTTATTCATAATTAAAAAAATATTATATATAAAAATATTGCGAGTTATCGCAAAGTTGATTCTGTGATTTTTACTGTGATTTTTATTCCTTAAAATAAATGACTGATTTTTATTTCAATTTTGTTTTTTTACCAATTAAAACCACCAGTCTTATATTATTTAGTGGGAGCAATAGACCCAAAAAAGAATTAATAAATTATTCCCATTCGTCCCCCCAAAAAATTTTGAGGGACCATCGGGAAAATAAATAACGAATTCCCGTTCGTCCCCCTCGGGGGACGAAGTCGAGGGGACGAACGGGAATACACGGTAGCCCGTGCTCCTAAAGTTTACTTACAACATTCTGAAATTTACATATGTACATTACCTATGTACTTTTACGTATTAGTAAATAGTCTTGTTGGTCAGACCTTTGTTTCTATACATTTATTAATTAAAGCTCTTTCTTGGCAACTTGATAACTCTTTCGAACCTCCTGCGCCTAGGCAGCAGGCAGTGAATACCATAGAAAATTGTAAAGTAGGTCCATTAAATCATCCCGTTTACAAACAGATAGAAGTCGCGAAAAGCTAATACCGAAGGAGAACACAATTTTGCCGGGCACCGTTCGTTATGGCGGCCCCAAATGCCACAGTAACATTTAGAATTTGTTCCACTTCGTTTTATACCCTGCCCTATTTCCTTTCGCGTCCTACCACTGTCATAAAACCATGCTTAATATTTTCTTATGTTTATGTAACATAAGCTGGGATTCGCTATCAAAATAGAATGGCTAAATGACGCTTGCAACCGTTTCCAATTCGTATAAACAACCAATCAATAACGTTAGAATTTAATGGATAGGATGAGAGTTATGTGATAGATACTGAAGATAAATGATCACTTGTGATAAAAATTAAAACATTGACTTAACTTTAAATTATGGTAATACGCATACGTTAAAGTTTGCATAGCATTATGTGGGAAAACAAACAGGACTAGTGCGAATCGGACTCGCACACTAATGGTTCCGTAGCACCAAACAATATAATAAAAAAAATACGCTCCCCAGGCATGAGCGTATTTTTTTTATTATATTGTTTTCAATTTGTGTTGTCAATTTACACTCAACAGCAAAACAATATTTGTTTTTCATAGTATTAAAATGAAAAACCAAGTTACTACTGCAATTTCACGAGTCAAAAACTCCATATCTCAAAAGATAAATAAGTATCAAATCTTATTCCAACCAGTTTTCGTTGAAAGTTCTTTTTACGTGTTACAAACCTATTTTTTTTTTTCTGAATTTTGCACCTATTACTTTAGAAATTAGACGGGGGGCACAATTTTGTACGGCTTCAGAAGCGAATTTCTCATAAACCATTGACTGAAAAAAGTATTTGAGGAACGTCGATAACATTTTTAAGAGCTGTCGATAACAGATTAACAGCCCACGCAGTTATTAGAAATAGTACATTTTGATACAAGTGGGGAAACTTAGTCATTGCAAGCGAGGCGGAACTTACGCGTGTTGTGTTGTGTTGTTGCTGTTATAGAGCCGAGAACTGCAATCACCGCCGGGAGTCCGATACAATAGGAATTGAACCACGTTGGACTTAGTAGGATACACCACTAGTGTGAAATACACTCCATTAACAGCCAGCGATAACAGCCAGCTTTCGTGGGAGAGTACTGAATTTTTTTTCAACTATGCAAGGCCACCCCTATTTTTTAATTCGTATTTTCACTTCACTTTTGTGTAGCGGTTCATAGAAGATACGTGCACTCCAAATTTCAACTGTGCGGTGGCAAACAGTCTCGGAGCAATGGATGCCATCATCGATACAAAACATAAAATACTCTGACATACGGACGGCAGACGGACAGACAGGGGCAGACAGGACGAATCTATACGGTTTCCATTTTTGTCATTTGGCAACCGAACTCTAAAAAGCTAGTAGGAATCTACTTAAACAAATGGATGCCATCATCGATACAAAACATAAAAGAGATAATAGGTACTTACGTCAAGTGTCAACCTATTCATAACCCACTGATTAAATTAATGAAATTATGAGTGTATTTTTAGTACTTATTAGAAATTTAGGTCTACGTTCAATTTTATTCGTTTTCGGTAAAAATTATTTTATTATTTTGTATGAAATCTGTTCCAATATTTTTATTATTTATGTGTAATCTTTGTAGAATCACTTATGCGCTCATTGTTTTCTAAAATTGGTGTACTTACATTAAAGGCAAGTACTTATCTTGATATTGCTTCATTGTTATAATGCAAATACCAAGAAGTCTATAAAATAAATATAAGCACTGAACATTATCCATAATATTACATAATAGTCATAGGATTGTAATGTGATACGTTATTTAAAAAATCTGATGGAGAAGATAAGTATCACAAGTTAGCCAAGGGTTGGTAACTAACTAGGTAGCTACTGTTAAAATTGTGAAAGTTTGCATGACCTTCTGACTCTTCGCCTGACTTCTGCAATCTACCTTGTTAATACGCGAGAAGAATTCTGCTAACATGGACGTAATAAAAAATAACAAGCTAACCTGCCTCGCCTTAAAAAGATGTAACACCGAATACAAATATAAAGTAACAAACTAACAACACAGTTTGATTGAGGACACAACCTGTAAACCTTCTACATGCAATTCAATATACATTATTAATGAATTTCTAATGCGAACTGACATGCATGTCATGCGTATGTTTTGTCACGGCAACAAAATGTAAATAAACAATAATTAATTTCTTTAATAATTTAACTATACATATCACGGGAATAAATATCGCTGGACATTAACACACAGCGCCATCTAGTGCCACACTAAGCAACGAGGCTTGTGTCGTGGACACCAGATAGTTGATATACTACATAGATACTTTTTGTTTGTAAATACATACTTATTATACATATAAACATCCATGACTCGGAAACAAATGTCCATGCTCATCACACAAACATTTGCTCCAACCGGGATTCGAACCCGGGACCCTAAGAACGTAAGGTGGCCTCACTACCGCTGCGCCATTCGGGTCGTCGTATTATAACTATGCATTATACCAGATAACAACGCATTTATAATGCTTTGATGATACATAACAAAGTACACTTGTCACTTCGTTATTACTTTAGATAGGTGCACGGACCTGTCACCAGTAGCACACGTTTTATTTTTATAAGTTTGTTTTTGTTGTATTTAGTTCCAATAATGGTCATGTTTTTTTCAATACACTTCCTTACTTCTTCCTTTTGACGACCCAAATGGCGCAGCGGTACTGAGGCTGCCCTACGTTCTTATGGTCCCGGGTTCGAATCCCGGTAGGAGCAAATGTTTGTGTGATGAGCGCGGACATTTGTTTCCGATACATGGATGTTTATATGCATAATAAGTATGTATTTACAAATAAAAAGTATCTATATTGTATCAACCATCTGGTGTCCTCGACACAAGACTAGTTGCTTACTAGCACTAGATGGCGCTGTGTGTAATGTCTAGCGATATTTTATATTTATTCGGGAGAATAAATATAAATTATCGCTAGACATTTACATTTTTTTACATTTACAGTTTTACAGTACAGACATTTACATTTATAGTTTTTTATTTTTCCATTTTTATGTGTAATATCCTATAAAAATATTTGCTATGCATTTATTTTTTTGGTAACAATGCATTTCACGGTAATAGGCTTATCCCCAATAAAATGGAACTTAACATACCTAATTGTCGAAATCTAGGTGTATTGTACATGTACCTCTCACTCTCTCATGTACACATCTGCGAACCCCCTCAGAGCATACAGGCGTGATGTTACGTTATGATGTTATGTAAACAATAAACATCCAAGCGATTGCAGCAATCACGACAGATTTGCCGTCTATTATGGAAGAGTTCTATTGTATATCTCCGAAGATCAGCATCAGATCTTCACCAAATTTAAACGGGATCACTTCAGGAGTAAGTATACTCTTTCAAATAAAAAAAACGTGTGCGTCTCGGGACGCTCGTATACACAACAATTCAAACACAGGTATTTTTACAATGAGGGATTTTCTTTTTCAACTGTTCCCTAGTCGCTGGATAGATGGCGCTGAACTTGGTAAGTCACATGATTTCACTTGGATGTAATGGTTAAGTAATATTCTGAAGCTTAAGCAAACGAAAGTGTCAGTCAACGAGCGTATGTGACGTGACGCAATGTTTTTTTTCCAAGCGTTTTGTAGTCAGTTCATCGCCATCTACCGAGTTCTTGTAAACTATTTTTTTTAAATACCTAAAAAGAAAACCTCTCATTAAAAGGTTTTAAGTGAGTTCAACCTTTTCGAATAAAATCCGATTGAGTTTTTAGACATGCAGCACTAAGAAGTATTTACCTATATTAACTTCGAAGCAAATCACCGCCAAAATAACTTTCTACCCCTTTTTAACCCCGTTAGGGGATGAATTTCAATAAAATACGAAACACGTCTTCCATTAATTCTGTTAAAAAAGGTTTATGCAAAATTTGAAGTAGATTGGACCAAGGAATCACGTTGTCCCATACAAACTTTGCCCCCCTTTTTCACTCCCCCAGGGGTAGAATTTCGAAAAACCCTTTCTTATCGGATGCCTACGTCATACAAACAATACACCCTCCAAGTTTCAGGTCTACGATCAGCGGTTTAAGGCTGTGCGTTGATCCGTCAGTCAGTAATTCAGGCCCCTTATTCACAACGCTTCGATTCGATTTTCGATTCGGAAAGTCGTATGTCTATCTTTTTTTGACATTACGAAATCGAGCGAGATAGACATACGACTTTCCGAATCGAAAATCGAATCGAAGCGTTGTGAATAGCTATGCAGGAACTACTTCGTTCCCGAACCCCTTCGTTACCGTTCCGAATCGAGTTATCACTTCAAAAAGAATCATATCAATCGAAATCGGTTGGCGTGATATTGCGTTATTCGTCCATTTGTCGCGCACATAAGTACCTAATGCAAATTTAAGACTTATAAGGTTTTCTCATGGATGCCGTGGTCAGAACTGGAACCACACGGGAAGCACCAGCTTTCAAATTAAAAAATAATCATCAAAATCGGTTCACCCAGTCAAAAGTTCTAAGGTAACAAACCTCCTTTTTAAAGTCGGTTAAAAACTGGCTCTTATCGTACTACGATTAGGTTCAATTCAACACCCGTGGATGGCGTGGGTTTCACACTCGTGGATTTTTTTCATTAATCACAACTTGTGCGGATATAAAATTGGTTAAATTCCTATAGTCGGCGGTGACTGTTTTTTTTTAATCTCGGCAACGAGCTAAAGCGTCTTTACTTTATACGACGTAAATATTTTTTTGAATATTTAAATTGTGTTTATGAATAGAATATAAAAAATAACAACCTGGCGAAAGCGCGGAAAAAAAGCAAATTAAATCATAGTTTCCTAATAGTTCACGACAAAAATACTTTTCTAAAACGCAAAGTATTTTGTTTGTTTTATTTCTTGAAAAGTGTATTGAAAAACGTCGTTTGATACAATTAGGCATTTGTTACTGCAGTTCTGGGGTCCATAAAAACCTCGGCTACGGCTCGGGTGTGGATTCCGCCTCGACTGCAATACCGAAGTGTCCCCACTTAATATATCAAAATGTACTATTGACTAGCTCTGGATGATAAGTGAAAACCTATTTTACAAGTAAATATGTTACGTTTGGCCCCTTTGAAAAAAAAAAAGTATGTCACTGGACTACTGTACTGTAAATATTATTGCAGTTCAATACTTATCTAATCAACATAGACATAGTTGGCGAAAGATTATACCTAACACAAGTACCTACCTCGATCGTATATTTTGAGTCTTTCATTTCATTAAAAAAAGTTCAATATTATAGTATATTACTATCCGTAAGATAATGTTTTTTAGGAATTGAGATTAGGATACGGTAATTAAAAAATACTTGAGGTACTCCGCGTTTACACTCGTATACAAGTTATGTTACCTACTTGTCGAAGCATGTATCATACGTACAGTATTGACGACAGTTAGTTAGTATAGACAATGTATTTACAGACATTTACTTTTGTACATGACATATCCCATAGTCTTCACAACTTGTGTCAAATATCGATAAACGAAATTACAACACGATTATGTAGAATACATCTTCTATACCTCTGTATATACGCAGGACTCTACAGCCCCTTTTTTTAATAAATTAGATAAACTTCACAGACGCGGTGGGTACCGGTATCAGTATACTTAGTAACATAGTAAAGCTAAAAAAAAAACTGTTACCCAAAATCATAATTCTAAGTCGCTTCTGATGTGTCAGACGGTTGGAAGGATGAAAGCAATCCCAGAAGTGTTCCACATTTCTAATTATGGAACATAAAAATCTGACACACTCCGCGAGAATCCAAACATTCGGTGCAACATTTTCCGGCCGTTGTTCCTCTGATTCATGATTAGTCATTAATTAACATATCCACCGTCCTATAATGGAAGACGATTGACTGGCAAATGTGGCACGTTGGTCTTCTGATAACATACTTTTAATTTGAGACCATTTTCATAAATCGGCTCTCCAGTGATAAAATGAATTGAAAGTCTACAAAATCAAATTTGCGAGGTGTGCTACTTATCGATCTATGCTCAAAATATATTTGCAGAAAAAGTTGCTATAATAAAAGCTACCCCGTAAACAGAAGAAATAATTTCATAATTAATTTTATTTAATCATTAAAAATATTTCAAAAAAAAATTGCTTGTTTTTTTGTTGAGCATTTTTTCATAAAAGTTCTGCCCTTAATAGGTATTGAACTCGCCGAGGTATTACTAGCTTTGTAGAGCTCTAAGAACTCTTATAATCTTGGTCTACAGTTCTACACCAACAGACGTGCGGTGCATTGGCCACAAAATATACCGGATAACCTTGACAACTCTATGTTTTACGTGAGCATCAAATACTATATAATATTCCCGAGATAGCGACGCCGCGCGCCGCGTCGCCGATGCGATGAGACCGAGTGGAGAAGTTCATTAAGAATAATATTCATTTATGTTTATAACCTGCTGCAAATCTACAGAGGACCCACTACGGGGCCCACCTTAATCTACTACGAAGATCACGAACGACACATTTTAAAGACCATTAACTCCAAATTGTTCAAGTAAAAAAAACTTAATTATTGTTTCTGTGAAACGATATACAAAACTTGTTTCTGACGCATATATTTTAGTAACCAACCTCTTTTCCACAGGGAATAAAACAGTGAATTGAATTTCTAGAACATAAAACTTTAGTATCAAGCATTATAATGAAACAAATGGTTTCAATAGAACAATAGCAGGTAGAGGAAACTATGTCGCGGCTACTGAGTGACGCTATGTGAGAAAAACGTGTTTCCTAATATAACCCAAACAGTGATGACGAAGTTTATGACGTTTACGTAGTTACAGATTAAACGTTATACCTGTAAGATTACTTCACGTAAATTAGTGGTAATAAATAGTTC
The DNA here is from genome assembly GCA_963853795.1 of Xestia rhomboidea. Classification (NCBI taxonomy): domain Eukaryota; kingdom Metazoa; phylum Arthropoda; class Insecta; order Lepidoptera; family Noctuidae; genus Xestia; species Xestia rhomboidea. The sequence goes on from OY970764.1 coordinate 14,803,782, forward strand.
TTAAATGAAGAACGTGTATGTATCACTCCGACTATGAAATCACTGTTCTATGAACTCACTGAAATCTGTCAAAATGTGTTTTCATTGAACCATTAAACTCGAGCTTCGATATTGTGTTTGTACAACAGTACGTACAGTATTGCTGACACAAATAGGTACAAGCCAAGTTAAAAATAAGACTGGAAATATAAACACGGAGAACATTCAGATTTCATGCAAATACAATTATGTACACGATGTGAGTATACATAAGTACCTATTAGTAGTCTTATTATCATTATTATGCAGTGTTTTCGGTAAACACCATACTGTACGCATTTATCTAAAAGCAATTAGTTATTATAATCTTATAATCTCAATAAAAATATCTTCTTAAAACGTAATGCTTTTTATCACCCTGTATTATTGAGGGCAACTTTAGAATTGATTCCAAGTACTTGTACGTAAGTAGTGCTTTTTCAAATAAAAATACTAAAAACTACTTGGAGCAATTAAATAAACACAGGTCATAAAGCCAGTTATATTTTTAACTGACTTAAAAATAGGAGGTTATTTAAGTTTAGAATTTGGTAGTAAAGAATGCGCATGCGACGCGCTGCGCAGTTCTGTTTACTTTCTTTTCTTTATCTGAAGAAATTGTATTTTTATATGACAGCATTGAACCACAAACCGGTTCCAGTTCCAACGCACTGTAAAAGGTTAAACATTTTGTAATTACCAAAAACTTGTTAAAAGTCGATTGTGTTGATGAGATCACTGTAAATGTAGGTTGGCACTTGCTAGTTAACCAGTTGAACTGTGGCGTGACCTTGTGAATCAGACGTTCCGATATGGCCATGCTTTAGGTACATACCTACCAACGCCGGGCGCCAAACATGTTGCTCAACTACGTGACTACTAACTAACACCGCTTAATAAACAAAGGTAGACCTTTATTATTTTGTTACCTTCCTTATTGCAATGCGAAGTGTTAATAAATACTACTACTGCAAGTTAAACCTAAAAAAATCCCTTCGGCAAGCCGCAGGAGGAGGTAGATTTCGAAGAAGGTTCAACCCATATTTACATTTGGTTATTTATATATTTTTTCCAGCTGAAAAATGGTTCTCATAAATTTTAAAATCCTCCCATAAGAGTTTAGCATGAAAACGCCCTTAATTTTTCAGTTATAATGTTTTATTTCGAAAACTATGGTTTTATACATATTAAAATAGTAAAGTTTGCTTTAAAAAAAAAATTCAAATGTTTACCGTTTTGGAGATATATATATTTTTTTCCAATGTTTTGGAAATTTCAACCCCCTCCCCAAGTTAGGGGTTGCATCAAAAAAGTTTAAATTTAAAATTTGTCGTATTCTTCCTCGGAATGATAAAAATGTTAAACGGTTCAAAAAGACGAATTCCGTCCATTCACGAACTTAACCCAAGTTTTGACCCTTTCGATGTTTTGCCAAATTTGAAAGCAATCGGTGCATAATTGCGACCTGTAGAGTGTGCCTAAATTTTGCTTGGCGCCCCACATACATACCGACATACATACGTATACATATATATTATAAAGTGGCTCAAGGGGTCATAACTAGACCAACTATGGGGAAATTCGCGGAAAACTCGACTAAAGGTGCAAGACCAATAGGAGATTTTTTCCTACGAAATCTAGGTACCTAAATACTGCTCCAGTTGCTGTGAATGCCGTGCCAACGATAACCCCAAATGACATCATCTACTAATTTAATACATGATTTACGAGAGTCCTGTTTATTTCAATTGAAATGTTTATAAATAATAGCTTAATGTTCTAATAACATATTTCAACTTTATGATAGTGACAAAGTATTAAATGATATCATAATAATTTAATCAAATTAATGAGAAGACCGTACTTATATGAAAATCAGAATGTGGATGAATTATTCAGTGCTGTACCTGGTCCTTCCTTATTACATTACATACGGTCTACAAACGAAGGTCCAACCAACACGACACCAAAACTGCCCATGTTATGGATTTCAATTGCATTATTTATGATGATATAACAGGAAAAATATTAAAATTATTTAAACCAAAAGAACTCTTTCAATAAATAACTGTTTGTATTTTATATATAACTGGGTAAACATGTATTAATGTGTTAATCATCACTACGAATGTATACTGAATTTCAGCAGTGTTTTACGGGTTAGACTCTGCGTAAACACCAAAAACTCATTACTGCAACATTCACGCTAATTAAAGAATATCAGGACAGATTTATAGTAAGTTGTTAATTAGTGTTTCTGTTAATTAAAAGAAGCCACCGCCCAATTTTATAATATTCTGTGAATGTTAGGTTCTGTTGTTTCATGGAATTAGATTTTGTTTTTAATATGGTTAAGTGCTCTACGAGGTGAGCTTCTATCATGTGTAATTAAAATAGCAGGGGATATGACAGGGCAGGCATCCAGTGCGTGTACTGAAACGCGATTGTCCATTAGGGCGTGTACTGTATGTAATACTCTTTCGAGCACGGCAAATTGTTGTGTAGTATATGGGAACTTCGCAAATAATTCTCAAAATTTTCCTTAGAGCATTTGGATGAAACCATATTGAATAAGCAATTTAAAATTACAGACAGGACATGGACAATGATGATTCATTGAATGATAGAGGTCAACGATAAAACTGTCTGGCGTATTTAGCAGGGTTAGAGGTGAGCTAGCATTATTGAATAATACTTTTTTACGCCGTTTTCTTCGTAACATATAGCATTTTGGCCAAATAAATAGTTTATCGACAACGGAAATTAGGGAAGCGAGTGATGAAGAACGAATTGTCTATTTACAGCATACTATAGTAGTTGATAACCGTGTCGTGCACGATAACGGCAGGTTATCACGACTTGTATTCTTTGCGAAAAGGTACCGGGAACCAATTTGATTTACAAAGGGTAGAGAGGTTTAATTAATGGCATTTTGTGAAGGCGGGTGTGGCCCATTAGCTGTGCAAACAACATGGCTAGCTCACGACATCCTCTTATATGTACACTGAACATTACTTGCTCACTATGATAACGTGCACTCGAATTTTACTCGTTTAGTAGGTAGCACTTTATCAGTGCATTTCCCGCTTATATCACTGGTGGTGACACAGTTATACATAGAATCACGCCTGGCCTATATATATTTGTACTTAATGAATAGTAAATTCAGCTATACGGAAAAAAAATGGGAAAGACTATTCATTTGATAAACAATGGAAGGGTAACCCTTTTTGTTGAGGTTAACTGAGATCACAAAGTTCGACATTAGATTGAGTTAACCCAACTAAGAGTACGGTCAGTGTTATGACATGCAAAAGGGTACTTATTTCTTGTCAAAAAATATGTCTTGGTTAATGGTGAATTGCTGATGATGAATAATTTTAATAGGATACATACCTACAGTCAAAATGAAATTGCAATCCACATAAACGTAGGTAGGTTAATCATTTCGATGTCTGCACAGTGCGGGTGTTAATGAGAGCAATGCTGCCCTTGCGCAACAGCACTAACACGTTAAACCGTCGACCTTTAACTCCTTCACAATTTGTGCGGTTTACTTATTTTAACATTTATTACCGTAATGAATGATAAAATCACATTACTTTCGAGGAAAAGCGCGTGTTTGGTGCGTGCAAATATGATATAATAGGCGGAGGTGCAAACAGAGGGTCGAGCAGGTAATGCTCTACATTGGCGGATTTATAGGCCATGAGGGAATTAGGGTCAGGACTTATGTCCTTTACGACTACGACACGCATTTGCTTTTATACATTTTTATGGACACATGACTGTTAGTACCTATAATTATGTGCGTGTAAAATAATTAACCAGTTTTAGAAGACAAGGAGAAATTGTACTAAAACGAGCAAGAAGCCAAAACAGAACACACTCTATTGCAAATCACGTTCCATCAATTAATATTATCCAAATGCCAATAATTTAGGCGGCATTATGCATGCTCGGCTTGGGGTTTACATCGGCATGGAACTAGCAACAGCACCTATTCACTGGTTAGCACTTTACTTTATAGGTAGGTCCTTGAATAATGGTATGATTGTCATAGCAGAATATCTCAGTGTAGCACAAGGAGAAAAACTGATACTGTTCCCACTAGTCTGCTTACCCGTTTCGTAGATCTGGCACTTAGACACTTTAGCTCTGGTTGTCAGAATTAAGTGTGGTGGGTAGTTGACATTATCAGAAAAGTCCACTAGGTACTGGTACAGGACAGAACTTAAACCTACCACATTGACCGCTACACTGATTGATTGATTCGGATTCGTGATGATAGAGTACAGGTTTGGAGAGCGAATTCCTGAGTGTACGGTTAAAAATTGGGATATCACCCTGCACATGCGGGCTAATATTATAATTATATGTAAAGTAGGAATTTCTAATATCCGACGTTGCTTGTGAGCGTAGTTCAACAAACCTCACCAAGGTCGAACCACCGAAGCGTGATTTTGGGTATGCCTTCAACTCTTGGCGTTGCGTGATGAAAATCTCATGCAAATATTGTCACAAACATCTATTAAAGGGTCCATTGACAAGGCCACGACAAGTCGGTCAACGGGTCATAGTACGAATCGTGAGGACGCACCCAGAACTAGCCGGCGCGCCCAGCCAGCGGGAGGGAGGATATGAGGACGTTACTCCTTCCCGCAATGCGACGATGCGTACCTCAACGAGTACAAACTTCTAAACTAACTACGAACACATGAACTGGGTAAATTAGAATTCTAAATTGGCAGGCTAGGTCAAAAACCATTCCTAGTCATTTCCCCGTAAGTCGTAACGCGATGTTTATTGAGGCGTTTCTGTGGCGGTTATAAAAAGTCCTAATCTACTATTTATCGGGCGCAACAGTGACGTAAGATTTATTTTGGCAGTTCGTATGCAGAAGTGATGAGAATGAAATACATAATATTAAAGGCGAGGCGATACACGCGGTGCCGCCACGCCGGCCGGTTCCTGAGCATTACGTCACATGAGCAATCACAAGAATGTTGTTCGAAGTTTGATTGTTTTTTACTAATAATTCTCAAAAAAAAAACTGTTTTTAAGCAATATATTGATCTCAAACTGAATTATCTCGTATTTATGAAGTTCTTTTACGTTAGCTATAAACGAAACTGCTCTCTGAATCTTTTGTTACAGACTTAAAAATTCGCCAATAAATTATATATTCTTCCCCACCAGCCACCAAATCAGTTATTCAAGACTCAAAACTACAATGAAGGAAAAAAATAGATACCATACTAGTTTTGAGGACTGATGTAAGTGCCTGCTAGGTAAATACAAAATTTTTCATGTTAACTAAGATATTTTTAATTTTTGACGGATTTTTTCAAAATTGTAACAATGTGATAATTATACCCAATATTAACACCATCTAATGACCTATATTAATCAAAATATAGACATGTTCAGGCTGAATAAATATTGAAACTTCTGGTCAACAAATTCCTACCAAAGTAGTCAAAAGACGTCTTTAAAACTAAAATAGTTTTGGTACATAATACTGTAGGTGGAATGTGGATGTTATTGATCCAAATTATAAATATTACATCTATAACCATTTCTTCACACACAGAATAAGGGATTTAATATAAACACTGCATCAAGTTGTTAGCGTTTGAACATCAAAATATCTAGGTACGTAGCAATTTCATTAGCATTATTTAACTGTAAACAACATTTACAAACTGCTAAATCTTTTACTTACACATCAGCAGACTGATCGGCAGCAACAGCCTCACCAGTGCTACAACGAGGTAGAACTTGGACATCTTGATAACTGCAAACCATAAACCATTAAAGCATAGATATACCTATTTAATAAAATAACACATATTCTAATAAGTAACCTATTATGTCAATAAAGAATTTGAATTGAATTGAATTGAAGGCTTTGAATTCAAACCTGTTTTAGATTTTCTTTATGACAGACTATTAGTAAAACCAGCTTTTACTCCTAAATAAAACATATTTAGGTAAATGTGTTTCAAAGTTAGTAATATTTATTATTTTTTGCCAAGGAATAAGAAAAGGGTGCTTGAGTTCGCCATTAATAATGATAATCGTAAAAGAAGTGCAATACAGTTAAAGTTTTGAAATATGTAATGAGGTCTTTCTTTTTTATTTATTTACAGGAATATATTATGTATGAGTTTACTTAATTGGCATTTGTATCCTTGAAAATTGAAAAATCAATTTAGAAATATTCAAAAATAATTATATACCTTTTTTTTTATTTTTTAGATTACATGTTTAGACACACATATACAACGCATACAATTAGACCTCTGGGGTCTGTCTTAGCATGCCATGGTCAGAAAATAATATGTGCACACGTTTTGTATACAATTATGTAGAAGACAGATTTACTACTGCAGTAATAACAACTTTATTTTGGGTAACCGACTTACGATATCTTGGATGTTTTCTGCATAACTTACCTATTTTTTAAAGTTCAGAACCATAACCAAATTATCATGACATTTCAAATAACCACACTCTAAACGTATGTCAAAATTCGATTCGATTTTTACTAATAAATTCGTGCATTTTAAACATTTTACGACATCGCTATATTTCTTGAAACAAAAACACGACCACACACTCCACCAACAATTCACTGACACTTCAAAAAAATACAATTTTGACAGCACCAGGCAACCCTGCAAAAATCCAGAGAAAACAAAAGTGTTACCACACCTATGCGTAGAAAATATACTATTTGCCTCTGTCGTCTCTAATCAATATAGTGCAGGCCACACTGCCAGCTCGCCAGTCTCTCTCGCTCGCTCGCTAGCTGACTGTGTGCCCTAATCAAAATTTTAGAAAATAAATCCCTGCTCCACCTAGGTTTTTCCACCCTTTTTTTTGAAAAAAGGTTTTAGTCTTTCGTAGGACAAAATTAAATATTTACATGATATTTCGGATAGACTCTTCAGAATTAATTTACTTTTACACAAAAATTACTTATTGGAAGCGCATTAACGGATAACATTAGCCTAGGCCCTATGTAGACCAATCAAGTAACATCATTGTTCTGACAAGCTGAATATTTTTTGCCATCATAGGCCTAGCAATCGTGCATGCGTTTACTGATACTGACACTGTTAGCCTGTGTCTTTCTACTGGTGGGTAAAGGCCCCTCTCTATGACTTCCAGTTGTTTCTATCCAGGGCTAATGTGGATCAATGGTCCAGCTTTTTATTTGTACAGATGCCATCATATCAAGCTATTCGAAACGGTCAAATTTTCCCAATCAACTTTTAAACTAATGCGATAGTGATGAAGTTAAAAATCTCCTTTGCCGTCCCGCTCACAAAAATATCAATGCACCGCGCGAAGTCGTAGGACGCGGAAAATCGGGACACAGAGAACACGTTTAGGTCGGCCGCGATATTGCGACAGCGGGATGACAAAAGTTAAGACAGATTGTAGTAGCTTGCTGTGCTGGCGTCTGTACCTACCTATACACAAACATATTGTTACACACAAATAAATACTATCAAATCTATTAAAAAAAAACTCATGAATATTTCGGTTGTAATGAGAGGTGTTCTTTTTGAGTATTTAAAAAAAATAGTTTCCAAGAACTCGGTAGATGGCGTTGAACTGACTACGTTACTAGGTGCCAAAGCCAAAACGCTTGGAAAAAAAAACATTGCGTCACGTCACATACGCTCGTTGACTGACACTTTCGTTTGCTTAAGCCAAGGAACTTAAATACTAACTGGCATGAGTACGAACAAAATGCTAAAAAAATAACTATCTCAAAAGCTTAGAGTTTAAATTTGTACAATGGATTCAATAAAAAAAACGTTCCGAGCGAGAAACCGACAAAGTGGATGATGTCTCTGTCTTGCCTTGTCACCGATGTAAACAATATGGCCGATATATTTTCGCGTTGCAGTTATTTAAGTATTTTTTATTGTATTTACGTGAAATAATCCACTTTAAATATGGTAAAATTGTGTTGTGTAAAGGGGTGTAGTAGTAAGGGTATGTTGGATGTGGAATTTAGTTTTTCAGGGAAGTTTTTAATTTTGGTTTTTTATTACGACTAGGGTTTATTTCCCGTTTGTCAATCTTAAACGTTGGTAACGTTTAAGATTGACAAACGGGAAATATCCAATTAAATTAAGTAAGTAAGCTCGAAGTTTCAAACATCGTTGTCGTTATGTACGACAACGATGTTTGAAACTTCGAGTAATCAAAAGTACATTTTATAAATTAGAAACATCGGACATCGCACATGGTGTCGGTAGTACGGTAGTAACTAGTTTGCTTTTAAAATACAAATATTGAAAAGAAAAGAGTCCGCCGCACCGTGCCGTGCGTTGCCTACGGATATTTCCATGCTTCTCCAGCAAAAGAATCCATTTGGCGAGCTGCGAGTGAAAATTAATGGTTTCGGAATGTAAAATAAATATTGGCGATTGTTACTAAAACAGTCATATCATGAATATGCGATTTTCTATGTCTGAAAAAATATATAATATTAACGGAATCCTCGAATTCCCGAATACAAAAGTCGTCTGGATAGACAGGTTGCAAAATGGATAATTTGCAACTGGACGGTACAGACATACATTTAATTTTTTTTTATTTGCATGCACCCATTAAAAAAGTTTTAATTAAAGAAAAGTCACTTCCTTGGATAACCTACACTGTAAAGGAAATGATGAAGCTGCGTGACAGGTGTCATTTAAAGTCTAAAGCTACAAAATCAGATAATCATAGAAAATCTTATACAGAGTTAAAATACCTAGTGAGAGCGGAAATTGAGACTGAGAAGTGTGCATATTTTAAAATTTATATCAATAATAATATTGCACAGCTTATGAAGTTATGGACTCATATCAAGTCTACAATTACCAACACAAAAAAATCAGAGCACAGTCTGCCTCACTTCTGTAACAATCCAGATTATATTAACCAGCACTTCCTGGATGTTCCTGGCAGTGGAGTGGTTGTTCCTGAAGATTTAACATATTTTAAACAACATCGGCACAGTGACAGTAATTTCCAGCTTGAGCCTGTTCAGGAGGAAGCTGTGCTGGGAATCCTGCGTAGTCTCAGATCTAACACGCAGGGCTCTGACCGGATCTCTCTGGAGATGCTGATGTTGACACACCCTCGTACTCTTTCCGTTATTACAGCTATCATCAACAGATCCATCGTAACTGCTTCCTTCCCGGATCTGTGGAAAATGGCAATTGTCAGACCTATCCCTAAGGTTCCCAACCCATCCGGTGTGAAGGATCTCCGCCCTATCAGCCTGCTCTCTTGTTTATCCAAAATTTTGGAAAGGGTTGTCTCTAATCAGCTTAGGGCATATCTGGAGCACAATGATATTTTACCTCAAGCACAATCCGGATTTCGTAGAGGCCACAGCACAACAACAGCCCTACTGGATGTGGTTGGGAAAATCCTTGAGGCCAGAGACCAGGGCATGGGGACCCTCCTTGTCCTTCTAGATTTTTCACGTGCTTTTGACTCAATTAAATCCTCGCTTCTTCTCGCCAAACTGTCTTATTATGGTTGTAACATCGAAACAGTCAAATGGTTTGAGAGTTACCTCACTAATCGCTCACAATTCGTCCAGGTGGCAAGTGACAATGGAGATACTATGACCTCTATTCCAAAGCACGTGAGCAGGGGCGTGCCGCAGGGATCAATCCTTGGCCCACTCCTTTTCATCTTGTACAGTGCTGACATTATCAAATGTCTGATCAACACCAGGTTCCATCTGTACGCTGATGATCTGCTGATGTACCTCTCTTTTTGCGCCCAGGACACTGCTGAAACAGTAAAAAGCATAAATGAAGATCTGGAAAGAATCTCTGATTGGTCCAGAAGAAACTCCTTGGTTCTAAATCCAAGCAAGTCCAAATACATTGTGATGGGATCCAGAGTTTTTCTCAACAAAATGCTAACTTGCAACCTGGACCTCAGGATTGATGGTTGTGGTATTGAAAGGGTTCTGGAAGCTCGTAACCTTGGGGTAGTTTTTGATGGACAGCTCAACTTTGAAACGCACATTCTGAAAGCTGTGCGCAACAGCTTCTACCGACTCAAGCTTTTGTATCGTGTCCGTCCCTACATAAGTGTTGATATGCGAATCATGCTCTGTGAATCACTAGTCCTATCCAAGCTAAACTACGCTGACACTGTGTATGGGGCGTGCATTCTCGGTAGAAGTCAGAAGCTAATCCAGCGGGTACAGAATGCGTGTGCAAGGTTCTACTATAATGTGCCGCCAATAACCCATATCACTCTATTTTTGAATAAGGGTTATTTGATGAGAATGTCAGCGCGGAGAAAGCTCACCTGGCTACCCTACTTTTTGGCACTATTCTCACAAAAAAGCCTGATTATTTATACAAAAAACTGTCTTGGTCGCGTGATATTAACAAAATAAAAACCAGAGCATCATCTTACTTGATATTGGGGTCCTCCCACAGAACTGCCGCATTCCGTGGTAGTTTTAAATTCGCTGCCAGTCACTGCTGGAACGATCACCCGCCACCTTTTCGTGCTCTAAAAACAGTTGGTACCTTTAGAATCAAATTCAAACGTTAATTACTCCTACAGCAAAAGGATACCGCTGAATAACTTACTTTGTTCTGCACGCAGCTCGCATTGGTGACCGGAGCATCTGGTATAGTTGATACTACTAGTATTAAGTTGCACTGTGGATAATTCATATCGTTCTAGTGTCTGGCAGTGAATCCTCGATACCTGGTTGCATTTGTATTGCCGTTAGTTAAGATTAGGTCAACTGTTGTCACTTTTTCCCTTTGGTAACTTACGTACTGCCTGTAATAATAATTATTTTATGTCCAATAATATTTATATTTTGTTGACAGCCACAAGTGAAATTATGTTACACGATCACTGCACATTATCTGTTTATTATGATTCATTGTTTTGGTTTTTCTTGACTGACACAAATGAATGTCTGCGCCCGCGTCTCTGTCAGTGTTGCCATGCATAGACAACTGTGGCGACGGACGTTGGGTGCAGATAAAATAATGAAATTTTTATTCTTCAACCTGTATTTAGACACATTAAATATTTATATTTGTTTAATAGTATTATTTTGTCTTATAAATTTATATTCGTATTTTACTGACCGTGACATTACTTTGGCAGAATACCAGCGCTGTGACTTTTTTTTTTAAATGTTACAGCACCTTGCTGAGATAGGAGCCTTTTGACCTTGCACAGGACTAATCAAATTTAATATTTCGTTATGTTTCTCATGTATACTTTTTAAAATAATTGTGTCAAACCTAATTCTATATATTTGATTCTATTATGTCCTGTGTGAGAATAATAAATACTTTTTCTTTCTTTCTATTTAAGTTACCATGAAAAGTTAATGACATCCACTCTTGAAGCTCTTTCGCCTGGAATGCTGTTGAGTTGTAGGTCATCATAATTAAATAATAAAATAACAGATACTCTGTAACTGTCTCAAGAGTTAGTATGATTATTGGAAAGAGACAACATCCACTCTCGAAGCTTTCTCGCTCGGAACGAAGTTGGGTTGCCCGTCCTCATTCCAGTTAGTATATAAGTTCCTTGGCTTAAGGTGAATCCTCCAGGGTGGCCCGCGAAATTCAAATTTTCAAGCGCATAAAGGTCTGCACCTTTATACGCTTTAAATTTGACCTTGACCTTGAAAAAGTAAATTCATACACCTTTATGAGCTTGGAGGGTTGTATTGATGATTTTGATGATTATATTTCTGTAACTACATACGTCTTACAGCCGCGATTCAAATTTTAATAAACATACAACCTGACACTGACCTGCAAATTGCAAAAAACGTGAGAAAATTTGAATTTTGCGGGCCACCCTGGCGCGTTCACCTTAAGCTTCCGAATATAACCATTACATGCAAGTGAAATAATGTGACGTTCCGTTCCTTGCAGTAACTTACCAAGTTCAGCGCCATCTATCCAGCGACTAGGGAAGAGTCGAAAAAGAAAATCCCTTATTAGCTCTACGATTTTTCACTAACTAGAACTACCATATTGGTAGATTTTTTTCACCGTTTGCCATGCGTGGCACTGAAGCTATTATTTATTGGAAAGTATCGGTTAATTATATATTTTTTTCTTATTTTAACGTTTGATTAGTTTTAATGGTTATTAAATAAATGAAACAATTTTTTGCATATACGAAAATGTATTAATCTTGATAAGACAATTTTATAAAATTCGATTTTTGTCATAGCTACTCACCACTAGACTGAATTTATTTTTATTGCGAATTAATGGCGTAGCCAGGTGAGTTTTCTTGTTTATTTCTTATTTCATAGTGTTCCATGGCTTTCAATTGTTTTGTCTAAATGTTTTTCATCGAGCAAAATATTTAATCTTCTGTAAAGTCAAAATTTATCCAGCTAATCCGTTTTTATTACACGAAAAACCAATATTACGAGTAATGAACACGTATTGGATTTGTTCCGAATTTATTCGCTAGGATCATTCATTGTCATCACTTTCACTTTTCACACGATTTGCTATAATAGTGGTTCTAGTGTGCATCGAGGCTCTGTCGCCATGGATGAGTGAGTTTCCCGATAATTTTCCCCATGTTTGGTTGTTTCATTGTGTTTAGTTATGACAAGGTTACTCATACCCTCGCAACTAAAATATGACAATCATTGTTCGTGATTTTTCTGTCGGTAAACAAGCGGCTACTCAATAAAATATTTATAATGTATGTTTTGTTTGTTTGTAGCACCATGTCGACCCTAACGAAAATGACCCGCACGGTTAAAAAACTGGAGGTGCCCAGACCCCTAAAATCTTCGACCAGTTCCGCACACAACCGCAACTCTGTGTTGGACGTCAAAATAAACTCTGGTAAGAATTTAAGACGAGTCTGCTCCCATTCTGTTTACCAACTTTCATAAATAATTACAATACAATTTATATTTGAACACAAACATGTAAATTGTATCCAAGAAAAAGGTTTGGCGAATGGTTGATGTTTTGAAGAGCCTTTAATTATTTAAATTTGGTTTGCCCTGCATTTTACGTTTTTTCCCATGTTTTAATATTTTTACACTCAATGGTTTTAATTACATGCAACAGTCAGGATATGTAAGTATCATCATCATCGTCATGATCCAGGCAAAGTAAGTAATAGTGAAAATCATATCTGTAGTGAGAATTTATGTAGGAATTCATAATGTAATAATAATATGGTTAGTGCTAAGCCTTAAAACTTGCATAACCAAACCTGCATAAAAATTATTTTAACCCAGTAAAATACAACATGAATTTACCAAGTGTTTTCAAAGAATTGCCAAAACTTAAGATTTAGGTGTAGACAGCAAGTCTATGTAAACATTCATTATTATGAACAAAATCAAATAATAATAGATAGTGGCGCCGACAATACGACAATAAATGAAACTGCATAAATACCTGATGACATTCCCAGTTTGCATACAAAAATTCTATTGAATATGTCCAGTAGTTTAATGACAGGACATTATTTTTCTTTTTCAGCATTTTCTACATGATGTAGACTAATAGGCTAGCACCGACAGGTTAACGACCCCGCATTTCTATGTTAGGATTAGTGTTACCAGTGTTTTTATTAATTGTCGTCCCCACCTTTTATCTTATTTCCAACATTATACCATACAAATCATTACTTGATAAGCTTTTGTCCTGTTCTTAGATATATTGTCACCTTTGCAAAATATCAATGAAACGTTTACATGCATCATCGTGTAGCAATGTACCCCCTATGTTTACCTGACTGCCACGGAATGCGAAATTTTCGCGTGTATCATGTATGTTTATAAACTTCTTTATAACCTTGTATCTTCCAAACGGCTGGATGGATTTCGAATTAAGGTATCGTTATATTCGTCTTAAAAACCTATTCCAATCTAGTAGGATAACAATAAGTAAATAAATATCACTGGACATAGCGCCATCTAGCGCCACACTAAGCAACGAGGCTTGTGCCGTGGACACCACATAGTTGATATACTACATAGATAATTTTTGTTTGATACATAATTATTATACATATTATAAACATCAATGACTCTGAAAAAAATGTCCATTCTCATCACACAAATATTTGCTTCTACCGATATTCGAACCCGGGACTCAACGTAAGGCAGCCTCACTACCGCTGCGCCATTCGGGTCATCTAATATCAAAATGAAGGAGATAGGAGGATTAAAAGGAGATTACAAATATATCTATAGGTACATAATACAATTTGTAGTCAGGTTTTTTGATACTTTTAATTAAATGTTACTTGTTTACCATACATGGTACTTGTTAAATGTTACTTGTTTGTGATGAACTACCCGCAAAAATGCATAACAAAGGAGATTTCAATTTTTTTTTTGAGTTTCAGCAGCTTATTACACACATACGTAAACAAGCAAGCAAGATACTAGTAATTGTTGCCACTCAGTGTCAATTTAAGTTATTTTTTTGAATATGCCAACATGCACCTTAAAATCCAATACTCAAAAGCTTGTAACTTGTAACCTCAATTTTAGCACCCAACAAGTCATAATTATTATACAGTTTCCTCAACATACCTAATAAATACCTCTTCTTTCATTACTTTTTTTTTTGCAGTTGATGACCTCATAGTGTTGACAGAAGCGGTGGCGTACCAAATGATGCAGGGTAACTATGACCGTGCGCTTCAAAGCAATGTGGCCACCATGTACTCTAATCTGAAGCTTTACGGCGCTCAGCTTGAAGCTCTTTACAAGGACTTTCTTGATAGGTTTGTGTGCATTTAAGATAAAATTAGATTTTTTGTTGCCTGGCTGACTGTACTTTGGAGTACTTTTTGAATTCTGATACAACATACATTATAGGCCTTATTGTAGTAATTTTGTTGATATTTCAGATACTTTGTTGTGTTCCGTAATGGTTCACAGGATGAACGATTGGATAAGAAAACTAGACTTCATCTCCTCGAGCTGATTGAGCTGCGCGCCAAACTCTGGCAGGGCTCCGACTACATGAGTCAATATTATAGACATCGCGGCACCCATGCTGAGGTAAGATTTATTTAGTTGTTTTCATAATCCAATATTCAAGGCGTGACTCGAACAGTTTGTAAAATGTGCAATACAAATGCTACCTTCCGATAAACGAACAGCTGACCTAGTTAGGTAATAATGCACATCCGTAATGGTATCCTCGTAGCGTATATTAAGTGAGTATTTGTCGCGGCGCAGCCACTGTTGGTGCCGACGATGGAGGGCTCGGGCTCGGGCGGCTCGGTGTCCCCGACGCTGGCTGCGCCCGCCGAGCCGCCCTCGCTGCTTGGCCCCGGCGAAATCATCAAGCCGTCGGGGAAGTTCCCCAAGCCCACCAAGATACCTGGCAAGAACTATTCAAAGGACGAAGTTGTCATCAGGAATGCCGACTCCGGGAAAGGTGACGACACATTCCTATTACATTCTGATATACAATCTATCTAAATGGGGACTTGCATGTTGAATACTTTGCAAGTATTTGCCGATAAATCGGGGACATACATACGATGCATGACTGAGGTCGATATTGCGCTTATCTTTATCTTAGTATTACTTAGACGGGTTCCATTATACTTATGTACTTTAATAGTGCATGGAGATAAGTAGGAAGCGAAACTGTAAATTACGTAGATACCTCAAATAAATCAAAGCTTAATTTCAATTTCTAAAGGCCCATGTGATATTTCTATCAAAATATCCTAATCCTAGAATCCAATTAAATAGTACTAAATGTACTGTTTGGTTCCGTTATTATAAAGTGAAGTTCAAACCAAGGAATTTGGGTGGTCGCTACAGGAGAGCCCCCTGGCGGCGTGTCTGAAGTTGTGTTGTGGTGTTACAGTGATGGGTATCAAGGGCAGGAGGGTGCACATGATCGAGGAGCTAAGTGACACGATTATATCGTTTCAGCGAGGTATGAACGCACGGTGCGGGCTGTGAGGCGCTTGCGCATGGTGTGGCGGGCTCTTCCCATCTCCTTTATACTCTCTACCAGCAGATCTTTACTATCCATTACTTTAACACATAAATCACCTTAACAATCGTACTAGTATCAGCCTGAAACTGATTTAAGTCCAGGTTACATTTATTTCCCCCTAGAAACGTTACTTCCTACTAATTCATAATTGTTTGGGAATGGTTTACATGCGCGTTACTAATTTTCGAAATAGTCATATTTCACCGCCTAATAATCGCAATTAGCTATGAGCTTATCAACTCCATAATAAAGACTAATAATGTCGACTCGTGTCAGCTTGTCAGTCACAGGGATGTTGGTGATTTCAGTGAGTCCCGGTGCAAAGGAGCGTCTCGTCCAGATCACTGGGCCGAACGAGGAGAATGTTAAGTGAGTTACATTTTCACTTTTTTCCTTAATATTTATTCTCTCATCTTAAATTCACAGACGGAAAACTTAAAAAACTGTGACTTTTGATGTTAGAAACGTGAAAGTTTGTACTTGGCTTCCACGTAAAAATTAGTGGTATCATGGTTTTCTTACCCGACTGCGCCAGAAGGAGGGTTATGTTTTTTTGGTAAGTCATTTTCTAAAGATAGTAAGAAAGCCTTGAAATTGGGCACTCAACGGGTTGTTCTTTGATCATTTGACTGACGATTATGTTCGTATAATGAGGTCCCTCGTACGTTGCAGCCACGCCAAGCACCTGATCGGCGACACGATCCGGCGCAACGCGTCGCCCGTACGCCTGGAGCCCGACCTGGAGTCGCTGGACTCCGGCGGCGACGACGACGCCAGGGAGGTACCGTACCGACCACGCCACTTCATATACACTTTATTGATTCCAGCTCAGTTAATTTGGGACAGAAGTATCATATTACATTTTTGGACACCCAAAATTCAAAGAAGCAATGGACAAACTAAACTGCGTGCCGTCCATCCTACAGTTGGTCATAATAAAATATTGTATTTTTCTAGAAATCTCCGCACAATGCCCGGGCTCTACTTCATAGCTTCTCGACCAATGACGCCGCCCTGGGGGAGTATAAGTACACGGTTACTTTCGGGCAACATTCCATTAAGATCACGGGCCTTAATTTGGATCTTGTGAAGGTCAGTAATTTTTTAACATTTACGCATGCTACTTGTACGAATTGCCAGTATTTGTTGAGTTATAAACCCGCTGCCGAACCTGAAGCAAAAAGTCCCATAATTATAGCTTATTCGATTCATGCTCATCGGCAATCTCTGAATTTGCATGTTGCAGTTGATTTTAACCGCCCCGCTGTGACTATTACTGCCGAAGACACGAACAAGAATGTAGCTCAATGCTCAAATAATAAACAATGTCTACCATGATTCGTAGAAGTTGTCTATGGCGATCTCCTTGTAATTGCAGACTGCGAAGCTAGTGTTAGACGAGTACTTCGAGAGCGCGGGCGCGCTGGAGGCGATGGGCGCGGGGTCGGGCGACTTCTTCACGCTGTCGCAGCGACCCGCCGCCGCGCTGCTGCTGCGCGACGACGCCGCGCTCAACGGCGCCGACGACGACGTCTTCGTCAACGACCAGGACCACGCAGGTAACGAGCCCTCGCTCCCCTCGCTCCCTGACAAGCTAATATTTGTGGAGTTTCGGGCACTATTTCCATGTAATAACATTTTGCCAGCAGTAAGCATAGTGGTCTTACATGTTAACGAGCCTCGTGTTTGTTCCCGAGCGCATGAAGTCTACAGAAAAGTATTGATTTAAAAGATTAGCTATTGAATGATTTGCTGCCTTCTATTTACACAAGATATATCACAAAGTGCCATTTTCTTTAAATAATATAATGTTTTAAAAGAGCATGAAACAGTAGTTAGTGCCAGGAGTTTCAATTCAATTTGGAAGCATGAAAGCACTTACAGTGATGGTGTGCAGTTTCTTAACAGAAAGTTAGGCAGATCTACTATACAATAGAAGGAGGATTAGACTGACTGAAGCATGTTATCTTTTTATTGAAACAAACATTCAAACATCCTCATTACATCGGATTTGAAGCCATTTCTTTCAGACTCAGTGTTTAGACTCATTTCACAAGTATTTATTTTTTCTTATACATGAAAATATTTATTATGTTTATTTATGTCACATGAAACTTTGTTTATCTTCAAACCCACCTCGATTCACGGTCGTGGCAGAGTTTTTTTTATCATTTAACATGAACATTTCGTAACAAATCATCAGGAATCACTACTATCTGCCATAAATGCTTAACCTAAAATATTCTATACTGAAGCAACTTCACCACATTAAAATTGTACCACTCCTTTTGGAATTAATAAGTTAATATGATTAATCTTTGTTCAATTATTAATTTAAACATAAAACAAGTAAATATGCCGAAGGAAGTTGGCGTGGTGCGGGTGTGGTCGTGTGGTCGTGTCGGTATAGAGTAGTTAGGCGGCCGTGCGTCGTGTGTGTGGCGCGTGTGTGACGCGTGTGTGTGTGCAGCGGCCGGGGACGCCGACGCCACGCCGCGCCGCCCGCGCTTCTCGCGCGCCACCAGCATTGACAAGAATCAAGGTAACTCACAACTCCTCAACAACACACTATTTTGGCTCATCTACATCAATCTGCACTGGGGGCAGCTCCTTACGTCCAATTTATGTTCGGATAACGTGGCGATATCTAAAATTCTGTACCTAAAGACCTTGAAAGTATTAAAAAACCTCGCTAGATGGCAGGTTTCGATAACTTTCGAAAGAACCTATAAAATAATATAACAAAATACACATAAAAATAAGCTTTTACTAAAATGAGAAACAGACAATTAGGATTATCTATCAACATTGAACTGGTATACAAAGTTTCGTGTCCGTGCTATTAACCATTGAGTTGTTCTCTCGTGAGGAGACTTCAAGATCAAGTCCTGTCTGTCATAAAAATGTATTGTCACCAGAATCAGAGATTGTGCAAAATTGTAGTTCAAATTAATGGGCAGTACTGGTTTGAAATTCAGTTGAAAGATTTGACCAATACATACATACTAGAAAAACCGGCCAAGTGCGTGTCGGGCCACGCGGAGTATAGGGTTCCGTAGTAGCCCGTTAATACATTAAAGAACTATTTATTCTAAGGATTTTGTATTTGGTACAAAATTATCCAACACCCAAGTTCAACGACTATTACTTCTGAACTAATGAAGTTATCTTAACCGATATAATTTTCCTTTAAAGTCATGAAATGTACTATCATCATGAATTTTTCAAGCCAGCTGTTTAGCTTTTAGAGGGGCCGGGGGGCGCCCTACTGGAACAAATATTTGCAGTTTGAAGTTTAATATTTCGTAAGCAACTTAGCAACCGCTAAGTCATTTTAAAAGACCTATTCAACGATACCCCCCACACCATGGGATAGACGACATATGATAAAAATATTTTTCAAAATTTTTATTTTACCCTTTGGTCGGCGTAATTGATATACACACTTCTACAAAATTACAGCTTTCTAGTACTAACAGTCTCTGAGCAAATCCTCGGACGGACGGACATGACGAAACTATAAGGGGTCCTTGTCAGGACTACGGAACCCTAAAAAGGCAAGTTAAATAAAAGCTTTTAATATGAAAAGTTAACTTCAGTGTTATGATAATTATTGAAACATAAATTCACAATTTTTCTAGTAACATATAATAATATTTAAATTAAATCTTTTTTATTAAATTGAACTATAAACATATATTTTCTGAACGGAAAACAAACAAGTCAAATGTCAATTTTAAACAATTGTTTTATTTTATTTATTATCCAGAGTACCAGCCTAATCGAAATCATATAGCTACATTATAATACTTACTTACCTAGATGTTGCTGCTAATACTAATTGATATAAATGCTTATCCAGAGTACTACGTATTATTTGTAGGTAGGTACAGGATAATAGACGTAGCCAGTATTCAATGTTAGCAATCAAATGATGAATGAAAGATAAATCAAATCAAATGATTCTACTGGAGAACCCCTCCAGTAGAATAGAATTTGATTTATCTTTTTCCTTTTGGTATAAGTATTTTACGCAATGGGGCTAAAAACTGCCACTTGCTTACGTGTGTTCCATGATTTTGACAGTTGGCTGTCAGTCAGTATGCATACTTTGTAAACAAGCTACAGCTTCTAAGGCCGGGCCAGACTGTTGTAAACAAGCTTCCAAGAGGGGTCACCTTGGTGGGAGGCTTGTGAAGCCCACGGTTGGTGTTTGAGGCTAACACCTACCTGCCTGTGTTGTCAACTCTTTGTTTGGAAGCACGCATTGCGATATGGAATTCGCTGATAATTTCTTTTCCCGCGTAAACGCCATATTCATGCATACGTGAGCACGCAACGTGGCTAAATAATATAAGCCGCTCGGGTCAATCTTCAGGACATCACTCTCGACAGAGATAACGACAAAATCGCTTACATTCGATTGCTAATTACTCACGAAAGAATTCGGTTGCAATAACGATGCTTGCGGGAAATGCAAGTCTGTACATCCAAGATGCGATTCGTACATCCCGAGTTTTCTCCGTGCCTCGGAAAGCACGTTAAGCCGTTGGTCCCGGCTGTCAATTAAGATCTTTGACAATCAGATAGTCACGGGTCCAAAAGTCTGACAACCATTCTTACCAAGGGGTTTTGTATTACCTAGTACTAACTGGGTTGTGGAGGTTAGATAGGCAGCCGCTCCATGTAAAATACTGATATTCAGCTGCATCCATCCGGTTAGACTGGAAGCCGACACCAACATAGTTGGGAAAAGGCTAGGCAGATGATCATGACGTGCGCACGCCGCAACCATTTGCCGCTGCGCAACAGTCCTTGCGTGGTTTACACCGTGGAATACGTATTTACAACGGCGGCATCCACACGAGGTTAACAACGTGCGTCCGTCCACAGGGGTTGTTTAAGGTCAAACGAATTTTCGTTGCAAACAAGTGTTTACACTGTTGTAAACCGCCGCCGGTGGAGACCGATGTGGAGGGCTTGTTTACAACAGTCTGGCCGGGGTTTTACAAATAATTAACTAATACGACCCTTTGCTCAGGCTGTTCATTGCAAAAATACAGACACTCCCGACAATGTTAATAAAAGTAAACTATGGGAGAAACAAAAATAGGAAAACCATTTTCCACTAAATTGTACCAATACTACATTTAACAGTCGCATATATTTTCATCATAATTTATATCAATACAAATAAATTAACGGAGGTTTTACAGGAAAAGTTAACAGAGTTGTCGTCTGCCAAGAGAGTTGCATTCGTTGTAGCCCCGCTGATGCGATATTAATCGATATGCCACTGTCACTTAAATATTTGGTAGCTTCAGATGTTAAAATAAGCAACGATAATGAGCTGATCTAAACCATAACTATGCAAATTATTTATTCCATGCATTGCATTTTATTGTACACACTTCGTCATAAGCACTTATTTCTATTTTAAAGTTTCAAGGACTATGATATTTGTACGTAATTCTTAACTATTCCTAATACCTTTTTGTAACAGTGCTAACCTGTCATATTCATTTACTTAGTTTCCATGTCCATTTTGTAAGACAGTCTTATAGTAACATGTAAGCTATTTCATATTGTGCTAATATTTTTCATGTCCATTATCGTTCCATAATAATATCTAAAATGCAGCAGTCAGTCAAAAATGGTCAGTATTCATAATTATTCGTTAATTGCACAATAAGCAAATACTAATTATAATTAATGCATACAGATGTGCTTTAACTTAGTTACGGCTTGCAATAATTTGCACGTGTATGCCTTTTTACGCTTGCATAATTATAATCTGTAAAGTAGGAGCGATCGGCTGGTATGAGCCCGGCCCTAGCGGGCGCTGACCTGCGTGCGCACGTTACAGGCGGAGCGGGGTCGCGGCAGACGTACACGTACGAGACGCTGGTGCAGTACGCCGACTCGCCGCTCAGCAAGCTGCCGCCCAGCGGCCTGGCCGCCTTCCCGCCCGAGCTGGCGCGCAAGGTAACGCTCAGCGCGCGCCGCGCCGCGCCCGCGCACGTGCTCACGCCGTTCCGCGTGTGGGCGCCGCTGCACCACCCCAACTACCTGGCGGCGCTGCTGTGCCGCAACTTCTACTGACGCGCGACCGCGCCTCCCGCCTACTGGCCGCGCGCACTCCGCGCGGACGCCCGCACGGATTGCGCGCGGCTCGCGAGTTGTAACGACCTGCATGCGTCCCGGCTTGCTTTTGTTTTCACCCGCCTTTTCTAATGCTTGCGCATGATGGTGCTTAAAGAAGCTATCTTCAAAGTAATCTCGAGGTACCTCCTATTTATAGTTAGGTTAGTCGAAAATTCCTAGTCGAACACATCCGTCTCCGGGCTCCAGCCCCGGCCCCCCATTAGCCGATTAAGCGTAACGCTAGGTATAAATTATAAGCGATTCTTAAAATAGGAAAAATGTTGATCTCAGTAGCGTAAGTTGTAAGTTAATAGTAAGACTGACGCTAGTATTAGGTGGGGAGTGGCCTCTGAGTTCGGTAGTGGCAACGAAATGTTTGCCGCTCACCATTTTGCATGCCACTGTTACTACCACTGTGCCTACACCCAACCGTCCTGCCAAACTGAAGACTGACTTAGGGTAACAATCTGACCATTGGAAATTCCAGCACTGGAAATTCGTTTTAGAAAAAAAATATTTTTCATTATTGAATTAATGGAAGAATTTTTATTACTAATATATAAAGGTGTTTATTGACAGAATAATATTGATAAATCTTTTACGCAACGTTATTTACATGAGTAAACAGTTTTGAAAGCTTTATTAAGAGTTTATTAACCATGCTAATATAAATTTGTGATGTCTCTTTGTTCATGCTGCTCGGACAGAATGGGTATTCGAGAGGGGATCGCTACAGGTAGACTGTTCGCGTTTAACTTGAGTGAAGTTCTAAATTGTATCTGTTGATTATCTGTTGTTCATTTATTGTTATTGTTTTTAATTTGAGTAAGCATTAAAATTAATAGTGTTATTTCTTTACAATTGATTGTCAATTTATGGTTAAAATATAAAAATTTCAAAATATCTTCGTCTTTTGCCTGTTCTTACGCTTACCTCCTAACTAATCCACATATAACTCTTCAACGCTGCGGTGATCGGATTTTTTTGTAAATAACCTGAGGCGGTACGCTTACATAAGCAAAACTAACACAAACACTCGCCAGCACTAACTCATTCGGTGTGCATCATGGAAGGCGTCGATAACTGTGCTATCGTGTCCGACAGAGTTGCCTGGAGTTCGACAGCGTGAGCTACTTGAAGAAGGTGCACGCAGCCGGCGGCACGACCGTGGCCGCAGTAGACGCGCCCGACTCGCCCGAGCCTGAGTAAATCTCGTCGCCGCGGTTCGCTCGCCACACATGCTACTTCCACACTGCACACGACACTACAAAATTCTTTCTTACGAAATAGGTAGGTGACATAGGCAAGTACTACTGTTACACAGTACGCACTCACGCGAGCGAACCGGTCGCACGCACCACTGCTGGCAGCTAAGAGACCCGAGGCCGCTATGGACGCCATCTGTCGGGGGACGCACGAGTCACGTGTGACGCCTCAAGCGACGTGTCCGTCCTATACGACTCTTATTTTAGCGAGCTTCACTCTTCTAATTTTAGCAGATTTATCTTAAAAGTATTAGCGCACCAAAATATTTATTTTTATAGTGGTGGGTATAGTGCCTATACCTCATTTTTGTGAATATTTATTATCATAAATTAACTGTGGATCTGATTATAAAAAAATGTGATGAAATCTAAAAAAAACATGTATGCAAATTAATAATTTGCACTAATCCACAGTCTTACGTTGATCTCCCATCTCAATGTTTTTATTTATTTCCAACGTTTTACACAAAACATTCTGAACAGAACATTTTTGACTATGTCCATTTCGTCAAAAAACACATTGAAATATTTTCATTAATTATTTTGTTGTATATATTGACTCTGTTAGTTTCGGATATCATAGAGTGATTCCATTTATTATTATAAGAAGAATGCATGCATTTCTTTCGTGTGTTTGTATACTCATTTTCAGACTTTCTAGTGTCTAGTCCTGACGAGTAGATGTCGATTCTCACTATATCATAAGCTTTTATATTTCTGAGGAAGCCTGCCAATCAATATATAATAATTATAAAAGGGATTAGAAATTATGGTTTTCTTTATATTATTTAAAAATATTGTTTTATTATTTTTGTTGTACTATTAGAGCTTTTAAATAAACTTGCTGTGCACTAAACCAAATAATTATTGTAGTGAGTCCTAAAGTATATTGTACACTAACGTAATTTTCGTGATTTTGTGGTTGCCAGGCTTTCTTATCCTCGAAACGGTTTTAGTAAGCTATCTCCAACACCTAGTAAGAGTTAATTCCGAAGTATCCTATCCGAAAGGATACGAATTTATCTCCTTGTTGTAAAAATTCGGTGTTATATTATAACGTCGGCTCCACCGACGTAAAATAATTAAATCATCACTCGCTCGCTCACCTTATTTAAACCGAAAGTATTATAAAATTGTTCATGTGCAGGTATAAAAGACTATGTTATTTAATTTAATTTACTTTGATGAGGCTAGCGAGTGATACCTCACAATTACCTTATCTTCAGTTAAAAAAATACTTTAAAAGTTATTGGTGCTTGCTCCCTGGGGAAGTATTATCGTTGAATTTGTAATTAAAGATTTATGTTTACACATTTGTTTTTATATCATAGACGTATGGCTATAATTGTGAAAATTGATATACTAAATTTTCTAATACAGAAGCGTTTTATTTCATTACCTATGTTATTTAAATTTATCATCACATTTATTCAAAATTGTTTTGCAAATTTTATAAATGTCAAACTTCAAAATAAAGCCATGTTACTTAATCAATTTATTCTATATTTACAAAGGTAATAACACTTGATTTAATAACTGAAACAACAACAACTACCATATCCACAAATGCAAAATAGTTTATTTATATTATAATAATAGGGTCATAAGAAAGCATTGTTTAGTATGGTAGTAAAAACTTTTAATCATACACTTAATATTAAAAGTTTTGCCTCCCATAGTATCTGTAAAATAAATAAAAACATATTTCCACAATGGAATGCATGATAAGCTCTATGATAAATAGCACGAAATGCGAAGATTAGTATAACTTAATTAGTTCACACGCCAAAAAAAGCGGGGATGACTATTGGGGGTGAAATCGCATCTGTTATTATAGGTACTGTTGCGACGACAAATGTGAACCATTGTTGCCTCCTTGATATCCATATCTGGTGTGCGGGTTGGCTTTATAGCTCTGCCATGAAAAATAGATATGTAGTTAGAACCTTAAATCATCAACATTATTTTGCTGTCCTTACCCAATATGATAAAAATATGTAATTTTACACCACAAGATAGCGGAAGGTAGCGGCGGGTGGTTTACCGGAAGAATAAATAGATCTAATGGAGTGAGTCTGCTAAAACTGGCGGAGGTGCACGGAGCTGGTTCCCGCTGTCGAAATATCCTTAGTAATCCCGTCACACGGGGCTTTTAGACCCGCTCTTCACCAAAGCGGATAGAAGATTCTTAGGAGCTAATTTGTATCCACCGAAGGTATGCGGAGATACGTAGTCCGGAACAGAGATGAGGTACTTACGCCCAGTTTAGCGCGATTTAACACAACTACGCTCAAGTGTGATGTGCGTTACTGCCTGCTCGACTGCCGAGTGCAGAAGCTGGCTTAAACAAATATGAGACCTCTCCTCTGCACAACCATTTCTACTAAAGCTAAGAAGTGAAGTATAAATAACTAAATTCTACAGTGGTTTACAACACATCTCTCCTCTCTAAAAGCCGGGCCTTAGCGCTGCTTATATTTTCAATATAGACACGCGAGAGTGCACCCACGCATGTTTTAGCGGACTCCTGTCTGCCTACACGTCTGTACCTTTTATAAAATTTACAATATTGCTAACCATAATCGCGGCTGACATTCCATTTTTTTTAGTTTTCTTTATTTACCTTAGACAACACTAATCTTATTATAACAAGAATAAAGGAGCGGTTCCATTAGGCAAGTCTTGCATGCAAGTATGACGTCACAGGTTTGTTAAAGTTGAATGCAATTTGAAACTTGTATACAAGTTACTTGCCTAATGGAATCGCGCCTTTAGCGTATAATTTTGATGAGCTTTACGGTGGCAGCAACCTTATTGTTCAAGATCACATTGATCTTTAACAGTGACACAGTCGGGGGTGAAAACGCTGTGATGAGTCTGAACATACGTTCTCAATGACAATCATTGTTCAGAAGCATTCATAACAAAATTGATTATAGTGATATTGCTTAATATTTAAAGACAGATTCATGAACACTTTCACCTTACGACTAAATAATTAGTATTGTATTGATTTGAGCTCAAAAATGTGCTATTTCACAATATAAACCAATCAAATGACCATAGGAATGTCATATTCCATGTTTGTAACTCCTTATAAAAATGCGTTTGTGTTAGTATCAACCAAAACTTAGGCCTTGGTTTCACATGCAGTTAACATTTGCTTAAATTTTACATAACATTTAGGTACTAGCTTCTCTTACAATAATAATATTAGTATACCTCTAAAAACTTTAGCATAAACAATAATGTTTACAACATGATGATTATTACTTAGCAAATTCCTTTATAAGATGACAATTTGAGGTAAAAAAAGGCCAATACTAATCCATGCAAGCTGCATGTAAGTTAATACATATCGCGGTAGATTTTTAAATTCTCTCGGCTAATTTATCAGTAATATTAGCCGAACGTATTCTAGCGTGTTGCATTATGTCAGCAGAGAGATCTTCTACATTCGTGTAGCGACATTTCTGGAAGTTAAATAAGTCTGCAATAAATCCCACTATTTCTGACTGGAAGGACTCGCACACGTCACGGAGACGTTCGTTAGGCCCGAGGTATCCCCACACGAGAACTGGCAGTAAATGCTCTGATATGGAGTAGAAATGCGCCATGAAACCGTCGGGATACTGCAGGTACCGCCGCTTAGCTTTTATAACAGACCACACTGCCGTTGTTAATGCCTGGAATTATTTTATAAAATTGTTAATCAATTTTAAAGTTTACCTAGACACAAGTACATTTTATACGAATCAACATACGCTTTCTTTAAATCCATCTGACAACCATCGATTGCGGACAACGGCAAGGACCGAGGAAGGCGGTGATGCGAGATCTTCGAATGCATCCAACAGAATGTAGTCCAGCACTACATCGTAGAACGTCAAGGCCTGAAAATATCGGAAAATGCAATAATTAGTTAGTTATTTATCTAATACGGCTATTACGAATGCCGAATCTTCTATACAATATAAAAAAAAAAACAACACTCAGGATTTAAGAAAACTCACTATGCAACTTTAGCAACTGATATTGAAAAATTGGCCGTCGGCCAAGTTAGCAGGTATGTTTACGTTCACAGTACATACAGATACTAAGACTACTTGATGCCACACATTTTGTTAATGAGAAAATAAGTTCTGTCTGGCGGCCCTGGAAATTTGCTTTAGAATGGGACAAAAATAATCTGTACCTTAACGCCTTTGGTTGTAAGTTCACTTTCTATCGTTGCCCAGTTTGCCGCGTCTGTTGCCCATGACACCATTTCTTCGTACGCCACCAGGAATTCTTTCGGTTCCTAGTCAAATAAAAGATTTCATGGGTCTAAATAGGGTCTCTCTCTTATTTACAGCTTTGAACGAAGTCCACATTTATATTGTTAATTCGGGGGAATTTAATTATATTATTGAATTGACACAATTAAAAGCAGAAGATGACGAGAATATGAGTGGATCATTAAAAATGAACATATCCCCCTAAAGAATGCTATGCGCAATACAGGAATTCGATCGAAACTAACGACAAAACATAACCAGTGTCACTCGGGTCGAAAGGCCGTTTGTGTATCATTTAATTAGTCAGCACTTCATTCAGCCTTTATAAGAATCGTGCGGGATAATTGTTATCGATTTGCCTCGCACATCAACTGCCCTGCAATAATATGGTATGGTGGTTTCTGAATGGGTTACACAGAAAAGTTGGCAATTTTGGTTGCAGATTGGCAGATGACTTCCTATCACGAGTAGGTCAATCCTGGCTGAGGTTGGCACAGGAATATGGAGATTAGCACTTGCAAAGAGCGGCCTACACGCTACTGCGTGTACGTTGACAATGTTAGGTACCTTATCAGCGAACAGCAGCATATCGGTGAGCACCTGGCGGCCGGCGTCCACGAACCAGGCCCACACGGCGGCGTCCTTAAACACGTGCGTGAAGGCCACGCGCAGGCAGTGCAGCTTGCACAGGAACTCCGAGTCCGACCCGCATTGCACCACCTCGGTGCGCAGCGTCCTGCACATACAGTTATCTATTGCACAACAAATAAAGGAAGAAAATGGCGATATCTAGATTTAACTAATGCATAACAACACCCGTACAGGTCACTTGGTCAGGCCAAGAAAATAACTTACGAGGAAAACCATTTCTGGTTTTGCATAAATACACGCCAAAAAATTTTTTCAATCCATTATTACTATTCGAAAAGGACGACTTGGTTCGCCTTTAAGTGCACCCAAAGGTGGTGTTTTCTATAAGAAACTTTTAGCGGGCAGTAATGAGTTTTTAATCCTCTTTATAAGTGCCTCTTTAAAACCGAGTTCTTCGAATGACAGTGAATAAAATATGAGGCGCCTTTTATTTTCTCATAGTTGGTGATGAAAAGTAGAGTGTATCACTCGGGCGCAAAATATATTTTTGGCTCGGGCGACGTACTTTGAATCCCTCGCTAAGTTCAGGATTCTACTAAAGAATCCCTCGCATCACTCTGGATTCAAAAAAGCGCCCTCGCCGTAAAAATATAATTTTGCTCCCCTAGGATACAATCTACTATTTAACAACAATAAAATGTAGCTAGCCAAAATTGGTCAGCTGAATCACCTACCACTTATAGTATACAACGTGTAACATAATTAACGCACATCCTGAAATTACTTTGTTCAGAATCGTTTACTGAATCGATTTCTATAATTTTTAATGTAGGTAATTTTTTATCCAAAAATAATTAAAGCTACGTAATTTATAGCCACACTACCCCTGTATAGTCCAAGCGAACTGAAATGGACCGTAACTCAAGGCAATAAGACTTTTAAAAGTGCAGTTTTATTTGTATTAATACAAATTCCGCCATTCAATACAAAATAAAGAAAAATGAACCTTATTTCAAGTAAGTTAAAGTCGTTACAAATACAGTTAGGTAAACTTGGCGATTCAACCGCACGCACACATTAAACAGGCACTCGTTAAAGGACACAATAGATAAACCAACAAAATGTAAAATATGTGATACTAGTTTTCGTTCCCTTTCTCGTGCAAATTAAAAACCTGGGATAGAGCGACATAGCCACCGGGCGGCGCCTACAATCAAAGCTAACTTAAATAAATGTAAACAATATTTAGTCACGCGCTAACTTCCGTACAGTGTACTTATGCAAACAGTTTTTCGCGCGCTTTCTTTGCAATAATTGACACAAAATGATCAGTGAAATGGTGACTAATGGTGAGGATTGTGGCATGGTGCAGTGTGGTGATAATGTGGTTCTAGCTGGCAGAACATTCAAGTCAACCAAAGGTATGGTACAAGAGTAGACCGCAGGGTAGGACTATGTTAGCTGCTACTTCGTGGCCATGGAACGTTCCGTCCGAACACAGCCATCGACAGGGGAGCCGATTGGCGTACACGTACTCGTTTTCAAAACGAATTATGGGATTAATTCGATGAGAATCCCCAATCAGCTGATTTGAAGACTTTTTTTGTGGGGACGTATTAAATCGCTAGTTTATTTTAAAAAATAGGATAGTGAACGCTTTTGATAAAAAATGACGAAGTGCTTTCTAAATTAAAACATCAATTAAGAAAACAGGCATTAAAATGTATTGAAGTTTTCTATTGAAGTTGAGTCGAGCGACAACGCGACGTTAACAGCTGTCTCGAACGCGAGCGAATACCTACAAGGCTAGCAAGACTCACACAGTCGCATACGTAGGTATGAGACCTACGTATGCGACTGTGTGCGTTCGTTGATTTGTACTGTGACTACAACATTCTTCCGGAATTAGGAAAACTAATTTATTAAATAATCATTGCTTATACATGTTTAATTAAAAATTCAGTGCATGTATTATGATTATAACATAATAAACTAATTGGGGTGTCTGAGGGTGTGCGTTAATTATGTTACATGTTGTATAACTATATAGGTAGGTACCTAAACGCATTTGGATCAGTGGCGGTCCTAGTGGCCAACAATAGGAACGGCAAGCAGACAGACTGTTTAGAAACCCTAACACCAAGAAGAATAGAAGTAGTTTATAAGGGCAAACCAAGCTTGCATGAAAGTACCGCCATTAATTTGGATATCTTTATAATAATACTTATAATGCCAAATTAGGTAGGGCTCTGGGTGATGAACAGTACGTGGGTGGTTTTGCTCTCGGCCAAAGAAACGAAAGGGGACATATTCTGGACAACTATTTAGAATACCAACAACTGCACGCCATGAACACATTCTTTAATAAAAAGCCCCAGAAAATGTGGACATGGAGGAGTCCAGATGGTCGAACGATAAACCAAATCGACTTTATACTGTCAAACAGAAAGCATATCTTCCACGATGTCGATGTACTAAACCAAGTGAACGCGGGAAGTGACCACAGAATCGTAAGAGCTCGAATTGCACTAAATTTACCTCTAGAAAGAAGGCGACTTGTAGAGATACTAAAACCTTGTGTCAATAGCACATTTTTGTCAGTTCATAAGAACTTCTATCAAGAAGAATTGGCAGTCAAACTCACAGCCAGCGCACATGGTGAATGGAATAGTGACAAAACAAACCAACACCTAGTGGAGTCTATTAAGATCACAGTTCAGAAGTTAAAACCTGCAGCGAAGAAGTCGCCTAAAACACCGTCAGATTTGGCCCTGCTACTGGAACAACGGAAGGTTTTACTAGCAGCTCCAGACCAAACTGGCATCAACACCGTAAACAGTCAGATAAGACATACTATACGTAAACACCAGAGAAGAAGGAAGCATGACTTAATTATGGTAACCATAGAAGCACATAAGGGGCCCAAAGTGTTCCGAAAACAATTTAGTCATGGTAACCTCCAGATGCACAGGCTTACTAAGCAAGACGGTCAACAAACATCTGATCGCAAGGAAATTATTGAGACTGTAAAGGAATTCTATACAGATCTCTATAGCTCACATTCATCTGAGCCCTATGCTACTGCTACAGGAGACCCACGAGCAACCCTGACCAGACACCTCACTGAAGATCTCCCTGAATTTAGCATAATATACGAAATAAAACACGCGCGCTCTCAAGCAAATGAAGAAAGGGAAGTCACCAGGAGAAGATGATATTACGTACGAACAACTTCTTGGCGTCGACCAGTACTCAAACAACTGCTAGTACTCTATAATAAAGTGCTATTTGGGGGGATAACTCCAGAATTGTGGAAGAATGCGGTCGTCATACTCTTGCATAAGAAAGGGGACAACACCAAGCTGAGCAACTACCGACCCATTCTTTACTTAGCTACATATAAAAACTTTTCACCAAAGTCATCACAAACCGTCTTACCACCAGACTAGACTCAGCACAACCAGTGGAACCGGCAGGGTTCAGGAGTGGGTTCTCAACAGTAGACCACATCTTCACAGTACGACAAATAATTAAGAAGTGCAACGAGTACAACCGACCCATAGTGTTGGCGTTTATTGACTAGGAAAAAGCGTTTGACTCGCTTGAACACTAGGCAGTCATTCACTCGCTGAAACGATGTCGGTAGACACCAGATATGTAGAGGCAAAAAAGGAAGTATACCGTGCGGCTACCTTACAAGTCAAACTTCACGAGCTTACGAATCCAATACGCGTTAAGAGGGGTGAGACAAGGCGATACGATATCACTTTAACTCTTCACAGCCTGCTTGGAAGATGTATTTAAGCTTCTCGAACGGTGAACGGATAACCCATCTGCGCTTTGCCGACGATATTGTCGTTTTTGCCAGTAACGTGGAGGATCTGCAGGCCATGGTACAAGAACTGTATGACGTGTCACTCAATGTTGGACTAAAAATGAACGCCGCAAAAACAAAAATAATGTGCTGTGATGACGACATTGATCGCATTCTAGTGAATGGCCAGCAAATAGGAAAAGTCAAGGAGTACGTAAAATCAAGAGAAATCAAGCGCCGTATCCAACTAGGGTGGGGTGCTTTCGGTAAGCCGACGTACTCAAGTCGAAGCGGGTGCCCATAAACCTAAAGCGTCGCATGTTCGAGCAGTGTGTCCTCCCAGTCACGAAGTACGGGGCTGAAACTTGGACGCTCACCACACACATTATCCACCACATGCAAGTCACTCAGAGAGCTATGGAACGAGCCATGTTGGGCATCTCCCTCTATGACCGGGTGAAAAATATCGAAATAAGGAGACGAACGAGACTCACGGACATAGCAGAAGTGATAGCAAAAAGAAAGTGGAAGTGGGCGGGCCATATATGCCGTAGACTGGATGGAAGATGGGGGAAGAAAATGCTGGAGTGCTGACCACGGACAGGGCGGAGGAATATGGAAAGACAACCGACTAGGTGGACAGACAATCTCATTAAAGTGGCCGGAAGAAACTGGAAAGCCATGACACAAAACCGCCAAAAGTGGAGAGATTTGGAAGAGACCTACACTCAGCATTGGGTGGCCAAGGGTTGAAGAAGATAATAATACTAGTAGGTAATAAATAATTCGCAATGTATGAATAAGAAGTTTGGTTTGCGGTGGCGACAAGCTCGGCTGACGGTCTTGCTTCCAATTTCTAAATTAGCGAAACTATCGCGTAAATGAAAATCATGGGACGTAAGAAAAAAAGTGTCATAAGAGTTGCAAAAAGTTTACCTGTAAGGAATTCCGATTTCAAACTGTTTTACAGCGGCTTGATATAATTCCAAGTTTTCTAATTCAGGTAATGCTTCCGTTAAATCGTCAAAATCTCGTAGGTCAGCAACCTAAAATTTAAATATTGATGAGAACGTGGGTCCAGCGCACTCTGGGTTATCAGCATCGCTGATAATATTTAGTTTGCAAAAAAGTCCGGCCATTTTACTTTTTCATCTATCTATTTCCAGAAGTCGTTCAACTTTTTCGTCAACTTTTCCTACAAGTCTCCAAGTTTTTGTTTTTTTTTCATTTATTTATTTCAACAAAAAGTTACCAAAGATTATTTCACAAATCTTCTGCCAAACTGCAGGACGGTTTATCGGCAGTAAGTTGAAGGGCCCTGCCGGACAAATCTGGTACCTACGGCACTCGTACCTGATCCTCCGCCGAGGCGAAAGACTCTGCGCTGGAGTGATGTTCGCGGCGCGTGTGCGAGGAGCCCGTGTGCGTGGACAGCAGGCGTGCGCGCCGCGCGGGCGGGCCCTCGCCCTCCGCGCCCGCCGCGCCGCCGCTCTCCGACCGGAACAGCACCGACCGCTGATCCAGGAACAACAGCTCGCACCGCTCCTGTACATACACGCATCAACAACATCATTAAGAAAAACACCCCATAATGCCTTTACTTAAAGGTATAGTTTCTGCTAAAACTTCAATATTTTTATAGCTACATCGACATCGCGAGTGGATGGCCAGCCTGGTAGCGGGCAGAAGGTAAGTATCTTTTGCAATCGAACTTTGACTCAGTGGAGTACCCTCATTTGTCTATGCGTTGAGTACGAAATTGTTTCCATGGCGGACAGAACCTGTATGATACCGTGACAGAAGCGGTGGGTTTGGTACAAGGTTTTAGGTACCTGTAAAAGGTAGGCGTCCTGCAATAGGTCCTGTATTTCGCGACAGAACTCTGCCTCTTCGGGTGACGTGAGCGCTAGGGTGCCCGACACTCCGCCGCGCGCGCCTAACGAGAACGCAGCCAGCGCGTCCTCCCAGTAGTTTATACTTGTCTCTAACGCCTCCATGCCTGGAACAGATCAATCAATTATATATTTTTTTGTAAATATCAGTTATTTTCTGAAAACAGCTTCTGCTTTTGTATGCTCAATAACCTATCGAATAATAAGCTATTATATAGCTAGGTGTAGCCAAAATATGGGTATTTGAATGTGTAAGAAGAACACAAATCACTATGGTGTGTGACTATATTTTAGGGTACAATAAAAATAACCTCATGGTATAAATACTTTAATTATTACTGCTGGATATTCTTACATTGTATTTAATAATAAACATTAAATTTAAAATAGCTGTACATTGGTTATTGGGGCTAATTTGCCAAGCATAATTATGTTGATAACTACCTACATCCTACCTGCTAAGAGCGTCATAAGAGCTCACATTATAATCCTGTGTCGTTTATCCTAAATCATAGCTGAGCAGACTTACTTCATAAGTCTACACAATGTTGTTATTCAGTTTTCATACTCCATATTAGTACTTCCATAGTACCACATTAAACCAGATGCAGTCAGTATGCAGAACCAGTTAATTGCTATAAAATATATTTCCCCTCGTTTCTGTTCCATTAGCTTGTAGAGGATTAACGTAAGGCAGTGTTTCTTGTATGCCACTGTTTAAGTCCTGCACTGTCCTTGCGATAGCTGCGAGTGCGTCTGCTATACGTTCTTCCAGCAACCCTCGTTTTTGCTCCTGAGTCCTCATTATGGACACCATTGACTGTAGTGCATCCGCCATTCTCTCCTCAGCTGCTACTCTACGTTCCTCAAAGTCTAGCGCCCATTGTGGTGGTGGAGGAACACCATCATCATCTGAAATATACAACAGGTTTTTATCAATAATCTAATCAAATTAATTTATTTCAATCAAGTTATAATTTTCAGACATTTAAATTACTATCATAGCATAATTTTTTACCTGTAGGTATACTATAGACAGATCGTCTAATCTTCTTACTGGAAGGACCGCACCGTAATTTGAGGCTTTCCAAAGTTTCTGAATCCGAGTCTTCAGCCAGAAAATTATCAAGTTGGCTGGACGAGGAGTCATTGGCTGCAACAGAGCCTTTTCCACTTAGTTCAAGAACTCTAACTTCTAAATCATTGAGTGGTATGCATCTGTTTGTGCCTCCCTCAGACCCTGACCGCATTCTTCGGGCATTCGCTGCTTTTTTTCTGCACTTGTGTCTCCATTCAAACCAATACTGAAACGTAAAATGTATGATAAGTATACTAAGATAGGTTTCATTTTTTTAAATACCTATAGATAGAGCTGGGAACTATCATGAAGCCCATTCTTGAGAAATTAAATTACATATCTATTCAAATTTGAAATCATTTAGAATAAAATATAAAACGTACCTTCTTCCACCCATCAGGGGTCTTCAGTGCCCCTGATGGTACCGCATTCAGTTGTTTAGCTAGTATGCCCCACTTGTGCCGCGTCTTCTGATGAGACACCGGAGCCCCAGGCCGCAGGCCTTTAGTCATGTATCTATTCTCTTCTAAAAAGTCAATCAGAATCTCCAACTGCTGCCTAAGAATGCGCCGAGGTGGTGCCATCTAAAAATAAAATGTAAATAAAACTTTTAACTCTATGAAACAGATAGAAAAATAGCTAAATAAACAATTATGATAGTCTGGATAGTGCTTCGTGTAACCAATCTATCCAGGTTATTACTTACCTTGATTCTTTACTGGATTATTGAACTTATCAACTTACATACTGAAGAATGTTTCCTTCATGAAAATTATAATCGCGCGCTATTTATTTGACATAAGCAATCTCCTTCTCAAAGGCAATATTATTATGCGACATGTAATGGCGACTTGGCGACTCAGCAACTGCGATGTCTTTTGCCTCGGATAGAGATGCACGCCCGAGAGGTCGACAACCTTTCCTTTATCGATTTTTTGGAATGAACTTAATTAAAAAAAAATATATTATTAAACTAATTCAAATTCAAACAACGTTAAACAATCAGAGTTGAGAATATACTACTGCTTGGCATTTGGTTATTTTAATGTTACCCTATCAAACAAAACGTATCAAACATTGCCTTCTCAATTTAGCAGTAGATGGCGTTAATTTAAATTCATATTACGAAATAAGATTTAGAATTATGTTTTCATATTCTGAGTTTGAAAAAACTATTTATGAGAATGCTTTTGATGTTCGTTATTTCCAGTATTTGACTAATTTATCATTAACTTTGCGTTTTAAAATAAGGCATATGAAAGCGCCACCTTGTGTCGAGTAGCGGAATCTTTTTTAAAGGCTATTTTTTCTTAATGTTCGGTTGTTTGAGATGCTATGGACGTTTACTACTGGCTAATGTACGGTCTCAACTTAATTCAATGAGATTCATAGGTACTTACCTATTTAATAAAGTTATTGTTTCCTAAAATACCTACAGCAGGTGGACTTGCGAGTTTGCGACTACTTTTTGGTACCTCTTTGTAAAGTGTCTTGTTTTAGAAGCTGCCTAGTTTGTTTACACACGCCCATGCATGCAAACAGATTTTGTAGTGAGAGTAAATAAATTAAAAGTACCTACCTACTTAGAAAACTTTTTAAAAACAAGCTTTTATTCAAATGCGCTAAAATAGTAAAATAAGCTTTCCCTTTAAAACTTTACCTATCAACTATATATATAACTATATACTCATAAATACGAGTAAGTACATAAAAAAAGTAAATACTTTTTTTCCATTTAAATAAATTATATCAAGTTATTTAATTTACTTACTTGTTTATCTACACAGGTAAATTTCGAGATCATAATATTGAATTGTCACACGAAATACATATGCGTGAAAAATTTCAGCTCAATCGGTTGAAGATCTGCTTCAAAATTGAGTTGCAAGATTCCACCCGAACAAACTATAGATAGTTACATTATACACACATTGAAAGTTAAATAAAAGCTTGTAAAAATATTTTGCATTTCAAATGCGTATTATTAGACAAAGCATTTAATTCCACACTATCTTTTTAATCGATCATTAAACTCACACAGCAGTAACATAATTTAGCATATAGAGTTAACACTCGTACGGATTTTCCGGACATTGAGCTCAGTGTTCGGAACGCGAGAGGAATTCTAAAATATCCGGAATTTCGAAAATTCAGTTAAGTGTACTGCGCAATTTAAACGAAAAGTCCGAGATTTTCTTCAAATGTCCGGAATTTTCTCCGGAATAAAATTCATAGAACTGGGAACCCTAATTTAGCGACACGCAAATCTGTGTCTGTGGGTTCCGTCCCGAAGCAGTCAAGTGTCAGCTTACCGGCTTACGACCGGCACACTAATTAATTTACCTGGAATTTCACGAAAAAACTTTCCGATAAATTTAGTCTTCCGTGAGTAAAGACGATTAAAATAAAACCTTTCTGTGCAATAAAATAATTACTCCGACCGTTTCGCAAATATTCAGTGGTCGTTTGGTCTTTGGCTAGTAATTTATTAGGTATGGTGTCGGTAGGCAGGTACAATAAACAGTATTCTATCTATTTATGTCTATCATCTTGTACAAAATAAAATTATATCCAATGGACTCTTTATTGGATTTAATACTACGCGGCGTAGCCGACTACGCCGTGGCTACGCAGCTACGACGATTATTCTAATCATTCATGATCTAGCACACTGCACAATCATCTATGCTGTATTGAGAATGTATGTGTTAAATTAATCCAGTACCGTCTTTATTGATTGACGAATTCTTTCCTCTAAGTAAGCAAATCGGTTACCCGCCTACATTACTTACCAACCTACCTAAGTACCAACACAGGTAAATGACACTTCAATACATTTTTCCATACAATTAAATACGTGCGTAACTTTTTTCACAAGTATGGATTTGCCATGGTCACATGGACTTGCGAATTGGGAGCCTCTAACCGGTTCCCAGAAGTTAGGTAGTACATGACCAATAAACTACCGAAGTGACCACTGTCTCTTAT
Source organism: Xestia rhomboidea (assembly GCA_963853795.1). Taxonomy (NCBI): domain Eukaryota; kingdom Metazoa; phylum Arthropoda; class Insecta; order Lepidoptera; family Noctuidae; genus Xestia; species Xestia rhomboidea. The sequence continues at coordinate 14,841,886 of OY970764.1, forward strand.
TATTACTTACCTACTTAAAGATAATATGGATCGACAGCACGTAAGATTTAAAATTAGTTTGCTATTTAATTAATTATAGGTCCTGTAGGTACGAAAGTACATAGTAATAATATTTAAGTACTTATATTGGCGTTGTATATTTTTTGTGGAAATTTACGTTCATACTGTAGTTGTATAGCAGCTGTAGTTTTATTGAAAAATATGTTATTATATTAGTTCAATCAAATTCAATGATAGCTGTAAGTGAAATCGAAGCTAATGTATAGTAGGCTAATTCCGTAATAATTTAATCATAGCAGGCACGAAACTGTCCAACTCCGACAGCGAAGGTTTCACATGAAAAGATTAAGCCGCTTTTCTGCGAAACCTTAGCAGGTCAACTTAGTTTTGCTCTTCACCATAATTTCATTGGCTACATTCATAATTCCTAAAAAGTGTATAGAAACAATTAAAATAAACTATAGAATAGGTATTAATAATATAAGTCTACATTACAATAAAATTAGTGTCTGCTCAAGCTGGCGCCAACCCAGGTACCTACTAACACCTACATCATTATTATAAGCTGATTAGTTTGTTATTAGTAGGTATTGCAATAAAAAAGCAAATAAGACAAGAGAATACCCTCTATGTTTTGGAGACCAGAAATCCAGTTATTAAATATATCCCGTAAGTGACATTTTAAGTTTAGCTATGAACCGTGATAGCTTAAAATAGTTTTTAAATAGGAGTTCGCAAAAAGTTAAAAAGAAACTGGGGAGAGACTATGCAGGATCAACGTTCTGCAAATATCTGGACCAGCCGATAGAGCCTGTTCATATTAGACTTGACCTTAGAGAGACAAGAACTTTTTGAAAGAGAACTTTGCGAAGGGTCTTACAAATAAAAAATACAATTTTGCATCTAACAATTCTGTTTATGAAAATATACTGGTCAATTTATTCATTAGTAAAAAGATCAGTGGTCCAAGTGCGTCTGTACCGATGGTGGACAGTGGACACTACAAACGGTCGGTGCAGCAGCGCACGGCCGGCACGGCGCGGTCGCGGGGCGTCGAGCGTCATTCGAGCATGGTCTCTCCAGCCGGTCTCCGCCCGCCAACCCCGTCAGTCTATCCGAGACTCCGCACTGCGGCGATCGCTAAGCTCCGTACTATCACCGTGCTACACCTATCCGAAGCGTTCTGTTTCTAATCGTCAACTATAAAAACTGTGGATTAATATCCAAGTATTAACTGCAAAGTGATTGATACATTGTTACAGTGTTGTGTTTGAAAAACTACGTATTCTGTGGGTTTTCTTAGAGGCTTCGCTGCTCTTCCCGGCTATATTGACGCCGATTTGTATCGTTCTGACAGGTAAGACAGAGTCAAATTTAATTGGACTTTCAATAAAATATCGTTACTATTATAACAGGGTGTTTTTCTACAAGTTTAAATAAGTAGGTAGTCGTTTTTAATGTTTAGTTTCATGTTATGTTTATTTATTTACTTTGTCATAATCCAAGAACTAGCTTGTATCGTTTTTTGTTACTCTTTCGAATTTTGTTTCTACCTGTTTATGCTTTATTTTCTATAAGACGACCGATGTGCTGCATGGCAAGAGATATATATTTTTATCTTTCCGTGGGTAATATGTAACTGATTCAATGTAATCGACTTTGAACAGTTAGATTATCCACCGGGGAACACTATAGGAGGTCTCAAGCGCTCCAAGCATTCTCTGGAACGTCGAACGTGAGCACTCGGAAAAGAATCTCCTGACACGTTTCTTATAAACCGGTTCACTCGGATACACGATGCAATCGTAACTCTAATCGAATGAGCAATGTCCAAAATATGTTTGAAAGTGTACGGAGGTTCAGGTTAGAGCATCACAATGATTTAATTAAAAGCTTTTAAACTTGGTTACGAATCGGTACGTAACATGTCAATTGCTTGAATCTGTTACAGCAAGAAAGTAATTTCTGGACCAAATTGATGCTTTATGATAGTTCTTATGTTGTAAGTCATCTAATTTGGGTGTAAGTTAATCACAACAAAATAATAAACTCCGAAAGTATGTAGGAAACTAGGCAAGACTGTTATTCACATGTTATTACAATGAGACTCCTAAGAATAAAAAATATCATAAACATATATATAGACATACAGGTTCATTAGTGTAAACGCATAGTTAGAAATTGATCTCATCGCTATTTTCGTACGATTCATATCGACAACATCACTGCATTTATAAGACGTGGTTTGTTATCGAAGTGCAAAATCGCGCAAACATCTGCTAGGGGCAGAGGACACTGAAGGTGTATTGTAACTGTTGTTATTCTACATCGTAAGCTGCAGCTGCGGTTCCACGTGTACTGTCAATACATATAATGTGCCGACACAATTGCTGGAATTCACATTGTGTTGAAATCGGGCAAACAGATTTCACAGAAAAACCTTACCAACCTTTTGGAACGAACCGGCACAGATTTTGATTGGGTTTTTTTACATTGTATTCATGATCATGAATTCATAGATCGTTTGGTAGATTTCATTCTCATAGTCAAGCTTCCTGGCTAAGCGATGCAAACAATTGTAAACATAGCAACAGATTCTAATGTTTCGATTGTTGAACCCTCAGTTGTCGCGAGTCGCGACACCGACCAATTGGCGTCGTCGTATCGATCTGCGAGTCCATTCTAGCAACTACGTCATCGGGACACTGTCCACACTCTAAAATAAACATCTAAATTCACTTTGGCTATTTTAAACTCTACGAAATTAATTTTAAAATCTAAAGAGACTTTCCCTGAAATTTTATGTTGTGCATACCTATGCTACACGAATTCTCCCAATAATTTGATTACTTATCTATTGGGAATGGGATAAGTCGTGGATTGTCTAAGACTCTCAGTGATCGGCGAATATTATAAGGCGATTGTTAATAAGACGATGCCCCGGGAGAAGTCTCGCTAAATTGCCTTCATCGAGTCGCCTCCGCTTCTAGTTGGCCATTTCCGTTTGCCGATCAACTTGCTGCTGGTTATGCATCGATACTGTCCAGTTTATATCATTTAAGTACACACTAAAGTTAGTTCAGTTAGTGGTAGCACTAATGAACATATTCTGCGTTCGCCGTCTCATCATTACTTCAAACAACTTCGAGAGAAAAGTGCCCAATATACTTATTGAGAAAATAACAATGGGCTATCGCAAATTGTCGTCGCGTATTAGTTAAATTATCCAAAGAGAATGTCTACCTGCGTAGCAGCAGTTAAAGTTATCCGGACCCCATGGCTTGAAATATGGTCACAGTATACATTAATTCAAATTTAATATTCTGGATTTGAAACCCCAGTTATGAAATTTACACGTAGAAATCCATGGGCCCCGCAACTTGCCCTACTTAGTAGGGTGCAGGCGTCACGGAGACATTTTGCGACGCAATAAGTAGGCGAGTTCTCGGCTGGAAAATTGCTCCAATTTTTAGGGTGGAACCTACCCTCTAAATATAATCAGCTAAATAGCCCAGACAAGAAAGATTCTAAATTGCAGGCGATGATAGAAATACTAATGTTTTAAAAATTGTTAACAAGATGCTATTTGTTGTTGTAACATTCATCCTTAGTATTGCTTATAGTGCATCAACATTCTAGATTTGCTCGTTGCGGTATTTTGAAGTGAAGATAAAAAGGAGGAGAAAAAACGCAAATTGGATCGTTTTACTAGAGAACTTTGTGGACTTTGTTTAACTTCAGGTTCGCTGTCATGGCACTTGCTTAAGTTTGGATAGCGTGTCGTAACTAAAACCACTGACTATTCATGATGCCAACAGCTACCCAAATGGACAGTCTTCGAAACGATGTTTATAATCGATTAGGCGACGTTATCCGAATAGAGAGAGGTGTATAATGCTTTGTTATGCTATTACTAGTATTTCTTCATTAGCTCTTACATTTGAGGTAATGGTTGTATGAGTTGTATCGGTGCCCTCATTGTTACGTCTAGGTAAATGTTGTTTGTCTAATTTGCACGAAACGAGGACGCATTTCTCGCACAGAGTAAAGCAAACAGGGAAAGCTTTTTGTAATTTAGCGTCATTACATCCAAGTGACAAACATTGTGCCAGGATAGTCACGCTACTGCTAATATTTTTAATGTCTCTTCTTGTTTGGACTTTGTATTTACTCTCAGCTTTAACACTCAGTGATCGTTGGATGTTAGTAGCTAGGTAAGTCGTGTCCAGTCAGCGCAGAGTTGACACAACAATCAACGAGGTCACGACACTAACGAGGGGCTTGGGGTCTAGTCGGTGGAAGTGCTTGATAAGGGGCTGAACGGAGGGCGATTCTGGTATTCGTATGCAGGCCGCGCGGTGGCGGCGCGATCGATACGCGCCCGCGCGACGCCTCCCCGCGATACGACTCACAAGTCTGCTACAACAAATATACTTGAGCTTATTAAATTTCTCTAAGACGACTCCTCAATAACTGGCGAGGGAACCAATCTTCCGGCTCAACTGAAACGCAAGGCGTACTAGAGTACGCCGTCGCGTCGTCGCTCCACTTGATGAGATGGAAATTATTATAGGGCGATCATTGGTCTTAACTGCTGCTTAATATCGTGAAACGGTGTAATTTTATTGCTATTTAATCATCTAATTGCGTATACACTAAAGTGTCACCATGAATTCAGAATAAATTATGCCACGTTTTCGTGAACAAATTGGTTGGAAACGTATTTCTGACAGCGATACTGATAGCGAGTATGGAAATTTATTTGACAGAGTATTTGCAATTGTAATTATTTGTCCATCAAAGCGCGACGAACTGAGTAAGTATTCTAAAGATAAGAAAATGACATCATCAACGGGATCGACCAAGGGAGAGAATAAAAAACTGTTAACATGAACTAACCGATCAGTGAGGCGTAGAACACGCTCGGCCGGTGACCGCGTGGCCCTGATCTTGACGGAACAAGCTCGGTGATGACCTTCCGTGACCGTGTAAGATGTGGACTGCCAACAGATACGCATGAGCATAAAATTATTACCTATACTACCTAATACAATTATCCAAGTTTTCATGACCGCTTATGTCACAGCCAACTTTAATAAAGTATTATGACTTGTTAACAGGTCCGAAGACCTTAATCGTGATTTATTTGGCGCCATAAATGGTGAAGCTAGCGTATTAAATGATTCACATCAGAAAAGAGCGTGGGTGTTCAGTGCCATGGAGTAGGCACGAGGTTGTTTACTATAGAATAGCACGTATATTCTGTATAAGTCCATATTCTATACATGTATATAGTATTTGCGAGTAAACAGAAACCCGATACAGTGAATTTGAGCTCAGAATCTCTCCCCTTTACGGGGTCTCCCTTTTTGTGTGGAATGCGCTAACTACTTACTAATAGCTTTAATGCACTTCCAATAGCAGTTCGACGTACCTATATCGAGGGGAGGCTATCAATGAAGGGATCCTGGCGTTTATTATACATAGCTTCTGTGTACTTATCTATTGTTGGAAATATTTCAATAAGTGAGCATAGTTTAGATAACAGTCTGGAACCCTGAATATATCAGCATACTTTAGATGTCAGGAAATCTATATCCTGAATTATAAACTTTTTGCAATGGGCTACAATAGTATGATGTTCCGAAATACACAAGAGTGCATGTGTATTAACGCCAATGTAACGCCAATGGTCTACTTAATTACCATCCTATTGTGCGTTATTAGCACTAGTAATAGTAGTAATCATTGAGTCAATGTTAATTAGGAATTTAGATCGATTGGGTAAACATAACTACAGCTGGCAGTATGAATCAATGAATTTCAATTAGCAGATGAACAGGAGTGCGGCTATACGTCATCGCCATAACTGAACAGTCTGCAATGCACTAAACATTGTACGCATTGCGAGCTGATAGTTGTTATTGCACGCCCGCATGCTTTCACTTACACAATATTATGTTGTACTGTGATTTGTATCTATATCAGGCAATTTGTCTGTTTCAATTAGGCTGCCTACCGCAAGAGACCGAAGCTATACAAAGTTTTTAAAAGGAAGCAGATGTGAAATGATAGAATTTAAAGCTCACAAGTCAAATTTAGTGTACTTTATAGTTTTTTTGATCAAATATGAAACAGCAGCGATTTAGGAAATATTATTATGATTGGTTGATCAGCCGCTAAATAGGATTAACGTCAGTAGATAATACCTGGATGCGTTCTTTTATTACAGTTTTTTTTTGTACCACGGCCATTGCTCCCCATTTTGGAAGACCCTTTGGACGAACAATGATTAGAGTGAGGGGAGCGTGATGCAGCTGTTCCTTTTCTTTTAGAACATGTTTCTCTGATATTCGCTGAAGGAAGTAACTGGGTCGCGAAATGAGGCCAATTGTATTTTCTCCGATTAGACTGCACAATGCGTTTACTGTTTAGTTTCATTTAACACTGCCAATATGCATTTCAAAGCTAATAAAACACACACGGACTTGGAGAAGATAAAAAGTCCAAGATACATTCATTTATAAAAGCAAGTTACATTTATTGCTGGGGTTTCTTTGCTTACCTACTAAGTACCTATGTTGAAAGTTGATTGAGACAGTTTCTCAGCAACGGAAAAAGTGGTCAAGATGGGTCTGCTTCCAACATATATGACGCAACGAGAAACGCAATGTAGTCCCCATTCTGCAAGTGTGCAACTTTTTCCTCAGGCGCCAGACAGTAGCGACACCTTGCTGTCACGACAGTTCCACTAAGTTTCTCCTTCATAAATAATGTTAATTTTCTCGGCTTCGATTAACTTCAGAACTTGTGGTAGGTATGTTACACGTTACTCCATATCGAAGAATTGTAAAAATAAGCTCGTGTGGTGTTTCAAAAGTGGATGTTGTTCTCGAATCGGATGTAGGAACGTGATGTTATTTTACTTATTCCGAGTGCTTTCTGTGAACACCGACGTAGTGCGAGACGAGGTTCGAGTTCATGGCCACTGGAACAATCGATTGGCGAGATTTGTGAGCGAGCTGCGAACGTACCAGGCTCCGGTAGCTGGACGTATTTAGTGGCGGCTGCTGGCCTTGGCTAAGCAAATATTTACCATACTTACGTCTATATCATTTGTATGTTAATCAATACGGTGAATACAAGTGGAGCGTAATTTCGGTTGATCCAATTTATTGCTGTGGAAAATCTTGAATCCTATTACCATAGAATGCATGCACATTTTTTGTATCATTTCGTGATAAGTCAATATTATAGACACGCAATACAATTTCCGAAAAATATCTGCTGTGAAAATCTCCGTTCGGGTTCACGAAACATTTCTTGAGTATATTGTTTAATCATAATAATTATAATGTTTAAAAAGAACTGAATTACATTGCATTGTTGCTGAATACAATGTGGTACAAATATGCAACACAACAGGTCTGCGGAACATCCAGCGATGTTGTGGAACAATACAATTTGAGAATGTAAGTAGGTAGGTAGGTTGATGTGTTTTAGTGCACCACGAACATTCTCGTTGCTATTGCCCACGCAAAGAGCGGTGTTATTAAGTTGTCCCGACCGCATTAACGAAGCTCGGTAAAATTAATTACTTACATTGAACCAACAAGCGGTTATCGCGGTCACCGCGAGGAAATTAAATGAACACGCGCGGACGCTTCTTAGTGGACTTTACTTATTAGAATGCACAAATGTTCAGTTTGTAAACTGGTTCATCACAGTGATATGAGCTTCTATGTAGTTGAAGCTCATCGATCATCAGCCGGTCGATAACTTTCAGAGCATTTTCAGTTTTAAATTATTTAATTTTTAACCATTTATTCATTCGTTACCGACCACCTGTGTTTGATTTAACAGGACCGAAGACTGACTTGGGTTTGTAATAATGTCATTAACTTCAATTTATTTTTCAATTAATTATTTCGGAGGTGTCTATTTGGAATTCTCCGCATGATCGGAGGCGGCAGGTGTCGGCAGTTAAACAATGTCACGCAAGTATCGACTATCCCGCGCTTCCGGCGCGTGCGCGAGCGCAACCACGTGTCCTGTCCGCGCATAATTACAAATGAATGTAATGGCCCTTTTACTGTCATGTTATTAGTACTCGTATTACATTTAGAGGAAATGTTCATCGTTGTTCACACTCCAAAAGGCGTTAGAGTGCCTCTAGAATAATTTATAGCCACTTGAACCTTTCCTTTTTAGTGATACCATGATTTATTCTTCGTGATTGATAATTGGGTTGTAAAGTTTCGACTACAATGGAACCCGCACCACGTAATCCGGCTCTCACCGGCTATAATTTAATATCCGCCCGAAAATAATCCCATTTCCTCGGGATAGCACTAATGTCGTGTTGTATCATGTCCTTGACATTGATGAAATAGGTACTGTTTTGTAGGACATCCCGTCCCTCAAAACCTTTGTAATTCAGATTGTGAAATTCAGGATTGACACGGTTTATCAAAAAGCCTTTGTAGAAAATATGTCTAACGAACCTACATAATATACGACGTATCTATACTAATACCTATTATAAAGCTTTAAGAGTTTGTTTGTTTGGTTGAACGCGCTATTCTCAAGAACTACTGGTTGGAATTGAAAAAATATTTTTGTGTTGGATAGTCTGTTTATCGAGGAAGGTTATAGGCTATATAACATCATCATATCAGCGGAGCATAAATTAAAAATGTTGCAAAAACGGGGAAAATTTATTCCTTTTATGAGCTTTATCTCTCTTATGTGACGCAGACGAAGTTGCGTGGGTCAGAGTTATAATTATGGACTTTATGTCTATTAGGGAAGTAGTTTGATTGATATCAAATCAGCATCCGAAGCTAGTCGTAATGCCCGACACGAAATATTTCTCATGTTCGACTTGTGATGGATCATGCGATGCAAATGATTTATAGACTGGACGCTGAAAATTGTTAAGGAAGCAAGACCGTTACAAATTATACTGTATATTTTGTGAATATAACTAGATACTTGGAAAATCCCTAAACTTCTGAGTCCGAAGCTACATTTTATCCATTTCTTTAAGAGATTTTGCAATGCTAATCAGTACCTACTTATTCGTAAAACAAGTATTAATTTTAGGAGGGACTGAGAATGATACAACCAAAATGGTACCTAATAAGTTACTACAAAAGAACTATAAAAAGTTTGCCACAAATAAGATTATTTCAGTGAGTAACATTCCAAAATATGTTCCTTACTGAAATGTGTGTGTCGTGGAATAATAAATTATGATACATGAAGACAAATGAAGCAGACACAGATATGTTTGTCGATCGACGTGGATACTGCGCTCATTCATAAACATTTTCGTGTTAACAGAATGTTATGGCATATGGGTATTTTATTGACCACTATAGTCGGGGGTCGGTAACATTTATAAGAGTCGTTTTTGTGTGATGTGATATTTAAGCGAAATTTGAGGCTTTCCACAAACAAACCCTGATCAGAGATTAACATAGAAATCTCATTAATACAAAGGTGTCGCAATCATAATGAATTCCCAGTGAGCTCAAGGTCATAACGCACAGACGCACAATTCTCGTCCAAGGCTAAAGGGAAGGTCTCGCCCGGGCTCCGGGCGGGAGGCTGGTGTCCTTGGCTTTCTATGAAGGTTCTCATTAAAGGTTTTCTTTATGCTCTCATTGAACCTAGGGTAAAACGTATTGTTATGTACCTAAGTATATTGAACTTGACAGAGGTTATATCATTTTACATCTATGTATAAATTATTATTCGCCTCTACACGTTCTAATATATTATAGCTTTCTAATTTATAATTATTAATGCAAAATTAATTTATTAACATTCAGGAAGCCGTTGCGTTTCACAGTGATACATTTCCGGTGGACCCTTTTCGAGGGCGCACCGTTTGCTAACGGTCGAGCATTATTTGAATTATATATTCAAACAGAAGGATGTAATTGAGCTCTTAATGATAAATTAATAGGAATAGGAACGTTAGATAAGACTGAAAGACAATCTACGGTTAGGCTCTGATCGGACCGAGAGATTGCTAATGGCGGTAAGATGAACATACAAATATGGGTAATAATCACATCATTCTCTTCAGCCCCACCACATCTGTTAACTGCTCATTTTAATATTTTGCATAATATTGTTTTTTTTCAATGGTAAAGCTTAGAATGACTTCGAGTTTCAGTTTTCATTCCATAAAACAATGAGGTTTATAAAGATTTGTGTAAATACGTCGGAGTATACATAACATTATTACCTTTACAATAGGGAGTTTGCTAGTAAATACATAACGTAAAATCAAAACGAACAATCTGAAACTTTCCATTAAGAATACACAAAGGAATATAACCGGTGGAGTATTAAAGCGGACAATGCGTCGGTAACGGGACAAGGCACTAATTGTGAAGCGAGAACCGAAGTCTTCCGTTACCCGCCGCGCCGCTGCACCACAACCGTCCCCGGGGAACAACAACCAAACGGACGGCACAACACAACTAGACAAATAAAACATAAACCGACCAACCATGGACCAGAATGATAAATGGATTTTTTCAGCAGCTGGGTAAAACCTGAACGTGAAATATTTTTAAAACATGACAAAACCACAAGTCATTCCACGTAGCCGATGTAAAAAGCGAACAGTTTAATTTCGCAAAAGTGCTCCAAGTTTTAGCCAAATGCTTTTCTGGTGTTCGACGCCAGACAGACAGTGAACACTAAATAATAACGGTACATGATTTTGAATACACAGCGTCACGACCAGAACCATTGTGTGATGTGATAGTTGTATAGATGAAAATTCCTCTTTGCTTAAGTTATTGAGGTGCAAGAAACTAGGTTGTTTTAAAACGGGTGGCATAAGTCTATTCCCCTCAAGTAATAACACATGAGTAAGACATTATTATGTGGAGAATGAATTAATATAATTAGACGTATGTAGTTCAGAGTGAACGTGCCGAGACTGACGAAGAAATTGTTTATCATACTCGCTGGTCACGAACTCGGAACACACACACGTACTATACAATAATCTCGGTAGATAATCAGTATTCAAGATGGAAGAAATTTAATCAATTTTCTATTTATTATTTGAACAAACATATTTTATAAACCTATAGATTAGTTGTTGTTGTTTGTACAATAAAAACAAAGTATATTTTAAATAATTTATTAATAATAATAATAAAAAAAAAAATAATAATAATATTCTGAGTATTTCTGAGTCTAATCATTGCCTTCATAAAAGCTTTCATGGAAAAGACGCTGTTTATTTTACTTGAGAAGTAAAGCTCTCTGTAAGAGGAGCACTTAAGAACTTGATGAATTGATTCCACAGCGATTTAAGCTAAGCATAAACTTCGACTTTTACAAACAAATAAACACAGGTGTTCATGTTGGTCATCAAAGAGTTTTTAAAGTAGTTTGGACTCAAAATATTATAGTGAATGCTGTATAAGTGTATACAGGCAAGCATGATCATACAGTAGTCTAAATAAACAGAAGTGGAAGGCTGCATGCAGGCAGCGAGAGTATTGCGACATCTTCACAGGAGACATGTTGAACAAGCACTCCACTCGACTTGTAGTTGAAGCCACCACACGTAACTTCACTAGAGAGTGCTCCAGTCTACGGTAAACTTTGTTCTTTGTTTGTGAACAAAGAATGCGAGCGAATGTTTGTTTACAACGAATCGACCAAATCAGTCAATTTATTTTTGATAAGGAGACGTTCCAATGTAATTTTAGCACTCGCAGACACGTTTCATTTATGGCTATTCGTACTGTTGACGACGATATCAATCACAATTGTTATGAAACCCTTTTCAAAGTGGGTAAAATGATTTATTTATTTAAGGTTTGGTCGTAAAATCGCTCCACTTGAAGTTCGAGAGCCTGATCGCGCAGTCCACCGTCTGTAGCAATAAACTGTACCATTTTATTGCTAGAACTGGTAATAATAAAGCTCGTTATTGTTACGTCAAACCTTTATGTGTTTCTCTATACATTTGTATTACTTTTAGTATTTTTGCATCCGATTTTCTCTGCTACATATCAATTGCATTCTCAATGAACCTACTAGGTACGTTACGTATATTATGCAGATGTGAAGACTTTAGACTCTTATTAAATTTAATACTGCGAGATTAAAGATATTTCGTTTCAATATATCATATGACCGTTGCACTTGAAGTGTGACTCCCGTTAGTGCACGGTCCACTGATTATCCATCTCTCATTACTACACTTGCTCAAGGAGTACCTACTGCTGGATTGCACTCGACGCGACGTGTCAAGAGATATAATTAAAATGATTAAATATCTTGAAAGAACATATTACATCCTGGTTTTGCATCACCGTGTTACAAGCAATTCAGAAAACGATTATACATACGCATATGAGTGTATAGATAATTATCTATATCATCTTTTGTAAAGTTACAAAAGATGATTTAAATATTGTCTCAACTAACGCGATAAAAGTCAAATTGAACAACGTTTTGAGATAAGTAAACCGTATTTTGAGGTTTAATAACATTAGCATAATACATTCGCTCTGCCATAACAAACATGTTCGTGTCATCTGTGTCACGCGTTGTTTGAAATGACCGCGGAAATTAATCGACGACCTTGCCTCGTATAATCGTTTACACGTCATTCTCCAAATTAATGTTATTGAAGGCAAAATACATTTCCAGTAACTCGGTAATAGTCTCCACGCCTAAATCAAGATATTTGAAGCTGTTAATTTAATTAAGTGTAGCAATTTGTAAGTGTGGGATTCAACACGCTAATCATGTTAGACTATTTTTGAATACTCTCAATTAGGAAAACAGTGATTTATTTACTAGCAATGGAAGACAAACTAAAAAAGAACACATAACGGGATCAACAAAACGTAAAGCCAACAAATTGATTGGATTGAAACAAACAACATGGAACATGCTCGGAAACGAAACTCCGAAATGAATTTTCACGAGAGCTGTTCACGTCGGGAAAAACATGCTACAGGTCGTGTAGTTGGTATAATTGACGGATTCTCTCGCTCGGCAGAATTTTCTACATGTTCGCATTGGAAACTGGATGAAGGCCATGCTCTCCTAGTTGCCCTCATATTGTAACTGGGTCAAGTTTATACAAACGGGAAATGTGAATGAGACTTTTTCACAGAGAAAAACTTTTAATGAAAATTTCAAAGTAGATAGACAGACTATAATTATTGTTGCTGGAAATAAGATAAGCTCACGTTTTGCAACGAAAGTAGTACTTATAGGTAAATCTAATAGGCTATTACGGATAACAGTTATGCATGCGAGGCTATCAAACACAATTTCAGCAAATACTAATCCTCAATTTGACAAAAGACAAAAGTTGTAGATAAAAAGCAAAACGAGACAAACCAAATGATATGTGGTGTTGAGCAACACGGTCTCTTCCATTACACTTCATTTATTAGAGTAAAACTCCGGTAAATTATCGTTCCCTCCCGATTTCCCGGTCCATTCTGTCCGTAGCTCACATTGTTAATAGCTCTCACCACGCGGAATGCAGGGCTCTTGAATCCTTTCGTTATTATGGCGTTCATTAATGAATATTCAATACGAACGCTTTGTTCCTTTCCCGTCGAGCACAGAGTATATTCGAGTACTTCAATTAACTCCCATTCGTTAGTTTTGAGAGGTTCTCCGAGGAATGTGATAAGTACCGTCACAAAAAATAACTATGCAGCGTTTGCGTGTGAGTGGAACATGCATCATGAATTTTACCATTCATACGTGACCGAGAAGTAAGCGAGTTCATTTGCGTCTCATCGTCAACTGAAGACGTATTTTTGCAAGCAAATGGCGAATTCAAAATGCTCCGGTGACCGATGACTCATCGTTGCTCTTAGTTCGATGACCTCCTGTAACTTACAGCAGCCGTTATCGCTTTTACACAAGACTTCGACGAGAATCGGTTTTACGTTCAAATAAGTTTTAGTCTCAGTCAAACTATATGGTCATCCAGATACTCATTAGGTTATAGCCTTGAATTCGATTTCGTAGTATTCAAATGAGTATTTTGAATCCAATAAAGACCTCGAATCATTCATCTTAACGCAAGATCAAGTGACTCAACGAATGATTTTAAACTGACGCATTGAAGTTGTGAGTAATTCGTAGTAAGTTACGCGTTTTAAGTCGGAATTGTATCACTATTATGATGACTCATTTCTCTCAGCGGCATGTCCCTATAGAGATGTAGGTAGTACCGGGTGCGTGTGGTTTAATCCCCGGCCGGACTACTAACAGCATTTCATATGCAAACGGCAAACTCTGCCCGCGTTCTGTTTACAAAGCGCAAAACTTTTTTGTTAGGGGAGCGAAACTTGGTCCATTTACAATCATTTTGAGGCTGAATAAAAATACAGTTCGTGTCACAGAAAAAATAGGATTTTCCTATGGTAACATTAAAAGGTTTGCAATTTCTGTTTTAAGATTTTTTCTAGAAAACATAGAAGTTGTAAATAGTGAACGGTACAGAATTTCCTTACTTATTCGTGCCATTCATTCTTTAAACTTCGTTCTTGTTGCGCTAACTTCAGCACAGGGAACTTAATTAGTGAAATATTGCACAATGTTTATTGCTTGAACAGTTTGTTCAGTGGGCAAAGTTGCTCGGTAGTAATTAATGCAAAGTTTGAAAGCCGGGAGCCCATATAAACGCAAAGTTGACTGCCATGGGGTATTATACATTTGAACTTGGAATATAGAGGAATAATTTACTTTTGTGGGCTTTAGTTGCAAATTCAAATCATACAGGATACAACTCGTTTAAAGATACAAGAACTGCGTTAAAGCTGAGAGCTATCGTTAGAAATAAAGCCATTAATGATGACAAAACATAATAATTTGAAATTCATAGAATGCCAAGGACGTTGTATTAATATAACCGGAACTGTTCTGAATGTCTATTTCTGTGTAAAGAAATATCGATTTTGTTCCCCGTGCACGTTTTGTGTGAGCATAAAACTAATTTATTGCACACTGTTTTAATATTTCATACAGACGATTTAAACTGTAATCGCTTGTTTATGGGTATACTACATGCATATCACGCCAACATTTTTAAAAGTTCACGTCAGTCTTCGATCACGAATTCACGACCATTACCCACAAAAGCCAAAGGTTTGTGATTTGAACACGTACGTAAGCAAATTACAAAAATTCAGATCTTTAATGTATCTCAACAATTCCAAAAACTCGACAGCGTAACAGTATCTGTTATGTTCCGCAGTTACGATAAAATCTAAAGAAGACTTAGCGGCTGTACAAAGTACAGAGGACATTTCCATTTTCCTCAGCAGTCCCGAGACCCCGTTTGCAATAAATATGTAATGGAGGTACCCGGTATCGATTGCATTACTAGAGGGGAGTTTTTATTAGTGAACAAGCATTACATCAGCAACAAATTTGTTACATGACATACTCTTCGTAATACTGTAGTGTCAGCACGAATATTAATATGGAGTTATTTTTTTTATAGAGCTCCCTAGAGAAAACACTCCAAGTTTGTCGTGTGTGTTTAGCTGTTTCCGAGAAACAATAGTTGTTATTATATAGTTTACAAAGTAATTGGATTTAAAAATATTCCGCTACATATTTGTCAGAAGATATTTCCTTAGAAATCAGCAGTCATATAAAATAATCCTATTGAGTCATTTATTAAAATATAAAAATATTTGCTAGACATATTAAAGTAATAATATTATACAGAAATTGGCACCGTAATTTGGGATCTTGGAATTGAATCCAATTTGAATTTCAAACCGAATTGTTTTCTAACCGTTTATCAGAGCATTATCCGTGGGGGAACCTCGATGCCGACCAAGCGATTAATGAAACCTTTTTTCGGCAAATGATGGCGGATCGCAATCCTCAATTAAAAGTCGAAAGTGTCTGTGATAAAAGCGGGATTAGTCGCAGACTCGGAAGAATAGCTTTTAACCTATTTGTAACCCAAGAGACGAATAATTGCGGAAGTTCTCCTACGCCGACGTCGGTTGGGTACGTCGCGTCGTACGCACGCACGAGTATACACTGTTTTTTTTCAATATAGCACCATACTGCGACGCTGACGTCAACGGCGCGTACGTAGCTACTTTATTTCTCGCTGACGTACGCGATCGACCGAAATCTGCGTAGCAGGAATTCAGGCCTTAAAGATACTGTTTTTTTTCTTCAAATAATCATCTTGTGGTATCCGACTATGATACCACTCTCTTCTTTTAAGCTTAAAAATATTATTCTGCCAGAACCTTGAGATGTTGCTAATGAACATGCATTACTTAGATTATTAAATTCTATCCAAAAGCATAAACTAATGAGCAACTGGGGTTGTGCAAACCCCATGTCGGTTTTATGATCGTTCGAGGGTACTAGAGTCCTGAATAAATAAAATGCAATTAGACTAGAGGGTTGCCTCATAGTAACACGTAACACGCCTCTGAGAGAGAAACCATTTCATAAAAAAAAGTTTGAAATATCTCAATAGAACGCACAACAAAAAGGGGGAAGTGTGATTATCAATTTAAATGTAATATGTTTGTACAATCCACTTTTCCGGGCCAACATTATAGCGAGCGAATCATTTACTTGATTTACTTGAAGGGCTATAAACTGTCTGATACGTATATTACACGCGCGATTACATATGATGGGACGTTCTCGGTGTAGCCGGCCACACTAATGGGATATCCTAGGAGTTGATGGCTCGTGTTTCAGTCCGCTAATTCGGTTCGGAGGCAGGTTGCGAAAAGGACAGGCCACGTGCGGGGCGTCGCCATGGCAACAGAGGAAACTACGCAGTTCCACAACCCTCCACCCTACGGGAACGACCTATAGCCGGCGTTTCCAAGTCAGCCGAGTGGATAAGGCTATTATTTATCCCGATTTTACCTTTTTAGTGTATCAAAACCTTGTACTAAGAAATTTGATATTCTAATACTAAAGTAACTAACTAGTTCTAGTAACTTTAAAGTATACTAAGATAAAGAAACTTTGGAAAATGACAATAGAATCCTTTACTTATGTAAAATCCTAAAAGAATTTATAAGGTATCGTATCGTAACACAAATATTATACATCTGAGGGATCCTCATCAAATCAGCGGCCCGTAATAATAACTCTATTACACAAAGGGATGCGAGATTTTGTCAGGCAATTTAGACTGGGAGTGTGGGGGCGGTCTGCATGAGCAGCCATATCTCGCGTCAAAAGACGTGCGACGTATTGTATAGGCGGGGCTGATGGTAGACAAAGATATTTGATATCACAGTCTGATTGAAGATGTGAATTATTTTAGGATTTAGATGACTCTAAAATAAAGGCAACAGATATTGTAGAATTAGTTTTGTGGTTGGTGGCAGAATCTTTGAATCACAGACCCAAAAAGAAGTCGAAAACATTACAAACAGGAACACGAAACCATACGTCCTATTCAAAAACGTTTAAATAAAGCACATAAAATAGAAAGGTTGATCGTATTTTCCAAGTCCCTTGCCTCTTTGGTTATTTGACCCCTGTCAAGACAATTGCCTGTCCATCGGCTTCCCCTCGTGTTATTGGAAATCCCGGCATCCGCGCGCGCTCTTGTGGTTAACTGAGCAATCTGCAAAATGGGACTATAAACCACATACACATGCGGAATTTATTCCTAATATAAGAATATTGCCTATACAAACCAAACATGAAACAGGATGGAAGAGAAAAAACAGATCTAGGAAATGTTTTACTGTAACATTTAGGTCGTTATAGCTATATAGCTAGACAGAAACTGACAGTGACAGACAAAACCAATATAAGGAAAAGAGTACATAATAAGTATCTACCACAGAACATAAAACTACGATAAATTGATTCGCTTCAGAGCTGTATCAGATAATGGGCGCTTTAACTAACGAAGAGCCTGAAGCCGCTTCATCCGGATGTCGGCGAATCCACTAGTTAATGGACAGATCGATCAAAAATGTTTCGTTCAGTCACTACATTGCAGATACAGAACTCAGTGCATTAGGGATTAGGGTGATAATTTTCAGCGCTCGCATGAACTCAGCACTTCCCGTGTATACTGTAATTATTAAACCGGAGACACGAGACATAAGACGCTGGTATCTGGTTTCCAAGTGCTCATTGTAGCAGTCGCACACAATGGGACCGTTGCCGTGGCGAAGGCCGACTCAACACCGCATAACGACTGCATTAAGTATAAGACGTAGTTGCATCAACTTTAACACGCATACTTGTGACATGTTGCATAATCACGGATTTTTCCAGAATGACATTAGGTGTTTACTTATTATCTTCATCAATATTAATATTAAATGTAAATATATTCTAACGCTATGCCATGCAGTTTGTACAGTATCTCTTTAATTCCCTTCCATTGTAGTGGTTAACCGCGTGTTTACTATTGAATGACTGCTTGCGGTTTTGAACATTATCATTTTAAATTCTAACTGTTTGTAATCTATAGTAAAGTTTATGCGAATAAATTCAAATGCAGCAGTACCTACCTACCTATTTGTATGTACGTTCATTTGTGCACTCATGCACTTTCACTTAAGGGGACTACAGGAGCTAAACGCGAGTTTTATAATGCAAAAAAGCATATGATTCACTGCAATAAACAAAACCAGAAAAATATATGATATTCTTCAGGATAAATGCTAGTATGATAGTGTTTTGAAAACATAATACAGCTAATTTGACTCGATAGAAAAAAATCACTCATTTCGTACTATTCGGCCCGCAGTGACTGACGTAACAACCACTTTGTAGTGGAAGCTGATTAGAACTTTATTCTAACAGTATTTCAAACGAAGTTTGAACCACTACAAATAGAGTTGCTAATTTAGCTCCTGTAGTCGCCTTAAGAACTGCGACTAATCTAAGCAGCTGCTTGAACTTGATATTGTCGAGCATCTGTTGCATAAACGACTAACAAAACGAAAACATAATAGACAGCTGCAACCACTTTACTGCAACTAGTTTTTATTGCAAAGATTCTCCACGTTCGTGACCATTAAATAATTATCTTCCTTGTTAATACTGTTATGTACCTGATACGAAGAACACAGTAATCAAATACATTAGAGTACATGATTATACACAAGAAATTCTTCCTACATCCTGGCCGGTTCATAGCATTGCTAGGTTTTATAAAGCTAACAGCTACAGTTACGTCAGTCACGTTCAGAAGATATTTTTAATTTACACAACAAATTAAGGACAAGGTCGTGGCTTGAACGAGAACTGGTCCAAAACAGTATCGATAGAACTAAATGACAATTGTCGACTTGCGCAACATAAAGAGACTCCTCTGGAAAAATGCTGATGACGAAAATTTTGTTGTTTCAGATTTGGTGCACCAGCTAAGATTTGTTGTAAACCTGGAAATTTTATAGCCTTTCCAATAAGGTAACTGGTTTTCTTAAAACTAATAAGTTTTTTTTTAAACTAATATTTTTTTTTGCATCAGTCGAAAGACTATGAGCAGATGTGTTGTAGGATCAGTGGCGTTCTGAGTTAATTCCCCATTTTAGGAATTTCCCTCAGATATGGCTATCCAGTATGTATATGCCGTCGTTTCAGCCTTCGCATTGCGTATGAACTCATAAGTAAAAAAAAATATTGTATTCAACATACCTAGCAGTGGGTCAGTATGGGAAACTAACAATAAAAAAAGAAATTACAATAATCCGTGAATTTACTTTGTTATTATGATCTTCTTTATGAAATTTATAAAACACGCGTACGTCATGCTAATCAGTTTGAACTTGACAGAGGCAATTTTAATTTGTATTTGTAACTCAGTCACGGCGTTCATAGCAGACATACCAAAAATACCCAGTGGTCAACAACTGAAGCGAGACGGAATCGACGCAAAAAGCACACGAAATTGACAATTCAATGGAATGTTTCGGTGATGCAATCAAGCAACTAAAAATAGTCACGACGAGCACGTTCGAGAGTAGCCCACTATCATCCTGTCAGGAGTTAGAACGGGCCACAATTGGCCTCTCAATATCAAACATGTGCCGGATCTGCATCGCGAGTTACGCAAATGACCATTATCCTAACGACATAATAGGGAAATACAGAAGACGGGTGGAAAACTTGACAACGTTACAGGTTGAAAACTTGTCGGTTTCCTAAGTGTGAAGTTCGACTTTTGACATTCAGTAGTAGTGTGAAAAAATCTGTTTGCGTATGGGGTTTGTGGAACCGTCTAAAATTCTGAGTAGAAAAGTGCAGCTCTAAAATTGGGCCAATATGTCGTCGGCAAATCGTAAGTGGCACTATTACCGACAATCAGACGGCGACCTTGCTGCTCGTTGTCGCGCAAATCGTGGGGAGCCCCAGATTGTCATCCTCTCCATTCCGGCATCCGCTTTTTGCACTTCATTACATAATACCCCAGATCCAAGTGTTTCATACTTGTTGGGTTAGATAAACAAGAATGCATGGTCGATTTTGCTCAAAACATCATCTTAATACTTGTTGTCATTGACAACCATTAAATAAGCAATGGTTTAGATGTTTATACGGTTGTCAAACTCAATAAAGTTCTAAAACACGTTTGTGAGTCGTGTGCGTATATTGCGGACGCTCGAACACGACACGTTCTAAAATGGACAACGAGTTGTCTGAGCGGCTCAACAAATTGCCGTAATCAATATGACTTATCTTCAGCAATTGAGGTGTCGGTTTTCACCCGATCTAATGCACTATACTTTCTAATGTTTGTAGTCCATTATGTTGCAGACTGTTGTGTTTCATGTGCTTCACATTACTTCAAATACAGTATTTTTTTTATTTGACGCTTAGCGACCCCATCGCCCTTCAAATACAGTTATGGATAATTAACATGTTCTTCACATCACATTATGCAATCTTGGAATATCCACTTCGTTCCTAATTAATCCACAAGGCTGAAATAATTAATCAATAGACCTCTCATAGTCGGGCCGCAATTTAGAATTAAAATCTTCCCGAAACATAAAATTTCAACTTCGCAGCGCAGTCACTATTGGGAGCGCAATGATTCAACACATTTAGCTAATTTAACACTGGTTTTTGATTTCTTTTTTGCTGTCCGCTTAATGCTATTTAGGGAACAGGTTAGTTCAGTACTCAAATAAATAACAGCGTTAAAAAAGTTGTCGTTCCACAAAAGTTTATTTGTACTGGACAAACAACTTCAGTTGGTAATGTTTTGTCGGGTATGTCTGTGTACTTACAATGAAGATTCATCGATATGTTTGCTTCATGCAGGTTGAAACTTCCGGTATCGATACTTTAAATGTAAGTACTTATATAGATATACCTCGCGAGTATAACATGAATATAAAAGGTACACCGATGTAATTCATGCATATAATGCTGATATGTAATACACACATTTTATTATTGATATACATAATGGATGTGTTGTATAACTTGTATATCATGTATTCTGAGAACCCTTCGCGATGTTTCTAGTGCTAAATTGAAATATTTATGAGAGCATCCATATCCAGGTGCGAAAAACATGCTCCTATTCGTACCTACGGTCCCAGGTCCCACTTACAAGGTTCGAACACTAGTTCCCGTTCGCTACAAGAGTTTTCACTACTTTATGAGCATCTACTATGTAAACTGTAAGCCAACATCTAACTACATAATTTCTAATAAATCTTTCGTTCCCTCATTTAACCGCGTTTGACATAGAAAATTGCTACCTCTAACATCGGTCCGCGGATCGGCGCGGGCGGCAGGTGCGATGATACGGACTCTATCGAGCTGGTGTTAATTAGCCCCTTGCCGGTTGATTTATAGCCAACTTTGTCTTAGGATAAACCGTGCTTAATTTATCTAAGCGCAGACTCCGGTCTACGGCCGATGACGCGCTAAAATTGTGGACGTCCGTTTAGATATAATAAATTATGCAGCGTTTAAAGAATATCTCTGGGCAATTCACTCTGATTAAGATAAGAATAAAAGCAATGCAGCAGGTTGCCACTCCCGCGTAATCTGTGTGAATAAACTATGGAAAACAAGTTACTAGGATAGCACACTCAACTAACCAGTTATTCCTCGTGAAATATTGAATTCTGAATAATTAACTTACTTTGGATAGCAAGATAAATAGCAATCCATATAAACGATACGATTGAAAAACATGGACGACAAAATTGGCCTTAATTAAACAAAGTTGATTAAAATCTGGCGATGACTCAGACATAACCCTTTCAAACTTTTTACAGACAGTACAACGACCTCTGAACGGAAATTACTGCAGGAACCTGAACTGTAATTATGATTAAACAGCTTTGCCGTTATTATCATGGGACATCTCCCGACACCGTCACGCCTCGCGGATGCCACTGCGAACTCAACGCGAACAAATACTCTGTCTGTCCGCCCAAACGGAACTATCTCATTCATAATTTAACTAGCGGAAGTTAACTGTTTCACAAAACCATTACAATAAGCAAAAAATATACTTTTATAAGTATACATTGCCAATGACCTGTACCTAATGGAAAATGTACCCATGGTAGCACGAACCGGCCATCGCGTGACGAATGTGGACATACCATTCTCACCATTTCTACTACACCAGTGTCGTCACATGGATCATAGACAAGTTTCATTGAAGAGTATTCGTATGCAAAGAGAAAATAAGACACAATAAACATAACAAGAAGATAAGCCCACCCTTCCTGTCGCAAACGATAAGAAATAATCATAAATTCTTATGCAAACTGTTTGAGACTTAAAGCGTCCTTTAACTATACAATGTCTGCGATAAAACAACGTTCAAATTCATTTGATTGGCGCTCATTGAGCACTTAATTGTGTTGTCAACTACGTCTACGAGCTCAAGTTGACATCGTCAACAAGCCACAAAGCCCGCATCCTATTGTTTTAAAAGCTTTGAAGAGATTCACAAATACTCCTTATCAAGAGGCAGTCACGACAAGACGACAACCCTCGCGGCGGTAATTTGGTGCAGTAACATATTGTATTAACAAACAATAAAGAAATAGATCGTATTCATACAATATCAAAAGTTTTTCTACTGCTTTGTTAATTTTACCGATAGTCCCTGAAAAGCATTGAATCATTGAATTTAAGGTTCATTTACAGTCCATTGCGATCAAGATAGGAATCTGAGGCGCCATAGTGTTCCAATTTGTGAAGCAGGCAATGCATGCATGAAGTTGTTCCCACGCTATCAGCTGGTTCACGCACCAGCGCGCACGCGCAGCCGTTCGCGACTATACCAGCATCACCAGCCTGCCCGATAACACACCGTATTCAACTGAGAGCAAAAATTAATCAAAGTAGTAAAAGAAAAAAAAGTACCTAGGTATAATATAAAACATGATCAAATAAAATGTCGAAAGCTAGGTTAACAAAATGATTAACAAAACAACGGCTCCAATTTGGCAACTCCGAGGGAAGAGCCAGTGACTAATAATAAAGAGAATGATTTATTGACAGTTAGCAGCGGTACAGGAGAGTAGACGGCGCCCGAGAGAGCAATTCACTTCGCCGCAAAAACGTATCACCGCATTCAATGGACTTACGTATGTTGCATTGTTCCGCCTGTACCGCTAACTTACTTGTAAAGATTACACGTAAGGAAATACATATACTATCTACACAGAACGCTTCATTAATAAACATTACTGCCTTTAATGGGAAAACCCTTCAGTTCAATGAACTACAACAGATTCAATAGATATCGAGATAGAATAATTGTATACCTCAAAAAAAAACCACAGAATTGGTAACGGTACTCAAACATCCAATTTTGTAAGTACTCCGTTATAAACCTTCCGTTGATAATCAAGTGGCAATGATTTATATAGTGAATGTAGAACATGGTATCTCTCTGAAGAGACATAATTGAGAAAAAAAGCAGCTACGGCATAAATGCGACCTTGTCCGTGCTTTCACTGAGCTGACAATGAACGGATATAAACCAAACTAAGTAGTTACTGGTTAAAGAAAGCCGAACTCGTTTCATTAGAACTACAGAGATGAAACAACGTTTGATAACGAAGCCATTACTGCGATAATTGCCTCCCAATGAGGACCGCCCATCTAACTAACACCCGACTGCGATACTACTACTCAGAGCACTGCAATGTATTTAACCACGTTGACATGACAAATGGGGGTTCTAAATATAGAAGGAAACCGCGCAAAGCAATAGTGAAGTTTATTGTTCGTATTTAATACAATAAAAGCGAATGCTTAATGGTTTTATCCTGTCGTAAGATATGAAGAAAGGTCAATGGGACCCCTCGACAAATGGACATGATCTTGTGCAGCGAGCTTAATAGAATGAATTGGTTGGCAGTGCCATGTCAGTTGTGTAACTCAACTAGAAATGTTTTTGTTTATTCTTCAAGAATGCAAAAGAGCAACATCTTCTTTTGCATTCTCGAAGAATAAACAAAAACATTTATATAACTGAAGAATTCAAAATAGTTCAGTTGAAAATTGTCATTCAATTCAATTGTGTACCCAGACATTACGAGAGGTCGAAAAATCGGGAGTTCATAGTAACCAAGGAAAATTACGGATATCATCCCGTAAGTACTTTCAAGTGTAGTGAAAAACCGTGAAAGCCTAAAACAGTGCATTACTAGAGGTGATGGTCGAGAATAGAATACAAAGAGATTCAATTATTGAAGAATTCTCCACAAATTTTGTGCCGTTATAGTAAAACTTTATCGATGCTGGCAGCGAAATTACGGAAAGTTCCTTTTAAAACCTATATATGGCTTGCTATTCAATTAGTCCAGTGTCCGACTCACCCCAGAGCCTTCGCGCCAACGTTAACGGAATATTTGCATTGTAAGCAGCAACACAACTGGGTTAAAAGCTTAGTGCTGTTTCGCAGTCGGATTAGGACAACAATCATGCATAGAGCTAGTGCAGAAGCAACCCTATGATGTCAACTTTGATATTATTTGGATTAAATTAGAATGTCTGCACATCAAACGTAGTAGGTACTTTGCTAAAATTAATTATGAGCCATAAGGTGTGTTCGGTTCAGTGACGCTGACATTTATTTGCTTCTGGTGACCCTCAACATGCTTCATAAAACAGACACGCGTACCTGACATTTCGCAAGTTCTATTAATGTTTTACAGAATACGGCACTTACTTTAAATATACCATCAAAATGTTAAGCCACTGCCAAGAAACTGCACATATTACCCCAGTTTGACAGTTGTTGTAGCTGGTATAATATGTCCCATTTTTGCATCGCGCTGTGTCACTTTCATACTCTTGCTCCAAGTTTTTTTTCTTACATCATATGGCCAGAAATGTTAGTACCTACATTGGACAGTAATCCTGTTGTAGTATAATTGATTGCATGTGGGTAATGCGATTACTGTGCGAGCTATTGCCCGGGGAGCTTACCTCCTTACAGTAAGTTAAGTCAATCGATGGATTAAACAGTGACATTTTTACGTGTATAACTTATTAAATGATGCCATTTGCGGAAATTGTTATCGTATTCATCTATGTATAGAAGCTATTTTCAAAAATATGACTCACACTTAAGAGACATGGTTATAGCAAAAGTTGATAGTTAACGACAAGATTAATGATCTCTGCCGGGACAATGAAGCGTCGGAACTAAAGATAAACAAGTACCATCTCAAGTACTCGGTGCTGAGATAAATAATATAAGCGAAACAATTCAATGAATGGTATTCAAAAGTTCATTTCGGTTCACTTCTTGGATGAACTTTCTTTAGGTCATTTGGTACTCGGCTTTGGACTGAGAACTGGGTAATTCTAATTTCTAATTGACACCATGATTGTTTCTATTCATGCAATCATAGAACCGAGGAAGATTACCGAAGATAACATGCTGATCTCATTCTAAAATCCTATAAATAGAGATTTCAATCATGAATTTAATTAATAGGGTTATACTTAAACACGAAGTGGACGAAGAGAACATTCCGCTAAAAGTCGTGGTCGCTTAATCCCCTCCGTCCGGCAAAATATTAACAGCATTGACATTGACAGAGACATTGAGATACATGGTTGCAATTTAGTTAAGGCACTTCAGGCACCGCACACTATTCATAAAATGTGACCTCGGATGGTGCAGTCGCTATAGACCACGACGCTGAACATCATAAAACTTTACTGCCAACAATATTGTTACTTAATACAAGTTTGCCTTTACCAACATGATGTCATGTTTGAAAATTAACGTTTATGTTCAATAACATTGCCAACCGCGTTTTACTCGGCTTTCATCATTTACAATGGTCGTCCTTTCGACCGGGTAAAATAATGAAGCTTAGAGGAGAGCTATTTTTATAGTTGTCCGGGAAAAACCAACATGAAATCTTAAGTAACTTAGCTAGTCGTTTTGTTTTAAAATGTTCTGAACTTCTAACATAACACAAAAATAAATGAAACCCCTATTCGTACCTACTTGAAAAAATGTGAAGTGAAAATACTGCTAGAGGGGTGGTGATGATTCAGTGAAGTAAGGTAACTCAGACGAAAGATTTTCCTGTTTTGTTTGTAGTTTGTCTCCCCTCGTCGCATCGAGAGTTGCTCTAAAACACGCAGACGGAAGGTATTGTGTTGGAAGGAACGTATGGGGTGTTTAAATCGACTCATTAAAGCCACCGCTGAGTAATTGTCGGAGCTTCCTTTGTACATGTTATCATTCTATCATCTACTTCCACGAGGGGAGACTGTGGTTTATTGTAAATTACGTGATGAACAGATAAAGAACGAATCCCCAAAACTCTCTTAGCGTTGTGAAAATCAGAATTTCAGATAAAAACAGCATCTCCGTGATCAAAAAAGAACAATTCAATGTTGAAAATAGGCCATGGCTACCATATAGAGCCTATATATACTACCGACACAGAGTGAAATCAGTTAATCGATTCTGCTAGGTGTCATATTGGCGGGCACACAAAAGCTGCGTTTGGACACGCTATGAGCACCGACACAAAGGGACCCGATTGAATGGGGCTGACAGAATGTGACCTAGCCAAAGTTAATTCTGCGTACTGGGATAATATAAATACGAAGGCCTTCCATTATTTCATAAATACTTGCCTTGAAAATATTTGATCATTCGTTATAATCTCAATTTTTTTTATCATTTACATGTGTATGTCTAAGTCTTGGAAGGTGAATATTTTTTAATGTTATCGTGTAACCTATGACCGAATATAATTTTAGCTTCACATCTGGCGATACGGAATAAAGCCCGTTTGTCCAAAATTCATGTTGAATACATCTAAAGCTACCGTAACTAATTACAGATACTTTATGAAGGAAGATCCCTATTCGAAAAGCAATATATCATAAGTTAATCAAATAACAAAGGAACGGGGCGTAGGGATTGTGCCACACAAAATGGTCCGTGTCAATCTCCAATTGAACTTATTAAATTGAATTTACTCCATTTTGTAGCCGCACTAACTATGATTTATTGGACCCTAATCTCGAGTACATTTATTATTAAAGGAAGTCCAAAACCCTTGTAAAAAAGGAGAACCTCGGGAGTTTCCTAAAATATAGGTTTGATATCCCGTTTGACCGAAATAATAGCAGGATAATAAATCTGCAATAAACTTTATGTAGTTCGGGTAGGCGAAGCAAAATTTAGAATTCTTGGTTCCTTTATGTTTGGGAAAGAACTTCTTGGACGTATTTTAGATTCAAGTTGCTATTACCATAAACATACCATTTTATGAGGTTGTTGACTTACCTGAAAACAAAAAAAGAGTTTTAGGAAAAAGAAATCCATAAAAAATATATATTGAAAACAAAAGACTTTGAGGGCCGCTCCTACATAATAATATATACAAGATTACGAGAAAAAGTAAATAATGAATTCAACCGAATCATACTGATAAATGTACCCCAGTATTTAGCTGCTAGTGGGCGATAGACCGATAGGTAACATAGCAGTTAGTTTGAATGAAACCTATGATTAATAACCTCCTCCTTTTTTGAAGTCGGTTAAAAAACGACACAAAAACGTACTGACAATTATACATTTATGAACTGTCTAATAATTAAGGATCTATTAATCACCAAGTACGTTGCAGGCAGCATCATTAGTATATCACTCGTGAGAGATTAATAAATACAGCAAATCCGAGTGTTAGATATTCTACACAATATCATCATTCCACTTGATATTTTGTAATGGTTTCTAAGTTAAATGCTCCTACTGTTAATACGCATCTTGATAGTTGAATTAATGATTGGCAGAAATTTGAAAATGCAAAAGATAATACACACGGAACAAATGTTAAAATTAAATAACCAGTTAACAATGTTAGAAATAGAACTGTATGCCTTTAAAAACAGCAAATCGATATTCAGTTCAAATGAAGCAAATGCATCTTTTCACGCGGATTTCACAAGATTTTCAACGGTAGCGTCTTCAATCGATTTGTCTACTACAACCCACTTCAGCCGTCTAAGCTACTACACCTTTTCCGCTCGTTCTACTATGTTCGTCATTCTAACTTTGCTGTCGCTTGGATTAACGACCTCGTTTCACATTTTCATTTTATTTAATTTTTACCATAAAATCCGATCTTCGAAGATGGCAACTAAAATCAATTCTATTTTCGTATAAAGTTGCCAAAGTCACGCTCAAAAGTGCCTTATCATGGCTTCATGGAAATAAATGGTTTAAATTTGACTTTTATGATAGTAGGATAAAATACCTACTAACCATATAATAGGTATCCTTGAGATATAAGAAAATCTACAAAATAAAATCGAAGACAGAACCGTATCTCCCGCATCAACACTTTGCTAGAGGCAACATCGTCGGGCTCAGCGCTATCTGCTTTCTGTAACGTAACTTTGTTAAGGAAATTGAGTTTCCGGGCGATCGAAACATACCACAACCTTTTAGCCGATATACCTACATACTGTACTACATACACAGGTGCATGGTATTATAACAACAGATACATGTACATATGTATATTTAAAGAATGCTATAGTTTAAAGTCCATTTCTAACATGTTTACTGCCAATTACAAAACGCAATAAACAGGGAAAAACGACAGATTTTATATCTTGTGAATGTACATCTAGATAAAATTTGGGGGTCGCAACAATTTATTACTGGAGGGTTGGACGAATGTGATGCTATTTTCGGAGTTAACTCACAAAATTCTTAATGTAATCCACGAGGACAATGAAAGGTTTTTTTCAAGACGTATTATATCAAACAAATGTCTATTTGTTTTGGATTATTTAGCTATACCCTTTGTACAATCTTTTCTGCCTTCTGATTTGTAAAGCTATCAAAAAACAATCGCTTGGAAAACAAATACACGCCACATTCAATTTTCGTTGTTTACCCATGGTGCCAAGTTTTAATTTTTCTTTTACGACTCGAATGCTATTTTTACTTTATCAGAAAATTGTAGCTGATGCTGTGTCTTATAAATAGTTGCATACACATGAACTTTTTAAAATCTATACTTTAAATCCATTAGTGTAAACATGGAGGTCAAGTAGGATACAATCTAATCCATCGTTTATAAATAGATAACTGGTATACATTGCACAAATATTACACCACTTTTTTTATTACGTCAAGTTATATTTTCATCAAGAATGTTAAGAAGTGGAATCTGATAGAAAATTGATACAATTTTTTTATTGTTACAGTGCCAAGATGAAGAAAAACAGAAATTGCCAAAGTGGGTGGTGGGTGGTGCTATTCACTGCCACTCTGGCGGTTCAAGCTGCGGCAGAAGCTGGAGTTGGGCTGTACAACTCGAAGCTAAAACAAGTCACAACATCAAGCACTTTGAAGTGGACTAATCTCAAGAAAGAATCAATGAGCAACTATGTCGTTGGGGCTGAATCTGAACAAGGTAATACGATTAATGAATAAGTTTTACAATTTACTTAGACAATTTACATATTTTGTAGGAGAGTTTGGCTACATCACTCTTTTCTTTTTCAGGTCCCGTATACCTTTGCAGAGCTCGTCACGAAGGCGACATGATTCTCGGACAACTGAGACCAGACTACACGTCCTGCGCTGTATCCGCAAGCAAGAACTACAATATATTCGAGGTGCTTGAAAATATTGAAAATGCATCTTTAATCAATTGGATACCCTGGTTTAGGTTTCATGCTAAACCTAGTGGAGGTGTGGTAGTAGACTCCTCTGTTGATTCCGTTTTTATTGGAAGAACGAAAGCCCAAAGTGGATATTCACATTATATTGGCAGGATCGCGTACGAAAACGTTATTGGACAGTTAATCACTTTTGATGACAAGAATAACGAAATTATAGAAAACAGCGGTGAAATCCTAAAAGAAATTGAACCTATTAGTTACAAGTTAGAGAATGTTGTGTTAGATCGTGCTACGGAACATGTTCGTCAAACAGAACCTGAAGTTTTTGAAGAGCGAATTCTAAAAAATGAAGGAGAAGATGGCGCAACTGTGACTACAGAAATCGAATACGACTTTAACTACACGTTATCTTGGGGTCACGGACATGGCATAGCCATTGGTCTTAACACTACGATTGAATCAGATGATGGTACTTTATACCCGAACATACAGTGGGCGAACCAGTTCACAGAGCCAAAAACCAAGTTATATAAACTCGAACAATACCTAGAACCAGGCACAGCATGTAATGTAACATTCAGGGGTAACCTAACAAACAGTGACGTACAGTATACAGCTAAATTAGTTACTTTCTATAATGATAACGACCCTCGATCGAGGCAAATGAGAGGACAGCGAATTGAAAATACTCTTGAGGTGGAAGCTATTTACGGTGAAATATATTTCCTTGCAAACAATACTTTGGTGCCGACCACAACAACCACTACCACTACTACTACGACAACTACTACGACTCCTCCACCAGAAACTGCGCCACCAGCACCTGAAGAAAATGACGTAGCTGCCATGCAGAAGAAGGACCAGCCTGCTCAGATGGACAGCGGTGAAATAATGAATGAAAGTGGCGAAGGCATGGTTAAAGCTTCGGTGCCTAAAGAAGATATCAAAAAATCTGTAGTCGGTGGACTCGGCAGCAACCCCAACGCAGCTACTATGAAGATTGTGACATTCACGTTATTCATCCCAGCGCTTATACTTTTACTTTAAATGAAAAGTTAAATTTATTCTTTGTAAATATCGAGAAAAATATCATTAAAATTATAGTTGCTTGGTCGTATACATGTATGTACGTTTTGGCAACTGAGCTTGATGCTGTTGTTTATAAAGTCGAGGAACAGATAATACATTCTTCCTCGGCCAAAATATGTAAATATAAATATTTTTGTTTTCTTGACATTCCTGTTATGTGATTTCATTCCAATGTGTTAATTGAGGAGCCAAAATTAATCGCATAACTGTAAATAGATATATCTGTAAATAGTTAACTGATATGGAAGTCGCAGAGCGGCGCGAGGGTGTTGTCATTAAATGTAATGACAGTGGAAACATCGTAGATAGGGATAATGATACCGAGTGAAGTAAGACACTGTTACCAATGACAAGCTGTAATAAAATCACACATAATGTATGTACCTAGACCACTCACAGGACAGTAAGCTCACAGTTGTGATATCGGAATAAATTTCAAAATTCGAAATCACGTTTAAAGAGAAAAATACGTTACCGTCAATATTTAAAATGTTGCAATGTACAAAACACAATGTTTAAATTTTCTTTATAATTTGAAAAATGAAATTTTGTTTTTGCTTGAAGGCTATAGCCATGTTTTTGAGTAATTGTTAAATATAATCACCATAAAAAGTTATTTGTAAAGTTTTAAGTAATTTATTTTATCGTATTCCGTTACCTAATATTAACACTTTAGGAATTAATTGATTAAATTTGTCCAACATTATTGTTCTCGCTTGATTTCGCTTTGTACAATATTGCAATTGTTGTGCATTAAATTCCTCGCTACCAATTTCCTGAAATATGCTTTAGTATGAATATTACATTTTTAATTGGAATAGGATTTGGTTATGAGCAGTTTGACACAGTTCTTTTCTTTTCGCGCAATAGTAAGTAAGCACATCGTTTAGTACCTCTTACCTTTTAGTATTTTGTATTTCCTAATTTTAATTGTTATTTATAATTTTAAGTTACAAGAGTCTAAAATCCAGAATTAAGAGATATTATTAGTTTAAAGCGTATAGCGATAGCGTTTATTCACAAAGTATTTATTTTGTTTTTATTCTCTCTTATATTAAAATATAAGCCTAGGTTCAGATGAAATCCTACTTAGCTACACTTCAGATACTTACATATAAAAACTCAGCATCGGCATGAGGTTAGCTGAAGCTGAAGATGACTTTGTTAAGTAGAAGCCAAAGTTATCCTTTGTAAGTTTGCCTTATTTTGTTAGTTTAGTTAGGCACTAAATCCATTAAAATTGCATCCCTCCGTCAAATGAACTCATCATTCTTGTTAGTTCTTAGAAACAAGTAGACTAATAGATTTGGCATCGTTTGGTAGTAGTATGCTTAGCGGACTTTTGTCAATGTGTAAAGAAATTGGATGATATTTTTGTATGAATTGAAATCGATTGTAAGTGTTCGCCTTAATTGTAAGTGACTGTCTTCATCTTTTTAAGTTTATCAATATTTTCATTTCTGCAGTTCCAAATGCGTCAATATTCCTCTTCGGGGAATATTTTTTTTTTAGTTTTTAACATAAATGGTGTAATCTCGGTTAATAATATTTTTAAAATTAACGTTAGAACAACGTCCCACCTAGCGTACCATTATTGGATAAGACTTAAAATATTATTATAACAAAAATATAATTATATTTATTGGTCACTTTGTCAGCTTCAAAATATATTTGTCTCTGATGTCGTAAATTATTGTTAGAAGTTATTGCGAAACATTTAATAATATCTACAAAAGAAAGTCAAGGCCTGTATGTTCAACGTCTAATATTTAAGGATATTGCTTCTTCCCGTTTGGTAGAAAATCTATTCCATAATATTAAGGCATATTCGATTGTTGTACCTTAATGTAATTTAAATGCCTAGACCCTGCTATTTGGGTAGATATTATGACAATGAATCTCATGACATCAAAACTGTTTTGCGAAGCATAATTGTGATGTTCCATGTAAGTTTACTTTGTTTAAATTCATTAAAGTGTAACTAAAAGACTTTGGGATTTTTATTTTTATTCCACTAACTCCTCCAAATCCTGCTGATGGAAGAAATACATCGTGTTGTTTATTATGAAAATAGATATGACAAGTAGGTATCTGTACCTACATAAATATCATGATCGTTTCGTTTATACTGAGAAAGAATGATCTAAGCATTGAATTAGAATAATTAATTATCTTGCCGCACCCGTATGCAAATATCTGGTGCTGGCGACGTCACCTCCGAGTGATATGAATTGTTTAACGTGTCCCCACAAAAATACATACAACATAATTCATACCTTATTTGCAATTAGGCTATAAGCTTGGTATCAACTGCTATTTATTTATTTCAACGTCGTCGTACAAGACCTCAAATACATATACAACGTACTCTAGAAACTAAAGCGCCCATTATGTCTCAATAATCTTCAAAGCCTGCTAAAATCACCCTTAGTGCAGCCTTTGGTCGATTTCAAACGTTACTCTTAGGCGCTTGGTTTGGATTAGATAATAATTTATGTTCCCTTATTCCCTACTCTATCTTCTGGTAGTTTAAAGCGCAGACCACACCGCCAGCTAGCGAGCGAGCGTGCGAGCCGTCGAGTTTCGTTTCTCCTCTTTTCATACTTCGGTTCACACCACGAGCTACCGAAAGTGCCGAACCAAAGTATGCATAGAGGAGAAACGAACCTCGCCCAGCTCGCTCGCTAGCTGTAGCTGTGGTGTAGCCTGCGCTTTACAGTTGTGACTTGTGCGTGTATACAGACAGAAATAATATTTTTAAGCCTTTAATAATCACGGTGTCAGTGAAAGACTCAGAATACCCCCTCCGTGCCAATTTACATGGTAGTATTCACCAGCTACCCCAACCGCTGTAGTCACAGGTTTCTTAATATTTGACTATGTACCATTCAGCAAGTAGATTAGATAAAAAGCAAATATTACCCTTCACGTTAACCTTTTCGGAGAACAATTTCCCGTTTAGATACTTGTTGCCATAATGATTAAATCAAGGTTACTGTACCTATACCTGTCAATATTGAGCTTAAATAGCATATTGCCACATCTTCAATATCTAATCGAATTCAAAATAGACACACTCGGAGTTTGATTAAAGTTTGCACATTACATTTTTAATAGGATCTCGGTAAGGAATCTCTTTGACGCAACCAGCCGCAGTTCAGATTTGACCAAATTCTCTTTGCCACAAAAAGTCAGCGTTTTCATTTGAGATCGTCATACGTTATTTATTTCAACTACTACTTATTTTCCCCGGATATCGAATCATTTTATAAAATTCTAAGTCTCGTCTGGACTTTCCTATCACATTTTGTAAGAACCAGCAATCAGCATGCTCTCAAAGTTTGTTCAGTCTGTTGCCTAGTTTTGGCAACCGTTATAGGATTTGCAGACGCATTAGTGTGAGACGTCTCGACAACGCCAGGGGGAAACACGGCGCCTAAGGGTCTCATTGTATCTGACTTAACGGAGCGTGAAGGAATTAGTTGCCTAAGCAATACAAAAAATGTAGCATTCTTTCAATTTAAAATGTTCCATTTTATTGGCTGGAAGATGCCACTCTAGCCTTTCTCGTTTGTGACGCCAAGTTTTACTTCGGTTAATTCGATTTGCTAAGCTACAACAGCAGTTCATTTTTATTCGTTTTAGGCTACATTCTATGGGGTTTGTTTTGCAGAATCGAAAGATTTAATCTTAAGAATCAAAAGGTTGACAGCTGGCTTTGGCAACTACCTAGTTTAAGTTAGATTTCGAGATTATTACAATTTCAACTCTTTTTTATCTCTGATCTGCAAAGGTAATGAACTTAGCCATGCAAAAAAAATCACGCTCTGTGAGCTCGCAAAGACATACTTTTTACAAATAACGAGAACCGGTTCAGCTTTTTAGAGATCCAGGAAGATAGATTTGACAGTAGGAAAAGTAGGTAAGTACTTACCTATTAACTTACCAATGAGTAGGACAAGGAAGGTAGACTTCGAATAATTGGTTGTACAATACCTACACCAAGGTAAATTACCTTCGTATGGGTAAGAATAACATGTTAGATAGGTTAGGTTATGATGAGAGATAGTGAAGATGCTTGGACAGGGGAGAAGCCAGAAGATAGAGGGGAGTGGGAAGAAGAACTACGAAAACAAGAAGACCGCCAACTGGATGGTTCAATAAAGTTGACAGCAATTAGTGTCCCAGAGAAATGAGTAAGTAGAAATTCACCGAGTAAAACAATAAAACCTTGTTTTTTTTTGTCAGGATATCGTACTACCCATTAACCCAGTAACTGGGTTGTGGAGGTCAGATAGGCAGTCGCTCCATGTAAAATACTGGTACTCACCTGTATCCGGTTAGACTGGAAGCCGACACCAATGCAATTGGGAAAGGACTAGGCCGATGATGATGGTCTTGCTTGAGACAAAATGTGTGCTGAATGATATAATATCGCCATGTCTTAAAAGCAGTGATAGCCTAGTGGTGTGATCGTCGGACAGCCAAGTCATAGGTCTCGAGTTCGAACCCAAGGCACGCACCTCTGAATTTTCGGATTCATGTGCGTATTGTATAATTATCACTTGCTTCGGTGAAGGAAAAACATCGTGAGGAAACCAGCATGCCTGAGAGATATTTCTCGACGGCATGTTAAGCCAAGTCAGAGGCCCATGGGCGGCTTAAAAAAATAACTCTGACACCAGGTTAGGCACTAACCACACGATAAAGAAGAAGATAGTGTTGATTCCTGATTAGTGGTTAAAGAAAACAACACCCCTACATGTATAGCCCACGAATTGCATCAAAAAAATCGATTGGGGCAAGGAAATATCCAAGCAGGTACCTAATCGTATTAAAATTGTATGAACATGAACACACTTCGTCATGTAAATGGTTATACGTATACAAAACACATAAAATGCCGAGATAGCGTTGATATGATCATAAAAAGAAAATTTGTCCGTACCCTTGCAATAGCGGGGCCTAGAAACTTCCCCTGTGGAAGTATTTCATGGCCTTCACAAGGGCCGGGCTTGCACTTAATATTCCTACCTAAACGTAGGTAGGTACTAACATAATATACCTTTGTAGTCTGTGTTCGGGAATTTCAAATCTACTGCAGGTTTGTGTAAATATTTCTATGACATTTTTAAACCTTTTGAGCTCTTGAAATAATTGCAAGGTTTTGGCTTTTGTATGTTTAGTAAAGTTACACAACACAATTAAAAAGTTACTCAACTGTAGTGGTATTGTATTAGACCATGATTAATGGATACTTAACGTATTACCGCAACATTGATAATATAAAATATAGATAATAGTATTTGCCTATCATTAATTGGCTGCGCTCCGCTCCACAATAATTATGCATTTTAATTCAATATTGTGAGTTCAGGGCACTTGACTTGCATGATTCAATAACGTAGCTCGTAGTAGATTACTTATAGGCGAATAGGTAGCGATATTGTTTTTCAAACCATATTTGCGTCAGAAGTTGCCAATGACTAATTAATTACCTATTTATTATGTTTTAAACTACATATTAGGGAAAGTACTAGAAATTACCACAAATAATAATTCATAAATAATATCGCTTTAATTTATGGTTAAATTTGTCCCTGCCACACTAACAACAACAACTACAAACGTAAACTTGGCAACCACAAATAATGTATTTTATTTAAAGTGTGGTAAATGGAGATGGCCTCCGTCCATTATAACGTGGTTGACAGCAGCAATCCGTCATCGGCGCCAATAGTGCACGCGTCATCACTTACCTAACCATTTAATGGGAACCCAGTTATTAGTTCCCAGTAAAGTAACTGTAAATCCAGGGTGCCGGTTTAATTTATAATGGACCAGACATTCTATATCGCATACTGTGTGTTAGGTACAGTGTGGTGTGTGTGACACTTCTTTGTCGTGACACAAATGTGCGTCTATCAGGTCACGTAATTATGATACGTTATGTCATCATTATAGGTTCATAATGTCTTCTTTTGTTTAACATTAATACCTACATTATAATGTTTATATTATAGTATTAATATTACTCACAAAGTCACAATACCGTAAAAGGCAGACGTCTTACGCTCTTCAGTGGGATGTTAAAGAATAACGTCACTACAGTTTATTTACAACTAATGGCATAGGAAAGTGAGGGAAATACCACAAAATAAACAATTAAGGGTGTTGTCGAGTTTTGACCTAAACAAAAATAAGAGCCATGGGGTTCCCTCATATACTTATGGGCAGTATCGGTGTCCAGGGTCGTAGAATTAAGTAGCAGCTGAAAAATCGTTTCTACTTTTAGAATGTTGTAGCTATAAGTAATAATATATTGCTAAAGGCTCGTAATACTTAGGTACTATTTTAACGGTAGATAAATCAAGTGTAAACTATGTTTCCGCTTATTACATAGTAGCCAGTAGGTATGTACCTAGGTATTAAAATTCTAAGTGCAAATTGCGGGAGACGTATTTATGACATTATGTTTAGTTCTGCGTTTATATATGAGTCAAATAACACCAGTG
Organism: Xestia rhomboidea; assembly: GCA_963853795.1. Classification (NCBI taxonomy): domain Eukaryota; kingdom Metazoa; phylum Arthropoda; class Insecta; order Lepidoptera; family Noctuidae; genus Xestia; species Xestia rhomboidea. Next base: position 14,879,643 of record OY970764.1, read on the forward strand.
ACCATTTAAAGCAACCTTGCTGAGCTCCATAAATCGACTCTGACATCTGTCATTTTCTAACTAGACAATGTCGGCTTTATATTATAATATTTTAAATAATACCTATAAGTATATTATCATCCTCAATAGAGCTCATTAACGTCAACATATCATCAAATCATCAAATAAGTTCGACTTTCCCCGCCCACAGCTAACATTTAACAAGGCACTTCGTTAAAATATTGATAAACACTGTCAAGATTGTCTATAAACAGTTCAAGATTTAGCCATCACTACATAGTATAAAACAAAGTTGCTTTCTCTGTCCCTATATCCCTATGTATGCTTAAATCTTTAAAACTACGCAACGGATTTTGATGCGGGTTGTTTTTAATAGATAGAGTGATTCAAGAGAAAGGTTTTAGTATATAATTTGCGGGCGGGCGAAGCCGCAGGCATCAGCTAGTATAAGTATAAAATAGCACCTACGTATTTATTTGTTTTATTTCTAGCTAACAATCGAATCAAATCCTTCCTACAAGGAGGAGGTTATCTTGTGATATATATGAAAGAGAAATTGTGAAAAAGTTTTAATTATGATTGATTCTCTTATGCTTACTTTAAAGATGAGGATGAACCGTCTTTACCGTCTGAAAACTTTGAAAAGTTAAAACTGAAGTTGCTAAAAGCACTATTAAAGACGTTTTCTATATTAATTAATTTAGATATTAAACATTCAAGGATTTATTACACGAGTTTTATTAATAATGGCGGACTCAATTTAGATAAGAAAAAAGTGGTTCCCACGAAATTAGCAAATTGCAATGCAACTCACGAACGACGTTTAGTGAATCACAGGGACATTGAAATGTTGCAAAGTGAAATAATGTTTAGCAATTAAAGTTGCCTTGACTTAAAATTACAAAACCAGTTTGGCAAATTACGAATAACAAATTGATTGAGATTAATAACTTCAGTGATATTTAAATTAATGTCTCCGAGACGGAATCCGTCAGCATGGTCAAGGAGTGGCTCAACAAGCTAAGACCAAAACTAAATGACAGTTCGTTAGGTCCTAAAATGCAATTTAAGGGGAGTGCAGGTCGCAAAAAGTCGTCCACATTCCAAGTTTGGGACGGGCTCCGATGACTCATCAGGACAAACGTTGAAGATGCTATTTTTAACTCACTGACGCAACCCAACTGCGGTAAAAGCTTATCGCTAATTTTGATTAAGACAATAAGTATTATGATGTACGCCAACGCAGGGGAGAATGTTAACAAAAATAGTCAGTACCTAGAACGCTTTAGTAGGAATAAATAGATGAAACAATTAAGTATCTAAGTGCCAATAATGATTATTTTCCTTGACATTTGCATAAAGATCTCCATAATTGCAAATGCCGTCGGTTTGAAAGTTCACGGCACTGACATTTCTTCCTAACACCGAATGGTACGTTTTGCAACGGTAGTCATCCGCCCACCACGTCCTATAAAACGACCATTTCTCTGAGGCACCGTTGCGTGAGTATTCCAAGGTACCATGAGCGCGAGCGCCGCCGGTATGACGGCATCAACTCTGCAGGAAGTGCCATTAGGGTTTCATTGAAGAGTGAAAAGATTGTATTTTGTCCTCTACTCGCAGGATATCGAAGTATTACTTGACCCAGATATAATAAGGATGTAAGACAGCCTCTACAGTATAACTATTAACTTGTTCCCAAGTTTACATTGCAATTTTTGGAAAAATATTCATGATGCTTTTGCTTATGATTATTTACAAGAGGGCAGGAAGGTAAAAGAAGGGTTGTGTATTCCATTCTTTTTAATTGATTCGCTTCTCAAACTTGTTTTTGGTAAATACTAACCGTTAAAAAAACCGTCCCGTAGTAAACCGTCCGGTAGTACATTTCTTCTAATCTTTCTTCCTACTATCTCAAAATCCTAATGATTCATCATCTTCATAATTATCATTCATTCGGATCATTCTTGTTATTTACTAACGAAATCCCCGCTGTCAGTTGTCGGGAGAAACCCGGCTCTATTGTAACACGGCTTAAAAATCGTAGAACGATACACAATAATTGCTGTATATGCTGTAATGTCACATAAATAAATCAAACGAAAGCTTAGCTTACATCGCACCGTAATGCATGATTTACTTTCGCAACTTGGGCATGGTAATAAGTTAATAATGGTATTTTCCTATGTTTATTATATGTCCTACTAACTTAGGGGGTAAAGTTGTTTGATATACCAGGCAATAGACCCTTTTAAGCTGCTGCTTTCACAAATACCGAATGCATAATTATATTAATATGTAGGTACTTATTAGTATAACCACAGTAACAAATTACTTAATGAATAAGTAAAAATATAACTATTACAAACTTATTTCCTACCTTGCGGGATTTTCCGCAAACTTGTCTATGAGTGGCATCGAAAAACAATCTTATTCATGAATTGAAATGACTCGGCTTACTAACATGTTTGAGCGCGGACATTGAAAACAATAAAGACTACGTCGGAAGAGGCAGCTAAAAAGAAACCGTTGCATAAATATAGTGGGTGTTCCTTTTCACCCGAGGCGCATTCACGTCCCTTTGTGGAGACATTTCAGCTGAGCCACGCTCCACGCAGCCACGCTCAAAGGTAGGTTGGAGGCGCTTTAATTATTCCCCACATGTAAGGGTACGCAACAAGGAAAGGGATCACAGAAGCTTTCCCTTGAGATCCCTCCAGGAGACGTTTGTTTAATAAACGGGTGCAATCGTCGGGATCAGCGGCTTATGTTTTAAATGTTTTCTTTTATACGGAACACGCATATTTTACTTTTCATTTAAAATAAAATCTTATGAACAAAAAAGTATAAGTACAGATACTACAATGCGGCAAAAATTGTCTAAATGAAAGTTACTCCAAAGAAATAAATACGGTGTTTGAAACAGCACTCTCGCTAATAGGACCCAAAATAAAATTAATTATGTTAAGAAAAAGTAAACAATTACAACTAAAACAAAAAGATTTGGGCTCGTCCGGGATTTGAACCCGGGACCTCTCGCACCCTAAGCGAAAATCATACCCCTAGACCAACGAGCCACTGACGAAAACGTTGAAATAACAGAACTATACCGACAAGGCTACAGAATAACTAGTCTTTATATTTTTTTTGATAATAACTGATAAGATAATTCAGTAAGAATGTAACTATACCGTACGCAATGATCTAAATACTTGTACGTTATGAACGGTGTGACGTGTGTGGGCCCTACCGTGTCATTGAACAGCGCCATCTAGTAGGCAGTAGTTTGACGGATTTCTCCCTTATGTAATCATGCTGATGTTTCGTCGCATAATAACACTGACTAACTGATAGTAGTCGGTTTTCTTGCTATTTTACAAAATGACTTGTCCCTATTAGAAGCTCCCTAACATAAGGAATGTCTGAATTAAGAACATTTAATTTTTTTTAACGTTGCTAACGTTGTCTAAAAACGAATTGTTGCTACAAGTGATTACTTTACGCATTACCTATCCTTAATAGTAAAGTCATGGACACAACTACAGAAGATCTTGCTTAGATAGGTACTTTGAGCACTTGTCACCTAATGACCAAAACGACAAAATATTTGCCGTGATTTCCCATTGATTTTGTCGATTTACCTATACAGTATTGAGTAGCTTTCAACACGCGTAAAGATATAACAGGCGATTATACCGCCATAATCCTTGGTTTATAGGGCAGCCTTTGTATTAAGGACATTAATTTCACAATAGACGGTGATACAGATCTCAGTCGTCATCCCGCGGTGTCAGTGGGTCGGCGCGTGCCGGGAATAAGGACGTGGTCACACCAACCCAGTCCACAATCCCTAGGGGAGCGAATACAGCTAACTTTAGTTCTATATACCTAGAACGGACATTGCGAACTGGACTAATATCGTGTGCGTAATTGCCCATGTATTTGCAAAGGTAGTACATAAAACTAATGGAATGGATCACGATTTAGTTTACGGAGTACTTACCCGACTTTGTACTTTAAATTAAAACATTTTTTGCACTGTTTTTTTAGTTGATAGAATTTTGTTAGTAGCTCTGGTAAGTAAAAACTTCCATATTGGTCAATGACATGATAATTTACTCACATAAAAAATATAAAATAGAACACGCTATGGTGCTAAAGTTGAATGTAGGTAGGTAGAGGAATAATGTGTCGTGACGTGACAACACAATAAAAAGTATAAGTTATTTCTAGCTGAAGGTCTGTTTATATACTCACCAAATAGTCTATTTAAATAAAATAAACCGAAGTAAATATTGCGTTATGTCAATGTAAACCTCTCATTATTCAATAGAACATGACAAAAATTCTTCTACAAGCCTCAAAAATACTAGTTCCAACAACAAAAGTCGGGCTCGTCCGGGATTTGAACCCGGGACCTCTCGCACCCAAAGCGAGAATCATACCCCTAGACCAACGAGCCACACGTAAACACCGCGAATTTAGTGATCACGCCTGGCTGTGCACAAATACGTCATCGATAACGGAGCCTTCGGTGAAAGGTTCGAAGAGACGGACGATGCTCTCACCACAAGTGCACAGTATACTAACCGTGACTAATGTTCCAGTTTATTATCAAACGCTTCGGATTGTTTCCAAAAGGCAAGTGAGTTGTAGTCGCGTTATCTAAGCCTTGACATTCAACTTGGTTGTAGGGACGAAAGTGGTATTTCCTGTTACCAACACTAAACTTATATCTAAGTACCTAGTATTGTTTCCAGATCAAGGTTTTAGATACAAATGAAAGACAAAAATTTTATTATCATTTAGAAATTGTTGTGTAAAAATATTAGACAGTGAATGAGAAGTAAACATGCATTAATTTAATGTTGTTGTTTGTCAAGGGAAAATAACATAGAAAAACAGTAGGTAGAGGAACCAGCTGGGTAGGTAGTTAATGTAATCATGTTAATTTGACACGCGGCTTCTCCGTGAGCAAAACAAGACGCCAAGGGCAAGTAAGAATAGGTAGGTAATGTTTTTGTTATTTTTATCACATAATAATCTTAAAGATAGCTAAGTACCTACCTAAAAGTTCAGCACAGCAGTAAAATAAAATTTTATTTTTATTTGTTTTATTAAGACCTGTGTTCGTATTATTTTAGTAGGTCAGGGCGAGGACAGCATGATCTTACCTTTTAGTTCGTTCTGACATCAGAAATCATGTTGGTAATATTAGCGACGCGGTTGAATTCATAATATTATTGCTGCAAATAGGTAGTTCTATTCAATCCTGAATGCCACCTTGAGACTGACATAGGTATTTATTTAATACCAGTTGGTTAGGTAGGTCGTAATATAGGTAATTAATAATATCTTATTAATTAGGTAGGTACCTGTATCGTATATACTTAAAGGTATGGTAGGTACCTACACGGTCGTAAACCGTGGACCTAATGAGGTACACTTGCGTCTGCCCGTTAACTCGTAAATAGTGCGGTCATTAACCTGCGTCTTAACTTGCTGGTCATAGCTAGTCAGTTAAACCTCAAAGATCTTTCTATAACTAAACAATGTTTGTGCTGCAAAAGATTCTCATAGTAAGGATTTAAGAACGTTTTTTGAAAGTAGGTATTGCATTTTATGTTTTGAGACTAGCCATTTCCAACCAGTGCAACTCCTGATATCCAGAGCAACAGTGGCGAGTCCCAGAAACCACTGACCCTGATAAAAAGATTATCACAAGGAAAAGGAAGGGGTCCGCAAGGGCCGACGCCTGCCGGGGCTGCGGGACTGTTCGAAAAATATAGGTACCGTGGTCCCGGAACACAAAAGGCGATGAAGAAACATGGATGGGTTTTAGTCAGTAAAAGTCTGACACTCCTTCCTGCTCCGCCAAGAGCGGGGGGAGTCAATGATGATTTACCCATCCGAAAAAAAGGCACATTGACCACGTGACTTAACGTTGAAGTGATGTCATTTCCATACATTTGGTTTGTTTTCTTTGTCAAACATTGCCAACTTGGCTAAGCCTAAAGTTACTAACACCACGATTTAACATTTAACCGGTCCCGTATAAGAGAAGGGGTAGTATGACAATAATGAATACTTGGTTTAATAAAAACTACAGATAAATGCCGACATGCTTAAAATATTTCCAGGCATCCCACCTATTTGAGGTCAGAGACAGAATTACGACTTGATTGAAGCCATAACGAGCTATTATTAAATTACAGATCTTCGCAGTCAAGGTTCACAAGATCTAGACGTGATTTAAGCGATGAGGTATTTGTAAAATTTGTACTACTGTCATATCATACCTACCTGTATGCTGACATCATGATGGAGCAAGTCACGAGTTTCAACATTATTGTCAGTTGACAACATCATTTCTGTTATTCGGGTGCACTCAAATTGTGTGACTTGGCAAAAAAGGAGCCCTTGACATAACCATAACAATAAATGACAAGTACCTGTTAGACATAGATTAGGTTGGGGAAAAACATTTGGGAACGTCTGGGTTTGAGAGGCACTGAAACTGGTGGAAGCAAAGGGGGTCTAATAAAATAGGTTTCAAGAGTGCCGGCTACTTTGGACAGTCAAGTCAGTCAGACAATCTCGCCACCACCGTGATGACGGGATATGCATGTCCCTAATTCCCTATAATGCTTGTAAGTATATTTCCCATGGACCATGGTCGTGGTAAGACAGGTAAATTTCCTTTACTTTACCCTGGGTTTAAGACAAAACAAATGAATAAATGTTGATTTCCTACGAATTTATTTCGTGTCAGACAGATCAATACAGAATAGAATGCCGAATGTAGTGATTGACTAATGAGCACGTCATTTAGCGTTTTTAAATAACCTGTCAAAAATACATTTTTCTTTTCGTAAAATAAAAGGTATTACGTCACACATTATTAATGTACAGTCGTGGTCTTTTCCGCCTGATCAGTTAATTTTTTTTTCGCTTAAATCATGCGGAGGCGCCAAGCCACTCCACCTTAAACTTTAGGCCTATTAGGAAAGCGTCAACTTTGGCGCGCAAAATAACAATATCTTTCGTTTGGCATGCGTCGCCGATCGGTATTTTTTTCATTAATTATTTATTATAAAGTCAACGGGGCGGGGATAGAGAGCGTTTTTATGTTTTAAGTGCAAGCAAAAATTAGCTTAGTGGTGATCAGGCGGGAGTGTCCTCGATAGTACCTACTGCGGACTACAGAAGACCAAATCAAAATACGCACATGTATCATCATCAATGTTTGACAGATCCAATATGAGAAGAAACGAGGTGGCCTGCTTGCTTAATTACCTATCTATTACCTAATTCAGTTTGCGCGCTTTTATAATTTGTATTATTCTATACAGACCTACAAGGAGTCTCATGGAGAATGCCATTGATATCTTATTCTCACGAATCATCTTAACATAATGATATTAAAAAAACGGAATCTACGGTAATTATGTTATAATGACGCTGATATCAATAGCTTAGTGTTTTTACAAGCTCTACAAGTACAAATATCTTTGTAGTTTCTTCGCATTAGTTAGTTGCTTTTTTTTTTACGCGGTTCCCTATCCATCGACCAAACTTTCTCCTTTTTTTGTGATGAAAGGCTGCATTTTACCACACTTATGAACAGCGACATCTGTGATTTTGACATCAAACTATAACGACACTTAGACAACTACATTATCTTTGACTTTCACTACTCGATAAGAGATGGCGCTCTAAATTTTTTGTTACAGCCCTACCCTATAAGATTAGTGGCGGAATAAAATATACAACTAAAACTTATTTCGCAGTAAAAACCAGAAATTATTATATTACGAACAAGTTCACAACTTCACACGTACATTTTAAATAACTGGAAAAATAAATTGATCTATCAAATAACAGGATACATTAGTATTCTCTGACTAAAATCATCTAGAACGATAAGAATTAAGATATTCTATTATTAGAGACATACTAAAACAAGTAAACTCAATTCAATTAATTAGTTCCACTACTCGATAATAGATAGCGCTGGTATAAGACTTTGCTACTACTTACCCATGACACCCAATTGCTGAGGCGATAGCGGCGCTGCATCTCCAGCTCCTGAACCGATGGAGCCCGACGCCAGCGACAGACGCTCACTAAAACCCAGAGGACTGCTGCGACCACCACTACTAGCAACTGACCCCATTCCTAGAGAAAGAATGATTTAAAAATTACTACTAGTATTTTTTATTTCTGCATGTTTTAAAAATCGTACCAATATGCGGGGGTTTTGTTTGTGATCTTACTGAGAACATTTACACATTAAAAGTAATATTAAAGAATTTCTTGGGACTATTTGCATTCATTCATAATACTTTGGGCAAAAGAGAAAGTCAAGAGAGTTCGTGGAAAGTTCTGCCCAGCTGTGGGAATGTATTTGAAATATTGATTAAAGAAATGATTTAAGTATTACCTCCATTAGGACTCCTCATTCGTGAAATTCTTTTGTTAAGAGCCCTTTGAATCCGAGGATTCATAATAGGTTTGGCTCGCCGCCTCGCTAAGTACCTTGACAGCACTCCGACAACTACTGCACTTGTACCCACAACTCCTAAACTCCATAGTACAACCTGTAACCACATTTACTTATCTATAATTTTAATTCCATTATTTATTTTTTCACAAATCAATTACATTTTTAAATATGCCTAAAAAATATAAAACATCATTAAAAATATAAAAAATTGTCGTCCACCAGTATCGGGAACCGGGTCCAAGCTACCGGTCAGAGCTCCAGAGAGAGGAACCTCCTAACAATACGAGCCGTGTCAAGCCCATGAAGCCTGACCACCATAGAAATGGCAAATCTTTTGTCCATCTGCCATTGAATCAATAAAATGAGAGATAAACAAAAGATTGGTCGATTCTAATAGGAGCAGGAGTACCGAATTTTAATGATTATTATTTTATTTATTACACCAACATCATGTACAATACAAGGTCAAAACAGCTGTGAAACTCTTTCATACCAAACTACACACACACATATTTAGCACAATCTGACCATGTAATTTAAATGCAATCACGAATGACCTTTACACCATTAGAATTATTTGAATTTAATTCTCTTCTGTGAATAGTTTCTTTAGAAGGAACATATGAGAACCAAATAGAATAAATTATTGTTCATCCTATAAATTTCTTCTACAGTATTTGAATCTCGATTTAATAACAGAATATTAATATTAGGTGTAATAAAATGTTTCAATTGGTTATGATATAATAATAAATCAAAATACTGACCTTCTGTGAAGTTGTTAGTTGCACTTCACTAAAAGATATTGCTCGATGCCAATGTTTCAATTTATCTATTAACGGGCTAGCTTGTATTAACAGCTGCATTATTAAATATTTAATTAAATAAACACTGTCTAAATGTCTTTAGTATCCTATTATTTACAACGCTGATATAATCAGCTCTTATAGGTTATCTGTCAAAACACCACTTTTGTCTTGATTTTTTTTGTTAGGCTACCTAAACTGTATTTGTATTCTGTACAATTTATTTATACGCTTTATTTAAAAACTTCAAAGTAAATAAACAATCACAGTATGCAATGTCGTCTCATACACTCAAGACGATTTTAAATATTCGCGCTTTCTTCAGTCATTTCAAAGGCAAACATCAAAGTCAAAGAAATGACATTTTGAATTTTGACGTGCGTCGATAAGGCCTGTGTACATGATCATAGAAGGAAGTTATTTTTGGAAAGTGTTTTTGCTTCTCAGCCACTAGGCCCCATTCCCACTATGTCGTGACGATTAATTATTTATCGTAGGTTTTTAGTTAGCAAAACTCATGGACTATTGTGAAGGACTGTAAATCAGGCTCGGACAAACGTTATGTAAAATAACGTAATGCGCCTTGGTACGCGCTCCTTTGCGATACTCTAGTACATTAATTATATTCAGCGTCCGAATGAGGGATTTTCTTTTTAAAATCTTCCCTAGTCTCTGGATAGATGGAGCTGAACTTGGGAAGTTACTGCAAGGAACGGAACGTCACATCATTTCACTTGGATGTAAGATGGCTTGAACTTTTAGTATTCGGAAGCGCCAGAGAGTTTAAAATCACTACTATTAGCTTACGCAAACGAAAGTGTCAGTCAACGAGCATAGGTGACGTGACGCAATGTTTTTTTTTCCAAGCATTTTGGCTTTGGCATCTAGTAACGTAGTCAGTTCAATGACATCTACAGAGTTCTTGGAAACTATGTTTTTATTAATACTCAAAAAGAAAACCTCTCATTCCGATCCACAATCTGTCAGTATCGGTGTGACCGAACCTTTCGTCCGTACGAAGAGCGTATGTTATTCTAACTAATCTATGCGTGTGTGTGCGAGTGAAATAACTGAACGCTCCCAAGAATATTTTCTGTCATAGTTATTAACGTCAATGTCACAGCCCAAAAGCAAAGCGGAGCCACTCACTGTCAAATTCTGTCATCAAGTTCAATCAATTTATTTTAATTCTCAATGTTTTCAATTTTCAGTCGAAGTATTTTACCGATATTTTATTTAATTAAAGTAATGTGATGAAAGTTTAATGTATATCACAAATAATTCTTAAAAAAAATGGATGTGATACACCAATCTTTGAGTCAGCAAACTTTACAAAGCACTATTGAAGATCTTCCTGATGAAGTCTTGGAATTTATTTTAGGTTTTCTGCCACCCTATAAAGATTTACAGAATTGTATGATAGTTTGCAAACGATGGTATAATTGCTCTCAAAGTAAGTTGAACTGTTCGGATGTGTCGTGGATGCATAAGGAATGCGTGAACAAAAATTTACTAAACATTACTTTGTCTTTCAGATGTCTTACATAAAACATCAATAAAATTGATAAAAGCTGTTGGCGAGTTTAAAATATTATGGAGGAATGTAGCTCTAACTGATATGGTGCCCACTATCACTAAAAGGTTTTCGCATGCTGCATGTGTTCTTGAAAACAACATGTACATATTTGGCGGGTGTACCACTAATGCTACTTCATTCAATGATCTCTGGAGGTTTGATTTATCCATTAGACAGTGGATAAGACCCCTTGCTACAGGCACATATCCTGTTCCGAAAGCTTATACATCAATGGTTCATTATAAAGACTGTTTAATAGTTTTTGGTGGCTGGACATATCCCTCACTTTCTCAATATTATCAAAATGTCACCATGTTTAATGAAATACACTTTTACTCTGTGAATACAAATAAATGGGTTCTAATAAATGCAACAAATCGCCCCCCTCCTATGGCAGGACATTCAGCTTGCATGAAAGGAGATGAAATGGTTGTGTTTGGAGGGCTGGTAATGTCTCCTGCTCAAAATTATCAAATACAATGTTCTAATGATGTGTGGGTGCTAGACATACCTACACTTAATTGGAGGAAACAAGCAACCACCAAGCCAAGACCTCCGCCAAGATATGCACAATCCCTTATCTGTCTGGACTCAGACAGATTGATGCTTCTAGGGGGAGTTCAAACATTACATAACCGTTTTGTGTATAGTGACTGCTGGGAACTGACAATGAAAGGTCCTACATGGACATGGAAAGAACTGACAGTCAAAAATAAAGAGTGGGCTTCTGCAAATATATGGTGCAATCCAGCATGTAGGGTTGGAGATAAGGTTGTGAGTTTAAGTAGAAGTAGAAATGGTTGGAATAGTGCAAAACCTTTAGTCACATCAGCTGTCAGATTATCAGCTCTAAACAGACCTGAGGGTGCACCTGTGTCAGTTAGAGTTGAGCAGAGTATACAAAGGCCTCTGGATAGAGATCTAAATATTAATGGCAGGAGAGGAGTACTGCCCAGAAGACCAATGAATCCTCCAAGACAAGAACATGTGAACCCTATTGACGAGCCAGTTGCTGGTCCTAGTAATGAGCAGGAGAGGTCTCAAAATCAAGTGGGTATTGAAAATAATCCAGATCAGAATGGACTTCTTGCTGGATCCAGTGCAGATGGAAAACAAAGCAATGGATTGGATGCTGGCAAAAAAGATTTGGCAATGAGAAGGAATAAAAATAAGGTAAGTCATGATACACCATGCAACAATCAATGCAATTCAATTTTTTTGGTATGAAAGACACAATTAAGAACTTCTGAAATTATTTTCCTTTTAAAGACGTCCTCCAACGTAAGTATTGGTTTCCCGTATCCTGGATCTCGCCTGTCATTGTAACAGCATCATTGTTGCAAAGAGGCCCGAATTGATGACATTTTTTGAAACAATGTTGATTTAAAGGGAGTCAAAGGCTTTCTCTTAGCCCATGAATACTTACACAGCAGATGATAAATATCTCTGGTCATCTGACAAATTTGCAGACATTAAATATTTTTACCCTTGGTTTAGGTATTTACTGTAATGGGAAATTACCTGGATAATTTCCTACTAAGTACTTTCCCATCTCCCTTGTGATGTCCATTCCACCCTGTATTTAAGTCTCATATTATTTTTATTTTTTTACAGAATAAGGGGATGAAAATAGTAAGACAGTTGCAAGAAGCTAACAAGTACAGGATGGCTGCATTTGCTTGTGATACATCCCAAAATAATACTCCTCCTGAAAATGATCTCATTAATCAAAGACATATAGCTCACTTAGAAAATAGAAGAGAACCAATGCCTTCTCCACCGAACCCACAGCCAAGGCAACCTGCAGTAAAGAAAGTGAAACGAAATACTTTGACTATGCATGTTTTGGATATTTCTTCTATTGTTGATGGAAACTCACAAAATTATGTGGGGTGGCTTTGTCCGCGCCTGGGGGAAACGACTGGGGCACCAGAGGAATTAGTTATGTATTCATTAGTCAAAGGAAATGGGGAGCTAATTATGTTTGGGGGTGTTCACAACGATATCAGTATTTTAAATTACTCTGAACATCAGAATAAGTACTCAAATTCATTGCATTTTATAACACCACCTAGAGATATCATATAAACTTCTGGTGTATTAATTCAAACTACATATTACTTTATTTTTATTTTGTGTATATTTTCTAAGGTATATTCTAGTTATTTTTGCCTGCTGACTCTGACAAATAATGAATTCTTATTAAGTTTGAAAAAAATTGTTCACTTAAAATATGAGTATTTTTGTTGTTTATCATGTTATTAGTTGCATTTGCATAGTAGGTATTTGCTTGATAAAACTCAATGTCTCACTTCCACATCACTTTATCCAGTAATCCAGTTCAATGTGTACCTAATAAATCTGCAATCCTAAGTATGTTAATAATAATGAATGAAAATGTGTTCTGTGATTTCTGTTGTAAATATGGCTTATTGTATAATGTAACTAAGCTTACAATTAAAAGTTGATTTATTACTAAATAGTATTTAATTCAAGTATTTATATTACATTGATATTGCTAGGTTCAGTCAGTGTCCTTAACAAGTCCTCCAAAGACAGCAGCTGGGATTTCTTTTGTCTGAACAGGAGAACTTTCTCCTTCATCTTCACTGTTTTCTGAATCTTCATCAATGTCGATTTCGTCAGGATTAACCACTTTATCAGATTCCTTGAGACCTTGTGTTTCACCCCGAACAAATGAAATATTACCTTTACTTTGTACTGCCATTTCAGCAGCTTTGGCTTCCAACATTCTCATACCATCCTTCATGCCTGGTGCCAGATCTGAAACAGTACCAGCTCCTTGTGCTGCTGAACTCAACATTTGGGCAGACATCATATTTACTTGTGTGTTGTATGTAGCTTGGACACTGCGTTTAATTCTGAGCATTTCCCTCATTGTATCTTCATTACCATGTCTTACTTCAAACTCCTTCCATGTGTTCCAAAACTCGGCTGTTATCCTAGGATCACACATTTGACTACAATGGGCGTATATTGCCCGAGCCCTGTCAATTTCACCAAGTCGCGTTTCCATTTCAGAAAAGCGTACACACATCTCCCTCGCTTTTTCATCAGGAAGAGTTTCAATGGCTTTTTCATATATTTGACGTGTTTTTGGCACGCCATATATTTCGGCAGCTTTTTTAATGTAAATATTGAACATTTCAAACATTTCTTCAGTGAGAACAGCCGTTGTCGCTCGTTCATAGACAGCCATGGCATGCCTTGCCAAACCATGCTCTTCTTCTAATTTTGCATATAGTAAGAATATCGATTTTGCAAATTCTGGTGGGCAATGTTCAAGACATTGTTCAAATAAATCTCTAGCTCTCTCCAACTTCGATCCTCCATACCTTTTTAAAAACTTGGTGAGGTAAGTATTCCAAATATCATATACATTGGGCCATTTAAATAATGCAATACCCTTTTCATATGCTCTAAAAGCTTCTTCAAAGTAATTGTGTTCCTCAAGGAAAAGGCCATAATTTATAATGATTTGTGGAGTAGCAATTTTCAAGTCTATAATATGATCATAAACAGCCTTACATGATTTATAAGTACCAAAACTTTCTTCCAAATCTGCATACATAGACCATACTTTCAAAGACTTGTATAACCGCATCTGTACAGTTTCAGTATCATCGTGATATGCAACTTTTCGACTGGGTAAAACAGTGGCTCTTTGCATTAACTTCAAGGCTTCTTCATAATTTTCATGACGTATTTCCATCTCTGCCCATTCACACCACACTGAAGCCAAATCATCAACTTTAGCATAGTTTACTTGTGTTGCTTTTTCAAAAATAAGTCTTGCATCTTCTATTTGTTCATTTTTTTCATAAAATTTTGCAAATCCAACCCACAAAGTATACAACTTGCCCACAGCTAGTTTAGGATCTACTGTTTGAACAGCCTCAGTGTAAGTATCAATGATCTCATGAGGTTTATCTTCATAAAGTTTAACTCTTTTGTGCCATTCAGCAACATTGTGAGGGTTTTGCCTCAAAAGCACAGAGTTAAGCAACAATAATCTTCTTTCCATAAGGTATTCAAACCTTGCAAGTCTCAGCTCTAAATCAATATCATCATCTTCAGTGGGGCTAGGCTTTTTAGCAACTTCTTCCATTTTTTTGCTTAAGCTAAGCTCTTCAAATTGAGCATATGCATCAAATACTTGAGTGAAATCCCTTACAGTGGTTACTGTCTGTATAGCTTCTTCATAAATGTCTCTAGCTCTTTCAAACAGCCCACTTCTGACATAGTAATCAGCAAGAGAGTTCCATAAATGTCCTAGCTGATCTGTGTAGCGTCTTAGTCCACCTCTAATAATAGCATCTACATTAAGAGTATGAATTTGGTCAGGGTTCTTAGATGTTAATTCACAAAGTTCATTCCAAAGCTGATGGTTTGATTTGCCATGTTTTGATTGAAAATTTTCGTTATTTACTATTTGAGCCAACTTAACTGCAGCTTCATCCAATTTGTTTATTGAAATTAAATAATCAATATATTCTTCTGTATCTTCTGGACATAATTTAAGGTATCTTCTAAATACTCTAACAGCTGTTTCAGAAATATTGTGTTTCTTTAGAAAGTTTAGGTATAGTGGCCATATCCTGTGGTGTTGTGTTATTGGCAAAGCCCTCAAAGCACTATCAAAGGCTTTTCTTGTTCCCGTTATCTTATATTGATCAGTTAGAAATGTACAGTAATCCATCCATATTCTAGGCATTTTATGCATAAACACCAAAGATCTTTCAAAACAATTGTTAACATCTGCAAAGCAAGAGTCAGTGATGCATTTTCCTCGAATTTGACTCCTTCTTAATTTAAGATAGTTATACCACAGTTTAAATGACCCCGGCAACTCCTTGAGAGCTCTCTCATAGATCATATTTATCTCATGTTTTGGAGCGGCTTTCTTATGTTCTATGTATCTTAGCCAGTGTTTAACTGAGAAAGGATTTCTCAATATCTCCTCTTCATATGGTAGATCTTCTTCACTCTGAAATTAATTAAATAATATGATACAATTAGGTTAACACTTGATTAATATTAACAATCTATCGTAAAGTTTTAACTTTATGAAAGTGAAAACAATGTATGGAATGATAGATTCGAAATTCTGTTTCAAAAATGTTAACCCTAATCGCAAAACCACAGACAGATTATTGCATTATAAAATTTAGGGAGTGTTACAGAGTCGAATAACTCGGCGACACCCATTTTAATTATTAAACATATTAAACTAAGGGGTTCAAGTTATGCAGAAATTGAATAATTCTTTGTCACTGTTGAGTTTATTTTAATACCTTCGCAACCGAAAACCTTCGAAACCTCTACCCCATTATAATTGGATACTAAAATGTTGGTCCACTTCTGAAGTAACAGTAGGGATTCAAACTGTCCTGAGGGGATGTGCCTTGTTAGTTGAAAGATAAAAAATGATACGGGGTTTGTATACTTACAAAAAATATGTCGATTTCTTTGCCGTCGAGTAGAGGCATTTTGTATTACAGAGCTATGGTTGCCTGAATGAATAACTCTAAATTATTTCGTATTTGATAACGGTGACGACTAATAATGATCACTTTAAAACTATGATGTTTTTTTAGGTTATCCGATAACACCAGATAACACTGACGCAGGACGCTTCTTGTTTTTCTTACTTGATGACATTTCATTTAGTGTTGTCACCAACCAATTTATGATCGCACAAAAAAACAAAAATGATTAAGGCGGCACTACACTCGCACCGCGAAAGCCCGCGAACCACGAGTGATAGAGATGGGTCTAAAATTAATAAGCTGCTAAATTAACACTGCTAAATTTTTTTAGTGTCAACACCTGTTAAATAAGTTCTGAGATAGCTGTTAAATTTAGCAGTCACAACTCAGTACTCAACTACTCACAACAAAACAATAATGGTCGTGCTGGCTAGACCAGTGCTCCCACCCGCACCAAACACGGACGCCGGATATATATTTGTCTCGCTTTATCCCATTACTGCAGGCTGCAGGCTGACGCGACGGCAACAACCAAGAAAAGGACACACGATACACGTGTTCCGTTTCCGTCTTTATTGAATTGTTTTCAACATAGCGATTTATTTAGCAACTACTAATTTTGTGTTTAGTGTTCAGTCACAGTTAGAATGTTAAATTGTTAAGGTCGAGCGAGTTTATTTAATTAACTGCTAAGTGCGAACTGTTGAATTTGGAAATAGTATAGTATAATATTTAACTAGTGTTAAATAAAGACTGATTTTCGTTACGAAGGTTTACGCGAGTTTGTTATCTAGGTAGTAGGTAGTTAGTGTTGTGAGTGAAAATTCCAATTGTTTGACTGTTTGTGTAGTGTTGTTTGCGTTTGAAACAGAATACTTACAAATTGGAAGAAAACAACTAAAATGGATATACAACGCCAAAAAAAAAGTGACCTAAGGAACTTTTTTACGGATAGCGATACCGTAAAAAGAAATTGTTGTAAATAAATTGATTCTCATTATAAATACGCCAACCGAAAAAGTTGACAGTCCTAAGCCTGTAAAAAGTATGAAGGAAATGAGAATTAATTATGTTAAAAATCTGTCTCTGACTAAATTTAACAGTCGCTAAAAATAACTGCTAATTTTAACTGTTAATTATTTTTAGCATTAGCATTTAGCAGTGTTATTATTTTTTAACGTTTAAGCCCATCTCTAACGAGTGAGGTTGGTATCGCGGCGTTCCCCGTCGGGTACGCCGCGAAGCAACATCGAAAAAAATGCCACCGGACGCGGTGGCGGTTTTTTGGTCCGCTTCAAAGGGTTTGCGAAGCGCGATCGCGAACGCATCCACACTCGCAGTGTTCGCAGTTGCATTTGAGAGGCAGTGACAAGCGGACGTAGGTAACAAATAAAATAATTAGTACCTGTTTCGTTTTTTTTTGCCTTTTCTATTCACGTATAGAGCTTTTATTAAAACTATTCTTTTTCGTTTTTATTTAATAATTTTTAATGAATCCGTGCTATTATTCGTTGAGGACTTCCCACGCCAGGGTAGCCCGTGAAACTCAAATTTACTTAGGTTTTTTCATAGTTAATGTACTCGGTAAAAAGAAGATAGGCCGCAAGAGATAAAATAATTTAATCGATTGGAAAACTAAAATAAATGGAATGTTTACCGAAATCCAAATTGTGAATCCAAGAAATCCTTGTTTATGATTTCCACGCCATCCATAAGACCATAAGGCATAAACATAAGCAATATCTACCTCCCTTACCACTATTAAACAGTAAACTCTTTGATATGCACTCTGTGGCTCAAACAACAATGGCGGCGGTAACAGCGCCGGTGGAAATCTGTGTTTTTATTCGCTTTTAGTTGTGCGAGACCAATGTTTTTCCTCAATAATGTCAAAACAAGGAAAAAGAAAAATTACTGTCGAATTACCGAAGTCAAAAGATCTAGCTAATAGGCCTAGTGTTTTTGAGCGTCTTGGTACCAAAAAATCTAGCGCTAAAAAAACAACTGAACATTGTAGACAGTGGGCACAAAACGGGAGTTGCGCTTACGGTAAAAGTTGTAAATTTGCATCAACACATACATTAATAAGTCCATCGAAACAACGCGCAGCAAACAAAGATAGTGAACATAAACGTACTGTGAAAGATGACCCTAAAAGTAGACTGCATTCGACCGTGGTCGTGCGCTCGGGACGTAGTCCAGATGGTGAAATCGACAACTGGGATCAAAATGACCTAGAGTACGCAGACACAGACGTCCTTGAAAAAAGGCGACAACAACTGCAACGTGAATTAGAGTTGCAATTGAAAATGGACTCTAGCAAAGATATGCGCAAGGACAAAAAGAAAACTATGTCAAGCACATCTTCGTCACGGAGTTCTAGTTCATCGAGCGTTTCTTCTTCTTCATCAGATAATAGCTCATCATCTTCATCATCTGGCAGGTATGAGTAATACTGATTTAATAATTCATTTCCGAATTATTTTCAATTCTGTCTCAGGATTTTGATCACCACTTTACATAATTTTATTTTTTTCATTTGTGTGTGGGTAACCTCAGTTCTAATCTCTCTAAATGTACCTTTCTTTATTTTAGAGAAGCAAGACGAAAAGGAAAGAAAGGAAAGCCTAAAAGAAATTCCAGTTCATCATCAGATGGGGATGCACCATCTAAAAAGAAATTTATTAAAACTGATACTTTGAAAAGGGATAAAAGTGAACCTAAAAAAGCAGTCGCAAAAAAAGATGACAGACTTTTAAAAAAACAAGATACCACTAAAAAGAAAACTGTCACTAAAACTACTATTGGAAAAAAATCATTGTCACCAGGTAAGAAATCTGGTGGAACTCCTCCTATTACAACAAAAGCTCTTGCTAAAACTATAGTCAAACATGGTAAATCTCCACCAAAGAGAGATAGAAATAAAAGTGCTTCTCCGCATAGCCTTAGAGAGAGAGATAAAGATAGAGATCGAACAAAAGATAAGGAAAAGGAAAAAGAAAAGGAACGTGAAAAAGAAAGGGAAAGAACTAGAGTTCGTAGTAGATCTCCAAGGAAAGCTAGATCAAGATCTCCACGTCAGCATACATCTCATTCAAAAGACGTAAGGAAGAAAGAAAGCTCAGAGCGTAGTAGACCTGTTTCACCTAAAAAACAAACCCGCCGCGATGGAAGTACTGAGAGACATAGAAAGAGATCTGTAAGTAGAGATAGGGACAGAGGACGTGATCATAAAGACAGGTCACTGGAGAGACGAAAAGACAAACATGATGACAAAGATAGGCATGACAGAAAAGAAAGAGGTGGGCGTGACAGGAATAAAGATAATAAAAGAGATGACAGTAAGAGAAGAGGCCGAGATAGAGGTTTAGGTGGAAGAGGAGGAGCTGATAAAGGATTAGAAAAGCCCAATAAGCCTATGGAGAGACTTCTTCCCAGACCGGAGGAGCGTTTAGCAGCTCTAGCTGCCATTTCAAATAGAGCACTAGATATAGATAAAAATTCTTCAACATCTAAAGACCGACAGGATTCTGAAAGAGGTGGTCGTAAGCAGGACAGGCTTGAAAGGGATCGTTCTACAAAAAGAGACCGATTGGATAGCATGGACAGAGATCAAGGTGACTATGAAATGGGTATGGACCGTCAGTATGACAAAGATCGCAACTTGGATCATTATGATAGAGTGGATGATCGTTATGAAGATGGTCCTAGAGAAGATGAGAGGTCTCCAGGTTACAATATGCAGGGAAGGGATAGACACTATGATACTGGTTATGACATGTCAGGACCCCCAAGGGGATATCCTGAAGATGATGATAGGTTATATGGTGAACATATGGGCGAACGGAGGGGAGTGGATATGGGTAAGACGAGTTTGATTCATCGTGGGTAACTGAAACAGGAGGTTTCTATCCTAAGTGTTCTTGTCTGTTAAAGGTTATGATGACCGTCGACCCCATCGCGATCGTTCCTGGGAAGGGCGCTCTGGTTCCATGGATCGTGAGCGTGGCTACATGCATCCACATAAGGAGTGGGATAATGATGACTATCGCCCAGGAGATTGGGGCCGAGAGCGACATTGGCCTATGCATGACCCACAGGTTATCTACTGTTTAAGTATAACTTTATATCTAATTGATCAAATATTATAAGTTGTTACTTGTTCCTAATCCTTCTCCTCCTTTATATAGGTGAGTTTATACTACTATCAAACTTGGTATCGGAATGAACCAATTGATTATCGTAAAGACAATAAAAACCCTTGCCTTATTCTATCCCACATATTCCTTGGCTGTCCTTATTCTCACTTTGGTATGTTGATGTTTATTTTTAAAATATATTTGTCTTTAAATGTGTATTTGTATATAATTAACTATGTAATTTCAGATGAACGAGTGGGGTGATAAAGAACCTGACGTAGATGCTTGGCACCATAGGGGCCATCCCCCAGGTCCTCACCGTGGACGGATGCATGGTGAGAGCTGAGCCATTATTGACAAATGTTTTCTAGAGCTTTTTTTTTTGTTAGAATAGAGGCTAAGCTTCTTTTTATCTCATTATTAATTCATAATTGTTGTTTAAGATGATTATGGACGCGGCATGAGAATGGATTTAGCTCGAGGTGACGGTAATAAGCGCCGTCCTCCCAGAAACGAACCGGAACAAATTGCGAAGGAAACTCCGCCTGCTACGCAAACACCAGCCACAGCACCGCCACGACAGGAGGCCGAAATTGATGATAAACCAATACCTGATGATCTCAGTGAAATAAGTGATGACCCCGATGATATACTCAATAGGGAAGATGTAAGTGAATCTATAGTTAAAATACGTTTCGTTTTCTTCCAACTTGTAGTCATTAATTATTTTTTGTTAGATGGCCGATCAAATTATGGATGAAGACAGTCAAACTGCTTTACCAAATGATGAAAGTGTATCCAAGCCAGAAGGCTCAGAGAAGGAGTCGACACAGGTATGAAAGTTAATTAATTTAAAACTGCACTCTTGTACTCACTCACTATAAGATGTTCAAAAATAAGCAATGTTTTTCTAGGACACAAGTGGTGCAGGTGAAGAAAAGGAATCACAAGAGGCCAAGGATGATGAAGATGTTACTAATTTGGACTTTGAGGAAATATCTGATGGAGAACTTGAAGAAGAGCGAACAAGAGGTAAATTAAAACATGTAAAATATTAACATTTTCTAAGATTATTAGAGAAAAACAAAATGTCATCATAATTATATTATTTTCCAGCTGGATTAGGCGACGCTCTCGGAGTTGACTGGGCTAGCTTAGTGGCAGATGTCCGTCGACGTGAACAGACTAGCGTATCTTCCGGCGGCGCCCGTGATCGCTGGAGACCCGAGCGAGTTCTCGCGCGTCTTGGGCTTTCGCTTCATATGGCGGGGTCGGAAATCGTACAAGATGTATTACAGAAGAATGCTGAAAGCTTGCAGTTAGATAAGAAAAAACAAGTTACCTCATTAGATAATTCTGACGAGATAGATAAGGTTGAACAAAATGGTACACATGAAAATGATGCTAAAATTGAATCTGTACCTGATGTTTCCACATTGCATCCAGTTGCTGCCATTCAGGTAATATTCATTATATTTTGTGCAATTAAGTTAATAGAGATGTAATGTTTTAAGGAGTTCAAACTGATGTTTTTATTTAATTCTTTTAGGTGGCTGTAGAAAAGAGAAAACGACAGCGTGCTGTATTATTTGGCTCTGGTTGTGAAATAACTCGTGGGTTGAGTGCACGACGAGATCTGGCTTTAAGGCGATACCTATGTCACTTACCTACAGCAGAAAGAACTGGCCAGTCACGTGTAACTCCACAAGCCTCTTTGTTTCATGCAGCTAGATCTCTGTTACTGCATGCACCGGTCACTGGCTGACATAGACTCTAAACCTGGCTAGCCAGAGCTTAGTTTACACAAGAAACTTTAAGTGCAATATTCAGACACAAAGTTGTTTGTAAAAAAGTGATCATTTAAAATCTTTAGTAAAAAAAAATACTGGTGGAATGGATATAAAGCTCTTACTTACAGCTAGTAGTGAAAATTGTGGATTATTATGTGGTTCCGTGGTATACCTACTTGAAACAGTTGATAAAGTGAATCAGTCATATGTTTTATGAACTCCAATTAGGACCAGACTGGATAATATAGGATAAGTGCATAGTGTTTCAAGGCATTGACATATTATTTGTGTTCCTGTATTAATTCAAATATATCTTCTTTTATCTAAAATATTTTATTATTTATAATAATTGGCAAATTTGGTTACTAATATACTTGACAAAAAAATACAAGTTTTATATTTGGTCTTGCAAGTTCGTATAGAAATCTGCAGTTCTAAAGTTCTTGGTCTTGTGCACACAAAAATGATACATCAGAACCTGGTGCATAATATACTGGTACGCCATTCCTAAAACAAATTAAATAATATAACATGTTGTTGCGGCTTAGTTCGCTGCACCCCTATTAACAGGTAACGTCATAATCAGAAAATTTAGAAGGTCAACCTGATGCAATTACTGCACATATTTGACTTCAGTTCATTTCGTGCGGGTTGGCAAACTCCGATCGGCATCCCCTTTCTGAATCATGTTCGGGTCGGCCGGCATATTTCGAGCTAAGCCGAGCGGAAAAATTTCGCCATCAAATGCTCTCAGGCTGCTTGCATAGTTGCATCGTCCACCCGCGCAACTCAAAGTGCGCATTCGATGCCCTGTGCGACATGATACGTGAGCATCGTGACTTGAGCAGGCACTGATCTTGCTGGTGTGATAGTGAAAGAGACGATTGCACAGAACGTGCTAGTGCTGCATTTAACCTGTTTTGGTCTTTAATGCAGTTGGTACCTACCCCTAGGCCCATATCTTATTGTAATTTGCATGGAAGCTACTTACTTCTTGAATAGAACAGCACCAGAAATTCCTTTGATAGTTAATTTATATCCATCAACATGCAGAATTGACCCTTCCTGTAGTCCTAGCACAGGTGTGGCATGACTCATTGTCAAATATTCACAGATTCTCTGGCTCCTTGTTTCACCCTTGTGTGTCTCACTTATTATGTCAATATAATGGGGGTTGATGTTGAATGGCACAATACCAATTGCTTCAAAACTTGGAGGATAAATTATTGGCATATCATTAGTAGTGTGAATGCTTTTTGTTGCTACATTGGTGCCAGCGCTGCTACCAATGTATACCAGGCTGCCTTCATCTACTTTTCTTTTAATCAAATTAACTAGATTTTTTTCATACAGCGTTTTTAAAAGCAGAAATGTATTTCCCCCACCTACAAAGATTGCTTTTGAGGAATTAATTCTTTCAATAACATTAGGATAACTATGTAAACCTGTGACTGCAATTCCCCAAGGTTCAATGACTTCTTTAATTTTAGCAGTGTAGTTATCATAGTCCTTCTGAGCATATGGGATGAACACTAACTCGGATACATTATTTCTGAAATAATAGAAAGTAGGTACATTTACAAATTAGATTAATAATTAAAAGAAATAGTAGGTAATAGGTAGGAGGAGGATAAGTAGGAGGATAGGTGGTAGGATCATGGCGCTTGCAACAGCGTCGAAATATCGGGAGCTCAAAAACAATAAATAATCACGGACTGATCCCGTAAGTGACATTTTAAGTATAGTAGGTAATGTTAGTAGGTACTTACTTGGTGAGGAGATTGCATATTTCTTCTTTAGCAAACTCTAAGATTGAATAACCATGACAATTGGATGACGAAAGTAACAAGGCCTGCCGCTGGTAAGGCATTTTATACGAAACAGTGAAGTTGAAGTTTTTTCGCTTATCGGTTTTCAAATGAGTATTGATGTTGTCAATACCAAGCCGATACTGTTGTAAAAGGAGATAAAAAAAACTTTTAATAAGGCATTATCTTGGTAAATTTCTTTTTGTTGTCGATCGAAGAATTTATTGACTTCTTATCAGATAATAGAATTGTAAACAACAGTAAAACATTTAATTAGAACATCAATTGTTTCTGTAGCGTTTATCTATATTATAATAAACTAACCCATTTGTTTGTAAGTAAATTATACTTTGTTGTTAGATTAGGTGACAGCAACAGTGAATGAGCAGGAAAACACAAAAACATTTGTAAATATACGAAAGTCAGTGGCAAGCAGACAGCAGAACAGCTGTGAATTTGCATTTTGAAGTAAGACTTTTTTTTTGGAAATACTGACCTGGCTACTCAGGCTTTTAAGTCGTGTTTCATTAAGGGGACTACAGGAGCTAAACGCGAGTTTTATAATGCAAAAAGCATATGATTCACTGCAATAAACAAAACCACAAAAATATATGATATTCTTCAGGATATATGCTATTATGATAGTGTTTTGAAAACATAATACAACTAATTTTGCTCGATAAAAAAATTCATATAACGAAAAAAAGCCATAATAAAATACATCGATCAATACAGCGATCGTACTGTTTTTTTTGGCAAATAATTGTACAAGGAACATATTAGCATGATAGTGTATTATTTTTTTAGTCCAATCAATAGATTTTTTGTAAATCGCAAAAAACCACTAATTTCGCACCATTCGGCCGGCAGTGACTGACGTAACAACCCTTTGTAGTGCAAGCTGATTAGAACTTTATTCTAACAGAATTTAAGCAAACGATGTTTGAACCACCACAATTAGAGTAGCTAATTTAGCTCTACTCGCCATAGAAAAAAAAAAAAATGCACACATTATACCGAAATACCCACTTGCGCTATACCCACCGCTGCGCACAAAGAGGCTACCCACGTGTGACGTGTGTTAAGTTAAGCTTCGCTTTGCAAGAAAATGTATGTGATTGTGTCCACTGCAAACTGCTATGCATGAATTGACGTCATTAGTACATGCGTGGCTTGCTCGACTAAGGCGCTTACATAGCTCAACGCAGTCAACGCCATGCATGCTGTGTATGCGGTACACGCTATACACGTAAAGGCTAGGTAAAAAATAGTGTGTAGCCTCTCCGTGCGCTGCGTGGGCCACGCTCGTGTACTACGGTGGAAACGTAGACCTACGTTGTCAAACAAATGAATCCACGGAGATAAAATCCGCCGCATTTAAACCCACCGCGGTGCACGCTGTGCACGGGGCACAGCGTGCACCGCGGTGGGTTTAAATGGGATAAAATGGATCAGAAAAGATTGTTGCTCCTATTCACCATCACCGAAATCGACTTAAAAGCACACGACAATATTGGATTTGTCCCTAAAATGCATTAAGAAACAGTGATGGTCAGCTCTTTCATCGAAAAAATTAAGTAAAAAATAAAAACTATAACCCGACTACGTAAATTAAAAATTAAGTTTAAAAAACTATAATGCGACTGCGTAACAAGTAGTTCTTACTAAAGGGTAGTTATCAATGTAGGTAAAATATGCTACAGGTACATCTAATGTTAAACGATTGTGAAGTTTGTTTTATTTGTTTTTTTTTATGCTATTTAACTCCACCTCCATAACTTAGACTTCATAAAATAAAAAGAAGAAAAGCTGTCAAAAAGTTTGTTTTTCTTCTCTACTGACAGCTGTCGCAGAGATCAAGCTATCTTTTATGAAGTTATAATACCATCGTAGCGAGGTATAAACTTCTATAGAAATGTTAAAATGACATGTCATGCTCAGCGAAAATTAAGCGTATCAAAGTCTCCACACCGTTACGTATACAGCAGTGTATGTCGTAAAGGTACCTATCCATCGAGACAAAAATGGTGCATACTGCTCAAATATGAGAACAAGTTGCCGGTTGGTCTTTCGTCTGGCCGGTATTTATTTGTCGTCAGGACAATTAGAGGGTTAAACTAAAACCCGACCACTGAATGTAGCTTATGTTACCCGGGCCATAATATCGAATCGATTGACATCAAAATCGGATGAATAGTTTAGGCGCTACGGAGGAACATACGTAAATACATAGGTAGTTTGCTAAAATCATAACCCTCCTTTTGGCTTTGCCGTAGTCGTGTAAAAATACGATAAATTGCTGACAGACGAACAGAGGTTTTGCCAAAGGCCCAAAGGGGTATCGTATCACGCATTAATTCGCCGCAAGAAGCGTTCGTGTAGTAGAGTAGTCTTTAGAAATGCCAGATGTCATAGAGTTAGCGCGTTGCGCGCTTTTTTAGCGTACAGGACCTACGTATTTTAACTAATATTCACGATTGTGGTCAATATTGAGCCACTCCTGATTAAATAAGGCTTAAAGATTTTAGCAAGTTAGAATCTAGTTTGTTAGTATCTTTGTTAGTACAGACGCCAAGCACATCAAGCTATCCGAAACTGCCAAATTTTCTCACTCAACATTGAACATAAATAACCTAATGCTCTAGCGATCAAGTTCAAAATCTATTAGTAAAGAAAGACAGATTGTAGTAGGTACCTTGATGTGCTGTCTGTGATTTTTAAATGCTTTTTAAACATTTTGGGGCAATATTGTAAATATGTACCTAACTTTTTTAGAAGCTTTTTCTTCCATTCCAATGGAGATAAAAAAAAATGCTGGGCAACACTTTTAATTTTTGGAACGAAGTTATCGCGCGTTGCGAAAGGGGGCTAGACGAACGAACAAATTAAGACGAAAAGTTGTAGGTAACGACACTTTTTGCTATAGTAAGCCGTGCGGCGTGCGCATGTTTCTCTGTCTGTCTGTCTCTCTCTCTTATAGAAAGCAAGCCAGATATTTTCGCCAGTTTTTTTTTTATTTTTTATTATAACTTACAAAAAATTTTTATTACAATTCCTTCACTAATTAATCGAAAGGAACTTCATTCCATCCGGGTGTCCCTTGACACCTCTCAAGTTTTTTTTCGAATATAAGTTGGTTACTTGGTCTTCCTAGTACCTAGTAGGTAGGTACAGTCATGGACTTTTCCGCCTGATCAGTTAAATTTTTTTTCACTTAAATCATGCGGAGGTGCCGAGCCACGCCCCCTTAAAGTTAAGGCCTATTAGGAAAGCGTACATTTTGGCGCGCAAAATAACAATTACTCTCGATTGGCGTGCGTCGTCAGTGCGCTCGGCCGATCGGTTTCTTTTCATTCAATATTTCTATACAAAGTCAACGGGGCGGGGTTAGAGAGCGTTTTTATGTTGTTAGTGCAAGCAAAAATTAGCTTAGTGGTGATCAGGCGGGAGTGTCCTCGATAGTACATGCTGAATAACTTTAATAGATAGGATAGGTACCTTATTTCGTAGTCCCTCTGGTCACAAGTGACATGAAAAAAATACCAGAAGATGTTTGTACATGAGATCAGGCCCGCCGCTAGCTGTTTCGTCGCCCGCGTGCAATACCAATTATGCCGCCCTACGACCAAGCTCGGGACCCGAAACCGGCCCGGGCTTCACTCTCAACTACTCTCAAGAGAAATGAAAACCACAAAAAAAAATGAAAACCACAAAAAAAATGAAAACCACAGAAAATATCTAAAATAGAATATTGGGCTGAAATACTAGGCTGTGACTTTCATTAAGAAGAAGCTCGAAGATAAAGGAATACCGACGCTGTCGAACAAAGGCGTCGTCAGCTTTTGAAAAAGAAAAGTGCGAGTAAAACGTATTTGTAAGGGTTAAGTTTACTAGTTACAGATGCAGCTGGACTTCTTCCAAGTATCTATAATACTTGATTAAATAGAAGTAGAAGTTACTAATTTTGAAGGGGTTCCTTATATCTGGCAGAATCTTGATGCTCCGAAATTTATTTGGCATAACACACTTGGCATAATTTTCTTTATACGAATATTTTTAAGGCATAAAAATTATTTAATATAATTATTTTTTGGCCAAATGTTTGTGTGTCTGAATTTACAATGGCATACTTTTAAGATGGCAGAATTTTATTTGGCATAATTACCTTTGGCAATGTTCATATTCCCCATAATTTCGTTTAGAATAACGTTCATTTAGAGCGACGATTATTTGGTATAATTTCACTTGGCATACTATGAAGATGGCAGAATTTCATTTGGAATAATTTTATTTGGCATTATTGCCATTTCTTTATAATGGCATTTTTAACCTTAATTTAAAATTAAAATATTGTCTTAAAAAGTCAATATGTTGTGCTACAAAAGTTAGTGTCAGAAACGAATCGCTCCAAAACCGACTCCACGTAGTCTCGTCTGCCCTACCCCTAGAGTGTTATTTAAAATCGCGTAGGCGCGGAGGGGCGAGGCGGCCCGCGAGCTGAGGAGCAGGTGGTTGTAATACTCGCCGCCGCGGCTGAGGCTGGCCGGCTTCGCCGGCCAGCAAGCCGAAGCCGCGGTGGTGAGCGACTGAGCGTGAACCACATCTGCGACGATAAGCTCGCATGGGACCGCCGGAGCCCCGCAGCGCCGGAGCCGTGACAGAAAGCATGCCTGCTGCATGTTGCATGCTTGCTTGCATGCGGCATGCTTGCTTGCATGCGGCATGCTTGCTTGCATGCTGCATGGTTGCTTGCATGGTGTATGCTTGCTGCATGCTTGCTTGCATGCTGTATGCTTGCTGCATGCATGGTGTATGCTGGTTTGCATGTTTGCCTGCTTCTTACAGGGAAATAAAACCACGTGTTCACAATCAACTGTTTTAATGAATTTTCTGTGATGTGATAGACGAGTCTTTCCATTATTATGCATATGAAATGTATGCCAAAGGATGATTCTAACTGTAAACTTTCTGAGATATGATAGTTCTGCCTTTAAATGACTATCGATATAAAATTTATGCCAAAAGATGATTCTGAATGTGAACTTTCTGCGATAAGATGGTTCTACTTTTAATTCTTATGCATATAAAATTGATGCCTAAAGATGATTCTGACTTACAAAATTATGCGTTTTGAACGTCTGATAAATGAGTGTCTGTCAAACGATTTTCTGCGAAATGAAGTTTATGCTATCCGCTGGTATGCAAAATAATATTATGACATAAAAAGTTCTGCCATAAAGGGTAGACCCATTTTGAAGAGCTACTTGAAAAGTATCCTGTACTTTTCAAGTACTTCGCTCTTCAAAATTATATTAAAACTAAAAAGCAAGCAGTCGGGTTTTTTTTATTTTTTTTAATTAATATTTTTATTTTACACTTTTTAGTTACTTAGATATACCATTTTAAAATCCTCATGTTGAGCCCTTTATCGAGCCGTTCAGGCTGCAGAGCGAGCCAAACATTTGAATTTGGCACCAAAAATCCGCCATTTAGTTTTTTTTTTATTTTGATATATCCAGTGTCACTCTCACAGTAAATACGAATCTAACGACACCTCTCAAGCTAAAATCCATTGAGCCGTTCAGGCCACAGAGCGTGCCAAACAATTATACATACATACATACATACTCTCGAAAAACATAACCCTCCTTCTGGCGCAGTCGGGTAAAAACATAAAGAAGTGGCTCCAAGAGCGAGCGAAGCGAGCTGGAAAGTTTTTACATCTTGCCTCGATATTCAGATATTCGTAATATGTAATTCGCTCGATTTGCCGCCCTCTGTGTGTGCTGCCCGTGTGCGGTGCACGCTTTGCACGCCCGCTTACGGCGGCCCTGCATGAGATGAGCTAGGCAAAAGGAGTAGGTAACCTAAGTGAGGGTACCAGAACGTGGCGTTTTGTAGTTAGCAACTAGGGTTGCC
This sequence comes from Xestia rhomboidea, assembly GCA_963853795.1. Classification (NCBI taxonomy): domain Eukaryota; kingdom Metazoa; phylum Arthropoda; class Insecta; order Lepidoptera; family Noctuidae; genus Xestia; species Xestia rhomboidea. Next base: position 14,909,697 of record OY970764.1, read on the forward strand.
ACCTTTATTTTGAACAAATATAGTATTTTTCCCAAAAAGCTGCATATATACTTAGAAACTTTTGGGAAATTCGGAAAAAAAAACGTACACGTTTATTTTTAAACGAAACAGAAATCCCGCATACTGCTATTACATTAGTTCTTTGCATCATTGGTAGTCCAACACCCAGTCGCTCTTATATTTTGAAGCCCTTTATCTTTTTTTTCATTGTTAAGGTGAATGCACCAGGGTGGCCAGGGTGGGGTGACTATGAATCGATTCATACTTTAATCAACATACAACCTGACACTGACCTGCAAATTGCAAAAAACGTAAGAAAATTTGAATTTCGCGGATTACCCTGGAGCATCCACCTTAAGAAAAGTGTGGCGTGCAAAAACTGTCATCACTTTTCATGTCTTATTTTAATTTAATTTTAACTGCAGAAAATAAACACATGAATAAAAATCGGGCGGCATTCATCGACAAATTATTGACAGTTTACATTTTGTTGCCGCAAATGCGTTTCGTTCTGAAATTCCTCGTGCAGCCCTATACGGTACGTTCCAGACTTCCAGTCACAGTTAACATAAAAAAGCGCAACAGTTGAATTAGGGATAAAATATAGTATTTTTTGTACTTTATTATTTTTCTATTTTAAAAATAGTACAATTGACTGAAATAAAGTACGATACTTTAAATTATAGTACGGGTGGCAACCCTACAACCCACGTGTGTGAGGACCATTAATAAATAATAGCATAATCATGAAGAATACCTATATTACATCAATGTATTCATTGTTCCATTCAAGGCTAGCTTTTTATTACAACACGCAGCTATAAACAATCATAAATTTAGGTTCTAAAATAAAATATAAGTAAGTAGTTAAAGGTAAATAACGTACAAAAATAATGATCTATCACATTTTTAGCACTTAGTTATTAAGCATCGAGGATGAAGAATCGTTCTTCTTGGGGTTTATCACAGCCTGGGCCAAGGTACCGGCGCCTCAGCTCGAGGTCTGGTGGCGCGGATATGTCGCCTTGGAGAATAATGTTGGCTTGCTCTATGGTGCTCTCTATTTCAGATTTTATCTCCTGTAACAGAAATTTTAGCGTCTTAACAAGCGTACCTACTAAGTAACTTAGCTTAACAATGCTAACCTTGAGTAAATAATTATGTGGTTCATTTTCCACAGGCAATGGGACAATATCAGACCGAACTCGTGGTTAGTTGATTTCTGGGGCGACTCATTATAAATCACCATTGGTACGCTAAGATATGAAAACAGGCTGATAGTCACTATAGCTTTCATGTTATGCAGAAGAGGACGGTTACCTCATACAGGTCGGGGTAGCGGCGCGCGCGCTCTGCCAGGGCGGCGTGCAGGTGGTACAGCAGCAGGCCGCGCAGGTGCGCGTCGCCCACGCCCAGCGCCGCCACCGTGCGCAGAGTGCCGCGGCACAGGCTCTCTTTCAGCGCCAGCCGTGACTCCGACAGCTCTGAAATTTTTTACAATAACTTAAGTCCAGTACTAAGTACCTACTTGAAAGTAGAGTTACCGCCATTAGTTTACCATTTACCAAGTATGTGCTGCTACAGAATGTAGTAGTTTTTTTCCTTACTATGTAATCCCGTAAATAAAACCGGTAAAAGAGTTATAATTCCGGTCAACTTGACCGGAATTATACCGTCCCGACCGTCAGCAGTCAGCAGTCAAACCGATTGAAGTTTATTTGCGTTTGCATATTTTTATTTGCGTTTGAGGGTTGCGGAATGATAGAAGCACGGTCAGCGGTAAAAGTTGATAAACATAGCTAGCTACAGTAGCTAGAGCTACTATGTGTAACAGTCAATAATCATTTAAATTGACAATAAATTATTCAAAACATTTTATTTCAGCATTTCATTTTTCGACTGTCTAACTGAACCTTCGTTTCGTAATCGTTATAAGTCGCTCTAAGCACATAATATTTTCCCTTGTGGAGGACGTGTAAATGTAAACCCTAATGTGATAAATTATGGTAACCAATTCCAGACGACCTGAACACCGAATGTCTAAAGCGGGCAGGCAGGGTTTTACTTACGCATCGGGACAAATATTTAAGAGGATTGTATTTGGTCAGAGTTAGGGTGTTTGGAATGTTTCTACGCGAATTGTATTTGTAATGTGTCCCAAGATTGAGGTTTAGAGTGAAACCGTCACTCTTGTGCTCCCCAGAGGCCAACGCAGAGACCAACATCATTATGCATGCATATCACATAAACTAGATCGAGTGAATCGAGAAATCAAGAGACCCTACAATGTAATGCCAAGAACTAGAGTGTGGCATTGAAGAATTTCATGATTTTTCTTGGGCATGCCTCGACAATGATCCAAGATCGGACGCTAAACGGAAAGCGGACAAAATATTGGATAGACCAAGCTTTTTGGATAAAATTGTTAAAACGGGATTATAGTTTTTTTTTTGTAGTCTTTTAAAATTACGAACGAACGAACTCAAAGCTTAATTAATGTCAAGTGGCCAATCGTTTTAATATATGAATTAAATAATGACTAACATGTCTATGTTATTAGACCATTAAAAGTATTTTTACAGTTGGCTAAAAACGAACCAACAAATTGATTCTCAATACATCAAAACTTGGCGAAGAAATAGAAATAGTTGGCAGAAGAGAATGTGCAGACCTTCATCGATGTCGGTGTAACGGCACCACGCCAAGTCCGACGCACGGAGCGCATGCTGAGTAGCAGTTTTAAGGGCACTCATATCTGTCATGTCTAATCTGACGCCACATAAATAAAACCTTCTGTTCAAATTCACAGCACAAGTCGTCTCCACAACCGCTAGCGCACCGTACAGATGCAGTTCATTGTCAATGCCAGAACATTTTAATAATACTTATTTCCCACATGTTTGGCAGTGATTAGCGGATAAAATAAATTGGACGTTAGAAGTATGAATGATAGGAGGTATGTACTAACGGTACAGGTAGACAGATCCACCTGGTGACGACGTGAGGACGAGCGTTCCTCGCGGCGGCGCCCATGTCAATCGGCGTTCAATCGTACAACTGCCCCTCACGATAATATCGTCCCCGATTTTATTCACTTGTTGCGTAGTGCTCGTGGCATGCCGCACACTACACGTTACTCTGAACTCACAATGCAATACTAACAATATTCGACACACGCCTTTAAAGTTTTACGTATTTGCTTTTACGGAATGACGCAGTTACAACTGCACGAATAAAATAAAGGAACAAAATTGTGTATAAGTAATAATACTTCTTGTTGCTCTTAAAATAGAAGCCATTTCTTAAATATTACTGCGCGTGTTTCCTGTTGGTACGTGTTTGGACGCTTTGACGCGTTTCCACTTACGGGAGGAAAATTATTAGAATGCCGTGGAAAAGGAAATCTAGCGTGTTTCACATTTCGTTCAGAGTTGGTACAATTTTCTTCCAGAATGAGTATTTACTTGAATATTTTTTACTGTTTTTGCCCATTAAGTTAGCAGTGGTATATATTTTGCAAAGCATACATAACAGTGCAGGAGTGCTATCTGCTCTAAATGTGCATCATCCGTGACGTATTTACTTGAACGCGATGTTACGGCTGCGTTTAGAGTTAGGAGTTGCGTTGCATTTTCATTGCCGTATTACATTATCGTTCCTTATTCAATTAGTGAGTAGTGTAAGTAGGTAGGTACCTACTCATTCAAATTAGAATGCCCGTAATCATTGAAACCTCTTTTCTTCGATTTTACCATACATCTTGAAATCCATGTATCTGAAGTCTTTCGCATATCTATGTCTTTCTTCAGGTTAGATACATCTGCCAAAATTGGTCCAGATATTTGACAGAAAATAGCTGACAAGCGGATACACTTCTACGTTTAAAATACCGGTAAGGAATATTCACTAAGTTATATACATAATTAATTTATAAACCAAAGTAGGTAACTGTCTGTCTGTCTGCTGCCTTTTATTTTTCAACACGTGCGAAGCCGCGGGCCAAAGCTAGTTAAAAAAAGATCTCGTAAATTGATCTCAACAAAAATGTAATTATGACATAACATTTGTTTAAACACTTTATCAACGTACAAATTAGCACCATTCTTTATTTAAAGAATTTTAATTGAGGCTTAAATTATTGTTTTAATTGCTATAAATATCTACATTAATCTTTTAATTAGTGGTCATATTATCTTGTAGTTGTAAGTCTGGTGACTTCAAGCAGGCATAATATGAACAGCAATTCACGATTTGCTTGAGCCTGTACCTACCTGAACTGTAGTTTTATTTAATTTTCACAACTAATTTAATAATGTTCATATAGTTTAAGCGGCTGCGTGTCTAAACAAGCTTGAATTTCAGGATTTTCTTCTGCAGCTGCAGGTTTAGGTAGTTTTAAATACCTATCTATATTTTCAGAGAAACAGAATGTAACTTTGAAAAACTTCCTCAAAATGTTTTAGGTTAGGTTAGGTTTTACTTACTTTTTATTTTTTCAATTGTTGTAAATAGGTACCTAACATAGGTAACTACCTAATTATTGTTTTTGTACGCACACGCAACAAATCTTGTACGCTTCGCTACTATCTTTAAAATCAAAATCAAAATATTTTATTTTACATAGGCCTAGATGGGCACTTATAAAACGTCGAAAAAGGTGCACGGTTCGCGTTGGTCGTTTCCATGGAGAAGAACCGGCAAGAAACTCCATGGTTACTCTTTTCAAATCATTTGGTGTTACAATATTATTTTGTTAGAGCATTAGTACATAAGTATGGGGGGACAGCGTAGGCCCGACAATATGGTATAATAATATATCTGATTTGTCGGTCTGTCTTCTACTTCTAAGGTGCAGGTAACAACTAAAAGCCAACTAACTATAGAATACAATGGATATTTCAAATACGTCCTAATAAACTATGGTCGGATCAGAATGTTTTTCGATTTGAATTGAAACACAATATTGGCATTGTTCCAAAGGTTAAAATATAGTGCAAAGGAAAAGTGGGCCATTATTTTTACGTTCCGTGTATCTGATGAATAAATATTACTTACGGCGGTTTTCTATAACTTATTCTCGTATAACTGTTGGTTAATATGCCTTCGTCCGTAGTTATCGGTGTTTCTATGAACAAAGTTGGCTTGAAATATTCTATCTGCGTCTTCTACCTGTCATATTCATAGAAAAATCAAAGAAATTTCAATGTCAATGCTAAATGTCAAACAGACAGAGATAGCAATCTTCCGTTACCTGTTAGTAAGTTATTGAAAATGGCCGTTAGTCAGCTGGTACAGTCATAGTAACATGGCTATAACAAAGAAGTAAAGTTAAAACTAGTAAATGGATTATTAATAACCGCCGCGTTGGTCTAGAAGTCGTACACTACTGCTGATCACGGTGTGGTTCGATTCTCAGGTCGAGCAAAGTGACTGTTATGGGTTTTTCCATCTGGAATTTCTCATTAGCAGCCCCGAGTCTGGGTTTATACTACCGCCCTCACTGAAGGTCGAACACTTTTCACCATTATGTTCTGAGTTATAAGGTTGAAAATGGGTTGAACGTCAGAGAGCGCGGTACTACTAATATAGGGTGACTGGTAATTAGTGTACGATTCTAAAACACGTGATTGTACTCATGATAACAAACAACTTTTACTATGGGATAAAACCTGAAATCGCGAAAAAAAATCAGCTGTTCAGTACATTTTGACATCATAATTATTGGTATCGTACACTAATTATCAGTCATCCTATACAGGGTGTAAACCACCTCATCACAAAGCCGTCAACCAAGCATTTTGTACATCAAACTAAGTAACTTTACGCAAAAATTATTGCTGGGAAAAGACTTTTTTTTTTGGGGTGAAAAATCATGAACTCAATGTAAGTGCTGATGGATGGATTGAATAGTACGGTGGTCGCGGAGGTGTTTAAAGTAAAAATCTTCCATTAAAAACTTCAAACAAGATGGAACTTTGACCCCCAATATCTCCGTAACTAGAAGGTTCCCAGGTGTTGTGTATAACAAAAAAATGATCGCAATGATGAGGATAGAACAAGTGCCTTTCGGCTTCGTTAAGAGGTGTTTTACACCCTTTATAGGCTTTATAGCGACTTATACTGATTGTGGCTGTACTAGACCTCTGCCTTACCCTCCCGGGATAACAGCCATGATGTTATGTTATTTTGAATTAGTCTTGCATTTATTTTGATGAACGCTAGAAGTAGATAGGTTATAAAAACGGACTATTCTAAATTATTTATGAGAGATGCATATTGTTAAAATGAACCTTGACATAGTAGTCACCGCAACATGTCCTAGAAACATAAGACGGACGCAGTTGGTTTCAGTCATAATATTTGTACCTATTATTACTAGGTTAAAGGTTTACAAGCTGTCTATTGCAACGATATTCGAAACTAGCCGCGACCGCGATTTCGCCTGTGCGGGCCATAAACTAAAAACTAAACTAAAAACTTTTTCTTTTGTAAGTGAAAGAGTCTGTCTGTCCTTATCGTAGTCATGAAAAATAGTAAAACTAGACTACCTTTATTTAAATACTCTGGGCTGATTTTTCAATATTTAGATAGCCTTTATCGGGGAATAAAAATAACGGTTCAGTTTTACTGGTTTTGTTTCGAAAATTTTATAAGGGGAATACCGACCTTAATACTCATATTAATATGTTTTATTTTTATTAGTCTAGGGCCTAGGGTAATTTAGGAACAGTCAAATTATGTCAAACCACCGTATCGATTGAAAAACCGGTACTCCATAAGTCTGAATTTCAGAATCCAACTGAAATTGAAAATAAGGTGTTAAGATTTTCTTTTACCTTGACAGAAACCGTTATAAGCTATTACCTAGTTGCGTTAAAACGATTCTGACATGTGATGAAAACAAACGATCCACCGATTCAATTCTGTTTGTTTTTGTTAACTTAAAAATAAATGACTAGCGAATAAAAAGATCCTTCGTTCTTATTTCGAAATGCGCTTTGATTTTTAAGATACTTTTTTATCAAATAAGTAAGGATAGAATACTCCAGTGTCTCACACTTAAATCTCTTAATCTTCGGATAATTCGTAAGTATATGTTGCGTTATGGCGCGGGTAAAAAGCCTGCTTTTTACTGATAATAGTGATAACCCGCAAAGTTAGAGCAAGAAGATAATTTCTGGATGCGCTTTAACCATCAATGAATTCGAGATAAGCTTAAGTAAAAAGGTATCTAATGGGTGCGCTCTAATAAGCCTCTACGTATCGATTAATTCTTTCCTGGTAATACCAGGAGTACAGGAGGCAGTATCTATAAGGTCGAGAGCAGATGCATTTATAATTTTATACTACACTTGCTTAAGTAAGTGTACCAATACCACCCCACTAAAAGGCTTGAAAGCTGTTCATTAAACCTTCTCAAAAATCTAGGCAGTTATATTGTATGGAATTTCATTACTGCCCTGAAAATCAGGGTAGTAATCCATTACTACCGCGTTTTGTTTTTAAAAAAAGTCTTGATGACGTTGTAAGCAAGTGAAGTATAAAGCAGTACCTATATATCACTCGAGGGTAAGTACAGATTACTAAACTCGTGTGGTTCGCGGCCCTCTGCCTCGCGTCGGGCCTCAAATGCACACTCGATTAGTAATCTGTGCCTTACTCCCCTTGGTGAATAAATAGCTATTAAAATCGCGACCAATAATAGCAACTGTACGAGTATTGCGTATCTTTTATGTGTACTACTTGCTTGCATACGCAAAGACACTTGCCAAGCTTGCTGAGTACGATATCAGATAACCGAGTTTCGCACAGGATAGTTAATTGCAGCGATCTTGCACAACGACACATTTTGAGAAGTAGTTAATTATAATTACCCAAGTGGATGATCATTTTGATGCTATATTTTTGTGCTAGAAGAGGTCTTTGTGTCATCTTAGTTCATTAAAACCAAAACAAATTGATTTTCACAAATATTTCAAGTTTCAAGCTGAGTAAAATTGATCTTTGTGACAGGACCTGTGTTTATAGGACACTGTGTACGTGTGTTTGTTGATATGTTATTAGCAAGTAAAAGAAACATCGCTCATGGAAAAGGTTGCAGTATTACCTACCAATTTTTTATATCAAGGCTATAATTTGTTATGAGACGATATTTTTTCGAGATTCCAGCGTTATTATGTTAATTGTGTGCTTGTTGGTTAATCAGCGTTTCTTGTTACATCTGGTTATTAGTTTAATTTATGATCGGTATTATTTATTTTATTAGGTACATTGAAAGCAAATTAAGTAATTATATTCAATAGATACCGTTAAGTTTCAGTCCTTCAGTAAATCCGATTTTCAATGCTAATCTCAATCGCAAGTCGATGAAGATATGATTGGAGTAAGGGATGAAGTTCGCTAATCTTGCCAGGATAGCCGCTTCTAGGCGGAATTGGTCATCCAGGTCTAGGGATCCAACCAAGCTTCCTAAAATGCTTTGAATCGTACATATTTCGTCCGGAGGGGTTTTAGTAGCACAATTGTCACAACACCAATCCACTCTTGGGTCCAAAGGCGACGTCGGAAGCAGGATCCCCACACATTCCTTGTTGAAACATTTCAGTGCAGACAGCTTTGTCCCCATCTCTGTAGTATCCTTACACCGTTCACACTTGCACCAAAAATGTTTGGTTTTATAAAGTTGACATCTTCTAGCTGGCGTACACAATAGAAGTCCGGTGTAGCACGTCAGGATCTCTTCCCCGACATCAATGTCCCTCGTAGCGTAAACTGCCATGGTGAAGTCGTTGTTGAACACATTTCTAGTATTTGGCACACAGCTGTGATTTAGGAACGCTGATAATGGGAACAGTCCCCGTAAAGGTATTTTCCTGTCGAGTGGGTTTTTGGCAATCCTGAAGGAATTGATTTTAATAATAGAGTGAACCAATTTCATGAATGAGATCTGATCCTCTAGTATTTCATACTTCGTACACAGTATTTCAAGCTCTTCAAATTTTGTATCAATGGTGTAGCTTTGTAAGATAGGTAGCAGTAACTTGTGTTCTTTCGGTAAAAGTAAAAAACGCAAATAGATCTGCATTCGCGCGAGAAATCCTGAACATCCGTCGCATTTAGGCTTTAGCTTCCAATTGTTTGTAATGAAGTTGCATTCTGCGTAGTGACCTTCACATGTTTTGCAGTCTTCGGAGCAGATCATCAGGGAGCATCGTTCACAAGCGTAGCACGTATCACTGACACGGTAACAGACGGTGCAGTGCGTGTCTCCAGCGCGGTCAGCTCTTGGAGCTACCACCAGCGGCTTGTTCTTGAAGATGAGGGTTCCTTTCTTGATTGTTTGAGAAGCGAATAATCCTCTTCCTCCGAGTTCGGATCGTTTGATGGTCCAGATGGGTTGTGAAGGCTCTTCTAGGTATGCCGTTAACAGTGGCATTTCTTCGGCAGCTGGATGCGCCATGTCGGGGCTGCCGCTGGAGTGGTAGTGCGCTGGAAGGCATGGCGTGGAGCAGCGCACCGCGGCTGACTGACGCCGCCAATCCACCGACTTCGATGTACATGACCTGCTATGAAAATAGCCACTGGAAATAATAAATCTCATCTGTTCCATGGAGCCAGCTCACGTGTCGAATCTGACGTAATGTACGTTGGTTTAGCGATTTATGTTTAGTTTACTATTGCACGTCGCGACCTAAAAGCCGAGTCGGAATGTTTAACTATCAATAAAAACGGTTCGCATTGGTAGCCGGAGAACAATCGTGGATTGCGTACTTGAAAGCTTTCAGTGTCCAGTTTGTAAATAAATTGTTTGTTAGCTGGTCGATTACAAACAAATTACCTAATGGTAGCATGAATTATTTTTTAGCCTTCTCCACTTACTTTTTGTTTACCTACACAAAATCAACGTAGTTTCCCAGTAAGTTGGACTGCACAGCAAACCATTTCCTTTGTCGTCCGTTTGCGTGATCTGATAGCGTGAGCTGTTTGACTAATGGCTGCGTCAGCTTGTCTTTTTTCTTTCATTCCCATGTCATGTCAGCGAAAAAAACTGTTTGAATAACAATTTTCAATGGCTGTGTTTTTTCACAAACGTTACTGCAATTAAGTGGGTCGATGTACTAAGCTGTCTATAACTACTCACGTATAATTACCATTACGTACACTGTTTTACGTCAACAGTAAGATATTCAAGACCAGGATGTTTACATATTGGCTAGCAGCGACCGGTTAATACTGACATGAGGTATTTATTAATCAGAGCAGTAGAGTTGGAAGTTTTTGTGCAATTAAATTGTGGTAATGTAATTTTGAAATTCGTAAGGAACCGCTATTGTTCCCTGTTTATCTTAAAAACAAGAGCGAGTCGGACTCGCGCACCGAAGGTTCCGTACAAACTTTTTAAAGGACAAACTTAGCCGTTTGATTCCTAGAAACGGATATTGCCCCAACCGCAAATAATAAGTTTGTAATAGTAAAATCGCTTTTTTTTTGTTATTAAACTACATATTTACGTTTTTCAGATTTTTCCCCTTTACATGTGCTGTAAGACCTTGCTTTTTACCAAATTTCTACTACCGGGAACTACCATATAGGTTTTCGACCCAAAACCTATAGGGTACTTCCAGTTTAACTTGAATTGTCAATCTTGGTTAAAAGCATGGTCTTACAGCACAAGTAAAGGGAAAAGTCCGAAAATTAAAAAAAAATTGAAATTAAGGTAAATTTTGGTACTTACAATCTAAATTTGCCCATATCTTTTTATCGTGTTGACTCAGGACCTTGATACACCTAATAGAGACTATAGACTTCAGTATATGGTATAAATTTCAACTTGCTAGGTCTACCCGTTCTTGAGAAAATCGGTGGTCACAGACAGACAGACGGACAAGAAAGTGATCTTTTAAGGGTTCCGTTTTTTCCTTTAACTAACAACAAAATTATAAAAGGGCTTCATAAAACTCCTCCTCATCCAAAAGACTTGCGGCGGCGCTGCCATGTTGTATGGCAACTCGTTGTCTCTGGCCAAGGTAAAGTCTCTTAAAGCTCTTAACCTTAATGGTACCTATTGCATTTATTGCAGTAACAGTTGGTATAATAAAGCATTATCATTCAATCTGATAATGTTGCTGATTACCTATTGCTTTTTTTTACTTACCAATAATTTGGCAATGTTCTATAGGTCACGTAGAGAAAGAATTAATAAAGAAAAAGTTTATTGAATTAATGTTGTGAAAATATTAAACCGCTGCCCGTTTAGTAAGCAAAGATTTACACAGCTACACGGTTTTAAGTCTTAAAGGGCAGCATTACCTATCGTAGAGCCACACGTGTTAATAGATGTTATAATTGGCTGTTCAACACGGAAAAAAATGAGAAGGCTACGCATTGGTAATTCTCTTCAGTCTACGATATCAAGCATTTGAAACTTGTGTCTATGACTGCAGTTTGCGTCCAACGACATGTAGGCATTTACTGTGAAACCCTTGGAAATCCTTTCGGATAAGTCACAAGTTTGACTATCTCACACATGTTTCAAAAGTTTATTGCTACTGTTTTGTTTTTGTTTAAACGTTTAAAGATGGACTTGGAGAAACTACAACAATATAGTGTACCTCAGTGCAATTGATGTGCCTAACTAATTAGGTAATTAATCATTTAAATGAGTTACAGATGTAGTTATACATAGATCGACTATCCTGCAAAGTTTCATGACCTAATTTAATTTTTTTAATTGAATAATATCCATTTAAAATTCATTTTAGAGGTAACTTTGAGGTACTTTTCTATCGAGAAAATTGTATGGAATTGTGTTTACGATGAATTTTAGAAGCAGTCCTTAACTTTGCTATATATATTAATCACAAGGTGAATGCTTCAGTAATAATAAAACGAGAGCCATTCAAAAATCGCAATTTGGGGCCGATTTCACCGATACAACTGAATGCTATAAGCACATCGAAACCGCGTTTAAGGGTTGCCAGTGTCACTAATGTTCAGACACACACTGGCCCCGGTTTTTTATGTGCTATTCGTGAAATATTGGTGAAATTCGACCTTTGTGTCAAGTCCAAAAGATTTCAGTGCAACTGGCTGCACTCAAGAGCGCTATAGGTAGAGCTAGAGGTATCCCAATTATTATATAAAGATGTCGCTGGACGTAGTCATCACGTAATTGGTTAAATCCTTGTTATCCTGAAGCTCTATTCTTATGCCACTGGCTATGGCAAATTGGCAACCGTCTGATTCGAATAAATTAATAAGTACATTATGTACTTGTCTACTTGTGATAATTAATATTAAAAGCCATTTATCTCTTGACAGTTTTATTACAAAATTATTGAAATGTTAGGTACTAAGCGGATGACAATATCTATGTTTTTTTTCATCCGCTTCATAATCATGTACAGATATTTTCATGCAAACATCTGTACCTACACGATTATCTATAGTGTTCCATGATCACTTATATAGGTCTCAGAATCAAAAAAGTAAAAAAAAAAATACCCTTACTGTAGAGAGCTCTGTTTCTCAATATACCTGACTGAACTATAGTCATAATATAAAATGTACCTACTAGGCGCGGCGGCGCTTCAGTCTCATAGTACTATTAGGTAATCGGCAGTTCAGCTTCCCGTTTCACAGGCAGGTGCCAGCAGGTTGGCGGCCATTAATAGCACTGTCTGACGTGCTATAGGAAGTGACGCATTCTAAACGAGAGCCACAATGTTACCTGTACTTGAGCTGAATATAATTATTGCAAAACTAAGTAGGTACCGCAAGCCTTTATCGACACAGTTGAAGGAACAATCGAGAGTCTCTGACGTCACTTTAACCCAATTATTGATTAGTTTCGCAACTTGCACATTAACCGTAAAATACTGCTTACTAAAATATTTTTCAGTTCAGTTATGTTTTCATATTAGAAGTAAATACTTCAATGTCTAAACACGGTGTTTCAAAACATAGACGAGATAACGATAAACTATCTTTGTATCAGATTATTTGGATTGATCTTAACCTAAAAACGAATGATTTATTCTTTTTCTATTCTGTAAATCAAATATTTCAGGGAAAACATCAGAAGATCTAACAATATTGTTAGTTAAAAATAATTTTGACAAAATAGCTTACCGTGCCAGCGGTATCCTTCAACCTCTCCGAACGCCCATATCAAACGACACTGTAGGTCGATCACGATTTGATTTGTCTTCGGAACATATTTTGTTATTCGATTAACTAAAAAACTTTCTAATTCTTGTACACTTTCAAAGTTCAATGATCCCATGAGACTTCCGAGGGCCCCCTGTATAGCACGGACGTTTTCGTCAGGGACTCGCATGTCACACTGTAAACACCGCCAAGCACTTGAGGACTTCAAAGGGTCTATAGGAAGTAAATATCCTGAACACTGTGTCGAGAAGCATTTCAGAGCACCGAGGAGGGTACCTCGTTCTGTGGGGTCGGAACAACGATCACATTTACACAGGAAATGTTTTGTTTTATACAGGTGGGTCCGGCGAGCCGGTGTTCCCCATAAAATTCCAGAGTAACAAGAAAATATCTCTGTTCCCGCTCGTATAGGCTTCACAGCTTTTACTGTCATCTGTAGGTCACTGTTGAAGTAGTACCGCGTATTTGGTACACAGTTGTGATTCATCAATCCTGACACAGGATACAATCCACGCATGCTCATTTCCTTTTTACCGTACGGAGTGGCAATTTGATATGCATTAGTATCTAGAGCACAACAAGCCAACAGCATCAGTTGCTCGTCTTGTTCTGGTATCTCGTAATATTGCTTCAAGTTCCGAATTTCAATTCCATGTTGAGGTAGAGTGTGTGCCTGCAGGGAAGCCAAGAATATCCTTTGGTCATTATTTAACAGCAGAGCCCTAACAGGAGTTAATGCGCGAGACAGCACATTGGCATCAACTTCCTCGTCGGGCGTGTTGACGTTCCAGCGCGACATAATACCACAGTCGTTAAAATGAACGTTTGTATTCTGACACTGTCCTGAGCACAACAACAATGAACACTTTGAACACTTATAAAAAGTATCACTGTCTAGCTTGCCGCACACCGTACATCCTTGTTCTACGGCGGTTCCAGCTCGCGGGCCGTAGATGAGAGGCCGGTCAACGAACAGCACGTCTCCAGGCATTATGTCTTCGGTGGCGATTATGCCACGGCCACTTAAGGGCGACTCGTTGATAGTCCATTTACACGAATATTGTATGCCGTCGATATAGTCGCTCAGACCGAGGTGTTCATTCACCATTTGCGACAATTGCTCCAACGACAACATCCTGCCGCGACCCGTCCGATGACGGCACTGCACTGCGCGCTCAATGCGAATATACAAATCAGCGAGTTTGATAACAGCTAGGCAATGATCGGTTATAAGTATAACATCGCCAAAAACGTACGCGATCTTCTCCGCAATTAACTGAGTCCGATAGAAGTGTGCCGGCCGCGTGGAGTACGTATACGGACCTGACGTATTCCTCACGGGCGTTGCCAATAACGTATAGATTATCAGGTAATTTACGTACGAGTTGTGTGCGTCGCTCGACGTTCTCGTATCGCGCGACTCAGCGGTTACCTGAGCTCGTCCTAAGCGCGTGAAAGACGAGGACGTGACATCTGGGAAGAATTCATGTGTCTATGATATAAATATAGGCCGGGTTGATTACTATTTTTAAATCAGTGTAAAATGAAATATATTAACAGCTCAGTGCTCCGGTTAAATGTATACAAAAACATCTGTGATGGCGTATCATTGTTACCGGGACATTTGTCTAGCTTGTGGGTTAATTTAATTGGTCTAGTGACAAACTACAATTAAATTACTTAGTTTTAAATTAATAGATACATTTGGTGGATATTTGTTTTCGTAAAAAAATCAAGCTTTATTTAGATTTACAGTTATTGCCGTCTGTAAATCTTGAAGAAACTGTAATAAACATTATAAGTATGTGTAGGTGTGTTGCAATTCTATTGTATTCTAGTATATCCGTCGAAAACAGTAGGTGATGATCTTTATTCCTACATAAATGGTCCATAAACTAGAAGTTTTAGTTTGGTAATTTAAGTATTTTGTCTTCGTAATGATAATGTACCTACTCTTTTTTTCGTGCGCCACCTCCATCCATCACCATCGCAGTGCGCATCCAGGTCAACGCGCCATCTCTTTCTGAGCCGGCGTCGGCGGCGACGTCCACCCTCGGGCACCCATGGCTGGTTCGAGGTGGCGCACGAAAAGAGTACCTGGAAAGAAATGGGGGAGATCTTTGCCCAGCAGTGGGTCATTAACGGCTAAAAACATAAAATATAATGTTGCCAAGAGTGTAACACGTATTTTTTTTTATTGAAGACAATTAATTCAACCAATAACATAAAACATCGCGAGTGCGATCTCCAATCTGTTTTACGATCTTAATGATGGATGACAATATAATATCTTTTATTGCAGTAGTTTATGGGATAACTAAGAAAACCAAACAGAAGATGACCTACGTCCTACGTATAATACTCAGGGACTGTTAAAGGCAAACACTCTTTGTTAACCTCGAATCTTCCATCCTCCTCCATCTTTGAACAAACGTTATAAAGATGATGAAAACGTATGTAAGTGTGTTATTGAAAACATAGCCAGGCAACTTTTTGCCATGACTCTCGAGGTACCTACAGCTTGTTCACGGTAGCACGACACGCGTCACGTTCACGCCCTCGATGGCGCGCACAAAGTGGCGTCAGGGAATGTCACCCGATCCACTCCCTTTGTTGTAGCGAGTCCCTACGCGGTGGTTCGACAACCTGACCAGTCTCTGTAACCACTTCAACTACGTGGACGTTTGTATTTATGAAAAAGTAATCTAAATGCCCAATAAATATCAATATCACCTCCCGAACATCTTCCACGGTGCCTGACGCGCAGTGATTACAGCAAGTGGTTGTGCCTCAGATATGCAAACCTTGTTTGAGGATCTCGAAGATGAGTGTCCGTGGTATTATTTCGATGGTTCTTACAAACTGCTGTTGGGAGCTTGCCTTTTTATATCCGGTTAGTTACTAATTAATTAGTTCAATTGCCGTCCAAATCATAACTCAGTACGTTAAACAAGTTGCGAATCCATAAATTTTGAGCAGTGTGTATTTGCATTATATTATGTTAATGTGGGTCATAATTCAATAGGTGTGTTCGGGGTGCTGCTCAACGGTTGGCTTTTTGCTACATTCATCCACAGTCACCTGCTCGTGTTTAGGAGTCATATTCTGGTACTTAATCTGTGCACAGCGTCACTTGGCCGAAATCTCGTTGGATTTCCATTTGCGGGATCATCAGCTGTAGCAAAAAGGTATTCTATGTTTTACAATTTAGAGAATATTATTTGAAAGCTTATTATGAGTTAACTAAGAATAGAGGAAGTAAGAGGAAGGAATAAACGATGAATGAACTGTATGTGGGAAAAATGATTTGGCTAGAATCTAGAAAGGAGGTGCTGACATAATAGAGATTTATGGAAGAACCCCAAATAAATTGGGATAAGAATCAGATCCAGAATTATGTATTTGTTAAACATAGGAATAAACATTAAGGATCTAAGGACAGGAGAGTGATGATGATTCTTCCATACCACTACAAAATAAATTTTGTTTTAGATGGCTTTTTGGTCCTTCGTGCTGTCAACTATTTGCATTTCTGAATCAATTCTTTGGTGTCTTTCAAATGACTGCTTTATTTGTGGCAGTTTTGGAGCGATATTTATTAGCAAAGTACTACAGACGTGGTATGTACATGCAAATTGAGTATAATGTAAAGTGCTTTCTCGAAGCTGTTTCTGATGTGATTAATTTTTGCTCATATTTCAGAAAGATCACTTTACACAAGATTCTATTGGTCGCTGGTTGGCCTCAGTTGGTTTAATTCAGTAATATTCGCCACTCCCCCACTGTTTGGTTATGGGAAATATTCTTGTGATTCTACGGGAACATCTTGTACGTTCCTCTGGCCGTCGTTATCTTCTGGAGCTAAACACATGGGATTTAGCATTCCTTACATCATTGTATGTGGAGTGATACCAGTCATTGCTATGTAAGTGGATATCGTTTGAATACCTTGTACACATTGAAAATAGTATCACATGAGATGACTTAACCGGGTCTAGTATTGTTGACAGATTCTACTATATGGGAAAGGCAGTTCGATTGGAAAGAATATTCTACAAAGGCGAACAACAAAAGGAACAAACGCGGCTGACACAGGTATAGATTTTACGCTGTTCAGTCCTTTCTTATACTTATGATTTGATTTAGTTTTTTTTTTTTTGAGATTTGTTATAATGTTACTGAAAAACAATAAAATAAATTAGTACCTAGTCTAATTTGTATTCTTGGCCTCGGAATCTCCATGACATTTCATGGAAAATCTTTCCACATAGGACTCGTAGGTTCTTGACCCTTTCCCTGTGTAATTGACGTACCGCATTACAATGTAGAGTTATCTAATTGATATAATTTTGCAGAGTATCCACGCCGTGTGTGTAGCTACGTTAGCATTATGGATACCGTCTGCCATTTTGGTTGGTTGGCAGTGGCTGCCATTACTAATATATGGATACAGACCACATGTGCCACCTGCTTTGGCGGTAATTGCACCCATTGCTTCAGAGGTACGAATAACACGCCTACCATATTGTTTTCGTTAAGGAAACTTATTCTTTGATCTGAGATTTGACTCGAGCTTATTTGAGTCTAGTTAGTTTACGGTTTGATTTAACCTTTTCTTATTTTGCAGGCAGCAACAAGTATTCCAGTTCTATGTTTTATTGCCGGTGACGAGAGACTCCGCGCTGCACTCCTTGGACGCATGCGCAGACATTATGCCCTGCTTCAACCAGAACGCGCTAAGCGGTACAACAGAGCTTAGCAAGGTGACGGAGAGCCCTAGCATACTCCAAGTCCTAAGGGTACCAGAGGTATTTCAAATGACGCCGTCCCGATAAAAGATCAGCGGTAGTCCATGATGCTATAAAATAATTTTGTACACATTTGAAATGTATATCCCTACGCTTATAATTAAAGTTTAAGTTTCATAAATGTCGTTTGCCTAGTTGTACATTCACTTACTATTCTTCTAAGTACTTGTAGGAAAACAATAGGTGAGGCAGAGCATGAAATAACTGGTGTAGTGGTTAAAAATTCAAGATGCAACTTGAGATTCAGGTTTCCCACACATCAGGATCCTAACGAGTCCCGCCACACGTCTTTTACACTCGTATAGTGCACCTAACATAGACATCTTTTTCCTCCATTGTAAATCTGGAGACATCTAAAATCTTCAACAACTTACGTACTTCACGATTTTTGATAATTGAAATAATTTGACCAGTGTTTAAAGATGAAATTGGTTAAATATAGTGAGAATCACGACGACATTTGTGTTTGGAAGGAAATATTTAGTAATGATGAGAGAATCGTTTTGCAACAAGGGTTCTTTGTTACAGGTAATAAGAATAGAATAAGAATAAGAATAATTTATTTAATAAAGTAGGTATTACAAAACTGTACAGTTCGGTGCAGTAGTGTTATTTAAGACAATTGTATAATTAGTGCTTATAAGTAAACTATAACTAAAATATTTATAACAGTTGCAAGTAACGATAATGTCGAATTCAAATGTTAGGTAGCGACCTGCCTGATCTAGGTTTATTTAAACCTGTGTTTCAGGCCATCACTTTACATTGCATAATTTAATTAGGAAAGCAAAAGTTTTAAAATAAAATAAATCTATATTAACAACTATAACAAAAATCAAATTGGTACAAACACATTAAAACTAATTTAAGTAACAGCAATTGTTCTTAACAGGATTGTTCTTAACAGGATTACAGCCCATTGCTGCCGTGTATGTCCGTTTTGATATGATTGAAGATCTCTTTATTTTCGTTAAAGAGTACAAGTGTCCATGTCTTATCTTTTCAGGCCTGTTGTCAGTCATATTCAGTTTATGGTTATGTGTAACCGTCCTGTTTTCAAACCTTCGTTTTGATGACAGTTATCGTAACCTGGCTAATTATACCATGATAGCGTGTATCAGACGTATTGTGCCGATGTTTTCGCTCCTGCCGCTTGTCAAATACATTGAAACGTGAGTTGGAAGGGAACATTTTATTTGCATTGAAATATCCTTTGTTTATTCATGTAGTCCTTGTGATACATTTAGATTGTGAAGGTCCCTCGGAAGCCTGTGCAGTAAACATGCAAATTAGTACGTATCTGATTAATTTGCTTTTACATTACTAGTTTATAACAAAGTCTGGATTCATTCATAATGCAACATTGCTTGTTTTCTTTTGTTATCCTGTTCATATACACGGTCACTTCTTTTTATTCTGCAATGTTTCATCATTAAAGTGTACTTAATCTGGACTGTGATTCTTTGTCAATCTTAAAATGGCTGTAAGTGTACTGACCTTTCAGTTTGTACGGATTTGAAACATTCTCTTGTGAACTTTTTGCTTTCTTGGAGACGTTTTTGGCAGTGTTCGAGGTCGAATGCCTAACTCACGTCTGCATTGAAAGATATGTAGTTGCAAAATACGTTACTAACGGTAAGTGAATCTTTATTTAATGCTGTTGATGCTGTTGTATGTTTATTATCATACTAAATTATGCTTGCTTCATACTTTTCAAGGTTGGCAGATACAGAAGAACCACTACTACTTGTATGTTTGTCTGAGTGTGTTCTTTTCTTGCCTCTACTCTATTCCTCCTTTATTTGGAATTGGAAAGTATGGTTTGGATTTCCAATGCACGTCGTGTACCTTCGATATGGTGTTACCAGAGACTTGGCAGAGGAACTTCATCATGGCCATTTTTATTTTTCGAAGCGTCAAGCCTGCTATCGTCATGTAAGTGTAAATAGTTTCTTTTTAAAAGCTTATTAAGATCAAATCAATAATGTTCAAAAGTAGGTCAATATTACTATCAATCGTTATTAATTAATCAAATCAATTTGCGTTTGCATCAAGCAGACTAGTGTTAACTAACTAAACTAAATCAGAGAGGCTTAACTTGTGCCTAATGCGAATTAGTCACGTCAATTAAATAGCAATTCACAGTAGACACTTAGACAGCTTCGATTTATAGTGGCACGTAATTAGTGCCTACCTAGTTAACACTGGCAGAAGCTATCAACAACGATACAATTTTGATTGTTCCCGTCGAAGTTGACCCAATTTCTGTAGACAAAAGAAACGGATATAACATAAAGCTAGAATTGTCTAAAAATATTCCTTGTTGGAGTTGGAACAAGGGTTTTAATCTTTTATGAATGTAACATGTTTCAGGACCATGATGCTTATTTGGGCGCGTGTGTTGGAGAAGAAGTTGCCTTGCTCTATGAGGAACCAGAATTTTACTCGGGTGAGTTTAAAAGATTTTTTTTACCTTTACTATTGAATGAACATGGGGTGTGTTGGAAATATTCGTAGAATCGAGAATCGGGAAGACAGATTTTGTGAATTTTGTGTCTTTGGGGTCCCTAAATTCTTTGCCTGAAAGCATGCTGCAGGGATTGTTTGTGATATGTGGGAGAAAATAATCTGTTTACTTCATTCCAGAGTGTAACAGTCATAACGATGGTGAACCTACTTTGCTGGACACCCATTGCTCTGATCAGAGGAAGTGTGGTGATGTCACAGTTGATGTATGTGGATGTACTGCCTCTGCCCTCAGCAGCCTACATCATGTGGGCCATGTGGATACATTGGGTAAGGTTTACCAATGCAATAGTAGGTACTTAATTATTACTGTAGACGTCACATGTATGAGGCAAGAAATAAGATGAATAAGGGGGATTAATAAAGCTGACAGATAAGAAAACATGGGAAGTCTGAGATACAGCTAATAGAATAACATAAAATAACAGGACGCCCGGAGTCCAACACGGGTTAAGCAATAATAATAATATAATAATAAAAATCTTCATTTATACAAAAACCTTCAACATTGCTTAAAGACTAGGTCACATAAATTTCAGTGAATTAAAGGTCATACGGATAGAGTAACCCTGACTCCCAAACTAGGAGATCCTGTGACTTAGGAGTCAGTGTTCTGCTGTCACTATAATACAAAAACCTTTTACTAAAAAGTGTGTTAACAAAATCTTGGCAAAAAAGAAACAGATTAGAAAGTACAATAAAATTATTTTAACAAAGATTAAACTAGGAGTGAAGGAATTTATTAAACGGAGTTGTATTATGAGAGTGCATGTGTAGGTAATTGTATGTGTAGGTGTGTATGCGAGGGTGAGCGTGTGTGTTTGGGGAGGGGGGGGGGGGGTAAGTGTGCGAAAAAAGCAAAGACGTGCCATATAGTACTACCTACTTCGACATAATGCCGGTTATGTTTAAGTTTTATATATCATGATGATCTGTCGAATGACCGATTTGGTTAAGACGCCATTGTTTAACTATTGTGTCTACTTCGTGGACAGATCATGGGATATTATAGGGAGTAGGCCTATTACCTGATGGTATGTCAGTACCTGTCTGTACCTGTGGTCTAAATTCAGACTCGGGACTGCTACTGAGACATTATGTGTAGCTTTTAGACCCTATATAAAACACGCAGGAGTATGATACTGTGATGAAATATACCATCATCATTCTCTTGCCTTTTTCTTTTCCAATTTATATCTCTCGACCCCAAATGAATATTTGGGATAAGCGCAGCATGTCTTCTCCTTCCATACTTCTCTATTACTCGTCATCTCATCAGACACCTCCTTACGTGCCATATCATCCTTCACACAGTCCATCCATCGTTTCTTTGGTCTTCCTCTATTCTTATACCCATCCACATTCATACTCAATATGAGATAGAAGATAAACTTTAGTTATTTGCGACCTGAAATAATTAGAGAGTGTGAAACAGTCGCTATAATTACGAACTCGTGTAACCCACGCCTAGTTAATGATGCATCGAATAGTAAGTGCGTACGTATCGAATGTTACGTAAGTATTTATGAAGAGTAACGTGGTTACGTAATCGTGCAGCGGCCGCAACTCATGAGACGCCAATTCATCTGTGACTCACGGCGCGAATATGATGGATTCTGCCAAATAAATCCCTATCATTCTTTAGACGCTTTGATTGTAAATGATAATCTGTGTGCATGATAAATCATGATCTGACGAATGACCGATTTGGTCGAGACGCCATTGTTGAATTATTGTGTCTACTTCATGGACAGATCATGGGTTAATCATTCTTAATCTGACTTGAACTGTGTTTTAGGATGTGTCA
The DNA here is from genome assembly GCA_963853795.1 of Xestia rhomboidea. NCBI lineage: Eukaryota > Metazoa > Arthropoda > Insecta > Lepidoptera > Noctuidae > Xestia > Xestia rhomboidea. The sequence continues at coordinate 14,932,008 of OY970764.1, forward strand.
ATTTGGGCTACTTTTACCTTGTAGAGAACTCAATATTTTTATAGATGTACATGTACTGTTTGAAGCTTTCACGGTTTATAACTAAACTTATATTGTCAGTTACGGGATATCTTCCGTGATTAGGTATCAAATTATCAGAAGCGCCATCCCGCGATTGCGCTTGCAACAGCCTCGAAATATCCAGGGCTCAGAATAATTGATAATCGCGGAAGATATCCCGTAAGTGACAGTGTAAATTTAGGTGTACATGTGTTCCATCCAATTTTATTATTTAAAGCTTCTGACTGTAACTGTGTACTTACTTACGTTTGTACTTCTTCAAACTCAAACTCAAATAATTTATTTCAATTAGACTATTACGGCACTTTTGAATGTCGAAAATACAAATAAAAGCAAAGCTACAGTCACAGTCGCAAGGCATAATAACTTGAGAAAGTACTGTAGTTGCCCATTCCCTAACGTAGATCTGTATGGAGAAGAACGGGCAAGAAACTCCATGGACACTCTTTTAAATCAATCTTCATTCAGTTAAAGAAAGTTCATCAAAGTGTAGATCATATCCCCGAACTTTTCCCCTCTATGTTAAGTGAATTACAGCATTTTAAGGTTCCTACTAAAATTATCATCAGTTGCGATCACAAATGAACCTGATTGACATTGTCCTCATTGAAATAATATTTAAAATCAACGAATCCGAGAATGCACGCATCCGGGCGGAGGCTCGCGCATCCGCGCGCAGTCTGTTAATTGATTTGTGATATATTCAATGAGGACAATGTCGATAATAGTTTGACAGTGAAAAATGCTCTGCGCTGCGCTCCGCCATTATGTACGCGGCCCCAAGAGTTCCATTTTCAGCAACACCTAAGTCTACTTATGATATTACGATCTAATTAAACAATAGATTTCATTACCTAGAACTTTGCAGTGAGTGATAATTTTAGTTGATTACACAGAAGGTAATTTAGTTGACTTACCTTTGTTTTCAGGTGGCGCCTGCGCTGACAGCAGTAGCACTGTTTTTCGTTGACGATCGTGTGCGCGGCAAATTGTTCAATATGTGCGCTGGCGCCGTGGCGGGACGTGAAGACGAAAATGATAACAAGAAAGATTAAGTTTTTGTACTCGTAGGGACGTAGGAGGATAATGATACTACTCTACATTTGTGTTTATGTGTGACTTATTAAAAACTCAGATTGTACCTAGTGCGTTTATTAATACATACCTGGAACTTAATTTGATGCCAATATAAACCAAGTAGCTTATTTGTCTCAATAAATTGCTGCAATAAAGGCCTTTTTATTCTTATCCCTTTTTAATGAGGGATTTTCTTTTCAAACTCTTTTCTAGTCGCTGGATAGATGGCGCTGAACTTGGTAAGTTACTGCAAGGAACGGAACGTCACATCATTTCATTTCGATGATTACATCGAAACCATAATACCGAATGTGACCATTAGGTCATATTCAGAAGCTTTAGCAAACGAAAGTATCAGTCAACGACGGTATGTGACGTGACGCAATGTTTTTTTTCCAAGCTTTTTGGCTTTGGCATCTAGTAACGTAGTCAGTTCAACGCCATCTACAGAGTTCTTGGAAACTATGTTTTTTTTTAATACTCAAAAAGAAAACCTCTCATTGGGTGCTATGAATGGTACTAAGAATGTTCTTGACACCATGTTATTGCTTTTTCGCAAAATATCCTTACCAATTCATGCAATTCATTGAAGACAATTTTCTCTGGGACTATTAATTTAAAACACGGAACAGAAAAACATTGTTTTCCTTTCCGTGATTTAAAACATTAGTTGAAGAATGTAACCGTTTTCTAGGTATTATAAATTCCAATTACAAGCCCTTTTGTAAGACAAGACAACTATAAGATAACATTACTCATATTAAATCGTATAATAAGTAGTGATCAAATCATATAACCACGTATAGGTATACCTACACCATGGCACATTAACCGCGCAGGAATTAATGAAGGTCCGATTGCGAAGGTCTTATTGCACATGTGACTATTAGCTATTATATATTTCCTTAATGTGCGCAGTGATCTATTGCAAGTGTGCATTTAGAAATAGACAATAAAACGAGGATATGAATTATTTACTAGCAGGTTCAGGATATAAATATAAAAGACACACACAGTTTAAATATATTATAATTTTAGATATTTATGTATAGTATACATAATAGTAACATTAAATAATGTTTGAAACCGTATTACATACGATCACAAGATTGCCAACAATATAATACAAAGAGAAAAAGATTTGTACGAAGAATATCAGCGCAGTCCAGTTACATATAGTATGATACATTGTATGGTTATCTAATTCAGTCGAAATGTACATTACATGTATATTTTAGTAAAGGAAGAAACCGAATTGAACCTAAGTCCTAATCGACAAATTATACTACTGAACACAACGTGGAAAAATATTCCTACTTAAAAGAAAACAACAGTAGCTTATCAAGAAAATGAAATAGCCGCCGTATCATGTATTTGATTATTTATTTCTAAATTTACAAAAGCACAATATGCCTTTACTAGGTACTTTTGATGACATTACATTCTACCCACGATTGGTCCACAGTAAGGCCATATATTATGGAGTAAAATTACACGCACACAATACAGCACGACTAGTTGACACTTCTCAGAGATACTGTATTTCATTGTCCATTGATTGTGCCAAATAACAGCCAAGTTAAATTTTATGTGTCCGTTCTTCTTTCTTCTCGAAAATTAGGACTACTATGTACTTTTTTACATTAAACCTATCAATATAATAAGTATTTGCATTATACATAGATATATTTTATTATTATACACCTTACTACTTAAAACTACTTACATCTATGGTTGTATTAATAGGAAACGTAGATATTATAGCGGCACTTCATATATTATAAATGTTTAAATTAATCGAATGGATATATATTTAGATCAAAGTTTATAGATTTATATTGCACCTTTTTTCTTAAACTTTACACATCTCGCACGCACACATAACACGTCCTCTGGAATGGGTTCGATAGTCTTCATCGAAGCGCTCGTTGCATTCATCCATCGCCGAGATATTTACAAAGTCATCTTCTTCATCACTAACATAATAATTATTCTCCTCTATTATTGTAGATTTGTATACCCTGTTGCTGTAGGTGTCGGCGCTGGAGGCGCTGCGCGTGGAGGGGCTGCACAGCACGATGACGGGGCAGGCGCGCGTCCCTCCACCCCCCTCGCCCCGCGCACCCCCCACACCGGCCTGCTATATCTGCTCCAGCGCCGTGTTCTCCCAGGCCCTCTGCTGCCTTCGCTCGATCACGGGGATGAAGAACAGAATCAGCCCGCTCAGCGATATCGTACCGCCTGCCACGTAAAAGCCTGGCGCGTACGAATTAAGTGTGTCGTACAACCACCCTGCAGGACAGAAATAACAATTGTATATTTATTGTATTTGAAGCGGATCGAACTTGCCGTTGCCAAATCGGTAGATAGTTTACCTGCAAATGGTGGTCCTATTAGGGAAGCAATTCCTTGGAATAGTAGGAGAAGTCCAAATGCATTTGTGAGCTTCTCGATACCTAATAGATCCACAAGAACGACTGAGGTCAGCCCGACATAGGCGCCGATGCAGAAGCCAAATGTCGTAGCATATAAAGCAAGACCCCAGAACTCCCAGCAGGCCATGGCCATTGCCGTACCTGTAAACAAAATAGTATTCAATAAATATACTCATTTGAATACAATTAAAGCCTTAGTTAGTAAAGAATATCAATTCGTTATACTTACCAATGCCTGCGATTGTAAGGCACACATTATAAGCCAGCAAGCGGTTTACCCACGGCTTATCACTTATGTAACCAAGAATTATCCTCCCCACCAAGTTTGATCCTCCAATTATGGAAATAAGGTATGGTGGATTCTCAATTCCTAGTGATTCGCTCATTGGTACAGTGTAAACATACGGTATATAAAAACCGATACTGGTTAAAAAGTTGGATGCAGCGAACAAAAGAAATATTGGGTCCACGAGGAGTGTCATATCGAGCATTTCTCCGAGCGCTGCTTTGAATTCTGTTGAGCAAGGCAACCAGCCACATTTCACTTCTGGTTCTTCTTTCATGCTGAAGGCGGTGAATACTCTTTCAGGTGATGTTGATCTGAATCTGGCTAGACTCGTCATACTGCCTTGATATAAAACGTCCGGCCGTTGCATGATCCCACTGCCATGCCTTGAGGGAGGTGGCTTTTGTTCATGAGGCTTGTTTAAGGCAGGCTGGGACAGTGTCAGTCTTGCAATATCATTGTCGTCAACTTTCCCATTATTAATTCTGAGGACGTGTTCAGTACTTTGAGATCTTTTTAGTGGAGACTTTGCTTGTTTGGGTAGCATAGGTTCTGTTGCTGGTGTTTGTGGGATTTCGGGAACGGGTTTAAATATAAGGCCTAATGGCACACAGTTCAGTATTAAGGCACCGATGATAGCCATAGCACCGCGCCAACCGTAGGTCTCAATTAAAATTGATGTGATTGGTGCAAACAAAAATGTTCCGAGGCCTGATCCACATACTGCGATACCTGGAAAGAGAAACATCAAACTTTAAACTGTTGTTATAAATTGACCGTACAATTTTCGCAACTTATTTTAAAGTATGAAATAATATTTACCAGTGGCAAGACTTCTGTATCGTTCGAACCACACAGTGACGCTGACGATGGCGGGGAGGTAGATGAGGCCGAAGCCGAAGCCGGTGCCGACGCCGATGGTGATGATGAGCGTGAACACGTTGTTAGCGAAGGCCGACAGAATCACGCACGCCGACGCGAGGAGCGCGCCCGCCACCGTCACCGCGCGGCAGCCCCAGCGGTTCACGAACGAACTCGATATAGGACCTGAAAGCATTAAAAGGTTGTCTTGACAAGGTCGCTTTTAGCGATAAAACCGCCTATTTGTCACCCTATGTGAAATATTTTTCTTTTATGGATGTTACTTGTATGGTATACATAACAAAGAATATTCTATTCAATTCTAAAAGGTCACTAACATTAAACCGACTGAACAGAGTTATTCGCTAGTTATGTTTAAGTCCCATGTAATAGGGAGCGAGCTTGTTCCCATCAACCGGGCACAACTTGAGACTTCGTGGCTGCTACTGAGAAAATCCTGATGGAAAAATCCAATAACACTTGACTTGGTATCTTATTTTGTATTCATTTTGGATTTGATTTTATTGTTAAATTTCTTACTTATGTAATGTTAACGTAAACCGGAAGAGCGGAAGTACCTAATACAAGTAATTTTTTGCTCAAAAAGTACTTTCTACCATTTGATTGTTATGTCATAAGTATTAGATTTTTTTTTTTTTTTTTTTTTGACCTGGTTATCGAACCCAGGACCTCATGCTCAGCGATAGCGCTAGCGACTACTAGACCAACGCGGCAATCACGATTCAGACTAACCTACTTTAATTTCTGAGTAAAATAATTAAGTTTTGGTCAGGGATTACGATATTAAACTAATTGCTTTGGGATCATTAATAATTTAAAAGCTCAATTTCCGGTCCATTACGTATAAGCATTTGACTAGATTTTTGCCTTTGAATAGACCTAGTGTTTGGTATCATGCTGTTTCTGTTATCTCGCACATGCTGCAAAGGACCAGAGTTCGAAACATATCAGCTAGTTGGAATTAATAATAATTGCAAAATGATTCAACTATTTTCAAATGTACAGTAATAGGTTTTGCCCGCTCGCGTGGAAATTTTGAAGGGTAGGTGTGAGAAAAAAATTATGCCTATTTCCTTTTCCAGGATAGACCTGCATAGCTATTCAGAACGCTTCGATTCGATTTTCGATTCGGAAAGTCGTATGTCTAACTCGCTCGATTTCGTAATGTCAAAAAAAGATAGACATACGACTTTCCGAATCGAGAATCGAATCGAAGCGTTGTGAATAAGGGGCCTGAGCAGCCGTTTAGTCGTGAAAAGGTAACAAACAAACAGGGTTACTTTCGCCTTATTAAGTATGGATTCCATCTGGATGCAAATATTCCCCTAACTGAAAGATTATGTAACCTTAGCTCATTCCTTTTACATAGTGAAGTCAATTTACTGAATAAAATAATAGATACAGTTTAGGACTCAGCACTACATCATTAAGGTCGGGCACGGTCGGGTTCCAAAGTTCCAACACAGTCATAAGCACTCTGATGGCATCATTATTTCGGCCAAGTTGAATGTTCAAAGCCAGAATGGCGTTGTATTAAATTGATTACTTACCCGAACTAAGTGTGACCCCTACGAGGATGGAGACGATCCACGCGGTCTTGCCTTTACCCTCATCGAAGTAGGTCAGGAACTCTGCATAGAACACGCCGAACGAATAGGTCATGCCATCGGCTGAAACAGAAAACATTCCCGTCGTTATTGTTTACTCATGAAGTAAAGTCGTAGTGAGGGGGAACAGTTGAAATAACTAATCGAAAATTAAAAATACTTCTCGAAGTTAGAAATACTTCCTTAGCGCATTGTGAATTGCCTAATGGAGTAGAGAAGGAAATGCTTCACTTTTAATTTGATAGGTATATGCGACAGTAAACCATATATCCAAAGGCTACGTGGACATCATCATTCTCTTGCCCTTATCCCAATTAATATGGGGTCGGCGCAGCATGTCTTCTTCTTCCATACTTCTCTACATATTATTTGGCATCTCATCAGGCACCTCACCTCACCCATGACGTGTACCTAATTAAATATTATGGAAATAGTCGTAAATACATATAATCCCAGCGATAAATCTGTTATCACACCTTTTGAAACAAGTAGGATTTTACTAGAGTACTATTAGAGTGGCAAAAGCTAAACGACATAAAACCCCATAAACCGCCCACTCTGTCAACATTCCTCTACCGTTCGAGAGTGTACAATAACGTCACACTCCATGACAAACTAGGTTAACATGATTGGCATATGCATGTACCTACAATATCGATGAAGTAAGGAAGTCGGAGAATACCACCACTACTAAACAAAGGCACGCTCTGACAATAGGACGAGAGTCGACGTCAAAGAGGCTTCCTTTCGTATTCAATGGCACGAGAGAAAAAATCTTTACGATAAGAGAAATTAAAGAACTGTCGTCGCAGCGCGTGGGCTTTTCAAGAAAAGGTAGGTAGTAGTTGCTGAGATGAAATATTTATAACGCAAGCTGTTAGTACTGCAATTCTGCTTTCTATGAGCGAGGAAATTGTTCTCCCTGGCTGAGCACTGTCTTACATATTGAATGAATACATACAGCACTCTCTGAAAGCTGAACAAAGAAACACGATTTAGCATAGGATTAACTCTGAGAGTAGCTCGCTACCTACACCTAATTACAGATTAACAAATATGTAACGAAATTCTGTTTATAAATAATTTCAGTAAGATAAAATTCATACCAGAATGATGGCATAAAAATAAATACTTTTGAAATAGCTTATGATTAAGGTTTTCAAACGGAATCGAGATGATTTAAACAATAGAGATTTGTGGCAAGTTTAATGTAGCGAAAATTGAGATGATTAGCTTCTTGAAAGTGCGGAAAATCCATCGCTAGAGCTGCGAACGAAGTTAGTAATAAACTTATGCAAATGACACTTTTCGTTTCCTTAGCCGCCTTTTAAGAGTTTTGTCAATGATACTTAATTTCGTCGTTTATGTAAAAGAGATAGATTTTACGATCGACTTCTGCGGTCAAATAAAATGCCTTGTAGATAGATGGCTGCGTCGCGCAGAGAATTTTGTGAGGTGTGACTGGATATCCTCTGTCTCTCAGATAGTATCTTATTCTAGATGTATCCAGCTTTAGAGAAGATCCTATGTTACTACAAGTTTAAAAGTGAATTATCCAGAGTGAATGCGAAATACGACGTCACGTGTTGTCGTCGGAATTTTGCATTTATAAATAGAAGCAGATCGCGCAAAGCATTTTATTTGAATGCTAAAATTAAAGCAAAAGTATCAGCTGTTCGTGTTTGTGGTTTTAATCTAAGAGGAGGTTCAAACAAATGAGTTTTCATGTTACTCATTATGCTCTACGCTGGCAGTTTTAATTGCAACCCAAATTATTCAAGTTACCTACATGCTTCACGTCGGAGTTTTTGATAAAGTACAGATACTCGTATACTGCTTTGGCAGCGAAATAGGAAGATTCATGTAGAATCTCTTATTACTTTATCAAAAATTTCTTAAATGTCAGTCATAAGAAATCGAAATATTCTATATATTTCACGTGTGTTTTGGTTATAATTTAAATGTTAGTCGTCTGAAGATATCAGAGAGTCAAGAGAAGCTTCACGTGATGGTAAAATTATCAATCAATACATTTGACACCCACGAAATAGAGTAGCACTATCAACGATAAGGACATGTTATTGTCAAAAATAAAATGAGATTGTCTAAACAATCTCATTTTATTTTTCACAGATCGTAATCTATATTACGATCTTTTTACTGCTTGGTTTTATTTTAGATTGTAGGTTACTAGGGAAACTTGATTTAAATACTGTACTGGTATTATACTATAGTACCTAATCCAGTTCCTAAATCATCTCGATAATTTGGCAGAATACGAATGTAGGCACTTATTTCAAAGAAGCTAGCTGGATATGGTAGCCCATTTACTCCCCCTGCGTATGTATTTAAGTATACTTTAGCTATGTAATAAAGATCTCAGCATTGGCAAAGTTTGGAGAATTTTGCCAATAATCGCATTAATACCCTGTAAGAGAATGTTGACTCTGCTGTTACTTTGATTAACTTGTATAAGCTAATCCGGGTTCATTCTTTCATAAGCCTCACGTATTAGAGATTTTCTTCGAGTTCTCATATCGAATAACGGAACAGGCTTTCAGCAACACCTTCAGGGACTTGGTGTACCTAATAAATCTCTCAATGAACTTGAGTGATGGATACGTCTTGTGACTCCATACAAAAGATTTGATAGAAAAGGACATATGATATTTTCTTTTTCCGGAAAAGTTTCCCGAAGTAAAAGGACACAAATAATGGAACAGAGAAATAATAATAAGAGGTTGATGTCGAATGATATATTGACACTTTGATAATGGTATTTTTTCTTTACATGTATGAAAAAGTTTATTGGGAAATGAAACAATCCCTTTTCACTGTCCTAGTTCAATGAATACGTTATCATATAGAGGTACGAGTATTACCCAACCGTACACAACCCACATTTTTATATTTTTTGAATATATCTGTATTCTATTGTTGGTTTCATACTAAGTGTTGTTTCTTATAATGTAAGATAACTATTTTCCTGATTCATTGCATAAAGTCTTATGAGACGACTTTTGAGAACTTTTTAGCCTCCTTCATATAAAACGCGTGCAAGTATAGAAGGTATTCGTGACATAATTATATTTTCATGATTATTTATTTACGAACAAAAGTTGCGGCAAAGGCAACGGAACGTCTGACCTTGCGGCTACATGCTACATGATAGAACGATGTCACGGATACCCCATTAATGATTTTCAATTACGGCATTTATATTCCGAAAGGTTTCATGTCACGGCGTTCTTCGACTCAATCTAGACGCAGCATTTATGCGTACATTTTCCTCTGCAATGAATTATTCAGATTTGTTTATTTTTTTTTTCTAATATTTGATTATTAAGTCGCAAGCTGTATAAATAGCGATATTAGCGATATGGAAATGAACTAGCAGACTTGTGTAGTTAATTATAGACGGCGAGGTCGTCGGCCCTCGACATGTAAATAATGTCAATTGGTACAGATTACTCCAATACAAATAAGTTTATTAAATTCCTGTGCAGTGCCTCGCAAGATACTGTCGTTTCATTTCATTAGAGAGTTCCGTTTCATGCGACGAACGTGAAATAAATATTGGAGTCTTACCTAGGTGATACGTGGGGTATAACTGGTCGGGCAGCATGGGATACCTATACTAGGAAATGGCTTTTATGCTAGTAAATGAAGGTGAAGGAAAACATAAAAGGTACTTGGAACACGTGCAGGAGTGTGATGAGTTTTACGAGTAAAAGTTTTCAGTCAGAGTATTAGATACGGGGATATTGGCGATATTGGTAAAAAATATTGAATAGGTAGCTACGTAACACAATTCCCTTTTTTTGACGCACTGAAAATACACGTGATTGCCATATTTTCTGACCCCTGTGTGTTTTGAACATCACGTAATTAAAGGACGACCCCTAACGTAAGGTACATTATGAAAGTCATAAATCGTGCATGTTGTTTACTAAAGTTTCAGTGTACGATACACATTTTGTTTGTATTGCAGCAAAATATCCGCAGCGTTGCAGAATAAATCTATTATAGTTCTGCAGATATCTAATAAAACACGGGAGCGCCATTCTAAATGCCAGCTTGACCTTGACTTCCGATATATCGCCAGTCCCGAATTAGCACGGAGCGCCATTTGATGGGAGCGCTGGGGTTCCTTCAACTGTTCATTTTCACGGAAATTGCGTACGCCAGGTCACGGCAGAGTAGACACAGTATACGGTATTTCAACTAGGAGCAATAGTTCGGAATGGGCTCACACATGTAAAATTTATTTACACGTTTATTCGAATTTTAAGCATGCTTCAGGTAACAGGTTACTACTAAGTGTTTTATGAGTGTAGTGCAACATGGAATTGTCGACAACCCTAACACCAACTAACACGCTTAGTTAACATCACATAAAGTCACGCCTGTATTCCCCGAAGAGATAGGCAGAGGTGTTAGGTACACCAACATTTCGTCAGTTATGTTTTAAATCCGTAATATGTAATGTAATAGGGGGCGAGCCTATTGCCATCAACCGGGCACAAATCCAGACTCAGTGGCTGCTCCTGAGACATTCCTGATGGAAAAACCCAATAACACTTTGCCCGACCCGGGAATCGAACCAAAGGCCTCATGCTCAGCAGTCGCGCCTGTGAATATTCGACCAACGAGGCAGTCAGCTTAGTTAGTTTACTTGTCTATACGTACATATGTATACTGTGGTCACGGTGAGTTCCGTATATTCATCGACATCCTCATCTCTCTTATAATATCCTGATAATAAAATGAGACACGGATCTCATTTGGCGACCGATATTAGTTACTTATTTCAGTTTCGACACGAATTATTTCGAATTGGTATTCTTTGACGAGTTTTTTGATAAAACTTCGAAGTAGGAACTCGATTTCGAGTCGAGTCAGTACGAAACTTCGTTAAGAGTTTTATGAAGAATAAATTGGAGCGTATGACTTTCATGAAAGCTCTTTGTACAAGGGCATCGAAAAAGAGCAAAGTTATTCATATTACTAAGCAAAGTAATCCATTACAAAAATATGTGATATGAAATCTTTCAGTAGATAAACAGAAAAGTACTATGAATCACGACGTATTGCTAGAGTATTTATGAGATTATATCTGATTTATACCAAGTAGCTCAGTATATAATGTTAATCTATGCCCAGAAGTCACGGCAACAGTAATCATATAATCTGTTTATGACATATATTTCTACAACTGTTACCACAATCTATATTATACTCCATCAGGCTGTTAAATACCACTTAGATTATCACATAATAGATGTAGGTATTAATAATTACTTTTATCAGTAATAGAGATCGATAAAAAATATGAATGTAACCTAAGCGTGCTCTTCATGAAATCAATTAGCGATAACTTCGTAGAAAATCACGGCCCTGTTGATACGTAGCCGCGTCGGTACCTATCTAATTTTCCTGGGAAAAATTAATTTATGGGAAATCATAAAATATGATTTTTCTTACTAATAAAATGATGCCCGTCATGCAAACGAAAACAGGTTATATATTTCCAAGATTCTCTTATGATATGGTATTATGAGCTTTTTATAAAAATGTCACCTTATAAATATGTATAGTGGACAAAAAGCGTAAATGACACGAATGAAGAACTATCATCAAAATTCTGAATCGCGCTATTAAAGTTATCCGCGACTTAAGAACTATATAGAAAAACACGACAACAGGCTGAGAGGCAGTTGCCTACCAGTCACAACACCCGTCCCGTCGGAGGATTCTCCCTTTTATATTGGGAAAGAAGAACTAAACACCCTGTTCATCATAATATATAGGTTGTAAAAAACCTCTTAACGAAGCCGAAAGGCACTTGTTCTCCTTGTCATTACGATCATTTTTTTGTTCTACACCATACCTGGGAACCTTCTAGTTACGGAGATATTGCGGGTTAAATTTCCAACTTTTTGACAACTTTTTTTTTAATACAAGTTTTTAAAGTAAGATTTTTACTTTAAACACCTCCACGACCCCCGTGCTATTCAATCCACCAATCAGCACAATGTTTTGAGTGCGTTACATTGAGTTCTACCACAAAACATGATTTTTCACCCAAAAAAAAAGTCGTTTCCCAGCAATAATTATTGCGTAAATTTACTTAGTTTGATGTACAGAATGCTTGGTTGACGGCTTTGTGATCAGGTGGTTTACACCCTGTATAGTAATACAAACATTTAGTATATTATATAATATACTTAAATAAAATGATTTAATTAAACTATTCAATAATGTACAAGATAATGATAATAATATGTACTTGCCTTATGGGTAAAGATTTGTCATTTAGTCTTCGTTATGCAATTATCAACGTTCAAAGTTCAAAATAAAAAAAACAGCAATCAATGTAATGATTGCATTCACTATTTTATAATAGGTAACTGATTAACAAATGCAATGATTGCATTGTTTTCAATTGTAATGGGTTTGTTTGTATTATGTGCAAAGTTATGATTATAATGACTTTATTTGTCTATTGTCTTACCTATCATAATATAAGAACAAATGTTAATAGTTTTTTAATTAAAAACTTGACACAAATTAAATGTGATTTTAAGAATTTATGAACGATTCGTGTAAACATCAAATAATTATCTTTAGTAAATTAATCGAGGACGTAGGTTCATCAATTTTGCTGAACTATGATTAAGTATAATATATAATATAATACATAATAGATACAAAAATCAGTACAGATAAGTACCTATATTATAATCTCCAATATTAAATAATCTATGATAATTAGGGTTGCGCCTCATACAGATCTAGGTAAGATATCCTTGAAACTTTTTATCGAAGAGATAATATGTAATAAACTAGCACTAAACCCACGGCTTCGTCCGCAAACATTATGATGATAGCTCGGCTAATATGCATGATATAAATATAATTTATTAAAAAATGGATTATTAGTTCCGAAGATTATATACAAACTTTTATCTCTTCAAAATATTAGTATAGATTTTCTGAAATCTAAGATACTTGTGAATGTGGATAAAACCTTGAAAACTCTTCCGTGCTATATTGCACGTTATCGCAAAAGGCCAATGTCGCAAACTTTGACCCCGCATCCCTGCTGAAAGAAATCGGAACGAATCGTTTCTTGCCACGCTATTCTTATTATAACTTTAAGAACATTCAACCCTTTGCTGTATTGTCTTAATAAATAGAAGGATTATGTGAAATGAGATGTCTTTATTCGCAAAATCGCAATGTATCTAATCGAAATGATATTAGATGGAAAATATAAAATGTAAAAACTGTTGCCGGTCAGAAATATTCTGCCATGGTCATTCTGCAAGATGTTACCTAAGTCTCTGCGGTTAGTCAAAATCAAAATCAAAAGCATTTATTTCAAGTAGGCCAGTTACAGGCACTTTTGACGTGTCGAAACCAAGATGAAAATTAAATGTAGCTACAGTCCCAGTCACAAGACATAAAAACTGTGAAAGTACTGTAGTTGCCCATTCCCTAGCGTAGATCTCTATGGAGAAGAACGGGCAAGAAACTCCATGGACACTCTTTTAAATCAGAATATTGTTACAAAATCTTGGTTACATCATTCATGTTGAGATGCTATATTATGTGAGAACAATGTAGCAAGATGTGCACGTTAAAAGTGTCCACAGTAAATACACAAAAAAAAAAATACAATTCAAAAACCAAAATAATTCATTCAAATAAGCCATGGCAACTAAGAGATGACCAGTCACAACTGACAGCGCCCGTTCACGGACATGACACATGGATCAGCACCATTCAACTCAACCATTTTGAAGGGAACTAAATGATCCGACACATGCGCCACCATCAGCGAGACATTTGAGTGAGAATGACATACTCTCAACCGCCGGGGTACATTCAAGTCAAGAAAAGACGTAGGTTTCCAGTGAATGAAAGCTTTCTAGTACATAGTACTCACACAATATGGGCAATGCGATAATATAATACTAAACAGATTGAATCTATACAATGCAAAAAAAGTTGTACAATCTTCAGCAGCTCCAACAATACTATTTAATGCTATCAATTTATGCGCCCCTGTCCATGTGGAGCAAGACCAGCATTGAGCTAAGCATTTTTATCAGCGATATAATCGCTCAACTTGTAACATGCTTGCTTACATAGTGTGTGTTTAATGCATGTTTTAAATTTCGTCTCATTCGGTTCAAGAATACTTTGTGGAATTTTATTATAGCATCTCAAACAGTACCCCATAAAAGATGAGTCTACTTTAGCGAGTCTAAAGCCTGGCTGATTTAGTTGGTCCCTATTTCTAGTACTGTAATTATGTCTGTCACCTCTTTTACCAAAAAGATGCAGATTTTTTCTAACGTACATTATGTTTTCGTAGATGTATTGACAATTAACCGTCATGATGTTAATTTCCTTAAACAGTTCCCGTAGAGAATCGCGCCTACGAAGATTATATATGGCTCTGATGGCTCTTTTTTGCAGAATAAATATAGACTCAATATCTGCAGCCCGTCCCCATAGCAAAATGCCATAAGACATTATACTGTGAAACTAACTAAAATATACCAGTCTAGCAGTATCTACATCAGTAAACTGACGGATTTTTCTAATGGCATATGCTGCTGAACTTAGCCGCCCCGCAAGAGATGTTAAATGAGAACCCCATTGTAGCCTTGAATCAAGCGTAATCCCCAGGAAAACCGTTTTATCTATGAATTCAAGTTTCTCTTTATTCAATATTATATCACAATCACTACTTTTAACATTCGGTAAACCGAATCTTATGCATTTAGTCTTTTTTTCATTTAATACTAAATTGTTTGCTAGTAGGATAAAAATAACCTGCCCATTACACACTTGTGAGAAAATTGTAACAAGCAATAGGTATAATATTTTGTATCGTTATGTAGTCCGCAATAAAAGTTCCAACGAAATCTTTCTCTTGGGGTAAATAAAGTCAGTTTGTGTACCGCATTGCAATGTGTTGTGCTTCGCTTGACAACAATTACACAAAAAAGAGGTCAGCAATTCATGAAATATTATGTATGCCGCGATATCTTAATAGATTAAGATACTGTGGCATTGATTGTTGAGTTTGGGTATACCTGAATAAAAGTCATTCATATATACTTTACTGAGTTAATCAATTTTTCCTTAAAATAGTGGATCCAAAGAAGTTATCATTACGTACACAAAACGTGTAATATTTTTATCTCATCATCTGCATCATCTGCCTAGCCTTTTTCCAACTATAAAGGGTGTAAAAAACCTCTTAACGAAGCCGAAAGGTACTTGTTCCCCGTCATTGCAATATTTATTTTTGTTCTACACCATCCTGGGAACCTTCTAGTTACGGGAGATATTGGGTAATGGAAGATTTTTACTTTAGACACCTCCACGACCCCCGTAATATTCAATCCATCCATGAGCACAATGTTTTGAGTGTCATCGAGTTCTACCATAAAACATGATATTTCACCCGAAAAAAAAAATCGTTTCCCAGCAATAATTTTTGCGTAAAGTTATTTAGTTTGATGTACAGAATGCTTGGTTGACGGCTTCGTAATGGGGTTGTTTACACCCTGTATATATTGGGGTCGGTTTCCAGTCTAACCGGATGCAGCTGAATACCAGTATTTTACATGGAGCGACTGGCTATCTGACCTCCACAACCTAGTTAGTACTGGGTAATACTGGCCACTGACTACACCTGTAACAGCTGTCAAAGATTTACAAATGACAGCCGGGACCAACTGCTTAACGTGCTTTCCGAGGCACGGAGGCAACTCGGTATGTAAGGGTGGTCACCCATACACAGAACAAATCCAGGCAAGCCGACCTGAGCGGCTGTTATTATTTAGCCACGAGCTCCTCGTGTAATATTTAACTATTATTAGAAAAATAAAATAGGTCATCAAAACATGAAATATTATGTATGCCACAGTATCTTGACATACCTAGTGGATATGTAACGATGAGCAATGTAAGGAGCGGCAATGTCATGACTATAATATTATTGTTTTGATAAATATTGTAGCTTGAGGTCGTCGGCCAATGTCTGTTGATAACAACAATAAATCAACAAAGAGGTCACATTGTCCTCACACGATGCTTGCTAAAACCGACACACAACATTATGAAATATTGACATAATGAAATATTGGTTGGTTATATTTTTTAGTATTTTTTTTAAAGTCGATTCTTTACGGGTGCTGGTTCACTTATTATGCACAATGTTACATAGAGAAAGGTGTCTGAGGTATAGATTGCCTCACATTTTATTAATAGCAAAAATTTAAGCAGTCCGTGCCACGAAAAAAGAGTCCTGTCACACCACTTGAAACGAGTGAATTTTTCTGAAATCTTGATTATGCCTCCAGGTAAAACCGTGTACACCTATATGTCAAAAGAAGTATTTCGTTACACAATTACCTCGTATACAAGTGGTGTGACAGGTCTCTTCTTCCGTGGCACGAACTGTAGGTACTAAAGTTGTAATCATTGAAATACACCATTATTTTTGGGTCGTTCTGGAACCGAAAACCACAAACTCGATCATCGAACTCGGAACGATTGGGAAAGACTGTTTTTTTTTAAAAAAACAATCCTAACAATAAAAAAAATATTAGAAATTAAAAAAAAAACATACAGTACCTAGTATAATAATGATTTTTTTCTTTTTAAATTGACCTAAATTAGATTTAAATAGATGCGAAATGAAATAACGATTAGCACACATTCACAGACCGAATCAATTGTATAAATCAGAAATTGGACCTTTTCTATTCAACTGTGTATAACCAACCTAAGTTCTAATGGCCTCACAACAAAGAAACATTTCTCTTAATGGCCCTCCGATTAATTTAATGGCTGTTAATTTTCTGCGTGATTTATTAGCAACAATAGTTTATCTTAATGTGACAAAGCACACAAAGACTCAGAAAAGTCTTCAATATATAATCTTTAAGTACCCCAGAGGGATAAAGTGTAAATAATAGGCTAGTTTCCACCATCAATAAATTGCAAATCTATTTAGTCCGTCAGTTAGAGTATTGGAAAATAATGGACACGTATTTTTTGTTTTTGTAAATCAATGAATGTTGACAAAGATAAAACGCATCAAAACTCGAAAGTGGGGGCTCGTGACGTCACAGCGCACTAAAAATTATAGCAAGGCGTGACTTATTGAGAATTTTATAAGCGTCGTATCTTCGTCAATTTTGGTTTACGTAACAAAAGGAAAACGTGACGGACTAATTAGATTTTTCCAGGACACAAGCCTATTAGCGTAGGAAGTTGTAAAGATCAATAGATTTTGTAACCGCCCAAATGGGGCTCAGCCCTCAGGACAGTAAATAAATCATTTTTCCTGTTTATTTTATTCAAAATATTAAAAAAAAAATCACTTCCGTGTCTGATCGATCAATAGATAACGTACTTAGATACTATAAACATGGAAATATGATGATAGAAATATTGTCACTCCTAAGCGAAGTAAGACCTTTCGACGTTCTACTTCTGAGCGGATCAAATGGGGACTAGTTTGAAAGTAAATAACTTCCTCCTCATTTTGAAGTCGGTTAAAGATGAAAAAAGATTTATTATTATTTTAACAAGTAAGCCTTAACAACTAGTGAATGGACACCCTTCTTTTAAGCAAACAAGCCTGTGTAACTGCTACCGTACTTATGCATTTTACTGTTAATACGGGATAACTTATTTTTGGAAAAGCTCGACTTTGAGTGGGGTTCAGCACTAAAACCTGTGTCACCAGTTCACCACCACCTGTGTAATATAGCCATTTTGTGTTTTGTCTGATATAGCCTTTTTCTTGACCGTTTTTTTTTTAATTTGTGAATATTTTGGGGATCAACATTTCACGAAAAAATATAGATAGTCTGCTAAGCCCGTTTTCGTGTAGCTGCAACGATTAACGTAGTTCCCCTCACTGCCCCGCTGAAAGTTTCCATATAATAACATGACATGAAAATATATGTTGAATAAAGTACCTAGACCTACTCTATAGTCAATGAACCATTGTGCAGCTGATTAGCTGCTATTCCAAGCTAATAGCGTGTAATGTATCGACCTGTTTAAGTGCATGTGTAAGCCGGATAAAGTAGCACGTGCTACAGGGATTTACTGCTCGCGACCAACGGATCGTAGGCCTCGGGTATCGGCACTTACCGATATTAATGGAATGTTCCTATCGAGCTGAACAATCTCAAATTTGATCGGGAATGTCCTTAAGTCTGACAAGTGTTTGATAAATTATAACATAGGTGATTTTTACCCGCAGCTTCGCTTGTGTGTCGAAAACTGTACCATGGATACGTAATACTAAGACAAAAAATGTCATATTATGTATACCCAGTCATAGTCTATCTTTGTACAGTTGCAAGTTACCACTAACTGTCAAATTTTCTCATTCGATTTTGAACTTAACCTTAAATATGTTATGGTTTAAAATCATTTAGAGAACTTTGACAGTTTGTGGTAATTTAATGCGCTGGCGACTGTTATTCGTTCACTCGTTAATGATTGAATAAGTACCTACTTAAACACAGACTGTCCTACCTACCCACTAGCCAGAATAACTTTCGTATCTCAATTAAAATTACAATTAGTTAATTTTACAGCACAATTGCGTTCGAATATCAAAAAAATACTTAAGGGGACTAAAGGAGCTAAACGCGAGATTTATAATGCAAAAAAGCATATGATTCACTGCAACAAACAAAACCAGAAAAATATATGATATTCTTCAGGATATATGCTAGTATAAAGTGTGTAGCGTGTGTGTATCGTGTGCTAGTGTGTGTGTAGCTGTATGCTAGTGTAAGTGTGTGTAGTGTGTTTTGAAAACATAATACAACTAATTTTACTCGATAAAAAAAATCACGACCTTATCTCTAAAAATTCCTTTCATTCATTCATTCTGATTTTTTGGCAAATAATTCTACAAGCAACATTTTAGCATCATAGTCCAATCAATAGATTTTTTTGTAAATCGCAAACAAACACTCATTTCGCACTATTCGACCCGCAGTGACCGACGTAACAACCACTTTGTAGTGCAAGCTGATTAGAACTTTATTCTAAAGCCTTTGACCTAGTGTCTCATGACCTGTTGCTACAGAAACTGGAGGAAATTGGAATTAGAGGCATAGTTCTTCAGTGGATATCGTCATACCTAAATAACAGACGACAGCAGGTTATCATTACAAAGATAGATAGAAATAATGACATGTTACCACACTTATCCGAACTCAAGTACAACAAATATGGCGTCCCACAAGGAAGTGTGTTAGGACCAATTTTATTCCTTTTGTACATCAATTCCATCATTAATATAACCAACCATAAATGTATATTATTTGCTGATGATATTTCTATTATTGTAACAACTGATAGGAAAAATAATACGATTGACGATCATGAGACTGATATTAATAACACTATTGAAAGCCTAATTGAATATCTAAATAAAATTAATTTATCAATAAACCTTAAAAAAACAGTTTATATACAATTTAATAAATCTAATAATGCTAAATACAATGTTAAAATGAATATACATAAAATTGACGAAGTAACTTAAACAAAATTTCTAGGTGTAAATTTAGATCAAGACATTAACTGGAAACCACATATTGATACCGTCTCCAAACGAATAAATAAGTTCGTATATGCACTTAAGAAAGTTAGAAATATAACAAACGTTAAAACGGCGATAACGTCATATCATGCATACGTCGAATCGGTGCTCCGCTATGGTTTGATAATGTGGGGTAATAGCACAGATCAAAATAGAGCATTTATTGCACAAAAAAAATGCATTAGAGCAATTACTGGGCTTCGTCCTGACGAATCCTGTAGACCGATATTTAAAAAGCTTGGCTTGTTACCGCTACCGTCTCTTTACATATTCGAAACATGTATGTTTGTAAGGAAGCATAAAGAATTGTTTAATAACGCAGATGATTTATATCCTCGTAACCGACGAGACCCCCATAAGCTAGTTCTGGATATCCTTCCAAGACTAGCTAAATATAATAAAAGTTGTATATCTATGTGTGTGCGTATATATAATAAGATACCAAGTAATCTTAAGATGTTAAATGTAAGATCATTTAGAAATAAATTGCATGAATGGTTGTGTAGTCATAGTTTTTATAGTGTCAAAGACTTCTTTGACAATAAATGTTAAAAATTGTCTTAAAAATGTACATGTATGCTCTTGTTTTTTTTTTTACCATCTTTTATACCATGTTTTTAAGCAAATATATATTATTCTATTCTATTCTATTCTATTCTAACAGTATTTCAAACGAGGTTTGAACCCCCACAATTAAAGTTGCTAATTTAGCTACTGTAGTCGCCTTAATTGTGAGCACTGAATGTATTCAGCATCTTTCGTCGCATTAGGCAAAGTCCTGTATCTCGTTTATCAGCGTCACTCCATTTTATTTGTGTAATTAATTGTTTTATTACGTCTGTCAAAACACCCTGACTCATCGGGCATAGTTCAAAACATATGAACAGTGAAGTTAATGTTCGATAAGAACAAGAGCCCTAGATATATTTTTATAAATATACTCTAGGTAGCTATTAAAATTAAGAGCCCAATTAAGTACCAGCCACACAAGTGTGAGACATTTTGATTAATGGCAGTCGTAACAAAGCATCCTGTTTAATTGGTCATATAACTTGACGACTTCATTGTAATTAAATGTAAGGCTTGATTACTAACGGCGTAGAAAATCAGATTCGGAAACCCACCGGTGCTTCATGAAATAATCAGAGTTCGTTTCAAACTACAAATTGCCTCTAAATGGGAAACGTTTAGATTTACTTTGAGAATGAGTCGTGACGTTTGAAATGTTGTTTGGAACAAACATGGTTATGCTAACGCAATTTTCGTCTGGTAACTAGAAGTTAGTCTGCACCACAGAGAGGACTGAATCGCAGAGCCACCGGCAGGGACTAGAGATAGCAGTAGGTACTACAACTAATGAAATTCATGGTGCTAAAATGTGTTGTGTAGCTACTGTCACAGACCGCCTTCAAAGTTCAAAGCTGTCACTTTCAATGCGTCATTTGATGTCGTAGTACTTGTAGTATTTCTTTCTTTTTTACCCCACAACGACAAAGCCAAAATGAAGGGTTATGATTTTAGCAGTCTATGTATGTTTGTATTTACGTATGTTCCTCCGCAGCGCCTAAACTATCGTTCGTTTTTATGGTCCGGGTAACATAGACTACATTTTAACCGACTTCAACAATCAGGAGGAGTCGATTTTACTTTGTAAACCCCGAATTTAATCAGAGCGTGATTATTTTGACAGTAGTCGGGTTTTTTAGAGGTATTCCTCCTTTTTTGACGTGATAACGTCTTATAATTTGATGAACATCGACGTGTCACGTATCCTGCGATCAACGCCCAGCCCAAACCCTTGGACCTAGAAAACTGAAAATTTGCACAGTGGTTCCCTTTATAATGTAGACAAGGAATAAGGAAGAATTTTTCGAAATTCAACCCCTAAAGAAGTTAAATAGGAGATGAAAGTTTGTATGAAAGTCCGTCAGTTTTAAAGTTAGGATCTACAAAATTTTGTGTTTAGGCTTACGATTGATAATTAATTTATACGTGTCTCAGAAACTCTCGTGTCTTAAAAAAGTAGTTGTGTATGGAAAGTCCTTAATTTTCGAAGTAAAAATCACAAAATTTAATATCTAGACGTATGGTTGGAAGCTAACGCAACGGTGCTGTTAGAATTTGAATCGTTAAGGGGGTGAAAAGAGGGATGGTTTTTAAGTTAAAATCTGTAATACAGTGAAAAATGACGTTATCACGTAAAATTATCGTCCGTAAACCGACTTTACAGAAACCATTTTTTTTTTTAAATTCTGGTAGTGCGAGTAAATGGTGACACACAACCGTTTGTAAGGAAAGTGTTGTCAATGATTGCCGCATCTGGATGAGGCCCCCGAGGTGTCTCCGAGGTTAAGACTTTCGTTTAGTATTATATTTCTTCAGCCAATTTGTTTTCTTTTCGTCTGAGATTATCACGCGTGTATTGGCACGTGACATTATCAATAATCCAGTACTTATACCTACCGTGGATAAAAATAAGCGTATGATATAACAGTATTAAGTCGTTGCAATGATCGACTACGTATTATTATTGATATATGTAATCTATGCAATAACGATTAGAATAACGGGGGCGTACACACACGATACTGTACTATCGGGGTGGCAATCGGCCAACGTTGTGACTGGACTCATTGTTATCAACATCCTATTTAATATTTGGACTAAAGTATTTATTGATAAAGTATTCTAGAATGTCATGTTTATATTTACATCGCTTCTAAAATATTTTTTAGTGTCCATTCATAATACGAATGGACACTAAAACACTTTATTATTATCACGGGTTTTTGTTTGTGGCGAATTATTTCTATGATTATTGTGAAATAAATTAAAATATCCATAGAATACTTAGGTACCTAGGTAATGAATGAATATTATTAAGCTTAAACCTAGGCAAAGTTCTGACTGACACAGATCCTAGACTAGACTAACCGGGTACGAGGAATTGCGTGTTAAAGAGGTGAAACAGTGGCTACCTTTGTCCAGAAATGATCGTAAACGATCTACTTAGATAAAAGATGGGTTCATTTAGGTCTCCTGATAACTCAAATTATCTGTCATCCGACAGGAAGTGACGTCAACGTGTGAGCCACGTAATTCTATTCCCCTTGTCACGCGAAACTGATGCACGAGGACGGCTTTTATCACGCCCCGGGTAGCCCGATACCTGTAGAATATCAAAGAACTAGGTACCTATGTATATGTATCACGAATATTACAATGTTCTACCAACAATTACACACAATGAGCCGTCGATAAATAGAGCTTAGGCAAGAAGCGTCTATTTATTGCTGAAACTCAAACACGTCAAATTTAATATCCCTTGATAAGTACAACATGTACAAATATAACTTTTGTACACACATGAAAATGTACTAAATTGTTTGCTACTTCAATTTAGAGTAAATTATTGCTAGAATCACAAGATAGTTGAGATATTATGTGTCTATGTGCCACCACATTGCATTGTGCCATATTCTAAATCTGCTGCATAATGAAATCTCTCTTAGGATTATTTTTACATTTGTCTGCAACGCGTTCGGTGACGACGAAATCTTAGAACATATTCTGGATGCATACAGATATCAATTGCTGAGGACAGATCGTAAATGTATGATTCAGGAATTCGGAAAGGTTACCCACGTACAAATGTTTACAGAAAATAATTAATTAAGATGAAATTCACGCGTCTTACAGCAATGAATTTAAAGAGACTGTAACCATTCTAAGCCTCGCAATTGAGACAACGATATCACATCACCCTTGCAGTCTAGAACAGTGGCAGAGCATTAGAGTTAATGAATGAGGCACATTCATCGTCACGGTCTGATTATTTATTTGCACAGGGATGAACTGTGAAGTAGGTGTCGGGACTATAAATATGAGCGCTGTCACGTCACGCAGAAATAAATCCTGGGTCGGGAAATAAAGGACGTGACAAACAGATCCGTCGTGACTCTTGTGATCTCGTGTGGGCTGTGGGAGTAGGCTTTAATGTTTATTTCGGAAAATATGATGTCTGTTCTGAACATTTTAATTTGGCCACGAGGGATTTCATGTTATTTGTTTATTTATCGTCATGAAATGACGTACTTTGAGTACTCAAGCACTTAAATTTCTATATTTCAGTATTTTTTAATGTTAGGTATGTAGATAACAGCTGTCTCCATGCAATCACGTGCATCGAATTATATCGTAGTCATAATTGTTTGCTGTGAAATCACAGAAGCTGTTATCATAATGTTTTGTCAACACTAGATACTGTTGAGTAGTGCTAAATATAGTTATAAATGCATAAACTATATCTAAGAAAAACTTTGTTTTACATAAAATCACGCATAGTTCACACGTCTTATTTTATACTTGTTTTTTTTTTTTTATGTAGGTATATCTGTGTGTCAATATTACATCAGGCTCTTTAATATTTAGTAACATTTCATTTGTTTTTGTTCCCTAACTGCACATTCACATCTATAGCATCATCACTATCTGCCTCACCTTTTCCTAATTATGTTGGAGTCGGCTTCCAGTCTATCCGAATGTAGCTGAATACCATTTTACAAGGCGACTGCCTATCTGCCCTACAGTTCTACACAACCCAATTACTGAGTAATACGATATCTCTAGTTACTATTACGTTACTTATATACATAAATATATATGTTCGGCTACCAATTTGTCAGTATTAATAAGGTATAAATAGACGCAGGTGTCAGCGTGGCAACTGAAACTTTACATGTTCGATCAATTTCGAAGATAACAAACAAATCTTTACTCGAACTTTAAAGATAACAAACAGCTCTGGTTGAAACTATTCTCAGTGGTTTGGCACTTCTGCTACGTACGACTCTCCTTAAAATCAGAGTTTGGACCATAAACTCCAAGTTGGCATAATCAGACTAATTGGAACTTCGTGATCGGCATTTTCCCCGATTAATTAAGTGGGTACTTGTGACAAGCTCAAAGTTTCACCCTGACCAGAGTCCCGAGTCACCCTAATGAGAATAATGAAATTACGTTATGAAAGTCCAAAACGCTGTTATGCAGATTTTATACCAACACCTAATAAAAAACCACAAAAAAATAAAAATAATACCAAAAACCACCCACCAAAACCAAAACACCAAAATATTACCTACTAAACGCTGGTAAAACATAACATAAGATAACGCTTTGCAAAAACTACATTCACATTTCGCCAGGTATGTTTAAGTCCCATGTTATAGGGGGCGAGCCCTATTGCCATCAACCGGGCACAAATCCAGACTCGAATAACACCTTACGCGACCCAGGAATCGACCCTAGGACCTCGTGCTCAGTAGTCACATTTGCGACCACTCTACCAACGAGTTAACTAAGTACCTAGTACGCGGTAAGTTAAATGTATAATAACCGTTTGTACTATAACAACCAACTAGAGCTAATTATTTATTCAGTAGACTTTTACTTAAAGCGTCTCATGTCTGCTAAAGTGCGTGGGTAGATAGTAAGTAGGTACACATTAATTTCTTAAGCACATTATATAAGAGAATATTTTAGTAAAGCTTAGAAATCACAGCCTTCAGGAAGATTAAATCGTTTTACAGTTAATGGTTTTATAATAGCGTTAACAGCTCAAAAGGAAACCTCGCCTACCCGTCTTAAATGATAATAAAGGCGCATTGCCCCGTCAGTGTTGCTAGCGAAAACATAATGCGGCAGAACTATTGACATGCCTCGCCTTTACTAATGTTTTACTAACGTAAAAGCATAGATAGAACAACAGTTTCGCTTTCTGTATAGACAAAAGCCGAATCAATCTAGAAGATTTAAGTAATAAATTCCACTTTAAACACAAGAAAGCACCATGAAAACTCAAATAATTGTCTATTTTCGATTTGAAGTAAGTCCCATAAATATGGTTTTCAGGACTGTGCAACACTAAAAAAGAAATCTCTGAAAGTGACTTTATTCCCATACAGAAAGATTCAATATTGATTGAAGATGCAATAAACTGATTGACCATGAGCTATCCAGATAGAGCCACAGAGCTCTGTCCAATGTTTATCAAAGCAAAAGGGTCTCTCGATAAACAAGACGGGGCATTCTCTTTAATCGGTTTCAATTATATTTAATGTGATAGTGAGGTCGTCGATCTGGTTATTACCGCAACGACTGTATTACGGGGTTAAAATTGAAACTCGGAAAAGTACGTATAGCGCATTTTCATCGTGGAGAAAATTGACAATCTTTTCGGGCGCCCGGTGCCCTAAATTAGTACCATAATACGGAACACTCGGCCATTAATATTAGACATGAAGTTTTAAGAAAAAAACTCTATGAGTTACCACCACAGACTGTTGAACTGTATTTAGGTATTAAAATAAAGAAGACAAGCAAGTACTCACTGACAATGTGGATCATGAAGGATGCGAAGACGACCATCCACCCCCATCCCCCATCGGGCGGCGGCGGCGGGCTGACCCGCGACGACTCCGCCGACAACTCCTGCGCCTGCGCACTGTTGCCGTTCTTCTCGCTCTTCTGCATCACGCCGTGAGACATCTTCAGAACCGAACTTTCTTACTACGCTAGTTTGTCAAACAACAAACTTGTTCCTGGTTTGCTGGCACTAAGGCTTTTCTTGATATGAATGATTAAAACTCCCTAAATATAACTTCTCTTTTTAAAATCTGCTTTATTATTAAAAATATGTTGTACGTTATTTTAGTATATTGTCGCTAGGATATGTTGTTGATTTATTAGTGCTTTTATTATTACTTGATTCAGATATATGTAGGTACTAAAGATAATAAAAGATTTGTTTAAAAGAGCAGGGAAGCGATTGAGGAAGATATAATTGAAATAATGATAAGTATTAATAAATTCTATGTGTGGTCGTAGACCATTCTTTCACAATTATCTGCGGTTTAAGACTTCCGTGTCAAATATCGCTGTGTTCCAGGATACGCAAAACATCTTCTTTTATTTTCCAATTTCTTATCTGAAACAAAATAAAAAAAGTTAAATACCTGATAAGTGATAACAGAGTTTTATGGTGGATGATGAAAATTCGCAACATCGTTTCACATTTTATAACAACAATATAAAATCTCTGTCGAGTAGTGACGCAGAGATCCTTGAATAAAAATTTCATCAGAGAGTTTTAATATTAAATTACGGTGTAGATCACCTTTTTAACCTTCCTCGAATACCCTTGTAAAATATATAAAATTAAGTGCAATTTTTATGCAACAACTTGACCATAAACTAAAAGAACTTGTTTTGAAGCCTTATATCTTTAATGCCTAGGATCCTAATAAGCGTTACGGGTATTTTATGATGACAACTAAGTATTTGGGATTTGATATTCTGGCGGCATCCATTTATATTATTAACGTCATTCTTCAAAAGTTCTCGATCGAAAGGTTCGTCTGGCGCCACAGAGATACTTTGAAAGAGAACTGCTTATCACGTGTACGTCTCAAGATAGTAATGTATTCGAGACAATTCATGTAACAGATAGGCCATATAAATAATGTGTTCCATGCGTCGATATTTTTTATGAAAATGATGTTTGAAAAAACTGTCTAGTTGTACCTATTGTACCTAATAGGGTAATGGTTACCACCGCATTGGTTGTGTATTGATCAGTAATCAAGTTCAAGCGACTAGAATTGTTACAAATATTTTTATTCAAATGTTTTTTGGTCAAAGAATCAGCACTGCCATCCACCGTGGCAGTGCTGCCAGCCTTCTGGAAACTATTCCTGTTGAGTGCAATGTGGACAATTTTTTGACGCCCTATATCAACATCATCATTCTCTTGCCATTATACTAATTCATTTGTCGGCGCAAAATGTCTTCTTCTGCCATACTTCTCTATTCTTCTTCTTCAACCCTTGGCCACCCAATGCTGAGTGTAGGTCTCTTCAAAATCTCTCCACTTTTGGCGGTTTTGTGTCATGGCTTTCCAGTTTCTTCGGGCCACTTTAATGAGATCGTCTGTCCACCTAGTCGGTTGTCTTTTCCTCCGTCCCGTCCGTGGTCCCCTCTGCAGCATTTTCTTCCCCCATCTTCCATCTAGTCTAACGGCATATTATATGGGCCATATAATATGCCGTTGTGGGCCACCCACATCCACTTTCTTTTTGCTATCGCTGTTTTGTGAGTCTCGAATACTCCTCTATTGCTCGTAATCTATTTTGACGCCCTTTTAAGCATAATTCTTCTTTTCTATATGAACATATTTTCATTATTATTTTAAGTTTGGTTGGTAGTTTGGTTTGGTTTATCTTCCTCCTGTACAGGAACTGCAGTGGCTAATCTGGAAATCTCTTAACCGTTTGCGGGCCCAGGTTGGCCGCTGTAGAAGTAATCTGGCCAAATAGGGTATCATCGGCCCGTCCCAAAGACAATGTCAGTGTGGAGCTCCTCTGGAGGATATGCCTCACGTCCTTTCTTGCCCATCCTGCCCAGCTACCTGCACCTTCCAGGATTTAAACGAAGCCAACGACAGAGCTGTGCAGGTGGCAACGTAATGGTCGGGTATTGTTTGAGTCTATCGACACGCAAAGAGGAAGTTTGGTTATTGACAATTATGTAAATTGGAAAAATAAAAGCAGTAAATGGTTTCTTCTTTTTCATAAACATATGCGCTGGTGCTGACTATGCTTTGATGCCTACAGAGGGGTGAGTGCGATTTCCAGCTGGCAATTATCTGTTATAATTAGGTTCTATTTTTAGTTGGCTAATAGGCTTTTAGCAATTAGGTCTTTAAGAGGTTGTTGTCTTTAATTGTGTTAATGTCAGGATTTATTTAAATTATTTAACTATATGGCATGGCAAACAAAACTGTTATCAGTGTATTTTGCATGATAATTTGTTAAAACTCTGTCAATACTTTGGGGAAAAATATGACAATAAAATATGACAATAAAAGTCAGTCATCATCATCTGCCTCTAGCCTTTATCCAACTACTTATGTTGGGTTGTTTTCCAGACTAACCGGACAATAAAAGTTAATGAATAATAAATATTTTGTGCGTAATAAGGTATGTTAACATCAGTTGATCAGAGGTATGTCAAAGCTATGACATTGCTTACTCAAACGTGCCTTTGTAATAATATTTGTTATCAACTTGATTTGAGAAAGATAAAAGATACATTGATATTACATAAGATATAGCTCTAAAGATATAACGAAATTAGCATGAAGCGATAAAACAATATTACATTGTTTAGATTAAACCTAAAATATTTGATTTCAGTAATTAAATTCGCTTGATGATTTTATATCTTAATCTACTTTTATTTGCAAACGATTTCGGTAAATTAATAGTGCCCATTTCTATCATGTTACATCATTTGAGGGATATACCAATTTGTTTTAGTTCAATAATAAATGAGGCTTCAGTAATAAAGCAGACACGAATACAGGACCAGAAGCATGAAATTTGAAAACAAAGTTGAAATTGTTTTAGAAACGGCGAAGTCAATAAAAAATATATGATGGGGAATGGGGAAAGAGGTACAACCTGCCTAACGACGTGTGGTAGGCAGGGATATGAAGAAAGTTTGACAATTCCTCAATACTTTACAAATATTTGTACCTTAAGAGGAAAACACGAGTAAAGGGACGTATCTACGAGTATATTATTATTATTATTATATATATATTCATTCGATCGATGATATCGCACCTTGTCGATGAAGTGATTTGTTGATAAGATACCTCTGATATGATTTCGGGTTGATTTACCGTTCTGTCATATATTTCACTGTAAGCATGTAGGTACATTCGATTAATATGATATGTTCATGGTCGAACGAGATTAAAATGCATATATGCCTACATGTCAGGTCATGTTTAAATCATATGATTGCTTTTAGTATAGTGGGCGTGATTTTTAAAAAAAGTGACGGCTATCTCATGTTATCCAACGATATTTAAATAAGCCGATGCGATAGAGGACTTGTTACTGTTTGTTATTATTGGTGGAGAATGAAAAATCAGATATTAGAATTCATTTATTTGCCATGAATGTGGGTACAAAATAAGATGTAAACATTGTAAAAGCAGTTCCAACACACTCTACCTTACGGCATGCAAAAGTAAAAATAATATTTATATATACTCAATTATTATACAAACATACAGTTCAAAATAAATAAATTCAGTTATGTGGATCTACAGTCTTGCTGCATAAACAAATCATCAAATCATCAAAATTTAAATTATTTTGCTTACAATAACAATTGAATTAGAAATGAAATGTAATAGATTAATAAAACATTATAAACTCGTATCATAAATAAAAATATAATAATAATAATAAATAATACCAGCCTATTACTGTCCCACTGCTGGGCAAAGGCCTCTTCTTATACAGAGAAGGCACGAGCATTGATCACCACGCTTGCTCAAGACGGGTTGGTGATTTCAGACTTATATTAATTATAAGTCCAGGTTTCCTCACGATGAAAAATAAAAAATAAAAATAAAAAATAAAAAAAAGAATAAAGGTACACAGAATATTTAAAGGCTTGAAACCTGATATGAAACGAGATTTTATCAACCCACTTAAAATTTAGGGCTTTCTGCAAAGGATACACAGAATAAACTAATACACAACATAACCATCATCATCATCATCTGCCTAGCCTTTTCCTAACTAAGTTGGGGTCGGCTTCCAGTCTAACCAGATGCAGCTGAATACCAGTATTTTACATGGAGATACTGCCTATCTGACTACCAGTAACGACTGTCAAAGATCTGTAAATGACAGCCGGGACCAACGGCTTAAGGTGCTTTCTGAGGCACAGAGGAAAACTGGTATGTAATGGGTGGTCACCCATCCACAGACCAACCTAGGCAAGCACGGCTTAAACTAAAGATCGACCCGAGCGGCTGTTATTATTTAGCCACGGGCTCCTCAAATACACAACATATACCAATCTTGTTTTAATTATGGTGTCTACAGCAGATGGGATTAACGTCTCCGAATAATATCATAACCAAATACATCACAATTCTTCAGTAATCTAGTCTGTGCCCACTGTCATCCGAGGTAATGAATCTAATTTGGCTACGTGCGACGGGATGGCCTTTTCTAATTACTAGAAAAAAGCGTTCCTGCACACATCGCGGTAGTAATTCTATGAAAGCTCTGACGTCACCCATCGGTGGGGACCAGGTACCTACAGATAGCCTTAGTTTTGTAGATAACAGATATTGCACAAATATCAATCAGAAAGATATGTCTGTTTATGAACTAGCGGTTCTGCGTAATCATCAAAGGTGCCTTCAAGTGTATTAACATGTTTTGGTGGTAACTATGTAAGGTAAACTTGCGCCATAAGTCACAATGTAGTACACTAATAAGTACTGAACCGGATTGGTATCACCTCATCTCATTTGCACTAGCTGATCTCGGTCCAAGGCGATGTAGTTAATACGGTGCTTTTCAGGCATC
This sequence comes from Xestia rhomboidea, assembly GCA_963853795.1. Lineage (NCBI taxonomy): Eukaryota > Metazoa > Arthropoda > Insecta > Lepidoptera > Noctuidae > Xestia > Xestia rhomboidea. Next base: position 14,963,474 of record OY970764.1, read on the forward strand.
TTCCTGCCCTTGTCCCATGTTAATTGGGGTCGGCGCAACGCGTTTTTAGGGTTCCGTACCTCAAAAGGAAAAAACGGTACCCTTATAAGATCAAGATTCTTGACCGTCTGTCTGTCCGTCTGTCACCACCGATTTTCTCAGGAACGGGTGGAGCTATTAGGTGTATAAAAATCAAGGTCCTGGGTCAAAACGATAAAAAGACATGGGCAAATTTAGATTTTCGCGAAAAATTGTAAGTAAGAAAATTTACGGAAATTACCAATTTTTACCAATTTTTCGGACTGTTCCCTTTACTTGAGCTGTAAGACCTTGCTTTTAACCAAAATTGACAATTCTAGGTCAACTGGAAGTACCCTAACCCTCGGTTTGCGAGTCCGACTCGCTCTTGGCCGGTGTCATTTCTCACACAATCCATCCAGTTTTTCTATAGTCTTCGTCTCCCTCTCCATCCATCAACATTTACATTCATCACTCTTTTAGTTACATGCGATTACGGTGCTTTTCAGTTTGCGTTACAATATGGAGGTTCATAGAAAGAATCTCAAACGGCTCAAGTAGGAGAATGCTGCTTCACTGCTTAAACCTGTGCATCATCATTCTCCTGCCCAATTTATTTACGGTCGGCGCAGCATGTCTTCTTCTTCCATACTTCTCTATTACTCGTCATGTCAGCAGTCACCTCCTTTCTAGCCATCCATCGTTTTTTTGGTCTTTCTCTACTTTTATCTACATTCACACTCAACAATTTTCTCACTACATTTTACACATTCCACCGCATCACATGTCCATAACACGATGACAGATTACCACACAACTTTTCAGTCACCGGCGCCACTTTCCGACTTCCTCGTATGTACATGCAAATTACATTGTAAAATGTATACCAAATAGCTTGATCGACCGGACTCATTCCTTATTTTATCCATTCGCGTTACACCACACATCACCCTTAGCATTCTCATCTCCGCCTCATGGTAGTAGCCATTCATTCGTCTCTTTTGTGGCCCAACATTCTGAGAAACTGCTTTTATCTGTGCGTTGACGTTTAATCATAATGGTTGAGTGACACGTGGTCCTACGATGAGTGACCATTTGAGAGCACATGTCTTAAAATAAATACATCTATCAATGTGTAACTTATGATAGAGATACGACTGTCTAGATAGTGAGCCCTTTATTCATAAAAACGTCATCGTCTGTATACCTTCGATAAAGTATTATCGATAAATCTGTCACTGACATTTCGATAACATGAGACTCGTAAATTATTACTTATTGAGTGACTAGCTCTTGCCTATGACTTCGCCTCTTAGAGTTCGTGAATTATCTATCATACAGAAATGTTCTACCGGGGTAAAGTATCCCATCTCCTACACGCACGTAGCCCGAAATCTGTTCAGCCAACAAACAAACTCAAAGCATTTACTTCAAATAGATGAGTCAGGCACTTTTGTATTATCAAAAACTAAAAGATGAAGCTACAGTCCAGCCACAAGGCAGAATAACTGCGAAAGGACTCCATTCTTCTCCCGATTCGGCGCCATTTCTTGCCAATTTCTAAGGAAAATATCCAAGTCTCACCGCCATTTTAATACTTATAGAGTGGTATAAATAATAATAACAGTCAGTTGCATTGTCTTACAGTCCAAACTTTTAATCCAGAGAAGAAAGGAACTTCATCGCTGTACGTTGAAGACTGGAAACTCTGAATTTCAGGTTTTCCTTACGAAAATTTCTTGCAACGTAACTTATTCGTTTTTTTTTTGTGTTTTGAAGGTCTCCTTTACCACATTCATTTATACTGCCGGTTTGCCTGCTTGTTTTTGTTGCAAATACCAAATTAGAAATGGGTAAATACAATAATAACTATTGGGAATTTCACATCCCGTATATCACCACCTAATGTGGCAAACTAACAAAACAAACTAAGATTTAATAATAAGTCAATACCCTATGTGTAAATAAATGCTAAGTTTAACAACCAGCAGGTTTAGCCAAGTTGACAATCTACAATCGTTAACGCTAGTAGAAAACTAATCAAATGTATGGGAATGACATCATCTCAACGTTAAATCACGTGATCAACACAAACGAATAGAAAATTCGTAGACAAGTTACATCGTTCAAAATGATAGAATAGAATGTTATCGTTTCTACAATGTTGATCGCTTTAAGTACTCTTTGGTAGGAACGCTCACCATAGACTAAAGTGTAGGTTTTTTCTACAGACATTAGAGAACGAGCGATCGACTCAGTCGTGTCAACTTGGCTACCAATTTAGCGCTTTCTACAATCGCGTTTACGATTGTAGAAAGAGAATCGATATGAAACGTTTGTAACTTGGCTAGGCCTACTGATATTATAATAAATGCAATAGTTTCTCAGAAGTATGATGACAACAATAATTAATTACGCATCAAGTCAGACTGGTGCACATTATCGTAATATGTGGTAGCACGGAATTATCCACACCTCAGAGGTTTCTGCTAACACGAGTCGGAATTGCTTCTACTAAGTAATCGGTTACGACCATCAAATTTAAACGGGCTATTACCTGCTGAATTTCATAAAAAGCATTTTATTGGCTTTGATTCTTATAATTGGTTTTCCCGGTCCAAGTACGTTTTTAAAACGTCTTATTTTTCTAAATAACTGAACCCGAAGCATAGCCATAACTAATCGTATAACAAATATCGTAATAACTATGTATAATAGTGAAAAACAAAGACAAAGTGACAAAGTGCAACGATAGACGTAGTAAAGTAGAGAATATGAAACACGGAGCGAAGTCGCCGGGAGAGGCTTGTAGCGACGTATCCGATAAATCATGAATAAATTATTCTAATGTGCTTCAAGTGTGTGGGTTCGGAACGGTTATGTCTAAGTTAATATTATAAAGAAGAAAGATTTGCATTTTTGTATGTTTGTAACAAATAAACTCGAAAACTGCTAAACCGATTTTAACAATTTTTTCACCAATAGAAAGCTAAATTATCTGGTAGTAACATAGGCTATAAATTATATTTATATCATGCAAATTAGCCGAGCTATCACGATTTTTGCGGACGAAGTCGCGGGTGAAGTGCTAGTTTATTATAAACTGAAAGTCCCGATGTGGTGTAAGACCAAGTAGAGATGACGCACATGACGATATTCTTGTCAGTTGCGCGGTTCCCTTATCGCCAAGTGATAAAAGGTCGGTTACGTTCCCTGCTACACCCCAAACCGTCATTGTTACATCACTATTATTATTTATCGATAGTTTATTACGTATTCTAAACTGTAATCGCTTGGCCACGACCTGGAAGACCAAGTGACACGCTCTTTGCAGCAGCAGTTCTACTTACGGAGAAAACAATCGAAAAAATTGCTTCGAGAATCTAATCAACTTGCGCCACGACGGAAGATACCCACGCGATAGAAGCAAGAGAAAGAGACACGCACGTGTCGAGATCCGAGGTCGTGTACGGGGCGTAATACGGTTAGGTAAACATCAATATTGTAAGTTCTTGTGTAATAACTAAAAGGGGATTGTCTGGAGCAGATTTTTCCAGAACAACAGTGCCCGGTTCGGAATTAGGGACTGTCACGATCGATCATAGCAGTGAATGATCATGGGGAAAATATTGAAAATGAAATTGTATTCGCAGGTGTAAGTCCAAGCAGTATTAATTGGTCACATACAGGTGGTTGGCTGTCCCTTTAATAAATTATGTTTGCAGTTAGACTTTTTTATATGTTTTTTATGTTGGTTCTGATTATTTTGGTTATATCTGTTTTTATTTTGTTCTTTCTCGATGTTTTCTTTATGTTATGTAAGGTTAACAGCTTCTACTAGTAATGCTTACAGTTTAATAAACCGAATGTCTACGTTTGGGTTAGCTCGTTCCATTGTCGACCACATCTCTGTCCTCAGGACAAAATTTAGGTCAAGATTAGGCCCAATTAATAAAAAAAAAACGGAAGTGTCAAATGTGATTGTAGCGCAATTATGTATGTAGATATTCGAGTACAGTATCAGCGCCTCAGCGGCTTATCTGCTACTCTCAAGAGTCAACAGGGACAAATCGGTGACTTAAGTTAATGTCCGGTACTGTCCATGTCCATACACAATGTTACACAATATTATTTAAGTGGCTAACTTTAAACTGGGTTACAGTTTAAACCATCATAGGGTAAGCCAATTTAGGTAGGGTAGGGTAGGGTATCCATCGGCGTCGAGTCGACGTTAAAGTACTTAGGTCTCGTCCTCGACAGCCGGTGGAACTTCGCGGAGCACTTCCGACGTTTGGCCCCTAAACTGGAGCGGACAGGGGCTGCCTTCAGGCGGCTCCTGCCCAACCTGGGGGGGCCAAACGCCTCCTGCCGGAGGCTCTACGCGGGAGTCGTGCGGTCCATGGCCCTCTACGGGGCCCCGGTGTGGGCGCGTTCATTGAGGCAGCGAGCTGCCAACCATTTGAACGCGCCCCAAAAGGTGGTGGCCGTAAGGCTGATCCGGGGGTACCGCACGATATCCCGCGAGGCGGCGAGCCTCCTTGCCGGATTGCCGCCATGGGATCTGGAGGCGATAGTCCTCGCGCGCCTACACGAGTGGCGCGCGGAGGCGCTACGCCGGGGGGAAACTCCGCTGCCGCGGCAAATTGTCGCTCAGCGGACGGACTTCCGGCGGGATCTCATGGCGGCATGGAGAGAGCGACTGTCGCAACCCCGTGCAGGGCACGCCACGATAGTGGCGGTAAGTCCCCTCTTTGAGGAGTGGCTGGAGAGACGCCACGGCGTCCTCACCTTCCGCCTGACGCAGGTTCTTACCGGACACGGATGTTTCGGTAAGTTCCTGCACCGAATCGGGCGGGAGGAGACGCCCGGGTGTTTCCATTGTGAGGATCAACCGGAGGACACGGTGGAGCACACGGTGGAGGTGTGCCCTGCTTGGGTGGAGCACCGCCGTGTCCTCGAGGTGTCGATCGGCGGCTGCGACCTCTCGCTTCCGGCCCTGGTTCGTGCCATGGTCCGGAGCGAGACGGAATGGGACGCCGTCACCTCCTTCTGCGAAGCAGTCATGCTAGCGAAGGAGGTGGCGGAACGTGAGAGGGAGATATCCTCACGTCCCGGCCGCCGCGGGAGACGCCCCGGGCGTCGGGGGCCACGTGGTGGCTTCCGGCCACCGTAGGTGCGGGCCTGTGGACGGGGAGCTATGGGCTAGCTCGCCGTCCGTACGTCTCATGACGACAGGCCGTGTCGACGGCGCGTTCGTGTTCCACGCGCGCCTCAAAGAGAGTCAGCATCAGTGAAGGGGTCCGCAAGGGCCGAAGCCTGCCGGGGCTGCGGGATTATTCGAAAGAGATACCGTGGCCCCGGAACATAAAGGGCGATGAAGGAACATGGATGGGTTTTAGTCAGTAAAAGTCTGACACTCCCTCCTGCTCCGCCCAGAGCGGGAGAAGTCATTTGATGATTTCCCATCCGAAAAAAAAAAAAAAAAAAAAAAGGGTAAGCCAATTTAAAGTTGGTTGGTTGGTTGTTTATATGTATGATAAGTATGTATTTACAAACAAAAAGTATCTATGTAGTATATCAACTATCTGGTGTCCACGACACAAGCCTTGTTGCTTAGTGTGGCACTAGATGGCGCTGTATGTAATGTCCTGCGATATTCTTTATTATTAATTGTGTCAGCAAGTTAATTACCAAGGTTAACAACATGTTATTGCCCTAATCTCTCTGTAAGTAAGTACTTCTTTTTAGTGTTTTACTTATTTTAGGAATCGTGACACAAATTGCTTGTGTCTTTGTAAGTGTGAGCGTCTTATTATTCTTGTACCGAATTTAATCATCTTTAGAAACAACAAATTGGGTTTTTTTTTTTGTCAAAACATTCACATCTTTATCTTATTTTTTTAGTAGGTAATCTTTGAATTGTGTCCAATATAATGATATTCAGGCGTATCGTGTATGATATGTAGATGACCTCAAATTAGTTATGAAAAGGTTAGGCTGGTGGATGATAAACCTTCTTTGTACTTAAAATGTCAGAGAATTTTAGCAACAGATCAACCCAGATGTTTGTTATTTTCGAGCATTTTTGATCCCCAGTAAAGCCGTTCATTCTTTTACCGATAAAGTCTAAATGTCAGCCAACTTGTTGTTTTGCATACGAGATGCAGATTACAAAGGTTTATCTTGGTATGTGAGATTTACTAGTCAACAAAGAAAGAAGAATAGGTATTATATGACAATGGACACAATGTATTGTTACCTACACTCATGTGTTTACACAGTAGGTACCAACATTCCGGCTTCGAGAAAAAAAAGGCTTTAAAAAAAAGATTTTAAAGAAATAAAACAGCAACAACAATATACCAGCGCTGTGACGTTTTTTTTTAATGTTACAGCACCATGCTGAGATAGGGGCCTTTTGGCCTTGTACAGGACCAATTTCGTTTTGTCTTTTTTTTTTTTTTTTTTAATGTTTAATTTTATTTTAAAAAGGTTTATCTTGGTATGTGAGATTTACTAGTCAACAAAGAAAGAAGAATAGGTATTATATGACAATGGACACAATGTATTGTTACCTACACTCATGTGTTTACACAGTAGGTACCAACATTCCGGCTTCGAGAAAAAAAAGGCTTTAAAAAAAAGATTTTAAAGAAATAAAACAGCAACAACAATATACCAGCGCTGTGACGTTTTTTTTTAATGTTACAGCACCATGCTGAGATAGGGGCCTTTTGGCCTTGTACAGGACCAATTTCGTTTTGTCTTTTTTTTTTTTTTTTTTAATGTTTAATTTTATTAAGTAGTTGATAATTTCACCATTTTATTTTATGTGTTTCGTCCTGTGCGGGCTAATAAATGCTTTTTCTTTCTTTATTTCTTTAATATCTACAAGATACAGATACAGTTGCATGAAAAGAAAACGTGTTATTTTTAATACGTTTGTTTAAATATAACATGTTTTCCTTATCCACACTATATTTTGCTGTTTGTTTCTTACTAATAATCCTAAATTCAAGTTCTAACATTTTTATCACTCACAGTTTATTTAAAAAAAATATGTAATGAAGCATTCATGTCCTGTGGTGTGTCGTGCTCATCAATCTCATCATAAATCATTCATGAAGAACATAAAGCGAGTTAGAATGAGACATAAACTATCAGAGATTTCATACAATAAACAATGGCTCTCAAATAACTAATTAGCAACTAGAGCAGACGTGTGTCAAGCGTAGTACTACGAAACACATCATCAATGGCCTTATTGTATGCCATTAGTAAATAACGAGCTAATTAAATAGAGTAAACAAACAAAACTTTAAACAAAGGAACTGATACCAATTAAGTAACTTCAATCAGATGGATTTGGTGCACAATGCATGTTTACGAATCTTTATGCATCGCTACCTACTTATATGTATTAATTAAATAGCTACGCTCGTTTATTTAACACACCGCTTAGTGTGCAAAACGCACTAACACAATTAAATGATAAGCAAAATTATTCACGTTATTTATGTCACATCATATAACTATAGTAAATATCAGAGTAATGAGATCGAGTATCGTGAACTAACTATGTATTGTTACAAACACCAGCATGACTTAACACATAAAATAAACTGCAAGGCTTCCGGTGAGCTGTCTTTGTTTTTAAAAAACTGCATGTCAGGTACGCGCCAAAAATAACAGTTGGCGCACGTGCTTCATGTTTATGATACATGTAGTTCAATGATATTAAACATGCGTTGCTATTGAAAACCTATTTCACGGTCAGACGTGTTGTAAAAACATTTAAAACATTATCGTAATAACATAAAACAGCCCGCAATGTTTTCACTATCAAAACATAAATAAAAGAAAGTACACTCACTTACTGTCGAGAATAAAGTCTGTTAATTAGAGCCGTATAGAAATGCAGTTTTTATTTGTTTGTAATATAAAAACACTATGTGAACTACGGAACGAAGAAAAACTGAGAAAACACGCTCGTACTGACGTGACGTATCGAGTGACCGGGCGTCCAATCGCGCGCGCTCCCGCCCTCTGACTGACAACGAAAATAGCAGATAATCGAGGAAACACACGCCTGATAATTTGATAAATATTTTTTTTGATATTCGTGGTTAGAATATTCTGAGAACATTGTTGACACTGTCATAATATGTATCTGTTCTGTCAACTTGGAAAGGACGCGGAAATATTTTCTTTTATGAAGTAGAAAGGTAGGTTGCCAGTACCTACCTACTTGTTGAAATAGTTAGCACGATCCATAAATAATTGATTTAGTTTTATCGCGACTAAAACCGGTTACCAATGGCAATTGTACCGCTTTGACAATATTATTCATTTTTTTATTTATTCAGTGGGTTTTGTTGTCCATAACTATTGAATTAGATTTGATTAACCGTAATTCTGAAAAACTTCGATTTATCCTAGTAAACAAACCCAAACAAATTTGTGTTGCTTTTTAGATTCCTAAATTGTTTGAACGCCTTGTTTTTAAAATTGTAATAAATTCTCATAAGGCCACAATTAAAACTGAATTTCTAAAACAACAAAAAAATATGTAGCCGTGATGTTCTAGTAAAAATATCATCATCATCTGCCTAGCCTTTTCCCAACTATGTTGGGGTCGGTTTCCAGTCTAACCAGATGCAGCTGAATACCAGTATTTTACATTTAGCGACTGCCTATTTAACCTCCACAACCCAGTTAGTACTGGGTAATACGATACCCCTTGATTTGACTGGTTGTCAGACTTTTTGGGGCCACTGAATACCTGCAACAACTGTCAAAGATCTACAAAGGACAGCCGGGACCAACAGCTTAACGTGCATTCCGAGGCACGGAGGAAACTCGGTATGTAAGGGTGGTCACCCATCCACAGACCAACTTAGGCAAGCACCGCTTAACCTAAAGATCGACCTGAGCGGCTGTTATTATTTAGTCACGAAAAATAAGTAAAAGTAAAAATACAAAAGTAAAATATCAGCTTCACGATAAAACATGGAGAGGTACAAACTTGCAACTTCTATTGTACCTGTCAATGACAAATCAATCACCTGTCTCCAGGTATTCAGGTCAAAATGTTAAGATAATATTATAAAAACGTCGCATGTCCCCCACATCAAAGGCTTGTCTCTTGTAAGTTACTAGGCCAGATAAAATTATCTAAGCTATTATACGCGTAGCGCTAGAAAAACTAACGCAGCTGGCAGTTTATGATAAATACCTACATAACATTATTACTGCTCGTTGGTCTCACAAGACACGTGTGTGTTCACTGCTGCGCATGAGGTATTAGATTCGATTCCCAGGCCGGGCAAGGCCGTGTCGACGGCGCGTTAGTGTTCCACGCGCGCCTCAAAGAGAGTCAACATTAAGGAAGGGGTCTGCAAGGGCCGAAGCCTGCCGGGGCTGTGGGACTATTCGAAAGAGATACCGTGGCCCCGGAACATAAAGGGCGATAAAGGAACATGGATGGGTTTTAGTCAGTAAAAGTATGACACTCCCTCCTGCTCCGCCCAGTGCGGGAGGAGTCATTTGATGATTTCCAATCTGAAAAAAAAGGCCGGGCAAAGTTCGGTGCTGCAGGACTGTTCGCAAGAGATACCATGGTCCCGGAACACAAAGGGCGATAAAGGAACATGGATGGGTTTTAGTCAGTAAAAGTCTGACACTCCCTCCTGCTCCGCCCAGAGCGGGAGGAGTCATTTGATGATTTCCCATTCGAAAAAAAAAGGCCGGGCAAAGTTTAATTGGGGTTTTCATCAAGATATTCCTAGTCGTGCGCAACCGGTAGTATGGATTTGTGCCCTGAAAATGGCAATATTCTCTTCCCCTATTACATGAGACCGTAACATAGCTGGCGAATTGTGTGTAATATCGGTCGGTACATCTCTGGCAAATCCTTCGAGGATTACAGGCGTGAGGTTATGTTAAGCTATATAACATTTATGGCCTCTATTTTTCTTGTTATTCCGATGGAAAATTCTATGGTTATATAAGTGTGTAAAGCAATGATTTGTAAATTGCCCGACGACCGCGTGTTCCGATCGTTTTGACGTCGCGCGTCGACGCAGGTAATTACGTTACATTAATGAAAAGGTCATTGATAACGGTAGAAATATAATTGATAATGGAGTTGTTTTTCAGCACGTCAGGTACACGCCTATTTGCTGTTGACAAATTATTGTTTTTGTCATCAACTGGGCTCACGTGGGTTACTGCCGACATCTCCCACAGAGAGAGAAAGGGCCGGTGCGGCCAGGCCTCTCTTCAGCAGAGGGCTGAAAATATGATGTTTAGTTTTTGATTCCACTTAACATTATAATCATTGTCATTAATAAGTAATTGGTCGCCATAAGCATGCATCACAAAAATAAACATAAAAACCTGTCTAGTGAAAAATTTGGTCAATGGTCGATTGGACAATCTAGCACTCGGGCGACGAATAGGTTTACAGAAACTTAACACGTTGTCTTTTTTTTAAACTAGAGGTGCACGGTGTTTCGTGCCTGACTACTCAGAAGAAACAGCCAAAACAATTTCTGAGGTCATAGTCTCTTTTAAGGTCCATAAACTTGGATAACTCGTTTGATTATGCATGCATATGATATACACTGACCTGCAAAAATAAGTACTACACTTTTAAAATTTAAATTTTTCCTAAACTATAGAAGCTAGAGACTTAAAATAAAAAAACGTTATTAAGCAATTTTTATCAGCTTTCTTTGAAACTATATACAAAATTAAACTATTTTTCGAGTCCTTTTTGTTTCGAAAGTATATCTTGTGTACTTAAAAAGTTATTGCAATTATAAAAGTGTGATATTTATTTTTGCAGGCCAGTTTAGTTTTGGGTGGCATTCGGCACACCTTACGACCGGTACAACCATAGCCATACCTAAAGGCTGTAAATCACCTCTTAACGAAGCCAAAAGGCACTTGTTCTCCTCGTCATTGCGATCATTTTTTTGTTCTACACCATACCTGGGAACCTAGTTCTACCATAAAATTATTTTTCACCCCAAAAAAAAAAGTCGTTTCCCAGCAATAATTTTTGCGTAAAGTTACTTAGTTTGATGTACAGAATGCTTGATTGACGGCTTCGTGATGAGGTGGTTTACACCCTGTATATTGCGGTGGGCTTTCGGTCTGACCGGATGCGATACAGGGCGGAAGAGACACCACGTATTCCGTACATCATTCTGAACTGAAATAATCAGCCTCTCCGCATATTTTGACCGTGTCGTGTGTCGTTTGAGGTACCTATTGCACTTTTGCTTACGTTCTTAGGGTCCCGGGTTCGAATCCCGGTAGGAGATGTTTGTGTCATGAGCATGGACATTTGTTTCCGAGTCATGGATGTTTAAATGTATTTTATGTATGTATCCAGTTTGCATTCTGGCTGTTATAGCGAATAGGTTGGACACGCGATACGTCCAACACTGGGTCAGGGCCCATATGATGAAATAATGGTTTTTAAGTATGTATTTTTTTGTATTTTGCCATTTTACTTACTAAAACTAATTGTTTAAATTTTTGTTACTGAACTAACATTCTATGGATTCCGTAAATCTGAAATAAATTGTATTTTTTTAAAGTATCTATATAGTATATCATCTGGTGTTCACGACACAAGCCACGTAGCTCAATGTGGCACTAGATGGCGCCGTGTGTAATGTCTAGCGATATTTATTTTATTTTTTGTAGGAAACAGCTGTATTTTTTTGAAAAAAATCTTTGAGGCTTAGAATGATGTACTGCTACTGAATAAGTTATAAACCTTTGTGTGTCGGTCTCCGTTCCACCCTTGATTTCAGTATTTTACGTGGAATGCCTATCGACCTCCACAAACACGTTATTGTAACACAATACCCTTTGGCAAGACAGCTAGGTACTTAGATTTTCAGGCTTCAGACGACGCGTTTCGACTGTCAAAGTCTTTCTACGAATGACACCTTTTTAAGGCATGTAGAGTTCCTAGCATGATGTTACATAATATAAATGGTCTTTACCTACTCCTAAGCAAAATATTTTGTATGTTTTAATGCGCTAACTATTTTCCTGTACGTTAATTGACTTAGTGTTGTTTTTACTTTGTGGGTGACAATTAAATTTAACAGGAAAATATCAAGGAAGGAACGAGGAAGTCTCGAATTTACGAACATATTAGTTCACAACTTATAGCTAAATTTATATAGTAAATAAGTATGGAGCTCTTACAGAAAATAATCCAAGAGATAAGTTGTAATTTAATCTATACAAATAAATAAAATGAAGTGTTTGTTTGTAATTTCGGAATAACAGCTTTTTAGTGAATACATAAGAAAGTCTAAGGTATATTATTCATATTGAAAAAAAAAACATTTTTTTTTAAATTGTATGTTTGTTCCGGCTAATCCCCGAAACAGCGGGACCAATTTTGACGGGACTTTTAGTATCGATAGTTGATGTTATAAGGAATAACATAGGTAGAACATACTTTTATTTTGAAAAAAAATGGAGTTCCGTGAAAAACAATTAAAACCCTTGAAATTGGTAACAAAATCCTAGGTATTCAAATACTTCTCAATTACTTCCCAATTAATTTAAATAAAAAATAATTATAAAATAATTTGATGCGGGCAAAGGTCGCGCGCGGGCAACAGCTAGTTGGAAATATATATGACGGGCTCTTCATAATTTCCGTTATGAGAGTTAACAGATAATCCCATTTAATGCGATACCCTCAGGATCGATAAGCTGTTGCTTCACTAGGATCATCATAAACGAACATTATAGACCGAATTTATTCGTTAGTAACTAGCAATCGAAAGTTAACGATTATGTCGTTCTCTCTGTCGAGGCCCTTTTGGCATTAGCTTTGTTTATTATTTTTTTACTTTGTTTATATAATTTTAAAGTGACATGGCCAGCCCACTCCCACTTTAGTTAAAGTGGGCAAAGATGTCACTCACTGGACGTCTGAGGGCGGACATCGCCGACGAGGTCCGCCGCAGCGAAGGTGGTGTGACGATCTGATCATGTTCGCGGGGAAAGCGTGCCCAGGAATTGCACAAAACGGAGAGGTTTGGACGGAGATAGGGGAGGCCTTTGCCCAGCGGTGGGACACAATGTAGGCTACAAAAAACAGTGTTTCTGTTTGTTATTATGCCTTTCATTAAAAGACATTCCCAAATAAAATTGTCTGATATATATAATGCTATTTGAGTCTTTTTATTTTCTTGTGGCATGTCTGACATTGACATACCATTTTATGAGAAACGTTTATGACAGAAGTTATTATGAATTTTATGAGACTCGGTAAGTTATGACTTATTAAATGCATCTGTGTGCGCAGTGCACAGTCGTTGCTGCGATTGAGTCGCCCCCATTCCTATGCAGTTTGCCGTTTAGATCGGTGGCATATCGGGCTGAGGTCGACTGGTCAGCAAACATACCTATCGGCAAGCCTGCTTGACTTTAATTGCTTTGAAAATTAATTGAATCGTAAGAAAACGTTCTTGGTTTTGCTTAGTTACAGAACGTGTCAGTAAAACAGTTATCAAGGCGACGAATTATAAATTCACTACGGCTTATGCCCGCGGTCTTGCCCGCGTGGAGTTCGATTATTGTCCCAAGGGATTATACTACCGGGATAAAAAATATCTTACCTATGTGTTAATCCAGGTTATAAACTATCTGTGTGCTTTTCAGTAGTTTTTGCGTGAAATATAGTACTTACCTAAAAACATCTATCCATCCATCCATCCTCACAAACTTTCACATTTATAATTTTAGTATGATTTATTAAAAATACTAGTGTTTCGTCAATATTTTATAAATAATATGAACAAGTTTTTCCTCCCAGCTTTTCTCTTATGTAAGCTGCCAATATAGACTCTACATAAAATCTAATTTTCGTTCTGGGAATCAAAGATAAACACTGTTTCTTATCATTCCCAGACATGTCAGATTCAACAGAAGCGAAAATGTTATTGAAGTACGCAGTTCTGTCAGTATGTCAAACATTTATCTAGCACTCATGAATATTTTGATGTTTATCTAGATTTTCGGTACAAGTTTTTATTGATCGTTGCTTGGATTGGTTTTGATGATAGGTATAGATACTAAAATCGCGTGACAATGTAAACACGATACTTATTTTCAAAATAGGGTGTGTACAATGTGTATCAGTAGGTATACGAGTCGAGTATATTCACACTGTCCGAAACAAAATAATGATACATAATACTACATCAATAAAAATAGCATTTTGGTGTCCCCTCATTATGCATGCATTATAATAGTAATAATAAAACCTTTATTTTCAGGCAACTTTGGCCCATATTAGTCCAGACTAACATACATGTGATAAAATACAAACTGTGTTAATATAAAGGATCTCTCTATTATATACTCACAGTTATGTTTATAAAGACAATCATGTTTATGAGTATATTTGCGTAAAGGTCAGTGCCGTACGAACAGTATATACCTACTATGTGCATTTTACTTTTCTCTTTGAAGAAAGAAAGATGTTCCTTTGTCTTAAAATTCTTTATTCTAGCGGCGTACTCTCGCCATTTCTGTTTTACGTGTGCATTTGGTAACATTCCAGATTTTGGCGCAGTTCACCGTTCGAAAGTTATTGATGTGGTTCCAAGATTATTCTGTGACGTATTTTTATAACGATTTTGTTTTCGTCAACACCACAAATGTGTTTATGTATCCTAGGTAGGTTATCTACTTTAACTAGCTAAAGAACTGAAATGATATAAATAGGTTGTACAACTTTCTTGTCTTTCTTAGTGTCGTATGTTTCGTTTTGAAAAACTAATTTTGAAGATCGTCATATCGAATGGTCGTCGAACGTCATGTCGAATCATCTGCCTAGCCTTTTCTCAAACATGTTGGGGTTGGTTTCCAGTCTAACTAGATGCAGTTGGATCGCTTCGGCCGTCAAGGAAACCGGGGTTTCGTAACTGGTTTCTATGAAGGCTTTTTTTATACGTCAACGTAACTGGTTTCCATGAAGGCTTTTTTTATACGTCTACGTAACTGATTTCCATGAAGGCTTTTTTTTTAAGTCTACGTAACTGATTTCCATGAAGGCTTTTTTATACGTCTACGTAACTGGTTTCCATGAAGGCTTTTTTATACGTCTACGTAACTGGCTTCCTCGAAGGCTTTTTTTATACGTTTACGTAACTGGTTTCCATGAAGGCTTTTTTTATACGTCCATGTAACTGGTTTCCATGAAGGATTTTTTTTATACGTCTACGTAACTGGTTTCCATGAAGCCTTCTTGTATACGTCTACGTAACTGGTTTCCATGAAGGCTTTTTTTATACGTCTACGTAACTGGTTTCCATAAAGGCTTTTTTTATACGTCTACGTAACTGGTTTCCATGAAGGCTTTTTTTATACGTCTACGTAACTGATTTCCATGAAGGCTTTTTTATACGCCTACGTAACTGATTTCCATGAAGGCCTTTTTTTTACGTCTACGTAACTGATTTCCATGAAGGCTTTTTTTATACGTCTACGTAACTGGTTTCCATGAAGCCTTCTATTATACGTCTACGTAACTGGTTTCCATGAAGGCTTTTTTTATACGTCTACGTAACTGGTTTCCATGAAGGCTTTTTTTATACGTCTACGTAACTGATTTCCATGAAGGCTTTTTTTTTAAGTCTACGTAACTGATTTCCATGAAGGCTTTTTTATACGTCTACGTAACTGGTTTCCATGAAGGCTTTTTTATACGTCTACGTAACTGGCTTCCTCGAAGGCTTTTTTTATACGTTTACGTAACTGGTTTCCATGAAGGCTTTTTTTATACGTCCACGTAACTGGTTTCCATGAAGGATTTTTTTTATACGTCTACGTAACTGGTTTCTATGAAGCCTTCTTGTATACGTCTACGTAACTGGTTTCCATGAAGGCTTTTTTATACGTCTACGTAACTGGTTTCCATGAAGGCTTTTTTTTATACGTCTACGTAACTGGTTCAAACAGACTTATGATATACAAAAGCTGTTTTTTCTGAATTCTAAACAGAACAAGAGGTTCAATGTACCTCTTAAGTCTTATGGCGTATTACTATTATTGATCGAAGCGTATTAGGGAATTTTGTTAATCCTTAAACAACTCTACAAGCAGTAAGTTTAGCTGCAAGGTTCACGATGGCATGTTTACTTTATTAAAATATTGTTCGCGTGGCAACAAAGTTATTCTTGCTTATTAAATTTACTTTAAACGCTTATTTCTAACAAGTAATTAATGTTCCACTCCACTAAGCACTTCATAAAAGAACAGTAGAACCAAGAAGAACAATAAACAATATCTCATTCTTCGAACAAAGTTGTTTCAAAGTGGATCTGAAAAACAAGTTAATAATATAGTTGAAAAGACTTGTTATCTCATTGGAGCGCTGACGTACGGGTAATGGAATATAGAGGCGTAAAAATTGGCGAATAAACACATCGTTCATCGAAACAATATTCGCACAATTGATTTGAAACCGCTCAACAACGCGGCTCACCCCGTAGGGTTGGCCCACATGGGACGTTTCGACGGATTATTTAGTAGGTTAGGTATACAACCTTTTTTGTTTACCCTAAACGTGTTAAGAACATTTACTATAGGAGAAATCATTAAATCGAGAGATAAAATCATGACATAATGCATAATTTACACGATTTATGTAATGAACAACATTTAGTATGGGAGAAGTCATTAAATCGCGAAACAAAATCATAACATCTACACTAATATTATAAAGAGGAAAGATTTGTATTTTTGTGTGTATGTTTGTAATGAATAAACTCAAAAACTACTGCGCCGATTTCATTTGAGTAACGTAAGGCTATAATTATTTCATCCCCGTACTGCCACGGGAACGGGAACTACGCGGGTGAAAGCGCGTGACGTCCGCTAGTACTAATAATTTACACATATATCGTGAAGAAACCAGCATGCCTGAGAGATATTTCTTGACGGCATGTAAAGCCAAGTCAGAGGCCCATGGGCGGCATGAAAACTCTGACACCAGGTTAGGCACTAATCACACGATAAAGAAGAAGATGTAAATAGGTACTAATGTTTGGGATATTTGATTTCTCTCCCCATTTCAGTGAGTGTTCTAGTAAAAGTTGTTTGGGTATAGTGCCCAAACAACTTTTACTTTTAAGAGTATAGGAATAAACAAAAACTAAGCTTGTATTCGGGCACTTAATTACTTTTTCCAACCACGCTAAGGTAAAGTTCTCTCAGTCCCGTAAGCTTACGGATGAATGTGTAATTTAAGCAGACATCTACCTTTTTATTCATGTACTCGTATGTTACCCCAATAAGATCCGACGAAAAAATATATTACTTAACACAAAAATAAGTTGGGTTTACTTGCTAGCTCTAATTCTGTTAAAATCCCCGGCTAAGCTCACTGAATTGCGTTACATATTGCTGAAATGAATGCTTGTTTATTTATACCCACAGACCACACACAAATGCACGAATACCTACGTAATAAGACTTCTTTTTTGTTTGTTTTTTTCCAACGTGTTAGTCGAGTTTTTCTCTGTTCTTTTTTTAAAAACCTCAGTATTTAAGTCCAAGTCTGTATTTAGCACTTAGGCAGTCCCTTATGTGCCTTTGTCATTTGTGTGTGTATCACTAATGGGTTTGAAAGCGTTTGTGGGCGATGGAGGGCTCACTATAATTATGGGGATGAGTGTGATTAAAGTAGGATGTGGTTGTCTGTGGTAATGGGATGGTATTTTTTCAGCAGACGGAAATGTCTAAGCAAGCCCTGTAAGGGTGAAGCGTCTATTCTTAGGAAAACATTATCGTTAGAGATAAACCTTCACTTTGTGTCTGAATTTCAGCCATTCAGCCACCGCTGATTAAACGGAAAGACCCCAGAATACTTAAAAATTAAAAGGGGTAAAGTTTAAAAAAAAAATATTTTGTTAATAGGTAACAAACAAGTTACATAAAAGTTTGTAATTACGGGGGGACATGGAAACAGACATACATAGCTACATACACACAGGTCAAACACATAACCCTCCTTTTGAGCTTCGCTGCAGTCGGGTTAAATGAGACCCTTCAAATAAATTAAATATTAATTACACTTACAATTAATATTTGACCAGTACTTAAAAGATTTCCGCATTGCCGCAACGCACTCCCGGTATTGTCCCACTATGAACACAAGACACAAAATTCTTCAGCATTTCACACAAAAATGTTCCCATCCTTACTCAGGAAAAGGATAGGCCCTTAAAAACACGCAATAAAACTGTCGTTTGTTATATTCCAATGCCTGAAGTGCTTCAACCCTTGCGTAGAGACGCAACGCGGCAAGTAACGCGATTACAACCGGCTGATTGGGCTCACAAAACAGCTGCGTACTACGCCGACTACGTTGGGTATACAACTCAATAGAAAAGGGAACTTGTCGTACTAACACGCTGTATCAACCGGCATTAGTGGTGTTTGTGATAACAATCATAATATTGTTGTAGGAATTATTATTTGAAACGAATTATTTTGTAAATAAACAGCGGTTACCGAGCGCACCGAGCGACCCAGGGCTGGCAGTCTCGACAGAGTTAACGACATTATCGTTAACTTTCGATCGCTAATATAACAATGAAAAAAACAGTTGCAATAACGATGCTTGCGAGAAAAGCAAGTCTTTACATCCAAGATGCTTTTCTCGCAAGCATCATTAGTTCAACTAAATTTATTCGTTAGTAATCGGCGATCGAAAGTTAGCGATTTTGTCGTTATCTCTGTCGAGACTGCCAGCCCTGGTCGTGTGGACGTGTGGTAACCTATTAACGATTGAGTTGTATTTGGAGTAAATAACATCACGCCTGCAATCCTTGAAGGGTTAGGCGGAGGTGTAGCTATACTGTAGCAATTCATATTTCGACAGGAATAATACGATAATAGCGAGTAGCCAAGTAAGGCACGGGGAGCTATGGGCTAGCTCGCCGTCCGTCCGTCTCATGACGACAGGCCGTGTCGACGGCGCGTTCGTGTTCCACGCGCGCCTCAAAGAGAGTCAGCAATAGGGAAGGGCCGAAGCCTGCCGGGGCTGCGGGACACAAAGGGCGATGAAGGAACATGGATGGGTTTTAGTCAGTAAAAGTCTGACACTCCCTCCTGCTCCGCCCAGAGCGGGAGGAGTCATTTGATGATTTCCCATCCGAAAAAAAAAAGTCATGCTTTCGACTCTTTCCGCGTATTTTCAGAAAACACTAAATTACACGGCATCGCTTCTTACAAAGAACTGTAAGTATACCAAATAGGTTATAACTTTTTGTAATAATTATTATTCGTGCGATACGTACGAATAGGTAATTCTTTTTTCAAAAAAAGTTTCAAATCATTGCTGCGATATGAATTGAAAACTAACAAAGCGAGCCGGAAATGTCATTCGGGTCGTGATATTTCTTGAAGAACTTTGCTTACAGAAACTGTTGATTATAAGTTCGACCTCGTATAAGTTGCACTCACAAGACTAACTACACAAAGAAGGAAATATAGCAAAATGAAGGAAATAAAATGTCGTTCTCTAGACGTAAGAAAATGGCTCTCGAAGGGCAATTTCCTTATGAACTATTGTGTCTTTGTAATAGTAACATAACTGTATACTTGAATAGTCTCTACTGTGTTATAAACTCTAACTATCACTTCAATCCTACGTTGTAGTTATTTATTGAATACCTGATTGCAAGCGCTATTGCTCGGCATGAAGTTTAACGTTATTGGGTTTTTCCACCAGGAATTTCTCAGAGGCACACCTGACACTGGATTTTCCCAGTTGATGGAAACAGGCTCACCTGTCAGCCTTTTCCCAATTATGTAGGGGTCGGCTTCCAGTCTAACCAGATGCAGCTGAATACCTGTATTTTTACATGGAGCGACTGCCTATCTTCCTTCCACAATCCAGTTAGTACTGGGTAATACGATACCCCTTGGTAAGACTGTTTATCAGACTTTTTGGGTCACTGACTACCTGTTACGACTGTCAAAGATCTACTACAATAATGACAGCCGGGACCAACAGTTTAACGTGCTTTCTCGAGGCACAGAGGAAACTCTAATGTCATGTAATGTGATCTTTAATTATTGAGGAAATTAAACCATGAGATTTACTGAAAGGCAATGACCTCTTCTCCTTTGAAAAAAGAATGCTAACTCACAGCGTGTTGTCGATTAGGCTTTCATCATGATATCTCATTTTCTGACAGCATGACTATAAGTAAGTCAGCGAGATATTACGTGATTTACTCGGAAAATATCCCCGACTGAATAAGTCGTAAGTGTTGGTATCCCAAGGATTCACGTTTTCAGATTCGAGCACGAGAAAAAGGTCGCCAACTTTCAGGTTAAAACCTTTTTTATTATCAAAGTAATACAGCACAGTACTTGACGGGTATGGCATTAGTAAGGTCCGGGCGGCACGTGTTCGGATAGTCACCTGGCCGAAGGTACTTGAATTATTCAAAGGCTTCCCACCTCGATACTGAACAATCCGGTATTAGGTACAGTCACGACCACTAATATGTACACATAGCTATTTTAAAACTGATTTTATAGCATTTTATCTGGTTTCCTGTTTCAGTTCCTACTGTTTTGATTGCATTTTATCTGGTTACAAACAGTGTTTTGGAACTCGTACTTTTCAGAAATATGTCTGTCTAATCGATTATAACTTAGAGTTTTACATGTTATTAGTGTTCGTAACTGTAGGTACAGACGAAAGCAAATCAAGCTACATGAAACTATCAAAGGAGACAATTTTTTTAGGCCCCCTGCTTGTATGTTGCGTTTATTATTCATATTACACCAAAAAAAAGTAACCGTTTTATTATAGTAATAAACGAAAGATTACATTGAAACGTAACCGGAATCATAAAATCATAATAAATAAGATAAATTATGATATGTTTTGGCGAGTCAAATCATTCCTGTTGTGGTCAATGTCATTTCACAGAAAATACTTACGTGAACAGGGACGTTTTTTACATTTACCAAAAAAGTACGGTAAAAATATCTGCTTTAATTATAATAGAAATAGAATAGAATATAAAAAAGTATTAAACTGTGAACGTTTTTTTAAAGCTACTTTTAAATGTTTTCGCTAAAATCTCGTAGATGATTTAAAAAATCGTCGTGGCACGGAACGTTGTAAATCCGTCTTTTTGGTGGTTGACGGCCTTCGATCAATTGACGGACAACTCCATTTGATATTTAGTTCTTCCGTTTATTTCGATTTTCGTGAAAGTGTTTCTGCAGTTTTTTCGTATTTATAAAAAAAAATATTTACCAAAATGGCATCTGCATGTACAGCGCATACTCCACAAAGTCGTTGTGTCAATCGTGTAGTAAGATTTTAACGCAATGTGTGAATAATTAATTTCAGAGACTGCTACAGACGTCCGCCAACTTGTATAGGTAAGTATGTGTGTGGAGTGGTGACAAAGCTTTTATAATGTGATCTTGGTTATATTATTTACGTCGCATCCTTGTGTTGTAGCTAACAGGATACCATGAAAAAAAGTTAGAATAGTTTTAGTAGATATAGTGCGAGTTTACCCGCCTATTCCAATTTCTCATTTTTTACTAGTTCTTGGTCACAACTGCACCCTTTAGGATTTAGTTATCGTGAAATGAACTAATAAGAAATAAGACAGGTACATTCTTTAAATTATACTCGTGGCTTGAGAGATTAACGCGACTAAATAATTTTATATTTTTATCAGACTGCAGTAGAAGGAGGGTGTGGAAAAAAGTGTTATGTTTCTTAACTTATTTTATTCCTTTACAGTTATACCCACTAGATGCAGTTTGTGGAAACTGCCTAATGTTATTGAATGAAAGTATTCATACTGCACATTCAATGTTTGCTTTCCATGTGGATCTTCAATTTGAAGAGCACACCAAACACATGCTGTCCATGTCCAAGAAATATTATTTTACAGTGGATACCAAATAAGTGTGTAATAAAGACAGAAATAAATAAATAAATATATTTTTTTAAGTATATAATGTGTTTTTTTTCCTTCTTACACGACCAGCTTATACATCTTATTTGCATAATATTTATCAGTGTAGATATAATATATACAGAAGCATATTATTTGTTATATCATCTAGTCATTGTGCCTATGCCGAATACTTAATCATATTAAATGAGTGGGTAAATAAAGTTCCACACCATGCTTGTTTGTTAGTCCGTGATTTTCCTCGGAACTTTTTACTGAAAGTATTTAGATGCAATTGATTCGATTAAATAAATTGGGCTATGCTTGGAATCTCTGAGGGATCGCAACCGGAACGAAGTGATCCGACAGAGAACCAGAGCTGTCGACGTAGCTCACAGAATTAATAAGCTGAAGTGGAAATGGGCCGGTCATATTAGCCGTAGAACCGATGACCGTTGGGGTAGACGTGTTCTTGAGAGACCGCGAATCGGCAAACGTAAGGTGGGACGCCCTCAGGCTCGGTGGAGAGACAATGTTCGCAGGGTGGCTGGTGCAACTGGATGAGAGTTGCTGAGAATCGAGTTAAATGGCGTGCGATTGAGGAGGCCTATGTCCAGCGTCCACTGCTGGACATAGGCCTCCCTGTTGTACGCTGATGATGACGATGACGAATTAAATGCATTCACGAGGAACGTTTCAATGTAAATTCTAGGCGATGCCGCACTATTCGAAATGAATTATAAATTCTTTCTCATATTTCAGTCTATCAAATCGTGAAAATCCTATCAAGATCTTTCAAGTAGTACAGACATGGATAAGTGACTTTGTTTTATACCACTTTTGTTATTAAACAGTGAACTACTTTAACTTAAAATACCGGTTAAACATATCCATTTTGACAATATCGCACGTTTTGAGGTTATAGTTAGATTCACGTTTTCATTTTCGAATTTCTCAGCATTCCGGTTAGACAAGGCTTAGCTAATATTACCACTGTAATCTAGAGATTAAAAAGAAGAAATCAATATACGTTTCATTACTAAACGCTACAATTTAAGAGGTGGCCTGTTCTCCAAACAAAAAAAATTGTCTCCAAACCCCAATCAACCTTGAATCTAATGCTTCAGCGATAAAGTTGAAAAACTATTAAA
Source organism: Xestia rhomboidea (assembly GCA_963853795.1). Classification (NCBI taxonomy): domain Eukaryota; kingdom Metazoa; phylum Arthropoda; class Insecta; order Lepidoptera; family Noctuidae; genus Xestia; species Xestia rhomboidea. The sequence continues at coordinate 14,986,614 of OY970764.1, forward strand.
GAAATTTTACAGATTGTAGTAGCTTGTGCTGGCGTCTGGACATAGCATAGAGTTTACCTCTAGGGATTAGATACGCTCGGCTTTTGTTTAATTTAATATGTGGAGGTAGACACTAGACACACTTGTTTAATTCCAGTTAAGTGTATCTTTATTTAAATTAATTTTACCTCAGAGAAATATAAGACAGCTAAAGTACGTATTTGGGTACTACATAACATAACATTACGCGTTGTAATTCCCGAAGGATTAGGTAGAAGTGTACCCACATTTCGCCAGTTAAGTCCCATGTAATGGGCGGCGAGCCTATTGTCGGGCACAAATCCAGACTCCGTGACTGCTACTGAGAAAATCCTGATGGAAAAACCACTACCAATCACACATATCTTTATCACAAAGAACAAAACTGTTTTACGCCCGTCACATCACCATTCAGGTCCAGTTGAAAACCAGCGTCGGGCACTAGCTGCTCGGCAGTTTGCTGATCTGGGCCTATTTGGCGCAGCGGTGAGACACAATATTATCTAATTTTTTCTGTCTCTATTTAAGTTTTTATTGTGTAGTTTTAAGATTACTCTTTTGTTTTTACTTTTTTTTTATATTGTGTGCACTTAAGTTTACTCTTTTGTTTTTACTGTTTTTTTATATTGTGTGCACTTAAGTTTACTCTTTTGTTTTTACTTTTTTTATATTGTGTGCACTTAAGTTTACTCTTTTGTTTTTACTTTTTTTTTATTATGTGCACTTAAGGCATGTGCCGAATAAATATGTTTCCTTTCTTTCTTCTTTCTTTCTTTCTTTACCTAACCACACTTTGCCCGACCCGAGAATCGAATCCAGGACCTCGTGTTCAGAAGTCGCGCTTGCGATCACTTGACCAACGAAGCAGTCATTTGGCCACTACCTACTTCATATAAATTGCTTAAATTAACTTATTACTTTTTTCATTTATTTACTTACATTAATGAACTATTGCTAAATTGCTTATTTAACATCTATATACTGCTTAGCCTTTATACCAACTACGAGTATGTTAGGGTCGACTTCCAGTCTAAACGGCAGCAGCTGTACCTGTACCTGTAGTAATACATGGAACGACTAACTATCTGATTTCAAAAACTAAGACTGGTTGACTGACTTCCGAGCTTCAAATCCCTCCTAATGATTGTTAAACCCTTACAAATGGCAGCCGGGACGTTCGGCTTAGCGTTTGAATTGCTTATACTAACAAGAATGCTGAAACATAAAACCACTAGCATTTCACTCGCGGCTCCGTCCGCAAAAAAATTTATAGCTCGGTTAATTTGCATGATTTAAATATAATTATACGCCTATATATATGCCTATTTCCTGATAATTTATGTTTCTATTGGTGAAAAAATTGTTAAAATCGGTCCAGTTGTTTCGGAGCTTATTCGGCAAAAATAAACAAACAATCGAAAAAATCTTTCCTACTAGTGCATTTTTCAACAAACAAACGTAAAGTTAATATTAATAAATAAGAGAGAAGATCGGAAGACAAAAGTTCAATGCTAACAATAGAAATCATTCATCTGAATGTCAATGAACAACTCATGTTATAGCCACATCTGTCTGATGTGCGTGTGTGCGTATTTCAAAATATGTAGGTCAGCGACGAAAGATCAAGTTTATAATCTTATTTACTGCGATATCATGAATAAATCCTTGGACACTGAAAAGGGATGTCATAGCTAGATGCGGAAGTAGTTAGGTAGGTACAGTTTTAAGTTTCAATTTCTAGACAGGCTGACATTTATGAGTTTCAAATCGTTGGTCTCGTTTCAGATTTTATTTCTCCGCTCAATCTGGCCACGACAACGTGTAAACCCAATTGTAAGGGTTTTATTTTATTTCATTGTTCGTTACCTTTTATTCTGTTGTTGGGTTACTTTAATAATTATTAATTTTAAAGGTCAACTTGCTTCTTTTCCTATTTTATTTTATTTTAAAATAAGCGTTGAAAATCGTTCTGTTTTCTTTTTGTGAAAATGTAATACTCTTTTAATAAATAGGTAATTATATCATATGGTATATAAGCCTTTATATTTATACTAGCGACTCAAACAGGTGTTCTCGTATTCAGTTTTATTTATTAATAACTTTATGAATATCTCGATACATAATTCAGTAAATATCAATCTAAGATTGAACCAAAAGCTAGTAAGCATCGTACATACCTAATCACTTTAAAACAACCGCATACACACAATCGATATACACCTTTGTTTTGATTTCGCCGCCCTCTTTCATTTTCCAAAATTCTATGACTTACACATAGGGGAATGAAGGTTTATATCACATCACATGTAGTTTAATGATAAGAATATCGTTTAGAATCATCATTTTGTTGATTGGTAGTGGTAATGATTGATGTTTATGTGAGTAGGCCGTGTTGCAGGTTATGTTTAGTGCGTGGGACGGCCGCGCGCGGCGCTTTCGGCGGCCGGCGATGGGCAACTGAGCGCGCGCTGAGGGCGGGCGGGCCGCCGTTCCGCCGGCTGGCTTGCCTACACCTCGCCAAAATAAAACTTTCTGTCTCCTTCCTAAATAATTCGGCCTTTCAGAGTGGCCGACATGGCAATAGGATTTGCAATGAGAATCAAGATGTTTATTCAGTCTGCTTAATCGCATTGGAACACGAATTTTAGGTTTCTTACACAAATTAGGGAGCGTTACTAAATTAATCTGGAATATAATATAACTAACGTTGGTATTTACATGATCAATAATCTTGCGATTATTAATGATATAAATTCATCACGTCATGTAATGTCATCATTAATTACGGTGAAAAATTAGTCAGGACCTAACAAAGTTTTATTAAAAAGTTTCGTGAATTTCAATAGTCGTTACGGAGAGTCAGACACAAAAACCTATTTTCGATTAGATAAGTCGGAGGTAAGGAGCTGTTCAGTAAGAACAACCCCGTTATGAACACACAACCCCAACCCCATTATGCACATCATAATAATCATCAAAAATTCTACATATAGATTTCGGTATTCCAGACATTTACAGATGAATTTGACTGATATTTACATACTTGATATATTTTCTGAAAGCTCTTGTATAGCTCGTGTCAAGCGATACCGAAGTCGGAAAGCTTTTACGTGAGTACGTATGTTGGCTCACCGCGCGGATGTTTTTTGCTTGCGAACGGCCTTTTGTACCAAAGTGTAACCAAATACGTAGGTAGTATGTATAGCAAATGGATGCTGGGTTTAACTTTGCACACTGCAGAAAGAAATGCTGCACTGCGTTTCGTAGTGTAATTACGTATGTGAAAAATAGGCGTTTCGTAATAAAAAAAATAACAATTCAGAGGATTAGGGTTTTACAATAAAAAGCAAAAACTAATATTCTCCCTCGTATTATGATCATCTTGAATAGTACCAAACCAAATAATTGTCCAGGCGTTAACGTTCGGGAAAAGTACATATTTACTTATGTATATACTTACCCAATTAAGTACACAAATTGTTTACATATACTACTCGATGGCGACGGCTGGCAGAGGGCCAGCAGCTTCCAGTAGGTAGGTACCTAGTAGAAAGTGCCGCAATTTTATTATATTAACTTTAAATCGACCACATTTGTGCGCAACGTGGGTTAAGCTTTCATGTAATGTTTTCGACTTATGGATTATATTTTTGGGGATTTTTTAATTACGTAAAGAACAGTTAGAGAGTTGTGAGTTTCCTATTACATAATTTGCAGTAAGTTAACCAAATAATCACGCACTCACATCAAATCCAACACGGGTAATTAATAATCTTTATATGCTTCATAAAAACCTAAGTATATGCAGATGCATATTTAGCTTTCTTTAGTGTACCTTTGAGCCAACACGTCGTCCATAAACATGCTGAAAAAGGTTTTAGGACTGAAAATTATAATTATTTCTACATTTGTTTATTCAAATAACATAGTAAGTGCATCGAAACACAGACATAAGAAATTGGAACCTAAAATAGTTGGAGGGAAGCCGGTGCCGTTGGAAAAATATCCATTTGCGGTACAGTTCTTTAATTTGGGTTCGCTATGTGGCGGTGTCATATTAAACAGCTGGTCTGTTTTGACGTCTGGTCACTGCTTAGTGAATAACCAAGACATTGATGAAATGAGGGTACAAGTTGGTAAGTGAAGCTTTAAGGTGTACTTTATATTTTATTGATGTAGTGATAGACCAGTGCAGATAATTTTAGAAAACGAAAATATTCATAGTAGGATGAAACCCATTTGAAAATAAAACCACCATTTGACCATTTTCAGAGGTATCTGCACTGGTCTATGACTGGCAGCTTATAGTTTTAAGGTCATTTACTTGCTTAAAGACAGACGTTAGATTGAAAAGGAACAAAGGTTGATGGTAGACCTATATTTCCTCATCTCACCTTCTTTAACTCTTCAACAACGCATGGTAAAACCCCTTTCTTTGTTGGTTTTATACGACAGTATTATGTAAATAAGTAAATGGGGTTGGCAACCTAGTTTTAGTGTGGTAATTATTGAAATTCAACTTTACCCGACGGGCACAAAACTCATGATTTATTACCCCTAACGGAAACATTAAGGGACTGGAAGGTTCTCAACCAAATTTAACTTAAATTGTCTGTTAACTGTAACTTGGAAACTACTAGAACGATTTTCATTGATATGGACTTGCTTATGGTATGAAGATAGCAGGATAAAAGCAGTTCAGGCATCGTAAATATGTTATCACATAGAAAATATCATATATCAAATGCATGTCTTTTACGAACTATGGTTAAAGATACCCTGATAACATAACACTAGTGGAAGAATTTATCACAATGATATAACTTTCGGTCAGTCATAATATGCTCGTAAGCTCTAAGGCCCGTTTTCCTGACTTACGTATAACTGTCAGTTAATATGCCACAATGTTAGCTTGAAATACCCTAACCGCCTCACCTACCTGTCACTTGATTCATAGAATCAAAGAAAGATTTTCTGTGACGTTTTGTTTCTAACCGTCTGTAAGCAAAATGTCAAACTGACAGAGATATCAACCTACCGAAACCGAACAGTAAGTTATTGAAAATGGCCGTAAGCGATGTTATGTTATCGATGATGACAGTAAGCATCGAATAACAGCCAATTTAAAACACTAGTGTATTAGTGTCTAAATAAACGAGGGTAATGCTTTGAGAATACAACATCCAACCGCTATGTGATACAGAATTGTCGCCGGCTAAAAGCGTCCCACACTGGATTGTGTCTGCAGCATACCTGTTTTTAAGCCGACGTGTGACTCTGTGTACTTTTCAGTCACAAAATCATGTGATATTTTGCTAGCATTTTTGCCACAATGCAGAATGATAACGAAACTACTTCGTAATAATATACACATTCGTGATATGATTTATTTAATAATGTTTTTGTTATAACACTTAAATCCACAGGCTCAAAATACATTTACGACTTCAGCGCTAAGAGACATGAACTTGATTATTTTGTAGTACATGAGAACTACAACAAGATAATACCATTCGAGAACGATATAGCTATCTTATTTGTTAAACATCCGATTGAATTCAATGCGGTCGCTAAGAAAGGAATACTTGTCAATCACAAGAAATGGATGTATTCTAAGGAGAAGAAATTTACTGTCACCGGCTGGGGCTGGCAGAAGGTAATTTATGAACAAAATACCATAACATCACGCCTGTAATACCCGAAGATCAGGCAGAGGTATACCTTGCAAGTACACCCACATTTCGCCAGTTTTAAGTCCCATGTAATACGAGTAGAGCGTATTGACATAAAACGTTGTCACAATTAATCTAGAGTAAGTGGCTGCTTCTGAGATATTATTAATGAAAAAACTCAATGACAGTTTGCCCGACCGGGAATCGAACCCAGGAGCTCATGCTCAGCAGTCGCGATTGCGACCACTAGACCAACAAGGCAGTCACTTTATTGTCAGTTACTTTATTAATTTAAACGACTTATACTCATCCTTTTTCATTTTTTTTTTGGATGGGAAATCATCAATTGAGGGGATCCGCTCTGGGCGGAGTGGAAGGGACTGTCTGACTTTTACTGACTAAAATCCATCCATGTTCCTTCTTTACCCTTTGTGTTCCAGGGCCGCGGTATCTCTTTTGAACAGTCCCTCAGCCCCGGTAGGCATCGGCCCCATTTTTGCTGACATCTTTTTGAGGCGCGCGTGGAACACGAGCGCGCCGTCGACACGTCATAAGACAAGACGGACGGCGAGCTGGCCCATTGCTCACTGTCCACAGGCCTACGGTGGCCGGGGGCCACCACGTGGCCCGTGGCCAGGATTTACTCTCTGGCACTAATAATTTGTCAAAATCTAGCTGAACTCCACTATAAGATCTAAGCGACTAAAGTAATAGAATAATAGTAATAGTTAAGAAAAACATTAATAAACGCGGAATCTGTGGCCACGGGAGTGCCCCGCCAAGACGAGCCAAGCGAAGCGCAAGGGCACTACCTACTTTTTCTCGAAGCGCTTCGTCGTATATAAAAAACCCTGATTTCGTCACTGACTCACTGATTGATCATCAAAATTCTTAGGGTACTTCCTAATGTCCCAGAAAGCTGAAATTTGGTATGTAAGCTATTATTAGTACACAAACAACAAAAAAATAAAACTTGTAACTTTTATCCCCCAACCCCTTAAAGTAGGGGATGGAAGTTTGTATGAGACTCTCGCAATTTTGACGCTAGAGGTCTGAAAATTTATGAACTAGAGGTCTGAAAATTGATATAGAGATTCCAGCGCCTCTGATGTGCAAGAAAAACACCCCAAAAAATTGTCACAAGCAAGTTACAAAAAGAAATGAAATCCCACCAAAACATTTTCATATAAAATGTTGCCAAGACGAGACCATCAAAAAGACTCGCACTGTCAAAAAGTTATCAGATCTCATGTAGAGCCAAGCTTCTAACTCTACAAGCCCCTTTTTTTTTTTTTTTTTTTGACGCTGGGAAAAAATGCATTACATGCATGCCATGGTATGTGGGACTCCCCGGGCGCAAATCCGGTATACCCACTAAAACGACCCAGCGCATTCCCGCTTCGTCATAGTGGAGGGGGACTGGGAATCCGGCACAGCCTTTACTTCCAGTCCCCCGCCGACGAACACAAGGCGGACCCCCCTCTTGCCCTCACGGCACGGGCGTGGAGGAGGGGTTCGGGAATGACCGACGGAGGTGACGGGTGCAATGCGGGCGGAGGCACCCCCGCGCCTGTCGCCCGCCCGTCACCGTGAGGAGGGAGGGCAAACGCCCCTTCCCGGCCCTCTCCGCCCGCGGAGCAGCGCAGCGAGAGGATCATGTTCCACTCATGATCCTCTCGCCGCGCCGCTCCGCCTCCTCCTTCTGCGAGAAAAACCTCGCAAAAGGAGGACCCCACTCCCCCGCCATGCCCTCTGCTACGCCCGCTGCTCAGAGGGGCACGCAGGGGAACGCACACCGCACCTCGCATGACGTGAGTTGATCATACGAAGTGCGATGCGCCCCCCCCCCCCAGAAAGCGCCTGGTGGTTTTTGTTGCGTCTATTTCTTATGGAATTAGACCAAGAACAGGGCGGCAACCACGTGAAGGTGAACACACCAGACTTGCCTTGAGGATCTACACGACCGTAGCGCTCTCCCTCAAGACCCCGCCACCCTACCGCCTCTGAGGGAGGCAGTAAGGTAGACCTGCATCTATGCTACCAAGCAAAGCGTGAGCACAGCATGTCGTTGTGCAACCGCGAAAGCATAAATACAGATCCGCCCCAACTCTACACGCCCTAACTCTACAAGGTCTAACTTCACAAACTCTACACCTTAGCCAAAATATGTGGCTTGGCCATGTCGCTACATTCACATGGGCATAAGGTGAAAAATTTATCCTCTGTTCTACTTTTCTGTTAAACAATAGTTCTTGTACCTTTTTCGACCGTGCACCTTTTTCGACGTTTTATAAGTGCCCATCTAGGCCTATGTGAAATAAAATATTTTGATTTTGATTTTGTAGTAACGAAACGGCCAAGCCGATATTACGGTATTTGAATTTATTATGATATGATACAGATTCTGCTTGTTGCAAATAATTTAACTAAAAATGCTATAGGATAATTGTATTTATGATTTAGAAATGTCGTATTTATGTACGTGACGTTTACACCGTCCGGTCGTGCTTAGGGCCTCTGTAGTTTCTGCTTGGGTAAGCCTATTTTATGGGAAAAAGGCGTGAATTTATTTTAAATTCTTAAAATATTTTATACAGCAAGACACTCTGGAATAAGCTTTGTTATCTTAGTTTGTTGGACAAAACATTACTTCTCTTTCCTTCTCGCCATAATTATAATGGGAGTAAAATATTTTTATTTAATTCCGAGTGGTTCGTGATTCTGACGACTGCACCATATATTGAATTGGCACAAGTGTGCCATGTGCTGCCAGACACTAAGAACTTTGTTTTTGGTTTAGGTGACAAAGCGGATTTGTTGGCGTTGTCTATATTTGACTAGTTTCGTACTAGATAATAATGTTTACTAGAGACATGAGTCAGATTCACCACTGAAGAACTGAGAAACCCACCTGAAAACTCAATTCTGGGGTCTAAATTTACATTTATTTTTCAGTATGGTGGCGAACTATCAGAGTTGAGCCTGATGATGGCCTCCCTGAAGTACGTACCGGTGAAGAAGTGCAGTCGGCTGCACAAGATAAAGCTGTCTGACGACATGTTCTGTCTGTACGGAAACGGACGTCAGGATACCTGCAGGGGAGACTCCGGCGGTGGGGTGCTTTGGCATGGGTACGTGGGGTTTATTCTCACTAATATCAGCCTTATCACAACTATGTAGGAGTCCAGACTAAGGAGATGCAGCTGAATTGGTATTGGTATAAATACTGGTGTATTTTACACGGAGCGATTACGTATCTGACTTACACAATTACTCTTGGGTAGCACGAAACACCTTGGTAAGACTGGTAGTCAGAGTTTCGGACTACTGATAACCCGTAAATACTCTCAAAGATCTACAAATGAAGTTATGATCAACGACTTTGTGTGACTTCCGGAGCACTGAGAGGTCTCGCTATGTAATGAATGGTCATCCATCCAAGAACCAACCTCGGTAAGCGTTGCGACCGAGAAAATCGATCCCTGCGGCTGTTATCATGTGGCCACGATCGTTTCTATTAAGTATACACACTATATCTTGATTCCCATGCAATAACATAGAACTGATTATCAGTTACCTGCTCAAACCTTTTGGGAATGCAGACGTGCCTTTAACCTAGGTACCTACTTTTCTTTAACAAAGCATTGCTTGCTAAGCCCTTGCAAGCCATATATCCAGCAGTATGTACTGTTAGTAAAATATCAGCCCGTCTGTTGCCCGGGGTGTCTAGACTTTGGAAAATGCGCGGCACGTCCCGGCGGCATTTGCCAGTTGGTATTTGCCAACCGCACGTTCAATTCAATAGAACACTAGCACTTCGCCAGCGACTTCGTCTGCAAAAACTGCGATAGCTCGGCTTATATCTATGATTTAAATATAATATATACACTATAGCTACCACGGATAATGTATCTTTCTAACAGTGAAAGTTTTTTTAGAATTTGATCATTAGTTCCGAAAATTATCCCCTACACACAAACTTACGAGCAAATACTTACCTCTTTATAAAATTAGTAAGTACGAAATATGGTTTTGTTTCCTGTAATTGTTTTTCTATAATTGTTTCTTTTAACATGCCATTTGCAGGAGGTTGGTAGGTTTGACGTCACACGGCGATGGGTGCGCAAAGAAAGGCAAACCAAGCGTGTACACCAACCTCTGGTACCAAAGACGCTGGATAAAGAAGCAAGTAAAAGAGTTCATAAAGAACTATTGCAGTAAACGGGGCAAATTCCTTGATTACGGAGTTAATAATACGATGTAGCATTATTATCAAGTTTTTATTGCGACGATTCTGAATCACTGGCAAGCCCTGTTTCATCCGAAGAATCTGTTTTCAGCGTGCAGTACTTTTCTAAAAATTTCTTGGTGTTGAGCATGATCCATCTGAGAACAAAGTCAATTATGGAGTTAAAAAATAAAATAAAATAATCTTTAATTCGGATAAGCAACATCCATAAGGGTTAGTAAAAAAACAAAAAGATAACTAATACCTATGTTAGTAACCTTAATATGTATTATGTATTTGACAACTAGGCTGTTGTTCAAAATGCATCTTTGAACAATATCGCTTACAAAGGAGAATCCAACCTCCCCGCTATGGTCTTCAGGATGGAGTTGGAGCTGCCCCGCACTCTGCAGAGCAAAGAGGCAGATTTCTGTCTGACTATGGCGTGGAAGCCATCGACGTGTGCTTCTGCAAACATACCTGATGCACTGCAGAAACGAGGCAGTCCCATCAACATCCTGAACCCGTTATTATATTCGACCCGTAGGGCGCTGATAGCCCGTTGAGTATAGTTGGTCCACAGGCTGCACGTGTAAAACACTTGGCAATAAGCTTTAAAAAGCGTTATTTTGACTGCCCTGCTACAGCGTGCAAACCTGCGAACCAACATGTTACATCGGACGGCCAGCGCCCTACGTTCCCTCTCAATATCCACTCGGTCATCAAGGCCGTCGGTTACATAATGCCCCAAGTACTTGAACTGGTACACTCGCAATATGTCATTCCCATTTAGTTTAATCGGGGGCACATACTCAGGACATTTATCACCGCCAGCCTTAAATACCAAGAACTCGCTTTTTTGACATTATATACTAGGCCATGCTCTCGAGCATAGCCCTCACAACAGTTAAGCAGCTCTCTAAGCGCCCTAACCGTAGGGCTCAGCAGCACCATATCGTCAGCGTAGCTGATGTTGTTGACACTAACGTCATCAATGCGACATCCTATTTTCTTGCTGCTGAGCTCAACGATTAGATCATTTATGTACAGGCTAAACAAGTGACAGTCCATCGGCCCATCTCACACTGTTCGTTTGGTTATAATACCAATACTGGAAGATACGCAACAGCTCCGCTGGCACTTTTCTCTCTCGCAGCTTTTCCCACAAAATCTCGTAAGATACAAGGTCAAAGGCACGGGAGAGATCTAAAAAGCAAGCATACACTGGTGTTCGACGTCGTTTTCAGTGCCAAGATCATTCCGAAACCCAAACTGTGCGTCGTGTAATTTTAACAAGCTATCCAATCGCGCGTCCATCTGACTGTCGAGTACCTTCGCGATAATAGTTGCCAGGGTGATGGGCCGATAGTTCCACTTATCAGCAATGTCGCCCGTTTTATTCTTAACAATAGGTACGACAATAGTTTGCAAAAGATCACAGGGAAGGTACGAGTGACACATACATAGCGAGTACTCTAGCTATGTGTGGACCGGCATGCTGCAAGTGCTCAATGCTTAAACCATCGTGACGACGAGAGGTAACTCCCCGGGACTTACCTCTCGCCATTTTCTTAATGGTGCTTGACACCTGCTTGGCCGAGAAACGAACCAGATCAGAGTCACGACAGCATCCATCATCGAGCACTCGCAACGAAGAGCCCAGCGGTGACTCCACTTTAAAGTGCTCCATAAACATGTTGGCGATGCTATCCGGCTGATCAGCACCATTGACACTCACAGGAAGGCCCGGCTTAATATCAAACTTTTTAGTAGCCTTCCAGAACTTCTGAAAATTATTGGCTTTACTGAGAGAAGCTACAATATCAAGCTTAATTTGTTCTTGATGCGTCTGACACCACACTAGTTTACTCTTAAACACCTTTCGAGTCAGGCACATGTCGTTGTAGACATCCCCAGAAGTTGGTTTATTGTGCCATACCCATAGCTGATACTTAAGCCTCGCCGTCGTGAGGGCCTCTCGCACGTGCTTGTTCCACCCAACAACACGCCCAACATGTTTACTAGTCCGAGTTTCCACTTGGCTCTGTACCGCGGCCTCTGACAAAGTAGTAACAATACTTTCATACATCTTGTCAAGAATTACCCTCTGCTCAGTATTATTACAGTAGCTATTACTGCACAAACCAAATTCCTGAGGGTCATCATTCAGCTTTAACTTACTATTACATAAGTCATAGTACATGCTTATGTGATCGCTATCCCTCTCGCCCCATATTATGCTGCTACGTGATGTTTTAGGGCATATTAACTTAGGTTTAATCTTATCTAACCTACACTCAACAAATATGGGACAGTGATCAGACCAGAACACATCATGCACAATACCTATCTCAGTAACCGTCAACCAAGCAGACTGTGTGACGACACAATGGTCAAGCCATCGCCTACAACCGTGCGAGTCACTGACAAAGGTATAGCTTAGTAGTTAGTAGTCTAACTTGCCTCTAAGCCTAATTTCTCAATGTCCGCACACCTCCACTTTTGTTCGTTACAGAATTCTAAGAGTTCACAACAGAATGACTCACCGGGGTGTGCGTTGAAATCGCCGAGTATGTAAACTGTTTCAACATTACTAGCTTCGACAATCGCACTCACTTCACTTAGACACTCTGTGAATTCTGCCAGATTTTCACTCGAGTCTGTCGGCATGTAAACACTGAACACTATTATGCATCTGTCCCCGAGTGAAACTTTAATTGCCGTTAAACGCGCACTGATACAGCTGATTACCGTAACTGATTCAAAGACTCGCTTACGCCACAGGATCGCAACACCACCAAACGGAATGTTAAAGAATGCCTGTAAAAATAACTAACGCAAATAAGTTTTTTTTAAATTATATGCAAATCTGTCATACGGATAAAGATGTTATGACGAGACTTCTTAGATAAAACGCAGAAAATACTTACTTTATCTTTGGCACAAATAATGGAAAAACCCAATTATTTCAATAAAAAAAATATTTTTCACTTATGTACTTGGCTAAGGTATTCACTTAAGGCGACTACAAGCAACTAACAACAACTCTAATTGTGGTGGTTCAAACTTCGTTTGAAATACTGTTAGAATAAAGTTCTAATCAGCTTGCACTACAAAGTGGTTGTTACGTCAGTCACTGCGGGCCGAATAGTGCGAAATGAGTGGTTTTTTGTGATTTACAAAAAATCTATCGATTGGACTAAAAAAATAAAACATTATCATGCTAGTATGTTGCTTGTAGAATTATTTGCCAAAAAATCAGAATGATCGCATGTATTTGAGTATGGTTTTTACTCGTTAAAAGAATTTTTTAGAGATAAGTTCGTGATGTTTTTATCGAGTAAAATTAGTTGTATTTAGTTTTCAAAACACTATCATACTAGCATATATCCTGAAGAATATCATTTATTTTCCTGGTTTTGTTTATTGCAGCGAATGATATGTTTTTTGCATTATAAAACTCGCGTTTAGCTCCTGTGGTCCCCTTAATATGCTCAATCGCCATCACGTCATCTAGTAGTTTGGAATGCAATGGTATTGCCGCAATAACCTGTAGTTAGGTGGACGGAAAATAACATACCTAATGCACTTACGATCACGCATGGCAATCAAAGTAAATAGTGTTATTAGGACCTAACTTCTACTTAATTTTGGTAATACTCCTTAGTTGATTAGGTATTTACCTACTACTGAAGAGATGGCTTCTGCTTCTTTATCGTGTGGTTAGTGCCTACCTGGTAACAAAGCTTTTATGCCGCCCATGGGCCTCTGACTTGGCTTTACATGCCGTCAAGAAATATCTCATAAGCATGCTGGTTTCCTCACGATGTTTTCCTTCACCGAACCAAGTGATAATTATACAATAAAAAGAAAATATTGCTTATGAAGGTCACGTGTTATCTGCCACCTGAACTACTACGGCAATAACACCCATACGGATGCAATAGGCATCACGACAGTATCAAAAAATTGCAAATCTATTTAGTCCGTCAGTTACAGTATTGGAAATTAATGGACACGTATTTTTTGTTTTTGTAAATCAATGAATATTGACAAAGATAAAACGCATCAAAACTCGGGAGTGGGGGCTCGTGACGTCAGAATAGCTAAAAAGTATACCATGGTGTGACGTATTGAGAATTTTAAAAGCGTCGTATCTTCGTCAATTTTGGTTTACGTAACAAAAGAAAAAACACGGGTCAATGGGTCAAATATTTTTTGATAATCTCAGTGACGGACTAATTCGATTTTTTTGTCGTCTCGCCTATTAGCAGAGTAATTTTTCGTCCACATACTACTACTCACTGGTAGCCTAGGGCCAGTGCAATCTTCCTCCTAAACTGCTAGGGCAATAACATACGGATTTATTTACCAGGAGATTTTTTTCTCCCAATTATGTCTACTAACTGGCTGCCTGAGACAAAAATGGATAACAAAGACACAATTCATCATCATCATCATCTGTCTCGCCTTTTCCCAACTATGTTGGGGTCGGCTTCCAGTCTAACCGAGTGCAGCTGAATACCAGTATTTTTTCATGGAGCGACTGCCTATCTCACCCCAGACCTCCACAACCCAGTTAGTACTGGGTAATACGATTCCCCTTGGTAAGACTGGTTGTCCAACTTTTTGGGATACAGACACAATTAACAAAAACAAATGACACACAGACCTGTTGAAGTAGGAGATGTTCGTGAAGATGGCGACATGTGGGTCCTCGGCGCTCGTTCCTCCATAGGAGAGGATCCCGACCAGCAGCTCCCGTTTATATATGGCCGGGCCTCCAATGTCGCTCAAACGGCGGTCCTGGCATACTAAGGCGGTTAGAGACCTCTGTGTAATAGGTACTTAAGTACCGATGCTGATGTGAATTTTCGGAAGTTTGGGACGTGAATATCCGCCTAATCGGTGGGACCCTTTGTGTGAGGTTAGGGATTAATTTTACCTCGCTTCTTGCACAAAAAAATGTTCAGGTAGAAATGCTGTTTTGTGATAAGATTTGTGTATTGATCGTACCGAATCTACATATATGTAAAATGTGAAAATTAGGAGGTATTTGAGTCGTCGTATCATCGAGTAATCCTACGTAGTCTTGGCAATTATAATTATACAATTAATAAATATACAGCCTTCCTGACTAAGAAAATAAAAAAGCCACGTCGCATTTAATCTCTATACCTATTCCGGCAGATTATGCAGGAACCGGAAATAGGTGATTTATACAACTTTAAACAACGATGTAAATTCCTCTCCTTCATCCTAGTGTCATCTTGGCCTGCAGCCAAGTTCCGCTTACGAAGAAACTGCTCGAGCGCTGGGCAAATGTCGCTCTTATTATTTTATTTCTTCCACTACTTTAAACTGTGCGCAGACCATAAGGCCAATTCCCGTAATTAAAAGTATTGATAATGTTGTCGTAATCCACCGAAACAACAATCGAAGTCAAAAACTCGTAAACACGTACACATTTTTTAGGTCTTTTTGACACTTAAAAACCGAGAATAGAATGCGAACGTTCGTATTAATTCAGAAATTGCCCCTTTTTTTTTTTCGGATGGGAAATCATCAAATGACTTCTCCCGCTCTGGACGGAGCAGGAGGGAGTGTCAGACTTTTACTGACTAAAACCATCCATGTTCCTTCATCGCCCTTTGTGTTCCGGGGCCACGGTATCTCTTTCGAATAGTCCCGCAGCCCCGGCAGGCTTCGGCCCTTCATTATTGCTGACACTCTTTGAGGCGCGCGTGGAACACGAACGCGCCGTCGACACGGTCGGTCGTCATGAGACGGACGGACGGCGAGCTAGCCCATAGCTCCCCGTCCACAGGCCCGCGCCTACGGTGGCCGGAAGCCACCACGTGGCCTCCGACGCCCGGAGCGTCTCCCGCGGCGGCCGGGACGTGTGGATCTCTCTCGTCCCATTCCGCCACCTCCTTCGCTAGCATGACTGCTTCGCAGAAGGACACACGGGCACACCTCCACAGTGTGCGCCACCGTGTCCTCCAGTCGATCTCCAGTCGGTGAGGACGCCGCCGTGGCGTCTCTCCAGCCACTCCTCAAAGAGGGTACTTACCGCCACTATTGTGGCGTGCCCTAGGAATTGCCACTGCAATTCAAAATATGTTAAGGCAGAATTTCGCTCTGTGGTAGGTACAGTCGAGGTCGAGGTTTAATTGATGAGCCACTTGCCACTATTCTTATTTTAGCCGTGTAATACAAATCGGGTTTAGTCGGTAGGTAATATTCGTACTCGTGAATGTATAAAAGTGCAAAATTGGAAAGTAGTGAAAGTGGCTTATCAATTAAAGTCCTCGACTCTACATCAATGACGGCGCCAAAAGTCGCAACAGAATTTGACTTATGATTTAAAATGACAAAATTCGTTAACGGCGCTTATTTTCTAGGATCTCCAAACACGGGAAAAGTCAGTATTAACAAACCCTTTGCTGCTTATCTGAGAGTAAGTGCTCCTTAGGTACAACGGTTTGATAAAATCGATGCTTTTCCATCTGATACCGCCATTGCATCGTGAGATTGTACCACATACGTACATAAAATAACGCCTTTTTTTCCATTATGCCAACCAGAAACTGCAGACCAGCTTTCGTCTCGTCCACGTTCATACATTTAGTCATACACGCACGCCCTTTGCGAGTACTAGGCACCTGGCCCTTCAGAGGGAACTGGCCAATGAGGTCAGATAAATTCAATAACAGTTTAAATGAAACTTACCGGCGTATATTTTGCACAGAAGTTAGAAGGGGTTGTAAGGTTTTGATGGACTCCAGCACAATCTCTTTTATCTATGACCGACATTTCCGTCCATATCAGTTGGTTCACGTATGTTTGAGGAAGATTCTGTAATTAGAGGACCATGTTTAATACAGCAAGGGAAGGAAGGGATACCTACGCACAAACGGTTACCACGTATACATTATTCCGAACATTATATTCACAAGTAATTAAAAAAATTAAGTTCCAGACTTTCTGCTGTTCCTGTCGTATTATGACAGGAGTTAATAGGTACACCATATAATTTTCAAGAAGCTATAATTCAAAAACTATCAAGAATTATGGAACATACAAGGGGTATTTTTGGAAACTATTTTTTTTTATGACACTATTTGGACCGCTCAGTAATTATAATACCTACCATATATTTTTCTTAAATACTTTGCCCCACACTAGGAATTTCTCCTGTATGGTGGGCGCGTTTACAAACATTCAAACTCACATACACAAACAACCAGACCCGGAACAACTAAGTACCTGTACCCCATACAAATATTTGGCAGCAGCCAATCGCTCAACCAACCGTTTCACACTGTGACATGTTAGGAAAGGAGTTAGAATTTTCCGAAAAATCATCAAATCAAATCATTGGCAGTTCTTACTAAACTAGCAACGTGTGTCAACGTTGGTATATTATTGGTAAGATCGTACCCATCTCTCAGGAAATCCTCTGCCGGAGTGATTAGTAAAGTTTATTATTTGTGACAGTTACCCGGGACCTAGCCCGTTAGTTTGAGTGTATGATTAATATTTGATTGCACGATAGGTAGTTCTACTTCAAACTAATGTAGAAGTTAATGGGCCAAGAACAAATTAACAGAGTATAATATAAGAACACGCCATCTACCAGAAATTGATTAAATTAATTCGTGAGAGCTGCTGCTATAATCAGCGGGAATCTAGAGGGAGGCGGGCCCGCATACTATGTAGCTGCCATCCTGTAGTGTAGGTACTGCATGTACAGTTGTAGTTTGCGTTACTGAAAATAGATGGCGTTGGCTACCATAAATGGGAAGAATGTGGATAACACTGCGGTGCTGGTACACTTTTCAGGGTAAGAGAAACTATGAAACGAGTTAATACCTATTAAAACCATTTATAAAATTGCATAATAGGTACCAGTTCGCGGTATGACTCGCATTCTTGGGAAACTTTTTTGCTTCGGAGTAGAATAAGGTATTTTACATGTCGGGTTGTCAGGATTTATTCCGTTAGGTTCGAGTATTACGTGGGCAGAAGACGGGTTTCGTGAAATGAAAACACACTGGATGCGATACACTGTTTTGTTTATAATAAACGAACAAATTACTTGAAATTACACTTAACACAAAAACACGGGGCACAATGGCGAGATCGTAACATCAGGACTCTGTAGAAGCACGCCATGGTGTGGGTAGACTGGTAAGTACTTGTCGCGTGATGCCACCACGTGATGCGATTGATTCCGTGTCCGTACTAATGACCGTATCCGACATTTATAGTATCACTATACCTAAGGATTCCAGTACGAAAAATTTCTAGAAGCCGATGCGAGGGACTGCGACATAATAGGGAATATGCACGTAATTTTTTCTTCACTTAGATCAATAAAATACAGTACTATCAACCCAAGAAAAGTATTAAAAGTTAAGTTAAACTACTGCTTGTCTCACAAAAATAATATTAAACTCCTGCAATTTTCTACGACAGTTCAAACGTTCGTAGCTGTCGCGGCCATGATGTGACGTTATTATCCACAATCTGCCTTGTTTACATCTAATTTTTTTTGGCCTTAATAAAATAATTTTACCAATGGTATGTGCTTTATTTAAGTAAAAATTGCAATAACAATATTATAATACAATTTTAGTGAAACTTAGCACTTTTTAAATAAAAGTGTTTTTTTGACACAAAAACTTTGACGTCAATACCGGTGTTATCGAGGACGGTGTGTTTTGACAGTGCGTTCTGTTTCACCAAAAACATTCTACATAAAACAGTAAATTGTAAAATAAGTGATGTATTAGAAACTTAAACAAGTGTACCACAATGTTTTTATGCGCCAATACAAGGCATTTTTCATAAATAAAAAGAGTTTTGTATTTCATGCATATTCCTTATTATTAATGCAGTGTTACATAAACTTGATCGGTCCTAAAATTGTATATTTTATACATGCTAGGTAAGTTTTCAGTAACTATCCGATACGATATTTCATTGATACCTATTATTGATAGGGATAGTTACAAAGGGTCCCTTCATAATTTGTTACTGTCGCATAAGTAAGTCTCAAGATATTAGTATGCGAGAGGCACACTTTACTACCCAGGTACGTAGGGGGTCCAGTCTGTAAGTGATACATTCGACAAAGCCTTGTCTTGCTGAAGAGGAGCGGTGGCCCAGTGGTGGCAGCCCCAGGCAGGAGGATTACTTGGTGTAATTTTTTCATCACCACTTCTCTCAAAACTGTGAAGAAAAACATCGAGAAGAAACTGGCATGTCCTAGAACCAAACATTCGAAGACATGTGACATCAACCAAGCCGCTGGGCCCGCGTCGTGCCCATTCCCTCTCATAGAGAGGAGGCCTTTGTCCCAGCAGTGGAAACATTATAGGCTGATTATGCTATGCTTATGCTTACCGTGCTTCCGTAACCTGAGACTTCAATGGAGACACCAGTTCGTAACGCCACCTCGGGTTCTACAAGTATCGCCTTTTTCACGTTGTTTTGGAATCTCACGTGATCCTGTTAATTAAATAAAATGTAGTGAGACTACATTCGACCTGTGCCATGCGCAGAGGAAACGTAAAGTTATTTCAGAAAAGAAGTAGTCGTTTCGCACATAATATTTACTTCGTTAGAAGACTCAAAGTGTTGGGATATTCGTTCAAAAATTTGAACCTGAAATATTTCGATTTTGACACACGAATGCTACCTGACAAGCGGGCGTATGACACTAGTCAGACCGATTTGTTACAAAGTAGTAACTACCTACTGTTGGATTACCTACGATTTTCTTCGTCTTGTTCCGTCTATGGCTCGTATAATATGTATTTGAAAGTCTTTGCAAAAAATAAACGAAACTGACAGCAAAGTCGTATATTCGATTCATTAATTATTCAAATAAACATTGCGATTACGCCGCGCTTTCGTTCATGCCCCTGTAATCTGCAGTGTTAAGGTACAGGTAAGCACTTCCTAAACTACCATAATCATCTGTCAGGTAACTGATCTTCTCTTTGAGGAGTGGCTGGAGAAACGCCACGGCGTCCTCACCTTCCGCCTGACGCAGGTTCTTACCGGACACGGATGTTTCGGTAAGTTCCTGCACCGAATCGGGCGGGAGTAAACGCCCGGGTGCTATCACTGCGAAGATCGACCGGAGGACACGGTGGAGCACACTGTGGAGGTGTGCCCCGCCTTGGCGGAGCACCGCCGTCTCCTCCTTCTGCGAAGCAGTCATGCTAGCGAAGGAGGTGGCGGAACGTGAGAGGGAGAGATCCCCACGTCCCGGCCGCCGCGGGAGACGCCCCGGGCGTCGGGGGCCACGTGGTGGCTTCCGGCCACCGTAGGCGCGGGCCTGTGGACGGGGAGCTATGGGCTAGCTCGCCGTCCGTCCGTCTCATGACGACAGGCCGTGTCGACGGCGCGTTCGTGTTCCACGCGCGCCTCAAAGAGAGTCAGCAATAGGGAAGCCTGGGAAGCAAGGGCCGAAGCCTGCCGGGGCTGCGGGACTATTCGAAAGAGATACCGTGGCCCCGGAACACAAAGGCGAGGAAGGAACATGGATGGGTTTTAGTCAGTAAAAGTCTGACACTCCCTCCTGCTCCGCCCAGAGCGGGAGGAGTTATTTGATGATTTCCCATACGAAAAAAAAAAGGTAACTGATCTTATTGTACAGCTGGTGGGATGGTACCAAATCGCATGATACTTAAATTTTGACGTGCTATTACAGAAAACTGTAGGCATGGTAATCCCCCAGGACATTCATTTACATTATTAAGAGGGCGTTAGAAACTGGCAGTTGGCACGATCCACCACAATGTTTGGTTGGAATTGGCATGCGATAGACGGCTTGTATTTCATGTCTGACGGTAGGTGGCGCGCCCAGCCAGTCTGCAGCGCGGTCCGTTTAATATATTAGGGTACCGTTGACCTCATGGCATGCCCATTTTTCAAGACTTTTTCGTGTTCGAGCTGGGCGTTTGTTTTGCACGGGTATTCGAACATTTTCTTTCAAAAAATTTGAAAGAAAAAATAGATTCATTCATGGTTCATCTGACAGACAAGAGGAGAGTTTAAACAAAAGATGTTAGAGAGTTTTGTCTCTTTTCAGTACTTCGTGTTATAGTTGTAACAATGTTTTAATGCAAAAAAAGGAAATAGCAGAAAGACGTGTCGCCTTAGAAGAATAAGTATTCACATTTAGCTAACTGCATTATAAGTAGTAATAATTCTTAATATTCGATCCATTAAATAAATGAATCTCATTTCGTTCTCCGGTGTTAAAATGGTTATTGCTAGTCGTAAAGTTAAACTTCGGGGCAAAGTCCTCTGAAATAATAAGTTACCTGTGCATTTCTGCCATTGAAACAGGCATTCAAACTGTTCGTTTTACTGTTTCAGTTTAATTTTCAGTTCCATCAAGAATATACAATTCTCCTCTGCTTTGTCTCTGATTAATTAGTATTTTTGGAGGCCCTGGATTCGATTCCCGGGTCGGGAAATTTTTTTATGGGTTTTTCAATCAGGAAAATATCACAAGGACTGCCGCGACGCCTTCTGGCTGTGTCAGGGCTCCAGAAACTGGTTATTTTAGGGCTACCGCATACTATAGACAAGACTGTCTTTAGACAGACAATTACACTACTAGTGCGAGCGAGACAGACTATGTATTCTCGCTCGCACTGGTAGGGTAATTGTCTGTCTTAGACAGTCTTGTCTATAGTATGCTCATTGGGCATGCAGCAGATGTGGCCAGTCCAGTTGACGTATATCTAATATAAAAGGTTATTACGGAAAATATTTCAAAAGATAAACTTACGTACCCATCATGCATAGCAAACTATATTTTTTCTTCATAACCTTCTTTCTAATGAAGTCTATTACAAGAGCTTATTCAATTACAATAAATTCACATGAGACGCCGTGTTCAGGTAGACGTTACTCTATACCTTTCAATTTGATTTAATCCCTTAAGAGCCACTTACGTTCCCCTCCGGAATAGTGAGAGGATGTATTCTAAGCGCAAAGACACGTAGCGAGAGGCGGATACATTATATACTTATTAATGTACAGTCGTGGTCTTTTCCGCCTGATCAGTAACATTTTTTTTCGCTTAAATCATGCGGAGGTGGCGAGCCACGCCCCCTTAAAGTTTAGGCTTATTAGGAAAGCGTTAATTTGGCGCGCAAAATAACAATAACTCTCGTTTGGCGTGCGTCGTCAGTGCGCTCGGGCGATCGGTATTGTCTTTCATTCTCATTATTTCTATACAAAGTCAACGGGGCGGGGCTACAGAGCGTGAGAGAGATGTTGCGAGTGCAATCAAAAATTAGCTTAGTGGTGATCAGGCGGGAGTGTCCACGATAGTACTTATACATATAAATATGTGCGTCTATTCTTTCATACTGGCGAAATGTGAAAGTACTGTAGGTACCTACAGTACTCTGTCTATTCCTTTGGTAAATTAAGGCGTTATGTTATTTTGTATGTGCAGATAATGATTCGGATATAGTTATTGTTCTGTTATGGATGTGGCCCTATTACACGAGACAAAAACTATAACTTTTGAAATGTTGGTGTACGGTCGACCAAGCTATTTGGTTTACACTTTATAAAGTCACTTGCATGTTAAAATGTAAACCAAATAGCTTGGTCGACCGTACTACAGGCACATACATATGTTTAAACATTGTCTGCTACGCGCAACGGCGCTATGTAGCTATTCAGAACTCGGTGCCAAAAAAACATTCTCAAACCAAGTAAACAACAGCTTTCTTAATTAATTCAAATACATACTGTATTTGATATAGCCCCGCCACGCTTTTCACATATTTAGGAATACTTACAAAAGTGACGTATTTTTTTTAAGTCGGATATTATTACCTGTTTCATAACTTAGGCCAATATGTAATGTGATGTATTACAGCATATATCATAGCAAAGAGCAGCCGTGGCCCAGTGGTGGCGGCCTCGACTTACGAACAGTAAATCGTGGGTTCGAACTCAGACAGGCGTATTACTTTGTGTAATTTATTTCATCACCACTGCTCTCAAAACAGTGAAGGAAAACATCGTGAAGAAACCGGCATGTCCTAGAACCAATCTACCAATCCGCACTGGGCCCGCGTAGTGGTTTATAGCCCATTCCCTCCCATAGTGAGGAGGCCCGTGTCCCAGCAGTGGGAACATTAATAGGCTGATGATGATGATGATGATATATCATAGCAATTAATCACCACATTCCATACTGAAAGGTCAGGCTTTCCGATACTGAAATGTCAGATCAGAAAGCTCTGATCACTAAACACCGATCAAATGACATGTTAACCATACTTGTTGAACAAATGAACAACATGCAATCAAATTAGCAGCATGCTTTAGGAAATAACATTTACCTAACAGTACATAAGCTGACACGAGATTTAACAGCTGATTTTGAAATGGAAATGTAATCGAAAATCATAATCTATTATCATTTTCCCAACTATATGCGGGACCGCTTTCAGACTAACCGGATGCAGCTGAATACCAGTATTTTACATGGAGTTACCTCAGCTGGGTAAAACGATACCCCATGGAGTGAGAAGACACAAAATTATCCGTAAATATTTCCTGAAATTAAAGATCACGTTCGTATTTTATTGGTTTATTCTATTGATACTCATATTACTTACTGTATTGCGTAGCCGAGTAAATACATTATCATCCACGCTCAACACTCAGACGTGCTGTGATTAAATTAACTGGGGATGAGCGAATGACTGGATGGGAGGAGAGCTAGTAAAAAAGTAAATTGTACATAATAAAGAATACTTTCTTTATTATTTACAATTTACAATTGGCAGGTGTCAACACAAAGAGGTATCACATAGGCTGACGCAATAGTACCTACATGCTACCTGCACCTCGTCATGGCAGAGGACTTTTGGCCGCAAGGTGTAATGTTCCGTCGTTGCCGCGGACTAGTGCCACACGATCGCACAAAGACAATGCTCGAGTGAAGTGTGTTTTACTAACATAGTTTTTAAGTTTATACACTAACACACATTGTACTATAATAATATATATGGTTAGTCTGTAAGGTATTTATCAATGGGCCAAAGTAGCCTGAAAACAAAGGTTTTATTTATTTATATAAAAGAGATCTTTTCACGGTAACCTATAGGTGGAATTGGGGCAGGAAGAGACACAGTACAGCAGCAAGGCTGCCTGTCCACTGAAACGGAGAAACCTATTGCTTAATATTTCTCCGTTTGTCCGCTTCGCAGTCTAGCTTCGCTTCAATGGACAGGCAGCCTTAGTCTGTGGTACCATTTACACAATAATATAAAATAATTACATAGCCGATGCATTCACTACATACTGAGTTTCCTCTGTGCCTCGGAAAGCACGTTACACCGTTGGTCGCGACTGTCGTTTGTAGATCTTTAAAAGTTGTTGTCAGGAGTACGAAACATTCAATCCCTCGCTCGCATGTTAAAGGTCGCCTTATTCAGCTGCATCCGGTTAGACTGGAAGCCGACTCCAACATAATTGGGAAAAGGCTAGGCAACCGATGAGGAGCGGAAGGGCGGATGGGTGGACGAACCTTACCTGCAACACGAGCATGGCGATGTCGTTGTCTATGCGGCTCATGTACCTGTAGTACTCGTGCAGTTTCACTTCCACGATCGGTATTATTTGTCTGAAAACCATTTTTATGACATACTCTTTACAGATCTCCGATGGGCGATCATCGTCTATCTTCGGTTAATAACATAAACCTATTACAACTGAATTATAGTAGAACAATTCTATGCAATTCCAAAAATGAAACTTTTGATTGACCATAGACAAGGTGTGACTGGAGTTTCTAACGCGTACTGTTACTGTACTTAGTTAAAATAGTTCTTTGGATTGAGACGATTAAAGCTTGGATAAATTTGTTTGTTCCTCCTTCATACTTAGCCCGCTGTCATTAACGACCTAATAAGATACCTACCAAAATATAATACTTTAAAAGGTTTAAAAATAACTCGTTATAATTTTCATGAGTGAGTTGATACTTTATATTCTCGTTATTATTATTTTATCTGCTGTATTTCATAAACTAAATGGCGTTGTTGACTCTTAAAATTAAAAGCCATTCATTAAAATCTTAGTGCAGCGCTCTCGCGGCAAGCTAGTTATAAATAATGTCTTTTAAACTAAGAGTAATACTCGTTGCCCCTTCAGCTATTATGTTAAAGATCACAGCCTCGGAGCTATCCATTATTCATAGAAGGTATATTTATAAATCTTGGAAAGTTTATTAAACGGCTTTAGAAGCTAATACGAAAATAAGCCTATCTACACTCGAGAGCAATGAATCCGGGTCACTTAAAGAATGTTAAAAATCTCGGAAACTAAAAATGATAGGTTAATGCAATAAATTGTATTTAATAGACAATGTAATACTCCTTAAATGAAAGTAAAAACTGCTGATCTCTCCTTAAAACAAAAATAGGAAACATGAAATTTTTGAACTTTATTACGATTTTCTTGAATTTTAATACTTCGTATTGCCTCCTCGTGCTTCCATTACTGCGTTTACGCGGTTTGGCATGCTGTACACCAAGTTCCTTATACGATTTTGGGGAATATTCTCCCATTCCTCTGTGAGAGCAATTTTGAGCTCACGAAGCGAGATTGGGGGAGGGTTTCGTTGTTTTACGCATCTGCCTAGCTCGTCCCAAGCATGCTTGATCGGGTTGATATCCGGGCTGCGCGCTGGCCACTCCATACGAATAATGTTCATCTCTTGAAGGTAGTCATTCACAATCCTACCTGTATGAGGTCGGGCATTGTCATGCATAAATATAGCATCCTCACCTAAATTGACCATAAATGGACCAACGTGATCATTGAGGATTTCTTCCACATATCTTACGCTAGTTAAAGAGCCGTTTTCTATGATCACCAGCTCTGTGCGACTTTCAGAAGAAATTCCGGCCCACACAAGTACAGACCCACCACCGTAGGCTACTTTTTCTTCGATGCATGCTTGCTTGAATCTTTCCCCTGGTCTTCGATACACTCTGTGTCTTCCATCGTGCTTGTAGAGCATAAATTTTGATTCGTCGGAGAACATAACTTTTGACCAATCTTCAATACTCCAATTTACGTGGCTCTGGGCATATCTTAGTCTTGAAATACGATGCCCACGCTCCAGTTTAGGGCCGTTTGCAGGTCTAAGGGGTTTTAAGGTAGATTCAGCAAGCCGACGTCTTACTGTCCATGCACTTGGGTTACTTCCTCCGAGGCGTCGAAACTGATTTGTGAGTTCAGTTCCTGTGAGAAAGCGATTTCGAAGCATGGTGTTCACCAAGTATCGGTCTTCTCGTGCTGTGGTACACCTGGTTCTGCCCGTTCCTGGTCTGCGTAGGTTAGAACCAGTTTCTTCGTAACGTCGGAGAACTCTTTGTACTGTTGACAGCGACACACCGACAGTCCTGGCTGTATCGCGCTGACTCCGGCCGGTTTCCAGCATTGTAAGTATTCTGGTGCATTCTTCAGGCGTAAGCGACATAATTTCAGCTTGAATAATGAATATAGAGCACTATCAACATGGTTTATGTACCCACATAAATGACAGATTACAAACAAAAGCAAAACCAAATGCTGTAATTTCGTAGTTCCATCTTCGAAAGTGGCCCTTTTTCAAATTTGATTTTTTTATGATATAACTATACAATAACTAAGAAGTTTTAATACCTTCATTTAAGGAGTATTACATTGTCTATTAAATATAATTTATTGCATTAACCTAGCATTTTTAGTTTCCGAGATTTTTAGGATTCTTTAAGTGACCCGGATTCATTGCTCTCGAGTGTATTTTATAAATACAAGGTATAAATCGATTTTGAATATCTTGAAACAGTCCACTAGGTTAGCGAGCCGTTATAGGTTTGTGTTGGGGTTGAATCATCATCATCATTTTAGGCGAAAGACGTCCATTGCTGGGCCTGGGCCGCCCCCAAGTGTCGCCAGATTGGGTTATATGTTGCATTATAATTATTGCGTCTTCTGTATGTGTATATTTCTGCGGTGCTGCATTCTGCATCCAAGCTGAATCCAGATTTGCGGAACTTAAACTAAATACACGGTGTAAACCACCTCTTCACGAAGCCGTCAACCAAGCATTCTGTACATCAAACTAAGTAACTTTACGCAAAAATTATTGCTGGGAAACGACTTTTATTTTTGGTGTGAAACATCATGTTTTCGGGTAGAACTCAATGTAACGCACTCAAAACATTGTGCTGATGGATGGATTGAATAGTACGTGGGTCGTGGAGGTATTTAAAGTAAAAATCTTGTATTAAAAAAAAAAAAAAACTTGTCAAAAAGTTGGAACTTTGACCCCCAATATCTCCGTAACTAGAAGGTTCCCAGGTATGGTGTAGAACAAAAAAATTTTCGCAATGACGGGAAAAATAAGTACCTTTCGGCTTCGTTAAGAGGTTTTTTACACCCTTTATTTGCTTCACAATGTTACACTAGTCTACTAGGTATGTAGATATGTACCAGGGATGTAGAAGGCAGCATTTTGCCATAAATAGTTACTTAGTTCAACAAAATATACTACAAACAACTCACCCGAAACTAGTAGTACTTTTGGCACCAACTTTAACAACGGGTCTCTTCATTTTACTAATTTGCAAGCAACTGGCAGCCGTGATGACAATCTTGCTCCGTACCAGGGTCCCAGAGCAATACAGGTTGCTGTAAACTATCAGTACATGGAACGGAATGTCTTGAAGACTAGCTCGATACTTGTGATAAGCGGTTTTACCCCCAGTCGACGAGTACGTAGGCAGCTCGTTCTTCGGCAGGTATCGATACGATGAGGCGAGGTGTAAAGAATTCAGTAGCCATGTCAGATGTAATCTGCGAAATAAATGGAATATGACAAGGCAATTTCAGATTTCCTTCGGTGTGGCTTTTGATATGAGAGATATTATATGGAAGGAGAAAAATAACCAAACCGAAAGTTATTTTGACTTTGGAACGTTTTCCAAATAGATTTACATATATTTTTTTTTAAACTAACGGGGTCGGCTGACCCCGTTAGTTTAAAAAAAAAGTCAATTTTACAAACCAGTTACTTACTTAATTATAAAAAATCCACAATTACACTTTTAGTTATAGATTTACCCAAAAATGCACAGAAACACACCAACAAATTATGACTATCTGTATCTATGATCCGATGTAGGTTTACGCGACGGCGGCGTCCAGAATCTAACTGGCTATCTTAGTATTAAAATTCAGCTTATGTGCGATAATTGCAATTCAACGTTTACTTTTGCAATGAAAAATGAGACGCGGACTACAGAGTGCAGTTTTGACTTTACTACCTTGTTATACGGGTTGTAAAATTACGTACTCAAATATGTAAGTAGGTACTTCTTCAGTTACCTGATTTTAAGATTTTTTTTTCAAACACACGTTCTGAACTTAATAATGTCTGTGAACGTAACTTATCGGGACTATAAATAAGCTACGTGTAGAAGAAATTGGCGGCGTTTGCATTCCTCCTCTCATTTTGCATTCGACACACGTACGAACTAGTAAACTGATTTAGGTCTGTCTTCTTTTATTTTACTACTGAGTGTTCTAGAAAGTGAACCCAACTTCTATCTTAATACGATAGTCATTAAGTTGAGGGATATAGAATAAGTTCACGATAATTACATCCGACCTAGCGGCCAGTAAAAGCTAAGTAGCCATCTAGCTAGCTTAGTAACTACTTGTGCCGACGTTAATAAAAGACAATTAGCTAAGTAATTGCTCATGTCAATATAGTTATAACGAAAAACGTATTAAGTGAAACGTCGCTTTATGTACTCCATCCACCGCGCAAACGAAAATAGATAGGTACTTACTAAATGTAGCACCTTCTACCTTTTACTCTCATAGAGCGCTCTTGCCTTAGTGATATTTTAAGTAATTTAAAATTCCAATCGTGGACTCAGCCATGCAAACACTGTCCCGTGAAGACGGGAATTCCGTAAGTACTCACACAATCATCCCGCTTCAGTGTGAATCTAGTATGAAAGTTAATTCGAATCCGGCCCCGGGTCCTGCATAATGGAAAATATTTTCAAGAGCGACGCTTGTTAGCGCTGAGATTCGAAACTCAAGTAATAAAGCGGGAACAACAATAAACAAAGAGAGAATGGTAACAAACCGATAAAGCGTGCTCGTATTTGTGAGTAAAATTCGCAATCATAGTTCGTGGGGCCGAATAGCCGATACCAGGTTATTACCGCTTTCGTAAAACATCGAATGAGTTGAACATAAAAAATACACGCTGCCGTTCTGAAATGTTTGTTCGTTCTTTACACGGTTCGCCGGTAAGGTATATTTTTCTCTGAAAAATACCTGTGTTTAGTTATTTCGGATTGCAATCACAACTAACTTCATGTTTTTATGTGCACGTCGGCTGTGCACCTACCTACGTTAAATATTAAAATGTCTGAATGTGTATACATAAAAGTGATTCTGAGCATCGCGATCAACTATAAATTTGCTCAGGTATAATAGGTAATTTCGAATGTGTTCAACATACAAATAGATTTTTATTAGAATTCCATCCAACGCGACGATAACAAAACATATTCGATTATTACATGCAAAACTTATTGTTTGTAAAATATTTTGTGGAGAAGAACGAGTTCGTGAAATGAACAATAAAAGACTTGGCGGTCTGGCTGGTATATTATGGTCGATTTGCATGGTTGTCACGTGCTGAGGAAACTCGAACAGATTCACGGGGACATGCGTTCGTTGCGGGAACTGCCTCAGTTTCGTCAACTCCACACTTTTCTTCATTTGCCTGTACTGCTGAGTCAGGAATTGAGCTTGGGTTGAGGAAAGTCTAAGGATTACGCCTGTGTAAGTGTCTTCATCTATGTTTCTAAAGGATTTCCAAAGAAACGTGATGTAACTTTATAATATCGGTATACCTATCCGGACTTTTTGTGTTCTGGTGGTTGCAAGCGCGACTGTTGAGCGTGAGGGCTCGGGGTCGATTCCCGGGTCGGGAAAGTGTTGTTGGGGGTTTTTCCATTCAATTATTTTCTCAGTAGCAGCCACGGAGGCTAGATTTGTGCCCGGTTGATGGCAACAGGCCCACCCCTTGTTCATGGAACTTAAACATAACTATCTAAATGTGTTTATTTATAATTGGGTACAACTCTGCCCAACCCTTTGAGGATTACGGGCGTGATGTTAAGTTATGAAAAATTACAAAGATTGGATTAAATCATGATCTGTCAAATGACCAATTTGGTCGAGACGCCATTGTTTAACTATTGTGTCTACTTCGTGGACAGATCATGGGTTAAGCTCCCACAACATCGGCATCATTGATAGTACAGCTGAAAGACTCTCCTTCGCTATTTGTAAGATCGAATTATATAGTTTCAATGCTTTTTCCAAATTGTTGTCGTGTTTAAAAATGTAAGTTAATCCAAATTGTTTTCAAAGCATTCCTGTAATAGGGTTTAGAGGAACACAATAGAAAGCAATATGCGCGTATCTTTACGTAACATCTTAAGAGGCTGAAGCCATGGAACTATGCCATCCATCTGTTGTGTTAGAAGATTGCCAACTAAGCCTTGCAGCACCATGATAATAAGTCTTCCGCAGAAGCCAGCCAATGTACAGGGGAAACAAACGAGACGCCACGTTTATCTACCAATCACAGGCTTGCAGATTAATACACGAGTATTTGTAAGACTTATTATTAATAACAGAGCTCGAAAAAATATTTCGTTTTATTGAAATATTTTCGTGTTTTGCTGAATATTTTGTAGCAATCGTAATTAAAATTGTTTCACGTTGGCGTGTAGGTGTTCTGTTTGTACAAGAGACGAGGATTAATTGAAAAAGTTCACGTGCAGTTACACAGCTGATGTTTTATTCACGAGTTTTGTTAGAATTTTCATTTGATTTTTAAACAAAGCTAGCTAGCTGTTGCTCAGCTTACTGGCTCTAAATTACTTTCGGGTTTGCGTTTTTGCCTGTTCCGTGCCTTTATAAATTATGAGGGCAGGAAGTGCGATTGTAAAAGCTGGAAGGAGAATTATGGGAAGTATTTTAATTTAAAATACTTTCTTTACTTTGAGCTACAGTTTACTTATGTTTTGTTATCCAGTGACACGAAGAAGAAGATCCGTTGCTGAAGTAATAATACCATAGACTTAGTAAATATAGACCAACAAAGCGTGCGAGGGAGAAGAAAATCCCTTACGGAAATATAGCAAGATAGAAAAGGATAGTGATTCCAATTTCACTGTGACCGGTTTTGAATGACAGGTCGGCACAAGTCGGCACGCGGGGAATCAAATCCTCAGACTTTTGGATTTTTAGCGTACATCGTGGTTTATTTTCAGTATATACAATTGTATTCAACAATGGTTACTTGTTCTGTGAGTGAATGTGGTGTTAATCATAGAAATAATCCTGAAAATTGCACATTTCACAGGCAAATATTCAGGCAGTCATCACTGCTATGACGCGTTTATTTTTGGTTAAATTTGTCTTTTATCCTGTACAAAATGTAAAATAATACCAATGCTTGTGTTTACTTTCATATTTTGTATAGCTAAAAGTCCATTTGTTGATAATTTACATGATTTTGGTGGATAGATTTTTCTTCAATCTATTTTTACATGTACGCTAGGCATTGACTCAAATTTATCGATATTTTATCTTGAATGTTAACTATGAAAATAAATATTAGGTTACGTTTACCGTCTAATATCTGAACCATTTTGTCAGGAAAAGGTTAACTTTCAACAAATACATAAACTAATTGTTTTGTATATTTTGTCTCAACTTTGTCTAAAGATAGAAAAGTTTATTCGTGAAAATAATAAAATCAGTCAAGGTATTGGGAAATCTACAATTTGCAAAGCTGTACTTCTTATATTATATGTATATTAGAAAATAATTCCGTTTAAAGTTCTGTTTAAAGCTCAATGAAAAAATTAGCGATTTTAATCAAATGTAAAGAAAAAATTTGGTTTATTTTTTAATATAATTACAGTTTTTTAACATAATGTCAAAATTATAATCTGGACAAAGGCAGTCTTTAGAACATCTTTCTCTCAGGGTCGAACTTAAATCACTTATTATCTATAAGTCATCCAAAGTAAAAGTTACATCACTAACTAACCCACACACTGACAAATCAAAATTGGTCACGCTTTATCGAGCCGTCAGTTCGTCTATACGGATAGTATATGCTAAGTCTATGAATAATACCCTGAAATAGATAAGTAGTCTATAATCCTGAATGTGCAATAAAAGTCATGTGCTTACTACTTAGATTGCTGCTTTTATGGGCCTATTCAAGTTAGATTGTACTACTTATGCTTATACCTAGTAAAAAATACGTAGGGTTGAAGTGAAAGGTAGTTGCAGTGAAACGCTTACTTAAAAGTTTCATAAAAATCCAGTTAAAGAATACAATTTTCAACAGAGTGTCATTATATATTTTCCCATAATACTTTAACACTTTACTGAACTGTTTTTTTTTAATTGGAAGGAAGGCGTGATCCAGCGAAGTTTGTTTTAAAACTTAAAAGGCAAAGTGCAAACTTTTGAAATTAACCTTCCGCCGCGCAAACGGTTTGTTAAGCCTTCTACCTATTGCTAGGCACCTATATACCTTAAATCCGACGATCAAACAACCCTCAAATTAAATATTGAGTTCCCTTTAAAGAATTTGTAAAAAACTTTTGGAAATATTATTAATTTTCTTGTTTTAATCTTCCCAAACCAGTGAAATTGAATTTATTCGTAATTACTTGCTTCGAAAGTTTATTATTTTGAAACAAATTAGTAAAGCATCTCAAACTTTTTAATGATTTACTTATGATTTACGGGCGAGTTGTGTGATGTGTTCATTTCCTCAATTAAGCTTAGTAAGATGGGTTTATAGCTTGTTTGTGGATAACATAAACGGTCCTGTAGGCGTATATGTAGTAGCGAGTATAACCCACTTCTTTACGATAGTTGTTGATGGGTCGTGAGATAGTTTTACGACTGTCATATACTTATGCGCAGTTATACATGGAACGTTATGTGTTTGTATCTTACCTTAGCAAAATATACAATACATAATATCACCCTTTAACTCTGACAATGAATAATAACGTTCAGTTTTTATTTGTTACGCAAAAACAAGCCATTATTCTCATTCCCACAATTTAATAAGACGTTAAAGGATTTGGCAATGTATATCAATGAATACGTAATCTTCACTGTCCCATTTCTATCTAGTTTAAAAATCTTTTATTTTAATCAAGAAAGTCCCTTATTTACATAGTACTTTTGAGTGCTGAAAGTTCGACGTAGTTTATTGTAGTTATTAAATAAGTGAGGGTCCTTCGCTTTGTTTTAGCTTTATTTTATTCCGGCGACAGACCAATATCTTTTGAAGTAAAAGGGAAAGTATTATCTGGAAGTAGCATCAAAGATTTCATTATTGATAAGTATCCTTGACCTTGTTTTATTACAAACAGACAGGAGGGGTGTAAACAAAAACGTTCGATCGTTACTTCTATGTTATTGTCAAATACTTTGTTTACATAATGTAGTACGAGGGTCCGAGCATAGGGCCGTATGGCGCGGCACGCGACAACGTAGTCTCGTAGCGGCTCGTAGCTTGCGGCAGTCACGCTACGGCGAGAGCTACGGTCGGTCGCTACGCGGCGCTACGAGTGTTCGGGCCACGTAATGTTGTGGTGTTCGGTCGCGCTCTTGGCTGTGTTCGCCTCCGTCCAAGGACGTGCGGTAAGAATCACTTTTAAGCTTCTATTCTTATAATCCCACTTACTTGGGCGGATTACTTAAAGTAGTTAGTTTAAAAGTTTGGTGCCGCAGTCATACCCATTCAAGACGAAGAAGACAAGTCGCCGTATTTTGAGTTGTCGCAGTTCTTCACTTAAGCTTGAGCTTTTTAATCTAGGAGCATTAACTACTTAAATTGATTGTCTATTAATAATTTTGAGTTAGTATTTTTAAAGTTTGAAGAAACAATTTTGTTTACCAACTTTTTCATTATTTTAAAATTCCGTAGGGCGATTAAATCATGTTATCAAAAGGATTAATAAAATACCTAAGAAATATGGGTTATTGATTAAATCTTTTTTTATTACTCAAACATACTGTTATTGACAGTTCCAAAACTTTTTAACAGCTAACGGTTACCGAAACTTATTTAATCAATTTACCAAAACTTTTAACCCTTGGAAAACGTATGTATCCAATTTCAGCGTGTCACACAATTATACATGGCGTAGGAATGTGCGCGTTAAGTAAAATTAATACAACATATAATTATACATTCATCGCAGTTAACCCTCGAATGAATTCACCTCGGACGACTATCACCCTGGGGTTTAATTTCTAAGGATTGCTCCACATGTGCGACTGTTTGTCATTACGTTTGCAGGGTGCAAATATAACCGTCTTAAGTACCATCTTAAACTACTAACGGCTGAATACACAAACAAGTTGGAGTTGGGCATTAGCCACAATGTTATCGCGACCGCTTTGTGCCTAATGTTCTTGCGTCTTCTGTCATGGAGACACTGACGCAACGATTACCTTAATGGAGGCCATTTTTTATACAAATTGAGCTATTTGATATAACTGTTCAGTTATACAGGTATCTTATAAATAAGACTCTGTATGACAGGGGTTACAGGGGGAGTGGAAAAGTTTCATATTCCATAGAGTTTACAAGTAAGGTTGTTTGTACGTAAATATAATATGCAATGTTCGACTTACAAACTATCTTGTAATTTAATTCTATTTTACCAACTTAATACAAGTAAACATAGATTTTTTTAAAGTAGTCGAACTTGGGAAAACATCATTAAAAGTTCAATTGCAAAGGTTTCTACAAGTTTAAAGTCAACGGAGGGAAATAAATAAGTATTCTTTCTTGAAGACAGACAGAAACAGAATTTTAATATAAAAGAGATGTATTAGTACTTAGTACAGTATCAGTACATCTCTCTTATATTAAAATTCTAATGAAATGCTGCGTGTTTACTACACTTGTATTATTGTAAAACAAAAGAATAAATTCAACTAAAAGTGTATCTATAGTGTAGTTGGAAATTGTTTCTGTCTATCTTCAAGAAATAATACCTATTTATTTCCCTCCTGTAGACTTTAAACTTGTAGAAACCTTTGCAATTGAACTTTTAATAATGTTTTCCCTAGTTTGACTACTTTTGTTTGTAACTTATAAAAAAATCTCAAGTTCTCGCGTTCAAATGTGTTATCAGACTTTATAAAAATGCTTCCTTTTCATTTCGCTATTAGTTTGAAATGAAAGAAAAGTGCATTCGCGTAGATATCGGTAGTGTTTTTATACTCTTTTATTTTATTTTTGTCTAGGTTCAAGCGACCGACGGCGACGGTGGTTTGATTTCCGTCGGCCACGTTTGCCATAGAGCTTTCCAGTTTCAGCACAGACCTCTAATATTTGAGGGTCATATTAACTATTTTTGTCATTAACTTTGGTTTTTTTACAGCAATACCAGCAAGTATTTCTTTTATATTTAAGGTATAAAAAAACAAAGTCAATTTTCGCGTATTATTTTTGTGACTGCGTTAGTTTATTACTGTTTTAGTTAGAAGGTACACGACGTATTTCGGTTATAGGAGACGTCTCAGGTCAGGTTTATGAGTATAAAACTTATGTATATTAAAGAAATCTCAAAGTTTTGAATAAACGCAAAATCAATACATGACACTAAATAAATATTTTTAAGAATTTGGAATCATGTTACAAGAGGAACCCAGTACTGCCCGGTTGATGGCAATAGGGTCGCCCCCTATTACATGGGACTTAACAGAACTGGCGAAATGGGGGTGTACTATTAGGTAAATCTCTGCCTTACCCTTCGGAGACAACAGGCGTGATGTTATATTATGTTGGAACCCACTACTTTTCAACCGTCGGCGTCGCGTCGGAGCATTAACGATGCAGAAGTTTTTCAAAATTCTAAAAGGTTATATATGTTTTTGAAAGGAGACTTTCATATTACATATCCAGTCGTTCTGCATAAATTAGAAGCCAGCTGTATCAGGATGAAAGAGCTTATTCAGCGCTTTCCAGCTAACGTAAGCGTTTCATTCCAGCTTGGATTTAGAGTTTATTCAAAGAAAGCGTATGTATTTGGAATATTTTAATAAATTACTTGGCGTTAATAAACACAATATGGTTTAAAATATTCTAATATTATGTAACATAAGTTTCGAAGACTTGCTTGTATGTAAAAGAAAATTATTGCAAGCAAAGGAGCAGCACACTGGAATTTTACGAAATAATAGTTGCTAGGTAAGCCACTGGACATAGATGTTACCAAGACGCGGGCTCGAAAGGCCGGAAAAATATCATCCTTGTATAAAGTATTACAAGGTCTTTGAGTTAAGTATTTTTCACTCTTGAGACCAAACTCACGTCTAGCTTATACATTGTTATACCGAAAGCAAACAAATCACATGGCTTTGTGATTTCTCTGCCGCTCCACCTGCCAAACACAAACCGCGATTTATTTGTAAACTTGATATAAAGACAAAAGATAGAACATCAAGTGCCGAAGGCTACAATAAAATACAAATAGGCACTTACAGAAAACCCACAATACGAAGCAAACTAAGACACAATGAATGGCTTTGAAATACAAATAAATACAATACAATTTGTAAGCACTTTTGATCAAAAGTCTATTTTCAAGATAAGTTCTTTTATTACAAATATCTGCGTCGATCGACAGGTCTATCTTATCTACTTTGATGTTTTACTTCTTCTAAAACAAGACTTTCAAGATAATCTAATTTACTTTTTACCAGAATAAGGGGCCTTTAGAGAGCCATTATAGAATGGAACTCATTTGTCATTACATAGGTGCATCTTGTGTAAATATGACATTATAGGGTACCAATATTTAATTTAGGTTCTCGAGGTTCATTTGATCCTTAGGTACCTCAAAATGGTGCTTATAAATACAATGGGCTTGAAGGAATTCTGTAGAGTATCGTCAAGATATTATATATCAATTGGATCGAAATGAACAATTGGGACGCATAAACATGGCGGTAACAAGAGATTGTTTGAATTACGAAGTCAGATGAGACTTGAGAATTCAGCATGTTAATTAAGTTATCGGGAACAGCTTGTTCGAAGGCTGCTTTGCAAGTTCTCTGCGCACGCCCAAACTACACTGGAATACCAATTATTGGAATGTTCTTCGTTAAATGATATAAATATTCCGGTTTAAATGAAGCCGGAGCGTGAGAGGAAACCGTACTTTTTCGATTAAAAATTCCTTGAAAAAGAAAAATGCATTTTCACTAATGAGCTGCCAAGGGACTGAAAAGAAAAGAGTTAAACAAAGTACCTATCTTTTTAAAACAAAGTAGGCCTTTATTTCAATTTATTTTTACCATTAACAAGATTGAACAAGGCCTGTGGAAATTTCACGGACCACTGCAGACGAAATTACCTTTAAATCTACAGAGATTCCGCGGAAACAAGCTCGAGCGAAGGCGGTCAGATTTCACGTTTCATTACAAAACGAGCAGCTCTTCTAATTTAGACAACATAAATGTTAATTTCCCTAAATAGTAGGTACGTAATTCGTAGCTACTCCGGCAGAGCTCAGGTTGGACGGCAATTATCTACACAAACTCTGAACAAGTACAATCATAGTTTCCAAGATCTCATCTCGTTTGTTAGTACGCATACTAATGTAAATATTACTTTGTCCCGTCTTTAAATAACGTGCAATCGAAGTCTGCAACAAGAGAAAGTATATTTTTATTTGCACTTATTGTTATGCGGATTTTCTTCTATGCAACGATTGTAGCGTATAGAAAAGTTCATTAGAATGGCGCGCGCCACAATCCTCTGCAAATATTGACGCTTTTTGTATGGAATTTGCACAAGTTTATGCATGCAATTCGAATTCTCGAATGTATTCGGAGCCGTACACTGACTGACTTTTAAAACTTTCTTCTTGCGGAGAAGTTTTGACGCGGTTGACTGTGCTCTGCTGTCTTTTATTTTATTGATAAACAAAGTTTGACAGAGTTATATTGGTAGAGACTGTAGAACTGTGACTGAATAACAATGTTTTGCTTTTAAAAAGTCAACGATCGTACATGTCTCTTGCCCCAAGATAAATAAGTGACGAGTGCAATGGCCTGTCCATTGCACTCGTCACCTATTTATCTTGGGGCGTTATGACAAATTGCAAAGTTGGGACAGCATAAAGAGAATCTAGCATCAGTTGTTTCTTGTGTGTAACACAACACATGCAAGACAATGACAATTGACTTGACAATCAATATACGTTATTTGGCTATCCCTCCATCAAGCATTGTGACTTACCAAATTCTCTTGTAATTATGAATGTATGTGTGTGTGTGCAGGTGAACATCAGCAACACCTGGGTCCTGCCTGAGGAAGGGTTCCCGGTGTTCTACCGCTACTTCAGGGACCGCATCTCTTGGTACGAGGCCGATGCCGTCTGCCAGTTCCACCATGCCAACTTAGTCACAGGTCAGTAATAAACACGCTAACTCATACAATAATGACCGGCCATAAAAGCACATTAAAGTCTCTATGGTAATATTTGAATTTGGGTTAATTCTATTCCAACTTCTCTTTTTAAAAACTTTTTAAAAATAATTTGGTGCACGTCACGAGTGGCCAGCACAGATTAAAATTACGAAAAGTTTAAATGGCTTTTACAACTTAGTTACTCTCTTAAATTCAGGATCCGTGATTATTTTCCGCCATGAAGAAAGTTAAAACTTCTACAGTATATACCGCATTGTATCACGTACCTATAGTAAGTAGGTATGCACGAGTGTGTGGTGCTTTTAAAAACGAAGTAAGATTTGGACAGATGTTGCCAATTAGCGGTCATGAAAAGATAATAAAGCCCAGTATTCTTTTATTTCTCTGCAGGCGACGCAACCATCACATTATAGCCAAACAAAAAAAAAGCGGCCAAGTGCGAGTTGGACTCGCCCATGAAGGGTTCCGTAGCAGCAAGTAACACAATATAAAAGTTCTTGTAGTTCGTTGTAACTTTGATCGATGTTTTAATAATTGTGTATTTTTTTTATTTATTAAGTTATTGATAAGTAAAATGAAAGGCAAATTGCGGTTTACGAGTTATGACGTATAAAAAAACTACTTACTAGATCTCGTTCAAACCAATTTTCGGTGGAAGTTTACATGGTAATGTACATCATGTTCATATATTCATATTCATATTCTTTATTGCACACAAAATTAAAAAATATACACACAAAATTCAAATATATAGCTCATCATATATTTTTTTAGTTTTATCATTCTCTTATTACCACTTTGGAAGTGACGTTTATCGCGCAAACTATTCAGTTTAAAAAAAATGATATTAGAACCCTCAATATCATTAATTTTTGAAGACCTATCCATAGATACCCCACA
This sequence comes from Xestia rhomboidea, assembly GCA_963853795.1. Lineage (NCBI taxonomy): Eukaryota > Metazoa > Arthropoda > Insecta > Lepidoptera > Noctuidae > Xestia > Xestia rhomboidea. The sequence continues at coordinate 15,026,065 of OY970764.1, forward strand.
CGTATGGGTTTAATAAAAAAAATGTGAGTTTGAGTTCTAAGTATGGGAACCCCCAAAATTTTGTTTTTTTTTTTCTATTTTTTTGTGAAAATCTTAATGCGGTTCACAGAATACATCTATTTACCAAGTTTCAACATAGTTCTTATAGTTTCGGAAAAAAGTGGCTATGACATACGGACGGACAGACATATAGACAGACATGACAAATCCATAAGGGTTCCGTTTTTTGCCATTTGGCTACGGAACCCTAACAAAAGCACCATTTCTAAAAATCTTCTAAAAAATCTTAAGAATCTTTATCTGAAGGTAGCACAAAGCCTTTCGTTAAGATAAGTAAAATTAATACATTCTGAGATACGATTCACTAAAAAGGTTTCGTTATTGTCAGCTTTCACGATATCTCTGAATTGCTCCTACATTGTTCGTTAAAGATGCCCGTTGTGGGGGTACAAAAAGAGCTATATATATTTCAATATTCCCACGGGCCGTTAGGTCTAATCGGTGGCAATCCAGCCAAGACCCCCATTACCGTTGATAGCGCCCTCGACCCTGCCACTAGCGAGATACAACCCCGTCACATATAAATGTACGTGCCGATAAGAAAATGTAAATATATGGCTTGTCGTTTTGTACACAACATTAACTTGTTTAGGGAAGTGTATTCGAAAAGGAAGCGGAATAAGAATACGTGTTTTAAGTATTTATTTTAATGATCATTTAATACATCGTGAACTTTAATAAAAATAAATAAACGACAAAGATTTACGAGTAAAAGCCATAACATCATGTTAAGGATCCCAGCAACCGGGGCTGCGGGACTGGTCCAGGGCTGCGGGACTGTTCGCAAGAGATACCGTGGCCCCGGAACACAAAGGGCGATGAAGGAACATGGATGAGTTTTAGTCAGTAAAAGTCTGACACTCCCTCCTGCTCCGCCCAGAGCGGGAGGAGTTATTTGACGATTTCCCATCCGAAAAAAAAAAGGATTCCAGCAACAATCCAACAAAAGATACAGAAGAACTTGTAACAAAATACATCGTACTTACGACTCAGATTCAATATCTACTCCTACCCCAAACATGCTTAATGAGGCATTCAATCTGGAACGTATTTTATTCAATGTCTGTGCCGAGTATATTTGTACTACGAAAGTATGTTTTTGTTGCCAGTAAAGTATCTTTATGTATACCTATATAAGGACGAGTCATTAGGTTTCCATAAGCGAACTACGAAGGTCGGTAAACTCTCAGAAATGACAGTTGAATCGGCCGGTCCCTTTCCGAGACTGATTCCTGCCCCGATTACGTCCAGGCCCACGATTGATAACATTTCAATATCGCTCCCTAATTGAAAACGATAATTTAAAATGTATTTCCATTTGGATTCATTAATTTGCAATCATAATTTTCGATGTTTCTGTTTTGAAATGTAAACGATTTGTTTATGTTTTCATCGTATATTTGTGATCTGTTTTATTTCATGCTAGTAGTAGTCGTATTTCGAGCGAATACCTTAATTTAGCAGCATGCCAAGCAATTTCGAGCTTATGAGGATAAAAAGAAACACATGGCATGTAATAGGAGGTTCATGTGCTTATTTTCCGTCGCAAGTCGTAAGATTAAATGGAGGGAAGCGAGTGACTTAATGGCCCAGTAACATGTTACTACTTCTGCACTTTCTAAACGACACGCCAGCTATTCACGTCTCAAGAGGTACTAGCGCACAGTCAAACGAGGCATGGAGCCGGGATCCTACTCCATCCCACATGAAAGAGGGAACAGAAAACGTGACACAAGTATATAAAGGAGTACTTATAGAAAATTGAACTACATCAGTGTAATGTTGTTTTGTTTTATAAGAGCTGACGAAATGTCTCCATTATCCAGGCCGCGTCTCATTTAGACCCTCGAGAGCGGCAGTTGAAAACAAAACAATACCTACTTATTCGTCTTTGTGCACAATGAGTGTGACGCGCTGAGCCTGTAGGGCTCGCGGAGGTTGTCGAACAAATCCTTTGTAATACAATACGCTTTTATCCTAAGAATGAAAACTTTAATTAATTTCGGAATGCCAACTCGAAAGAATTCATTCTATGTTATTTGAAATTCAAGTAGTCTAATTAAATTAAAGCCCTACTTATAAATAAAATTAGATTAGGTATTGTAGGCTGCGAATACTTCACACATTTTCGGGAATCCGAAATCGGATTCATTGAATTACAAATGTTTTGAGTATTTTAAGACGATTGTGATAAGCCTTACAATTATTTCGATTAAGCCTTTTCTGACAATGTGGAGCAGAAACTGAAATTTATTTGTGAATTACATTTACTAGTAAGTATTATTTATATATCTAATAAACACAAAAGGTATCTGTTTAGAGTATTTTAGGACGATTTTGATAAGCCTTAGGTACAATTATTTCGATTAAGACTTTTCTGACAATGTGGAGCAGAAACTGAAATTTCTTTCTGAATTACAATTACTAGTAAGTTTGACTATTATGAGTTCAATAAAGTTTATTGGCTCCGAAGTTCGTGAAAGTGAAATCTAAATAATATATTAACTAGATTTCTAATAAACACAAAATGTATCCGTTGAATAATATATTATTAAGATTTCTAATAATCACAAAAAGTATCTGTTTAAATATTGTTAATAAGAGGAACTTCGGAGCCAAAAAACTTTAACGAACTCTTAATAGACTGATAATTTGATAACCGAATATAAACTTGGAGCAGCCAGTGAGAAAAGACGTTGAAATTCAAGCGTTCATTATCATCAATTCTTTTATACAAGTTGGGAAGCGTCCTCTACGGGGCCTTCCTGCCTCTGCTTACATTATTCAAGCATCTAGTTAACAGTTGGGCCTTTCATAAGGAATACTTGTGTAAATTGCCACTCCGACATTGAATATTAACTTATAGAGTCCGCTTGTTCGGCGAGATTCACTCACATAACTTTTCATCTGAGGCCTTTTTATAAGAATTTATTCATTTTGAAAGCATATTCATAACGCTGCTAGTCGTATTATAGTTGTCTGAAAAGTTTTTCTAACCGCAAGTACGAACGTAGATTCGTATTTATAAAATTAAGCATGAAAGAATCTTTCTCTAACTCCAAAAAAACATGAACATACTCAAGCTTGTAGCAATTACGACATGAATAAAAACTTATAAGTTCAGTGAATACATCAATATAAAATATGTACGCAAAATTTAAGTTGTCTGGAAACTCAACATGTTATTAAACTTGTATGTAGTTTCAAAGGCAGGTCACAGCGTTGGCACTTTATAGTTTAGTACCTCTGTTAGTCACTGAGGGAGAAAGACGGAACGGCCTAAATACATAATATATTTGTACTACTGCAATTCTTTACGAGCACGTGCGGCCAGGCGTAGGTGCCCATGAATATGGAGCCTAAATGTTAGGAAGTACCAAGAAAAAAAATATACCTGCTTACAAAGTACATACAAGAAAATGTATTGGTAGCTTACATTATGTATTGTATACTTTAACGTTTTATGCTCTATATTTAGAGTACGACTAAAATGACAATATTGGATTTGGTGAAGTCAGCTTTGTGTTGTTCCACAAACGATGGGGCATCTAATATCGTGTCCTTTGTCTGCACGTTGCAGGGACGCTTGAGGTGAAAACTCGTCGCCAACATCTGGGCCGACTCAATTTAGCTTGCTGTCGCCACCCAAAGGGAAAGCCAGTTCACTAACCAATCCGTTTCTGTTTTCGAAACTTGTATGTTTCTTAGTTCAAAGTGGGGCCGGCTAGATAACGTCAGCATTTCTAAATAGCACGACATATTATATCTCCTTAAGCGGCGGCTAGACAGGACTTACTAAAGCGCTAACTGTTAACAATTTACACTCATACTACTTAGGGTTCTTACAGACGAGCGGCACGTTGCCAACTGCAGATAAACTGCAGCCGTCGCCACCTGTCGACGACTGCCATCGACGGTCGCGACGCTTGCAGTTGTGGCATGCAGCGTAAATGTGTGTCGCCGGCTGCCGTCGACGCGCCGACACCACAACTGCAAGCGTCGATCGCAGTTTATCTGCAGTTGGCAACGTGCCGCTCGTCTGTAAGAACCCTTAAGCTGTGCTTGTAGCGAAACAGTTGGGCGAAGTTGCTAACACAGCATCAGTTTGGAGCACGATCGAATGCTTCCCATTGAAACATATAGTCTGCTAAGATCAGGTGGTCTTCCAGTGATTTACAACAGTTTTACCCATTACCCTGTTTTTTCCTTGCGATATTAAAACAAAGATATGTGACGGTTTCTAGAAAGGATTGGGCAGTTGGTACTGGTATTCAATTGCATTCTTGTTAGACTGGAAGCTGAACTTTTTTTTGAACCCTCCCGCTCTGGGCGGAGCGGAAGGGAGTGTCAGACTTTTACTGACTAAAACCCGTCCATGTTCCTTCTTAGCCCTTTGTGTTCCAGGGCCGCGGTATCTCTTTCGAACAGTCCCGCAGCCCCGGCAGGGAACGGCCCTTCATTTTTGCTGAAATTTCTTTCGAGGCGCGCGTGGAACACGAACATAGTTGGCGAAGACTAAGCGCCGCTAGTCATCATCTGCGTGCGGGGTTCCAACTCTCTTGAAAGAGAGCCTTCTCGAATACGATGATTTAGGAGAGTTTCAGTTGACGTTGTCAAATGTTTAGTGTAGACTATGCATTTTCAGAACTTCTTTCGCAATTCTGGTCTTAATCTGATCATAGTCAGCCCCACCCTAGTACCCTCTTATCATAATGATGTTAAGTCTCGCAACATCTCCATGAACTACAAGTACCTAACCGAAGTTTGTTGGATTAGTTCATACACACGCCGGGAGACATAACGGTGTATTGTTCGAGATGAGTCAAGATTCGATACAGGATTTATGCAGATTATGTAGAAAAAGATAAAAAAATAAAAAGGCTTTCGCTGTTGTACGTATGTTCAAGCGGATTTTTCCGATCTATCACCCTGCTTTGTCCCCTTAGGGGGACAGATCGGAATAAAAAGTTTGATCTGTCCCCCTGTTAGCAATGAGGGGACAGTTCGAACTTTATTCACTCCTTAACGGATTTATCTGTCCCCCTATCACTGATAGGGGGACAGATAAAACTTTTTATTCCTGTTTGTCCCCCATAGAATTTAATATGGTGTTGGAGCCGCCTCTGTTCCTGATCATGATTAATGATTTGGTAACAGAGGTTAGGTTTGCCAGGTGCTTGTTATACAACCAGTTTTAGGTCGTCGGCGTATATAAAAAAAAGTTTGATCTGTAACCCTGTTAGCAATGAGGGGACACCTCATTGCTAACAGGGTTACAGATCAAACTTTTTTTTCCGATCTGTCCCCCTAAAGGGACAAAGCGGGGTGACAGATCGGAATAATCCGTTCAAGCACAATAGTGTAAAGCCTTTTTTTTTGGCTGAAATATTTTACCATTCTAGAATGTTACTTTTCAGCATGTTCACCTCAATCTACGCACCCATTTATCGTGTAACATATTTTAAAAATGCGTAACTAATTAACTAAATGGTGTTGGCATTTGCCCGGGAGTGCTATATATTATCAGGCTATTAGGCAAAACAAAGCATGTACGATGGTAGTAACTTCATTACGTAATCCAGCTATTTTAAATATTCACCTACCCATAACTACAATGTATAGTCCCACATACATTGTATACATTTGTTACATTGTACATATTTGTTATTATAAACGTGAAAAATGGCGCCAGGAAGTTGAAGGTTTTTATTTAACCGGGAGCGTTATTATACGTAGTCGCCAGGCGGGCGACAGTTGACCCTGGGCCGTATATCACACGAATACATCGAGTCGCACAGATTTCAGCGCTCCTGGAAACCTATTCGTTTACTTTTCCGTATTTTGTTCATAAAGTTTTCTTATTTTAACAGGAACAGGAATAGGAACAGGAGGAAATAGAGGAACGATAACAGAACATGTTTACTTTCGAGAGGCTGTAAGTGCAAAAATATCGCGTAGGTGTACCATCTAGTGTTGACTAACATTTGCAATAACAGACTCTTCTGATATTTTGCCACTTCTATTTTTGTACAATCATTAAGTACTTATATCACAGATAATATAATACTTCGTACTTATACTATACTATTAAAAATGCGAAAGTTTGTTGGGATAATAACCAAACTCCACGCGGGGAAGCCGCGGGCATAGGCTAATAAATTATAAAGGGGGGCAGAAAAATTGTCACAACATATAAATGTACCAAAAACACACGATGCCTCTTTAAAATCAAAACGCTGCACTCAAATAAAAATTGGCAAGACACACACATCGAAACCATATACATAACATGAAAATAGAGAAATCTCCATCCCCAGGCCATATTACCCACAATCACGTACTAAAAGAGATAAGATGAAGCGGGGATTTGCCGACGCCTCAAACAAATTTCTATGCAAAATAATATCTACTCAAGGGATTTTGGTAAATAGGTTTTAGTCGATGAGCTAGGCAAATAGTGCGACGTTTTTTCTATGATTTGCTTTGTAATAGGGTACCCTGTGACGTCAAATGCTAGGTAAAGAATTTTCATGTTAATAAAAAGGGTGTAAAACACCTATTAACGAAGCCAAAAGGCACTTGTTCTCCTCGTCATTGTGATATTTTTTTGTTCTACACCATACCTGGGAACCTTCTAGTTACGGAGATATTGGGGGTCAAATTTCCAACTTTTTTTATAAACACAAGTTTTTAACGTAATATTTTTACTTTAAATACCTCCACGATCTCCGTACTATTCAATCCATCCTTCAGCACAATGTTTTGAGTGCGTTACATTGAGTTCTACCACAAAACATGATTTTTCACCCCAAAAAAAAGCCGTTTCCCAGCAATAATTTTTGCGTAAAGTTACTTAGTTTGATGTACAGAATGCTTGGTTGGCGGCTTCGTGATGAGGTGGTTTACACCCTGTATAAGTGCTTGGAGTCTAAAAGTGGTGCCGATGACTGAAAAGTTGTGCAGTAATCGTTTATCATGGTATGAACAAGTAATGCGGAGGAATGAGGAAAATGTTGAGTATGTAGTGGACGATGGATGGACTGTGTGAACGATGATACGGCTAGAAAAGAGGTGACGTTGAGATGACGAGTAATAGAGAAGTATGGAAGAAGAAGACATGCTGCACCGCCCCAAATAAATTGGGATAAAGACAGGAGAATGATGATGATAACTTGGAGACTATAAATGAAAAGGGAAGTAGGTAGGCAGTACCAGTACCTAACGCTTCTTCTTAGCGTGTCGATAGAATAGGCATGACGACAGTATCAAAAAATTGCAAATCTATTTAGTCCGTCAGTTAGAGTATTGGAAATTAATGGACACGTATTTTTTGTTTTTGTAAATCAATGAATATTGACAATAAAACGCATCAAAACTCGGGAGTGGGGGCTCATGACGTCAGAACTAGCTAAAAATAATAACATGGCGTGACGTATCGAGAATTTTAAAAGCGTCGTATCTTCGTCAATTTTGGTTTACGTAACAAAAGAAAAAACGCGGGTCAAATATTTTTTGATAATCTAAGTGACGGACTAATTCGATTTTTTTTGTCGTCTTGCCTATTCCAAATTTAGTTAGCCTAGAAATTGCAATGGTTACGCGTATGGCGCCCGAAGTAGCGTCTTATAATGGTGAACAAATAACAGAACACGCAGGACATGACAGTTGATAGTCCCATCATTTGTAGAACAGCACCACATTTTTACTGTAGAACTGAGGCATCTATATTTGTATTTATTTTATAATGTATGTATACACAATAGGGAACATTAGAAAACCAACATAACTTTGTGTACAAAGGCACTGCTTGTTTCAAAAGAATTTTCTACTAGTAGACGTGCGAAAGGAAAAATGAAAAAAGAATTGGTAAGTGTATTGATCTCTGGCATGTTTGCGTTACAAAATTATTTTTTTATTGAACGCAGCATAAATACGATATTGCGCCTTTCTGCTTTAGTCGAAGACTCCTGATATGATTGACTGCACAGTCATTGCCTTAAATTGTAAGTCTGACGTCTCCTGGCATATCTATCCCATTAAAAATGTTTCATAAGGGCCCGCCTTTGAGCGGAGCCGACTTTGACAACATCAGCCTCTTTGAGGGTCACTGAATATTTGGGTCAACACGTTGAAGAAGTGCCCTTTGTTTGTCTTTTTCATGTATTGTCACGGTATATGATCTGCAGTTGTGTAGAACTTTTGATCATTACAGCTTCGCTTAGCTAGTTCCATGCGTAAATATTCCTTAAAACTAAACACGGAAATATATAAATTTCAAAATAAACTACGACCAACTGTTTCACAACATTTTTTTTATTAACTACATAAATGCGATAATAAAACGGAATCGCATTTCGTAGTGACTGCTCCAGTCGTAAACTCGGGTGCGTCGGGCAGCGTCGGGCATCGTCGTCAAGTAGAAGGAAACTCCAGAAAACCCTTGTACAGGCGCTCCCTTTATACAGGGTATAAACAGACTCTTCACGAAGCCGTTAACCAAGCATTCTGTACATCAAACTAAGTAACGTAGAGTTACTTAGTTTGATGTACAGAATGCTTTTGCCGAAAAAATATCGCTGGGAAAATGCTTTTTGTTCGGGGTGAAAAATCTCGTTTTACGGTAAAACTCAATGTAACGCACTCAAAACATTGTGCTTATGGATGGATTGCATAGTGTGAGGGTCGGGAAGGCGTTTAAAGTAAAGTTCTTACATTAAAAAACATGTATTAAAAAAAACTTGTGAAAAAGTTGGAACTTTGACCCCCAATATCTCCGTAACGAGAGTCTTTTTTAATTTATACATCCTTTATACACCCTTTATTAATTTATGGGTCTTGTAAGTTATAGGGTTCTACAGAGGTCTCAATAGAGAGGAGGCCTGTGTCCCAGCAGTGGAAACATTATAGACTACTTTACTATTAAGTTGTAAAAAGAATGGTTCCAGTTGGCAAATACGAACAACCAAGAAAACAAGTGTCGAAAGTAACTTTGTTAGTTTCTTAGATTAGTTTGGTTACGTGTCTTAAAGGCAAGCGCGTATTATGACCTCATCTGACTTCAGCACATCCAATTTCATTAAACTAAATTTTAAGTCTGCGATGGTTCATACAAAATGTACTTAAGATTTTTTGTGTTCCAGTGCGGCCCGCTCAAATGTGCGTCAGCCTTTAAAAATATTTTCGATGAAGACACAATAGTTATTTGGCTTTTTGCCAAAGGTCGCAACGAAACCGCGTGTCATGATGCAATTAGCTTCCCAAAGTCACTTACTCCAAGGCCGTAATTCATTGGACATGACCAAATGGCAACTTGCATGCAAGCTTATGTTTCACTACATAGAAGTATACTGGAGTTACCTACTAGAGATATTTTTTAATTTAAAAATATCATGGTCAATATTAATTACGTTCTTTAAAGCATAATCAACCGTTCCATATGAGTGGGAGCGGACTGTCGTCCACCACAGGGCCTACTGCAGGTCGGTGGATGTCACGACTTATATTCGATCTTTGTTTTCTTGCTTATCCTTCCAAAGGGTCTTTAACACCGTTTAAATCCACTAGCTGAGCTCAGCTCATTATTCCTGACACCCTGAATCGCCTGAAGAGACGCAAAATCCTGAACCTGGATAGCCTACAATGAGCTACCGATTACAAAGAGTTAACCCAGTGGAGAACTGACCGCATGACACTCAATCTGACAACACATCTGTTGCTAACATCAGAGCAGTTGTTTTCGATCGTCACTGAACGCCTGTCGGAGGAAATCGCCGTCGAGGTAGACCGCGGCGAAGGTGGTGTGACGATCTGATCTCGTTTGCGGGGCGAACATGGCTAGATATTGAACAGGATAGCGAGGTTTGGAAGGAGAAAGGGGAGTCCTTTGCCCAACAGTGGGACACACAAATAGGCTAACAAAAAAAAAAACATGCGGGGCAGTCTGGGGACTGCCGATAGAAGTGAAAACTAAGTAACTTGTGAATTGTATCGTCGATCAATCCAAAATAAACTTTATCTTAATTGTATAAGGTTGACTAACCGTTCTATGAAAGCGTTCGGTGACGATGACGCGAGTTCCATGATTTTTGTTCACCCATAAAGTGCTCAATGCGCTTAAAGAAGTTTTCACTTCAAAAAAATGTTTTCATTTTTCTGATGTCATTTTGAAGTGAACCTTCTTTCCCTCAACATAGCACTGTATTTTAACCCGCGGCACATCACGTCCGTAAGATCCCAGGCCTACGATCATGCTAGGGGTGGGCTTACATCGGACCCCACCGGATATGTGACTCGCATACCAAGTGCCCCAGTTACATAAGTTTGATCTCATCAAGCTTCTTGATTTGATATTTGTTGTCCAGCATAGATTAGTGAGGCTATGTAAAACCTGCTGTTGCCTAGTTAGTAAGGGTAGATAACTAATATGATAGGCTTTATGAATCAAAGTAGACATCTTTACATAGTATAAAACAAAGTCGCTCCCGCTGTCTGTACGCTTAGATCTTGTAAACTACGCAACGGATTTTGATTCAGCAATGCTTAGATAGAGTGATTCAAGAGGATTTATATGTTTAGGCTACATTGCATCTGTGCGAAGCCGGGGCGGGTCGCGTGTTTAAATCATAGTTAAAGCAGATTTTAGATTGATACAATTTAAGTACAATTAAATAAAATGCTACTTGTGTGTGAATCCACAACGCCACGTGCTCGACGATTCACGTCTTGAAATTCATAAAATTACGTCAATTTATTCCCAGCCTTGAAAGTTGAATCCGCCTCACTGTTGTAACTCACAAACTTGCGAACAGCCATTTATCTGCGAGGAAAAATTCCAAATTATATTTCTTTCGGCCATTTCCGATTGTAATTGAAAGTTCCGCTGAAAAATAAAATGAGGTACATACATTTTAAAGTAAAACAAAACGTTTGATTAATTCTGTGAAGTTTAATATTACTTTTTGTTAGATGGATGGAAAGCATATTAGTAACAAATATGATGACATATTTGTTACTAATAATATTGATGTGGGTTGTTTCATAGTGGTTGCGATTGGATAAGTGTGTACATACCATACGCCGTGAATGGTATACATCATACACGGCGTAAAGTTGACCGTCCACTGCTGTAAAGGATGCTCACGGAGAGTTTTGCTTGGTTTAATTTATTTTCCAGCATTTGTTTCGTAGCGCGGATCGTATGGGTCGCAGGACGTAGCAGACGATTTCGGTTAAATATTTATACAAATCGAAGCTAACTATCCGTGGGCCGCTGTAGATGAATACGTCTGGCTACTAGGGTACGTGGGCGGGAAACGAAGGTATACGATTAAGCGAATGTACATACTCGTACATGATTCGGTTCGTATGGCTGTGGTTGCGCAAAGTTATTCGGCTGCCCTGCATCCATGCGCTTACTAATGGCTGCCGCAGCCCGACATCCTTGGGCTGTTCGAAAGAGATACCGCGGCCCTGGAACACAAAGGGCTAAGAAGGAACATGGATGGGATTTCAGTCAGTACAAGTCTTACACTCCCTTCCGCTCCGTCCAGAGCAGGCATAGCTATTCACAACGCTTCGATTCGATTTTCGATTCGGAAAGTCATATGTCTATCTTTTTTTGACACTACGTAATCGAGCGAGATAGACATATGACTTTCCGAATCGAAAATCTAATCGAAGCGTTGTGAATAGCTATGCAGGAGGGGTCAGTTGATGACTTCCTATCAGAAAAAAAAAACGCCTGACATCCTTCGCCGCCTAGTGCGCGGGTGCCGTTCATCATCATAATTTAAGCCGAAAGACGTCCACTGCTGGACATAGGCCTCCCCCAAATGTCACCACATTGACCAGTCTCGTGCGTTTCGCATCCAGCGGATTCCCGCAACCTTCACCAGGTAATCGGTCCACCTAGCGGGACAACAAATTGTTGAAAAGAACTGATAATATTGACATCCAATTCCTGGGACATCTGTATAATCATAATGTTGCATGAATTGTTTTCATTCGAAAAATCGAATAAAAATTCTTTTTATTCGGTGACGTAATTAAAGCGACAAAAAATACGCAATTGTGCTACGAATATTGTATTCTCACTCGTTTTCTCGAATAGTATTTAGCAGCGAAAGCATTTTACCAGAAATAAGCAATAATACTAATCTGAAGGGTCGGACTAAGGCCAGATTAGTCGAAATACAGGACTTTTCTTCATTAGTTTCTGTACGGTTAACAAGGGTGCCCAACACTACAACTCTTCAACTTCTCTTCGTGTAATTTCTCCAGAGAATCCGGGTCGACCAATTTGTTTCGCGAGGAGTTCGCGCAAAAATAAAAGTTTATTAGTTAGAACTTCGCGTGGATACTATAACCATGACGAGTGTGATTGCTCTCTTATTTCAGTCTGTATTGATCACTCATGGCAAAATAAAAAATACTATATTAATATATTAGTAATTAGCAATATCAATTCATTGTCGGATTACCAGGTATCGAAAAAATAATGTATCAACATGCTCGTTATGCTCAAAAAACCTTTTTGGTTAGTTAAGTTTGAGCCGCAATGAGGAATTTTCCAGTGATTTTCATGAACGAACTAGATGGCGCTGATCAACCTTGGGAATAATAAAATGGCTCGTTTTTATGTCCACAAAGCCTTAACTGAAGTTCGGAGGAACGTAAGCTCGACTCGACGCACCAGGAGTTTAGACGTAACGCAAAAACACTTAGAAGAACAATAGCAAAAAACCATGCAAAAACTTGTAGTTCAGTTCAGTGATGCGTGAGTTTGACATGTCGTCACCCTCCGCGCTAACTGTCTTAACTAGCAATTCATAATTTTTCAGGGCAGGGTTTTTCGGTCGGACGCTACAATCATGTTACTGTAGTTGCGTTGGCTGTGGCTTTATTTATGAATTAATTACTTTTTTAATATTGCTCTTTGCTTACTCTTTAAGTTAGTAGTTATCCGAAAGCCCTAAGGTATCTATTTTTTTATTTATATTCATTTGAAGTAGATACGTCACTCTGTTAGAACTTTGTTTTTCAACTTGTGTCTGTTACGACGTGATTGTTTGGTATAAAAATATAAATAAAACTCTATTAATATCTTATAAATTTATTAAAATTAATAAAAATTTCGTTCGTAAGCTTAAGAAGTTACAAGTTACGTTTAGGAAGTTACAAAAAATAATGTTCCAAAATATTTTTCAATGCCACGATGGAATTTTTGTTCTGTCCACTGCATCCATCAGCAAACAGGTAAACAATATTGATGCCTTTTCCGTCACTCTTGCTGAGAAAGTCATACAATGAAGTCAAAATTTCTGAAGACCCTCTTTTGCTTGCTGCCTCATGCCATGTATAACACGAATAAAACAGGCTCCAGAAGTCATATCATATATTGTGAAATTGTACGCCGAAAGACGACGTTTATAAAAAACAGCATTTTCATTGCTAATAGGCAACCTTATGACTTGTTGGAGGTCAAATGTAGCACATTGTATTGTGGTAGGGTTTTGCTGTGATGCTAGTTTACATTTATTTATTTCTGATCTAAACAAAGTCGTCTCCTGTTGGTGCTATACTTTTCACAAATCTTTAATTTCTCTTCAGAACCTTTTAAATACGTCATGCACAAACTACACTGATCTTTTTTTGGGCGGTGGAAAGATAATTTCTTGGATTTAAAAACCCTTCTGTATGAAGAAAAGCTGGGCTTCACGGAACTATTTTTAATCTCCTCTTCAAACATGTGGTACATCTTGGGCAGCGTCAGCTCACAATGTAGGTATTCTTTAGAAGAATTTTCCCTGCAGCAATGAGCTTCAACCTTCGTGAATCTCTCAATGTGCTGTTCGATCATTTTTCGAATTGTGGCATCAATAAAGCATTCTCTTCTCCCTCCTCGTCTTTCTTTTTCGACGGTACCGTCTGTAACTTTTTCAAGAGATGTTCTAATGGTACGAAAACTTATTCCTAAAGTCTTTAAGAAAAATGTTTGGCAAACCTGGAGAGACTGATGCTGAAAAGGAAAAAAATATTGAAGAGTGGCATGCCTCCTAGATTCCGGTCCATCAGTTCGTTTGACAGGTTCTTTTTTCACATGCCTCACAATAAACCCACGCTGTGTCTGAAGATTTCCTTGGTCCCAATAACTTTGAAATATTTTTTTACGAATCTCATCTGTGAAACGATAACAACTGCGTTTACAGTTGATGATTTGACAAAAAGGGCAAGAATTGAAGCAATATTTCCTTTCCGGTACAATCTTTTTATGTACTTCAGTAGTATGCTGTTTGCCCGTGTTTTTCATAAGCTGGTTAATTTTTCTTACATCTGGTTTTTTTGTTTTGATTCTTTCAACCTCTCGTGGCGACCCCTCAACTTCAAAATCTTCGGGAAAGACCTGAGTATTGCTGGAAATAACACAATCATCTATTGGTTATAATATACTAGGTGATAGTAGCTGACGATGGTTTTCACAATTAACATCACTGAAGTTATCCCAGCACACTAGAATTCTGCACCTAAAACAGGAACTATTAACCTCTTTATTGCACCCAGCAGCTTCGCCGAGTTGGTTTTGCATTTGTGTTTCTGATGGCCAGTCATAGATTTCGAATTCTTCTAAAATAGGCATAGAATTGTCGACGTGTTCTACATCTTGGGCCTGTGTTTCTGATGACAAGCCGTTGATTTGTAATTCTCCTGAAGTATGCATACCGCAGTGTGACTTAATGATATGGCAATAAGCTTCATATTCGTAAAAAAGCTATGATCTCTAAACGACGTAAATGCAAAAAAAAGTTGTAAACATGGTTGAAAAAAATTCTAGCTAAGTGCCCTATGTACATACTTCAGTCATTTTGCATCGGGACGAAAAAATAAAATCTTACTAACTGTAGTATGTTCATACGACAGGTAGTGAGAATATTTTTTCCCTCCTTTTGCACTTACGCCAAACAAAATACTTGATTATCTTCTAAACGGTAAACGATACAGATACGACGACTAGAGAGAACTTTTTCGAAACAAAGCTATGAACACGTAGGTAATGTCAGTGTAGATACGTCAGTTTGTGGGATACGACAGTTAGCGGGGAGGGTGACGATGTGTCTAGGAGAGTTTTTTTTGCCCTGCTAAAAGATTTTACTATAATCTATTACGTTGTAAATTCTTCCCAAACTCATTTCGAAACCTATGCATAACTGGCCATTTTTGCCAAAATAATGTGGCGATGCCATTAGGTTTTATTTCTTTAATTCCTTTTCTATTAGGTAAACGGCTTGCCTCCATTTCTTTTAAAGCTGAAACGGCCTGTACTTAAGGCGTTTTCACGTAAATCTCTTTAAAAAAAACTGGAAACACTAATCATCTAATAGGTCTCACTTTAGTGAATACAAAATAGGTTTTACCCACTTAAACCTTGTTTTATATTGTTGCAAAAGTAAAGAAACGACTCAGCGTAGAATAACTTTCAGCCAATTTGAGACCTTAAGGCAGTACGATCGAGAGATTTGTTTGGTATTTTTCATAGAAATTACAATTCGACCCCCAAAAGATGTAAAATAGACCGACAACCTGTGAAATTGTCCGTAGCTACAGATAACCTTTCATTACAATTCCATTAAATTCAAAAATAAACTATAAGCTGATACACACGCCCTAAATATATTTGTCGAGTCGTTTATTTCTATCAGAGACAGGACACAATACGGTTGATCGAGGCCACAACATGCTTGATCGAGGTCATAATCTATTAATCTCGCCATAAAAAGGCGGCCGTTGTCCGCGGGAAAGTCGGATGGTAACAAATGATGTGCCGTCTTTTGTATAAACTTCTCAGTACGCCACACAGTAGCCATCTATTATTTAAATCCGACTGGACTAAGAACTCCAATCCGTTTATGTAAATTGATGCTAATGCGCTTTGTAGTTGAGGGTTTGTACTTTACCGTTGACAATTTCGCTCCCGTCGACGACTACTCTATTGATATGGGCCTTACAGGGTAGTTTGTAGAACTGTAATAAACAGGATACAGAACGGAGTTAGTTTGTAATGTATTTTCGTGTTTGTAAGGTTTTGTTTTTTTTAAAAAGCTTGGCAAGTTTTAAAATTGGAAGGTAACCCTATTTGGTTAATACCTAATAGGGTTCCTTCCTACCTTCCAATTTTAAAACTTCATAAACGCATCGCCTAAAATAACATGAATGTCTCAATAATATAAATATTAATATATGCAGAAGTTATTGTTAAAATATTATTTAATAGAACACATAGGACACCACCTTTCTATTATGCAAAGGAGAAAAAAGAGCTCCAAGAGCGAACTCTTACAACATGTACGAATACATGCTTTTTATGATCTATAAAAGTACCTATGGTTTGTTTACCTTCTTTTTCCAAGAAAATTCACTTACGTCTAAATATTTAAAAGGGTTTTACGCAGAACTCATCAGGGGTACACGCAACATGACTTGCGTTTGTTTGCAATTTCCGAGAACACTCTCATCTGATCCATTACGCTGAAACTCCACTGAAATAACTGACAAGGCAGGGTGATCACTTTTGAGCAATGTGTTTCATACGTCGTTTTTCACCGATCTCTCGCTTACTGGAAACATATGTGAAAGAATATTTGCACTGCCTGCAAAATCATTTCATTGATCAGTGCCGATACGAAAATAGGCTCGGGCAATAGGCTTTCAAAAGCTTTTCAATTTAGTCTCGCGGCCGGGCGGGCGCTCGCGCTGTCACGGATTTTGTTGCGAATTTCAATTCACGCTTGTAGGGTAGTTTTATGAAAAATCTATTATTCTATCCTGTGCGGCTAGGCTCGCTCTACTTCCCATTTCAAAGGGAAGATATGATCTGAGATATCACGCTGAATGCGATATGATTATATTGTGTGTCCGGAGCGTGTCGGTATACGGGCATCGCGCACTCGGTCGGACATAATCAGGTTTATTAGTGGAATAAGGCGAGGTGCGGCTTTATTATCGTTATGTATTGCCTGTCCACCGCCTGCAAGGTGTGTCCGCTATCGATCGCCTATTTTAGTCGGTTCTTTCATTAAAGTTAAGCGAGGCGTCAAGTTCCAAGTTACGAGTTTCTCATGCCTATTTTAAAGGTTATTTAATAGCGCAGAACAATACTGGGCTAATAGCCAATTAAGTCCCTGGATACTGTGAAATCGACTCCGAACTCCTTGTTTGATTAATTTAATGAAGGTTAAGGTGTATTGGATTAGATAATAGTTAGTAACGGTGTGTTGTGCGAGGAAACTGTCCGTTTATGTTGATTTTGTCACACTGTGTACAAGATATTAGACAGTAGACCTTTTTATCTTACTACACGATTTACTTAATCTCTTTATTTATAAAGTGGGTCACATCGTCGGATCAGAGGCTTCCTTATGTCTTGGCTTATTACACTTCATTAATTCAAAGACATGAGAATGGCTGGAAGCAGTTTTAACGATACGCCGTTACTTTAAGGGGCTATTCGGAGGAAAATGAGATCTTAAGAATCGACCCGAAATTGAGCCGCTGATGTCGTTTTGAATACCGCCCAGCTATCTGTTACAGATAAACTTCCCGTATAACCAGGGAGATGCCGTTTATCCTTATTAGGCTGCGTTTCCAACGAGAGATGAGCGAGGTATTATATATATATATATATATATATATATATATATATATATATGAGTGGAATGCAATAAAGAATTGAGTATTGAGTATTGAGGAGGCGTAGCAAGGTATGTGTGTAAAACTAACCAATAATATGGCTTCTTTTTCACAGCTTGAGGTATTCTAGATATGTAATTGGTTAGCTCCACACACATAGGGATGTGTGAGGAACTAACCAATCAACGATTCACATCCTCGCTCATCTCTGGAGGAAACGCAGCCTTACAGTTGCTAAAATGTGTGTGTTCGTGAATCTGCTACGGTTTCGTCGTATACGATAGATACGGGTATTGGAACCTGCATGAAGCAAGATTAAAACATTTTCCACTTAAGCTTTAAATCTTTTCGCTTCGTTTAAGAACTTGTTTTGGTTTTAGTGGTTTCAGCTGACAGCTAACTGAGGTTGATCCCTCAGCTGTGACTGGAGCTACTAATATTCCCTCTCAAATACAGGTAGGTAGGTAAATAAATTACCTGTATGCTTACCAAACTGGAAAATGAGGGATCTTGGATTCCAATTCACAGAAATGATAATAATGTAGAAACAAGGGCAACTATTTTGCGATTAGGTAGGAAAACTTGCGTACTATAAAAGTAGTTTTGTAGTGGAAAAAGAAAATTAAATATCAGGTTGATCATGAAAGCTAGGTCTAGCACGAAATATAAGATTGATTTACGCGTGGCTGAAACCACAAACCTAGCTTATTCACAACAACGAACCACAATGGGTCCTCCGAAAACCCTTTTCGAAATCAGCGACCAGAACTATGTAATTCCTTAAAATTATCTGATGTTCCGCGAAAATATTACATTAAAGGTATATTCGGAGCACTTAACCCCCATTTAACTCTCGCCTTCGCGTTTTATTCGTGTCATGTGCGGTGTGGAGCGGTCCCACCTCTCTGTCTGCTTACTATTGTGTGCCAACACAACCCGTGTCTGTTTGACGGCACTGCTTTATTGGAGCGCAGAAACTGCTAGATTTTCCCGAGAAAATTGTATGACGTGCATGCGTTAAACAGGATACACATCACTGTATTTCGAATTTCCACTGAATGCGTGATCATTATGGATTCGAGAATATTGAGTTCAAATTAATAAGGAACGGTACCGTTGCAATTTCCAAACTGAAATATAAAACCAATTTTGATGAATGTTGCGTTAAGCCGAATTTAAAAAGTGGGTAACATCAAAGTACACAGAATACTTTCAACATTATTCTTTATTCAATATTTCATTTTGCCTCCCAAAAATATACGAACATGACATGGTTAAATTTAACAGATCCATAGAAGTAGAGTTATCTAAATAGGTAAACAAATTCCAATGGGGTTAATGCGTAAGATATAGTACGGGCATATAATAATACATTCCCATGTTTGGAAAACGAAATATATATATATATATATATGTATCTTGAAAACAATATCCCCGAAAAGCCTCAAACAACACATTTATGCGATGGCCGCGATAATCTATAGTTTGCGAAGAACAATCCATCACACACTGAGCTATGATAGCCTTTAAACGGAGTAGTACCTACCAATACGAATACCACATAAATTGTGTGATCCATCATCGGTAACCCACCTCGGCTAGCAAGTGAACCGCGGTAGAAGACGAATTATGTGATTTTACAACATGAAAAATATGTAAATGTGAGTGTGTAGGTGGGAATTATGTGACTTTACAATATAAAAAATATATACATATGTGAGTGTGTAGGTGGGCAAGTAGGAGTGTCCTTATTTTAGACTGCTCGTGTTATTCGATCTTACTAATATAATAAACACGAAAATGTGTCAGGATGAATGCATGTTTTTTTACTCTTTCACGTAGAACATCTACAGAACGGCGGCCGCTGATAAAAATACTCGTTCACATTTAATTAATACTTTCATAGTTTTAGGAATTTATTCATATCTGGGGGTGATACTGATTTTGCTTGTTGCAAAAAATTAAACTTAAATGCTGTAAGATTATTGTTTTAGATTAAAAAAATCAACGTATTTACCTACGTTACGAAAAACGTCAAAACTCGTGCTAGGCCCTGGGGTTTTGATAAAACTTAGCAGTATTAAAGCCGGATAATACTTAATTGTGTTAGATTTATAAAATTGTGTTAAAATATAATTAACTCGGGTGACGCGGCTTGCAGCTAAATAATAACAGCCGCTCGGGTCGATCTTTAGGTTAAACCGTGCTTGCCTTGGTTTGTCTGTGGATGGATGACCACCCACATACCGAGTTTCCTCCGTGGTTCGGAAAGCACGTTTAGCTGTTGGTCCCGGCTGTCATTTGTAGATCTTTGACAGTCATTAGGTAGTCAGTGGCCCAAAAAGTCTGACAACCAGGCTTACCAAGGGGTATTGTATTACCTAGTACTAACTGGGTGGTGGAGGTCAGATAGGCAGTCACTCCATGTAAAATACTGGTATTCAGCTGCATCTGGTTAGACTGGAAACCGACCCCAACATAGTTGGGAAAAGGCTAGGCAGATAATGATAGGGCTTGCTGAAACTAGTATAAAATAATTCTAATTTAAAGTAGTATAGCCTGTCGGTTGCGGAGGGTCGGACTAGCAAAAGTATATAGTAAAATATCAATAACTACCAACAAAGAGGTGCGTAGGTAGGTATACAAAGAAAATATTTTTAAAGAAATCCTATTACAATAGGCGAGACGACAAACGAAAAATTTTATTAGTCCGTCAGTTAGATAATCAAAAAATTTTTGACCCGTGTTTTCTTTTGTTTCGTAAACCAAAATTGACGAAGATATGACGCTTTTAAAATTCCCAATACGTCACGCCTAGGTACAATTTTTAGCTAGTTCTGACGTCACGAGCCCGCACTCCCGAGTTTTGATGCGATTTATCTTTTGTCAATATTCATTAATTTACATAAACAAAAAATCCGTGTCCATAAATTTCCAATACTCTAACTGACGGACTAAATAGATTTGCAATTTTTTGATACTATCGTCATGCCTATAGTAAAGCTACCAACAAGACCTATAAACGTGGGCGAAGCAAACGGATAATGTAAGTATCGAGCTTCGTAGGCCGTAGCACGTGGCGTTCTTCGCGTAGTTCCTGTGTAGGTGCGCCCGTGGGAAAATACGTGACTTTAAAAATGTATGTAATATCCACATACTGTTGTATCTCTTTGTAAGTTTGTGTACCTAATGGAAAAAGGTACAATAATAATGTAAATTCTTTTTGCTCCCGAATCGAAATGATTTGACAAAAAAATGTGAGCAATTTCGTAGTTTTATGCGATCATTTCTCTCACGATCGGGCTTAGAAAAATACCCGTATTCGTTGTCGCAACACGTATTAGATGTACGCACAGTGTGTGCAATATGTGACACTATTTCGACAGTTAACGCTATCGTAACTGTAACGTATGGATTCCAATATCGAGGTGTTGACGTAACCAAGAAAAAGAAAACTCTACGATTCAAAACACGCCTGTCCACTTAGAAGCAAAATTATATTATACAATTAAGGGACTATTAGATACTTAGATTTTAAGTATCACTTTAATATTCATCAAAATTTATGAGGCACTTAAACCGGCCCTAAAATATAATGTCCTTCGTCGTAGTTTCAAAAGTCGCGGCGAAGATAGCAGTTATGGGAACCCTTTTGTTGCTCCGATTCAAGATTTAGCCATCTTCGTACCACAATAATTCTGATCCATTTAATTAATAGAAGATACTTTTAAAGCTTCTTTATTTGAGTTGTAACAAATTAATTAAGTAATTACGTTAATTTGTTCCTCATTCCAATTTATGTTTTCGTTCATGCGGTGTTCTATTTTAGTTATCTTTTTTTTGTTATGTACGAAAGTTTTAGTCGGTAGATCGTCGTAAAGCAAGCTTTACAAAACATGAGTATTTAGCGAACAGTGCACAACGACTGAACAGGGCTTATTGAAAATCAATAGATGCGTATCAGCACAGCCGATCTGATCGCGCAAATGTAGCGAGTAGCTATACGAGGGTTATTACGATATTTTGCTCAAAACATTGTTTGAAACACCATTATTAAAGCAATAATTTAGAAAATAATGGGAATGTTACCGTGCAATTTCAGCTGCCAGATAACCATAAACGTGCATTAGCTTGGAGACAGTTCCAACGACATTCTCTACTTTCAAATGAATTTTTCTTTCCGCTCTAGTTAATTTGATAGTCGCAGTAGTTATGTTACAGCTCCAAGTGTTCAAGGGGCAGTAATTGAACGCATACGTTTTAAAAACACATTCAATATTAACTTTTGAATTAGGAAAACTATTTTCAAAAATATAGTGGAATGGTAGGGTAGGCAATAAGTGACGGTTGGTTGGGACGGAGCTGCGGGGTGCGGGGCGCAGGGTGACACGCCACGCCGTGTCCGACACTTGACACCGGACGCCGGACGCCGGACGCAAACAACATGCGCCCCTTAATTGCTGTCATCCGTAAACATACAGATATTGGTTCAATTTGGCCGTATGTGGTCGTAAATAAAATGAATGGAAATCTTTTAGTTTTATTTATTTTTTGCTTTCCCAGCAATATAGTTGCACGAGAGCGTGTTTGTTTATTTTAGCTGCTGACTGATCGCATTTTGATTGGATGCGTATTGCGTATTTTATTAATATATTCGTTTTGGACTACTGAAAAAATATACAAAATTCACATCCGACATGAAACCAAAACGTTCATTTTCACAAAGTCGCGTCGTTTATCCTCTCATTACTGTGATAATTGTAATATTATTCAGATTTTCACACGTGTGCGTCAGAATTTGATGAGATGTAAATTCTGTTAAAGCTGTGAACCATATTCCATTATAAATATTATAATAACCTCTTTAACGATATCGCCTCGGGCAAGATCACGTCTTGGCTTTAAGGGTGTAACGCGATAAAGGTAATCCTGCCAATTTACATAACACCAGCTAACAGCAGGAGGTGGGCAGAGGTAGCTACATTACCTACGATACGATACCCTATCATCATTAGAAGATAATTTTACAAAAAATAAGGACAGTGTATTAGGTTATTCTAAAGGCATTAATTAATTTGCTCACTTAGAAAAGCTTGCTTTCCGAATAACAGGATTAATATCGACAAAATATCTTACATGTCCTTACAGCCGTATTTGACTAAATACGGATTGATGTTAATGATTCGATCTATTCTTAATTAGTACAGATGGCAATAATTCTGCCCATGTCAAAGTTTAAACGCAACACTTGAGTTCTCTTTTGTATAAATTTTGAATAGTAGTCTTTAACAAATACTAATTAATTGTACATTTTTAAGCATTCAAAGAGGACCATTATTTACTAGTGGTGTGATAAAATGGCGGGCCTGTGTTTACATTCAATTTCAAGAGCGGTGCGTCGCGCACGCAAACCTATTACTTTGAGGACTAAGAACACATTATTAATATTCCTCTTGGCAAGGGTGTTTATAATTACATGTGCTTAGTTTAAGCTGTTCTTCTTAATTACATTTTAGAAGTTAAATGAGAGAATAAGACAGCGCTTTTGTGTGGTGTGTCTCTGTCTCGGGGGGAGGTAAATGTCTGCGATCTGTTTTCTGTTCTTTCTATTGGATGCTTTTACACATAAAAGTGCTACGTGGTTTGAATAAAATTAGCTGCCGAGAGCAATGCGTGGGTAGCTGTGTGGCGACTGAAAATAGGGAAATTATGTAATGATTAAGGTGGATGCTCCAGGGTAGCCCGCGAAATTCATATTTTCCTACGTTTTTTGCAATTTGCAGGTCAGTATCAGGTTGTATGTTGATTAAAATATGATTCGCGGCTATAACACGTATGTAGTTACAGAATTATAATCATTAAAATCATCTTAAGTTTAGCACCTTAAGTTAGTCTTTTAAGGATCGAAACTGTCTCAACTGAAAAATACTAATTAAGATTTTTTTCGTAGAAACTTGATTTTTAACATTTCCCCTGGAACCTTTTAATTAACTTGAAATGTTCGTAGTTTTGACTTTTGTACGTTTCTCAATCAGCGCAGAGCTTGTTAATAAAAAAAGTGTCATTAATGTTGCTCTTGCAGTTTTATGGGTCAATAAAAGTTTTATGCTCCGTTGGTATTTGGTTTCAGCTACCTGGTCAAATATTCCGCAATTACTTGCTATGGGTAAGGAGTTGAAGCAAGAAAGGTATGATAGGTTCCTTCGTCGTCGTTGTAACCGATCACTTGAGGAAACTATCAGTTTTCTACGCCCCCGGAATATTCATATCTCCAGAACGTACCTGTGTCAAGGATTTTACGACAGGCTTACAGACGGGAGACCCAAATTCTGGGAAGCCTTTTCAAAATTAAATGTTTGAAAATGTTCAGTTGACCGTATAATCGAAATGGAGATTACTCCGTTTGGAATTACGGAAGACATTCAATTATGTTTAAATTTTGCGGCCTAAGAAATCTTGTAAATAGATAGATCATACTAACCAGAAATTAGACAATATCAAATCATAAAAAAATTAATCCAATACCAGTATTCAAGTATGTATTAGGTAAGATTTATTTTTTGTCAAACAGACATGCAAAATTCAACTGAGTTTACAGTCAAGAGCCAAGTCACTTCAGAACAAGATCTCAGTCAAGATCAGCCTGTGTCCCGCATGTATTTGACAAACAAGATCAGCCAAGATGTACACAATACGGACCGTCCAAGTGTCCATCGCTCGATAGTGTACAGTCACCTGCATATCAAGTTACCTACTACAAACTTTTAAAGGGATTTGAATGTGCCGAAGATGCCATCAGTGAATGGACGTTAATTTTCATAGCTCATATCTCGGAAACGTGACACTTTAGAACATTTTGTCCAACACAAAACTTGTTTGTATTGATACCAGCTATCGATTAATATAGGTTTTATGCGTGACGGACGTGTTCTTTGAACCAAAAAAAATGACTGAAGTTAGGCCGGCCAGACTTCATACAAAAACCTTCTAAGCCCTTTCTCCAAATGATTTTTAACCATAAAGCCCGTCACAGACGTAGCTATAAAATTTATTAATATATCTAGATATCTATTATAGTATAGCAAGCGGTATTTTGCCCTCACTCGGTCTGCGGTCGTCCTTGCAAGCGCAGATGATAAAATATACCGAGATATATTTGTCGACATATTTTGGTGACGTCATAGAAATATATATTATAGCTGCGTCTGCAGTCACTCGAAAATGTATATAGAAAATATGTCGTAATATGCTATGATTCATATTAATATAATATTGTAGCTACATCTGTGACGGGCTTAAAAGATTAGTGGTTAAGTTCAAAATCGAATGAGAAAAGACAGTTCGTAGTAACTTGATGCTCTGGTGACTATACCTCTTCGACAGCCGTCGTACATTATGCACGCACTCACATAAAGTGGCCACGTTAAGTGCCTCCAGGAATCCGAGCCGTTTGAATTACCACTTAATTAATGAAAGCCAGACTTGGGCACGACCGCCTGTTTAACAGCTAATTTCACTCCGGATCGAACGCCTCTGGCCACACAACTTGCTCCTTGGATACGCAGATTCTTGGAATTGTTTAATTAAATACCTATGTAGCAACTGTTGGCTGGCGCGAGCTGTTTTGCCTGGCCGGAAATTGTTTCTGTTCATGTATAAACTGCGGTTTTGGAGTTTTATTTATAAAGAATGGAGGCTATTTAAAGTACGTAGTATTTGTGTTTTTATTACAATAAGGAAAAAAGTCGGAGAGTTTTTCATTAGTTGTGTTGACTTTCCAATTCTTTCAGAAGCCTGAAATGGTAATTTAATTGCACAAAATCAGCAAACTTTCCTCTGTTTGTATTGAAGCATACAGCTTATGCTTTCGACGTTTTTTGTGTCGTACTAACATTATTTTATGTACCGAACAGTTTTTTCATGAATCTACTTATTTGAATAAGTTCGTAAAGTAGAATACAGTAGATAATACTGAATTCATAATATTCAGCTACTTTTGTATTCTCAACGGTCCTGTATTTCGTGTTCTTTACAGACTTTAATAGATTATCTATTCTTATCATGGAGTAAGAGAAAGTTTTAATATATTCAGTTAAGTAAGTCATTTTAATTCTGAGGCAGCATACAATCTCACAACGCCATCTGAAATGATTTGATTGAAAAGCGAAGAAAACATTTCAGCTGATTGGATTTTTTAATGTATTTGAAACGCAATATTTTTAAGTGGTACAACAAACTTGGAAAAAAAAAACCAGAACTAGTACAAAATAAGTGTACCTACTTGTATTCACAAAAGCTGGCAAATTACATAGAATCCGGTCACGCCGCTGTCTTGTTTCAGTCAACACCCATGGGAAAATACCCTTGTCTCAGAATATACTATCAGCTATAACACTAAACATTCCAATAAAAAACTTCAGGGTGGTGCTTTTAGATACACAAAGAATATCCAATCAGCGTATAGTGGTGAATCGTGTACGTGACGTTGAAAGAGCGCTGATCTCCAAGCTTAGCCCGATTCGATGCATCGATTTGCGCGATGTATCGATGTACGTGATTCAATGTGTTTCGACGACTGGCGGAATCGATTGACGTCCTCATCTCACGGTAATCTGGCGCTTAGTCATGCTGCGTGGCTGAAGCAATTTGTGCACTGTCTAACGAGGACGTGTCAAATGCTAAGGAGGAACGTTATTTGGAGATTGACTTTGGTGAAGTTGAAGGGTAGATTTATTGTTGTTTATGCTGTTGCAAGCATCATGATGCTTGCATCAGCGTCGAAATATCGGGAGCTCATAGAAACAAAAGAAAATCACGGATATTATCCCGTAAGTACTTTAATGCCAAACCCTCCACACAGCTCCACATCGGTGTCCACCGGAGGTTTACAACAGTGCGTAAACAGTGCGTGCAGTTGTAAACCGCCGGTGGAGACCGATGTGGAGGTGTGTGGAGGGTTTGTTTACAACAGTCTGACACACGCTTAAGGTTAGTGAAAAACCGTGAAAGTCAGATATTTACTGTAGACAGCTGAAACAATGGAATCTGAGTGTCAAATGTATCATTGTATCTGTATGAAAAAAATAAAAAAAATATCTAGAAAATGTTGCAAGAATAGTATTTAGTAGACCACACGTTACCAGTCATACTAAAAATATACCCTGAACACGTCCGTGTCACGTACCAAAATCTCATACCCTAAAATAAGTAGCGGTTATTGGCAATAAAGGTAGTGTTATCGCCTGCACGGCCGTAGCCGACCCACAGCGGTATAAACATGGCGGCTGTTCCGTGTACCTACAAATGGCGTCAAATGTAGTTATTGGGATCCCCGAGGCTAAATTGCGGCGGGCTCGGTGCTTCACAATCTAATATAAATTTCCTGATCCCGTATTCCCTTAAAGTCACATGTTATGGTTCAGGATTAGAAATAAACGGTATGCGGCTCAACTAAATGGGCTTAATAGCTTTGTGATCCGACCTTTTAGCGTATCTGAGATTTCATCGAGGTTATATTGTTAAATATTTAACAGATTAAACAATGCCACGTCGTAATTCAAAGAGCGGTTGCTATCTAGTGATTGGTTTGTATACGGGTTTTACGTTCCCAAGCAAAGGTCTTCATTTCACGCTCGTGCTGTTGAAATATTTACATCATTAGTTATTCCGTATTTGAAGATTTATTCAGGTTGTTAGTGAAATGGTTGGATTTGTGTTTAACGGTGACTTCAGTTAATTAAATATGAGTAATTTTACCTCGCTTCTCTTCGTTTTTTTTTTGCACACTTTTTAAACAGTCTATGGTCTTCTGATGAAACGTCAAATGAAAAGAAAAACGTGTATCTATTTTCTTGTGCAATCAATTTCCTTGCCAAATAATTCAACCGTGAAATTAAAAGTTAGCAAAGATAAGCAACCAATAAAATATCGCAAGATGCGAGTGGTGGGACAGTTAAATGGCATCACAAATATTGACTCGGCGGTTCCCGGGAGTTTTCCCGAGTTGTCGGGAGCGGGGCCTCTGGCGCGACGCCAACCGACCTCGCCGTTTGTGTACCTACACTACACTCAACCCCGAGACGTGTTATGGAAATGTTCTTAATTTCACAGCCCTATAGATCCCCGCTCCATGGATAGAACAACCGTTAATCTTCATTGGCAATTTATATGTTAAGATCTTACGCCCCCACGGTGTCGTTCAACTAATGATTGTCACTGTCTGTCACAATATTTTCAAACAATTTTCTAGCAAGACTAAACCACTTCATCACGAAGCCGTCAACCAAGCATTCTGTACATCAAACTAAGTAACTTTACGCAAAAATTATTGCTGGGAAACATCTCTTTTTTTGGGTTGAAAAATCATGTTTTGGTGGTAGAACTCAACGTAACGCACTCAAAACATTGTGCTGCTTTCAAGTAAAAATCTTACATTAAAAACTTGTATTTAAAAAAAAAGTTGCCTTAAAGTTGGAACTTTGACCCCCAATATCAGAAGGTTCCCAGGTATGGTGTAAAACAAAAAAAAATATCGCAATGACGAGGAGAACAAGTGCCTTTCGGCTTCGATAAGAGGTGTTTTACAGCCTTTATTTAGTCACTTATTGTGAAAAAATATCCTCAGCCTTTCCTGGTCTAATTATTATTAATAACTTTACTCTAAATTGAATTACAGGAAAGCTGAAGGGTTATAAAATACGAAGAGAATATTAATTAAAAGTTGCGTTTCTAATTCTCGTTGAGAAATTATTTCTAAGTAAAAAGTGGTTTCACGGACGGATAATACCACAATGTGTTATTACAGACCGAGTTAATCCGCTTTTGTTATGAGTTCTGAAAGGATTTATAGGGCTTTGTGTCTTTTCTTTTATTCTTCGGCTCAATACTGCCACTGAGAGTCAATCAATGCGATGAGTATAATAATCGAGAATGCCGGTAAATTAGTTTTCCTCAGGAAATTACTTTGCTGTTTTGTGAATCTTGTAGGTAGGCTTAGGTAAAGGTCGAGTGAAAAGCTTTTGAAAATAAATACGTATTTTTATTTCTAAAACTCGTTATATCCGCCGTCATCTTTACTAATGAACAAGTTCCCGACTTAGCTCGAAGGCCGCACACGAGGTTACTACAGCTCAGGTAAATGTTATTAGTGAAAGCTTTCGTCTTAGCGGCGTGTAACCGCCTTAATGACGTCAATTTGAATACGACCGACTTGTCGGCTCCACGGCTCCACTCCACTCCACGGTAATGTAAATTTCCCGCTTGTGTCAGCTCTGAAAGGCATAGTTTCCTAGTATTATTTGACAGCGAAAATGGGCTGTCAATCAGGGAGCGATTGTATCGAACTGATCCGAGTGAGCAATTTGGCGATCCAACTTGAGCGTTAATTTATGTATTGCTCTGTGTAACCTTGCGATAAATGGGTGTGGGATTTTGAACTGGGAATGAACATTATTTGAATATCGGTTTTAAATGTCGGGACAATTATCGTGTAGTCTACGTATGGTTCGATATGAAAATTGCCCGAAAGACCTCGCGGGGTTGGTGCGCCCTTTGGGTTACATACATAATTACTGATGTCAGGACCGTGATTATACTGGTTTATAGCCACTTACCTACATGTTCGTGATAAGATAGGTAGCTGTAATTTATTACCTGTACATATTGTGACCTACATAATTAGAAACCTTCATTTTTAAAGATCATTAAGACAATTTTCCATTTCCATAATCTTCGAACGACAGGTAGGTAGATTCATCTTCATTTGCAAAGCTTCTGTAGTAATAAAAAGTCCGTAAGGAAAATAGGACAAGCGCCATAAAGTTTTCATTGTCAGATTTTAGAGTAATTGTAGTTTAATGTTCCGTAAAAATTTAACACAAATTACTTTTGAGTAAGATTTGACCCCAGACTAGAATTCTGAACTTTTTTTTTGGAGAAAATTGTTTTAATAGGCTTTAGAAATGACTCATTTTGATATTTATTTTTGAGGAAATTGGTATGTGGTAAATGACGTAAGTAAATAAATAAAGCAAATGCTATTTATTGAGTTTAGGCTACAACTAAATTCTTCTAACTCAGGAGAGTGAACCAGTATTCGAGTCGGAGAGGGAATGTGTTATCTTACATAATTATTGAATAGCCGTTAATTAGCTGTCGCTTTAATCACCGACTAATTGAGCGATCTGCATACAAAGGCCTATTTACATACCACAGCACACAACACCTACACTATGGTTTACATGACCATCTAGACTTTTAGAAAGAAAGATAAAGTATTTATTAAACTCACACAGGACATAATAGAAACAAAAAGATAGAATAGAAATTATGACAAAATTATATAAAAAAGTGAACATGAGAAAAATAATAAAAAAATCAATCAAATCAATCTTTTGTGGTATTTATTTAAGTGACCTTAAGTTTCATACGACCCCCTGCCCCTACCAATCAAGTTTTACCTCCGCACCACGTATACATTTTTACGTTTCCTTTTTACTAGACCATAAACGTGGCCCTCCTTACTACTAAAGATCATTTGATAAGATTACCGAATATGAGGAAGCTCCCGGGACCCGTTTAAGAGCTACGTGACGTAAACAAAAAGAGTGGCCCACAAGAGCCCCACAGAGCGAAATAATCGAATCATACCTGCACTACGTGAGCATTCTCCGGACATGAATTACGTTTTTCCATTTGCTCACTACAAAAATTCCTTTCTTGCTGTACTAGCGGAAATTGCGAAAGAATTTCTAACATTTTCGTTCAACCGAACCTTACGTGCGATACGCCGTAAATAACGCTACAGATATCGAGTTTTATAGCGCGGCTAAATGGGCATTAAAAAAGGAAATTTGTTGGAGGATATAGTAGCTACCTAAAAGGTTGGATACGAAATATACTGTTTACAGCTTTTTATTTCTGTCGTGAAAAATAATCCTATTACGTAAGTAGGTGTCGTGACCGCGCGCTCCGGCGCATAACTAAGGCCGTCGCGGTCGCAGCCTCGAGAACGTTTCTTAGAAAAGTCGAGACAGCTTCTGTGTAATAGGAAGCTTCTCTAATAAACCGCAGCACGCCTCCTGGCTGCGCTCGCCAGTCGACGACGTAAATTTATGATATCGTTTAAATGGAACATGAACGAACGCGGTAATTCATGCAGCCTTGCTTCCGAGTTGATTACCTGAAATACGTGAGGCTTAACCGAGCTATTTTAGAAGTCTAAGAAAGCAGGCGATATAAAAACAAAATATATTAAAAATACTACACGCAAAGGCGTAGTCTGCTCATTCCAGTTACGTAATACAGGCGCATTACCGCCGCGTGTTTTGACACAAGTTGTTTTTGTTCGCGGAGTTCTCAACAAACTCCGTGTTCTGTTGTATTCAGTGGGTACAAAAGAAAGATTCTTTATTCACTTAGTTGAGTTTTCCTAATGTACATAATTAAGTGGAACTGTTAGGCAGCTTTGTTTCTTTGCTCCACGGAGTTGAGGTTATGCTACAGTGAGAGATTAAGGTTACAAGTAAGATATCATACGTACTTTCACTGGAATTCGCTGAAGTTGTTCTAGCTACGGACTTTAAAGTAGTTTCCAGAATTAGTGAATAAACATTAATTTATTAATTCTCGTTCTAGTAATAGCTCAAACTGTAACTCAAACAGTAATTAGTGTAGGTTCCTACGAATTTAGCTCGAAATTTCGAATCTGTTTATTAATTTAAATATTCCGTCGGTGAACCACTTTCGTGTTCCATTCGTCAAAACAAACCGTTACTTGTTTACTCCGGAACTCCTGCCAATATTTCATCATTTTGCAATATTAACGGCCCATTTAATATTCCAACCTAATACGAAGAACAGTATTTCACTTTAGATTAATTTCATAGGACGTTTCTTGATATTTTTAAACTCTTGTTTTTGTGATTCATTGATTGTTTGACTTTTTATAATATAGACGGTGTGGGACATTAACGTACAACCTGTTCTAGAATCATGTGCTGAACTCATGGGGACAAATCACGCGTCGCTGACCGTTAAACCCGTGCTGACCACTCGATTACCACGAAGTAATGGCCTAGGATGCTTATTTGAATAATTGAATTACCTCAATGCTTGTGGTAATTTGTTTGCAATAACGCAATATGACATGTCACCATTGGCCATAGAGCACAGAATCGTGCGCCGGTTGCCTTCCCACGACAAATTCCGTTTTTGTTCCTTTGACACTGATACCCTTATGTGTTGTGCAGTGGATACGACGGCGCAGTACGACGCAGTGCGAGCCTACCTTAAAGAGCTGGACATCTCCAGCGCCGTGTGGGTCGGCCTGATCCGAAGTAACCCTGATGGAGACTTTACTTGGACGTGAGTTATATTATAATAAATAGTACCATTGAGACCCATGGTAATATACGCAGTATTCTTTGTGACGACAAAAGTCTTCTTCAAAATACTGTAAGGCATTGCAACAAAGCGGAGACGAGCGGAGACCAGATAAAATGAAATGAAAAGACCAATCATTGCATTTGTAGAAAGCCACATCGCGTCATATTCGTCTCCTCTAATTGTTCGAATTTGGATGTTTTCGCACTGCTCCACTCGTGTCTGCTTTAGTGGAAACCGGGCTTACGATGAAAAATAATATAAGTACACAGTGCACCAAGTTTCCTTGTTTTGAATATCTAAACTGTTTCAAATTCCGTTAAATATTGCTCATAATTTGTTTGATTCCAAATCATTCATTCTTTTCTATCTTCCACCAGTGACTACCGCGGCCTGAGCGGTGACGGCTACTGGAGCTCAGCGCCCGACTCACGCGCCGCCCCACTCTGCGCAGCCGCGGACCCTGCTGCCGACTACCGCTGGGAGGCCCGTGCATGTGGAGGACCCACCGTAGCCTCGTTCATCTGTGAACTGCCCGGTTGGTATACTTACATTGTGCCTGTGACAGAAAAAGAAGATCTGAGAATCTGAAGCAGGGACTGGCCAATTCCAACTTTTTTTTCATTATTCATGCTCCTTAAAAGCAGGAGGCCTGTAATTAGTCGAATAAAGCTGACAATGATGAGGACGCATCTTATTTTGACTTCATTTAATTTTCTACAAAGTAACTACGAGTAGGTTTTACGAGTAGCTTTCATTAGTGAAGGAATTTTCGGACTCCGTTCAGGAGGTCCGAAGATTACCCCCTACATCCAAACTTAAAAACATACAATCTATAAGATATTATCGTTAATATTCTAGTTCATTACTATAATTAAAAAAAAAATAGCAATGAGATCATCGATAAAAAAACATACGCGAACACCTGATCATATAAAGAGTAGTTTATGCTTACAAAGGAAAAGACTATAATATTTTATGTATACGATCCCATGTGTGCATAAACACATACATTACTGGTATATGTAAGTTCGCTACAATCTCAAGACAAATAAAGGCTCGAGGCTAAACATCTTAGTTTAGTAGCAGCTTCGTAAAGTAACTTTACGATAGCTTAGGATCTTGCGCGATGTTATACATAGTAGTTACCTTAGTTACGAGATAGTAAGACCATTTCAAACGTATTTCCTTTTGCTCGCAGTACCGCAATGGGCTCTTGGGAACGAGGGATGTATGGTTCGTGCCTTGCCGGCACTGACGATCCTGTACTTGCCTGAAAGTGCTGCTGTCCAACTGACCGCCGACTGCGGACTCGCTGGCGTCAAACGTGTGCAGTGCACAGGCAATGTGGTAAGATGTACCTAAATTTATCTAAAGCTATTATACTTCTAACAATAACGATGATTTCTTAGGTTTCCTTTGACTTTTCACAGAAACGCGAAGATTTACTCAGAGATTTGTCATGTGCTGAAGAAGAAGAAATAACAAGCACTCCCAACTTAACATCTTTGGGTAACACATGGCCCGTATCAACTGACGCAGTATTCACTGATCAAGACACCACGATGACAGAGGTCACTACTGAAGAAAATGCTACAACTGAACACGAAGATGATACTAATCAGTCTCCTACCATAACTTCCACTTCTATAGCTCACGATGTTAATCTTGTAACTGAACATAAATTACCGATTAATCTTGTAAATGCCAATAACTTCAACCGACTTAATATCGATAAGACCCTTGATTTAGGTTTGATCCATAACAATAATTTACAAAGTAATTATATTCCGAAAATGGCCAACGTGGACAACTACGTAACGAATGAACAACTGGAGAAAATAGAAGATGAAAAACACATGCAACATAAAATGTTGCATGAAGAAATTGCGAGACTTGGTAATCTTGAAAATATATTTACACAGCCCACAGACCATTTTGTTCCTCCACTAGTAATGGCAAAGGCTAAAATCAGCGATGATATGACCGTTTTATCTTTGAAAGAAAAACATGCACAGCAAATGGCAGAACATCATTACTACAAACAAGGTTATCAGTATGGACAAAATGATCATGTTTACCACAGTAATACATTCCAATCCACCACAGAAGATCCTAAGCCAGTTCCTCTTGAGAAAGAACTTTTGATGCACATCATGAAAAATAAAGACGGTTCGAAAAAAGACAAAGTGAAATCTACAATGCCGAAAAAGTACAATGAAAAAATCAACGTACCTAAAAATAAAGCTCTTAAAGTAGTAGAAACCAAACTAGAGCCAATCGGAAAAACCGAGCAACCTTTAACACAAACAACTATTGCCGTTAAACATAGTGACACCACACCTATGACACATTTAGCCAAAATGGATGAAGATTCCGCTCTAGATCTGACAGTTTTCTTAAAAGATGAACCAGAAATTCGTGAAGAAAAAATGTTTTATACTAATTACACTGGTGATATTTCTAAATTGGAGGTTATAAATAATGGCACTCTAAATAATGAGTCAGAAATAAAATTAGTTGACGTCGAAGCAACTGAAGAGATTAAAC
Source organism: Xestia rhomboidea (assembly GCA_963853795.1). NCBI lineage: Eukaryota > Metazoa > Arthropoda > Insecta > Lepidoptera > Noctuidae > Xestia > Xestia rhomboidea. The sequence continues at coordinate 15,060,739 of OY970764.1, forward strand.
AAGAAAAATCAATTAGGAAATTTGATGAGAGCACTAAAAATATAACTTTAAACCACGAAGTTATTAAAATTACTATTATATCTGAAGGTCACACAACTGTAACTCCAACTACATTTGAAATTACTACTAAAGTGCCAGTTCTCCAGGACACTACACCCGTAGCTTCACTGTCTACAACTACTCAGAAAGAATTAGCTGAAGACTTCCACAACAAAAGTGAAATATTGTCTACTACCCAGCCGAACACTGATACGACACCAAATAATATAGAAACAGAACCTGTTGTTAATATTTCAAGCGTTGCTGATGTCTCTACTATTACAAATGATACCGTTGTAGTTGCACAGATACAAACCACAACCACTGAAGAAACAACGACTACAATAAAAGTGGTACCCATAGCAACTACAACACAAGTGATTAACAATTCGAGTTACCAGAATAATGATTTGAAAGAAGCTTCAACGACCGGTACTTCTGAAGTTGACTTGACTCACGACATGAAAATTGAACCCTACGACGAAACACGTGATGAATTTGATTCTAATTCAACAGATTCCATGGATGACTTCCAGTCACCATTACTCTCTGGAGCCAATGAACCTGTACACAGACCTAACAGGTCTCGAAGACCACAACAGCCGAATCGAAATAGGTTTAATCCTTTGCGCATATTAGGTTAGATATACAATATCATACTTCAATTACCATGATAATGAAATACTGGTGATGACTGACAAAAACCTTAACATCTAACGTAATTAGTTATAGTGGGTCACAGTCACATTATAAATTGTGATGGCACGGTGCACGTAGTTGATTTAATTATGTTTTAATGTTTAGGGATATTACCGACTACCGACGGATCGGATGCAAATCATAGTCACAAACACGAACATTAACAATGTCAGTTCGGGACTTCGGGTACGGATTTCCGCTATTTCCCTATTTACATCAATAGTAATACCTTCGTAGTTTCATAACTGTTTCATAACATATTTACTCATAAAACATGTATGTTTACGTGTAGCGCTTCATTTGAAATGTACTAAAACTAGAATAGACTAAATTATGTATCTAGTCTAAAACTTAGTCAATTCATGTTTTAATAGCATAGCTATTTATCTTAATCAACTTGTTTTCATAATAACAATTAGGTACCTACCCATAGATTTTCAGATTTGCCAAATTTCGAAATATTCATAATAATGATACATAACTATAAGTAATAGCTATGTACTAGCCTACGAGCAGGTGATGAGTGAACTACTCGCCACATTTGAAAAATCGATGTACTTACATAGTAGGTTAGTTCGTAATAGAATTATGCATAACGAAATTCACAAACCATATCATGTTAGAATAAGACTTAGTTTAGTGAAATTTATTTTTATGAAAGTTAAGGTACTACATAGTAAGATTATGCACAAGTGAATCAATGACAAAGGTCCGCACTACATGACATGGAATTTTATCGAACAACATTTAACTTTGTCTTGAACAACGGTCATGTAGCTGTAACTCTTTGTATTATTTTTTTGTATATGTAGTCTCCAGGTTACCTAATAAGATTTTTAATAAAATAGATAAAATAAATAAGTGTTTTAATTTCAAGTTTCAACCTAAAGTACAACGAAAACACACGTGCACGGTACACACACCTTTAAGGTCATTATGATGTAACTACACCCAATTCCCAAAGGTTATCAAGTTTGATGATTGCCCCAAAGAAAAACTAAGTTCGTGAGTAAATCCGAGGAGCGAAAGGCTAGTCTATTAAAAGTTTTTACTTTCCCCGAAGGCATTAATATGAAAGTTCTAGCTCGATATAAGACTGGGGAAAATTCACAAGTTTCGAGACACTCAACCGCAGTCAATATTTGCGGAGCGCTTTGCCGCCACCTCACTCAACTTGCTCGCTCTTCAAGGGCCCAACTCCAACTCACTTTTCTCTTCAAGACCGCTTATCAATATTACTTATATCAACTTCGATAAAATGCTCAGGTTCGGCACAATTCAGTTTGGGTATATTTTCGTCCGTCATCTTCGAGAATATAAGTTTTTCACCCCGACCTCGATTCCTCCCCTTCCAATCGTATTTAATCTGGCAATTCGAAATCGTATAGGTGACTTCCGAGATTGAAGAAACCCAAATTTAATAGAAAAAAAAAACATGTATCTGTACTATGCGCGAGCTGAAATTGAAAACGTGATTAATTTTAAGGGACGCGAGCTATTCATGAGAAAAGTTCCTAAGGTATTTTATTTAAGCCGTAATACCATTTTATTGAATAATAAAGTTGAATTATAATACAAACTTTGTTATTAGTTCGCTTTTTGTCACTTATTGAAACGAAATCCTACGTCGTATTAGCATTGTAAATGAGATTGTAAACGATTCTATTGTAATCTTAAATCAACTGAATCTCGTTTAACTCACGATATTTGCTGTCTTAAATAAAAATGATTATATTATGTAGAAATATAGTTTACAAAAGGAATCTCACATAATTTCGGAAAATTTTCGTTTTCAAAAGCATCACCTTTGTACTATTTTCTGTTCCTTTTTACTTTTTTTATATTAAGTGTGTACATAAAATTGTTAAATTTCTGGGCACTTTTCCTGTTGACAGCGTTGTGGACGAATTATTTGACGCCCTGTAACCGTTTTGTTACTTGTACATATTTTTATTATTATTTAGAGTTATAGTTTGTATAAAAGTAGTGTAATTATTAAAAAAAAAATAAAAAATTAAAACAAAAAAAAATAAGATTACAAGAGTATATTCTTGGTACTTAATTAAATGCGTTGTCGGTTAGGGCAGGTGTAACAGTAGTAGCTCCACGTGGTTAACACACCACATGGCGGATTAAGTAAGTGTTTGCTCGTGAACATATTAATGAATATATAAGAGATAGCCTTAGAAAACAAATACAAAACACGAACATTTTGAATTACATATCAGAAATAAAGTAAGTAAGAAATAAAGTTGATGTTGACTTAATTATTCTATTAGGAAAAGTGAGCCATGAATGAACCTAAGCAACAATATCTCAGTACTTAGAATTACCAGGATCCTTAGCGTAAGTTGTACTATTAATGACACTCAATTGCCACTAACTGTGAGGCTGACAGGTCGGTTGAACAAAGGGTTGGAGAGAAACAACGATTAACTATGACAAAGGTCAGCTTCACATAGTTTGTGGCCGAAGTAAGCGTCCTTTGGCTGTCTTGGCTTATGCAATGTGTTAAGGTTACAATACTTACAATAGATGCTGTTATCAATTTGACAACAAATCTAGGTAATGGTAGTAACTTGGGATCCCTTCTTTTAGCATAATGTTCTTTTTCCTAATATACTTTGGCATAACTGTTTTGGCATAATTTGTTTTGCCATAATAATACTTCACCATATATTTTTTTGGCATACAGTTTATGTTGGCATAATCATCTTGAAGGCTAATTTATTTTGGCATAAATTTAATTCGCATAATGTTACTAGGTATAATGACTATTAGCGTAATAGTATTTAGGCATACCATTAATAGAAATAACGGAATCAAATTTGAGTTATTTTTACGTATTTATTTTGAATTAAAAATTAATTAAGTTGAGCTACAAAAGTTAGTGGCAGAAACGAATCGCTGCAAAACCAACTCCACGTAGTCTTGTCTGCCCTACCCCTAGAGTGTAATCTAAGCCCGCGTAGGCACGGAGGGGCGAGGCGGCCCGCAAGCTGAGGAGCAGGTAGTTTTAACGCTCGCCGCGGTGGTGAGCGTAAAACACATCTGCGACGATAAGCTCGCGTGGGGCCGCCGGAGCCCCGCAGCGCCGGAGCCGTGACAGAAACCATGCCTGCTGCATGTTGCATACTGCATGCTTGCTAGCTTGCATGCTGCATGCATGCTTGCTGCGTGCATGGTGTATGCTTGTTTGCATGCTGCATGCATGATGTAAGCTTGTTTGCATGCTTGCTAGCTTGCATGCTGCATGCATGCTTGCTGCGTGCATGGTGTATCCTTGTTTGCATGCTGCATACATGCAGCAAACATACATGAAAAAAACTCACATATGTTTACAATCAACTATGTTCAAAACAAGTATGTTATGTATTACCTGCTTCAGGAGATATAGTTTTTTTTCCAGACGTCAAAATAAATTGGTATATCCAATCAGGGTATGTCTAACATTTTAGGAGTTAATTATTATGCTTCTTTGTTGTGCCTATAAAAAATATGCTTTAATATCATTATGCGTAAATAAATTTATGCCTGAGAATGTTATGCTTAATTATTATGATTAGAGAAATTATGCTTAAAAAAATTATGCGTAAGCTGTTATGCGTAAATAATGTTATGCGAAAATATAATTAGGAGTAACAAAAGTATGCCAAGTTATATTAGGTCTTAAAATTGTATGCAAATGGATAGGGAACCTAGTAACTTACTGGCACGTATGAAGAAAGAAAAAATACGAGAAAAGTCATGCATAATATGTTTCTATACTAATAAAATATTATTCTGAGGCAAAGTTTGTGAGTTTGAGTGTACAGGGTTATCTTCGGATTCACACATCCGATTCTGGAAATTTCTTCACTAATGGAAAGCTACGTAATCTACGAGTGTTGTAGGCTAAAAAAACAATATAACGGGAGTGAAGCCGCGGGTATAGCCTCGTTTACCTTTTTTAGTAATCTATCGAGGCCATTACCAAGCAAACCTAAATGATGTACCTACATTGATTGAAGGCAAACATAGTAAATACGAAGTTTTCAGTGTAGTGTAGACTCGGTCAGATAGACAGTGACGGTAGACACTGGTCAATCTGTTTCTACAAACAAATGGGAAACTCATAAAACAATACTTTCTATTATTCTGTTGCTCTTTGTCCTTGCCTCATAAAGTCCTATATAACAAGAATAGGCATATATCCAACATAATAACGTGTTAAGTACGAGGAAAATCGAAAAAGGTGCCATTATATCGTAGTCAACGGATACTGATTCTAAGGAAATACGAATCAGGAAATGAATATCAGAATATAACACGAACACAATCTCTTACGGGTGTTGTTACACTTTGTGGGTGGGGTAACTTCTACTTTTTATTGGTCTCACCGACTCGCAGGAAGTTTGACGTAGACTACTCTATTTAATTGTTTGGACTCATAAACTCATATTAGAGTAATGGGCTGTGAGCACACTCAAGCAATAAGTAATTTTATTAAAAGGAAAACATAGTTACTGAATGTGAAAACTGTTACTCAATAAAGAAACCTCGCAGAGTGGTTTATGGATAGAAAACAACTATAATGGTAAAACCAGGGATCATAAGATTTGTATTTCTTGAACTGCATCATTTAAATTCACAACATTACCGTAACTTTGTGTTGTGCGTGTATCTCTAGGGATACACCGCCCGTATTAGTTCGCTAGGCACGTTTACATCGTACCCATAAAAGCACGGAATATACTCCTACGTGCCACCGTGTACCTACATGTCCAAATATAAGCTATATACTTGCGCAGTTTTCCGGCACGTCACTATACCCTTTTTATGTTTTTTCCTTTTTGTGAACATCGGGATAATTACCTACTCCAAAACTGTCTACTTAGAACAACAGAGACTTTGACGCTCTCTTAAATGGGTCTAGATTTCATTGTTATAAAACAATGCCTACACCAAGTCCAAGCGCTGGTATTGAATTTCATAACGCTAACAAAAAGTATACTTTTACTTTTGTTCAGCCATTGTTACATAAAAATCAACTCCTGAAAGGAAAGGAAAACCTCGCGATGTTGGTAGAAATAACATTTACAAGGAAAAGGATTCATTGTATTTTTAAGAGGAGATATTCGCCGAATCTTCGTCCGTTACATTTTTATCGGGACAGGTGATTTGCACGTTTTGTACCTCGTAAACAGAAAAAGGTTCACATTTGGTGAGACCCGAGTGATGCGGGATGTCACTCTCCGGTCGGTCTCCTACGTAGGACCAAATATAGTAGGTGCAGAGGTCACACGCTCCTCGGGCTGTCTCATCCATTATTCAGAGTTATCGGTCGTCCTACCATCGGCGTCCAACTCGATTCTCTTAATGGAGATTAAGTGTTTATTGACATTTCCTGCTCCCCTGTGGCTGCTGAAATCTTGTAGTTTGCTATAACAGAATGAAATATTTCATCAGAACCTTTCGAAGGAAAGGTTTTATTAAGAATTTCATAAACTGAAGCGACATTTTTAGTTTAATTTTAATGCTTATGTAAATGAAATTGCTTTTACGTAATGAAGTTGACGTCATTAGTTAGGTTCGTAATTTAAAATTAATCAGATTTTCGAATAGCCGCTGGGGACTTGCGAATATTATGGAGGGTTTGAATCTTGCTTTCTGTGGGCAAATATTGTGAAGTTAATTGTTGGAGGTTTGCTGGTGATACAGGACGATGCGACATTATGTAAATGGCTGCGATTACCTGGCGGCCGGCTTACCTCGGTGATCCCGGGCCGTGTTAAGCACAAATCACTTTGCGTTAGCTCTCCGGAGGATTAGGTACCTACGCCAACATTGTTACTGGATTAATCCTAAGGTAAATACCGTAGCGTCCGAGCTACGTACCGGTACCCGTAAACAGTTTGATTAAATGATTATCCCCATCAAGGTATCTAATTTTGTAAAGTCACTCGGTAATCAGTTTCTAACAAACGAATTCTTGCCTTCTGGCATTTCAATTTCTGTTTGCATCGACTTATTAATTCTTGGAATATAGACGTTTATTTTGCCGTTTATCAGCAAGGTTTTCCGAGAAAATCATGAGTTTCTTTTGATTGAAATGTTTTCCTGGAGCCATTTGTTAAGTCAACTTTGTTAAAGAAGTCATTTTAACGTGAACATTTGATCATGCAGATAGACTACCCGTCACCTTCTCGTGTCACTAACGTGTGGAGAGCATCCACCTGTGTCGTGTAGGTAGGCAGGGGCACGTCTGCCATGCGAAGTGACTATGACATTATCCCCCCAGGATCATTCGCTGAGGTCGTCTGTACCCCCGTGTTTTGTAGCGAACAATTATGTTTGATAAGTAATAGGTATACGAACGTGCATGCCATTTACATAGGTATATAGGGACCTATTGTATACTGAACACATACATTTTTCCTTAGCACGCATAAAAGTCATAAACTGCTGTATCTTGTTATCCATTTGGAAGACGACCGCCATAAACATTATCACAAAAACATAGCTAGCCCCAAGCTGGGCTCTACAAGATAAAATACTTAAAGACTTATAGCACATGTGCTCTAGAAAAAGAGTTAAATAAAGATGCATAGACATGAACCTGCATCATCCGCTTTCAATTGAGTCTATATTGAAAATACAAAATCAATCAACATGGGGCTTTGCGAGTTCCGCTCGCTCAGCCCGGCTCGTAGCCCCGGAGCCGCACAACGTGCATGCCGCGGCGAGCCCCACTCGAGAATTTATCGAGTTGTGGAATGCATCGAGTAAGTGGCCCAATAATTGGGTTGGCGTTCCGCAGCGAGCGCGTCGAGACGATATCGATGCCGCACTCGTTCATGCTCAGGCGAGTTTTACAGACACTATTACAATTAGATTTTTAATTAATTACTTTGGCTTATATATGTAGTTTGCTCTGTATCTCGTAGTGTCATTCCTTATATTCATTTAATTGAACGATGAGTACTTATTTTAAATTGTGTCTTCACGGAGTTGAACTGTAAAGTAATCAAAATTACCTACTAATAAAAGTAGACTCAAATTGGTTATTATATTTTGATTCTAGCGGTATGGCAACCAATATCCCAACAATATAAAATCCCTACTTAATTTTCTGGACTTTTCAAAATTGAAATACTTACTAATAAAAACGATGGGTTCGTTCGTCTAGCGGAAATTAAAAATAAAAAGGAGGAAAGATTTAATTAAAGAGATTCAGTTTTCAGTGGCAATATCATTATAAAGGCGTTTCATGGCTCGAGACAAGGAATACTTATTGGAAACATTTCACTCATTGTGTTTTGTTATAAATAACTGAATAAATAAATGAAATGTTTTGTTTCAGACGTTGTTGAAGTAACTTGAAACTCCATTGAAATGTTAGTCTTTCACCTTTGTTTGTCTATTTAGTTCAAAGCTATTGTTTAACATTTCACTTTTCATTGTATTTCTATTATAAAAGTAAATGTTTCCTAAAAGTAAATCGTTTTCTTTGGCAAAACCTTGCAAATGATTAAAGTATTAAGATGACAACAAAGCTTTATCCAATGAAAGGCGCCATTGAAAAGATATTACGGGAGAAAAAACACCTAATAATCACTATTTATTAAAACCAGCCGCTCCATGAATGACGGCTTTCACAAATCCATTTCCTTTGCTCCCGGGCTCTTTGTCGTTTCGTCAACTTCGATTATTTGGACGACAATACCCTCTTATTTGTACCTTTGTGCCGAAATCTTTGTGGCAAAGATGTGACGAACCTCTTAAATAACAAAACGCTGCCAAATGTATTTATAAACACTCGATGAATGATAAAAAAAACGGATTGAATATTTTTCGCACGAAAAGGACAAAGTGTTTAATGAATGTTTCGTTCTTTCGAAGCCATTTTCTTTTCCGTGTTAAAAATTTTCTTTTGAATGATCACAAAATGGTTTCCGTGAATGATCAGGAAACTCAAAGATCGATGTTTTTTGGTTCTAGTGACAGGTCTGCATTGTTTTTACCAATAATTGAATCAGTCGAGTCGTTTTTCCTTTCTAAAAATATTCGATTTTTCCTCGAAACAAGAACAAATACAAAATTTGACAAAGTTTTACCGTTATCCAATCGAACAAGACCAAAATTAGCCAATTAAAATTTAGATCCGGCTCCAAGGACCCTCGTCAAGTACTATCTATCTGTCTGTCTGTTCGTCAGGAAAACGCCCTGGTCTTTGAACTCTTTAGTAATTATTTATCGCCGTGAGCTCTCCGATTTTTGGCATCTTGTTAGACGAACCTTTAATTATTCCGAATTCTGAGTGCTTGAAATTTGCCAAATTATTTTGATCGAAATAATTTGGTTTAAAAAAAATCCAGAACACTATTTTGTGTTCTGGTAAATAACGTAATAATTTTTCAAAACTTTGCTCGCTACATTATTACCAGTTTTATACGACGTCAAACAATGTAAATGAAAATAAAGTAAAAAAATATATGAAGAAAAAATGAGGGTAGTTTTAAAATCCTTTACGTAACCTGCTCATTAAAAGTTGCCTGAAGGTGGAGCAGCTTTATTTAAACATTCGGTTTATGTGTCGTGCGACCCGACTTCACCCGCCAGCAAGTCGCACGAAAAACTTTCTACCTCCACTCCGAGACACAGCGATTACAACTTATAAGATTGATGAATCCCCGTATTCTAATGTATTTCTTTTCACGACTTTTTCAAGGCGTAAAAAGGGGTACTTTTTAAATTAAGAGACTTAATTTTGAGCAAGCAACTCGCTCTTTATCTCTCTTTTATCTTAATTATTTATTATCCGAGGGACCTGTCTCCTTTGTTTAAAGAATGTTTGTGCCTGTAACGGTTATCTGCCATCATATTTATTTATGTTGAATAAAATATTTAAATATCAGTGGTCGACTAGTGTAATGATAACATTAATTGCCGGCCGAGATACGGCGGTGCGCATAAATTCATGTAATGGCATGCAAATTTTATCGCCTAACAGTTTGTACGAATGTGACCACAGTGGCACAAGCTCCCGTTAATGAAAACCAATTTACTCGCTTCAACATCAATTATATTTGGCGCAGCAATGAATCATTCATGTAATTAAGTTTATCATGGTAATTATATAAAAAGGATTACTTTACTTTAATCTAGTCAAGGAAGTCTTATGTTATTTATTAGAAAACACTTATTACGAACATCATTGAATTTAAACAGAGATGTTAGTTTTATGAAAATAATAAAACAAACTGAAATATGAATAATACTCATAGAGATATTGAGGCACTCTAAAAATTATGCGAGCAATTACATTAAAAAGTTTTGGTACTATACAGTTAAAATAATATGTGCATAAAAATCTATTAAACTTTACCTTCAGCGTAGCGGTGGCCGTGTGGAAAATTCGCGCACAAAATATTACGGTCCCCGTTGTTAGAAACAAGCAAAAAATAGTAGAGAAGCTGTGGAAATTACTTGAAACCACTTCCCTTGTTATACTGCTAATTGGAATAGAACTAGCTTAATTTTCCTTTTTAACACTAGAAAATGTTGGTGTTTAAAAGGTGAAAAATGTTTAGAAAGCAGCTGGAAGCGGGTGAATAAAAAAGCAATGTAGCAGCGTCTTTTGTGGAAAACACTACCGCCATGTATTTCGCTTCGTGTCTGGAGAATGCATTTTCTGAGAAAAATATGCGAATGGTCAATCGTGATCACTTCTTGAACTACCTACATAGCTACCTTCCTATTATAACTAAATTTTACTAATATTATAAATGAGAAAGTTTGTGAGGATGGATGGATGGATGTTTGTTACTATTTCACGCATAAACTACTGAACGGATTTGGATGAAATTTTGTACACAGATAGTTTATAACCTGGATTAACACATAGGATACTTTTTATCCCGGTAGTATGATCCCGTGGGACAATTATCGAACTCCACGCGGGCGAAGCTGCGGGCATAAGCTTAGTAAAATATAAAATCTCATTTCTCCTTTATAAACTTCTTTCAAGCATCGTTAGTTCAGTCTAAAACAACTCCAAAATCTGACGTCAAACGTTTTTGCTCAGTGTAACCTATTTAGAGATGTAGCAATTAGGGAGCAGGGTTCCCAAACTAAATATGTTTACTATTAATAATATTATTCTGTTCCAAAGTAAAACCCCTACGGAGCGAGGAATAAATTAATGTGTCATAAGCACTTTTTACATTCAAGCAACTGTCAAACTAACGCAAACTTTAATAGTTATAGGTTTTATGTAAGTTGAAAATGTGTTTATTCATCAATCAAGTTTCAATGAGTTTCTTTGTTGTTGTTACCACGTATTTATGGTATGGAGCACGTTTAACTTTCGAACATGGAGTCGTAATAAGTTAGGGAAGACTTTGGTAATATCGTTGAACTACCTATCACTAGTTACGAAGCAGGTCATATAGCAACTGATAAGTTCCAAGAACTGACGTCCTGAGAACCCACAACGTTACAGTTTCAACGAACTTTAATAAAGACTTGCTATTGAAACGCTTTTCACATAGAAGCGCTTCAACCGACACATCATGAAGAAAAATGCGAACATGAACTTGTTTTCCACAACTGGCTGGTTTGACTTCCACGAACCCTCGAATGACCTAAATTGGATGATTCCAACTTTGAAAAGCTGAAAGGAGGTAAGGCAAGTTGACATTTTCTTAAGCTGAGTAATGACGACAATTTATCTCGGCTTTAGTCTGCGCGCTAGCTCCACGGCTCACCTGTCGCTCTGAAAGCGTCGGCGCTAGTGCGCCCTCTACTTTATACATGATTGAATTAAGAAGATTATTAATTTTGATTACAACATGAGTACCTTTATAATCTCGTCCCTTAAATCATTAGTGCTTAAGTGTCACTCTTACAGCTTATGTAGATAATATATTAGATAAAATGGGTCCGATATAAGATGTCAGAACACGCAGCTTCTGAATTATCTTTTGACATTATCATATCTTGGATAACAGAAATGGATATTTTTGACAAAATATTCGTTCGATTAATGCTCTGTCAAGTAAGGGTACACATTGTTGCCCGCCATATCAACATAACTATGAATGAATCTTTTCAAATTTTACGTGTAGCTACGTGAGTGGAGGCAGTATATGAATTAATTCACATACCTTTTAAGCTGACTGACGGCCTGAGCCCCGAAACGAGCGGGCTTACGTCGGAATTATTACTATGATTATTTTATTAACTTGTCCCTACCCTAATACGGGAATTGCTTTTATATCAGTGTTAACCGCTAAAGAGTAATAACACGAGAATGAGGACGTGGAAAAGCTTTTTAACCGTGACAACTTGTGGGTTGTTAATGGTTTTTTCGATATCGTTAAGTGTGGTTTATAGGTACACTAGGGAAGTAATTAATTAAGGAATGAGGGGATGGTGTGGTTATTTTAATGGCCCACCTCTGGCTCCAGCAGCTCGAGGAGCGTGTTTAGACGTTGCGAGCAATTTAGCGGAGCACTTAGCCCGCGCCACTCCGTCACGCCACGTTAACGCCACCCGATGCCCCCTGAAGCGTGAACATGAATATTATATACCACTATCTCCGACTATATCACGTATGCATCGAGAAGTACCCAACTGCTCACTAAGTCTGCCGGTCCCAAAGGCATCCATGCATTACTGACGGAGGCTAAGACATCAATGTGGCCTTGGAACTACGAATTTGAATATTTAGGCTGTCGGGTTTCAATCAAGTTTGGCGCGTTTACCCACAAGCAGGTGTGTATGCCCTTCATCATTTTGTTTATATATTGGTACAGATAGATGATAGGATTAAAATGTACATGTACTTTAATACAAGATGTAGATAAGAGAGATATAGAACAAAATGACGAAGAACGATACGACCCAGTTCTCAGAAAAATAAACAATGAAAAAGCGAGTGTTTGTTAGATTGTTCAGATTGGTATAAATGGAATATTTTTTCTTGTACTTCGGCATAAATTATAATTAAGTATTAGTGTTTCACTGCAGATGTAGACCACGGAAGGTGGCGGGACGAACTGGATGTCTTCCTAGTTCCTTGAGAATTGTAAAGAAGTAACACAGAATGATGACCGTTTGAAGGACTGGGAGGAGACCTTTGCCCAGCAGTGGGATAATATGGGCTAGCAATAATAATAATAGTATTTAGTAGTTTTAATAAGACATAAAATAACCTGTAATTTATTGTAATCCGATCGCGGTTGAACGGTCTATAATGTTATTAAAATTTAAACACTGAAACTGGAGTGAATTAATCTTGTTATCGAAAATGAAGTGGTTCCAGCGCGTTGTGTCGACTACCTATCTATACGTGATCCGCGGTATCGGTTAACCAGTAATATGTTTACCCGGGTTGGATCATCTGTGGGATTTAATTTTGACGAACTACATACGGAGAAATTTTGATTATTACTTTTACTTTTATGTTTGGTCAAAAACAAAATCAATTTTCCTGAAATTTTATCCTCACTTGCTAGTGGTCTACCACGTTAAGTGACCTCGTACAGTTTTCAGTTTTAAAACCAATGAGATTGTTTAATAATTTATGTGAAATTTAAGTTTATCTTGGACATCACAGACATCGGTGAGGGAAAACATCGCGAGGAAACCTGGACTTATAATTAATATAAGTCTGAAATCGCCAACCCGTCTTGAGCAAGTGTGGTGATCAATGCCTTCTCTGTATGAGATGAGGCCTTTGCCCAGCAGTGGGACAGTAATAGGCTGGTATTATTATTATATTGTATAACTAGTTATTAGGAAGGAATCTTGACAAAACTTGCTCTACGGTAACAGTAGGCTTAGCCAAGTTGACAATCTACAATCGTTAACGCTAATAGAAAACTACCCAAATGTATGGGAAATTGGGAATGACATCATTTCAACGTTAAGTCACGTGGTCGAAACAAACGAATAAAAACTTTTAAGTTCAGTCAAAACTGTAAGTTGGCTACGATTTATATGGGATGTAGCAATCACGATTGTAAAAACAAATACATTTCATTCTATCATCTTAACCGATGTAAACTTGTCTACGAAGTTTTTATTGGCTTGTTTTGACCACGTGACTTAACGTTTACGATTGTAGAAAGAGAATCGATACGAATCGTTTGTAACTTGGCTAGGCCTGCAGATTTTCTAGAAGTCAAAAAGTTGATAGAAGATAAAGTGTTAAACATTTTGGGTGATTTGGGTTACAGGAACCATTTCGAGATACATATTATTATCTTGATCGAGGGGATAAGCACTTGGGCTCCACGAATGAGTGTACCAACCCAACGACACAAAAAGAGATTTTTTTAATAATTATATTAGAGTGGCCCCTTAACGAGCTTCTTCTACACTAGATAATCAATTTCGAAATTCCACTTGACATGAACCTCACAGCGTCAACTAGGAAGTACTCGAAGCACGTCGCTTAATTGACTCTCCAATATCAAGACGCGTGAAGTCAACCGTCATGTTTACCGGCTCGGGAGATCCGAGGATACGAATCAATCATTGGATTATAATTCCAGAGAATTTGATAGCAGAATGATAAGCCAAGAATATCTTGGCGTAATAGATTGTAGTCATAAGCCGAGTGACACGTTCCAATAGGGTACGTAGTAAGGCGTGTGTTTGCCCGGGCAGGGCGGTTGTTTGCGCCCTCGACTCGCACAAATATTGGCACAAACACCGACTTATGCGTCAGAATCAACTGCGCGTACCAATGTCATAAAGTAAAGGAGGATAATGGGTCATAGCTTATTTATTTATCCATTCAATTTCCTGTTTTAGTATAAGTAGGTCGGGGCGTATTTGAAGCCATAGTATTGCTACGTCATAGTTTTTGGCTCGCCTAAACTAGCTCAGCTTTTGAAAACATTCACTATTCTGACTTTGGAGACATGATTTACTAGGGAAACAGTTTTCTGGAAACTAAAGTGGGTAATGAAGGTTCTTGCAGGCACAAAAACTTTGCATTTCACCTTATCAACACCAAAGTTTTATGGGAGTTATTTCAGTTTTACGAAGCCTTTGACGTAAGATATGGGTAACTGGGGTAATCATGCCTTTGTACTCCTACCTACTACTTGCTACAACATAAAAGTGGTTATAGCAAAGCGCCGACTAGCTTATTTCAAATACGACAACTTTCATACTGCATTTATTTTTATTGCTCAGATTTCCGCGTTTGAAGTCTGAATGGGTTGCGGTATGTCTATTTTAAAGCGTTTGCGGTCATAAAAACTCATAGAGGAGTTTGAACGGTCCACTTGCAGTTAAGGGGGAGATGGAGAGTGTGGGTCGTGTGGGACGTCCCGAGATCCGCGGTGGATGTGTTTGCAGTTGAAATTCAGCCATTTCTCCATGTAAACAAGGCCCGTCCGTCGGCCGGCGTCGAGCCGTCTCCGGGACACAGCTGCCTGTGCTTGTACAAAAGAGATAAACAAAAATGGTTTTATAAATTTTCTAAAAACAATTTTGTGTGCGAAGCTCAAGTTAAATTTGAATTGGTAGAGCTTATCGCTGGAGTTTCAATGGTTAAAGTTTTTATCCAAACAAGCTTTATTTATCAAATATTTACACATTGGTATCTAATAATATGATACTCGTAAGTATTTAAACTTGCAAGACTTGTTTTAAGTTTATTATAAGTTGCAGTAATTTACAAAAAAAAAAACAAAATCAAAATATTTTATTTCACATAGGCCTAGATGGGCACTTATAAAACGTCGAAAAAGGTGCACGGTTCGCGTTGGTCGTAGAAGTTCGAGTTTAAAAAAAAAACGGAAGTTTAAAACTATAGTTAGAATTATCACGCTCTTTAACGAAAACTATCTAACTTTCACGCCTATAATTTAACTAAATATTTGCAGGCATACGCGCCATGTAATTCTTTTTTCGAGTATCATTCGTTGTACAGCCAAGCAGAGGGCGACAAGACGGAAAAATTCCTCCTCTCCATCCGCTCTGAATGCATCCGATTTTCTCATCTGTAAAACGAATACAACGCCTTCCATCTTTGCGAAAATATATATTTTTTGTTAAACTGTGACCATTTTACGAGAGAAATGGAGACAGTTTTACTTTCATTGCCCTATTTATATAGTTCTCTGTAAAGTGTGCTACTTACTTGCATAATTTATTACACAGCTGGCAACAATATCGGGCCATTTAAATGTGATGTTAAATGTGTTCGTGAAGCAGTCTCCAGTTTCCATTATCGCCTGCTAATGAGATTAAAATTCGATTACACGGCTTACGAAATTATATTCGCCGACAATGTTTTACCCTCGTCACAATGCTTAAGGGAGATCAAGGAAATATTCAGCCAGCCTTATCTTTGGAAAATATAGGGATAAGTTGTATGTGGTGTGGGAACGAGGAACCCGAAAAGCAATTTATAAAGTTCCTTTAAATCCGAAGAGGAATATATGTCATAGGAGCGAGTTTGTCAAATAAATTAGCCGAGAGTGGGACCTGTGAAACATTATCTATGTAGTGTAGTACCTACGTGGTTTATTGGCGAGCTACCAACTTGTAAATAATGTTGTGAGCGACAACTAAACTGACCTGCAAAAACAAAAAGTACTACACTTTTAAAATTTCAATTTTTCCTAAACTATAGAAGTTAGAGATTTAAAATAAAAAAAACGTTATAAAGCAATTTTTATCAGCTTTCTTTGAAACTACATACAATATTAAACAATTTTTCTAGTCGTTTTTGTTTCGAAAGTATATCTTGTGTATTTAAAAAGTTGCAACTTTAAAAGGGTGATACTTATTTTTGCAGGCCAGTGTATGTCAGGTAGATGCTTCATATTCTCGACGACCAATAAGCCATCCAATTAGATTTCCCGGAACTAGTAAACAACTGTGAATGTATCCGGGGAATTGAATGTCCTTTGTAGCAGTACGGAGTAACTAACGTCAATATAGACAGTGATATTAGAGAACTGAGAACTGGCTGTGCTCACCAAGGCTCCGCTCACATGGCGATGTGTACATATAGATACTTACCATACTTTCCAGTATACTAGCCTAAAACCTTCCCACTGCTGGGTCACCGGCCTCCTCGCAGTGAAATGGAGTGGGCCGTCCGGGATGTTCGATGTCACATGTCTTCGAATTTTTGGTTCTAGAAAGAAATTCCTTCCAATGTTTCCGATTTCATTCCTTTACCGCTTTGAGAGCAATGGTAAGTATAGATTTGTACATTAGTCTTTGATACATCTATGACTAATGTACAAATCTATACTTACCAAAAAATCAAAGGGAAAAACATATAAAACAGGAGAGTTAAAAAAAACATCGAATAAATGGTTCTCCAGTCAATAATCACATTGCTTTTTATTATAAAACATATGAAGGAACGTCAATGTCAGTTCAAGTAAGGCTTAACACAATTTATATAATAGCCTTTGTAATGTGACATCGAGCTTATACTCAAAGCGAAAATATTAAAAGCTATTCTGAAATGTTTTTCTCTTAACAAATATGAAAGCATTAATTTTACTTAATGTTCGAAATTAATAAACACCAAGGTATTTTTTGTGTCAGCCTGATTAGTGACTAGTTGGTAACAAATAAGATTGTACCAAATTTTTTTTGCAGAATTAATTAAAAAAGGTTTGGAAGGAGAAAGGGCAGGCCTTTGCCCACCAGTGGGACACTCAAATAGACTAAAAAAAAAACCGTTATAAATTCTAATACTGAATTGATTTCCCATGTTTGAAAATTAAATTCAGCATTAACTTACTTAGAACACAAAGTACTTTTAAGACTTGTAAA
Organism: Xestia rhomboidea; assembly: GCA_963853795.1. Lineage (NCBI taxonomy): Eukaryota > Metazoa > Arthropoda > Insecta > Lepidoptera > Noctuidae > Xestia > Xestia rhomboidea. Next base: position 15,078,277 of record OY970764.1, read on the forward strand.
AAAAATATAGGTTAGTCGATACATAAATTATTAAATCCTTATTACGAATGTATTATACTGTAAGTAGACATAGTAGTAGTAGTTAGTACATAAACCAAGAAAAGAAATGTCCAATGAGACAACATTTTAGCTGCACGCTCTCGGGCCATAAACAGTTGTCAGAAAAACAAATAGTCAAAACAAAATGGATGTGAGTTATCATTTAGTGACAACAGCACTCATTTGTCAAGCAACAAAATAAATTATATATAATGGAATCTCTTTGTCACAGTAAATGTACAATAAATCCATTATTAAACCGATAACTGATTACGTATTGTGATTCGATGCAAAATTTCGGGTTCGCTATTCCCCGACCTAAAAGCATTGCCATGTACTCGTTATTTATTTGAAGCAGTAACTGAATAAAAGGAATTCTATTACAAAGGTAATCCTTTTGAATAGTATCCTCCTTTTGTCGTGGACCTACTTAAGTAGAGCTTTGCATCGTGAATTCGGGAAGCTTTATTTTTACTATACTTACACGGAAAATATTATTGGTATTCGAATAAAAATAGATTTGTTTTTATTGCTTGAATCGTTTTTATCAGATGTCTTTTGTCATATGTTCTTAATATTACATTATACCCGTAATCAACGAAGGGTTAGGTTAGGCACAGGTGAATTTTCCTAATTTAACTGCTAAAATGCGTACTATGTAATAACACCTACATTTCGCCAGTTATGTTTAAGTCCCATATTATAGGGAGCTGACTTATTACCAACAACCGTGCACAATTTCAGTCTCCGGTTTACTGATGGGATTTCTCGATAGAAAAACCCAATAACAATTTGCCCAACCTGGGAATCGAAACCAAGCCCTTATACTTAGCTGTAGCGCTAGCAACCACTAGACTAGACCAACGACGTTGTCATTATTATCTTTCGGCTGATATTTCCAGCTGTTCCTTATATCTCGTATTTGTTAACGGGAACCTTCCGGGAACCCATTTTTGCATTCATCCACGTATACCGCCCGTACTAGTTTTGGTAGAGCGAACAAAGCGCATCGTCTGTCAGCTTCATTATATGCTGGTGACGCGCTCCTCATCGAGCCATGAGTGCGGAAACCCGGACATTCATTGTGTCTCCGGGTGTATTTGCAAATATTTTCGCACTGAAACTGGGTCTAACCATGTTTTATGTCATGTTGTCGGTGATAGGTAGATTCTGCGAAAATCCAGTTAGAACTTCATATAGGTACCGGAAATTCAATCGTGAACCGACGATGTGATATGTGCGCCAAAGTACGCTTGGCTCTAGCATAGTAAATACGAGGAATCTGTTGGTCAACATATTACATATTATACAGGGTGTAAACAGACCCTTCACGAAGCCGCCAACCAAGCATTATGTAACATCCAAATAAGTGACTTTACGCAAAATTTATTGCTGGCAAACGACTTTTTGAGGTAAAAATCACGTTTTTCGGCAAGACGGGGGTCGTGGAGGTGTTTAAGATAAATTTCCTACATTAAAAACAAATATTAAAAAAAAAACTTGTGGAAAAGTTGGACCTTTGACCCCCCATATTTCCGTAACTAGAAGGAACAAAAAATTATTGCAATAATGGGCAGAAACAGTGTCTTTCGGCTTCTTTAAGGTGAAAGCATCAGGGTGGCCCGCGAAATTCAAATTTTGTTACGTTTTAACGTTGTTACGTTTGCAAGCCAGTGCTAGGTTGTATGTTGATTAAAATATTCCTCGCTACTGTAAGACGTATGTAGTTACAGAATTATAATCAAAATCATCAATACAACCCTCCAAGCTCATACAGGTGAAACAATGACTTTTTCAAGGTCAAAAACATTCCTGCACCTTTATGCGCTTGGAGGGTTGTATTGATGGTTTTGATGATTAAAATTCTCTAACTACATACGCCTTACAGTCGCGAAGAATATTTTAATCAGGATCGAGGATTATTTTTCGCGGGCTGGTTGGAGCATCCACCCTACGAGATATACGAGTCACAAATAAAAGTTACCACAGCATCTTTAGATTTAAATTTTAAAAGACAGAACATTCTCGGAGTACTCAAGGACGCCGTCGCTGTCTTCGAGAACATTCATCAGATGCACGCGAAAATTTATGTGAATGCGAATGTTTAATATCAACATGTCTACATCACAACAGTATGCTGGCAAGTTTTATTGTTTTATTTTCATATCATAAACGAACAAAGTAAACAATGGGAAGCAAATAAATGGTGAACAAATACGGAGAAATTGTCTGTAGTAAATCGTTTGTATTGGTTATGAAAACTGGGAACGGACCCAAGGAGGAAAATACACATTGGAGTAACAATGATGATGGTAATGAAGAATTCTTTTGTTTCTCGTATTGTGAATTTATTTTCTCATTCCGGCTATCAAACATTCCTACGCTTGTACTTACCTATTAATAAGTTAACGTCGACATGGCTTCCGAGGTGTTCCGATGCTTTAATTGTGAGTATTGTGACCTCCTTTGACATTCTATCTTAGAGGAGGTTACAATTAAAACATATTAATGTAAGAGTGTATTTCAATGTTAAGTAATGATTAATTTTTTGGCATTTATATATAGCATGAAAAGGCCCTAAGCGCCTCTAGATAATACATGTTTGCCGAAATGCACCGTGATTTTCGTATTATATGTAATTCAGGTTTGCTGATTATTTGAATCAGATATTTTCATTAAGAGATATAAAATGTACGCAGAAAACAGGATTTGACAATCGAGAACCATTTATAAAATAAGGTTATTAAAGTCTAGTTTGTTCTCAATAGTCCGCCTCCGTCATTTAAACCGGCCATTCAAGTAATGTAACGTAATTCAACATCTAATGCCCAACTTTTTATGACCACTTAAACCCAAATAAAATCCACAATTTTAACTTCAACGCTATAAAGGTCAAAGTTCCTAAACCGTCACAAATCCGAGTGGTTCCTAAATACGTGGAGCCATTGTTCGGGCTATTCTTTATGTAGTGGGTTGGGTCGTGCCGTAAATAGAGGAGACTGAGCCACGTCGCTAATGACACCGAATGTGCCTAACACCGTCACACGTCACAAGTACGTAGGGATGTATATGATCAACTGTTTACTGTGTTGTGTGAGTGTCGGCCTATTTGGGATCTGTTTAGGCTTTCAGTGAGGAACGGTTTGTTTTGTTGTTAGGTTGCGTATATTTACAGAGATTTGCACCTTTTGTTTGACAATTTATTTGGAATCTTAGAGTGGTAGAGTCATTTCCGTTCCTGGTTTATGATTTGTTGAAGAAAAGTATGTACTTAATTAACTTTGAAAAATAACTTACAGGTGTGTAAAAATTATAAGTAAAAAAGATTGAGTAATAGAAGCAAACACGCATTATCGTGTGTTGTGTCACATTTTGGGATAATCATACAGACTTACTATGATGGCGACTTGCCAAACTAACATAGAGTAACTAGCATGCATACACAGAATTTGATAACTGTTTCAACTAGTAAGTATTGACTAACATTGCGTGTAGGTTCTTCCTGTAAATGATCAATCGATCTAAGCGAGGCAATACAACTATCACAAACTGAATTTCCTCCAACATTCGACAGGACGTAACTCCGAAACACCAGTTTATCAACACTGTCAACTTTATCACTTTATTAAGTCTAGTATCAAAGTTTCTAACTACATACGATACGAACTTAATGCACAGCACTTACAAAGTTCTGAGTTTCTGAGCCTCCCCCACGTTTTAACAATAAACTATGAACTTACTGCACGTGTAATGTGTTCGTAGGTAAAACAAGGTAATGTTTCCGATTGTAATGTAAATTGCCCCAAATTGCTGATTTCGGGTCAATCGATTCAATCTAGACTAATGGTTCCCACCAATCAAATAGTGTAAAGGCAACTTTTATATTGGCGTGTAAACGACACGACGAAATGAGAACACAGATGAATAAATGAATTCGATTTTGAAAGCTGTTAGTTACAGTTCGGGGATTCGTTAGGGGAATTCAATATTGATCTGTTGTATATACATACTGTTAATTTAAATCGAATAGTTTGAATTTGCAAATATCCTGCTGCATACAGAACAGAAATCTATATTTAATGGTAGTAGGTATAGATAGTGAGTGACACATAATTGATTAGCTGACCGCAATTAATCGAATTATCATCGAGACCAGAAACTGTTGCGGTAGATAACATCTACATTCTATTTATATCTTAACACAAGTTTATTTATGTGACATGTGCGCTTCTTGTTCTTCTTTTTGAATCGATGACTCAGATTTTAACCGACCAGTACGTAGCAAGCTGGACAGTGCTGTCGTTTGCCTCATTCAAGTCCTGGAAGGTGCAATTAGTTGTGCTTAATGGGCAGGAGAGAATGTGTGGTGATGGGGCTCTACACTCGCATTGTGTCCGAGATGGGTCGATTATACCCCATCTAGCCAAATTGTTTCGGCAGCGGCCAACTTGAGCACGCAGTCGGCGACGACATGTGCACTAATATTCCTATTAAAAGTTCTCTAATATAACCACAACTAAAAGACAAAGTCTAGAAAGTGCTGACACTCCGACCTCTAGAGTTTCCATTCTTAAACACTGCACAGTTTAGGCCATTCCGCGAGTGTATCCGACCGTGGAATGTAAGATAGCAAGATTTAAGGGGAAAGCGCCAGCGTTAGCCAGCGGAATTCAAATTTTCTTACGTTTTTTCCAATTTGCCAGCTGTATATTGGTTAAAATTTGAATCGCGACCGTAACACGTATGTATGTAGTTACAGAATTATAATAAACTAGCTTTTGCTCGCTGTTTAGTAATTAACCCACGGTAACGTTTTAAATATAGCTTAATAATACTCGGAGATACTGTAGCTTCCCGTTAGTGAAAGAATTTTCGGAATCGGATCAGCAGTTCCGAAGATTACCCTCAACATCCAAAAATATTGTACCTCTTTATAATATTCGTATGCGACGTGTTTCCGGACGATATCGATAAACTTCGATTTTATCATAAAACTATTGATCATTATAACTCTGTAAAGCCGTATTTGTTACGGCGGCGAATCATATTTTTATCAACATACAACCAGACACTGATCTGCAAATTGCAAAACGTAAGAATATTAGAATTCCGCAAGCCACCCTGGCGCTTTCACCTTAAGGGCAATATATGTATATCACTACAATCCTTTCGCGGTTTTTTTACCACTAACAGTTGCAGTCCAAATGCAAACCTTATCGCTACAACAATAAAGGTCTTTATAATTTTTTCAGTCTCTGACCGTCGTTACAGGACAGTCAGTCACACAAAACAGCAGCACAAAAAGTCTGGCAACCAGTCTTACCAAGGGGTATTGTATTAACCAGTACTAACTGGGTTGTGGAGGTCAGATAGGCAGTCGCTCCATGTAAAATACTAGTATTCAACGGCATCCGGTTAGACTGGAAGCCGACCTCAACATAGTTGGGAAAAGGGTAGGCAGATGATGACGATAATTTTGTCAGATTGATCAGATATCAACCTAACAATAACCTTTTTGCAATGAGCATAAAGATCATTGTGATTTTGGCAGTGATTAAAGGGCGGAGGAAAATAAATTTGAAAGGACTGTAACGAAATTCACTTCTAACTTAAGAATTACTTTAACCGCTCACATATATCTAAATATTTAAGCATCTATGACATTTCATACATCATTCTTAAGATTAAGATGAGTGCGTGTAAGTTTAGCCTTAACGTATTAGACGAGCGACGTATTAATATTAAAGTTACGTTTGATTTATGTATTCTGACTTCTGAAGTGATGTATTGCTTGTGTGTAATTAGATTAACGTAATGTTCTCATTTAAATTGAGTAAGTACACTCTTTATTGATCAATGCTGATCTGAGATCGAAGATTGTATAGTGGGACTTTAATTTACTAACATATTATCATTTTACATTTAACAAAAAAATGTGTGTCATCATCACCACCTTTTCCCAGCTATGTTGGGGTTGGCTTCCAGTGAATATTGTTACTATTTAATAATATAGCTTTCAACATCCAGTAAAGAAACCAGCTTCATCAAACTATACTCCATACTAATGCGAAAGTATAATATCTCTGTCTGTCTGTAACTTCATGCCGCGCGCTGGCCGGATGACCGGTTTTTGAATGTTTGGCACTCGGCAATAATGACCTTGATTAGGGCATAGCATTTACTTTCTTACCGATCATAAAAATAAAAAAAACCTTTATTTGCCAAATCAAAAACATCAAAATTGCGCAGTTCATTATTATTATCATACAAATAAGCAGTAGAGGTAGTTACAATTTTTGTTTGATAAGTGTCGGTGCTTTTTATGGTTGACTGATTCACTCTGCTCCCCGTACTAGTATAGACTGTATTACGGTGGACCAGTGTTCCTCTTCTCTGTGATTGTACTCATGGTAGCATACATGTGACAAAATAATATTTCATTATAGCATTAAGAGTTTTAGAAAAAAAAAGCAAAGCAAATGCAAAATAACTTAAACTAGGGGTAGGCAGACAAAATAGAGAACTTTTAATTAACTTTTTATTTTTATTAAAATGGTAGAGACATACGATATTTATTCTGTAGTTTAGTAATTGCTTGAAGTTAGAACCGTCAAATTTGCTTTCTTTGACGGTTCTTACTTCGTTTAAATTCTTGTCAATTGCTTAGGTAATTAATTACTTAAACTTGACTACAGATACGGGTGCATTAAGTCCGCTTATTGGGCCACAATTGTGCATAAAGTTTGACTAAATAAATAATACGTTCCCTGTACCTATACCTACTAATGTCGACAAAGTCCCACTATTGGCCAAGACAGGAGTCAGTAATTAAAGATCTTTAATAATATTAATAGTTCTTACATTTACAAATAACCCTGTATCATACACGACACTTTACTTTCATTTCATACAAAGGTAACCCTATTTTTACTTCTCTGTCATCATCGATCAACTTGTCTTGCCTTATTAGACCAACGAGTTGGTTCTCGTAAGTTGGTTACTAGTGCGTCAATAAATTGGCCTCTGTACTAGTACTTATTTACCGAATAAGGCAACCAAACCAACTGTCCTGAAAGTTAGTTGAAAATTTCAATACCTTGAGTCTATGGATTAGTTAGTATTTTAGTATTAATAACAATGGTGCTTAAGTAAGGTTTTTTTTAAACTATACGTATTATTTCTTTCGACATAAAATGTAACAATATACATTATTACAAAATAAAAACGATAAAATAAACTCAAGTGATTAATTAAATAGGTAAGCTTTACAATGTTATATTTATTCACAACTATAACGGTCCCCATCCAGTGTATCTGGAAGGGGCAGTCCGGTCTGGCAACGGTCTGGAGCACATAACGGGTGTAAAACACCCTTAGCGAAGCCCAAAGGCACTTTTTTCCCTGGTCTTATCGATAATTGTTCAGGACCATACTTGGGAACTTGACGACCCGAATGGCGCAGCGGTAATGAGGCTGCTTTACGTTCGTTGGGTCCCGGGTTCGAATCCCGGTAGAAGCAAATGTTTGTGTGATGAGCATGGACCTTTGTTTCCTAGTCATGGATGTTTATATGTATAATAAGTATGTATTTACAAACAAAAAGTATCTATGTAGTATATCAACTATCTGGTGTCCACGACACAAGCCTCGTTGCTTAGTGTGGCATTCGATGGCGCTGTGTATAATGTCCAGCTATATTTATTATTTATTTATAACTTTCTTGTTACGGAGATATTGAAGGTCAAAGTTCCAACTATTTCACACTTTTGACGTGATAACGTCTTATAAATCGATGAACACCGGTTGCACGCACGAAAAAGTGTCACACCGTTCCGCGCGCTAATCACGTTCCACCTGACTCATCAACGCCCAGCCCAAATCCTTAAATATTGCACCGTGGTTATCTTTATAATGTAGACAAGGAATAAGAAATGATTTTTCGAAATTCAAGCTCTAAGGGAGTTAAATAGGGGACAAAAGTTTGTATGAAAGTCCATCAGTTTTAAAGTTAGGGTCTTAAAATTTTGTGTTTAGGATTCGATTTATACGTGTCTCAGCGTTTTTGATCATTCCACCCCCAATGGGTTAAAAAGGGGATGGAGTTAAATTAAATTAAATTTCGCTGGACATTACACACAGCGCCATCTAGTGCCACACTAAGCAACGAGGCTTGTGTCGTGGACACCAGATAGTTGATATACTACATAGATACTTTTTGTTTGTAAATACATACTTATTATACATATAAAACATCCATGACTCGGAAACAAATGTCCATGCTCATCACACAAACATTTGCTCCTACCGGGATTCGAACCCGGGACCCTAAGAACGTAAGGCAGCCTCAATACCGCTGCGCCAGTTGTGTAGTCCTTAAGTAAAAATCATAACATTTATTATCTATAGGCGTATGATTGGAAGCTAACGCAACGGTGTTGTTAGAATTTCAATCCTTAAAGGGATGAAAAGGGGGATGAAATGTCGTTTTGCAAATAAATGTTAATTAATCGAAAAAATAATAATTTTCAATTCAATTCATAAAAGTATGCAATTTTTCATCAATGTTTTCTTAAGACGTTATCACGTAAAATTATCCTTATCAACCCTTTTGGCGTATGTATAGTATGTATTTACGTATGTTCAACCGTAGCGCCTAAACTATTCATCCGATTTTGATGAATAAGGTGTCAATCGATTCGTTATTATGGCCCAGGTAACATAGGCTACATTTTTACCGATTTCATTTAAATAAGAGCGTGATTTTTCAGTAGTCGGGTTTTTTAGTTGTAGTATACAACACAAATTCTTTCTATATAGCCAGAACCCCGCCGGTAATTCGATATCCACAACGTCGGTAACAGTGTACATTCATGTAATTCAATCAGGACTGCTGATCCTGACAGACGAATTTAATTTATCAACATGGCACGGCTCTAGGAAGCCCTATCGTGTTCCAATAAACGGAAATTATCTGTCTAGACTTTTATTAGTTTTCGTTTCCAACCACTCAAGCTATTTTCCTGTATAAATAAAATAACAAAATGTGATTAATTCCAAATGCCTTAGTCATAACTAATTACCTTTTAAAACCAAAAACTTGAAGACATAAATAACATCCAACAGCATCGGGGCCTGTATGGTGTATTATACGCCACTCCCTTCGACAGAGGGGAAGCCTATATTCCAGCAATGGTAACGTTTAAGGCTGATTATATTGTCTCGTTTGTCTTTTGGTCGTGAGCGCGACTACTGAACATGAGGTCCTGTGTTTGATTGCCAGGTTGGGCAGTGTTATTGGGCTTTACCATCAAGAATTTCTCAGTAGCAGCCACGGAGCTTGGATTTGTGCCCGGTTAATGGCAATTGGTTCGCCCCCTATTACAAAATGTGGGTGCACTATCAGGTCTGTACACCTCTGCCTTTTTTTTTTTGTTTAGGATGGGAAATCATCAAATGACTTCTCCCGCTCTGGGCGGAGCAGGAGGGATTGTCAGACTTTTACTGACTAAAACCCATCCATGTTCCTTCATCGCCCTTTGTGTTCCGGGGCCACGGTATCTCTTTCGAATAGTCCCGCAGCCCCGGAATAGTCCCGCAGCCCCGGAATAGTCCCGCAGCCACGGAATAGTCCCGCAGCCCCGGGTACACCTCTGCCTATCTCTTCGGGGATTTAATTTGCGTGGTGTTATGCTTAAACCAGTAAGCTAGCTAGCTTCCAAAGTAGCAATCTATAATTATGTTTGATCGGGACCCGCCGGGTCAATATTTAGTCAATTTTCCGGCTCGTATACTAATGTGCGGTAAAATACTTTAAGAATGTTTACTATGAAGGAAAACCGTTCAAGACGATGTTATTACATATTTAGGGACATTATTCGAATACTTAGGTAAGCTCCCGGTGCTGAGCGCTATCCCGTAATGCCAACCTTCATGTAAGAGCATTAGCTTAATGTGCTGAAGTCCTGTCAGAGAAATATACGGCCATTATAACAAATACATGTAACCACAATAAATTAGTAAGGTAACATGCTCCACAGTAAATGTAATCCATTTATCGTAAATGTAACGTACAACATTATAATTTCAGCATGATTAATTGTGCTAAAATGTACGCTAGAATAAACGCTGTAATATTCATAGATTCCTACACTACCATACAAAAGCATTTAAACAGAAAGTCCATTTGCATATTATGAAAATTACGCGGTTGGTAACTGACGCCACCGAGCAGCTATTATGACAGCTCTAACTAATATAATTATGTGACCTCATTTGTTACTTAGCCTGCCTGCCAGGCTTTACGTGAGAAATTACAGAAAGCTCCTGAAGGCATTTATTTCTGCCTCACTCTCCAATAAATCTTTCTAAAAATCGGCCAAGTAAGATTTAAGAGCCGCGTTCAGGGTTCCATGTTACGGCTTAAAATATCTCCTGCTATGACCCCACGAGAATATACGAGTATTAGCATACATCCAGTGACATTTTGCGGTCACGTTTAGACCGACTGACTTTCAGCCTTGTTAGTACTTGGTGATACTTGTCTTATTTAAGATCCATTATGATAATGAGTAAGTAATTAAATTATTGTTGATTATACATTGAAAATTAAGACAAATTGAACAGAGGTTGGGAGCTCAGTGAATAAACCCTGTACGTATTACAAAGGGAATTAAATACATTTAAGATAAAACTGCATTACTCACCAATAAAGGTGACTTGAGGCGTACTTATTTTCCCAAAGTGAGACTTAACTTCTGTAACGGTTTAAATAAACCAGGCGATTTTTATTCAGGCTCTTCTTTTTACGACAAATGAATATTCACGAGGAATATTGTGGCTTAATACCAGTGTAGGTACATTGAATTTGGCGAGACCGAATAAAGAGGCGAATAAATTAATAGCACTCCATCACACCATCTTACGTTGACATTTTCCCTTACACAGCTTTATGGTAATAAATACCTCTCTCAGATTTTGAAAAATGTGTTGAAATATTAACAGATTTTGTGTCACTTTATTTTAAAAATTTGGTGGTAGAATCATTTTCAAGTAGGTACAAGTAGCATTTCATCATCATCAGCCTATTAATGTTCCCACTGCTGGGACACAGGCCTCCCCCCCTCTATGAGAGGGAATGGACTATAATCCACCACGAGGGCCCAGTGCGGATTGGTAGATGTCACATTTCTTCGAATTGTTTGGTTTTGGTGGCTAGGACATGGCTCTTTCTTACACAAAGTAATGCGCCTGTCTGGGTTCGAACCCACGACTTACTGTTCGTAAGTCGGGGCCGCCACCACTGGGCCACCGCTGCTCCTAGCAGTAGGTAGCATTTATATATTAACAATTCAGTTTCAGGGCCCCGAAACTTTGATTTTAGCTTGCTCTGAATCGTTGAACAAATAGGTACTGGTCAGACACATTTAATTAAATAAAGGTGTAGCTGTTGAGTGTGTACCTAGACATTCCCTTTTAACACAGCTTTTAGGTATCATATTTGAACTAAATGCTGGCCCTTTTGTCCAGAACACTGCCTCTACATTTGCATTGTTCGCACATTCAGTATCCAAAGACCCCACTTGTAGCAGTTCCATTGTAAGTCAACTGTCGCGTCCATTTCAAGAGTAATCCAGCTTTTAGGGAGGGTCGTCGTTCGTCGCACCTGCTCGGCGGAGGTCACTCACAATAGTGGCCCCACCTGGCGCCAACTTACTATGAACGCGAATAATATGGCAGAAAGAATTTTATGTGCCTTTCGGAGCCGTAAATATTTATGAGAGATAATATTGCCACGTGCGAGTAAGTTACACGTGTAAAGGGCTGAATGTATGGCAGTGTATTAAAATTGCTTATTTTATTTCTAAAGATCGATCAACAAATAAGTGCTCAACTAACGAAACGACCCCGATTTTCGGTATACAGTACAAAACTCGTAATTCGTAGTCACAAAACCGCGAGCTGCATTCAGCTTGGTGGAGTAAACAAAAAAGTAGAATGCAATTTAAAATTTTCGCTCGTAGGTAAAAAAATTGCTCTCTAGAATTTCCGCTAGGTGGTGTCCTCGTTCCGGAACGGACCCGGCTCGTTTGTATAATTGTGTTTGTGTATGTGGCTGCTGTCACCGCCCGCCAGGGCCCGCCATCTATTTGACCGGGCCGGACACTGACGCGGACAAATTGACATGTCCTGTCCCTTCCACTGCCTTATTCCAAATTGTATAGACGCACGCTCACGTCGCGTTAAACATGTTACACACTTTTGTTGCTTTTTATATTGTGCTAGCTTTTGATGTTTTGAAAGGTTAGGTCTGATGTTCGGTATCAAAGGAACAAGGCGATAGAATTTTATATGTAATATCCGAAGCATATTTTTGTAAAAAAAACGCTTTAGTTACAAACAGGAAAAAGCAGTTACCAAGGGTGCTGATAATCTTTTACTTATTTCGTTGACTTAATTAGTACGTATTGTAATGAAAAAAAACCTAGTTAAACAAACAATACAAAGGATGCTGATAAGCTTTTACTTAATTCCCTGAATTACCTAATCAGTGCGTATTGCAATGGTTTAAAAAAAGACCTAGTTAAATAAACAGAGTTCCCAGACATTTGTACGATTTAATCAATGGATTGTTTGCAGAGGACTATGTACCTACTCACAGATGCGGCTATTAGACTAGACAGAAGGAATTTAATTAGATTACACTGTCTTATTTGCACGACTTTAATTTTATCAGAACTTATTACAATATAGATATCTAGTTAGGATTTACTTACTTAATTGTTTATTGTTCTGCAGAAGAAACTTCTCCTAAACACTATGATAAATAAATGTTGAGAAAAATTGCTAATGTAACTACTTTCTAGTTTCTAAATAAGTAATCATTTTAACTAGTTTTTCTAAAAACAACAAAGGTTTCCTAGGTACTGGGTGTGTTGAAGATGTTACAATAATACGTTCATTATGATTACCATGAATTCGTTACAAGAACTAAACGTGTCGTGTTTCGCCCTTGTAACAATACCTCCACATCGGCAATAAGGCCGGACCGCCGGACAGCCGGACGACCGGTCGTGCCTTTATTTTGCATAATAAATCAATGTCAGAATCCGCGATGTCGCCTGACGATAGCCTTCCCCAATATCTCAATTTCTGAGATATCGTACTATCGTATTTTTGATGTGGCACGGTGTCATTCAACCAATTAGAGATATAATATGGCTTATGTTTAACGAACCACCAGATTTAGTTAAATGTAACGGTTAAAAAATCACTTTTGATTGCCAAAATTATTAATGATCACCAAAATTAATCCCCATTTTATCGTGAAACCGGAACTAAAAAATATTTTTTTTTGGTTAATGACCACCAGAAATTGAACTGTTAAACGCTTGCATCCGAGTCGAGGGAGACCCGGTCGACGGAGCCCCACTAAGCGGGGCTCCTACTTCTGAGTGGTTTATAAAAAAATAACCACGAAGAGTATGGCGGGGTCTATTCGCTCGCTTCTAATCTAATCCATCCGTGTAAGGGTACCCCAAGTCGGCCTAGGCAAAACTAGTTTGTCATCAACCACCTCATTAAAATTTGGTGCTCAATTTACTAAATTTGGTGATCAATTGATATTCTAAGTTATCGATGTTAGTGGTCACAAAGTTATTTTTGGTGGTCATTATATTTTTCCCCATATAATATTAAGCCGATTTTTGACCTTCAGTTTTGTGGCTGTTTGCGACTGCCTCGTTGGGCTGGTGGTTGCATGCGCAACTGCTGAGCATAAGGTCTTTAAGCTACAGGTGGACTGCTTTTTTAATATAAAACTACTGCATAATGTAGGTACATTCTTAGTGTCCCGGTAGGAGCAAATGTTTGTGTGATTAGCATGGACATTTATTTCCGAGTCATGGATGTTATATGTGTCGGATCCGGTCATGAGTACGGACGGGCGAATGGATCGCAAGCGCGCCAGTGGTGACATCACGCGACGTACTTACCAGTCTACCCCACCATGGCGTGCTTGTACAGAGTCCTGATGTTAACAGCTCGTGGCGAGGAGGACAGTCTGAGTCTGATCGCAGCGGAGTTAAGACGTCTTGAAACTGTAGCCGATTAATTGTGCCTAGTGTTATTGTGTGAAAGTGTAATGTCAAGTAATTTGTTAGTTTACTCAGTGTATCAGTTTGAAAAGAGTAACCATGGAGTTTCTTGCCGGTTCTTCTCCATGGAAACGACCACCCCGAACCGTGCACCATTAGGCCTATGTGAAATAAAATACTTTGATAGTTAGCGTATCGCATCATGTGTGTTTTCATTGCACGAAACCCATCTTCTGCCCACATTATGCTTGAGCCTAACGAAGCAAATCCTGACAATCCGACATATATATAATAAGTATGTATGTAGTATATCAACTATCTGGTGTCCACGACACAAGCCTCGTTGCTTAGTGTGGCACTAGATGGCGCTGTGTGTAATGTCTAGCGATATTTATTATTTATTCTAACATTAGCAAGATTTTAAACTAAAATAACTATATGCCTACACCAATAAACTTTTTTTTTATTAGCCTGTTCTGTCCCACAGCTGGGCAAAGGCCTCCCCCATTCCCTACCATCTCTCCCAGTGTTTTGTCTCCTCTGGGGCCAATCAGTCGGGAACGAGTCCAAACCGTCACGCCAGCTTTTTTGGTCTTGCCAATAAACTTATTTTAACGAAATTACAAATGTAATAAAATAGCAGCGAATCCAATAAAAATATGGATTTGATATAAGGCTCCAATAAAATTGTGTAATAAAGTAGAATTTATTTTTATTACCGCCCTCGTATGAGAAAATCACGAAAATCGAGATCAAACTAACTTTGTAAGAAATTTTGGTGATAACAGGTTTAAAAACCTACGCGTTGTTATTTAGACCCAATAACGAATCATAGTACCCAAATAGATACTTCGTATGGAGAAAAATACTCAAAAAAGGTTTAACACTTAGGTAGTAACAAGTTTACTGACGGTCTGTTATTTCCACCCTTTTTTTTTTAGCATGGGAAATCATCAAATGACTTCTCCCGCTCTGGGCGGAGCAGGAGGGAGTGTCAGACTTTTACTGACTAAAGCCCATCCATGTTCCTTCCTCGCCCTTTGTGTTCCGGGGCCACGGTATCTCTTTCGAATAGTCCCGCAGCCCCGGCAGGCTTCGGCCCTTGCGGACCCCTTCAATGTTGCTGACTCTCATTGAGGCGCGCATGGAACACGAACGCGCCGTCGACACGGCCTGTCGTCATGAGACGGACGGACGGCGAACTAGCCCATAGCTCCCCGTCCACAGGCCCGCGTTATTTCCACCCTTAGCCCTCAGCAATAAGGTTGAAGACGACCTAAATATTTTTTTTGGACGTCAATGTTCCGGCCACCCTGTACTTATAATAAAAGTACTTATTATTTGAAGCAACTAAATAAAATGACATCATCATGTGGTTTATTTTAATACATTCCATCATACTAATGATAAGAGTTCTAAATTATATTAATAACACGTTTGCGACAAACTTACGAACTTACAACTTACGAAGTTTACCTTTTGACAGGGTATAATAATATACTAAAGGGCTCAGTTAATATTCCGAACCTACGTCATAAATGTGAAGCATTAGCGATATAATAGATACTTACATACGACCTATTAACATTAAAAAACCGACTTCAAAAACATAAAAAAAATTAAAAATAACTTTAGCTTCAGAAGTCGGTGGCAAAAAAAAACTGAATCAAGCAAACAAAAGTCACCGACTTCTAAAGTTATTTTTCACTTTTACCGTTTTCATTTTTTGCAAAAAAGTTTTTTAATTTTTCCATTTTTAGGGAACTCTTCAATATAATAGACAGCAAATCTGTTGTGATTGCTGCAATCGCTTGGATGTTTATTGCTTATACAACATCATGGCCAATTTGCCGTCTATTATTGAAGAGTTCCCTTGTATATCTCCGAAAATCAGCATCAGATCTTCACTAAACTTAAACGGGACCACTGCGAAATAATATACTTCCAAACAAAAAAAGAACCATCAAAATCGGTTCACAATTGGCGAAGATATCGCAGAATATACACACAAAAAAAACAGACGAATTGATAACCTCCTCATTTGGCAGTCGGTTAAAAATTTAATTTGTGTAGGTACTTAAGTAAATTTTATATACATTTATAAATTAAAATAACCTAAAGTAACTAACTTAACAGTAAACTTAAAAATAGCGTCAAAAAACTTAACAACAAATTATATAATGAATTAGTAGCAAAATGCTCCCTTAAATCTTCGGTAAAAACAATCATTTTTAAACCGATTTTCCATAACTGCACTTTTCCAAGACTTGCATTTGCATTTTCCATTGCACTCAACTACACCTTCATAAACCCATATTCCCCCCTCTCTATTGTTTCACACTCTCCATAAAAAGGTATTGTGTACATAATGAACCTCGAAACAATTTGCAATTCAATGAGACATACAGTTGCCACCCTACTTCTTCCTAGAAACATTTTTGTTCTTGTTATAATTTATAAACAAGCACTCAAATATTTACATATTTGTCTCCGTGTATTATTTTCGAAATTGTTAAAAAAATTCAATGCTTTTTCCAAAAAAAAGATTGGGCTCGTCCGGGATTTGAACCCGGGACCTCTCGCACCCTAAGCGAAAATCATACCCCTAGACCAACGAGCCGCTTGAGAGACACGCCGAAATTCATTAGCACATCAGAATGTGTGATGCGTAAACTCGTGAGTGAAAGGTGTTTGACCACTCTTGACCTGCGATCGACGGGCATGATAAAAATTAAGCAAATCCGGCTTGTTGAGAAATAAACGCTTTATAAGCGTTTATACAAAACTCGTAAGACATACTTAAGACATAAATAAGTATCCTACCTACATAGGTACCATTTAACCACTAATTATTTATTATTAGTCTGTCCTTCATTATACTATTGTGTAATGTTATATGTACATTTTATTATAATAATACGTTAAACCAGTGAAATAGCGACTACTGTCGCTTGGCAATTGTCTGCAAACAGCCGTTTTCTACTTACTCCCGCAAAACTGGCTCGTTATTAAAACATTATAAAAGTATCTAACTGATATTATTAATAATAAAAACTAATATAAAAGTAAATAATACTATAATCATGACAAAAACAATGAAATAAAACTGCAAAAAAGTTGGGCTCGTCCGGGATTTGAACCCGGGACCTCTCGCACCCAAAGCGAGAATCATACCCCTAGACCAACGAGCCACCTGCAGAGAAGGCATCAAATATCAATTTGCAATCGAAGTGTTACATCGATACAAATTATTATCGTTGTTTTAAGTGACGTCATCGACCGGAACTAATAAAATCTCAAACTGTGGCGATGGTTGTAGTGAAGCGACTCAAAGTAGAACATAACATTGTGCATTAGGTAGGTTTTTGATTTGATTGATTGATTGATTTGTTTTTTGATAATTAGGTACTTACCTAAGTGTGTGTTTAAAAATATCTTGTTATGGCAAATTCTTTACCGATGTTGAATTCTTGGTTAACGAACTTACGTTTTATCAATACGTTAGCATTTATTCAGTACTTATGGCACTCCCACACACAACACGCCAAGATGAAAGGTTATTGACCGTTCAATTTTGATACTCGGCAAACATGTTGACGAAATATGAATGATATCAACTTGGCGTTGCTATTTATGTTAGCACCAATGTAGAACCTGGCAAAGGTTTGGTACATACATAAGAAGAGAGTTGTACAAGAGTTGAGTTGTATAAGAGGTTAAATTTTAATTTACTTAATCTAACATACAGGACGGTACAGTCAGAATAAAAAAAAATGTAAATTTAAATAAAAATAATAAATAAAATTATAATTTAAAAATATAAGGTAAACGTTAAAAACAGTTTTTCTTAAATCTATGTCATGTTCACACATGCTTTGAGCCTGAACTAGGTAATCCTGTGTTTCAGGCGATTTGAGGTAACATTATTTGTTTAATTATAATCACATATCATATTAATATTATTGGTACCAATGTAAAAAGGTATATAAAATTATATTAACTTAGATAACTAGTTAAAAAATATATGAAAAATATTTACTTTAGTACAAGTAATAACTTCTCTGTATCTTCATAGGACATAGTTTGAAGTAGTTGTGAACATTAATCAGCGTCTAGTGTTCACACCGCCTAGACATTGACATGAAACCATTGATAACTCAATACCTACGGTTGATCGCTCGCCCCCTATTACATGGGCCTTCAAAATAACTGGCGTAATGGTGGCTGTACTTTTAGATACACGTCTGTCTAGCCTTTCGGGGATTATACATAAATAATAAATATCGTATGAACATTACACACAGCGCCATCTAGTGCCACACTAAGCAACGAGGCTTGTGTCGTGGACAGCAGATAGTTGATAAACTACATAGATACATTTTGTTTGTAAATATACATACTTATTATACATATAAACAAACATCCATGACTCAGAAACAAATATTGTCCATGCTCATCACACAAAGATTTGATCCTACCGGGATGATTATATGTGTGATGTTATGTGTTAAACAAGTAAATGTTCTTCCTGTAAAGGTACGTGAAGAGCCATCTGCCCTACATTCGTGATGATTACCAACATCCTTTTCACCAAAAATAAGTATAAGATGGAACGCAGCTTATCCCAAATAACCTGCAGCAATTTCATCTCCAGCATTACCTAATATTATATTCATACTCGTAAAAAACAAACAACTTTTTATGACTTTCACAAGATTTACTACCTTTCCGTTTACACCGATGATAACTTAGTACATGAATCTATGTACTTAGAAACTTATGTACTTCGAAGTCGTATCTTTTCAAAGTATTTTTTCCCTAAAACGAGTTGCGCAAGTTACGGGCTAAGAGCTTTCGGCGTGATACCCCGCTTTCACTCAAAATGTATTCAAGGAGAGGTTAGCTAGCTTAACTTTGAATAACGGTAATTAGAGGTATAAGATCTGGTATACAAGAGAATCATTAGCTGGGTTTAACGGATTTAATTTCAAGGGCGCGTCTGTGAGGTGTACGGTGCCTAAGCTCTTCATGAATGAAATTTAATAACAAGATTAATGTTTGTCTTACGTAACGGTGTTTTAAATACGGTTATCACACCTACTGTAAAATCAAAATGGAAAACAGTGCTAGAACAATAATATCATCATTCTCTTGCCCATATCCCAATTCATTTAGGGTCGGCGCAACATGTCTTATTCTTCCATACTTCTCTAGTACTCGTCATCTCATCAGACAAGTCTTCTCTTACTCAAAACTTTCCTCAGTGCTCAGCATAAACATCTATCATCAAACCATCCAACGTCTGAAATTAAAAGCAGAATGATGGGTATACTCTTGGCAATTCTGCAGAAAAAAAAAGAACAATAAACCTCCCTGAAACTCCCTGATACAACCGGACGGAACCCCCGATAAGGTGACCTCTCACCAGAGTTATATAGCATGGACTATATTAAACCAACGAATACATTTTATCTAGCGCTTGAGTGGAATACGAAATTTTGGCGCAACTCCTTTCTGTACGTCAGACGACAGGCCCATAAAACTAGAAAGGGGTCCTATCACTTTATCACTCCATATTTATGCGATATTTATGGCAACACGCGCTAAGAATCCACGATTAGGGTTCGACGAATAAACATTTGTAAACTTGTCAATCTGTCTACACATTTGTTTCGCTATGTTGTACACATGTGTGTTTTTCTAGCAAAATGTTAAAAGGAAATGTACTAATGTAAACAGTTACAAACAAAACACGTGGAGAAAACAAAACCGTTATTGATGAAGAGTGATGAATGCGACAACGTGAACAGGAAAACGAAAAAACCTTTTCAAAATATATTTTATTTCACGTCTACAAGGGCACTTACAAAACATCGAAAAAAGGTGCCCGATTGGGGTTGGTGATTTTCTATGGAGAAGAACCGACAAGAAACTCCATGGTTACTCTTTTCTCTTCTTTTCTTTGTCCCTTGTCCTGCCTAAGAGAAAAGTTTTTTTTTTTTTGTGTGTGGCATCTCGCTGTTCAGTCTAGAGAGACTGGCTTCTGCTTAACCGGGCTAATCCTGTGGATGCCTTGAATTTAAGGCCTCCAACCAGGGGCATAGTAACTATAAACTAAGCGATCACGCCTGTACTTTCTACCGTTTTTATACCGTGTGCTTTGAGAATAGCAATCGGTTGTCGAACGTTTCGGGGCATACTTACTCGTAAAGTCTGAGATAGTGCATGCAGGGGCACCCACACCGGCAGCCCGGCGCACTTACTCGCTCGGAAGAGCCCCGCAATGAAATGTATCGATGTTCAATTTATTCATGCTATCTGCCACCAAGCAAATCCTGCCAGAGATCGAACTTGATTGCCAAGCGCCTACGAAACGTAACGTATTTTGAATATAGATGCATGCATTTATAAAGTGTATTGGAAATATATTATAACATGTATCATTTATTGGAAATGCTTGCTACGACAGGCGCTCGCTTTTGCTTTTACATTTTCCATTATATGGAAATGTTATGATGTAAAAATTACGCACAAATGATAAATCAAATACGAATAGATTAGATATCTTATCGTTACATTAAATAATCGTCATCTTTTAAAATTATCTTATCTTATCGAAAAAAAGTTAAGTGATCTTCCTGCGGTTGTTAAATATCATCAAAAAACTACTAATTTATGTAAATAAAATAATGTATTAATTTATTTAAACTTCATAAACAATAGTTGTACATAGGTGGACTTAACGCCACACGCTCTTTATTTTAAATAGGACAACATTATGATAGGTTACAAAATAATATCTGAAAAATAACCACCAATTCCCTAGCCTCTGTACAGAAGATAATTATAAAACTCCTGAAACTTATTCAACGTGTACTGTAATTGGCTATTAAAACATAGTTGGTAAATAACTCAGCAACGTCTTAACCAAAAGGGGTTATATCCTTTCTTAAGCCAGGCAACTATTCTTGAACAATTATGTAGAGAAGGCAGCCGTGGTATTTCGCTCCACTCGCAAAGTATGTGAAATATATATTGTGATACAAGATCCTCCAAACTTTGGCAGCCACTTAGTTAAGAACTTGCATCTTAGAAGCACTGAAGATCTAGAGAAGGGAACATAATATGGCTAACTATTTTCGTAGAAGTTCTTATTAACAAAAGTTTTCAGAGATTCTGTTTTACGTATATGTCGGATCCGGTCATGAGTACGGACGGGCGAATGGATCGAAAGCGCGCCAGTGGTGACATCACGCGACGTACTTACCAGTCTACCCCATCACCATGGCGTGCTTGTACAGAGTCCTGATGTTAACAGCTCGTGGCGAGGAGGACATTCTGAGTCTGATCGCAGCGGAGTTAAGACGTCTTGAAACTGTAGCCGATTCGTTGTGCCTAGTGTTATTGTGTGAAAGTGTAATGTCAAGTAATTTGTTAGTTTACTCAGTGTATCAGTTTGAAAAGAGTAACCATGGAGTTTCTTGCCGGTTCTTCTCCATGGAAACGACCACTCCGAACCGTGCACCATTAGGCCTATGTGAAATAAAATACTTTGATAGTTAGCGTATCGCATCATGTGTGTTTTCATTGCACGAAACCCATCTTCTGCCCACATTATGCTTGAGCCTAACGAAATAAAATTCTGACAACCCGACATATATATAAAATGATAGTTAAACAATAAGTGGAGTTTCTATTAGCTAATAGATTCTTTCAATATTAAGGCTACGTAGTTTAAGTTGATGCTACCTTTTGTCGTACGCATAATATTACTATTGATCTGTAAGAACATTGGAACTTGAACAAATATTGTAATTTATGGATATGTTAATGCGATGTCTGCTCCCTAAATTGATTAATATACACTGGCCTGCAAAACTAAGTACTACACTTTTAAAATTTAATTTTTTCCTAAATTATAGAAGTCAGAAATTTAAAATAAAAAACTTTTATTTTCGTTTTATAGCAATTTTTATCAGCTTTCTTTGAAACTATATATAACATTTAAATTAAACTATTTTTCGAGTAGTTTTTGTTTCGAAAGTTTATCTTGTGTACTTCAAAAGTTATTGCAATTTTAAAAGTGTGAATACTTAGTTTTGCAGGCCAGTGTATAAGTTCTTCAAAACTTAGCAAAACACAGATGAGAAACTAACTCCTCTAACCAGATAGAGCTAATCGAAATGTATAGGAGGCCTTGGTAAATCTACGATTCGAAGTTGAACTCTTAGTCGATATTTCTTCCTTAAAACATTCCGAATTATACGTCATATTCACTTATTTATTCATAGCGGTAAATGGAGCAGAATTTAAAATTCAAACATGATGAATCGAATAGTCGATTTTAGAGTCAACATTTCACATGCGAGTTGTTTTCGTACATTCGCCATATTGAAACTCCAATTTTAAACTAGTGACTAAACCGGAACAAAAATAGAACTACATTTTTCAGCGTGATAAACATTTTCATCAAAATATTTTTTATTTGACTAGCTGTCGACGCACTGGTTTAATAAACTGATGCAGGAAAACAATGTACCTAGAAAGGTAGTAGGCATGTTACTACTAAAATATAATTTTCCTTCTTATTACAGCCTTAATAATTAATTGCTTCGTATCACTTACCTGCTCTATGATTATAATTATCTATATTAGAATGTCGGTCTCCACTTAGATCAAAGATTCCTCAAAGAACCCTTTGAAGTTCAAACGCTGCCTACTATTATAACAACAACATGGAATTATTGCTGAACTTTGCAATTAATTATTAATTCCTCGCCTTAATAATGAAGTTTTCGCCTTGTGTTCGAGAACACCAAATGTTCCAAGTTTGATGGATAAAACAAGGAACATCGAAAATTCGTCCAAGTTCCCTGAGGCTAGGCTTGATGTTTCTTGTGATAATTTAACCCGAAGCTATTTTTAGATTTGTTGTGCACTGATCTTAAATCTTTCATTTATTCATAAATAAATACAGATAGATTTATTTATGAATAAATTAAAGATTTAAGCCCAAGAAATAATTTGCTACCCATAATAATTTAAGCACTCCCTAGCTTTATTATGCAAATTAAATAAGCCACTATAAACTTAGGATAATGAGACGATAATTAAGTAAACATCAAAACTTCAGCCATATTTCAGCATGAAAACCGCAAATAGCACTTAGTCAAGCGTTTAAAACGGGAATGGTCATTATTCAAGCCATTTGTCGCGGAGTCACCGGCGACTAATGGACCCCGGCTTGTCACAACTCACTTTATTTCCCATACCACTCGCATTTTACTCCACTTAATGACTCCATAACAAAATTCTCTTAGTCTTAAACTTTTTTTACTGAGTTGGAAAGTAATACGAGCCGAAGTTATTTTTATAGGCGCCATTTTATAGCGATATTAAGAGTAACTCCCACGCCATTATGGACGTGCGGTTAAACCTCAATAAACAGTAATGCTCCAATTATTGTTTCAAACAAATTATTTTGACAGTGTTTCCGATCGGTTGGGTCGATCATCAACGCTGTTGGTGCCGTATTATTGTGAAAATGATAATTTTATAGCACAATTAGTGAAATTTGTACCTGAGGCCTGTTACAAACAAATGATTAAGATAAGTACTTTATTCTTCGATACCTTAAAACAATATAATATTCTATTACACTCAAGCAAAGAATTAAGTAGCTATTGAAGGTGCCTAAGCTGGCTTAGGGAGTGAATTATTCAAGTGAATTTTCTAAACTCAAAGCTCGCATGACGTAATCCGTGGAAAGCCATTATATCTGTCGGGAAATCTCATTTCCGGTTGGAGAAAAACGGACTCGCTGTCGGGCGGTTCGGAAGTGGGTCGCGGCTCGAGCCGAGGACACTTCGGATGCGGCCTCGAAACAAGCGAGGGAGAGATCATCGGGACGTCTACTGCTTTCATCTAATAAAAGCAGTAGAAGCTAGTAGGTGAATTTATTGTTTATCTACTTAAGCTTCGATTTGAATTCCCTTGAGATTATGATTCTATGAAAAGAATATTTAATCTCCTGTTAGCTGTTTATTTAACATATTTGATAATAGGAACACATTTAAGAATTTCATGTTTTTTTTTTTTAAGTTTCTTGCTGGAATGACTGACTGAATCAGTTTTCCTAAGTAAATTATTGCTAATTCTGTAATTCCTAAATTATATTCAGGAATGTTGTCTTTTATACACTGAATATTTTGCGATTAATAAAACAATTTCCATTGTAATAAAGAAACGTAAATTCAAAACCACCGATGATGATTCACGAATAAATAATTCCAATTAAAAATAAGAGCATCTCGCTTCATGCTATCGAATACGTTGTAAACTCGTAATGTGTTCAGAAAGAAACCATATTTTTATTATTACCGCTGACTTCCGAACCGTATCGTGCCACTCACATACGAGCTAGACGCTACATGTGAAATTTTAAACGTTCTGCCAAATCCATTTCAATTAGTTATCATTTTCTTTTATATTTTGATGAGAGAGACGAACGAAAACGAACCTGTGACCTAACTCTGCTTTACTTCATTCCTCGTAATGTTCAAATCCCAAGTATCAAGGAGGTTATAGAAAGGTTCTATAAGATTTTTTTATTATCAATCTTATCAGCAGTGATTAATAATAACGATATGACACATCATTGGATGCTAACATCTTGAACTGCCAAGGGAGGAAATAACAAATATGTTTAAAGCTCAAGGACTGACTGCAGATTGACTAGAAGGGATAAAAAAGACGTACAAAACTTAAAAACCCGACTCAAAAAACTGAAAACAAAAAGCAAGCTTAAAGCCATCAAGTCAAGACAAGGGGGGGGGGGGTGTAAGTCATCTTGATGTTCTACTAACACTCTATGGACCGAAAAGTCTGAAATAAATGTTTTGAATTGAATTGTAAAGTTGGAAGCAGGCGGGGCCCATTAGAACATAAAATTATTAAAATGGAATGCACCCTCCATTTGGGCTTCACTGCAGTCGAGAAAAAAAGGAACTCGTAGGTATTGTTAGCCTACGTCATCCCACAAATGGGCAAAGGCCTGCTGCAACTGTGAACTGTGCGTGGTGGGTACAACCAAATGAGAAATAAAATAATTCTAGTGAAAGCATGTGTGACTAATATGTCCCTAGGTAATAAATAAGGGCCATTTAACTATGTTCTATGTTGTTGTAAATAGGCACACGATAATGAATTAACAAATTATGTAGTAGTAAATGTAGATAACAGGTAGCTATAGCTTAATTGTATACGTTAGCCTACGTCATCCCACAAAAATGGGCAAAGGCCTGCTGCAACTGTGAACTGTGCGTGGTGTGTAGATATACCAAATGAGAAATAAAATAATTCTAGTGAAAGCATGTGTGACCAATATGTCCCTAGGTAATGAATATTCACCTATGTTCTATGTTGTTATAAATAGTCACACGATAATTAATTAACAAATGTATAGCTTAATTTTATTGTAAACGTAATCTTTGATCTTTGGATGGATTTACGATATGTTTTACTTTTAATTTAGTTAACAAGGAGCACTTAATTTAACTAATGGCCTCAGTGGCAAGACCATAAAATGTGACTTTCAATGAAGAATCAACTGTCATTTACTCCCATTACGATAGTGAGATTGAGATATTACTAAACCACTTATTTAATGAAGTGTGTCTGCATTATGGTGATTGAGAATTTAGTACTAGTGCTGTCAAGTCTTTTGAAGATGAAAATAACTTTTTCGATAACTAAAACAGAAGTGAAATAAGATTCACTGTTAAAGGTCAAAAGCCCAATTCGCTCTATAAGTATTTCTCCCACAGACTATAAAAACAATGCCAGTAAAACTATCGACTTCAATGACAAAACAACGGTTAATAATATCGGAGTTCAATATTTGTAAAATTTATATTTCCCTCGGGAAATAACTTGGACGTAACTAGCTGTCAAGATAAGGACCCTAGGCGAGTGAATTGTATCGATAGGACAAACTTTAACTTTAGTATGAATGTCTCGTGTGACGGGTAGGATATATTTAGAGGAACGTAAAAAAGGCGAAATAATAGGTATGTTATGCGATCTCATTATGCACTGGCCATCTTTCTACCTATTAATAATTTGAAAAAAGAAAGATTTTGACCGTCTTTTATTTCTGAGTATCATTTGTTTTCGCATGTGACTAAACGAGTGATGAATATAAATGTTGATGGATAAAGAGGCACAGAGTGTATAATCACTTGAAGAGGAAGAGGAAGACCAAAGAAACGATGGATGGATTGTGTGAGGAATGATATGAAAGATAAAAGAGTAAATGATAGCGTCACGGTTGACAGATGAGAATGGAAGAAAAAGACGTGTTGCGCCGCTACCGCCTTGTTTTTTTTGGCTATGAGTAAATTTCTGTCGCTAATTGCTTGTTTTTTTTCGGTTATACCTTCTTAATCGTCTCACTGCTGGACAAAAGCTTCCCCTTACAAACTCTTTATCTTGTTTGGTCTCTGGCCACGATTGTCTTGTAAATAAAATCAGATCGTCACACAGCCTGGGTACGCCGTGGCCTACACGTACCTCGACGCCGATTTTGACCACCGCTCCGGGTGCATTTGCATTTGCTGATATCAATCTCAAAACGACTAATGATTCATTTGCCTACAGCAAGTGAAATTTTAGTTGTAGTAATGAGGAACATGTAGTGAAGAAAATATGTATCTACTTATAGAAAAAAATTGAGGATGAATGTAGATGTCTAGAACAGTAGAGGAAGACCAAGGAAACGATGGTGATGAGTGTGTGAAGGATGATATGACTATGATGAGGCTAGAAAGGAGGTGACTGCTGAGATGACGAGGAGAAGTATGGAAGAAAAAGACAGGTCGCGCCGACCACAACGAAATTGAGATAAGGGTAATGAAGTAAAATGTTAGTTCTCTGTAGCATTATCTATTTAAAACGCACAAAAATACCTTTAGTTTTAGAGACGTCTACAAGAAATAGGTAGCTGGAACCACTTAATATGAGGCTGGTCACCTCTATACCTTCAAAAAGCTTTAATTGTTCTTTTCTCTTTAATATTTTTCCATTACCCAGGCATTTTTTTCAATTATATACGTACTTACCTACTCAAACTTAAACAAACAGTACCAAACAATAGCACCGAAATACAATTATTTAGAAGTCTGAAAAAAGTAGAGTATTCAAAATACTCAAAATAATTCAAGTTTAATGGAATAAATATCAAAAGAGA
This sequence comes from Xestia rhomboidea, assembly GCA_963853795.1. Lineage (NCBI taxonomy): Eukaryota > Metazoa > Arthropoda > Insecta > Lepidoptera > Noctuidae > Xestia > Xestia rhomboidea. The sequence goes on from OY970764.1 coordinate 15,105,655, forward strand.
TACCTGAGTGGTCTCAAATGTCTGAATAAATTACATTTGTAGAAGATTGCCTTTTATCTACGTCTCTCGTCTATTGCGATTACAATAAATTATATTCTGAACATTACTAGGCAAATGATAAATTAAATTTATTTCTGTAAAATGCTTTTAAATTCACTTTAACTCGTCAAAATTAATAGTTATTTGTTATACAAGAGTGCAAAGTTGCTTTTTAACCGCGTGCTCAATTTTGATAACCGAGCAAGCGAAGGATTCTAAAATTGAGTCACGAGCGCAGCGAGTGATTCAAAAATTAGAATCCTGAGCGTTAGCGAGGGAATCAAAAGAGCACGAGGTGAAAAATCTTTGCACTCGAGTGCAACACGTAACTTATCATCCCACCTCAGCGAGGAAATTACTAAATGCAAAAAAAAAAACATTTACAATCACAAGATACTTTTATTTCAGTTTAGGTGTTAACTACTACATTATGATAGGTAAGTATTACAGAATAATCTTTAAATTATAACAAATAATACTTAGGTACAATTAAGACTCAACCTCAACCATGATTTATTATATTTATTAGTCTATATATTTTAGCAATATGTATTTATATAAGTATTTATTAATATCTACATAAATGTGTATTTATATATCTTAATAGGTTAAGTTAGGTAAGGCACATAATCTGTATTCTCTTCCTTCTCTCACACACTATTGTCAACATTTCTTTTTCATTTCTTCTTTTGCAGGGCTGCTGGCAGAAATTTCTTAAGAAATAAGCAGTACCTATGTACTCATATTTTTTCATGTGTTTTCCTGTGCTGTGTACTGTGTGTACATAAATAGTAAAATAAATAAATAAATAAATAAGAAAAATTTAAAGTAACGTTGCTACAGTTAGTTAAGTTGAGTGTAATATTCATTTATTAAAACTTTATGCACAAGTAAAAACTGTACAAAGGCGGACTTAATGCCTTGGGCATTTTCTACCTATTTTTTTCAATTTTTTTAATATCGTACTGTTTCAAATCCTTCTCGCGTGATTGTTGGGGGAGAAAGCTCATTTGCGCATTATTAACAGTTTCAGTCAATTCTGTTGGCGTCAAATAAACTTTTTGGTCGCCAAAACCACTTATTTTACGTTTTTCACTTGTTTTTAACCTAAGGTTTTAACAATTGACCTGACAAGAAAATGGCGCGCGCAAAGCAAATTATAAAAGTACACCAAGAAGGTTCCGAGTCTGAGTTTTTAACAAATTAAAAAAGGTTGTACCTATGATAAATTCGGCACCATGGAGGTAGAAGTAAATAGGTTTAATGATGTTTTGAATTCACAAACTTAGTGCACACGATGTTCTAAATTCAATTTACTTTATCCTCTAGAGGATAAAAACGACTTTTGCACTCAGATATCGAAGAGCAAAAATACTCTTTCCGAGATGGGGGGATGAAAATTATATTTTAAAACTATATGAGGAAGGTATTCCTACCCGACTACAGGGAGAAGAAACATTGAAACAAACTCAGAGACAATTGTTTATTAAAGTCAAGTCGTTGTTGTCGTTGTAACGAGTCATAATTATCAGAAGACCATACAGATTAGTGTGTGTTGATGGTCTTTTCTGTATGTCCAGTCAATGCGCGCATTTGTCAGTAATCGTGTATCTGAACTCAGAATTTAAGGAGCTCAACGGCAAACTTATTTGAATTCACCATACTAAAGAATTCCAGTCGCTTTTGTCTCTACAAATGTTCAGGTCTACTGATAATTAAGAATTTCGTTTAATTAACTTAATGAATGTCGGCAAAATCTTAATGATTTTAATTAAGGAATAATAAACTCTGTAATAAAATTATGAGCTTGTACCGTGTCGACATCTTGTCGCTTGAATTATAAGATGATATTGTTTTAATAATTAACATACCTATATTGCCAGTAATAAATATATTGGACTACGTATTAGTATCTGATACAAAAAAGTTTTTACCCAATGATGTTTCAAGTAATTGGTCTTTCCAAAATGAATCATGTTATTTTGTTAGTTAAAACAATAATATCAACATAACAGCTACTAAATAACAAAACATCTGATAACGTGGTTATAAAAACGCGGGCAATCGACCATAACAATTGCGTATATATTTTATGGTGTTAGAAATGAGATCTAAGAGCAATTCCCCACTACAATAAAATCCTATATGTGGACATAATGCTTAAGCTTGGCTTACATAATGGAGAAACAGATTTTTTTCTATTAACTCTGTCGGGAGCTGTGTGTTGGTATCTTAAAAACTTTTGTCCTTTGCCGATTGACAAGCTTTAGACATTAATTGACATTTTGTCCTTTCTTGAGGCCCTACTCCCTCACGTTTCGTCCGTATATTCGGATCCATCCGTCTCTCTCACTCGCACTAATCTGCATACGTGCGCGAGAGAGACGGATAGATCCGACTATACGGACGAAGCGTTAGGGAGTAGGGCCTCTGTTTTCTTTCTGCTTCTTCTTTTTTTTCGTCAGTTTACATACTGTCAAACACTATGATCATCCCGCATACGCAGATAGGCGCATCAAAAAGCTGAGTAGGTAGATTACAACTTTTTATTCTATCTTTTTGTCTAAGTGATATGAGATACTGAAATATGTAGCTTACTGCGATCTACTTTTTACTTGAAAAAGTTGAAACTATACTGTTGTCATGTAAACTCCGTGTTAGTGTAAGATGTGGCGCATCAATCCGTCGGATCATGTCGGACAGGGACGGATGTCTGCTGTCGTCTCACATTTTGTCTCCATTCTCTCGTAACGCGTTATTTACGGGGCTTACCTACTTTAAGGTCCGCTCTTTTTTACTCGATTAACTGCCTGTAATGGGTTTGTAGAAAAAAATAAGGCTTCGTCGCTATGGAATTTAACGGAGGGAAGATTAGGTAGAATGAGATAAATTGAAACTTGTCAAGTAGTCTAACTGGTTCTTCTTCTTCAACCTTTGGCCACCCAGTGCTGAGTGTAAGTCTCTTCCAAATGTCCCCATCTTTGGCGGTTTTGTGTCATGGCTATCCAGTTTCTTCTGGCCACTTTAATGAGATCGTCTGTCTACCTAGCCTAACTGGTGGGGAAGGTGGGAAAGTTTAGGCCGGTTCGTCATTATTTATTTATTAAAACTTTATGCACATAATGTACAAAGGCGGACTTAATGCCTTGGGCATTTTCTACCAGTCTACCTTAGGGTGATGCAGAGATAAAACAGTAGGTGCAATAGTACAGACAATTTTAAAGAATACAATATAATAATAAATACAAATATACATACATACAACAAATTATACAAAGTGAAGAGAGATAAAAACAAAAAAAAAACATAGATGAAGAGAACCAACAACTTAATTGTGGGACAAGTCTGCCAACTTCTTATGGAAGTGTTCGCGAGCTTTTACCTTAAATGTGAGCCGACTGGTTGCCATCCTGATATTCAGAGGGAGCGCATTCCAAAGGAAAACCACCTGGACAGGAAAAGACAATTTAAGGAAACCAGAGCGGTGAGTAGGACATCGTAGAAGACGATTATTAGAATAACGAGGATTCTTGCATTTTCACCTTCAACCAAAAGCAGTTTCCTACCAGACATAGACCACGTCAATTACTCGCCAACCTAATCTTCACCCACTGCCATCGTAGTCACCAACATAAATAAACATTATCACCAGCATTACCTACATTAACTTTTGTCAGATAACACATTAGCCCACCAATGACAACTAATTACGCCAGGGCGCACCCTCGGCTTACGTACAAGCGGTAAAAGTATAAAATAAGGTATTATTCCTCCGTCGGTTATCTGGCTGTACCGTGTAACCTCGGGTCGCTAGTAATTACCGCTGTAGACACAGATAATTGCCTGGAGATTCTGCTTTCCCCAATTTTTGTCGCAATTTTCCTCGCCACGGTACAATCTCGTTTTCTCAAATATCTGCGGTGTGCCGCTAGATCTTATCGTGTTGCGTTTGACGTCAACTCATTATATCTGCTGAGCCGTGTTCACGATGAAAGATAAAAATAATGACATATTATTGACGTCTTATTTTTTTTCGTCTTTGTGTTTTCCTTTTGATGGATGACAGGAGTCCAGGACAAGTAAACAACAAATAATTAATTGATTTAACTGAATACATAGGGAAAAATCTATGACGAACTCGACAAGAAGCGAACTCAATCAGATTCCGTCATTCCCATACTCCGATAAATGCGCTCCTTTGTAAAAAAAAGTGTTCAAATGAAGCTACTCCCTGCACCCGCGACCCGCGAGCTGAAATGGAACGTGTGAAGTACGCGATTTTACAAAGCCGTTGATCGTTAAGTTTCTAGCTTTCCTCGACAAATGAACAGTGAAGCCTGTGTAGCAAGCGGCTGAGGCAGCGGGACGGCGGCGGCGGGACGGCGGGACGTGTTCAATTCATCACTGCGCAGCTCGCGTCAGCAATACTTCGCGCTCGCAATTTTTCCGATGACGAACACTTTCGCACATCACAGCGGAAAGTCGCTGACTCAGGGGGGTTATTATGTGTCGTCAACCTCTATTAAGCGTAGGTAAAAAGACTGTGAGAGGGACGGAGCGTTGCCCTGTATTATGTAAAAGCATTTAGATCTTGCGCGGTCGTATCCGATAGGGGGATCTGCAAAAATCCTCGGTAAGTATCAATACTTGTTGAAGATACCTGAAACTTTAAGTAAAAGTTTCAATACTTACACAATTCAGCGTATTATAGGGATTGTTGAAATCTGTTAGAGAGAGGAAAAGTTAGTTATCAATACATTTTTGTCAAATGAAATGTAGTACTCACCTTTGTTTGGAAAATACTTACCAAATGTCCTGAATAGCTCATCACTATAGTGGCCATTTAACAAATTATATTGTACAATTATTATTCTAGGAGTATAATACGGCTTACTGACAACTACATTTCACAGCCAGTCGGGCTTAGTTGTTGTCTATCAAGTCTGTACATTTCACTGAGCCGGATAGGCCTCTTCGTAAAATCGATATTTCACTTCGGTGAACAGTTTGAATCCGTTTCCAATAATTAGGATTAACAGTGCTATAGGATGATCTACGGTGAAACACTCCTATTCAAAGTAATTGAGGCACGCTGTAGGTATGCGGGGTTATTTATAATAGCTCGGGGGACGTCATGAACTCATTAACCTATTTATCACACCCACACGTACTGAAGACCGTTTCGTGAAAAAGTGTCATTAAAATATTGTTGCAATTTCAAATATAAAGTCGGTGAAGTTCATGTTGGAGCTACATAGTCGGTACAGCCTGGCGACAAAATCGAATAACATTTGGTAGAATTTCGGCTTAAAGCTGCTCGGCCTACCTCTAATTGTGCCGAAACAACCCGAACGGATAGATGCAATGAACGGAGTTTGCCGATTGTCACGAGCCGAATGAAAGCCGGCTATCGGTAGTCGGCTTTGCTGTTCAACAAAATACTATCGGATCGAAAGTGCGGAACATCCTTACAGAAACACGTGTTATCTGAGAACTTTATTTTCATTAAGTATCTGACAATGGTAAACTTTGTTACGTAGCGTAGGAAACTGTTGTTACATTAAACATTCAGAAACTGGTGTTCAGTTATGAATTCAAAATAATAAGTAAGTCTTATAATTTCATAGAATAATACGTCTGCGTTTCTAAAGTACTCCGTTTATTTTAGTAATAAAAAAAGAGTAACAGGAACTAAGTATATCTAGTACTTAATCTATTTCTAACTCTCAGTTTAGTGAAACATAACAGTGTTCAAACTTAATAAAGACAATACAATCTCTAATCCGTTCAGCGCCCAAAGGGTAAACCTTAAACCGAAAGAAAGTTAGAAGCTACACAAAACCTTATCCGAAAGTTACCCTCTTGCTAAGGGTCACGTATAACCGCCGACGACGAGGAAGCGACTATATAACCATCGACTATTTTTTCGCTCAAGAAAAGTAAAAAAAAATATAAGTCTAAGAGAAAAAGAATAGTAGTTATTTGTTATACAAGAGTGCAAAGTTGCTTTTTAACCGCGTGTTCTATTTTGATGACCGAGCAAGCGAAGGATTCTAAAATTGAATCACGAGCGCAGCGAGTGATTCAAAATTAGAATCCTGAGCGTTAGCGAGGGAATCAAAAGGGCACGAGGTGAAAAATCTTTGCACTCGAGTGCAACACGTAACTTTTCATTCCACCTCAGCGAGGAAATGACTAAATGCAAAAAAAAAAAACGTTTACAATCACAAGATAAGTACACTTTTATTTCAGTTTAGGTATTAATTACTACATTATGACAGGTAAGTATTACAGAATAATCTTTAAATTATAACAAAATAATACTAAGGTATAATTAAGAAAATTTTAAAGTAACGTTGCTACAGTTATTTAAATTGAGTGTAATATTTTTGTTTGGTACTGTAATATTGGTGTTAGTCACTTGTGTACTGTTTTTCGGTAAACTATCTGTCATACTTAATAGTTGTACCGATTCATCGGATTCCCTTGGCGTGAATGTTGGAGAGAGAGGGAGATGGTTAGGTGTTTCATAACGGCTTATTTTTGATGTAGAAGGGCCAGTCCAAGGATCCGATTGAGGCTCTTTCAGTGTAATGGCTCCTACGATGCCTTCACATATTTTAGACTTATTTTGGATGGAATCCTCTATGTATCCCTCTACAACTGCATTGGACTTCCAGCCTCCGTGGCGCTTAAGGGACAGGAGATCAGCTCCGGAATCAGCCAAAAGTGTGGCTGAAGTTCGTCGGAAACAATGACCCGTGTACAACAGGGGTTCTGGAAGTTCAAGAAATGTTGCTATTTCTCGTGGGATACTGCCAATTTTATTAGTACCCATAGGCTGTCTAACACACTTTCCATTGCGATACTGTAGAAAAATTCGATTGATTGGAGTGTTAGGCGGGCGTAAGGCTTGATATTTCTCAACAATCGTTACGTATTCCTTGCGAATGACGAAGTTGCGGTCTCTTTTTGTCTTTGTATTAGGTAAATTAATTAATAGTAAGTCATCTGAATGTTTCTCAATGTTTTTGACATTAAGTTGTGTTAGTTCATTAGTTCGACATGCTCCGTTTATTCCAATAATAAGAACAACCTGTAACGTAAAGAGTATTGTAGTAGATAAATAAATCTACTAAGTATACTATTTAATTGAGATTAATATACTTAAGTAGATACTGAATGTGCAACTGACTTACTTTTGCCGCCAAATATACGGAATTGGGTGCTTCGTTAAGAAACTTTTCAATATCAGATACTGTGAAAACCTTAGATTTTTTTGGTTGATGACCAGATGAGGCTCTTTTTAAAAATGCCACTAATTTAGGATAGGTATCGATATGTTTGTCTTTTGTCATCTTTATTGTTGCTTTTAGCATCGAATACGTACTCCATAGAGTGCTTGCTTTCTTGTTCTCGGATAATTCTATAAAATATGCCAGCAAAACGTTTTCTGAGAAAGTTTTGGCTCCTTTTGCTAATCGCCACGTGTTGAACATATCGTACTGTTTTAAATACTTCTCGCGTGATTGTTGAGGGAGAAAGCTCATTTGCGTATTATTAACAGTTTCAGTCAATTCTGTTGGCGTCAAGCAAACTTCCTCGTCGCTAGAATCACTCATTTTAGTTTTTTCACTTGTTTTCAAGTTTCTTGTTTTTAATATAAGGTTTAACAATGACGTGAAAAAATGCCACGTAAAGAACCGCGTACAAAGCAAATTGAAAAAAGAACACCAAGAAGGTTCCGAGTCTGAGTTTTTAACAAATTAAAAAAAAGTTGTATGACATATTCGGCACCATAGAGGTAGCAGTAAATAGGTTTGTTTTTTTTAATTCACAAACTTAGTGCACACGATGTTCTAAATTCAATTTACTTTATCCTCTAGATAAAAACGGCTTTTCCACTCAGATATTGAAGATTAAAAATACTCTTTCCGAGATGGTGGGATGAAAAATATATTAAGAGGGGTCATTTGAAAAATAGGTATTTGAATAAACTATTGCCATCGCGCTGTGTCAAGCCTGCCCCCGTAGAGTGCGATAGGGACAGCTGCAGCTCAGACCGATTATATCACAAACATTTTGACGAGATCGACGTTTCGTATGACCACTTTTTCTCCTCGAAAACTGATCCGATTAAAATATTTTTAACATTAAAAATTTAAGAAAGAGTATTTCTAGGCTCCTATCATATTTCTTTTATGTTAAAAACTTTTCGATTTTTTATGGTAGTCTTCTAATCACAGCCGGAATAATGGGTACTTTTTTTGTCAATTTCGGAGTCCGCTCGTAGTAGTCAGAGACCAACCATTAAGAGGGGACTCTTAATGGTTGGTCGCTGACTTCTCACGCTGTCAGTGAGAAATCTGTTAGACAAACAACTCGTTTTTGGAACACGGAGGGTTCTCAGCAAATATGCCAGCCACCCAACTATGTTGAGTTCGGCTTCCAGTCTAACCAGATGCAATATCCATTTTTAATTGCTAGCTAGCTCTATGATTTAGCTTCTCGCTAATCGCTGGTGGTGTAACCGGTGCCTAAGAAGTTTGTAAGCGAGGTGCAACCAACAAGGCAGATTTTTCCGATACATTTTGTTTGATAGATATTGTTTTATAAGTTCCATGAAATAAAATTCGTGAGCGATGTTAGTCCCAAAAAGTTTTAATTTGTTTTCAGTTATATTTCTTGCAGGCGTCAATTCACTGGCGATAATAGGAATAAGTTCGATAAACTAACAACGTTCCGGTTTATAAGGTAAATATAAATAAGAGTTAACGACATAGGAGGGTATTAACCTTATAGGTTTTCCTGTAATCTACAAGCAATTAACTATATTTTGCATATTTTCCTAAATTTTAGGCTCAGTAGTTTTGGAGATCAGGCTTCTATTTTCGTCTTCTTTCATTAATAAAATCAAAACTATTTATTTTACAATAACAACAAAAATATATTTGAGATCCCCATAAGGACATTTCATTTGATTTATTATATGACACAGCAAGGTTTGCAAAACTTTTTTTTTAATTTCCTTATTTGTCCCCCGAAAATGACCCTTATTTAAAAAAAAAAAAATATTTACGTTGCACATCTGTGTTTGGATCGTAGGATTACATCATCCTACCAAATTTCACCTGATTTGGTCCAGTAGATTCGGAGCAAATTGGCTGTGACAAACGAACGGACAGACAGACAGACGTACGAGTGATCCTACAAGAGTTCCGTTTTTTTTTATTTTTTGTACGGAACCCTAAAAATTTTAATAAATAAAGACGTTCTAGTAAAACATTATCAGTGCAGTTGAACTTAACAAAAAACATGTTTAAATTCATGTACTGAAACCATGCCTACTGAAATTAACTTAATGTTAGTTAGGTACCTCTATTACAGAGCTCTATAATTGGGGACCCACTTCGAAACCCAATATTTCTGTTTAATTGGAGTTCAATGTGACTATTAATTTCATGAAGACGATTAAATTGTTGATTATTTATTAGTGTCCCCCGACCTAGAGGCTAGAAGTTCGAGTAATTTAGGCAAGAATACACAGATCCATTAATGATTGTTATAGTAATTTAACTGTGGGCTCTTAGCGGTACCACAGTGCTGCTGTGTATAATGTATATTATTCGTTTTGAAACTGACATGGTTACTAACACAGTTATTCACACTAAAAACGAATATAATAGTAAACTGGATGGTGACCAGTTTACTATTTATTCAATATTTTGACGAAGTATTAATGTCGTACAGACATCCGTTTTTATTGGATATCTATTATACCTACATTAGTACAATTATCTGTGTTTTTGGGAAATATAGTATATTTTATAACGAGGGACTAAACGAAGCCATAATATACCAGAGGTGGTTTGACTCCCGAGCTTGCGAGGGAGTCAATGAAACCGAGGGTATATTAAGTTGGCGTTCAGTCTCGAGGCGCAAACTGTACTTTTCACTTTGAGTGCGAGAAAAATAGTCAATTTAGTACAAAAACATTAATTATTCCTCCAGTCCATAGAACTTTCGTAAGTTTTTAGGTAAATCTTCCGCGTTTTTGGCGGCAAAAGATTATCTATTATGTCTTTTGCTCTTTGCTCGACGTCAAACTCTTCACTGTCACTGGACATTCTTAATAATAAATATATAAAACCGAACAAATTTACACTCGACAAAAATTCTGAAATTTTCGCGGTCAGTTTTTTCTTCTAAACCAGTCACAGATTAAGAATTTAAAACGCAGGGCGCCACCTTCCTTGCGGAAAAACCATGGAACTAAAACTCTCAACATTTTCGCAATGAAGATGGTCCACACTCCACAGATAATAGTAGTATATTAACTGGCTGTTTGAGTTTGTCTATGTCACATGAAGGAAATTAAAAAACGAATTACTTTTTATTCCCTAGGGACTAAAGTGGTCACTTTACTCCCGCTTCGTAGGGCTATATTGGCGTACTTTTAGAGCATGAGAAGTGAAAATAAATTTATATACCTAAAACCGAACAAATTTACACTCGACAAAAATTCAGAAATTTTCGCGGTCAGTTTTTTCTTCTAAACCAGGCACAGATTAAGAATTTAAAACGCATGGCGCCACCTTCCTTGCGGAAAAACCATGTAACTAAAACTCTCAACATTTTCGCAATGAAGATGGTGCACACTCCACAGATAATAGTAGTATATTAACTGGCTGTTTGAGTTTGTCTATGTCACGTGAAGGAAATTAAAAAACGAATTACTTTTTACTCCCTAGAGACTAAAGTGGTCACTTTACTCCCGCTTCGTAGGGCTATATTGGCGAACTTTTAGAGCATGAGAAGTGAAAAAGATATTTATTTATATTTTCTATGGCAACACCCTTCTTGAATACGAGTTCGCAAGAAGTCGTCGACCTCTTCCTTTTTAGGGTTCCGTACCCAAAGGGTAAAAACGGGACCCTATTACTAAGACTCCACTGTCCGTCTGTCTGTCACCAGGCTGTATCTCATGAACCGTGATAGCTAGACGTTGAAATTTTCACAGAATGTGTATTTCTGTTGCCGCTATAACAACAAATACTAAAACAGAATTAAAAAAAAAAAAAAAAAAAAAAAAAACACAATGTTCGGATTGGCCATGGAATGTTCGGATTTTTAGGGTGGGAAATCATCAAATAACTCCTCCCGCTCTGTGTCAGACTTTTACTGACTAAAACCCATCCATGTTGTTCCTTCCTCGCCCTTTGTGTTCCGGGGCCACGGTATCTCTTTCGAATAGTCCCGCAGCCCCGGCAGGCTTCGGCCCTTGCGGACCCCTTCATAGTTGCTGACTCTCTTTGAGGCGCGCGCGGAACACGAACGCGCCGTCGACACGGCCTGTCGTCATGAGACGGACGGACGGCGAGCTAGCCCATAGCTCCCCGTCCACAGGCCCGCGCCTACGGTGGCCGGAAGCCACCACGTGGCCCCTGACGCCCGGGGCGATATCTCCCTCTCACGTTCCGCCACCTCCTTCGCTAGCATGACTGCTTCGCAGAAGGAGGTGACGGCGTCCCATTCCGTCTCGCTCCGGACCATGGCACGAACCAGGGCCGGAAGCGAGAGCCACCGAATGCCACCTCGAGGACACGGCGGTGCTCCACCCAAGCAGGGCACACCTCCACAGTGTGCTCCACCGTGTCTTCCGGTCGATCCTCGCAGTGATAGCACCCGGGCGTTTCCTCCCGCCCGATTCGGTGCAGGAACTTACCGAAACAACCGTGTCCGGTAAGAACCTGCGTCAGGCGGAAGGTGAGGACGCCGTGGCGTCTCTCCAGCCACTCCTCAAAGAGGGGACTTACCGCCACTATTGTGGCGTGCCCTCGGATTGGCCACCTTGGGAAGCTCTTTTGCAGTTTTACCGTGGATAAAAATATAATTTCAGTATTATAAAATGCAATAATTAATATTGTCACACCGAATAATCAGCTTTAGATGTAAAAAAGTATTTGTAAACTTTCCAAATGCCTTTTCTACGCCTAAAACAGTTATAATATCAAATTCAGTGTTTTAATTGCAATTCACTTTTAATATTCTAGTTCACTAGTTAACCTCGGTTAGTTCACATTTAGTTAGTTAGTAAAAAAATTTTTGACGGCTATTTGCGAAGTTGCCAACTTTTTGGATGCGCGCTCAAGGTCTGTTCTTCTTCTAAGGAAGCTAAGTCAAATGTCAAGTTGGCATAAAGTAGGCACTTATAGCAAAGTTTCAAGATATCCAATAGAACAACAAAACCAATGAAGATTAGAGTTCTCGTTACCTCTTGAACTGAAGTTACAATTTCAAATGTTGGTACCCATTACGGAAGTTTTAACGACCCTTTGAATTTCAGTTGGAACTAACTACAACTTGTTGAAGACGTCTCCTTCGATTGGACAAAGACAACAATCCTCAAACTCCCTTTTATCAGTAGCAGAAAGTATTAAATTTTCTTCAGTATCTCGTTTGAAATCATATTCAGAGTCCATTTTAATGTTTATCGCTGTACCTACTGGGTGCTAACGATTTGTTTCAAACGCCTCATTTACCCGTAAACGATTGTTGTTCTTACATTTAATGGAATTTCCAAAGTTTGCTTCTCACAATATATCTCTTTGGCTTTTACATATATCAGGGTGCTCCTAAGTTGTTTTAGTTTTGATTGTATGTGTGTGTATCTCGGAAAGTTTCCCAGAAATTAGTTTGTATGAATGAAGATACTTCGGAGCGCCACAACAATATTGATCTAAGCGGGTACTTGGCTTCCACAAAAAGGTCGGAATCGGCTGTTATTGTTAACCTATTCAATTTACCGTGATTGAACGCGTTATTAAACTTCCATTATTACGTTAACACCGATGAATATTTTCTTTCTAATTCCGAGAATCACACAATACAGTCTACGAAGTTAGAATCCCAACAGTTCAGCTTTAAAAACCAAACACGTTCCGACGCCCACGTTGCCGTTGCTCGGAAAAAGTGTAAGTGTATCCTAAATCAATAGTAATAAAAGTTTTATTATCTCAATCAGAATCCTATTCGGTATAATTGTCCCCGTAATAAAACAGAACAATTACTTAAAAAGTGGAATAAATGAAATTCGATCGTGTTGCGATCCACATCAAACGGATTAAAAGGATCCACACACGGACAGTTTTACGGTTATTTAAACAGGATTTATTTGAGTAGGAGCGGAATTTAAACAGATTAGCGTTGAACCCGCGACCCTCGCTGTTTTACTTATCTAACTATCCTTGCTGTTTTTCAGTGAGGATTAACTAGTGTTGAAAGCTCGTTAATTTTCCAGGAAAAATTAGGGCTGCGACAACATGCCAGCGCTGCGCTGTGTGCATTTGGAAATAAAAAAGAAATTATCTCATTAACCTATTATTCTGTAGCTCTAGTTCAAAGAATTAGCTGTGTCACTTTACACATTGCTTTATATAGTGCATGACACGCAATAGTGTTTTCATAAAACCGTCAATATACGACATGTTTTCTGTTTCCTTCAAGCTGTACATGATGCGCATCGTTTACCTCTTGTCAAAGGTGTCAGAATGATTCAGAAGGTTAGCATAACAGACGTAACAGAAAGTAACACGCGATGTCGTGTTAGTGACGTCACGTGAGGTGTCGCACTGGGACAAGAGACATGCATTTTGTATGAATGTATTTCAGACGCAGCCGAGCATAGCTTTCGTATCTACTGTTATTTGGGTGCGTGCGTGCGTAAAGATTATGCATATGGTTGACAGTTGTGTGAACAATTTCAGGATCCAATTTTCAGAATCACATGTGAGTTAAGTCAACTGAATACCTACAAAATTAGAATCTGCAGCTGGCAAGGTTAGCCCAAAATAAGCCTAGACACTAGCTTGCTTACGCAACATCCAAACTCGTAGTTTCAGAAACACACATTACGCAGTAACGGTACGTTTGCTAGCCGCCACGACTATTTTATGGGACGGACAGGCCACCTAGGTCCATGAGCGTTACAAGTGTGGGCCGGGCATGAAAACTATCGGAGCGTGTGAACGGGCGCGGTTCATTGGCGCTCGGATGCTCGTCAGCAAACCGAACGCGGTCACCACTGGAGCGTCCATTGCGTCACCAACCCTTCGGAAATAACATGACTTTGTACTGAAAATAACTCCATCAGAATATCACAGAATAACGTGACAATCCAAGGAGCTCGTGGCTAAATTATAACAGCCGCGCGGGTCGAGCTTCAAAGTTAAGCAACGCTAGCCACGGTTGGATTGTGGATGGGTGACCATCATTACATACCAAGTTGTCTCCGTACCTCGGAAAGCGCGTAAGCCGTTGGTCCTGGCTGTCATTTGTAGATATTTGACAGTCGTTACAGGTAGTCAGTGGCCCAAAAGTCTGACAACCAGTCTTACTAAGTTGTACCGTATTACCCAGTACTAACTGGGTTGTGGAGGTCAGATAGGCAGTAGCTTAATGTAAAATACTGCTATTCCACTTCATCCGGTTGGACTTTTATTTATTTATTTATTTATTTATAGTTAATTAAAACGGTTCACACCAATTACAATAATTAACATAGAAACAATAATTAACAGAACAAAACTAAAATCTTCCAGTTGACACCTTTCAATGGTTTGAATTAAATTACTAATTAATACTAACACAGAACTTGCATACTTTCTCTCACAGAACATCAGACATATTCGCCTAACCTTACTCCATTCATCCGCAAACACATCACATTCAGGGTTGGCAATCAGGAGGGCGTTGAGCGTCTTAAGAGTACGACATACCGGAGATTCAGCTCTGGCGACAGTTTTAGAAGACGGTGGGGCGAACAGATTGTGCCGGCGGCACTGGCGGTGTCCGATATATTTGTCGGGAACCAATAACCGGCAGAAAAGGCTGTGGAGCTCAGGGCAGTCGATTAGTCCCCGTAGGATCTTACAGGCTACCGTGAGCTGCTCAGTACCTCTTCTCAACTCCAAGGAGTTGAAGCCCAACACTCCTAACAGATAGTTGGTAGGGTACATGAAGGGGAAATAGAAATATAACCTTTGGAAAAAGCCTCTTAGAAACGTTTTCTGTACCTTTTCGTGCATCAGTGTTGGGGCAGCGGTGTAAGGGTGCCAGACACAGGCACTAGACTCAAGTTTGCTTCGAACCAGAGTGGTGTACAGTAATCGAAGAACATTAGGATTGTGGAAGTCACGAGCGTTTCGCATCACAAAGTCCAAACGCCTGAAGGATTCCTTCGCGAAGGTAGAAATGTGGTCTTTAAATGTCAGACAGCGGTCAAACGTCACTCCCAAATCCTTAACGTTGGTGACTCGAGAAATTACGTCGCCACCCAATCTGTAGTTGAAAAGGATTGGTCGCAACCCTCTACCGTATGTCATGACGTGACACTTGCTTGTGTTGAAAGGAAGTTTATTTAAAATACTCCACCTATAAACGGCATCAATGTCCCTTTGTAGGAGTTTACAGTCCTCGTCCGATCTGATTTGTGCAACCAGTTTTAGGTCGTCGGCGTATAACAAGCACCTGGCAAACCTAACCTCTGTTACCAAATCATTAATCATGATCAGGAACAGAGGCGGCCCCAACACGGATCCTTGGCTCACGCCCGAGCGGGTGTTGTAAGGCTTAGAATTAAAGCAACCATGTCTGACAAACTGCTTGACTTGAAGCCGACCCCAATAAAGTTGGAAGAAGGCTAGGCATGATGATGAACGACACATTTCCTCTGAAAACCAAACATATTTTAGGTTAGTAGGTATATAATCTAGGTTACCTAAAGACACATTATGTCACATAAATATGCAGTAGTTTATTTCATACCCAATATTTATTTAATTAGCCTCATTAGTTGCTAAGTCAATCGGTCAGAAATAAAACATTTACCTAATAGCTGAATCGGACAATCTAAATCGACAAAAACGGCTCACTAGTCGATACCCTTGTTGCAGAAGAAAAGCTAACGAAATTGGTCCTGTACGAGGCCAAAAGACACCTATATCAGCATGGTATGCAACAATTTAAAAAAAAACTCACAGCGCTGGCTGGAATAATTATCCGTTATTGCATATTTTTTTCCACGAAACAACCTTCGCTCGTCGAAATGATTAAGTAATTCTCCTAAATCTACATTACCCTTAATAGGGCAGCTACACCTAGTTTTATTACGGCATAATATCCGTGCTACCCAGCCCATGGGGGTCCATGTTAATGAATCAGTACGGTAGAAACGATACATTTCGGACATAATAACAAAATGCATCTAACGGGATTAACCTGCCGCTGATTATAGTACCCACGCGTGCCTAATATCGTGTAATTCGGGGGGAAATGATGTTGAATTGATATTAGGATTAGTATTAGTGCTGGTGCTGCTATTGTTTCTTTTTTTTGTCGCTGGTCATTACACACAGCGCCACCTAGTGCCACACTAAGCTACGAAGCTTGTGCCGTGGACACCAGATAATTAATAAGTATATCAACTAGTAAACAAAAAGTATGTACCTATGTAGTAACATGGGTAAATACTTTTTGTTTGTAAATACATACTTATTATACATATAAACATCCATGACTCGGAAACTAATGTCCATGCTCATCACACAAACATTTGCTCCTACCGGGATTCTAACCCGGAACCCTAAGAACGTAAGGCAAAGTCAAAGTCAAAGTCAAATCGTTTATTGCTAAATCCATAATGTACACTTACAGGTGGTAAATAAAAACATAGAAACAATTATGGACCCTGTCGGGCACAGCAAATTTAGAAAAATATGTAGAGAGGAAGACCGCTTTTTTACTTTTCAGTTATTTCATTTTCTCATGATCATGATTCATTATTTTTAACCTTATAATTTCAATTCCTCACAAACAACCTACATTGTGTTTGAAATAAAAATAACAACAATAAAAATTTAAAAAGAACACATTCATCATACGATTAACACATAAATATTAACAACATAGTCATTATTTCAAATCAAATTTAAAAATAGTATCACAATAAAAAATAAAAAGTTGGTACAGTAGAATTAAACAATGTCAACTTACATAATATGGCAAAAATAAATAGATCCATGTCAGCTTAATATAAATAATAGATATAGAATATATAATTAAGATGTATTGTGTGTATAAGTATGTTTTATTAAAAATTATATTTGTCATCTTGCTAATTAAATTAAATTATTCGTAATTATATATAATTATTGAATTTATCCGTCAGATATTCGTGGACTGTATAATAGCTTTTTTTAATTAAGTATTGCTTTAATTTATTTAAAAATATACTGGTTTTACTTTGATTTCTTAAAGCAAAACCAGTATATTGGCAGCCTCACTACCGCTCACACTTTGCCCGACTCGGGAATCGAATCCAGGACCCCATGCTCAGCAGTGGCGCTGGCGACCACTCCACCAACCAGGGAGTCCAAGTGGCCGTAATAATTAATTCATTCTCCTAAATTCACATTACCCTTAATAGCGCAGCTACACCTAGTTTTATAGCGGTATAATATCCGTGGGACCCACCCCATGGAGTCCATTTTAATTAATCACTACGGTAAAACCGCTACAGATCGCACATACAACAAAATATACCGAATGGGATTACCTGATGCCGATTGAGCCACACGAGCCTAATATCGTGTAATTCGAGTGGAAACGATATTGAATTGATATTGTATAAGGATTAGTATTTACTGCTGTGATAATTAACCTTTATGGTTTAATTCAAAAAGGTACTTCAATTAGTTTAATTGTATTAGGGTATGGTCGCAATATATCTACAGAGTACAGTAGACTAATCTTCGCAACATGTTTGTTTGGGTTCTTTGACAGTGCGTACGGGTACTCAGAAGGCCGAAAGTCAGACCACCAATCTCACTAAGGGTGATGTGAGTCAGTTACTGATTTTACACTGTCATGTAAAATGTATTCATCTGCATCCGGTACTTCAGGTACATACATTAATTCAATGGAACAAAATACTGTGATATTAATATTGGCTAAATTACATTATATAAAAAAATATTTAATAAATAAATAATAAAATATATAAATAATATAATTATTATTTTGAAAAACCATATTTACATTATATACATACTACAACTAGAACTCTTAATAATTACAAAAATAAAACAATATTTATGTCATTATATTCAATAAAATAACCTAAAATAGCATAAATAAAATTATCATAAATGTTGATGATAGAAAATTGTCAGTGACCATTTCATGACTTTTTAAAACAAACAAAAAAAATCTCGACAACTAGAGAAGTCTCGATCTGAAATTCCTGTCGAGAATAGGCATGACGACAGTAGGCATCAAATCTATTTAGTCCATCAGTTAGAGTATTGGAAAATAATGGACACGTATTTTTTGTTTTTGTAAATCAATGTATATTTAAAACAAGGGAAAACACATCAAAACTGGGAAGTGGGGGCTCGTGATGTCAGAACGCAGTAAAAAATATACCACAGCGTGACGTATTGAGAATTTTAAAAGCGTCGTATCTTCGTCAATTTTGGTTTACGTTACAAAAGAAAAACTACGGGTCAAATATTTTTTGATAATCTAATTATCGGACTAATTAGATTTTTTTAGTCGACAAGCCTATTCCTGGGACTCGAGCAAAAAATAAGACGAGAAACCCTATTAGCTAGAATAAATATAACAATACATGTGTTCATATATTGTTAATAGCTACCTAAGTTTATGTCAATAATCAATCGCGATAATTATTACACTCATACACTAAACACTAATTGCATTCACAGAGACGAAGCTTGTGCCCAGTCGCCTATAATAGTCCCATTATAAGCTGATTATGCTAACGCTTATGAAGTCCACGTTGATTTGTGACAATTAAGGCTATGACTTAATAAACCATAATTGAAAATGATTAATAGTTAAAAAACAACACAGCGTTTTATTAAAAGCGTATTTAAATACAACCAGGCATAATTTAATCCGACAGTCCTTATCTACGATACAAAGGATAACAACAGCAAAATGATAAACTAAATGAGCGCTGCAAAATCGTTTGAGGTTTCCAGTAAGTCTGTTACAATAATTGCGAAGCGCAGCAGAACAATAATGCTCCTAATCACACTAAGTTTGCTCATTACCCTGTCTCCGCCTCCGTTCTCCGCTGCTTGATGTATAGCCCCGACTATTGTTCCTTATTAAACCTTATTAGGGCTACGTCGGTTTCGTATAAGCCTATAATCATTTATCTTACACACTCGTAAAAGGTTCACCTTTAGATTCTTTTCTTTCATTTCACGAGAATGTGTCTTTCCGAAACCATACTCTCATTGTTTTGTCGTAAATATTTTATGTAAGTGATTTATTATAAGATTTTTACGTAAAAATAAAACCGTTTAACGTGAAACTATCGTTCAAAGTAATATTTTGTTTATCTTGCTGGTTTACTGTGTAAATTACTAGAGCGCAGAGTTTTAAATTAAAATTTTCTTCCGCGAATGCTATAAAACTGGAGTGCTACAGTTTTCTGTAATCATTCCGTGAAGCCCAACAAGCCGCACACTATTAAAAAAGCCAGCGTTTTATTCGAAAATTCTGTATTTTTCTCACTGAATAATTTCTGAAAAATTTCGTGTACCAGAATACAACTTTTTGCAAGTAAAAAGCAAGAAAAACAAGAATATTGGAAGCAAGTCAAATAAGTTCTCGTAATATCAATTCATAAAACCCAGACCAAGGGTAGAAAAGTATTTAATCCACATGAGCTACTCCAGACTCTTCGAAGTTTTAAAATCACATTGATAGATAGGTTTTCTCGGCACTTTCCTTTAGCCTGTCAAGGAACCAACAAATGTTCAAGATAAACAAAACGGTGTTGCTCAGCCCTTCGATTAATAGTTTGCGAAGGCAAATTGCAGGGTGTGAAAGGTAGGCCTAGGCCGCAGCCGCCGCAGCTTCTCATCTGATTTATAATGATAAAAACAAAACAAAAAATATCCAAATCGGTCTTGCCATCTTCGAGTAATCGGGGAATATACATTAAAAATAAAGTTTCCGACGAATTGAGAACTTCCTCCTTTTTGAAGTCGGTTAAAAAGACTGGAAAGCATACCTGCAATTTGTAGTAATGGAAAAAAAAATCGTTGAGATCTTTAATTTATACCTGGGTCACATCGTAAATTAGAGTTTTAATACGTTGCGGATGTCAAAAGACAGCGAAAGACTTTATGTTATGTGTGTGGGCAATATGACTATCAGAAATTGTACATGTTTACTCCACAAGTCATAAACTCATGATTTAAAATAAATTTTACATTCTTTTGCCAGAGAAATCACGAAGTCTGGGCCCGCCTACAAACGATGCAGGAACATTCTTTGCTAATCTGGAAATGAAAGGCAAACTTAAGAGGGGAGACTCTTTACTATCTTGGACAACTTTAAGTTTATATCAACTTAGAGGAAACAAGTTAAGTATGCCGTGTTTTTCACGAGGGGCGGGCTAGGAAACCCGACGCTGTCCAAACACGACTTCGTAAAAAATGTTTAAGTTTTATGTGAGCATGTTTTTGTCTTTTTTTTTTTTTTAGGATGGGAAATCATCAAATGACTTCTCCCGCTCTGGGCGGAGCAGGAGGGAGTGTCAGACTTTTACTGACTAAAACCCATCCATGTTCCTTCCTCGCCCTTTGTGTTCCGGGGCCACGGTATCTCTTTCGAATAGTCCCGCAGCCCCGGCAGGCATGTTTTTATGTCTTACGCTTGAATAGTCAAACTGACGAAGCTTACGATTTAATATAGAAATCTTTTTCAATAGTTTTATCTGTCTGAACCATCACTTACTATACAGCCTACTTTTCAACTTTATATAGGCATCATCATCATCATAATTTCAGCCGAAAGATGTCCACTGCTGGACAAAGGCCTCCCCTAAGTGTCGCCACATGGCTTCCAGCTGATCCCCGTAATCTTGACCAGGTCATCGGTCCACCTAGTGGGAGGTCTTCCAACACAACGTCTCTGGGTAACGGTCCGGTTCGGTTCCGTCAACGGGTTCCGGTTGGTATAAAGTCATACCTCTATCAAAATATTGGTGATTAACATTTTGGCCTTTTGCAATCTTTATTGTATAAAATGAACTTTATTAACTCGCTGAAACGCTGGCTGAAGCGTGAAGCAATTCGAGCAGCGAATAAGTTTGAGCTAATAAAACTTGTGATCGGTCCGACGGACAGAGCCATTTCCATATTAATTGCCCTATAATATGCAAACTTTCTACCTAAAGACGTTATCGGGAACTGCGCAATGAATGGCGGATGGGGGTAGTTAAGTGCTTTTAAATTACGTCAAACTAAGTCTTGGGTGTTTCGCCATTAGGTAATAAATCATTATCCACGGAAATAGTCCACTTTTCCACAAATCCACAGCTCTTTGAAATTGTATCTTTAAATATATGAACCGGTCTTACAGCCTTTATCGGATTTACAATTTAATAGCTATACAATACTTTGCTAAGTGTACACCGTGGATGAGTATGTATGACGAAAGGAAGGAAAAGGAAAATCCCGGAAATCATCCCGTTAGTACTTTAAGTGTATGTATGACGAGTCAGCAAATGGAGTGGGTGAGTATGTTATAGTGGTGTGTGGTTCGTGGTTCGTCACATACTGATGTTATTAATTGTTTCCTTTTTTTTTCGTATGGAAATCATCAAATGATTCCTCCCGCTCTGGGCGGAGCAGGAGGGAGTGTCAGACTTTTACTGACTAAAACCCATCCATGTTCCTTCATCGCCCTTTGTGTTCCGGGGCCACGGTATCTCTTTCGAATAGTCCCGCAGCCCCAGATTAATTGTTTCCTGAACATACCGTTTTAGTATTCAATATATCAAGATGAGATGAGAGAATCTTTTGTTAAAATTACACTTAGCTACCAATGACTGAATTTTGAGCGTAGTTTGTACCTTTCTGTATTGTTTAGTTTAAACGGATGTGTCTGAAATCAGTCATTTTGATACGAGACGAAAACAGCCTCTCTACTTGTCGTCATCAACTCCGAACTCAATTACGGGAATTCAATTTGATGACGTGTCATATTTGGTCAACATAAGTACGCCTACCTTTCTTTTACCAACCCACGTAACCACGTGATCTGCGTCCCAGCAGTGGATATATTACAGGCTGATTATGCTATTTATGCGGCGCTAGGTATGTCGACATAATTATGTGCTCTCCGAGGCACGCAGGGGCAGATTGTGCAAAGAATGTTCACCGATTCACACGCTGACCATATATATATGTATATCTTTATGGTTGAAAAACAAGCTTGCCACAGCAGCCTCAGTTCTTTTTATAAAATAATCATTGAATATAATTATTTGAACACCAAGGCTTTTGGGTCAGCATTCCCCATTCCATTTTTATTACTTCATAAAAACGCTTGCAGACCGCTTCCTCTTATTTCTGCAGTTTTCTATAAAATATATATGTGGGTACTTACATACATATATATAACAGAACTGTGTGCACGCAGAGGTTTAAAATGGAACCAATCCATTTCAGTTGGCTTTTTAAATATTAAAACGAGTTTTAATACGAAAACGTGACTACTACATCATTTAACATTCAATTTATGAAAATGAGAATTCTGTTCATACTTACAAAACAAATATTGATTGGTGGGCAATTATTTTAAATGATTGCCTATGAAGTTGGAACACTATTTAAATTAAAATTTAACATGACAGGTTCATGTTTACTTTATTTAACATGATTAAAATAGTGGAGAAACCATTAAAATAAGCTTCAATTAATGTTTGCGTGTTTTGCTGCAATTTCAAATTGAAAGCCGTGTTCGACGCACACAAGTAGTAAATGGTATATTTTTTAGAGGCGACGAACTTTAAATTGGAATAAAATACAGAAAATGATATTTCACTCCAAAAAAGAAAGTTGTATCCCAGCAATATTTTTGGCGTGCTTAATTTGATGTACAGATTGCTTCACGAAGACGTCAAGGCTTCGTGAAGGGTTCGTTTACACCTTGTATGTTTGTCGAACGACCAAAACAAAAACTCCTAATAACTGTATAAATGTGGATACTGAACACCTAGTTTAGTAATTCAAATATAACCAACTAAAACCCGACTACTGAATGAAGTCGGTTAAAATGTAACCTATGTTACCCGGGCCAGAATAACGAATCGATTGACACCTTATTCATCAAAATCGGATGAAGAGTTTAGGCGCTACGTTGGAACGTAAATACAAACATACATGATACATACATACATACTACCCTTCCTTTTGATTTTGCCGTAGTCGGGTAAAAACAAAAAACAATGAAAAATTAAAAGTCATCCATCAGTTTGAAAAATGATGGTCTTGCGGACTTATCCCTCTAATCAGCGCAGTGTAGCTAAGTACACTAACAGGCGGTAGGTGATAACTTCCTAACGATGACAAATGGCGGATACTCCTTGTTTTTCTTCCATTACTATATCACCGAAGAAATGACCATGATATACGGAGTACGGACTACATGTACGAAACTATGTGGCGCGTAAAAATACTGTGCAAAGTTTATTTTGTTCCCAATATCCGGGCTCCATCAATGTTGGTCGATTCGATGAAAGTTTATGGTCAAATATGTTTGTACGAGTATACCGGAATTTTCCCTTATTATTTTCTTACGAAATGCAGAGGCATGTTTTCCAGAAACCCTTTTTGGTAACGAAACGTTTTGTAAGACATTTACTTTTTTATTTATGGTAATCTTTGGCAAACATGGGCAAAACCTTGAACTGCCGATGAGTATCGAAGGTCATAGAGTTTCTGATTATCTCACAAATTCTTAATACATATTCAAACACATTATACAATATCTCACGATGATTTTGAATTCATAAACTGATTAATAAACAAAGCGGCAATTTATCAAATCGATGTTCCTGGAATTCATTTTTCAGTGAGTCTATTTCATTCATGCGTCCATTGTTCAGTTATTCTCAATTTTTCACAAAATCCTAAAAGCGAATTTTTAAATACACCACTCTCACAAAAAGGGGTAGGTAACGTAAAAGAAAAAGGCTATTCATTAGTGTACCAGTGAAAACATTGGCAGCGTGTTTTAACTCGGAAAAGTTTGTTGAATTTTTCATGTAAGCCTAATAAAATTACTGCCTAAAAGACCTGTATCCCGTCCAGGGGCAGCATAAAAAGGGGAAAAAAGAGCCTTTGCTTGCTGCTAATTAATAAAATATTTTCAGACTCCGCTAGATTAAATTTAAAATAGGTTATTTATAAAGAGACTAATTATGACCAAGCTTACATAATCATGTTGGTTTTAACAACGTACATGATATAAATGTTGAAGCTTCTAAGAACACAAAAAATTAAGGATTATATAGTCTTAGGGTGAGGGATCTACAGAAGCATTATTTTCTCTCGTAATTGTATATTTTCGGTCAGTAAGCTGCTACCTCACTTAACTCACTACTCAGCAAAAAACTTTTACAGTTAACTGCTATAGTAGATTGTACAGTCGTGGTCTTTTCCGCCTGATCAGTTAATTTTTTTTTCGCTTAAATCATGCGGAAGCGCTGAGCCACGCTTCCTTAAAGTTTAGGCCTATTAGGAAAGCGTCAATTTTGGCGCGCAAAATAACAATAACTCTCGTTTGGCGTGCGTCGTCAGTGCGCTCGGCCGGTCGGTATCTTTTCATTCATTATTTCTTTCTATACAAAGTCAACGGGGCGGTGCAAGAGAGCGTTTCTATGTTGTACTTACAAGCAAAAATTTGTTTAGTGGTGATCAGGCGGGAGTGTCCTTGATAGTACATCAAGTGCATAAAAAGGGTTTTATAGACGAGTTGTACACTCTACTATTCACTTCCAATGCGAGGAAATGAAACAGCAACATGTAAAATAATAAATGGACGAAATAAAAAATATAAGTTTATACCATGAAGATTTATTGTGTACTTTGGCTGTTGGTATTCTTGCTTTGTTCTTAGAATACTAACGAAACGAATTAAAATAAAGATGTTATTCTATGAAGTTGAAGTTGTTCGTGTGGCTGTTGGACAGATTGCCTTGGTCTTCGACGAAGATTTTGCTTTATGCTCTAGAGCATAAAAAGCGACTTTATGTCGCCTACACACGACAACGAACTTTTAGAGCATGCGAAGTGAAAAAGTAATATATATGTGTATGTTGGTTCGCAATAAATGTTTTGACTTTGACTTTGAATATCTTATGTAGGTACTAATTAGTTAGGACAAGTTCTTGTTAAAAAATACTAGAAACTAATGACATTTGACACATTTTACGTTCCCATTTTTTGCAGTAATTAATTAAAGAGATATAAACGTTCAGTTTTGTGTGTTTAGTTATTTACGCCAGGCATAGCGCAAACGGATGGAGCCGCCCATTGTTAGAGACATGCGAGATATAAGCCGGAATTATTTACAGCTTGCCGCGAGTGGAAATTGACGGTGTTTTATTCAGGAACTAAATATGCACTCATTTATCTTTCGGTTTATTTGTACAATAAACCGAAACCGGGCCCGGGACCGGGACCGGACCGGGTCTTTTATATTTGGAAAAAGGGAAAAATCGACACGACGGAGAATGCGGTTTTGGTATGCTGATCGCGTCTAGTTTCATTGTTGTAAAATCCGCTCTAAGTAACACAGTTATTTTAGTTTAATACTGTCTGTTAGAGTTGTCATCCCACTTGACTATAAAGAAGAACATAGAAGATACTCAATCACTTTTCAATTTATATCGGTAATTGTACTTAGGTACTGCCATTATTAGGAAAAAACATAACACTCCTTTTTTTGAGCGGTCGTGTAAAAAAAGTATTGAATTCCATCCTGTTAACTAAACCCAACTTTAAAAATAAATCTCCATTTCTTGCTTCCCCTGTAAAAAAATAATTTAAATTATTATTTATTTATTTAAACTTCATGTACATGTACATAGGCGGACTTAATGCCACAAGGCATTCTCTACCAGTCAACCTTTGGGTTAAATAGGAAAACATAGTGATAGGGTACAAAAAATGTGAAAAAAAACTAAGTTCTTGTAAACGAGAATTTATATACTTATAATGATACTAATACACATATACAGATAAAATAAACTAATAGATATTAAAAGTAAAGTAAAGTAGCAAAGGTAGGTAGGTAGTAGTAAAGTTAATTTTTTAAATTATGTCGCAGGAAAGGTTGTTTTTACCTATATTCTTGTTAACCAGACATAATAGGCATTAATAAAAGTTCGTTTAAATCTTGTTTTTAAATTCTAATTTAGTTGGCGAGCCGACAGTAAAGAGAGACGGGATTTCTTTACGTAGCGCTACTGTTATTGTAGCCATTTGCAAGTCTTTGTTATTCCTTGCACTTCCACGGAACACTTCAGAGTTTTCTCCTCACAACATAACAATTTGCTTGTAAACTTTATTACTCAGTGAAATAAAAGTTGCTGAAAAGAGTTTGTTCAGCAATTAAACAGAACGTGCGCCACAAAAATGTTCAAGGAAGCTAATCAAAGATTCCTAAATATTTCAAAGAGTAGAAACTTTCCCCGTTGTCCCACATTCAGCTCATGAATATTCCCAGCTATGCTTACACGCCCCCGTGCTGGTCTTGTTTGCTCATTTTAATATTCTTAATATAGAGAAAGGAAGAAAAGTATATATTCTCGTAACGAGGGTCGTGTAGGATGATGTAGACTATAATATTTTTCATGGAACCCGTTCCGTGCGTTTGTGCTGGTTCAATTTTTTGTTCCGCCTGTGTGGGCAATTACAAAATTCCGGACGAAGCCGACTCGCGTTGTTCGAATATATGCCTTTTTAGCTTTATAGCTTTTTTGATGTGACATGTAAGCCGGTCACTGCAAAAACTGGAAGTTGGTTAGATTTGAGCACGATATTCATAAGAGTTTTTAATAAAGTGAATTGTTTCGTTTATAGTCAATACTCTTTTTTGTTTTTTTTTTTTAAACTTCACATGTGGCAAAAAACTACAGTTTGATTTAATCAAATTATTCGTACAGTTTTCCAAATTAAAATTATTTATAACTAACTCCCACAATTTCCTGCCTCAAAGAACTACGTTCAGTGTTGTGCCTGCACTGAAAATAAATTACAGCATACTCGAATTCAATTCTATTTTCAAACTTGTACAGAAAACTTAGCGTTTCCACATTTATTATGCAGTGTCAACACACATATACGTACCGTTAGCACAAAAACTAGAACAACACGCTACCAACACGAAGTTTCCATATAAAGTTACCTGTTACTTGTGTAGATGCTGGCAGAGTTTGACTTGCTGACTCTACCCGCTCGCGTGTTTACCCCTGTGGTGCTTGATGAGTTTAATTTTGCCTGCAATTTGATAACGTGCTTACTACAAAAGTGAACTACTTTTTAAATGAATATAGTTAAGCGCATTATATTTTGTTTTTATAAAAAGTGGTGGAAATGTTAGATGTGGTTAAAAACCGTTTACAACTTAATGCGAAAATAAATCACTGCGTACGACTACCCATTTCCATCATAAGAACGCAGGTGTCGCGCAGGTGTCACCCTGTATGTTTATCTTCCTCTCACACACTGATCTGCGACCACAGAAGGGTCTTGGGCATAAATTATTACCTAACCAACCCATAAAATCGTAGTAAAAGAATTATTACGGACACCAAGTATCTTCGATTTTATATCAAGGAGCGGCAATATATTCGCACATAAATAATCTCAAGTAAAGTACCAATTTACGTAGATATATTTCTTCTGCGGTAGGTAAATATTGAAATACTACTAGAACATTCGAAATAAATAAGCTTGTTACTGCTCACTATACCAACCCATTGTTCTATTTAACAGTAGAGCTTTCAGCAGAAACAAATCTATTGTTAAATGGATATTAATTCTCCCTTGAAACAAGCGTTTTTTGTTCTCGTATTTCCTCTTCAAACCCAGTACAATACACACAATAGAGAAAACTCAGTAACGAGAGTGCGCTAATTACAGTTTCAAAAGTTTCTAGCCACAAACGTAGGTATTGTAGTTCTCTCGGAATTATGGAGAAAAATGGCCGCCGCGTTAACTTTCCCCTTTAAAAAATATAGCGGACGGAATGCGAGAAATTTGTTCAGAGTGGCCCGCTCTCCCCTTTATTCATCGTCAAACTTTTTGATAGGTTTATTTTTCATTCTGTTCCGGTTCGGACGGTGGAACGTAGCTCATCCAGTTTGTGTAAATGTTGAGCAGTTCCGTAGTTGGGAAGCCGGATGCTGACGGCAGGACAACTCCCTGAGGTGGCTGTGCTCGTAAATCCAGGTTTGAATGTTTGTTTATGCATACTGCGGACCTCGGGGATATGGCATGCGGTATTATACTTCGGACAAATATAAAATACGTGATAAGTAGCTGTCCAGAGGATAGTGAGTTGCGGTATTTTATTGTAATGCGAAGTATTACTAAAAGTAAAATGTAAAGATATACTCTCGCTGAGACACTCCGAGACAGGGCCAGTACGAGATTGTAAAGCCAATCGAGGAACACCGAAGCTAGGCTGTAGACTCTCGCAGTCGCCCTACCTCGGAGTATCTCGGCGAATACAGCCAGCCACATTAATGTTTTTCGAGATTTATTTTCCTACATTTTTTCAAGATATTATCAATAATCCTAAAGGTTCTTACAGATGAGTGGCACGTTGCCTAATGCAGATAAACGGCTGCCGTCGCCACCTGTCGACGGCTGCCGTCGACGCTTGCAGTTGTGGTGTCGGTGGCTGCCGCCGGCGCGTCCACGGCAACCGTCGACGGGTCGCGACGCTTGCAGTTGTGGCATGTCACGTAAATGTGTACTGCAGCCGTTGACAGGTGGCGACGGCTGCATTTGGCAACGTGCCGCTCGTCTGTAAGAACCCTAAACCTAAAGCAACAGTAACACCAGTTGTCCAGTTTTTATTCCTTTAGTAGCAAAGTTTAATCTTCGTCAGTGAATGCTGGTTTCTATGGTTACCATAAGAAGCTCATCTTATTTGTATAAAAATAAAACGTATTATATTTCTCAACAAAGTCCTTTTTCAGGACAGGTGTACAATTACCTGTAGGCAATTATTTATTTCCCAAAAATGCCAGAGATTAAAGAATGTCGTTCCATTTACAAATATTTACAACGCTTTTATCCTTAGATAACAGGTCGTTTGTCATAAAAAATATACATTACGAAATGCTATTATATTTTTTCTTTTAATCTTTTTTTTTATCCCGACACCAAAGCAGATGAAATGTATATTTATAATATTTTTTTAAGCTTGTAATTTATGTACTTTCTGTTGGTTTCCGTCGTAATCTGAAATGTATTAATTTCTTAGTTATTCAATTTGCTATAATATCATCCTTACGAAAACCAGTCTTCCAGAAAATCTAGAACGGGAACTAATATTATATTGGTATCGCGGGATGTCTTGAAGGCTGTCGTTCCAGGGATAGTAAATTATATTCACTATGCGCGAATACTGGTATCTATGACGCAATAAAAAGCGATACGTGTGCGTGTGCGAATGTGGGGCCAAAACGATAAATTGCGTCGCGCGCCCGTGATTTACGTGCGAGGCCAGAACGGCCCGGATTACAGGCACGCCCGTTTGTTGATTACCTCCGCTATCATTTTATTAAATACTGAATTAGGTATGCTCCTATTACTGATAATGAGACCCTTGATCTTGTAACAGCGAACATTCCAGCGTATTTTTTTTCAGCAAGTTTTCAGCAGATCCGTGTGTGAATAACTACTTAAAAGGTGAAAACAAATTTACGCTTAAACATTTTAAACTATTCTTTAATTGCTTAGTTGTACAAGAAAATTGATCGAAGAGATAAAAGGACGGAAAATAACCGCGAATTTCCCAACGAAATTGAACACGAATCGACAAGATACCTATAACAACAACATCTATTGAATTCTTCTTCTGAAACTTACATTACTTTGGCTCAATTTTGCCCCGAGTCCTGTCAGAACATAAGCTCGGCGTTCGTATAATAAAAGTGACAATACTTCAAAAAGTTATCCCTACATCATCCCGCAGGCAGGGGCGGACGGAAAAAATCGAATGTCAAAATTTGATTGATGCGGCCCCGTCGTCCGACCGTCGACCGTTGCCAAACTTCCTACGAACGTGATGACCTAACAAAAGCGCTGTGTCACCCTCTGACGACATTGTTTGCAGACTTGGTAGGTAATTAAATATTGACCAAAATACTTTAGTTCTAAGCTAGGATCGGTTGAGAATGGGAACATCATTTCGTGAATGATGTATCCGTGCGTGTAATAAAAACAAACAGCGACTACCAATCCATTTGTCAACCGAATGTTCATCAATTAGCGTTCACGGGCTGTAACTGTGTTGTAATTTCCATTGATGTTGTAATAATTACTTATGGTTGTTATTTAAGTTCTGTATTCGACGAAATTAAACAAGTAGCTACCAGGGTATACAGAGAAAAATAATCCTATAAAATCGATGTAACTAATTAGTCTTCTCACATCAAACGTCCTTTGACTCAAAAGAGACCGATTTAACCAATATTATCTGCGACGGAATCGGGACAGACCCGTGATTGGTATCCGAGAAGCGTCGATCAGGGCAATTCTACGTTCTTCAGAAGGTTTCGATTGAAAGCCTCCGAGCAAAGCCGCGTGTCCTTCGATCTCTTTGTGATCATGCTCTTTGATCTGCGCCTGTAGGTGCCGCTTATTCCAAATACCTTTCACCTTTGACCATTTTTTTCTTTGTGTTGGATGTCTAAGCCTAACGGGTGTATGTATTGTGCATTATTGTAGGGTAGTTTTCGTTATATGGAGGCTGGGTAGGCCTTCTCAAAGTACGTCATGTTTATTCACAGAGTTAGCACTATCGATACAGACGAGTTCAACTTCACACTCGTTTATATTTAATTTTTTTTTTAAGTACTATCGTGAACACTCCCGCCTGATCACCACTAAGCTAATTTTTGGTTGCACTTGCAACATAAAAACGCTCTCTAGCCCCGCCCCGTTGACTTTGTATAGAAATAATGAATGAAATACAATACCGATCGGCCGAGCGCACTGACGACGCACGCCAAACGAGAGTTATTGTTATTTTGCGCGCCAAATTGACGCTTTCCTAATAGGCGTAAACTTTAAGGGGGCGTGGCTCGGCACCTCCGAATGATTTAAGCGAAAAAAATTTTAACTGATCAGGCGGAAAAGACCACGACTGTACAAGAATAATTTATTTAAAAAAGTATTACAGAAAGTGTATATTTTTGCGCAGTAGTATAATTTCTCATACAGTGGTATAATTAGTGCTTAGAAATTAATCTATCTACGTATTCATGTGTTACTTTTGATCAGAACCTACGCTAGAAACCCTCACACCTCTTTATCCTTCAAAGCGACTTGTGGTTCCAAACTCCAGGCATAAATCTTATATTAAGAACTATAAAGTTCATCTCATCTTGTTAACGACGAGATGGTGTCAATTGGTGTAGCCACATCTTCGCTACGTCAGCCAATGTTTGCGGTAAAGCCCTCAGCACACAGGCCCGCTGACTCGAAACAACCAAAAACGTTAAACGCTGTACACTGTGCGCTCACTGTGAAATATCTTATCAAATTAAGAGATGGAACGTGCAGCCGGCTTCGAAGTGGAATAGTAATCAACTAGCGACGTAGACAGAGGTACAAGTCGGGCCGACACTAACTTCTCCGACGCTAAGGGGCGTGCGGTTGCTCGGTTGAGCTGACACTTTGATACCAATAGCGTTTAGCGAAGTCCTGAAGGAATTGTGAGAACAAGTTGGGGCTCGTTCCCAACATTTTGTGAGGTAACCTACGTCAGCTGCAGACATCACCTCAAGTGATTTACCGCGAACGTAATGTAATCAGAAGGGAGTCGTGCGGAATATGAAATAAATGTAACAGGTCACAGAGCTTCACAGAAGCTGTGTTATTCCGGAAATATCTTCTTGAACTTTATCACACCCTGTGATTTTAACTCTTCATGCACAAAATAATACCTCAAGGTAGATATTTGTAACTAGGTCGCACAAATATTTTCCTTCAAGTTTTAAATACTGAAAAATTTGGCCACTGCGCCAATTGCACTGCAAAAGTAAAACATCCAATGAATTAGACTGAAGGAATTATAAAACAGAAATGAAATGCTTTTAAAAAGGTTCATCATCCTAATTGAATTTGTTTCACTGCGTGCCTATCAAGTTTCAAGGGAGGAGTTTAAAAGAAAATTAAAGAAATAAGCCATTTTAACTCAAACACATTTAATATTAAAGGATGGAGATGTAAAAGAGGCATAACTTAAAAAGTTCGGTCACGTCTCGCGCTCAGTCGTCCTCGGCTCCTCGGCTCCGCGAACGTTCAGCGGCTTTCGGACTCAACAAATATCCATTTTGCTCGCCGGCTGACTCTTGTTCTCATAAGTTTTGTGCTTACTGTCTCTTAATGGGCGCTATTTGCTTGAATATTTTTATCTTTTAAAATGTCGCGCTACTTTCCGGGTTAACGCAATTTTTCAGAGCTCGCTGTGAATCTTTTTTAAAGGCGGTGTTTACTTAAAATTCTATTTAGCAGTTTTTAGTGCTCTCTTATTTATTTGAGAAGTTATTATACTCTGGTACGTATATAACTTTTGCCTTCCATATTAAAAATGAACCAAAAGCCTAAATGTAGACGTGGAGATGCCTAGAGTATTTTATTCAGGAGCTAAGAGGGCTCGGAGTACAGTGATGAATATTGAAGCTGCCGAGATGGCTAAATAAAACATTGTGGTATGGAGGCTGAATATTATAACAGCGGTGTGCCCTCCGGCCGACCCTCGCCTCACAGAACAATACACGGATTGTGAATAAAATTAAAAATATTACAAAGCTTCTAATTTTTTTTCATTAAAAGGGTCGGCGGTGGCCTGTTGTTGAGGAAAATCTTTTGTGGAGCGACGGAACGTCCATACCTATTGTATGAGAACCTATGTAGTACAGAACCTAAACAAATACTGGCGTTGTTTGAACTAGTGGAGCAAACAGTTTCCATCTTATGAGTACGTATGTGAACTCCCACTAATAACTTCTCGGGAACAGCGAGTAGTGACGTCAGAGTGTAATCCCGCCGCGTTCTGCTGGAAATCTACAAAGCACTAGTATGATAATCAGATTGTGGTATTACCTTCAAAATTAGATTCATAAACGTCAAGTGTTGTTACTGCAGCGCAATATGAAACGAAATGGAAGGGAGACGCAGTGGGCGTGAGCTGGATGGAAATTGCAATATCCGAGCGAGCTGAATTAGACCCAACACTCTTCCTAACTAGAAACGGCACCGTCCCAGCTGGAGACACAATACAATTTTTCATCTTTCACGAGGATGGTGACTTTTGTATTATAACTTTATAAAATGAATTTAAACCGTTAAATGTTTTGAAGTAGCGGAGAGAATTTAATTTCATCCGTGAAAGCGTTTGGTGAAGGGAGAAATCCAGTCGTGTTTTTATAATCCGTGAACAGAATTTGTCACTGAAAAACAATAATAGTACATTATGATATAAGTGCGGTAAGTTGAAAATTATAGCCGAGGCGATATTGCTAGCACGAGCCGAGGCGAGGGCGATAAAAAAGCAGAGGCTGTAATTATCAAAGCGCACGTATGTCATACGACGTTTTATAACATATTTGCGAGGAAATAAATAAAACAAATAAAAAAAATACAGCCAAAAGAAAAAGCGCGCGGAATAATTTTTAGTTGTTCAAAAATTAGCGAGGCGCGCGCATTAGCGCTTTTTTTTAAGGCAAAGACACAAAAAACAGCCAGTATTACTAATACAGTAAATTAATATTTTTGTGTTTTTGTTACAGATAAATGGTTGTAATTTATTGTCAAAATTAATTAAATTAAATGTTTATTTATTATATTTCATCTCCCAAAGTTAATTTTATTCATAAAATGTTGACCACTTTTCTGACATAAAAACTCTTTGCTAAGATAAACCATGCATTTTACTTTACAGCACAAGTACGTAATGAGATACATTACGATATTGAAATTGGTGAAATAAGAGACCCTTTACGAGCAAATGTGTTATAAATAACATGACCTAACTGTAGTTTCTTGATTTTGTTTCATTTGGCCTTTACAAAACACACTAACAATCGAAGCTGATTGTACTTTGTTCTACGTGCCTCCATAGACAGCCTTATACCTAAACATGTCCCTGAACGGGCAGAAGATAAATTGTAAATTGACGACTATAAATATGAGAAATAAGAGAAAGGTAAAACTAATATGGACCCAGAAAACAAAACCTGATCGCAAAACATTTAAATAAAGAACTTTCAAATGCTATTATAAATTAATTCGTGCGTACCTTTTTGGTCTTGACGTTTTTACGTTTCCCATTCTGAACACATCCAGTATGTACAATTCTTTAGGGCACAGCATTAGGCCTGGTCGGAGATTGGATCGCACGAGCCAGCCTAACTAAACTTCATTAGTCAGGTTTGGATAACAGTGCGACGTCAGATTATGTCGTTAAGCATCGAGTTAAACATTTACCAACGTTCCGTGGAGCTGGTTTATGTAAGACTTACAAACTATGTATTTTACTTGGGAAAACATTTCCACGAAAAAGATTTCTGTTTCGACGTGTGTTTTGCTATCCCAGAAATCTTGCTTAGATATGAAGATAAGAATTTCAATTTAGATATGCAAAACAAAACCAGAGGATGCTGAAGGTTGCCGTAGTACCTATACAAAAACAAATCAGTAGATATCTCCGAAGTTGGCATGCAGGTAGCTCTTCGAAGCAGTCCCAAAGGAGCAGATACCTCGATTCCCACTTAAACGGAGCCGCGCATATTGTCTTATTCATACGGTCTGATAGACACGAACTATGGAAGCGCTCTAAGCTACGCTTTGTAAGAGTCACCTGAATACCTTCATATTATATTCAATAGTTATTGATCTCGATTGACGTGAAAGAGACACGGCATCAAAAACGTGTTGAAGAAAATTGGAGTTAGGTATTTGATTTACTATTTATTGGCAGTTATAACAACAAAAATAAAAAAAAAACGTATGATACAATTAAATTACCAATAATATTGAGAGAACAAATCGATTGGGATTTTTTTACGGCCCACCATACAGCACACGTTGTCATTACCTTCCATCATACAGTTTATTTCGTCGGCCATGATCCGGTTCATGGGGCAGGCGCCGCTTCTCATGCAGAGGCTGCCAGACCTACAGCGGGGGATGGTCGGCACTGAAATTAAAACAAAATATGGTTACGTTCATTCGACTAGAGAAGACCAATATTTACTAAAAATACAGGGTGCAAACAGACCCTTCACGAAACTGTCAATCAAGCATTCTGCACATCAAACTAAGTAACTCCACGCTAAAAATATTGTTGAGAAACTACTTTTTTTTTGCGGTGAAAAATCTCGTTTTACGGTAGAACTCAATGTAACGCATTCAAAACATTGTGCTGATGGATGGATTGAATAGTGCGGGGGTCGTGGAGGTGTTTAAAGTAAAAATCTTTCTTAAAAACATGTATTTAAAAAAGAAGTTGGAACTTTGACCCCCAATATCTCCGTAACTGGAAGGTTCCAGGTATGGTCTCGATTCTAGACCATACCTGGGAACCTTCTAGTCATTGGGATCATTGTTTTGTTCTAGATTCTAGAACAAAAAAAATATCTCAATGACGGGGAGAACAAGTGCCTTTTGGCTTCGTTAAGGGTCTATTTACACCCTTTATACTCATCATCATCACCATAGGCCCATAGGGCCAACCCAGGCCAGAGCGGCTTAACCTGAAAATCGACCTGGGCAGCTTTTATTGCCATATTTGCAAAGCAATAAATGATTTGATTTGATCATTTGCTACGACAGCGTAGCAGTCGTAGCAAATGTGTCGTTTGCTACGCCGTAGCATCAAACCCAACAAACAGGTTTTGTAATCCTAGTTTGACAATAACTGAGTCGAATTTTCAATTATGTGCCTTTGTACTCGACATTCTTGTCCAAAAATCAAACAATGGCGAATCAGATAAAATTCACCGGCGTTCTGATTTTCAAAGAATTTTTCCTTTTTATGCAATAAAGGAGTTTCGCATTCAAATAAAGGACTTCGATACCAGTTGGATTTTTTCAAACATTTCCGACGACATCGGCAGAA
Source organism: Xestia rhomboidea (assembly GCA_963853795.1). Taxonomy (NCBI): domain Eukaryota; kingdom Metazoa; phylum Arthropoda; class Insecta; order Lepidoptera; family Noctuidae; genus Xestia; species Xestia rhomboidea. The sequence continues at coordinate 15,141,946 of OY970764.1, forward strand.
TGCTAATTAGAACCAAATTCGTTTAGCTGGATGGTCGGTCCGCTAACCAATCCGATTGGACCGATGTCGCCAACATTATCCCAAGCGGACTCGATTCCATTTACGTATTAATGCGATTTAACGTGAATATATTTAGTCCCTTGGATGAAATAACTGTTAGCTGTTTGTAAAGAGGAACTTAAACACAATTAGAATTACGCTAGTCAGTTGTGGTAAATACTCTGGGTTTCGAGTACTATAGGCCAGTGTTCATTATAGTATTGCAATGCTGGGTTTTACTTGTATTTATGCAAGTACAAACACAACTTTAAAGAGAGCTGTTAAAAACTGTTATTTTTTTAATACCTAGTCAATTTCTAGTCAAAATAAATAGTAAACATAGTAAATATTCCGTTTCTAGAGTTCCGTACCAGACGGGTAACCATCGAGACCCTAATTACTAAGCCTCCGTTGTCCGTCCGTCCGTCTGTCTATATCTCATGATCCATAATAGGTAGCCAGTTGAAATTTTCACAAAATGTGTGTTTTTGTTGCCGCTCTATCAACAAATAATAAAAATAAATTAAAAATTAAAGGCGGCTGTTAATGTTACTTGGTATTTTTTAATAAATATAAAATATGATTATTTTTTTGCAAAAAATAAAACCGACTTCAAAAAACACAAAAAAGGGATAAATTACTTTAGCTTCAGAAGTCAAGCTAAAGTTATTTTTCACTTTTATGTGATTTTTGAAGTCGGTTTTATTTTTTGCAAAAAGTTTTTTATTTTTCCATTTTAGTTGTTCCCAAACAAATATTTACCATGAATTTATTTGACATTGTTAACAATACATGTCATGGTAATAGGCGTATCCCCAAAATATGGAACTTAAAATACCTTTTTTTTTAGATGGGAAATCATCAAATGAGGCCCGCTCTGGGCGGAGCGGAAGGGTGTCAGACTTTTACTGACTAAAACCCATCCATGTTCCTTCTAAGCCCTTTGTGTTCCAGGGCCGCAGTATCTCTTTCAAACAGTCCCGCAGCCCCGGCAGGCATCGGACCTTGCGGACCCCTTTCTTTTGCTGACATCTCTTTGAGGCGCGCGCGGAACACGAACGCGCCAACTTAATATACCTAACTGTCGAAATCTGGGTGTATTGTACACATCTGCGAACCCCCTCAGAGCGTACAGGCGTGATGTTACGTCATGATGTTGTGTAAACAATAAACATCCAAGCGATTGCAGCAATCACAGCAGATTTGCCGTCTATTTTTGAAGAGTTCCATTGTATATCTCCGAAGATCAGCATTAGATGTTCACAAAATTTAAATGGGACCACACGGGAAGCACCAGCTTTCAAATAAAAGTAAATAAAGAATCATCAAAATCGGTTAACCCAGTCGAAAGTTCTGAGGTAATAAACACAAAAAAATAATACAGTCCACATCCGAATTGAGAACCTCCTCTTTTTGGAAGTCGGTTGAAAAATAATCCAAATCGTAAGAGAGTGATTAATAAGTACAAGCGAAAGCGCAAAGGGCACAGAAATTAAAATGATTACATTACGATTCGGAAAACCATAGTCACAATGGGTCTGGTTTCTCTCCAGTCTGGGCTACTTAAGGTAACTGCAATTCACCCACGTGAAGTAGGTGTTCCGGATATGCTACAAACCCGGTTTTCGGTGCAAACTCTTGCGTGCCATGATTTGCCACGGTCCACCGCTCTCGTATGCTCTGGGTTGACCGAATGGAACCTTTCCAACTGTTGGGAAAAAGATTTTGTATAAGAAATGTGAGCTGTAGAGTGTAAGTGCACATAGCGACACATCAAGCTATAAATTTCCAGTATAACACGCCCTCGCTTTGAATTGATTTCCAGTAAAATGAGAGATCCGCATTAACTAGTTTTGAATAGCATGAATGGTCGTCGTGCGTACTTGTCAGAAGAAAATAAACCAAAGAAAGAAATAAACGATGTTCTTTATATTCTGTACTTCTCAGTATGAAGAGCGACCAGAGACATTAATTATAAAATAATGTCATTATGTCCTCACAAAAGAACAATCAAAAACAAAGAATTAACGTGAACACGCTAACGAGAATAATTATAAAAGAATTACTATTCCCTTTGGTGTTCGCAGTACCTTAATGTGGATAAGCAAATTAGCGTTTCATAATTACTAACGTTAATACCTACTGTACCTTTTGTGCACGTCCAGAAATACACTTAACAGATAGGACAAGCTCGCGATGTTAATTGTTATTAAAACATCACAAACTAATCTGGAAATGAAGGAAAACCTCCTTTTCTTCGAATTTTCAACGACATAATTTGTCATAGAGGAACCCATGTTTATGGATTCGTTTGAAAGAAGTAGTGTTCAGCTCCGTGGGAATGAAGCTCTGGTCAAACAAAGGGGAATCCGTCCACGCCGATTGTCTCAACACCTTGAAGATGTATTGTAGATGTGAAGAAGTTTGATCTGGCGCGGATTGTTGCATGGCTTCCCAAAAAATAAAACAAACGACGGGCACAGTAGCGTCACGCTCGAGGTTTGCCTCAGTTTGAGCAGTGTTTTATTTAATTACTCCACAAAAATGACCTGGTGATGGTACTCTCATTTAAACGTCATATAACGTTATTTAATATTGTAAATCTCTGCCTGTGCTACAAAAAGTTTTTAGTAATCCTGTGCGCTAATCTAGAATACATTCTATCTTTGTGTCGCATTCACGTAAATAGTTCCAAAAATTCTAACAAACACAGATGGAAAGGGAATTATTATACAAGGTACCTAAAAATATGTATTTAGTCGTATTGTGATTTCCCAACGATTTCTTGCCTACGAATATTTATAACGTGTCGTTGGTACGTGTGTTGCCAATTTTCCATAACACATGCAAGAGTACCGACTGCCGAGCATCAACTACGAGATGTTTTCAGCGCAAACTGTGTCAACCGCGCAAATGGGTCGCTATTGTACGGGTTGTACCTAGCCTTAGCACTTTAGTACTTCGACAGTTAGTGCCCATTCGTATGGCGCCTAAACATTGTGTTTTTACAGTCAGATAAAGACTAGTTATGTAGGTGTATGATGGGGAATAAGGTTCTAATGGTTTTGTTACGGAAGTATTTTACGAGTTTCATAGATTTTTATTTCACTCCGTGCAAATTACTAAGCGTACCCTTGGGCCATCTTCTTCTAAAAATGGCGCACTCTGCCAAACTGCTTCGGTTAAAATATAGCCAAAGTTTTGTCCGAAACCGAATACCGTTATACAGAACATGAATCGGGGCTGAAATAAATGAAAAATGGACTAGGGGCGGGCAAGTACAATCTATAACTATGCCAAAAGTCCCGTTACTTTTGAAAAATCGAACGAAGTCCACGTTTATTTAGCGTCTGTGGGAAACTTCGGCTTCAGTTCAGATTTGTGATAAAACCTTCACTCGTAAACTCTCTAGGTGTAATTCTACTTTACGTGTAAACTTTGCGAAAGAAAATAATTCCTAACTGGCCTTGTGAAGTTTCGCACGTCATATAAAAGAAATATTGTAATGAGCAAGTAAAACTGGAAATAACAATAATAGGTTTATTGGAAAAATGGCTACAAGAAGATGTTGTGACTGAATTGCAAAGAGTATGCTTAGAAGGTTAGTGATATTGGTCGTGTCGAGAGGATGTATTTACAAGTCAGACGGGGGGAAGGACGCCCTAGAAGGACACACTGATCTTATTGGTTATATTCTTCAGAAAAGCCAGGTGTGTAGTACTCGCTACCATCGTGCGTGTACGCCCATATATATATACAAAGTCGAACGTGGACGAAATGAAAGTATGTGGCTTTTTGAGTTTCTGTCTAACACATTGGAAAAAAGTCACTTTTTTTTTCGGAAACTATTTGTATTCTGTTTGATACATTATTTAACATTACATACATCATAATTAATGATATTAATATTAGTTATAAAAGAGATGCAATAATATAAAACATGCAGTAATAATAAAAAAAAACATGATTAAGTACCAAAAACTAAAACAGTAATAATAAATAGCATTTTTTTAAATAGAAAATTGGAATATTGATATTAAATTAAAATTCTTCTATTGAGTGCAAGTTTTTATCTAATAGAAATGCTTTAAGCCTAGCCTTAAAAGAGCTAATGTTTAACAAAATTTTTATATAAGAATAAGAATAAGAATAAGAATAATTTATTTAAAAAGTAGATAATACAAAAGTGTACATTTAAGTGCAGTAGTGTTATTTCTTAAACTATTGTATAATTAGTGCTTAGAAGTAAACTATCACTACAAAATATTTAACAGTCACAAGTAACGAAAATGTCGAGTTCAAATGTTAGGTAGCGACCTGCCTGATCTAGGTTTATTTAAACCTGTGTTTCAGGCCATCACTTTACATTACATAAATTAATTAGGACAGTAAAAGTTTTAAATGAAATAAATCTATTAACAACTATAACACAAATCAAATTGGTACAAAAAAATTAAAACTAACTTAAGTAAATATGTACAATTTGATACGGGGGGATGACATAATCAAACTAGGACTTCTAGAAGTTTTTCTGTGTCCGTGTAATTAAGTATCGCTAAATAATCTGATATTACAAAACTACATTGCCTATAATTTAGACTATAGAAGTTTAGTTTCTTGTTGAGTCTATTATACAGAAAAGGTCCTAAAAATACATAAAAACGACTAGCAAAAGCATGTCTAGTTTGAGGCTTTGTGCAAACCAGGTCCTTCCTTCTCCTATCGGAAGGAACTGGATCATAGGGAAGGGTAGAGTGCTGCTGTAGTATAATGTGAAGAATAAATAATTGCCGTACTGTGAGCACATTACATGCTTTGTAGAGCAGCTGTGTCGGAAATCTATACGGACGAAAGGTAGCAACCTTTAGAATTGCTCTTTGAGCACGTTCTAGAGGGAGAAGAATCGAACTTCCCGCGCCACCCCAGGACGCTATGCAATAGGTTAGAATAGACTGACACAACGCCAAATAAACCTGTTTTATTAATTTGTAATCGGCTACATTACGTAAATACTTAAAAACATATATTAGTTTGCGCACTCTAGTACATAGTAACTCGATATGTTTACGGAAATTTAGATTGGAGTCAATTGTGACACCAAGATATTTCAAATGGTCAGCTTTTTCTAAAGTAGGGCAAGAACATGCAGTGTCATCGTACGTGCTACAGGTATGCGCAATATGGATGTATGTTCTATGTAAATAGCTACAAGATCGATCTTTTTGAATTTACACATTTAGACCGAAACTTTCTTCATCCTAATAAATTTAGGCTGTCTTTGGTTTTTTCAACCGACTTCCAAAAAGAGGAACTTCTCAATTCGACTGTATTTTTTTTGTGTTTTGTTTTTGCACTTAAGAAAATTATTAAAATACATGCTTGTTGAAGAGCAGCTGATTCCTCGTATCGGAAATCTAGCTCACGGGCAAAATTTTCTAGAACTAACAGACTCATAATAAAATAGAGTAAATAAAACCGCGTCATTTCATGCGTCAGAGCGTAATTAAAACTAAGATTTTAACACGTCTCGTTTAAGATGAAAATCGGCGTCTAATGTTCACGAGACTAAACAGATTGATAAGAAATTACAATAAAATCTAATTAACATCACGACTGTTTACTACCTATACATTGTTACGGATAATGTAAAAAGAATCATAATTGATAGCCGGTGATGTTTGTGATTTCATGGTGCTGATTTTGGAAAAGAAATTGGACATTCTGTTCTTATTTTGATTTTATTGAGATTGGTGATCAATGCTCGTGCCTTCTCTGTATGAGAAGAGGCCTTTGCCCAGCCGTGGGACAATAATAGGCTGATAATATAATATTATTATTTTTAAAACTACATAATAAAACGGTCGTGGGACACGATTTTATTTTCGGTTTTACTTCAAGTACTTACTATTGAAATTATCTAAGTAGTTTGGATTGTTACAAATTAGATGTGCTTACATAACATCACGCCTGTAATTCTCGAAGGGTTAAGCGTACCCATTAGTTAACCCACATTTTGCTAGTTATGTTTATGCCTATTACCATCAACCGGGCACAAATCTGACTCTGTGGCTGCTACTGAGAAATTCCAGCTGGAAAAACCTAATAACACTTTGCCCGACCTGGGAATCGAACCAAGGACCTCATGCTCAGCAGTCGCGCTTGCGACCACTACACCAACGAGGCATACATTGACGACCCGAATGGCGCAGCGGCACTGAGGCTGCCTTACGTTCGTTGGGTCCCGGGTTCGAATCCCGGTAGGAGCAAATGCTTGTGTGATGAGCATGGAATGTCCATGCTCATCACGTTTCTGAGTCATGGATGTTTATATGTATAATAAGTATGTATTTACAAAAAAAAAAAGTATCTATGTAGTATATCAACTATCTAGCGTCCACGACACAAGCCTCGTTGCTTAGTGTGGTGCTAGATGGCGCTGTGTGTAATGTCCAGCGATATTTATATCCAGCGATATTTAAACATACCCTACAAAACTTCGGTAATTCAATTACCTTAACTCAACCATGCGTAGAGGGCGTTTCTAATTATTTCTCACCACGATTTATAACATTTACCCTATCTTTAAAGCCCTTGAGACTACCCCTGGGCCTGGGTGGTTCATTTGTTATCAGCAATCTAGGTACTGAAGTTGTTTATATTAAATGAGTTAAATCTGTCTTTATTTGGAACTAGCACTTCGACCGCGACTCCGCCCGCGATAATTGTGATAGCTCAGCTAATTTGCATGACATCAATATAATTTATACCTTATGTTACTCGGTAAAGATGTAGCTTTCTAACGGCAAAAGAACTTTTGAAATCGGTCCAGTAGTTTTTAAGTTTATTGGTTACATACAAAAATACAAATCTTTCCTCGTTATAATATTAGTGTAGATGAGTTTATGACATTTTGTTCCCTCCATCTCGCAAGTCACGCATAAATTCCTGTCATCAGGTTTTTGCTTGTTACTTCTTTTTTACGTAGTAAACCACTCCAAAACACGCTACAGACTTTGATTTAAGAAATAAAAGAGGTAATGATTAAAAATATTTAAGGAGACAATTAGTAGGTACTTCTACTCATTAATTTTCTCTTTCGAAAGAAACAAACTCAAAAATGTTAACTAAACATGTAAGTAAGTATTACAAGGTGTGGTTGACGGCTTCGTGATGAGGTGGTTTACCTCATCACGAAGCCGTCAACCAAGCATTCTGTACATCAAACTAAGTAACTTTACGCAAAAATTATTGCTGGGAAACGACTTTTTTTTTCGGTGCAACAAACAAACAAACACTGTGCTGGTGGATGGATTGAATAGTACGGGGGTCGTGGAGGTATTTAAACTAAAAATCTTACATTAAAAACTTGTATTAAAAAAAAAAAGTTGTCAAAATGTTGGAACGTTGACCCCTAATATCTCCGTAACTAGAAGCTTCTCACGTATGGTGTAGAACAAAAAATTATCGCAATGACGAGGAGAACAAGTGCCTTTCGGCTTCGTTAAGAGATGTTTTACACCCTTTATAAATTGTTGATTTAGGATCTCATTCATTTTAAACAAGATTTGTCTACAAATTCTATTAAAAGTTAGTCCAACGTAGGTATAATTAATGTACGAGTCTATCTCGATTTAAGCCATATTATGCTTATAACAAACTCTCACTGAAAAGGGGTAACGCGCGCTGCACAGACAAACATACACAAAAAAGATATATGTGGGTAAACAGAATATAGTTCGAAATAAATCATGTGTGGTGACGCCCTGTATTTTTTTTTTGTCCCTGTTACTGTTAACCTGTGTCATCCCACTGCTGGGCAAAGGCCTCTCTCCATGACTTCCAAATTTATCGATCCAGGGCCAATATGGACCCTGGTCGTTGGGTTTGTCCAGCTCGTCTCGCAAACTCCTGCGAGGTCTACCGCGTCTTTTCCCCCTATTGTACTATTATTTTAAGTCTGTACTTGTATATAATGTAGCTTGTAAATTATTCTATACTAGCGGACGCCACGCGGTTTCACCCGCGTAGTTCCCGTTCCCGTCACAGTACGGGGATAAAATATAGCCTATGTTATACTCGCTGATAATGTAGCTGTCCATTGCTGAAAGATTTTTTCAAATCGGTCAAGTAGTTTTTAAGTTTATTCGTTACATACAAAAATACATTTTCTCTTTATAATATTAGTATAGAGTATAGATTACACTCAATCAAAAAAATATTAATTGGCTGGTGGTACCACCTAAATCAATGTTCTAAATGTGTTTAAATAGCCTCTGTGTGTTTTGTTACGGTCAGCGCTCGGCTCACACCTCCTCACGCTATATTGGCAATCGAGATCCTCTTACATTCAAGTGGACCTACTGAAATGGAGCTTCTTCCAACTTACTGCTTTCTAAGACAACGTGGAAATGTATTTATACTAACTCTTCCTTGATATTTATTTCAAAATAAATTGGTTTCACTTCAACTTGAAATCTTTTCACAGCAGAATATTTTCATGTGCATAAATAACACAGAAAAACTAATAAACAGTAATCGAATTTTAAATTGAGTTGTACATAATAATGATAAAAGTAATCATTTCCGTAATTATACTACGTAGGAACATAATATAATACTGAAATCACATACAATATAATTGAGAAACTGTTAGCCAACTACTGAAGTAAGTTCTGGCTGCAACAAGATATATTATCTTATATTAAATAACAGAGTACCTCCACTATACTTTACATAATATTAAACAAAGTGGATATTATGACTAAAAAGTTTCAAGGGGAGCTTCAGTTATGTAAACAGTATTTTATCTCAGTTTAGTGCTCATTGAAAACATCCGGCGCTCGAGCGACAAGGAGCAATGTCATTATATCTGTGCATCTCTTCTGGAAACGGCAGACTGTTTGATTGAGAAATAAAACATATAATCCCTTTTTCACCTACCATGTCAACTTTTGCAGCAAAATACCAAGAAAGTACTAATATTCATACCACGTATTTCAGCAAGAACTTCAGGGCACCGTCTGCGTTTGAGTGCATTCATATTATAAACGTACATTCATGTTCTTAAACATTTTTCTTGAGTCAGCACCTTCAGTTGGGTAGCGAAACAAGTTGAACGCAACGAAGCGTTTTCCTAGATTTGCGAGCACCGAGCGAAAACTGAGAAGAAAACGTGGAACGCTAACGGTGAAAAACTAACGTTTACCGTAGAACCTCGAGCTGCGAGACGTGTTTATGCTCTTTTTATTTGCAGCCATTTTTTAAATTGGATTTTAATTTGCATGCTCGTTAGTTAATGGAAGAAAATTGAGTGTTTGGTACAGGAATATCCGTTCATTAGGGCTGCTAATATGCATCCATTATTTTGACAAGGAGCATCTATAATAAGAACTAATTAGACCCCGTACTTAATTGATTGCCAAACACGATATTTAAATTTTAGCAATATTCCGGAACGATCATTCGTGGTTTATGCGAGTTTTAGGAGGCCAGTGTTTAGTAGCGGACGTTTGGGCGTGATAATGGACTTGCCAAAATATTTCTGGTCGTCCAGTTATGTGCCCAATTACCTACTATAATATTAATGTATCACACAGGGCCACAATTCGGAATGTTTTTCTATCTATCTATTTTTTGGAAATCAAAATACAACCTTTTTTCCTTTCCGAGGCAGAATAGATAAGAATGTCTACAATACTGTTCATTTGACTCTGTTTCAAAATAATACAGTAAGAGTAAGTAATATCTTATAGACGTATATTATAGGACTTATATGCCAACCGCTAATAACGCTCTGTAGGAATATTTAATTAATCATAGTATGTGTCCCAAGTATAATCACTCAGTTTAATACGTGACACAGCGGCATAAGAATTTACATTCATCAAAAACGCAAAGGTACTAAAATTAACATTAATAACAAACGGAATCTCCGTTCGTTCACTGAAAAATTCAATTGAATAAGACGTCTGAAGCCATGAAACATTTAGAGTAGTAGCCTTTATAAAAGTCTGGAAAAAGTTTAATTTGATCGGAGCTCAAAGTCCGGCTGTTCAAAGATATTAAAACAAGTCAAAGGAGACTGGCCGCTTCATAAATAATAAAAATGTTATTGAAGACAAAATAATTTTGCTGAGACGGGATACTTAATCATTCCTTGGAACTTGGAACAAAAACTGAGGTCTTTGAGGGCTTTTATACTTTTTGTGTGGTCGGTATTTTAATTCCACATATTTTCCTCAGCTTTGATGATGTATTTTTTTCTTATTTGGAATAAAAACCGGATTGTGAGTAGGTAAGTGCTTACTTAGCGACCGACTATGATGCGTCTTCCTAAAATATTTATAGGAAGAAAGAAAAATGCGTTTATTGTCATTAAAACAAACAAAACTTACCTTAAAAAGTTAAAATAAGGAAACAGTGCTTTTAATTAAAAAGTTTAAGTCCGTATTTTAGACTTTCATGGTGGTAGACGGATTTATGCCATTTAAGTACACTGTTATACACACAGTTAATTATGAAAATCCTACCAGAATATTTCATATCTGGCTGTAACCCGCGCCTAAACTCGAAAAATATATTAATATAATGAAATTTCATTTGGGCCCTTTGTGATTTTAAAATTCAAGCCGCGTTCGCTCCATGAAAATAAAATCAACCGTGAACTTTACATTCAGGAGAGCCCCAAATTTACATTTTACGTAGATAGGACTCTTTATTTTAACTTGGTGAAAAATAATGCAAATCACCTTTTTAGGAAATCCCTGCGGCACAACACAGCGGGAATTCTCAAGGATACTATCTATTTACTTGATGCAGATGTATGTAGGTATATATTTTACCGCCGAAATGTTATGTCGGGCACAAAGATAGGTATCTCACTCCAATTTTTTCCTTCACCGAAGCAAGTGAAAATTATACAATACGCACATGGATCCGAAAAAATCAAAGGTACAGGTCTTGAATTAGACCTCGAGACCTATGACTTGGCACTCCGACGGTAAACTTGCACCAGGTTAGGCATTAACCACACGACTAACAACAAAACACGAAAGTCAGTCAGATACACGAAAAGTGGTCTACCACCAGTGAGCGCGGTAGTACTTCCAGCATTATTAAGAATGCAGATTCAAAATCAAGCTTTTATTTCAACAAGCTAAGTTATTTAAAACCAAAACTAAATAAATAAATAAATATCGCTGGACATTACACACAGCGCCATCTAGTGCCACCCTAAGCAACGAGGCTTGTGTCGTGGACTCCAGATAGTTGATATACTACATAGATACTTTTTTTTGTTTGTAAATACATACTTATTATACATATAAACATCCATGACTCGGAAACAAAAATGTCCATGCTCATCACACAAACATTTGCTCGTACCAGGATTCGAACCCGGGACCCTTAGAACGTAAGGCAGCTTCACTACTGCTGCGCCATTCGGGTCGTCATCAAAACTAAAGCTATTCTTGAGGTATTCATTTATTACTATGCGCTACCAAAAACCCCAAAGCTACCATAATAAGAAGCAAAATACGACTCATAAAATCACTGCAAAATAGTGTAGCGCGACTTACGAGAGATAAATAATCCAAATACCTGACTAGCACTAGTTGGGCAAGCGAAGTCAGTCCCTAAGGATATGGGACCACCAGAGCGCGTGAAAAATTCAGTTCGGTCGGCAGGAATGTTTTATTTAAGGCGGTGCGCAGTGCGGCCCGTTGAAATATTTAGTAACGACCATTGAGACGGAGCGTTACCTTTCTTCGTACGACACCGACTATTTGACACCGTTTTTACCTGGCTTGTGACATCATCTTGCGAACGCACAGCTCTAACGAGGCAACTTTTGTGCGAGCTTTTTCCTTTGTAGGCTGTGTTCGAATGGGATATAAGTGTTACCTACTTACTGAAAAGAAAATATTATTGCTGTGTAAGCATAGAAGATAGGTAAGCTTAAGTAACAAATAGTTTTCTAGGTAGCAAAATTTTGATAAATATATTTTTGAGAAGATTGATTGATTGATTGATTTTTTAAAGTAACAACGAGATCGTTGCGTCTCATTCCTAAACGATCACGACGAGGTAAGAACCTACTATAATAATCACCGACGTCAAGAAAAGAAACACTTAGGATGTAAAACACGGATGATTTTGAATTAAACTTTTCCAGACAGCCTTGATTAGATGTCTAGTTTACGAAGGTTACATAAGCTCTAAATCACGGATAACTTCGCTCCAGTGAAAATAAATTAAACTTGAATCTATACAAACTTTATATATACTTATATACTGTATCCGTATAACCTATTTCACTGGTAGTCAATAAATAACCGGGAGCGTGTTTTACGTATTCGCTTATAAAGGGTATAAAACGAATGATAGCCAAATGGGCCACTTCGTGGTTTTCATCTGACTTTTACGACGTGTGTGTAAAATTCCAATGGTAACAAATACTCGCCACATATTATATATATACGAACCTGAACAAGATATACGATAGAATTTTATGAAAGTCGGTAAAATAGCGACAGGAGAATTGAAAGATCAGAATGTGTTTTGTCAGATAGTCTCCACACCTTGTGAGAGTGTGGCCGGCCTTTTATTTGCCAAAGCATTTGCCATGTTTGATCCTTATGGAACTTCGTAGAATTGGCTATAAAGAGGTATTGGCTATTAGGTGGAATCTTCAACGCTACATAGAAACTACGCATCGTACCAGACGTCACGTAAATCTTACATCGCAAAAGCAGAGTTGTCCACGAGATTAGGATATATCTTCTCTAATATATATAAATCTCGTGTCACAATGTTTGTCCTCAATAAACTCCTAAACCACTTAACCGATTATAATAAAATTCGCACACCATGTGCAGTTCGATCCAACTTGAGAGATAGGATAGTTTAAATCTCAAATTATAGTCGCAATTTTAATTTATTGATAATTATTTGTCTGTTATTATTTGACAGTCACAATTATCTGTTAACACCAAATGATTCTAACAGATGTCGATACCTTTCGACTGGGTTGAGTAAGTAATCAATAGATGGCGCTGCTATGGTAAATCTACGAAAGTGTAATATAAGCTACATTTTAACAGCATAATTACCACGTGTTGTTGACGCTATAAAATTAATTAAATTTATTTTGTAGTGAACGAAATACCGTATAATTCAGCTAATTATTTGTCTGTTATTATTAGTAAAAAAATATGAATAGGTACATATGTCGGCAGATTATATTCATCTATTTGGTGGACTAAAGGATTTACAATAAAACAAAAAAAAAAAATTACCAAACCCGTGCGAAGCCGGGACGGGCCGCTAGTAATAATAATAAATAAATAACTACTAATCTACAGCCATACAATTACCGTAGGGTGGTAGACTACTAGACACCACTAGTAGGTATTTTTGGAGAATGCTTCCTTTTTCTATGGATAACGAGGAACTTTACAACCAGCTCCTCAATATCTCTATAAAGTCAATTCTACGAAGTTCCATTAAAGTCAAAATTAGCATATGAAATCTACTTACTAATAAACCTCCAACAAGGTTTTAAGGTGTTTATGTTTTTATAATGCCAATAAACACCATTTTCTTTCATTCTTTCAACAAACTATGTGACTTAAACTGCTCCATTACCCGCTCTACCGACACCTACAACACCCACGTATGTACTAGGGGTACATACGTGTTAAAGAAACACAAAAAATTCGAAGGAAATATAGCAAAAGCTACATAATAATTTCCGATGTTTACATATCCTTTCATCTCATAATTGTTCCCGCGGCTTGCCAACGATAAATTCCGCCCACCCAAGCCCTTTACCCGATTGAGTGGGCACTTACCTGCGCAAATAAAAATAACAATGAATATTGTCGCCTCATTGATGTTACAAAGAGCCTCTTTGCTCTGCCACAGCTTTTGAGGACCTGCGTGTGATTCCTATCAGAAGGTGAGAATGATTTTAGTGTTCTCTCTTGAAACTTATAGGTACCTACTTGGCATAAAAATAAAAACAAACATAAAAAGACACGACTTACTGTCCAGTGTCGATTAAAGACTCGTTACCTACTGAAATATAACCAACACAGTACCTAGTCAACTCTTGCAATAGTTTAGTTATGGCTGCATAAACATCTATTCACCACACTCAGCAGATAATGTTCTATTGTTTGTTCCAGGAAGTCACAGTTGCCTGAGCCACCCATCTTCGTGACGCTGTTTGTTTGTTACCTAAGTTTACGAAAAACATGTAAGATATAACAGACTATACCCAGAGTTTTGATAAACAACACCTTTTGTTTACATTTAATAACATTACTAGATTAAAAGCTAATGTTCAAGTCGATAATGAATATTAAATTGGGTCTGGTTAAAAGGGAAAGATAGGTAGGTTGCGAGCGAGCACGGCGGAGCGCGCCACGTGTGCCTAAACCCAATCATGCGGGTTATTGGGAGGCGACCTGTGCGGGGTCGCCCTCGCTGGCTACCGAGGTGAGAATCTGTTGTCTATAGCGTTTTACTACCTGTAGGTTTTATGTAATCATGTGCATTCTCTTTATTTTAAAGAATAAAATGATTATTTTATAATAGGGATTTTTGTAAATATCTTTTAATAACACCGTGTTGGAACTGCAAAACAATGTAAACAACTAAGGGCACCGGTCTAGTCCGAAACGAGTTGGGCAATTCCGATAAAATACATGCAAATAAAAACTTAAAAACGTTTGTTTACTTTTGATTAAAAAACTTAGTCAGTAATAAAATGTTGCTTCGCATTATGTTACCCAACGCGACCTTTTAGCTTAGCACTGACTTAACAAAACTCCGTTGAAAGAGTAATAAGGGGTCTCCTTAATCCCGCCAGAGGCTGTCAATATATTCAAATTTAGAAGGAGTCGTGGTTATGTTAATTAATGGCGGAGAGGGACCGCAATCCTTCGCCAAACACTGTGCGTACAAATTATCCACATAAGGGATAATCTGAGAGACCAAACGAACCACAGAACTGATGAGCTTGGGGACTAAAACCGACTAGGCCTAACCAGCATCCCTCTATAATATTCCCGCATATCAGTTAAGCTCCAGTTCATCTGAACCTTAATCATTTTTATGAAAAGATTTTTATCCAAAGGCAAACGAAATTGGTTGGCACCTATACCTAAGTAAAGTTATACTGTTGGGAAGAAATGAGGTCTTACGAAGTATCATGAAGAAATGAGGTTATATGCAGCACAATTACTTCTATGGAAAGAGGTGAGACAGACAGACGACATGTAATGGTGACTGGTCGCGAGAGACTCCGGTTGAAAAGGGCTGTGAGATTTATATTTTCCTATTTTGTGTACCTCGTTGACTAATTTTGAACATCTTCACTTCTGGATGCTAAATATACTTATTTGGCTTTAATTTAATCTATGATATGGCTAGAAAGGAGGTGACTGCTCACTGCTGAGATGACAAGTAGGTAGGTAATAGAAAAGTATGGAAGAAGAAGACATCCAGCGCCAACCTCAAATAAATTGGGAAAAGGACAGGAGAATGATGATGATGGTTTAATTTAATCTGTTCTTTCTAATATAAAGCTCTACTTTTAATACTGTTGTTTAATAATGTGCCATAAAGCGAAACGACTCACAACGAAAACCATCCCATTTTTTCATCAATCTCATAAAAGCAGAGGACACGATTTTATTAACAATTTGTTCACTGCAGCGTCGCTACGTGCAATGAAAAATGCATCTAGTATCGTACCATACGGTCGTCCACTGATTAAATAACCGTGTGCCGGTCCATAACGCCCGATGACGAGATGACCGGAGGCCCAACGACCGACGCGACGGTATTACATTTTCAGCCATGTTACAGGAAATTCAGCGAAACGTTACGGTCACTAGCTTAGCAACTAAACAGAGCGCTCCAGGGCTCGCTTCAAAGATAATTCGAATTTCTAGGGAAATTGGTTAGTTAGTAATTAAGTTCATTTTCCGACAAGAGCTAACAAAGCTGTACTTATAGGAATAAGTAATTTGGTAGGTAGATATCAATGTTACCTATGTAAGAAAAACAACAGAACATCAATATCAATCACATAATTATGTATAGGTCGGTGTCTACGAAGTACGATTAATGTTTAACACACTTGCCTAATAGAATCTCTGAATAATAGAGTCTCTATGTAATCCATTAATTTACTGTAACAAATGAGTTAGAATATGACATACAAGAAACAGCATTTTTCTTTCACTGGTTATAGTATCCCGTGTGATACTATAACATTTATTTTACAGCACAAATATAAAACAGGTCAGGTTTGAACAAGGAGTGCGCATTATTGGCTTTAGGTTCAACTAAAAGTATCACAAAGCGGCTTACGAGGTCGCAACCCGTACCAACTTCTACCTTTAAAAGAATAAACAGAATCACATAACAAACCAAACTTTTCCTCCGAAAGTCTTTAAATGTGTAAAGTTCAATTTTGGCCGTCAAACAAATTGTGGAATTTTTAAAGCTCTGCCTGTGAGTGAAAATGGGATACCTAAGGGCTACGCTTTGAATACCTACGTTACAAAAAAGACCCCGCTATGCCCAAAATTAAAAAAAAAACAACTGGCTGTCTATATAAATATTACTCTCAGTTTCCAATTATCTATTCAGCTGAAAAAAAAGATACAGTACCTATATTCTGTCAGCAGCCTATAGGGAAACGGACCCTTAATGAAGCCTTCCACCAAGCATTTTATACATAAAATTAAGTAAATCTTCGCAAAAATTATTGCTGGGAAACGACTTTTTTTAGGGTCCAAAATCACGTTTTACGATAAAACTAAATGTAATGCACTCAAAACATTGTGCTGATGGACGCATTTAATAGTAAATGGGTTATGGCGGTATTTAAAGTAAAGTTATGACCTTAAAAAAAAGTACTTATTTGAAAAAAAACTTGTGAAAAAGTTGGAACTTTGATGTCCAATATATCCGTAGTAAGTAAGTCCCAGGTCTATATCTGGGAACCTACTAGTTAAGGAGATCCAGAGCAAAATAAAAACCGGCCAATTTAGCAGTAATAGTCGTTGAACTGAAACTTGAAAACTAAACAGCCGAGTTACTGCTCTTTTGACACGACTACGGACGGGTAATCCAAAATGATAAGACAGCATAGAAACTAAGTTTCATAAAATATTGGTACATATTTATATGTTAACATAGAAATAGATATTGTAAGTAGAATAGCAGTAATATAGATAGATTTAAGAAAGTTAAGAAATAATAGAAAGAAAATGTAATAGTATAGGTAAATTAGTTTAACAGTAGTTATAAAATGTAATAGTATAGTATAGTAGTAAGTATAGCAGTAAGAAAATGTAATAAAAGTAAGACTTAGTAAACAATTCTAAGAACTGTATTTCCTGAGGATGCAAATAAAAATTTGTAACACATCATTTCCCCTGAGTGAAATAGAAACAAATAAAACATAAGATAGTACATTAGTTAAATAAATGGGAATCCCACCCATAGACACGAGAGATGATGGATGCAAGAAAGATACAGTATGAAGAATGAAAGTACGAGAGGCAAAAAAGCGAGAACTAGTATGAATTTGGTAAGAATAAAATAGGCGCCAATTATGTTGGTGGAGCAAGAATTAAAAAAAAAAAAAAAAAATGAAATGATTTTAGTTATGACGTCTAATAATGTAAGCTGTCTATGTGTATGCCTATTTAAGGAGGAGGTTATGAATTCGTTATATTTTAGCTTCAGAAGTCGGTGGCAAAACAACTGAATCAAACAAACAAGTTATCCACTTCTCTGTAGTTATTCATTTTTTTTAATCACTAATAGTTACTACCTACATACATTACTTTTATGTAATGTGCGTTTGGATGTTAGTACCCCTACTTAAATTCCTAGCTGCTCGTTTACATTCATTTTTATGTACAAACGAAAGCACCACCACATGCGTCTACACGATAAGTACCAAAGACTAATCTCACATTCATGGCGCAAAAATGCTGAAATTCCTGAACAGAAGTTAACATTTCCAAGCAGTTAGTTAACCGCAGTCCTCCAGTTCATATTCCACATCGCCTAGGTTTCACAATACCACATTCTCGCTCCGTCGCTCGCACTATGCATAGTTCATAAGTAGTACATACCCATCCATGCTACCAGTAACGGACTAAAAGGGGGGCGGAAGGGGCGGCCCGCCCCGGGCCTCCGGTCTTGGGGGGCCCCCAAATGCCTTCGCGTTCCCCTGATCAAATCCTAAACAAGACTTTGAAAATGTGCTTAGTACCTACATAATTTAATCAAGATCAAAACACTACAGCCATCTAGACTTTATACGCGGTACTAATATTCTTTTAACTTTGCTGAACACGTCCAATACGCTAGGGGAATTCCCTTCTTTGTAGCGGGTACTTCCCCAGGAATCCCTGAATGAATGAAGTGCAAAATATTGTAGGTATGTATGTTTATTTAGCCTAAATAATTTAATTCGAAAATATTAATTGCCAGATTTTAACGAAATAAATATAAACACTTATTTATACATTAATGTGAACTGAATAAAAAGCTTGTAAAACTACTTTTTTTTTAAGCTGGGGGGCCTCGTTCAGCTTTGCCGCCCCGGGCCTCTGACGGGCTTAGACCGCCACTGCATACCACATCAATGACATAATGTCTGGCTGAGCATGCAATTTGCGCTAGTTGCGACCTGCCAAGCGGTTAATGCATATAAGTACTAATTGCATGAAATTGGAGTGTTATTGTGTTAATTATGTAGGTACTATAGGAACAGTGGGCAGATTAGTTTTTGTTACTATTATGAGTAGGTAATATCCAAAAAACAACTGTATGATTATTACAAACCTCATAGGAAATTCAACTGTCTCGTTGGTCAAGCGCTACTGGTGAGCTTGAGGTCCTGGATTCGATCCCAGCGGGTTAAATGTTTTTGAGTTCTTCTCTTTTGGGTAAAAGGATTTTTATCTAGTAGAGGTAGGCAACTAGGCACGTTCCCGTGGAATCATTTCTAACCACTGTGCACGCTGGCTTTGCTTGCAACTTTCGCAAGCAAAGCCAGCGAAATATAGGTACCCATAAATAACATACCCAAAAATAAATAACAGACAACAGAGGTCGTTGTTTCCAGATCGGTTTTGCTCATTTTATTACCTACTGCGAGGAAAAATATTATCTATTGAACTACGTTGCATCGAGTGCCAGTAATTGGCAATTAGTTGGTAAGTAACTGAACTAACTGAACGACTCTTGTGCAAAACGGCTGACGTTGGCCGAGCCAAATCTATTGATATCTTCATTTACTATCTACCTACCGATTTTTAAAAGAACATAATATGAATTGGATAAAAACATCTTATTATCTAAAATCTGCAGGCACTTATTTAACTGCTTCGTAGAACTTACATGGGTCTGGAATGATCAATGCTACTGAAGTTTCAGTTTCGTACAAATGGCTGTGTTGATCTTTATGATTGATGGAGAAACTGAAACTTAGTAATCTGCAGGCCTAGCCAAGTTACAAACGTTTCGTATCGATTCTCTATCTACAATCGTAAACGTTAAGTCACGTGGTCAAAACAAACGAATAGAAACTTCGTAGATAAGTTTACATCGATCAAGTTGATAGAATTCGTTCTATAATCGTGATTGCTACATCCCATATAAATCGTAGCCAACTTACAGTTTTGACTGAACTTTAAAGTTTCTATTCGTTTGTTTTGCCCATGTGACTTAACGTTGAAATGATGTCATTCCCATACATTTGTTTAGTTTTCTATGCGTTAACAATTGTAGATTGTCAACTTGGCTAAGCCTACTGATTACATACATACATACATAACATCACGCCTGTAATCCCCGAAGCGCTAGGCAGAATTGTACCCAATTAGTACCTACACTTGCATTCCGCCAGTTGTGTTTATGTACGTCTTATGTAACAGGGGGCGAACCTATTGCCATCGACCGGGTACAAATCCAGACTCCATGGCTACTACTGAAAAAATCCTGAAGGAAAAACCCAACAACACTTTTCCCGACCTGGGCATCGAACCCAGGACCCCATGCTCAGCAGTCGCGCTTGCGACTACTAGGCCAACGCTGCAACGAGGTAATCTAATTAGTAAGTAGTTATGTACAATAGGGATGATGGCTGACTAAAAAAATATGATTCTGTTTAGTCCGTCAGTTAGATTATCGAAAAATATTGGATACGTGTTTTTTGTTTTATCAAATTAATAAAAATTGACGAAGATAAAACTTGTCAAAGATCATGACTGGGGGCTTGTGACGTCACATATAAGTAAAAAATGTACTTAACTGTAACGTCACACGAGTTTTCGACGCACTGTATCGTCTTCATTTTTTGTTTACGTGAGAAAAGAAAAAATATGTGTCCAATATTTTTTGGAAATCTATCTGACGGACTAATTCGATTTTTTTTTTTATTATTAGATATTTAGTAGAAACGGCGGTTATCTTTCCATAACCGTTGCAGCTCACTTCATGCCTGTATTCTGCGAAAGGGTAGACAGGCTTGTACTTACTGCCTGCATTGTACAGTTGTAAGAAAGTCTTTTGCTTCAATTCAAATTTTCTAGTAGATAATACCTAATTAAGGCCGAATCGATAAACGTTACTTAGTGGTTTGAATTAGACATGGGCCAATGGGCCCGTCTCTATTTTACACTGGCAGTTTGACAGTTGAGCGACAGCGCCGGGAATAACGCTTATACAATATACATGCTACTTGCTAATTATGCTATGTTACGTTAATAGATCTCGGTCCAGATGAAGATTATAATCGGCTAATCCGATATTTCACAGTATAAATTTAGGATCTCACGTCAATAACCCAACGTTGAATAACAAATACTGAATGAAACTAGTACGAGTAGCTAGCATGTGATCCCATCATGCCAAAATGATGATGCAAGACAGCGCCCAGTGAACGGGCCTTAGGTCACCACCCAATGTCTGAAACTAGAAACAATAAGTGTAAAAATTAAAAGTTTGTGCAGTGATCAATTGGCTGTTGATTATTCAAACAACCAACCACAACAGTTAGCACGCGCCTAGTTACCTACGCTTTTGGGTTGATTTTTAAACATACGAGTAGCAAACAATGACAAATCAATAATTATTTAGGTATCGCTGTACATTACACACAGCGCCATCTTGTGCCACACTAAGCAACGAGGCTGGTGTCGTGCACACCAGATAGTTGATATACTACATAGATACTTTTTGTATGTAAATACATACTATACCTACATATAAACATCCATGAGTAGGAAACAAATGTCCATGTTCATAACACAAACATTTGCTCCTACCGAGATTCAAACCCGGGACCCTAAGATCGTAAGGCAGCCTCAAAGTCTTTCAAAGTGGGGAGGCGAGGCGAATAATTGTAAGTGGATGTAAACGCGGGGTTAAAAGCAGTCTAATAATACATACCTACTCATCGTTTGTATCAATGAGTTATAAACGAAACAAACTTTCTCAAGTAAAGGACGGTGCGGCCCACAAACAACCAGAAAGTTCGCAACTCAACAGATGCGGATGAGGCGTGATTAATCACAACAACATTGGCTTACGATACATTGGAACATACATTTAAGTACCTTCTCCCTAAAATAGATGAGACATTGATAAGTGGTACCTACTTTTTTTTGTTTAAGGTGGATGCTCTAGTGTAGCCCGCGAAATTCAAATTTTCTTACGTTTTTTGCAATTTGCAGGTCAGTGTCAGGTTGTATGTTGATTAAACTATAAATCGCGGCTGTAAGACGTATGTAGTTACAGAATTATAATCATCAAAATCATCAATACAACCCTCCAAGCTCATAAAGGTGTATGAATTTACTTTTTCAATGTCAAAGTCATTCCTGTACCTTTATGCGCTTGGAGGGTTTCTAGCGCATTCACCTTAACTGCCTAGGTATACTGTCCTTCACTCCTACTACTGGCCAAAGGCCTCCTTCAATACCTTCCTTCCACGATCTCATTTCTGGCGCAAACACGTACCAGCCTTCACAGTACGTATCAGGTCGTCTCGCCACAGCCAAGGCACCTACTTGATGAAATCAAAGTTTCCCTGGTCTGTTCACAGGTGGATGCATAACAGATCATCCCATGCCCATCCCGCGCCGACTGCCCCGCCGCGAGTGTTTATTTTGCGACTAGCGGACGTCACGCGGTCTCAACCACGTAGTTCCCGTTCCCGTGGGAGTACGGGGATAAAATATAGCCTATGTTACTCGCTGATAATGCAGCTATCCATTGCTGAAAGATTTTTTCAAATCGGTCCAGTAGTTTTTAAGGTTAGGTATTCGTTACATACAAAAATTCAAAGCTTTCCTCTTTATTTTTATAATTAATTAAAAACCACTCATTTCGCACTATTCGGCCCGCAGTGACCTACGTAACAACCACTTTGTAGTGCAAGCTGATTAGAACTTTATTCTAACAGTATTTAAAACGAAGTTTGAACCGCCACAAATGAGAGTTGCTAATTTTAAAAGATCCTATACCGTTAGGTACAGCATGAGCATAGCCCATTCCTTTTTGTGTTGACTACAACCACGTTGTAAGTCTGTTTCCACATTTTCGCGTTATAATAAGTAAGTAAGCTGACTTATAATTTATTTGCTTAAAAAGTGGTAGGTATAATTATGTTTCCATGATAAAAGATAAAGAACACCTTGATCGCATAGCGCCATCTATTGTTAAAATACTTGCAGCACTTATCTAAGTCTTGTTTGTTTATTTGTATCACAAAATTTTTGTTTTATTTTGCAAATTAAGTACCTATGTTTATTAATGGATTTATACCAATAATATAACTGTTTAAAAACATTTAAAGATAATCAAACTCAATGAAGATAGATTTATGAATGAAACATCATGTTTTAATTTATTATAAGTCTTTATTGTTTCTTAGCTAATTCCTCTAAAGCTGATGCTATTCTGAAACAAAAAAAAAAAAAATATAGATTTAAATCAAACATTATGTTTACCATTATATAATTCATTAAAATATTAAGTCATTTATTACCTGGATAGTACTTCAATTTTCTGTAACTTATACTCTTTTTCAAATTCTAATTTGTCTCTTTCTATTTTAATAATTTCTTCATCAAATGATGCTGAAATGTAACACACATTGATTCATTATATAAAGATTTATGTCCATAAAAATAAATAAATTTCATCAGAAATTTACATATTCCAGACCAATTGAATATTTTGCTCAATTAATACTTTGTAAAATATTACATTACTTTTTTCCACTGACTTGCGATTGGCCTTAACTCGCTGATGTGAATCAATGATGCGGCCTAGGGTGGAGCACACTTGTCCAGAAGAACCCATTACACTTGTACTTTGAAGAGATCCAGATTATAAGCCGGCTGTGAATTCCACAGACTGGTGGTTCTCAGAATAAAAAGTGGAAGCAAAGCAGTTTGTTCCAGTCTGTGCGACTTCAACCATATTACGGTGATGCTTCCATCTCTGATCTGAACAGGGATGTGGGAATTAGATTGTATAATTCCAAAGCACACTATAACCGATAAAAACCTGATAATAATCCTACAGAATTAATATAATTACCAAATCTTTTATGTGATGGGACATAGTTTTCACTGTCCATATTCTGTGAGGTGTCTCCGCTGCCTTCAGAACTCAAACCTCCACTTGTATCACATAGTGATTGCTGCTGTTTTAAAGCCCTTTTCTTTGTATTTGATTTCAGATCACGCCAAGTCTGAAAACCACAATGTACTGCTTTTATTTTGTAAACTGTTGTTGTGCTTTTTATTAGGTACTTAACAATTTAACATAAAATCAAGCCTGGAATCCCTTAAGTGTTAGGCAGAGGTTCCAGGAAGTCCCAGGAAATGGAGGTGAGGTGTTGCATTCATCTATTCACTATTGCTTTACAATTTAGCCCTAATTACTTGTATCTCTATTTCCTCTAATACTAATACTTGTATATTTACCTGCTTCCATTTATCAACAGATTTAACAGCTCCTCCCATGGAGTTAAGTGTGGTTGTAAGGTCTAGCCACTGTGCCTCCAAGTCTTCCCTTTCAAGCCCAGAATTGAGGAGACCCTTGGCGACATCGGAATGTTCTTGCATGAAATCCATCAATGCTGTCACTTGAGCTGCAGTTGCGTGTCTTTTAGATGATTCCATTGCCTCCTTACCTTATGAAAATATCATTTCGGTTTATGATTTTTTGTTTAAAGTATTTCAGGTACATAAAAATATAAAACACAGTATTATGTTTATTTAACCTACCATGTTATGAAAAACTTTTGATTTTTTATTCCGGTTAATGCCGCAGTCTAATTATTTTCAAATAAAGTTGTAAATTCGTGATTTTATTATCTTTATTTACATTGCTACTGTCACAGCTCAGAGTGCCAGTGTCATTGTCAATGTCAAACAAAAGTGCTGCTGAAGATGCTGTAATGTTGAGCAATTCGTTCGTAAGAACGTGAGGGGTAATGCCCTCACGTTCTTCTACAGAAAAATGATATACCCGGTAGACTTCCCAGTTCCCCATGAGAGACAAAAGTTCCTGCCGGTCGCCGGATCTTTCGTAGTGTGAATTATCTTATAGTACTAACAAATATTTCAAAATAGACTACGTACTGTGGCTATTATTATTCTGTGGCTACACTGAACACTCACCCGCATACAAGGAACTCATATACTAACTGGAATGATTACGAACAAAATGCTAAAAAAGAAAAAAAAAATCTCAAAAGCTTAGTTTCAATTTGTACAATGGATTCAATAGAAAAGAAACGTTCCGAGCGAGAAACCGACAAAGGTGGATGGTATCTCTGTCTTGCCTCGTCACCGATGTAAACAATATGGCCGATACACTTTCGCGTTGAAGTCATTTAGGTGCTTTTCATCCGCTTTAAATATGGTAAAATTGTGTTGTGTGAAGGGGTGTAATAGTGAGGGGTATGCTGGATGTGGAATTTCGTTTTTCAGGTAAGTTTTTTAACTTTGGTTGTCTAATACGACTAGGGTTACCAATGTTTAAATTAACAAACGGGAAATATCCAATTAAATTAAGTAAGTTCGAAGTTTCGAACATCGTTGTCGTACATATTAATCAAAAGTATTTTTTATTTTATAAATTAGAAACATCGCACATGGTGTCGGTAGTAACTAGTTTGCTTTTTATAGAAATATTGAAAAGAAAAGAGTTTGCCGCACCGTGCCGTGCCATGACGGTCCTAAGGATCTTTCCATGCTTCTCCAGCAAGAGAATCCATTTGGCGAGTTGCAAGTGAAAATAATTGGTTTCGCAAGGTAAAATAAATATTGGCGAATGTTATTAAAACATTTTAGGTAAACAGTCATATCATGAATATGCGATTACGGATAACGGAGTCCTCGAATCCCCGAATACAAAAGTCGTCTGGATAGACAGGTTGCAAAATGGATAGTTTGCAACTGGACTGTACAGACATTTAATTAAGTTATAGGTAATGAGTTGACATAAAAAGTTAATGACATCCACTCTTGTAGCTATCTCGCCTAGAATGCTATTGATTTGCAGGTCATCATAATTAAATAATAAAATAACAGTAGTCTGTAACTGTTTCAAGAGTTAGTATGATTATTGGACACCCTATTAGAAAGAGACAACATCCACCCTCTAAGCTTTCTCGCTCGGAACGTTATGGGTTGCCCGTCCTCATTCCAGTTAGTATATAAGGTCCTTGCTCGCATATGACATTGACAAGACAAAAAGACAATATTTTCCAGAGCTATCAAAAAACAAAACATAACATGAGGTAACTCGGATTTTTAGGAATTAATCAAGATTGATGTAGATCAACTGAATTTAAATAATATGGCACTATGGACTTGGGTAAGTACTGTATTACACAATATCACTTCAAACTTTTAGTGACTTCTGTATTTATTTTTGTTATGCTATGATAATAATTTATTACTCTAATGAATAACGTGGATGTAACTTACAGGGAGCTAATTCGCATGGACAGTTAGGAGTGGGTACTGCAAGTGAACAGGTAGAAAAGCCGAGCAATGTGGAAGTACATTTGTATGACAGCAATATAAAACAAATTGCTTGTGGAGGTGGCCATACTCTCCTGATAGATAACGAAGGCAAGCTCTATTCTTGTGGTTGGAATTCAAAGCTCCAACTAGCAAGGGACACAGAAGTTCATAATATTGAAAGAACATGGCGCTTGAGTGGTGTTACTTTTACAAATATAGTATGTGGATGGGATTTCAGCTGTGGAGTAACAGATGACCAAACAATCATTGTGTGGGGTTCCAATACATATGGCCAATTGGGAATTCCAACAACACCAACAGAATATTTCTCGGATGTTATGAAGCCAATCAGACTACCAGTGCATGCTATTTTGGTATCTATGGGTCTAAGACACACAGCAATAGTCAATTCAAAAGGTGAAGTGTGGACAACAGGATGTGGCAGACATGGACAACTTGGATTGGGGAATGAAATTTTGTCCTCTGATAGGTTTCAGAAGGTTCAGGGCGTTGGTAAAATATCTCATATAGCTTGTGGACAGAACCACTCTGTAGCATGGTGCTCTGAGGAGAGAGCCTTATATGTATGGGGTGATAACAGGCATGGCCAGTTGCTCCTTTGTTCTGAAAAATATAAAAAAGTGTACAAACCAAATAAAATAGACATAGGTGTCAAACAAGAAGTAAAAAAGTTATTGAGTGGTTGGACAAATGTTTTGTTATGGCTAGAGGATGGAACTCTCTTAGCTTGGGGCAGAAATAATTGGGGACAGCTGGGAACTGATAGTACAGTGATGCCAGGAACATTTACACATATCAAGCTGCCAGGTTGGTAAACCTTATTCCCTTACACATAAAAACCACCAATCCTCAAGATTTATAAATAACCTTATTTTCAATGTTTTTACGCTAAGCAAAGCACAAAAAGTACATAGTGACATAACAAGAGAATAATTTATAAATTACTAGCTGATCCCCGACATTTGCCCGCATGAAATTATTATAAAAATACTTACTTCCCTATTTGAAATTGAATCGGTTTGTGCATGGAATGGAATCCTTTTTCTAAAATAAAAAATTGGTCCAGCCATTTCAAAGATTAGCGAGAACAAACAGACAAAACTCTAATGTTTTCTGGTTAGTATTGCATATACTTTCGTATACAGTCAGTAAAAAGCTGTTATTTTGAAATTACAACCAGATTCTCCATTTTTATTTTTTTTAAACATTGCAGACCTTTGGGCTTTGATCATAAAATGGAATGATAATGATCACTTGAAAGAAGACCATAAACAAAAGGCCTCTATATCTCAACTATCTATAATGTATTACAATTCTACCCAATAAATTACATTTCAATTCATTATGTGCCTAGGTTTGACTACTACCTATCTATATAACTATTTAGATATATAAAAATGAAACCCGTTTTCCTTGGTCACGGCATCACGCGTGAATGGCTGGACCGATTTCACTAATTCTCTTTTTGTTGTATTTGTTATTATTAGGAGAAGGTTCTTACGGAAAAAAATATTAAGAAAATCTCTCAGAAATATTGAAAAATATACATTTACTTTTGCATATTTCAAAAAACGCGCGTAACGAATGTCAATGTCATTCACAGCCATAGACTATATTGAAAGAGCATTGTTTGTTCGGAAACGTGGTTACTTAATTAAATTCGAGCATCATTTGTTCGGAAACATCTTTTAAGGGTGTCTCACACTCTCTCTAACCATCTCTCTGTCTCTCTTATATATCGCAGACGAAGTTGCGCGGGTCAGCTAGTTGTATTATAAAAATCATTGTTTTTTTTTCAGATGGCAGACAAGTACAAGATGTTGCATTAGGTTCAGAGCACACTATTTGTTTAGCAACAGATAACACTCTCTGGGCGTGGGGGTGGAATGAGCATTTCAATACAGGAATAGATTTAGGAAACGAAATTCTACAGCCTACTTTAGTGCCTTTGGAAATAGACAAGAATTCAAGAATTACACAAATTTATGCTGGTGGTGCTCACAACTTTGTTGTAACCGAAAAATAAATAATGTTAAAATTGATATTCAAGACCAATTAAATGTTGCTATCTGTGATAGGCCAGTGAAATCATCATCTCATGCAATGACATCATGATTGTAATCTTAGATGACTCATGCTAGTCAGCAAGTAGGTATTGCAATTTGCAAATAGTACGTTGTAAATAGATGTAGGTATAAGTAGGCTAAATACGCTAAATGTCGGCCCTCCTTACAGATTTTCTAACTGCATCGCTCTGGCTCCATCAGTTTGCAACAAAAGGACAGCTTGTGATGCGGTTATAAACATGTTGATACATCAATTTTATGTCTATATCCAAAAGGTTTACTTTTCTACTAAAAGAAAAAAGTATTAAGGTTTAAATGCGTCGAGATCGAAAAAACCCTAAAGTCGGCCGTTCACGGCCCATCGTCGGTCGCATTTTTTCCAAATGTCGGCCGGGTATAGGGTGTTTTAAATTAAGACATTTAAAAATATTAATAATATGATTTATTTTAGCAGGAATATAATATCACACTGAGTTGTTTGTATTTGTTTAATTGTAATTTAAATTTTTGATTTCAATGTTATTACATATAATTATATAACAAAGTTAAATATCACAATAAAATTAAATAAAAATTAATAACTATGTGATAGAAATTGGAATTTTAAACAGAATAGAATTTTAATTAAGTTAGAGGGATTAAAATAATAATTATAGCAAAAGTGATTGTTTGTTAAACTTTTAACGTCTTCGTAACAATAAAAAAGGGTTAAACTTATGCGTTGATAGTTAAAATCGAACTCAATCATAAAAAAAATAGTAGATTCTAGTATGTACCTGCTTAGCAGTCTACATTTTAGGGCTTTTTATGAAACTCGCGATAAACAACAATCAACAAAGATTATTCTACCTGTAACAAAATGCATATTCAATTTTGAAAAAATAAGTTTAATAAATAAAAATAATAGTACCCACACAATCAATGATAAAACACAAAAGTAATCAGCCTGTATAGTGGTGCTCGAATTCGAGACTGGCCGACATTACGATCTTTAATATTTCTAAAGTTGGCTCCTGTTTCGTGTAAGTACCTTATTTCTCGAGATTCAACTAACATCACCCCGGCCGGTATTTGGCGATTAAACGTAAAATACTTTTTTTTTACCTTTATGCTTTGCAAATTCTCTAAGCCAATGGAATGGGTAGAATTGGAATTTATAAATCAGACTGCATTTACTTTAAAGTCGGCCCCGGCCGAGAATCTGGTTTTAAGTCGAAACTGGTATTCTAATGGCGGCCCCCTATTTTTCCCATAAAGCAATACGCAAAACATTGAAAAAACTATCTCAAAACATAGTAAAAATAACTTTTTAGTGTTAACAAAGCTTAAAATAAAAAAAAATAAACGTCTTATCGTTGTAATATCAATCCCCGGAGCGTGGGTATGCACAGCAAGTAAGCTACTTTAACCACGAACTTGACGCTTCAACGACGCCATCGCTGCTGATGCTCAGTGTGCGAAGAGCGAGCAACGTAATCGGATAGTAACGGTTTGTACGTATAGAGTATGAACTAAAGTTGCAATTCGAGTGGTAAAATTGCCACTTAATTACGTTTTTTTGCAGTATTTTATTCATATTTTATTGAAGTAATAAGGTCTCATCATTTTTGAGAGCAAACAATTTAGTTCCAGTAGAAATTATTCAAGGTCAATTTTATTCCTTTTATAATTTTAAGTATTTGAGATTTTATGTAATACAGTATGTCTTTAGGTACCTAAGCACTATTCTTTTCCTGTATCTATCTTCTTTACAAACCAATTACATTTTTAAATATTACCTAATTTAAAAAAATCTATAAAACATTTAAAAATATAAAAACCGGCCAAGTGCGAGTCGGACTGGCCCACGAAGGGTTCCGTACCATCATAGTAGGGGAGCCTCCTTTTAATTTTATTATTTGTTGTTATAGCGGCAACAAATACATCATCTGTGAAAATTTAAACTGCCTAGCTATCACGGTTCATGAGATACAGCCTGGTGATACACAGACCGACGGACAGTGGAGTCTTAGTAATAGGGCCGTTTTTACCCTTTGGGAACCCTAAAAAGCATAATTATTATTAGTTTTTTTTATTTATAGAATTGTTTACCTATTTTGTGGCTTGCTTGCTAAACATTTAAATATGTTTTTTTTTTAAATATAACACCAAAAAGGTACTCCTGTTGTTATGTAGTGCTATAGTTAAAAGTTGCAGAGTTTAAATATTTAAAATATATTACCTGGTTATGTTACCCAAACAAAACAATAATATGACATACACATGTGATTTTATTGAAATATTACACATGTATTGCATCATAATAAATAACAACTATAATAATGACTAAAAGCATAATAAAATTGTGTACAGTGAAATATGAAAATATGGTGTTAATAATATAACAATAAAGAAACCGCAACAGTTAATGTACTAGAAGTAATAGGGACATGACAACAATGTTTTATATTCATCTTTTACTGTACACATTCACTATTCCAATACAGAGGTATAAAATACTGCAGTTACAGCACTCACTGTATGAAGGCAATGTTGTTGTATAATAAAATTGTGTACAGTGAAATATGGTGTTAATAATACAACAATAAAGAAACCGCAACAGTTAATGTAGTAGAACTAATAGGGACCTGACAACAATGTATTATATTCATCTTTTACTGTACACATTAACTATTCCAATACAGAGGTATAAAATACTGCAGTTACAGCACTCACTGTATGAAGGCAATGTTGTTGTTTTATTAAATATCTTTATAATAACAGGATGACAGGATTTACTCTACACAAACTTTTTTTAATAGTGATTGTAAGAAATTATAAATGCCAAAAATGATTACCTACCTTAATTACGTTTGCCACATTTTTTTAAACAAAAACCTAAAATATATAAAATTATCAACAGTATTAATTAGAGACATTGGCGCTTACTTAATTTTGAAAAGAATATTTGAATTCTACAAGTAGAATTATAATACCAGTGTTTAATAATATATACCAGTGTTTAGATGATCAATACAACAGCAGTTTATTATTAGCTATCTAATATCTATCACATAATGGAAGTTACTTATAAAGGAACAAATAAAGCACCATCAATTTTCTAAGAAATAGATTTTTAACATAAAGCATATATTTTTGTTTCTTCAGTACCACACAAGATGTTTTGAACTAGAAGGCTAGTTAGTAGCTTGAATACCTTTTCCTAAGTATACTCATGACCACCACCTCCAAAAAAGAAGTTTTAGAGATTTCACAACAATAATTAACAATAGAGGAAACTTGAATTAACATGTAGATCAACAGTGTCAAAATGCTCATATGCTCAATAATTAACATATTTTAGGCTAAGGGCAGGAGAATGACTTTTTCAACTTTCATTTTGGCCCTTATTGTAGGTAAACACAGAAACTTCTGTGAGATTTTAAATTGATATAGTTTGGTAGTTATAACATTGCATTCACATAGAATAATAATACAAAACAATTTATAGTAGCTGTTGCATATGACCATTTTCATTAATCTAAACAAAACTGATATTATTGCTTCTTATAAAAGGATTAAATATACTAAGACACATGGGTATATGAATGTCCAGCTTGCATTTGTGCAATATTGAGCAATATTAACAGGATTTTAATATCATATTCACAAAGCAATGTTGAACAGCCAAGCATGTTCATCCTTAATTAAAATTGCTACCTTTTTCTTTCACCTTTTTGAGTCTTACGTTTTTCTTTTTTCTCCTCCTTTAGCTGCTTTTGTTTTTCCCTAGAATGACAAGACATTAATTAAATACACAGTCACTTTAATATACATTGTGAAGCGTAATGAAGAGACTAAATTAATTCATATAGGAAAAAGTTATGATTTAGACTGGAATACTAACACCTCTTGAAATGGTCTATGAGCTTAGCCAAGCACAGTTTTGCAGGCATTAATTATTATTGATAGTAGATTTTTACCTATCTTCTTTATCTTTTTCCTTCTTTTTCTGGGCATCAAGTCGGGCTTGTTCACGGCGCTCTCGCGCTGCAGCATGCACATCTGCTGCATTAGTATTCTTAACTAGGTCCGGACTGACGGCCTCCTCTTCTTGTACAACATCTTCCTATAACACACAATTTTTTACATAGTTATAGCAGTTGGATCAGAAAAATAGCATGGTATGACAGTAATTGTCATCATAACCTCTCATGAAAGTATACACTTGTATATAATAACCACATATATCACATACCTCATTATCAGAGAGCTGACTATACTGAGACAATATTGCTTCACGAATCTTTTTCTCTTCATCGGTATATTCTCGTCGTGTTGTTGCAGCTGGAGCTTGAGATTCTAACAATTTGGCTAGGCGAACATCTACGTCCGTAACGAGCTTTGGGGTTTCTTCCTGTACCCGACATTGTTCCCACTTCTCAATTATCTCATCTATGTGAGTGGAAATATCCTTTTCCTGTTAAAATAATGAAAGAAATTAGAGAATAAACAAACTAATCCCCCAGAACCAGTTGATCGTGTTGATACTTACCACTATCTCAGATAGTATGCCTTCTAAAGCGTCTTTTTTCTCATCCACACTATCTTCGGTTTCTAAAATACCTGATATGTACGATCCGAATACTCCTTCGTCAGTTTTAAGCGATCTCAACTTTTCAGTTAGCCACGGCTCAAACTCACTCGTAGCCGTCGCCATATTGCTTGAGTTTCTTGAGATTTCAAAAACTGTCATTTTTCTTTAAGTTTTTTTTTTAGATGGGTAACATTCATTCATAAAACATTTTTCAGAGGACACCCCACGCCACAACATGCAAAACTATTGCTTTCAATATAATGCTAGTGACCCCTGAATAAAAATTAATTTGATTGAAGGTAGCAACGTGAACTACAGAGGTCCTACCACTTTGGTACTTATTACATAGGTAATAACAAAAAACCGGCCAAGTGCGTGTCGGGCCACGCGCAGTGTAGGGTTCCGTAGTAGCCCGTTATATTTTAGATTTTGTTGTTCAATGCATGTCTTCACCCGATAAAAACAAGCAACCACTTCATCTTAGTCACTTTATAGGATTTATTTTCCACCAAGTTCAACGACTAGCGCTCTCGATTACGAATTTTTCCAGATTTTTCAATCCAGCAGTTTATCCTTCAGTGGGGTTGGGGGGGGGGACGCCAATTTCTACTGGAACAAAAATTGTCACTTAGTGTGAAGTATGTTCTACTTATACATACCTTCTTATTCTTTAGAAGACTAATCCTCTATGGCAATCGTTGCCATGGTAATAATATTCTTATGAAAAAAACATGAATATACTTTGAACATATTTATTTGTACTAAGATTTATTAAAAGGTAATATAAAATGCTTCAGCTTTTTCTATAATAAATAAACGAAGTTCTCACACATACGCAACCGTCGTTGCAGTTGTTATGTTTAAGAACTTCACAATTGAAGGACAACCAAACATGGGATCTGGTTGAGCTACCCAAAGGACGCAAAGCCCTACCATGCAAATGGGTATTTAAAATAAAAATGAACCCCGATGGTTCCGTTGAGAGGTACAAGGCCAGAATGGTCATCAAAGGCTATTCCCAGATACCTGGAGTGGACTACGACAGAACGTTCAGCCCAGTGGTTCGTCTGAGCACTGTACGTTCACTGCTTGCTGTCGCTACTCGTGAAAACCTGAAACTGACACAGTTCGACGTGACGACCGCCTTCCTAAACGGTGAAGTTAAGGAAGAACTATATATGAAACAGCCCGAAGGTTACCGTGACGGAACTAAAAGAGTCTGTAAATTAAAACGCAGCCTTTATGGATTGAAGCAAGCGCCACGCTGCTGGAATCACTGCATAGCAGAGTTTTTACTGAAAACTGGATTCAAGCAGAGTGAAGCGGATCCATGCCTATTCGTGCGAACTAAAGGTCAATCAAAGGTCGCTATAGCTCTTTACGTGGACGATGGACTTGTAGCGCACAACTCAACGACAGCAGGTGACGAGTTTTTGAAGGAACTAAAAGCTAGATTCAAAATAACGACCAAACCTGCGTCTTACTTCCTCGGAATGGAAATAAACGTGCAAAAAGACTCCATATCTCTATGCCAAAAGTCATATATCAAGAAAATCCTAGAAAAATATGGAATGTCTCAGTGCAAGTCAGCACCATCACCCATGATCAAAGATAATGATGCGGGAGCGGATGAAAACATGAAGTCGAATTTTCCTTATAGGCAAGCCGTAGGCGCTTTGGCCTATCTGTCTGTAGGTACGAGGCCTGATATTTCCTACGCTGTTGGAGTCGCCTCAAGACATCTAGAAGCACCTACAAAGGATGATGTGATGCTAGTTAAGCGCATCTTCAGATATCTGAAAGGGACCCAAGATAAGGGCCTAATATTTACAAAAAAGTCAACGCCGCACTTGGTCTGCTACAGCGATGCAGATCACGGAGGAGACCAGTCAACTGGGCGATCGACTTCTGGTGTGGTATGCCTATTCTCTGGCGCCGCTATAAGCTGGAGAAGCCAAAAGCAAACTACAGTTTCCATTTCATCAACGGAGGCTGAAGTTATAGCGGCGAGCGAAGCGGCTCAAGAAATACTATGGCTGAATCAATTGTTTAACGATCTAACAAAAACAGAAAAGCCAGTCCTAAACATAGACAACAAGTCGGCAGTGTTCTTAGCGCACAACCCAAAATACGAATACCACAAGCGCACCAAGCATATCAAAATAAAACACTTCTTTGTTAGAGAATGTGTAAGCAATGAAGAGTTCAGTGTCAAACAAGTTCCTGGCGAAGTTCAACTCGCTGACTTATTTACCAAGCCGCTATTTGGGCCCAGACTAAAGGAATTAAGTTCCAGAATGGGACTTAAGAATTTAACCAAAAATTCTTAAAACTTTCGAGGGTGTGAAGTATGTTCTACTTATACATACCTTCTTATTCTTTAGAAGACTAATCCTCTATGGCAATCGTTGTCATGGTAATAATATTCTTATGAAAAAAACATGAATATACTTTGAACATATTTATTGTACTAAGATTTATTAAAAGGTAATATAAAATGCTTCAGCTTTTTATCTATAATAAATAAACGAAGTTCTCACACTTACGCAACCGTCGTCGCAGTTGTTATTTCTAAGAACTTCACACTTAGTTTAATATTTCGGAGCATTCAATCGAAAGATAGTACTAGCAACCCATACGTCATTTTAAAAGACCTAAGACCTATTCAACGATACCCCACACGATGGAGTAGACGACGAAAAAAATAAATCCCCACTTCACAATAAATGGGAGCTACAATAAAAAAAAAATGTTTTTTAAAATTTTATTTTACTACTTTGGCGGCACCCCTACAAAATTACAGCTTTCTAGTACTTACCGTCTCTTAGCAAAACTTCGGACAGACAGACGGATGGACATGACGAAACTAAAAGGGTTCCTTGTCGGGACTACGGAACCCTAAAAATGAACAAAACTTAAAAGACCGAAATGATGAGCGGCGCGGCAGGCGCAGGAGTCCTCGTTGTTGATTTCTGAACGAAAATTTTCATCGAAACACCGTTGTCATCGTGAATACAGTGATGTATTTTTTGTCGATACTTTAGAGTTCGACATTAAAATATTCGAAGTTCTTTTTTTTTGGAGTAGGTTAAATTATCTGATAGTGCATCTTGCATGTTGCACGTTCTATTCCTACGTGGGAACAAATGCCTTTTAGAATTTCAACAAACGACAGTAGATAGAAAGTCTCTTTAAACGTGGTTAGGCTGAGAGGACAATAACTAATTTATGGTATTACTAGCTGGCCCACTGCAACAACACACACAACAACAACTGCGTCTGCGTCAAATAAGAGAGAAAAAGCTCACAAAAGAAATAAAATTTCCCCGTTTTTGCAACATTTTTCATTTAAGCTCCGCTCCTATTGGTCGTGACGTTATGATAGCCTTTAACCGTCCTCGATAAATGGACTTATAATTTTTTAATTACAACCAGTAGTTCCTGAGATTAGCGCGTTCAACCAAACAAACTCTTCAGCTTTATTTTTGTCAAAACATTAGATTAACTTTTTCCGTCCCGCTGTCGCTATATCACGGCCGGCCAAAAAGTTTTCTGTGTATCGAAGACTCGATATCGCATCTTACAACTTCGTGCGGTGCATTTAAACATTTCTGGTGAGGGGGACGGCAATGGGTAAATTAATGTAATGCAAAATATTTCGTTATACTTCGGCGAAAAAGTTTATTTTTAGTCGTTTTTTTTTTGCGGAATTAAAACGCAATATTTTGCAAAACATTTAATGTCATGCATTTCCACAAAGTAAAGCATGATTCTATAAAATATATAAGTAAAAATCATATTTTACGAGCACGACAACCACTCGCATAGATTTGCAAGCCTTTCGAGAAAACTTTATCGATAGTTTTATGACACTGGCCAGAAAAGCATGTGTCACGTCACTAACTGGTTTGCGGCGAATGAATAGTTTCAACATCAAAGAGTGATTCGTGAAATATTTGTATATTAACAAAATAAGAAAATGTCTGCAAGATACGATAGAGCTATTACAGTATTTTCACCAGATGGTCATTTACTACAAGTGGAATATGCACAGGAGGCCGTTCGCAAAGGGTCGACCGCGGTATGTAATAATTATTGGTTAGATACATGTAAATTGCCGATGATAGTGTATTTGGAATAAAAAACAAAACATTTTCTCATTACAGGTCGGTGTAAGAGGTGCTGACGTAGTCGTGTTAGGAGTCGAAAAGAAATCAGTTGCGAAGTTGCAAGAAGAAAGAACTGTGAGAAAGATCTGCCTCCTCGACGACCATGTCGTAATGGCATTTGCCGGATTGACGGCAGATGCTAGAATTCTCATAAACAGGGCTCAAATTGAGTGCCAGTCGCATAAGCTGACTGTTGAGGACCCTGTTACTTTGGAATACATCACTAGATACATAGCAGGACTCAAACAGAAGTACACTCAGAGTAATGGACGACGACCTTTTGGTATTTCTTGCCTGATTGGAGGTTTTGATTATGATGGTTTCCCTCATTTGTTCCAAACTGAGCCTTCAGGAATTTACTATGAATGGAAAGCTAATGCAACAGGCAGATCAGCCAAGACTGTCAGAGAATTCTTAGAGAAGAACTATACTGCTGATGAAGTTGCAACAGAAAATGGTGCTGTTAAGGTAATTATTCATGTTATTCTGGCATAATTTTTGTCATTGACATGACTCTGCAATTTCAACATTGTGGGATACAAAATAGTAATGGTGCTTGTCCAGAGAATTAGCATATTTACTTAGGTTTGCAGGTCTACAGGTGTTTGTGTCAAAATGTAGGTGGAAGCAACACCACCTTAAACTGCTCTCTATAAAGTGGTTGTACTATTAATAACTACTACCTGGTTATTTCAATTGTAATTATATGCCCAGAACTATTATTTTATAAAGAAAGTCACATTACAGTCGGACATATTATTATTCTAAGTATGGCCACAAAACCCCATCAATATTACTTTTCAATATAACTTTTGTTCCAGCTTGCTATTCGTGCTCTCCTGGAAGTGGTTCAGTCTGGGCAGAAGAACCTGGAGATAGCAGTTATGAGACGTGGCCAACCGATGCTGATGCTCGACTCTGACACAATTAGCTCCTATGTGTCCATCATTGAGAAGGAGAAAGAGGAGGAAGCAGAGAAGAAAAAGCAGAAGAAGTAATAACTTAGTACTGTTTAAAACTTTTCTAAACTAATACATGTTTTTAAGGAAATTAATGACTTATTTTATTTTCTAATTTATATTAAGAGTTCAGTAAATCTATAGTTTTAGATATTTGAGAGTAAAGTTCTTTCAAATCAGATCCACACTCTTGAATAGGTCCTCTGTTTATCATAATATCATTGAACATTTGGTCCCACTCCCCATGGTAATGATCTGAATTTTCATTATTCGTCTGAAATAAACAAGATTTAATTCTTATTTTACAAGGTAAAAGTTAACTAATGACTGATTTATGTATTAGAAAAGGTATGAATGTATTCACACTGCACTAAAAGTATAAAAACTACTTACCACAGCCATAGAGACATCATCAATCTGGTCATTACTTATTGAAGGTAGGACACAATTCAAAGAATTGTGGTCAATTTCTTGACCATCCCCAAGCTTTCTTGCTATTCCCTGATCCGTGTCATTGTCAATATTAAACTCTGCCAATAATTCAACACTTGAGTTTTCTTCCTGGGGTTCTGGATCTAGGTCAGGCATGCTCAGAAATTGAGCTGGAAAGTTATCATTACTCTGTTGACACGCTTCTTCCGTAAAATTCATCAAGGTTTCTTGAGAAGTATCTCTGTAACAGACACTAATCATTATAAAAATCTTACTAATTATAGAAATGCAGAATTTTTGATGTTTCATTCTAGTACACTATAATGAGAATGAATTGGGATCTACATAAATAAACGATGATTAATAGAACTAATAGTAACATAATGCTTTTTTGGTTTCCTAAGATGCTAGTGAGCTTTGTTAATGATACATAGTAAATCAATGAATATCATTCCTCTTACAATATAGAGCATCGTTATTTACCTGTATGGAGTAGGTTCCTCTGTGAGTGGTATTGTGGGTTCATTCTGAGGATCTGGGGCATTGGCTGTGGAAAGGGAAGGGTCACAAGGATGTAAGGAGTGGACACAAATAGGTAGCTACAGAGTAAGCACAAGAAACCTGTATCAGGAAGGATTTTTTCTGCATCATTGGGTATCAGCCAATCAAATTCAATATTTTCTTCATCTTCACAATAATCGTCTTGTGAGTCTGAAACAATAGTAACATTTTAATCAAGTATTCCGAAGAAAACACGCCACTGTATAATACATTTTATGACGAATCAGTCATCTAATGAAATAGAAAGAGTCTTTGCAAGTATTTAAACGCATACCTTCACATTCAAACTTAAGATCACAAAAGTCCTTTGGTGAATTTTGTACAAATAAGTCTTGAGCAGCTTTCTTCAGCGCAATGCGTAGAGCTCTTCGTGCCTTTTGTAGGGGTGACAAGTACAGAAGCTGTTCAACATTGCTGTACAGACTCTAAAAACAAACATTTTGTCAAGAACGTATTTCTTAGGATTGCTGAAAACTCCCTTTTTCAGGATAGTTGACATACCTTAGGTTTAAAATTTCTTTTCATAGCTACAGCTTTCCGCGTTATTTTGTTTAATAACTCCGGTTTACCATAATGAAAGTAGTCGTGAACATATTCGTGCATGTATGGGTTACTAGAATTACACAGAGGATCTTGCAAATGGGAAGTGACTTTTCTGAACCCATATAGGTTGAGCTGCCTAACAAAGCTTGATATATTTGTAGTTTTAAAGATTGAGTGATCACACTGCAAGTAATTATGGAGGATGCGATAATTCAACAAAATTGTTCTGCCAGTACCTCCCCAAAGAATGGCATCAGTTCGTAAATTTAATAAATACCACAATTTTTGAGGAAAACGCATTTGAAATATTGCATTTCTATCTTCTTGCATATTGAACCAGTCACACACAACCCAAGAAAACTAAAACCAAATCCAAAATTGAAGAAAACAAATTGAATATTGGCGCCAAATCAAAATGCTATGTCACCATTTAAACGGCTGTCAAAACATAGAATAAAGCGCCACAGATAAAAAGTACTGTGCGTCTACAAAGGCAGATACGCATGCAAGTATGCCATCTCTTTGAATGTCCGTGTTATTATGAAACACACAAACAAAATTAAAACATGCATTAAACGCACATTATGTAAACAAGCATATTACAAATTGGACGATTATATCGCTGATAAAAATGCTTGGCTCAATGCCGGTCCTGCTCCACAAGGACAGGGGCGCATAAATGGATAGCTCTAATTGTTTTGTTGGAGCTGCTGAAGATTGTACAACTATCTTTGTATTGTTTAAATTCAATATTGTTGGTATTATATAAACGCCATATTGTGTGATACAGCTCGCTCAAAATACGCGACTGTAAGGCGTATGTAGTTATATTATAATTATTATCATCAATACAACCAAGGCGCATAAAGGTGCAGGAATAACTTTGACCTTGAAAAAGTAATTCCTGCACCTCTAAGAGCTTGGAGGGTTGTATTGATGATTTTGATGATAATAATTCTATAACTACATACGTCTTACAGGCGCGAGCAATATTTTAATCAACATACAACCTAGCACTGGCCTGCAAATTGCAAAAAACGTAAGAAAATTTGAATTTCGCGGGCTACCCTGACGCTTTCACCTTAAACCAAGGAACTTATATACTAACTGGAATGAGTACGAACAAAATGGTAAAAAATAAAAATAAAAAACTCTATCTCAAAAGCCTAAAGTTTAAATTTGTACAATGGATTCAATAGAAAAGGAAAAAAAAAAACGTTCCGAGCGAGAAACTGACAAAGGAGGATGGTGTCTCTGTCTTGCCTTGTCACCGATCAATGTAAACAATATGGCCGAAACATTTTCGCGTTGAAGTCATATAAGTACTTTTTATTGTATTTAAGTGAAATAATCCGCTTTAAATATGGTAAAATTGTGTTGTGTGAAGGGGTGTAATAATAAGGGTTTGCTGGATGTGGAATTTCGTTTTTCAGCGAAGTTTTTTAACTTTGGTTGTTTATTACGACTAGGGTTACCAATATTTTAGATTGACAAACGGGAAATATCCAAATAAATTAAGTAAGTTAGTTCGAAGTTTCGAACATCGTTGTCGTACTTAGTAATCAAAAGTATATTTTATAAATTAGAAACATCGGACATCGCACATGGTGTCGGTAGTACCTAGTTTGCTTTTTAAATACAAATATTTAAAAGAAAAGAGTCCGCCGCACCGTGCCGTGCCATGCTGGTCCTAAGGATTTTTCCATGCTTAAATTCAAATTCAAGTTCCAGCAAACGAATCTATTTGGCGAGCTGCGAGTGAAAATGAATGGTTTCGGAATATAAAATAAATATCTTGGCGAATGTTACTAAAACATTATAGGTAAACCGTCATAGCATGAATCTGCGATTTTCTATGTCTGAAAAAATATATGATACTAACGAAGTCCTCGAATCCCTGATTACAAAAGTCGTCTGGATAGACAGGTTGCAAAATTGATAATTTGCAACTGGACGGTACAGACATGTAAAAATGAAAGTTAATGACATCCACTCTTGAAGCTATTTCGCCTATAATGCCATTGAGTTGCAGGTCATCATCATTAAATAATAAAATAACAGCTACTCTGTAGCCGTCTCAAGAGTTAGTATGATTATTGGACACCTTATTAGAAAGAGACAACATCCACTCTTGAAGCTTTCTCACTCGAAACGTTGTTGGCTTGCCCGTCCTCATTCCAGTTAGTATATAAGTTTCTTGCCTTAAGGCCAGGTGGACTAAGCAAAGTAGGTATTTAACGCTACCATCCTTTACGCAAAACGAGCCATGCGCTCGCGTCGCCGGCGTGAACTTACGTGAACCCAAAGCTGAGCGAAGTGTCACTGTATAGGTAAGCGTGCAGTACGACAACTTATTTTATTCAATTGTCAGCTTGATTTATTATAATTAGACATGGGTAGCTCGCGAATGAGAGATAAAATTGAAGTAGCTCTTTAATTACAATCTAGCTCTCAGTCGCTCAGTCGTTCACGGAATAGCTCACTAGTTCATTTAGCTCAACGGCTCATTGACTCCATTCATTACATTATACTGTCAATGAATTAGCTTTTCAAATATTTATTCATCTAGATTGACAGTCATAAGCCTGTTCAAGTATGAAGGAAAATCATTGCCTTTCATATTTTTTTTTTTTATAAGAACAAAACAACCAATGAATCTAATTTTATCTATAGGTAGCTCGCAACTAAGTTAAATGAACCACATAAAGAACTTCAAAGATTATATAGAGCCACTGAGCTAGTTGTATCGTTTGACTTGCGTAAAGTAGTGCGGCTCAATTTGATCTGTAGCTCGCAAGTAAATCAATTGAGCTCAAGAGTTAAAAGAGTTATTCGGTGAGCTAAAGAGCTAAAAGAGTGATACAGCTCTTTTGATCAAAAGAGCTGTATCTCTCTTTTCTTTTCAGTGAGCTACATTTCACATGTCTAATTATAATACTTACTGTAGTAATTGCGAAAACCTAACATTTATATGTAATAAATTAATTTGAATGGATATTGTAAATGTAAAATGCTGCAAGTCAAGATTTATTCAATTATGTGACTAAGTTTCTTACATTGTTTTTTATCTCACGAAGCGACACGCGCTTTATTTGTTGTATCTGCCACCAAACAGCTCACAATCTTTCGAGAGTTTACAATCTCGCGAGATAGATTATAATCTAGCTAGAAGTATTTAAAATTTTACGGTGTAAAAAAACCCTGTGATTGTTTGCGTGAAGATGAGTAGCGTCATTACATGACACACACACACACACACTTCCGACTTCTTTATTGTCAGTTTATTTTTTTTAATTTTTTGTTGTAATTTTTATAAAAATATTTGCTAAGCATTTATTTTACATTATAATAGGAGTATCCCCTATAAAATGGAACTTAACATACCTAACTGTCGAAATGTGGGTGTATTGTACACATCTGCTTACCCGCTCAGAGCATACAGGCATGATGTTATGTTACGATGTTGTGTAAACAATAAACATCCAAGTGATTGCTGCAATCGCGGTTAATTTGCTGTAACTTTTTGAAGAGTTCCGTTGTCTGTCTCTGAAACTCATCATCAGATCCATATTATCAAAATTTAAATGGGACCAACTTCGGGGTATACCCTTTCCAACAAAAAAGAATCATCAAAATCGGTTCATAAACGACGAAGTTATGCGCGACACATAAAAAATATAAACGGTCGAATTGAGAAACCTACTTTTTTTGAAGTCGGTTAATAATGTATTTCTACCATATACTAACAAATGGCAAAAGCAACGACGATAAAATAATATTTTAATCCAACCTTCCGCACTT
Organism: Xestia rhomboidea; assembly: GCA_963853795.1. Taxonomy (NCBI): domain Eukaryota; kingdom Metazoa; phylum Arthropoda; class Insecta; order Lepidoptera; family Noctuidae; genus Xestia; species Xestia rhomboidea. Next base: position 15,185,200 of record OY970764.1, read on the forward strand.
TATACCTAGCTACTTGTTTTTATTTTTAATCTTACTTCACAAACAAAATAATAAAATTATTAACAAAAAACTTTCTTGCAAAAAATAAAACCGACTTCAAAAAACAAAAAAAGTGAAAAATACTTTTAGCTTCAGAAGTCGGTGACTTGTTTGTTTGATTCCGTTTTTTCTGCCACCATTTGTCACATTTTAGTTGTAATATCCTTTGCTATGCAAACTTCAATCTTAATTAGGTATTATTTTAGTACGAACAGAACATTTTAGCATATTAAACCATTTGAAGGAAGCCCAACTAAACGTTACTACTGTAAATCGTTGAGGAATGTCCTCGACTGTCTATGGTCCCCATCATCAGACCTGTAATGGCACTTATAACCCATATGGGTGCAAAGTTCTCATCAATAGAAATGAATTAAATTCAAATACAAGGTAGCTACTGTAAAACGTTGAGGAGTTCCCTTGACTGTCCATCGTCTTTATCATCAGACCCCTAATGATAGCCACAACCCATCTAGGTGTAAAGTTCTCATCAATACAAATTAATCAAGCCCAAACACCCGATTACTGTTGTGAATCGTTGAGGAGTGCCCTCAACAATCTTCGGGTTCTATCATCATATCGACTCCAGACCTTCATTAAATAGTAGTGCTTTAAAACGCTCAATGAAAAAAAATAACAAACGCACTAGTCGCACTACGATTTTCAAAGGTTCCCCTCGATTTCTCTGGGATGCCATCATCAGATCCTGGTTTTTTGATCATGGTACCACCCTTGAAATATCTTCTTTTGAACAAAAATAGAATCATCAAAATCGGTTCATAAACGACGAAGTTATCATAAGGTCAAATTGAGAAACCTCCTCCTTTTTTTAAGTCGGTTAAAAATACCATACCATTATATTTACACTACGATCTATGAATAAATCGTTCGATAAATCAGCGGGACAGCCGTGCGCCAGCAAAAGGGACATAGGTCCTACCTCGTCAAGGCCCGGCGGGCGACTGAATCCACGTACGCAAGCCGCTGTATTATATAATAATTAATTATTAAAAGGATTAAACTCTTTTGCAAAATGTAACCACAAATAATTGTTCTAAATGTTATTTACTTTGCTTAGATTTTTTTTTTTAGAAGTAAATTTTCATTTTCTTCAAGAAAAATAAGAAAAACATCGAGCGTATGTGACGTGACGCAATGTTTTTTTTTTCAAGCGTTTTGGCTTTGGCACCTAGTAACGTAGTCAGTTCAACACCATGTAGCGAGTTCTCGGAAACCATTTTTTATTTTCGGGGGAAACTGACCTTAAGGTGAATGCGCCAGGATGACCCGCGAAATTCAAATTTTCATACGTTTTTTAGCAATTTGCAGGTCAGTGTCAGGTTGTATGTTGATTAAATTATGAATCGCGGCTGTAAGACGTATGTAGTTACAGAATTATAATCATCAAAATCATCAATGCAACCCTCCAAGCTCATAAAGGTGTATGAATTTACTTTTTCAAGGTCAAAGTCATTCCTGCACCTTTATGCGCTTCGAGGGTTGTATTGATGATTTTGATGATTATTATTCTGTAACTGCATACGTCTTACAGCCGCGATTCATAGTTTAATCAACATACAACCTGACACTGACGTGCAAATTGCAAAAAACGTAAGAAAATTTGAATTTCACGGGCTACCCTGGAGCATCCACCTTAATACTATTAATAGCATGAATTAGGAAAAAAGAAAATTTTATCAGCCTAGGGTAATTTAGGAATAGTCACATGTGGTCATCAAAAAGAAAACTTCTCAACGATTTTGTTATTTTTATTAACATACCTACATATTTTTCGGTCGCAAATCCATCAATCAAATTGCAGGAAACCTTGGAAAATTTGAATTACATTGACTTACCTAACGCTTCAACCATGCACTCAACAGTCGGGGTTTACGGACTACACCAACCTTTGATGTGTGTGTCAAAAAACACGCAACAAGGCGCTTGCTTGCTTTCATTTTTCTACTTTTGTATTATGTTGACGTGCCGTGCATGTATAGCCGGCCTATAATACAGTTAAGCAATGAAAAAAACGACCAACCCATAACCAACTATACCAACCATTAGAAAATATACTGTCAGTGTCAATGTCATACAGACGAATTTGACATTGGTTCGGTGGTACATTTCAACATCTGGAATCAAACAAAGCGGTAAACAATAAACAAGAAGGTGAAAGTTTTGTCTGTTTATTTGTACCGAAGGATAATAATAATATAAAATTAAGTGAAGAAAGATAATATCATCATAACTTACGTGCAAGTGAATATTTTCAATAAAATCGTTATTTATAATGGACAAGTCGAGGTAAGATCCGAATCTGAATATTCTACCTACATTTGTTTCTATGGTTTACTGAAAGTATCTCCTGAACGAAATGACTCACTCGACATTGTGCAATTTCGTAACGGTCACAATGCGATGCAGTGGTTTAGATCTTTTTGTAGGGCAAATTAACTTTTTTTAATATTATATACACATTGAAATGTATGAAAGTCACTTAATTTAGTTGGTAAAACAGCCGAAATCCTCGTATCGTATTCATTATTTGCTGAATACACAGCAAATTATGAATGAATGGGGTCAGCAAAAATTGTTGTAAGTATTATTTTACACTTTGTGGGTTTTAATTTACCCAAAGATTTGGGTGGGAAGTTCATTCATAATTCTTTATAATTTTCAGTCAACTTTACTTGTTATAGATTTTCGATGTTGCTTCTGGAACCAGGAGAAATTTATTTTGAAGACTACTCATGTACTATAAGTGACACAGACTTAGGAAAAGAAAATGCTAAGCAAGGACGGTTGAAACTATGTTCCAAGTCCCTGGTGTTTGAGCCCAGGGAGTGGGTGTACCCTCTTATAAAGATGCAGTTCAAGGATTGTGCTGATATATTAATAGTTGACTCTGTTGATGAAAACAATAATGTCATTAAAGTAAGAATGAAGATGTATGCTGAAATGCTAGAAGAAAACATATTGGCACCTTACAAATTTATTTATGAAGATAGAGACTTTTATGTGTTCTTTGACTTTGCCTCAGCTGATGAATGCTTGTGTCAAATGCAGCAGCTGCTAAGAGCTTCTACTCTGCATGCTCCAGAACACAACAGCATGATAGCTACAATCCTTCACTCACGATACATGAGGATGGAGTTTGATCCAGTTATGATGGATGACTTCACAGAACAGATAGTGTGTGAGCTGCAAGCTGAGAAGATATCCCCACTTGTGAGGCATCAGGGCAAGCTGGCACTGACACCAACAACCATATACTTCCAGCCATTCAGTAATGTTGAAGGAGTAGGTATTTTAATTCAAATTATCATCATTTAATTGTAATAAACTGCTTGTTAAGCATGAATTAAAATTACAATGAGTAATATATGAATCAATTACATACCTACCTAACTTGTTGTTCAATTGGTTTAAATATTTATTAAAGCAACTTCCAGTTATTGTTTTTAAAGGCATAATAAAATGTGTGAATGAGGAAAAATAGCTAAAAATATTGAACCACTAATTATGTGAAACAGGAAATGAAATTTTGTAGTGCCTTCTATGTAAAATGTAGTATTAATATTTATGCCATGTTACTGTGAAAGAGGTATAGAAAGGACCTTGGCCGTTGGCGACACATGTTTTCTGCACTGTTTACATAGATATCACTATCAACATAAGTATTTGCTTAACAATAGTTATTTGCGTATATTTCAAGATTTTATATTCCATTGTTGTATGAAACTACAGTTAGAAAGATGATTACAATATAAATGGTTTGTGTCATTTATTTCAGAGCCCCATTCTTAAGTTAAAACTAGGCCATTTGCGGAGGATGTACAAAAGAAGATTTTTACTAAGGCAAGTTGTATGTATCTGTGTTTTACGTATTTATTTATTTGCAGTAGATTGTACATTATTGTGGCATTGAATGACTTTGTGCATGGTAGACATGGTATGCCTGTATAGACCTTTCACTTTGTATTAATTAAAAGATTTATTTTTTTTGTTCAGTCTTCAGATGCAACATTTCAGACAGATTGCTTATTTAATGATTCAGCTTGATAGAAATATTTTACACTACGAATTTCGTTTCAGGGTCTAGAAATATACAGTGCAGAGGAGAGTACAGTCCCACACATATATGTGACCTTCCAGTCGCAAAGAGATAGAGACAGAATATACAAGATCTTGGAAGAGTCCCCAAATGTTCAACTGGAGAAAGTACACACTGAGGAGATGACACTACAGTGGCAAAACGGAATTGTATCTAATTATGACTATTTGATGTATTTAAATTGGTATGTATCAAATACCGAGCAGTTACCAAAAAACAAACTTAACTTTTAACTTAAAAAAAAAACCTTAGTTCAACTCTCAACTCTCTCTTAACTCAACTCTCAACTCTCTCTTAAATCAACTCTCAACTCTCTCTTAACTTTTTAACTAAAAATGAACATATACCAATTACATTTCCAGTCTTGCAGATAGGAGTAAAAATGATCTCACCCAGTATCCAGTATTTCCTTGGGTAGTGGCAGACTACACATCAGAAACTTTAGATCTGACAAACCCTGACACATTCAGAGACCTAGCAAAGCCAATGGGAGCTCTGAACCCTGATAGATTGGACAAACTCAAAGAAAGGTACCATGAAATGAGTGAACCCAAATTTTTATATGGATCTCATTATTCTGCACCTGGTCTTGTATTATTCTATTTGGTAAGTTTGTAATAACTTACTATTTTATTTGCTAATCTTCAAATTCAAATTCCATGCAGTTCTTGTTAAATAAATAATGTTGTGTCCATAGAACAATTCTATTGTACCAATTAATAGTTTTAGTCACTAGAGCTAAAAATTCTTTACAATAGATTTCATGGTCAACAGCCTTCTTACAAATAGTCTAGTAATCACTTGCATAAACTTAAACATTTAAGTTAAAGAGTATTATCCAATGAATGTTATTGCAAATTATTACTTTTCTTGTTAACATTGTTATGCTAAATAACAGCTATATTGTGAAATAACTCGGAATTTCGATCTTAATTTCCAGGTCCGGAAATATCCTAAATATATGCTGTGTTTACAAAACGGTAGATTCGATCATCCAGATAGAATGTTCAACTCGGTCAAAGATGTCTATAATAATTGCCTGCGGAATATGTCGGATTTTAAGGTAAATAGCAATTTCATAATATTAAAAATTTCAGCAGACGTTGAGCAGCAGACTGAATTAATCTTTCAATATTCAACATTCTTTACTACATTGGTTCATTTTCAATTTTAAATTTTCAGGAATTAGTTCCCGAATTTTACGACACGGAAGGCAAAGGCGATTTTTTGCTCAATCAGTATGAAATAAATTTTGGTGAGCGTCATGATGGCAGTAAAGTAAACAATGTGGCACTTCCACCGTGGGCCACCTCACCCGAAGACTTCGTTGTCAAACTAAGGGAAGCCCTGGAATCAGAATATGTGTGCAGACAATTGCATTTATGGATCGATCTCATATTTGGCTACAGGCAAAGAGGCGAAGAGGCCGTTAAGGCTAACAATGGTTTGTTTTATTAGATCATTTGCGCGTAATAAAAAACGACCTTGTTGGTTTCACCTGTCATGCTTTAAAAGTTACGATGGTGAAGGTTGGATCATAGATTATCCACATAATTTAAGCATTCATTTCTGACTTTGTTTGAAATACTGTCGAGAATGATTTTAAATTTAATTTCGTAAGCGTGTCATCAGCTGTAAGTTCATGTTCTGTTCATGTTGTTGATATCTTCAGCGTAATCCTAAAAAAATGTGGTAAAAGGTAAAACCTAGGAAGATAAAAAGAACCATGATTACGTTAATCAAGCCGCGCTATCTACGTATCGATTGGTATTGTTTTAGCTTCCATACTAAGCGCCTATACGGATACAATGGCTATGAATCAGCCAGCAGTTTAGCTTGATTGGTTTCTAAAAAATAAACTGTAAAATTGTGTGTGTGTCTGTAGAGATTGATGTTTTGATAGCAAAACAAAAATAGATGCGTCACGCGTCAATCCGATCTAAATTACTGTTTGGCTTCTTCGGTTACTGGCACAGTGTGCTGGTAGCTATTTTGTATTAAGAATATAAAAATAAAGCTTGTTAACATTTTGATTGCAGTGTTCCACCACGTGTGCTACGAGGGCGCGGTGAATCTCGACCGTATTTACGACATGAACGACAGGCACGCACTAGAGGTGCAAATAATGGAATTTGGACAAGTGCCAAAACAGCTCTTCACAAAACCGCACGTTAGGAAAATAACACCACGCATTGCTAAACCACTGTCTCAGTCAGATGCAAATGTTTCCTACAACATGGAATGTATTGATGTATTACATCTACACAAAGAGGCTGTGACCTGTGCTATCCGACAAGGCAACAGGGTCATATCTGTGGGCAAGGATGGCACTATCAAAGTATATGATACTGCTCTAAAGAAGCAAATAAGGAGTGTTATCCTTAGTTCTACTCCTCTAAGTTCGTGTGTGATGGTTGACGAGAATACGGTAGCAATTGGTTCCTGGGACAATGAAATGTAAATTATTTTGTCACAATAAACCTAATTTTGACTGTTGTATGAAATGCTTTCTGTACTAATCTGTAATACTAACTTGCAGATATTTGTATGACGTAGAGTACGGCAGAGTAGTGGAAAGTTTTCGCGCGCACGATGATTCCGTCAGCTGTTTATTGTGGCTCGAAAAAGGTTTGTTTTTCGTAGCGTTTGGACGTTGTTTTTATAAGGCTGACAATGAAATGACCTACTAATATGCTAATAATGTTTTAAGATTGCTTGGTGTTTTAAAATATTTCGTAATTAACTGTTTGGTGTGTATTTTAGAACGTTTGTTGATATCGGGCGGTTGGGACGGCGTGGTTCGAGTGTGGGGTAATGTCGGCAGGACCGGACAGGCGCTGCGCGGACTGAAAGCGGAATTCGACCATGACGGGAAAATAACCAGACTTACGTATAGGTGAGCTTTAGATTAACTACGAAGTATAGCGTGATATACATGGCCTCTTGTCGTACATCATATAACAATGTGTTTGCTATGTTAATAAGTGTGTTGAAACATTGTCGCCCGCCTAACATATATGATTAGTTATCTATTCCTTTTGTGGCTACATAATGAGGTTTATGTCCCCGTGTTTACGGAACACAATACGATATAATAAAAAATAATTTCGTGTCATATGGAGGTCACTACACTCTCCCACATCACTTTTCCTAAAAGAAAATTAGTTTACGATCAGCTTCAGTTCAAACACATTTTATTTGTACCTACATTTAGAAGTTAATTCAGTTTTACCCTAGTGTATATGGGGAACGGTCTGCCAAATATTGTCTAGGTCAGTCATACATTGTCTTGCGCACACTACCTACGACATACATATCGAAAATATAATATTTATGCAAAATCGTAATGTTACGTAGTCACAGCAACATTGGCAGATGAATTCAGAAAGTCGTCGAACTAGCTTTTGAGTTGATACTGTATAAACATTTCAAAGAACAGCATTGTTGGGTTTGGGGGTTGCCCGTTACCAGATTCACAAGTAGATTAAATAGGATCATAGATAGGTCTCGGTTAAAAGTAGCGGTAGATTAGGAGATCGGTTCGAAAAACCATAGACAATATTATAGAACACCAATAAGCCGTGCATGACTCGTCAGAGGGTGGTCGTTAGAGGTTGTATATACCCAGGGCGGAGGACATCCGAGTGGATTTTCCAACCCGGCAACAAAAAAAAAAAAGGTTCTCGGCAAGTTTGTCATGTTATAAACTAGCGACCCTCCCCAGCTTCGGACGGGTGCAACATATACATATAATATAAATTTTCCTCTTCAATCACTCTTATCTATTTATAGCTGAAAACTGCATTAAAATCCGTTGCGTAGTTTAAAAGATCTAAGCGTACAGACAGCAGGAGCGATTTTGTTTTATACTACGAGTAAGTAAAGAAGTCAGTAGCCCAGTTAATTTAGCTCGCCGTCCGTCCGTCTTATGACGACAGGCCGAGTCGACGGCGCGTTCGTGTTCCACGCGCGCCTTAAAGAGAGTCAGCAAAAGGAAGGGGTCCGCAAGGATCGATGCCTGCCGGGGCTGCGGGACTGTTCGAAATTGCGGGGTTTTAGTCAATAAAAGTCTGTCACCACTTTCGCGCCCAGAGCGGGACCCTCATTTGATGATTTCCCAGCCGTAAAAAATAAAAAAAAGCTTAGTTTTTTTTTACGCTGTTTTCTGCCTAGGCGGCGTCGTCACGAGATCGACGTTATAGCGGGCACCGGAGACGGCGAGGTGTTCATCTGGGACTACACGTCCAGGCGCCTGGTGAACAAGATCAGCGTGCACTCCTCGTCCGTCAGCGGCGTGTGCTTCGTACTGGCCGGAGACAGGGTCGTCACCGCATGCGATGATGGAGACATGAGGGTGACTGATCTTAGCGTGCTGGATTCGGTAAGTTTTTTTATACATAAACTAGTATGAAAGTATGGGAGAAGATAGAGAAAAGAATAAGAGAGGAGAGTAAGATCACCCAAAACCAGGTTTTATGCCAGGTCGAGGAACAATGGACGCGACTTTTGCACTCCGCCAATTGTGCGAGAAGTACAGACGTGCTCACAAAAACGTGCACATGGTGTTCATTGATCTGGAGAAAGTGTATGAAAGGGTACCTCGGGATGTGTTGTGGGTGGCCTTGAAAGAGAAAAGTATACCTGGGAAGTATGTAGAGTTAATTCGTGCTGTCAATCTTGTACCTACGTCCGGCCCGCTGCTGGCAACACCGATGAGTTCAGCGTGGCTGTAGGCTTGCATCAAGGGTCGGCTTTAAGTCCTTACCTCTTCTTGTTGGTTATGGACGCTTTGACGTCGGACATCCAGGAAGTGGCACCCTCGTGCATGCTGTTGGCTGACGACATTGTCTTTGTCGGGGAGGATGAACCTGAGATCCAGAGCAGATTGGAGAAACGGCAACAGACGCTGGAGAATGTTGGCTTAAAAATCAGCAGAAGTAAAACTGAATACATGTTCTGCGATTTCGGCGGTCTCTCCAGTTCTGGAGTCATAGCGCTAGATGGCGCGTCTCTTCCTGTCTGCTCCGACTTTCGGTATCTCGGTTTACTCGTGCAAAGCGATGGCGAAACAGATCGTAGTGTAAATGTAGCACAGAATTAACACGGGATGAATGAAATGGCGGCAGGTCACGGGAACAATCTGCGACTCCTGCATTTCCCTAAACTTAATGGGAATATTTTTAAAACAATGGTTAGACCTGCAGTCTTCAGTCTTGTCTGGATCAGAATTTTGGGCCACAAAACGGATAAATGACTGAATGAATTTGCATGTGGCGGAGATGAGAATGCTAAGGGAATGTGTGGTGTTACGCGAATGGATAAAGTAAAATATGAGTATATAAGAGGAAGTCTGAAAGTGGCGCCGGAGACTGAAAAGTTGTGTGGTAATCGGTTGTCTTGGTATGGGCATGTGATGCGGAGGAACGAGGAAATCGTCGTCGTCTACCCCATCGTTTTGGGGTATCGTTGAATAGGTCTTTTAAAATGACTTAGTGGTTGCTCTCACTCTCACTTCACTACTCCTAGAAGCTAAACTGCGGTCTTGAAAAATCTGTAAAAATTCATGATGATAGTGCATTTCATGAACTTTATAGGAAAAAGCTTTATATAGTATAATTATAGCGGTTAAGATAACTTTATTAGTTTAGCAGTAATATTTGTTGAACTTGGGTGTGGGATAATTTTGTACCAAATACAAAATCCTTAGAATAAATCATATAAAGTGACTAAGATGATGTAGTTGCTTGTTTATAACGGGTAAAGACTTGCATTGAAAAACAACATCTAAAATAAAAAACTTAATAAATTATCATAAGTTTCACAAAGCTGCCGCTAGATGGCGTTGTACCAACGGGTTCGTTCTATATTATGATAACGGGCTACTACGGAACCCCAAACAGCGCGTGGCCTGACACGCACTTGTCCGTTTTTTTTAATTTCAATATTTATTTCCTCGCTACTGTAAGACGTATGTAGTTACAGAATTCATATCATCAAAATCATCAATACAACCCTCCCCCCTAAGAAAATTTGAATTTCGCGGGCTACCGTGACGCTTTCACCTTAAGACGGAACCCTGCGAACAGAGAAGTGAGGCCGGTTTCGTAAACATGTGTGCATTTATTGAAGTTTGATGTAAATGTGTGCGTGTGAGCGTGTTTTGCGCTGGCCTCACTTTATTGTTCGCAGCACTATGTCTTGGTTTTTTATTTGGTCTGAGACGTGAGTATGCAGAAGCTACAGAACGTTATCTGCCACGATCCTTGCATACTTCAATACATCTAGTCTTCGCTTCTTCGTCTTATGCTTCGTCTACTTTCATACAACACTGGTCATACATACAAGCCGGCGCGAGTACTGCGCAGCTGACTTTACTTTTTGTTTTATAATAGTTGTATTATGAAAACAACCTTTACCTCTAAGTAATAAAGACGCTTTCAAAGTCAGGCTGTTGCCAATGTCGCGCGGTTAACTGTTGCTGAGAAAAGTTGCGATAAAGTTCAAGTGGATGGAGGTAGGGGCGGATAGAGGTCTATTTTCAGTTGTAGATGGGAAGTACGTCTTCGCTTATCTTGACTGCACACAATTTTGATAATGACAACGTCTCTACTAGTCACTGACAATTTTAAGATTTTTAGCGCTACGAGATTTCGCGCGGATTGCGAAAATGATGAAATTCCTTTAAAAAAACCTTCATAAATGGACTGCTGTGGGCACTATCTCTGGGTCGGGCCAATTTTGATTAGAGTTTTGCCAGAACAAATAGGTTTGGAAAACCCCGGTTTGCGTCTACATAAACAGAGCGTTGTTTTCTGAACCTATTTGTGATAGGATTTCGCGTCTTTTCCACAATTTTCTATTAAGTATTTCACATTTCTTATCTCGCCATAAGAAAACAATGAGTTTGCATTCTTAGTTCTTAACATTTCTGCGTGAAGTTGTTACCTGAGTTTTAATCAGTTCTTTCTTACAAAGGTACAAATTCTGCTTGATAACTATTTTCTTTATCTTAATGCCTTAGAACGCACTGCAAAATACGGAAGTTAGGTTTCTGTTACGTGTTGAGTTTCAAGATCACGATATTACAAATATTATAAAACAAACAGGTATTTTGCTTCCGGTTATTAATCGAGTGTCATTCTTCATACATAGCTGAGTTTGGTAATACTGTCCAATTTGTGGTTCCCTGTAATGGTATTTACTCTAGCTAAATGTCTATACAGCGTGTACCATCAAGGTGTAGTCATATTTCAGAGTTAATTCAGACCATCGAACTGAACAATTTTCTCCATGGGACCAACATCAAAATCGCGAGAAACAATTAGTTGTCCCATAAAATCAAACTCAAAGCATTTATTTCAATTAGACCATTACGGCACTTTTGAATATCAAAAAAAAAAAACAGAAAAAAGAGCGCAGCTACAGTCACAGTCACAAGACATATTAACTTGAGAAAGTACTGTAGTTGCACATTTCAAAGCGTAGATCTCTATGGAGAAGAATGGGCAAGAAACTCCATGGACACATACATAACTTTAATACCTACTCGACCCAAATGTGTGGGCCAGCTGATTTTACTGAACCCCACCCTGAAATATGACCACAGCTTTCTGGTACCTACACGCTGTGCGCTGTATAATTATTTTTATTTCTTTAATAGTTATGCACCCTACGTTAGTTGGTGAGGGGTCCTCTATTAAGAATAGCATCCCTATTCCGTCTCACGCTTGCTGTGCGACATTGAAATAGGGTCAAGAATGCTCTGGACCGGCAGTCTCGACAGAGATAACGACAAAATCGCTAACTTTAGATTGCTAATTACTAACGAATAAATTCGGTTGCAATAATGATGCTTTCGAGTAAAGCAAGTCTTTACATCCAAGGTGCATTTCTCGGCCCAGGGATCGAAGCATCACCTTACGACCTTACATTTGGAAATGCAACAGATCATCAAAATTATGTTGAGCGTGCTGAAACCATTCAATGAATGGCCTTTTGTTCAGAATTCTTTCAAAAGTTTATGGTTTTTAGAAATCTTAGGCAGTCGCTCCATGTAAAATACTGGTATTCAGTTGCATTCGGTAAGACTGTAAGCCGACCCGAATATAGGTGAAAAGGCTCACAGTTTTTAGAAACCTTTCAAAGAAAAGATAAACCTTAAGCGAAATGTGTCAAACCCGTTGCTACTTGCAAGTCGTTGATTTTGATTGATTTTGTTGTAGATTCGAAATGCGTTGGTAGCAATTGTCACTGGCCTTAGGCGCTCCAATTTATGTATAGCTACTTCTTAGTTCTTACTCATGATCTTTGTCGTACTCAGGTTTACCAGAAACATTTGCCGGAGGCGGTGACGTCACTATGCTGGGACGGCTCCACAGTGCTGTGGCTCGGCTGCGGTGAAGGGTCCCTGGTTCAGTGGAACATGCTTGCAGTTACGCAGATCAGTGTGCACACTGCTCATAATGGTATGTTATGTAGACCCACCCTAATACTTGTAAGTAACCTACGGCTGCCTAAAGGGTCGATCCTGTAGTCACAGGCACCGGAAGACAGATTTTCAGTCCAGTCTGCAATCTGTCCGCACCAATACAACCTCATGTTAAAAGCTCGGTGAAATAATTACGGGCAAGATGTGGATCAGCTGCGGACACTGGAGTCTGGCTGGTCTTCATCTGTTTACCCTTTTCCCAACTATGTTGGGGTCGGCTTCCAGTCTAACCGGATGCAAGTGAATACCAGAATGTTAGATGGAGCAACTGCCAAACGGACCCCCACAACTCAGTTGTACTGGGTAATACGATACTCTTTGGTAAGACTGGTTGTCAGACTTTCGGCCCACTGACTACAGAACGACGGCTACGGCCAACGGCATAACGTGCTTTCCGAGGCATGTAGCGAGCTCGGTATGTAATGAGTGGTCACCCATCCACGGATTAAAGGCATGCGCGGCTTAACCTAAAAATCGATACGAGCGTGTGTTATTATTTTTTCACGAGCTTCTACTCAAGACAAGATCAAAAGACAACACACATAATACTTGGACATGTTGTGGATCAGCTGCGGACGCTGGACTCTGGAAGATACTTCAGTATTATCTATCAGCGTTTAGGGAATATGCATGAAATTCAAAACTCTTTTTATTTATTAAAAATGCCTTGTATTGGTGCATAAAAACATTGTGGTACACTTGTTTAAGTTTCTAATACATCACTTATTTTAAAATGTACTGTTTTATGTAGCATGTTTTTGGTGAAACGAAACGAACTGTCAAAACACACCGTCCTCGATAACGGCGGTATTGACGTCAAAGTTCATTGTGTAAAAAAAACACTTTTATTTGAAAAGTGCTAAAAGTTTCACTAAAATTTTACTACGATATTGTTATTGCAATTTTTACTTGAATAAAGCACATACGATTGTTAAAATTATTTTATTAAGGCCAAAAAAATATAATGTAAACAAGGCAGATTGTGGATAATGACGTCACATCATGGCCGCGACAGCTACGGACGTTTGAACTGTCGTAGAAAATTGCAGGAGTTTAATATTATTTTTGTGCGACAAGCAGTAGTTGAACTTAACTTTTAATACTTTTCTTGGGTTGTTAGTACTGTATTTTATTGATTTAAGTGAAGAAAAAAATACGTGCATATTCCCTATTAATAGTGCCGTCGTGTGCGGTTATAAAGGTCGATAAACTCACAATAGGTAGTACGAAATTCAAAATGTGTGGGCGGCTGTCGGGTCTGGCGAACTTGCTGGAGTTCTATTGTTTAGTTATAATGAATGGCAAGAAGTTCCAATATCATAGTTGACATTATTGACGCTGATGAAGTTCAGAAATTAAAAAGTAGGTAAAGCCAAGGAAATTAATTAATTACCAAAATGACGATCAACATGACATTATCCGTAAATTCAGATCCCAATACCCGAGAGGCTGTACAAAGAGCCTTTGAAGCTTTTGTTGCCTTCCGTCTACCTCACTTCTTCAAGAAAGGCACAATTACCACTGCGCTTGCATCGATAGCATGGGTGCATGCCTTGATTAAAAGAATAAAAAAAAAATACTAACTTTTTGTATACAAAACGGCAATTTTATAGGTAAAGACCTAATATGTGACTGGTTTTATCGGCTGCAATGCCGACTTAACACAATATTCTCAACAACCGATCCATCAACCGTCTATTACAACTTGTAAGGCTTTAATTTCTATACGCAACAAAAAACTTATACGAGAAATATCTCTCACAACGATGGTCGAAAGCCTGCCTTAATAAATGCCGTAAGAAATATAGCTCTGTGCATTTGCAATGCAATTTACACTTGCAAACTACAGTCCTGACAGAAATGCCAGGTCCTAAGTACTTATGTGAACTCGAAACGCGAATTATATGAAGATAAAAATAAAAGAAATGACACAGTGTAAACGGTACGTAACAAGCTGACTCCTTGTGATTACTTAGTTGCTTACTAACGCGAATGACTGCGCAGAGTTATCGTGCAGGGGTTGTATAGCGCATGGCTATCGCAGTTACAACGCTAAATAAGCCAATTGTTTAAGAAGAAGACCACCTCAGACACTAATCTGCATGGATCTCATGTGACCAAGATTATGTCTGGACTTTGAAAGTGACTTACATCCGTATCTATAGTGAAGTTAGTCTTGTACTTGACTTTAAAATACTTATACAAAAAAAAATGCAGTAGAATTAAATATGCAAGAATTTAAAGAAGTAAGAGAAAGCAAACCATTCTAACTTTTAACAGTTCTAACTTCAAGGAATTACTAAACTACAGAATAAATCGTATCTTAAATAATTACTTTTACTCAAGTAATCACTTTGATTTGTTAATAGACCATTAGATCTCTGAGTTTGTTTCGAGTAGTCACCGGCCTAATCTAGGTCTTGAAATCCTGGAACGTCCATACAGCTTAGAACTTAGCACTTGTCGACAAAATCGGGGAGCGAAAATACAATTAAAATCCTGTGATAATTATGAACCTTTTGCCATTTTCGTCAAATTGTGATACTTAGAAGCTTCTAGAATGCAACCTAGATGTCTTAAGCACCCTGACAGATACAAACATTTCTATTGGAAAAGCGTACGGTAAGCCGTAGTCGGAAAAAATAAGTTCCACTGTGATTTTCGGGACTTACTACAATGGTTCATAGGAAGATAATTTTTTGCTTTTGCTGGTTGTAGGGTACTAAACAATAGATCTGAAAACTTTAGCATTGCCATCAACACTCTTTAAAAGCTTATACGTCGTGTTGCTACTCCAGCTGGCATCGGTAGCGGGCAGCTGGCACCTGGCTGGTTTAACTATTGTATAAAAACAAAAAGAAAAAAGAAAAATCTTCGTTATAAAAAGTAGAAAAAAATCTAGCTTTAAAAATTGATATTAGCTGTATCTTACTCGTAGATATAGTGTTAGAGAATACACGTGCCGCTGAAAAACCTTTAAAATAGACGCGTTTATAGTATTCTGCTAAAAATACTACAAACCAGAAAAGATAGTGAAGTATCTGTATTGAAATAATAACATGTTTATACAAAAATTTAACCGAATGAATAATTCATTCGTTTTAAAATGACAACCTGTAGATAAAGATCGACACTTGGAATTTTGTTTAAAAACATTTTTGTTAAGTATTCTGTGAACAAGACTAAATAAAGTTCACATGACAGCTAGAGGGTAGTTCCAAAATCCTAACGTCTTCTAAAGCATTCTCGAAATGTTGCCGTTGATTGAAGCATCTTTACAGATGACAGAACGGTCACGGGAACTATCTGCAATTCCTGCATTCCCCCTGTTAAGGGGATGATTTATAAAACAAGTTCTGCAAATGAATGTTGATAACTCTATGGGTAGAGGAATACCAAAAAATGATGAATAATAAATAAATAAATATCCCTGGACATTACACCCAGCGCCATCTAGTGCCACACTAAGCAACGAGGCTTGTGTCGTGAACACCAGATAGTTGATATACTACATAGATACTTTTTATTTGTAAATACATACTTACTATACATATAAACATCCATGACTCGGGAAACAAATGCCCTCGCTCATCACACGAACATTTTCTCCTACCGGGATTCGAACCCGGGGCCCTAAGAACGTAAGGCAGCCCCACTACCGCTGCGCCATTCGGGTCATCGAATGATCGATGGATGACTGTGTGAAAGATCATATGGCTTGAAAAGAGGTGACTGGTGCGCTGACAAGTAATACAGAACTATGGAATAGGGATGATGACTGACTAAAAAAATATGATTCTGTTTAGTCCGTCAGTTGATTATCGAAAAATATTGGATACATGTTTTAAATAGAAATTGACGAAGGTAAAACGCGTCAAAGATCATTAGTGGGGGCTTGTGACGTCACATATGAGTAAAAAATGTACTAAAATGTGACATCACACGAGTTTTCGACGCACTGTATCGTCTTAATTTTTTATTTACGTGAGAAAAGAAAATATGTCTCCAATATTTTTTGGAAATCTCTCGACGGACTAATTAGATTTTTTTGTCATCTACCCTATTAGAAGCCATGCTGCACCGACGTCAGGCAGAACGTTACGCCCGGGTGCTACCACTGCGAGGATCGACCGGAGGACACGGTGGAGCACACTGTGGAGGTGTGCCCGCTTGGGTGGAGCACCGCCGTGTCCTCGAGGTGGCGATCGGCGGCGGCGACCTCTCGCTTCCGGCCCTGGTTCGTGCCATGGTCCGGAGCGAGACGGAATGGGACGCCGTCACCTCCTTCTGCGAAGCAGTCATGCTAGCGAAGGAGGTGGCAGAAAGTGAGAGGGAGAGATCCTCACGTCCCGGCCGCCGCGGGAGACGCCCCGGGCGTCGGGGGCCACGTGGTGGCTTCCGGCCACCGTAGGCGCGGGCCTGTTGACGGGGAGCTATGGGCTAGCTCGCCGTCCGTCCGTCTCATGACGACAGGCCGTGTCGACGGCGCGTTCGTGTTCCACGTGCGCCTCAAAGAGAGTCAGCAACATTGAAGGGGTCCGCAAGGGCCGAAGCCTGCCGGGGCTGCGGGACTATTCGAAAGAGATACTGTGGCCCTGGAACACAAAGGGCGAGGAAGGAACATGGATGGGTTTTAGTCAGTAAAAGTCTGACACTCCCTCCTGCTCCGCCCAGAGCGGGAGGAGTCATTTGATGATTTCCCATCCTAAAAAAAAAAAAAAAGGCAGAACGTCACGCAGGGGAATGATAATGAGGAAGTTCTCTATAGAAACCAGATCACTTATTTTGCATCTTTTGTAGAAAAATGATAATTTTCAGTTTTCAATCACAACCCAGCTAGCAAAAAATAATCTTACAAATATCCCAAGACCATATTTTTTTCAGTCTTATATCACACTTACAGACACCTATAAGTGTGGATTTGGGCGCACTTTATAAGTATATTCACCCTTGTAATTGCCTTGTAATGGTCTTGCGAAGTGTATTTTCACACTTACAAGCCTCTTGCTGATGCTTTTATAATGACAAATAAACTTTCAAGTGACTTTCAATGGCGCGCAGTAAGGGTAAATAACCTTAAAGTCCTCTTACTAATAAAATAAAATACTATTTTAAGGGTAATATCGCTTATAGTCCTCTTTGTGATCTCCTAATAAGAGTGTTATCACAAACCGCGAACTCCTTGGAACTTTTGTGAAAATAATAAAGTATTATATTTAAATTTATATTTCCTACAAAAGGCTACTGTGTATATTTTCTAATTTCTTACTCATGTATTTGTCACGCACTAAGTATATGCGATTATTAGGTTGCGAAGTAGTTTTTCTCGATTACTTTGAAATTTTAATAACAATATTTTTACGGGCCTTTTCAAAAATGTGTCTTTTACCTTATATATTTTTAATTATTTGTAAAATAATATCAAAATGTCGCCATTACGACCAACCACGACTTATAAGTGCTTTATTAGAGCAATATAAGTCCAGTACTCTTGTCTAAGGTTTATATCGCACTCGTAAAAGTCAAATTAAATCTAAAACCACTGTCTACGCGGCCATGTTGCTTATATTTTTAGGGTTTCGTAATATGTAAAAGCAAGCCAAACGACGAAGTCGAAGGATCTAATAGAAAATTAAGGATAATGTGTACTAAATATTAAAATAGTCTATTACCTGATTTCATAACAATTTCTGGAGTCAACACAACAAAGAAAATAAATAACCCTTAATAGGGAATTGTTGTAGACCTTTTAAAGTGCTACTACTCTTTATTATATCTTAGGTGAGATAAATCACACTTTTAAAATACTAGTTTACAGAAGTCTAATAAAACACTTAGTGTAGTCACTTCTAAGGTTGACTGTACTTATAAAATGAATTTATAAGTATTAATTAAGAATCAAAGGTAATTAGACTTGTAAAAGGCGCTTATAATACCACTGCTCTTATTAATATCATATAACGTGTTCTTAAATACGTCTATAAGACTATGTTATAAGTATAAATGCTCTTAAAACTTAAATAGACTTATAAAATAACACTATAAGAGTTCCTGCCTTAATCAGAACACATATAAACCTTATATAAAACCATAGCTCTTACAAGCTTTTGTTTGTAAGGGTATTAAGGGTTTCTGACTTAATCAGAACACATATAAACCTTATATGAAACCATCGCTCTTAAAGCTTTTGTTTGTAAGGGTATTTTGCTAGCTGGGAAATTCTCCAGCTATACGTTATAGCATAGTAACAGTTTATAACTCATCAGTGAAATCCGTCTTGCCGTTGCAATTTGTTTTCATTCGCGTATGTGTTTTGTTTCAGACTCTATCAACAACGTCTATTTCGACGAGATCTCAAAGACTCTGATCACTGCGAGTGAAGACAAAATTATCAAGATCTGGGAAATCACGAAAACTTCCTGACGGATGTGTATCATGATTCATGCTCGCTTTCAGTATTAATAAGAATCATGACGGATAATATTATACTAAACTAAGCAATGTGATATTCGAACAATACGTAAAAAAAATAAAGTTGTATGTGTGTTATAATTATAAAAGACAGAAATTAGACAATGTTCAATAAAGATTTATCGTTTTAGTATACATAATTGTTTAATTTTAACTGGAAACATTATAGGTAACCTATACCATATAACAGTTGGCTTGTTCGCAAAAAACGTGCACATTTATTGCCTTAACTTCCGTTACTAAGCAATTAGGGGCGCGCGACGCGCCTGGCGCGGCGCCCCGACTTCCCCAGAATGAAAGGGCGGTGTCTACATCGAACGTTATACTTTACGTCCCTGCGTACGTACGTACGTACGTAGGTACACCGAGCCGTAACATATAGGTACACGTCTCCATGTACAAACTTAGCCTTTATAATCATTACCTTTAAGTTAGAAGTCAAGGACGAAAGCAGTCCACTCGTATGCATGCAAATATGCAAAATAAACTATCGGTGGAACGGATTTCTGTTCAAGCTTTCTTTTTTGGCACGCCCTTTGTTTTTGTAACCGATTTATTCTTGGATATTTAATACGCTAGCAATAAAGCATTCTCTCAGTACCTAATTACCACCTGAAAACGTTAGCCGTAACGATCAAGCAATGTTAATTACTTAATTTGGCGAGGATTTACGTCCTCGAGTTTGCACTCGGAAAGAGCTTATTTAGTGTCTTCTTGTTCGCTGGCTTTGTCAAAATGAATTCAAGAGCATCTTATGCCTCGGTGAATATAATTAGCTTGTCAATAAGTTGTTACCAGGGCTGACTGACTATCTAACGAAATGTAATGGGTTGGTTGGTACAGCAGAATGTATGCACACGTTTAATAACGATAACAGAGTAGGAAAAACAAAAGTGGGTGACCTCGAAAACGTTCACTATCTTCTGAACGGTTCATCGGGAGGAGCAGGCCAAACTATAACAAAATTGACAATTATATTTATGGCAAGGCTTCTATTTCGTGATGGCCAAGCTAAAGTGACGGAAGAAAGTATTGTGATAATTACTGGGACGAATTTGTTATTCGCATATTGAATTTTAATAAATAGGTTTGCTGCTTTGAAAAATTTCTTGTCTGACCCGTATGGAAGTCAATAACTACTTATTGCTGAAGATTTGGTTGGCTTTAAGACCTAAGTTCAGATACTCAATACTTGTGCAAGTGGACAAGGGTCTAGAATTTAGGTCAGCGATATAATTGATTTATCTTGATATAAGTATTATGTTGTTACAGTGTAATCGATTGAGAGTTTAGAGATGAGATGATGATGACAAACTAAGCGACTACACGCCAGGACGCCCCCTGTCGTGTACGAGACTCGCCCCTGGGGGAGGACAGCAAAGGGACAGACTGGATCTGAATGATATCATTATTAAGGGGCTGAATTAAAACTACAGGTTCAGCATCGCGGCCTGGCTCGAGCAAGGGTCGGGGAGGGAAAAAACCGGGACGTCGCAATGGGCCTCGACGGCGAGGATGGAACAATGGCAAAACATACAGACGCAAACCGCGTCTGTATGTTTTGATAATGCTAGTATCTCTACTGCTCTCATGGAGGAGGGTGATAACCCTCCTCCATGAGAGCGAGATAGAGTCATCAGCAGTGAAGAACATGAAGGTTATACGTGCCTCTATTTATGGTAAGTGACTTAAAGTGACGCTCGGAGAAGTCTTAGAGCCCGAAGGCCAGGTTCAAATACCAGAAATCATTAAGTTGTCGACAAAGTTGCTGCACTTGCTTACCTACAGCACAGATAATATAATACTTCCTACAGGTAGTCCGCGGCGGCTTTATTTTAAGAACTGCCCGATGGAAATACCTGTTACCACTTTACCCGACTGGGGAATCGAACGCTTAGCTGTTGCGCTGGCGATCACGAGAACAACGGGGCATTCCATCTTGCCATAGATTGCTATTAACTACAATTGTTATTTAAAATACTCTTGAATAATATTTTTCTAAGATCAAATTCTGAGTGCATCGTCATCTAATTAAAAATCCTAGCTAGATGATCGAGGAGTATCTCCTTTGTTACTGTTAAGATAGGTACCTAGGCAGAAACATTAACGTTCATAACATCAGGCATGTTTTCCCCGAAGGGTTATGCAGGGGAGTAACATTTCGCCAGTTATGTTTAAGTCCCATGTAACAGGGGGAGAGCTAGGAAAACAAAAACAGCTGCTGCTGTTGCATGACCGTACGCATCGAGAGTATCTACTGTAAACCTCTGCCTATTACTCGCGAAAAACAGGTTTCTTTTTTAGGGCTTCAAATCGGTTTTGGCTGCATTTTGACACTACTTTTTTTTTCAAGTTATGATCTTTAATCGAGCCAATAATATTACTGCTTCTAGCCACTAGTTACACATGGTGTGAGTTCTATCAAACATACATGACAGGATCATCATCTGTCTCGCCTTTTCCCATGTTGGGGTCGGCTTCCAGTCTAACCGGATGCAGTTAAATACCAGTATTTTACATGGAGCGACTGCCTATCTGACCTCCACAACCCACTTAGTACTGGGTAATACGATACCCCTTGGCAAGACTGGTTGTCAGACTTTGTGACTGTAACGACTGTCAAAGATCTACAAATGACAGCCGGGACCAATTGCTTAACGTGCTTTCTGAGGCACGGAGGAAAGTCGGTATGTAATGGGTGGTCACCCATCCGCAGACCAACCTAGACAAGCACGGCGTTTTTTTTTTTTCGGATGGGAAATCACCCTTGCGGACTCCTTCCCTTTGCTGACATCTCTTTGAGGCGCGCGTGGAACACGAACGCGCGGTCGTCACGGCGCCCGGTGCGTCTCCCGCGGCGGCTGGGACGTGAGGTTTTCTAAGCACGGCTTTTTTTTTTCGGATGGGAAATCATCTCTCGCTCTGGGCGGAGCAGGAGGGAGTGTCAGACTTTTACTGACTAAAACCCATCCATGTTCCTTCATCGCCCTTTAAACTAAAGATCAACCCGAGCGGCTGTTATTATTTCGCCACGAGCTCCTCGTCCTTGTCCGCGAACATACATACGTACATGACAGGATATTATGGTACTTTTTTATTAAAGTGACGTCAGCTTCGTCATGGTTTATACAACAGGCATTTTTTTTAAAATAGCTACTTATTTATTTTCCAAGCCCTCCCCCATGTCCTTCCAGGTAGTCTTCTTCTGCGCTACCTCGAACCAGCCTTTGTGATGTGAGTCAGTTCATCATTAAATTCATGTATTCCCATCTACCACCTTCGAGATTACCACCAGGGTGGTGGCTGGCACTTACTAGTGGCGTTTACTACCCCGGTGGTAAATGGCACTTATTTAGTGTTACCTGCCCTCTTCATTATTATAGTATGGTGACTTTCATCCCACTGTTGGGCAAATGCTTCTCCCATGAATTCTGTATGCTATGTATTTTGGTCCACAGTTCATTGGGTATGAAAAAAATTCTGGCTCTCTATATTGTTTTTCTTTATTTGTAGAGTCCAAGTCATGGTTGCTTCTCCTTGGGTTCAAAATATCTATTATCAAGTGGTCAAAAAGAACTTGTCGTTTTAATTTTTAGATGTGCAAAAGTGACATTTAACGTTTGGGTGATAGAGCAACGTGTTCTACTGTTCACCGGGTCTACTATACTTACGAAAATATTGATGCAATAAAATTGTCCTATTTTCGGCGAGACAGAGAAAAAAATAGCAGTATTTTTATTTCACTTTGAACACATTAAGACCCATTTCTATATTTTCTCGAACTCAAGTGTTTATATGTTCGAAGCGGATATAATAACATTATATTAAACAACTGTGATACGCGTTTAGCTATCACAGTTTCTGATTACTATGACTATAACTGTTTGTTTACTGAGATAACCAACGTTATAGGTGACCCTATGTTCAAAGGATTTTTAATAAAGCAAGTCTTTGAATTTACCAATTAATATAATTAAAAATTTCATAACATGATAATTAAGACGATTAAAATACAACAAGTAATTCATCTACACAGTAACAGACTCTACCATAGTTTTTTTAATAAGTTCACCGAAATTTTCCATAGTCTCAGCGTTATTGCTTTCTGTTGCTGTCCCCGCGGGCTGGAACTGCGAGTCCGACGCGTCCTGCGTTGTCTGGTCCGAGTGATCCAGGTTCAGCAGCGTATTGTGACTGAACCAGTTCTCATCATTTTCTACAGTTTGCATCTTATTACTAGGTTGATATGGCAATGTCATCAAAGTAGTATAATGAGTATCACTTTTGTTGTCAATATTTACACAATCAGAACTGTTTTTGTACATACCATAGTGATTATGTTGCACACTATGATATTGTAACGAACTGTGGTCGTGTGCATTTGTAGTAGATTTATGCAAGTAGTCTGGTACATATACGTGGCCATAATGGCTAAACATGGTCATCTGGGAACTGTGGGCAAACTCCTCAAAACTGGTGGCGGAGAAGCTTTGCAGGCCCTTGAAATGGTGTTCCGTTTGTTGCTCGTAAGCGTAGTTTAGATCGCAAGGAAACCGTTGCATGTTATTTGCCATAGTATCAAAACCCATAGCGTTCGCTGTCGCGTAAGGTGGGCCCTTGCCTTGAAGTATGCTGGATGTGTAAGGATCATTGTGGCTGTGATGATTGTTAGTGTTTTGGAAGTGCATGATGCCACTATCATTCACATTATTAGAAACCTCGTTTCTATAGCCGTATGATATATCACTATTCTGTGATGCAGAATTATTCATATCACAATGAACATTGTTAAAACTTCCTGTATTGACACAAGATTCAACTTCCACTCTTGGAGTAAGAGTAACATCACGTAACATTCCATCTTCATGACTAAGACAACGCTCTCTTTCGTATGATGAGTTTGATGAACATGATGTGGAATTATTGTGAGCCTCTAGCCATTGTCTCTTAGCAGCTTCCTGATTCTCTTCATTTTTCTTTTCAAGACCTATTCTCATAATGGTCTGAATGAAATGCGTCCTCACCCTGACAGGGTTGAATTCTATTCTGCCCGTCGTGTTGGCGCACCCATCTCTAGTGCATCCACAGGGAAAGTTCAGTCGATCAACTTGGCATTTTATCCCAGCTAAGCTGCACGAACAAGTTTCTGGGTTACATGTTCCTTTACAAGCGCAACCGCAGAATTCACGCGATGTTCTTATGTCTCTGCATTCATCTTTTTCATAGCCCTCTATTTTCCTCACGCCAGCTGCACGTAATAGAGCTCTTCTTTGCCTGGTTGGAACCGGTTGTAAAAAGAAATAGCTATCTAAATCTAGCTCAGATTCAGATATGTCGCTCGCTTCTTCTTCAGTATCACTGTCTTCACTAGAGGAAAGTGATACGCCTTGTAACGAATGACGCTCACTCTTCAGCTGCTGCAATATTTGTCTATGTAATCTTCTTTGCTCTAAGGCATGCTCGGCTAAAGTAAAGTTTTGTATATGAGTATGTTCAAATTCCATTCCTAACGTTGAACCTCCTTGTGAAGGAACACATGAAAATCCTTGGGCTCTGGGAAAGTAAAATACAGTAACATTGTCGAATTTGATACTTTCTTTCCGCTTTTTAGTTTGTGGCTCAATTTGGCTCAAGTTATCATCACTACATTTTCTCTTAAGACTACTTCTGAGGGGCTTAACTTGTGCTATGGAATTATGGTCATTGTCTACATTGTTCTCAATACTACTACTGCTGGAGTTATCATTATCGTGATCCAATTCATCAGATGATTTGTCACTTTTTAGGCTACTTGTGCATGGAAGAGCAAGGTTGAAGCTTGGTATTTTCACATCTTCGATAACTTCTGATCCTAGTCCTGAGTCGCTGCCTTCTGACCGATCTTGAGCTTCTTCTTCCCTATCATTGAGAGCACTATCCGGTGGAAGACTACCCAGAGCAGAGTCTTCGCTGTCAGCTGAAGCACTGTCCGTTTTGATATCGTCTATGTCACTTAGAGTATCATTGTCATCTATCTTTACCGCATAGTTTATTTTACTGTCACTGCTCTCATAAAACTGAGAGTTACTACTACTGATTACATTACTTTGTTCATCATTAGAGCTAAGATCTTCACTGTGAGCGTCACTGTCACTAGTTTTTTCGTCTTTTATCACAAGGAAACCATCTTCCTCTCTATGTTCTCCAACTGGGTTTTTATCACATTCAGTTACGTCCTTATCGAGCTGCTCTTGTGGCTGTACGCCTAATTCTGATATTGCGTTCTCCATGATTGTTAAAATTATCTGTAACAAAAGAAAAAAACCATTAATACATGCCTTGTTGTGTTTAAAGGTACCTAGTTCAACTTCTAAACAGTTTTATGGTGATGATTGGGTTGTTATTGGTAGCAATAGCAAGTTAGTATCCTACTATACCTAATATTATAAATGCAAAAGTTTGTGAGTATGGATGTTTGTTACTCTTTCACGCAAAAACTACTGAACGGATTTGGATGAAATTTTGCACATAGATAGTTTATAACCTAGATTAAAACATAGGATGACTTTTATCCCGGTGGGACAATTATCAAACCTCACGCGGGTGAAGCCGCTGGCAGAAGCTAGTTACAAATATGTGGAACAGTATGTAGTCGATTATTAACAATGACTAAATTCGTTGTTGTTCTATCTTCGCTCACGACTGTAAATACGTTAGCAGTAATTGTTGCGATCGAGGAGTGCAAGCCACATGTACCCGTCTGAACTGAGCAGTATTATAAATCAAACAAAATGATAATTCAAAACCGGTACCTATTTCAAAAGGCTGTGGCCTCGACTAACTCCACCAGTATGCTCGAGCTCGCCAACGAATCCCCTGCTCCATGATGATCACTCAGACACACAATCACCGGTTGTTCACTTTGGTCAACGAAATATTAGTAAGCATAATAATTTATTTCAGCAATTCGGTCATCGACTCGTACTGCCACTCAAAAGTCACTCTACTGCACCACTAAATAAGGTTCTCTTTATATCACGTCTTGCAGCGCGCCGTTGTGTTTTAACCCTATTTATTTATTTTCCGCCTTATTTTGACAGCGACGTTCTTTGCGTTTTCAGTCTTTTATATTTTATTCTTATTTCAAGCCAGTATTTAGTCAATTCACTTTGAAGAAGTTCAAACTTCACAATAGTTTATTTATCCACAAAATATTTAACGTAAAATCATCACCACACAAGCACAGAGTCACAGAGAGGCCACTTTTACTACCGATCTCACAGTTCCCACCTCGCGTAATCGCGTTGGACGACTCGGGCGACGCAGGCAAGTTTTAACCCGGCATAATGGAATAGTCCGTTGGCAAATGCGCGCGACGTATGCGACGGGGCCTTTTGAATTTGGTAGGGTATGGGCTGCGTTGTTCGACGTGACGTCGCCCCTCCCCGCTCGCCGCGCCCCGGCCTTGCGACCCTCCTCGCCGCGTCCACCCGCCGAGCTCGCGCAAGCGCGTTCGGTTTCTTGTGAATACAATGATACCAACGTGGTGATTATTACATTCCCATTTTGTTATTATTACATTTTTGCGGCGTATCGTTCAATGATGTTTCATTTTAATAGGTACGTGCTTGCAATTATGATTATATTCGCTTGCTACAGCTTTGCTTATCTAAAATGATGTGTCAAATAAAAGAGAGAGAGAAAAAAAATAGTTTTTCCATAAAAAAGAGACTTCGCGTGAGCAAAAACCTTAGTCATAAACTTATCATTCTCCTGCCCTCACCCCAATTTCGGTCAGATCTCAATGGTCGGCGCAGCATTACTTCTTCTTCCATACTTCTCTATTACTCGTCATATCAGCATGGCAGTCTTGTCCTTTTTTAGCCATATCATCCTTCATAGAGTCCATCCATCGTTTCTTTGGTTTTCGTCTACTCTCAGGGCCGTCTTTAAGTAATTGGAGGCCTTAGGCACTGAAGAATAATGGGGCCCTTGTAGGATGCAAGAGCGAGCGAAGCGAGCTCGAATTTTTACAACCCACCTCGGATAGGTTATGATTTCTAGTTTATACCAAACCAAATATGTTTGCTTCAGTATACAATCAAACACAGAAATCAATAATGATCAACATAACATCATAGCGCATGAGTGTTCCTCTAGAGAAAACAGTTCTTGTCCTAAACTAGAACGAGTAACAGTAATAAAATATCTAGGCGTCACCTTTGAAAAGAACCTCAACTTTAAGGAACACACTAAGGCCCTCTGTGGGAGGATCAGGAAGCTAATTTACATCTTTAAGACCCTCCGACACGTCACCGAACCCTTTGTGCTGAAGCGGATATACTTTGCCCTCTACCAGTCCCTCATTACTTATTGTATTACATCATGGGGAGGATCACCTAAAACTATCATAAAACCTGTTGAGGTTGCCCAGCGTGCCATCCTGAAGGTTAGCACTTTTAAACCTAGATTGTTCCCTACTTCGCAATTCTGTGGAGTCCTTTCAGTAAGACAACTTTTCCTGCTCAATATTATATTAATGCAACATAAGAATATCCTTTACAACCCTCTCACTCTAAATAGGCGTACAAAACACTTGGTTTGCCCACAACCCATCGCCTCTAGAACCAAATTTAGCAATAGATCCGCTCCGTTATATTGTCCCCGGTATATATATTGGCCCCACATCTACAACGAAATAAATAAAAACCTGAACATTTACCCGATGACAAAAAAGTGTTGCAAAATTACAGTAAGTGAGTACCTACAGAAACTCACGTATGAGGAGACAGAGGACCTGCTTCAGATACCTAGCTAAACAACTCAAGACTCAACTACTCGTGGAATAATTTAAACTAAATAAAGTAATCTTTTACAAAAATAAAAATAAAAAGTCATGCTCCGCAATCTTACACACCCTCTCACACTCATTCACGCACACCTCCATAACACACAAAGAGAGGACTGGACACACCTATAATGTTACCTCTTATAAAAACTCTTAAAAAAACTTTGTAATCTTTTTGTTTACTTTTTCTTCTAAATTTTATTGTGATAAGTACGTACATTTATACATGGGATCATTGGAAAATAGAATAATAAAAATAATTAAATTGTTACCCAGGGGGATCGGCGTTGAGGGCTGAAATACAGGCTCTGCCTAGTTCGGCCCCAAATGTGGGGTACTTTTGTGTTCTTTAAGTTTAGATTAAGTACTGTATTTGTAAAAAATGTTCATATATTTGTGAAATAAATATTACTTAAGTACTTACTTATTATTATTTAGGGATCGAACAGCAAAGTTAAGTTTGTCCTTTAAAAAGTTTGTACGGAACCCTTGGTGCGCGAGTCCGACTTGCTTTTGGCAGGTTTTTTTTTTAATTAAATGGGCCTACTCTTGACCTCAATCTTGCTCAGTTTACTTTTGTTTGCTTGCCTTATGGGCTTGCCGCATTTTTGGCCCCTAGGCACGCCAATGGTGGTCGGACGTTAGAGTTTTTGACTTTTTGCAACGATTACATGGAGCTAGATTTCGTTGTACTTTGTAAAAAGTAAAAAAAAAAATAATAAATAATAATTAAATAAATAAATTCGTCATAGTAGATGATATAATAACATTTTAGTTCCAAATAATAAAATATATAGGTACAGCGATTGAAATGACAATGCAAGTGAGGTTATAGTATTATAAACTCCCCAAAATCGCGGGAGTACAAAATGTGGCAACACAGGTTCACAACCTTTTGCTCTCAGGCGAGCCCGACAGGTCTCGACATAAGCGTACGTACGTCTGCTTCATGTCATCATGGCGGTGCACCTATGTACATAAGTCAGCTAGCTGAGGATACCATGTACCTACTCTTGCAGCTCCAATACATCTAACTATACTCTGCATGACGACGAATCTTGTACTTGAAACAAAGAACCACGCGATGCGTAATCCCAATTTCGCCATAAATATACGTCGCTGGATACTTTCAGTACTGGATACTGAAGTTAATCGTCCGGGGGTACTATTTATAAAATCTGCCGTAGTATACACATTGGCAGTGTGTTTACCCGAGCAGGCGAGCAGCGAGCTCTGAGCAGGTGTACGTAGGTGGGCATGACGGCATGACGTGTGATCTGGTCGCGTCACTGCAGCGGCACAGCGGTACTGCTTGCTCGCTTCACTACAAGCATTCTTCAAATAAATTGGCACTAGACGGCAGTCGACATAATACAGGGCGAGGTGGCAGACTATACGTACCAACCCGCACGTATACGATAATCAATAGATATTTTCAGGAGGCTTTCGTGGAGAGCGACAGAGAGAGTATAGCGCGCTCTCGCTCTGCCCTGTAATTTACATAGCATACGGTGAAAAGCACGATGTGGATTAAAAGTTGGTTTTTATAACATCAACAACAGTAAATTAATGATAACGATGTTGTATCACCGTTATCAAGGACAGAAGATAGTTGCGATAGAGTTTACTATCTAATGTCAAAACTGATAAAATATCTTGCCTTATTTTCTCATGAGTTATTAATCTTTCGGACAGTTTTTCGTTGATTAATTTTGCTTTTCTTATGATTATTCGTTACAGACAGTTGATTATTATTATATTGTAACTTAAACTTATCAAGAGCTCTACAATACGATACTTTGAAATATTGGACCTGATGGCGGAAATTCGAGCTAGGTATTTATGTATATTCATAAATATTTAGGCGCAAATTATTACGCATTGTCAATATCAATAGAACAAGGAAATGTTTCAAGGCAAATATGCAAAATATTTCCAGTTGATATTCCGGTTAAGACAAAAAATAAGAAACAAAAACATTTAGCTCTCTTTTTTGTAGAGAACCCAATCTCGAGATTCTCAGGTAACAAATATACTCTTGCATGTACTTATAACAACAGTTTAATTCACGGAGGCAGACCAGCTCAACAACAATCAAGCTACTTTTTGTTCATATTGTGTGCAACCAGTTTTTTATCTCATTTCTAACGGTTGGCTACGCCGCCGTCGCCGCCCGTCGCGGGTCCTTGTGTGGCACATACTACCTAGTACGTAGTCTACGTAGGTACCCGCCGTATCGCGCCGTACCTAGGCACTGCTAGACTACCTATGGGGTACTAATCGTTCACATGGTAACGTCAAAAACAAACTCCAGCTATCTTATAGTCATTACGCGAAGGTATACCCATCAAAAACTCGCGTTAGCTTGAATAAATTATACATTGGTATGTATAGGTACGTGTAGAGTGTACATAGGTACCTAGGTCCTTAGTGCTGCGGAGGGGGGCGTGGGGGCGCCGGGTGGCAGACTGGGGTAGATTAAATTTCGTAGCACACCGCTAGCTGCCTCGAGCCCGCTTGTATTCATCAGCGTTAGGGGTGCAATTGCTTCCCGGTGTGTTTCAGCCCCACAATATTTTCTAGCACATGTTGGGCATGCGACTGCCTTTGCCTTGCATCATCGGTTTGTTTTTATGTTTTGCTTTTGAAACCAAATGAAAATATTCCTGTTTGTCGCGGCTATGGAATTGAGTTTGAGAAATTATCAGGGCATTTTAGTTAGATATTTTCATAATTGACACGCTTGACACTCAGCTATCGAATTATTGCAGAAATCTTAAGTTTGACTCTAATCTTAATGACGCTTATTTATTGTTTTTTGACGGAAAAGAAAAATTTCAAAGAGTTAAAAAAAACTTGAAGGGATTTACAGTACAGTGGACATGCAAGAAATTAAAGTCCATTGTAATATTTTGTGAGATTCTCGGTAAAGATTAGCGCACCTTGTGGCGCTTGGTCTGTCTGATGATGTTGTAGAAAGGGACAAGGCAGCAGTCTCTATAGCTGCGTCCACTTGTCTTAGGTTACTTCCAATCGCGATGATCATGACAATGTTATCCATCTCTGGCGATCACCATGAATTGTAGCGACCATATTGATATAGTCTTGATGCTTATATATTATATAATAGTCAAGATGTGCATAATTCACCGAAACTAAAACTAAAATTGCGTTAGTTTAAGCAGACACAATCTGACAATAATTTTCATTATGTGCTTTCATTATTGTGTAATGCCTAATTGTTCCCAAAAGTCTGGAGACACAAGGCTAGAGAGTGGCCTTGTGTAAAAGCGACAGCTTTCAACTGGTATTTGCAGATCTCAAGGCTACAACTAGCAAAACTGTTAATGTTTTCGTAAATTAAGGCTAAACATTTCTTTAGTAAAAGTACTATAGTTTTGGTGTTGCGAACCTAGCAATGATGAACTGTAGCAATGATTACAGACGGTCAGTAGAATGAACGTAGGTGTAATGTAATAGGTACCAACGTACGTGTGTATGTAGGTCGTTCAGCCAAATTAAATGGGTAGGTACTAGGTAGCACCATTCCCAATTTTGCCTCCTGGCAATATGTGCTCCGGATCGAAGGGTACCGGAAAAAGTACGTTTTTGTACGTGCATGTAGGGTCCAAGGCAATGATACTTATCTTGGACGACATAGGTGGACGTGACCCCTTAAAATGAGCTCAATCAGCTATAAACACCGTTGCTTGCAAAATTGCTGTTCTGAAATAGAAGTAATGATAATTTTCACGTGTTTTTCAAGACTCTTTCTTGAGAAGACTCTTTCTTTAAGAAGTTTCTAAAATATCTGATCTGCGTGTTGAATAAAGAAGAAATCTATTGAATATGCGTGTTTGTGTATAATAGAGTTGATCGGTTATCACGACGTGCCTAGCACCGAGGTATATGAAGATAAACACTAAAGCAGAAGACACAGTATTACCGACCTATGATGTTTACATGCGTCGTTAAACAGTGAGTCACAAGGGTATAATGAACAGCGTGTTAAGGAGAATGCGCTGAGGTAGCCCGCGAAATACAAATTTTCTTACGTTTGCAATTTGCAGGTCAGGTAGTGTCAGGTTGTGCGTTGATTAAAATATGATTCGCTTGCTCGCTTCCGCCATAAAGATAATGAAACGCCGAAACGATAACTTACGACTGTGCGTCATTTTAGTGTATTTTGGCTGCTTCGAATTCGTACTTTTTCACTTAGATCCCTTCTTTATCGCGTGTCAAGGTTTACTGGGCGTTCAAAAGATAGTATCTACTTTATAACCTACCATTAGCTATTGCATTCAAGTTTCTACCAGCATTTTGTATGAAATGGGTTCCATTTGAACACCACCAACAGGATCTCGTTACCAGGCTTATGCTGCACTAGTTCAGTGTATCGCAACACTAATGTTTTGAAATAATCATGTGAAAACATTCTTTCAGTAAGAACAGAGCCATCTTTTGTCGGTTCCAAAAATTTAACGCTTCAGTGGCAGTGTGAAAATTGTTACTAGGCTTTTTATTAGTCACATGTTCAAGCCATGCCTATCACAGACTGGTTCGGTCTGGTAACAGTCTACGTCTAAGTGCCTCTATCGGTCAAGGCAACTCTATTGGGTACAGCATTGAACATGTTCTACTATTTAGAATTTGTATCTTTTTCGTATCCATAGACGTATTCTACAATGTCTGTGATTATGCCATTAGTTTGATTTGCCTGTGGGTGGGTAGACGAACATTTGACTGACTGGGATTGTGTGGGTGTTGAATGATAAGTGATTGATGATGCGGAAATAGGTCCTACTTATAAAATGTTGATTATTTTCAGTACTCTGTAGAGCATGGATCCTTATAAGGTACTCTTGTTCTAGTTTATTATTTTCATGTTTCATAGAAGTACGTCATTCGACATGGATAGGTGGACCCTTTTTGCTTTTCTTGTTTCTCATCTGAATTTTTCATTAGAACTTCTTTCTTCTTCTCGTTTTCTCGTAATGTGCAAACTATTTAAAAAGATCCCCGGTCTGCTACAGAAAACTGATTGCTTGGTTTCTCTCAAACGAGGGATAGCCAATCGTTATTAGGGTCTAAAGTGGTCTGGAATAAAAGCTTAACAACTCGAGTTTTATTTTTCCGTATATTCGCCAAGCTAAGGAACACCAGAGGCCCTACTCCCAAACGCTTCGTCCGTATATTCGGATCTATCCGTCTCTCTCACTCGCACTCATCTGCAGACGAGCGCGAGAGAGACGGATAGATCCTAATATACGTACGAAGCGTTAGGGAGTAGGGCCCCAGTACCTCGAGGTACTTCGTTCGTCCTTTCCCGTCTGGCAGTCTGGCGTGAACTTTTCTCCCACGATGATGGTCGCTACACCATGCTTTTAAAGTACAGCCACGCCCAACACTGTGTTTACTCCACTCTCCGTGTATAACAATACAAGGCTGATTTATATTGTAATTGTGAATGTCTTGGGAACTGAATAAAGCAGTTTTTTAGAAGGGTCTAATCGGCTCTGTGAACTTTGTGGGACACGTTGGAATAAGTGGGTAGTACCGCGGGATGGATCAATACTTTCTTCTGTTTTTCCTTATTTCGCTTTGTATTTATTACAAAATGGTTCATTTAGTAATGACTTAATCAGTGTGTAAGGTGCGTACCTACCTATAGTTTGTAAATCATATAAACTCTATTCACTTCCTTCCACAAAAAGCACTGATGTATTTTCCTGTACCTTATCATTAATGTGTAGACCTTATTTTTATCATGTGATAGGAGTGTCCTCAAGTCTCTTCGCTGAGCTCTCCATTGAAACTCCCTACCTGATCAAACAGTTTATGTTGTTAAAACTACCCTGATCAGCAAAAAGCGCCACCTAGCTACAGCCGTAAAATCATTATTCTACATCGAAAAGTCACATAATTATGTAGACACCATGATGTCATATTACTCTGATAGACACAGCATAATGTTGTATCAATTAGACAGATAGGTAGGTATGTATGTTTGTGTAATGTTTACAGAAAAGCATCAATCGATAAATCATTACGGAGCGAGCTTGCTGCGAGCTCCCCGCACCGGCTAGGCAACGTGGGCTTCAATTAATTTAGAATGATTCTGTTACCAACTTCTGTGAACACTGCGTATCGATAATTGCTATGTGGAACGTATATACCTAAATACGTGTTGTTAGGATTCTCTTTTTAAATAACATAATACTACTCGATGGGGCAGATATCGATAGATAATACTAGGATCATGATCTGACAAAGGACCAATTAGTTCGAGACACAATTGTTTAACTATTGTGTTTACTTCGTGGACAGATCAAGGGTTAAAGATACTCATATTTTGCCAGTTTTTAAGGTCCTATAGAAAAGAGCTACTGAATCCGCTCTTCAGCTTACCCAATGGTAGGATTCAGTCAGAAACCAGGTATCTACGTAAAATAAAGCGAAAAAGATTTTGGATTAGAAGTAGGTGCCAACAAACAGGCCTAACTTCAATGAAGGTTTTAGATTTAGTTCATATCAACACTAATCATTCAGTTCAGTAAACACATGGCTAGATATTGTACAGAGTAGCTACTCGAACCTGGCAATTTTTGCCAATCTACCTTGAACGTAATGATTTAGCGATAAAGTTGAAAATCTATTAGAGAAATTTGACATATTGTAGTAGCTTGTATGCTGGCGTATGTACCTACCTACTGACATTTATGGCACAACACCGGAATCTGGGGCGAAGCTTTTAAACTATGATGGACGACTTACCTACACTTGGTAATGGATTTTGGTTGGAAACCAAGCTTTTTCCTACATATTCGTAACTTTCTCTAAAGTTTTAGTTATGGGCCAGACCTCCATTCACATGACAGTTTACGCACTGCACTTTTCCCAAAAATGTGGGGGTCGGCTTCCAGTCTAACAGGGTGCAGCTGAAATCAGTATTTGTACATGAATTTACTGCCAATCTGACCTCCACAACCCATTTATCGGGTAAATACGATACTTCTTCGTAACATTCGTTGTCAGACTTTCGGGCGACTAACTTCCTTTAACGACTGTCAAAGCTCTACGAATAACAGCCGGGACCGATAACATGCTCTCCGAGGTGTGGAGGACTCCGATATCGTAATGAATGGTCAATTGTTCACCCATCCACGGAGGGACCTCGTCATCTATCCTCGATCGAACCAGCAGTACGGCTGTTATTATTTAGCTACGATCTGGGCATAAGACCAGGAGGTGGAACTGGAAACCAACACCTGTATACATGGATCATGTTTTATAACGTATAGCCAACAATTTATGTGGTGCCAAAGCGGTGATTTTCGCCATATGCTCCCAATGCCATTAGCTATGATACCCCTTATGGCGAAGGCATGCGTTTTCGTAGCACATGATCTACGACTAAGTCTGTTATAGTGATAATTATCAAATGTAGTATTAAAAAATGTTAGCTAACATTGAGTTTTATTCTGATTATGTGCGAATAGGGTCGCTTGCAATCAGAACGCACTCGCCTAAGTTGGGGTTATTGTTAAAACATATATTTTGACGTAGACTTTTCATTGTGTCAGTTTGATCTACCCCTGGTCACGAACTGCACTGGCCGATATAAATATCGCTGGACATTACACACAGCGCCATCTAGTGCCACACTAAGCAACGAGGCTTGTGTCGTGGACACCAGATAGTTGATATACGACATAGATACTTTTTTGTTTGTAAATACATACTTATTATACATATAAACATCCATGACTCGGAAACAAATGTCCATGCTAAACACACAAACATTTGCTCCTTCCGGGATTCGAACCTGGGACCCTAAGAACGTAAGGCAGTCTCACTACCGCTGCGCCATTCGGGTCGTCGATATGGAAATCTTTGAACCTGCGAGCTCAAGTTGGCCGCTGTCGATCCAATTTGGCTAGAAGGGTATAATCGACCCATCTCGGACATAATGCGAGTGTGGAGCCCCACCACAGGATATGCCACACCTTCTCTCCTGCCCGTCCCGTCGTGTACAGTTATTTGCACCATCCAGGATTTGAATGAGGCAAACGACAGAGCTGTTCAGTTCGCTACGTACTCGTTGTACAAAATCTGAGTCAACGATTTGAGATGAAAAAGAATTTGGATGTAGTTAAATGTCGAGTTTTCATAGTTTACAATCATATAAGAAGAGAATTAACCTGAAAATTCTGCCTCTATATCATTCATTAACTTCACATTTTACAGAATGAAAACGTTTTTGCCTAAATATTATGTCAAAAATGTATGAATACATCTTTAATTATTTAAGTCGCTTCCTCTATTGTTTCTGAGCTCTTCACAAGCCCAGACACGTCAGTTTCAGCAGCAAGCGTACGCGGTACGCCAGCATTCTATAGCGGCTGACTCACATGACTTCTATTAATATGCTTCAATAATTGTAGTAATTATGCGAAAGACTCTTTTGTGCTACAGATATACGACATTTTTACATCATTTTGTTTTAGAAACATGCATTTTATTTGCAAAATAATGATCTTATTTCTTATATTCTGTTTAGTTTTATTTCAAATAAAGAATTAAATACTTAATTAGTAACATGAATTATTCATAATTAGCTGATGCCCGCGGCTTCGCCCGCCCGCAAATTATATACTAAAACCTTCCCCTTCGAATTACTCTATCTATTAAAAAAACCCGCATCAAAATCCGTTGCGTAGTTTTAAAGATTTAAGCATACATATGGCTATAGGGACAGAGAAAGCGACTTTGTTTTATACTATGTAGTGATGACATAGTTATTTTTCTTCAAATCTGGAAGGGTACCCGTTTGGTGGCAGATTGGCAGTAAGCTCACACACACACACACGGGACTGAACATAACTTGGAGGGTGTACTATACGCACACCTCCACCTAACCTTCAGGAAAATAACAAGCGTACTTATACTACTTACCTACTTATTACTTGTCATGCTTATTAAACGTGTGAGCTATTGCAGCCCCGCCCTTAGTAACAAACGTCCTTTGTACTTTGCAAACGCTAATGAATTGCCTTCTTCTAAAATTGTTTTCTTTAATTTACCGTGAAGGTTGACCAACACTTATTGACAGAGTGTATGTGTAGAAGAATCAGCTATCATCATTAAGTGAATAGAAACAAAGCCTCAATGTAATTCCCCTTATTTAGCTTAATAAATTGTAGATAAAACCACAAGCTACGCAAGGACGAGGGCAACATAAAATGTAAGTTTCAGCCAAGATAATCAAAATACGAAAGACCTTAGAAATAAGTTAAACATGTATCTAGACTAGACTGACACATAAAGGCTCAGACAGACGAATGGACAGATGCGAATCGGTTGCGGATGTTGAGAGATACTTTACTACATGATCCGTCAGACTCGGGTGTCCGGAGCCGCGCCGCGCAATTTGGCTGATTCATGCAAACCACAAGTCGAACCTAAACCGTAACAAAATTAAGGTAATTATGCAATAAATAGAACTTTCTATTTTAAAGGAAATTAGAGGGAAGCGAATTACTAGGGAAATAAGCCAATTTTTGCACATGCAAGATGTTACATTAAATTATGCCACGGTGATGTTTTGCCTGAACGGTATACAAACATAAAAGGTAAAATTTCATACAAGCGTCAAGTAATTTCAAATTCATCCGTTTCACAGAGCAATGTATTGATAACAATCCAAATTAAAACGTAACTTTAAATTGAAAATTATAGTGTTATAGTCTCGTAGTGTTCTTGTTAAAAACCCACACGCTTTACGTCATACATTCAGAAATGTTGTCAACTCATTATAGCGGTGTTACAATAGAATTTACCCATTTTTCAGAATCTGCAAACCCAAAAGAAAATTACGCATAAATGAGAAGAAGAAGAAGAAGAAAAAGTATCTATTAAACTCACACAGGACATAATATAAACAAAAATATAGAACTAGGTATGACAAAATTATATAAAAAAGTTAACATGAGAAACATAACGAACTATTAAATTTGATTAGTCCTGTGCAAGGTCAAAAGGCTCCTATCTCAGCAAGGTGCTGTGACATTTAAAAAAAAAGTCACAGGCGCTGGTATTCTGATAGGGAAAGTGATGTCACGGTCAGTAAATTATGAATATAAATGTATAAGACAAAATTATACTATTAAACAAATATAAATATTTAATGTGTAATAAATACAGGTTGAAGAATAAAAAATATCATAATTTTATCTGTAAATCACGAGTATGATTGTCAAATTTCAATCACGGCGGAGATTAAGGGGTGCCGCGCATCGCAACGCATTCGACCCCTTCCTACGCAAGCAGGGTGTGTTTTATATCTCCCTATATGTGTGTGTGTATGTGCCTGCAGACTTCCGCGAAAACAGATTGCTATTTCACGTTACCTATATTTATGTACGGAGGTTTTAGTACGCTATTCAATCCATTTGGTACCATTCAGAGCTGCAGCTATGGAGATCTACTTAGGATTAATTAATATAGTGGAGGCTTTTTGTACACCGGGGCTGCGGGACTGTTCGCAAGAGATACCGTGGCCCCGGAACACAAAGGGCGATGAAGAACATGGATGGGTTTTAGTCAGTAAAAGTCTGACACTCCCTCCTGCTCCGCCCAGAGCGGGAGGAGTCATTTGATGATTTCCCATCCGAAAAAAAAAGGGTTTTTGTACAGGTTTGGGTGTCGACGTTTCTGTATTTGTGTATTTAGAAATAATAGGGCAGTCGCTCCATGTAGAATAATGATATTCAGCTGCATCCTGTTAGACTGGAAGCCGACCCTCACATGGTTGGGAAAACGCTAGGAACATAATTAAGGAAAGTATGTCCTTCTGGTTTGGCACCAGCATTTTGGTTTTATCACACATTTCGACAACATTCGCCGACTTATTGAATTCCCCGCTATCAAGCTGTTTTTTTATCATCAAGATAAAGAGATAACTCTGGTCAAACAAAATATTCACTCAATGGAAACAAAAGTTGTTCGTATTTATGCCATAGTGGCGCGGGCGTATCTAATATGTACAAAGTGTTGAATGAAGTCGGTGCTGCTGTACTTGGGTCTTCTGAAGCGTGGCCTTACACTTCAACCAACTTATCTGTGCAGGCGGGAAAATACAGAACTAAAATAAATGTATCAAGTTTGCATTTTTGCTTGACAAGCAGCGCCACCGTGAACTGCACACTTAAAGTGGTTGTAACACTAACCACTAGCGCCGCCATATTTTTTTCCACAAAAAACACAAAATGACACACAACGGCACTCTCCTTTCCAACCGACAAAGAACCACGCATCACTGTAAATGAATCTAAAATGTATTATGTGTTCATGCACCTCTTGGGATTCATTGGATACGATAATAAGTCTCCAGGGAAAGCTATTGTCAACGCTGTCACATAATATGCATAGTTGATTAAACTTTTGAACTTGTTACACAAAAATGCTTCCTATTTCAGGCATTTTCAGGAAGTGTGAGTAGCCTTGGGGAACATTAAACATATTATGATTTTTTCAGGTTTGAGAGGATACCAGTCGGGGGTGAGCTCGAATGTACTATCGTGGACACTCCCGCCTGATCACCACTAAGCTAATTTTTGCTTGCACTCGCAACATAGAAACGCTCTCTAGCCCCGCCCCGTTGATTTTGTATAGAAATAATGAATGAAAGACAACACCGATCGGTCGAGCGCACTGACGACGCACGCCAAACGAGAGTTATTGTTATTTTGCGCGCCAAATTGACGCTTTCCTAATAGGCCTAAACTTTAAGGGGGCGTGGCTAGGCGCCTCCGCATGATTTAAGCGAAAAGAAAATTAACTGATCTGGCGGAAAAGACCACGACTGTACTTGTATCTTGTATCTCCGCGGCACATGGTAGTAGTAGCAACAGTAGGATTTTAGTCAGTTAGAATCCGACATAACCCTCCGTTCGCCCCAGACGGAGGGTATCCAAGAGTAACATTCTGGGTGATCACGTATAGTCGAGGAGATAGGTAAGTACTATATAAGTTCAGACAGTGCTGAGAAGTGGTTATAACAATATCCAATGGGATTTTGCTTTTTCTTGTTGTTTGCCTACTACTTTGGTAAACAACTACATATTTCATGAATGATAATATTGATTGCGATTTGTTATCGATCCTATTTCAAGTTCTTTGCCAATGTTCACGACACTGATTGTCGCAGTTATCACTAATATAGGTACAGAGATAGGGAAACAACGCACTATTATCATAAAAATATGCATTGTGTGAAACACTGATAATGAATTATTGCATTTAAGAGCTTTTGCTATACGCAGTTCTGTTGTGGTTACGATGTTTTTTTTAATTGTTAACTTGAAATGTTTTGCGTTGCTTGATAATAACTGTTTTTCGTTCAAAATAAATAGTGAGAATGGATAAGAATAATTATTATTATTGTCTTTTCTTACGCACGTGGATTGTCATATCTTATTTTATTAGGTTTTGTTTTTAACCGACTTCAAAAAGGAGGAAGTTCTCAATTCAAATTTTTTTTTTATATATGTTCCCCGATTACTCGAAGATGGCTGGACCGATTTAGATTTTTTTTTTGTTTGAAAGGGTGTATACCCTTCCCAGGTGGTCCCATGATCATCAAATCAGGATCTAATGATGGGATCCTGGAGAAATAGAGAGAACTCTTCAAATTTTATAGGCACACTTGAAGCGATTTGGGTAGTTTTTGGAAGAGTACTTTCTCGGAGTGGTCCCAAAATTTCAATTTGGTGAAGATCTGATTAAGAACTTCGGAGATAGGCAACAGAACTCCTCAATAAATGATAGCAAATGGACTGTCTATTGTTTACATCAGTTCATAAAATAACATCACGCCGGCACTCTGTGAAGGGGTAAGCATATGTGAACCACTAAAAAGTGAAAAATAACTTTAGCTTCAGAAGTAGGTGACCTTTAAGTTTGATTGATTTAGTTTTTTTGTCACCGACTTCTGAAACTAAAGTTATTTTTCACATCTTTGTATTTTGAGAGTCCTTATTTCAACTGCTAAGACATATAGCGGTTAGAATAAAGAATTTAATTATTGTAGCGGTATGATAGAGAAAATTGTATGTGTACTTGCTGTTGACCTAGAATCATGAAATTTGGCAAGAAGCAATGTCTTACAGCACATGTAAAGGAAAAACTCTGAAAACTGAAAATATGTAGTTTAATAACAAAATACATATATAACACTTGGCCGGCTTTTTTTACAAAAGGTAACTTTCTATGGCTATAGACATTATACGCAAATAAAGGGTTTAGGGAAACCGTGTGAACATTTTTTTTAATCGTTTAGTTAGTACCTAACCTGGTGTCAGAGTTTTTATGCCGCCCATGGGCCTCTGACCTGGCTTTACGTAAACAGTGAAAGTTTTTGAATAAGAAGCCTTATTGATGCCTCATCGATGACGTCTGTGGGGGAAACGGACGTCTTTTAATAACAAAAGTTAATTTTCTTTATGAATACCAGTGTTATAACGTAATTTTAACGGGTCTACCTTTTATAGCAGAACTTTTTATGTCATAATATTACTTTACATAACAGCGGATAGCATAAACTTCATTTCGCAGAAAATCGTTTGGCAGACACTCATTTAATCATACATTCAAAACTCATAATTTTGTAAGTCAGAATCATCTTTAGGCATACATTTTGAATGCATAAGAATTAAAAGTAGAACCATCTTATTGCAGAAAGTTCACAGTCAGAATCATCTTTTGGCATAAATTTCATATCGATATTCATCAAAAAGCAGAACTATCATTTCTCAAAAAGTTTACAGTTAGTATCATCTTTTGGCATACATTTTTTATATGCATAACCATGGAAAGACTCATCTATCACATCATATCACATCACAGAAAATTCATTAAAACAGTTGATTGTGAACATGTGGTTTTTATTTCCCTTTATGAAGCAGGCAACCATGCAAACAAGCATACATCATGCATGCAGTATGCAAACAAGCATGCAGTATGCAAACATGCAAACCAGCATACACCGTGCATGCAGCAAGCATGCAGTGTGCAAGCAAGCATGCGGCACGCAAACGAGCATGCAACATGCAGCAGGCATGGTTTCTGTCACGACTCCGGCGCTGCGGGCGTCCGGCCATCTCACGCGAGCTTATCGTCGCCGATGGTTTTAATGCTCACCACCGCAGCTTTGGCTTGCTGGTTGGCTTTGCCGGCCAGCCTCAGCCACGGTGGCGTTCATTAGAACCACCTTCGCCTCAGCTCGCGGGCCGCTTCACCCCTCCGCGCCTAAGCGGGTTTAAATTACACTCTAGGGGTAAGGCAGACAAGACTACGTGGAGTCGGTTTTGGAACGATTCGTTTCTGTCACTAACTTTAGTAGCACAACATATTGACTTTTTAAGACAAGTTTTTAATTTTAATTTAAGGTTAAAAATGCTATTTTATAAAAATGGCAATAATGCCAAATAAAGTTATTCTAAATGAAATTCTGCCATCTTCATAGTATGCCAAGTGAAATTGTACCAAAAAAACTGATCAGGCGAAAAAGACCACGACTGTACCTAAGGATCGTAGCAAGTAATGCTCTATAGTTTCTGCCTATCCCCATGGAAAAAAATCGGGTGGGGCTGTGTCGGTGCAAACGGCCGTTGGTCACGGTGGTTGGCCTGAAACATCTATATCAGCGAGTCGTTTTTAGTGTTAAAGATTGAAAGAAAACCAATAACTGTTAATTTTTAACACTTATTGGTTATTTTTACCCGACTGCGCCAGAAGGGGGTTATGTTTTTCGAGAGTATGTATGTATGTGATTATGTATAATTGTTTGGCACGCTCTGTGGCCTGAACGGCTCGATAATCGATAATCGAATAATCATCGCTCTAAATAAACGAACTCTAACTAAACGAAATTATGCGAAATTTGAACATTGCAAGAGGTAATATAATAGCACGAAATTTTTTCTTAACTTAAAACAATAAAATACAGTACTATCAACCCAAGAAAAGTATTAAAAGTTAAGTTCAACTACTGCTTGTCGCACAAAAATAATATTAAACTTTTGCAATTTTCTACGACAGTTCAAACGTCCGTCGCGGCCATGATGTGACGTCATCATCCACAATCTGCCTTGTTTACATCTAATTTGTTTGGCCTTAATGAAATACTTTTACCAATTGTATGTGCTTTATTCAAGTAATAATTGCAATAACAATATTATAATAAAATTTTAGTGAAACTTTTAGCACTTTTCAAATAAAAGTGTTTTTTTGACACAATGAACTTTGACGTCATTATCGGCGTTATCGAGGACGGTGTGTTTTGACAGTGTGTTCCGTTTCACCAAAAACATGCTTCATAAAACAGTAAATTGTAAAATAAGTGATGTATTAGAAACTTAAACAAGTGTACCACAATGTGTTTATGCGCCAATACAAGGCATTACACATATTAAATGATTTTCATGCCTTAAAAATATTCGTTTATAGAAGATTATGCCAAATAAATTTCGGAGCATCAAGATTCTGCCTGATAGAAGAAACCCAATTTTAACTTTACAGGCATTTTTTCTCAGTTCATGCAAAAGATTTTATCACTTTTCCTATGCAGGAAAAAGACCTCTCTTTTTACATTCTTCCTTCTGAGAGAAAATCATCATGATCATCATTATATCAGCCGATAAACGTCCACTGCTGGACATAGGCCTCCCCAACTGTTGCCACATTGACCGGTCCCGCGCGACTCGCATCCAGCGTATCCCCGCAACCTTCACCAGGTCATCGGTCCACCACTAGGTCCTCCGAAGACCTCCCACTAGGGAGGTCTTCCAACGCAACGTGTTCCAGAATGAAAATACTTTTCAAGAATATCAATCTAAAAGATTCAGGACCTTTTCTAATGAATCACTGAAAACATCAATTGTTTTTCTATATGTAGGTACTCGTACATACAGTACGTATTTACGTACATATGTTGACGGACCTTGTATATATCCCAATATTTGTGAAAGCTCCTTTAAACCCTCGTTGGGGTCTAAAACCCTTGACTGGTGTAGATTTATGCGGGAACCATACCTAGGTACATAAACCCAAACCTTTTGACGTGAAACGTCTTTAAAATCAGTACCATACACGGGGAACCATGTCTCTCGCTGGATTCTATTCAGTATAACTCACGACTCACACATGATAGCGCGGTGATTCTTTCGTGTATTTAAAGAATTCGATTAGACCAATCGATTTAAATAAAAAATAAGCAATAAGTGTTAAAAATATTAAAAAAGCAACCAATAAGTGTTAAAAATATTAGAAAAGCAACCAATAAGTGTTAAAAATTAACAGTTATTGGTTTTCTTTCAATCTTTAACACTAAAAACGACTCGCTGAAATAGATGTTTCACGTTAAAACCAACGGCCGGGTCCGACACAGAACCACCCGATTTTTTTCCATGGGGATAGGCAGAAACTATAGAACATAACCTGCTACGATCCTTAGGTATTCTATTCTGATCAGTATTTTTTTTTTTCGCATAAATCATGCGGAGTCTCCGTGCCACGCCCCCTTAAAGTTTAGGCCAATAGACCTAAACTTTAAGGGGCGCCAAATTAGCCT
This sequence comes from Xestia rhomboidea, assembly GCA_963853795.1. Classification (NCBI taxonomy): domain Eukaryota; kingdom Metazoa; phylum Arthropoda; class Insecta; order Lepidoptera; family Noctuidae; genus Xestia; species Xestia rhomboidea. The sequence goes on from OY970764.1 coordinate 15,229,772, forward strand.
TTTATTGCACGCATAATAACAATAACTCCCGTTTCGCGTGCGTCGTCAGTGCGCTCGGCCGATCGGTATTGTCTTTCATTCATTATTTCTATACAAAGTCAACGGGGCGGGGCTAGAGAGCGTTTCTATGTTGCGAGTGCAAGCAAAAATTAGCTTAGTGGTGATCAGGCGGGAGTGTCCACGACAGTACATACGCTTTTCGCTTCTTCTAAGTTCATGCCATGGTGGTCATACCATACACCACTACCATCATCGGACCCATGTAGGTGAGTAGATCATCATCTGCTTAGCCTTCTCCCGACTATGTTAGGGTCGGCTTCCACTCTTACCGCATGCAGCTGCCTATCTAACCTCCACAATCCATTTAATACTGGGTATTACGATACCCCTTGGTAAGATTAGTTGTCAGACTTTCGGGCCACTGACCACATGTAACGAATGTCAAAGATCTACAAATGACAGCCGAGATTTAACGTGCTTTCAAAGGCACGGAGGTAACTTGGTATAAAATGGGGGAACTATTTAAGTAGATAAACATTTTAAATTGCATGCTTTTTCAGAAGTAGGTTTCTAAACTTCGATCAATAACCAACTCATCAAGGAAAATAATGCTCTTTATTTAATGAGGGTCATTGTACCGCCCTGACCAATAAATCAGCGTGACTAGTTAACAAAATATACCTAATACATTTATAAGTAGTAGTCTTATTTCTCGTCTTCCTGAATACTCAGTTGGTATAGCTACGTAATACATAATATATGTATTTATGTTCCGTGGGTCCAAACAGGGTGCTACATATACCTACCAATACTACATAGTGTAATGTAGACAGATAACGATATACATACACCCCATATATATAAAAATTTACATAAACATGTAGGTATGTACATGAATAACACTGGCTACTTGCTACACAAGTATACATAGCTCTTTTACACAGAGGTTCCAGTGTATTCACATATCAACGTCCATCGCTCCATTTGTTTATAAGAGGTCAATCAAAATACTAAGTAATCCATCCATGTACGTTGAAACGAGGCCAACAGCGGCCATTGTGCCAGAGCCATTAGCTTTCCTAAAGCAAATGAGAACGCGCACTCATCAATACAGTGTTGCTATCCTAACACTTTTATAAAATCATGTATTTGAATACTATTACATAAAATATTGCAAAATATAAAACTGACGGGGTATTGTGTAATGTTTTTGCGTGAAGCAATGTCGCAATTAATTTTATGCTGAATTGTTAATTTAAGACTTTGGCGCCATCTGTTGGAGAGTCGATAAACTTTTTGTTTGACAGGTCGACTGGTTGCTCACTTCCGTACATTGGGTTAGAAGTGAACTCTTGCAGAAGCTAGTACCGCTTGATGCCACTGGGTGGCACAAAATAAAATACTAAACAAGCTTCTCAAAAATTGTGAAAGGAATTGTGTTACTTACTCTACAATTCGTTACATGCCTCGAAACTTGTCCAAATACCACCCCGATACCTTCTTTTTAAATCATGCGTAAATACACATCATTAATTTATGTTCAAAGTTTTAGAGAAGTTTCAGGAATTTGCAGTTGTTTTTTTTTAATACTAAATAGGTTTCCGTTTGGCCGCAACGCGCCTAATGTGAAGCGATAATACCAATTTTATAGGATAACTTAACATTTTGTAAGTGGTACATTTTGACAGCGACATAATATAACAGCTAACCAGCCTATTACTATCCCGTTGCAGGCCAAGGGCAGACAGAGAAGGCTTGAGCGGAATATTGGCTTCGTAGTATTGGCGATTTCAGACTTATATTATCAGCAGGCCTAGCCAAACTACAAACGTTTCATATCGATTCTCTTTCTACAATCGTAAACGCCTCGGCGTAAGCGATTGTAGAAAGCGCTAAATTGTTAGCCAAGTTGACACGACTTGAGTCGATCGCTCGGTCTCTAATGTCTGTAGAAAAATCCAACACTTTAGTCTATGGTGAGCGTTCCTAACAAAGAGTATAGCGATCAACATTACTAGAAACTAATGTTTGAATTATTATTAGAAACGATAACATTCTATTCTATATATGTAAAGTTGTCTACGAATTTTCTATTCGTTTGTGTTGATCACGTGATTTAACGTTGAGATGATGCCTTTCTACTAGCGTTAACGATTGTAGATTGTCAACTTGGCTAAGCCTGCAAGCCTCTCTCGTAGGCAGGCAGGGACGCTCGTTAGTCCAGTGGTCGCGACTGCTGAGCATGACATCCTGGGTTCGATTCCTGGGTCGAGCAAAATGTTATTGAGATTTTCTTTCAGTAATTTCTCAGTAGCAGCCACGAAGGTTTGTGCCCGGTTCATGGAATTAGGACATGGGACTTAAAACATAACTGGCGAAATGTGGGTGTACTATGAGGTACACTTCTACCACACCCTTCGGAGATTACAGCCGTGATGTTATGTCACGTTTGTTTTTGGTTCAATGATGTTCAAGATAAACTTGGAAAGCAATATAAGCTATACGGAAACTGATACTGAGCTTTTAAGGTGGATGCTCCAACCAGCCCGCGAAATTCAATATTTTCTTACGTTTTTTGCAATTTGCAGGCCAGTGCTAGGTTGTATGTTGATTAAAATATTGCTCGCGACTGTAAGACGTATGTAGTTACAGAATTATAATCATCAAAATCATCAATACAATCCTCCAAGCTCATAAAGGTGCAGGAATGACTTTTACAAGGTCAAAGTCATTCCTGCCTTACCTTAAGGAAAAAGAAAAACAGTTTATGGTAGTTACAAGTACTATTTATTCACCATAGTTTACAAACTAGAGCAATACTTCAGAAAATCGTAAATGAGATTACAATTCATTATATTCAATGCATGACACTTTACCACTCACATATTATGAAGAAAAATATTGCTAATTACAATCACATTTCACCTAAGTTAAGTTCTAATTGGGTTATTTATAATGTAGCTTATGCGCGACTTATCATTCTTGAACCATGGTGGAGCATGAGCCTCCTCATCTATGGGCCCCGGGCCTCGATCTTATGCCCGGTTCTTGAGGTATTGTTTATCAAAGTTTGTCTTTTCGATAGTGCGATTGGTAAGATTTCTTGCAAATGTTTTTGAGCACTCAGCAAAGATCTTAGAAATAGATTATTTGGACGAATCTTGACTATTGAGAGACTATTTCAGAAATCTGTGATTTGATTTTAGTTCTTTTACCCGACTGCGTCAGAAGGAGGGTTATGTTTTTCGAGAGTATTTATGTATGTATAATTGTTTGGCACCCTCTGTGGCCTGAACGGCTCGATGGATTTTAGTTTGAAAGGTGTCGTTACATTTGTATTTACTGTGAGAGTGACACTGGGTATATCAAAATAAAAAAAAAAACAAAATGGTGGATTTTTGGCACCAAATTCAAATGTTTGGCACGCTCTGAAGCCTGAACGGCTCAATAAAGGGCTCATCATGAGGATTTTAAAATGGTATAAGTATCTTTGTAACTAAAAAGTGTGAAATACAACATAATTAAAAAACCCGACTGCGTAAAAAATAACTAATAAGTAACTTTATATAAAAACTGAAAAGAAATAAACAAGTTCAAGAAACAGGACATATTGACTGCAACAGTCGGGACCCATATTGGATGTAATGATTTTAGTCTAGATTATTTAATGGGTCTTTTTATTTCCGTCGGGTTTTTAAAATTTTTAATTATTTTTTTTCTGCATATCTCTTATGTTTAAAATACACCACACAGTCTTTCGCCATTCAAGTTCGTCAATTTCCGGAGCGCTACTTACAAACCTTCACAAGGTTTTGCTGTGACTAATTGCATTAAATTATATTTCTAACAGTTTTATGGAAGGATTATAATATTAATATTAAATACAGGATATATAGGAATGTTCTTAAAATATCGATGGATAGTGAGCTTAATTATATTTAATGAATAGAGCGATTTGTTAATTATTGGTAAGCTACATAATTAGACATGTCTAATCACCAGAGATCGGAATTAGTATAGTATATAAGTATTTGCCTAAACTTCAAGGAAGTAAGTAAATTACGGATAATACTTCCCTCTAATTTAATACCTTTATTTCGGAATTTAAAAATCATTCCGGGATGTTATCTCCCTATTCCGATCTCTGTTAATCTTAATACATATATAAAAATCACGTGTCACTATGTTCGTACACGCTTATCTCCGAAACCACCCAACCGATTTCGATGAAAATTTGTAAAGATAGGATAGTTTAGAACCCGATGGATGGCGCCGTGCGAAACAGGGGCGAGTCACTAGTCATTTTTAAAATATTCGGGCGATACATTTAGATATTAGAATTATTTTAATTGATGTCCATAATTTATAGTAAAAAAATCACACACTTTAATTATCACACATACTATACACTACACTACAAGTGATCACTCTGTCTCCATACTAAATAATATATAGTAAATAAATAAAAATAACTATTTCTAAGACGTCACGAGGAAGTTTACAAAACACCAAAGTTCTTATTTCTACTTAAAATCAATACTAATCATGACGAATAATCCAATACCTATTTTTGTAAATAATATAATATTTTCCTAAGTATATAATACAAATCTACTTCATATTTTGGCACATGTTTCACATTGTTCTCTGGATTACTCACAGAGAAGTTTCTAAAAACTACAGATTTAAATCTATTTAAAAGTAATTTAAATCCTAAATATAATAATAATACCTACATAATATTTATGGGTTATCTACCTGAACTAAAGATAAGGAAATAAATAAATATCCATTTAATTCCAAAGTTTATAAAAATGTTTAAATACCTATACGAAGAAAAATGAAATTAGGACTGTCACAAAGAGTAGGGTAAACTTAAGTAAGTACTTACTCGTATATAAAAATAACATTTAAAAGTTTCTAGAATCTACTAATCAAATCTAAAAACAATATTTAAAAGTTCCATGACTCATAAATAACACTAGATCACTTAGTTTTCCCCCTATTAATCATTATAAATACTTAATTAGTAACCTACATTTTATGCATAAGGAAATGATCTCCCGGGGCGCTACTTTCTTGTAGCTACGCAATGTTTGCTAGCTTCTAATAAAAGCTGCCTAATTATGTTATTTCATAGCAGGGTACAAATTCTAAGAATGGCTTTTTCACACGTTCAGACGGACATTCAATAGATGGGAAATACAGAGTGTAAACAACCTCATCACGAAGCCGTCAACCAAGCATTCTGTACATCAAACTAAGTAACTTCACGCAAAACTTATTGCTGGGAAACGACTTTTTTTTTGGGGTGAAAAATCAGGTTTTAGAACAATCACAAAAGAATCATGATCATCATCATCATCATTCTGTTTTAGATTCATGTTTTTGTGGTAGAACTCAATGTAACGCACTCAAAACATTGTGCTGATGGATGGATTGAATAGTACGGGGGTCGTGGAGGTGTTTTAAGTAAAAATCTAACATTAAAACTTGGATCAAAAAAACACTTGTCAAAAACTTTGACCCCCAATATCGCCGTAACTAGAAGGTTCCCAGGTTTGGTGTAGAAAAAAAAAAAAAACACAATGACGGGGACAGCAGTGCCTTTCGGCTTCGTTATGAGGTATTTTACACCCTTTATAGGTATTGCTTGCAATATTATGTGTATAAATACTTTTTTAATATTTAATCTATGCCAATACGCATGCAACCCTTATTTATAACATGGGACTTAAACATAACGGGCGAAATGTGGGTGTACTATAATTGGGTACCTACATCTGTGCCTATCCCTTTGGAGATTACAGGCGTGATGTTATGTTATCCATGCCAATACATACCGTATATATATACCGTAACCAATCATTATTAAATGTCGTATTGTTATAATGTTATATAAATGTAGTATTAGATGTCAAAAAAAAGTTAAACAGTTATATTCGCGCATCGAAACTAAGATATTAATGGATTAAACATTCCTCAAAAACATTTAGACGTAGGATGATATTATCTTCCCTAATAAATTCAATTCGCACTCGTCGTGTTTATAAAAACGTCTAGCGCTAGCCACTTCCCGTGCGTAAATAAGTTATTACAAATACGTAGGTATTAATATTTCTGCAGGGGATTCCCACTGTTTTTGTTTTTTGGGATTCAAAACAACAATTGTTTTTTCTATAACATTGCAAAAGATGATAATCAAAAAAAAAAAGTTAAAAGTTAAACATTGGTGTCGATTCTGTGGTGCACAAACTAAACTTAATTTAGGCTATTGCTATCTTTTACTAAAAGGCAGTGCGAGAAAAGGACGGCTATAGCTATGAACTAAGTTAGAGATGTCAAACTAGTTTATGCCTTGCGCTTCACCGTGTTTTTAGTCGACATGTTTTGACGTGCACCCTTCATTTGTATGGAAATATTAGTTCCAACTAAATTTGACAGCTCTAAATTACGTCCGCCTCTTTCTCGTTTTATTAGAGAGAAAAAGATAGCAATAGCCTAAATTAAGTTTAGTTTGTGCACAACAGAATCGACTCCATTGTAACTATAATATAGACTATAAATAGCTTATCTTTTTATGTTAATCCTAATTTAAATGGATAGAGTTTCTCGCTCTTTTTGGGCAAAGTTAACCTCTTTATGCAGGACTAAGAATCATCAATGTTTAGGAACTCCAAATTATAGCATGGCGATCCTACGAGTACATGACATAGTGACAAGTCTTGGAGGTTCTTGTATGATTAAATTGAGTTCGATTTCTAGGTGTCTTCGAAGCATATCTTGCCTATGACGAGAAAGTCGCTTCATATAAATACATATTACGAATAATAATACTGCTTTTAGGTAAATGTCGAATTATTTACACATCTTAAAAACTAATTTGAGATCTATTCATAGAGCTTATCAATAAATAATAATTTATGAAGAGTATTTTAATTTCTTAGTTTAATTAATTACTCGTAGATAAAACGTAGCGCGCAGTCCACACGATACAGTGATTTTTGGACATATCCTAACCTAAGATGTTCTGTTGTCCTAAGATGCGTATCAGTCTGTATCGTATGGACTGTCTTTAATTCTAGGTACCCTAGTCGTCTAGGGTTCCAGTTTGACGGTTGATTCTCAAGATGGGGGATCAGGGGGTGGGGGCGGGCCTAGAAGGGGACCTGCAAGTAGCTTCGCAGCGGCAGGGAACCCGGTCAGGTCGAAGCCTGGAGGTGGGACGATACCTGCGGCGGTTGCTGTACTTTGGAGGTATGCTACCAATCTGAAAATAATAAAAAGGTTATTTAGGCACGAATTCTTGTCTCGCTGACGGTCGGTCGCGCACAGTCGGTCGCGTACAAGTATATGTGTTCTTTATAGCACCATACTGCGACGCTGACGTCAGCGGTGACTGACAGTCGTATATTGTTCTCGCTGACGTCACGACCGATCGTACGCGACCGTCGTCGTAATGGTCGTCACACATCCGCAGATAGATAATTTTTTTTTCTTGCTCTCTGCTCTTCATTTGTATTAATATGTATTCTGTGGCTCTACGCAATTAGTAGAGTCAGTTATGTTGTAAAGATTATATTTTACGATTTTGGACCATGATCAAATAAAATATTTGAACTCGGGTTCAAAGCGCAGATGAAGGACAAACTATCTTTGGTTTCCTAAGAAATAATATTAATAGACATGTTTGTTTATTTATACTAAAACTGAAATAGTTTGGGGACCCGCATGAATGAAGGCATGTTGGCAAAGATATGAGAACTAGCACGTGGTACCTTCTGAGCTCCTCCAACGCACTGGCCTGCATCAGGATGTAGTTCTTGGCGAGTAGCAATGTTGCGATCTTGGACAACTTGCGGACAGAAGGCGAGTGAGCATATGGTATCACTCCACGTAACTCGTCCAAAGCATCATTCTGCAAAAACACAGCAAGTGATGTACCGGCTTAGTGGTAAGTACAAATGAACAATTTCCTAGAAATACTGTTACACAATTACTGTATTAATAGACATCTCTACAATTGCGTAGTAATAACGATTGAGATATACCAGATTTGTGGCATGCAATGTTAAGGGCAACTCAAATCACATATACACTGACCTGCAAAAATAAGTACCACACTTTTAAAATTTCAATTTTTCCTAAACTATAGAAGTTAGAGGTTTAAAATAAAAAAAAACATAACACGAAGTAGACACAATAGTTAAACAATGGTGTCTCGAACAAATCGGTCCTTTGACAGATCATGATATAAAGCCATTTTATCAGCTTTCTTTGAAACTATAGACAAAATTAAACTATTTTTCGAGTCCTTTTTGTTTCGAAAGTATATCTTGTGTACTTAAAAAGTTGTTGCAATTTTAAAAGTGTGATACTTATTTTTGCAGGCCAGTGTAGATGATACATACATATAGATTAAGTTTTGTATATACAAATCGGAGGCTATGCTTAGCTTTCTTCAATTATTTTATGATGGTTTTGTCCTGTTTCGGATACGTTAATTAAAGCCATAAAGTGTAACCAAATTAAAGTAATAAATGGTATCTTACAAGATCGTGCATTCGGCGTCGTTCTCTCGCGTTTATGTTCAGTCGTACGTTCTTGCCTTGGCGCATCTTCTGTTTTGATTTCGACTCGTTGATAGATCTGTAATTTATAAATTATTGGTTAATTTTAGACTCTAAATGAGTCCTAAATATTATTTTTAAGTACTTCATAATAATATTTAGTTTGAGTTTTAGAGCCAACTGCGGATTACAAATATCAAATTGGTGATTTACGGAATTATGTTTGTAAATGATAATATGTCGTTAACAACATGACAACTGAGAAGCATAGTTATACAATATGATGCAACGATATTATTGCGAGGTCATAGAAAACATTCACAAAACGTAATCGCGAGAAGATTTTTCGTCACGTTTCAGCTATTTTCAGATACCTTGTGAATAATAAATATACATTCTAACAGAAGTCTTAAAATTAGAACACTATACTCATCAGTTTCTGATTGACGGTAAGAGCTTTACATTTATTTCTGGTTTATTTATGACTGAATCTATTTCAAGAAACTATTGTAAACCGATGACTCGAATAGCATTTAGAAGCAGTCGAGTTATGAGGTATTGCTGACAGGCAATGGATTCGGGAAGTACAGTTGCGCACAGCGCAGCGTCCCCTTAGTTAGGATTCGATAAGGGTTGGCGGTGAGGCAGAGCGGAACAAGTGGCAAATACTCTTTGTGCGCGATGAATGGGCTTGTATGATGGACGCTAACGACGCCAACGAGGGGACAGAGGGGTGACACGGGAACCTCGGGACCTTTGCTCACGGAATAGTAATACGAAATGCGTACTTAATACCCTGTGGTGCTTAGAATGTTTAGACGCGCCAATAATCAACTAAACTATAATTATCCTAATTGAAATGTTGTGAACCAACCAGAACCGAGAAGCTGTAGACGTTGATTGGCTATTTCAGTATTAATATCATATAAGTAGGTAAATTACACGCGGTTATGGGATCTGGATAGCATGTAGACTCATTTCCTTTGATATATCACCATAAATTAAAAATTAAAAATTAAAAAATTAGCGAATAGTGTTAGAACCAGTATTAGCTAAATATACGCTTTCTATTTCGGGTTTATGATACATAAAGTTTGTATTATATAAGTACGTTTACGCCTATTAATGCATTTGCAATATCTACAGTGTCAAACAATCGGTACATGCTGATGAAATGTGTACCTTCATGGTAACTGCTCCTTTGTGATAGAATTTATGAGGTAATCGCCGTTTATTTTGGATTTGTTTAAATTACGCTAAATATAATAGCTTTGAAATGTTTTCAAATGCTGGATCAGAGTTTAATGTGACTGGTAACAACTGGCTTTAGATCTTGAATGCGGGGGTGCAGATTCTTATACCATGATTTTCAAATCATTTCTACCATGCTTTTATGGAATAAGAATTCCAAAAAAGAATATTATCTCTTATTCTGCTTGTATTTTCAAGCTCAAGAACATGCCTGAGAGATATTTCTTAACGGCATGTAAATCGAAGTTAGAGGCCCATTAGCGGCATAAAAACACTTTACACCAGGTTAGGCACTAACCACACGATAAACAAGAAGAACCTCAAGAAACCATTTTTTAAACAACACGTTGTTAACACTTCTTCAGAAAAAATACTATGATATAAGCAGTGGCGATTAAGCAAATCAATTATAAAATGATTGCTGCGGGCACAGCTACTTATCACCAAAGCCTCGTCTAAATCTACCCTTTAAAGTGTCTATAGTAAACATTAGCGCGGTCAACGGGAGCAAAATACTTGTCGCTAGAGAGGGCGATTGAACAATAGATCACCATTGTGCACTACAGCACACTATAGCACAGTATTGTGCACAGATGCTGCCCTAGTAGTGCCGGTGTTGTTCTGATTATTATTGTGTACATGTGTGCTTTTGTGATAGTAACACGATATGCATTACTTATAGATTATTTTTGCATTTATGCCATATGTGCGGTTGCAGAATTCACAGTTTGTTTACTGTTAAAAAGATATCGCCATGAAACTGAGTATTAGAGCTTTTTAATAAGTTTAAGTTTGAGTCGAATACCCCAGTTTCTGAAAAGAGAATTTAAAGTGTGAACTTTCACCGGACATAGCAATTCGATTATTAGAGAACAATTATTATTCATATTGTATGTGTTGTTTAGTTCAGAATAGGTTAAGTTATGATGAGGCCGACTTGTCTTTACGGATAAAAGCCTCCTTTGAAATATAAAAACAAAAAAAACCGGCCAAGTGAGTGTCGGGCCACGCGCAGTGTAGGGTTCCGTAGTAGCTCGTTATCACAATATAGAACAAACCTGTTGGTACAGCGCCATCTAGCGGCAGCTTTGTGAAACGTGTGATATTTTATTTTGTTTTTTCATTCTAGATTTTGTTTTTCAATGCAAGTCTTTACCAAGCAATTACTTCATCTTAGTCACTTTATAGGATTTATTCTAAGGATTTTGTATTTGGTACAAAATTATCCAACACCCAAGTTCAACGACTATTACTGCTAAACTAATAAAGTTATCTAAACCGCTATAGTTTTCCTTTAAGGTTCATGTAATGCACTATCATCATGAATTTTTCAGATTTTTCAAGCCAGCAGCTTTAGCTTTTAGAGGGGAGTGACAAAAATTTGCACTTTAAAGTTTAATATTTCGTAAATGGAGCATTAAATCGAAAAGTAGTATTAGCACAAATCATTTTAAAAGACCTATTCAACGATACCCCACATGTTTGGTTCGACGACGAAAAAAAAAACAAAATATTTTCAAAAATTTCATTTTACCACTTTGTCGGCGTTATTGATATACATACCTCTACAAAATTACAGCTTTCTAGTACTAACGGTCTCTTAGCAAAACTTCGGACAGACAGACGGACGTGACGAAACTATAAGGGTTTCTTGTCAGGACTACGGAACCCTGGTGAGAACGAGTAAAACTCAACTTTGGCATTAGACTCCGAGTCCTATAATGTAGCCGCGTAAATCAATTTTTTTTTTTGTCATGAAAGTTATTTTGAATTTCAAAAGAATGAATCACTTTATGTAATGCTAAAATTAGGTTTGACAAGTTAATAAGTTCCAATTCCTAATCAAAGACACGGTGAAAGTTTTTCGGTGTAGACATTTGTTTTAGTAATTTAATTAGCAACCGAATTCAAACCCCATAAGGCCTATTTTTGTGTGACACAATAATAAAAGTCTGCGCCAACTATTAATTTTTCTTTCTCTATTTCTCTTTTTAACGGGTATACATAAACTTCTCTGAAGATGCATTTAATTAACTACTAATAAGACATCTAAAAATTCAGTATGATAGATAACCGTATGTCGATGTAAGCCACCGGTCATATTTAAACTATAGTTCCAGATTTTCTCATCTTTATTTCTGGTGTACCTATTTTGCATAACTTATCTAGCGATAGTAATTGGACATTTTTATAAGGTTTTCTTTCAATTTAAAAGTCAAATACGTACCATAGCAAGTTTTTTTTTGTTAGCTGTCTACTGTCAAGGCGCATGCGCCAAAAAACATCTGCTTTTGCTTACAAACAGAAATTCGGGCCGTTAAAAAAGCCGGATTGCAGCAGAAACCCTGCAATTAGTATGAATCCAATTCAAGGAAGACAATGGTGTTATCAAAGTGCAACGAAATGACATGATCCTATTAGAATTTGGGCGAAAAAACTGACCTTTGTCCGTAGCTGGTTCCTGGTTCCGGCTGGTTTTCATCTGCCGGGTAGCAGTGCTGTGGAGGCGGCGGAGGCTGGCCACCCTGCATGTAGAAGCCACCCAGCCCCACGGCCCCCAGCGGCGTCCTGCGGCCTGGCACCGACTGTGGTGGAGAGTGTGACTCGCCCAGAGGCACGCCATCCCAAGACCTCCGCCCCTCCATAGTTTAAAAAATAAAAATTAACACATAACACTAATTAAAAACACTGATTTCAATATTTAGTTGCGGGACGGTGTCAGGGACGTTTGAAGTTGGAGCCGCTTTGACAGACAATGTGTCGTGTAGTGGCGGAGTGGAGTGTGGTCCACGATCGATCGCGGCACGCAGCTCGCAGGGGTGCGCACCCCTCTCATCTCGCCGGAGCGAGGAGCGAGCATTGTTCTGAGATGCGATTGTGATTTATTTGGGCGGCGCGTGTGCGGCCGGCCGGCAACGTAAAATTCGATTATTAATGCATGTCAGCTGATAATTAGGTTGAAACTATTATTAATACTATGATGCACTAAAGTTCAGTGCCAAGCTGCATAGTTAAAATACATTTACATGTATTTTAAACAGAAATGCAGCTATTTTAAAAACATGAGCTCTTTCTTAATATTCTCTCAGAAATATTTTGAAACATAAAATTCTATAGCCTACATCCGTCGAGCAACGCAATAAGTCAATATACAAATTGCTGATAAAGAGAGATGTGCTCCGAGCAAGAACAATATACAGTCGAAAATAAATAGATCAATCCAAATAAAACAAAAAGTGCTGGGCAAGTTTCATAGCAGCCAAAATATTTATTTACTCCGGAAAAGCGCACATCACACATGCATAAATGATACTCAGGTAGTGCACCCAATTGAACGGTAGCCTTAAACGGGACAGGGTTCATTGACTGCTGATCGTTAATCCCGGTCCGACTGTACCATAAAGCTGCGTACACAAAACTAATATAGTTTAGTTACCCATGGCTAGTATAATAAATCAAAGTTGTAGAAATTGTTCATCTTTTGGCACTCAAACTAAAAAGAGTGTTCTAAATACTACGCGATGACACTAATCGATGTAAGCATAATTTCTATTTGTTCTGCTACCAGCAATAACTCAACACTTTTTTTTTAATAATGTTTAAAATGTTTAAAAATAAGACGAAATTGTACTACATACTAAGGCATTTCAATAAGTTTCAGTTAAGTTAGTAAAACTATAATTATTTATATGTTGAGAAACTACACGGACATTTTTATTAACATATAAGCTTTCCACGCTTTTCAGCGTTTCTTATGAGATGTTTAAGTTAATGATTTTAAACAATTTTCGGGAATTGACCAACTTTATCAGATCTAAGTGTGGCTGTGGAGCTGAGTTGCAAACTTTGTTCCACCTCCTATGCTAGACGTGTATTAAAAGAAAATCAAAATAAGTAGCCTTTTTTCGTTCTTCTACGTCAAAATAACTCAGGATTAGTCCACTCCAACAGGCCATAAATAGTATAGGGATACTTATGTATTGCTATCGATGTAAAAAAAAAAACAACAAAATCTCAAATCGTCTATTTCTGTTCTATTGTTTATTTTCTTTGCCCTATATGTCCGCGCCTTATTTCTCCGCAATGATAATTTATATGGCGTATCGGCAACTGGGTTAACTAAATACGACCAAACGGAAGATAAAAACATTCGCATCCATCATTTTGTAGTGGATTTATAATCCTTTTAGATTATATTATATGTTATGTATGTGCGGTAACGGTATTTCCCTGTCAGTTTGTCTATAGAGGAAGTATAAATTAAGAAGTTGTGTAGATAATTTTCTATGAGTTATGACGACCAACCTCTATTATGTTTGTAATATTTTTTTGTCGAACTAGATACATAAGTGTTTGTTTTCATAACTAGTAGTTATTGGACTAGAATGTCTCATTATTCATTCATATAATTTCAGTCATAAACTGTTTCAAAGTATGTATAATGGACCACTCATCGAGTCATGGAAAACTCCTACTTCCCAAGAAATATTATTATGCTCACCTACATTTGTAGTTTACAAGCAATTCCTCTTTAGTTTATTAACACCTAATGGTTTATTTTATGTATCAATCAATGCTCTCGTTAATTCACTGTAGCTTTGATTTGTGTTACCAATAGTTATTTTAAATTGTAATTATAGGTCACTTTAAGTAGCTCTATGACCTTGATTGTGTTTTGATTTATAAATTCAGGTTTTTTGAGGATGCTCTAAATGTTTTGCGTGCCATTTCATTCTGTTAATAGTACCCACGTTCTAGTCCGACACGTGTATTCCCAGTTATTTATGGTTTTTCATTTAGCGTGTGATATTCATGAATAAACCGTGGAATTTACTGTGACTAGTGCTAATAGTTATGTGTTTTTTTTTCGTTTGTCCGCAGCATTCATTAGAAATGTGACGGTCACTTGCATCATACAAATCAAACCCGTATAAGAAAAGATTTTTGTACCAATCTTTAAATGGACACAAGGGAAGAAAAATTCAAACATAAAATAATTATTATAAACGTTTAATATTATTAAAGCTAATCAATTAAAATTATTTACAACTTATTCCAATCAGTTCCGACATTTGAGTCCCCTTAACAATGTACAATATATTTTTATTTACATTCTTCAATTCTGTTCTCTTCAATATAATATGGAATAGTCAACAATAAGACTGGAAACGTACTAGGCAGTTAGGATCAAGAGGTGGTAATCTGGCGTAGCGAAGACTTCGTAGCCGTAGCGTTCGTAGCACCCGTAGTAGGCTCTACGCGTAACGCAACATGCCTAGTACGCTCTCTGCCTTAGTAATAATTTTGCAAATCAAGGTAAGGCATTCACGTTACAACTTCCCCGCCGCACGAAAATTTTATCCTTTATAACAATATTATACAATTTCTAATTTACATTTTTATATCATAATGTATGATCTATCTTTAAGTGTTGATAGTCTTAATTTTGCTAGTTAAGTTAATCTGTGTGCGGCGGCTTCTCGTAATCTACAACAATATCACACCCCTAAATCTTTGCACTATATTATTTACAAGTTAAATCATACTATATCCATCCTATATATTTATTACTACATCCCATTTGACAGAATACACGTAGATACTTGTCTTGTAAAATAAATTTACATTGTTTCAGACCGTCTCTTATATCACTCCTCCGAACATTCAAAATGTCTTTTCACAGCCCTTATTCTATGACTAGAAGATGACTATAGATTTAGTACAAATAATATTTGTATAGCAATACTGTGTACAACAATGCTAAACATTCAAAATTTTGGTAAAATCTGTAGTAACAATTAGAAGTTTATAAAGACTGTAGGTACACTATTACAACAATTATCAAAATTCAAAATGTGATATTATATAAATCCTCAACTTCACCACTCTTTAGGCCTTCAGTTAAACTACACAATATATTCAAACAAAAATATCATTTCAATTTCAAAATATGTTTAGGCTTTCCAGAAAACTATTTGGGACGTGGTCAAATAGAAGTTATAAAAAGTGTAAGTTCTTAGCTTACACGTCAAGACTTACTTTAATAATAATACTGTGAAAAAGTAGAAAATATTAGGCCGTACATATCAAATTGATATACTATACGCATAGGAAGGTACACATAGTATACAAACAGCGAGCGATAGTCAGCTACCTCATAGTGAAGATGTGAATATTCTGGAAGGTACTCATGCGCTTACACATTAACATTACAACATAAATACTAATTTGATTGTAATTTATATTTCTATAGATATTTCATAAACATCAACATACAGCAGACAAAGTACGGATATCTTGATGTTACTATTAATTATGCGAATGAGTATTCAATTACCGAGTTAATAAATATTTATAATTCTTAGTTTTATGTAGGTAAGTAATATTTTCACCAATCAGTAAATATTTATAGCAGATCTTTGGCACATCGATACCTGAGTAAAACACATCATCGAGCTCTCCAATATTCTAGCAATTATTGTCAAACTTCCTTCAACATCTGCAAAATTCATAAAACTGATTCACTTGATGTTTTGACACAATGCTGTTCAAGCATACATTTTAATAAAAGCTCACAACGTGCACTCGTAACATGCACATTATAATAATATTGACTAGTGTATCTGTTCTTTGGTGAGATAAGTCCACGAGCTCCACACAAGATCAGCAGGGTAAGGGCGCAGCATCACGCACGTCAGTCACTGTTCAGTGTTCATATGATGGTAGCGGACAGAGGCGAGATCGGTGCGAAGCGAGCGGGCACGGGCAGGCAGGCGAGCCAGACTGCGCCGGCGCCGGCGAGGCATCAGCGCGCACGATGCGCGGGCGCGCTCGCCGGTCAGGGAGCCGCGGCGGCCAGCGGCGGCCGCGACGGGGCGGGCACGCGCGGGCAGGCCACCATCGACCCGCTTCGCATGGTCTGGCTATTGCCACCACCGCCTGCAACAAGAAAAAGGACAAAATTAGTAATACTCAGCACAACACAGAATAAGTAACTATTGGCATCAGATTTGTAAATATCTGTTGCTATATGATCTAAAACTGTTTACTTAAATACCAAATACTAAGAGGTGTTATGTTAATAGACGAATCTGACCGTGATCATGGAAATATACGAGCGAACTTTGGTCAAACAGGAAATGATGTTTACCTATTAGGGAGCCGAGCATCTTCGTGACGGAGAACTTGCGCGTGCGCTGTGGTGTACGCACTTCGGCCAGTAAGCGGTCCACGCAGCGGTAGAGGTCACCCGAGTTGTCGGCGACACTGAACTCGCTGAAGGAGGCGCCGTGAGCGGCACTGATGGCCAGGCCCTCTGTGGTGGAAACCTGAGGACAAAGAAAAATATGATTGATAAAACTGAAAAGATACATAATTCTACCATACCTACCTACGTCACAGGTTTCAGTAGGTCATGGCGATAAAGGATTCCAGAGATCCTAAATTTTCCGACAATTTTACGCGAGAGCTTACTCCAAGCCCTAAATATCTAGGTGAGATTACGTCACTGAACGTTATTTTTATCTGATCGATGTTAAGGCTCCTAACGACAAAGTCGGAACATCGGATAATACTGGGGATGTTGTTACTGATTAATTAATTCAAAGTTAACTTTACAAAGCTGTTTATATTGCGTAAATTCTGTAAACAAAACGAAACAAGGTCAGGATCTGTACTTAATTTGAGTACTTTTATTGAAGTATCTATCGGCTTTCGTTCGAGGAAAATATAATTATCTCGTTTACCTACTTTGTCTCTTAGTCTGTCACTAAGGGACTATAACGCTGTCCAAACTTGATACTTATTAAGTTATATATATATATTGGAAAGAAACGTTTCCTCATATGAAAGTGGAACTACTAACTACGTCTTAAATATGCGAGCATATTGTGTAAGTACGTGGGTGCCTACCTCCCTTATTATTATACTCTTTGGTGCCTACGCCACCTACGTTAACAGAAGCTTAGTTTTAAATCCCTACTTATTACAAGGCTTTCAGTCCTCAGTACCGCTAAAATATACACATTTTCTTTGACATTAGTTTCTGCGTTCCCTACGGTTTCCAACCGAGCATCTATTATACACAAATGACAAAAGCAGTCTGTTATGTCACCTGTACATTTACATTTACCATAGAGTGCGAGCTTCAAAGACTCAATAGTGATAGACAAGACTGTCTCGCGTCTTTGTTCTAGAGGCGATGACATCGAAACTTCATAACATAAGCTGTCGTAGTGGTGTTGAGTAGAATGAGTAGTTCTATTTAATAATAATGTCAACGTGGAACATTCTCCACGTGTAACTCGCAATTAAGAAGTTCAATGTTATAGTGGAAACATTGTTTGTAGTTAAATTATTTGCCCCTGAAACTGTATTCTATCTTTGTCACAGTATTAGCAGCCCAAAACTAGATCTTCTAAATAAAGTAAAATAGGAATGAAATGAAATGTCAATCATCCAGCCTATTATTAATGTACGCATTGTTATATAATCGTGACGGTAATCCTACATATCAGTTGGCATCTTGTTGAAAGGTGAAGGACGATCTCGACAAATAATCTAGAAATAACTGAAGATATTGCGTAGAAAGGAGTAAGAGATTCCTATTCACGCTTTGATTTGTGATCGGTGTTACTTGAGCTTTTTCTATTATTCCGTGTTTACATACAACAAACAGAGAGATTTATGACTTCATTTCAAATATAGAAACTAAAATAAAGAAGTTTTTTCGGTACACATGCACTCTCATAAGTTCTCGATTTATTAGCAAAAGTTTCAAGCGAGAAGCTTTAAATCTCTTCTCTTTTGTAGGAATGTTTATGATTTTTGATAATAATAAATATGCTCACTAAAATTTCACTGACTTGTGTCGTAGAAGAAGTAAGAACATGACTGTTAACGAGACGTAATGATCGGACGCAATCAACAGAAAAAGTGCGTACTTTTACACACCTCATATTTTTAACTCTGTGTCCCAACACGTTTCCCGTTTAAATTATATTGTGATAGTTTATGAACGAGTAAATTCACATGTGTACGTAATCGCGTAAGAATTATGAGAATCCATGCGCTCAAATATACTAGCTTGAAAGCTTGTGTAAACGTAATCGAATTGGGTTGCAATTTATTAGGTACTGACCTGTCTCAAGTGGTCTAGGTCTGTTTTGTTGCCGAGCAGTGCGAGCGGCATGGGCGCCGACGAGCCGGCCGGCCCGTGCGCAGGGCTACTGCTCGTCGGCGCGCGCTTCAGCGCATTCAGCACCTCAGTGGCGTACTCGAAGCTGCTGCGGTCTGTCACCGAGTACACCAGCAGACAGGCGTCGGCCCATTGAATCTAGAACAAGGAACAACAACAACATTAAAAAGTGCCAAGAAGCTGTCTAAATTAGTCTGACATGATAATATCAAATGTTAGATGACGGAAGTAGGTGCTTGAAAGTGTTGTGTGAAAGCATCTATCTATGTCGCATAGCTACTACGTTACATTCGTGGAGATTCAAAAGAGGTGCAATAAATCGATATGATTTAAAGCCGATCGTTACGGAAGTTCTTAATAGGTCACATCTGCGACCGTTATTAACGTTTGATAGCTAATTAAATCTCGCATTATTGCGCTTGCGAGTTCGAGTCGTCATTTTTGGTTCATTTAAAAATAATAGACGATAGCCTTTTAAGTTTTAACGATTTACAATGTTAGTCTCATAACCGCGAGAGTGCGTCATGAGAAGGTTTAAAAAGGGGGATATAAAATCATTTTTGGTGTAAAGTTTAGACGAAGACTAACAGAACAAAGCTGTTTATTTTGGCAAAGCGTTTTTTAAGTCTTCATCAAACAAATTGATATAAGCTTATAGCTTTGCGCAAAGGAGACTAGACAAAGAAGAATGTGTTTAATTAATGCGTCTTCAAACTTTCAGAGCCAAAATTCCGGCTTAAAATTAGCCTTGCAACGATTCACGGGCGCACCCACGCGTCAGCACCACGCCGGGACATGGCTCACGACGCGCTGGCTTTGGACGCTCATTGTTGTCGACATACCCACGGAAAATTGTTTATAATATCGGACGAAACTGTGAGATCAGTAAACAGGAAATTGGTTTGACGTCAAGAATTAATAAACCGACCTATCTACGTTCAGAAAATGGAACTCTCACCGTAGATCCAAAACGTAGTTAAGCTACATTTTAGGTTCGTAAATATATATTTCAGCATTTTTAATTGAATTAATCTGTCAGAGCAGAATTTTATGGGTTTAATTCAC
The DNA here is from genome assembly GCA_963853795.1 of Xestia rhomboidea. Lineage (NCBI taxonomy): Eukaryota > Metazoa > Arthropoda > Insecta > Lepidoptera > Noctuidae > Xestia > Xestia rhomboidea. The sequence continues at coordinate 15,249,854 of OY970764.1, forward strand.
TAAGATTTTTGTTTGGTCAGGACATTAAACGTAGGAAAAGTTTTAATTGAAATGTTAAGGCAAGGCTTCTTACAAGGTCAAAGTTTATTGCTTTACCCACTTTGGCACGAACAACACATTTGTTAATGTTTTGTTCTTCTCTCATACTTATGTAATTTTGTAATTTGCGCAAGAACTCTAGTAATTTTGGACCAAGTGTGACAGTTATCAAACTTAATCCTCGCACAATCTCGTCCATTCACGTTCCACCCAGTCAAAACCTATTTTAACGATTTGCAAGATGTTTTGCTTATTTTCATAAAACTGGGTATTTAAAAAAAAATGGGTTTAAAATCTTTTTAAAATGGGGTTTTTCCTTAAAATAGCAATTTTAAGGATGTCTAGAACAATATTTGTGTAAACTTCTGAAAGAGTTCCAGATTAGTTCGGTCGTCGTTCGAGTTCTAAAAATGTTAAACTGACAATCACTACTTTCGCATGCTAGTGGTGCTATTAATAATGTGTAATATGTAAGCACGATGAACGCCACAATAGTGGCGATAAGTCCCCTCTTTGAGGAGTGGCTGGAGAGACGCCACGGCGTCCTCACCTTCCGCCTGACGCAGGTTCTTACCGGACACGGATGTTTCGGTAAGTTCCTGCACCGAATCGGGCGGGAGGAAACGCCCGGGTGCTATCATTGTGAGGATAGGCCGGAGGACACGGTGGAGCACACTGTGGAGGTGTGCCCTGCTTGGGTGGAGCACCGCCGTGTCCTCGAGGTGGCGATCGGCGGCGGCGACCTCTCGCTCCCGGCCTTGGTTCGTGCCATGGTCCGGAGCGAGACGGAATGGGACGCCGTCACCTCCTTCTGCGAAGCAGTCATGCTAGCGAAGGAGGTGGCGGAACGTGAGAGGGAGATATCCTCACGTCCCGGCCGCCGCGGGAGACGCCCCGGGCGTCGGGGGCCACGTGGTGGCTTCCGGCCACCGTAGGCGCGGGCCTGTGGACGGGGAGCTATGGGCTAGCTCGCCGTCCGTACGTCTCATGACGACAGGCCGTGTCGACGGCGCGTTCGTGTTCCACGCGCGCCTCAAAGAGAGTCAGCAATAAGGAAGGGGTCCGCAAGGGCCGAAGCCTGCCGGGGCTGCGGGACTATTCGAAAGAGATACCGTGGCCCCGGAACACAAAGGGCGATGAAGGAACATGGATGGGTTTTAGTCAGTAAAAGTCTGACACTCCCTCCTGCTCAGCCCAGAGCGGGAGAAGTCATTTGATGATTTCCCATCCGAAAAAAAAAAAAAAAAAAGCACGATGAGTCATAATGTTCGGTGCAGGTCACCGGAGCTGCTCCAGGAGCGGCTCCATGATACTACTAGCATTATTTGAGACATTAACCCATTTGTCGGATCATAAAGCGGCTTCACACTACCGGTACCGGTGTTTTTGTTGCGGAAGGGTGCCTACCACTGGGTTACACACTTTGATGTATTGTGGGTAGTTAACGCGACAGTGTCTAATTTTCACGTTATTTTGGAGTTAAATTACCGTGAAGTGTTCCCTTTACCGTTGATTAATATTTAAATTATGTAGACACTATAAAGTTAGGGGTGTTTGAGTGTCTACTTTATAGGTTACTGCTACTGAGTTGCTTGTAATTTCCGAAGCATGAAGGTTAAATTGAAAATATACTATCGAGCCTCGAATGTTATCCTATGTAAATCTGTAGTGCTGGTAATAAAATATTACGACCGAGTTAAAAGTGTACAAGAATTCAGTTAAAATAGCTACAAAAATGTGGCCTTCTTACGAAATACTCGACATCCCTAATCTCACTGATTTGTGTACTTATTATTGTTTAGAAACTAAAGGCCAGCCGTTGTTTAGGTTATACTTTAATTCTGTGAAGGTGAAGATTACTGCGCAATGGGCAAGGTCCCGGGGTATTAACCTATTCATATACTGGGCAGCTGGCTGGTTAATCCTTATTGCACGTGTTATTTTAGGGTACCTTTGAAACTTAGTAAACTGTGCTTTCGTCAAAGCGAAGGTTACAGTTAACGATGGTTCGTGTCATGATCACAACCATAAAATTATATTAGTCATAGCAGCAGAGGGTCAATTACTATAAGTAAATATTCTTAAAAACACTATGCAGATGATTTAAAAACATTTTATGTTGTGCGTAAGATACATGCGTATCACAGTTAGCCCTGAAAATTCATTTTATTGAGAGCCATACTTTAAAAAAAAAACTTGTGAATGAGATATTTATTTACCTGCTCAGCTGGGAATTTATCGGAACCGGATACATCGATCACTTCCAAATCTACGGGAGTGCCGTTTATCGGCACCGTTTGTTTGTAAAGGAGATCTGAAACCAAGGCGTAATATAAGCATTCTGAAGGATACAACGTACCCAGTGCTATCTAGTGATAAATGGGGAATGTAACCAACCTGTATTGGAGTGGTACTCTCCGATGTATCTTCTGGTCAGATACCGAACGATGAGAGCTGTAACAAAGATATGAAATTGTTAATAAACCAAATTGGTATGAATTATTTTACTCGTAAATATAACTTTTCTACGAAACCCACTAGGATTTGTTTGCCTGCAAGAAATCTTACAACTGTTTCCATTTGGTCGTATGCAAATGTTTGGAAAATCAGAAATTCAGTCGCAGTTTCTTGGTACAGCGTTTGTGAGTGGCTGCAAATGTATTCAGTAACACATTGATGTATTAGTACAACATGTTAGTGTTACATCACCAGGAGAATAGGTCAGTGGGCTGTTGCCCAGCTCGGCTTATGTAACATCATCTAGGTCGGAGACCTGAACATATTCGGTCAAGGTATCTACTGTCATTGAAGTTTTGTTTATTGGTTAACGTTAGTATTTTGCTATGGTACGTTTTTGAAGTGTCAAGATCTTCGAAATTCAACGTAGTAGGTAGAAATGAGGTTAACTAAATAAAATAAATATTCTGTTGTTTTTTTTTAAACAAAAAGTAAGTACCTGTCAATTCATTTATGTCAGTTGTTTTTATTTTAACATTTTTCTCTACCCTAGGGAAATTTTGAAAGAATATTGGGTTTCGTACAATTTGTTTTAAATTGAAAATGGAAAAGTAAAGAATTAAGTTTCACCCAAGTAAGCGGAAAATATCAGAATTATGATCTCGCGGAACACGAAATCCGTCAAATGATGACAGGCACTCTCAGATATCTGGGTCGCTAGAGTTAAAGCAGTTGATACGGGATTTTCCGAAACATTTTTTGATAAAATATTTACATGTCCCAAAAAAGAAAAGTATTTTTTTATCTCTATTAAAATGTTACATAACATGGAGCATGTCTCGTTGGATGCCATATTTGCTTACCGGACTTGCCAACTCGAGAGCTGCCAATGACGGCTATGCGGATGCGCGGCATACTGGCACGCTCGTCCTTCATGCTTGGCGATCTGCGTCTGATCTGAAACAATACAAATAAATATTTAATAAAAACAGTTAGCAACAAAAGCTTCAAGCATGTTATGTCCACGAGTCCAGGGAGTTAGAGAACAACTTACAAACTAAAACAAAAGAAGAAAGTTAATACTTTTTCTCGTTAGAAGATCAACCCTGTCATTACGTTCTCCCCTGAGATGACCTTTATCCTACAAAATTGGTGTTAATGATCATTTGAGTCGGTTCCAGCTCCGCTTTATCACGGCGAGATAAGCTCACGCGGCGGGTAGTTGGCGAGCTTCAGTTTCATTCAGTACGGACGCACTACGACGCGCTCTATGACGTCCGGCAGCTAATGACCGTAGAGCACGTCAGCGCACACTTGTTTAACATTAGATTAGATTTCATGCAGGATTTAAAGAATTCCTTTGACTCATCTCTGCCGTCAATTAAACAGATGGTCACTGACATTTGAAAAATGACAGGAAACATTGTTTTCAACAGCTTTCTTACACAACACTGAATTCTAATATCTGCCAAAGATTTCAGTTGACTGGCAAACAAAAAAAGGTCGGTAAATAGAACGCAAAACACAAATTGCGAATTCTACGCCGTTCTTTGTTTTATTTGTTGACCTTGAGAAGAAGTACAACCTTTTAATTGGGTCCTAGCAGTGTGATTGCAAAACAACCCTGTTGTTTATTTGAACTCAGGAAGGACAAAATAGAACTGCGTACAAAAACGCCATTAGCGCGACATATAGATATGTTCTGAAATATTTATAGATCGGGTCCACCGCTATGCGTCAGCGGCTGCCCACCAGCTGGTTGAATAACCCTAGAAAGCACCGCGATGTCCAATCAAACGCACCACTGTGTTGACAACAATAATTATACGGAATTGAAAACAAAAACATTCACCTATTAGTTATATAAATTCATCGCAAACATCTTTTGATATTCGCTCTTTGTTGATTATTATTTTTAGATCGAATTATAAACATGAAAGATTTTTGAAATATTCTAATTTTAACTTTGGCAAGAAACTGCATTATTTGTATAAGAGTTTATTTTGAGCAGGATTGCTTTTAGAATTTTGAAAGTATCGTGTATTTTTTACACACGCGTTAAAATGTAACACATGCATGTCTAGTGTATGTTAGATGAGCGATGAGCAGGTGTTATCAACGTCAGCGGTGTCTATGTTCGTAGCTATCGTAAACAACACGCAGTGACGTGGCATGCTTCATTGAATAAAGTTTACCACCAACACGCACTTGATGTTGTATTTGTGACGCCTGCCGCCTCACCGACCACGTTTTTAAAGCTTACGATTGTTTACAATGTCCATTTTCCTTGAGCTTATATAACTTTATTTTATTACATAAAAACGAAACTGTTGTGAGCCTGTGACACAATTTTAATGTACAAATAATGTAGTGTTTTTTTTATTAAAATTGGTACAATAACAACTGTGTATTGGATTCATGAAATCTTTTTATTCGTCATTTCTAAACCTTATAAAACCATACATTTCTGCAACACGCAAATAATGTTTTTCTGTACCATCTTAAGCTTGAGCTGATATGAACTGAAAAACCCAGTAAGCATTGTCATCTTATGCCCATTTTACATGTAATAATATGATGAACACTAGTAGGTGTCAGATTTCTTAAACGATGCAAGTATCTTTTAAATATATTAATGGAAATACATAAATAATATGTAGTATCAAAAGAAAACGCATCCCGACGTGAGAAAGCATAGGCCCACGCGTTTGAAGAACGTGGCATTTTACATTTTTGATACCTCACCCAGATTAATGTATCAGTGGCGACACGTCGCCATTTTTATTTTTGTTTGGCGCCAAATAATATCGTCCAGTCGCGCCGTGGTGCCAAAAGAAATATCCAGTTTTGAATTAACTTTCCGTGTTTTATAAATAATTTCTGTAGGTAGTTATTATATAAAAATAATTGGGATGCGGGCCATTGCAGGATTTTTTTAATATGGGAACTCAATCATATTTATTTTAATTTTGTCCCATAAAGTAAAAATACATTCACTAATGATCAACAAGAATATACATTACTGATAAACCTACGTCATTATGAGGATTGCGAAAAACTTGAAAGATACCAAAGTGCGCAATGGAAACATACCTACCTAGCATTCGTTCTGTTCCTAAGGTAGAAGATAATATGTGCAGTTTATTGGCAATACCATGTTAATTTTAAGCTGCGATAAAATATGAGTGTTGCCAGTGCCACATAATATGAATTAGGCTAGTTGCTAGTCGCGTGGAGTTGTCATGATGATAAGCTTCTGCAATAATCTCAATGTATTTTTACGCAGAAAGTTATGAGTTTTATCAAAAACCGCTTTCCGTGGGCGAGTGTTTGGTCTCGTTGTTTACTATCCAACAGTATGGAAAATTGATATCCGTTCGCTGACTTTGTTTTCACCCACTGTGAAAGTCTCCAATATTGGTTTTGCAATGTTATATTTATTACGTGACTTTTTTCTCGAATTTCGAAAGGAGTATCGAGGTATTGGTGTTTAGAAATGTTTACATGCCAGTGAATTTAAGAAGTAAACTATCAGAAACTTTGTAGATATTCTACAAGAGCAGTACCGAGCATGGGCGTTGAGTAAATGTTCTGCTTCAAGTCCAGTTTTCAATCGCGCAAAGATACTGCTTAAACCACAAACCTCAGACAGCCATTTCCGACAACTCCCACTGGTATTGATGAAGTAAGCTATAAATAGCCGACGGAAATCTTTTGTATTCACCAAGCACTATATTCTATTAATACACGAATTTCACGCTATGAAAACACAGACAATCAATTTAGAAAGTTGTTCCAGTGGGAGCTCTGCCCACGTGACATTCTGTGCCCTGCAGACTTACAGCCAAATGTGTGGGATGTTACGCTAACACTTTCAAATATCACGCTCCTAAGTCATTGCAATACTAAATAGTTCTCATATACCTAGTGGTTTCAAATCCGTCAGGACGAAAAGTTAATAAAGTCAAGTCATTTCCATTGCAGTGAAAATGTATGTGCCTTTAATATTGTACCTAGGTACCATATATGTAGTATTCGTATTACCCAGTACTAACAGTGTTGTGGAGGTCAGATAGGCAGTCGCTACATGTAAAATGTAATCCGGACGATATTAAAGAGTGCGCTAACGTGAATATGTTTAAAAATAAGCTTAAGAAACATCTATGTACATTATAACTTCTAATACTCAGGAGAAAATTGTATTGTATTATCATACTTATTACTTTGTATCTCATTTTAGGCGGACTGTATGTTCATAAGAGAAATAAATTTCTTTAAACCGAAAATACTAGTATTCAGCTGCATCCGGTTAGACTGGAAGCCGACCTCAACATAGTTGGGAAAAGGCTTGGTAAGTGTTGATGAATAATGTATGTAGTAAGGTCCGACAACTCCTATAGATTTCGGAAAGTCATAAATCATACTCATAAAAGCTCTTGCAACTTGATCAAGCACTTCACCGATGTTACGTAACACATTTACAGGAGTCCTTGAGATGACGTATGGCCTTGCGGCCTTCACCGCCAAATGGTGCACGTACCGGTATCAATACAAGGTCGCGCTACCCGCGGGACCCGACCAAAGGACATGACCTTGGGTACAAATCGCCAGCTCACGAGGATTACGGCTATTAATTTCCCTGTTAGAAGGTTGTCTGCCAAGGACCCCTACAGCTGTTGACACTGATGTCGACTATGATAAATAGCTTCGCAATGAAACAAGGGATTGACAAGTCATTGTGATTGACTCAAGGTTGAGTCCTTGGCTGTCGAGACTCGTGTTCGGCAGACGTAGAAGGATGAAACTTCACACGTGAAGCCTGTTGGGCGCTTGATGTTACGTATTATCTTACACAGTTGGTTTAGTTTATTATTTCACGGTGTAAAAGTAACAAAGTTATGTGTTCACATTCTAGTTCAATTATGTGCAAACAGACCTAATTTTTGAACATAAAAGTAAAGAGATGTTGTTTCTGCCACAAAGCTGGGTATTTAATTTTACGATTTGATTGGCCACTTCGTGGTATATCAGGCAACAACAACAAACAACTCGATAATAAACCTAGTGAACGAGATTCAGCTCAAATACCCGTTCATGACTCAAATTATTTATTCATTGTTCTCATTCTGGGCAAGTACCAAGTATTGAGTACCAAGGTACTTTAGGGAATGTAAATGAGATATTCAGAATTATGAGAGATGAAAGTGCTCTATTTATATGCGCAGGTATATAGGTGGAAACTTCAGCCAAAGTTTGTAATGTAGAGCAGATTCGTAAGATCTCGTTGGGTCATAACGAGTACATTCAGGGTACGTCTGCTCCATCTGTGCTGGTTATGTAGCCTACCGTCAAATGAGATAATGTCAAAACCAAGTCCCATTTTTCATAAAAATATTTTCTTTACGCTAATATTTTCATGACCGAGTTCTTGAAATAGGAGAGGAATATTTTCGGTGAGATAACATCATTTCCGTAAGAAATGAGTACCAGCGGACGTTTTTGTAACCATTTTGTAACGTTACATTTACAATGTTAGCTAGTAATATTGCGCAGGTCATATAAATAAAATAATTAGTACAATTGCTATGTTTACGGTTGTTGCCATTGAAACATATTTATCCTAATAATTTTATGTCCACACGTGCGAGGAATATCCAGCATTACATGAATGTGTGAAAACGTACAATGGTAGATGCTTTGTGAACAAAATAAAAGGCAATAAACAAAGTAAAATTTATTTTTTTATTTTGACAGAAATATAAACCTTTAAATCTGTCCTCAAAATTACTACGCCGTAGCAAAGATATGCTACGGCGTAGCACGTAGCTGTGAAAGTGTACCTCTAACTATACGATTAGAAAAGTAAATAAAATAGTGGCTTAATCAATTTGGTGCCTCAGGGATTCGACAGTTACGATCGTATACAGTGTTTACGTCTGCAATTGTCTGTTTGTCGCTTGATGAGGCCGTTGACTTCTATGTCGTTGGTTCGACGTGGAGTATTTCGGCCAAATAGGTTTGTTAGCTCTCTAAAACGAGCACCCATTAATGTTAATGTTTTAGAATTTAACTAAGTAATTCAACGATTTGTGTACATTGATGATCCTTTTTATAGGTTCTAGGGATTTTCATACCCTGCTATATGAGTTTTGTAATCTAAACAGCATTTTATAAAACGAAAAAGCTCATGCCACTTATTTGTAATAGAATCTTGACGGCGCGTCGTCATTTACGAAAGGTAGGTCAAATTCCTGAATAAAATTCTATTCAAATAAATAAAAATAGCCGAGTGAATGCGCAACTGGAATACGAACCAATTGTTTTTGGTGTTGAAATAAACAGATCGATTTCTCACTTACACGTGTGCCCCAACCCCCACCTGCATTGTTTTGTAGTGTATTGTTCTGTGTTTTTTGAAACATTGTGATTTCTGTGTTTTGAAGTTAAATTGTATACGATCAGAGACCGTCACAAACAAGTCATTTAAAAGGTCGTTCATTGAACTGTAAAAACATGGAAAAAAATCAAAACGACTTTGATAGACACTCAAAGAAACTGTTATACAGGAAAATGTAAATAAGATTTGCTATTCTGTATGAGTCGTTATTATCCTTAAATGTTTGAAGGACTTTTTGATTCGTTATGAATTGACTTCGAAACAAAATTAAACTTTAATTATTTGTCTTAGTTCACGTTTTATCTCGTGTATTGGTAGCGTGTTCATGCCCGTTAACGAGCACGGCCCCAGGATCTCAGAGCTCTCCTGACCCGCGCGGAGTTGTGACCGGGTCATCTAGCATCGTGGCACACTTACCTAAGTTGAGAATTATAGGTGCCGCTGACATAGTTTTATTCAAGTTATAAGCTCATGGAATGTTGATATTGAAAACTGCGATCTGATCAAAGAGACCGCATTTTCGATGTTCTGAGTGGCTGCTTATATTTCACATATTTTCAACATATTTTTGGTTCAAATTAAATAGTTAACTTGGTTATTTATGTTGAATAAATTGTAAAATTTTGCTTTATTTAAATGAGAAGGGAGCGGTGCTGAAAACGTGTCACTTTTTTGCGCTCGCAATTTCCGTCACAAACTTGCGTGGCTCGAATTGTGCTGAAATTACAATTAACTGCGTTACACGTGTCCGATCAACTCAGAACTCGTTGTTTTAGTCTCATGTTTTATGTATGGGCGCAGTCAACAACTCTCCTCTAAAGTGTCACTTTCAGAGAAAGAAAATAACGCAGAAAATTTCCCTTTGTTGTTTAAAATACCCACTCCATCCTGCGTATAAGTTGAGTAATCCACAGCATTATGATATCGAATATTGCAATATTATTATTCATATCCGAGTGAAACATAAATATTTTTGTATGTATGAAGCTGTTTATTTGTTAGAACATAGATTTTCTAGCTTTATAACATACTAAATCCTAATATTTTCAATATTATAAACGAATATGTTTATTGTTAAACGATGGTTTTCTAGGAACGTCTTAAAACATGATACTTGACCTTTCTCGAATGGGCGATGTCAGTGATCTTTAAGAGCTTAGAGTGGGCGCATTATTGAGAATGTTCAACTATTTATATTTATAAACTTAACAATACCCTGCAGAGTGCAATTGCGCCGTAATCCGTTTGTACTAATACTAAGAGATTTACGAGTGAACCGTTCCACCGATGCGTCGGCGTCGATAGGAAAGTTTCAATGCTGTTCCTAACTCGCCCGTCTACACCTGGCACGTGTTTACCCAAAACTTGTACCTACACTAGATATTAAATTACTAATCTGAACTTATCTCGAAAACAATTAGGTTTGGGTTATTTTCAACAGGTATGGACCGTGTTACTAAACGCCTGCTCTCGAATCCTTTGATGATCAACGAACTGTATTTATTTACTTTATTTCTCATTTGATTATTTACGAGAATTGTTTTACTGAAATTGCTTCCATTATTTCACACACATGTTACAAATCAATCAACGTAAAATTATAACCCGTTCATCATTTACTGAAAGCAACAAATCATTGATAATCATGTTTTAAAAGCATTACCTATGTGATATGTATCTATCCATATTTTACTTGTATTGAAAGAGTAAAGATGCTGTAACAAATTATCCTTTACGACCAGTTTAAGTGAATCAATTCCAAAGCTTTTAAAAATTTCAATGGTAGTATTCTAGTGAAATTGTGCAGATGGAACTATATTATACGAGTTCTAATAGTGTATTTTTTCCATGTGTGTTGGAAAAATATTAATCCTACTTGTGCTCAACGAACACTGTATATTTTATCATAAATAAACACGTCTGTTGCTACGTGGTTCTGAATAGGTAGAGGAAGGCGTGATCAATTCATGCCGATTTATTGTAAAATACCACAAGCTACTCGTATATTACTGAATTATTTAAAGACTGAATCGTCCATTACTTTATTTTGAAGCTGAATGGCTTCCGAAAACATACGAGAAATGCGGCGCGATCGCTAGCTACCTATATAGGCGAAGGACGACATTACAAAAATGATCAAGCGATACTCGAAACTCCTCGTTAGCCCAATTTACAGTTTGACGGTAACATATGCAACTCGCCAGACGTTGTGCAACATTCATAACTGGGTTAAAAGTAGTATTGTTAAAACGATAACTGGGTCAAGTTTAAAGTTGGTGAAAATCGTAATGCGTTATTTCCAATTCATCTGTTTTCATTTTAACGGTACCGCGTTTGAATAAATAAACTTTTTCGTTTAACATTGAACTTTTCAGTGTGTTTAACAATAATGGTTTCGCAAGTGATCGTTACGGCTGTTACCGTTTACATTGAACAAAATATTATTGGGTCAAGTACACCAACAGTTTGGGCATTATGGTTGCAACATTGTGCTAACGATGTACGAAGAGATTTTTTTAGTCAGATCAATGTCAACATAAATCTCCTTTTCTAAAGAAATCTGTAAGCTTGATTTGAATTTAGAATCAACCACGTGTGGAATCCAACTGCTCATTCGCAAAGATTCAGACCTGCTTTGATTCATAATTTTTCCACATTACATCAGAATCTTCCTTGAGACGTGTTAATGGTAAACTTTTCATTCACGTGAGAATTAACGATAGTGTCCGCTGACGTTAGTTGGACAGGCAAAATATATATGTTCGCGTATGCCTACGTAAAGATGTACTATAATTATATGACTGAGCATCACAACGTTTGGAATATTTGGCAATGTCAAGTACGGAATCGATCAGATTCGACCGGAAGTTTTCTGTCCCCAGTCTTTATTAAGGCGACTTTGACCTAAGGAAATGGGATGTCAGCTGTATTTAATCTTAATTACATGTGAAACAAAATATTTGGGGAAATTACTCAATCCAAATATTTGAAGTGGACATGTGTATTTAGTCCGGCATTAAACACAATGACAATAAATGGTTCCCGTTCTTAATTGGATGGCAACCGGTTGGGACGTTATATGTTTAATTGGCTTTTCAGCTCTTTTTCAAGGTTCTGTTATGACGAGCCAATTACTGGTCTCGGAAAAATTCACAGGACACTCGGCAACAGAGGCTACGGGTTTGTTAATTAAGATGAATTTAATTACACGGTTTGACCGAGTAATCCTATATCCAGCCATATGTTAGACGTACGCGAGTTTTGTTACTAGGTGTGGATTGTTGCTAACTAATAGTATATAATATGAGGAATGGCGCAGCGTTAGTGGGCTGCCTTACGTTCTTAGGGTCCCGGGTTCGATCCCGGTAGGAGCAAATGTTTGTGTGATTAGCATGGACATTTGTTTCCGAGTCATGGATTTTTATATGTATAATAAGTACATATTTACAAACAAAAAGTATCTATGTAGTATATCAACTATCCGTCATCCATGACACAAGCCTCGTTGCTTAGTGTGGCACTAGATGGCGATGTGTGCAATGTCCAGCGATATTTATTTAAAAAAATAAAAATATATTATTTTCCTTTACATCATTTTAGTATCCAACCTAAAAATACAATGTCCGTTAGTGTGTGTGTCCCTTTCTAGTCACAATAATATGAGCATTGATGATACAAAAATAAGCTTAAGTAGTTGTGATGTTCACAATGGATACTAGAATGTTTCTGTTATCCATTCATGAATCTGTAGCAATCGAATAAATTGAATGAAGCCAAAAGGACGCCTCTTTTTACTGAAAGGCATTCAGTGGATCTAATGTAGGTATGATGTTTGTGTCAAGGAAAACTGCCTGTCTGACTTATAATACGTTTTCTTTACGAATATAAGTTGTGCACGTGGTGTGTGATAAGATTTAGGATAGATTTTTTTGTTGTTTTGGGTCACAAATAAAGGTGGTAAAAATTGAAAAAGTATCTCTGCGACATACCAGGGTACATAGGGTGTACGTAGTACGAAGAGGAAGTTAAAAACTTTACGGTTTTTTTTTCGTTACTCAGTATTAAATACAACATCACGCCTGTTATTTCCAAAGAGTTAGGCAGAGGTGTACCTAATAGTACTCCCACACTTCGCCAGTTATGTTTAAGCCCCATGTACAACCCGACACAAATTCAGACTCCGGAGCGGCTATAACACAACAACAACACACAACCCGACCCGATAACATTTTGCCCGGAATCGAACCCAGGACCTCGTGTTGCAATGCGCCGATTCGACCATCGAGGAAGTTAAAATAAAAATAAGTACTACTACAATAGTATTCTTAGACGACCTGATATTATGTAGTAAATTATGATAACATTTGAAGATATCAGTAATCTCATATCATTGTATGAAGAGTATTTCAATAAATACACATCACTCTTTGCAATGATTCTACCAGAGAACAAAATCGATAATGTTTCTAGTTACTGAACTGTAGCAGAACTCAATATTCGTCTATAGCTCTTTCACATTGCAGGTATAATTGATTGATTTCCGAGAAATTCTGAAAGCTCTTTATTTCTCTTCTATAAACTACGTTTCGCTGAAATGTTTGCTGCAATATGATGTCGACACCAATTAAATTTATTAATATCCAATTCGGTGAGGACCTATAGTTTTATATATAACTAGCACTTCACCCGCGACTTCGTCCGCGAAATCATTTTGTTATATCTCAAAAGGTTTTAGCGGCGTTTTCGTTGAAAGCTCCCAGACGGCTTATTTTTTTTCCGACACCGCCAACAAATATCATTATGTAATAGCCAATAAATACAAAAACTTGACGAATTATATATTAAAACCTTCCTCGAGAACCACACTATCCATTGGTGAAAACAGCATGAAAATCGGTGCAGTAGTTTTTAAGTTTATCGCGAACAGATAGACAGACAGACGCGGCGGAGGACTTTGTTTTATAATATGTAGAAATTTCAATTACATAACATAAAATCACGCCTTTTGTCCCTGAAGAGTTAGGCAGAGGTGTACCTACCTAATAGTACACCCACATATCGCCAGTTATGTTTAAGTCCCATGTAATAGGGGCAAGCCTATTGCCATCAACCGGGCATATATCCAGACTCCGTGGCTGCTACTGAGAAATTCCTGAAGGAAAAACCCAATAATGCTTTGCCCGACCTGAGATTCGAACCCAGGACCGCAAGCTCAATAGTCGCCATTGTTAAGATAACTGCGAATTAGTCGGTACTTTCAATTGGTATCTAAAAATTCTGGCTAGAAGAGCAATTAATCTATAGATTTCCAATCTACCTATGGATGGTGTAAAATTAATGTATGCTCCCTTGACGAGAAAACGCCTCAAGTCGACCCAATGATGACCATGATAACATTGAGATAATAATGCAAAAGACAGGGTACCAAATTACCTATACCTACATTTTATTCAATAACAATATTAACACTATGCTTAGAAAACGTAGGTTTTTCTAGGCAATTCTGTCCATTTCTAGAATTTCTAGAAAGTCATCATGTTCGGAACTTGACGGGTATTCCCTTGTGAATATGAATTGTAATAGTAAAATCAGTCGTACATACTACACTACATAATGCAATATTAAGAATGAATGTCACAAGGCATTTCATTCATTATCATTTACATTTAATGCTCAAATATGTGCGTACCACATGTTAAAGATTCGCCTAATCAATTTACACGCATCATGAAAATTATAAGTCCACTCGAAAGCTTACGGGGTAATGAACAAATGAAATCTACGAAATATGTGCAGAATGATTGCAAAAGTCTGCATTTTGGGATGAAACTAATATCTTAATGTTGTTACATCAAATAAAACAGCAGTTAGTACCCAAGGCACGCACCTCTGATTTTTCGGATTCATGTACGTATTCATTTACTTCGGTGAAGGAAAACTACGTGAGGAAACTAGCATGCCTACGAGAAATTTCTTCACGGCATGTAAAGTTAAGTCAGAGGCCCATGGGCGGCATAAAAACTCGGTTAGGCACTAACCATACGATAGAGAAGAAATAATGTGCAATTCAAGCACGAAAATAATTTTCATGCTTGAAATGCACATTAATATTTCTTCTGCAATGAAATGTCTAGACAACATCTAATCAATATTACCATTATTACATCGAATGAATTAATCTAAAATGTTTATAGTCACACACCATCACTGCATTGAATCGATTAATTGCACAAAAAAGTCTATTCTCACAGAAAATCTAAGGATTCTTAGTAAATAAATGACATGCATCATGATCACAATGCGTTGCAGTACTGTGAAGGAGAAAAACGTTGAATGAAAGCTCACCTGATCCAAAGTATTGGCGTCCCGGGACCAACAGCTACAGGTCGGTTGAATTGCCGGCAAACACCACACAGTGAACGAAATAGCAACCAGTCTATGCACAACACTTAACGTTTAGAAATTCACTGTCCTCTGAGTCCAAGGAATAGCAAAAGAAATTGTTTTATTTTCAATTAATGCTTTAGTCACTGAAGTTGAAAGCGACGTGGAGTACAGTAGAGCATCGACGAGCGACTGGGCGGCGCGCACCGATCCATCCTATATATACGTAGGTAGCTAGCAACGCCGCCCGCCCTCCGCGCTCTTCGTACATGCAAAAATATCGGTGGAATTCAGAGCCTAATTTTCTCTGTCACTGCCTTATGCCGACACAATGAGAGCGTTGATCTCCTCGCCTGCATCTGTGACACTTGACCAAATTCTTTTAATCTGACGGCTTAATGGCTCCTTACTCATGTCCCAAATGTGTTCGAAGCCATATACGGGTGCTTTGGTCTTATTAATGTGTTAATTGGAGTAGGATGGAGCTGTTTCTCATTATAATTAGCTATTTATCTGGATTAGTAAGGACACGAACATCGCGCCTTTTTTGTTTTCACGTACAACTTGCCAGACACGGCAATAAACTGAAAAGGAAAAAACTAGATTTTCTTGCACACGTTGTTAATGCTAGAAACAATTTATAGCAATATAATTTATGAATGTTCGCGATTACAAACGACGGTTTTTGCAAGTAACCATGTTAATGCTAACAATAAATATAAAACAGTTTACGAGTGTATAAAAACGCCAACCTATAAAGTAGAAAACAAAAGAACTGAATTATCGTTACAACTCTATTTATTAGGGCGATAATTGTAACACTAAAACACAATTCATTACGAAGTTTTAGACTCAACAATCAGCAGCACTTTCATTTTTTCGTATTTGAACGAATTATTTCTGCGCAGTTTTCGTGAATTTTTTTGCAAAGAAAAATGGTCTACTAAAATCTCACTTGTCGCACGACACAATTAACAAACATTTACAAATCGTTTCACGAGGAAATATTTAAAAAAAAGTAGTGAGATCGCTATCAAAAGTCTTTCGCATGTAAAACGGAACCAGTTCAAGGATACTCCGCGCCAACATTGGATTTCCGAACCATTTTTATTGTTATTGGCACATATATCTTCTTGTCAAGTATCGATGACTCATGTAAAACTTTCGCTCAACAAAAGTGCGATATGGGCTCAGTTTAAATGTTACGTTTGGTTTTGAATGTAGGCGAGTAAACATCAGATGTTTCATAGACCGCAGCAACAAACAATAAAAGTGGTTTCTACGCATCACAGACCGTTTGGCGATCGAAGTATTACGATACAAGTGGATATTGCTGGCCTTATATAATCCGGCGGACCACAAAACTTTTTTATTACTAAAGGAGGATTACGTAGGATCTAGGATGTAAGTCTTGTGCCACTTCTGTTCAGAGTTAGTGAGCCCACGCACCCTCCGTGACCCACAAGGAGTGCGATGACTGTGTTAGTTACGTTCTTAGGGTCCCGGATTCGAATCCCGGTAGGGGCAGATGTTTCTGTGATGAGTATGGACATTTGTTTCCGAGTCATGGATGTTTATAATAAGTATGTATTTCTAAAAAATAAAAGTTTCTATGCAGTATATCAACTATCTGGTGTCCACGACACACAAGACTCGTTGCTGTGGCACTAGATGGCGGTGTGTGTAATGTCCAGCGATATTTTATTTTATTTATTGCAAGTATAATTCATATTGTTTAAGTTTGTGTTTGTTTAAGTTTGTTAAAGTGAGATGCTCGATGAAAATAACTTTAGAAAATCGGTGTATTGCACACCGGAATAGTGACCTCAGACATAACAAAGCTACTCGAACTAAGAAGAACATGAGGTCACTTGTAGCTTATTGTTCCTCTTATATTAATATTGTAGTGAAGGATTTCAAAGCGTAGTAGCTGTTGTCCTCTAGATCTTGTAGCGGTCGACGGATGAAACTTTTGTTGTGTTCGTATGATAAGACCTGGTTAAAAATTTCTAGAACTTTGTGCGATAACAATCAGTGTATGCTTCTAGGCAAGTGACTTCAACTTTTAAAATGGAACTAACTTATTTTCACAAAAAAAGAACGAATTAATATAAAATAAATTAACTAACTAAATAAACAACAAGACGGGATCTAAGTACTCCTCCACATCACTCTAATGACAGCGATGTGGAGCGTGTGTGTGTGTAGCAATACTGCCAGTCTTCTGGGCTCGTTTCCCAATGATGTTATATAATAATACTGAGGTAGATAGGTTTAACCGACATCAGCGCGGCAATTCAAACACAAGCTGATCAGCTTGTGTGACCTCAGTCCGTCTTGTGCGTCTGGCTGCGACGCGAACTGACGTTTAAGCGGGAGTTTGGTGTATGAAAATAAACAAATATGGCAAGTTGAGTGTTCAGAAAGTGCAATACTAACACTGGGCCGCCTGTAAAAATGAAGAAGGACAAAGACAAAGAAGGAAATGGAAAATCATAAATTTTATTTTACTCAAAAATCACTGCTGCGCTATTGCCGCTTTGTCATCTACACGAACGAGACAAGTAGTTCGTTGCATATGAGTGACAGAGAGCACGAGATAATGGCGTGCGGTGTTGTCAGTTCGAACGATGCGTTCGAATATCGCCATGTTTTTATTTCTTTAAAATGAGTATGACGTCTCTATTGGTAAAATCTCATTGTCGTTTCCTAATGGAAACGAGACCAGAAGACTGGCAGTATTACTACGTTGAATGGCAAAGCTAATTCTACATATAAGGAGCTTTAATTAATAGATGTATTTATTTATTAACTAGAATCAAGTATAACTGATGAATAGCTAAGCTAGGCTACAAAAACTTCATGAAAAATAATTAAAAGCTTAACTTATTGATTTTTGAACATAAAATAACAAATAAAACTTGAATCATTGATTTAATTAAGAATATGTTGCTCTAAAAATGTCAATCACTTTATTATTTGTTAGTATTGCGAACGAATCCACGAATGCACACACTACACACAAGTTTTAGTGTTCTATTTCCAGCTGATTGATTTTAAGTGAAGTTGTTGTAGATATGAGGAATATTTCATACAATAACAATTTGGATTTTCCTGTTTGATATTTGTTTTCATCAATTAGCTTCCCTGAAAGGCCTTGTTAATGTTTTATTTACTTTGTCTCTATCTAATCAAAACACACAGTCTTAACATTATTATATTTTCAGTTTTCTTTGATTTTAATACAAAAGTCACAAGGCGTTTGTGCCATTAACCCATTAGTTTAAAAAAACTAAAAGCTAAGGCTAACGACGTTAATAAAGACCAATTAATAATGCCCCAAAACTCAAATCACAACTGATGTACGTCATTTATTATAATTTCGAATACTCATGCGCATCCGGAGAAATTAGCCGCCTTCTCAAAAAGTCACTAACGATATGAATATTTCTAAGCTAAATATAATAATGGTCACAATGTCACCGGCTGCCCCAAGACGTGACGTCTCCGTCCAACGTGATAGCATGAGACGATCGACGCAGCCGTTTGATATAACAACGTTTAATAATCACAAGCATTTCTATAAAACATTCGTGAAACACGCAAAACTATCCTTTTCCTGCAAACATTATGTTAGGAAGACCTTCAAACGCTTTCTTGAATGAAATTACGTTCAGGAAAAATCTGTATAATAGTTCTGTGATTGATGATGAAAGGTTTAGCTAAAAACTCAGCTGTCCAAATGTTGTTTGTTACCTTTCGAAAATCTCAACGTAAACGCTTTAAGATTTTAATCCCAGATTTAGAAGTAATCTTGATATATGGCGTGAAAACACCCTCATTTGAATATTCTTATCGTCGTTCATACAAAGCCAGGGACTATTGACATTTAAGAGCTTGTTGGACGTAAAATTTAGTTTGAAAAATATTGATCGGAGTTCGAATCATAGTGCGTTGTACTCCCAAGACGAAATTATTGTACCCTGCTCAGTGATTTATCCAGTGCGTTAACACCACACTATGTTGTGTTGAACGATTTATGTTAGTAAACACATTCATATTATATTAACTATGACTGTAGCTACCTGTCACGAACCATGACTAAGCAGTACTCTAACTATTTAAAACTAGCTTATGCATGGAGTTTGGTAATCCAGGTTATAAACAATCTATGTGCCAAATTTCATCTAAATCTGTCATTAGTTTTTCGTGCAAGAGTACTAAACATCCGTACATCCGTATGTACATCCATACATCCTCACAATCTTTCGCATTTATAAATAGAAGTAAGATTATACCGGTTTGTCTCACGATATTAAAATACTAGCAGTAGGTATCATTTCTGTGCATAACATTAGTTACGTAAAGGCTGCAGACTAATCAAATCACGTAATATTCTGGAAACGTTATGAACATAATCAAGGGAACACGTTTGCGAGGAAATATCAACTGTTAGTTTAGTACCGCAAAGATCTGTGGGTTAACTCACCATCGTCCTACGTAGATAGTCAATATTTGTGATGAATTCTTCAATTATAATGATTTTGTAACGCAACACGTGCGTTCAAAAGCTAACCTGGTTATTGATTTCTGTTTGAGTTAATTGGAAAACAAATTCTAATGGTTAAGTAACTAACTACCTGTCCATTAGAATATGTTTTCTTCTCTCAATACACATCCAAATATTCTTATTCTATTCTTATTCAGCATTGGATACCCTTTTCTGTACAAATACTCATTACGGTTGTCCTTTATCAGAATTTGAGCACGTATTTTAGATGTTGATTTAGGAATAAACACTAAAATCGACGGAAAGTTCTTTTTATCGTAGGCGTATAAATAGACGATGATGAAGCGTCACCGCGATCTGTGGGTAGTTGCTTAATATGGCAAGTTCTTCCAAGATTCTTTGAAATGAGACAACGTTGATCATGAAAACATTTCAAGATCAGTCTGTTGTGAGTCAAGTGCGGGGAGCGATAACTCGCCGGTTCCGGGAAATATCGTGAGTAGCGAAGCCGGCACGCGGCGCTTCACCGCCGTCGCCAGTTCGTGTTTACTTCTAATAACAACTGTACGGAGATTAGCCGGAATTTATATAATAACTCAAATATTATAGGAAAACTGAACACTAACATGTTTCCGTGGAAGTCTTATTGTATCTTGTTTTACTCTAACATTTTCCACTTACGGAAAAAAGTCACAATGTTGTCTCTTTACCCGACTACGACAAAGCCAGACTGCTAAAATGATAACTATTCCTGGGTTATCATTTTAGCAGTCTATGTATGTTGGTATTTACGTATGTTCCACCGTAGCGGCTAAACTATTCATCCGATTTTGATGAATAAGGTGTCAATCGATTCGTTATTATAGCCCAGGTAACATAGGCTACATTTTAACCGACTTCATTCAGTAGTCGAGTTTTAGTTTAAGAACTACTTGTTGCATTGAGCTTATATATATATTTTTTTGTTCACCGTCCTTAACATTTTCTGTGACGAAAGCACATTTCTTTTCTTTGATTACTCAAAGAGATGTTGCGGTAACCTTCATCTCCATCCGTATTGTTCAGGTACAGCCGTCCTTGGGCGCTTGTCATCTGCACAGGTTGTGTAGTAATATTTTTCTGTTGACAAGCGACGCGCGTGGGTTGAGTTTCAGCTGCTCGGGGTATTTCTGTTCCACTTCCTTTACTAGGACTAAGCTGAGCACTCTTTGGTGATTGGTTCGCTTCGGGACAGGGATTTATCTCAAAAATTAAAAAAAAAAAACATTGTTTTCCGTTCTATATTTTAATTTTCACCTCCCACGCCCTGCCAGAAATGAAGGATCATTTATTAAATGTAAATAACTCTTTTCGGCCATTGCAATATGGTGCGGAAAAGTGTACAAGATAACATTTTATTTGTGTAGTTGTGTCGGATATAGACGTAGGTGGAACCCAAGGGTGGACAGAAGGCTACATGAACGTTTTTACAAAGTTTTGCCATAATCTGACGCCCACTCAAACTTAATGTCCTGGAATGCATGATGTATAGATGTTTTGTAATGCGTTTATTTATAAAGTTTTAATGTCAACTTATTTTATTCACTAGAATTTATCGAACCATGCAACCATAGAAATTGCTTCCTATGAATACATATTTGCAGGAAGAAACACTGTAAAACATCGCCCCACTTTTAGTATTCCAACTCAATACGTAGAAATAGTTTTCCAGTGAAAATCCAATTACTGTAGAAGCATCTTTTATTTCATTAAAATTAACTGTGCAGGGAATTCATCGGCTATTCTGGGAAACCGTTCTTTTGTGTTGTGTGCTATCCTGTTTCACCGACAATGCTTTTGAAGCTCTAACAATGCAATTTGAAATTCCAGTGAAATCGAGGTTTTGCACCATCACTTGTTTTACCACGAGCCTGAATAGAGCTTACATATTATGAATGTTCAAATTCAAATACATAACAGTTTTTTTATATAGAAATAATAAAGAGGAGATGCAATCTTGGTAGCACAATATTTACTGCCTACGTGTCGTAGCGCGTAGCCGTAGAACCTTCGTGGCTCGTAGCAGATTGGCTACGAAGTCAGTGTACACAAGATTTTCTTATATGCTAAGGTGATGAAAATTGTTGAATTTAGGCATATAAACACGTGGTTAGTTTATACATGTATTTTAACAAGTGCAAACAATACTTATGGTGGTATGTATGTATGGTTCACAAAACTGTGATGTTCCCAAATTCATTCTTATTAGATTCACTAACGTTAACAAGATTTCCTACTTTCTATAAAGCAATAAAGTCTAAGAAGGTCAATATTGGAAGCAATTTATTTGGGTAACATATAGATTTGCAGTAAGGATCTCGCTAGCCTCGATAGTGTAGTCGTAACATAGTTTACCTACACGCAATCTCGGCTTGGTTTGACACGGTTCCGATAAGGAACAAATTGCGTGAGTCCCCCGGGCAATTAACGTCATCGTATCCCGGATATCCAGATTCGCTTATTTATTGTTAAAGGAACGAGCTCGCGTCAAATCTCAAGCAATAAAGCTTGTTTATCAATGACCGTGTTTTTGCTAGGAATTTTGAAATAATTATATTGGTATTTGCGGAAGGTGATCCGCTATGGAATAAACCAGTGCGTCAGGTATTTTCTTCGTGAGGTTTTGCGTCGCGACTGTACGTTTATTTTTATAACATTTTATGTCCTGTAAATAATTTTATGAGTAAATCTGAAATCAATTAATATCATCATAAATCAGCAGATCTAAAACGATTGCCAATCATGGTTTCATGATGACTTATAGGGTAATAAAATTTGGAATGATCATCGAGATTGGCAAATTGTAGTTACTTTGAAAGTAGAAAAAGAAAAAGTAGTACAAAAAAACCGGCCAAGTGTGAGTTGGACTTTCACACCGATTGTTCCGTACAAACTTATACAAGTATTTTGTTATTAAACTAAATATTTACGGTTTTCAGATTTTTTCCTTTACATGTGCTGTAAGACATTGCTTCTTGCCTTTTATGATTCTAGGTCAACGGCAAGTACCCTATAGGTTTTGATTCCTTTGTGAAATTGCAAGATATGCGAAATAAACGGTCGTATCTCTTGATTGCGTAGACCTACAAGTTTCACAGCTGAATGATACTGTAGACGTATTTGATATAAATTTGAACTATCAAGTTCAAAACCTTTATGCGTTCCTGAGAAAATGGGTCTTGATAGACTGATAGACAGAAAGACGGACAGACAGATGGACAGATAGACGGACAGGCAGACAAATAGGCAGACGGACTAAAAGTGATCCTATAAGGGTTCCGTTTTTCGCCAACTGCGGCACGGAACCCGAATATCCCTTTAATTAAAACATTAAACTGAGGATAAACGCACCTAAAGCGATAACGGCAGAAATCTGTAACTTTCAGGACCTAGATATCCCTTGATCCATAAACCTACATCTGCAAACTCAGAAATACGAATAAAATTGTACAAATTGCGAAATCGACTGGGAATATGAAAGTTCAAACCTATTTCCTCCGGTAATATCACTTAACCTAGAAAGATATTGTACCTACATTTTACAGGTTCCTTTTTATCAAAGATAAACGTTATGATTATATGAGTTTTTTATGAACCGTCCTTTCCAAATAAAAAACTTCTTTTTATTAACATAACATTATTAACAAAATATTATACCTTCTCTAATACAAATATTACAATTTATTTAGAGTACAGAGGCTCAGTTTCAAAGGTTACATTGTGAGAAATAGCTGCCATATTTATGTCTATGGGAAATGTAATGAGTGGGACCCGAAATGATATACAAGGAGCGTGGGCCGTTATGACATGCCCGGCATAGACAATGAAGATATATGTTTTCCTTGTTCAGAGACGTGACACAATATCAATTCAGCATTATTTCGTTGACTGCCTCGTTGATGTAGTGCTCGCAAGCAGTTCTGTTGAGCATAAAGGTGTTGGGTTCAGATTCCAGGTCCGGCAAATTCTTATTGATTTCATCTATCAAATTTTTGTCTATAACCCTGAGTCTGTTGATAGCCTATTGTCTGTGCGAGCCTATAGCTTCCATTACATGTGACTTAAACAAAATTGACACGGTGCGTTTGCTATAGGTATATCTCTGCTAAACCATTCGGGCATTACAAGCGTAATGTTATCATCATCATCTGCCTAACCTTTTCCCAAATATTTTGGGGTCGGCTTCCAGTCTAACCGAATGCAGATGAATACCTGTACTTTTTACATGGAGCGACTGCCTATCTGACCTCCACAAACTAGAAAGTGTAGTGTGGGTAATACGATACCCCTTGGTAAGACTGGTTGTCAGACTTTTTGGGCCACTACTACCTATAACGACTGTCAAAGATCTACAAATGACACCCGGGACCAACAGTTTTAACGTGCTTTCCGAGGCACGGAGGAAACTTGGTATGTAATGGGTGGTCACCCATCCACATACCAACCTAGGCAAGCACGGCTTAACGTAAAGATCACACCAAGCGGCTGATATATAATTTAGGCACGAAATCCTCAATGTTATGTCAGAGTATTATTGGGTATCAAAAGGTAGCTTTAACACGAATGATAAGCCCAAGGTAAGAATATACAACACGTGGCTTTTTATTGTAATTTCGCTGTCACGTTTTTCGTTACCCTTTCAATAAAAATATGTACGAGTTTAACAAATGCTTGGAATTGACCTTTAAGTCAACGAATATCTTCATAACAACAACATAGAATGACAAGTAATACGGCTTTTCCGCTGGTAAATAAAGTGGAAAAACACCTCTAATAAATAACCTTGCTGACCAGATTTTTCCTCGAAAGGTTTTTAGAGATGCAACGAATAGTGATTTGGCCAAATACCGAATATTCGGCGGCGCTCTCAGCCGAATACCGAATATTCGGCCGCCGAATATTCGGCGGGTGATCCAGTACAATTGACGTCGACGCTAACAAGTAACGACACGTTTTGATGCGGTGCGTGCGGCGGTGACGGGGCGGGAAGTATTTGATTCAGTAACCGGCAAGTCGTGTTACAACGTGCAGTGTTTTAAATGTACTTTGTCTAAAATTTGTCTAAAATGGCTTTGAGTTGTGAATAAAAAGTCTCCTATCTGGAAATATTTTGAAGTTTTCAGTGAAGATTCCAAGTTAGCTGTGTGTATCGTCTCTTACCAACAAATGCCGAATACCGAATAGTTGCCGAATATTCGTTGCATCTCTAAAGGTTTTCATCTGGAGGTAAATAAAATCCCCGTAGCAAGAAGTTACGTGACTCATTATGCAAGGGATCTGAACTTTACTTGCTCTTTCATAACAGTTAAGTTCACAGGTCAAAGTGTAGAAGAAACAAAGGACTGGAAACCAGAGTCTGTATCACCCCCTTATAGAATTACTACTTGTTGCCCGCGACATTCGTCCGCGTCAAATTATTACTATACTTAATAATAAATACATACTCCTCGATACGGCCCGCATTGTGAGGAGGTTCCTGTTTTTGGAGCCTTAGGGCTTTAGCCCACCCGGTAGCTTGGACCCTGCTCCCGACACTATTTTTACATTATTAAATGTTTTTTTTAAGGTATTTAAAAATGTATAGAATAAGATGATGGAATGCATAAAAGAAATAATAAAATAATGTTTTCTTTTTTTAATGGATGTTGTTAACAATTTCAAGGGATTTAATTTTTTTACACGTTTCCTTAAATAAAATTAGCCAAAGTTACTCCTTATGACATCAGCTATCTGCCTGTAAAGACCCGACCAAAATCGGTCCAGCCGTTTCGAGAGAGTGAGATTAGCCAAAACAAACAGACTGACAGACAGACAGAAAAATAAATATAAGTACCGTATATAATTATGTACTTTCATATACATATATGCATTCAGTAAAAAGCTGTTATGCTAAAATTACAACCAGACACTTTTTTGATTTTACTACTGTGCGGAAAAGAGACGGACGTCTATCTTCATCCCTTGCGCACACTGAGATTAGGTGATGCTAGGCCCCAGGCCGCCTACTACGAAATGAGACAACTTGTGCTGTAAAATAACAATCGGCCGCCTACAGCGATTAACTCCAGAGCCTTTACAGGTGCATTAATGTTTGATAAGGTTAATCATTAGCAATTGTGATTAGATAGCAAAGACCTTTGTTCTGTTGTTAAGTTATGTAAGGCCTCCAAAGTTTGTATTTATGACCTTATCTTAGTGTCTCGATGGGCTAGTGGTTGCAAGTGCGACTGTTGAGCATGAGGTTCTGGGTTTGATTCCCGGGTCGGGCAGTGTTATTGGGTTTTTCCATTAGGAATTTCCACAACGAGTCTGGATTTGAGCCCGGTTGATGGTGATAGGCTCGCCCTCTATTAAATGGGACTTAAACATAACTGGCGAAATCTGGGTGTACCCTTAGATACTGCACTTCTGCCTAACTCTTGCGTGATGTTATGTGTTATTATTTAAATATGAATTCGTAATTAATATTTTCTCTCGAGGATTAATTAACAGGTAAGATAACATCAAACCTTTTCCCCGAGGCGCCTGCAGGGTTGTGTTTGTTTATTTAGATACTTGTGTTTTCTGTTTACACGCTTGAACGCCTCAAGCAATTGGGGTCAGCCCGCGGATATATTTAATTGCACTGAGATGGACGTAAGGTGATGCTTATTTATATAGAAACCTCTTCCAGCATACCTGCGAAAGAAGACTAGATAAAAAAGAGAAGTAGACACAGTATCGATTACCTTTTGTAACTCGAGCGGCGCTAAGTAGAGCAACAATTAAAATAAACCAAACTTTCCACAGCTTTCCTAACTAACAAGCTTGTATTTTTGTTGGAAAGTTCATAAAACGAAATGTTACAAAAAGGTATAACCTATTCCGAATTTCTAATTGTGACATTTAATGAGCTGCTAAATGTCATAGTGTAGGTTGATCGGCGGCTGTCTAAACACGAGATAATTGCACGCAGATGATCGTAACCCAGCTTCATTGACTAGGCACGACTGACATTTGTGGTAAACTTCCGTTGACTGTATCAATCCATTGCGCATACATGTATGTACATATTATGTATAGGCAATCGGCTCTGTCGATCAGTCATTCAGAATTCGCACGGTTTGTATGTTTTGCAGATAAAAAGGAATTCTAGAACAGTTTCGGCCGTGACTACAATGTTGAGTCTCGTTTTGAAACTAGATTCGACTCAAATCTCAAGATTCAGGACAGGAGCATCGTTCCAGAATGTCAGTTATGTTTCCGTGACAATAGGTTATTTAGCACAAAGCCCGTGATTTTTCTTCCTATTGATTCATCGTCATCTTCTTGCCCTTTTTTTTTTTGTTTCTTTAACACGTATGTACCCCTAGTACTTACGTGGGTGTTGTAGGTGTAGGTAGAGCATCACATAGTTTGTTGAAAGAAAGAAAGAAAATGGTGATTATTGGC
The DNA here is from genome assembly GCA_963853795.1 of Xestia rhomboidea. NCBI lineage: Eukaryota > Metazoa > Arthropoda > Insecta > Lepidoptera > Noctuidae > Xestia > Xestia rhomboidea. The sequence goes on from OY970764.1 coordinate 15,277,111, forward strand.
ATTACAAAAAAAGTAACACCTAAAAACCTTGTTGGAGGTTTATTAGTAAGTAGATTTCCTATGCTAATTTTGACTTTAATGGAACTTCGTAGAATTGACTTTATAGAGATATTGAGGAGCTGGTTGTATAGTTCCTCGTCGTCCATAGAAAAAGGAAGCATTCTCCAAAAATACCTACTAGTGGTGTCTAGTAGTCTACCACCCTTTTTTTTTTCGGATGGGAAATCATCAAATGACTCCTCCCGCTCTGGGCGGAGCAGTTTACTGGCTAAAACCGATCCATGTTCCTTCATCACCCTTTGTGTTCCGGGGGCACGGTATCTCTTGCGAACAGTCCCGCAGCCCCGGATCTTCTTCTTGTCCTTCGGGGTCGACGAAATACGTTTTCTTCCATTCTCCCCTGTCGACCATCACGAAATAATTTATTTACACCTTTTTCTTTCATATCATTCCTCACACAATCCATCCATCGTTTCCTTAGTGTTCCTGTTTGTATTTTTCTTTTTATTGATTGATTTAAAAAAAATAAAAACGTGCCAAGTGCGGGTCGGCCTCTCACACAAAGGGTTTCGTAGCTCCAACCAATATACTTAATAGCAATATTTTAACGCTCATTCACAGGTCAATTTACACTCAACAGCAAAACAAAATTTGTTTTCATAGTAACTACACTGGTCTGCAAAAATAAGTTCTACACTTTTAAGATTTCAATTTTTCCTAAACTATAGAAGTTAGAGATTATAAATAAAAAAATATGTTTTATAGCAGTTTTTATCGGCTTTAGACTATAGACAAAACTAAACTATTTTTCGAGTCCTTTTTGTTTCGAAAGTATATCTTGTGTAGGTACTTAAAAAGTTATTGCAATTTTAAAAGTGTGATACTTATTTTTGCAGGTCAGTGTATATGATATGAAAATGAAAATCAAAGTTACTGTTGCAGATTCACGAAAAAGTCCCATACCTCAAAAGCTAAAAATCAACAAACCCTACAGGGCAATGGCGCCCTAAAACCCAGTCAAATGATAGTCTGGTAAAACAGATACAGACGCTGAAAAAAATGTGGCGCGATTTGTTATTATATCAGTCATGATTTCTTTTCACAGTTAAAGTTTAAGGTGGATGCTCCAGGGTAGCCCGCGAAATTCAAATTTTCTTACTTTTTTTTTGCGATTTCCAGGTCAGTGTCAGGTTGTATGTTGATTAAAATTTGAATCGCGGCTGTAACACGGATGTATTTATATAATTATAATCATCAAAATCATCACATAAAGGTGTAGGAATTTACTTTTTCAAGATCAAAGTCATTCCTGCACCTTTATGTGGAGGGTTGTATTGATGATTTTGATGATTATAATTCTATAACTACATACGTGTTACAGCCGCGAATCATATTTTAATCAACATACAACCTGACACTGACCTGCAAATTGCAAAAAACGTAAGAAAATTTGAATTTCGCGGGCTACCCTGACGCTTTCACCTTAAAGGATCAATTCTGTTAATTGGGGATAACGCCTAGTATAATTTAATAAGTCAATTATACCGTCCCGATAGGGTTCAATGACATTTTGACATTGTTCATGAAATAACACAAGCTTTCGTCTATAAGAGCGTTGTCATTTAAAATATTGACTTTCAATTGAAGTGGCTGAATGAATGAGATTAGCCAAATTTAATAATTACAAAATTGTGTTTAGCGCCCTTGATGACAAAGCTTCGCAAAAGCTTTATTGTTGTGGGAAACGATAAAGTATAATTTAACACTCATCCTACTCCCCAAAGGGCTAGAACCTGGTACCTGTACAGCATTTAGTAAGGAGCGAGCCTTGTGAACTAGTGTTGATGGTAGCATTAACTGGACGTAAAACCCAACATTACGGACTGGCCTTCTTTTGGCCAAAGAATCAACATTGCCATCCAACGTCGCAGCCTTCCGGGCACTTTTCCTATTGACAGCGATGTGGACGAATTTTTTGACTCCCTGTAATTTTTTTCCCATTTGATACTTGTACTTGTAGTTTGTGAATAATGTTAACACTGAATTCAAATAAAGAACCGACAAAGCGCGAGTCGGTCTCGCCCATGAGGTCTCTCCGTAGCAGCAAGTAACTTAATATAAAAGTTCTTGTAGTTCGTTGTAACTTTGATCGATGTTTAAATAATAGTGTATTTTTTTATAAATTAAGTTATTTATAAGTAAAATGAAAGGTAAATTGCGGTTTACGATTTTTGACGTATTAAAAAAACTACTTACTAGATCTCGTTCAAACCAATTTTCGGTGGAAGTTTACATGGTTAATGTACATCGTATATTTTTTTAGTTTTATCATTCTCTTATTTTAGAAGTTACAGGGGGAGACACACATTTTATCTGTAACTAGCCTACTACTGTAACTGGCCTACTTGAAATAAATAAATGCTTTGATTTTATCACTTTGGAAGTGTCTCTCGCGCAAAGTATTCAGTTTAGAAAAAAAATATTTTAGGAACCTCAATATCATTTTTGAAGACACACTCATACACCCACCCACACGCATGGGTTTGATGAAAAAGAAATTTTGCGTTTCAGTTCTAAGTATGGGCAACCCCCAAAATTTATTGTTTTTTTTTTCTATTTTTGTGTGAAAATCTTAATGCGGTTCACAGAATACATCTACTTACCAAGTCTCAACAGCATAGTTCTTATAGTTTGGCTGTGACATACGGACGGACAGACAGACAGACATGACGAATCCATAAGGGTTCCGGTTTTTGCCATTTGGCTACGGAACCCTAAAAACATCCATCACTCCACTTTACTATATAGTGGCTTGATAGGAAGTTCGAATCCTGGGCAGAGCAATTTTGCTTGCGACTACTTCACCAACCAAAGCCGGTCGGGCGGTCTATAATTTGTAGGCAAACGATGAATACATTAAGTTGTTTTGATTAATTAGTCTCGATTGTTTAGTTTCAGACTCTAAACCAAGGAATGATCCTCGAAGCTCGATTTTATCAATTTCCTTGTTCATTGACTCCAGTCAGTTAAGTAAGAGGCTAGGATACTCCACAATTCCAATGAAACTGTTCGATAATACTTTATGAATTCAAATACAATGATGGCCCGAAATAGACAAGTGATCATTCTGAAGAGCCTGGTTACCTAACAGCGGCGGCAATGTCATTGTATGCAAAGTCACGGGCGTCAAGTGGGCGCTGGGTATCGGCCCGACACTCCAATACTTTATTTATAGAACCAATATAACCATAATTGACTTTGTTCTATCTTTGTTTTCATCCACAAAATATATTTGTTCGAAATAAATCTTTGTCCCACTTCTGTAAATTACGTAACGGGCTTGAACCTTGGGCTTGACCTGAACGATTCTACTCATCATCTGTCTCGCCTTTTCCGAACTATGTTGGGGTCGGCTTCCAGTCTAACCGGATGCAGCTGAATGCCTGTATTAATAAATAATAAATAAATAAATATCGCTGGACATTAACACACAGCGCCATCTAATGCCACACTAAGCAACGAGGCTTGTGTCGTGGACACCGAATAGTTGATATACTACATAGATACTTTTTTATTGATATACTACATATAAACATCCATGACTCGAAAACAAATGTCCATGCTCATCACACAAACATTTGCTCCAACCGGGATTCGAACCCGGGACCCCAAGAACGTAAAGCAGCCTCACTACCGCTGCGCCATTCGGGTCGTCGTATTTTACATGGAGCGACTGCCTATCTGACCTCCACAACCCAGTTAGTACTTTAATACGATACCCCTTGATACGACTGGTTGTCAGACTTTTTGGGCCACTGACTACCTGTAACGACTGTCAAAGATCTGCAAATGGCAGCTGGGACCCACGCCTTAACGTACTTTCCGAGGTATGGAGGAAACCCGGTATGTAATGGGTGGTCACCCATCCACAGACCAACCTAGGCAAGCACGGCTTAACCTAAAGATCGACCCGAGTGGCTGTTATTATTTAGCGATTCTACAACTAAATGATAATGTTCTAAATTTGTTTCTGAATAATTTTAATTTAATAATATTCGTGTAGGAAGGAGCGTCACGTGTAAAATTTACACGAGTAGGACATCTGCCTAGTGCCTACTTGTACCTACGTGAAAACTATAATGTTAACGCAATTTTTGAAGTTATTACTTGAAGCACACCATTTGTGTCCTTGGATGGCTCGACATATTTATAGTATCCTACTGTAAATATGTCGAGCGGTGTGTGTGTGTGTGTATATTGTAAAATTAATTATTAACAAACTGAGAGGTCATTATAGATTCTTTCTTCGTACTTTTTTTTACATCAATCGATAGGGTCAATCATATGGATCAAATCTCTCTAACAAAACATGATAAATTAAATGAACGGAAAACGATGTAAATCTAAAGAACAGTTATAAATTCAATAGGATAAATTAAATAAACTATAGCACTTTTATTCATGGTTTTCCTTTAATTTAATTTATCATTTTTGTTAGAGAGATTTGATACATATGATTGACCCTATCGATTGATGTCAAAAAGGTAAAGCATGTTATTTTTATGAACTTTAGTCGATCCTGGGTTCGATGCCCGAATGTAGACAGCGAATTTTCGAAAATAAGTCAACGCAGATTTGTTTCTTTTTAAAAATAAAGGAATGTTTCCTTTGAGTAAAATTTGCCATCTCAAGTATTTGGAGTACTTTCCCTTCAGGTGGCATTAAAAAATTCCACCCTGTATAAGTATTACAAAAAAAAAAAATATGATAAATTTGACAAAATATCGTGAATAAAATAATAACTACATATAATAGAAGTCACGCGGTACAGTCAGACAGGAAATATAAAGTGGTTTTGTGAATCATTATTACCATTACAATTTACCATCCGTTTTGTACATAATACTAATGTAAACATCGTCCGTAACGAGTACATACAATGTCTTTGTCCTACTTGCAGGATGAAGGAAGTTATTTTAATATTTCGCCCTTCAGTTCTCATCCTGGTTCCAATATTATTTATAGAACTTGATGAAAAACTCTGACAGTTAATTTTATTTGTGTTTAATAAGACATTTTCGTTTAGCTAGATGAAATATCTTTTTACGGTGTATTTAGGTAAGTTCGTTCGTTCTGTAAATTTACGAAGTGTTGGCGACTGTCGAGATGTATTCATGTTGCTAATGATTTCGTGTCAGTTGTCAGCGACTACGATGGTGTCGACTTCTAATGTAACATTATTTTAAACGTTGCTAGTCTGTTTTTGGAGCAGAGCTTTCTGTTTTTTGTCGGAAGTTGGCGAACTTTTGGCTTTGGAAAGCGTCATTGTCTTCTTCTTATCGTATCGAGTTTCCTTCCAATTACACGGTGTGGGTCCAGTAGGTGGCCTTGTTTATTCCAGCGGTAGAGGCGCTGTTCAGGTCGTCATGAGTGCAGGTAGACGGATACCTAGGACACTCCATCAGGTGGGGCATTGTTTGGTCCGGAGCGCCGCACTCGCCGAGTGCGAGTGCGGCGTTTTGGAAGAACCAATTATACCCCATTTTGCCAGGTTATGTTTGCAGCGGCCTACTTGAGTACGCAATCGATTCAAAGCTTTCCGAATAAGCTACTGTTGTTCACTTCCGAAGCCAGGTGTTCTTGGGGCTTTAAGAAGTCGTGTGGTGATGGGCACTTTTCTTGCCATAAATTGCTTCTTACTTTAGGTGGCCTGTCTTCGATTGCCTGAGTGAAGCTGCTGCCTGAAGCTTCCTACGCCCGTAGGAAGCTTTTGCGGCTTTTTAGTCTGCCCGGGGTAGTTGAGATGTGGTCGTAGAGGGGATGTCGGGAATCGGATTCTTGGTTTTTTTTTTCCAGCGCGCATGCGACATCCCTTCGTACATCAGGTGGTGCGATATCTACTAGCGGGTAGAGCTTATTGAGTGGAGTGTTTAGTGAATATGAAGTATGAATGAACACTTTAACTTTGTAATATATTTTGGATTGAATGGGCACGATCATAAATTATTCTTTTACTCAATCAACATGTTATCTATTCCTTTTGCGTTATTCCATCGGCATTACTAAAAGCGCGCGCAGAAATCGCTTACCTGCTTTTGATGTTATCTACCGACAGCTGCCAAACATTTGCCGAATATCCATAATAGGTGAAATTACAGACCATAAAGCGTACCTATTCAGACGAGACAGCCTACATAAGATCTAGATAGACCTTATGACCTCACAAATAAGGTTATTAATAATGTCACAGGCTATGTTAAATCTACAGTAACAAAATCCCGAAGGCAAACTAGTCCAAAAACTGGATTATTCGGATATTATGTCAGTTACCCGTAGCTTGGGTTACACGCCGGTCAACGTTACCCTTTTGATATCATATTAATCTCTCTAGTGTTAGTTATGTCAGTAGTAGTTTATATTACTATTGTAAATAGCCATCGATATTATGAACAGTTCGTATCTTATCTTATCTGTTTGATACTGATAGCAAAGTTAAGGAGCCACTGATGGTGCTTAATTTAATACAAGCTTTTAAGTGGATTTATTGTTAATCAATCAATCTGACAACGCCAACGTTATAAAGTTGAGTGAGTTAATTGATCTTTTGTCTTTTATATAAAAGTGATGAAATAATTGAGCAAGTTGATGTTCGCAAAAGTGACCACTGAGCATGTGGTCTTTTTTTGGGACAAACCCGCCTCACTAACTCTAAACCACTGCAACTCTTGAAAGCCAGAATCAACAGTGGCGACCGCCAGAAAAGCGCCTAGACATTGAAGCTCGACGAAGTCCCAGAGAAACAATTTGTTTTGATAACTGTCTTGGATCCCGCAACGAAATTAATCAGAAAAGAAAAATAATCCTGTGTTCGATTCCCAGGGCAGGCCTGTTATGATTGGGTTTTACCATGAGGAATTTCTCAGTAGCAGCCTTGGAGACTGGATTTGTGCCCGGCTGATGGCAATAGGGTCATCCCCTATAACATGGGATTTAAACTTACGTGCAATCAGCACGTAAGTTAAGGTACACCTTTGCCTAACCTATAATACGTTTAAGAAGGCACAAATCATAAGTTCACCTATTTTATGTTGTTTCAAACCATGTCATTAAACATGTGGCATGAGTAGAACATAAGTCATCTGATTAATATTTAGTCATTTGCCAGAATACATTTTACGATCGCCATTTGTTATTATGACTCGTGGTGACTGCCAAAAATATTTGTGTGTACCGATTATAATCTTATTAGTCGATAAAAATGTGTTTCTTTTCCACTCTAGGAATTTCTCGTGTAACGCTCAGCCTCTGCTCCAAACATCATCAAATTTAAGTTTATATCAAACTTGTTGGTGAAACTTATATTGTCAATTATGGGATATATTCCGTGATTGTTCATTGTTTTGAGCTCCGGAAATTTCGACGCTGTTGTGCTATGATCGTGGGGAGTTATCCCGTAAGTTAAGTTTTAAATAGTTGAAGCTTAACACACACAGAGTTAGTTGGTGTATATCTTTGCTTTGTAAAAAATATGTGTGTTTTTTTTCACGAAAAACATCCCGAAACACGTTCACTATCGTTGACCGCATGACGAGAGACGGTAGTCTCAAGCCTGTATACACAATATAAATACACTTCTCATAAAAAAATTGACACCCCTGAAGATTGGTTTTGTTTGTGTTTTATATGTTTTTTTTACATTAAACACAAACAATGAATAATTCCAGTTAATTGAAGATATTGTAAGGTATCATTTAACGAATATTAATGTTTCAAATTAAAATTAAATTTCTTTAGCTATCTTGTTTTGTTTAACAAGTATGTTTTTACCATTTAAGAAGAATTTGTTAAATGTTAGAAACAAAGACGTAAAACGAAAACATGTTTAAGAAAAGTTTATTCAGTATCTCGTATTTCCTTCCCGGACTCTAATGACTGCTTCCATGCGGTTCCTCATGGAACGGATGAGAGTCACAATCTTGTGTTGTGGGATGTTAAGCTACTCTTCTTGTGTAGCTGATTTATGCTGGCCAAGCGTTTCTCACTCTGACTCGCCTCTTCAACTCATCCCATAGGTGTTCTATGGGATTCGAATCCAGGCTTCTATCTGACCAGCCCATAACCGTAATACCGACTTCGCTCAGGTATTCATTTACAATACCTGCGGTATAAGCCCTGGCATTGTCCTGCATAAAAATGAACTCTTTGCCAATAAAATATGCGTAGGGTCCAGATACTCTTCGATGATAAGTGACCCATTTAATGACGATAAGCAAGGTGCAGATACAAAAGCAAGTTCGGTTTTGGATCGGCGCTTATGCCTCCCCAAACCGGCCATGGACCGCCACCGTAACTGACTCTTTCTTCAACGCAGCACTGTGCAAAACGCTCTCACTCTCTTCGATACACTTTTTTTCTTCCTTCGTTACCATACAGCATGATCTTACTCTCACCAGAAAAGGAGCTTGGAGCTTTTTCTCCATTGAAGGTATGACCAATTTAAGAGCTCACGTCCAAAGTTAAGGCGCGCTCTTCGGTGGCCTACCGTCTATTTAGGGCCATTAGCTGGTTTATGAGGTATCAGGCCACGCTCCGCCAATCTCCTCTTAATGTTAGAATCGCTCACAGTCAATCTGCGAACCTCACCGAGCCAATGCCGCAGTTGACTAGAGTTAACGTGACGATTTTTTGAAAAAAATTGACGCAATATACCGGTCATCTTGCTCAGACGAGACTAGATATTCACCAGATCCTGGGGGTCAAGTAAACATACTAGTCTCCTAATAACGCTGAATATACGCTATTGACAGCAGAGAGACTAAGATGCAATCGTGCAGCCTTAACATGCTGACTATGCCCTGAATGCAACGACATGACTTGGGCGGCTTCTGTGGGCGAGGTATCCATATTTGTTTGGTAAAAATCTCCTTGGTAAGATGTCACAGAGCTTGGTTAATAACCACTATTAAAAAAACACTATTTTTTGCAAATAATGGGAATGAATGGAATTAAATGCAGAAATACCGACGAAATACACATTGAAAACAATCTCTACATTGGTTTATTGGATGAAAATTCGAAGATTGAAATTGAAATTTGGAATTGTGGTACACCATTGTGTAGACTAAACTGCCAGCTATTTATTGGCGTATTTTTTGGTGATATCAGTCCTCTTTTCTATTTAAATGCTGCCTAACTTGTACTTGCAGTAAGTGTTTCGATTTTTTTGATGAGAAGTGTATGGATCCATGTCAGGTGATCATAGTGTACGGCATCCTTACACCATAACAATAAAAAGCTTATTGGTATGGGCAGGTACTTCTGTCTATTTTTAATTATCCCTGAGATGTGGTAAATCATGTATATTAACTTAGTAACTATCATAAAACAACGCAGATAACTCGATATAAGAGTATGGTGTGGATAGTTCGAAAGTTATGCTCTTGTTAAGATCTCGACAAAGTTTGTACTGTACACGTGTAGGGATGAAGGTTTTCGCTGATGTTTTCGGAGAAGATTCATTCGTGCGTAAGCAGAGTTGTAGCTTTACTTAAAGTTTAGTATGTGGGTCACAGATAGCACTTGGACGAAATGGTTTTTTTACTTTTATTTGACATCCGTATGTTCATCGTAATTTATGTTAGCTTTCAAAGTCCTCATGATGTAACGACTTCTTGTCATTTTGGCACGATCTATGTTAGGATATTTCACAGCAGATATAATGAAAAGATTAGTCGGTCGATAATTTTGGTTACAGAGCTTTTAGTCGTGTCTGTCATGTATGTACAGCTAATAATATGAAGTCACTTCTGAAACTCTTTGTGTTATTCCCATTGATGAGTTACCGTAGGCGTAATCAATTCATCAAACTCTCTGACATACTTACAGCTTGTTGTGGGTATGTTGCATGGTTATCAATCATAGACAGTTTGGTGAGCGCGCTACTTAGCTAATAAGCCATAGCTAATTAATTAGTCAAAACTACACTCAATGGTCCACTCCACGAATGCACAAGAAAAGCCACAGTACGGGACGAATGGCGACGGATTGTGAAGCTTGCCACCACCTCTGATGTGACGACCACGACCACTCTGCCAAGAGTGTGACGAAGAAGAAGAAGAATTAATATAATTGCCAGATTCACAACATAGTCAAACCAGTATCCTACGCATCATGATTTCCTCATACACGTCACAGCATATTTAGAATATTTTGTTAATTCCTTTAAATCGCAGCACTTCTGTTCAAGGACGATCTATTTGCAGTTATTGTGACTACAGTCATGTTGATGCCCATTAGCAGTGATATACGGTCATAGTTATATGCCCCATGCATGTGTATGTCGTAAGCGTTTAGTTTTAGAAGTCGCTAAGCTGAAAGACTAGGCATTTTGGTAAATAGAAAAACTGTCCACACTTTACTAGTCGTATAGCGGCAAAAACGTAGCCTTTTACTCGTACATGTTTAGTATACAATTCAATTAATTAATTAACACACCTAGCTGAAATTTATGTATAACATACGACGGCCTTGAAGCTCTTAGGAAATGCTAATCAACTAATTGTAGTCAATCAATTAGCAATGTGAAAGTTTGACTATTTGTGTAATCTATTAGGTCAATATTTTAGCTCAAAGACCTTGTATTCTAAGGGCCTGCGAAATGTGTAGGACTTATACAAGACGAGTTGTATATGAAATTTGCACAATCCATGTCGCATTTTTGGGTCAATTCCAAACTTGACTATTTCTTACGAAATAAATGTTCGTGTGTGTTTCTATTACAAGAATCTCTACAAACATGTGTAATTAAGGAATGGCTTGCTTCGGTTTGGTACACTGCTAATGGTATTCCTCGTGTTCGTTAGAGCTAAAATTAAATCGACATAGTTAGACTAGGCAGACTGGTTTCGTGAAACAACAGCTGATAATAAAGTGAAAAAGTCTTATCCATACGCCATTTTGATATGGTGCCGCCTGATAATGATCTTGTTTGCAACAATGTTATTTAGGACGATATTGCGCGTCGAAAGCTCTTGTTTATGTTGATAAACCACAATTTATGTAAAATGTACTTCTTTCTCCAGCTCCTGCATGTTGTTTCAGTATGTAAAATGAGACTTGACGTATGTGTACATGTTCCTACATTTGGCATCACATTGTCAAACAAGCATTAAAAAACTGAGTACGTCTGTAATTTAAGAAATGTGAGGATGTTTCTTGAACAAAAAGAGCTTAAAAATTTGAAAATATGTTATAAAATAAAAAAGTGTAACAAGAATAAACGTGTAAAGTTGCTAATATTAGCGTTTTTATTGAATCACAAATTCACAAGTCAAGCTGTAAAAATAAATCGGAATTCGTCGCCCACGGTTTTGAACCGAATGTCTGAATCACTGGACATACTTATGTCGTTGTGAAAAATTGCTTTTCCAGGTATTGTATTTACATTTCAATGACATTAACACTGCCTACTTGTTAGTAGGCTGTCAAGTAGCTATTTAATGAGATTAGCTGTTTCTGAAAAATGCTTGAATTCTTAACTAGTGTCATTTATTTTGATATTTAGGTACAATGCTTCGTAGGAATTGTCAGTTAATTGGTCCACATCAGCATTTAACACTACAAAATTACTGTTTAACGGTCGGAAATGTTTCATGTTATATTTTTTTATTGTATAATAATAAATAAATGATTCTAACGCATTGTAAAAAAGATTGACTGACAACACTGAAGTAATTGTGTTAATTCTTCGAACATTTCTACCTAAACTATGCAGCTTCTTTCGGTAATGCGTAATCGGAAACAATAACTTTTACTTGGGGTTTACGACTTGGGAAGAAATAGTTGTCACTCACATTCTGTTTTAATTCAATTTCACCTCATGAAAATAAAAATGTGTGCGTATTAAAAGTGTTTATGTTAGGAAAGCACATAATGGACGAAAAAATCGTCACATTAATTCATTTTAATAGCGTACAAATAAAGGAAATCGTTTATTTTAGCGAGAGATGCGTTGAAAATGTTGAAATACGTTCGAGCGACGAACGCGCGACAAGCGGCTTCGCGCCGCGTGTTGTTCTTCCGACGTGTTGCCGGATTCTTACGTGACATGGAGTAGATAGCAAACAGTATAAACAGCGGTGATAGGCAAATGCATATTTGAAATATGTAGGTATACTGTGTAGCTAGGCTGTTACGGATTAAGTAAATGGCAGAGTGAAAATGGCCTTTAAAAAAACGTTATCTCATAATATGGAAAACTTCATGACTGGCTGGGCTAACAAACATCAGGCCTGTATAATTTAAATGTTTTTCTACATTGTTGTTGTTTTTTTTTCAGTTTATGACGAATTCTGGTAGAATAAGGTAAGGTTTATCCTCTGTATCGATCCAAAAATTACCAGTTAGTTGTTTCTAGAGAATGAATGAGCACTCCACATTGGTAAACTTACTCCGTGTCACGCGACAACTAATCCGTTCGTCTTAATTTGTTGGGCGCCACATGGAATGCCGCGACTCGTCAAGCGCAGGTCAAGAACCTCACCTGCTGTAGGATCAGGCCATGGCGCCGACGGCCGATGATTTGCCCTACATCCTTTGTATTCCTGCAGACGTACTTCCGGAACTGTTTCGTGTGGGACATCTTTACTGAAAGTTTGGTCAACAACCCTTTTTTGGCACTGTTAATATGATAAGTGTGAAAATATTAGATAAAGTAAAGTAACTACGAGGTTCTTTGTTGTTAACACATTCTCAGAACTCATCGTTCCTTTCATGTATTATTTACTTTCGAGAACTTTCTTTGAACAAGTTTCATTACAGTTAGATTCAAGTCTCTTTAATCTAAGTCTAAGTCTGATTGTTTTGCTACCTTTGTTTCAAAGGTTAGCTGACACCTACGCGGTTTGTACTTATCCACCCAGTGCTATTTCTTTCGCTTATCGTGACAGCTGCTAGGGTCTAATGCGGCACGAGTAAGTCAGATCATTGGGAAAGCAATTTTCCCACACTTTGCCATTTAGATAGTTTATTACTTACGAGTAATTATAGGATAAGCTTTCCATTTAAATACCTAGACTTCTGAATGCTGTTAGTTAATAAATGCATGAGCTTCTTGTTCCGTTAATTGTGTTAAGAAAAATGTTTTTCAATACACTTCCCCGAAAACTGGTTCATAACGCACTATGATTAGGTTCAACATGCAATGTATTTCACACGTGTGCGATTTTTTCCTTTTTCCAACACGTGTGCGGGAATGAAAATTGCCACAGATAACTATACCTATACTTAGTCCAAATTGGTTCAATGCTTATAATCGGAGGTTATTGTTTTTTTTTTATTTTGGCAAAGTAATAATGCGTCTTTACGGCGTAAATATTTTTGGAATATTCAAATTGTGTTTATAAATGGAATATCATAGATAAACATGATTATTTAAAACTAATATTCACTTTTTTAAACAAATTAACATTTATTTGTGTTCTAAATTAAAAATACAAAATTAAAACATTTTTTTATATTAGGCTGTTTAACGGCTTAATACCTTTGCTTCTCCTTCAACCTGGCGAAAGCAAAGCGCGGAAAATAAGAAAATAAAATCATAGTTTCCTAATAATTCATGACAAAAATATTTTTCGTTCTTTTATTGTATTCTTCAAAAGTGTATTGAAAAACGTCGTTTGATACACGTGGACATTTGTTATTGCAGTTCTCGGCTCAAAAACACTTGGGAGTTAATTCCGCCTCGGGTGCAATAACAAACTTTCTCCACTTGTATCAAAATGTACTATTTCCAACCACTGCATTTTTCCCTTTTTTTTTCTAAACATAATGTATGTTTAGAAAAAAAAAATTGGTAAGACAAATGTCAAATATCAACACAAAATGTTCAAAACCTAGTTGTAAAGTTAAGCTTGCGTCCAGCCGTTTGTATACAATGTACTGACGAATTCTCAGTAAATCCTGAGCTCGTCAACTTTCAAACGACCACACCACAGTTAAAAAGTTTCCTTTGTACTCCTGATCTGTGACACGTGTCCAAGTCATTTATTGCGACATAAAGTGAAAAGTCGAAAAAATAAACATTGTGGCTACTGACGAGTAGTTTCGTTTACATAAAACAAGCACTTGTGACGGAAAATTTCATTCCCAATGTTCATTCACCTCTGTGAAAGACATCTTAATAAAGGCATTAAGTAAATAAGCTTCCCTTTTGTTGTAAGGAAAGGAAGTGGGAATTTAGTGGTGGTTTTAGACGTCTTGGTGACAATAGATTTTATTTAGGGACTTTTAGATGGTTTATTGCCCGTGGTACCATGGGTAAAAAAATCCCGTAGTACCACCAAGCGATCCAGGTGGTACCACTCTGATTGGTACATAAGATCAACAATCATAAGCTCAACATTGGGATGTCAAAGAATGAGTAGGCTAAAATTGAACTAGTTGTTACTAGTTTTTACAACGTTTACGTTATGATGTTCAAACTGTACCTGCAAGATTAAAAAACGCAAGGATTTGTAATTATGATAGACCATAAGCTTATGCCTGCGGCTTCGCTTGCTGGAGCTCGGTAATTGTCCCACGGGATCGTGCTACCGGGATAAAAAATATTCTATGTGTTAATCCAGGTTATGAACAATACGTGTGCCAAATTTCATCCAAATCCGGTTAGTAGTTTTTGCGTGAAAGAGTAAGAAACATCCAAACATCCTCACAAACTTTCACATTTAAACTCGTAATATTAGTAGGAAGTAGGAACAAAAGACTTTTCTCTCTATATAGCTAAACTTCAGGGATGAACTTTTTTCTATATGAAGGATCTTTCAGACAGATCCTAAATCAAGTTGTCATGAAATTAGTCATACTTTTGTGAAAACCAAACTAGTCTACGTATATTTTCATACGAATTAATCAACGTCTGCTTTCAGGACCGCATTTACATGTCCTCACGTGGAATTTTAGGAATGCAGTGTGATCTCTTTAGTGATTATTTAAGTACCCGCGTATTTATTCTAAATGAATCGCCTGAATAAATTCGTGTGCACTACAAACACACATACTTACAGGGATATAAAGCACTCCGGTGATGTAACCGGCTAATTGGCACGATCTCCTTGGCGACTATTTTATTTAGGTAACTATTCTTCGCTTAGGTACTGTGAGTATATTTTTGTCTTTTACAACTTGGAGACTAGAGCATGTAATTTGTAAAGAGATGTTAAATCTTACCTTGAGCGAATACTAGGGTCGTTAAGGACGTCTTTTGTAGAACACATTCAAGAAATATTAAATGAATGAAAGAGCTTTACGCGCTTTGGTGTGGGACGGCGTCAAATGATAATAAATATAATATTATTTTCATAGAATGAATGAAATACGAGTCTTGTTATTGAGCATCGTCGAACCGTTCCATGTTAGATGAAGGAGATATCAGGGAGAAAAATTGTTACGACGGGACTAAGTAGGTGGTTGCGTAGCAACCGATAATTGCCTATAATAGTTCACCTATTTATTAAAATATTCTCACTATAAAACATATTAAATGTATGTGTGATTTATCTATGTTGCTAACCTAGGGTGGTTAAATGATACACGTGGTTCAAATAAATTGTTTTAAAGTGAAATCCAATAAATACTCTCTGTCGTCATACCCATCAGAACAATACGTCACAACCTGCATTTGGAAGAAAAGGAACTAATATATTGGCAAATAAAGAAAGAATTTATGGTTTACCGCGAGCCAAACAAACAAACTTTACGTCTATAATAAATGTATGCGATCATTTACGAGTTGTATCATTGATATTATAGTATTGTTTTACGATGGTGTAACGGCCCGCCGAGGTCACGTGCGCGTCCGCGACAGCCAATCCACACGTTTCCATGTGTCATAAACTTCCCGCGAATAGTTCAACGAATGACAAATGGTATGAATATTAGAAGTTAAGGTGAAAGCTCCACGGTAGCCCACGTAACCTGATTGAATAACTTTTTCATGGAATATTCAGGTTACATGAACTTAGAGGGTTGTATTGATAATTTTTGTGATTATAATTCTGTAACTACATACGTGTTACAGCCGCGATTCATATTTTAATCAACATACAACCTGACACTAACCTGCAAATTTCAAAAAAACGTAAGATAATTTGAATTTTGCGGGCTACCGTGGAGCTTCACCTTAAGAGGTCATCGTAGAACCACGTGCTGGTTAGCGCCGCGTGATGAGATATCACAAATAAAGCTATTAGCGAACCTTTATAAATAGTACCTTTACTATCGCTAAACAATTAGAACAACTATTGCAAGCGGGTCATTTTTATCTTAAAACAAATATAAAATATTTAATTTTTAAAAATCAAGTCTGTAATGTACGGTCGACCAAGCTATTTGGTTTCCATTTTAACATGCAAATTACATTGTAAAACGTAAACCAAATAACTTGGTCGACCGTTCATCACGCAGAATATATTGAACATAATATCACGCCTGTTATCCCCGAAGGGTTAGGTAAAGGTGAACCTAATAGTAGGTACAACCACATTTCGCGAATTATGTTTAAGCCCCATGTAATAGGGGGCGAGCCCATTACCATCAACCGGGCACAAATCCAGACTCCGTGCAGGCTGCTACTGAGAAGTTCCTGATAGAAAAACAAATCAACACTTTGCCCGACCTGGGGAATCAAACCTAGGACTGAGTATCTCGTACTCAGCAGTCGTGCTTTCGACCACTGGACCAACGAGGCAGTCAATAATATACAGCAGAATATATAATATACAGCAGAATATATAATATACAGCAGAATATATAATATACAGCAGAATATATAATATACAGCAGAATATATAATACAGCGATATAATGAGTTCATTCACAAAGAGGAGCTAAACTCGACGTTCAGTTTAGTACTAGGAATAAACCTTACATGATTGCACAAACTAAGTTCACGAATCTAGGAAATTTCTTAAACGAAGAAGCTCCTGCGCTGCACTGGTAATAGGAATTTGCAATAAATTCTAGGAAAAACGGTAGCCTTTCACGTGGAATCACGGCACGTGTAGTAATATTACATCATATTTTTCCGTCCCCATATTACCTGTAGAAGTTGAAGTTCTGACAAGCAGGATTCCACAACCCTCTGCAAATAATAGGATAATATATTTGAATTGACCATGTGGAAATGATTAAAGCAATAGTAGAATTCTTAGAACAGGGTCTGGAAAAATACTATACCATCATACCTATTTTTGCAGCTTTTTCGGGTTTAAAGGGGTGTTCATTACTATGTAAGACAATAGTATCCGGTAGGTAGTCCATCAGAAATGTCTTAGTATCAGCCACGGAGATAGAGATCTACGTTAGGGAATGGGCAACTATAGTAATTTCTCAAGTTATTATGCCTTGTGACTGTGACTGTAGCTTAGCGGTTTTTGTATCTTCGACATTCAAAAGTGCCGTAATGGTCTAATTCAAATAAGTGATTTGAGTTTGATTTTGGAGTCTGAATTTGTGCCCCCCGGTTGATGGTAATGAGCTAGCCCCCTATTACATGGGACTTCAATATAACTGGCGAAATGTGAGTGTACTATTAGGTACTATTGTGGACACTCCCGCCTAATCACCACTAAGCTAATGTTTGCTTGCACTCGCAACATAGAAACGCTCTTTAGCCCCGCCCCGTTGACTTTGTATAGAAATAATGAATGAAAGACAATACCGATCGGCCGAGCGCACTGACAACGCACGCCAGACTAGAGTTATTGTTATTTTGCGCGCCAAATTGATGCTTTCCTAATAGGCCTAAACTTTAAGGGGGTTCGGCGCCTCCGCATGAATTAACCGAAAAAAAATTAACTGATCAGGCTGAAATTACCACGACTGTACTACTGCTTAACCCCTCGTGGATTGCAGGCGTGACGTATGTAAGACATTTTAGGTTGCGCACCTACGAAGCGTGAAAGTCAGAGGTTATTTGCAGTCAAAGGACCAAAGTTGGCAGTAGCATCTTTGCCCATGAACATGCCCCTACTAAGTCCGACCATCAGATGGATCGCCTGCTAGTTTGCTATCAAATACTAACGCATATTATAAAAAATTTTTGCAAAAAATAAAACCGACTTCAAAAACGCAACAAATTGAAAAATAACTTTAGCTTCAGAAGTCGGTGACTTGTGTGCTTGTTTCAGTTTCTTTGCCACCGATTTCTGAAGCTAAAGTTATTTTTCACTTTTTTGTGTTTTTGAAGTTGGTTTAATTTTTTGCAAAAAAGTTTTTTTTTCCATTTTTAGTTGTAATATCCTACGAGTATACATTCATTTTAACATAAAATAGCATAACGCCTGTAATCCCCGAGGGGTTGGGCTGAGGTGTACCGAATAGTACCTACACCCACATGTCGCAAGTTAATTTTAAGTCCCATGCAGTAGGGGGCGAGCGCGGGCGCAAATCCAGTCTCTGTGGCTGCTACTGAGAAATTCCTGATGAAAAAACCAAATAATCGAACCCAGGACATCAAACTCAGTAGTCGCCCCCACTAGACCAACGAGGCAGTCATTTTTTTATATTGTTAACAAAACATGTCATGGTAATAAAACGGAACCTAACATACATAGCTGTCGAAATGTGGGTGTACTGTGCACATCTGCATACCCCTCAGAGCATACAGGCGTGATGTTATGTTATGATGTTGTGAAAACAATAAACATCCAAGCGATTGCAGCAATCACGTCCGATTTGCTGTCTATAATTGAAGAGTTCCATTGTTTATCTATGAAGAGCAGTATCAGATCTTCACCAAATTAAAACGGGACCACCGCGAAGTAATTTTCTTCCAAACACAAAAAAAAATATTGAAATTGGTTCACAATTGGCGAAAATATCGCTGAAAATACACAAAAAAATAAATAATAAATTCAGTCGACTTGATAACCTCCTCTTTTTGGAAGTCGGTTAAAAAGGTGATCGTGATACCTTTATTCCCATGATTGTGTGACTCATTCATTTATTTAAATTATCCACAGTTGTGCATAGGTACCTAAAGCTCCAAGCATATACCTATACTTATCATAGCTTCATCTAAATAAGCAAATGTTGTCACTTTAGTGAGCAAACAAGACAATAGAAAAAAAAATCAAAAATAAAATCTAATTAGTCCGTCACTTAGATTATCAAAAAATATTTGACCCGTGTTTTTTCTTTTGTTACGCAAACCAAAATTGACGAAGATACGACGCTTTTTAAATTCTCAATACGTCACGCCATGGTATAATTTTTAGCTAGTTCTGACGTCACTAGCCCCCACACCCGAGCTTTGATGCGTTTTATCTTTGTCAATATTCATTGATTTACAAAAAAAAAATACGTGTCCATTAATTTCTAATACTCTAACTGACGGACTAAATAGATTTGTAATTTTTTGATACTGTCGTCATGCCTATTGTGTAGGTTCACACCCAATTTGCTGTGCTGGTGAACGATCGTAGAAATATGTGCACGTGAATAGTTGTTTTTACGTGTATGTATGAATAAAGTTCCTATTTGCTTTATATCGGCCATCATGTTTCCGCTGATGCATTAGAAGAATTTCGTCCATGAA
Organism: Xestia rhomboidea; assembly: GCA_963853795.1. NCBI lineage: Eukaryota > Metazoa > Arthropoda > Insecta > Lepidoptera > Noctuidae > Xestia > Xestia rhomboidea. The sequence goes on from OY970764.1 coordinate 15,296,705, forward strand.
ACCTTATTTGGTTTTATGGATGCAGAATTGGCAAATAGCAGCATTAGCATTATTCACTGAGCTGAAATTAATTATTGTGTCATCTGCTTTATTTTCTTGATCACTACAAGAATAAAGTCACGAATGAATTGTATTTTACTGTAACTAGGGCTGGTGACTGTTTTATTGTTTGATAGATCACTCTATATGTACGGCGCGGTGGTATATGAGCTTTACTCAGTTAGGGGGTAAAAGCTTGGCGGAGAAACCGGGCAAAAGTTCGTTGAATCGTTCGTTATTTTGTTATTTGCTATCTGAATGATTGATAGATCAGGAGTACACATAAATAAACCCAGTAAAAACGGCGATCTTACCATTAAAAGCATGTTTTCCAGACATCCATGCTGAATCATTCGAATGCATTGTTGACTGATTAAAATGCATGACTAAATGGGTTACTTCATTCGTAATGTCTTGAGATGAAGCGAAAAACATGCTTATTTACACTAGCAATATTTCACAAATCTAAAACGTTTAATAGTTCCATTTCTTCATAGAAATAAATATATATGAGCTGGAAGAATTTCTTAATCTTTTAAGACATAAATCCCCGGTGAAACAAATTGCTAACATTTGGCAAAACATTGTTGGAAAGTACCTACTGTTATTAAAAGTCGGCGACACTTTTCTGGGTCAGACTTTTTCTTCTTAAAAGAATTTTCATCCTAATCTATTACTTGCGAATCTTGTGAAAAACTTGAAGCGAGTTTATGATCACTTTAATCAAAGTTTTTATCCCGTTTTATCTTATCACATTACTGTCAATGGTTTGCCATCATGCCTGTCTATGCCTAAGTTAGTGAACTGTGCTGGGTAACGACCTGATGGCTGGAGTATACGAACTCCTTAGTACTAACTTGTCAGCTAAAACGTGAGTACGATTTAGAATACGAGATTGTTCGGAAAACTTTACGTCTCGACACCGCGTTCCCACGTGAGGTCGACACCCTCCAGGCCTCCATTCCGTGTAATGCTAGGGATATGGGCTTTATTGAATTCAGGGAAGTTTTCTTTGAGTATCTTATCCATAAGCAGGTTACTACTTATCTGTAGCGCCATTGATAGGAAGGGAACTTCTGCTATCTGCACTCTAACAAGATTTTCTCGGTTTATTTTATTGACATACACAAGACAGAATATGTCGACGTACTAGCATTAAGCTTATTAGAAATTTAATTCGATCGATGTTGTTCGGTTATCTATTGAACACCCATTACTAAAAGCCAGCAAACCTGAAGTAGACCTCTCAGAAATGTTTCCCGTAACATATTAAATCAATGTGCCGACATAATGTGCTTGTATAATTTAGAAATATGTAACAATGAATATCGAATGTGTGCGCTAACCTAGAAACTGGTAACAAAAATCGAATATTATATCTTCGTGCATAACAAATCAAAACTGTTCATTATTCTCATTTATTTTATCGATCGTATAAAACAAAATCTTTACGTGCTCAATTTTTTATAGCATAACCCTAAACTACGAGTCGTATAATAGTGAAGCGTAACACAATACGCGAGGTGCTAGCGGCGCAGGCGCACCAAAACAATGAGTCATGCGCGGGCGCCGCGTGGCGAAATCCAGGTCAGGCGCGGCCTCGGGGAAGGCCGAGCGACACGGCCCGTGATAACGTGTACTACACACATAGTATTTGTAAACAGTAAGGGATTTACACGTCAGTGTACATGTATTTAGGGAATTTGGAATCGGGATAGGGATTCGTACACGAGTCGAAATGTTTGAGGCCAGGCGTTCAAGATCGATCAGCTCGGATTTGATGTATAGTTGTAATTTAAATTCTGATTCGTTGGTATGTAAGGATGTATCATAAACTATGTTGCACTAACGTTTACATTTACGTTTCTGTCTACGAAAATGAAACACAACAGTATGTAAGGTTTACCGAATATTCTAAAGAATGTGATAATGATGTAGTGACAATAAGTCATTTACATTTTTCTGCGGGATCCCGAACTGGACGGCATTGTCAAGTGGTCTTGAGAGGACGGTTACCGGCAGCTGTCGGTCTCCGCGCTAATTATCTGTAAGCCAACACCAACAGATGGGTTTCACCACTCCTCGGCCTCTGCCTGGCAATTGCGTCAATTAAAAAGTTCCACAACAGTGTCATTGACATCTAAAATTTACACAGTTTTTATTCACCGTTTTATTTAAATGGTTCAAATAAAACCAACTCCTTGAGCTTATTTGCATACCGTTAAAAACGAATGCAACAACTACCAACCTTGGGTGACGGACTGTTAAAATTAGGTGTTTCCGAAAATTGATACTCTGACTAACACTACTAAGTATTTAAAGGAAATAAGACTAAGCTAAGGAGAAACAAAGTGGCACGTCCTGTACATTTCAGGGTTAGCCACTTCTACTTATTAATATTTGTCACAAAGCGAGCACTGCGGCATTCTTCAGAATGTGTAAATCAATCAATCAATAGTACTTTCAGTGGGAACAACCTCGTTCGTCCATCAATGTACTAAACCTTGGCCTGCAAGGTTCAGATGCACATGACTGAAAGATATATTGCAGTTATAATTCGAGCATGTTCCTCTTCATAATAAAGCATGCTGCAATGTCAGATGCGGCTGTCGGCGCTGGCAGAGAGTAGTGGACATCCGTCCGCGAATGTCACATTCTCACTGAACGAGTAAATACGTTCTAGCCAATTTGAAATGTGCGCCGCATTATCACAAAGCGCAGTTTGAATTGGAAATTAATTGATTCGACCAATATTTGTAATCATGTCATGTTCCATTAATACTTGACTGGTCATCGTTTAATGCTCATTATTTTAAAATTTCGTCGGATTTCCATAAAGAATGTTAGTCATCTGAGAGCCTTTGCAATCATGACAATTCCTGGTAATGGATGGGCAATGAATTGTTGACTAAAGAACATTGTTGAATGAAGTACGTTATATCTATACATAAGTGTGTAAGGTACACACTTATGTATAGTTGTAACGTACTACCTATAAAACGTAAAACAGTCACATAAACAATAATTATGTCGCTTCAAAACTACACACAAATGAGTCAGTAAGTGAAGCAAAATATTTCAACGAACACAGCTGCACCTGACCTATTATTACATGGTCACTTACCTAAACATTGTTAAAATAATTCAACATTCAACTTTTACATAAAACTGTAAACATGTAGAGAATTTCAATAAAATCTGCAAAAAAAATGTAATAAAACATTGAAGTAAGTACCTAACTTATGCTGAAAGAGCAGATGAAAAGCGAAAAAAATGAAAATGTTAATTTTATATCTACTCATGAAAGCTTGTTTTTGTGATATCGCAATTTACGACGTATTTTGTTTGAACAAAAAAACTAAAATGCTTGACAAATGATTCCGCATCCAAATTTATCTAGGCAAAGATGCAATAAAATGTTATACAATAAAGTTTTGTTTAGGCAATCACCTTCTCAATATTTTTTTGAGCCGTGTAGATGTCTGAGGCTATGTCGCGCATGGGCACTTGGGCAGTCGGAACGCGGCGGTAGCTTGTCCAGAGCAGTGCGCGGGCGACGCGCCGGTTTCGAATTCTGTAGGGCTGCCGGCATCCGGCGAGTGCAGCTGGCCCCGCGCCAACTATGCGCGTACGCAGCTCGCATATTGTGGAACCCGCCGTCAAATTATCATTTTACAACTTGTATCCTACACATGTCGTCGCCATTCTCCTTAGAAGTCAAAATTATTCATTGACTAATAATTGTTTTCATTTTTCAGCATTGACGTTCAAAGAAAAACTGTGACGGTCAAACCGGTAGTAATGTGGGTGTACATTTCAGTAAACTTCCGTTTGTTTGTAGAACGTACGAAAAAACAATAAAATGTTGATCATGTTATTCTTTCCATGAAACGAAACGACGATAACCGACAAACATATTCTTTCAGTTTAGTATCTACATCATCTAATTATAATGAGCGTGAAACGTTAATAAATGCTTAAGTCACTCTTTATAACGTGAGTATGAAAATTACAAACACAATAAAGTTCTTTATAGATTTTATGGCTGATGTGAATAAAGCTGCCTCCATAGTAGGTAGCCTCACTATGAAGTATCAGTGGCGGCGCGCGCGGTGGCTCGCGTCGTCAGAGCGGCGTGCGCGCAGCCGGCGCCGACGCAGAGATTTACAACACTTATCAATGCCCTCTTGATAGATATACTTTAACACCATTAAAAGATTCACTCCAAGCATGAACATTCTTTAAAAGCTTCCACATCTTTAAATGTGTTATTTTTTAAAGAAAATGTAAAATTAACTTGGCTTATTGACCGTAGTTATTTCCACAAACAAATGATTCACATGAAGTAAAACATTGCTAGAAATCAATCTTATTGTCTGAGCCACTTTATAAAACAGCTGCTATAAATAATAACGCATCATTGCTGTCAACAATTAATCCTGCTAATTTGAAACTTACGAACAATATTTTGGCGCCACGACTGAAATATTGTTGTCTTGCAGTTTTACAGCATTTTTATGACTTTCTTTCATTTTCTTGTTTTATTGGTATTGTGTATAAAGAATTGAGAGTTTGAAGAGAATAACCACGTATATGAGACTCAGTGCTATGCATCATAATTACCAACACGTGTTAGTGCACCGTCCTTTGTTTTTCATGCATTGTTCTGAAAATTCAATGTAACATACAACATGTAACATACGCAGTTCGGACACAAGAGTACTGCTTACTTGCTGTAACTATCCAGCTTTATATCAATTTAAATTCAACAGCTATTAACCCTATTAATAGCAAAGCGATGGGATTCGAACAGATCCACATCCTGTATTACGAGGGAGAGCGTGCCATGAGATCCGTGTAAATCAAAACGTTGGATATTTATGATGCAGATAATTTTCCTTTCGTTGCATATCGAGACATGAGTGGATTGCATTGTATTCCCTTGACAGCTTTCTAACAATAGCTCCACAAATGCCACCGACTATTTCAGAGCGATAATGTATTTGAAATATTGGTAGCAGAAGAAAACGAGAATAGTAACATTTGCGCAGTCAAGGTGTTACTGGAATTACTCTATGCATGCCTAAGTACTATAAACCGCATTGAGTATTGAGCTAGTGAATTCAGTGCGTCAGCGTGGTTTTATATCGCATGTTGCATGGTGTACCGACAAGCCGGGCGTCGGCGTTGGGCGGCTCGTGCGACACCGCGTGGCGTTGTTTGGCAACAGGCGGCCACGTTGGGCGGGCGGCGTTCATTCAGCGCCCGGATGTCGAAACATTCGTCGTGGCGTTGCACAATCAGACATGATGTTTCCGGGTTAATGTAGGTTATTGTTTTTCAAGCAGATTCTTGTATTACAAAATGCATTACTCTAGAAATCCTCATGGGTATATTAGGTAGGTAACATTAGTAGTAATGTATGCTTTTATGACTCCAGCGCGATGGTTAACCGAAAAAGAGATTTATGTATTGGCGGAAGAATAGTAAAGAAAAGTATGTGTGTTAATGTTATGTTGGATGAGGAAGTTTTCAAAAAGTGTAATAATGTATGATGACTACGATTTATGTGGTTGCTAGATAAACTGAGTTTTGATCATAATTTTGTTTATCTGGAATTACGCAAATCGTAACACGGTAACTCGATAAAAATGTCGATCCAGAAAGTGTATAATTTTGTTTTTACGTAACCGTCTGGACTGGCGACCTCTGGTGCGGTATTGAAGAACGAGGGCGTGTCGGGCTGTCCACTATCGACGTCTATTTCGAGTCTCTTGTAAGCCCTTCGATCATCGAGAATACCACACAGACTTACTGCTGCTGGAAATGTTTGTGATATATGTATTTACACATTTTAAGCAAATAAAATAATAAAATAAAAATAAATAATAATAATTTTAATAATAATTTTATTGTAAACCAATTATTTGCATGCCCATGTGACGGCAAAATGTGGAGAACTTTATTATAAAAGAACATCTATGTACCTATCACCCATGTTTGCAAAGAATAAATGATTTGATTTGATTTGATTTGAATGCAACAACAGAATGTAATCTATTGGGTATATGTATGTTTTATCTATCGTCAAGCGAGACTCCAAATCATTTAAATATTACGGCACTAATATTGTAGGTCAATATTTGCATGCTTCAGTGTACAGTATGCTACTTGACTTATTTTTGAAAACCCGAATCATGAGCGATTGTTAAGATGGCTATTACAGTTTTTCTTGTTTTTGAGTGTTTTAAGAGTCTAGCACTCAAATACAAGAAAAAATATGATTTTTATTTAAAGAAATAATAAAACTTTCTTGGGCATATTTTTTTTTGTTTTGTGGCCATATCTAAACCATAATCACACATCAAAAATCTCAGTTTTGATGTGTTATTATGGTTTAGATATGGCCACAAATACAAGAAAAAATGTGATAGCCCTCTTAAGTATTTAACTATTACGACAAACTAGACCACTCTCATTATCTGCCTAGATTTTTCCCAGTTTGTTGGGGTCGGCTTCCAGTCTAACCGAATGCAGCGGAATACCAGTATTTTACATGAAGCAACTGCCTATCTAACCTACAAAACCCAGCTAGTACTGGGTTGTGGAGATACGATACCCCTTGGTAAGACTAGTTGTCCGACTTATAAGCCACTAACTACCTGTTTCGACTGTCAAGGATCTGGAGACGACAGCCGGGGCCAACGGCTTGCGCCAACCAAAACTAGAGCACTCTTTATGGGGCCAATTCAGTAACAGTTAAAAACCTGGGTCAAAATGTTGGAAGAGTGCACATTTTATATTTATGTGTTTTTGTCAATAAAATGTTCGTATCTTAGATATTAAATTCCTTTTATTGCCTCTCTTTCTCCATGTATCTTTATATTTTATGTTCATCGTTAATCCAAATAGATCCCTTACGTAGGTACTCACAATGGGACATGATCACAGTGACATGATAGTCTGTTCTTATCTGCCATGATAAGAAAAAATATTACTGACAAAAAGCTAAGTCTAAAGATATTTTTTTATTCTAGGCCTCGAGATATCAGAAGATTATTAATTTTTGAAGAATACATTAATGAAATTTGTAAATTAATCTTTATTAAGAAGCCGCCGTCATAACCTTACTTTAGTAAACTAATTTGCATTAAGAAAAGTACTGAGAAGGACTTTGTAAATAAAGGTCAGTGAATGAGTACTTTGAACCTACACTTTGTTGCAAACATATTGGTAGTATTCCTAAAACAGATACATATATTTTAACGTTGGATTGAATTTATGTTGGGACAATTTCGCGGAATACGAAGAAGAATACCAACTGCATGGTGGCCGGAGTAAACGTAGACATGGATTTGAAAGAGAAATACTATTACAAATTCATCGACATCGACATCGCCATATTTCCCAATAGAAAATTTAATGGGAAATATGGCGATGTCATTTGTAATACGACTGTGTTTATTTACCTAACAAAGACTTTTTAAATCGCAAATGATTCAACATTTTACAAAACACGAAGACATTGAAAACTGAAAATTGATTTACACTGCTATAACTATGATTGTTTGACCACTTCCAGCTGTAACAACACTTACAAGCGACTGTTATGAGTGGACTGCAGTGTCGAAATAGACCCACGACTGACCCTTTTACTACGCTTCCGCGTAGGGCGGCACAAAGCTACACGCGTTATGATTTTTTTTAACAAAGCAACACAGATCAAATAGCAGCTATTAATCCCAGAGTAGGAGGCTCTAATATAAAGCGTTTAAGCGTCCTTCTGACGAAATTCATGGCGTTTATCGGTCTCACAAATATCTCCCATGGTCATTGTTGCTTTAAGAGAACACTAAATCTAAATGGCCGTTGTTTAAAATAAACATTTGAATTTTTTTATGAACTTCCTAATGTCCGTTCTAAGGTCTCTGAGCGTGAAGGTGTGGAGATATGAGCGCAGAAGATTTTATTGATATACGTTGCAGTATTTTTAATTTTAATTGTTTGATTATCTTGTGGTGGGATGACCTAGACGCTTTTCTTGGAGATCGGTCATAATGAACTGACTAATTGGTTTTCCATCTAATCAGTTCACTGTGACCAATCTCAATACACACAACATACAATTAAATGCTGTATTTTTTACAGCAGTGGGACAGTCCAAGTATATCATGCGTACCAAAAAATAAAGGCTGTTTTGTTGAAAATTTGGTACAATAATTATAATTGTTACAGAAATAGCTAATGGGCACGTGGTGGCCCACGGGAAAAGCTCATTAAGTACTGAGTCACGAGCTGAAATAAAATTGAAGGCTGAAGACTAAAGTTCGCAAATCAATACTACTATTTTTATGACTATTTTTAGAAAATGTTGAAATAAAAATTGTTTCCGTTTACGCAATACGTCATGATTCAAAGTCAAACTTCGTAGGTTGCTTTTATTACTCGTATATCGATATTGTAAGCACTTTATATACACTTCCGATACTCGCGGTTATATTTAAATACATCCGGAACTGTTCATCTTGATCGATGTTACTAAAGTAATTGTTGTTTACTATTAAAGTTCCGTAGGCTGTTAACTGTTTAGTTCAATGACACTTGGGAAACTAAACCTGGCCGATAATGGAGGATTACTGGAGGGCTCCGTACAACAACCTTCAGCTATCATTTATTTTAAATATTGTTTCAAGAGTAATTACTTGTAACAGTCACTAAAATATTAGGTGCTTATCTTCAGATAAATATTTTACAGAAAGGGCAAAGTCTACATAGATATCAGATTAATTTACCTACAAAATATGAGTCATGTTAGCAAAGTCAAACATTAGTCGCCCAATGTAAACACTTTAACACACATAATGTCTGATATTACATAATTTGCAAATAGGACACACTTTTAAAACACAGTCGACCTAATTCTTGTATTCGCAAGATTGCAGTATTCTGAAAGACTTTAGTTGTTCCACATAACTGTTAACCGACACGTTAGAAAAAATAAACTTAACGAAATGTAGGTCTTTATAAAATATAGAAAAAAATATTTAAATAAAACAAATGCTTCACCAGATTCCATTCATAAAATGTTCATTCTGCGGGTGTTATGTAATCAAATTAAACAAAATGAGGTTACAGACTGACATTATGAATAGTAGATTAGACATTAGCAGAATGAGCCGGAATTTGTTTACTTTATCATTAGGGGTTCTGCTAAATGTTGTGTGAGGCAGAATCTTAACAAAAATGTGCTGCAGAGATTCGAAAATTGATAAGAAGATGGGCAAAAATGTATTGAAGCTGGTACTCGTAAACCAATGGCAACCAATAATAGTATATTTTATATCGAGGGTCTAAACGAAGCCATAATATACCAGAGGTGGTTTGACTCAATAAAACCGAGGGTATATAGTTGGCGTTTAGCCTCAAAGTGCAAACTGTACTTTTCACTTTGAGTGCGAGAAAACTAGGCAATTTAGTACAAAAACATTAATTATTCCTCCAGTCCATGGAACTTACTTAAACTTACTCTTACTCTTACTTGAACTTTTTAGGTAAATCTTCCGCGATTTTGACGGCAAAATATTAAAGATTTACTATTTATGTCTTTTGCTCTTTGCTCTACCTCAAACTCTTCACTGCCATTGGACATTCTTAATAATTTATTTAAAACCTAACAAATTTACACTCGACATAAATTCTGAAATTCACGCGGTCAGTTTTGTCTTCCAAACCAGTCACAGATTAACAATTTAAAACGCATGGCGCCACCTTTTTTGCAAAAAAACCATGGAACTAAAACTCTTAACATTTTTGCATTGAAGATGGTCCACACTCCACAGATAATAGTAGTATATTTACTGGCTGTTTGAGTTTGTCTTTGTCACATGAAGGAAATTAAAAAAACGAATTTGTTTTTCACTCCCTAGGGACTAAAGTGGTCACTTTAGTCCCGCTTCGTAGGGCTATATTGGCGTACTTTTAGAGCATGAGAAGTGAAAAAAAATGTATATGATAATTAGTTATACCTTTAAAAATGGAAATATTATTTTTATTGGATGTTATAAGTTTTCGGGTAGCAAAACGCCCATCCTTTTTTGATAATTGTGAACATAAATTAAGCATAAATATTGTTGTTGAAGGCTCGTAACTAGATACTGAAGCATAAACCTGAAGCCACCTTGATGAGAGTTCCTCATTATGTTTACTATTCTGACTCTTTCTCGATGCCGGACGTAACTAACTGTCAGTCTATGAGAGTAAGAATAAACCCCCTATCTATAGCTCCTATGAATACATGTTTACTTGTGGTTAGAAATAAACTGAACGATATTCCCATTCTGAAAAATGGGTAACTGTATACAGTCATTCTGCGAACACTTTACATAAGTCATATCTCAGTAAACAAAAACGTTAACAGGAAGCGAAATGATTTTATCGCGATGGCTCATTCACTCAATCTGCACATTTCTACAAATAAATTAGCATTATGGATCAGTAAACCATTTCATTAGTTAAACTTGTAAATACTCTCGGATGATTAAGACATGTCGGTACTGCGCGGCTTAGTCTTTGATTTGTGATTTCATTGGCTTCATTCAAGTATTGTGTTGCACTACTTCACGACGTGGATGGTCGCAGACTACGTGTTTACGATGCGATAAATTCACGAGCCGCGGTGGCACCCGGCCACGCTCAGCCGTCCGGTTACACAATATGCTAAACGAGCCGTTTACCAATAGTCGCTTGTTTTGTCGCCCTAGCAACAACGGGTTAATTGGCGTTATAACTCTGTCTAAAATAATGATGATCATAAATCACATTCATAATAACACCTTTTATGTGATTTATCTCAATCTATGTTCGAAATATGTCAGCATGTGACAAAATTGTGGCCACATTTTAGTGTTTTTACAATACGGCAGTAGGAAAGCGTTGCTCACGATTTGTTGACATGGAAAAATGAGTCATCAAGGTGTTAGTCAAAACATTAAGTGTAATCTGCTACGCGACTTATAAAAAATGAAAAGGTAAATGAACTAAATGTGTGTCAATGCGAAACTGTCGCACTTCAAGGTAGGTACTTACTCTCTTCAAAAGCAATGACCAGGGAAATATTATAAGCATTTAAAATATGAATAATTCACGCAGGTATCTACGTGGCAAGAAGAAACCAACAACTGGGGTATTCGTTCAACAAAGGTAAATCATTCGTTGTTTTGCAACAATATTTACTGCTCGGTGCATTGCACAAACGAATGCTCAAAGTAATCCCACTTTGAGCTTTCGTTTCCATTTGCGGAAAACGTGCAGCTTTAAAATCTTTTTTTACAAAGCTCTATTCAAACAAACTAAACGGTGTAACTGAGCGAGAACAAGCCTATTTTACGACACATTAAACATGTTAAAAAATGCGTTCATCCGATTAAGAATAAGTTTCGAATTGTTATGAATATTAAACATTGTGAAAATAAACACCTGTAAATCACTGCGATCTCCATGGAAATCAACTTCATGCCTAATAAAAATATTTTTAATATTTATAGACCACTACTCATTGAACAAGGTTTCTGGAACAGCTATGGATGGCTGCAGACGATGGAGTTATGAAGGGCTCTGACTGTTACAAGACACATAAAAAAAAGAAAAAGTTGTAAGGTTCAATGCTCAATTAGTCATTTGCGAGACAGAACAACGGGCCGTTTGATGTAGTGTTAACAAATTATTATGTCGCGTATAACGAAAATAATTCGTGTTTATAATGTTCATTTATCCCGGAGGAGCGGCCTCGATCCATCAAGCAGGGACCTTGTCCGCGGTTCTACGCTCATATTTTCATTCATAATTCCAGAAATTTTACCGTCTTTATAAACGCGATTGTTTGATGTATCAACCGAACCTAATTAGATAACATTGAAATTAGACACACGACGTATCAATTCTCAATGTTCTTCCTTCCAACGCGAGAATTTTAAGATGGATTGCAAAAATGTTATTTTATCGCGAGGCTAGTTTTCACGAGCATGTCCGCCTTGAAATTAAAACATGGCGAAAATTAATCCACGTCTTAGTTATTGGAGAAGCGAAGGATTTTAATCGTTTATTACATTACTTCCTCTCTTGTCGGAAGTAAAGAAGGAATCCTATTTATTAAACTTTCTAACACTTCGTGAATAAGATATGGGAGTACAAGATGTAAACATGACACTGTCATAACATATGCTTACGCAATCGAATCAAAATTGAGAAAACATTTGATAATAAAATTACAGACGGGAAAACCAAACTGCCTAAAATTTCAGGCAGTTTGGTTTTTCCAGACTAATTTCATGATCACATGTTTGTAGCTATGAAAACATCGACGAAAGATAAAATAATGTCGATGATTGATGAATGAATTAGCACTCCTACACGATAAAAATAGTACATTTTGATACAAGTGGAGAAAGTTTGTTATTGCATCCGAGGCGGAAGTAACTCCCGAGCCGTAGGCGAGGGTGTTTTTGAGCCGAGAACTGCAATAACAAATATCCACGTGTATCGAACGACGTTTTTCAATACACTTTTGAAGAAATGAAATAAAAGAACGAAAAATATTTTTGTCATTATGAAACTATGATTTTAATTTTCGTTTTTTCCGCGCTTTGCTTTCGCCAGGTTGAAGGAGAAGCAAAGGTATGAAGCCGCTAAACAGCCTAATATAAAAAATAGTTTTTTTTATATATATTTTTGAATTTAGAACACAAATAAATGTTAATTTGTTTATAAAAGTAAATATTAGTTTTAAATAATCATGTTTATCTATGAAATTTTATTTATAAACACAATTTGAATATTTAAAAAATATTTATGCGGTAAAGACGCATTATTGCTTTGCCAAAATTAAAAAAAAACATTCACCTCCGACTTAATGCATTGAACCAATTTGGACCAAGTATAGGCAGTATAGGTATAGTTATCTGTGGCAATTTTCATTCCCGCACACGTGTTGGAAAATGAAAAAAATCGCACGCGTGTGAAATACATTGCATGTTGAACCTAATCGTAGTGCGTTATGAACCAGTTTTCGAGGAAGTGTATTGAAAGCTCCGCCCAGAGCGGGAGGAGTCATTTGCTGATTTCCCATCCGAAAAAGAAAAAAAAAAGCTACACAATGGAGACTGAATGTCTGCTAGTTGAGCACGTGAGATCGATTCTATAAACAGAGGAAACGTGTTTTTGTTTTTGATGAGACTGTAGTCTGCATATTTGTTCCAAATGTAAAGTTATTCTTTATTTTAATATGTTTAACTTAGTTATATTAACAGTGTGCACCACACATACAAGTTATTGGTTGATCATAAAAGTCAAGTTACACTATACAGGGTGTAAACCACCTCATCACGAAGCCGTCAACCAAGCATTCTGTACATCTAAGTAACTTTACGCAAAAAATATTGCTGGGAAACGACATTTTTTTTTTGTGGTGAAAAATCACGTTTTGTGGTAGAACACAATGTAACGCACTCAAAAAATTGTGCTGATGGATGGATTGAATAGTACGGGGGTCTTGGAGGTGTTTAAAGTAAAAATCTTACATTGAAAAATTGTATTTAAAAAAAAAGTTGGAACTTTGACCCCCAATATCTCCGCAACTAGAAGGTTCCCAGGTATGGTGTAGAAAAACATAATGGAAAAAGAAAAATCAAATAAATTATTTTTTAATACGGTTGAAAATAATTTTATTTTTCTAGTTTACAAAACGTTGAACTAATTTAATGATAAACTATGTACATGAGTTAATTAAAAACTATAAATAAACTAGCAACAAACTATAAAAGGGCATCGAAAAACTAATTTAATTTATTTACTCCAAGGGAACGGCAATGAACTACAGGTATCGAGAAGATATTATTATTATGGGTAGGTTTGATCTTTCACAAAACAATATTTACGTAATATATTATGTAATACTTATCTACATAAAGGGTGTAAAACACCTCTTAATGAAGCCGAAAGGCACTTGTTGTCCTCGTCATTGCGATCATTTTTTTGTTCTACACCATACCTTGCCATCTAGTTACAACTTTTTTTTTAAATACAAGTTTTTTTTAATGTCAGGTTTTTAATTTTTACTTAACTTTAAACACCTCCACGACCCCCGTACTATTCAATCCATCTATCAGCACAATGTTTTGAGTGCGTTACATAGAGTTCTACCACAAAACATGATTTTTCACCCCAAAAAAAGTCGTTTCCCAGCAATATTTTTTGCGTAAAGTTACTTAGTTTATGTACAGAATGCTTGGTTGACGGCTTCGTGATGAGGTAGTTTACACCCTGTATATAAAAATGAATCCTTAGGTAAGTAGCAGGCAGATAGTAGGAACCAAGCAGTAGCACCAATAACTTAGGCCACAGTTCTTTGTGTAGAAATAAACATGAAGCACAATATGAATCCGAGCGCATGAAAATTATAGTCAATATTAAAATCTCAATGTGGAACAATTAATGAGAAGTTGAGAACCATTAGCAGAGCTAAATATTTAGTTATGTTCAGCAGCAAGCCAATGCTGAAAGATGCCAAATATTTTAAGATTTTCATTTAATGAAGAAACTGTTTAATACGCTCATTAATAATCTTATATTATACGGATATTTCAAACTGATAAATTACGGTATTTCAGGCATAGTTTACGGTACGCATGTATGCAGCACCTGTATTCAGTCGCCGACTCACCGTCGGCCTTGTGGAGGAACGCGACGCTCCTATTCAGATGCCGGAACACATCAGAACTGAGAAATGTATTGTTAGGCCGGCTCTTCACGGGCGTGGAAACTTTTACAACCACTATCTGGCAGGCTATTTGATACTGTCAACATGCGACAGCTGCATCCTATTTACGAATTACGAGCAAAGCAGTTATTTCCCAGTCCCACAAAATGTTTAGCAGTCAAAACACGTATATGTCTTTATGCGTAGTCGCAAGGACGTCCAAACATTCGAATACCACTGGAAGTTATAACTCCTCCTACACCAGACATTTCGTTTGAATATGAATGTCTATTGTATATTTTCGGTTCCAATTTTATAGTTTAACTGAAACGAAGTAGTTACTACGTAAATACAGAACAATGCGGAATACTGATTATTTATTAGCAGAATTTCATGACTTCAAAGTTGGATTTTCGAATATCAGCTGTGCTGAATAAACAAGATATTCATATATGAATCATTTACAATTAAGAGAAAATGGTGTTTGTTTACCTTAACTACCATCATATTTTGGCAATAAACTTCAACAGCATTTACAATGAATTAAAAATTTTGAGAACTGGACCGTTTCTAGGTTGGGAGTACTGGCAGAGATATTAGACATTGCAGTTGGTAAGCGGCTTTACAGAGCGGATTTTCCGTGAGCTGAGCCACCACAATGTCAGCACGTGATACATTACGAATGTCTGGCATCCTTTTCAGTTCGTTTGCTTCGGTTTCAGCCGAAAAGCCTTAGAGCCAGCTTTGACTGTGACTGACAAAAAAACTGATTGTTTACCTTGCAACTACTTTATCGTGATTGCTAGCTTATTACGTAAAAGCCCTGTTGCTCGTGTAGCAGATTTTCTGTTCAATCCGTAATAAAAATCTTCTTATTCGTTTTCATGAACTGGATTATTGTTTGTTTTATAATATACGAGCGGTTTTCATCGACGAACCGTACAGGGGTTCTTAATGGCTTTTTTAATACTCGATAACCAGTTTGTTATTGTTTTGTTGTTGAGTGCATCCATTGCAGATAGTAGTTTGCGCAGTTTATTGATTGTGAGCAAAACAATGATGAATAAGTGTCGTGCCTAAATCCCGGCTTACACTGGAGCACTATCAGTGTTATCCTGTCTGAGTGTCTCACACCCTTATCACAAGCTGTCCACGTGGAGTATTTTTAACAGCATTATCAGCTGATAAAATGTTAACATTAAAGCGTCGGAGAGGAGGCTAATTATATTTTGAACCTAGTAAAACTAAAAAATTCTAACGTCATCGGCACTAAGGACAAACAAACAGAGCTTATCGTGCCAGGTGACATCAGAAACCTGCAGATGGATGTTTTTATTTGATTGATGTAAGTGTCAATTACTGTAATAATATCCGTCGGATGCACGTCATTACGAACATCGATAGACTCGATAGTATACTTGAGAGCTTCCGCGACGATACTGGCAATGAGGAAGCTCAGCTGATAACACAACATCAAGGACGTTGTTCTATAATGAAACAATGCTACCTGAAGCACATAATTGTATTTACGCAGCCTTCGTTGTTCCGACATATTCGTGCTTTATTCCATTCTTGATTTCCGCTCTGTTTAACTTTTGGGTTGTCTGGTTTCTCGTAAGTACGAGCTTTTTGGGTCTTGTGTTTTGATTACATTTACATATGGAAATAGAAAACACAATTATTCTGTCTTACAAACCTACCTGTAATGTACCCACAAATTAACAGTGATTGTTTGGCACTCGATACGACTTTAAAAGCGTTAGTAAAAAGTATGTACATTTGGTTAAAAAACAACTTTTGTTTACAGTCTCGATGTTAATGACTTTTATTGAAGGGGATTTACAAAGCAAACAGTGGCGATCACAACATGTTTTGAAACAGAAATATTGCAATAGAGGTTAACCCATGATCTGTCCACGAAGTAGACACAATAGTTAAACAATGGCGTCTCGACCAAATTGGTCATTTGACAGATCATGATTTATCCTAGCTACAAGTTCCACACACAAATTTCTTCCAGCAAGCGGAAGAACCATTGAATAAACAATATTGCCCTCGTGTAACTGTAAAATTGATTATGTTACGCGAAAATTGACCTTGGCTCGAGTATTTACTAATGTATGAATGTCGCCATTAAAACTAGTAGAAAGCAGGTTTGCGGTAGATTCAAATTCAAAATAATTTATTTCATTTATTTATTTTTTTATTTTATTTATTTGGGACAAAAAAAAGTTACACGTTGCGATATTAATAGTTAGCTTAGGTCTAATAGTAAACAAACGCATAACCCACACTATTGTCTACGGAATCACATCGAATTAAAAGAAAATAAGGAAACGGACGTATACAGAAAGGGACAGTAAGAAAATAAAAAAAGCTTATAAACCCGAAAGGTCACACAAACCAAATCTGGACAGCACTCCCCGTCCAGATCTAGTTCGCAGTCACCAATTTCAATCCATTTAGGATCATAATTTATGCACATATTTAAAATAAAAATTAACAGTTTAAAAAATGAAGTTTTCAATCAGCATACTATACAAAAATAATCAAATAAAGAGAGAAGAGGTAGAGATCACCTTCGTTTGAAAATAGCGTGTACGTAGCATTGACAACACAAAGATTTATGTGTGTTCTAAAAATCTTAAACACAGACGTCTAGGCGACAACGTGCTACGGTCGTAGACTGGGATACATTAGGTTAATCACTAGCGGATGTGCGTATTTAAATGTACTGTAAATTAGCAACAAGTTATTACAGACTTAAAGAGTGAAATGAGAATTATTTTTCTGCGTTACTATAACGTCTGCAACCGTTTACGTAAATTAGTGAGTGTATGGTGTAAATAGGTATAACTTTTAATACTCTACAATCATTACGATTCGTAGCTAAACACGTGTAGTGAGATTTCCTAGAAACAATCATATCTACACGAGTTTCATAATCTTCTGAATGAATGTTTTCTCAAAAATGTAATGCTGTGTTATCTGGGTAATTTCCCCCATTATCCTCAATCCCATGTTGCCCTAATTTCTCCTTATTCATGAAAGGTAAATAAATTACTGTAATCTTTCCACGTGAGTTTGTGTTATTGTTGATTTATTATGCTAGTATATCAATGGTATACTAATATTAGAGATACACGCGCTACGACTATTTATTTATTTGGTACAAATTCGTTAAATGGGAATAAAATATTGTACCTAATAACTATGAACCAGGTCAATTAAAACTATGAAATAGTGTTGTAACTATTAAACTTTGTCCTTTGTTTAATCCGATATTGTACTGTAACAATACATAGTTGAATGTAGGTATTATTATTGTTTTCTAAGATTCGTGGGTGACGATGAGTCGTTGAACTTTGTACACCTCAAAAATGTGTGATTAGACTGAACTATAGAACTATGTTGCGTTCAAATACCTACATCAAAGTGTACTATGAGGTGCTTCAAAAATTCGGCCATAAGATATTATTCGAAGATTACTAAACCACCTACGATTTTCGAATGTCTTTGTCTTAATTTCTGATAACAATTTTATAATATGTCTGACCATAAACACTGTTTTTAGGGTTCCGTACCTCAAAAGGTAAAAAAGGAACCCATAATAAGATTATATTCTTGTCCGTCTGTCCGTCCGTCTCCACCGATTTTCTCAGGAACGGGTGGACCTAACAAGTTAAAATGTATACCCGATACTGAAGTTTATAGTCCCTATTAGCTGTATAAAAATCAAGGTCTTGAATCAACATACTTAAATCACCTTACCTTCTACATTTTTTTTTCGGAATTTTCCCTTTACTTGTGCTGTAAGACCTTGCTTTTAACCAAAATTGACAATTCTAGTACCCTATAGGTTTTGGGTCGAAAACCAATATGTAGTATTTAGTCGTTTCCGTAGACCAAGAATCACGAAATTTTGGCGAGAAGCAATGTCTTACAGCACATGTAAAGGGAAAAATCTGAAAACCATAAATATGTAGTTTAATAACAAAAAATAAGCGATTTTACTATAACAAACTTATTATTTGCGGTTGGTGCAATAGTCGTTTCATGGGATCGAACAGCAAAGTTAAGATTGTCCTTTATAAAGTTTGTACGGTTTGGTTTTTTTTGTTTCTTTACGTATGTTTATTTTAACACACAATGGACGGTAAAGAAATTACATTAATAGAGTCTAATATATATATAGTCTAATTGTTTATTTCAATAAAAGACTGGACTGTAAAAGTCCAAAGTCATAAATAGAATTTCGCAATTTCTAGCAACCGAAATAATAACAAAACAAACGTAAAAAATTACGTAATTGAAACTTGGTACATTCTTTCATCAACCTGTAGTATGGCTTCTTTCTTCAAGGAACTGAAAGTTACGTGGCGTTAGGAAATGTTAATACCTCGAAGGTAGCTCTGTATTTTTTTTTCTTTTGTTACGTAAACAATAATTGACCAAGATACGACGCTTTTAAAATTCTCAATACGTCACGCCGTGCTATAATTTTTAGCTAGTTCTGACGTCACGAGCCCCCACTCCCGAGTTTAGATGTGTTTATATCTTTGTTAATATTCATTGATTTACAAAAACAAAAAATACGTGTCCATTATTTTCCAATACTCTAACTTAGGGACTAAATAGATTTGCAATTTATTGATGGTGGAAACTAGCCTATTACTGACTGTGTGCATTATCCCACTGCTGGACAAGGGAAGTCATGGGGAGAGCCCATGACTTCCAGTTTAAAATAACAATATATATTTTTTTTTTTTCAGCGACATTTCAGGACTCAAGGACATGGGTCACAGGTGCATGTAAATGTATAGAATACGATTATACCTTTTTTTTTTTAGGATGGGAAATCATCAAATGACATCTTCCGCTCTGGGCGGAGCAGGAGGGAGTGTCAGACTTTTACTGACTAAAACCCATCCATGTTCCTTCATCGCCCTTTGTGTTCCGGGGCCACGGTATCTCTTTCGAATAGTCCCGCAGCCCCGGCAGGCTTCGGCCCTTGCGGACCCCTTCACTGTTGCTGACTCTCTTTGAGGCGCGCGTGGAACACGAACGCGCCGTCGACACGGCCTGTCGTCATGAGACGGACGGGCGGCGAGCTAGCCCATAGCTCCCCGTCCACAGGCCCGCAAACGATTATACCTACGATATTTATTGGAACAAAATATAGTCGCATCTAGCTGATTTGGATATCATTATGCAATGGTACAAACAAACTACCAAAGCAACTGTTCATAACACCAACCCCCTGTAGAACGCTTCTAATTATAAAACAAACGTAAAAAATTACGTAATTGAAACTTGGTACATTCTTTCATCAGCCTGCAGTATGGCTTCTTTCTTTAAACAACTGAAACTTACGTGGCGTTAGGAAATGTTAATACCTCGAAGTTAGCTCTGAAATCGAGAACACTCTATTACTAGGGGATATCGGTTATATATCGAAGCCTTAAGAAAGCGCGGTCAATTACTTCGCAGAACTCAGAAATTGAACGAGCTGTTTGAGTTTACAATGCAATTCAAGCAGTTAGGTAATGGAAGTCTAATTATAAAGTTTAATTTTATACGTATTAATTGTGCAACTTCTGACTAACACTTGACGGAATTTAAGTGAATGCCTAAAAGAAGAGTGCTTTTGGATTTTGAAAAGGTGTTAACTAGAGTGCTGAAATAGTACATTTTGATACAAGTGGAGAAAGTTTGTTATTGCATTCGAGGCGGAATTAACTCCCGAGCCGTAGGCGAGGGTGTTTTTGAGCTGAGAACTGCAATAACAAATGTCCACGTGTATCAAACGACGTTTTTCAATACACTTCTGAAGAAATAAAATAAAACAACGTAACATATTTTTGTCATAAATTAATAAGAAATCTGTGGCAATTTTGTGTTGGAAAATGAAAAAAATCGCACGCGTGTGAAATACATTGCATGTTGAACCTAATCATAGTGCGTTATGAACCAGTTTTCGAGGAAGTGTATTGAAAAATATTTTTTTTTACGACAAAAATATGAATTGGTCACGGTTTCACGTGATTGCTCGCAAGAAAATTCTTTGCTACTCAGGGGAGTGTTAGATAGTTACAACAGCATCATAAGAACACAAAGGGAAAGCCCTATCTCTCCAGTTGTAAAACATTTTGTGCGGCGGGTAAATGGCACTGACATACACCACCAACCCCGCCAATTGTAATGATATTATAAATGTGTGGTGTGCTCCAAATAAAAATAATAAGTAAAAGTGAAAATTCGGGCGCCAGGAGTACACACAAAACTATGCCTAGGATAGACTTACCTGCGGGAGCCGGCTTTTAATCTTCAAGCGGGAAGGTTTCAATAAAAATCGACCATGAAAGTTACGATCTATTTTATTACCCGAAGGCTGCTGGTTGGGAGAAGAACACCAGAAAATTCCTTTCTAAAATTAACAGATATGATTCTAACTAGAGGTCCAGTTTTTCTGACTAAATCACCTAATTTCTCACCGCTAACATAGTTCTTAAGTACTCTTTTACTAACCCTTATGGGCCTTGTTGTTCGCAATAAATAATTATTTGATTTGATTTGATTAGACAATAACATAAATTAAGTTACTAACACTCTATGGATGTATGAAAAGTATTATTAGATCACATGAAATTAGGTTATTTGTTTTTATAGCATACGAGGAGCTCGTGTCAAATACTAACAGCCACATAAAATATGGTGAAACACTTTTCTCATTCACTGTACTAAGAGAAAAAACACAAAAAAAAATAATAATAATCGAATCCGGGGCGTCGGTCACAGGTGCCTCGACCACTGGGGGCCTAAGCCACGGACCCAAGCCGTCGTTGGTCCCGGCTGTCATTTGTAGATCTTTGACAGTCGTTAGGTAGTCAGTGGCCCAAATGGTCTGACAACCAGTTTTACCAAGGGTATCGTATGACCCGGTACAAGCTGGGTTGTGGAGGTCAGATAGGCAGTCGCTCCATGTAAAATACTGGTATTTAGCTGCATCCGGTAAGACTGGAAGCCGATTCCAACATAGTTGGGAAAAGACTAGGCAGATGATGAACACTATATGGATGTTTTTGGTTCCGAAATAAAATTAATTAATACCGTACCTCTGTTCAAAGCTCTAATAGGAATTTCTTTCAGGTTGGATTATTATTTTTATTGACAGTAGATACGAGTACCTTAAAACTCTGACAACGTAATAACCCTAACAAAGGTTGCCACGAGCCGTGAATCCTCGCAATTATTCAAATTAAAATTAAAGCTCCTTGTTTGCTAGACAATACCATAGTTTATTTATCTATCAGACATTTTTCAAGGTCTGACATTGTTTTCATATTTCCTTGACAGCCAGGGCGGGGCTTAACGACGTGTTTACCAAGACACAACAGAAACTCGATGTCAACAATCAACATTGCAATCTTCAAGATCAATCTGCACTCTAACTTATTACCACTATGTACCATATTGTTTAAACGCGACCTTCTTCTTAAACAAGCTGTGTTTTTGTTTAGGTACCCTAAACCTGTTAACGGGTCATTGTACTCATCATTATAAACAATAATTACTGAGGTATAAACCCCGAAATCGGGAAAAAATCAGTTGTCCCATTCATTTGTGTTCCTATAAATCCCCGTAATGTAGGGAACAGCTGATTTTTATTCGCGATTTCAGGATTCGTCCGAGAATGTTTACTGTGATGAGTACAATGACCCCTGTAAAGGTTTAGGGTAAACAATGACTAAGGTTGTATAGCCTTATATGGTGCGTACCTGGATCTACGTTATTTTCGGTCATGAACGGCCGTAGTCCCTACCGAATGAATGCTTTGTCAGAATGATGAATGTTCACTTAAATGTGCACTTCGCGGAAAATCGGTCAACATTCGGTATTGTTTACTTATGTCTACTAACATCCGCTCAAATTCTGTACGTCCATTTATTTTCAAAATATTTGGCATAGGCATGTAGTGTTTGGGTTTGAATTTGGAATCCCTTGTTTATTTAAACTCTGTGAATTAAATATAGTATTGCTCAGCATAGTGTTCAGGGCTTTCAATGCAATCTCAAAATAAATTACATTCATACTTTTGTTAAAATGTAAAACTTAAATACGTTTTTATATTTTCTAAATATTATAATTACCAACTTGAACTTAAAAGATCTAGAGACGATCGTGGCTTAATAATAACAGCCGCTCGGGTCGATCTTTAGGTTAAGCCGTGCTTGCCTAGGGTGGTTCGTGGATGGGTGACCATTACAAACCGAGTTTCCTCCGTGCCTCGGAAAGCATGTTAAACCGTTGCTCCTGAGGCAGATCTTTGACCACCGGCCGGAAAGTCTGACAATCAGTCTGTAGTACCCAGTACTAATTGGGTTGTGGAGGTCGTTCCTTGTAAAATACTGGTATTCAGCTCCATCCAGTTAGACTGGTAGCCGAATCCTACATAGTTAGGAAAAGGCTAGGCAGATGATGACGAACTTAAAACTTTATAAACTTTAAAACTTAGAATTAGGTACATACCAGAAGGCTACACCAGTTAAACCTAGTTATAGTAGAGTTTGAGTTATTTTAAACCAAATTAAAATGAGAATATTTTAGAAGTTGATCTAACACTAGAAACATATTTAGTAGGTACTTGGACGACCAGTACCAAGAAAGATACATTTGTGTAATTTCCAAAGAGAACCATCATCATAACACAATGTAGCTGTAGCTCTCTTCCATTATTACGTGAACATGTGACTTCGCCGGATTTCATTAGGAAAGCGACAGGCTAGAGAGAACCTCCGCTCCGTTGGGTAACAGGACAAACAGGGCGATAACAGCTGATTACATAACTTGTTGCCGACGAGAATTCTGCTAACACCGAGCAATACATGTTGTTTGTCTTAACTTGTATGTAGTGCATAGCAATTTAGAAACTCATTTTTGCATTGCGCAGACTTTGCCATTTTTTATTTTGCTGAGACCAAATAAGGTTACACGAGTCGTATATTGCTAAAGAAAGTGAATCAGAAATTGCAAACGACTGCACTTAGTGAGCAAGCTTCGCTAACCCTCAGAATGTTTATCAAAAACAACAGACTTTTAAATTCGATAAAATTCTACATACCTAAAAATAAACAAAATATATACTTGAGCGTTTATTCGCAATTTTCCAGGCTCAATGTCAGATGCAGACACCATTTGCGAAGAACTCTAGCAAGCTTATGAACGTACCCTTTGTAGCGTAGGAAAATTTTGTTTGTTTTATTATGATTGCAACTGAGTCAGAGAAGGTTAAAAAGATTTTATGTAAAAAGAAAGGTCCGCTATCATCCGCCCTCGCCCGCCACGAGCACGTACTGCGGCACGAGGCTCGTTGTTGTTACATGTTCCTGTCAGCTTCGTGATTATCTTCATACAAGGGTGTTCACCGCTGGGAAAATGTATTCCAATAATGTCTTTATCTGATTGTGTAATATTGTAGTTATGAAACTATACAAGTTTCCATAGAGTTTTTTGCACATTCTTCGCCTTAGAGATCTTCGGTTTGGAATGGGCAGCTGATGGACTTTCAAAAGTTATTATGCCTTGTGACTGGGACATTAGCTTCGCTCTCTTTGTTTTTCTGATACTCAAAAGTGCCTGTTATGGTCTAATTGAAATAAATGCTTTGAGCTGTTTTAGACTTTCACGGTTTTTCACTACACCTAAAGTACTTACGGGATGATATCCGTGATTTTCCTTAGGTTCTATGAGCTCCCGATATTTCGACGCTGTTGCAAGCATCATGATCGCGGGAATACACCCGCGATCATAGGAACCGAACGCGAACCTAAGGAAAATCACGGATATCATTCCGTAAGTACTTTAAGTGTAAATGCTTTGAGTTTGAGTACCCGCAGAGTACCCGCATCTGACTGAAACATTACAGTAACCAATTTGCTGAAGAGAATATTAACGTCCTAATAGGTATGAGTCAGACTAAAATAACCATTTAACATCGTCGCTCAACTATTTATCGTATGTAAACCGAGTAATGTATCATTGACCTCATCATAAGTACTCGAGTCATCATTTCGATCATGATCCAGGGTCGGCGCCAGGAAGTGTTTATGATTTCCATTTTAAGGCCATACGATCTGGTTACCTCTTTAGATAATCTCTAATGCGTAATGCGTATTATATCAGTTCCAAACTAATCACACATACTTTGACATCTCTAGGTCAGCGAGGTAGGCTGGAAGCACACACGCAAACACTTACCTTGATTATTTTAAACTTTTATTTCAGTCTAGCAGATGATAAAAGTGCATTTATTTGTTGAGTAAACACGATAAATTTTATACTACCTTTGAAATCGCGAGATGAAACTCGCTTCATAAACACCAAGGCTTGGAAAAATACTTGGTGGCAATTTATTTTGAGACGAAAAATGAGAAGTGAAGACAATTTGTTTAATTGCTTTTCTGCTCACGTTTCGCTGTGAAGATTTTTGTAGGACGATGTTCTGACAAAAAAACAATTGTAGCCTAATCTGAAATCCGTGGGTAGTACTCGTAATTTCCCGCAAAAGCCCCTTGACCGTCCACCGACTCGACAGTTGGTGCTGGGTCGCTCCACTCGGCTGAAAGATTTACAGACGGAAAGTTCGAAGGGTCAACGTCCTCGCGTCGATCTATTTATCTCACTGACTCTGATCGAATTTTAATTAGTGCCGTTAGTTTATGGCCGCGTACTGGTATAATCGGATCGATTAAAGTCGAATTTGATAAGTGCCGTAGACACGGGTAATGTTATACCCGACGAGACAATGGAATTACAATGAGTATTTGTGGAAAATCCGCTCGAAATGTATATCATATCATACCCGTATAAATAATTTTGAAGAGATGGGAGTACATTGCATAGGCTCAGGTAACAATGACAAATTTATAGTTCAAAGACAGCGAATCTCAATGTTATGCAAATAGAATTGGAATTATTTTTTCAGGAGACTTCTTTAATAAGTTCGAGTTTTACTCAAGTCAATATTATGTTTATTTAAGTTTTTATTAAACATACCGTTGTAAAAAAACAATTATAATGTAAGTCAATTTTTTTTTGTAATAGTTTTACACCTGCACCTAGTTTCTAAGAGGTTAATTTTATTAGGTTATTTAAAGTCATTGAACCTTAAAACTTAGGTTTACCTTTTATGGATGTAATAATAGGGCTACAATGGACGATATTATGTACTTTTGCTATTGAATCATTGTTTGTGGTCAACCTTTTGTGTAATAATATTAAATTAAATTATTAAAAATAGTAATTCGATAAGTCTCTTCGAACTACGATAAGGTTCACGCTAAAGGTCAAATTAAAATAGGTGACGTTGTCAATGGAATTTGGTCAAATACCATCCACCAATTTTTCAATCAATTTGTTTGCCAGAGTTTAATTTGCTTTTCACATTTTTATAGTTACCGTATAAAAGTGTAAACTTCTTGATATTAACGTCAATGATTTTCTTGTTAAAGACTCTTTGATCGTTTGATGAAAACTTGGTTTGGCTACAGATTTCAAATACTTCTTTTGATTCTGTATCTGGTTCGTATTATGATCCAAGGTATCGATTGAGGGGGTGCGAAGTCAGAAGTCCTCAACGTGTGTCCGGCGGCTGCTCGTCCCTCTCGATACGTCTGGAGGGAAGAGCAGCTGCTGGGCCGGTGCACCCCGGGCGCGGCAGTATCCTTCTCCGGGGAATGAGAGGAAATGAGAATTTCCTCTTATCCCTCGGGGTACTGCCGCGGCCAATTATTCTGACATGGGTGGGGTCCGACCCGGACCAAAGGTGCGTTCCTTTGCGTGCCCCTCTGTTCAGCAGAGGGCATAGCAGAGGAGTGAGGGCGGGCTCGGTGTGCACTCACCCTGCCTCCGAGCAGACAGAGAAGGATGCGTCCTCCTCTGTCACCGCCGGTCTCGTAATCCCATCGTCGAAGTGTCGTGGATCAAGTCTCGCGGCTTCGATAGGGACCGAGGGTCTTGGCTTAACCGCCCGGACTGCGAGGTAGAAAACCTCTATAAAAAGTTACCCCAAATCCCAAGTGGCGACGCACCGCGAGGGGATGTATGGCTGACGGGTGTTCTATAGAACAAATCAGTCGCTAGTGCGCTCCTCGCCAGGGTACCTGCAGACCCCCTGGCGAGTAATAAATACTTTAAATCTGCTCAGCTAGGTACAGGGGTCTCTGCCTAGGCTGATTTTTATTTCCTCCATACTCGTGGGTTCAAATATAGATAAAATACAAAAAAACCAAACCAAAACCGCCGGCAACGGCAACGAAGAGGAGAGGAGGGATGCGTGCAGCGTGAGCGCGGGAGGCTCAGAGAGCTCCCGCTGCGTGAGGACCGGGACTGCTGCGGAGAGAGTTCTTCCGCAAGCGGTCCAGGAAGGAGGACGACCAAGTGTCGTCATCGGAGGGAGAGTTGGCCTCGGCCCGGAAGGTCCCCACTAGCAGGCGCGGTGGGATCCGAGGCAAGAGGGCGGGCCTCTCTGCCTCCGAAAGGTCGGCCAGACTGGCCGAAGAGGGGCGCCACCCGGGCATTGCTCTTGGGTCTGGCGAAGAGGCGGGTGAACCTGGCAGCTCCGAGGCGGAGCGTAAGGCCAGGTTCGCAAAGGAGGTGGAAGCCGCGATAAGGGGAGTGGCCTTGAAACAGAAGACCTCTTCTAAACTCAAGGCCATACCCGGGGCTTCCGCCTCCATTATGGCGGCAGCGGAGGCCAATTTTGGGGGACCTCCTCCTCCTCCTCCTCCTCCTCTGATAGACGGAGAGGAGGTGGCCAAACTGCGGGTAGAGGTGGCCCGCCTGACGGCTGCCACGGAGGCTCTCCGAAAGGAGAATGCTAGGCTCCAAGCAGACTTGGACTTCTTTGCCGGCTCCGGCGAAACCGGCGCCGGCAAAGAAGGCGGCGAAAGCGAGGAAGGGCAAGGCGGCTGCACAGAAGACTGTGCCGGCGCCAGTCCCAGCAGCGAGTGGGCCAGCGCCGGTGGCACGTAAGCCGCCGCCACCGCCACCGCCCCCCCAGCAGCCCCCTACACCTCCCGCGGCGGAAGCCGGATGGCAGGTGGTCGGGGAAAGGAAAAAGGGGCGAAAGGCGAAAAAAAAGGCCCGAGATCAAGAGCGGCAGCGCCAGTTCAGGGCGCGAAAGAGCGCGGCTAGGCTCCGCGCCCCGAAGACCGCGGCTGTAGTGATTACACTACAGCCGGACGCGGAAAAGAGGGGCGTGTCCTACCGCGACCTGCTGGCGAAGGCAAAGGAGGCGGTGGACCCCGGGGAGCTCGGGATCACCGGGGGCCTCCGGCTTAAGGTCACGGCGACGGGGGCTCGTATGCTCGAGGTCCCCGGGGAAGCCAGCGGCCCGTCCGCTGACGCTCTAGCTGAAAAGCTCAGAGCGTCCCTAAACGCGGACGAGGCCCAAGTGTCCAGGCCCGTCAGATGCGCAGACCTGCGCATCTTGGGTCTGGACAACTCCGTGACAAAGGAGGAGGTGGTGGCCGCCGTCGCCAGGTCCGGTGGGTGTCCTGCTGAGCAGGTCAGGGCAGGCATGGGGCGGATCTGTATTTATGCTTTCGCGGTTGCACAACGACAAGCTTTGCTCATGCTTTGCTTGGTAGCATAGATGCAGGTCTACCTTACTGCCTCCCTCAGAGGCGGTAGGGTGGCGGGGTCTTGAGGGAGAGCGCTACGGTCGTGTAGATCCTCAAGGCAAGTCTGGTGTGTTCACCTTCACGTGGTTGCCGCCCTGTTCTTGGTCTAATTCCATAAGAAATAGACGCAACAAAAACCACCAGGCGCTTTCTGGGGGGGGGGGGGCGCATCGCACTTCGTATGATCCACTCCCGTCATGCGAAGTGCGGTGTGCGTTTCCCCTGCGTGCCCCTCTGAGCAGCGGGCGTAGCAGAGGGCATGGCAGGGGAGTGGGGTCCTCCTTTTGCGAGGTTCTCGCAGAGGGAGGAGGCGGGGCGGCGCGGCGAGGGGATCATGAGCATCCGCATGATCCTCTCGCCACGCCACTCCGCGGGCGGAGAGGGGGGGAAGGGGCGTTTGCCCTCCCTCCTCACGGTGACGGGCGAGCGACAGGCGCGGAGGTGCCTCCGCCCGCATTGCGCCCGTCACCCCGCGGGGGACTGGGCCTCCCGCTTCCCGGCGTGCGTGCGTGAACACCATGCTGGGGAGCGAGGAGAGGAGGCCTGGTCAGCGGTAGCCTCCCTTTGCGAGGTTCTCGCAGAGGGAGGAGGCGGGGCGGCGCGGTGGGAGGATCATGAGCAAAACATGATCCTCTCGCCGCACCGCTCCGTGGGCGGTGAGGGGGGGAAGGGGCGTTTGCCCTCCCTCCTCACGGTGACGGGCGGGCGACAGGCACGGAGGTGCCTCCGCCCGCATTGCACCCGTCACCTCGCGGGCGACTGGGCCTCCCGCTTCCCGGCGTGCGTTGGCGGACGCTATGCTGGGGAGCGCGGAGGCCTGGTCAGCGGTAGCCTCCTTTTGCGATTTCGCAAAAGGAGGAGGCGGAGCGCGCGCGGGAGGTCTTTCTCTCGCTGCGCTGCTCCGCGGGCGGAGAGGGGGGGAAGGGGCATTTGCCCTCCTTCCTCACGGTGACGGGCGGGCGACAGGCGCGGGGGTGCCTCCGCCCGCATTGCACCCGTCACCTCCGTCGGTCATTCCCGAACCCCCTCCTCCACGCCCGTGCCGTGAGGGCAAGAGGGGGGGTCCGCCTTGTGTTCGTCGGCGGGGGACTGGAAGTAAAGGCTGTGCCGGATTCCCAGTCCCCCTCCACTATGACGAAGCGGGAATGCGCTGGGTCGTTTTAGTGGGTATACCGGGTTTTGCACGCCCGGGGAGTCCCACATACCCCTCCCGTCCCCCGACGGGAGGGCATGCGTAATGCATTTTTTCCCAGCGTGAAAAAAAAAAATAAAAAAAAAAAAGGTCAGGGCAGGCACCCTACGTCCGGACCCCACGGGCATGCATACCGTTACGGTATGCTGCCCTGTGACGGCAGCTAAAACTATTGTGTAACCGTCGCCACCGCCGCAGCCGCAACCGCCGCCGCTGCCGCTCCCGCTATCGCCGCCACAGGGGGGCCCTCACAGGGGGCCAGGGAGGAAGCGTTGATGGAATGCCATTAACGGCTCCACTTCGCTTCCTCCAAGCGAACATCAACCACAGCGCCTGTGCTTGGGATCTGTTGCTCCAGAGCATGGCGCAGTGGTTGATCAACATCGCTGTGGTCGCTGAGCCGTATTTCGTCCTGCCCAGGGAAGACTGGGTGGCGGACCTGAGCGGCTCAGTGACCATAGTGTCGTCGGCCGCCGCCGGCACCCCGACCCTTGAATGTGTCAGGAGGGGTCGGGGGTGCGTAGCAGCCCGGTTCGGGGAGATCGTCGTAGTGGGTGTCTACTTCTCCCCGAGCCGAACTCTCGCCGAGTTCCACAACTCTCTCGCAGAGTTGAGTGTCGTCGTCGGAAACCATTCCCTCCCCGTGCTTGTCCTCGGGGACTTCAATGCCAAGAACTTGGCTTGAGGTTCCCGTTGCACAGACGTGCGGGGAAGGATGGTGGAGGACTGGGCCCTGGAGAAGGGCCTGGTCGTCCTAAACCGGGGTTCTGTCGCCACGTGTGTGAGGATGCGGGGCGAGTCGGTGATGGACATTTCGTTCGCTGACTGGCGTGTAATGGAGGGGGTGGAGACCTATTCCGACCACCGGTACATCCGGTTCGACGTCTCCACCCAGACCTAAAGCGCGGCGGGCCAACTGGCCCCGAGTGGTCCGCGTTGGGCGCTGAAGCAGCTGGACCGGGAGCTCCTCCTGGAAGCCTCGATCGTGCAGGCCTGGGTGACATCACCGGACAGGCCTGCGGACGTTAACAATGAGGCAGGGTGGTTCCAGGAGGCCATGTCCGACATCTGTGACGTGGCAATGCCCCGAGTTCGGCCAGGAAGCGCCCGGCGTCAGGTGTACTGGCCAACCACAGCGGTGGTGGTCGCGTGAGCTGACGTCTTTACGGGAGCCGTGTGTGGCTGTGCGACACCTGTACGCCAGGCACCGCAGGCTCCGCATTCGCCCACCGAATGCGGAAGCCATTGAGGCGGAGCTTTATGAGGGCTACAGAGCGGCGAAGACCGCCCTCCGCGAAGCTGTCCTGCGGGCCAGGGACCTGGCCTGCGAGGAGATGCTGGGGACTCTCGACAGAGATCCGTGGGGGCGCCCTTACAAGATGGTGCGGGATAAACTCCGCACCTGGGCCCCCCCGCTGACGCAGAGTCTCCGGCCTCAGCTCGTGGAGGACGTGGTGAGCGCTCTGTTCCCCTCGCGAGGGGAACACCCGCCCCCGCCTATGGCTCCGCCGGCTGCGGTGCCGGAAGCGGACCACGAAAGCGACGACGACGACGCTCCGGAAGTGACCGGGGTAGAGCTGAGAGTGGCGGTACGCAGGCTCAGTGCCAAAAATACCGCCCCGGGACCCGACGGCTTGCCTGGCAAAGCCTGGGTCCTGGCCTCGGAGGCTCTCGGTCCCCGACTGGAGGGGTTCTTAAGCGCATGCTTGGAGAGAGGCCAGTTCCCGCTTCGCTGGAAGACGGGGAAGCTGGTCCTCATTCGGAAGCCGGGGCGCCCGGCGGACTCTCCGTCCGCCTACCGGCCCGTGGTGCTGCTCGACGAGGTGGGCAAGCTCTTTGAAAGAGTCATTGCAAACCGCCTCGCCGAGCACCTCGCGGGGACGGGGCCCGACCTTGCGGAACACCAATATGGTTTCCGCAAGGGGCGCTCTACGGTGGACGCCATCATGCGCGTGAGAGCCCTCACGACGAGGGATGCGGTGTCCAGGGGTGGGGTTGCCTTGGCGGTGTCTCTCGACATCGCCAACGCCTTCAACTCCATGCCCTGGAGCTGCATAAGGGAGGCACTCCGGTATCACCGGGTGCCGACCTACCTTCGTCGTGTGGTCGCGGACTACCTGACGGATAGGGCCGTCATTTACCCCCGGTCGCAGCGGAGACTGGAACCGGCGAGAGATGTCGTGCGGTGTTCCGCAGGGATCGGTTCTAGGGCCGTCCTTGTGGAACATCGGGTACGACTGGGTGCTGCGCGCCGACCTCCCTAGCGGTTTCAGCGTAGTCTGCTACACTGACGACACGCTGGTGCTGGCACAGGGGAGGTCGCACGAGGCAGCGGCCGAAGTTATGACACGCGGAGTTGCGATAGTCGTTGAGAGGATCCGGCAACTGGGTCTCGAGGTGAAATTGCACAAGTCCGAGGCCATGTGCTTTCATGGGCCTCGGAATGCGCCACCTCCGGGATCCTCAGTGATGGCAGGAGGGGTTTCCATCGGCGTCGAGTCGACGTTGAAGTACCTGGGACTTGTCCTCGACAGCCGGTGGAACTTCGTGGAGCATTTCCGACGTTTGGCCCCCAAACTGGAGCGGACAGGGGCTGCCTTCAGGCGGCTCCTGCCCAACCTGGGGGGGCCAAACGCCTCCTGCCGGAGGCTCTACGCGGGAGTCGTGCGGTCCATGGCCCTTTACGGGGCCCCGGTGTGGGCGCGTTCATTGAGGCGGCGTGCCGCCCACCATTTGAACGCGCCCCAGAAGGTGGTAGCCGTGAGGCTGGTCCGGGGGTACCGCACGATCTCCCGCGAGGCGGCGAACCTCCTTGAGGGATTGCCGCCATGGGATCTTGAGGCAATAGTCCTCGCGCGCCTACACGAGTGGCGCGCGGAGGCGCTACGCCGGGGGGAAACTCCGCTGCCGCGGCAAATTGTCGCTCAGCGGACGGACTTCCGGCGGGATCTCATGGCGACATGGAGAGAGCGACTATCGCAACCCCGTGCAGGGCACGCCACAATAGTGGCGATAAGTCCCCTCTTTGAGGAGTGGCTGGAGAGACGCCACGGCGTCCTCACCTTCCGCCTGACGCAGGTTCTTACCGGACACGGATGCTTCGGTAAGTTCCTGCACCGAATCGGGCGGGAGGAAACGCCCGGGTGTCACCATTGTGAGGATCGACTGGAGGACACGGTGGAGCACACGGTGGCGGTGTGCTCCGCTTGGGCGGAGCACCGCCGTGTCCTCGTAGCGGCGATTGGCGGCGGCGACCTCTCGCTCCCGGCCTCGGTTCAATCCATGGTCCGGAGCGAGACGGAATGGGACGCCGTCACCTCCTTCTGCGAAGCAGTCATGCTAGCGAAGGAGGTGGCAGAACAGGACAGGGAGAGATCCTCAAGTCCCGGCCGCCGCGGGAGACGCCCCGGGCGTCGGGGGCCACGTGGTGGCTTCCGGCCACCATAGGCGCGGGCCTGTGGACGGGGAGCTATGGGCTCAGTCAGCAATAGGGAAGGGGTCCGCAAGGACCGAAGCCTGCCGGGGCTGCGGGACTATTCGAAAGAGATACCGTGGCCCCGGAACACAAAGGGCGAGGAAGGAACATGGATGGGTTTTAGTCAGTAAAAGTCTGACACTCCCTCCTGCTCCGCCCAGAGCGGTAGAAAGTCATTTGATGATTTCCCATCCTAAAAAAAAAAAAAAAGGTATCGATTGAGGAGAAATCATAACATGCACTTTGGTTTGAAATAAAAACAAATATGGTTACGAAGACATGTTGCATTTTGTTATGATTTTTATACGAATTCTGCTAACTTTTTTAATGCAGTTAAAAGCCGAGGTGTTGAAATACTCTTACAGACGGACGTGGCGCGTCTGAAGACTGTCAGCCACTTGCTGCTCATGAACACGTCAAATGATATATCTGGCGCCATCTAAGCAGTTTACGATGTCTTAAAACTCAAATCAAATAATATTTTCGTGCAATTACTCCCGCAAAGTTTATTTTTTCTCGACATCAATGATAACTACATATATTTTATTGCCAGAATTAATTGCCTGAGGCGAGATAAAATAAATAATCAAAGTAATATCAAATGCATAAAACAAATACTAGTTAGGTGTGCAAATATTATTTCTCGACAGTTTCCGAGGATCAATGCCAATTTTTGACGCAATTTAGCGTTTGTTGGGTTTAGTCTGAATTTTGATGTTAAGTTGCAATGCCTGCCAGGAGTGGTCATGCAGCACTTGACTGCTTCAGCGTGATCAATTGTAGACTTTGGATACGAGTTATCAGCATAATGCACGTACATAACTAAATTTAATAAATATTAGAAAGTGAACTTATTTCAGTCGTCTTCCCTGCCATAACACGAAAACGTGTTAACTACATAATTTTTAAGACACTGGAATTCCGATTTCTATCGTTTAATAAACCATGTGACTCCCAAAACATAGAAAACGTAACAGTTTCTTTTAAAAGTAAACACAATAAACAGTGAGGCGTAAATACAAAACTCAAAAATCACCTAAAACAATGGTAAAACAAGCGAATTCTCGAAAATAACGCTTTGTATTCCTTTCAACCGGCTAATTATTTTACTTAATAATAATAATATTATTGTACTTATTAATAGCAGTGATAGCCTAGTGCCCGTCGGACTGACAAGTCATAGGTCTCAAGTTCGAACCCAAGGCACGCACCTCTCCGCGGGAGACGCCCTGGGCGTCGGGAGCCACGTGGTGGCTTCCGGCCACCGTAGGCGCGGGCCTGTGGACGGGGAGCTATGGGCTAGCTCGCCGTCCGTCTCATGACGACAGGCCGTATCGACGGCGCGTTCGTGTTCCACGCGCGCCTCAAAGAGAGTCAGCAATAGGCAAGGGCCGAAGCCTGCCGGGGCTGCGGGACTATTCGAAAGAGATACCGTGGCCCCGGAACACAAAGGGCGAGGAAGGAACATGGATGGGTTTTAGTCAGTAAAAGTCTGACACTCCCTCCTGCTCTGCCCAGAGCGGGAGAAGTCATTTGATGATTTCCCATACTAAAAAAAAAAAAAGACACGCACCTCGGTTTTTTTTTCTTTTTTTTTACATATCACTTGCTTCGGTGAAGGAAAACATCGTGAGGTAACCAGCAGGCCTGAGAGATATTCCTTGACGGCATGTAAAGCCAAATTACAGGCCCATGGGCGGCATAAAAACTCTGACACCAGGTTATAAGGCACACTAACCACACGATAGAGAAAGATACTTAATACACATTATTATCGATGCCAGTCAACGTCCAGCGTTTATTGTTTATGGCCTTTCAACACTCGGATAATAAGACTTGTTTATTTTACCGCGACACTATTAAATTTCAAGGAACTTAAATATTATGACGAGACGATGACGGCAACGGAACACTGACGTTGGAAAATTTATAATACAAACAAACAACCGTGAGGAAAAGTTTTGGTTCAGTTATTATTACCCCGATATAATTAAATCTATCTAATTATAGTATCGGAAGATTTCTTGTTACTTGTTTTAAGAGGGCACATCTGTCGCAAAGTTAACGTTGTTGCCTTTGACTTTGCTCGCGAAATATTCAGCCAAAATATCATAATAGTTGTCGTCTATTTATTTTGGTAACAACTTCGGACTTTCCTATGTGACAATTTTACGAAAGCAGCTGATCCATTCAGACATCCTGTTTTTGTTTACCTTTTTATTAGCCGTTTTCTAAAAAACCGTAGGTACTCTGAATAACCTAAGATTCCACAAAAATATAGAAAAAAAGAGGAGTATCATCGGGAAGAATACAAAAATCTGATGACATCTTAAGGAAAACACTCAAAGTCGTATTAAACACCTTGAATTGTCCTAAGTTATAAAACAAGTAATATCTAACAAATTGCCTGTATAGCATAGTAATATCAAGTGTTTAACATAATGATTCACACAAAGCTCAACATAATACGCACTCACTTTTACACACACAAATACACACAAAATATACATCCACTCACTCATGAACACACTTATAAACACACATTTATACTAAACACACTGCCGTAAACACGATTCTCATTCTTTGTTTTATTAATTTTTCTTTTTATTGTTTTTTATTGTGTTTTTTTTTTCATTTTTCTCTTGAAAAATGTGTAACATAGACCTAATTAGCACTGATAAACAATTGTTAATTAATTCGAGGAAGAGCGAGGTTTATCCCATCACAAGTA
The DNA here is from genome assembly GCA_963853795.1 of Xestia rhomboidea. NCBI lineage: Eukaryota > Metazoa > Arthropoda > Insecta > Lepidoptera > Noctuidae > Xestia > Xestia rhomboidea. The sequence goes on from OY970764.1 coordinate 15,332,576, forward strand.
TCTTCGGATTACTTCCTGGGAAGCCCCGGCAACTTAACTGTATAGTTTTAAGATAATAAACACATATTTTTTTTTTAATACGATTAGCTAACTAGTAGAACTGCGAATGGAGGCGAGTTGTGTGTTATTATGCAACGGTACAAACAAATAGAGGGATCTCTCTCAGGGTACTTGTTGCATCACCGGCCTCTATCCTGAACAAAACTGGACGGACGTGCGGCCAAACTTTCTTCCAAGTTTCGGCTAAAAGTCGTTTCTGCGGCCAAAGTCATGGTCGTGGCCATGTAATGCGCATACTGACGCAACTGATCATAATGCCAACACTCTGGAGAACGCTATTAATTACTGATACTGCTCGTCCCAAAGGCTTTGCCTTTGGGACGAGCAGTACCTAAGAAGCTTCTGCTGACAATAAAAAACACAACAAAAAAAGAATTAGCGAAATTGGTCCAGCCGTTCACGCGTGATGCCGTGACCAAGGTAAATAGGGATTCTGTATAAACATGTTCATTGAAATCAAATACAGTTGTATCTAGCCGAGTTGGTTGTTATTATGTAAAAAACAAACTAAAAAATGATAAGTAAACACCTGAGTGTTGTTCACTCCAAAATACCATTTCTATTCATTATTTTGTTATCAATTAAAAACCGTAATTTCCTCACAGAAGCTTGAGATAAATGTTTCCTCAAATTAAAATGTCATTAACCCCAGCACTTGAGGCTGATCAGTTTTAGGTCTCAGATCAGAAAATATATTCTCAAACCAAATAACAGCAATTTCTTAAATAATTCTTTTGAGCCTTAAAAGAACTCAAAGAGGCATGTAAATGTAGGGAAAAGAGGTACCACATTCATTGAAATAAAATATAGTGGTAGGTATCTAACAAAAGCTTATTCAGGTTCTACAAAGTATTTGAGCAATATTTTTTTATCCCAACATATAATGTGTTTCTAAACATTTTAATGTTGCCATTCAGCCCTAGGTCAACGACTTCCTTCGCCAAACATTTCATTACATATTGATATATAATGATAAAACTTGGTGTTTACTCATTTTTCTTACAGAACTGTTGATTGGCTCGCTCGTAAGGGACTCCACGCGTGACCACTTATGTAATTATTATGGATGGAACTGTCGAAGGCTTCCTTTAAGAGGAACCGCGGGGTTGTTCACCTTTTGATAAATAAATAATCTTTATGTTTATTTTTTGTTTTTCTGTTTATCGCAGGTTAATTACAAAAGCCGTTTCGATTCTGAAAATATGAAAGGCCAAAGCTTTCTTGCGTGTAACACCTACTGCAGAGCCCTCTGGCAGTAATCGCAATTTGAGTTCGCTTTAAGCTAAAAATCTTAATTTGCACGACTTGTTAGTCTGTCTGAAATCTTTAACTTTTATTCACAAAGAAAAATAAACCCAGTCAGAAAACACTGAAGTTGTATAGACATCCAGTGACCTTAACATAAAGTCTATGTTTAAGGTAAGAATATATCTGCCGAAAATAAGGTCAACCTTAAAAAGTAGCACCTAAGCCTTTCAATGTCACTTGACCCATTAAGGCTACGCCGTAGCACTCTACGGCGTAGCGGGCAAGCCTTTCTTAGAGAAATGTCATCGTAGCGCGTAGGAGTATGATTATAGTATTTACGTAGCAAATAAATATGGGTTGGGTAAACAACCCGGTACATACTACACGTATGTAAGTCGTGAAAAATTATCAGGTAATTAATTTCACCTGCTAATGTGTTTGTATTTCCTTAGAGTACCTTCACCTCTCGAGAATCAAAACACCTCGCTCCAAATTGTGTTTTTAGATGACGAGCTAATACAGGAGATCGTAAAGGTTTAAATGGATAAAACTATAACAATGTACGTGCTTATTTTGACGCATCAATATTATTCAGGATCGAGGGTTAACAAGTGAAGAACATAAATTGTAATAGGTATTCTTACTCGAATTCACTTTTGAGTTATGAGTTTATTGACTTATCTCTTGACTACCTCTTGTTTAGTGAGATTTACTTAACTTAGCACTATAGCAACGCTCTTGAAATAGTACAATATCAAATCTCTTTGAATCAAGTTCAAATTCTGCGATAGCACCTAATATTGTTATATTGGCTCGGCCAATACCCCTGGCTTTAATATACAATTTGATTCATATTTGAATAAAAGTGTATTACTAAAATGCTTACGTATTTTTCGATGAAGAACTTGATTACATTGACAAGTGGCTTTCTCTATGAAATGTACGGTATCTGAATGAAAGAGGCTTACTCTTTGAAATATGTGCCGATGAATTTATTCCCAAAAACGTTTTCTCTCGTAAGAAGTCGGTACACCCTATATTAACCCGGAAAGACGAAAAAATCCCATTTAAATGGAAATACCTTCTACCGTTTCATCTTTGAGAATTCCTTATATTATTCTCATATTTCAATCACAATAATTTATAAATGTTATCATATTATGCTCATAATTTATGTACTTAGGTACCTACGTTTCGTTACGTTTTTAGGGTTCCGTAGTCCTGACAAGGAACCCTTATAGTATCGCCATGTCCGTCTTTCTGTCCGAGGTTTTGCTAAGAGACCGTAAGTACTAATTTTGTAAATCAATAACGCCGACAAAGTAATGAAATAAAATTTTGGAATATATATTTTTTTAGGGTAGCTCCCCTACATGTGAAATGGGGATGAATTTTTTTTTCGGCGTCTACCCCACCGTGTGGGGTATCGTTAAATAGGTCTTTTAAAGTGAGTTAGGGGTTGCTAAAACTACTTTTCGATTTAATGCTCCATTTACGAAATAATATATTAAACTTTAAAGTGTAAATTTTTGTTCCAGTAGGGCGCCCCCCCTTCTAAAAACTAAGCTGCGGGCTTGAAAAATCTGAAAAAAATCATGATAATAGTACATTTTATGTACTTTAAAGAAAAACTATAGCGGTTAAGATAACTTTATTAGTTTAGCAGTAATAGTCGTTGAACTAAGGTGTTGGATAATTTTGTACCAAATACAAAATCCTTAGAATAAATCCTATAAAGTGACTAAGATGAGATAAGACTTGTTTATTGACTTGCATTAACAAAATCGGAACCCTACTGCACGTGGCCCGACACGCACTTGGCCGGATTTTTTTTTCTTGTATTTATTTGTTCCCATGCAGATTTGTATTGAATCACTTAGATACTTAATTTTACACAAAAGTAAGGTTGGGAACCGTTACAAAATATTTAACAGAAACATTGTTGTCCAACCACAAAGAAATACTTAATAAAATACAAAACATGGGTTTGACATTTCCAATAATGCTTTATTTTCTAAGGTGTTAAACCTTAGGGTTTCCCAATTACCTCTGCGAAAATTCCACGTATTATAAGAGGCTGAAAATCGCGAGAAGGAAAGTTAATTTTCCACAAGAAAGCGTCAGCTCCCGTCCAACAACAAACAGGATGCAGGCTCTTGGGGTCAAAGTCCTAAGCGCCGCGGGACGACGAACCCAGTGCTCGCTGAAGGGCCTGTTCTCCTCATTACTTCTGACACCTCAGTATAATTTACCCTCAACTTTTCGAACATTATTCTATCTATACAAACAATGAAATATGGCTTTTTGTTCTCGACTACGCATATTTTTGTTTCGCACCTCAATTACGCGTGTGACGAAGGTTCGATACCCTGCTGGACACAAAGAGTATATTCCCCATAGGCATAACAAAAGAGCATGGTAAGCCCCACAATGCGAGGATTCGCGGTGTATTTTCATGCGATTCTGTACTGACAGCTATTGTCGGGCGCTTCAGCCCACATTGTCAGTTTTAGCGCCACTCCGAGCGCGTGTACGTAAATAAACAGGCATTAACCGTCGAACTTTATTCACTTAATTAAGATGAAGTAAAAAAGTTATAAAACCAAGGCACATTAAACCTGTAATAAATTAATGAAAAATTCCTGATAAGGTCAATGGCACGAAGTTATTTAGTAAGTAAACGAAAATACAGAGAATTATTTGGGTCTGTAAAATGTGTTTCTTTTTGTCTTCATTCCAAGTTAAAAGAGGAAAAGCTACTAACGCCTAGCTAGGTGATATAGATCGGGAATAGGCTCTAGCTACGCTCATCGGCAAATAAAGATTTATGGCTGAAAAGTATGTAGGTTACAGAAGGAGCTTTTAAACTATGAAATATAAATCATCTTCATTCCTAATGTAGCGCTAGCGCCTCCATCCGTCACTTTGAGGAATTCATAATTTATGTTCAACAGACTCGCTATCTCCAGAACCCTGAGGTCATTAACTTAGTCTAGATCGTTTTAATTACAACAAAGTACGTGCTTAAATAAATTCCTGGTTTAACTGCTGGGCTTGTAATGATCACCTCGCTTTAGGAGTCAACGTCCTAATTCTCTACTTGACACAGTTTCCGCGAGCATAGGGCATTGTATCTTCTAATACAGCTTAACAAAGAATTACTGCCTTCATGTGGGGAATTCAAGATGTTCCTGAGTCTTCATTGTATTAACTGATATCTTTGTTTACGTATCCTTTAGTGTAATTGGGTTGTGTTAACTTTTGGCTTATTGAGAATAGGGTTAAACAAACAGTCAGATTTATGAAACGACGTGTTAATTGTAACACATTATGTGTAATATTTTAAACAGTTAAAATGCTATTTTTAATGCAACTTTATCATCGATTTAAGCTACTGTAAATACAACCCAGCATGGTTGTTATTTTATAGCACCTCCAGGGTGGATGCGACAATATGACAATTGATTAAACTGCGTATACCTCTTGATGACGTTCCCAGCCCGCATACAAAAATTCAATCGAATAAAGGGTGTAAAAAAACCCTCTACGAAGCCGAAAGGCACTTGTTCTCCTCGTCATTGCACAATTTTTTTTGTTTTATACCATACCTGGGAACTTCCAGTTACGGAGCTATTGGGGATCAAAGTTCAAACTTCTCCAAAAGTATTTTTTTTAAATACATGTTTTTAATGTAAGATTTTCAAACCTCCACGACCCCCGTACTATTCAATTGATCCACGAGCACAATGTTTTGAATGCGGTACATTGAGTTTTACCACAAAATATGATTCTTCACCCCAAAAAAAAAGGTTGTTTCCCAACAATAATATGTGCGTAAAGTTACTAAGTTTGATGTACAGAATGCTTGGTTGACGGCTTCGTGATTAGGTGGTTTTCATACTGTATTTTTAAATAAACATTTTTTGAAACTGTAAAATTTTAACTGTTGGTGTTGTAAAATCCATGGCTGACATCGTAAATTAGATGGTGATGGGTAGGTCAATAAAAAAAATGGTTGTCTGTAAAGTCGGTTGATAACGACATTTTTCATGATATTTGTGGTTTTTAACTTTTTTTTTTGTTAGCTTGTAATGTCCCACTGCTGGGCAAAGGCCTTTAATTAAAAAAAAATAACTTAAAAAACTAAATTTCGTCCCCATTTTCACCCCCATAAGTATTTACATTCTAACAACACCGTTGCGTTAGCTTCCAACCATACGCCTAGATATTCAATTTTGTGATTTTTACTTCGAAAATTAAGGACTTTCCGAACACAACTTCATCCCCTTTTTTAAGCCTTTGGGGGTGAAATGATCAAAAACGCAGAGACACGTATAAATTAATTTTCAATCGTCAGCCTAAACACAAAATTTTAAGATCATAACTTTAAAACTGACGGACTTTCATACAAACTTCCATCCCCTATTTAACTCCCTTAGGGGTTGAATTTCGAAAAATCCTTCCTTATTCCTTGTCTACATTATAAAGCGAACCAGTGTGCAAATTTTCAGTTTTCTAGGTTCAAGGGTTTGGGCTGGGCGTTGATCGCAAGATTCGAGACATTTTTTCGTGCGTGCAGCCGGTGTTCATCGATCTAAAAGACGTCATTACGTCAACAAGTAAAAATAATTATTGCGCTTTACTTAATATTTAGTAAGTGTTGTAAAAAACGAATTAGTTTATTAGAAGCTTTCTTATTTTCCCGTGGCTTACATATAAAATCAGAGGTAGGGTTCACTACAAAAATGGAGGCTTCACGTATAACTTCCCTTTTTAATTTATTGTAGTACCTACTTAGGTATGGCTCTTAAATTAAATGGCCTGAAGACGGTACGTTTTAAACCAAACGTCGTAAGTAGTTTGTACTGGCAGAAACACTACCGACTACTGAAAAGAAGGCTTTTAAAACGTCGATGTAGATCCATGTAGAACCATGTGACTTCGTGTGATACCTTTCAACGAAAATTGGCATGAATAGGGTAGATCTATGACCAAAAATTCTAATTAGCCCGTCAGATGACTTTCCAAAAAATATCGGACACATATATTTTTTATTTTTTCACGTAAACAAAAAATTAAGACGATACAGTGCTTCGAAAACTCGTGTGACGTCACATTTAAGTACATTTTTTACTCAAATGTGACGTCACAAGCCACCCCTCATGATCTTTGACACGTTTCATCTTCGTCAATTTTTATTAATTTGATAAAACAAAAAACACGTATCCAATATTTTTCGATAATCTAACTGACGGGCTAAACAGAATCATTTTAGTCAGGCATCATCCCTAAATATCTAAAGAAAATGAAACAAAATAAAGAATCAAAGACCACAATACTTCTTTTTATAGTATAACCATAAATAAATCCAATCAACTAAAATTAGCAGGAAAGAAAACAAAATGGAAAATAAAATACGATTTTCCATTAATTTTCCATTCCTATTTTGTAGCATGCTTATTTACGTAAACTCAAACAATCGTACGTAAGTAATCGTTTCGTATAAGGCACGTGGAAGAGAGCTATAAATTAAACTACTTCCGCCCGCGACTTCACTTGCGTTAATTATAATTTTTACCTAATAACTTTATTAACATGTATAAAGGGTGTAAAAGCCCTTACCGACGTTGAAATGTACTCTTGTTCTCCCTGTCCTTGCGATCATTTTTTTTGTTCTATACCATACCTAGGAAACCTTCTAGTGAAGGAAATATTGGGGGTCAACGTTTAAACATTTTCACAAGTATCTTAGGTACAAGTATTTTTAAATACAAGTTTTTAATGTTGTAACTTTACTTTAAATACGTCCACGACGCTCATACTATACAATGCATCCATCAGCAATATGTTTTGAGCATCACACTGAGTCCTACCGTAAAAAGTGATTGAATGCTTGTTTGACGGCTTCGTGAATGGTCCGTTTACACCTTTCAGAAGTTTTTGTGTGAAAGAGCAACAAGCATCTATCCATCCTCACAACCTTTTGCATTTATAATAGGCTAGTTTCCACCATCAATAAATTGCAAATATATTCCGTCAGTTAGAGTATTGGAAAATAATGGACACGTATTTTTTGTTTTTGTAAATCAATGAATATTGACAAAGATAAAACGCATCAAAACTCGGGAGTGGGGGCTTGTGACGTCAGAACGCACTAAAAATTATACCACGGCGTGACGTATTGAGAATTTTAAAAGCGTCGTAATTTCGTCAATTTTGGTTTACGTAACAAAAGAAAAAATACGGGTCAAATATTTTTTGATAATCTAACTGACGGACTAATTAGATTTTTTCAGTACACAAGCCGATAGTAGTACGATTCTATAACGGGACATAATCAGGCGACTCTTCAGTAAATACCTGCAAACGAATCACTTGCGTAACTTGAAGGTCACGAGTCGACATAAATTTATTGTGTGACCTTATGAATGTGGTGAAACCGTTATAGTTCAAATTACCGATGTTCTAAAAAAAGAATTGACTTGGAGTTTATTATTTTCGCATGACGTAGTTTGACCATCCTAATGTTCGATACTCTGTTGTGGTTATCAATCTGGACTCAGTTTCAGTTTCCGAATATATGTTGCAGCAGATAAAAAGAGTTTTTAGACATTTTGACGACCCGTATGGCGCAGCGGTAGTGAGGCTGCCTGACGTTCACAGGGTTCGAATTCTGGTAGAAGCAAATGTTTGTGTGATGAGCATCGACATTTGTTTCCGAGTCATGGATGTTTATATGTATAATAAGTATGTATTTACAAACAAAAAGTATCTATGTAGTATATCTACTATCTGGTGTCCACGACACAAGCCCCGTTGCTTAGTGTGGCACTAGATGGCGCTGTGTGTAATGTTTCAGCGATATTTATTTTAATAGCAGCTAAGCTGAAGAGGGATTGGGCTGACCACGTCGTTCGGATGCACCCGGAGAGGTGGGCAATGATCGTCACTCACTGGACGCCTGAGGGCGGACATCGCCGTCGAGGTCGACCGCGGCGAAGGTGGTGTGACGATCTGATCATGTTCGCGGGGAAAGCGTGCCCAGAAATTGGACGGAACGAAACGGAGAGGTTTGGACGGAGATAGGGGAGGCCTTTGCCCAGCAGTGGGAAACAGTTTAGGCTACGAAAAGAAATGAAAAAGCAGTTTCAATTCTTTAATTTTAACCGACTTCAAAAAGGAGGAGGTTCTCAATTCGTCGGAACCTATTTTTTTTTTATGTATGTTCCCCGATTACTCGAAGATGCCTGGACCGATTTGGATTATTATTTTTTGTTTGAAAGGGTTTACTTCCCAGGTGGTCCCATGATCACCAAATCAGGATCTGATGATGGGATCCTGGAGTTATAGAGAGAACTCTTCAAACTTGAAGCGATTTGGGTAGTTTTTGAAAGAGTACTTTCTCGGAGTGGTTCCATTTCAATTTGGTGAAGATCTGACGAAGAACTTCGGAGATAGGCAACGAAACTCTTCAATAAATGATAGCAAATGGTCTGGGATTGCTGAAATCTCATGTCTGTCTACTGTTTACACCAGTTCATAACATAACATCACGCCGGTACGCTGTGAAGGGGTAATCACATGTGAACAACTAAAAATGGAAAAATAAAAAACTTGTTAGCAAAAAATAACACCGACTTCAAAAAAAAAATACAAAAATGTGGAAAATAACTTTAGATTACGAAGTCGGTGACAAAAACACTAAATCAATCAAACAAAGGTCACCGACTTCTGAGGCAAAAGTTATTTTCCACTTTTTTGTGTTTTTTTTGTTAAGTCGGTGTTATTTTTTTGTTCTAAAAGTAACCACTAGTCAGGAAACATTAAATCAAAGCATTTATTTCAAGTAGGCCAGTTACAGGCACTTTTGAACTGTCGAAACAAAAATTAAATGTAGCTACAGTCCCAGTCACAAGGCATAAAAACTGTGAAAGTACAGTAGTTGCCCATTCCATAGCGTAGATCTCTATGGAGAAGAACGGGCAAGAAACTCCATGGACACTCTTTTAAATCAGAATATTTTTACAAAACCTTGGTTACATCATTCATGTTGAGATGGTACATTATGTGAGAACAATGTAGCAAGATGTGCACGTTGAAAGTGTCCATAGTAAAAACAAAACAAACAATTCAAAAATAAAAATAATTAATTCAAATAAGCCGTGGCACCCAAGAGCTGACCAGTCCCAACTGACAGCGCCCGTTCACGAACATGACGCATGGATCAGCACCATTCAACTCAACCATTTTGAAGGGAACTAAATGATCCGACACACGCGCCACCATCAGTGAGACATTTGAGTGAGCATGACATACTCTTAACCGCCAGGGCACATTCAACTCAAGAAAAGATGTAGGTTTCCAGCGACCATTCTAGTACATAGCACTCACACAATATGGGATATGCGTTTATATAATACCAAAAATATTGAATTTATACAATACAAAGATAGTTGTACAATCTTCAGGAGCTCCAACAATACAATTAGTGCTATCCATTTATGCGCCCCTGTCCTTGTGGAGCAGGACCGGCATTGAGCCAAGCATTTTTATCAGCGATATAATCGTCCAATTTGTAATATGCTTGCTTACTTAATGTGCGTTTAATGCATGTTTTAAATTTTGTTTCATTCAGTTCAAGAATGCTTTGTGGAATTTTATTAGAGCATCTCGAACAGTACCCCATGAAAGAAGAGTCTACTTTAGCGAGTCTGAAGCCTGGCTGAACTAATTGTGTCTGTCACCTCTTTTACCAAAAAGATGTAGATTTTTCCTCACGTACATTATGTTTTCGTAGATGTATTGACAATGTACAGTCATGATGTTAATTTCCTTAAACAGTTCCCTCAGAGAATCGCGCCTACGAAGATTGTATATGGCTCTGATGGCTCTTTTTTGCAGAATAAATATAGATTCAATGTCTGCAGCCTGAACCCATAATAAAATGCCATAAGACATTATACTATGAAAGTATCTAAAATAGACCAATCTAGCAGTATCTACATCAGTAAATTGACGGATTTTTCTAATAGCATATGCTGCTGAACTTAGCCGCCCGCCATAGATGTTAAATGAGAACCCCATTGAAGCCTTGAATCAAGCGTAATCCCCAGGAAAACCGTTTTATCTACGAATTCAAGTTTCTCTTTATTCAATACTATATCACAATCTTAAGATACAAGAACATTGATACTTTAAATTTAGCCAGCCTGCAATACCAGCAATCGGACGATCACTAGTACTATAGTATCTTAATTGTGCGCTCGTATTTTTCAATAATTCAAGCAGATTTGATTCGAATAATAAACTTTGTAAATCGTTTGACTAATACATTCTGCAAATCTTGCCTCGAAGCGTTTATTTGACGTGAAATTTCATTTGAAATCAATGGGTCAACGGCCGCTCCCGAAGTTCAGAACACTCAAGAAATTATTATAAGGCTTGAGCACTTCTTTTATGTATCAATGATTGAATAGAGTTCTTGAAATTCATAGATAATTTAATAGTGAAGAAAGGTTTCGAGTATTTAAAAATAGTCTGCATACTTAATTATCTCCTGAAGTGATTTAGTGGTAAAAAGTATTAATGAAGTGTTAATTTAAATCTCGGAAAGTTCCGAGTTCATTATTGTACTTTCGCGACTAAGTGAATTTATTGCCCCAGCCTCCGCGCTTCAGGACAATTCCATTGTGTAGATAGCAAGTTGTTTCGTTATTTAGCTAGGGTCACCGTACTGTAAGTGCTAAAATTAAATGAACACCACTAAATAACTCGACTGATTGTTTATCTCTAAGAGGTAATTTATCATTTCTTTTGAAAATTTATTTGAAGCGTTTTTGGGATGACAGAATTATTTACTATAAGTAAAGCGAAATATTCACGTGATATTTTGATCGATGAACAAACATTTTAAAAGAAATTTCACTAAAAGCCTTGAAAATTGCGAGAGTTCACTGTAAGGTTGTTCAACCTTGGGACAATCAAATGCAGTCAAAAGCCACTATGTCAACCCCCATACTGCAACTGCTTAAAGGCAATGATGTTTCTGAGACAAGCATGGACATGGATTACTGATGAATTACTTCTCTAAAGGATCTTGTTATACACGAATGGAGTGCTGGAAACTGAGAGAGCTTAGGCAACTACAGAGGAGCTCTCACATTAATTTTCCTCACGTGGGCTATATAGTAGGTACTAACTTTGTTTCAAACCAATCATGTATTGAAGGTATAATTTTTCATGAATTTCAGTAAGGAAAGTTTTTCTACCATATTAGTACTTATCTTTATTAAACTTACGTAATAAAAGCTTTGAAGCTATAATATTTCTTTTAAATTATATGACTGACATTTTAATGGCAATATTCCCGCCCATTACATAGAACTTGGAACATTAAATGCCGAAATGTGGGTGTACCGAGAACTACACACCCTTGCTTACGACTTCAGAGAATACCCGTCGTGACGTTATGATACGTATGAGCCTGACGTTTAACTCAGTCTAGACATAACATGACATCACGCCTGCAATCCCCCAAGGGTTAAGCAGAGGCCAGGAAGGGGTCCGCAAGGGCCGGTGCCTGCCGGGGCTGCGGGACTGTTCGAAAGAGATACCGCGGCCCTTGAACACAAAGGGCAAAGAAGGAACATGGATGGGTATTAGTCAGTATAAGTCTGACACTCCCTTCCGCTCCGCCCAGAGCTGGAGGGGTCATTTGATGATTTCCCATCCGAACAAAAAAAAAGGATTATCCAGTGGTGTACCTAATAGCACACCCACATTTCTTTCTATCTTTCTATTGCCATAAATCGGGCACAACTTCAAACTCTGTAGCTGCTACTGACAAATTCCTGATCAAAAAGCCCAATAACACTTTGCCCGACCTGGGAATCGAATGCAAGGACCACATGTACAGCAGTCGCGCTTGCGACCACGTGACCAACAAGGCAGTCAATAGGGTAGATAACAAAAAAAATCTAATTAGTCAGTCAGATAGATTTCCAAAAAATATTAGACACATATTTTTTCATTTTTCACGTCAAACAAAAAATTATGCGTCGAAAACTCGTGTGACGTCACATTTGAGTACAGTTTTTACTCAAATGTGACGTCACAAGCCCCCACTTATGATCTTTGACACGTATTATTTTTATTAATTTGTTATAACAAAAACCACGTATCCAATATTTTTCGATAATCTAACTGACGGACTAAACAGAATCAGATTTTTTTTAGTCAATCATCATCCCTATTCAGTCTAGACTGAAATAGAAATGTGTTTACAATAATGTTTACTTTGTATACAGTCGTAATAATGTCGTAATCGCATGTCCGTCTGGCGATGTATTAATACTAATACTAAGTTTACTTTACGCTCCGTTGAAGAAGGCTGGATCGGAGAAATATTTGAATTAGCAAGGTTAAGGTTATTTTGGCAATCATTGCTGTAACATCAAAGAGATGTTTATCTTAAAAATCAGGAAACCGGTAGCTTTGCATTTCGAAACAGGAACTGATTATTCTTTCTTTTCTAAACTTTTAAGTCTTGACTACTCTTGCAATTTTGTTTCTGTTATTTCGGATTTTAAAATATTATTATTTAAATTATAAATAGTGGTATTTCGGACAGTAGTTAGATTATAAGAGACTACTACGAATACGGAACGTGGTTTTGCGAAAAGATAAAATATTTTCTTCGTGGTTTAACTCCACAGGATATAACAGTTTATTATGGGTTTACCAAACCTCTATTTTCGAAAACAGACCTCCTTGAGTACTTATCATTTTATTCAAAAAAACGTCCATAGACAATCATTCTGGTGACATTGACCACCTGTCAGTTCAATACACAAATTAAGGAAATTGATATTGTTTTGTATTTTTATAAATATAATAAGCTATTAATATTGTTGTAGTGTTCACCGATGAATCGATAAAAATGTATCCAACCATAAAACTGATCACTAACACTGACAAGGGATGCAACGGAGAAACTCTTTAACACCCAGGGCTCCTGAAAGTGCGTCCTCGGATCCTCTCGATGCACTCTCGAAGCCAGACGACGAACAACTGTTTTACACGGCGAGCGTACACTTCCTCCGAAAACGTCTGGAGGAGAAGAGCAACCGACCCTCCAAACCGAAGGACGCCACGCAAAGTTGCTGCAACTTGACCAAACCCGACACCACCCCTCGTAACACCAATGTGCCTAAGATTTCAAAGCGACAATTAGATAACTGTCCTACAAGAGGAGAAATCCCGTCATTATCAATGAGTCAAGTGCTACCGTTTCCGAAATCCAATAAAGACGGTTTCTTTGCGCGACTGAGGAACACTTTCCGGAAAACCAGACGCCCAGCCGACATCACTGTGCAGAACATACAGGAGCCTGGAACTAAAATCATATCGAACTTTAAATTTCCCAGATGTTCACGTCTACGGCACCCCCACTCGTCGTGTTTAATACAGATATCGGAGGAAACATCTAATGAAAACATAAGAACTCCCAATGTAAGGCATTCAAGAAATAGTAAAGGTGATGTTTAGAAGAAAATAATTTTGTGACTCGAGATCATTCTAGAAAATAGTTTTATTTGTATTGTTTTGTACATTATTGTAAACTTTATTTTATTTGGAAAGATATTGTCATTTTATTTACTTTTTACCTCACTATCATTTATCGACGCAGATTGTCTTCTTCCATTCTTCTCTATTCTAGTCATCTCATAAGTTACTTCCTTTCCAGCTATTCCTGTTTCACACAATTTCGTAGTCATTCATTTGCAACCACTTTTCAGCTGATGACTTGTTAATAAACTTTAGTTCCACAGTGATGTGCCCTCGAACTCCATGATTATGCTATACACCTAAGCATATCCTGTAGCTTGCATAAAATATATCATGTTACACAGCAAGTTAACATAATTTTTGATATGAAAATCAAAGGTCTAATGAATTATGCTTGTGTCATCATACCATGACAGCTGCAGACGTGCAGCTTCTCGAATGTTCTCGAGTGGCCGACATTTCAGTACTAATAGTAAACAATCGGAAGCCATAGAGCGCGCCCTTTATCAGAACTCACACCACATCTCTTGTCGCCTGGGGGCGCGTCTTGTGACGTCACAGGAGACCCGGTCAATGACTCTGACCATTCAGACTAGACAGCGAACATGATTGATGTCTCAATCTAAGTAATTTGGCGTTCTAATAATATTCGTACGTCATGACACACAAATAACAGGAATGAAATGATGACATGTTTTATGTGTTTTCCCACAAAATATCCGCTTCGCTGTTTTACGTTGTAACAACAACATGAAAATGCCGACCCTTCATAGAACAAAAGAGTTACCCAGATTTTAATTACACTTGGTTAAGGCACAGTCTCAACGCCTCCTCAAATAACAAATAATACAAGTTTTTTTTACATAAATTGCTATTTTATTGTACAGCTTTCAGTAGACTTTAATATTGGCATAAGCTGCCAAGGCAAGTATCAGCAAAATCATGTTTTCAATACTTGGTTACATTTTACATGTGAGTAGGTGCTTATTAACGCCTCCGCTAGTTTCCAAATACAACAGATTGACTTTTCATCTTTCAGAAAATCTGTTATGAGACGTTAAAGCGTAGGTTTGCAAAGGTCTTGAAATTGTCAATGGAAGAAAAAATATATACTTATAAAGTTCAACTTTTCTATGAGTCAAGTATTACACAAATAGAAAATAGAATTTATTCATATAGGGTCCTAAATTGTGAGGCAGTGTGTTAGGCCTTGAATTTTTCCAGGCCAGTGATCTTGCCCATTATGTGAAACTGCATGAATCTATCAATACTTAATATAATAAACTGATAAAATTTGTTTGTAAGTTTGTATGTATGTAGGGGGTAATCTTCGGAACTATTAATCCGATTCCGAAAATTCTTTTACTAACGGAAAGCTACATTATCTCCGATTGACATAAGCTACATTTAAAATATTCCTGTGGGCGTATGTATGATGCTCTATGCGGTTGTACACTGGTACACTGTTTTATAGACAAAAGTTTTACAGACAAAGGTTTTACAGAATTTCGTTTCATTTTTTTTTTCATATTATCGTTTCACAGAATAATCAATACGCCAAATTTAATTCATAGATTTTTGTTTCAAATAAAATAATATTATGTTTCGATATTCATATTCATCATCATCATCATCATCATTTCAGCCGCAAGACGGACATAGGCCACCCACAAGTGTCGCCACATTGACCGGTCCTGTGCGACTCGCATCCAACGCAACGTCTTCCGGTTCATATCATAGAATAACAAATCAAATATTCTTAATACTCACATTGTTTGGTTAATATAAAACGTATTACCAAGAAAAACATTTTATCGCGTGACAGTTTCTAAATATTTAAATTCAAACACGCAGAACTACAGCTCTGTAGCAATTATTATTAAAACACATTTGTATATATATATATAAATATAATTTTACTTGAACTACATTATAATTGAAATTACTTTAAACCGTAGTATAGTTATATGAAAGCTGTTAGTATATGTTGGAGGTTCCCAATTTTCGACCAATTTCGATGTGCGTAGTTGGTCACAGTTCTAACCTTTTTTTTTTTTTTTGTTGCCGGGTTGGAAAATCCACACGGATGTCCTCCGCCCTGGGGCGGGCGGAGGGGTCTGTCGGACTCTAACCGACTAAAAACCACCCCATTGTTCCATTCCCACACTTGCACCGGGGATCATGGGAACTAGTGCGCCTTCCACGATACCCGGCTAGTGCCGGCCCGCGTCTGCGGGCCACCTCATGTCTGCGGGGGAAGCGAGGTGTACTCCCCCCGCAACGCCAATAGGGGCGCGCGCGAAACACCACGCGCCACCGCCTCGGGTCCAGTTATTCGGCGGGGCGGCGGACATCGCCAAGTCCGCCGTCCCTCTGGACCCGTTCAGGGGGGCCGGAAGAGGGCGTTATCCGCCCTCCGCCGACGCCCGGTACGTCTGCTGCGGGTCGGGAGAGCGGTCTCGACCTCCCTCAACCTCTCCGCAGCCTCCTTCTGTGAGATGACCGTTTCACAGAAGGAGATCACCGCATCCCACGACTCTGCGCTCCCGACCATCGCGCGAGCGACGGCCGGCAGCGACAGGTCGGCTCCCACTTCTGTCACAAGGGCACGGCGCGGCTCCTCCCATGCGGCACACTCTGCCAGCGTATGCCGCGCCGTGTCCTCCAGACAATGGACGCAGTGATGACACCGGGCGTCCGGCTCCCTACCGGGCGTCCGGCTCCCTGTCACAGTTCTAACCTAACCTAACCTATTTGGTCGGAGTGCTACGCGGGGCCTCTATTACTGTCTGCAGGGTTTAAAGTCACCTAATACGCGAAGGGTATAGCATTTTCGTTGAAATAAAATACCATGGAAAAATACACCCAACAAACAATATTTGTTAAAAAAATATTGTACAGTATGATTATAAATTTGTTATACAAAAAAATGGGATTATAAAATTCCTTGAAATGTGTTTCTGAGAAACATAGTTTCATTGAAGTAAATAGTCGTTAAAACAATTATATTGGAAATAAATTACAAGGACCAAACATTATATGAAAAATTTTCTGCGAAACAAAAATCTATGGAATTTCTGTCTGCGAAATAAGGATACACCTGCTCTATGCCTGTGAGTTAATTTCCGTACATAATGGGAGTGAAGTCGCGAACAAAAGTTAGTCATAAATAAATAGGTGTGAGGACACGGCTGGAAAACATTCTTGTTACAATAAACAACATGTGCCTTTGCTTATACAAGAATTTAAATATTTGTTTGGCCAGCGTCATTGAGTTTCTCAACATATAATCTAAACGATGCACGTATATTGGTTTAACTGTGTCTATTTAGTTTCCGGGTATATTTTATCTTTTTCATACGCACTAACACTGAGTCATAGGTATCTTCACCTACAATTTTACGATTAAACGTACTTTGTTTTTAATAGTTTATATATGAAACGCGGCTAGAAAATCCAGGGATACTCAACGTTCACCATAGAACTTTCGTTCACAATATTGTAATTGCAGTATCAAAGCACCATCAATAGAATCAATTTCTTTTTAAGTGTAGGAAAATCAAATAACATCTCAAATTGATTTAAAACTGTATTATTAAACATACATAGTAGTAAAAAAAAAAGAATCTAAATTTACAAGGGTGCATTCATATGCATTTTGTTCTATCACAGGTTTTTTTGACGAATTCTGTCAATATGCCTTATATTAGCTGTCTTAATTAAATCTTAGAGTAAGTTATTTAAATGTATACCTAATGACTATAACATACGGTCTATGTAATTTTATAACATTCCATTCATCAAAGCATTCATACGAATAAAGCTTCTGTAAGCTTGAATTTTAATTTCTATAAAAACATGTGTTGTTCTGGTAGTGGCTCTTATCAACTGCGCAAAGATAATTGAATAAATTTATCATTTATAAATCGTTTCGCATTATATGCTATGAATCAACAAGGGCACTATTAACTTAAATGACTACAAAATCTCAAAGTTGTCGATAAGACAGATTATTCTAATTCTAAATTATACATAAATCAAAACAGAATTTACTAGTCTAACTTAGGAATGAAAGAAGAAGATAAAGCTTGACACAATATCTAGCTTATGATAATTTAATTGACGTCATAATCATATCGGCCGGGAATCACCCACTGCTGGGTGTAGGCCTCCCCTTGCTTCTGCCACACTTCCCGGTTCTGTGCTTCCCTTATCCAGGTGTTTCCCGCGATTTTGACGATTTCATCGACCCGACGAGCTAAAGCTGTCACTTTGGACAGTTCATTATTTGTATGGCAATGAAATGGCAAATTCCTTTTGAAACAAACAAATCCAGTTCTCAAAGTTGTGTAAAAGTACTTGATTGTAGAAAATCAATAGTGATACAGAAAACTTCTTATTTGTTCTACATTCATTAAATCCAAAGTAGCAGACACAGTGTAGGTAGGCGAGATGAGTCATATTATAATAGTGGCCTGAACCTTAGGTCGAGCTAATTGACTACGATTTATTTTTTTTATTTTTAAAAGCATTGTCATGAAAAAAATTGAACTGTGAAGGTTTAAGTTTTTTTCTTGTTAACATAGTTTTCAATACAACTTCAGGCCATTTTCCTTTAACTGCCTCGCGACTTCTGGGTCCACTTCTTCCTCGCGGAAATTATACCCATAACCGATTACTTCTTTAGCCACTTCATAATTCTTCTTCAACGAGTTTAACCAGATGGTGTACGAGTAGTCCGGCCATATTCCCCCGTAGCGTTCTGGCAAGTGGTCGGGCTTAATGTGCTTGTGCAGGGAGGTGTTGTCGTGCCCGTGGAAGTATATCCTGGACCGCATGTTGGAGTTCAGTAGAGGCTTGAAGATGTTATAGATCTTGTCGAACAGCCACGAGTGGTTGATGATATGTATGGCGTATGTCGTCACCGGGAAACATGACTGGAATAGAAATGAAAAGTGATTTAAAATTGACATTACCTATTATACTTTCCAACCGAGGAAGAATTGATGAAACAAATAGGGTTGTAAATACGTTGACGTAATAATATTGGGGCAACCTTAGGAGCTGCCATCGTCCCATTCAATTCAACAAAATATTGGGATAAAGGGTCAAATGCTCTAAAGCCGTTCAGACTGGTTTTCATGCCAGAAAAAGACAGGTAATTAGGCTGAGAGGGTTACATACAGCTCAGATACAGTAGAACCAATAGACATGACAAGGACGCCTTTATAAAAAGAGATCGTATGACCACTTACCACCATAAGTTTAACCATTTTGGAGGCTACGGAAGGTGTGATTTGCCACGCGTGCTGGGTGCCAATGTTTTCCAGGTCGAACACTGCGACGCCTCCTAGTATTTGCGACCTCTGCTCAAGTAGACCCAGCTCCAGCGCCATGATGGTTGCTTTAAACAAGTCTTCCACGGGAATTGCTTTTGGGTTCCAACAACCTGAAAATGATTAATGATATTTTTACATTACGTATTTTTCTGTTCCCTTCTAGTATGTTTATATTATGTATGTACATAACTAACCATTGAATAGAAAAACTCTACCTTAATTTTTTTTTGGTTTGCTGTAATTACAAATTCTGGCCTATAGTTTCTAAATGATTATACATGATAATGATTCATACATGTGAAACGGATCTTTTAAAACGTGATTACATTTTTTAACGGGTACAAAAAATCACAATGATTGGTATTTATATTACCATCTGTTCATAAAATATAATAAGAAAAACTACCCACGGTAACAAACCTACTAAATAAATATACAAAAAATGTAACTACGGCCTTCTCTGTAAAAATATATATAGCTGAATTAATTACCATTTATTTTTTATGTGCTAGATAAATGACACGCCTACGAAACATCCGTAAAGAAAAACTTATCTAGCAACAGCTTGCTCACCTAAAAAACAAATCGCATTGTCTACAACTGTACTTTTATTGTATTTTATCTTCGATTTGCAGTACAGTGACCTTAATTCTCATTGTCATAAGGTTTATAACTGTGAAAGATGTGATTGATGGTTTGATTGTACTGCGAGTAAGTAGACAGTAACTGGACTAAAATCCCTTACAATTCTTCGTCTACATCTATCACAAAAATGGTGTATAGTGTTGTTTAAGTAATGTTCTGCGTGTTACCTTGAATCTACGCAATATCTTCTAAATTTTAGGATTGACATAAACTTACCAATTCTATAAAACAATAGTCTACGTCCATCTTGATCTCTGTAGGGGGGCACGGCTATCACGTCAGCGTCTCCTATTTTTCTCAAATCCAGAGGAAAAACGTTCTCGAACAGTCCTGGATTGTCTTCCTTGAATTGATAGTAGTTTACAATCTAGAATAGACAATAAAAATAAAGTTAAGAAAATATTTTCAATAATAAAAACGGTTCATCATTTTCTTTATATTTTTTTTGTTAACACAATCTTTGTTTCCTAATAAATTAATGGAAGATGCCGTATATATAAAAACAAAAAAAAACAAGATGTCATAAAATTGGCGGGTACCAGTAAACGTACGATGTAATTACAGTTTTATATAATAACAAATAATTATAATAAACATCGCTGGACATCACACACCGCCATCTAGGACCACACTAAGCAACGAGGCTTGTGTCGTGGACACCAGATAGTTGATATAGGTACTTTTGATATACCTACATAGATACTTTTTTTTTCTAATTATTAATGTAAATAGTTATTATTATATTCTAATAATATACGTTTTAGCCTTCATTATAGTGCCTAGCAACTGTCATTGTCATTATAAATACATTATTAGGTGCCCCAATGATAATTTAAAAACAGACTATTTTTATATCATATGACATAATCACTTTGACTTGTTATTACGGGTGTAAGTAATCACGACCGGTACGAGAACTTCGGACATCTATTTACGTCTGATTATTATCTAACATCGATATGTTCAATCACGCCAATGCAAAAAGCACAGAACGGTTATACACGGTATAACCGTTCTTTTCTTCCATTCTCCCCTGTCAGATATCACGGTATCCTTCACTCCTTTCTCTTTCATATCCTCTCCATCCATCAACATTTATCTTTATCACTCTTTTAGTCACATGTATTTCGCTGTACTGCTAACCTAATATTCTAATTTTCATTAGATATTTAAGGTCCAGGACGATCAGCGTGAGAACGAACCCACGCTGATCGTACTTGACCTTAAATATCTATATGGATATAGTTACGAGGTCCTTTACCTAAAACGTATCTTCACTGATTTTTAATTTCATAACATACACGTTCTACTTCTTACACAGATTTTACCTACTATATAAGTCTGGCAACGCAATAAAATATAAAGCAATTAATACCCGTATTATACTTTTATAGTGCCAGTTAATTGATTCAATCAAACAATAATGAATCGAACAATAATTGCGTTTTAACAAAATCAAATCATGAAGAATGTTTCAAGAGTTTTAAAATATTTAAAGGTACAATATAAAATCTACTTACAATTTGTTTTTGGGGATAACATTTCAGTTACGCAACGTGACCATTTAATTTTCAGAAGCCGTTTTTGCTTTTGTTCCTCTATTTTAGTCAATTAATAAACAGTTTCACAATGTTTGTACTGAAAACAGTAGCGAAATATCACGCCAGTGTTTTCCGAAAGGGTAAATAGAATGTACGTTACACCCACATTTCGTTATTTATGTATCAATTAATATAATTATAACTATTCATGTTAGTAAAGCTAATTAAATAAGTAAGAGAAGGTGGACATTTTACATTAAATGCAGGCTGTGTAAAGATGGGGTTTATAGAGGTTGACACCGGAGAACTTTCATAAATTAGATTTATTGTGTGGAAAGTGAAAATGTTCAATAAAGTACATTATCGTAAACCTACTTCCACATTGAAATAATTAGCAATGTCATCATGTAAATGAATAATTGATGAACGATTATTAAAATTATATTTGAACTAACTAACCCGACAGACGTTATATTCGGTACATCAGTTTTAGGAGAGGAGAAGAATTACGAACTCACTTACACCAGAATTTTATAAAGGGTGTGAAATACCCGTAACGAAGCCGAAAGGTACTTGTTTTACCCGCCATTGCGATCATTATTTTGTTCTAGAACATAACTGGGAACCTTCTAGTTACGAAGATATTGGGGGTCAGAGTTCAAATGTGTTTTGAGTGCTGTGCGTTACATTGAATCCTCAGTAAAACGTGATTTTTCACCCCAAAAAGTCGTTTACCAGTAATATTTTTTTTGTTTGATGTATAGAATGCTTGGTTGCTGGTTTCGTAAAGGGGGTCTGTTTACACCCTGTATATTATAAAGCAGTGTTATTATAAAGATGTGCTTACCAATCTATGTGCTCGTTTTGGAATGAATTTGCGCGCGCGCAGGAATTTGATCAAAAAATCGTCATCCATGCGATGGGGTGTGCATTCACCGCGTTCTGAAAAGCAAATAAAAGATAGCATTGAAAACAAAAGTAAAAACATACATACATTCTCTCGAAAAAGATAACCCTCCTTCTGGCGCAGTCGGGTAACAAATTATGGTTAGACCGAAATTGATGTAGAATAGAACTACATATTAGGTACAGTCACTTACATATACATATTTTCAAAGGAAATAACGGTATAACGGATATAACGATAAATAAATCTCCTCATAAAAATATTTCTTTAAAAATAGAATACCGAATAAAATATAAATAGAATACTGCTCTTGGGATTTTTCAACATTAAAAATCTAATTGCTGTTTCGACCAACCCCAGTTTTCCCGCAATCGTTTATCTTATTACTATACAAATGACTCAATGATAGTGTAAAGCGTAAAATCCTAAGTACGTAAGTTATTGTCCCAATACGTATGCTGCATCAATATGTTATTTTACCTCCGACAGTAGCAATCCAATGTCAACCTTATTTTATCCAGAATAAAGATCACTGTGACAGTAGTGAAACAGCGGTAAAATTAACGTCAAAGGCCTGTTTATTAAATGTATCTTTTGGCGATTGACATTAACAGGATACACTTTTTAAGTTCCGGTTTGCTCTCGACGAATGCTCTATCTATATGCTCAATCTTGAGCAAAATTTTGCTGAAAATATCGTTGTTCGAAATTCCTGTACATAACATAACATCACACCTGTAATCTCTTGTTAAGGGTTAGGCAGAGGTGTACCTACCAGTACACCCACATTTCACCAATTATGTTCAAGCCCCATGTAATAGGGGGCAAGCCTATTGCCATCACACGGGTTCATTAAAATCCAGATTACTTGGCTGCTACTGAGAAATTCTTTTAATAAATATTACTAACATGTCGTTTATTTGGGTATTACAGTCTTGATATTGTTCGTAAGTAAATTGCAAGAACTCCCCGATTTTTCCGAATACAAGATTTATTTATTGGATTTCTGTGTATGGATTCTTTCACTCTTTGTTAATGATATCCCAAACTCCTGAATAGATAACATTTTTATTTCGCGACGCCATGTCAATAAGGCTGAAATTGGCTCCGTAGATAGGTATTAGGTATCGGGAAGCCTTATCTAAAATGTTGAATCGACTTTGCTGCCACGCTATATTAACTACTATACTTGTTACCCGTGGCTTTGCTCGCGTACTACCGGGATAAAAAAATACCTTATGTCCTAACCCAGTACGGTATAAATGAGAGCCATTTCATCGTTCAAAACGACCCGAATGGTGCAGCGGTAGAAAGGCTGCCTTACGTTCTTAGGGTCCCGGGTCCGAATCCCGGTAGGAGCAAATGTTTGTATGATGAGCATGGACATTTGTTTCCGAGTCATGGATGTTTATATGTATAATAAGTATGTGTTTACAAACAAAAAGTATTTATGTAGTATATCAACTATCTGGTGTCCACGACACAAGCTTCGTTGCTTAGTGTGGCACTAGATGGCGCTGTGTGTAATGTCCAGCGATATTTATTTATTTTATTTATTTATTCAAAACATACATACAGAGTTACTTCCGTAGGTATTTATTTAAGTATTGATGCCCTGTCTCCCTTTTACCTACTAAGTATTATGTTATTTATCATAGTTCAACGCCCTGTCCGATGATACCATGCGCATGAATCTAAATAATTCGCCTGTATCATATTAGTCGCGACCTCGAACGCACTTAGCCAACATAGCCTCGGCTTTTTGTCCACAAAGGACGTTTATCCTTTGAATAATTTAGCGACACACCCGCAAACTACATGGGGTAGGTTCTCGTTATTTTTGGCTCGCAGAAATATAAATGATGTGTGACGTGTTGTGTTCTGGAACAACAGGGAACTTGGTTATTGTGTAAGTGACATTTAATTTGTATTGTTCCAATCCCTTGATCTGTCCACGAAGTAGACACAATAGTTAAACAATGGTGTCTCGAACAAATTGGTCCTTTGACAGATCATGATTTATTCACCTTATTTAGAGTCGTCTGTGCCCAGTTTAAATTGATTTATTTAAGTTCCAGCAAAACGTTTATTATACCCACATTTATGTGAATAAAATAGCCAAAATACATTGGGTTTATCTTCATACGATGATTCTTAAGTACATCAACTGTGCTTACCTCATACTTTTTTTTCAAAACGATAGCCAATTCAAAGTCATTCCAAAAGCGAGGCGGTTTGCATATGGGCCTGTGGACGGGGAGCTATGGGCTAGCTCGCCGTCCGTCCGTTTCATGACGACAGGCCGTGTCGACGGCGCGTTCGTGTTCCACGCGCGCCTCAAAGAGAATCAGCAATAGGGAAGGGGTCCGCAAGGGCCGAAACCTGCCGGGGCTGCGGGACTATTCGAAAGAGATACCGTGGCCCCGGAACACAAAGGGCGATGAAGGAACATGGATGGGTTTTGGTCAGTAAAAGTCTGACACTCCCTCCTGCTCCGCCCAGAGCGGGAGGAGTCATTTGATGATTTCCCATCCGAAAAAATAAAACAGAAAGCGGTTTGCATATATTAACATCGAGTTAGACCGACATATATCATGTCTGCAAACGATATGCATCTATCAAGCTACATAATATAAAGCTCATTGGTCCTCTGATTCATGTCAGGGTCACTTTACATCTCGCCTGCGTCCTATTGTTCCACTAAGTCGGTTGTGCAATATCGAAACATTATAATAATGAATTACGACGTGATCACTAAAACCTGAATGGATAAGTTATCTTGATGACTCGTCATGTGGAATGTAGTTTTGCTCTATTACTATTCATAATTAAAATCGTAAATAGACCCTTAACAAAACCGAAATGCACTTGTTCTCCCCGTCACTGCGATCATTTTTTTTTGTTCTGGACTATACCCGGGAACCTACTACTTAGTTACGGAGATATTGGAGGTCAAAGTTCCGACTTTTTCAAAAGTTTTTCAAATACTAGTTTTTAAGGTCTTCGGTACTTTAAATACCTCCATAACCCGTTTACTATTTATCTCATCATTGCGATGCGATCATTTTTTTGTTCTACACCATACCTGGGAACCTTCTAGTTGCGGAGATATTGGGGGTCAAAGTTACAACTTTTTGCCACCTTTTTTTTTTAAATACAAGGTTTTAATGTATGATTTTTACTTTAAACACCTCCACGACCCCCGTACTATTCAATCCATCCACCAGCACAATGTTTTGAGTCCGTTACATTGAGTTTTACTGTAAAACGTGATTTTTCACCCCAAAAAAAAAAGTCGTTTCCCAGCAATAATTTTTGCGTAGAGTTACTTAGTTTGATGTACAGAATGCTTGGTTGACGGCTTCGTGGAGGGTTTGTTGACAGCCTGTATATTTAATACCTAGGCCGGTATTAAATATGAATAGTAAAATTATAGCGGGACGAGCTGGACAAAACTAGCGGGACGAGCTAGACAAAACTTGTGGTCCAGTTAGTTCCTGATCGAAAAAACTTGAAGCAATGGGGATGGTCCCAGCAGTGGGATGACGCAGGCTAACAGTACCAATAATAACAGAATCAGTAAAAATTAGAGAAATAGGCAAATTTGCTCAAACATTTTAACGTTTTTATGTCTGGTGTCAATTACCTTTTCATCTTTATGTAAGTGCATAGCAAGCGACATCAATAATCATTTTACAAGTGCAAGATAAATAGATCTACCTACTACTAAGCATCAGTTCTGTTCCCTACTTCTTTTCCTCTCTGGTTTTTTTGGTAGGTATTATTATTATTTATTTTTAGGGTTCCGTACAAAAGATGAAAAAAACGGAACCCTTATAGGATCACTCGTGCGTCTGTCTGTCTGACAGTCCGTCTGTCACAGCCAATTTGCTCCGAATCTACTGGATCAAATCAGGTGAAATATGGTAGGATGGTGTAATCTTATGACACAAACACAGATATTGTTTTCGGGGGACAAATTAGGATTTTTTTTTAAAAGTTTATCAAACCTTACTGTATCATATATCAAATGAATATATTTTTGTTATTATTGTAAAATAAAGAGTTTTGATTTTATTCATGAAAGAAGAAGAAAATTTACCAGACCCTGATCTCCGAAACTACTGAGCCTAAAATTTTGAAAATAATACAAAATATAGTTCATTGCTTGTAGATTACAGGAAAACATTAATGATACATGAAAACAGGATTATAAAAATTCTATCAATTGAAAATAAAGTGGTAAACCCAATTTAAGACTGGCATTGTACGGAACCCTCTACACGCGAGTTAAATATAAATAAATAAAAATCGCTGGACATTAACACACAGCGCCATCTAGTGCTACACTAAGCAACGAGGCTTGTGTCGTGGACACCAGATAGTTGATATACTACATATATACTTTTTGTTTAGAAATACATACTTATTATACATATAAACATCCATGACTCGGAAACAAATGTCCATGCTCATCACACAAACATTTGCTCCAACCGGGATTCGAACCCCGGACCCTAAGAACGTAAGGCAGCCTCAGTACCGCTGCGCCATTCGGGTCGTCATGTTCAACTAGCACTTGTTAGTATTTTAGGCAGGCATCGTACCGGTGTCAGTATTGCGGCTGAATGACTTGTACACTCTACACACCAAAGCCCGGGACATGTTGGCAGCATGTCAACTGAATACGTACGATAGCTGTTGACATGTCCGTGGCTTTGGTGGGTTGAGTCCATTAGGCTGAACGTGTGCGCGGTCAGCACTTTTAAGCTCCTCGGAATTTTGCTCCCTGTTTTTGATGCTATGATCACAAATCAAGTAATATTCTCAGTCTTTTTTTTATTACTGTTCTTTAATAGTTGCGTACTACCAAATAAGTATCTGCTACCATTTTTAAATGAGTTTTTAATCTAAATTTTAGCTAACTTTTACTGAACACAACTATTCTTTTTTTTTTTAAAGGATACTTAATATTCCGCCACATCATGTATGTGATGTTTCATACACAAGATTTTTGCAATGCGGTGCAGCCTAACCAAATCTGCGCATTGACGCATCACCTACTTGTAGACTTTATTTCAATACACGTACCTTTAATAAATTGTAAATTTATACTGTGTAAGTATCACAACATTGTAACCACAGCCCTGCACGTGCGTGACACTGATTGACACAGACCGCAATTACCGGGTTACATCGTGTATGCTCTACCTATACGTAAACGTTCATTTGCACGTGGTTATCGGACGCTCCACAAATAGCCGGCGCATTTCTTATCATTGTTGGTACTGCGTTTTATGTAAATAAAAAAATGGAAAATAAATCGTAGATACGGAAATGGAAATAAACAAAAGGACATCGACCAAGTCGCGCTGCAGCGCTCCGCGTCCTGTGATTGACTTTCCGAATAAATTATTGGTTTTTGCCACGGGTATTTACTGATCTAAGAAAATAAATCACATCTTACTGGGTAAATTGTTTTATGACCTAGTATCTTACTAAGGCTCGCTGTGGCGGCATATTTACGCCCGGGTACTCTGCACCTCATTCATTAATTGGCAGTTCTGTTCGACCTAAACCAGAGTATAGGCCTCCTCTTTCGATGTCATGTTTTCCTGATTTGTGCGAGTCTCTTTCAGGTCTTTCGCTCTTAGGTTTCCTACCCCCCTGGTCACTATCTATCTACTTCCTCCCTCCTCTTCTTCTACCTCTCAGTTGGGACTGGTCATCTCTTAGCTGCCACGGTTCGTTCATTTTAATTATTTTTTTTTTAAATTTTGGATTTATTATTTTACTCTGGACGCTCTTAATGTGCACATCTTTCTACATCGTTCTCACATAATATGTATAATCTCAACATGAATGATGTAACCAAGATTTTGTAACAATATTTGTATTAAAAGAGTGTCCATGGAGTTTCTTGCCCGTTCTTCTCCATAGAGATCTACGTTGGGGAATGGGCAACTACAGTACTTTCTCAAGTTATTATGCCTTGTGACTGTGACTGTAGCTTTGCTTTTATTGTATTTTCGACTTTCAAAAGTGCCGTAATGGTCTAATTGAAATAAATGATTTGAGTTTGAGTTTGAGTTTGACTTCTTCTCTATTCTCGAGGATAAACTGGCCACACGACTATGACTTCAGGTACGGTAGGGACTCACCATAAATCATTTCTCTGAGCTCGTAGATGGCTTGGAGGCGGGTGTTGGGGTCCTCTCCCAGGTGCTGATGAGCGTACTCTATCAGCTCCGGCGGGGGCTCGCCCAGGTCCAAGTCCACGCTGTAGTCTGGAGTCGGCATTTTGGCCTAGAGGAAAAAACACAGTCGATTTAGTTTTATGTTTTAGATAATACTAATAAATATCGCTGGACATTACACACAAGCCTCGTTGCTTAGTGTGGCACTAGATGGCGCTAGTGCCACACTAAGCAACGAGGCTTGTGTCGAGGACACCAGATAGTTGATATACTTCATATATACTTTTTGTTTGTAAATACATACTTATTATACATATAAACATCCATGACTCGGAAACTATGGTCCATGCTCATCACACAAACATATGCTCCTACCGGGATTCGAACCCGGGACCCTAAGAACGTAACGCAGCCTCACTACCGCTACGCCATTCGGGTCGACTACGGTCGGGTACTTTGTCTTCTATCCCTATTCTCCTAGTCCTCATCTTCGCCATAGAAGGAAAAGCTCATGCCTTGTTAAAAATTTGACCAGTCAGGAAGATTATAAGGGTGGCTGACTATCCAGAGTGCGATGGTCGTACCTACACCCTCCTCGAAGCATTTCTGTCTTTTAGTCAAGAGTAGTGCCTAATTTTAAAACGCTTCTATTATAGCTTCATCCGTAACTAAAAAAATCTTAGAAGTTAATCTTGACCCACTTCCCGGCTTCCAATTGGACTAAATTTTTGCATAGATATTTAATTTGAATGACAAAGCATGGCTGCATAAGTAACGTCATTATTAAATCGAACATGGCGCACTCCCAAAGATGGCGGACAAGTTATTTTTTACGCATTCCCATGATATGGGTATCAAATGAATGGGTTTGCTGAGAAAAATACGAAAAATAAAAATTACGTTACTCTAAAGCGTGTTTTTTTAAATTATAATAGTTAATTAACAAACTAAGGAACTAGTATGTAGGCCCTCAATTGTATTATATCTTAATATAATCAACGCCATTCATGGTTTTGGTTACACAATAAAATTAGCATACCCGCGTTAAACAATTTATCAATGGTTAGATAAGCCTCTGAACTAAACAAGACCAACCTTGAGCTCATTGAATGTTAATGATTGTTTTTTTACTATATTAAATAATAACACGAGAGTAATAGGCATTATTTTGTTTGTAAAAAGTTCGTTTTAGAGATACTTTTCTAATTATTGCAGTAAACATTTATTTAATACGTAGTAAAATAAAACCAATTCTTAAGTTTTTGATATTCGATGTGATTAAGTACATAATTTTAGGCAATATTAGGTAAATCATGATTCTATCGTTTTTATAATACGACTTTGATAAATGTTATCTTATCATCTATCTCGATCGACGATGTTAAATGGTAGAGCAGAAACATAAGTACACATTTTCATGTACGGTCGACCAAGCTATTTGGTTTACACTTTACAATGTAATTTGCATGTTAAAATGAACCAAATAGCTTGGTTGACCGTTCCTAATGGGTTTAAAAGCACCCTTAATGAAGCCGGAAGGCAATTGTTGCACACCTCGTCATTGCGATTATTTGTACGTGAAATGATTCTTTGAACAAGTCATAGTATATTATTTAGTGTAGTATTAAAGTACCTACCTCTTTCCTGTTAAGTTATAAAATATTTATGGCTTTATTAGTTTCAGCCATATTATATGCCATTACGATGATTTATTGTATTCATTTATCGATAGAAAGATACATGCTCGAGTCCAAGTTTACGTAAAGATTTATTAATAAACCTGATTTATACTTGCCTTTATTCCATTTCAAAAGAAATGATAGAGATTTCTAAACGAGTTTTCTCTTAAGATCGTAAATGATAAATAAATATCATAATCTACGATTTTTGGAATTCTGCTTGCAATGATGCAGTAACGCAATAATTCAAAAGGAAATTGCTAAGAAAAAGCAGCGACAATACGTAAGACCCGACTATTACGAAATATTAAGGAATCACAAAGCTTTACTTAGTCGTCGAATAATGCAGCCTCCTTTCTATTACCTAAGATACTGTTTACCTAGCTATGCAGATGCACAATTATTTGTCCAACAGAATAAATAAAGCTGAGAAAAGAAAGTGAAACCAAACCCTGCAGTACTAGCTTGTTACGTTTTACTTCTACAAATTACAATCTATTAAATAAAAACTTAGATGTTTATCATTTAACAATTACATAATAGCACACGTCATTAGACGCAATTATTGTTTTAAGGCGACTACAGAAGCTAAATTAGCAACTCTAATTGTGGTGGTTCAAACTTCGTTTGAAATACTATTAGAATTAAGTTCTACTCAGCTTGCACTACAAAGTGGTTGTTACGTCAGTCACTGCAAGCCGAATAATGCGAAATGAGTGGTTTTTTCCGATTTACAAAAAAATCGATTGATTGGACTAAACAAATAAAACAATATCATGCTAATATGTTGCTTGTAGAATTATTTGCCAAAAAATCAGAATGATCGCATGAATTTGAGTATGGTTCTTACTCGTTAAAAGAAATTTGTAGAGATAAGTTGGTGATTTTTTTATCGAGTAAAATTAGTTGTATTATGTTTTCAAAACACTATAATACTAACATATATATCCTGAAGAATATCATATAATTTTCTGGTTTTGTTTATTGCAGTGAATCATATGCTTTTTTGCATTATAACACTCGCGTTTGGCTCCTGTAGTCGCCTTAAAAAAAACACCAAAAAAAACACCTATAAATTTTAATGAAGATACAACACTATACAAGTGTAAAACCTATAATTTAATACAGTTATAACAAAACTGTAACATTTACTAAAGAAATAAAGATTTAACGGATAATATAAAATGGCGGATATATATAAAAATTACGTAACGATAATGCAATGCTTTTACTGAACAGAGGACTTCCTTATCGTGATTATATTTATTAACATTTTATATAAATAGACAATCGAAAAATTAACTTTACGATCGCCGTAAACCTTCTAATGATTGAGCGGTAGTTTTAAAAGTGAGTTGTTAATAAGAAAAGTAGTGGCGTCGACGAGCGGTGCTATCGATGCATTTAATCAGTTTAGGGTACGCGAGGGTAGCATTTACAGAGAAAGTGCAGAGAAATGTACCTGCACTGGCCGCACCAGCTAGCCAGGAACAGGCTCCCAGTAGATAAACTGGTCACGATATGACTGTTTCTACGTGGGAATTACTTTCATATGTCCGATAATAGGTACTTGCGTTCGCCGAGAAAACCGAGTAAAATCGAGGTTCAATTGTTTTACATAGTCCGTTTAAATAAAAGAACACGTTTTCAGATGCATTCGAAAGTTTTACAAAGTGTCAATGCATGGAAACATAAAGCTATTCATATTCATAGTTTCATTACAATACCACAGTATTGAAATTTGAACCAGAATTCATATTTTAAAAATTTCAATACTGTGGTTATTCTTATTATTGTTCAATTCATATTTAAAATGTTCACATAAAATAACAGTACGATACGTACATATTTCTAACTGCAATTTTTATATTGTACTTGTATTCAACTTGCAATTGGTGTACACATACATTGCTATCTTAGTTGAGAAACGAATTAAAACAAAAAGAATACATTTTCGGTATCTGATTTGTGTTTTTTGTTTGTAACAATTAGATTACATTATTACATCCACCATGTGCTTTAGATTTATTATTTAGCAGAAAACATTAGAACCCAAATGTACAATTTAGTTAATTTAAAAAGAAACAAACAGAAATTATAATTAACTTGGACATTTGAATCTTTATTAAAGATATAGCTAAGTAGAATAAGTATAATTTAATAACGACTGTGAGCTTATCCTACTTCTATTCAGTATCTATATAACAATTAAAAACGATTAAATGAAAAAAAACTAAACTAACAACAAAGTATAAAAGGGCATCAAAAACTCCTCAACGATGTCAGCTGGTAATGTGACCGAGATAAATTAAATAACACCTTTTTTATCAAAATACTATTACTTACTGACCATTTTTATGAAAAATTGGAAAACAACAATTGTTCAACACACTCACAGTTCCACTATTGTGCACAACAAAGGACATGTACACAATGTATGGTAAATGATAAAACTTCATAAAAGAACACGCGCTAGTTCTATAAGCAACATCTGGGTCATCGATTTTTGCCCTTCATTCAATTTTGATCTTTGCACAGCCATGTGGTCTGTTACCATTTTCATACATTTATTTCTTACGTAACAAGTTCACACAGCTGTTTACATTTAAAACACGTTTTTGAGTTCAATAAATCTACTTTACTTTTGGTTTTCGTTACCAGACATAACAATATTTTGAAACCAGCTCTTTTTGCGCCACAGATTATTAAAGTTAACAATTTGTTGTAAGTATATGGTGCCCAGTGTGGTGAAATAAAATAATTTCTGTGATCAAGAATACAAACGTAGAGAGTTCTGTGTCTACTAGTTAAGAGTTGCTTAAGGCTAATGTAATAAAACACGTTTTTAACTTTTAGCTTAAGTAGTAATAACACTACAAAAGGTAAAAATATCTAATTCGGTTATGACTAGGCTAGACTAGGCACATAATTTGTACACTGTATATTGTTGTAATACAAAAAATAGAATGCATTTTCCTAACATGTAAGTTGTTATTATTTCTACCGTAGATTATTTTATTATCTAGGTCAATGTTTTGTATCACATTTGGTATCATATTGTGAAATGCATGAGATAAATTATAATATGTAGAATAACTTATACGTTTTTATCTTGACCCTTATCAATAAATGGTTTAAGTAACTTTGGTAACCAACCAGAATCTCTAGGAAACAATATATTGTCAATTAACGTGAAATTGGTCATTCATTATTTAACTAAAAATGCCTAACTATAAAATGTAAAGATAAACCATCTGTATTTGCTGTCGAACAGTCAGGTAACAAGCACTTGAAAATAATGATAGGAACCCATAATATATATCGTAAATCTTCGAAGGTTAATGTAGTTACTACTATGTTCTTCCACAAGGGCAATCTAATCAATTCTTCTACTTTATGCAGCTGTATTTATGTTGAATAACAGCTCAATAATCCACATGTCACAAATATGCTTGTGTAGTACTGCAGTACCTAGTTACTTTCAATCTAAATAACTTGAAGATACCGTGAATTCGCAAAATAACGTACAACATTCCAAATTTTACTCGTGAATTGTTTCATCCATCAAGAAAAAAACTAGTATGTTTATGGCTTATAGGTACTAGCTACACTATTTTGGTTTAAATCAAATCGCGTGATCAAAAAACACACGTGCCTCTGTGAAGGCTGTTCACACACTAATTGTTACGTATACATACATATGTGATATACCTAATTACCTATACGTATTGCTATTGAACTAGTATTTATTTGAGAATAAAATTAACATGGATAAGTGAGATAAAACTGTCAATAAACTTCAGGCAAAATATTGAATGAATTTGACATTAAATACTGTTGTTTCTGTTACATAAATAATTATGCAATGTGTTCACCTATTAAAAAGTAAATAAGATATACATATATTCCATACTGCACTAAGTCTAAAAGGAATAAAACCAAGACACGCTTCGTTACTCGGCGTCACTCACAAAGCAAGTTTTTTTTTTCAAAGTAAGTTGCAAACTAGATCTATTTATAATTTATCATTATAATTTTATGAATCACAAAAAGTAACCTTGAAATTAGTTATTTATTTTGGTAGGCCCGGCACAGAACAGCTGGTTATTGAAAGATACTGGTTATGAGTACATGACCAGTATTAATAACCAGCTGTCCTGCTGTTGCCTTTATTAGCATTTGTTATCTTGCTGTCTAAAGGCCGTTTTCTATAACTTACTTTCGTATAACTGTCAGTTAATATGCCTACTCTCGTAGCTATCGGTGTTTCTATAAACAAAGTAAGTCCTATCCGCGTCACCTACCTGTCACTTTATTCATAGAAAAATCAAAGAAAGATTTTCTTTGACGTTTTGTTTCTAACCGTCTGTGAGCAAAAAAAACACAAAAAAGTGAAAAATAACTTTAGCTTCAGAAGTCGGTGACAAAATAACTAAATCAATCAAACAAAGGTCACCTTCTGAAGCTTATTTTTCACTTTTTTGTGGTTCATATGTGCTTACCCCTTCACAGCGTACCTACGTGATGTTGTTAACTGGTGTAAACAATAGACAGACATGAGATTTCAGCAATCTCAGTCCATTTGCTAACATTTATTAAGGAGTTCCGTTGCCTATCTCCGAAGTTCTTCAGATCTTTACCAAATTGAAATGGGACCACTCCGAGAAAGTACTCTTTCAAAAACTACCCAAATCGCTTCAAGTGTGTCTATAAAATTTGAAGAGTTCTCTTTATTTCTCCAGGATCCCATCATCAGATCCTGACTTGATGATCATGAGACCACCTAGGAAGTATACCCTTTCAAACAAAACAAACAAAATTTAAATCGGTCTAGCCATCTTCGAGTAATCTGACCCCACCACCCAGTTAGGATTGGGTACAACAAAGTCCTGACAACATAAACAATTGCTCCAAGGTAGTGCATGTTATATTAAGAACATTAAACGCCTTATGGATTGACATATGTGCTACTATCTTTCCATGCCAAACCTGTCATCGCCATGTGTTCACAATACAGATAAAACTATAAAGGAAAAGAAAAATAACGAACTTATTAAACAATTACCAATGCATTTTAATTAGGTACTAATAAATGCGGGTTGCCGGTTAATACACCACACCTAATAAAAACGCACTTTCCCTTTCTGCTTCATAAATTAGTATATATCGTTAAGTTTTAGATTTAAATCTATCCTTTACATAATATTTGCCTCCTTCAAATGTCTTATAATAAATTACATACTGATAATTTAAATATTTATATTTCAGGAGTCGGTATTCTCCATCTGTGGACCTTCTTCAATCGAGGTCTACGTTTAAGGTTACTTGCGAAATAACAAATACTCGACCAGCCACATAATTGACCGTTTGATATTAAAATAACGTATCGTGATCCAACTGCTCTTGTGCAGTTAATATACAAAATATAGTCAGAATTATCTCGATTTTGACGCAGTTGTTTTTTACATCCTGTTAACCGCAAAAAAACCAGACGATTTTAATTTAAAATAATCCGTCCATATATTTTATGCAAAAGTATATAAGATACTAGCTTCTGCCAGCGACTTCGCCCGCGTGAAGTTTGTAATTGTCCCATGGGATCTTACTACTGGGATAAAAAGTATCCTATGTGTTCATCCAGATTTTAAGCTATCTGTGTGCAAAAAATCATCAAAATCCGATCAGTAGTTTTTGAGTGAAAGAGTAAAAAACATCCGTACATACTTACAAACTTTCGCATTTTTTATATTAGTAGGATTCCTGATTTAATACCATAATCCACTAAAAATAAACCAGACAATCGCAAATCATTCCGCATTCGTTGACTTTGAATTCGTGGTCTAGAACGTTCGTCAAGGTTTCCAACTCTGTATCGCATTGTTACATTTATTAACGTCAACCGTCGGAAATTATGCATAAGTTTGTTTACAATACAAGTATCTATAAAGTAGTCCCTATCATAGAGAGCCACAACATCGTATAGACCTAATCCGATGCCTATAGTTCAACAACCGCTCTTTCGTCAAAATAGACACCGACTGTTCAAATGTGTTCTCCATCAAGAAAGGCGTGAGGCAGGGATGCATCCTCTCACCTCTGCTCTTCAATGTGTACGGAGAGTATATCATTCGCAAGACTCTTGAGGGTTGGGACAAGGGATTTGCTGTTGGTGGAAAGCGCATTTCCAATCTGAGGTACGCTGACGACACCGTTCTCCTTGCCACAACATTTGGCGACATGAAAGAGATACTGCACAGATTGGAGGTGGAAAGTGGCAAATTAGGGCTTGCAATAAATAGGCAGAAAACCAAGTTTATGGTGATAGATCGTGCGGGAAAGCTATCGGGCGCCTATAACATCCAAGGCATCGATACTGTGGACAGTTTCGTTTATCTGGGCTCTAGTATAAGTAATGAGGGTAGCTGCGTCCTTGAAATAAAACGGCGGATAGCCATGGCTAAAGATGCCATGACACGCCTCCAGAACATTTGGAAAAATCGTGGTATAAGTTTTAAAACGAAGGCCCGTTTGGTCAGAGCACTAGTTTTCCCGATTTTCCTCTATGGAGTTGAGACGTGGACAATCCAAACAAGAGAAAGACAGAGGATAGATGCATTCGAAATGTGGTGCTGGAGGCGGATGCTCCGAATTCCATGGACAGCCAAACGCACAAATGTGTCTATCCTTTCGCAACTTGATATCAAGACCCGATTGTCTACAGTTTGCCGTCAACGTATTTTGACCTATTTCGGCCACATGATGCGAAGAGGAGATAGCAGCCTTGAAAAGCTAGTCATTGTCGGTAATACCGAAGGCAAGAGAGCGCGAGGCCGGTCGCCAACACGATGGTCCGACCAAGTAAAAGAGGCTATGTCCTCAAGCAAATTTCAGCAGGTGGTGATGGCAACTTTGGACCGGAGTAGGTGGAGGCAGATTGTCCGTTTAAAGGGTTCCAGTGACCACGATCCTCAGTAATGAGGGACCGATCAAAGAAGATCATAGAGAGGAGGCCTGTGTTCCAGCAGTGGAAACATTAATAGGCTGATGATGATGATGATGATGATGATCTATAAATTGTAGTGATTACATATATGTACACGCATATGGTTACGATAGCAAACCAATACCATTTTATCTAAAATGGAATATACAGACAGACGAATAGCTTCAGACAGTAAATATAAGATATGCACACCGATCTTATTTAAACGACGTATTTTTTCCGGCTGATAAAATCTATTAGCATGTTTTCTTTTTGCACCAAAATAATGTATATTTTTGTGTTATTATTACATGTTATGCTAATTAGACTTAAACTTTATTTATATTTTAATCTTATAATTATAAATTCTGTTGGTTATCTTTAATCTTGTTTTTCTTCAACAAATTTTAATTAATTAAGTACGTGATAATTTAGTTTATGTTTAACTTATTTACTATAAACCCTGGTTTGTCTCTAGATTGAATCGCATGTGAATTAATAGATTTTTTATGAATACTTAAGTCTTCCGGAAAAATTGTGTTCAATCAACGAAATTCATGATATTACTGAAAATAACCATAATTATGACCATAACAGAAACATCTGTGCATCATTTGTGTGCCAAACATCCATAAAATGTATCATGAAAAAGAGCCAAATAAATATTAATATGTCTTTACAATATGCCAATTACCAAAAAAAATACACATTCCCTACCAGTGTACTTCTGTCACTTTTTACACCAGCTAAACCACTTCGAAGAAAAGCCTGGTTTGGTAGTATATGCGACCGCTCTGGTAGAAAAAGAAAAATACAACCAACCTATTGTGCAGCTTTATAACTTGAGCGTTCCCGACTGACTCCCAAAGAGCTTTTTGTCGTTTTCTGTTTAGTGGAATACAGAGAAAACACGGCTCACAAACTAAGTTTATTTCAAACATGTTCAATAGAGAATATTGTTAGAAATAGAGCTAGAAATTACGTAGGTACTCATTACCCAACAGGGTTCAAGATTTTAAATATATCCATATGAAGTGTAATATTATCTGTGCATTTATGATAACAAGTTTCTACTTAATTGGCCTCGAGCTTTTCCCCCGAGAAGCTTTTACTACTGACGCGTAATTATAAATATTTCCTTGTTCATATTCTCATGTAAAATATACGAGTATTTATTTAATCGAATGCCATTCACTAAGTTATATTGCTTGGCAGTTTGGCACTCGTCTATACGTAAGTTGTTGACTTTAAATTTTTTAATCTAAATAAGCTTTTACGGGGTGATTGCACGTCTGAACTGAGATCTAAATCGATAAGAGTTATCTTAACCTCTCAACCTTGGCTGACGAAGATACGTTGACCATGGTTAAGTTGAAAGATGGGCTGGGATTGCACGGTTAAGTTGCGAGCAAAGGGCAGTTTAATA
The DNA here is from genome assembly GCA_963853795.1 of Xestia rhomboidea. Classification (NCBI taxonomy): domain Eukaryota; kingdom Metazoa; phylum Arthropoda; class Insecta; order Lepidoptera; family Noctuidae; genus Xestia; species Xestia rhomboidea. Next base: position 15,371,167 of record OY970764.1, read on the forward strand.
CTGTTTATTGGCGGAGAAAACTCGAAATTTGAATTGACATAAACGACTGTTTTTTACCGAAAATGAAAATAAACTCTACTTAAGTCAACCAGAATACCAGCGCTGTGACTTTTTTTTTTAAATATCACAGCACCTTGCTGAGATTGTTTTTTATGTTTCTCATCTTTTTAAAATAATTTCGTCATACCTAATTCCATAATTTTGTTTCTATTATGTCCTGTGTGAGTTTAATAAATACTTTTTCTTTCTTTCTTTAAGTGCTTACCGATGAAAACTTGTAGACTTTCGTCGACCAACTTAGTGGTCAAGGTTAAGATTCAAATAAGACCGGTTTTACGGTATTGTGTGATTTATAAGTGCAACAACCTGCATTTTAAAGTTGGCGTATGTTTTTTGTGTGCATTCGCAATAGCAAGCTACACAAAAAACGTAATATTTAAAATGCTCGTTATATTAAAAAATGGTATGGTGAGCATGATAAAGTAATTATATTGCTCAAGTATAAACTATAAATCAAGATTATTACTGCTAACTTAGATAATTGAAAAAGTAGTCTTACCGGATACTTACAGTATGTTTTATTTTCTTTTACTTACAGACAAAGCCAGATAAGCAGTTGTTTAGGGTAATATATTAGGCTGAACAAAAAACCAAAAATGTGGTACAACTTTTATCGTTTGCTTAAAAACCATTACCATTTAGATATATTTTTTATTTCGGAACAAAGTCAGTATGTTTCCGTTGAATGCAGCAAAACAGTCATTAGGCATCTCCTAATGATAATGAGGCAGACATCGCCAAAAAACTTAGCCAAGTAGGTACACATGAGGCAATGTCTAAACCTTTACAAATGTCCATTAACTTGACTACTTAAGTACCTACTCTATGTGTTTACCGTTTGCATCGACTTTGTGAATCACTGAGTTTAATCACTGAGTGGTCATCCTGTCAGCTAGCCACTAGATAAGGGAGTTATGCGAAAGACTAATTGTCATAAATTAAAATAAAATAACATTAGAGGCCAATCAAATCAAGAAATATTGTTAGCAGATAGATTACTCCAACAAGGTTAATTATTTATTATCATTAATGGAACCTCAAAAACAATAGTTGGTTTTTTTATTGCTTTACAATAATTTTTAGTCTACACAAAACATCCATAATATACTTACTGTCGTATTTTAGCAACCAAAGCCTTTGAAAAACTGTGAAATAAAACTGTATTTAGGTATATGGTAACAGAGTATGTAAAACACCTCAATAGGTATAACAATTAATACATGCTAAAAAAAATCGAATGCGAGCGGCGTTTATGTAATACATAATAACGCGGTGTGTGCCGCGAGTGTTTATTTACTAAACAACGCCTGCCGTGCAATTACTGAGTCATCCTAGTCGCCCACACAAAAGCAAAGAATACTTCACTGTTCATTGATCACTCAAACATTACAGAATATAACCAAGGCTTAGGCAGGACCCATTATCAAGGGCGAGCCTATTGCTTTAAACCCGGAACAAATTCAGACTCCGTGGCGGTTACTGAATACCGAAGTACCTGATTCCAAACCCCGATATCACTTTTTCCAATGGGAATCAAACCAGGCAGAGCATGAACTCAGCAGTAGGGCTTGCGACTACTAGATCAACGAGGGAATAATACAGTTTTCAATAAATACAAGTTTTCAACAAAAAACTGAAAAATTTAAGATACATTTTTCGGGAGCAATGAATTGACAGGACTTTTCAAAGTCAGTCAACTCTCCAGAGCCCTTAATCCCTAAATAACTGGTTTTGAAACAAAGTTACGTTTTATTTTTGTGACTAATGAAAGTCTTTAACAAGGGGTAAAGGAAATGATCAAATTAAGAAGTGACATAAATTCTAAAGTCGTTGAACGAACGGGCAACAACCATGAGTTCAATGGTAACTTATATTTACGCATTTTCCTCACGGAAGCTGTATTTTAACTTCCATTCATGTTCCGGGAAGTACCTACCCCTTAAGATTAACATTATTGGCGCTTATATTTCTTGATAGAACTCCTGTAACCCAATTTTAATGCCACCTTTAGAAGTTAATAAACTCAATAAAGTCCTTAATATACAAAAGTCAAAATACGATACTCATACATAGGTATTCAGTCATACTACAGTTCTCCCCATTCCACACACAACACAATGGTAATGTCTCTAATGAAATCAACGGTCACAGCATTGGCAATGGCAGTGCAGTGGATGGCAGGTTATGGCCCCACGCCCCCACATGCGCGAATGAATAGCCGCCGTGCGTCGCCAAGGTCGGCGCACGCGCAACGTCCCTGACGCACCGAACGTGAAACGAAACAACCAATGATTTTCAAAATGTTTCGAAAGAAAGAGAACGTGTTTTCTGACTATTTCGTCACCATGATCTAAGAATACAAGGTCAAAGTGCATTACCCTACGCACGTGTGACCTTGAAGCATTTTAAATTATCAAAATCATGTATGCACTGCGATTTATGCGATAGATCAGATTCTCATTTGTATATATTGATTTTCGGCTTTCAAGGTCATTAAATAAATTACTGGGAGTTCTCGTACAGATAACATTGACGAATAAATCAAAGATATACAAGGACACAGATACAGATATCAAGGTCAAATAACCATAACTAGGTATAACTAGGTAGTACTTTATAGGTACTATGGAATAGCCATAACATATTATGGATATTAAAATTCACTATACTATTAACCATTCGTTTAATGACTCGCGTGGCATTGAATTTATGATGAGATTGAATTTGTTAGGTAAGTGTTATTCTTATTATCAATCGATATGACATAATAACAAGACATTCGTCTTTATTTTTTACACAACGAGAATATTTTCAATCGTATTCTTTTAGTTAAGTCATGATTCACTGAAAAACAGTTCGTGTGTCCTAGATTCAAAGATCTAAAGGATGAATTATTGATTAACAAAGACAAATGAAAATAATTTATATTACATACCTTCGTTACACTGTTTGTTTCTGACATTCTGTCGCACAACTACTGAAATTTATTATAATTTACTCTATATAAGAACTCTCATTATCTTTATCATATTATGTCGATTATCCGAATTATCTACAACGTGGAATAATAATGTGTTTAATGTTTTAATTAATTAGCGTACAAATAGAATATATAGAAATGGATTAATTAAGTAATAATAGATAAAGGCTTATCTGATGCGTTTTCATTTTATTTTACATATACTTTCAAGCCATATAGTCATCGAATAATGTGAGAATAATTAAGCACCTGCTTAGCTCTAAGTAAATCTTTGGTATCTTAGAAATGATTATTCAAATGCCGATCTATTTATCGTGCCAATAAGTACAAAGTATGATGTAGATATTACTCTGATTCATTGTAAGCCTATGAACCTAAGATATGATGAATGTACTTGCACAAGGCCCTTTAAAATATTGTAAATACAAGCTTTCATGATATTTCAGATAATAAAGCTCACATCGCAGTCTGAAACTGAATTTATGTTAAAAAAAAAGGTACTCAAACATAACCTAGAGAGATAAGGGCTACCCTAAAACAATTAAAAATTACTTTCACTTACATGTTACAACATTGATATGTAATTATGTATGTAGTATCTCGTCAAACAAAGCCCCAAACAAAGCCCAAAGCTCCAAATATTGACGAAACCAAATTAATAAAAATAAAATGATAAATTACAGTCCACACAGAATTTTATTTGACAATCATAAGAGAAGAAAAACGAAAAGAAATTCAAAACAATCTTACCCTTAAAACAAACAAGGCACAAAAGGAGGCGCGCGCGCAGTGGGGCGGCGCGACGAGAACTGCGCGGACGCACACCACGGACAAACTACTCTACAAAACACAGCGCGTTCTCCAACAGAGTCCTTTGCTCGCACTAAGCGTTCACGCAAATCCACACGTATGCTTTATACCGCATACGTTTGGCACCGGCAGAACTATGCATACACGTGGGGCGATTGACGACGCCAAAAATAATTACCACGTCAAATATTACAATGTATTACAACCAAAACGAAAGTGATTTTCACGTTTATGAAACTAAGTAATTGTTTTATTTTTTGGCATAATAGTTATTGTTGTTTGTCTGTTTCCCCTAAGAAGGCCAGTGTTATTTTGACCTTTGTCTAAGCCAAAATTACAATCCTTAACCTTTTGAACGATTCTCTGCGGTAATCAATGTTAATCGATTGAAGATCTTCGACATCACTGCTACAGGCGAATCAAATAAGCGGAAAAACTGTGGCGTGCGATGGTTTTTGTTATTCATCGCCACTGCTCTTAAAACGGTGAAGGAAAACATCATGAGGAAACCGGCATGTCCTAAACCTTAAACATCGTAGACATGTGAATGTAACATCATTCACCTGCACTGGGCCCGCGTGGTAGCCATTCCTCCTCATCTCTATGAAGAGGTATATATAGACTATATTTATGTTTATGAATACCTAACAAACGAATCTTTATTTGATATATCTAGATTATAAACCTAGTTGCATAATACTTTTTATCAATAAAACACTCAAACACACAGCACACGCACTTAAATGAATAAATTAATATAAATGTCTAGGCTAATACCACCATTATCCATTGACTTCTAATTTAATATTATGTATTATGAATTTTATTAGAAAATAACGAATGTTTTACATCACGCTAACCTTGACCAATAATTGAATGTCAAATAAAACTACTTCATTAATTTTGATTCCAAAAACGTGCCTCACAGATTTCGAAAACAAACAAAACCGGTTTTCAAAATACAAATAGGTATATTTTTTGCTAATTTAAGGCTAATAAATGGTAATATATTTATGTTTTAGATACCTGCATTGTTTTCCTTCAAGCTAATAAATAATACAAATTCTTTAAAAATATGGTGAGGTCACACACATCAGTAGAAATAAACATTTACAATCAGAAATAAACTTTGATTTTTTCATTTTGAAACCTGCAATCGAACATTTGGGACATCACACAAAACGAATTCCAAAAAGCAATTTAGGTATGGCCGCAATGTTGAGTTGTGAGATTAAAAGTAGGTACTGAAAAACCATAAAATTTAACAATTCATGGATATTTTACATAGCTAATTGAAATTTATTTCGTTCTGTCTAATGATAATTTGGTAAATACGCAAATGGATTTCTTTCGCGAAGTGTGTCATTAAGGCCATGTTTATTGGATTTCGCAACGGGAAACATAATAAAGGGTTCCAAACTAAAAGATTTCCATTAATGATAAGTATATGTAGTCAACAACAATAACATGAGTAAGTAAGGAAAGTTACCGGTTGAAAACAATGAAAGAAATTGCAATGACAACGCGTGAAGGAGGTGACCTCGAAGGAACATCAAAAACACGTAAGCTGTCCGAATCTCGTCACACGAACTATAGTGAGCGGCTCATGTATCTTGTAGGACAAACTAACACGCGTGAATAATCCCTGGAGATTAGGACTCGTTTACAAGGGGTTGGAAAATTCCTGTTTTTGTTCTCCTCGATGATTTGGACTATCTTCGTTTGCTCTTTTTCTCTGCTAATAATACTTCCAGTTTAAAAGATTATGCAAATAATTTTACTTCTTTAATCTAAATATATAAAAGAAGAAACTGACTGACTGACTGACTCATCTATCAACGCACAGCCCAAACCGCTGGGTCTACAGCTTCCAAATTTGGCAAGTAGGTTCCTTATGTGGTCTAGGGGTGCACTAAGAAAGGATTTTTCAAAACTCACCCCCTAATTATACTTAACTAGCTGTTGCCCGCGGCTTCGCCCGCGTGAAGTTCGGTTACTGTCCCACTGGATCAAAATATAGGGATAAATAGTATCCTAATCACTGTCACAATCACTGTCACAATCACTGTGACAATCACTGTCACAATCACTGTCACAATCACTGTCACAATCACTGTCACAATCACTGTCACAATCACAATCATTACCATAATCGTTATCATCGTAATCACAATCATCACAATAAATCTAAATTAACCTTGTATAGAAGTCAAATCCACCATCTTATGGATCTCAAAATAAATGCCATATTCGTAATCAGCACCCTTGATAATCTCGGTATCGACACCCATATTGATTTTTAGACATTTCAATCCCATTGCACCCCAATAGGGGATGATGGTATTTCAGGTCCACCATTTTCAATCTTAAAATCGTTGTTTTTGTAATACACCATACAAACTATACCAATGTTGATTTTCAGACTTTGTCACCCCATTTCCCCCTCTTAGGGGTTAAATTCTGAAAAAACCCGAACCCCCTTTTTATACTTATTTACCAATAGGAGCACTCCTGCGAAGTTTCGAATAAAATAGTCTAACTAATCTTGTTTCCCCATACAAACTTTGGAGCCCCGTTTAACGCCCTTAGGGGTTGAATTTTGAAAAATCCTTTCTTAGTGCACCCCTAGACCACATAAGGAACCTATGTGCCAAATTTGGAATCTCTAGACTCAGCGATATGGGCTGTGCATTGATTTTTAGACTTTGGCACCCCATTTCCCCCTGTTAGGGGTTGAATTCTGAAAAATCCCGAAACCCGTTTCTACACATTTATCAATAGGAACACTCCTGTGAAGTTTCGATTAAAATAGTCTAACTAATCTTGTTTCTCCATACAAACTTTGGAGCCCTGTTTAACCCCCTTAGCCTCTCGGCTGTCAAGTTATTAAAATAAGCAAAGTCGCCATTGTTTAACTATTGTGTCTACTTCGCTAAACTAAGCCAGCTATTTCGAAGTTATTTTGAGAGTGTTTGTTCCGTAAGTTTAAGGAATCGGGAAAATGAACTGGCTTGTGTAGCTAGACAAGGTGTTAAAAGTTGTATGTATTTCCGTATGTAGAGAAAATGCTCATAGCTGACGATGCACAAAGTTTTCCAAACTTCCGTACACGGCACAAATATTGTAAAAGCCGCCTTAGAACGACATTGCCAGGTGTATCAGGACGATCAGTAATTACTTTGGAAAATGAAAGAATTTTGATAGCTGAAAGAAGCTCGGTAAGACTATTTATTTGCAACACTTAGGTAAAGTCATCCATTTTTATTTCGCAACAGAGCACTTTAATTAAATTGGAATAGCATAACAACTGTTAACTTTTAAAGAAATGGCAGTATGCAATTATGCATAAGAATTGGATTCACATGCAAAAATGAAAAGGTTAAGAAACGACTGACATAATAAGTGCCAGTAAAGCAATCAGTGTTGGTGTTGGTACTGCAATACCATTTGTATTTTAGTGCACCCCCGATTTCGGAAATACTATCCGATATTTAATCTGTTTTTAAATCTAATGTCAGTCATAAATGATCGTTTATCATCATCGTCTGACAAACAACGACTTACATGAGATTTAATTATCAGATATTCAGACACTGGGAGGTAATCTCACATCTTATCAAACACATTTAAGTGCACTCTCGATTGCAGTTTCAATTAGGAACCTTACATGTGCACACAAAAGATTTCGCAGTTACCCAATTTCTTATAAAATTTCACATTTAAAAAACAAAGTTAATTGTGTGGCCGTGTTTACCAAAATTTCATCTGCCGACTTTCAGAAAGATTCATCACTTTATTAAACGTCTTGGCTTGCCTTTTCATTAATTAAAATTACCAGTTATACTTTAGTGCCTAATTATTTTCATTAACCTTTGTTTATTTGGTCTCTAGATGAGCCTACCTGGATCTTGTATTGACTTCCGTAAAAGTGATATTTTTTGCCTTTTATCTTGGAAATTGGTTGTTTATTTCTGCAACATATATGGTATAATATCAGCTCACCACGTCAAACTGGTCAAGTAACCATAAAGAAAAGCATAGCTGGAATTCAAAAGAAGAGCATCAAGTATCATAGAAATATCCCTTTTGTCATATATATATCTGTCAAATGACCAATTTGGTCGAGACGCCAATTTTTAACTATTGTGTCTACTTCGTGGGCAGATCATGGGTTAAAGAGGGTGTAAACGGACCCTTCACGAAACCGTCAACCAAGCATTCTGTACGTCAAACTAAGTAACTCTACGCAAAAATTATCGCTGGGAAACGATTTTTTTTTGGAGTGGAATAACTCGTCTCACGGTATAACTCAATGTAACGCACTGTAAACATTGCGCTAATTGATGGATTGAATAGTACGGGGGTCGGTCGTGGAGGTGTTTAAAAATCAAACATGTTTTAAAAAAAATCTTTAAAAAACTAAAAAAAAAGACTTATGAAAAAGTTGGAAGTTTGACACCCAATATCTCCGTAACTAGAAGGTTCCCAAGTATGGTCTAGTACAAATAAATGAACGCAATGATAAGGAGAACAGGTGCCTTTCAGCTCGTTGTCGTTAAGGGTATTTTTACAGCCTTTATGCCAGTGTGCAACCAAGAAACTAACAATACATTTTTAGTAATTTGCGAGAGAAACAATTCTTAATTCAGACAGTCAAAATAAATCGTTTATAAACAAGTTCAATCAACGATAACCTTGATCCCTGAGACATTATTAAAGCAATTAGCTTTCGTTCATACAAGAGTGCAACGACACTTAATATATTTAATATTTAATATATCACAGCTTAAAATGATTGCTCGCCAATACAAAACAAACGTACTCGTATGATCAGGACAGTTAAGGTTAAATCGATTATAGTCTGTACCAATGTTATAGTGAAACAAAAAACTGAGTATTTAACAAATCCACCGATGTATGATTACAAACATCATCAATTTATGGATTAACTACATCTTAAAAAAAGGACTGAGCCTGGTTGGTCTAGCGGTCGCGAGCGCGACTGTTGAGCATGGGGTCCTTTTTTTTTTTTAGGATGGGAAATCATCAAATAACTCCTCCCGCTCTGGGCGGAGCAGGAGGGAGTGTCAGACTTTTACTAACTAAAACACATCCATGTTCCTTCCTCGCCCTTTGTGTTCCGGGGCCACGGTATCTCTTTCGAATAATAATAATAATAATAATAATAAATTTATTTCATAAAAACAGGAGATTGTAGTACATGAGGCATACACAGAGTTATACATATAGGTTTGTACAATGTAAATCACAATCTGGTGGTTGAAGTTCTGTTTTCCTAGCTAGGTTATAGAATAACCTGTATTAAGGATTAACAGTCCCTGTCCCTTGCAAAAGTTACAAAAAACTAGTACAATATTTTTTTCTTTTATACTACAATAATTTTAATAAGTAATTGAATACGTGCAGGTGTGTGTGTGTTGTGTGTGTGTAAGTGATATGTGCGTGTGTGAGAGTGTGTATGTGATGTAGTGAAATAGAGAGTGTGTGTTCGTTTTGATTGAAGTCGAGTGAGGTAATATTTGAGCTGTCACTGACACCTAGTGAGATAATTTTCTGTTTCATCATAGCTTTTATTTTGAAGAAAAGAACGTAGAATCTTTTTACATTTAAAGTTAGATAGTTCGTAGATCAATTTTTTTTTTTTTTTTTTTTTTTTTTTTTTTTTTTTTTTTTTTTTTTTTTTTTTTTTTTTTTTTTTTTTGGGAATGGCATCTCGCAGTTCAGTCTAGAAGAGACTGGCTACTGCTTAACCGGACTATACCTGTGGATGCCTTGAAGCTAAGGCCTCCAGCCAGGGGCATGATAACTAAAAACTAAGCGACCACGCCTGAGTGTCATTATTTAGGGGCTCGTTTGAAATTACTGGCTCAGCATCGCGGGCTGGCTCTAGCAAGGGTCGGGGGGGAATTGAACGGGGATTACGCGCCGGACCTCGGCGGCGAGGTCGGTATGTCTTCGGTTTGTATCTGTATTTTCTACGTACGGTGCTGGTGTCTTTGCTACTCTCCTGTAAGAGGGTAATAGCGTCGTCGGGGGTGACAAGAGTGTGCCGAGGACGGCGGACTGAGCTGATACGCGATGGGTCGTATCGGGCGGCCGATGCGATCAGGGGGTTCCTATGCTTAATAGAGGAGTCGAAAAAACGCTTTGCAAGACGTTTCATGAATTGCTGGATGGTGGGGATTCTAAGATCTAGGTGAAGACTATCGTTACGGACGTAAGGGGGGGCTCCGGTGATCTTACGGAGAAAGCGGTTCTGCAAGGTCTGCATCCTGTGGATGTGGCGGGGATGGGCATGAGCGAATACGACACAAGCGTACGTCATGATAGGTCGGATAACTGCCGTGTAAAGACGCAACTTGCACTTGAGTGACAACTTGCTCTTTTTGACTAGCATGAAGTGGAGTCTACCCATGGCAAAGGCTGCTCGGTTACGAGCTGCTTTGATATGGGCCGCGAAAGTCAGGTGTTCGTCGAGGATGACACCGAGGTACTTGGCTTGCTTCTCCCAAGGGATAGGCTTGCCGAACATAGTGATGGGGGCAGGTGACGGTCGCTGATGGCGTAACTTCTGATAGAGTACAGCCTGGCTCTTCTCAGGGTTTACTTCGATCCTCCACTTTCGAAACCAAGCGCCGAGTGAATCGGCGGCCTGTTGAAGTGCACGATGGATGCAAACCTGAGATCGGCCGGTGTAGTAAATAGCCGTGTCGTCGGCAAATAGGGCAACCTGAACTTTCTTGTTCGTTGGGATGTCGCTGGTGAACAGCGTGAATACTAGAGGAGAGAGGACGGAGCCCTGAGGGACTCCGGCTCGGATGGGGTGGGGAGAAGATAGAGATTTTCCCACGCGGTAGCGAAAGGTGCGATCCGACAAGAAGTCTCGTAAGATGAGCACGAGACGGTCCGGCACACCGAGTTTATACAGCTTGTATAATAAGCCGTTGTGCCAGACCTTGTCGAAGGCTTTCGCTATGTCGAAGTACAACACCCCCGTCATCGCTCCACGCTGGAAACCAGCGCTCAAGTGTTCGACGATGCGGTGGACTTGGTGTATGCACGAATGTTCGGTTCTGAAACCGAACTGTTGATCGGGAATGAGGCCTTTTGTCTCGGCATAATCTCTGAGTCGCTTATAAATAAGTCTCTCATAGATTTTGCCGAGCGCGCTCAGGAGACTGATCGGCCTGTAGCTCGAAGGCTGAGCTTTCGGTTTCCCAGGTTTGGGAATACCGATGACGGTGGCCTCTTTCCACACTTGGGGAAACAAGTTGTTGCTCAAGGCGCCATTGAAGATGGCTACCAAAAGGACTATGAGCTGAGCGGGGAGGGTTTTAAAAATCCTATTGGTGAAGCCGTCGGCGCCAGGGGCCTTCCGAGGCTTGAGCTTGTCGATTATATCCTTCACCTCGTCTGGAGTGACCGGAGGGAGGGGATCGTCGGGGTCTTCTACGGGAGGGAGAGCGGCCCTTCGTTCGACTTCTGCATCCACCTCATCGAGGTGCTGCTTGTCTACTGGAAGGGTGCTAGGGGAGCACTGTGATTCCAAACTGTCGGCCAGGCATTCTGCCTTTTCAGAGTCGTCAAAAGCGACGCTCTTGTCAGGACGGATGAGAGGTGGAGAAGAGGCCTCCTCGGAGGACCTCAGCTTCCTCTGAAGTTGCCAGAAGGCTTGGTGAGTTGGCTCTAGTTCGCTGAGCATCTTGTCCCATTGATTCGAACGAAACTCACTAGTGCGCTTCTTTACAGCACGCTGCAAATAACGCATGTGAGCTTTTTCGTAGATCAAGCAGAATTTGTTAAATTTATTGTAGAGAGTTGGGCCTAAGCAGTTGCAAAATCTACGTGCAAATGATGTGCGTACTTGTGGAAGACTGCAAATTAAGTCTTTCCTACGCTTAGTTACTATTTTATAAGGGGTTTTACGGTGCTGTTGGAGAACTGTTTGAAGGATGAAATGTTGTCGGACGTTAAGAACATTACAACTATTATACAATAGATCAGTAGGGAACATGAAGGGTCTCGAAGTAGCTACTTTCAGTACCGCTCTGTGTGCAATCTCGAGTGGTTTTAGTATAGTTTTCGCAGCACCACCCCAGCAGGTGATACAGTACCTAACAATAGATAAGCACAGCGAAAAATAAACTACACGTATAACATTTGGGTTCGCGATACTTCGGAGGGTTTTAAATATATAAATTAACTTGCGGACTCTACTGGTAAGTTGATTAATTTGAGTTTTGAAATTAAGATTTTTGTCTATATATACCCCCAAATATTTGATATAATCGACTACATTTAGGGATGGGCAGAGGCAAGAGGCATTTTCTTGTAGACACCTGTATTTGTGGGCTTTAATAGACAATGGAAATCTTGGCTGAGTGGCGGGACTTATTGAATAGGTGATAAAGTTAGTTTTGGAGGTGTTGAGTGTTAGTGAGTGAGAATAGAGCCAATTTAGGGTTTTGTTGAAACCAGATTGTGCAATGTGCTCAAGTTCCGACCAGGTGTCAGCAACAAAGGTTATAGCAGTGTCATCCGCAAAAGTTACTATCTTAGCATTTGTAATGTTCAGCTTGCATAGGTCGTTTATAAAAACTAGAAAAAGTGTCGGACCCAAAATGCTTCCTTGGGGCACTCCGTAATAGATGGGAAGCTCTTCGCTTTTATGGGTATCTATACTAACCATTTGAGTGCGATCCGAGAGATAGTTTCGGAGAAAATCCAATTGCAAGCCCCTGACACCAATCCTTTCCTGTTTTAGTAAGAGCATAGAAATTGGAACGGTGTCAAAAGCTTTCGCAAGATCTATAAACATAGTTAATACCCTTTTGTTTTTGTCTAAGTTATGCACTATATTGTTAAGCAAATCTTGCACTGCATCTGTGGTCGATTTACCTTTGCGAAAGCCGAATTGCTGCGAAGATATTAAATGATAATGCTCAAGGTAATTAACTAGTCTTTTATTGATGAGGCGTTCGAGTATCTTTGACATGGCACTCAGAACGGCTATTGGGCGATAGTTACTGGGCACCTTCCCGTCCCCTCCCTTAAAGACAGGGTGAATTATTGCCTTTTTAAGGGATGTAGGAAAGATACCGGTATCGAAGCATATATTAAAAATATGGCTTAGGATAGGTGCCAGGGTATTTGCGTATTTTTTTAGAAAGTAAGGCGTGATGCCATCCCAGCCAGTAGCAGCATTAGATCGCAACGACTTAATTACAGTAATAATTTCTTCGGGATCAACACGGTCTAGGACAAATGAAGAAGCCGTTGAGGGATTGTGTAGTGGCAGAGCCAATGCTTGATTGCCGTTATCTTTTATAATGTCATTGGCAAGCTTTTCGCCGATATTAACAAAATATGAATTAACGCTATTACATGATTGTTTAGGTGAGAGTGACAATGAAAGTAATTGTGTAGCTGTGGTTTTAGTTTTTGTAGTATTGGTTACACGTTTGATGGTATCCCATAAGGTTTTTGGGTTATTACCTGCCTTAGCTAACTCTTTAGTATCATACAGTCTTTTTGCTTTCTTTAAAATACTAACGCAATGATTTCTGTATCTCTTATAAGTAATTTTAATTATTTCATTCTCTGGAGATTTTTGTACTTTTTTATGAAGCGCGTCTCTATTCCTAATGCACCGCAATAAGCCAGGTGTAATCCAAGGCTTCAAAATCCTTTTTTTGGGAGGGACTTTTTTGATAATCGTATTATCCGAAATGGCAGAACTAATAAGTTTAATGAGTTTATCAGTAACAGTATTAGCATCTCTTTCGTCGTAAAGAGGCGTAAGATCTAATTGCCTTATACTTTCATCAAGCCTCTCATAGTCTATTTTCGTAATTGTAGAGCAAGCTGCTATTTTCAAGTCTTTGTTTTGGATGCATAATAAGGTGGAGAAATGATCAGTAATTGTGGAACTATAGACGAATGTACGGGTGGGACACTTTGTTCTAAGTATCGTGTGGTCTAGACAGTTATCACCTCTGGTTGGAAGAACATGGGCAGGTAAGTAACCATGAAAAGCAAGACAGTCCAAGTATTCATGAGAAAGCATGTCAGATGTGTTTGATTTTATATCTAAATTTAAATCGCCAGTTATTATTACAGATTTGAATGCGTGAAGCGAAGAGAGAACATTATTGAGGGCTGCTATAAAACTACGTATGCAGTCAGCAGATGGTGAGCGATATATGCACACTATCGCTACCTCAGATCCTATTTTTATAATAAGACCAGAGGCTGATTGGTAAAAGTCTGGTTCTTCACAGGTAGCTAACAAGTTTGACTTGAGATACACCACAACACCATCACTTTGATTTTTATGTTTAGAAGTCTTAAATGTATTATAGTTTTGCATGATTGGAATATTATAGTTACTAGCACAAGGTAGCCAGCATTCGGTAAGTACGACTAATTCGCAGTCAAAGGATATGCGGTGTAGGAACGTTTGAAGACTTAAAAAGTTACGAGTAATAGATCGAATATTTTGTGACAAAATTTTTAAATACTTGTGCGGATGCAATAGTATCAAATGAGTATCTTCAGGTGTACATGTATGGGTTATTGACGCAGAGAGCTCGTCAATATTGTCAATTACTTGGTTAATGTCATCAGCCATTGAAATGTTTTAAATACGGGCAAAACTGTGGTGATAGCAAGGGTTATTAGTATTCCATAGAGTAATAATTTTAATTGTGACTGCATTGAGATAAAATTCTGTATATTATTTCGGTAAGCCAAATAAGTGAATAGACACCATGCACCATGGCCACAGAGTGGTTGTTCAAACCAATTATTGATATGATTGAGTGGTTGTATGAATGTTAGGTGTGTAGTAGGGCATTGTGAATGAGTTGTAAAGATGATGTAGTGGTGTGTTCGTGTGTTGTGTATATAAGGTAAACATGCGATAGCAATATGTAATTTTAGAAACAAAGGTAGTAAAACGGAATTTAAAAATAGTGAGACTAAACAAAAATAAAAGTGAAAAATAAACTTGTAGTTACGTAGTCATGCATTGTTGGTTAAGGGCAGCTGCTTCAGTTGTTCTTCATTTTTAACCACTATGGATTGGCTATCCGAGTCCTTCTTGAGAAACACACGTCCGTTCGATGTCCAGCAATAGCTGTATTGATGTGATTTGGCGTATAATCTAGTTAAGTAAAACAGCCGTTTAGAGAGTGGGGTCAGCTGCTCCGCAATGTAGATAGGTGTTTTTTGTGCAGCATTGAAGTTAAGATGGGTGGAGTTTACTTTATTACTGGCATTCAATTTGTTGTAGTTTTTGACGGCAGTAAGGAACTTAGTTTTCTCGAGTGTGTTTGAAAACTCAATTGATATATTTGATGTCAGGGCTTCCTTTTTAGACGGTTGTCGGGTTATATCACGAATACTGGTTAGCTCTATTTTAGCGTCCAAGTGTTTAGACAAGTGCATCATAGTCTCAAACAACATTATCTTTGTCTCATGATTTCTTTTGGGAACATTGCGTATTTCTATGGACGATTTAACGAGATTACGATCTAAAGATTCCATCTTTTCCTCTAACGTAGATAGCTTGATGAGCGAATAGTCCCGCAGCCCCGGCAGGCTTCGACCCTTGCCTATTGCTGACTCTCTTTGAGGCGCGCGTGGAACACGAACGCGCCGTCGACACGGCCAGTCGTCATGAGACGTACGGACGGCGAGCTAGCCCATAGCTCCCCGTCCACAGGCCCGCGCCTACGGTGGTCGGAAGCCACCACGTGGCCCCCGACGCCTGGGGCGGCCCGCGGCGGCTGGGACGTGTGGATCTTTCCCTATCACGTTCCGCCACCTCCTTCGCTAGCATGACTGCTTCGCAGAAGGAGGTGACGGCGTCCCATTCCGTCTCGCTCCGGACCATGGATTGAACCAGGGCCGGGAGCGAGAGGTCGCCGCCGCCGATCGCCGCTACGAGGACACGGCGGTGCTCCGCCCAAGCGGGGCACACCTCCACCGTGTGCTCCACCGTGTCCTCCGGAGCATGGGGTCCTGAGTTTGATTCCTAAGTCGGGCAAAGTGTCATTGGGTTTTCCCATCAGGAATTTCTCAGTAGCAGTCACGCAGTCTGGAATTGCGTCCGGTTGATGGCAATAGGCTCGCCCCCTATTACTTAAACATAACTGGCAAAATGTGGGTGTACTATTAAACACCTCTGCCCAACCCTTCGGGGATTACGAGCGTGATGTTGTGTGATGTGCGAGGTCGGTCGCCAACACGATGGTCCGACCAAGTAAAAGACGCTATGGCCTCAAGTAGTCCTGAGTCCTCTAGTAGTCCCAAGTAGGCCTGGAAGTAGATGGAGGCAGATTGTCAGTTTAAAGGGGTCCAGGGACAACGATCCTCAGTAATGAGGGACCGATTGAAGTAGAAGTTATAAAGAAAAAAAAAGGATTTATTTAACTCACACAGGACATAATAGAAAAAAAAAATAGAATTAGGTATGACAAAATTATATGAAAAAGTAAACATGAGAAACATAACGAACTATTAAATTTGATTAGTCCTGTGCAAGGTCAAAAGGCTCCTATCTCAGCAAGGTGCTGTGACATTGAAAAAAAAGTCACAGCGCTGGTATGGTTATGTTATGTTAAAAGGACAGACACTGCGTCAGGTACTACAACAGACATCTGAATACAGACACAAAAAAAACAAGCGGCCCATTGTCATATGATCCAGTTAATCCAATCATAGATTTAACATTTTCTCAGAAGTTAAGACTAGCGCGAGCGGCACAATAATTATTTCCAAATACTTCTATCAATAGGTCATTTTCGGACTACTTATTTTTTACTCTCCAATAAATGTCTGAAGGGCAATTAGAGAGCGTACTTGGTCACCGGGTACCAACTGGATTCACACTGCTATTATGTTGTTAGCAGTGGGTCGTAAATTGTTAAATCATTGGCTTTTCCTCCTAGACGATTTATTGCTAAGCAACAATTACAGTTTATTACCAAGGAGATCTAAGAGAATTAGGTATAGAGCGGACATTGGTAATAATGTCATACAAAAATTTTGATCCCGAACATTTTCGATTTTGACACATGAATGCTACCTGACAAGCGGGCGTATGACATTAGACAGAACGATTTGTTAATAAGTAGTGACAAGTATTTGGATTACGATTTTCTTCGTCTTGTCCCGTCTATCGTTCATAAATATTTAAAAGTCTTTGTTAATTACCTATATTTCTAAAATTCAAGAATGACAGCTTAATCTAAATCAAAGGTATTATTTACTTAAATTTCTTGTTTTTAGCGTGCATGTAAAGAAAAATCAATTAGATGTTGAGCGATAGGATTTACAAAAAATATACCCTAGCTTAATGTCTAGGGCATTGCCGAGTAGTCTTTTGCACATCGTTCATCGCCCCGGAGCTCAATCTGTAAACCCTATGCTCATTCAGAAACCGGTTTGTCAAAGTCAACAACCTAGGCGGCAACGAAGAGTTGATAATAGCTATATCGAACTATATGCTGCACATTATAACTCTTAATTTTAAGTTTGAGTGGAGTTTGCTTAACAAGATCAGGTCATCGAATCGGCGCGCGTTCATAAGCTGTCGGTGTCAATATTCCATTACGATTATGACACTAACAGCTCTTAAACTCAGTTTAGTTGTGATGATCGCGTTGAATAAAGAGGGGTATGATGGATTCATTAATTATATTTATTTATTTATTTAACAATTTATGTACACACTAAATATAAATAAAGTAGAAAGGAACAGAAAATAGTACAAAGGTGATGCTTATTTCTATAGAAATCTCTTCCAGCATACCTGCATTTCGATAGACAGTTTAAAATCAAATGTCCAAATAGGGAATTTGCATGTAATTTTTTCTTCACTTAAATCAATAAAATACAGTGTTTTCAACCCAAGAAAAGTTGTGGATGGGTGACCACCCATTACATACCGAGTTTCCTCCGTGCCTCGGAAGGCACGTTAAGCAGTTGGTGGTGTTCGAGTCATCGTATTTATCGAACAATAAAACCCATACAAAATAGTTACTCCATAAATACGGTCTCATGTCGTGTCGACCCACCCTAACGTGCACAAGATGACATGATGAAGTAAAAACCTAGTTAAAATTCTCAGTTAAATTTACCGTCCGTCCTCCCGAAATAAAAATAAAATCTTGTGTAAATAAAATTTTATTTTTAGTTAAACGCCCGTGTTTCTGCTGAGACTCACTAAATCATAAATGAAAGTAAACTGGGTCTAGACAAAGCTGACCCTGACAATAGAATTATTTTAATCTCCCTAATTAATTTAATCCCGTAGAATGAAAGGTAGAAAAGCATTGTTTTGTTTTAGCATTGTTGTGACAATGCCCACGCCCCAGAAATGCATCTGAAGATAAATGTTAAAGGTAAGTTCAATGTACAAGTTTAGGAAATTATATTTCACCTTGAGCTCACTTAGGCTTTAACCAATCAGTCATGGTTTAGTTCAGTAAGGTTACTGTTTGATAGAGTCTCGTCTACTTTGGCCCACTCAATTAAGTTGTTCCTTTTTTTTCGGATAAGAAATCATCAAATGACTCCTCCCGCTCTGGGCGGAGCAGGAGGGAGTGTCAGACTTTTACTGACTAAAACCCATCCAGGTTCCTTCATCGCCCTTTGTGTTCCGGGGCCACGGTATCTCTTTCGAACAGTCCCGCAGCCACGGATTAAGTTGTTCCTTAGGATACTAATGCTAAGGCCACATTAGCGGCTACACTTCAGTATTTCACTTGCAGCTTAGACTTTGGGTGTGTCTGATGATCATAATATATTTTTATAGCGGGAATGATTAAACCCACAAAATCATGGAGTAGAACAGTGAAAAAGTTTTGGGGTTCCTTCAAAATTATGAAACCGACAATTATAAGGAATCCTCGAGACTTCTATAATAAAAACGATACAACATAATTATTATTATATTAAAACGCAAACGTTTGCCCGATTAATAGAAATATCGCCAACCACCGAATGCGAAGTTTTTATAGCGTCAAGACAACCCGACACGAATATTCATCCGATAATGTGGCCGTAGCATAACGCACGTTGGCATATTTTATTTAATACTAGTCACCCGCCCCGGCTTCTCACGCATGCTTTGACCTTCTTCTTGAATCACTCTATCTATTGCTGAAAACTGCATTAAAATCCGTTGCGTAGTTTAAAAGATCTAAGCGTACAAACAGCGAGAGCGACTTTGTTTTATACTATGTAAAGATTTATAGGTACATTTCTGCATTGCAAGTTTATTGAATCATGCATATAGGATAACCTTTACACACGGGTAGATCACCTGGCGCAATATTACAACGTATTTTAAAATATCATTCCATTGCTAACTCGTGCGCAAAGTTATTTTAAAAGTTTTCAAAGGAGGAGGGATTCTTCATATTTCCTTATTTATTTCCCGATCGCTGTGAAGTGTTTGATTTTGTTCTGGAAAACTCGTTGGAAAAAAAGTGTACCTTTTTCTTATAAGTACTTAGGTACGTAGGGAAACATTACCTCACCCTCATTATACATTATATCTGTGTACACGGTGGAATACATCGACGCACTAACAGTTCAGTACATCGTTCCCCTCAAAAGGACTAGCATGGGTAATTAAAAAAAAAACAGTTGTTTCCTACAAAAGTGTAATAGGTACTTACCTACCTACACGGTCAAAATGTATGGAGTAGCTCAAATTTTAACTTAAAATCGATGAAAGTCCTATATACCAGAATACGGTTTTATATTATACCATCCAGTCGATATGTCGAAAAAAGGTGAGGTAACAGAATTATAATCATTAAAATCATCAATACAACCCTTTAAGTTCATGTAACTGTCAAGAATGACTATTTCATGAAAAAGTCATTCTTGACAGTTACATGAACTGAATATGAATGTTTGATGATTATAATTCTGTAACTACATACGTCTTACAGCCGCGAATCATATTTTAATCAATATACAACCTGACACTGGCCTGCAAATTGCAAAAAACGTAAGAAAATTTGAATTTCGCGGGCTACCCTGGAGCATCCACCTTAAGCACAATTTTCCTATTTATCGTTTTCCTAACAACATGCTAATTGCAGTTAATTATAAATTATTTTAGCAATGAATTCAGATGAATGTTGCGTTCGCTTCTTTGTGCTATTTCCAGGTATTCATTACTAGTATTAGATACATTAGGTCTATTAATACTTATGCGCGTACAGTATGCATTCAATGACTTCTAAGAAAAATGTAAGTATGTACTAGGTAGTTACCTGCCTCATATGACTTATATACCTGATTCCATTTGTTAAGAAAAATGAACGCTAGAATGAAGCGACCATTTTAATTTTGTTAGCTTACCAGATACATTTAAGTAATATTTAACAAACCAAACGTTTTTTGCTTAAATTAAAAAACCAAAGAAATTAACGTTGGAATGTTTTTTGTGTGTTTTAAATCTTAATAAGTAAATACTCATTGAAAGACCCATGTTTATGATTACGTATAACATTCTAACAAACAATAAGTACTCGTAACTCCAAAATTACATGAAAATACTGATAAAGCCTTGACAATTAGTTAACATGGGAAAAATTAGTTATTATGTTAGCTACCTGCGTTCATCATCATCATCATCAGCCTATTAATGTTCCCACTGCTGGGACACAGGCCTCCTCTCTATGAGAGGGAATGGGCTATAATCCACCACGCAGGCCCAGTACGGGTTGGTGTACGTCTACCTGCGTTATGTAGGTAAAGTAAAATGTATAGAACGGCACGTGAATGTGACTTATGGGGGGAAATAACTGCTTCAAACAAACAAGTGATTTAAGTATGTAAGTACACACTTATTTATGAAGGATATCTTAGAATGATTTTGTTTAAATATACCTATCGCTTATTGAAAAACACGTCATAATATTGGAGACTTGATCGATAGTTTGCACCAATACTAATATGACTTTACGAAAAAGATTGTGATTGAGAGTCGGACTCGCGCAGCGAGGGTTCGTACAAACTTTTTAAAGGACAAACTTAACTTTGCTGTTCGATCCCTAGAAACGGCTATTACTCCAACCGCAAATAATAAGTTTGTAATAGTAAAATCGCTTTTCTTTTTGTTATTTAACTACATATTTACGGTTTTCAGATTGTTCCCTTTACATATGCTGTAAGATCTTGTTTTTTGTCAAATTTCGTGATTCTAGGTCAACGGGAACTACCATATAAGTTTTCGACCCAAACCCTATAGGGTACTTCCGGTTGACCTAAAATTGTTAATTTTCATTAAAAGCAAGGTCCTACAGCACAAGTAAAGGGAAATTCTTATTATTATAAAAAATGTTGAAAATTTGGTAAATTTGGTACTTACAAGTTTTCGCGAAAATCTAAATTTGCCCACATCTTTTTATCGTGTTGACTCAGGACCTTTATTTTTATACACCTAATAGAGACTATATACTTCAGTATCTGGTATAAATTTCAACTTGCTAGGTCTACACGTTCCTGAGAAAATCGGTGGTGACAGACGGACAAGAAAGTGATCTTAAAAGGGTTCCTTTTTTTACCTTTTAAGGTATAGAACTCTAAAAAAGAATGAGTGACCTAGTGGGCATTCATCCACCTAACCGTAAATCAGATCTATGAACAGCATAGCCGTTGCGTTGAGCTGGTAGGGGCTACGAAGTAACCACGTAGACGCTACGAAGTAACCACGTGGGCGCTACGAAATAACCACTTAAGGTGAAAGCGTCAGGCTAGCCCGCGAAATTCAAATTTTCTTACGTTTTTTGCAATTTGTAGACCAGTGCCAGGTTGTAAGTTGATTAAAATATTGTTCGCGACTGTAAGACGTATGTAGTTACAGAATTATAATCATCAAAATCATCAATACAACCCGCCAAGTTCATAAAAATCGAGGAACGACTTTTTCAAGGCCAAAATCATTCCTCGACCTTTATGAGCTCGGAGGAATCAACATACAACCTAGCACTGGTCTACAAATTGCAAAAAACGTAGGAAAATTTGAATTTCGCGGGCTACCCTGGAACATCCACCTTAAGTGCTACAAAGAAAATGGGTAGGCAATGCGGGTCGGTAGAGATATAGGAAATGCAGGAGATGCACTTCTGCGGTTGCATCGTCTTCATTACCGAATCTATCTTCCTACAAACGAAGACCATTACCTTCCATTAATCCTTTAGTCGTACTTTTAATATTATGCAGCGGCATGATCCAGAAGCCTTTATACAGGGTGAAAGGATCATGGGAATTTTACATCGGTAATTTGAAAAAAAACTGCTGTTTTATACATAATTGCAATACCTACACTGAATTTGTGGGATTTGGAATAATGCACTGAACACGTGGTAACCGTTTGTCCTTTCCAACCTGGTGGCCTACCATGACGTCTTAAAGCAGGATCGTTTTAATCGCGTTCCAGTGTGGGTAAGAGACGGAGCTATAGAGGACATCTAGCGCCATCTCTTTCCCACACTGGCACGAAATAAAACGATCCTGCTTTAAGACGTCATGGTAGGCCCGCTGTATCCAAAAAACCTGGTTACGAAACGTACCAGTCCTCACACTGCGTAAAATAAAAGTACTCATAAGTCCTTAAGAGCGAGTCGGACTCGCGCACCGAGGGTACCGTACAAACGTTTTAAGGACAAACGTAACTTTGCTGTTCGATCCCCAGAACGGCTATTGCACCAAACGCAAATAATAAGTTTGTAAAAACGCTTTGTTTTTGTTATCAGACTACATATTTACAGTTTTCAGATTTTTCCCTTTACATGTGCTGTAAGACATTGCTTCTAGCCAAATTTCGTGATTCTAAGTCAACGGGAACTACCATATAGGTTATCGACCCAAAACCTATAGGACAGGACAGTGATCTTATAAGGGTTCCTTTTTATCTTTTGAGTTACGGAACCCTAATAAAATGTACGCAATAAATATGAATAAGTTACTAGTAGTAGGTAATAATTATTATGTAACAAAGACAAACACATGAGGTCAATGACCATTTGATGACAACTTCATCCCGCAGCGCCCCTGGCGGACAATTTAAGAACAACCACTGCAGAGTCGTAGCCGCTGTGAACAGCAGGCTGAAGGCTGTATGTATTTACTTTCCAGGACGGCTTAATAGTGTTGCTACACGGCAATAGATGTCGCTGTATTAAGATTCATATACCATTATATGCTTTTAGCTATTGTACGCTAGATGTCATAGCGGTGCTCCAGATAAAGTGGTTTTTTACTATTATTTAAATTAAATACATAAATACATAGTGGATGGATTAGAAATTCCTTGAAACAAGTAGTAACATACTTGCATCAATTTAAAATACAACGTGGCAATGATGCCAGTGTTCTGGGCACCTGTCCTATTGATGGCGATGCGGATGAATTTTTTTGAAGCCCTAGAATAGAATAAAATAGAATCTTTAATTGCTTAGAATCCTACATAAAAATCAGTTGTTGAATTATATATTAAGATCCATGACAAATCCAACATTTGACATTAACATTTTATAACAAGTGTTTGTAAATGTATTATAATTTAATTCTGTTTAGAATAAATTTTATTACTGAAAATTATTATTCTAGCTAATCATAATGCATTGTTGCATTTCTGGATGTACCAATACATCCACAAAAATTAAAATAATACAAATACCGTAACATTTTATTACTTTCGAAAGCATAGTACTCTCATGCCATGTTCATGCGAAAAACGAAAAAAAAAATAGATAAACGCAGTAAAGAAAATACTTGAAAACAACTTGCTTTTGTGACACTGCATTGAAAATGTTCAATGGCCCTCAAAATCAACCGACCAAGCAAACATGCCAGAACCTGTTAAAAGTTCACTATGCGAACACACAAGGAACGGTGAAGGAAAGAATCGTGAGGAAACCAGCATGTCCTAGAACCAAAAATTCGAAGACATGTGACATCTACCAATCCGCACTGGGCCCGTGTGGTGGATTATAGCCCATTCCCTCTCATAGAGAAGAGACCTATGTCCCAGCAGTGGGAACATTAATAGGCTGATGATGATGATGATGCGAACACACGTGTTATAATAGACTGCACTGAAGTTCACACCGAATATCCCTCCACAGTTAAACAAAGAGTTCACACATGTAGTCAGATTATAAACATGGTTATACAATAAAGTTTTTAGTTGGCTGCACTCCTTGTGATTTCATAAGTCTTGTATCTAAATGCAACGGAGGGCGTTCTATAGTGATTGCTTCATGACCAATAGTGTGGTAATTAAAAGTTATGTATAAACAGTTCCGTTTTAATTCTGAAGGTCGAATAAAGGTTAAAGTTATCGGGAAAAGCATAAACACAAATACGATTACTCAGAACTGTAAGGAAAGGTCATCTTGTGGGAAGTTATAAATGAAGAAAGGTTTTAAAATCATGAACATAAAAAAAATAAGTATACTTTATAAGAAAACATAAGAAAATGTCATTACACTACTAGCCATTTCCCAACTAAGTATGTTGGGGTCGGATATCAGTCTAACCGGATTTAGCTGAATACCAGTATTTTACATGTAGCGACTACCTATCTGACCTCCACAACTCACTTAGTACTGGATATTACGATACCCCTTGGTAAGATGGTTTGTCAGACTTTTGGGCCACCTGTAACGACTGCTAAAGATCTACAAATTACAGCCGGGACCCACGGCCTAACGTGCTTTCCGAAGCGCGGCTTAACCTAAAGATCGACTGTAACGATCGAATGTAACGTAATTATATTTTTAATCGTATGTACGCCTGCAATGTTCCCACGGCTGGGACACATGCCTGTCTGTGAGAAGGAGAGGACCGTGATGTACCAAGAGATATTACATTCGAAATTCGAATTACATTCGAATTTTTGAATCTAAGATATGACTGTTTCCTTACTGCTTTCCTTTACCGTTGTGAGAGCACTCGTGTTGAAATAATTTCCGTACACAAAGTAAATTGTGCTGGCCTGGTTTTGTACGCCGCAGTCGTTACTACTAGGCTACCATTGATCGCGTTTTATATGAATGAAAGGTTTCTAACGTGTTATGATTAGTTCCTACAAGAGATTACGGGCCTAATTGCACAAGTACCTAGTGGCTAGTGGCAGCAAAAACTGAAGGTCAAGCCGCGAAGCTTAAAAACAAAACAGATTGTATCTTAGTGCAATTTTTTTCTAATGTAAACATTTTTTATTTCTTGGCTACTGTTTAGTTTGACGCACGGCCAGGGGCGTAGGTACCGCCGTATCAAGCATACGGGGCCCCTAAGTAATAATGGCCTCTGACATGCAGGAAAATAACCACAATTTTTTATTGTTAAGAGGCTCGTAATGAGTAATTAATGAAAATGTAACTTATCGCGACCCAAAAAGTTTAAAAGTTTCGAGCTCGCTTCGCTCGTTCTTCAATTGAGTCCAAATAGTTATTCATTCCACTTTTTGGGCTTCGCGGCACTCTGGTTCAAAGGGCCCCCAATTTTTTTTGATAACCGGCCCTATTATAGTCCTAACAAGGCCCTGCATCATTTTTTTTACTACTCCAGCTACGCCACTGCGCACAGCGAACTTTTTGTTACTTTAAGTGTAAATTTATAATAATGCTAATAAAAAAAAATCTAATTAGTCGGTTCTGAAAATTGATCTTTGTACCTACTGAGATCATCATTTATTTTATGGTTTTATCTATGCTTATCCTAGTTCAGACTCTAATGCCTTTTTTCACTTAAACTAGGCGCATCTGAATCTGAAAGAGTACCTTGTAAAATCACACTGTTGGATTTTAGATGAGTTGACAATTTTCCCGGAAAAGTCTTCGACCGCACTTGACATTCAAAATATTTCTTCCTCATTGAATTTTAACGTTAAAACTTTATACTCGTTGGGTCGACGATATCATCAAAACTGCGGGAAACCCCTGGATAACCCGGGAAGTGTGGCAGAAGCAAGGGGAGGCCTATACCCAGCAGTGGCTGATTCCAGGTTGATGTGATGTGATGACTTTATAATACCTAATACCAAATAAACTTTGACCTTTGGCACGGATACTGTAATACTAGCGTAGCTTTAGTTAACATAAATACTAGTTATAACTTAAATCAGTCATGTAAAACATATAGAATTGAATGACAGATTTAAACATTTTTATTAAGGCGACTACAGGAGCTAAATTAGCAACTCTATTTGTGGTGGCTCAAACTTCGTTTAAAATCCTGTTAGAATAAAGTTCTAATCAGCTTGCACTACAAAGTGGTTGAAAATGAGTGGTTTTTTGCGATTTACATAAAATCTATTGATTGGACTAAAAAAATAAAACACTATCATGCTAATATGTTGCTTGTAGAATTATTTTCCAAAAAATCAAAATGATCGCATGTATTTTAGTATTGTATTTACTCGTTAAAAGAAATTTTTAGAGATGAGTTTGTGATTTTTTTTTATCGAGTAAAATTTGTTGTATTGTGTTTTCAAAACACTTTCATACTAGCATATAGTTATTATAGTGTTTTAGTTATTAGTTATTTAGTTATTAAGTACTAACATAGGCTAAGTTGTATTGTTACTAACTCAGTGGACCTCTCTGTAGTCTGGCAAATAAATAAATAATAATAATATATCCTGAAGAATATTATATATTTTTCTGGTTTTGTTTATTGTAGTGAATCATATGCTTTTTTTAAGAATAAACAAGGCTTTTCAGGTGTCTGCAACAAAAATAAGCTAACGAATGTCAACTGCTGTAGGATGATTGAGTTGTCAACAGCAAATCGAAACACTTGCCATGACTTAAATGTTTCTAATACATTATCATCATCATCTCATCATCATCATCCTCATCATCTGCCTAGCCTTTTCCCAACTATGTTGGGGTCGGCTTCCAGTCTAACCGGATGCAACTGAATACCTGTATTTTACATTAAGCGACTGCCTATCGGACCTCCACAACTCAGTTAGTACTGGGTAATAATACGATACCCCTTGGTTGTCAGACTTTTTGGGCCAGTGACTACCTGTAACGACTGTCAAAGATCTAAAATGGCAGCCGGGACCAACAGCTTAACGTGCTATCCGAGGCACAGAGGAAACTCGATATGTAAATCTTTCTAATACATGGGAAACAAATGTTTTGGATTGACATAACCTACAGAAAAGTTTACCTATGTCCAGTTGAACATGTTGTAAAAACACAAAATACATACTTTAAAAGCAATCGGCTCTGAAGTAAATTATGAACTTCAACAATCTATTAGTCACAGCAAAAACCACACTAACAACTACCACTGATGAGACATAGGATTATCAAGAAAAAAAGATGCCAAGAATGCTAGCATAATTTTGTCAAAACGCATTTCAGTGGGTAAGTATACCCACTAATTTACCCTTAATTTTGTAGATAGTCCCATAGAAAATCGAGTTTGTCGCCCCTGACTAAAAGAATTCAAGAACAAGAACACGCCTGTTATAAGAAACTGGTTCAGTTAATGTTGATTCTAAAACATTTCTTTTGTACTTTTTTCCGAGCCTTGCAAGGTGTCTTTGACACTTTGTACTTAACATGGCAATGCCTTGAAGTTGACCGTACGCCTACTTACGTATACCTGGCATCGATTCAAAGTTGCCTTGGTACTATCTACAATCTGCTTTATTGCATATCTACTTATAACGGCAGTAAAAAGACGCTCAAGGAAGAGTTTTGGCTGAAAGCTGTAATCTACCGACGTTTTCGCGGTATACCGTGGCCCCAGAACACAAAGGGCGAAGAAGGAACATGGATGGGTTTTATTCAGTAAATGTCTGACAATCCCTCCCGCTCTAAGAGCGGGAGGGATTGTTCGAGTCATTTGATGATTTCCCATGCGAAAAAAAAAAGGCTCCGTGACACCGCGCAGCGTAACACGACGCCGCCACTTCGTGTGTCAGAGTTCATAGTTTATAAGTTATATTTTGTATGTATTAGTAAGTATATATTTTTAAGTTGTAATGTAATTTTGTGAATTTTATCTATAGGCCATAAGATGCCTGATAATAAAATTATTGATTGAAGCCAAAAGTCACTTTTTCTCCTCGTCATTATCTTTTTTTTAACCCGACCATAGGTACCTACCTGGAACCTTTTGGTTTAAGAGAAGGTCAAACTACATACCCCCTTTTATTTTTTCACGAAAACTAGTTTTCACCTGTAGCGTTGCATTTATTTATTTAATCGGTTAGGCATACATACAGGGTGTAAACCACCTCATCACGAAGCCGTCAACCAAGCATTCTGTACATCAAACTAAGTAACTTTACGAAAAAATTATTGCTGGGAAACGACTTTTTTTGACTGAGCTCAATGTAACGCACTCAAAACATTGTGCTGATGGATGGATTGAATAGTACGGGGCTCGTGGATGTGTTTAAAGTAAAAATCTTACATTAAAATCGTGAAGGTATTTAAAGAAAAGTTGTCAAAAAGTTAGAACTTTGACCCCCAATATCTCCGTAACTAGAAGGTTCCCAGGTATGGTGTAGAACAAAAAAATGATCGCAATGATGGGCAAAACAAGTGCCTTTCGGCTTCGTTAAGAGGTGTTTTAAACCCTTTATAATGTACAGAGGGCCTACACACAATGTTTCCCGTGATTTACATTGCGAAAGTCATTTTTTTTAAACACAAAATGGCATTTTAATATTTTGCTCATTGTTACTTGTTTTCATGTACTAAATGCGTAGATAACGGCTATCATCATCACCTTCCTGCCCTTGTCCCATGTTACTTGTAGTCGGCGCAACACGTTTTTTTCTTCCATTCTCCTCTGTCAATCGTCACGGTATCATTTACTCCTTTTCCTTTATATCATTCCTCACACAATCCACCAACCTTTTCTTTAGACTTTCTTGGCTATGAGACGGGTAAAAATATTTTCAGGATTCAACGAACAAGGATTCAACAACAACCAACTTTATACGTCGGTGAAACACACATAGTCAAGTAAGTGTAAGATTTCCACAGATAAAAGATGGTCTAATCCTTAAAAACCGACTAAGACTACTTTGCGCTAGTAGGTGCACTTAAAGAGTATACGTAGTTAGCTATCTGGGAATATAATTATAATAAAATAAAATAAATAAATAATAAGCTCCTGTCCCCTTACATTCACTTAATATGATATCATTGAACCTCAAACACATCATCATCTACCTAGGGAGCCTTTCCTCAACTATGTTGAGGTCGGCTCCCAATCTAACCGAATGCAGCTAAATACGAGTATTTTGTATAGAGCGACTGCCTATCTGACCTCCACAACCCAGTTAGTACCGGGTAATACAGTTAGTTATACCTACTGGGTAATACGTCACCCCTTTGGTAAGACTGGTTGTCAGACTTTAGAGCCACTGACTACCTATAATGACAGGACAGTCACAGACCTACAAATTACAGTCGGGACCAACAGCTTAAAATGCTTTCTGAGACACGGAGGAATATCGATATGTAATTGATGGTCACCCGTCCATTGTCCAACGTTTGCAAGCGCGGCTCAACCCTGAAGAGTCACCGGTGCGGCCCGTATTATATAGCCACAATCACAGAACTGCACTAATCGTTGTTTATATCCATTTCTTTGAAGCGCACGAAACTTCATCGAGTTTACCTACCTACAGGAAATGGTTTAATTACTTAATTACCTATTAACCTTACATGCAGTTACTACTTCTGGTTAGCTCATTAATTGACACCTTCAACTTTAACTGGCATTGTGACGCTAATTACACTTACACTCGGTGAGAATAACATCGAACATTAACTTCACAATAATGACGATTGGAAGAAAGTGAATCAAAGGAAAGGTCAAAGACAAATCCCGACAATATTGAATTGTCACTCTTAAAAAGCATTATTATCTCTTTTCCCTATTTTTCTGGAACTCCTTACTTAACTTCCCTATGTTGTTGTTATTCCACCTGTTGGCGTTTGCCCGTCGCAACGCAAGACTCCTTGAGTCCTTGAAACTCGGAAGCGATCGCCTCGTAACTTCCACTTACTCACACTACCTACTACATATCACGGTCAGTGGATACGAAACGGGGCACTATTTTTTTACTGCGTCCAATTTAGAGGTAGTTGGGAACTAACCTAACGTATGTGCTCGGAGTGAACGGAATCCCTTCGACATCGTTTTTACGACAAACGGTAAGTCGGAGACAAAAAACACCGAGACACTTTTAGCCATATATTTAGGTGCTTTATACGATAGAATCGAGAAAATAAACGATTAGCGAAAATAACACTTTTTGGGTAAATTTTTCGTCTTAAGTCTTTTTTTCTGTGCCCCGTTACGTACAGTAGGCCAAGCTAATTAGTAACCAAATAGATTGGCCGACCGTACACTCATACAAAACAAAACATAACGCAGAACTAAGTAAATAAACAATTGACAAAAATTCGTCTCGAACTCCGCGGTTGTTCTGTGTTGAACTGTAGAATCATCTTCGCTACGATAACTTCAATCTCAAACATAATAAAGCTATAGTGGTGAAACATATGGCAAAACAGTTAACGATCAGCCGGCACTTGAGAGAGCCGAGGATTGCCTTAGATAGTTTCAGCACAAACACTTTCCTTCATGATGCAAAACATAACAAGCGCGCCAAGCTCAACTTAATGTAACAACAATACGGAGGCACCATGTAGCGAGTGGAGGAGCCCTGCGATAATATAGGACCGCGGAGAAAATAGAGGCGCGCGCTGCCATCTACGCTCAGTCCTCGCCGAGCTTTGTGCGACGTCGCTCGCATTCACCACGCCCGCACACTACGTCTCACTCCATAATAAAAACATGACATAAAACCTATTCCTAAGTCACTTCTAGTCACGCGATATAAACACCAGCTCTTTATACGTGTCAAGGACCCTGTGTTAACGTACGGTCAACGTACAAATCGATCGCGAAGCTTTCAAAGTTGTGGTAACCATGCCGGCTGAAGCAGAGGCCAGGATCGTACTTCGGGATGTTACGCCGGAGAGTGAGTACCTACTTTATTATGTGTCTCGTATTACCCATGGTAATTAAAAAGCTTTATGTGTAAGCATTCATTGAGGGCAATAACAAATGATCTCAAGCAATACAGACTGGGTCAAACTCATGTTTGTCACTTAATCGCATATAGAGCTTGCCCGCTTTTGTGCGAAAGCATAAAACATTCCCACTGAACTTGACAAATTCAGTTTGCTGATTGTTCCTTCACAAAGCATTTCGCCGGGCGTACCCATCACAATAACAGCTGACAGTGATTGTCACGTGTCCGATCCTCTTCAAAACATTGTAAAGTAAAACAACTCCAGCTGATTTATATCGTATTATTGAGTAAGTAATACAAACAAAAACCGGAGGGGCCAATGGCAGTGACTCCATTGTCGCCGGCAATGAATCACGCAGTTCAATTCAATTCATTGTTAGTTGACAGCATTCATATTATTGAGGAAGGAGTCGGAAACAATTTAATCTGTCGGGTTCGGGAAGTGTGTTACTGATTTGACAGTTACGTCCGTAAAAACGTTTGCTTGGATTAATAGAGGCCTTACTACCATAAAACTAAAGAAAAGCAATCAAAACAAAGTAAAGGTTCATTCACGAATCACAATTCATTTCCCCGACCTAATTCTGAGTTACAAAACATATAAAAATTTAAAAGTGTGAACCTCAATGTAGCAACTTTACCAAAACAGAGTCATCGTACGATTGAGACTTGCGCCATAAGCCGGCGAGTTTCAAGAAGCTGATTAATCTTATATGTAATCATCTTACGAAAATATAACATATGCAAGGAGGCCTATAAATATGTCTTAATGCGGACAATGTGGTTGACGCGAAGGTTTTGGGTTTGTTGTCTCAAGGTAAATGAATCCGGGTTTAATCGAGTACTGAATAACTTAATACCGCCCTTGGTAAGCCTGTGTAAGGAATAAGTAAACACCCATGTTATCGCTAATGTTAATCTGACTTCACAGGGAAAACTAATTAGGTACGACTTAAAGACAATAGCACACAACAACCACAACATTTATTGTTACCGACTTCTTAATTTATATTTTAATACAACAATAAATATTACCTAGAGCCTTTCGTCTTCATTATGTAGTTAATAAATTCATTTTGGCCCACTTAGCAGAGTTCTCCGAATAAATTTTCCTTGAACTTTCCTTTTCGTAATTGAGCGTGGGAGAAAATGGCGCACCTTATGATACAATTCAAGTATGTTTTACGATATTTCCAATGTCATCGGACTAGTCATCTGGGCATCAGCCCTCAAATGGATACGCAACTATAACCACAAATCTGCACGTCAGTTTCAAAGACATTGCCAAAAAAAACCGTTTTCACGGCCGCGACCGTCAGTCTTGCATAACGCATCTTTGAATAAAAACTCTTAGGTACTACTTGCATGAACGAAACGACTGTAATTTGGTGCGGTCAAGTCTGTAAAGATTACAAAAAGATTTGCAATACAGATTTGGCTATTCAAACAATTAACCCAAATTACCAGAGTGTTAATTATTAGTAAACATCCAAGCAGATGATTACATAAAGACGGGGTGGATGCCAAAATTAGGGAAACTTTTGCACTGACACATAAGAATCAGTTATTTACGGTAACGTAAAATCTAGACAGGCTGACCAGCTATAAAGGTTTTGGCTAAACTAACTCTCTAGTCAAACGTGATATCTACTGATGTCCAGCTGGTTATTTTTAATCTGGACCCAGATGCAATTGGAAAACTTAAACAAGTTTTAAAATAACACAGTTATCATTTAAAATTATAAAAAGCTAGTTTTTTTTTTAAGTAATAATATCGTTAAACTTTACCTGTCCGCTTAGTTACATTTGATAGAACTAAAGTTTTCCATCCATTACCGACAAAACATAACTTAGTTTCACGCCAGTTGCATTCTGTAACCTTGGCTGAATTCAAGAATGTGCGAAATCATAAGATGCAATACCTTCCCGTTCCCGTTGCGTTGCAAAGGCACTGTGTTTAAATACTATACGTTTAAGATTGATCGATTGATCAGAGTTGGCAGTCTGCCTCGAGAGGCTTCAAATACACTTATTGTGCCAACAATAAACAAACAAAATGATCGACAAACGAGATAAATTCGCCTTTTCAACCTTTTTTTTCTTCTATGAATTACCCAAGCTTATTTCGATCTGACATTTTACAGAGAACAAAAAATAGTCGTAATATAAAATTTTCCTCCCCATAAATAATATAATACCTAAATAACAACAATAATACAAACTCCACAATCTCAACCTAAGTAAACATGTAATAAACATTCATTGTTAACAAAGTTAGCATTATCAACATTATTATAATGTTTCAGCACTAGAGTAGGTACAAGTGATCGTAATTGCCCACTATATAAACAAATGTATTCCATTGACAACATATTCACCTGCTCAGTGGGCCGGTGACGTAAAAACTAATGCATATTAAATTGAGGAAGTATGACTGTTGCTCCCTGTGCATGCATATTCGTAACGGTGCTTAAGGGTGTTTTGATATGGAGACACAGGGCAATCATTTTTGTATTAAAATAAGAAAAAATGGTCAACAATGGCTACAACGATAATTTCATACCGTCGATTACTGTCAATTCATCTGGTGCTTGTGTGCAACCAAACGTGCTTTACCTTAGGAGCCAAACAACTGCAAATCGCTTTCAAGGTGTTTCATAGGTGTGACATAGCTTTAAGGTTTCATTTTTTATATTATCCATCATAGTATCACCAGCAGAGATAGTCTAGTGGTGTGACCGTCGGATTGCCAAGTCATAGGTCTCGAGTTAGAACCCAAGACACGTACTATCGAGGACACTCCCGCCTGATCACCACTAAGCTAATTTTTGCTTGCACTTAAAACATAGAAACGCTCTCTATCCCCGCCCCGTTGACTTTATATATAAATAATTAATGAAAAAATACCGATCGGCGACACATCCAAAACGAGAGTTATTGAGATAATGAAAAAGATAATATAGGAGGAGCTCGTGGCTAAATAAAAGCAGCCGCACGGGCCAATAGTCAAGGTTAAGCAGCGCTTGTCATGGTCAGTCTGTGGCTGGGTGACCATCCATTACGTACTGAATAAGCCGTTGCTCCCCGTTGGCATTTGTGGATTTTTGACAGTCGTTACAAGTAATCAGTGACCCGAAAGTCTGACAGTCAGTCTTATCAAGGGGTATCGTATTACCCAGAGTCGTGGAGGTCAGTTAGGCAATCTATATAAATACTGGTATTCAGCTGCATCTGGTTAGACTGGATGGCCGACCAACACAGTTTGGAAAAAACTAGGCATGATGATAATTCAAATTACATATAGATGTTGGTAATGAGAAGGCTATATATGTGTAGATCCTAATTACAGTATTATCAAAACCTCATCCTATATAGACTTTTCTTTTCTTCTTTTTTAATTGCTGCGTGTAGAACAAACCTCACACTTTCTTTGTTATAATATAAACCCATACGAGGAGAAAGCGTAACAAACACATCTAAAAAGTACTTAAATCCACATAACATGCACCAAAATGTTGAATTCCATAACACACCGGAGAGGGAACTCCATTTGGCGCCTATATTTATTTAGAGTGTACTTCTACAAATGGCAAGGTCGTTTCTAATGTGTCCCAAATATAACGGCTTCATTTAAATGCGCCTTTGTTTACAAAACTGGACTCTTGTAACACTGACTAAACCTAACTGGATGTTGGTAAAAGTAATGTCAACAAATCGTTTTGATAATAGGTCTCTTGGCGATTTTTATCATCGGAACCCCTTACTGCATCCTGGGTATCGAGGCCGGGGAATTGCAAAGAGTAATAACAGTATTTTATACCTTAAACTTCACGTTGTATACTCCAACATTAGAAAATAATACAAGCCGCATCACTTTCCACAATCGATGCATAAGTGCAGGTATCGCATCAGCCATGACACGGCAACCGCCTTCGTAACAGTTAATTCATTATGTATGTATAGCTGACATTAGAACTTTCATGTTATGCTGTGGTCGTTTGCCAGACTGCTAATTATATCTAAATATCAGTCATGATCGAAACATTAGTTGCTAAACTTATGAAATAAGAAACAATTTATTTTTTACCCTTGAATATATTTCAAGCTGAGTGGCTACCTGACTAGGTAATAATATAATTTACGAAGTTTTTCGAAAGGAAGATCCTTACCTGAGTAAACAAGGTACCCGAACCGTGATGTTTTCCTCCAATTATTATAATATTTTGCGAATTAAAATAAATAAATAAATAAATAAATACCGCTGGACATTACACACAGCGCCATCTAGTGCCACACTAAGCAACGAGGCTTGTGTCGTGGACACCAGATAGTTGATATACTACATAGATACTTTTTGTTTGTAAATACATACTTATTATACATATAAACATCCATGACTCGGAAACAAATGTCCATGCTCATCACACAAACATCTGCTCTTACCGGGATTCGAACCCAGGACCCTAAGAACGTAAGGCAGCCTCGCTACCGTTGCGCCATTCGGGTCGTCAAAAATTAAAAATTAATCAATCGGTTGCCAGAACAATTTTGTATTTTATTTGAATAATCACTCGAGCGAGCGTTACCCCGACGCGCTGTCCATGTTCATCTTCTGCCACAACTCAACAAGGTAAACTTAGTCTGGTTTGCAATGAAAAATATTACCTAGATTTCCACAGAACCCTGAAATGTTTATGTCAGCTTGCATCAGTATAGTGCATTATCAGTATCACTAATGTTTTTTAGATTTTCGCGTTGCGTCAAACCGGCTACATATTATCGTAAAAAAAAACTGTTTGGAAAATATTTTCAACACAGTCGAGGTGTAATTACGGCCATGTAGTCAATAACCATTACAACCAATACCCGCAGTGATGCAGTCACTGCGGGTATTGGTTGTATATTAGAATATATCTAGTGCAGTCGCCAGTGTGATTGACTATCGATTAACTTCGTCTTTAGTTTTCCACAAGGGGTTGACAACGTTTTGTCAATCACTGAGTCCGAAGCAAATTATATTTGACTAGTCATCGACTTAATTAACATGGTTACTGCGTTGGAAAATTGTGTCCCGTTCTCTGTCGCCTAAACTGTTGGCAATACAGGTCATGAGAGACTGGCACAGATTATAAAAAAGCCTGCTATTAATCTTGGTGTCATTATAAATGTCATTTGACACTATCACAAGAGTAGGAACTGGATTTATTCCTCAACTTTTTTCTTTGTTTATGCTGTAATTGCATACTTCGTTTGATTTATGGCCACATTCAAGCGAGCAAATTAATTAAATTAAAAAATTCTTTCTAAGTACTTAATTGTGAATCTTTATTGTTTATGGTGTCGATATTTCTTTTCTAATCTAAAAGCTTTATTTGATAAATACCATCGTACAGCAAATGGTTTATGGCTACTATAATTTAATTATCTAACAAGAAGTGCTACGTGGCTTATTAAATAAATCAATAATTACTTTTCAATCACAACAAGATGCCACGACCTTAGGTATCCAATATCATGACATGTCATAAGGACAAGCCAATGATAATGTAAAATGGTAACTGACGCACGGAAATGCAAACGATTGGTCAATGGTCATTTGATTTGGTTGTTTTTGCTTTACGTGTAAGAATGTTTATAACAACTTAGATGGGCCTAGTTCAACCTCAGCTCTGTAATAATAAATATGCAATAATTATTAATAGTTCATAAAAAGGGCAAATATTAAACTAGTACTTAGTTCATAAGCCGTAGGTTCACCTTCGACGTATGCCTGGCCTCAACAGGCAGGGGCCATGAACTATATTCATTTGTATTTTTATATGGAACTAGTCGATACAGAATACCAAAAATAGTTGGCATCGGTCCGTATAAATCTCACCTACAGGCCTCTTCTAAATGTATGGTTGTGGTGCTAAAATGAAACAACTATTCAAATAAACAATTATTTAAAGTTTTTTTGGAAAATTATTTCGTGTTCGAGAATCAATTAATTTATTGAGTTTTAACTTTAATTTAAATTAAACTTTAACAGAAATGAAATCTAGATGTGTCATCTTTTTATTAAAAAAATATTTCTCAAGAAAATATTAATTTGCCAAACTGTGATTTCCATAGACGGTCCACGCAATCAATAATTAATAATATTTGTTACAAAACATAGATTTAAAACTAACGTTGGATGTTTCTGCACATTCTTGACTTTCGGAAAAAGTCAGTAGGTAAAGCTTATTGAAAAACGCAACACGGACTTCGTTATTCGATCATTGTTTCAAAATTAAAAATTATTCCTTTTAGGTAGGTATTTGAAGTTTCTTTCCATGATTTCATTGTATTGGTAATTGTAGCTTTTGACTTTTGTTTATGTATACTTTTTTATAGCGTTTGTTTTTTATGATAATTCAACACCTTTTACATAAATTCGTATAAAATCAAGAGATTACTCACAACTGATAAAAATTGTAACAATTTTATTAAGAAGATGTATATTTTTCATCCCATCTATTCGAAAAGGACGAATTGGTTCGCCTTTAAGTGCGCCCAAAGGGGGTGTTTTCTATAAGAAACTTTTAGCGGGCAGTTATGAGTTTTCAATCGTCTTTATAAGTGCGCCGCAATTATCTTTGCCGCGCACTTTTTGAATTTGGATCATCTTAGTGATCAGCGCCAAAGAAATCGAACGCAAATATTGTTTGAATAAAGACTGGCTGGTACGACGGCCTATAGTCGCGCCGCCGGCTGAATAAAAAAAACAGAAATCAAGTTAAAAACGCGCGAACTATAGCCCGCATTTTCGTAAATTTTCACGGATTTTCAGAAATTCATGGCTTTGTTTTGAAAAATGAGTTCTTCAAGTGACAGTGAATAATATATGAAGCGCCATTTATTTTATCATAGTGGGTGATGAAAAGTTGAGTGTATCACTCGGGCGCAAAATATGTTTTTGGCTCGGGCGACGTACTTTGAATCCCTCGCTACGTTCAGGAATCTACTAAAGAATACCTCGCTACGCTCGGGATTCTACTCTAGAATCCCTCATTTCACTCTGGATTCAAAAAAGCGCCCTCGCCGTAAAATAGTAGATTATTGCATCGAGCACAAAGTAATTTATTATTGCACCGAGTGCCTGATTTAGAGCCCGAGCTTTAACGAGGGCTTTAATCTAACAGGCACGAGGGCAATATAAATGACTTAAGGCGAGGTGCATAATCTGCTTTTCTTTCAACTATTACCTATAGGAATAGCAGATAAAAGAAACTCATATCAAACAGTTAAAATAGAAGTTTAATTATTGAAATTAAAAGTTATACTTGAGCAATTATTAAACGTAAGGTTAAGAGTTTTGTTGGGCAAATTTATATTAAATCAGAGTTAGCAGCAATATTTTTTTAAATTTGGAACAAGTAGGATAGAAAAGAATAATACGTACGTCAAAAAAAAAGTATTGATTTCGGCTGGATGAATAGAGCTAATCCATTGAAATTGGCACCTTTTGGTCCGATTAAAAAAAAAACTGTGCAATAATGAAATTTCATACATTTTTATTGCTCTAGAGCATTAAAGACTCGCTTGGTACTGAGTTTTTAGTGTGATTGTGATGAAATTAAAGCATAGTTGAAAGAAAATATTATTTTGCTCCCTTATGATAAAATCTACTATTGATCCCAACCTTTTTGCAATTTGGTGGTGAACTTATCAAAAACTTTGAAATGCCATTTAAATATTTATTTTTAAGTTACTTTTTCCGTATCGAAAATGGTATCTGGCTGAGTTTTTACTGAAAAGCGGCCTGCATTTATATTTTCCCTCTTACTTAATGGGGGCTATCGCACATGAATTCGCCGCTAGAGGCGCTCGTGTAGAGTAGGGTCTTCCGAAATGTCAGATGTCATACAGTGTTCGCGCGTTGCGTGCTCTTTTTCACGTATTTTTACTAGTACTCTCGATTGTGGTCTAGATTGAGCCATTTCTGATTTAATAAGACTTGAAGATTTTAAGTAGCAACTTAAGATCTTATTTGTTAGTATTTGGAGGTTGAATGATTTTTAAATGTTTCATGCTTGGTAATTTTAGGGAGAATATTGTAAATATGTATCTGAAGTTAACACTTTGTTGTTATACGTAACAAAATAAACTTTTTATTAAGTTATTCGTACTTTAAATTATAAAATAGAATTATTGACAGGACGTTACTCGACAGTGACGCCATCTGGGGGCGAGTCATGCTATTATAATAGTGTCACAATGATCTGTCATTTATTTCATAATAGTTGATTTTGACAAGTTTCGTAATCTTTCTTTCTAATTTTTCTGACTTTCCAATGACTTTCCAATGATCAACCACTGACACTCCATTGAAAGAAATGGCATAGAATGGTAATCTCGTACACAATGACAAATGAATGACTGACTTACGCGGTAATCGGCTAAAATTTGACACTATTGTAATAGCAGACTCGGCCCCCTGGTGAGCTCAAAAACGATAGCCGCCTGTAACCTTTTACTTCATTTAAACTCTAGATGTAAAGTGCTGGCCACTTGCTGTAAAAAAAAAACGAAAAATATTTTTCATTAGTCATACTCTAAAAGTAGGTGTGAAGTTGCCTGAGAAGCGGGTTGAAAGTAATACTTTCCAGCCCTAGGGAGAATCATTTTCAACTGACAACTGTCAAATTATAAAAAAAAAAAAACATTTTTCTATTGAACCCTATTCCAACGTTCTATACAGCCACGATGTAAAATTGAAATAACATAAAGTTAAGTATTAATTAAATAATATTTATTTTTTAATTAAGTTTAAAATAACATAGATTTGGGCAAAATATTTACCATTTTTTCGATGATGAAAATGAAAAATAGATAAGGCTGAATAGCTGGCCGGAAACAGAAAAAAAAACAAAATAGGCGGGAAAGCGGCAATCCGATCTTCAGTTGTTTTTTTCGAGTTGGTTCATTTTTTTTTTTTTACTTTCCTTGTATTCGTAATGAAAAGCACAGTCTATTAGCGCCCTCGCTGCGCTCGGGCACCAAACCCCGTCTCGGGACTAAATAAGTTACTTTCACCCCTAGGGTAACAATGTACTATTATTCTTTTATCTTGAAAATGGCATCTGTTAGTTCATTGGCATACAAAAGCCGGTCTTTTTTTCTTTGTATAACGATGTACATGATGTTGGCCTTGTTTGTAGAATACATTGGATATTCAGTGATGTTTTTTATTTTAACAACTAGCATTTCGCCCGCGAATTTATCCTCAAAAATTGTGATGCATGCTAATCATGATATAAATAGGTATTATTTATAGCCTAAAGTACCCAAGAATAATGTAGCTTTTTCCAGTGAATGATTTTTTAGAATTGGATCATTAATTCCGGAGATTACCCCTACATACAAACACATTTAACCACTTTAAAACATTAGTATAGATGATGAAAGCCCGTAGCCATCTGTATTCATTTAAATTATTTGTTACGGCAAACCTAGCCGTATTAAGTCAGTCTTATGTTAATGCTATCCTTAACATAGACCTCAAACCCTTTCAACACGGTTAACCCATTGAAGCTAGTTTCAAACCGGCTTATAAAATGTCGAGTGAACAAACTAACTACTCGTGCGCACATTTACCCTGAAACCCGATACACGTAATTATGATATAACAGACTTAACGTTATGGGCAATTTGAAAAACTAACGCTAAAGCGTGTTGTGTAGTTTGTAACCCGTGTGTAATTAACAGTTTGGATATAACTTAATTGACGGAGAACACAAACTAACTATTATTCTATGATTAGGGAAATAAACATTATTATTTTTATTTATTTTACTATTAATAGAGCTATACTAATAATATTCAGTCTTATAAATATTTATACTTACATAAAATCTAAATCTACAATAATAATTAATGGTTACGAGCCCATATCAATACCTACTTATTATGGAAGGAACCTCCATTCTATACTATAAAAAAGTCAATTGAATTAATTATTGTTCATGACGCTATGCAAAATTACACCCAACTTTAGTAAGTCGTGCACCAACCTCTTCAAAACTTTCATGATATAGACAAAAACAAATATGGCCGGACCAATAAATCGATATTTAAAAATTGCTGGCTTAAAAATGGGTGAACAGCGAGCATCGACCTACATTTCAGATAAAACATAATTTATTGGGAACATCATCGTTACGTTACAATCGCTATCTGTATCACTTGCAATTTCTAGTGGACCACATTCGACCTCATTTTGTAATGGCTATTTTGATTGGCTATTGGCCGTGTTGCGATGATAGTTGTGTGACAAACTGATCAGACGACTATATGTGTAATGCCGACTAATGCCTAAAGACATTCAAATACTTACGAGCGTAGCCTTAAGTAAAAAAGATTGAATGAGTATAGTTGTTGCTTTTAGATGGTTTTATAACATGTCTACACAGGACTCATTTCAGTGAGAGAAACTGGACAATAATCCGCAATGTGAGCCCAGTGCATAGTGGTTGTAC
The DNA here is from genome assembly GCA_963853795.1 of Xestia rhomboidea. Classification (NCBI taxonomy): domain Eukaryota; kingdom Metazoa; phylum Arthropoda; class Insecta; order Lepidoptera; family Noctuidae; genus Xestia; species Xestia rhomboidea. The sequence continues at coordinate 15,412,655 of OY970764.1, forward strand.
AGTTTTTGCGTGACAAAGGAAGAAACATCTTCAGTAAAAAAAACCGACTTAAAAAAAGATGTTTATTTAAATAATTACACTACTTTTATATAAACTATAACTCTAAATAATAATAAAAATATGTACAAGTAACAACCTGTAACCGTTACAGGGCGTCAAAAAATTCGTCCTTAAAAAAACAAAAAAGTGAAAAATTGACCTTTGTTTGATTGATTTAGTTTTTTTGTCACCGACTTCTGAAGCTAAAGTTATGTTTCACTTTTTTGTTTTTATAATAATAATAAATTCATTTATTTCAGACATGGTCCATAATTCAATACAGTATATAAAATTTAAAGTCAAAAGTAAAATTTAAAATGTAAAGTTTTTGAAGTCGGTTTTATTTTTTGCAAAAAAGTTTTTTTGTTTTTCCATTTTTAGTTGTTCCCAAACAAATATTTGCCATGAATTTATTTTACATGAATCATACCTAAACCTGTCGAAATCTGGGTGTATTGTACTCATCTGCATACCCCCTCAGAGCATACAGGCGTGATGTTACGTCATCATGATGTTGTTTAAACATCCAAGCGAGCTGGAACCAGCAATCACTGCAGACTTGCCGTCTATTTTTGAAGAGTTCCATCGTATATCTCCGAAGATCAGCATCAGATCTTTACCAAATTGAAATGGGACCACACGGGAAGCACCAACTTTCAAATAAAAAAAGAATCATCAAAATCGGTTCACCCAATCGGAAAGCTATGAGGTAACAAACACAAAAAAAAATACAGTCAAATTGAGAATAACCTCCTCTTTTTAAAAGTCAGTTGAAAATGTCACAAACCATGCGAAGACATTTGCACAAAAATGTACCTAAGTGCCAAGTAATATTATACGTAATTGTAAATGCTTCTTGCAACAAATGTATGCAGAATGAAACAACCAATCAACAAAGCTCGAGTTATCCATTACGTAAACAAAGTAGCTATTTGCTTACAAATGGATGCCTAACAAATAACATAAATAATAATGTCTAAAGCCAGACGTAAAAAGCATGCACGAGTGTAAACCGAAAATAACTCAATCGATACATTGCTGATGTCTGCAGAACTAAGGTGGTCCACCTTGAACTCGCTGAACTACAAAAACTATCTTTTATACCACTTTTTAAAACTGACATGGTTACTTTTATAACAACAACAAACACACAAACACACGAAAAACAACAAAAAACATGTTTTTAAACATGGTAAATATCTTGTCTTCAGTGTTAATGATAATATGGTTTATGTTTTTTAGCTGTTAGACTGCAGGAAGTACCATAACCAGCTCAGTTAGGCAGTGTCATGATCGAGGGAGAACAGTGTAGCAAGCCTAATGGCCTATTGATGATATTCTGAGTGGATACTTCCGTACAATTCTGCATGTTCTAAAAGGGCACCCAACAAAGTGAGATATCGATGATAACGATGATAAGATATCTGAAAAATGTATCACTTTGATAAGCTACCGAAGACATGTCAATCTTTTGAAAGCGATAGCTGGTTGTCTAGGCCTAAAATCCATGAATTTAACCATCACTGATGAAAATGTTAACAAGCAGGCATGTAGTTACCTAGGTAATCAACAGAAATAGTTAATCTTGACAAATGCTAAAACTAAACTTTTTCGTTTAGTCTTTAAAAACCAACCAAGTCCTGAAACTTAAACATCATTTAGGATCTACTACCATAATAGTTTGTTATTCTCGTTAAACAAGGAGATAATAATAATGTTGCGAAAAAAATAAAAAATATGCTGATTACCAACAGTTATCTTGCTCTCATTTAAAATAACCTACTTCGATAAGAAATTAGGTTTTGAGGGAGAGTTCATGATTTCGCAACACTTACATCTAACGCAAACACCCAAAACAGTCTAAATAAGTTTATGACTAAAATAAATCAACTCTTTTCAGTAAGGATGCCTTTGAAAATACAAACTCGTTGTAAACTGAGGTTGTTTCGTAAAGTAACACGTAATAATAACCGTGAATATTTTATTTACCCTCTTTAGGGCGTCGCCATGGTGTTACGCAATTTTTCAGAAAATTCAAATTTTACATAATTAACTTTACTGCGTAACTTGAAACTTCATTTATGTAATTGCCTACATCACACATAGACCTGAATGCTCAACATTAGCAAGCTGTACATTACCTTAAGTATAAGAACTATGTATTTTTTAAATATATTTTAAGCATAGTTGCAAAGATATTTAATTCATGACCAAGTTGGTTCGTTAATTGTAATGGAATGTATAATTTGAGCAAATGTTTTTAAAAAACATTATTGGCGAAATTTCGCCGAACTATTAGGTACGCCTCTGCCTACCCCTTTGGGGATTACAGGCGTGATGTTATATTATGTTAAATAATTAATAGCCAATTCACCCATAGATTGTAAGAACGATTGCACATAGAGGATAAAGAGACATAATAAATCATGATCTGTCAAATGACCAATTTGGTCGAGACGCCATTGTTTAACTATTGTGTCTACTTCGTGGACAGATCATGGGATATTATGTACCTACCTTCTTCTCTACACTTAATTAATACCTATTGACATCAAGATAGATAGAAGCAATAATTTCTTCTTGGGAGAAATTACATAAACACTTAAATGACTAAATTTTGACTTAAGTATGAATGAAGCATAAAAGGTCCATAACAGCTGTCAGTCATTGCTTAAAAACCTGAACTTAAGGAGGTTATCGGCAAAAGAGAACATTTGCTGTCACAGCCCTTCATGCACTTTTATGTGTGAAACAGCATTCTTGATGTGTGTATCTTTATTTTGTAAGCAACATTTAGTCCTGAAAGTTTCATTAACAAATAAATTATTTTTAGCAATATGTTTCTACTTTATATTCTTTACATTTTGCTTGTAATGAGTGTGATTCACAACCGGCAGAGCCAAAGTGTTAATAATTATGATTTTTATGCTCTGTGGTTTAGTCAGAACATAACATAACATTTTAAATGTTTTTGCTCAATTCTAAAAATAACAGATTAAATCACAGTATTGTTTGTAAACAAATATTCAATATTGCAAGGCCACTTTGTAAAATATTCAGAGAAAAAACAATACACGAAGGTAATCTTATACCTACTGCCACTTAAGGAATATCTTCTGTGGTTATTCATTATTCAGTGTTTGAATAAACGAAGATACTCGTAATAATAGCAAGTAAGTATTTAAAATTCGTTATCTCTAAATAACTGAATCCCACAAGATAAAACATTTTTACACGAGTTTACAAAAACGCATGCACCTCCGTGACTTTCACAAGATGTAAGTTCCCTTTATCATCTTATCTCAAATATAACAATGTACTAAGACAAAATCAATCAGCTGTTCGCAACAGATTAGATGAAAGAAGTAACAATAGTCACGTCCCGTGAATAAATCACGGCCAGGCGATGAGATAAAAAATATAAAGGAAATTACAATCTTAACAACCTTGAGTTTGATGAATGAAGTAGAAAAAAAAACAGATATTATTATAGTCTGTTAATTAATAATTACAGAACAATTATTGTAGTACACCTGTAATTAATACTATTATTTATTCTACTTTAGTGTATTTTTGCCTAAAAGTATGATATTATAAAATAAATAAATAAATATCGCTGGACATTAACACACAGCGCCATCTAGTGCCACACTAAGCAACGAGTCTTGCGTCGTGGACTGCAGATAGTTGATATACTACATATATACTTTTTGCTTGTAAATATATACTTATTATGCACTAGCTGACCCGCGCAACTTCGTCTGCGTTACGTAAGAGAGAGAGAGGCTTAGAGAGAGTGTGAGTCAACCTAAAAAAAATGCAGATAATATGCTTTAGCGGACTTTTTAAGAGGAACAATCCCGTCATACATGTATGATTGTTGAGTAACTTTAACCGTTTACGCAGCGCACGGAAAGGAAGATCTCAAAAGCAATAATTTTTCGCTGTATTTGCAACAATTTTCATTGATGCTCCGCTCCTATTGATTGTAGCGTGATGTTAAATAACGTATAGCCTTCTTCGATAAATGGGCTATCCAACACTAAAAGATGTTTTTAACTGGAATCAGTAGTTCCTAAAATTAGCACGTTCAACCAACCAAACAAACAAACTTTTCTCCTTTATAATAATAAGTATAGATTCAAGTAGGTAACAATTTAATTTCTCGGAATTATATGCAATCATCGTTAAAATATTTTACTATGTTTTTCCAATTTGGGGCTTCCCTCGACAGCCTTAGGTTTTCATCCTTAAACACTCGATGACAGTCATACTCCAGCTAGGTCGAAAGTTCTCATCAAGGTGCATGAATGAGCCCAAACACGATATAGCTTTTTTTTTTCGGATGGGAAATCATCAAATTACTCCTCCCGGAGCAGGAGGAAGTGTCAGACTTTTACTGACTAAAACCCATCCATGTTCCTTCATCGCCCTTTGTGTTCCGGGGCCACGGTATCTCTTTCGAATAGTCCCGCAGCCCCGGCAGGCATCGGCCCTTGCGGACCCCTTCTTTTTTGCTGACTCTCTTTGAGGCGCGCGTAAAACACGAACGCGCCGTCGACACGGCCTGCCATGTCGTCATGAGACGGACGGATGGCGAGCTAGCCCATAGCTCCTCGTCCACAGGCCCGCGCCTACGGTGGCCGGGGGCCAATACGTGGCTCCCGACGCCCGGGGTGTCTCCCGCTGTGGCCGGGACGTGAGGATCTCTCCCTCTCACCTTCCGCCACCTCCTTCGCTAGCATGACTGCTTTGCAGAAGGAGGTGATGGTATCCCATTCCGTCTCGCTCCGGACCATGTATTGAACCAGGGCTGGGAGAGAGAGGTCGCCGCCGCCGATCGCCGCTTCGAGGACACGGCGGTGCTCCGCCCAAGTGGGGCACACCTCCACAGTGTGTTCCACCGTGGCCTCCGGTCGATCCTCACAATGGAAGAACCCGGGCGTCTCCTCCCGCCCGAAAACACGATATGAGGCCAATAACAATTTAGCTGTAAATATAATCTACGTAAACTGCGTATGGATTATTGATTATTGCGAATAGCATAGCACAGTTCTTGCACGGCAAGAACACGTGGATTTATCAGGCTTCTCCAAAAAGAAGTATAGCGTGTTCGCTATACTTCTTTTTGGAGAAATCATCCTCATCATCATACTCCTGCCCTTATCCCAATTTATTTGGGGGTAGCATGATTGTATTCTTCTTCTTTATGTACTACTCTATTACTTTTTGGAAAAACATTTCACGAAAAAAATAAGAAATGCACACAACTTATACAAAATGAAATATAGGAAATCTCACAGCATCAAAAAAAAAAATTAAAACAAATCACAAAAAGTGAAAATAATGTTGGAGGGTTTGAACCTGCAACCCCGTAGTTTACAGAGCGGTCATGAAACTGCAAGGCTATTTACTTCGTTGACATAAGCCACAAATAGCCGTTCTCATGTACTTACGTCATGACTGAAACGTCAAACAATTGAAGTATACTGAAATAATGCAAAATTGCCTACCCCTTAAGGAAGTAGCGTGATAATAATTATATAGCCTAAATATTGAAGAAGCCTTTAAATAAATCTATGCAGTAGTTTTGACGTGATGCGCGCACAAACATTTCGTACCAACTACTTAAACCGAGGAAAGCTGATTTTCTTGAGTTCCGCTATTTTGTGCGTATTCACCTCAAAAATCAAATTTCAAGAAAACTGAGAAATTATATTTACCTGTATTAGATATGGAGTATATGTAGCAACTTTAAAAGGTTACACTTCGTTGGTTTTGATTGTATAGGTGTTTGAAGTTTATTAATTTTAAACACAAAACCCTCTTTTTTGCGCCTCTGGATGAGATTTAAAAAAAATGCTAAGACAGGTATTTCTTTATTTTTATTAATAAGTATTTATTCTGAGTTTCATGATTCTAGAACAATCTAATTTTTTTTTTTCATACACTTTACCACCCCTTTTCACCCCCTTTTTCCAAAAACATCCAAAATTTTTATAGCCTATATGTTATTCTGAATGTATTTAAACAGATTTGTGAACATTTCAACAAAATCGGTTCAGCAGTTTTTACGTGATGCGCGTTCAAACAAACAAACAAACAAAAATTTTTTAAATGGTTTTAATATGTTCAGTTACTTATTTCAAGTCACCCTGGCTGGTTTTTTTTTTTAAATCTTCAATGAACAGATTTTTTGGTCTCAACGATTTTATTATATGTATAGATTTTATTATATGTATAGATTTAGACATCCATCACTCGGAAACAAATGACCAATGATGGATTTTGGTGGTTATGACGGGTAATTATGGTCCTTTGTTGGGAAGAATCCTGCTTATCCTATTCTATTCTAACAGGTAGCCTCAACTATTACATTTAGGGAAGTAAACTTTTACTTTTTGCTAATTCTAAATCTAATAAAAATGTTAAGATGACATATAGTGTATGAACTAGTTGAGATATATTCATAACTTAATTTTACATAGTAAGTAAATAAGACGAGTAATCCCGGTTGCTACTTGTGGTCTATAAAATATTCCACGCCAGTGGCCTTGACTCTTTCTTAAGATAATTATATCGACGCAACGATAGAAAGGCCTTTTTTAAACTATTAATAGGCATTTCGTAATTGCTTGTTTCATTTAGCATCTTAGGTAAATATTGTTTGATCACGTGGACGTAAAACTATACTTACATGGTACGACAATAGGCGATTTTCGTGTATTCACCAAAATTTATTAATTGGTATCTATTTAAAAACAAATTAACTAAGGTTATCACCTCCAGCTTCCACCTCTACGCAGACGACTTGCAGCTGTATCGACATTTCTTGCTAGCTGATGCGGAATCGGCAATCAATGCCATGAATCATGACCTGGAAAGCATCTATCAATGGGCTAAGTCGTTCGGCTTACAGATTAACCCTGCTAAGTCGCAGGCAATGATCATAGGCAGCAGATACTATCGCACTGCACTTGACTTATCATTTTTGACTCCATTATCTCTGGGCTGCAGGACCATTGCGTATACTGAAACAGCCAAGGCCCTTGGTGTCTTAATTGGACAGCAATCTTTCATGGCGAGCTCAAGTGAATGAGGTTAGTCGTAAGGTTCACTTCTCTTTTCACTCGGTCAAATCCTTACAGAGCTTCTTGCCATTCAAAACCAAAGTTTATTTAGCTCAAACTCCGATTCAGCCGATCATTGATTACGCTAATGCCTGCTATTTGGATGCCACCGAAGAGCTGTTAAATAAGCTTGAGCGCTTACAAAATCTCTGCATTGGTTTTGTGTATGGTCTGAGGAAATATGACCATGTTTCTTACTTCCGCAAGGAACTCAAGTGGTTCCTTATGCGTCTTCGCAGGAACACTCGGATATTGTGTCTCCTTTACAACATCCTTTATAACCCTGCATATCCCAGCTACCTGCGCGATCGTTTTTCCTATACCCGTTCTTCTGATGCTCTCTGTAGATCTCACCTCAGACATCATCTTAATTTCCCATCCCATAAAACCGAACTGTATTCCTACTCCTTCTCTGTTAATGCAGTACGTTTGTGGAACTCACTTCTTCCGCCTAACATTCGAGATTCTAAAACTTTAATCTCTCTAAAAAACAAGTCAAAGAGCATTACCTCTCTTCTATACAGTAATATTCTTCTTATTATATATGTATGTATATTATAGGTAAATATTTACAATAGTATGTAGTTTTTTTTTTTTTTTTTTTGGTATTTGTATGTTGTATGTTTATTATTATAGATATAGTTTTGTTTTAAGTTTTAATTTAAATTTTCTTGTTTGACTTTTCTACACACTGTGTCTACATTTCTTATCCAACTTTCCTCTCGCAGGTCTGCTGGAAGAAATTTCTTAAGAAATAAACAGTACCTTTGTGCTCTTCTATGTAAATATATTGTCCTGTAAAGTATTTTGTGTGTACATAAATAAATAAATAAACTAATTATTATATTTTCGTTTACGTGCAATCCATTAAAATTAATCATTTTCACAAAAGACAATGAATGTTACTTTTGTTTAAGAACACTAGCTGATATTTTTATGTCATACGTATAACCTGTAGAACCTCTTTGTTGAATACATTGTAGGTACCAGTTCTTATTTAAAAAAAAATACATGACACAAAACACCTAGCAACATCCCTTACGCATATCGGAATGTGTAGATATCATTACGAGTATACGACCGAGACCTTCAACTTACCGCATAAAAAATCTGAAAGTATAGGTTACCGTAATCGGTTGCGAGAAAACAACATTAAATGCTCCTTGCGTAACTATCTCAGCTCCGAGGTGCCCTTCATTTATTCACCATCGTATTGTCGTATGATGATTATTTATCCCCATTACTTTTTACTGTCCACGGGTTTTCCTTAACAGAGGTTAGTTCAAAATAACTACAATGGAAATTTCCAAGATCTGTGGTTAAAGCATTAATGAAACGCAGAAGTGCAGTATAAGCACAACAATTGATTGTCCCTGACCCGGGTTCCCTATATGAGTTCGAAATACTATTCTGCGAAAATTGTTACATCGATTACTATTCATCGATGCTTTGATAATGCGACGTTACGTTTTAACTACGCCTTTTTTGTTCTCTGCTTCTTAATATCGATAACCTTACATCGATCCCTTGTTTCTTCGACGTTTGTTTGTTCTGTGTAACTTCGAAAATATTTGTTCAACACATTTTTCATTGAATGACAAGATTGTGATGGGAACCATCAATAAAAAAACTGTTTCGTAAAATATCTTTTAATAATCGAATAATGTCTGCTTACATAATATTATGCTGCATTATGGTTAAGTAATTTTCAATACATGGATTGGTTTGAAAATAATATATTATGTCCTCAAAACACCTCAATCGCGCGTCGAAGGGACAAAATGGTGATTAAGAGAACCTTTATTTATTTTATTTATTAAAACTTTATGCAAATAATATACAAAGGCGGACATAATGCATTTTCTACCAGTCTACCTTGAAATTTTGAAGAATAAAATATAATAATAAAAACATATACCTACAGATTCATACACGAACAAAATATACTAAGTGAACAAAGATTTAAAAAAACCTAGACAGAAAAAAACAACAAACTAATTGTGGGACGAGTCTGCCAACTTCTTAAGTAAGTGTTCGCGAGCTTTAACCTTAAATGTGAGCCAACTGGTTGCAGTCCTTATATTCAAAGGGAGCGCATTCCAAAGGAAAACCGCCTGGACAGGAAAAGAAGATTTAAGAAAACCAGAGCGGTGAGAAGGACATCGTAGAAGACGATTACTGGACGATCGAAGATTATTGCTGTGTACAGAGCATAAATATTGGAAGTGAGAAGTCAAAGAAGAAGGAGAAGTGGGTTTGTAGAGAAGAGAAAACAAGGTTGTGAACGCCGTTAACGATCTGCGCTGTCTGATGGGTAACCATTTTTATATCCACCACAGCTTTGGTAAATTCATAGACAAAACGAACTGAGACTGGCTATAGAAAGATTCGAAAATCAAATAAACCAAACTACAGCTCATGCCTCATAGGTAAGTTCTAGTTTTTACAAATTTTCTAAATCGTATCCCATCGCAATCTTGGACGTACTTACCATCAGTCCAATAAAAAATGTGTTGACCAAATATTTTCGAAGTAACGTACCTAACATAGAACAAACAAACGTCTAAGAAACAAGGGATCGATGTAAGGTTATCGATATTAAGAAACAGCGAACAAAAAGGCGTAGTTCTTTTAAACTTAACGTTACATTAGGAAGGCATCGACGAATAGTCATCGATGTAACAATTTTCGCAGAATAGTATTTCGAACTCCTAATAGGGACCCGATTGTCACAGTACATATGCCAGCAAAAAGGTTTGGCATCCAAAACCAATAAATAAGTCCCAAACTTGAAGGCGAAGTCCTCATGTCCTTCGATAACTGATCAATGATACAGACCCGACTGTTGGCTTCAAAGTTTTCCTCAACGCATGTGATGAGCATTTAGAAAATGCCTTCACAATCAAGTAATTTATTCGTTACGGAATGTAGGTATCTGGACTTAATTATTCATGATGCCATCTGTTGCAATACGTGGGACAATGATAGAATTCTAGCCAGCGACTAATTAAACATCACCAGGCCTCGGTCAAAGTGTATACGAAAATGACACATTTTCCTAGAAACATACAGCTCATAGTTCCATTCATACCGTAGGCAAATACATAGATAACTGCCATCCTGCTTTGTTTGTCACAAAATTAGGTCGACGATTTTATTATTCTGCGACGATTGCCCAGAATACCCTTCCTATCATATGAACCAGTTGCACTTGTGTAACAACAAGCCTGAATAACAATGAGTCATGTTTATAAAGTAATTATATACAAGAATTTTTCACATCCGTGATCCTATAATTTTTTATTCATTAAAAAACAAAATAACACGTGATTAAGTAGATTCCTCATCTGGATGTCTCATCATTTTGCATAATACACGCTTTTGCATTTCATAACACTAACTTGAGTCTGTGAAAATTGACGTCACTTAAACATTTCATCCCGTTGTCATTTACTTGTCCTATTATTAAACTGCAAGAAGTAGTAGAACGATGTGTGATAAATATTATTTTTAGACTAGACAATGACCCATTAATTTAATTGGAGACGCTATCTGTTTACGTATTGTGAGCACGTGCGTACGTGCATTAACCTATCGCTTTGGCGTCTGCAAACATGCGCTGTGACGAGTCTTCGGCTGTCCCTGAAGTTGTGACGTCACCATTTGTCATCCATGGATATTTCGAAGAAAGCATACATAATAATAATAATAATAAATAATAAATATCGCTGGACATTAACACACAGCGCCATCTAGCTCCACACTAAGCAACGAGGCTTGTGTCGTGGACACCAGATAGTTGATATACTACATATATACTTATTTTTTTGTAAATACATACTTATTATACATATAAACATCCATGACTCGGAAACAAATGTCCATGCTCAGCACACAAACATTTGCTCCAACCGGGATTCGAACCCAGGACCCTAAGAACGTAAGGCAGCCTCACTACCGCTGCGCCATTCGGGTCGTCAACATAGACGGTACGTGATTTCTGGTCATCATTCCGCAGATCCAGTCTATGTGTAGAACTAACCAGATATTTGACTATGCAGCACCGTATCCATTCTCTGTTATATCCTTTACTTCTCTGGACGATTTTGCAGATCTTTACTAAAAAGCTTAATAACTCCTCTTAACAATAGCCCCATACATGATGGGCCATGAAGTAGTGAAGAATGTCCTCAACCATTCCAACATACCATTCTTACTTATAGAGTTATTTAACATACGGCAACATCTAGCGGCATTGGCAACACGCTGAGGTAACCCAAGCGTTTATTATTTAATTCACACATTTGCATAAAGCAAAGCCAAGACCTCACTTTCACAGACTAGACTCGCTGACCCAGAATGATGCTACAATTAGAACATCTAGTTTTTGGCCATATCGTTCCGAAAGAAAAATCACATCTGAAGTAATAATGTAATGTCTTTCTAAGTTCGAGAGGAGCTCGTGGCTAAATAATAACAGCCGCTCGAGTCGATCTTAAGCCGTGCTTGCCTAGGCCGTGGTCTGTGGATGGGTGACCACCCATTACATACCGAGTTTCCTCCGTGCCTCGAAAAGCACGTTAAGTCGTTGGTCCCGGCTGTTATTTGTAGATCTTTGACAGTCGGAACAGGCCCAAAAAGTCTGACAACCAGTCTTACCAAGGGGTATCGTATTACCCAGTACTAACTGGGTTGTGGTCAGGTCAGATAGGCAGTCGCTCCATGTAAAATACTGGTATTCAGTTGCATCCGGTTAGGCTGGAAGCGGACCCCGACCTCAACATAGTTGGGAAAAGACTAGGCAGATGATGAGATGAATGTCCTTCTAAGTTTATCTTGGACATCACAGACATGGGTGAAGGAAAAACATCGCGAGGAAACCTGGACTTATAATTATTATAAAATGTAAGTCTAAAATTGCTAACCCGTCTTGAGCAAGTGTAGTGATCAATGCTCGTGCCTGCTCTGTATGCGAAGAGGCCTTTGCCCACTAGCGGGACAGGAACAGGCTGGTGTTTAAAAAATAATGCACTCTGGAGCAGTTGATATTTCCATAATACCCCAGATGCGTTCACGGCTCTGCCCACGCCAAGTTAAAATTTTCCGGGACGTAATTTTCCTTACGTCTTCATTTAGGCACCAAGCTCTCATCAAATTCGCTACGGAAATTCCAAAATTAATGCAGAAATTGACAGAGAGACATTGACATAATATTTATAAATGTACGAGTTGAGTGATTGACACATCCTGGCAATGAAGAAGAGAACTTTAAACAACCGTGTCAAATCCATTGTCCAAATATTTCTAATTAACACGACGTTCTAATCACAACAATGTAACGCCCACATTGTACCAATCATATTTATAAAACGATCACAGTCCAAATAGTTTAGGAGATAGCTTCACTAAACCGACAGTCGGACAATGACTACCTTAATACGTGAGCCAATGACGCTAATGAACCTATAAGTCGGACACTGACTACCATAATACGTGAGCCAATGACGCTCATGAACCTATAAGTCGGACACTGACTACCTTAATACGTGAGCCAATGACGCTAATGAACCTATAAGTCGGACACTGACTACCATATTACGTGAGCCAATGACGCTAATGAACCTATAAGTCGGACACTGACTACCATAATACGTGAGCCAATGACGCCAATGAACCTATAAGTCGGACACTGACTACCTTAATACGTGAGCCAATGACGCCAATGAACCTATAAGTCGGACACTGACTACCTTAATACGTGAGCCAATGACGCTAATGAACCTATAAGTCGGACACTGACTACCATATTACGTGAGCCAATGACGCTAATGAACCTATAAGTCGGACACTGACTACCATAATACGTGAGCCAATGACGCCAATGAACCTATAAGTCGGACACTGACTACCTTAATACGTGAGCCAATGACGCTAATGAACCTATAATACGAATAGACTTGGTCTAGAGCAAAGCAAGGAGTTGCCAAGCGACGTTACATAGTAGATAAAGAACGTAGATTAGGTAGATGCAATGTCCCACGTGTATTTATTATATATAGAAATATATTTATAGAGAAAGAACGATTTGAATATTTTGGTCGATGTTATGTCCACGTTATCTTTTTGCAAAATTAGGTATATTTCATTGAATTGTATAGTCAAGAATTAATTTACCGTCTGTTGTCATTTGACGTAACTTTGCACTGCTTTTTGTCATACATACTTATAAGTTTTAACACATTACGGCACGCGTCAATGTGAAGCAGATCGTTTGCAATAAATATAGGTCCATTAAAAATGTATACTTATTCTAAAGAACAACCTACCTAGGTAACGTTTGTGGAAAAAGCTTGCCTGATATTGTGTGATGAACTAAATAATCAGGATCACGGTCCGATGATCCGAATGTAATGGGTCACATTAGTTAAACCCAATTTACTCTTGTTCCCTAATCATGTTTGTAATTTTCAAATAATTATTGGAGATATTAGCTATATGTATTGTTAACTACCAGAACACTTTCTTAGCAAAATATTTAATTAGTGTAAAAAGCTATCTCGTAAACACCTGTTTTATTGCTGAACTTTTTTAAATTAAAAATGAAAAATCATATTTTATGTCGAATTGAACGTCTAAATTACTTAGATAAGTCAGTCTACCCAAACACGGGGGGGGGGCGAACACCACTTCCTTGTATTTTACACAAGATGAAGTAGCGAGCAAAATCAACAGTTGTTTTAGTTCTGAATCTTGTCGTTGTATCAGACTGAAGCCTGAAAGTTTTAAGCGCCATCTATTTCCCAATAGATTAACTACAATGTTCAAACTTCACAAAATACTCGTCGTCGAGCGAGTCAGACGTAACTTTTCTACTCGATAATAGATGGCGGTGTTTTGATTCATCAACGGTGAAATTTTAATTTCGTATTAATTCAATAATTAAATATGTACTAATTATGAATCATTAGTCGTAATTTATTTATACATAGATAACATCACGCATGTATTCTCCGAAGGGTTAGGCAGGGTTGTACTAACGTGTAGTTATGTTTCACGCACCATGCAATTAGGGGGCGGAACTATTGCCATCAACTCGGGACAGATCCAGACTCCAGGCAGATTTCCGGCCGGATACCCGCCGGATCGTATAAATTAGGTCGGATACCGGATCCTATATGTCGAAATCCTTTTAGGATGAGCGAGGATATAGATCATTATTTACCTGTAGGTACCTATATACATAACAACATATACACGCGTAATCTCTTTATTTCCTTAGCTAATTGATGTCCTGAATTCTTATGCAGTTAAAGAAATGTGATAGTTTTAGACACTTTTTAGCTACCTGCTATGGTACTACGGCGTCGGTAATTCGGTATACAAAAATACGCACATCAAACATGCTATAACTATGATGGATGACGGATTTCTTGTGGCTAAAGTTAAATGTTGTGAATTTAATCTCGAACCCGGTTATAATCGCCTCGCTCCAATACCTCTAACTACCCGTCACGGTCTACCGACGACACGACCGTGACGTCACAACCATCCATGACAATAATGACGTATCTTCATACATCGAACGTAAACGTAGTTAGAGACTAACACCTGTGCCGTGGAGCAATACTGACAGTACGCAGGCAAACTCAACGCCCAATATAAGCAAATACTGGATGGCCGAAAGTCAGTCTCGTGGTTAGGCGCTTACTGCGACGTCGTATTGTGAATCGTATCAAATAAGTGGAATTATACATCGATTACTTTCTTAAAATGGGAAAAAGTGAGTAAAGATTAGATTCTTTTCGTCGTAAAATAACTTTCGATATAAAAATACAACCTTCATTTAATATGTTAGAATTTGTTTTCGGGAATGTGAAAAAGATCTTCGTCTGTTTCATATTATCATAACAGTGTTTGAGTCAGCAGTTTTGAAGGTTGCATTATAAAAACAAATACAATTATACCCGACAACAATATGCAAATCTTTCTCTTTTCTGTCACTTTATATGGTGATACAATACCTACTGTTGTAGATCGACAGTGCAATAATTAATATAATTAATCAAAAATAATGTCTGTAAAAGACTCATAAAACTAACCTATTCTAGTCGTCCTATAATAATTTATATAGATAGTCTAATCTTCCTGCTCTTGTCCCATTCTATAGGGGCCAGCGCAACACGTTGTCACTTCATCATTTACTTCTTTTTTTCAATTTCTATAGATAGTATTTTAACCTAAACGAAAACTAGGGGTTAGGCAGGTAATGCGAGTCTTAAATCACTGATCGTTATCATTCAATGAGTCCATTCACATTATGTAGAACCTATAACTACTAGGTAAGTATCTTCCTCTCGGTATTCCGCAGGTATGCACCTATACCTTACCTACCAATAAAATTCCTTTGAAAGGAACTGGATTATATTGCAGAATTATAAATAACTGCATCAGATCAAATTGCACATAGGTAATAGCAAACTAGGTGCATAGTTAATGTATAATAACACAAACATGCAATGCTAACAAATGCACCACGAACGATCTGCGTGAATCTTCAGGAGATTCACATTTTTGTGGCTTTCTTTAGTCTTCATCTTGAACTTAGTTTGCATTGTATTTTTTAATTCTAGACTATTATTTTACGAATTGTAATCAATAGACATCATCACCCTCCTCCAATTACCTAACCCCATTTGTTTGAAATTGGCTCAGCTTCCCTTTTATTATAAATATTTTTCAAGCACATTATGAAACCATAGCCAGTAGAAGCATAACAGATAGCATATCAGTAGGTACTAAAACAATGTAACATGTACCTAGATCGGGCAGGTCGCTGCCAAACATTTGAATTCCGCTTCTTGCAACTGTAAAATTATATTCTAGTTATAGTTTACTTTTATGCACTAATTATACCGTTGTTTGAGAAATAACACTACTGCACCTAAATGTACACTTGTGTAATACTTTTTAAATAAATTATTCTTATTCATATGTAGGAAAAAAATGTGCATCAAAATAGTCGTGCTTTCTTAGCGAGCCGTTTCAAACAAAGACAGTAGTATGGTTGCCAATAAATTCCTCAAATAATTGAGAAGCAGCTTCCCTCATACTGGCACGGTTCAACAAATAGAATCGAACATTCCAAAAGCGAGTGTTCGATTTTCAAGTTTTAATAAAATAAACAAAAGCTGGTGATTTCTGTTTATTCTAGAAATTCCAGATTGAAACATCTACCTACCTATTGTGGTTTCATTGATAGGTATTCGTCACTTGATCACTTCATAATAAACCATACATTTGTACCTACCTTCATATTATTCCTTGCTCGTATAGTCTTATTTCAATATTAATAACTTAATTTCTAGTAGGAATGTGTCAGTGGGTTAGTTTCTTGTATTAAATGTAATTGTTATTTTTATTCGTTTTTTTCTTTGGCAAGGACTCCACTTTGGGTAAAGGCCTTCTCTAAAAATGACCATGTGTCTCTGTCTTTTGCTATTTGGCCTGTCCTTATGCCATCATCATAAATAACATCTAAAATATGAAAATAGTGATCTTACCAAGAGCAATATTGCGACCCAATAACTGGCTTGTGGAGGTCTGATGGACAGTTACTTCATGTAAAATACTATGTACCTAGCTCAGACCAAATTAAAAACCAAGACATAGCGCTGCGAACAATAAAGTGAAGCCAGCGCAAAACTAAGCTCCGCTCTGTGCGTACACGCTCACACGCACTCATTTACATCAAACTACGCTCAAAAAATGCACACATGTTTACGAAACCGGCATCACTTTATTGTTCGCAGCGCTGTCTTGTTTTTTTTATTTAAAAATAGTTATTTGTTATACAAGAGTGCAAAGTTGCTTTTTAACCGCGTGCTCAATTTTGATAACCGAGCAAGCGAAGGATTCTAAAATTGAGTCACGAGCGCAGCGAGTGATTCAAAAATTAGAATCCTGAGCGTTAGCGAGGGAATCAAAAGAGCACGAGGTGAAAAATCTTTGCACTCGAGTGCAACACGTAACTTTTCATCCCACCTCAGCGAGGAAATTACTAAATGCAAAAAAAAAACATTTACAATCACAAGATACTTTTATTTCAGTTTAGGTGTTAACTACTACATTATGATAGGTAAGTATTACAGAATAATCTTTAAATTATAACAAATAATACTTAGGTACAATTAAGAAAAATTTAAAGTAACGTTGCTACAGTTAGTTAAGTTGAGTGTAATATTTATTTATTTATTAAAACTTTATGCACAAGTAAAAACTGTACAAAGGCGGACTTAATGCCTTGGGCATTTTCTACCTATTTTTTTTCAATTTTTTTAATATCGTACTGTTTCAAATCCTTCTCGCGTGATTGTTGAGGGAGAAAGCTCATTTGCGCATTATTAACAGTTTCAGTCAATTCTGTTGGCGTCAAATAAACTTCTTCGTCGCCAAAATCACTTATTTTACGTTTTTCACTTGTTTTTAACCTAAGGTTTTAACAATTGACCTGACAAGAAAATGGCGCGCGCAAAGCAAATTATAAAAGTACACCAAGAAGGTTCCGAGTCTGAGTTTTTAACAAATTAAAAAAGGTTGTACCTATGATAAATTCGGCACTATGGAGGTAGAAGTAAATAGGTTTAATGATGTTTTGAATTCACAAACTTAGTGCACACGATGTTCTAAATTCAATTTACTTTATCCTCTAGAGGATAAAAACGACTTTTGCACTCAGATATCGAAGAGCAAAAATACTCTTTCCGAGATGGGGGGATGAAAAACAATTTTAGGATTAATTTAGGAAAAAACTTGGGCAGATAATGATGGCGATAGAAATGCTACACAACCCAGTTACATTATCTCTGGACCTGGCGTCGATTACTTTTATAACAATAAAAGTCCAAAGGTAACAATGAAATGTTCAAAAACAAGCACTTTCGTTGCCGATACATGTCGTGATATTTTCGTGCTATTTTTGAACATTTCATTGTTACGTTGCTGCTGATATAGTAAACTTTTCCTCTGCTCGTGATCGATGTTAACTTGAGATGGACCACTGAATACAATTGGCCAAGTTGATTAGTAGACTCAATTTTTAATGCTGCACACTGCACAGAAAAATAAGTTTAATTTCATTTCGGCTGTAGGAAAACCCAAGAAATAAAAATATAACATACCTGAATGTTATATTTTCTTATACAAAATCTAATGGGTGAGGCCAAACAAGCATTTCATGTGAGTCGTCGTAAATAGCGTAACGTACCTTGCATTCGGTTTCATAATAAAAATTCATGCTTAGAACGGCCCTCAAAACATCCGCACGAAAATATTATAAAATTGCACCATTTCACCTGCCCTCCTAATGCTTTATGTATGCAAAATAGAACAATCTCGAATTGTTTCCGTTCCCAAATTTAATAAGGTAACTGCAACATACCAATAATACACCATTCTTTTTAGGTCGTTCTGGAACCGAAAGCCAAAACTCGATCATCGAACTCTAAACGATTAGGACAATTTTTTTCCAAAAATAACAATGAAAAAATATATAAATTTAATTTTTCGTATTTTTTTATATTTTTTGAAAAAAAAAACAGTCTAACGTTAAAATTAACCGTGTTTGTATTAATCTGACGGTTATTATTCAACAATTAGGTAATGAGTATAATTTGTTCTGTAAATTTCTTTAACATGGCGGAAGGTTTTAACAAATATTCCACTGCAATTAAATAGGTATTAAGCTGACTTGTGGTTCAAAGAAGATTAAGATTTAACTTTGTACTTAACAAAGTGTGATCGAATGACGCATTTCACACTTCACAAATTGGTTAGCTCATAAAACAATTCGTTAAGTGGACGCATTTGCTTTCGTTTATTAATTCAATTAGAAGATTAAGGGAGCTTTGTTTTATCGGACCTTCGTTTTGAATTCGTTAACCTTTCCTTACTTATTTTATCATTTATGTACCTACACACAAGAGAAAACATAAATAACATAACTTGGAGTACAAAGGCACAGCTTATTTCAAAAGAAAATTCTATCCCTCGACCTCGGAGAGGAAAAGTTTAAAAAAAATGTAGACAGTAGTGTGTGAAAACAAGAAGAGACCTAAATATGAAATATCGGTACACATATAAAATATATAATAATATTTAATTTCAGTCATTCTTGTTTACAGTATTCAATGAATACTAGGGTTTTCTACCCGGGTACCCGGATCCGGGTACCCACTTTGATCAAAGAATTCATCAAAATTCTCAGAAAATGATTACTAAATAGTGACTTCCAAACAATTAAAATAAATCTGAAGAATTGGTGAGAAATTGAATTAAATATTATTAAAACAAAATAAAACATTGTATAGATCTAGTGGATAACCTATAAAATTTTACTAAACGATGGTTTACTTTTCGTAAGCAAAATGGATAGACCTGTTTACTGGAGTATGGAAATATTTAAAAAAAATACAGAATAAGGAATCAGTACAATGTTCAATATGCCCAAAATTATATTATATTAGGTATATAGGCTCTTCAACAAGTGTTTTATTGAAACATTTACATAAAATAAAGATCGAAAAACAGAACTTTACGTGCGAAAAAGAAGTGCCATCGACATTGTCTTCTCAATCTGAATCTGAACTTTAAGCGAAGCTGAAGCCTAGTTCCAAAAAGACCGCGAATAACAATTGTTTTTCGATATGGTACTAAAATTTCCAAAATTGTTGCACGCCTGGTTGCACGAGACGGTATTTCCATTCGGACCGTCACGCGTAGTAAATTCATCTGAGAAGCTTTTCATCATAAACAGCTAAATCTACCGAAAAGCAAAGGAATAAAATATGAATATAAGAAAATTGTCTCTTTTTCTGCAAATACACGGGTATATGAAAATATAATAACCGATACCCGGGTATTAAAAAAAGTTGGGTACGCGAAAACCCTAAATTGAATACTTATCTAACGCTAACTAACACCTGACACAATGTAAATATGCAAATACGGGATTTTCCCAACAAGTCTTGCGGTGATTGTTTTGACTTATGACTTTTGACTTAACACATAGATTCATGTTAATATTTAATTATTTAAAATGTACATACCAGTTCTTTATTATTCCTATTATTGACTTTGCAGCAGTAAATCAAAGGTCTTAACACCGTGATAAGATACTCGGAAATCCGCAAATTTTAAACTTCGTACCTATATCAACCAACCAACAGGTCTCTAACACGTGTTCCCTCTTTTCTAGTATCACAGCACATGCTGACAGACCTGGAGAAGATCCCAGGAGTGCAGCTGGGTGACTTCCTTCTGCAGTTCGAGCTCGACGAGCCACGGGAATCAGTGAGGGAGATCGCCAGGAAAGAACTCCGGGAGACCCCTGAGATCGTCAAATCGGCTGTCGAAGAGCTTAGGAGAATACTTGAAGGTAACCGTCACTGATGCAGCAAATCTGACTTACCTTACACAGGCTTACCGCCTTTGTCTTTCTGCTTCATTCCCCAGCAAATTTTAATTCACTAGGCAATGCCGGCCGAATACACAGTACTTTGTCATTCGTCAATTTTCAGCAGTTGACCACGGTAGGATAAGGTAATAAAAAGTAATTGATTGGTAATGTCCACGGTAATGAACTAATGACCTAGAGTAAATTTAAATGAGGTTCAATTACCGTGAATTGAAGTATTCTCGTATTTCTGTTAGAATTAGTGTTTGAATTTGAGCTAGATCTGAACCTACAGGTGACTGGTCAGCTTTAACATGTGACCTGTCTTTGAGGATAAGACCTGGGAGTGTAGGATTTTTACGTGAAATCCGCCCCTATGACGACCCGCTGACCAAAATAACCCAGGTGGTCTTAATCCGCACATGGAATGAGGCACCGTTCCCTCTTAAAAGACCTGTCCAGAACCCTATCTGTGCAACGCCTGTTAGGGCACATCCCCTGGTATTTACCTATGACGAAAGGAGTTTAGTTTATTAACATATTACCAAGTGGTACATTCGCAAATATAAAATAGATCGATATTCGCTTAAAAATCGAAGGAATACAGTCACCAGAACTGACCCGTCGCCGTCTGTCGTGTCGGTAATATCGAAAATATGTAAATGATGTTGCGTTTGCACGTTGCTCCCTTTGTTTGTCCAGCGATGTATCCACCTACCTAGTTAATTATAGAACAATAAACTTGAGTAATAGTAACCTTCAAATGCAAAAGTAAAGTTTGAATTAACATGTCTGAGTTATGTGTGTTGTTGTTGTTATTATAGTAACTTCTGTAGGTACTTACTTTTACGAAGGACATCTGTGTACACCTTCCTTACTTACACTTACAGTTTTTAGATCTACGTACGTAGGTAATAATCGCATAGGTACTAATGATTTGTTTCTATATCCGGCAACATATAATTATATAGAATCACTAGAATCAATAGGCAATGTTTAAAAATAACGTCAGGGACAATAAACACAAACACATTTGCGTTCATTACGAGTAACAAAGTACCTTTAGACATCAATGCTTTAGAGTTAGACTAATAAAATAGGTAGGTACCTGAGTAAAATATTAATTACAAAATCAATAAAATTCCATAACACAATGGACGTGTTTTATCGATGTCTTCGTTGCTAAGGCAGAGGACGGACTGATCTGATATAAATTCATTTGTTAATCATATCAATGATAAGAAATGCAACTGACCTATAGCAGACACGTTTATCATTGTTGCATCTTTCACAAATTTTATCGAAGAGCTAGCACTCATAGAACACCTAATCTTGTTCTTTGCGTGTCGATGGACACAATTTTTATCCGACGATTAGGTACCTATGTAGGTAGTTAGCCATTTGGACGGTTATATCGTTGGCTTCGTTTAAATCCTAGAAGCTGCAGGTTATAATGCAAGAAAGGAGGCGGGGCATTTTCTGCAAAGGCTAGTATTGAATTTGGAATAGATCGAGGGTACCCAATTGGCCAGATTATTTCTACCAGAACAGTGGTCAACCAACCTGGGGTTCCCAAGCAAGAGTAACCGGAGATTAAGAGTAACCGGTTGGACACTGCAGATCGAGAACACCTAATTTATCACCGAATAGCCACTTAGCCAGTTACTTTATAGGACCCACGTGATAGGAGAAGTCTAGTTTTTAACTGAGAACAAATTCAGGCACCCCGCTGCTATAAAAAATTCATAATGGAAAAACGTAACATAGCACTTTGCCCGAGGCGCGTTTACAAAGGCATTGCGCCCCACGGTTGGAGTCATTTCAAATTAAGGTTTGTTACAATAAAAAAAACTTTAATTTGAACACAGTTGGATTACCTACACTTTAAAAGAATCAAAACACTTTACCCAGGTACTTGGTACGGAGATTTGTCATACTTGGGGAATGATTCTTAAAATCATCTACTTAGAACAACGACTATGTTGATTTAATTCATGATTCTAAACATAATATTCATGTAGGTAAGTACCACGTTGAAATAATAGAAAAAAAACTTGAGAGGTGTCAAGGGACAGCCGGATGGAACGAAGTTCCTTTCGATCAATTAGTGAAGGAATTGTAATAAAATTTTATATTTTTCGTAACAAAACATTCAACCACGTGCCTCCCACCCCCTCACCCCACCCACGCACGGGTCGACCTCACCTCTGCCGATTCGTGTCTCTAACTTGCGGACGCAATTAAATATTGATAAAAACTTAAGTATATTATTATTTGCGATATACGACGGTATCACTATAAGCGGTGAAATGGATGGTGGCTTACTATAGCAGAAAGTGTCGTTACAACTTTTCGTCTTAATTTTTTCCGTCTAGCCCCCGTTCGCAACGCGCGTTAAGGAACTTCGTTCCAACAAAAAAGGGAGTATTAAGTATGGAATGCACCCAAAACTACACAATTTACTGTTCTACCAGTGCAACTGTGCTTAGGTCCAATACTTTGATCCCGCGACATCTTGCGTATCTATACCGCGCGTGAGCTCCGAGGAACCTGTGGATTTTATTTCAAGTACTTAATACCCTCATAGAATGATTTCATAATTTAGTACTCCGCGCGAACAAAATTATGAAATAAATAAAACCACCGATGATTTAAACAAGCCACCGATTCCTCGGAGCACGCGCGCGGACTTATATGTAGGTAGGCACGCGAAACACAATCTATGATCGTGATTCGTGACTCCGCCGAATCTACTTGTATAATAGTGATAGTACGCTGTGAGTCATTCCACTTTACTTATTCCGTTTGGGTCATTGACCGATTTACGTTTAGAGGTGACCATACTGACCATAGGTATCCCGATAGATCGCAATTTCCAGACATGATGACAATGAGTGATTATTTGCCACAGCATGATGACCACGCATGGAAAACCACTGATGATAACAATAATTATTTTGTTATGGCCCATCTTTGTGACTCAAAAGGCTACAGAGGAATTATCCGAGCTCGTATTATCGACATGTAGGTATTAGAAGATACAGGTCAGTTGAAACTTTACGCTGATCGTCATAAAATAATCATACACGTAAACAAATCAGCGATCAATAGTTATTTTTGGTCTGTCGATTAACACTTCGATTTTTGTACGAATCGATAGAAATGATCATCGTAGTTTAAGGAAATGTTACTGCGTCAGTACGACGTATGTAGGTAGACCTAGTAGTAGAAACAATGGATAATGTTTGGTGATAATATCGTCGGGAATCTACGTAAAGTAAACGTAATTGAAACTTGCTTTGATAATAGACGGTAGCAGTTACTTACACTGATATGAAAACACGGAAAATTTCAGTGACACTACAGCAAACGTCATAACATACCATAAAACGTATTCTCTTTATTCACTGTGATAAATAATGCAAAAACGATTTTGCTTGGTAATGTTTGCTAAACGGATTCATACAAAACAATCGCAGCAATACCTCAAGATACTACAGCTGGGAACACATTCTTTGTTTTATGATTGCGCATCCTTGACACTGCAAGAAAAAAAGGCCAATTCTTCGAAGTGTCCATAGTGTCCCACATTTGCACTTAGGAGGACCTAAGGCTGCCATCAGACGGACTGCATCGCAGCAACCGCGCGCAGTCGATATATTTAACTGCATGCAGTTGTACATTCGACTTCGTTCAGTCATGATATCAACTTCACGCGGTCGGCTGCAGTCGTGTACAGCAACCGCATACAGCTAGTGTGCAATTGCAACTGCATGCGGTTAGCGATGGACAGCGTGCGTCGACACTACACGACTGTAGCCGACCACGTAAAGTTGAAGTACGTAGTATAATATTATCTGTGGTTGAAGTCATGACTGTATGCAGTTAATCGCTAACCGCATACAGTTGCAACTGCACACTAGCTGTAGGTACACGACTGCAGCAGATATTGATATCATGACTGAACGAAGTCGAACGTACAACTGCATGCAGTTGAATATATCGACTGCGCGCGGTTGCTGCGATGCAGTCCGTCTGATGGCAGCCTTAGGGACGTCACAGACGCTAAGATTAACGTGGCCACACACTTGGCCCAAGAAGTTTAAACTAGTCGTACCATCGACACGATAGAAGAACAGCCAGCTCTTTCCGGCAATCAAGAAGTCGCATAGAAAGTCCTTTCTAGACCCACGATCTCGGTAAAAACATTTGAAAACTAATCAGATTGTCACGACACTCACAGAATGACAACGCTTGGCCTATTTTATACCTTATTAGACCGTACACGAGAAAGCAGTTTGAGTGTATGTGTCAAAACATACTTATCAGATCAACGAAAATTACTTGTACAAACAATCGAAGTTAATTGATTCAATGTTAGTTAGTTAACTGCCTAGTTGTTCATGAGGTTTTGAGTTCGATTCCCAGGTTGGGAAAAGTGTCAAAATCAAAATATATATTATTTCACATAGCAAAATCACGAGTGGCCAAGTTCCCGTGCCGGTGAGTGTAGAAAAATTAACAAGCATCTAAAAATCTACGAGGCCTACAACATTCACGCATTCACAAACAATCGGCAAAAAAGAATCTATACAAAGAAAAGTTTAATAAAAATACTATAATTGGTTAATACAAAGTGACACAAATATTATCAATCCTGTAACTACTCTACTCTGTAATTGATTGATTGAACAAATCTAGATTCCTGATGCTGCTGGTAAGCAAGCAGCATCTGGAATCTAGATTTGAGCCCAATTGATGACAATAAGCTCGCATCCGCTTACATTAGATAAAAAAGCGACCAAGTGCGAGTCGGACTCGCCCATGAAGGGTTCCGTAGCAGCAAGTAACATAATATAAAAGTTCTTGTAGTTCGTTGTAACTTTGATAGATGTTTTAATAATAGTGTATTTTATTTTTAATTACGTTATTGATAAGTAAAATGAAAGGTAAATTGCGGGTTACGATTTATTACGTATTAAAAAAAAAACTACTTACTAGATCTTGTTCAAACCAATTTTCGGTGGAAGTTTACATGGTAATGTACATCAAATATTTTTTTAGTTTTATCATTCTCTTATTTTAGAAGTCCAAGGGGGGGGGGGGGCATTTTACCACTTTGGAAGTGTCTCTCGCGCAAACTATTCTGTTTAGAAAAAAATGATACTAAAAACCTCAATATCATTTTTGAAGAAAAAAAATTGAGTTTCAGTTCTAAGTATGGGGAACCCCCAAAATGTATTGTTTTTTTTTCTATTTTTGTGTGAAAATCTTAATGCGGTTCACAGAATACATGTACTTACCAAGTTTCAACAGCATAGTTCTTATAGCTTCGGAAAAAAGTGAATGTGACATACGGACGGACAGACAGACAGACATGACAAATCCATAAGGTTTCCGTTTTTTGCCATTTGGCTACGGAACCCTAAAAATATGACGGACGAAATGTGGACTAACTGTGCGCTGGCAGACATCTCTGCATCCCCCCTTCAGGTATTACAGACGAGATGTAACCAGATGAGTGTTGCCTATGTTAAGCTTAGGTTTATTTGTATTTAATGGCAAATGGATTTTCGTATATAATCTCAGACCATATAAAAAGGTAAAGACGGAACTCTGTGAACAGCAAAGTGAGGCCCGTCAAATTACGTCTCGCCGAGTACAATCAGACCAAAAAAAAAGTTAAGACGGAATTCTGCGAACAGAGAAGTGAGGCCGGTTTCGGAAACATGTTGTACATTTATTGAGGCATAGTTTAATTGTAGTTTGATGTAAATGTCTGCGTGTGAGCGTGTATGAACAGCGCGAGACGTAGTTTGACGGGCCTCACTTTTGCTGTTCGCAGAGTTTCGTCTTTACTTTTTTATTTGGTCTGAGTTTATAATTAGAACACACAGGTCAAGTTTACTAACAAAGTTAACAACTAGCCTACGTCAATAGTTGCGTTTCTAATCTGTGCTTGAAGGCTGCAATTTAGCGGATAATAATTGATCTCATGTTAGTATTACGTTTGATTGTCTACAGATACTATGTAATTTTAACCCTCGTAACTCGTAAGAATAGCTTTGCTTGTGAGGTACTTACGTTTTGTCAGAGAATACTCGCTAGAACCCGACGTGGGGATGTACCGAGTTGTGGTTTCAGTGGACAAACCTTTATGTTTTAGGAAAGATTACAGTAATTTATTACATAGATAGGAAAACTCGTTGATGCCTGTTGAAAATAATTTTCGAGTTTATTGAAATTCGAGCTCCATCTGTCCACTGCTACTTTTTTGTTGCTATTATAATCTAACTTCGACAAACAATAGATAACCAAATCTGGAAAAAATCAGAAATATGTATTGTAAATAATTGCAAACAAAATTAAATATCTCTAGGTACCCACGTTTATTTGTGATATTCGAACAGGTAGGTAAACATATTTCAATATCAGTGTTCTATGGAAATAAAATTGTACGTTAAATAAAAATACACTGGCCTGCAAAAATAAGTATCACACTTTTAAAATTGCAATAACTTTTTAAGTACACAAGATCTACTTTCGAAACAAATAGGACTCGAAAAATAGTTTAATTTTGTCTATAGTTTCAAAGAAAGCTGATAAAAATGGTTTATAACGTTTTTTTTATTTTAAATCTCTAACTTCTATAGTTTAGAAAAAATTGAAATTTTAAAAGTGTAGTACTTAATTTTGCAGGTCAGTTTATAAGTAAATAATGGTGTCACGGACTTGAGATACGTAGGTACAATGTACATAGCTACACATATTTAACTGACATTAATGTACAAAATTAGCTTTAATTTTGATATCTAGAATTATTATAATTACAAATTTGAATATATCCCATGATCTGTCCACGAAGTAGACACAATAGTTAAACAATGGCGTCTCGACCACATCGGTCATTCGACAGATCATGATATTTTAAGTATTTTTTTTTATCAGGAAATTAAACGATTAATTATTTTAATATTGCCTTTGAGATTATGTTGAATAAGTCAACAAAAGAGTTAGGTAAGCAGGCTGGCAATCTTCTTACTACTACTAAAAATGCGAAAGTTTGTGAGGATCGATTTTTGTTATTCTTTCACGCAGAAACTACTGAACTGATTTGTATTAAATTGCAAATATATTAATTATAACCCTTTCGCACTTATAATAGTAGTAAGAAGATTGCTAGCCTGCATACATAATAACTCTTTTGTTGAGTGTACATACATTGTTCATGTGCAATTTCCTCTACCTCAGCCTTTACAGGTTGATGGAAGGGACATCGACGCTAAAACGGTTTTCACACAGAAAGTTTTCTTCGGTTAAATTTTTAAAAAAATCTGCTGGATTTTTTTAACAAGCGACGAACAATAGGCGAGACGACAAAAAAACTAATTAGTCCGTCACTTAAATTATCAAAAATATTTGAACCATATTTTTTCTTTTGTTACGTAAACCAAAATTGACGAAGATACGACGCTTTTAAAATTCTCAATACGTCACGCCATGGTATAATTTTTAGCTAATTCTGACGTCACGAGCCCCCACTCCCGAGTTTTGATGCGTTTTATCTTTGTCAATATTCATTGATTTACAAAAACAAAAAATACGTGTCCATTAATTTCCAATACTCTAACTGACGGACTAAATAGTTTGGCAATTTTTTGATACTGTCGTCATGACTATTATAATTATTTGGTTGTGGTTCAGAATGATGTACTAAGTACTTGGTAACGGTTTTAACTTCGGTGTCCAGTGTCCACCTTGTATATATAGTTATTGTATAGTTTTAGTTTCATAAGTTTTAAAATATGTATTAGTTTATTATTGTTGTTAAATATTATTTTGTGTATTTTATCTAGGGGCCTAGTTGCCTGATAATGATTATTATTATTATATGACCATATTTTTAAAGGATCTATCATATATGCCAAATGCCAGTTTTTCTATTTGCACTGTTGTGTGTTACCAAATACATGAAGACATGTGTTTGATCTTACAATAATGGGTTAAATACACTAAAATTATATTTGAATGTCAAATGTTTAGCATGGGACAAATTGTATTTTTTTTTTTATCACCTTGTCATTGCTGTGTCTTTACACATTGATGTTTAAAGCAAACAGACATAACAATGACTTAGGTTATGAATATGATTTGAATTTAAAAATATGAATATACCTACCACAGCACAGAGCGTAACATAGAGGTTGGGTTGGGGTGTGGTGATTGAATATGTCAATGAGTATATACCTCGGCCAGATAGTCTTTTTCCAGGCAAGACAAGATAGAGAAGTAGCTCGACGTATCGAGAATGCCTGGAAGAGCTACTGATGGTCGATGAAACATCTTTAAAGGCATCTCTCCGTCTCGCACTTAAGCGATAGCTCATGGACATGTGCATTCTCCCCACCTACGGAGCGCAGACGTGGTCGCTCACAAATCGTCAGAAGTCCGCGCTTAGGGTCTGCCAACGAGCTATGGAGCGAAGTATACTGGGTGTCACATTTACGCGTAAGCGAAAAAACCCATATAGCTGATGCTCGCCTTACAGCTGCTAGGTTGAAGTGGAACTGAGCTGGTCACATCTACCGCAAAAATTACCACTCAGTGGATACCAAGTAGCAGGAAACGACAACACGGCAGGCCCAGAAGGAGATGAGCTAGACTCTTTTGCAAAGGATTGGCCTACAACCGCATTAGATCGCGAAATGTGGAAGGAGGGCAGGGAGGCCTTTGCCCTGCAGTGGGACAATATAGGCTTATAATAATAATAATAAAAATATATAATATGTATACTTACTTTATTTGTTTCTAACAGACCATATGTTTTCTGTTATAGAGGATAAAGACTTGCACGTGCCGGTTGATAGTGAAGCCTGGCTGATACGATTCCTGAGACCCTGCAAGTTCTACCCTGAAAGCGCCCACGATTTGGTAAGCAACGTTCATTTATATTGTTATACACATAAGTTACCTACCTGACAATCTTGTTGGTCACGTGGTCGCAAGCGCCACTGCTGAGAATGAGGTCCTGGGTTCGATTCCCGGGTCGGGCAAAGTATTATTGGGTTTTCCATGGAATTTCCTATGCCTAACCCTTCGAGGATTACAGGCGTTACATATTATGACCTATAAAATAATTTATAAGCGAATTTAAATAAATAAATATCGCTGGACATTACACAATTTACACACACCACTATCTAGTACCACACTAAGCAACGAGGCTTGTGTCGTGGACACCAGATAGTTGATATACTACATAAATACTTTTTTTTTGGAAATTTATACTTATTATAAAAAGGAACATCCATGACTGGGAAACAAATGTCCATGCTCATCACACAAACATTTGCCCCTACCGGGATTCGAACCCGGGACCCTAAGAACGTAAGGCAGTCTCACTATCGCTGCACCACGCCATTCGGGTCGTCAAACACACACACACTTTACTTCATCACTACATAGTATAAAACAAAGTCGCTTTCTCTGTCCCTATATCCCTATGTATGCTTATATCTTTAAATCTACGCAACGGATTTTGATGCGGGTTTTTTTAATAGATAGAGTGATTTAAGAGGAAGGTTTTAGTATACTATATAATTTGCGGGCGGGCGAAACCGCGGGCATCAGCTATTTTTATTATAAAAACAATAACACTCGCAAATGTAGTGCATACCTACACTTGCACTAAGTAATACGTACCACAAATTTCGAAGATTGAATAACTAAGCACTCGTTATTAGATATTTGTGTGTCTTTTATTCTTCGAGTGTTAGTTATAACAATAGCAGTGAAACTACTCAGTAATTCCCGAACCCAATCATTTAAATTCTGTCCTCTACTGGATACAGAATGAATGCTTCTATTGAGTATATTATTGCAAACAGCCTCATGAAATTCTTTGTAATCTAAACAAATGAAGGTGCTATTGATCTAGTGAACTTTGAACCACAACAATTGATGAGTAATACACTTGACGCTGCTTAAGTATACCGATACAGTTCCTGAAGTGACACTTAATGACCACTTACTTATGCATTCTGGTATGATTCATACATATCATACAAATGTAATATTAAGAAACGGCAAGATGTTTATAAAACACAACCTTGTTACATGCATAATTTTATTTACATATGGAAATACACAGGAGTTTAACAACCAAAGTTGTTTAATGAAATATTTAAAATACTGTACGGTACGCTTGTTATTTAAAATGACAATCCTTTGAAATACTACCTTCCATACATGTATCATCATTAGAATATAGGCACAGACAGTTCAAGGTACGGAATTTTGAAATGATCTACGTGCGCAAGACTGAATAATTTGAACAACTGTCAACTGTTCCAGATTAAACGTTACTATGGGTTCAAACTCAAACACGCGAAGCACTACGATGGTCTCATTCCCAGCAAGGAGACCAACGTGTTCACCCAGAACATGCTGACAGTGCTACCCGCTCGCGACCAGTATGGGCGGCGAGTACTAGTGCTGGAGCTAGGAAGTAAGTAGTAATTCAAGTATGTGTCCGTAGTGGGACAGGGACCAACACTACTAGTGCTGGAGCTAGGAAGTAAGTAGTAGTTCAACTATGTGACTGGAGGGTAACGGGGACCAACACGTTCAACCACAACATGCTGACAGTGCTGCCTACACGCGACAGTATGGTCGGTGAGTATAGTTGCTATGAAGTAAGTAGCACTAGTCGACGTAGAAGTATTCCTATAGATTTATGGTACTGAGAAGAAACAATTGCTACCCAGAAATATACCTCTTCATCCGCTTGGAAATTAGGTCACAAACATCGACCTCGGTATGCTCACAGCGATCACGATTCTCAGCTTTAATTAACAACATCATGAATGCCAAATTTGCCTATTTTTATACGTGTAGATAATAAGTAAGATAAATCGCATTAGAATTTCTGGGTACTCAAATGGTCACGCAAGCGTGCTCGAGAAAATGATGAACAAATAGTACCTATGTTGCACACAATCACACTTGGATCGAAGCCATCATGCGCCTACGTCACGTATTATTGTCATTATCATCATTTTGTGTAATATCTACGTAAGCAATTGATCGGACACATAGTACAAAAACTAGGAAAATTATATGTTGTTAAAATATCCGGATGTTTGGCATCAATGGAAAACCTAAAGAAAATTACGCTTGGTTTACTGGTTCTATGAGCATGTCCAGCCATTGGTTGCCAAAATTTTCCACTATAGACGCCCCATACATCTACATTGCGATATTTATTTATTTATTGCCATGATGTTTTAGTTTATTGGTTTATTTTAACATAAAATATTTACCAAGTACGAGTCAATATTACAAATGGCCCTATGGCCTTTTGTGTTTAGTTAATTCTGCTGGCCTTTCCCGTAGATGATGCAAGCTCGCATACCTTAATTATAACGCTCGTCTGAAATCTCCAAAGGGATGGGTGGCGGCCACAAGTACTCCCACATTTCACCTGCTATGTTTAAATCTAATGTAAATATACTTAGTAACTTTTGACATTCTGTCTTACAGAGAAATGGAAGCCAAGCAAGTGTTCCCTGGACGAGGTGTTCAAGGGTTGCGTGCTGTTCCTGGAGGCGGCCATGTTGGAGCCGGAGACCCAGATCTGTGGAGCGGTCGTCATCTTCGATATGGACGGCCTCTCCATGCAGCACGTGTTGCAGTTCACGCCTAGCTTCGCCAACAGAATCGTCGATTGGCTACAGGTTTGTATTTCAAATCAGCCTAATGTTATTGTTATGTTTATATTATGTATTGTATTTGTTTCCACTGCTGGAATTCTGGCTTCATATCTGTGAGAGGGAGTGAACCGCAACCCACCAAGGATGCAAGTCCATTGCCCAGTGTATTGTGGTTATAGCGACAATAAAACTCTTTAGAAGATGAGACGCTTTTATACAAATTGTTGTGTTGATGTGAACACAATGTATGGAACCTTAACTAATGATCCCACGCCTAATGATCCAGAGAAATTAAGGCTTCATAATGGAATATTTCCGCACGAAGTTGATCCAAGTGTTTCAAAACTTCTTATATAAACTGCATTTCAATGTTTCAGGAAGCCATCCCCCTCCGCATTAAAGGACTGTACATAATCAACCAGCCATTCATCTTCGAGATGGTGTTCAAACTCTTCAAGCCTTTCCTGAAGGAGAAGCTTCGTTCCCGCATCGTGTTCATGGGCAGTGACAAGAAGATGCTGCATGAGTACATCAGTCCTAAATGCCTGCCTGACAAGTATGGCGGTACCCTGAACATTCCAAGTGTCACTGGGGGACAGTGGCTGGAACTACTCCTCATGTGCGATAAGGAATTCAGTGGTTAGTACAAACAAACAATATAAAAGATAATAAAATTAGAATTGTAAATGCTAGTAGACTTACGTGCGATTCTTCGTAATAAGTCATTTGTAAGCTGAAACTCAGGTCCTAAGATGGATGTATTGACGTGTCAATCATGTCATACATTAATGGTTACGTGCAGGAACGTGACGATTACATTATTATTAATAAAATATGAACACAATTGTATTTAATACAATATCAGTCTTATCTTATGTAAGTACCTGACGACCCGAATGGCGCAGCGGTAGTGAGGCTGCCTTACGTTCGTTGGGTCCGGGTCCCAGTAGGAGCAAATGTTTGTGTGATGAGCATGGACATTTCTTTCCAAGTCATGGATGTTTATATGTATAATAAGTATGTATTTACAAACAAAAAGGATTTATGTAGTATATCAACTATCTGGTGTCCACGACACAAGCCTCGTAGCTTAGTGTGGCGCTAGATGGCGCTGTGTGTAATGTCCAGCGATATTTATTTATTATTTATTTACCTAATGTTGTACATTTTGTTTCAGCGATCAACTCATATGGATACAAGAAGAAGTGAATTCTGCGCAGGCGCATTGAGTGACGTGGACGATTTAATGCAATGTGATAATGAATATGCATATCGTGATAATGATACATACAGCTTGTTTAAAAAATGAGTGGTCACAATCAAGAGTGCTGTCCCATATATTTGCGTCAAGTAGGTAGGTATTAAAGTTGTGTATGGGACATTCTTTTTTCGCAAATATGTTGGAGCTTCCATGGATAAAGTTGTTCAGTTCGATGGTCTGCACCACACCCTTAATTGTGACTACAAATTTTTGATACACGCTGTATATTTAGTTTATTATAATACGTACAAACCATAGTGTTAAGGCCTTAGCCATTGGCATTTTCGTGTATGTCTAGGTTTGGTGTAGAAATAAATTAGTCGAAAATCTCAATTCGATATTTAAAACAGATGTTTAAAAATATGAATGTTGTTTGATAGTATGCTGCATTTTGTAATATGTTGGACCAATATTAGTTGATCTACATTGTTTTTTTTTTTATGGAATCTTCTTGCTCAATATTTGTATTTTTATTTAAGTTGAATATTTGAGCTATGATTCCTGCAACAATTTGGTAAATAGCATTTTTCATGCGAAACTGAAATTTTTAAGATATTTATAGATATTTATAATAAAAATATTTTTTGATTCGCACTTTTGGTAAAATGAAGCAGGCTGTGATATTCTAAAATTTATGATATTGTGCTTCAAAGCAGAACAATTTTATGAGCTTATAAATTATTCAAAACCCTGGTTCATGATTCAAATCAAATATGGACAATAGCAAAAAATATAATTTACTATGTAGCCAAGGTATGCCGTATATTTAAAAAACGCAGGCAAATTATGAGTCCATGACAAAAAATATGAGTAAGTAGATAAATAAATACCTTTTAATTTATAACAATTATATAGTACATAATTATTTCGATATAAAGGAGAATTTTAACGTCGACGGTATTTCCTATGTACAAGTTTAGCTTGTAACATATGAGATGTTGAAATGTACCATACGTAAAGAATCAAAGTTACAAACAAAAATATGTATTTTTACAAACCTATATAAACTTATATTTATATTATGTTAAAAAACGGTAAATTATTACCACTTAAATTATCCCTTTATTTATTAAGTTAGATTAAATGGAGAAAGTAATAAAACAATTTTATATTTAAAAACTGATTTCTTATTTAATAACACCAACCACGTTGTACTGTTATGTTATCTTTAAGTACAAAAATAATCGATTTAGTTAACTAATGTCAAAGTCAAAGTCAAAGTCAAAATTATTTATTTGCAATAAATGTGGTACAAAAGATGGTAAAAATAATATATAGAGCAATGACACATTTCGCCATAAAATTGGCATGCAAACATTAATAGTTTTAGATGCTAATTTTAAAATACATTAACTAAATGTGAAACAAACCTTAAATTAGGCAACTAAGGCCAGGATGTTTCAAAGTTACACAACACAAAACAAAAAAACCAAACAAGCAAATTGTCAACAGAAGGATTATAAAATATTTTTTAATAAACAAACAAATCAACATTATTATAACAGTAATTCTCTACAAATTCTACAATACATTCCGGTAATGGTAAGAATGACAGTTGGATTTTTTGAGAAATTCATTTATGGAATAAAAGCTATGTGAAATAAGCCATTTTTTCAGAACTATGCAGAACTTTCTGTACGGAAGATCAGTAATAAAGTTAGGTAGAGAGTTAAAGATCAGTGGAGCCATATACACACAATTACGTCTAAATAATTCAATCCTAGGTACAGGCATGGTAAGTAGATACTGTGTAACTGTACGTTTATTAATATTGTTTTTCAGTTCAAAAAGTGAAGTGTTAGTTTTGACAAATTTTGCAATTTCATAAATATAAATACAAGGAACT
Organism: Xestia rhomboidea; assembly: GCA_963853795.1. Lineage (NCBI taxonomy): Eukaryota > Metazoa > Arthropoda > Insecta > Lepidoptera > Noctuidae > Xestia > Xestia rhomboidea. The sequence continues at coordinate 15,448,092 of OY970764.1, forward strand.
GTGAGAAGGTTGTGTGATTTATACACTGGTCTGCAAGAATCAGTCCAGTCCATATTGAAGATTGAGCGTATGCATTTTTTTTGAGCTAACAATACCCTAGTAACTTCAGAAGAGTTTCCCCAGACAATGATTCCATATCTGATGATAGAGCAAACATAGGCGTGGTATACTATTAACGCAGTTTGTCTGGAGGTCTCATCTTTAACTTTTTTCAAGGCGAAAACAAATCTATTTATTTTAATACATATTTCATCAATATGATCCTTCCAGGTGAAATGTTCATCAATTGTAATACCAAGAAATTTAGTTTTATGGATTTGTTCAACTATTTGGTACTTATGTGATATTTTAAGGTGTACATATTTATCCACTTACAATTATTTTAGATCCATTTAATATCATAGAGTAAACCTACTTTCTTACCTAAATATCTTACTATGCCTTATTATTAAAAATGCAAAAATTACATTCCTAATTATTTATTGATAAATCTCGAGTACTTAAATATTTGAGCGTTTCAGTTCCATTTTGTACTTCATCGACAAATTGTGTTCTACGCCTTCATCGACAGATTATTGTTCACGTTCTGGACGTAGCCGTAGGAGTTCGCCACTGGAAAAGAAGACAAGGAATATAATTATACAATCGGCCAGAATCATCACACAGTGGGTGCTTGAAGACGGTCGTCGTCACCGAGGCAGGCCATAGAAACGCTGGCGTGACGATTGGGACTCGTTCCTGGCTGATTGGCCAGAGGAGGCAGAACACTGGGAGATTTGGAAAGGAATGGGGGAGGCCTTTGCCCAGCAGTGGGACAGAACAAGCTAATTTAAAAAAAGAAACCGTTTTAAAGGTGAGGTTCTTCAAAAAGGCCAGGTGCGTAGTAGGTACTCGCCACCAGTGTGCCTGTACGACCAGATGCATGAACGTGGATGAGGCGAAATGAGTTCGTAAGGATTGTAGCCGGGGCTGCGTGACTGTTCGAAAGAGATACCGTGGCCCCGGAACACAAAGGGCGATGAAGGAACATGGATGGGTTTTAGTCAGTAAAAGTCTGACACTCCCTCCTGCTCCGCCCAGAGCGGGGAGGAGTCATTTGATGATTTCCCATCCGAAAAAAGGAAGGAGGAGGAAAAGGATCGTAGCCGATGACATTCTGTTCTGTAGTTTCTGCCTATTCTCATGGGATGGGAAATAAGCGTGAGTTTATGGCTGTATGTATGGTTTAAAGTTCAGTATCTTCTATTCCCTGACCCCTCTTCCCATGTCACTTCAGCAGCTCTGTTCTTCTTTAGGGGCCGCCTCCATGAGCGGGCGAATTGCGGCGATTCAACGTATTCCTATACGAAAATATCGCCGCGATTCTCTCGCTCGTGGAGACAGCCCAAAAGAGAGTGTATTGAAAAACGTGGCAAGGACGATAATATCACCGCGATTCTCTCGCTCGTGGAAGCGGCCCCTTATGGAGGAGATTCAAGAGGTGACGGGCAATTCACGGTACTGATAAAATTAATTAGGCCGTATCAGCCTGTATGTAAAAGCTAAGCATGCAAGGTATCACAGTGCCTTGTCTATTTCATCATCTTTAGTTGCTAAGTGACCTAAGACGCCTTTCACCCGTTCTATAAACAGACGGATGCGTCATCCATCACCAAAATGCAAAATGACGTAGATCACGTTCTATATGACGATAGTCATCGCAAATAAAACAATACTAACAATACAGAGCACGTCTGCATTCACCAAACAGAACTTGGTTTCGGTAGTTACTATCTCCGTGTTGTATTACAAATACAATGTACACTTATATTTTAAGACAAAGATCCGAAATATGAAAGTCTCCGAAAACAAATTCAACATGCATTATTTGCACAGGAAAATCCCACACACTTCAATTCGGCAAGTTCCAAGGTTTTTCCCACATTATTCTGTTACTCGTAGTCACAAAATACACGCAAACGCATAAGTAACTAACACAACGCAAATATTCCACGAATGGATCGGTAGACTGACTGTAAATAAATCCCATGTCATAATGACCGAGCACTTCAGAAAAAGTCAATAATACTAAGCCCATCCAAAGAATCGAACCCTGAGCCACTCCCTCAACAGTTACACTTATAACTACTAGACCAGCACGGGAGTCAAGATACTCACACTTATACTCTTCCTCGTAATGCCTGAGCATCTGCCACAGCACATCTCCCGTGATCTCCGGCTCGGGCAGCAGGCCTCCATGCCGCTTCCTCAGAGCCCTAGGGTCCACATGCTCCATCAGCGACGCCATGTTGGTGCCGTGGAAGTGGATGCGAGAGCGCAGCTTCTCCCGCATGAACGGCTTGAAGATCGCGAACAGCATGTTGAAGATGTACGGCTGGTTTATTATGTGGACAGCCTTCACGCGAATCGGTACGGATTCCTGGAAATATAAAGACTTGATTACCAACTGGAAATTGTTCGTGGTATGATAAGGGGTTTTACTGCTTTAGCCCCGTAGTACCCATCACTAACACATCGTCAAATGAAAACTCTGCATTGAGTACTATATGTACTATCGAGGACACTCCCGCCTGATCACCACTAAGCTTATTTTTGCTTGCACTTACAACATAGAAACGCTCTTTAGCCCCGCCCCGTTGACTTTGTATAGAAATAACGAATGAAAAGATACGAATCGGCCGAGCGCACTGACGACGCACGCCAAACGAGTGTTATTGTTATTTTGCGCGACAAAGTTGACGCTTTCCTAATAAGCCTAAACTTTAAGGGGCCGTGGCTCGACGCCTCCGCATGATTTAAGCGAAAAAAAAAATTACCTGATCAGGCGGAAAAGGACTGTACATGAATATAAACTCTAGCTTTTTTCCCAGGGGGTAGACAACAACTACGATGACTTACATTCTCCTTTCGCCTCGTCCAAATACATACATTGGGTACTTCACTACTCCTATCTCTATAATAAAAAAGTAATTTATAAAGAGAGAGAGAGCAGCGTTGGCCCAGTGGTGGCGGCCCCGACTTAGGAACAGTAAGTCGTGGGTTCGAACCTAGGCAGGCGCATTACTTTGTGTAATTTATTTCATCACCACTGCTCTCAAAACGGTGAAGGAAAACATTGTGAGGATACCGGCATGTCCTAGAACCAAAAAATTCGAAGACATGTGACATCTACCAATCCGCACTGGGCCCGTGTGGTGGATTATAGCCCATTACCTCTCTTAGAGAGGAGGCCTGTGTCCCAGCAGTGGGAACATTAAAAGGCTGATGATGATGATGAATTTATAAAACTAGAAAACTCAATTGCAAAAAAGAATCTAACGACTTACAATTTTATCCAAATGGGTTTATCGGAGTTATGAGAAAACAAAGAAACGGACATATGTTAGTACATACAGGTCAAACCAAATACCCTCCTTTTGGGCTTCGCCACAGTTGGATAAAAAGGCCATTCAAACTGTCAGCCAAAATAACTAGGTACCGCGATATATTACTTTAGAATGTCTATGTCAGGACCAGCAATTCATATAAAACCTGTCCCAATACTAAACAGCAAACTTGTATGAAAATGGTACGAGAAATAATAACTAATCCAAACTGAACTACTTTCCAAATTCTCAAATCCAATCTATAGCAACATGACCTAGAAATGCTGTAAACTGGTAAAACAGGTAGTTGTCTGCTAGCCCACTTCACGTGTTGCCTTCATTGCGTAATATATCGCACTACGGGTGAACGGCCTCCGTTCGACCAGCAATATACCTACCTAATAAACTTTTGACCAACATACTACTAGCGAGATATAATTGAATAAATTGCGTTTCTCGCTGAATGTTAGGCAAAAATAATTAGCCTGTAAGAAACGCTACTACATACTCAGTTCAACTGGGTTACAAAGACTACGGATGTGTTAAGCGTGTGTGAAGAATATATCAACGTCTATGTAATTTTCAATGACTTTAACTATTGATTTTATTGTTTCTTTGCAGACTAATACATACTAACTGATATTGTAATGTAATGATTTAATATTTGAACGAATGCGCATGCCATTGGTCCGATTTGATATTTGCAAACTTTTGAAACACTCCGAATAGCGTTTTGATTTCCTGTCTACTTTTAAATAATTGTAATATTATAATTACTATGACCTTTAACATTCCTTGAACATAATCATAGAATTAAAAGTAGATAGCCAACAATCGAACTACTTAAGATAGATTATCGATAAAATATGCAGGTGTCCATTATTTATGAGGCCCTCGTGAAATAAAGATTATTTTTTCTTGTCTTGTCTATGCAAAAGACGTCTACTAAAACCTTTTCAGGATTCAGCAGCCCAGACACGATTATAGATTTTAAATTCACTTAGCGACAAGTGACGACAAAACTATTATTTCAGGGGTTACATGTCAAGATCGCTTTGCGATTACTTACCAATATGTCAACTACGCGTGTGTTCATTGGAAAGCTGTTTATTAGAATTTTAATGACAACTTACTTGTATCCAATCAAGCACCATCTTAGCGTAAGACGGCGTGAACTGCATGATGTGCTTGAATGAGAGGCCCTTCATGTCGAACACGCTGATGACGCCGCAGATCTGAGTCCTGGGCTCTGCCATCGCCCCCTCCAGCCCCACCTGGATGCCTCGGAACACATCCTTGAGGGACACTTCTTGTGGATTCCATCTCTCTGGAAAAATACCAAGATTACATAAAATATGCAGTCACGTTTGCATTACAACATACGTTCTAACCCGTCAACTCGTTTTGATCATCAGGTTATGTAAAAACGAATAAGTGAATAACCACAAATTAAGCAAAAGCCAAAGTTCCTTTTTCTCTAATTTGCGTCAGTAATAAAATAAAGTTTTTTTCCATTATACAAGTAAACACGTGTTTATCAACTAGAATGAAAATGTGTAGTTTTTACTTATCAAACAAATAATTTTAAGCCAAATATATTGGCAACTCAATCGATGCAAGAAATTCATAAAGACATTTTGGTAGTACAGCCGTGGCGGGCAGTTTAGTACTGTGATCGTATCGTATCAACAATCAACAGAAAAAAAATAACGGGATATCTATGTTAGGGATTTATTAAAATACTTTTAGACTTTAAAGTCCAAGATGTTTTGGAATATAGTTTAAATAACAGCAGCAAGTTTTTAAACTATAGATTATTTTATTTACGAATTATCAATAAAACGTCTAAAAACAAATAGATTTATGGGCTTAAGAAAATCTAGAATCATTTAAATTCAAAAGGCAAAGTAGGAACCCATTTATTTTTAACTAAATACATATTTAAACAAATCATTTACCTCTAGGTGCCTAGTGCCTACCTAGATCCTCTAAGCTAGCTTAGATAAACAAGGAAATATCACTTAACAACGTTACAATAGAAATAGATTTAACACACCTTAATTATTATGAACCAGTGGACGTCACGCGGTTTCACCCGCGTAGTTCCCGTTCCCGTGGAAGTATGGGGATAAAATATAGCCTATGTTACTCAGTAAAGACGTGGCTTTCTAATGGTGAAAGAATTTTTGAAATCGGCGCAGCAGTTTTTGAGTTTATTCATTACAAACATACACACAAAAACACAAATCTTTCCTCTTTATAATATTATTATTAGTGTAGATGTAGATAAATAGTTCTAGCCTTACTTCACGCACTATTTCATCAATACTTAGAATCGAGGTACAAAGTATCAATTTCATGCGCACATACCATTCGCGCCCTAGATAGTCTTATAGATCACGAACGCTGCAAGTCAATAAAATATCCTTTCGAAACTCAACATTACATAACATAATATCACGCCTGTAATACCCAAAGGGTTAGACAGAGGTGAACCTAAAAGTACACGCACATTTCACTAGTTATGTTTAAGTCCCATGTAATAGGTGGCGTGCCTATTGCCATCAACTGGGCACAAATCCAGTCTCCGTGGCTGCCACTAAGAAATTCCTGATGAAAAAATCCAATATCACTTGACTCGACCCAGGAATCGAACCCAGGACTTCATGCATCAGTCTCGCTTGCGACCGCTAGACCAACAAGCTAGTATCAACATTACATAGTAACAAATAGCTCTTTAATCGTTATCAGAAACAATAATAACATATGATTGTAGTGATGGGAACTAAACGACAATTAAATATTCTCAAGGCATATTTAAAATACTTATGTCGAATGGTGAATGCCATAGCAAGATGCGCGCACGCATCGGTCCTACCATAATAATTGACACTTACGCACTTACAACTCCTCGAGGACTTAATGCAGTTTTGTATTACAAACAAGATTGTAGGTATTCGTCATATTCATATAATTATCAGAAAGTCGTTAATTGTGCAGACTTGCTCAAATTAATTTGAATTGTTTTAGATTTTTACTCTTTGTTAGTAACTATTTATCAAAATACCTAACGAAACTGTTATGTTGGCTCTTTACCTGAACCGTTGACAAGCAGGTAGATTATGATTACTCATACTAAAGTATGGAAATTGCTGCGCAATCGTGACTGGTAACCGCTAATTTGGGCTTAGCTTAGAGTATACAGGTAGGTACTTAACCACAATACCATTTAGGTATTCAAAAACTGGTCCCGAATTGATTCTTAAATGGCTTCTGCCCGAGATTTCGTACACATGTTTTAAACATGGATCAGAACAATATTTGTGATCTGACTGTTAAGAACGGGTTAATTTAGCGGGTTATCTTGAATCATGGGCAAACACAGCAATATTCAAACGTGTTGTTTCGGAACTGTCTTCTGGATTCTTAATTCACATTTATGGATAGTCCTGCCCACGGAACTTTCCCGGGCTTCTAAATATGAAAGCAAGAAAACATATTTATTCGGCACATACCATAAGTGCACACAACAAAAAATAAAGTAAAAACCAAAGAGTAAACTTAAATCTACACAATAAAAACTTAAATCTAGACAGAAAAAAAGAGATAATATTGTGTCTCACGGCTGCGCCAAATAGGCCCAGATCAGCAAACTGCCGAGCAGCTAGTGCCCGACGCTGGTTTTCAACTGGACCTGAGATGGTGATGTGACGGACGTAAAACAGTTTTGTTCTTTGTGTTATTGGGTATATGCACGTTGTAGGAGTTAAATAAGTGAAATAATATACCAACCTCCGGATTCAACTAAAATAATGCGACGTCCATGCTGATCCCGAGGCGCCAAGATGGAAACAATGGAATGCTCGAATGGCGCCCGAATGGCGGACGGCAGCAGATCACGACAGTAGTCCGCGTGCGCCAGCCGGAACTTGTAATATGCTTGTATCTATAAATCAAAACAAAAACGATATCGATACACCATAGTAAACTCGGTTTTCATAGACATGAAAACCGAGTATACAGACAGACGTCTGTATTGTGCATCTTCCCAATTTTATTACATACTAGCTGTTGCCGGCTACCTCCGTCCGTGTGAAATTATAAAAATATTATTTCCCTATTTGAATCGGATTTTGTTAACAATTTCAAGGGTGTTTTTTTATGTATGGAAGTTACTCCTTATAACCAGTAAAAGTCCCGTTTCCCGTTTTGGAGAGAAGCCGGAATAAACAGACTTAAAAAATAAATGTTTTCTTTTTTTGTTATAAGTACCAGAAATGTTTTGGCACGTCATGATGACTTCCATGGGAAGCAGGGGCGGGTCATTAGTATTAAATTATTACTAAAGCAATATAAGTAGTAAATAATCATGCACGTTGATGGATACTTGATGGCAATATACTGTCACTGCACAAAGTAGGAACTCATACGTCACCAAACAAACAATTCAACAAACATCTATGTATTGTAATTGGGCATATTACCGTGACCTATTCAAACAAATACCGTCTGTATAAATGTACATAATAATAGTATTCAAATGTAATTTAAATATAGCGGTCATCGCAATTCGGTCCATCAGTGTATAATAAAATGTAAACAAATAAAGATAAGTCTTTATGTCGGATATATGTTACCGGCCAAACCCGATTTCAGGCTCAATTATGTAGTTTATCGTAGGCCAAAGAGCGAGCGAATCGAGCTTGGAACTTTGGGCACCCCGACTCGGACAAGTTAGGTTCGAAGGGGATGGCGGGGTCTAGTGAGGGAGTAAAGCGAGCGAACTGAGACCCCGTCATTCCCGTCGTGTAAGGTTACTTTAAACTCTGGAAACAGAAATACGAGACCCGCGCAGCGGAGCTACGTCGACTAAACCTGTAAGGGTTCTTACAGACGAGCGCGCGAGCGGCACGTTGCCAACGGCAGATGAACTGCAGCCGTCGCCAACCGTCGACGGGTCGCGACGCTTGTAGTTGTGGCATGCCGCGTAAATGTAGTCACCACAACTGCAAGCGTCGACGGCAGCCGTCGGCAGGTGGCGCCGGCTGCCGTTTATCTGCAGTTGGCAACGTGCCGCTCGTCTGTAAGAACCCTTAACCGGTTTGGCCTGAAATCGTGAACGGCCGGTTACATAATACACATTAAAATATTTATATACTAACCTTTTTAAAAGCACTTTCAGGATAGAACTTGCATGGCCTGAGGAACTTCAGAAGGTAATCGTCTTTCTCGAGGGGAACGTAAAGAGATGGTTCCTCTGAAAAATAAGAGATGATCGTATCATTATAATTAGCCGAAAAAATCTCCTGAAACTGAAAAATCAAATGGTACTTTGTACGTCATAATCTACTCAAAATTAATTTTGGAAGGAACTGGCAGCGTTGCCCAGTTTGATGTTATAAAGCAATTGAATCAGCAACAAGTTCAAGGGCAAGTAGACTAACTGCTAGTTACCAAATAAATAAAAATTTGGTTTATAAAGAAGGCATGGAGTTTGAGATAACATATAGTAAATATATGCTACTATTACGATTAATAGACATTTATCAACAACAAGATAAGGCTATATTAATACAAACATCTAAACACTGATCACAACAACAATCTTATCTCACTGATTACAACAAAAACAAGAGTTGCTTTATTTCAAAAATACAGAGCCATCGATTCATTAACGTTATTTTATTTCTAGTCACTGAAGCATGTCTGCTCGATACAAGTATATAACTTTCCTACTCCACTGTTAAGTAATGCGCGATAATTAGAAATCGCATAACCAATCCTTTTCAATGATAAAGACGATTCACGTGGTGTGTATGTTGCGTGATAACTTGAATCACATTACTTAATTTGTTTATAAAACAGAAAGTATGTCAGAACTAGTTCAGATCATTCCTGTTTTTAGCTTTACTAACACCCGTATCTATAATCAAGTTAAAGTAATTACTTCATTATCAGCCCGACTTCACCCACTGCTGGGTATAGGCCTCTCTTTGCTTGTGACAAGCTCCATGTTTTTGTGTGATTACTTGAGTTGAAGTCACTATTACTTTTATGCAAACATTCTTTTGCAATAGACTAATTCAAACTTTTGACAGTTCTAACTTCAAGCAATTACTACAGAATAGAAATCGTATCTTAAATAATTCCTTTTACTCAAGTAATCATTTTGACTTGTATAAAGATTGACTGCAATAAAGAACAAACTCTAACTCAGTCGATTTTTGTTTGTATTATTTATCAGTTTCCCTATTAATTATGTGATAATTTTAGTCAATGAAATAAGACGAATGACAAGATTTTACGTTCAGAGTCAATGTCGTTTGACAAAATAAACCGAAACAACAGCCGAAGATCCTACCGAGCTCCATCGATTTCACAGAGCTCAGAATCGCTGAGCAAGCAGAGTTGTCTCAGCTCTGAGAACGAAGTGAATGAACAGCATTCAATTGATTCGATTGCCAAACACATGCAGGCACCTGTTACAAGGCCCCAAGCGTTTTAATTGAGACGTTCGTTTTTGAAACTTATACACGTAAAAATATAGATCATTAAAGATTGCTCTTGTTCTCAAATCTCAACTTGATATGTGTGCAGATTACAAATTGGACCAACCTTGTTCTTTTATGAAGCTGAAACAATAAAAATAATTGACGACCAAGGCTGCAGGAAACGGCTGAAGCCTACTTAGATATCAATTAACATTAGAATTGAGTACAGTACTTACATTTAAGCAACAACAATTAGATAGATGTCTAAAAGATTAACTCGGACATGTTTTTATTTATGAGGACAGCACGCAACTTGACACTAACACATTATCATCATTTCGCAGTTTTTTCAACAGCTCTAGGTTTTATTAAATGGCTGCAGTCAAAACTACGTGTTTAATGTTTGGTCCGTAATAAAACATCTGCCAAATTACCTGTTTAAGTCGGACAAAAACAAATTAAATAGGCAACTAATGCTGGTCATGCGGAGTCATGCCTCTAAATGAGTCTGTTTTTTTTTTTTTTTGAATTGGTTCTATCTTACCTATTATGTAAAACCAGTTTTATATCTCAAATATTATAGAGGCTAGTTAAATATCGTGTAAAATATATACGCATTTATTTAAATATATACGTCAAACAGTTAAGTTTACGCAAACAGGCAAAGTCACTTTGAAAATGCTTCATCAACTATTTAATAATAAACTGAGCTAGAATTTGACACAAGTTCATAAAACTACATTAAGAATCCATCAGGGTATATAACTCTGTTGTTAACCTTTGATATAAGATATTGAAAGTAGCGTACAGCATAAGTGTAATCAATATAAATATCTACCTATGATTGAACACAAGCACGAACTAGTTATTAAAAGTCGGAAAGTATCTGTTACATTAAGCAGCTATTTAGGTAATTATAGATGGAACCTATTCCCAATGTAGTAAAACTTTATTATTTTTCATTTTACAGAAAGTTCACCGACATGTTAATTTATAATGTTAACCAAAGCTGCACATTACCTCACTCTTAGCTATTTTAATTTACACATTTGCTTAAGTCGACAAAATGCAGCCGTATCAAAACTATGATATTAGCATTTGCACGGAATTCACGCCTGTGCGCTGCACGACGTCTACGGTGGTGCTACGCACGTATTACGGCCTTGCTACGAAACATCTGCAGCGGTGCTACGCTTATGATACGGCTATGCCACGCAGTTTTTACAACGGTGCTACGCGGCTCCTACGGCTGTGCTACGCGGCTTCTACGGTGGCGCTTCTCAACGGCGTCTGACCAGAAGCCTCAGACGAACGCTTAATCCGAAGACACTACAAAAATGTTTTTTTTTCTGTTTTGCAAAAACATCTTGCAAATTGCGAACTAACGACTATTTAAGAAGGTAGAATAATCTAAAATGATATACCACTTTAATACCTATTGTGAAATATGAGAGACCAACACAGAGAAATCTTGCTCCTTCAACCCAAACGATTCGCTAATTTCACTAAAACTGCACTGAGCATTGTTTTGCAGTGTTCATTATAAACTAGTGTTCCTAAAATAGTGTTCTTAGTACTTTCAAGTTTTGTAAACTAGCGTCGAGTTCTTGAAAACAGCGATTTCTGGTTTACCTAGAAGAAGAGCTTAACCCGTAATAAATACAAATATTGTTAGTGGTTCAGCTATCATAAGGATAAACAATTAGTTACTCTACAATACACGCAGGAGTGCAGGTTCTTTGAAAATGAAATTAGATTATAGAACACACGCCTGTAATCTCCGAAGGGTTAATAGGCAGCTGTGTACCGTAATGGTAGATCCACGTTTCCAAGTTACATGCCCCATGTAATAGAGGGCGAGCCTATTGCCATCAACTGAGCACAAATCTAGACTCCGTGGCTGCTACTGAGTAGTTCTTGAAGGGGAAAACCCAATAACACTTTGCCCGACCTGGGAATCGAACCCAGGACCTCATGCTCAGTAGCCGCGCTTGCGACTACTACACCACTCATCATAAAGTGCATAACACAATGATGACGTAATATTTTTTAAGATTTTTTGTGTATTCGACAAACAAAACAAAGAAGGAGAATATGATAATATTATGTTTTATGGCAAGTGCTAAAAATGTCATGTATGTATAATCGAAAAACAATCTTCTGTCGCAAATATAATATCTGTGTTTCCTGCAAAATTAAATCATTTTTATTTTAGACTAGTTGATGCCCGCGGCTTCGCCCGCGTGGATGTCGATTATCGCGACCAAAAGTAAAGCTCCCAGACGGCTTATTTTCTTCCGACACCTCCAACAAATGTTTTAGGCAATGTATACAAAAACTTGACAAATTATACTAAAATCTTCCTCGAGAACCACGTACTCTATCCACTGGCGAAAACCGCATGAAAATCGGTGCAGTAGTTTTTGAGTTTATCGCGAACAGACAGACAGACAAACGCGGCGGAGGACTTTGTTTTATAATATGTAGTGATAGTGATTTAGCATTCGTTATGTATGCCAAACAGAAACGAATACGTAAAGTAACATGTAATAGCCACATTATGTATTTATAATTTTAATCGACTTGGTAAATTTTCCTACGCTTTGTCTGCTCTGCATTTGACGTCCCATGTACTATCGAGGACACTCCCGCCTGATCACCACTAAGCTAATTTTTGCTTGCACTTTGACGCCCGCCCGTTGACTTTATATATAAATAATTAATGAAAAAATACCGATCGGCGACACATGCCAAACGAGAGTTATTGTTATTTTGCGCGCCAGGGTTGACGCTTTCCTAATAGGCCTAAAGTTTAAGGTGGAGTGGCTCGGCGCCTCCGCATGATTTAAGCAAAAAAAAATTTAACTGATCAGGCGGAAAAGACCACGACTGTACCTGTACGTTACAGGTACGTTCTCGTTTAGTTTTTATAACATTTCTGTTCGAGATGTGAAAGGGAAAGCGATGAAAGCATTAAAATCTCATTTTAATACTAACTTTCGTTTTATACATGCATGCAATTTGATATTATGCTAACTCTCGTTTCACTTACAGTGACTCAGGTTTTAGGATTCCGGATTTTTGTTGTACGGTTTTCACTACCTGTTTAACTTAACAACAATCTAAGATAATACAGGGTGTAAACAACCTCATCACGAAGCCGTCAACCAAGCATTCTGTACATCAAACGAAGTAACTTTACGCAAAAATTATTGAAAGAAAGAAAGAAAAAAAAAGCATTTATTAGCCCGCACAGGACAAAACACATAAAATAAAATGGTGAAATATATAATATATATTGCTGGCAAAAAAAAAGTCGTTTTTTGGGGTGAAAAATCTATTTTGTGGTAGAACTCAATGTAACGCACTCGAAACATTGTTCTGATGGATGGATTGAATAGTACGGGGGTCGTAGAGTAGAGTAGTAGTAGAGTGTTTAAAGTAAAAATCTTACAATAAAAACATTAAAAAAAACTTGTCAAAAAGTTGGAACTTTGACCCCGAATATCTCCGTAACTAGAAGATTCCCAGGTACGGTATAGAACAAAAAACATGATCGCAATGACGGGGAGAACAAGTGCCTTTTGGCTTCGTTAAGAGGTTTTCTACACCCTTTATTATGAATCAAAATTCAATCGTATAACAAAGATAGGAAATGTTAAAATTAAGTAAACAATAGCTGCAGCACACATAATAAAACAATTAAAATTTACGATATTCACTTTTACTGACGTTCTTGTATAACCTACTTTTCCTTAGCATGCAAGGTATGCGCTTAGATTTATTAACAAAGAGTTGTAGGCAGTTATTTATTAGACCCAGGTGACCTAGCGAATAATCATCATTTTGGTAAAGTAGTCTTTCTGGTAAAGTAGGATTTATGTGCATTGTCGGGGCGGTGGTCAGTATGAAAAAGTGGTCATTTTGGTAAAGAGATCATTTTGTGAAACGCAGTAGTCATTATGAAAAAGTGGTCATATTGGTAAAGTAGTATTTTTAGGAAAGAGACTTTATGTGCCTAAAGGAGAATAAAGAACCCATTTCCAAAAGTTCCAAAAGTTAATAATTTGGTTTTTGATTTGTGTTAATTACCCAAGAGATAGCCAACACATGTTGATAATAAGTAATCAACATGATAATCATATCTACAGATACCTACACAGTAATAAATGCAAACTGTCCTATCATAAATAATTACTTTTCTGAATATAAATAATGCATACTAACTAAATAAAGATTAAATAAGTTTGTTAACTCACTTTTTAAAAGTTGTCGTAACTCTATCAGAGCTTGCTCGACCACTTCCGGAGTTTCTCTCAATTCTTTCTCAGCTTTTTGCTTACTAACTTCGTCGTCTATCGGGTTAAGCTCCAGCATTATTTTGTTATCACCCCATGTCACAAATGGGACGCCTTCAGATCCGAACTGTATTTCCATTTTTATGTTTTTATTCACACTATAAACAAAAGAAGAATTATCTTCTTAAAAAATCGCTGACTTCGCACTGTTGTTGGTGTTATAGCAGATAATCCACGTCTGACTTATAATGCGAGTCAGCAGAACGTCATCAGCCGAACAATTGACACAGTTTTTAGTTTCTATACGCGCAAGAGATTAAAGTAATTAGTTATCACTGCTAACACAAAATATACTTTGTGAATGTAGCGCTCACGTCTAAGTTCCCGAAGCGTTTGAATCGGTGATTTAAAGTTGTGTATATTTTATAGAGGTAAGCACGAACGTGCGCGCTCCGGCTGCCGCGATATTGTGCTTATTGGAGAGGCCATTGTAAGCCCATCTTAACGGTATCCCACCACCACGCCATGCAATGGTGGCGGCGCCATTCACTTGTGCTCTAAACAAATGCTTATTCTCAATGCAATAAAACGTAATACATATTTAAAAAAATATGTTTGTGCTCAGAACGTTTCGTTTTCGCTATTTCCTAGATTTCCTTTTATCGTTGAAGATGTTCTCTTATACAAATGTCCCGCTGTTTACATGGCAACAAAAGTACTTAAAATACAAATTCTCATGAGGTTCCCCTCGATGCTCCATAAATTAAGTAGACCTAGGTAACCTAATTCTTTTTCAAGGCTATCTTAGCTGTTTGTTTCTATATAAACCAGTCTTATACTAAAACAAAGTACTATAGGATTCCTTTGCATTTACTACTTAATCGTAGTACCTATGTTATGTACTATGTGTTTCATTGTAGAGACTATCTAAATAGATTTCATATATTTAGGTCCAAAAGTAATCCAATGTCTATCATAGAATATACTGCGTGCGACCACCAGCAGGCCAAGTCGAGAGCCTCATCCTGGAGACTATTGAAAGTACCTACTACGGGCTGCAACGCAATGGACTAAACGCCTAGTCTAAAATATACCGCATGTTTTGGCATATTTGTTGATATTCACCGAATGATAATAATAACGACAGGAGTGTCTAAGTGAAAAATAATAACCAGAAAAATATACTTAAAGTACATACGAGGACTGGGCTGACCGCGTCTGCCATCTGCCCAATGAGCTGTGGGCCAAAATAGCAACTATGTGGAGCTCTGACACAGCCAAAAGGCGCCGCGGCAGCCCTCGTAGAAGATGGCGGTATGAGCTGGACAAAACAATGGTCCACATTGACCTTTGCCCAGTACAAGGATGGCGCAGGATAGCAGTAACAGGTACCTACTTCTATAATCCTTACAATAAGAAGCCTTATTTATGGGATGTAGGCCATATGCTGAGGCGCCAAAGCAGGAAGGGGCTCTTCCGTTGGAAACAATGCCAACTATTGTTACTGAAATGGTTATCTCAAGTAAAAAGCTAATATATAAACGTGAGCTAATATAAAACAAAAATGTAATCAAAGAGTAGAATACTTATACCAAACGGAATATAATGACAGTTTGACTAGTTTTGTGAAGAGTATTATGTCAAACCGTCATATTATATTTATTCTTGGTAAAATAAAAAGACTCTTTGCATGTAGGTAGTTATTACTTATGATCTATAGCGTGTCATGGTCTTTATGTGCGTGGCTATAGTCAGAACAAACGCCATAATCTTGATGCGATAAGGTAGTGCGCGAAATTAAAATTTTCTTATTGGTATATTATTCGTGAAGTAGTCATTCATTGGGATTAAATGATCTTAGAGGGTTGTATTGATGAATTTAAATATTACTAGCAGATGCTCGCGGCTTCGCCCGCCCGCTTGACAAATTAAATACTAAAACCTTTCTCGAGAACCACTCTATCCATTGGTGAAAACAGCATGAAAATCGGTGTAGTAGATTTCGAGTTTATCGCGAATAGACAGACAGACGCGGCCGAGGACTTTGTTTTATAATATGTAGTGATAACTCTGTGAACTGGACAAGTCGAACTGGAAATAGGACACGCGGGTTCGCAAGAAGTGGAAGGAGTGGAGAGAATCCTTTGCCCAGGAGTGGGACAGACCGGCTAGGAAAAAAAATCTTGTGAAGCCATATTTGTTACGGTTATGAATCATATTTTAATCAACATACAACCCGACACATACCTACAAATTGCCAAAAACGTAAGAAATTTGAATTTCGTGGCGCTTAAACCTTAATGCAAAATTGCCAGACGATATTTCACAAATGCTTACCAACAGCGCTCTTTTGACAATGTCATTCAAGCGCCAAAAGAACAAGTACAATACTACAGTTCAATCAACTTATCTGCGCAAAACAGAACTAAATAAATGTAAGTACCATGTTTGACACATCGATGTAAATTTAAATTTTCTTGACGAGCAACGCCACCTTGAACTGCACACGTAGAGTGGTCAAACTATAAGACGGATTCTACTCTTTGCAGTCTAGGTACTTTGGGAGGTATGAATGAATTTATATATATGTCGAGAGAAAACTTAAGCAATTTGTGACCAATTTCGCAAAGTAACCAATCATGGTTCGCAATGACACGATAACAAATTCACCCAAGTCACGCAACCGTTTACTGCTGGGGTGGAATGGAGTCCACGTGTATAAAATATATACCTACTTAATACCTATGTAGATGTATGTATCCCTAAATAGTAAATGCTTTACCACTCAACAGAACTGACAGCTGCAAGGAAACTTTAAAAAACTAAGAATACTTACCGTGCCATCTTTATATATTTTTGAAATGGTCTTGTTTTTGACCTCAGATCGCGAAATAGAAGTCATTTGTATAAATAACCTTATCAGTCAATATGGGTCCTCTTTGGGAAATAGTACATTGTTACCCTAGGGGTGAAAGTAACTTATTTAGTCCCGAGACGGGGTTTGGTGCCCGAGCGCAGCGAGGGCGCTAATAGTTCGAGGGACTAAATAAATCTTTAACCCGAGGTAAACACTGTGCTTTTCATTACGAATACAAGGAAAGTAAAAATAAAAAAATGAATCAACTCAAAAAACAAATGAAGATCGGATTGCCGCTTTCCCGCCTATTTTGTTTTTTTTTCTGTGGCCGGCCAGCTATTCAGCCTTACTTATTTTTTATTTTCATCATCGAAAAAATGGTAAATATTTTGCCCAAATCTATGTTATTTTAAAGAAATAGTTGAAACTCAATTAAAATAAAGTTATTTAAAAATATATGTTCTTTAATTAATACTTAAATTTATGTTATTTCAATTTTACATCGTGGCTGTATAGCAAGTTGGAACATGGTTCAATAGAAAAATGAACTATTTTTTTTTATAATTTGACAACTGACAAATTATTAAAAAAAAATAGTTCGTCTGACAACTGTCAAATTATAAAAAAAAAATTGTTCATTTTTCTATTGAACCATGTTCCAACTTTCTATACAGCCACGATGTAAAATTGAAATAACAAAGTTAAGTATTAATTAAAGAATATATATTTTTTAAATAACTTTATTATAATTAAGTTTCAACTATTTCTTTAAAATAACATAGATTTGGGCAAAATATTTACCATTTTTTCGATGATGAAAATGAAAAATAGGTAATGGCTGAATAGCTGGCCGACCTTAGAAAAAAAAACAAAATAGGCGGGAAAGCAGCAATCCGATCTTCATTTTTTTTTTCGAGTTGATTAATTATTTTATTTTTACTTTTCTTGTATTCGTAATGAAAAGCACAGTGTTTACCTCGGGTTAAAGACTTATTTAGTCCCTCGAACTATTAGCGCCCTCGCTGCGCTCGGGCACCAAACCCCGTCTCGGGACTAAATAAGTTACTTTCACCCCTAGGGTAACAATGTACTATTGCTATGGCCTCAAAGATCTACAATAAAATTCCTAATGACATAAAAGAATGTTGCTGAATTTTTATCGACTAGAACTTTTTAAATAATGAAACATTTTAAAAGTTCTAAGTCCGCTTGATGATAATGTATTGTTGTTGATGGTCTCGTCTGTCATGCATGACTAATATAATAGAATTTATATTTAATCTGAAATGGAATTTATAGCAAATCATTAGAATTTTAGTATTATATTTACATAATATTATTTAATAATTTGTATGCCCAAGTGGCTGATCATGGAATGAACATCATTAGTATAATTACTAAATAAGTAGTAATAATCACACACCCAAAACCTACTGTATATCTCTTAACACCACGCACACATATCACACACATATAAGTAAGTAAAATAATACTAAACAAAAAATACTAATAACACACAGAAAACACGCCTTTACGACATCCATCACTAATTCAATACCATCACACTCGCACACACAACATAACACAACACTACTATCCTTCATACACAACACACTACCTTACATAACACTGAACACACACCTGCAAGCAAGATTTTCTTAAGTTTAAAATTAAATCCTAACTTCTGTGATGTATAATATCCACACTTTTGTACCTATTGTTTTTTTGTAAACACCCAGTTTGCCAAATATGTATTGCTTTGCTATGAAAGAGCGGGGCTTCCCAACACAGGCATTACTTGCTTAAAGGGAAGCTCCAAACACTAAACTTGTATGTAATCTTATCAAGCAATAAACTATTTTGTATTTGTAATTACTATTGCTGTTGCCCGCAACTTCGTTCGCGTGGACTTTTGTCGACTGAAGAGAAGAAATCTACTTTTTTAACATCGCCATGCTTACGATGCAACGATAGAAATCTTACTATAATCAGTCATTTTGTCGATTTTTCCGTCGATAAAACCAGTTTCCACGTTGGTCATACTAGACTAGACTCCTTGTCTACATATAAAACAAGACTTCATATTTCTAGCTCTAGGCATTACACAATCGTTGACGAGTTGCTTTATATCAACTTAAAAGTGTGCCGTAATCTACTGATTAAGTATACATAATATAGAACTTGGTGGCACATTTCTCCATAATCGACTTTTAACTCTTCTGTTAACGGCAGTTCTTTTGAAAAGTTATAGTATAGTATAGTGCTTTGTAGGTCTCTCAATGCTAAGAATCGCAACACATCTTTTTGATGTCTTGTCCTAGCTTGGCACCAAACAAGTCGGTCTTGGGACATTCTATAAGCTACCTGATAAGAAAACTCCATATCGAGGGGTGAATAGGGCCGATCCACCTTTTTGATATTTTCCCTGATCTCTTTCCACTGACCAGAACTCTTTCCAGATAGTCAGCGGGTCTTCACATGATCTCAAGGTCACGAAATAGATCACAATTAGATTTGAAAATATGGTGAAGCGTTCGTTGATCTTTAATTCCTCCAGTACCTACGGAGTAAGTTCCTACGTATAATCTTAAAAAAAGAACAAACCACTGTGCACTGTGTTGGCCAGAAGTTATCGCAACATCCGTTGCGACGGTTTCCGTGGTGTTTATCTCATGGTCCTTAAGGTGATGTAAAAATAGCATTGAACAGTGCGCCGCGCCGTTCTGTAATTACCAGTGATCGTCGTTATCCGCTAACAAAGTTACGAAATTATTAAATATTATATTGCCGTCATTCTTGACTGTGGAGCCGCGGCATTGGCCGTTTGGCTCATTTCAGGATCGGTTGAACCGGTACGAACAGATTGCGGACGCGGCTCCGTACGAGGATACCGACAGATATTTCAGTTCGTATCTGTATAGAGGTGGTCCATGTCCAGCATAGCTATTCACAAACGCTTCGATTCGATTTCGATTCGGAAAGTCATATGTCTATCTCGCTCGCTTTCGTACTGCCAATAAAAGATAGACACACGAATTTTCGAATCGAAAGAATCGGAGCGTTTGTAAATAGCTATGCAGAACCGCGTCCATTTGAGCGACCAACAATCAAAGAAGTTCATTTAGGCCCGGTTTCCACCAAAGCGGAGACGAGCGGAGCGGAGAGATGTGCAAGATTCGACCAATCACAGGAGAAACGAGAAACGCGATGTGGATTTCAACCAATGTGATTGGTCGGTTTTCACACTTCTCCTCTCCGCTCCGCTCGTTTCCGCTTTGAGGGAAACCGGGCCTTATGCTGTACATTAGTAGTTTTAAAATTATGTACAGGCAAAATTTGATATTTTTCATACTTTTTAGCTTCATCGAGTAGCTTAGTACTTTCCAGATGCCAACGGCTTGCTTGGGAAAAGGTAGCTTTGAAAGCATACACTAATTATATTTTCCAAATCGATGTACCCACACAGTACAGGAACTGAATTAAATTGTGTCTTCTCTAAGAAGAATGGGGTGTAAATGTAAGGACCTCACCTAGCAGATCAATGGAACTAAAAGTAAAACGCACGCATTAATTTTACAATTTTATTTATTAATACCTAAACGAAACGCATAAGGAATTGGGTGCATTTCGTATCAAACATAATATGTATATTGAGCAAATCAGGCATTATCATCTTTCGTACAATAAAAGTATTACAAACCTATAAAAACAATACAAAAATAATGTTTGGAATGCGTCTACTAAAGGCACATTAGGCATCACAAGAGAAACCATGTCGATGGTACAGACACACACAAATGTCACATTTTTCTCGAAGACATTCCTAAATATCGCAATAAACATTACTTACACTTAGGTTATTACTAGTAACTCATTGAATGATTAAAGAAAGCAGCACTTTCATAGAGACTACGTGCACCCCTACGACAACTAAGAAATAAGGATATTATGTAATCATTGGACCACACGATAATAGACACTCCGCATTTGAACTATAAAACATTCTCCAGGAACTTATCATTCGCAACAGATGGATAAATGCGACGGAATGTTATTCGGTGCATCAACAGTTCTTCTGTTAATTTGCAAAAACTACATATCCCTGAAAATTATAACTTGGAAATTGAATGGGGAAGGCTGGTCAAAGCTGATTGTAGATGGCGCGTCCATAGCTTAGACCCAATCTGACCAATGAGGTCAAATTATTTTGAAATATAAAATGACATTGACAGATTTTCAACCAATGACGATGTTTGGTTCATGCGATGCTAGCGCCATTATTTCCACCAGTTGCCCACCCCATTAAATACGAGTATATTACAAAAGAAAGTGTACTGTTTTTTTTCATAATTCATCAATAAATGTCTTAAAATATTATGAAACGTACAGTAAATGTTGAGTTACACTACATTTGGTGATTACATGGTTAGAACTGGCACCGTACGTCATCAGTCACAGCCTTATCGACTTGCGAGTTGTGCACAATCAACGGGAACATATTCCTTTCCTACATCTAAATAAATAAAAACTCTGCCAACGTTACAAAGCTTTCCTACAAACATGTCATGAAATTCGCTCACATCCCCATGGAAATAAACATTCCTTATGTACCACATACAAACAATTATTCTAAATACAACAATGCACCAACACGTCGTTGCACAGTCACATAAAAATTACCTAAAACCTGCATAGATGAAACATACTAGCGATTGATTGCTCAAGCGCAGCTATCTAGCCTGTGTCGGTCGTTCAGTTAACATATAGTCTTAAACTTACAGCCTTACAATATTGTCAATAATTATCACATAATATTTGTTAATCATTCACTCACACTCTTTATTTTTGGAACTATGTTAAGCTACCGCTATCGCGTCTCCTTTGAATTTCTCCATTTTAATTCTAAATTTGGTAATATCTATACTTACATAACAAAGAACCCTGATTATGGAAGAGCTCAAGTATTATACTAGTGGTGCTCGGGCACATGGCATTACCTAACGATTCCCCACCACGCCTCACCACTCACCACCACTCCCAGCCACAACTTAGAACAACAGCTATTCGAACTCGTACTTCACTTTGTTTAAGTCTTAAAAAAATCCTAAAAGTAAATTACATTGAGAATAGTATAAACAGGTGTGCTCTGCCAAACGTGATTACTAGAAATGATTGATGCTTTGAAGAAGAAGAAATGCATTAGAGAACAAATGGATTATAAGATTATTTTGCGACTATTTCAGAAGAGGAAAATAAGACCATCTCAAATCGGAAAACTCTAAGGCTATAAATAAGTTGTACTAAAAAACTGATCTGAAATCTTCTGCCCACGGATGGCAGTCACAAGTTGACATGTCTACTGCTAGATGTATTGCCTACGCTTTCTTGGCGAAGCCGTAGGTGTTCCAGTTGTTGATGTGCGGCAAGACGTCGTTGATGACGGGGTACCACTCGGCGCCCGAGTAGTCGATGGCGGGCAGCTCGCCGCCGTAGTCGGCCGGCAGGTGCGTCGGCGCCATGTGCTTGTGGAGGGACGGCATCTTGGAGCCGTGGAAGAAAATCTGGAAGAAGGAAGAGCATGGTCAACAATTTTGATATTATTGACGAATTTGAAACGGTTGAACAACTGTAGCTGAATTCTGTATATTGCGAACCGATGAGATTTTGACTGGACCCCAAAAACTAGTCTCCGTGATAACAGTCTCCGCTTATTCTAGAAACAATGGTTCATAAACGCAACCGTTTATGTATAGTATTTTAGATTGACAAACAACCGACTCCACAAACGAATAGATTGAAGAAACTTTTCCTCTTACTAAAACTAGATGGCGTTGAACGACCCAAGTCTGTTGGAATATAATTTTGTAAGTAACGTTACAAATAACTTTACGCAAAATTAGTCAAGAGTACCATATCGCAAGCTTCTAATGTAAGGCAACGCAACTGCACACAATTTGAATGTAAATTTTATTTCTGGTAACAACAATGATGAATTTCTTGCGATTTTTTTAATTACACACACTAAAGTGCACTAAAGTAAAAATTTAAATAAAATATACTCGTAGGAACAATTAAACCGTCCTTTCCTGTTCAATGTCACAAGGATTCACAGTACAAATTAGCACAGTTGAGTGTACTTCTCCAAACTTGGGTTCGTTGACAGGTTTAAGGAACCACTCAAAATTCCATCGTGAATATTAAGTAGTTAAGTGATAAAATGATGACTTATACTTAATACCAACTTGAAATTTCTTTGTTTTCATTTCCGTATGTTTTAATCAAGTAAAATTTGTGTAAAAATATTCATAAACCGCAAGGTTAAAAAAAAAACAATCCAAAATAAATCTTGCATCAATTCGACAACAGCCAAATGTAGTGTAGTACCAATCACCAATCCATACGATAAGGGGAATGTTCCTCCAAACACTCACTGTATGCCGATCTTCACCGAAGCTTATTCAATTTACAAGTTCATGTATAACTGTGTCAAGTGAATGTTACTTACTCTGTTCTTCAGCTTTTCCCTGATGAAGGGCTTGAACATATTCCATACGACGCTGAAGATCATGGGCTGCTTCACGAAGTGAACCTCCTTCAGTCGTAGAGGCATGGCATCCTGGATGAAGGTCAGTAGGCGCTTGGAGAACGCTGGCGTTAGACCCATTGTCTGTGGACAGGTTGAATTACGAGATAAGTATGTGAGTAAAGATGCAGAAGTGCTTCAGAACTTTAAACTAGAACAACGTTATGGGTGCTATCGAACCACTCAGCGGGTCAAGAGATTTCATCGTCATCCCACGTTGATCACAGGAGACTTTAACATATCTCTTTTCCACTAAATGATCCCATCTCGCCTCTGTTTTTCTATTCCACGACAGCGTGAAGTTTCTGGATATTCGCGGAATGATTGACATCCGACCTACAGGCATCAGTGTCGATTGTATAACCGCAACACAACCGCAAGAAATTCTTCTTCTTACCCAATAATATATCGTTGGATAAGTAACCTACTGTCACTAAGAATAGCAGTCGATTTTACTTGAAGGTTCTTTATACTGAAGAGGCTTGATAAGCGGCTCTATATTGTTAGCTTATTATGTCAACATGGAAACGATAACACGTGGACCTTCTACAGACAATAAATCGTTATGAGTAATTTTAATCAGCTCGATTAGACGTCATTTGGCGAAGTTGGTGGGTGAGTGACCGAATATAGTCGATAACCTACGCCCTACGGCCCGCGGCTTGGCAAGCGCGACTGATCGACCCGCCATCAGTTCCGCCTTGGGTGACGTCGGTCAGTGATCCGCGCAATCACAGTTCTCAAAACGTTTTGTATGCGTCTATCGTTACTCTGCCACACGGTATTCCCATTTATGGGATCAAGCATATTCGTAGTTCACACTATGGTTCTGTATTAAATGCATAAATTACAGCGCATCCTAGAGATGTATTCGTTAGTAACTTGATTCCTCATTGACTCTTACAGTGGCTGAATGATTTATGTTCTTGTTCTTTATTAATAAAGAGATAATATTCCCTTTTATGATAACTAATGAGTGTTGAGCCATTGGTCGAGGTCATGTTTTGCATTAAGTATCATTAAAATTCCACAATGTTTGTAAACTATTTCTGTAATTTGTGACCAATGTAAACGTTAAATGCAGGTGCAATGTGCATCGACTTAAACCCGATTCAAAACAGTAAGACGAAGGAAATGAAAAGGAAAAATGCAGTCTCATCAATGATAATAGGAGGAAAAACTATTGATCGAAATTGATTAAATAAATAAATAAATATCGCTGGACATTACACACAGCGCCATCTAGTGCCACACTAAGCAACGAGGCTTGTGTCGTGGACACCAGATAGTTGATATACTACATAATATATACTTTTTTTGTTTGTAAATACATCCTTATTATAGAAAGATAAACATCAATGACTCGGAAACAAATGTCCATGCTCATTACACGAACATTTGCTCCTACCGGGATTCGAACCCGGGACCCTAAGAACGTAAGGCAGCCACACTACCGCTGCGTCATTCAGGTCGTCGTGATTCCTAACACATGAGCCGCAGCACGTCGACAAAGTCCGGAAATACTTACATGTAAGAAATATTCGTGATAAACGGCAATAAATTAAAAACAGGACATAATCTAGAGACAATAAATTATTCATTAGTGCTGAACATATGGTCTTGTTATCGCCATTCTGTAACAGAGCTATCATTCATTTTTAAAGCCTAGGGATCTGAAGATAATCTTTAATTCTTTAGGAATTCCTATTTAGAGCAATAAAATAATTTAGTTACTACATCTGACAAGAATTAATGAAAATTTATCAAAAGGATTTTACTAATAAATCTTTAAAATACGTCATTTAGATACACGCATTTTACTCATGTAGGTACGATGTATTTCTAAGTGAGTCTACGCAATGAAAAGCGAGTTGCGCAGCGTAGTTATATAAAGTAAGAGGATTGCATCCTAGACAGTCTCCATCTCTCAATACATCACGACCCAGTTGCGGCTGCGCTGACCGCGAAGGTATCGACCTTCGACTCCGGAGTGAGGAGCAAACAAGTGGAACCACGATATCAACTGTTTACCAACGTCCGTCTCGTATTTACCGTCGTCCTTAACAAACGTAAAGGAAAACCCATTTCCTCCAACGGACAAAGGATGTTTGACTAAAATATTGATCTTCAGTTATGCCAAAATGTTATGTTGTCTTTAAATGGCATCACGACGTAGTAGAGTAATAGAGGTTTAAGTACATTATAATCAACGACTCGCTGAGCTTGCACAATTTCCGCTCTGATTTTCGTAACGTTTGATATTTAACTGCGGTTAGTTAATAACTACATGTTACTTAGTTGTTCTGTTTTTAATAATTCAGAGTACCAAAGTCTCTAAGGGCTCATAAATATATCAAGATAAAGATGGAAGGCTGTTTATGTATTGTGTTCCAATCTGCGGAGTGATCTACAGCCTTAGACGTGACGCCCCTTGACAGGAAACCCTGAGTTAGTACGTTTTCCTTGTAGGCGATGATTATTAAAATCAACAATGACTAATTTCTTTAGATTTTTCTTACAATGACACGTTAATCTGAATTAGTTCCTCCAATTGATTATCTTAATGAACTACGCTATTGTTTGGGAGGGAATCAGCTGCAAGTACACGTGACATTCTTAAACGTCACTTTACACTTAATAAAACGTGGAATTCGAAAAT
The DNA here is from genome assembly GCA_963853795.1 of Xestia rhomboidea. Classification (NCBI taxonomy): domain Eukaryota; kingdom Metazoa; phylum Arthropoda; class Insecta; order Lepidoptera; family Noctuidae; genus Xestia; species Xestia rhomboidea. The sequence continues at coordinate 15,474,345 of OY970764.1, forward strand.
AGCTTTCAGTTTCAGTTATTGTGGTTCGATTTATTTATTAAACAGTGTGTTGAACTGAGAAAATTAATAACAGATGTACACTCGCGGACGTAAATGGAAACTGTCAATTTAATTTCGCTATAGCTGACCTAAACAATTACACTAATGTGTTAAAGAACGCGGTAGTGGCAATTCACACGGGTTTAATGATACCAATATGTTCTCACAATCATGACGCCGACTACGTGATTGGTAAACAAACTATGTACATTAATTTAGCAGATCATCCTAATACATAAAGCAGACGGGACACCTAACAGCATCGACCTTTTAAATCGATCGTGATGTGACTGGTAAAGGTATTATTTGTGTTTATTAGTAAACACACTTCCTTGCTTCGTGGAATATAGACTTTATACGTACCACCGGAAGGAAGATACCGTTTGTTTGTCACTTTAAATGCCGACCTTCTTTTCGGGTTTTTCAAGAGCAGTAATACATTGAATTATAAAATTGAGGAGGAGCGGTGGCCCAGTGGTAGCGGCCCCGACTTACGAACAGTAAGTAGTGGGTTCGAACCCAAGCAGGCGCATTACTTTGTGTAATTTATTTCATCACCACTGCTCTCAAAACGGTGAAAGAAAACATCGCGAGGAAACCGGCATGTCCTAGAATAAAAAAATCGAAGACATGTCACATCTAGCAATCCGCACTGGGCCCGCGTGGTGGATTATAGCCCATTACCTCTCATAGAGAGGAGGCCTGTGTCCCAGCAGTGGGAACATTAATAGGCTGTTGATGATTGATGATAAAATTGAAACGAATCACCCATAAAGTGTCTGTGACAATTTTACAAACATGCAAAGTGACATGATAACGTTAACCCACAGATGATAATAATATCGGAAGAAGTTGTTTTAATCTTTTAAAACTAATAAAAGTTAATCTGCTTACAAATGATAGATTACTTTATGTACAATATTGATAAGACAAACAATCACTGATAGGCTAGATCCTGTTCAATGTTTACAATTACAGTTACAGTCGAAGTACTAAGTACGTGTCGTAATCTACTACACGTTTTGTTTGTGTACATAGGTAATTAAATATAATAGGACTGAATGCATCACATAAGGTATACAGAGTGTAAACAACCTCATCACGAAGCCGTCAACCAAGCATTCTGTACATCAAACTAAGTAACTTTACGCAAAAATTATTGCCGGGAAACTACTTTTTTTTGGGTGAAAAATCATGTTTTGTGGTAGAACTCAATGTAGAACTCAACGCACTTAAAACATTGTGCTGATAGATGGATTGAATAGTAAAAATCTTTTATTAAAACATGTATTAAAAAAAACTTGTCAAAAAGTTGAATCTTTGATCCCCAATATCTCCGTTACTAGAAGGTTCCCAGTTATGGTGTAGAACAAAAAATGATCGCAATGACGGGGAGAACAAGTGCCTTTCGGCTTCGTTAAGAGGTTTTATACACCCTTTATAGGTTCGCGACGTTTTGCTAACTTCTATTTAAATGTATATGACTGTTAATATCTACATAGGAGCCGGGTTGCACAATATTTGTCATGCAGTAGTAAAATCGTAATATTTCTTTGCTACTTGACGCTATATTTATTAATTTAATTGATCTTAAGTATACCTCAAATATACGTAGGTGGCAGATTATTGCAAAACCGCGATTTATTGAATCTTGTAATTCGCACTACAGAAAGATCATAACAAATCTTTGACCGATTCCTCGACTTTGGGATGGTGTTAATAAAACCGCATGAAATATAAATAAAATATATTTATAAGTCCAAGGTTCTGTTGTTAAGCCAAATAAATAATAATATGCCTTATATGCGGAGTTTTAATGCACATATTATTTCGTAACTACGCGTTGGAACAAAGATAAGTGAACAATGCAAAGAGCGATGGCACGCTAAGACATACTTTACACATTTCTTTGTTCGTTTCGTACATAAACATGCACAATGTACTTTGAGCTAGGTACCAGCACTTTGTTTTAGGGATTTCATGATTCACCAACTCGTCCAGTTGGCGTGAAGACTCGCGGTTGTAGAGACAATAATATTTACATTTTCATTTCAGTTCAATGTCCAACCTCCAATCAACAGGTTTTTTATTTATTTTTTCACGCTGTTTCTGCAGAAAAACGATATAAGTAACTGAGACTCTGAGACTCCAAAGATTATTAAGTTAGACTACTTGGTGCGCGTGCTCATTAGAAAATACATATTTGACATTATGCTTCGAGTACAAGCAAGTAAAATAAATAAATATTGAATCAATCATCCAGAAAACCCTAAACAATTGGTGCCGTATTGTATCTCACATGACCGTGTCACACAGTCACAGCGCACTCGCTGTCAGTTCGTTACGATACCGATGTATATTCCAATAAGCGCACGCGCAGTGAAAGTGATCTGTCCACTTCCAACACTGATATCAAATATAGCCATTATCTCTATGCCCTAGTATACACATATATTCATTTACTACACCTATAAATAAACACTGACGTTATCAATACGATAATCTGCACATTTTTTGGATGTCTGCCAACACTCATTTACAATTCAAACAATGAACTCAGTTCGAGCCTATCCAATTTTCACCTTTTATCTCCTTGCGAAGCAGTCAAAGTTTCCATTTTCCACTTCAATAACAAAGAACAATGCATATTATGTATGCAAACCCATATAGAATTAATACAACGACCTAGTATTACAGAATTATTTGTATTGGTAATTTCCTGAAAAGCATGGGACTGTCTGTGCCAAAACACCTGAGTAAACCGCAATGAACTTTAAAACAATAGCAACAAGAGTCACCGGCATTTGCAGAAACTGCGTAATATAATGGCACAAACTAGTTTTAGCAAATAAATCGTTGGATAATTATGACGACACGACAAGTAAGTTGGCACAAATAGCGACATATAATTTCGTCATGAAAAAGTCGGCACTTCACGCATTTGCTTGACGTTAACTCGAAAGATGAAAGATATGAGATGGGTAATGAATGGGTTACACGTTTTAATTTGTTGAACGCAATAGTTTCTGTTACGGTACGTGACCAGTTGTAACAGCAACTGCGTTGTTATTGCAAAAAAGTGTAAATAAACCCGCATTATAATTTGTAAATCAACAGCTTGTAAACAAATTTAAATTCAGTAAATATTTACGTTTAATTTAATTAAGATATCACACACATTGAAAATTTATAACTATTTACCTAAGTATTTGTCAATGAATATATTTCAGCTGTGCAACCTCTACGCTCTACAAAATAGTCTCAACAAAAGAAAATCAATGAAGGATCGCAGCTGCACTGCTGTACTGCTGTACTAACCTGTGACCAGCCCATGTCGTGGAAGTCCATGATGACGACGGTCCCTCTAACTTGTGACTCGGGCTCCAACATGGCTGCCTCGTGGATCAGGTAGAACAGCCTGAACAACTGGTCAGCATTCACTTTCTTCGGGTCCCATGAACCTGACAAATCAAATCCCATTCATTGGTTTTGTTTACATAATAATAGGCGAGACGACAAAAATAATCTAATTAGTCCGTCACTTAGATTATCAAAAAATATTTGACCCGTGTTTTTTCTTTTGTTACGTAAACCAAAATTGACGATGATACGATGCTTTTAAAATTCTCAATACGTCACGCCATGGTATAATTTTTAGCTAGTTTTGACGTCACGAGCCCCCACTCCCGAGTTTTGATGCGTTTTATCTTTGTCAATATTCATTGATTTACAAAAACGAAATACGTGTCCATTAATTTCCAGTACTCTAACTGATGGATTAAATAGATTTGCAATTTTTGATACTGTCGTCATGCCTATTGAATGATATAGTATACTATCATACTATGTATTTGATTTGGACACCGCACGTGAGAAGAATGGCCTATCTTTGGGTTGTTGAAAAATTCATGGTGTTTATAAACAACGTTGTTGAAAAGCAAAACAATGACACAGATCCGTTAGGGATCAAAACAAAAACGGCCACAAGAAATAACAGTTACATTGTTAAAAGGCATTAATTTTCGGAAGAAATGTTCTTGTATTCAGGACAAAAGGCTATTAGATAATTATTTCATGGCTGCCTCTTGTGTTGTATGTCAGCTGGACAGAATGGGTTTTCGTAATGTTTTGTATGCGGCACAGTGGCGGACTGTCACTATTTATGCTTATTGCGCATACGCTTCGAATACGGAATCAGTTAGACGTCGCTTGAGAGCAATCCCACAAGTCTCGCAGTTGACGCCTATAGTAACTAGCCTACCACTTGACTCAACAACGTAATACAAAAGTGATTCAAAGGTATCTACTGAAATAGGTTTCCAACTAAAAAGATGTCATGATTTATTAAATGAAAACAAGAAAAGATGGCGTCATTCTGAAAAAATGTGGGGTCTTTTCCGTTTTTATTCTCAACATTATCTCGGAGATATCATATCATCGAGCACAAAAATAGAAAGTGATCTCGTAGCGTCTATGCATTGTCTCGAAGTACAGTCAAGAGATTAATCATTACAATTTATCACTATTGTTGTCAAGGTGAAAGCGTCAGGGGCGTCAGTGTTGTTCAAATTTTCTTAGCGCATAAAGCGCATAAAGGTATGACTTTGACCTTGAAAAAGTAAATTCCTACACCTTTATGAGCTTGGAGGGTTGTATCGATGATTTTGATGATTATAATTCTGTAACTACATACGTGTTACAGCCGCGAATCAAATGTTAATCAACATACAACCTGACACTGACCTGGAAATTGCAAAAAACCTAAGAAAATTTGAATTTCGCGGGCTACCCTGGAGCATCCACCTTAAGGCACAAAGATACTCTGAAAAGCAATCACGATGTTTTTGATATTACTTTAACAGATTGATATCTATGTACTTATGCAACAGTGACTGATACTACGTAGAATTGAATTTTCTATCCGTTATCTTGTTTTTAAACAAATGTTATTAAATTTCCAAGTAGGCAATCGTATTTGGCATATTTTTTAGGTGATTCGAAATATTGAAAAAGTGAAGCAGTGTAAATGGAACTTTATTATCATAGGTATATAGACGTGGTGACCTCTAAGCGACTAAGTATAAACATTACTCATTGAGTTCAAAGGTTGATATAATGCATGAATGGTAACGGTTTCCCAGCCCTTTGCACACTCAATTACCAAGATTAAATAACAATCAATATAAAACAAAACAGACGTGGTTTATCTGAAGGTCAGATTGCCATGTGCAAAGGCTAGTCCGTCATAAAGCTTTATTCAAGTAAACAGCTAACCTCCAACGTTAACGACGAGAACCCTCCTGCCCTTGTGGTCACGGCCCTTCAAAACGTTCACGACCTTGTGCTCGAGGAACGCTACACTTTCATGCTCGGGCAATAAGTTATCGAGCAAAGATGCGTTGTCGCGTTTGAACTCAGCTGTACGACGCATCTGAAAATAATATAACAATTTTATTTACTAAGAAAATGCGTACCAAACGATTCAAGCACATTGCACATAGGTACATGTATGTATGTCACTTTGGCCTGTAGGTCGTTGTTCCATGTTAGCATGATAACATGATATTATTAACCGACTTCAAAAAAGGAGGAGGTTATATGTTCGTGTGTATGTATTTTTTTTTATGTATGTTACCCGATTTCTCCCCGATTTGTGGACCGATTCTCAAAAGTCGGTGACAAAAACACTAAATCAATGAAACAAAGGTCACCGACTTCTGAAGCTAAAGTTATTTTTCACTTTTTTGTGTTTTTCTTTTTATTTGTGTTTACTTTTTGTGTTTTTTTTTTGAAGTTGGTTTTATTTTTTGCAAAAAGTTTTTTATTTATATAGTCGATAAAACCTCTATTGTTAGAACAACAGACTCCCATGGAAATCGATAATAAACACCGCTTTAGAATTTTCACAGGGTCACACACATATAAGTGAGTTACGGTGGCACTACATGCTAGCCCTTTGCTTAAATCTCTGTAAAATCAATAGAAAAGATACAAACGCGAGAGCAGTTTTGGTTTCAGGCCACTTTTTTAATATCTTGTAACTTTAGGGCATTTTAAAACATTAAATACCGGTAGTGTCTTATTGTCGTTAACAACGTAAATTTAATTGGATCAGACAGAAGTGTAAACTTGTACAACTTTTACTTTAAAATCTAGATCTACACGTTAGTGCGAGAGGGATGCAAACAGTCTGCTGCCTCTGTAAGATCAAGTTCGTAGCAAGTTTTCCATACATTTAACTGATTTAATTTATGCATAAGTTATCAATGTACCAGTGCTTTCCGGCGAGAAACTTTAGTTTCAAAGAGAAAATATATAATGATATAATTAGAGCTGGGCTAGACGTGTTCGTATAATTTGCCGGTCTACCTGTCCGCTGTCTGGATCTAGCTCATTTCGAGGAACCAGTCTCGTGCGTCTAATACTAGTTATTACAAAGCTGAAATTATTTAAACAGCCCAGAACGATTTTGGCAAAAACTGTAACAAGGAAGTTAGCTTTAGACTTTTTACTTATAAAATGTGGCATTTTTAATTTCTGCCTCTCTTATTCCGCCACGGGAGACGTAGGCGCGGGCCTGTGGACGGTGATTTATGGGCTAGCTCGCCGTCCGTCCGTCTTATGACGACAGGCCGTGTCGACGGCGCGTTCGTGTTCCACGCGCGCCTCAAAGAGATGTCAGCAGAAAGGAAGGGGTCAGCAAGGGCCGATGCCTGCCGGGGCTGCGGGACTGTTCGAAAGAGATACCGTAGCCCCGGAACACAAAGGGCGATGAAGGAACATGGATGGGTTTTAGTCAGTAAAAGTCTGACACTCCCTCCTGCTCCGCCCAGAGCGGGAGGAGTCATTTGATGATTTCCCACCAGAAAAAAAAAAATCTCTCTTATTCATGAAAATAACTGCAGGCGGATAAAGCCTTTTCGAAAGGACTAATTTATGTATGTGTATGCGAGTAAATTAGCATGTTAACATACATAATATTGTCAATTTAACTCGATACCTGTAGTCTCTACCACAAATCTCTACTTGTCATCATAATAACCAAGTTGTTTACATTATCTGTGCAAAACACAATAGTTATTCCCTTATTGGTTTCGATAAAATAGCAATTCAATTATGAAAACGACCGGTAAGTAATTTGTTGTGCATAAAAGTTCACAGAAGGTTTCCTACAACATTTGTGGATAGAATACCTATGTATGAAATGAAGCACGTTATGTAAACCACGTAACAAGTTGATGAATGGCACTGTTTACACACGCGGCTCATAGAAACTACAGGTAATCAATAGTCTATTAATCTACGTCTACTTGGCATTGCGCGCACAGGGTTTTGGGCTGCGAAATAAGTGGGTACGTATGCAGGTATGTGCGTCAAACGTGCTATTAGTAATACGAAGGTAGCTACATTGTTCTCTTAGAGAAAATCGCTGATATTAAGATAATAGGAATCAGACACGCAAGTCTCAGCATTTTTTTATTTTGTATCATGCACCCCAAATTGCTGCAATTTGAGTGGTGCAACCGTATGTTTATCTGTTTCACGGTCAACAGTTTCTTGAAAAATCATTCTTAAAACATTGCTTAATAGAAGACTGCCGTTTAGTAAGCTACTTGATATTTATTTCTGACTTATATGTACGAATGGCCGCCAAAATCGTCGTGGTAAGATTGATTGCCCAAGCGGTTGACCGGGTAACAACTGATTGCAGCGGTGTAACTCTCATAGTTGGCACGTACGGGCACCATACCATCACAGTGTGCTGTTACCTAATCCCTCTAGTGTTATTATATTTAATAACGTCTAATTGTGTCTGCCTTTTTTTACTAGTATTCACAGCTTAGGCGATTTACAACGATCTACGATTTCATTCATGCAATTACGCTCGTAGTTATTTTAAGATAGGTATAGATATCTGCGTCTAGTTCCTGTTTTTTCAACTGGAGAAATGTAACCCACGACCAGCTCAATTCAAAATATTCTATCGAAATAACAATGGAGCTCTGCTAAACGTTACAAGGCTATTTATACAAAAAATGTTATTAATATTTGAATTTCGGCACGCAAGCTTAGTTTATATAAAACATTCATTGATCTGTGTACCTAACTGTGAACCGAATCGATCACTATCAAGAAATAACGCCTCAGTATGCTATTCCAACGGTCAACTGCTATCAATACAGTAGGCTTAGCCAAGTTGACAATCTACAATCGTTAACGCATAGAAAACTAACCAAATGTATGGGAATGACATTTCAACGTTAAGTCACGTGGTCAAAACGAACGAATAGAAACATTAAAGTTCAGTCAAAACTGTAAGTTGGCTACGATTTATATGGGATGTAGCGATTACAATTGTATAAACGAATACATTTCATTCTATCATCTTGATCGATGTAAACTTGTCTACGAAGTTTCTATTCGTTTGTTTTGACCACGTGACTTAACGTTTACGATTGTAGAAAGAGAATCGATATGAATCGTTTGTAACTTGGATAGGCCTGCAGATACCGTATCCACTACATATGTGCAAAGGTAATTAATTTATTATAAACAATTCACTAAAACATAGCTCGCATGCTAAGTGAGTAATTAGACTTTATCATCCACCTTGTGTTATTATTTGCATGCAAGGTCAAATCATTGCGTTTAAAAGATACGTATCGTATCTAAAAAATAATAATAGCTACGAAATTAGAATATGAGATTATTGCAGCAACTCTACATGTTCTGGATCGGAATTTCAAAATCCCATTTCATTTTTACAGAAGTACTTAAGTATTTAAATATCTAGTCTTTAATCCATTAGGGAAGTCTTGTTGGATACATCTGACTAACTAATGATGCACTTTCGGGGAACAAATACTAACCATCCGCCAGATCCTGTTCTAGATCGTAAACATATCTACACAACTATACAAACAGTGATGTTAATGTGTAGACATAGTAATTTAATGATATCTAATGCGTCGTGAACAAATAAGATTACCTACATCCATAAAAAATAAATACACTTATTAAAGCTAACACAAGTATAATATACTAGTTCTATCCTATATATACCTACCCTTACTACATAATGTTTTAAATGCAATCCACATTAATCCAAGCATCTGCGCATACGCAACACATTGAGTAAGATTGATTCGTTCCACATCAAAGTGCATCATGGAATCGTGTTTAAAAAATATTTGCTCAATTACCCTTATATTTATATCTTTACCACGGTTATTAAAATAATTCTACGCATTAATAAATTTAATTCAATCGTGTGCTCCATCGCAAAACAATATTACCTAGTCATTCGGAAATTTTCAGTTGCGCAAACTCGAAGAAAACACTGCTTTCAGAACCATGACTCATAGAAGTCATAGGTATAGCGCACAATAGATAGGTGGGTACGCAATTTATCGGTTCATGAATTAGTTATTCGTCCTTGCTAAATGATAATATAAATTCTTCTTAGTAGATAAGTGGTCATACGAACATCAGGAACTCTAACCAGTAGGCTTAGCCAAGTTGACAATCTACAATCGTTAACGCTAATAGAAAACTAACCAAATTTATGGGAATGACATCTATCAACGTTAAGTCACGTGGTCAAAACAAATGAAAGGAAACTTTAAACTTTAGTCAAATCTGTAAGTTGGCTACGATTTATATGGGATGTAGGGATCACGATTGTAGAAACGAATACATTTCATTCTATCATCTTGATCGATGTAAACTTGTCAACGAAAGTTTATATTCGTTTGTTTTGACCACGTGACTTAACGTTTACGATTGTAGACAGAGAATCGATACGAATCGTTTGTAACTTGGCTAGGCCTGCTGGCATTATTTTACAGGTCTATCGTTCCCTATTCGGAAACAACTTGATTTTCAAGCAATACTAAAAAAATGGTACCTGGAAACTTTCGACCTGAGGTTGAAAGCTTATACCTACAAAGACCACTTCACTACATTGTTACCATGCACTGATTAGATTCAACATTATGAATTTTAAAAGAACTTTCAAAACGCCTAGTTGACGCTTCCCGTGACCCAATGGCTGGCTTTTACCTTGATCAGAGGCTAAGTGTTGCCATACAACGTGGCAACGCCGCCAGTCTCTAGGGCACATTACCAGCGTTGAGGAGGAGTTTTTCGATGCCCTTTTATAGTTTGTTGTTAGTTTATTTATTTTAGTTTATTTCATAGATTTTTATTAATTATGTAAATAAACAATAAATGTCTAACATTATGAATAGAAATAAATATGTTGAAACTAGCGATAGTCTACTATCAGCTAGTGTAGGATAGTACAACTACAACATGTACATCCGGGTCGTGCCCTGATCGGTTGAGTCTGACTCATCAATGTTTTACAGATCATGATCGCGCCCTTTGGACAATAAACGTATCGTAATCAGCATCAAGGTTTACTTTGTTTTGAAATTCTATTCTTTGTCAATTTCTTACCTGCTACGGTTAATACCTTTGTTCTAATTCTAATTATTCTTCGTGTAGGTATATTTAATTGTTAATCGAAATAGTTCAATGTCATCTAATTTTACGAGGGTACCTACACTTTGTTTTCATGATGATTGCATGCAACTGCAGCCTTAAATAAAATGGTTTTTCGTGTCTTTTCCTAGCTGAAGAGTTTTAAAGCATCAAGGAGGATTCAATATAAAGACAACATTGAACACAACCTCAGTAAACCTGAGTTCCATACGGTATATAGAATTACCCTTGAACGTTATTATTGTCTACAGAAAACATGGTTCACCGTTGAACGGTAATACGAAAAAAAATATTAGTGGATACCATTACTTAGCGACAGCACGTTTCGCCGAATAACTCTACAAAAAATGAATGCTTAGGCGACACTAAAATTTTTCGATGTCATGATTCGCCGGAACACGCTTGAAGTAAATAATCTTTTACCGATAGCTATATACCTCGTTGGTCTAGTGGTGGCAAGCGCGACTGCTGAGTATGAGGTCCGGGGTTCGATTCCCAGGTCGGACAGAATGTTATTGGTTTCTCCATCTGGAAATTTTCAGTAGCAGAAGTCTGAATTTGTGCCCGGTTGATAGCAATAGGCTAAGCCCCTATTACATGGGACTTAAACATAACTGGCGAAATGTGGCTGACTATTAGATACACCTCTGCCTAGCCTTTCGAGAATTACAGGCGTGATCTAACAGCTACAACGAAGTCATAGCAACGAAAAAAGAAATGTTATCTTTTGTTTTTTTTTTTGTATTTACGATATTATTATAATTCCAAAACTTCTTGAGACATTTTGCACAAAACTTTTACTACTGTACGCGGCGACGTAGTAAACTAGCGTAATGTATGTTGCAAAATAAAGAGCCAGTATTTATTTTGTGGGTCAAGTAATTTTGTTTTTTTTTTAAGTATACTCAGACGAAAAGTTTCTTTTCCTTGAAATGGCTTCGCTAAAGCCGTTAGACGATTCCCTGAAAATATTTCGTATATGAACAGCGAGCAAACACGTGTCAGGCACGAAATTTTCAGTAAAAGGAAGCCGCACACGTGCCATACCCGCTACTTGTTCGACTGCTCGCCACTGAGACCTTGCGGCCTGTTTTCCCGGCGTTTACAGCACTGTATAACTGGTCTATTGCAAATCTTCCGCGTGAGACATGCAACGCCGCCAAATTGTTTGTTAAACAAATACAATGTGAAGACAGAGCGTTAATGTATAGCGGAATAGGTAATATTAAGACTGCACTTTTGCTGTACGTAATCATAACATAAACATAGAAAATACGGTCAACAACAGTACCTTACCAAACTTAACTTGAGTTGTGAGCAATATTTGAAGTTGCTGAAACCTTTTGTAATAGAGAAAAGGCGGTATTTATATTTCGCTTGTTTGCGACAATAATGACATAACTGGAAAAATAAGAAATACTGGACAACGTGTTTTTTTAAGTTAGACTGAATGTTTCCATTATATTGTCATAGACTGAATGATTCCATTATATTGTCAATTTTATTTTTTGCATAGAAACCTTTTATAGATGAAAGGTTTATTTTACGTACTTCGTTACTTAATTTAATATTACTTTCGTTAATTGTATGCTTACTTAATTAACTGTCTAACTAACAAAATGTTTGAGTCATATCAAATGAACGATTTATTGACGAAATTGAAAAATTACCGAAAATAAAAAGCGATCGCTAAAATTCAATTTGAATATGAACTCTAAAAAATGACTCTGAAAGTGATTGGCGTCTAAAAATGTCAATGACCTGATGATGGATAAATTATTCACTGCTTATTGAATATAAGACACACGACAAAATATACCTCCCTTCTTAATTTCAAACATATTGTAGTTTCTACGGTGGAACGTGGAAAGTCAGAAATCCTAGCAACTTTATTGCACGGAAGAATTCAATCGATATCAACATCTATATTAATAGCTGTAGTACCTGTAAGTTGTCAGATTAACCGGCTCCACAACATGTGCAATATGTTTAGTTGCAAATATGTGTTAATTTATAGAGTGGCTGGCATTGAACAGAGGCAGTGTTTATTGCACTCTACGATATTTGCGCGAAAACAAATACGCGGTAGCTATCAAAACAATAACATTGTATCGGGAAAACACTATGCAAGATACGATAATGCATTTTAAGGTCACGGAAACAAAAAACACTTTTCAGTGTTTTTCAGGCTATGATAAAGACCGTGTAGAGTCTAAGTGAAGTTCTTTTTCTTCGGCTAGGTTATTTATCAAAAATGATAGACAGCCATACAATTTAATATTCAGTGTTCAAGTATAAGTTACAAAACCAATTACCACATCCGAATGAAATTAACTCTATTGTTAAATTCGTATCATTCTAAACTCTATTTTCTTGTGACCCCGTCAGCTCGACAAATAACATTTCTAATGTATTGTTTACGATACGCCGACATTTTAAAAATACAGCGGCAAATAACGATGGGTGATAACAGTTATCTCGTTGTGATAAATATTGAACTTTGACATTGCCGCGCGTGGCTTATCTCGCCCTTCCCGACGGCAAACGGGCGGATTCCTACTTATGTTTATAAACAGAGGAAATTGTTCTATCAGCTAACTAGCGGCAGATAACTCAATGACATTACAACTGTGGAATTGGACCCATCATATTATTGCTCTTCAGAATTCGATAGATAGATATCTAATACGTTTACGATAGGCACATGTCTTTGTGTAATTTATTTGATCACCATTGTTCTCAAAACGGTGCAGGAAAACATCGCGAAGAATCTCGCATGCCTTAGAACTAAAACTTTGTAGACATGCGATATCCGCCAAACCACAAAGGAACGAGGGAAGCCCACTCCCTCTGACACGAGGCCTGTGTCCCACAAGTGGGCTGATTATTTTATTATGACAGACCGTGTGCCTAATTATGTATTGAGATACATGTGATTTATTTGGGTACCTAAACAATTAGCTGTAAACAAATTAATTTTAATTGGTGTGTTTATCCATATGAGACAATACTAAAAAGAGTTCGTCAGGCAAAATCGAGAGATATTCGTTTATACATAGCTTATAGTTATTCCGAAATCGTTGAACTCTTTACTCCACGTGTGAATGCAGTCATAAAAACTTATAATTAGGTTATTACTTATAAGTTTTTATTTTTATATTTTTACTGCTCATTAACTTCACTGACTTCACAATAATTAATAAGATAAAGAGAGAGATAAAAGTACACGTTCTCAAGATATTGGTTATTCACCTATAATTGTTATTGTATAACTTTGTCACTGTATTACGATATCATTATGTAAGAAGAAGAATATGCTGTGTATTCCTACTTACATGCTAATAAATTGATTTAATGATTGCGATAATTTATTCACATAATAGAATCAACGAGGTTTTCAAGTAAGTGTGAAGTTGCAACATTCTGTGGAACCTCTTTATTTTTGCTGACAGGGTAAAATGAAAAATAGTTCTATTATTACTTAACGCATTATTGCAGTATTGCCTATATTTTTTGAATAAAATAATCATTTAGATTAGAGATAAGAATTTGAGGGCCTTGTAGTGGCACATAAATAATTGAGAAATTTAGAATGATTGTTATGTAAAACCTGTCTGCAGTGCCTACTGCCAACCTACTCATTTGAAAGTTTAAGAAGCTCTTCAAGTTTTAAGAACCCACTTACGGCACCTTAAAAAGTTCTTTCAAGTGTCCATGTGACTAAACTACATAGTAGCTAAATTGTACGAAATAACGCCTAATAAGAGATGAAATATTGATTATTCTAATAAGGCCCTATACCTGGCGATACCCTGATCGTGCTTTTAACAAATTATATATGCACCCCTAGTACCTACTAATGAGCCCTTAATTGGCGTCCGGTGGAACAATGGGCTTATTTAATATTTCGATGTTTTTTTAAATTAAAATTGCCCAATTTAGTTTTTTTATTTTTTGTTAATAACTTAAGTTGTCACTTTTATTTCTAGTTAGCCTACCCACCACTGTACCACAATACAACTGAGTCAACTGTTATGAATTTTACGGAGTGAATTATATTACAGAATGTTTTTTTACAGAATGTTTTTTTACGAAGATATTTGGATAGATTAAATAAATAATAAAGTTCCTAAAAAAAGGGTTCAAATAACGAAAACCAAATGATTGCATCGTAAAAGTACCTTTTCGTTTTCGCCGTAAAACAAGCAATCCAAACATGCATAGCTAGGTACATACATTAAAGGTACTATTTCAAGGAGATATTCCAACCTCAACAAGAGGTTCCATCACATTTAAGTAGATTATAATCACTGTTTATTATCCTTGGTATAAAGCGTATAATAACCGGGGTCTAGGACAAGTCCAACGAAATCAGTCGTTAACCGTTTGTAATTGAAGTTGCCAAACATAACTACATTATGTAGTGGTTGCGCAAATTTAGTAGGCTGTAACAATATGACCTGCTTAGCTTACACTCGTGGGTTTGTTCAAGATATTACCGAGGTTCGATTAAACCTTATTATTAACGGAAACTGTTACAGACTTACAAAAAAAGTAGAGGAACTGATTTTATAAAACTAGCCCACTTAAATTTAGTACGCGAAAGGAGCCCGTTCTAGTTAACATGGTCCATTAATCACCATGTGAATAATTTAACATACATGAAGTAAGTAATTGTATTTCAGTTTTGTCCGAAAATTTCTTTTTAAAACCAAGTGTACCACAACCTAAAAACAAGATCCCGAAAAAGTATTTAAAAGCACTTACCAATGCAAGAGCGCTCTCTGGGTACCACTTGCAAGGCCGCAAGAAGATTGTGAGCACCTCATCATCGTCGCCGAAGCACAAGTCCTTGTTCTCCTTCAGCAGTTCCCGAAGCCTCTCGAGAGCCTCGCGGACCCTCTCCGGGGTCTCGCGTAACTCCTTCTCAGCGACGGCTTTTGTTTCCGGCGACAGCTCCACGCTGCGCTCCAGTCTGAACTCGTTTGAACTCATTTTGTTATCTGGAAAGAGGAGGATTACTTGATTTCCTGATATTTATGAAACCAAAAATATTTTGTCTTTAGTTTTCCTCATAAAGAAGAAAGGATTTTCATTAAACTGAACTGAATCGTTAATAATCGTTTATTCTCTTGTCAAAATACAACATTTGTGTGATTAATAACGAAATACACATAATTATCATAGAGACAAGATTTGTGGTATATCAGCTGGCTTAACCGATCAGATAAACCGCTCACATTCATTATTGTCAAAGAGCATCGTTAAGTTACGGGCAGTGGAGTGTGTTGACATGACACTGGCCGCAAGGCAAGGACTTATTGTGGATTCCGACCACGCTGCGCCTGCGCACGTGTCACCGACTCCACGTTGAAAAACACATCATTGCGTTGGAGATCGATTGCACAAATCTATCGGCCATTGCTAAAATGAACCGCGCGCCGGTGTCGAAGCTGCTAATAAGTATTATTTCTAATGGTATTAAGCAACCGGGTAGTTTTATATAATCGTCTGGTTATTTTTGTAATCAGCTCTTTGGCTGAGTTGTTTGAATCTAAACTTTCACTTTACATTTAAGTTTTGTAGCCAACGACGAAGCTTTTCTTGAAGTCATAAATATTTGAAAGAAAATCTTTAAAATGCAGCGCACTATTTTTGATACCTAACGAAATTTACATTCAAAATGCGGCACAGAATATGTGGTTTGCACATACAAAGTGCAAATATTGAAATTCAAAAGTAGTATATTTGCGCATTAGGGATGGCTAGACTGATTTGGTAATGACCGTCATTACGTACTATAAGGAGCTTTGAAGCCTTAGCAACAACACATAATACGCCCCTATTTACAATACCTAATAAAACTATGTAAACAATTACATACACTACAAAGGCGTTTGAAAATGAATAGATAGTAAGTGAAGAGCTCTTAGACTATGTAAGTATGATTGACTATATATTTGTTATTTATCTTGAGTTCAATCAACTCTACACGAGTACATAATTGTTCTACATAAAACGCTTACGCTTAATATATTAATTATATTTGCATGTAGTCTGCCTATTCGTCTAGTCGAGCGCAAAAATGATGAAGTGTGTTTTTTTATAATACGTTGTCTAAGCTACTTGAAGTTGATTAAGTAATAAATAAGCTATTGAAGCAATAATAATCTTATTGATTTTTAATTGTGCTAATTTATCTTTATTTCGTTAAACGAGTGTCTAGCTTGAAATTGTGGGTTATGACGTAAACCATTGTTTTGATTTACCTACGCTAGTAATGAGTGCGGCTTCCGAAGGGCTGATTTTTACGCACGTTTAAAATTATTATGATCTTTACTACTTAAATGTTTAAATAAATTATTGCTATGTTGGTATTACTGTCTGAAAAGACAGGAGCTTTTTATTGTATCCTCCAAGTTAGAGGCCCATATCGATAGGCGGCTTAAAAAGTCTGACACCAGGTTGCAATTGTATCCTGATGCACCATTATTTTTACTCTTCCATTTAATTTAAATTTTAACTAACTCAGATTTTTCTTTATCAATTTAACTTAATTTTGTATTGCACACTTAAATAGTCCAATAACAACTCTTCATAGTTCAATAATTATTTTTTTTAAATTAGTGAAGACTAAAAAGATTATAATATCGGCCTAACAATAAAATCCATTCGTGTATCCACATGCACAAAAACAACCACGACACAATTTAAACACAAACTCTTGCAAACCTTTGCTCTGTTTTTTTCACTAATAAGTAAAACAACTGAATTGTGAAAATGCACTAACCTCACTCGCGTAGGTTCACGCGCCGGTGGAAATCACAATAAAGGGCGGAAAATCGATCGTGCGGCGGTGAGAGGCGTAAGCGAGTGTGCGCGCGCGCAAGCCGCCAGCCAATATATAGACACGATAAGCGCACACGCTTACTTTGTGCCCCAGCCTAGCGCCCCGCAACTTACACTGCATTGTAACAGTTTGAAAATGAGCCGCCATATGTAGTTGCAGGTCTAATTTCTTATTAAACACCAGTTGCACTGTTTTTGAGCAAGCGTTACACACCAACATTCTTTACTGGTACAATCTCTTTTAACTATCAAGGGGTGCAATACTCACTCAGCAACAGTTGTTGACACATGCATCTATTAGAGCAAACCTAATGAAAACCCAATGCTGCTTACCACCATACATGTACCTCTAAGGATACCTCGGTTCTTAGACAACGGACACACTCCACACCAGTGCTTTGTAATACCCTGTACACTTTAAGAATCCTACTATAATCACTTCATCAGCCCGAGGCATAGGTATTATTTGCAGGAACAATATCTGCAGCTCAGAATGATACCAGTAGGGCTATAACGTATATCTGTTGACAGCTCGAAATGATAGTAACTGGGCTCAGTGTCCATCAATTAACGGTCAAAAGGTTAGTTTCGTATTATGTATGACCCTGTTAGTCACTGTAAAGTGATATCCACTCAGTGTGATGTGTAATACCAATAATGACATTCACGGTTGTCATCAAAGTTCGGTGTACAACCGAAGCTTGATAGTCACTGGATATCAGAAAGATACGTAATAGCCCTGCAGGTCGCCTACCACATAGCTTAGACTACTAGACCTCCAAATCCAGCAGAACTCCCATCCATTGCCCTGAGTATGTATGTAAGAGGTAAGGGTTACGAGTGATCAAGAGAACATTGTTACCAAGCTGCACTTTGGGCATTAGATAAGCAATGGACCATTACCATAAACCTAAATAAAAGTAACTTACTCTCTCACCGTTATAAAACATTAAAACAAAGGATTACTCAGCTATTTTCCAAGTAATAGTGTATGAAATGACCTTCTTATGCAATCGCCGAATCATATATGTAGAAGTCTGTGCATGGCTAGATACATGCAGACAGATATTTATCGTTACAATGTAATATAAAAATGATTAGATAGCCCGATTTACCCTTTTTTGCTTTGATTTGCTTTTTTGGTTTTTTTCTTATTTTTCTTTTATTCCTTAAAAAAATATATATCACAGACATGTGTACCCAGGTCGGTACCCATTACTCACAAGTTATACCTAACTTACACGCGGTGGATCTGTGTAAGAAAAACATCACGCAATGTTTTGCTAGCACGGATAAAGAAATATTATAGACTAGCTGACCCGCGCAACTTCGTCTGCGTTACGTAAGAGAGAGAGAGGCTTAGAGAGAGTGTGAGTCAACCTAAAAAAAATGCAGATAATATGCTTTAGCGGACTTTTTAAGAGGAACAATCTCGTCATACATGTATGATTGTTGAGTAACTTTAACCGTTTACGCAGCGCACGGAAAGGAAGCTCTCAAAAGCAATAATTTTTCGCTGTATTTGCAACAATTTTCATTGATGCTCCGCTCCTATTGATTGTAGCGTGATGTTATATAACGTATAGCCTTCCTCGATAAATGGGCTATCCAACACTAAAAGATGTTTTTAACTGGAATCAGTAGTTCCTAAAATTAGCGCGTTCAACCAACCAAACAAACTTTTCTCCTTTATAATAATAAGTATAGATTCAAGTAGGTAACAATTTAATTTCTCGGAATTATATGCAATCATCGTTAAAATATTATAATGTTTTTCCAATTTGGGGCTTTCCTCGACAGCCTTAGGTTTTCATCCTTAGACACTCGATGACAGTCATACTCCAGCTAGGTCGAAAGTTCTCATCAAGGTGCATGAATGAGCCCAAACACGATATAGCTTTTTTTTTTCGGATGGGAAATCATCAAATGACTCCTCCCGGAGCAGGAGGAAGTGTGAGACTTTTACTGACTAAAACCCATCCATGTACCTTCATCGCCCTTTGTGTTCCGGGGTCACGGTATCTCTTTCGAATAGTCCCGCAGCCCCGGCAGGCATCGGCCCTTGCGGACCCCTTCTTTTTTGCTGACTATCTTTGAGGCGCGCGTAGAACACGAACGCGCCGTCGACACGGCCTGTCGTCATGAGACGGACGGACGGCGAGCTAGCCCATAGCTCCTCGTCCACAGGCCCGCGCCTACGGTGGCCGGGGGCCAATACGTGGCTCCCGACGCCCGGGGTGTCTCCCGCTGTGGCCGGGACGTGAGGATCTCTCCCTCTCACGTTCCGCCACCTCCTTCGCTAGCATGACTGCTTCGCAGAAGGAGGTGATGGCATCCCATTCCGTCTCGCTCCGGACCATGTATTGAACCAGGGCTGGGAGAGAGAGGTCGCCGCCGCCAATCGCCGCTTCGAGGACACGGCGGTGCTCCGCCCAAGTGGGGCACACCTCCACAGTGTGCTCCACCGTGGCCTCCGGTCGATCCTCACAATGGAAGAACCCGGGCGTCTCCTCCCGCCCGAAAACACGATATGAGGCCAATAACAATTTAGCTGTAAATATAATCTACGTAAACTGCGTATGGATTATTGATTATTGCGAATAGCATAGCACAGTTCTTGCACGGCAAGAACACGTGGATTTATCAGGCTTCTGGTGTTCGCTATACTTCTTTTTGGAGAAATCATCCTCATCATCATACTCCTGCCCTTATCCCAATTTATTTGGGGGTTGCATGATTGTATTCTTCTTCCTTATGTACTACTCTATTACTTTTTGGAAAAATATTTCACGAAAAAAATAAGAAATGTACACAACTTATACAAAATGAAATATAGGAAATCTCACCGCATCAAAAAAAAAATTAAACAAATCACAAAAAATGAAAATAATGTTGGAGAGTTTGAACCTGCAACCCCGTAGTTTACAGAGCGGTCATGAAACTGCAAGGCTATTTACTTCGTTGACATAAGCCACAAATAGCCGTTCTCATATACTTACGTCATGACTGAAACGTCAAACAATTGAAGTATACGGAAATAATGCAAAATTGCCTATCCCCCAATGCCTATGCCTTCCCTTAAGGAAGTAGCGTGATAATATATAGTTTAAATATTAAAGAAGCCTATGCAGTATTTTTGACGTGATGCGCGCACAAACATTTCGTACCAACTACTTAAACCGAGGAAAGCAAAAATCAAATTTCAAGAATACTGAGAAATTATATTTACCTGTATTAGATATGGAGTATATGTAGCAACTTTAAAAGGTTACACTTCATTGGTTTTGATTGTATAGGTGTTTGAAGTTTATTAATTTTAAACACAAAACCCTCTTTTTTGCGCCTCTGGGTGAGATTTTAAAAAAATGCTAAGACAGGTATTTCTTTATTTTTATTAATAAGTATTAATTCTGAGTTTCATGATTCTAGAACAATCTAATTTTTTTTTTTCATACAAACTTTGCCCCCCCTTTTCACCCCCTTTTTCCAAAAAAATCCAAAATTTCTATAGCCTATATGTTATTCTGAATGTATTTAAACAGATTTGTGAACATTTCAACAAAATCGGTTCAGCAGTTTTTACGTGATGCGCGTTCAAACAAACAAACAAACAAAAATTTTTAAAATGGTTTTAATATGTTCAGTTACTTATTTCAAGTCACCCTGGCTGGTTTTTTTTTTTTAATCTTCAATGAACAGATTTTTTGGTCTCAACGATTTTATTATATGTATAGACAAGATGCGAAGGTATATAATTTTCTTATTCACTGTAGGTAGGGCTACAGTTTTGCTACCTATTCGTCAAGTACTTACAAAAAGATTTTGATGGAGGTTAGGTTATTAGGTAGCCATTTCAGTCTTAGATTAGAAATTCGCTACTAATGAACAGACAAGACTTTTATTTTGTGTGTGTGTGTACCTAATTGCATCAGGGACCCCCACTAATTAACTGATTACGGATTGATGACCAACATTGATATTTAACCATTTATCAAGCTCCTTCTTCAACTGATCCGTTAGTCGACTTCCAGGGCTCGAAGTGGTAAGAAGGGATCATTCTTTAAACTACAAGGGATCTACACACATCATTCCGACTCGCACTAGATGCAACACCTTTGAAAAACAAACGTCTCTCCAATCTATGAATTGTGTCATTTCTATCGTGAATGCAATTCTCACATGCATGAACACCCGGGAAAAAGAAAAAATCGGTAAGCAATGTGGTCGAGCGGGAATCAAACCCGTGCAGTGCAGAAAATGCTTATTCAGCCAGTGAGTCAACCGTGCCGCCGAATTATAATTGAATTGCCATCCTATTCTACCTAGCTAAATGATCATCATTGTAATATCAAGGTCTAATTCGGGCCTTCGCTGCCAGTACATGGCCATTGGGCTATCTAAGAGAAGCGGACATCATGGGCAATTGATTCTATGAATAATTAAAAAATGTTTTATGGCTCGTACATTATCTGTAGCTGAACTAGTCCATAGTTCACAGATCAAAGAAGTACTCTATAACTAAGAAAAGAACAATGTCCATATACGTGACTCACGACTCACGAGTACATTACACAAAGACACATTCTGCTGTCGCGATAGGGATTGCGTTGCCCTAACGCCTTTGTTTAAGCTGGACGGTGACAGAAAGTCTGCTTTGCACCATTATTCAAATCTTATTATACCTACCTACTGGTAATCCTATCCCAATAGAGTATTTTACTCTATATGAGAAAAATACTAAAATTATATTATTGAGATAGCTGAGGCAAAAAGCAGTCGGAAAACGTTAGTTTTAGTTCATAAAATAGCAAACTAAGTTTTAAAATTCAATTCAAAGGTTTCAGCTTTTTTAATCTGTTTTATAACACCATTATAGTAGTCGCCATGTTATGACGTCATAAGGCTATGTAAACATAGAAGTGTCAACTGTCAACTTCAAATATCACTGCATTTGTTTACATAGCCAAGTGACGTCATGACCACAAAGCAATATGGCGTCCACTGCGTCAAGCGTTTTCGTCAAATTACGCGCGAAATTTGAAAATGCTAAATTTAAATGCATTTTTTTGGCACTTAACGATTGAATAAAATTTATGTGATTTTTTTTGTGGTTCATTAGCACTATAGAATCTAATTGAAACACTTTTCAAAAATACATACATTAATACCCTATTAATGTATCGGCGCAGCATTTCTTAATTATTTTTCTAGAAGCTGTAAAAGAAGACCTATCACGAAGCCGTCAACCAAGCTTCTATAATTTTTATTTGTTTTTTGAGGTGAAAAATCCTACTTTAAACCTTTGGCTTTGTTAGGGGTATTTTTACACCCATTGTAAATCTCATCAGACGGTATCAGATGACCTGAAACTACCTGAAAGCCACGGGCGGGATTGCGAGAACTACAGGACCAGGCGAAGCGCGACGTGGCAAAGCTTGGAGGATGCTATGTTCAGCAGTGGACGTCATTCGGCTCATATAACGATGGCGATAACATATCTTTCGGACTTGCATAATTGCAATCGACATTGTCGGTTGAAACAAAACTCTGCCTACCTAGCCTGGTTTCTATACTTTCGCACCTGAAAGTGAACCATATCCTAAGAATATGATCACTCTTGCAATCTTGGTGCCCTTGTCATGCATCTAGGCTTGTCTGAAGGAAGGGCTAAACAATAGAATTGCACATTTTGTGAACATATCTATATTGTCCTTGGTCTTGATCTTGAGCGGATGCCCCTCCTAGTCCCAGCCTACAATCTTATGAGCTAGTTAGATTTAGGTATTGGTTTACCAACTATAGGCATAGATACAAGGATCGAAGAGTCTGCGATGATTTAGAAAAAAATACTGTTTTTCCTACTTTTCACTGTGACCTGCTAATTTGTGTTTACGATTTACGAATAAACACAAAGAAAATTGTACCGGAAAATGATGACTTTGATGTGTAGAGCCAAAGAAAGCCCTCTTCGTATTTTCAAGAACCTACCTGGATTGATAGGCTCTCACATTAACAGCTTCATCTGATCCGATTTAATATTTAAGTTACCTACTCACTTTTTTGCACTCTTGTATCTGCGTAGCTTAGGTATTCCACCACATACCTAAGTCAAGTCTTAGTGCCTATGTCGATCTTGGATGGTTTTTGAATTGTCTTAAAAATATTATTCAGTTTGTAAAAGGAATCTCACGTTTCTTTGTATTAAAATAAGAACTCAAAGACAATTGTTTTGTTCAGATATTCTATAGGTACGTAGCAATATTCTCGTGGACTTAGCCCAAAACTTTGTCACTCACACACAACTCTTTGTCATATTAATGTACAAAGACCGCGGGTGTCTGTAAGAGAATATTAATTTTCTTTCTTTATGTATTACCAAGTAGATTTAAGTAGGTAGGTACCTACGTATATACAAAAGTATAGGTACCACTTAGGTATTTAAGTACTTACTGAAAATCTGATTATTTTGTAATTTATCATAAATGTTAATATTATCGTAAAGAGAATTGTTGTACCTATGTTTCGGGGGTTGACATAAAAATGCATTATCCGGTAGATAGGAAATCGTAACTACGATAGCTTATCGTGTCAAAATTGACATAGGGTAATATGTATGTTATCAGTATCACTAACGTAGCAACCAGGCAATAGGGGTCACTTTGGATTACTTGTAAAATATTTGGATATGGATTAGGTAGGTATCACAAGCCACCAATTAAAATTCAATGTTTTTATTTGAAATACCAAAGCGATTGTGTGCGTTAATGCAAGGTCAGTAATGTAGGTCCACTATAACCTCCAAACTACCCATAGATCTTTATATTTTACGGTCAAGTACCTTTTTTTTTCGGTTGGGAAATCATCAAATGACTCCTCCCGCTCTGGGCGGAGCAGGACGGAGTGTCAGACTTTTACTGACTAAAACCCATTCATGTTCCTTCATCGCCCTTTGTGTTCCGGGGCCACAGTATCTCTATCGAATAGTCCCGCAGCCCCGGCAGGCACGGTCATGTACCTACCATAAAAAAAAACTGCGGAATTATTATAGTATCGTAAGGATGGGCACTAACTGAATGGATGACTTGATCTGCTTCTGGAGGAAGGTGGGCTCGTTGGAATGACCTATAACGGCCGCCATCGCCCAGGTCCAATGGTCCACTTCAAGGACTAAGGCACCTCGCGCACTAGACGGCCACGACCAGTGGCCGCAATGATCAGATTTACTAAAGAAACCATATAAACGTCGCGCACTTAGCCGCAACGGCTAACTGGCCGCACACCGGCCACGACTACGACCAGTCGTGGTCGTGGTCGTCTAGTGTGCGAGGTGCCTAAGTGTGGAACCCACTCCCTATAACGTAATACGTGATAAATTACTAATGGGCAGTAGGTATTACTTTGTGCTTTAACGATGAGCTCCTACTACACAGAGGGTTAATGTGCGAGCTGGAGCTACCTTAGGGACCTATGATGCGGTTGGGTAGCACATTGTTGACTGAACTTCCGGTCCGGTCTTATTATGTAGTTCTAACTGCCGACTATCTGTTTACGTTTCGCCTCTACGAGTGTTGACGGCACGGGCACGGTTGCATGGCTGTTGGGTACGGTCGCTGCTGCGCTGCGCATCGCGGTTCGATTCCTGCTCGCAAATAATAATACATGTACGGCATGTTTGTGTATGTCAGATTTATGTTTGTAAACGCATCCGCGATACAACAGAAATTCCATAAGTCTTGTACCTAGGTTTTGGTTTAAAAATATCTCCGCTTTCTGGAAAGCTGGCCGTGCTCCTTAGCCTGACTAATCATTTATCTAAGACAAAGAAGCGAGCATTCTAAAAATATAACCTCAAGTCCGATATGTCACAACTAACAACGAAGTAATCAAACGCCACCGTCGCGTCCATATTTCAACAGCGCTCTAAAGTTTATTCTAGTTGAACTTTAATTCAACAAAAATATTCATAGACACTTACCTATTAAAGTCTACCCTACTGCCCTGTGCAGTCAGACATAATTAGCTCATCGTTGGTTATTAATTAAATAAATTATACTTAAACAAGATTACTCATCGGAACACATTGCTTGCTCGCAGCTCGCAGATAACGGGTCAACTCGAAGTTGATAAAACTGACTATGCCGGAACTTTCCATCGGCGCGGGCGTTGGGGGGCGGGCAATATTAATAATTATTATGAACAATTATTGTAATAGGTAAGTATTTATCGGCTATCGAAGTATTGATGTGTAATGAGTCGACCTTGATAAGACATTACGAACGACACGTGGTAGGTAATGTAAATAAATAAATCATTTATTTCAGGTAACTAGCACCCATTGCCATATTTACATTTATCAATGTAAATTTGTGTCTAATCAATAAGATTGAATGATATAAAAATAAAATGAAAATTAATCAAAATAAAATAATAGGTAGACACACAAAATTAAGTGCACCTTATCTTTTAATGTCTGAGAATAATTCTGATCATCATCATTATTCTCCTGTCCTTACCTATGCCAATTTATTTGTGGACGGCGCAGCATGTCTTCTACTTCCATACTTATCTATTACTCGTCATCTCAGCAGTCAACTCCTTTCGAAAAATGCGCATATTAACCCTTATTATTACGAAAATCTTTCTAATTTCCAGTAATCCGGTTCTTTGCAAAAAAAAAAGCAAAAGTAAATATGAATATTAAGAATTAAAAAAGCATTTTTACTGCCTTAATACAGTCATCGTCAGTTTTCATCGACTTTGAGAACTAGATTTTCTTGTCTTTATTTGAGTGTGTGTCGTGTTGCTTTCTAAGTTTTACCTAAATATGAACTAGGACTGACTAAATAAGATACATCTCTAATGTACCAACCATACTAGTTACATAAGACACCTAAGACTTAGGTAGGTACTTATACTTCGTTAACTATACCCACACATTTCCAATTACATAGGGATGGAAAAGAAAAACTAGAAGAATATAAACTAACAAAATATTTATTTAGTATTACGTTTCATCCATAGTATTCGCCGTGGTATCCAATTCCATAGCGTTGGCCGTGGTATCATCCATAGCGTTCGTCGCGGTATCACCCATAGCGTTCGTCCCGGTATCACCCATTGCGTTCGCCCCGGTATCACCCATAGCGCTGGTCGCGGTATCACCCATAGCGTTGGTCGCGGTATCACCCATAGCGCTGGTCGCGGTATCACCCATAGCGCTGGTCGCGGTATCACCCATAGCGCTGGTCGCGGTACCATCCATATCGATGGTGGTATCATCCAAATCATTGTTTGCCGTATCGTCATCCGAGTTGGAATCACTGTCGCTGCCACTGCCCTGTGATATAAAAATCAGTCTTAATTATCAATTGTTCTGTAACTAGGTAATGACTGTTTAAGTGGGTACATTACAATCAATCAATTTGGCTCTTGCACAATGTAGATAATTATTAAATGGTAGTAGCTAATTCTCGTGTAATCTAGGAATTAATTACATATTAATATTATATTGCTATGCTAAGATATAGATCTCATTTGATATACAAAGGTTACAGAGGTGTACAGATAGGATTTTAAAGATTAGAACTTGAAGTTTGAAGTCGTGAAGAGTAAAGTGGTGGCAAATGCCAATGCATGGATCCGCTCTGTAGTCTGTAATCGTAACCGAAATACCTACGTCAATTTTTGAATTGAAAATATAATTATCTTTTAATATTTTACTAAAATTGCAACAAGCACAATCAGTATTATCCATAGATATGAAATATGATATGTCAAATGAGTATTTTTAGTTTAAATATCGACGTATTTCTTTACTTTTACACCGCGCTCTCGTACTCGGTTCTAAACCTTCTAGTACCTAATAAACGGTACTGCGAGTTATAATAAGCCGCGTAGGTTGTATTTATGAAACAGCGAGATTTCAATAGGTAGGTAACTATTATTTACCAGGGTTCACTTTATTTATTTTATATGGTTCTCAGTGCTAATGTGTGGAGCGATACAATGGCCACAAGCCGACAACCCGCTTTACCCAAAACCCTAATAGCCAACCCAGCAATTACAGCAACCTAATTCAAATAACGGTGCGGTTACTGGTCTGGTGCTTGTTAGCGATGGATAATCTTTTTATCCAGGGCTTAATTTCAAATCTGGTATTCACGAATAATTGCATTTCAGGATGACACGCCTAGCAGCAGGTAATTAAATGTAAAAACGATTCGTAAAAATGACAGCTTGACTGTGCTATATTTACCTCAAACTTCAACTCAGTGTTGTTACTGTTGAACAGCGTATCTTTAACGTATCGGAACATGGCGTCGCGGCAGATCTCGTCGGTGTTGGGGGGCAGCCAGCCGCGCTTCTGGTGGCACAGGTAGCCCGGCGGGGGCTCCGGGGCTAGGATCTCCTCCACTTCCGGGATTTGGATGTCGCAGTACTGGGGACAAGTGGTGAGTATAAAGCGACTGCCAAGAGTTTGTTGCTAGGATGAAGCTGTACCAACGTGCATAAACACACCACAAAATCACGGCTAAAAATATTTAGTCATTTCCGCAGTAGGTATATTAATATATCGCTTTTTTTTTTAAAGGAGCGGCAACATTTAGCGACGTGGTCTGCTTGAGCTGATCAAAAAGAGTTTTTAGTCTACGCCATATAGAATAAGACGTCATTCACGTCGTTTCGGTTCGGACGACGCGACTCGATACCCAAAATGTGGTGAAAAGCTCAAGGCTTTTTTTTTTTTTTTTAGGATTGGAAATCATCAAATGACTTCTCCCGCTCTGGGCGGAGCAGGAGGGAGTGTCAGACTTTTACTGACTAAAACCCATCCATGTTCCTTCCTCGCCCTTTGTGTTCCGGGGCCACGGTATCTCTTTCGAATAGTCCCGCAGCCCCGGCAGGCTTCGGTCCTTGCGGACCCCTTCAATGTTGCTGACTCTCTTTGAGGCGCGCGTGGAACACGAACGCGCCGTCGACACGGCCTGTCGTCATGAGACGGACGGACGGCGAGCTAGCCCATAGCTCCCCGTCCACAGGCCCGCAAGTTCAAGGCTCAAGCGAATACCGCGTCGTTGTGTGGTCACTCCGTTCTACTATAATTCCTTAACTCCATACCTAAATTACCTAGGAGTTATCTTTTCCTAAGAGGCCCTTAATCTAATAATTCTTTCCTTAACTCCATACCTAAATTACCAAGAAGCCGAGAAGTTATCTTTTCCTTAGAAAACCAAAACATAAAAATTAAGTTTTCCTCTAGTTTGCTCTTGAGGAAAACTTAATTTTTGTGTTTCTGTTTTGGTTTTTGGCGTGAAAACAATATGAGTTAGTTGTCAATTTTCCTGTTTACCTGATAGAATATGTGCCGCTGTGTAGGCGTCATGCCGGGCCGGAAGTACACGATCCCTTCGGCGATGTCCTCCGAGGCCGCGGCGGCGGCTACGTCTGC
Source organism: Xestia rhomboidea (assembly GCA_963853795.1). NCBI lineage: Eukaryota > Metazoa > Arthropoda > Insecta > Lepidoptera > Noctuidae > Xestia > Xestia rhomboidea. The sequence continues at coordinate 15,503,188 of OY970764.1, forward strand.
CGCGCTCCTCTTTGGCTTACGTTCGCGGTCCGACGTGATGTCCTCGCGAGACATTATCATGGAGCGCACGCCCGCTGGGGAAACGAGCGGAAATTATACATGTGATGCAGCGCTGTTATTGACATGTCAATGTGTTATAGCTAGAGTTGCCATGCACTTTGAATTTTTACTTTTGTAGGTGCGTCACTGAATTATTATCTGCTGAAAGTACCGATTTGAATTATGGACCATTGTCCAAATCAATACTTTCACACTAAGACAACTCAAATAAAAACCTTTGACAACATCACTGCTCATAAAAAGCTCAGTTGTTATTATAAATATTTTTGGTAAGCAAATATGTACACTAGGACTTACCTGCATGCCTCAGCCTGAAATCTAAAGTTTGGTATATTCTGGAAGCAGTGTCCTTTCTGGGGTCATATCCATATCTCACCCACATTGACCTCCAGGGTCCAGTTTTCATGTACAAAGCTAAACAAGGCATGATGACCTTTAGAGATACTAGCCGGATCTTTGTGTGATACCTTATCAAGTTCAGTGACCAGATTGGTCTCTGTTCAAGGAGCTACAATAAAACAATTTTCGATTATTATTTGAAGCTTAAAAGTTAGCTTTATTATTAGTTGTAACAAAAGTAACATACCTTCCTAATAACATCATACTCCTCAACCAACCGAGGGTGCAACTCAAACTTTATTTCTTTCTGCTTCAAATAAATTTCATGTGGTTCACTTGGCAAGTCTTCAGTCAGGTTAAATATATACGGAGAGACTTGTGAACCTCGTAACATTCTGGTTTTGCTGTGAACACTTTCACCACGGTCGGGAGAAGACCGATCTGGATATCTTTTATCAGTGTAAGCATAGCAAATTGGCTTCTCGAATCTTGTAAAGCTTGAAGGTACAAGCAGTAGTGGTGCAGGCTTTCTATAAAAATTAATATTTTATTTTATTTTATGCAACTAACAACAAACATGGAAATATGAAGTTCACATTTATGTTTTTACTTACAACATAAACTCAATAGGGTGTACCCCTGAAGGAAGAACTTTTTCCAAAGCACAACTAATGGGGCCATCACTAGGTCCTTCTCTATGCACAGCCAAGTATTGGAAGTCACACATTGCTAGAACAAACATGAGATTATTGTAAGAATTAAAGAAAACGGTGTATGTACAATCCTCTACTTCAAAATCACCCACAGCTAAACATAGCCTCAGCTTCACCCCAGAAACTATCCCAAACACAATATCAATCCAATATTTGAAATAATAACAAATGATACTAACATTCAAACCTGAACATAGTTTTAACACATCCAACCACAGACGTTGACACGACTTCTCTCTTTATTTGGTTGCCTTCTTTTACTTTCTTGACTCTCACCTTCAGTAGTACACCGGCCGCTCTCTTTGCATTACCATATATTTTGCGTATAAATGGATTCTCTGGCTGAAATGACAACCCCAGACGTCTTTTGGCCGGGTTACTGTATACCTGAGAAATAAATGAAACTTGTTTACGTTGTGCAGATAATTGCCAACTATACTTACTATGTATTATGTATGAATTTATTATAACTGTATGTGGACTTTAAATCCTGAACAAAGATTTCATTTCATTAAACTGAAAACCTATGCTGGGTAAGGTTTAGAAACGAGTCGCCTGAATTGGGGTTTGGGGGGGGTGGGAATGAAGGGAGGGGTGTATATTCGCCCCCCCACTTTCACCCCCTGGCGGAACTGCCTATTTTTTTTTAAGTAATTTTTAAAGGTTACAATTTTTATTGAAAATTTCGGTCTACGAAACGGGGCACTATTTTACTGCGACCAATTTCGAGGTAGATAATGACAGTTCTAAACTAACCTAACCTCTATGGTCGGAGTGAACGGAATCCCTTCGACATAGTTTTTACAACGAAAGGTTAGTCGGAGACAAATAACACCAAGACACTTTTAGCCTTATATTTAGGTGTTTTATACGATAGAATCGAGAAAATAAACGATTTGCGAAAATAACACTTTTTTGGCTAAATTGTGTTTATTTCTCAGTGCTAAAAAGCGGCAGCTAAAATCACATGGAGGCGCTCAGAATACTTCAGATCAAACCCCTTGACCCCCCCCCCCCCCACAGTGACAGACTCTTCAATTTCTAAACCCAAGCCCCTATGCTTAAATAAGAACAACGTAATAGTGAATTAAATAGTTACATGTGAAATGCTTCTAATTCCACCCAAACATGCAATTGCTTTGTCGTCATTTTTTACTATTCCCGGAAATTGAATTCCAACTATTTCACGGTCCAAATTATTGCTTTCCATTGTTGTTAGTTAATACATAATTGAAGAAGATCAAAAATTTTAACAACAAAAACAGTAAACATGCTTTTTTTGACATGCGGTTTCAAAATAATTGACAGCTGACAGTATGACATTACTCGTTCCATTCCCATTTTTTTGAAATATATTCGTTCCATTCCCATTTCTTTGCTCAAATGCAGAATTCTTAGCATAAAAATAACAAATTTCTGACATTCTCGATAGGTTTGTAAATGTATAATACAAAATTAAACCGAATACGGTCCAATCTGTAATCGACTGAAGAATGGGCTTCAGCAAGACAGACATCAAAGCAACAGCCGTTTGTCCAACTTACCACATTAATTCATTAGCTCGTCAGTCTTAGTGAGAATTCGTATGTACCTATCATGCATGATATATTACATCATATTATTGAGACCTCTATTAATAAAACTTACATTTCAAGTATTTTAAATATTTAATATCACAAGCTTAGGCTACACATAATGATAGCTCATTATGTACTTATTATTGCATTCCTTATTTAGTAGAGTATAAAAATATAACTATGTATGCTTGTCCGAATTATTATCATCGATGCGCCACAGCCTCAACAGCTACCAAAAGCCTGAAATGTAAAAAAATAATTATTTTTTGTAAGTTGTATAGAGAAGAAAAAGCCTATAGATAAATTGCCAATAGAAGCTTTCCTTGATGCAATAAAGATTGATACTTTTTATATTGAATTCACAAAAAAAAAAACAAAGCTTACTTTTCTAACAGGACATTTCTTTGTCTTTCAATATCAAGCCTGTCCTTTTCTATTTTAAGTCTTATATTATTACACCTTTTCTTCTCTAAAAGCTTCTGTTTCTCAATTCTAATTCTTTCTTCCTCTAAGTTTAGAAGTCTGTCATGTACAAGTCCTGCAAAGAAAGAAAAGCAGGATTTTCAATAACTACTTACACTTTCTTTACTCAACTCAGAAGAACTGTATAATTACTTAGTTACTGTTACTGTTAGCCTATGTCATCCCACTGCTGGGCAAAGGCCTCTCCCCATGACTTCCAAATTCTTCGATCCAGGGCCAATGTGGACCACTGGTCGTTGGTTTTGTCCAGCTCCTCCCTCCATCTCCTGTGAGGTCTACCGTCGCCTTCTGGCTGTTTCAGGGATCCACATCGTGGTAATTTTGGCCCACAACTCGTCGGGCATACGGCAGACATGGCCAGCCCAGTCCCACTTTAGCTTAGCGGCTTTTTGAGCAATAATTACTTAGGTTTCAAAAAAATAAAAACAAACAAAAATACTGACTGACTGGTCTGCCTCTCTTCCACAAAGGTTTTCCTGTAACTGGTGCTGAGGACACCTCATTGGGTCCCATGCCAGCATCAGGGTCAGTCACCACTCCATCACCAAGACTCATCTCTATGTCTGCTGCTGAGAAGTGCTGGGACTCTGATGGCCATTTCTGCAATTTAAATAGTTAGCTTGTTGTATTATTTTTTTTAATATTCATGCAACAGCATGAGCCTTTTCTCCATTATGTAGACTGAAAATCCAGAAACCACCTGCTGAAATGAGAATGAAATATCTTTTCTTTGAGTATGTGTCGAATAATGAGTATAAATCTGGATGATATTTATGATAGCATTTTGCAAATCATCAATTGAAAAAACCAAAGGTATACTTATTTTGGAACATTACCATACTGCTCGTGGAAGGATCAGCACTGCACATGTCATCTGTGGGCCCAGTACTTTGTGCTGGTGCCTGAAACATGTGAAACTGATTCTCACTACAACAGTTTATTCATTCACATCCTTTGCCTTGGGACACAAAATAGTTTTAAAAAATATTAAGTGCTTTTTTTTAAGGAATAAAGTCTTAATATTTATACAACAAAAATATGCTATGTTTGTGCACAAACAGACTGTCTTACCATGGTGTTGTTCATAGCTGAAGTCTCCGGCACTCCTGAGAGACCAAACACTGAAGTATTTGTACAGATAAGTCTTAGTATTTTCTCTTCAGCCTCTGTTAGTTGTGTGTTAGCATTACAGCCAGGTGTAAATCTGTTTTTCCGTATTTTGAAAGCCTTTTTCTTGACATTTGATTTCCAATCTCTCCATGTCTGAAAACGTTTTGTAAAATAATCATTAATCTTTGTTTATCAACATCACATTACAGGAACTGCATAAAAAAATGCACAATCTTCAATAGAGAAAGGTGTATTTTAAACTTTAATGTTATATCTAACTTTATGATAATTATATTAAAAATCATGATTATTCGTAGTACAAATGTTTATTAATATTACCTACCTGTTGCCATTTATCTGGAGTTTTAATTGCACCAGAACCGAAACCAGAATTAGCATTGAGTTTCTCAGTGATTTTTATCCACGCATTCGTCTGACGAATTCTTCCCTCAAGGCCTGTAAACTTTCCAATGGCTAATTCCTTGTCTTCTTCGAGGAAATGTAAAAGCATGTTCAGCTGTTCCGGACTAGCTTTCCGTCTTTCCATTGTTGAATATTGTTGCGATTTTATATCAACAGTGTCGAAATTATGCTTCTATACTCTTCGAAACAGTAATTATACTTCCTACAAATTGTTATAACTATAAAATCGAATTATTTCCTGTTATAAAACAAAGAAATAAGTAAAACAAAATTATTTGTTGTTACCGCATTATCGTCACACAAGTTTGTTTTTTATTTCAGCTGTCAATCTGTCAAAAAAAAACCTCTGTTCCACGATGCAAATTATGTTTTTCAGATGAAATTCTCGATACTATCGACTTGTCGAAGTGTTGCCGTGTGTTTATTATTTTTTTAAAAACGTTTAAAAAATGTAGTTGCCAAAAATATTAGTCTTTGCCCTTTGGCATAGAGGAAAGTAAAGTTTATGGCAAGTTTTATGAAAGTTTGTGGGAATGTTTATTTACGTTTTTCACAATATTATTTTCACTAAAATGTCTCATCCTTAGTATAACAATAAAAAAAAAAAATATTGAATAATAAAATGTAGTTAATCTGATTGATAAGTTTCTTGTAGTATTTTAAATGATCTATAACTAGAAAAATGAATACACTTTTGAAACTAAAAATGTTACGAGGCAGCGCTCACAAAGACAGAATAGCCCGAAGGCACTTATCTGATCTGTCTGACTGTGTAAACTTACCAGACTCATATCTGTTGAAGAACTGTGGTGTAAACAGAAATGTTTTCCATCACATACTGAGAATTCTGGAACCTGTTGTTCCTAAGACTCAGAGATCAAATGGTATACCATTCCCTTTGAAGGTGATTGAATAATTAATTTAACAACATGCTTAAAAAATTCGAAATATAAACCTTTATGCTCATTTATTGCTCAATACTTTAACATAGAAAAATCATTCCAAATTCCAGGTTCTGGTCACTCTGTCGTTCTTAGCCAGTGGTTCCCACCAGAAGTCAGTGGGCAAAGACTTCAGTATCAACATATCACAAAAGTCAGTGAGCAGAGTCATCAAAATTGTGGTTGAAGGCCTCAATATGGTTCTTGATGACTGTATCATATTTCCTAGCTCTGTGACACAGAGAGATCAAATTAAAGAAGGGTAATTTCATTCATAAGAGCTACACTAAAACAAATTTATTAATCAACTAATAACACTTCTTTTACGTCTCTTGTTTTTTCTATTACAGGTTTTACAGGAAATATCATTTTCCAGAAACCATTGGCTGTCTGGATGGTACTTATGTTGAAATAGTTTGTCCAAGGGATGATGAAGAGGCCTTCTATGATAGGAAAGGACAATACTCAATACATGCACAAATTGTAAGTTTCTTTTTAGTGGACAGAGTATTTCCCGGCTCATGCCAGTTTACTTAATATTGATTTCCCTTTCCAGATGTGTGATGCAGACTCCAAAATTATAGCTGTGTGCTGTAGATTTGGTGGAGCAGCCAATAGTGCATATATTTGGAATAAAATGAATATCAGGCCTTTTATTGAGAGTATAAGCAGACAGGGGGAGATGAGTTGGCTAATAGGTTTGTTTTTTTTTTATACACAACAAATTTTTGATTCTATGTAGAAAAACTTCTTCATTGAAACCTGTTTTGTATTCCAGCTGACAATAAATATCCACAGAGGGCTTGGCTAATGACACCTATATTACATGCCCCTCAAGGCACGCCAGACTCTCAGTACAACCACTTCCAGGGCAGAACCAGAACTTGTATAGAAAGGTGTATAGCTAAGCTCAAAGGAAAATGGCAGTGTCTACATAAAAGGCCACTGCACTATACACCACAGCAAGCTGCTAAAATAATAAATGCTTGTGCTGTGTTACATAATCTATGCCTAAGAGCTGGTCTGCCAGATCCTCAGCCATATATAGACCCAGAACCAATGCCAGTCATAAATGAAGTGACAGAGATGCCTGAAGATAATGTAAATGATTTGTATATTGGTATTGAAGTTAGAAGGCAGCTTGCAGAAAGAATCTACTACAGTGTGTAGTATGTGATATTTTTATTTAATGTTATTTTCCGCCTGAATTTGATGAATCATTGCATGTATACTCCTGTATTAGTAAAACACAGTATTATTAATAAAGAATATTTAATACATAATCAAAACGAAGTTTGTCTCGAAGAACTTAATTGAATTAATCTTAATGCATCAGTATTTGCATCTGCGCGAGCTGACTGTAGGTGTCGCCGGGCATTCTGTACGCGATGTTGCCAGCGAATGTGTTCAGTACTTCAGCTTGTTCACGCAGCCATTCCACTTGCTGGAAATAACACAAAAAGAACACTCAATTAATTCGCAAAAAAATTACTTTTCACCTAACATAAACAGACTGAAACATCCCCGAAACCCTGCTGGGGCACAACCCTCCTCCATGATGAGACAAAGGGCCATTATTCACCACGAGGCCCAGTACAAGTTGGTGGATGACTATACAGTGTACAACTAATTATGGTGCGTCCACACCGCAGTTACTTTTTGTTGACCAGCATTTCCAACTGTTACTAAGCAACATTCAATAACAAAAAGTTATTTATTTTTATTATATGTTGCAGTGTTATTAGATGTTAATTAATGTTGCCTAACTTTTGAAAACAGTCAACATGACGACCCAAATGGCGCAGGGGTAGTGAGGCTGCCTTACGTCCTTAAGGTCCTGGGTTCAAATCCCGATAGGAGCAAATGTTTGTGTGATGAGCATGGACATTTGTTTCCGAGTTATGGATGTTATATGTATATTATGTAGGTATGTATTTACAAAGAAAAAGTATCTATGTAGTATATCAACTATCTGGTGTCCAACACACAAGCCTCGTTGCTTAGTGAGGCTATAGTTTTCTTTGTAAAATAATTCAACTCAACTTTGTATAATTATATTCTTACCTTAATGTTCTGTCCTGCAAGCGGTTGCACCTGCGCGGTGCGTAATCTCTGTCGTTGTGCAAGTAAGATGGTGCAGAGCGCTCGCAACACCGCTGGCAAGCTGCGCAGTAGCTCTCCCCGGGCAGTTCGCGCGGCTGATACACGCGCATCTAACTCGCTCGCGTTCAAAGGCACCAATTCACATTCACGAAGCGTCTGCAAAAAAGATTGAATATTGAACTCGAAAAACACTATTACTTCAAACTTACAAATTAAATGAATTATTGATATGTCTGGCTACCCTACCTCAAGAGCGCCTTCATAGTTCTCGCTGTGGAACTGATCGAAGAACGTCATCAGCTTGCAAAGCTTGGTGTAAGCTTCGACCAGCGCAGCCGATAGGGCGGTGCCGTCAGCCGAGCGCAGTCTTCTCGACACGTGTTCTGCGAGTGTAGACAGACGTTGACGCAGACCGCCTGCGCCTCCACCACTGTTCACTACTTGTGCTAGCAGAACGCAGAACAGCTCTAGAACCTTCTCCAAGTTCTGCAAAGAAAATTGTTCACGTAAATAAAAAAAAAAATAAAAAAAAAGTAAATTGTTCAACCCTATATATTATAGAGATATAAAGATAAAGGCTCATGATACATTCATATCTTACCCCAGCAATATCATACATCGTAATGGCATCTTCAAATAAACCTTTGTTCACTAGCTGTTCTGCTACATTCAGAGCTATAACCTGCAATCAATAATGGGTTATATTATAAATATTCAATTTTAAAATAGTCAAATATTAGAAATATGCATACTTTGCTATCAATATGAGGATTGTTGAATTGGTCCAGTAGACCTTGGCTGCGCAGTCCACTCAAAGCGTCCATCTGACCAAACAGCAGGTCGTAATCACGACTTTCAAGAGCCAGGTCTGTGCAGCAACACATGAATAAGTTCTTACCACTGGGATCTTTGAGGTTTCTGAACAAACAAACAATTTCAAATAATACACAATAAAAAACATTAATATTTCAAAAGCTAGGGAAATTATTCGAAGTGACTTTACCTTAGGAAGAAATAATAATGTAAAGCATCAGATGGGTCTGTGAGCTCAAACTTTCTGACATACAACAGCAGCAATCTTGCCAAGTTTAGACGACGAAGTGGCGAGGGATCATCCGTATCAACAGACACTGCAACAAAATGCGAAAATATTATTATATAATATTGTCAAATATTAAAAAGTTATGGTAGAGAATTTATTGTACTTACATAATGGAGCTTGAACATTACGTGGTGTGCCCAACATGTAGACATCATGAAGAGCTAATGCCATGTGGACACCGTGAACTTGGAATCTAGAATAATAAATTCACTAAAGTAGGTCTGGAAAAGTTTTTACAATATAATGCCAGTTAAAAAGTTGCAGCAAAATATTTACCTTGGTATTCTTGACAAGAATTCAATAGCAGGTTCAAATTGGCCAGTTAATGTCAGCATTTGGAAGTATACCACTGGTTTCTCATAAGCATGATAATGTGTTTCACCTATAAAAGAATAACATGGCATTCTATAACCAGTCAAAATCATAGATAAATTACACACAATAAACAATTTTTTTTTCCGGTCTTACCATATTCTTCTAGAATCATTTTCTGTAAATCTGAGTAAGAGAAGGTTTCAGTTTCATTGTTGCCGCGTGATTTGATGAAGGACAGTTTGAGCCAGAGGTAATCGTCGGCTGTCCGCGCCACTTCGTAGTGCTCGTCACTGAGATCACAGCAACCTATGACACAGTATACCTAAAAATTTAAATCTCTTATGAATATCTTAGCAGCAGGGCTTAGAACTTTGTTTTCATCAATTTGTACATAAAAATTGGTGTTGGGACTTTGCATGTTAGGTAGTTTTATATTTTTATTTACCAAAATAGTTCTTATAAAATCAGCAGGTTGGGAGATAATAAATTATCTTGTAGTGTGTTGTTTATACTTACAGCTCTTTTGTATGGGTCTGTAGAGTTGCGCACTTGTATCCTATATTGAAAATTGATGGCAGTTTGTAGTTTATCACTCAAAGGCTTCTCTGGATTCTTTATGTACTCTTCCAGAGCTGATATAAATTCCTCATGATCTCGCCTGAAAACGTAAAAGACAATGTTACACGGTCAGTATAAAACTTGTATCCTCTTGTGGCCTCGTGGAAATGTTCTGGTTTCAAACCAGAAACATTTCCAAGAGGCCTTCAAGAAGAAGAATAAAGTATTATTTTAGATTTCAAAATTAAAGGAGGTTTTTTTCAGTATCTATGATTTTAACATTGTATTGCTTACCCAGCCTTTCTCAAACAATGCAGCGCTGCGTTAGCGTCGCCACTTCTCAAACAGTAGTACACCATGGGCCAAAGCGGGCGCTCGTCGATGACGCCGTCGGTCAGCACCTGCACATTCTGACCCTGTAAGCGGAGGCCTACGAAGCCCCGCACTAGAGGGTATGTGCCTGGTTCGCCGCCGCGCATAGCTGCTGCAGGGTTTGCACGCACCACATCACTCATGTATAGTTTATATCTGGAATTAGGTAAATAATAAAGATTTGGAAAGATTTTTAAGTTAGTTTTATTTAGTTGAATTAATACCAAACATTGCCTTTGTACTTTGTAAATCTTCAATTTCCTAAAACAAAAAACAAAAATTCTAGCCAGTTATTTTGTTTTTCATACCTTTTCTCCAAGTATTTCTTCCCTTGAGCAACCAGACACTGTTGAATGGTAGAATTTCCTCTGGCCTTGAGAGGGTCCTCATCCCTCACTAAGGCTGGAATATTTGCCATTGTTTTGATAATTTCCCACATTTCCTTTACTTTCTGAAAATATTAAGAATAATAATTCAAGGCAATCAATAAGATTTAAGTTCGTGATAAAATAGTCTGTCAGCGGTAATTAAAATCCTTTAAAAAAATGGAGAAGATAAAAGAGGTAGGTTTACTTACAGGATCATTGAACTCTTCAGCAACTTGGGCAAACTTCTGATGTAAAGCTGTCCTGGACTTAGATCCTTGGAACACCAGCTTGTTATACTGGTGCACTTGTCTGGCATATGCAGCCTCTATGTTGTCAAGCATAGAATGTCCAAACTTCTTTGGTGCATCTGCAATACTTGGTGGCTCTGGGGTCCTCTTGAGGTCTAGCCAGTTTTGAGATGGACCTATCATAGCATTCATCAACTTTATCTTTTCTCTGTTCCATTCCGATAGCATGTGTTCCCACTTCTGGTCTTCTGTTGTTTGCAGGGACTGGAAATTTATTCAGAAACATTATGAGAGTAAAAGCAGCAATATAATCATACATAAAACAGGGTAATTTAAAGCTTGTTTTTCAAATTATACTTACATTTTTGTTAACCTCATCAATAAGCGACAAAATTGCATTTTCTCTTTCATTCCTCAAAAAGCTTTCGATATCAGAGTCGGCTATGGGTTGGAGTGGCTCAAAAGTCCTTTTGGAACTAAGTGTTTCAAGTTTTTGGGATATCTGTTGTAAATCTATTCCTTTAGAGCCAAACAAAAGATGCCTGTAAAAAGACACATTGTGTGAGGTTAACGGCTAAGTAAAACCGACAACAAATGTGTATGTGTAACATAAATGCAACAAGTTCTTACGCTTGAATATCGTTTGCTCCTGACTGGATTACTCTTGAGTATAGCTCCTGTGACGCCTCGAGCACCTGGCCCAAAGAACGTTCAACCCTTGGCAGCTCTTCATTACCCTCAATTTCTGTCGTCAATTGTTCAGCTTGTTGTAAAAGTTTACTGAAATCATCGTCTGCCATCGTGCACTATAGGTTATCCAAGTTTGTTTGCAGAACAATAGACAGTCCTTAACACCACAAATCTAGGCTCTGTTTAGTGGGCACTATTAAAAGCTTACAAAATCATTCGGAACATACTACACGGATGAAATAAAAACAATAAATATCAGAATAACGGCCGGTACGCGCTCCCGCAAACCGCTTGACAGTAATGACAGCAGGATTTTTTAAATACAAACTATTTTTTCATCTCTGAAACCATACATTTTTGCTACCGTTGGGACTCTACGGAACTGTGCGTAAGTCAAAATCAAGACACAGAAACCATGTCTCAAATAAAAGTAATAATAAAAAACAGAACATTATGGCGGGTCAACCTGTCCATGTGCAGTACACTTGGCTGTGGAGGCATCACATGCGACGTGCGCGCGCTTCTCGCAAACGTATCCATACTAGGTTCCCAACATGCACGCGAGCCGCACTGTTGGTCCGAAAGTGTGGACGCGCTTTTACATGTTGCTGCAACACTAAAATATTATTACAAAACCAAGGAACTTATATACTAACTGGAATGAGGATGAGCAACCCAAAAAACGTTCCGAGCGAGAAAGCTTCGAGAGTTGATGTTGTCTCTTTCTAATAGGGGGTCCAATAATCATACTAACTCTTGAGACAGTTACAGACTACTGTTATTTTATTATTTAATTATGATGACCTGCAAATCAATACGATGATGTTTCGACAATTCAAAAGTGCCTGTAACTGGCTTACTTGAAATAAATGCTTTGATTTTGATTTTGAAATAGCATTCTAGACGAGATAGCTACAAGAGTAGATGTCATTAACTTTTTATGTTAACTTATTACCTATAACTTAAATAAATGTCTGTACAGTCCAGCTGCAAACTATGCATTTTGCAACCTGTCTATCCAGACGACTTTTGTATTCGGGGATTCGAGGACTCCGTTAAAATAATATATTTTTCAGACATGGAAAATCGCATATTCATGCTATGACTGTTTACCTAAAATGTTTTAGTAACATTCTCCAATATTTATTTCACCTTCCGAAAGCAATCATTTTCACTTGAACCTCGCCAAATGGATTCTTTTGCTGGAGATGCATGGAAAAATCCTTAGGACCGTCATGGCATGGCACGGTGCGGCGGACTCTTTTCTTTTCAATATCTATTTAAAAAGCAAACTAGTTACTACCGACAACATGTGCGATGTTTCTAATTTATAAAATGAAAATGTACTTTTGATTATTATGTACAACGATGTTCGAAACTTCGAACTTACTTACTTAATTTAATTGGATATTTCCTGTTTGTCAATCTAAAACATTGGTGACCATAGTCGTAATAAACAACCAATGTTAAAAAAAAATACCTGAAAAACTAAATTTCACATACAGCATACCCCTGACTACTACACCCCTTCACACAACACAATTTTATCATATTTAAATTGGATTATTTCACGTAAATACAATAAATAGCACTTAAATGACTTCAACGCGAAAGGGTATCGCCCTTCGATCAATAATAGTACTAGATTAGGGATCAGGAACAAAAATATGTCGCTGAAGTGGCCACGTTTGCATGTAAACATCTATGTTTCTTGGAAAAAAGTTCAATAATATTAACAACTACAGTTTATTATAAACCTTAATCCTTACACATAAAGTTTAATTACCACTGCAAAATGTATTTGTTTAAGTCCTTCCATCGGAGAAAGGATAAAAGGAATAAATTTAAAAAGTACAAAACTATTTATTCTAAAATAAAACTTAGAGTCTAAATTATAAGGTTAAAACACTTTTGTTTACAATTTCATGCTTATTCTATTGTGGAACTAGAAGTAGTTCTTGGTGTCACATTTCAATGCTCAGAACACAGAAAGTATTGAAAGACGTAGAGTTGCCGAATTTTTTTTTTTTTGTTTTCTTTTGTACGGTGGCAAATATTTTTGACCGACTCAAAAAAGTAGTAGAGACTATTTTACATTACCGCTATTACATTTTAAAAATACCTACGTATTTAATTAAATAGTTTCATCTGATAAATATTTTTACAAAACCTGTAGGCTTAGCCAAGTTGACAATCTACAATCGTTAACGCTAATATAAAACTACCCAAATGTATGGGAATGACATCATTTCAACGTTAAGTCACGTGGTCGAAACAAACGAATATAAACTTTTAAGTTCAGTCAAAACTGTAAGTTGGCTACGATTTATATGGGATGTAGCAATCACGATTGTAGAAACGAATTCATTTTATTCTATCATCTTAACCTATATAAACTTGTCTACGAAGTTTTGGCTGCCTGGCTGAATTTAAATTTAAACACATTAACCCTATGATAGTTATTAAAGCTTTCCGGCAAATAAAAATCAAACTGACCGAAGATCTATGGGGAATGTCTATCAAAGTTTGTACATCCATACTTGAGACTATAGCCCCTTAAGCTTTAAGCTTAGCTTTAATTTTTAATTTATGTGTAGACCAAGGAGTTTTCCCTGATTTAATGAAATACAGTAAAGTCATACCTCTTTTCAAATCAGGGGACAGTAAAGACACTAATAATTATAGACCTGTATCGGTTTTACCAGCTTTTAGCAAGGTTTTTGAAAAGGTAATGCTTAATCAAATGCTCTATCATTTTAACACCAACAGAATCTTACATGATCAACAGTATGGTTTCACCAAGGGACGTTGTACAACTGACGCCGGTGTAACCTTATTAAAGCACATATTTACTGCGTGGGAAGAGTCTCAAGACGCCATAGGAATTTTTTGTGACCTCTCCAAAGCGTTTGATTGTGTAAATCACGACACATTACTTTTGAAACTTGAGCATTACGGACTGGGTAAACTTGCACTTAGTTTGGTAAAATCTTATTTGAATGATAGACAACAACATGTTCAAATAAATGGTGTTAATTCACATGGTTTAAAAGTAAAAATGGGGGTTCCACAAGGCTCAATATTGGGTCCTTTCCTTTTTCTAGTATATATAAATGATCTACCCTATTTATTGAAAAACCAACCTCAAAATATGGTGTTATTTGCTGATGACACTTCCTTAATTTTTAAGATAAATAGGCGGGCCCAAAATCTAGATGACGTAAATAATGCCCTACTTCAGGTCCAAAATTGGTTCACAGCAAACAATTTGGTATTAAATGAAAAAAAAACCAAATGCATAAGATTTGCTTTACCGAATGTTAAAAGTAGTGATTGTGATATAGTACTGAATAAAGAGAAACTTGAATTCGTAGATAAAACGGTTTTCCTGGGGATTACGCTTGATTCAAGGCTACAATGGGGTTCTCATTTAACATCTCTTGCGGGGCGGCTAAGTTCAGCAGCATATGCCATTAGAAAAATCCGTCAGTATACTGATGTAGATACCGCTAGACTGGTTTATTTTAGTTACTTTCATAGTATAATGTCTTATGGCATTTTGCTATGGGGACGGGCTGCAGATATTGAGTTTATATTTATTCTGCAGAAAAGAGCCATCAGAGCCATATATAATCTTCGTAGGCGCGATTCTCTAAGGGAACTGTTTAAGGATATTGGCATCATGACAGTACATTGTCAAACATGCATCATCATCATGTGTGTTCATGTTGTGCATTGTCAACAGTATAAACAGTATAAAATAAAATAAATAAATAAAATAATAAATACATCTACGAAAACATAATGTACGTCAGAAAAAATCTGCACCTTTTTGGTAAAAGGGGTGACAGACATAATTACAGTACTAGAAATAGGGACCAACTAGTTCAGCCAGGCTTCAGACTCGCTAAAGTAGACTCATCTTTCATGGGGTACTGTTTGAGATGCTATAATAAAATTCCACAAAGTATTCTTGAACTGAATGAGACGAAATTTAAAACATGTATTAAACGCACACTATGTAAGCAAGCATATTACAAGTTGAGCGATTATATCGCTGATAAAAATGCTTGGCTCAATGCTGGTCCTGCTCCACAAGGACAGGGGCGCTTAAATTGATAGCATTAAATGGTATTGTTGGAGCTGCTGAAGATTGTACAACTATCTTTGCATTGTATAGATTCAATCTCTTTAGTATTATATAATCGCATAGCCCATATTGTGTGAGTACTATGTACTAGAAAGCTATCATTCACTGGAAACCTACGTCTTTTCTTGACTTGAATGTGCCCTGGCGGTTGAGAATATGTCATGCTCACTCAAAAGTCTCGCTGATGGTGGCGCATGTGTCGGATCATTTAGTTCCCTTCAAAATGGTTGAGTTGAATGGTGCTGATCCATGCGTCATGTCCGTGAACGGGAGCTGTCAGTTGTGACTGGTCATCTCTCAGTTGCCATGGCTTATTTTAATGAATTATTTTAGTTTTTGAATTGTTTTTTTTTCTGTTTTGTTTTACTGTGGACACTTTTAACGTGCACATCTTGCTACATTGTTCTCACATAATATACCATCTCAACATGAATGATGTAACCAAGATTTTGTAACAATATTCTGATTTAAAAGAGTGTCCATGGAGTTTCTTGCCCGTTCTTCTCCATAGAGATCTACGCTAGGGAATGGGCAACTACAGTACTTTCACAGTTTTTATGTCTTGTGACTGGGACTGTAGCTACATTTAATTTTCATCTTTGTTTCGACAATTCAAAAGTGCCTGTAACTGGCTTACTTGAAATAAATGCTTTGATTTTGATTTTTTATTTGCTTGTTTGACCACGTGACTTAACGTTTACGATTGTAGAAAGAGAATCGATACGAGTCGTTTGTAACTTGGCTAGGCCTGCTGGTTTGATAAATCTTTCGTCAATTATCTTCTATGGTCCGTGAATCTAAAAAAAGTCATCTTATCGTACGTAAATGAAACGTTATCTTACACTTACTATTTTAATACTTTATAATAATTACGTGCTATTTGGGAACCGCTGTTTTTAATAATCCACGCCTTTGCGTGTTTCCAGTAATGTCGAATCTGTCAAAATGAATTTTCTTTTTTAAAAGGGTTGTACATATCTTCTCCTCTTTCTGCACAGCGAAATGGGTCACTAGGAAATCTACAAACAAAAATAACATTATAAAATAACAACACTACTCCATGCATTCCCTGTTCAAGAACAGTCGATGTTTGATACAATAGTTGGTGCTTTGTAGCAAACATTGGCCAAACAATTATAATATTAGATAATTTATATTTACTATTTAATTCTGTTTTTATTTTATGAAAAATACATGATATATACTTACCAAAAATAAGGTATTCCTTCCAAAACCATGGTGTTACGGTGGTTATTTACACTGTTTTTGAACGCGCACTGCGGCGCTTTGACGTCTTCATGTTGGCTATAATTGGACCATACTAATTTGAAATAAGACCACAAAAGTATTTGTGGTCTTATTTTTCTAGCCTTTTTTGAAGCGCTTATCGGGAATCTAGTACTATTATTGATCGAAGGTATCGCCATATTGTTTACATCGGTGACAAGGCAAGACAGAGACACCTTCCACCTATGTCGGTTTCTCGCTCGAAACGTTTTTTTCTATTGAATCCATTGTATAAATTGAAACTCTAAGCCTTTGAGATAGTTTTTTTTATTTGTTTAGCATTTTGTTCGTACTCATTCCAGTTAGTATAAAAGTCCCTTGTGCAAAACATAATTTTCCAATGAAGGCTATCGTTTTTGAGCTCACTAGATGGCGCCCAAGAATGGCGCCACTGTCGAGTAAGGTTCTGTCAATAATTCTATTTTATACTTTTTTATGTACCAATAACTTCGTAAAAAGTTTATTTTATTACGTAAAACAACATAGTGTAAACTTTAGATACATATTTACAATATTCTCCCAAAATTAGCAAGCATGAAACATTTAAAAATCGTTCTACCTCCAAATACTAACAACAAAGATCTTATAAATTGCTACTTAAAATCTTCAAGTCATAATAAATCAGAAATGGCTCAATCTAGATCGTGAGTATTAATAAAAATACGTGATAAAAAAGCACGCAACGCGCGAACACTGTATGTAATCTGACATTTTGGAAGACCCTACTCTACACGAACGCCTCTAGCGGCGAATTCATGCCCGATAGCCCCCATTCATACAGGGATTCTTTTGTAACACTACTGTGTTGTTTGTTAATGTATATTCATGTGAATACAAAAAAAAAATATATATATATATTTAAGCTCTAATTTATTTCTGCGATATTATAGTACATTAATTAACATAAAACAGTCTCCACTCGATTTCACTTCACGTTACACACAGACAGAAGAACAGCAAAGCAGAAAAGTTTGACAGTTCATAGATAGACGAAAAGGCAGCCTTTCTAAATCCTATAAAACAAATTGTACCACTATATTATGTATCGTGCACTTGTGTTGTCATTTATAAAAAAATATATCGCAAATATTCGAGGGCATAGACCCTCTAGGAAACTGTGTTATTTAAATTTTTTAGGTCCAAATATGAGGTCAGCATCGGGTGCTCCTTTAGGATGCTGATATTTCTGTCGTACATGCTGCCCTCTGTTGGGGTTGCCGCTACCACCGGAGGCCCCTCCACTTTCCGCACTGTACTCTTCCTCTTCTTGTCTCTCCGAGATGTTCAGGGTTAACCTAAAATGTTTAGTTAATTATGTTTTGGGTGTAAATTAACTTTTTTTGGGTGTAACTCGTTTTTATCTTAGTCGCCACAGAGTGACCCTACAAGCATTGCGACATTAACGTGCTTGTAAGCAATTTTTACCATCTCTATCTTACCCCTTAAAAAAAGAAAGGACTAAATTCAATAAATATACATACAGTTTCATCCTCTCCATTTCTTGTTTGTCAGCCAATGCCTGTTGTTGTAGGTTACTGGCGAGCTCAGGGGGAGCGTTGAATGACTTGTACTGCGGCTTAGTACCCTTTCGCACCATCAAAACAAATTCCACGCCTTCTTTCCCTTGCTGAAAACGAAGACTTTTTAAGGACAGTTTTATCGGGATTCCCGAAAGATCATTGTTTACTTTATAATGTTTTGTTCAGTTGATCATGAAACATTGTTTTAAGTATGTCATTAACTAGCGGACGTCCCGCGACGCGTAGTTCCCGTTCCCGTGGGAGAAGGGGGTAAAATATAGCCTATGTTACTCAATATAGCCTATGTTACTCAATAAAGACGTGGCTTTCTAACGGTGAAAGAATTTTTGAAATCGGCGCAGTAGTTTTTGAGTTTATTCATTACAAACATACACACACACAAAAATATAAATCTTTCCTCTTTATAATATTATAGTGTAGATAACATTATACATAGTCAATCACTAAGTGATAACAAAAGATACACGCATGCAGAAACTACGGAAAATCATGCTGCGATCCTTACTCCTTTGCTCCTGTGTATATTGACTTACATTACATACCAACAACTGCTCGTAAGTTTTCTTGGTGGTCTGTCGGCAGGTCATGGGCACGGCTATGTCTCGCTGTTGAGGTCGAGTCTCACGTTGCCGCTCCGCTATATTTTCCATTACCATCTTTTCGAAAGCCGATTCGAATTCAACATCTTCAACCTAAAAAGACATTAATTATTTTAATTTCAGGCCTATTTATGCTAGATGAGGTACGCTGGGACTGGTGGGCTGACACTAGTCAGGGGTGCGTGCGAATGTACATGTGTCTCCCCCGACACATACATAACCGCCCGTTCGCCCTGGATAAAGGGTATCCATGAGGACTTTCCCACAAAAAAGGTTTATTTATGTTTACATGACAATATTTTTGTTTACATAACTCACAGGCTTGGGACCGGGCCTCCTGGGTTCGTTAGCAATATCGTCGTTTTGCTGGATTTCACTTTCGTCATTTCCAGTATTCTCGGTGTTAGGCTCTTCATCAGAACTTTCTTCAGGAAGTTGAGGATTATCTGTTTCATCATCAGTCTCAATAATAGTATCCAATCCTTCATTGACACTATCGTCGCCCTGATCGTCGTTATCCATATCTTCCTCGCCTAGCTCTGGGTACAATGTTACACGCAACTCTTCTATTGCATCCTTACACTCTTGCCAACTAGCAAACAACGTCAGCTTAGGTCTAAGAGTCGTTAAACATTCTTGGTATATGTATTTTACATAAATAGGAAACATGTTGTCATCAGTCCAATAAGGATCCGATTGTTTGAACCAGTAGTAGTTTTGAAAGAATGTTAAAAAGTAATCTAGTCGTTTTTTGCTAGAGCCACTGTTAAAATAAGCGCCGCAAGTCTCGAGGAGCGCGCAGACCAGTCTTATTCTGAACACATTGTCTGGCGGGTCGAAAGGAGAAAGATTACTGTGATCATTTGTTACTCCGAAAGTTATAAAAGAGTACAAAACGGTGAAGACATCGCGTGAATCTAAAAGCTTGTAGTTGTACAGCTCTCCAAGATATCTGACGGTGGCTATTCTTCTCTGATTATATCTGGGATGAGGATCTTCCATGGTGACTCTGATCTCTTCAAGTATGGTGTCGACTACTGCAGGGGCGACGGCTTCCTGCCACGCGGCCAGTTCAGCCGTCAGCCTGGCAAGGGCTCTCCTGGCGCTGGCCCGCACTCTCCAGCCTCCCGCTAGGTGCTGTATAGCAATAGCTGCAGTGTCTGGATCATCCCAGTTTAGCTTTCGCATCAGTCTTAGTATTTTCTCCTCATTGCTCTTCTGTAAGTCTTCATGGAGTACTTTCCTTATGAACTGGTGCATGGGAGGCTCTTCCTCCTTGGGTTGAGCTGGAGCTTCGGGCGGACAAACGTAGTAAAAAGCATTTTCAATTTGCGTAACGTATCGGGAGTCTAGTGCTGATACAGTCTGGAAATAAAGTTATTAATGCAATAACTGTTTATTTTGAAACCAAGAATATAAATAATGTTTTGTTATACCTTTTTCCTCATCATTTGCTGTAAGTAGATCATAGTGCGTTGATGCGTGTCTGGGTTACAGTACAAGAATCTGCCGCATGTCTCAAGGAGATTGCATGCCATTTCAATGTGATGATGTTTGAAGTCATGCAAGAGAACTTTCAAACAGTACAGTGCTTCCATCTTCGAGTAAAGACTGAATTTCACCAATTCGCCAATGAAACGCACTACTTTTATCTGCAAGGCAAAAAAGAAGAATGAATAAAAATATTCAATTTACCCTTTTAGACATTCAGTAAGAACACTGGTTTGAAAATCTTTACCTTTGATTCAATATTAATCTGATCTTTTTTCCTAACGTGATACTTGAAGTCTTGTTTCAGCATCTGACACAAATCTGCACATACATCAGGTAACACTGGGTACAGTATCGCTGCAAACCTTGAGTAGAAGGGCAGTAAATCAAGTCTAGTTCTGGCAACACTGAATAGGACTCTAGTCAGCTTCTTCCTATTATTCTTAGTATTGAGATTCAGCACAAAATCCACTGCAGCATTGTCAATCAACTCTCTATTGATACAGTTTGGTAGCTCATTTAAAAAAGCATCCAGAGCATATCTGTAAATAAAATGGTTTTATTTTACAAAATGATTATACAAAGGAAAACAGAAATGACCTTTTGATATCTTCCTTATAACGTAACTAGTACAATCAAAAACTACAACATCATTTAACAACAGAGACAAAATGTTTTGAAGCTATTGTTTAAAGATATAAAAAATACAATAACTAAACATACTCATAGTTTTAATTAAAAAAAAAGTAATTAAAAGATAAAACAACCGGCTGAACCTTTTATTTAAGTAATTTAAAATATGCTATGTTTAACTTTTAATTTTTTTTTTGAACTAAAGCTTGACTCACACTAGACTGTGTCAGGTCCGAGCCTTTTTGTATGGACACACTCATGCTTCCACGCCGCTACCGAGCAACGGACAATGGATTGTGCTACGGCCGACACTCCTCGGACTAGACACGGTGTAGCTTGTGTCATCCTTTATACAGTGTTTTACTAATTCTTCGAAAAGATGTATAAATATAATGATATGCATACTTGTTGGAAACATTAGCAGGCTGGGCCTCTTCCTGCTCCATGTCAGGCACTGTGGGAGGTCCCTCACTGTCACTCAGCTCATCCTCCTTCAAATCCTCATCCAACATCTCTTCTGTTACTGTCTCCGGTTTACACTTTACTGTCTGTATTGGACAACAGAGTGAATCAATGGTGGATTCAGAGCCTTTATACTGAGAAAAATGATTTATAAAATGATTAGGTAGGGTGAAGAACTAATTGCATCTAAGTTTATCATCAGATTATCTGTAACTAGGACTTCCCACGACTTCGTACACAAAAATATGATAGCTTGGCTATTATGCATGATATAAATATCATTTATAGCCTATAGCACTCACGAATAATGTAGCTTTCTGGCAGTGAAAGAATTATTAGAATTGGATTACTCCCTACATACAAACTCACAAATAACCTTTACCTCTTAAGAATATTAGTATTAGTAAAAAGCAAGAAGTTCAAGATGAACATTCAATCTCATACCAAATAAATAAATATCGCTGGACATTATACACCGCGCCATCTAGTGCCACACTCAGCAACGAGTCTTGTGTAGTGGACACCAGATAGTTGATACACAACTCCACGTCAAAGCGCGTATATTGCGTACGGTAAGTACATACTTATTGTACATATAAACATCCATGACTTGGAAACAAATGTCCATGCTCCTCACACAAACATTTGCTCCTACCGGAATTCGAACCCGGGACCCTAAGAACGTAAGGCAGGCTCACTACCGCTGCACCATTCGGGTAGTCAAACATTTTTTTTTTTTTTCCTTATTTGTGTCACTACATCCAGGTCCCAGCCTCTGATGATCATGCATATGGTTCTTAGATCAATCTTAATAAAATTGTCATGTTGATTACTTACAATACTGACTTCTTTCACCTGATAGTTAGGCATAAAAACTTTCAAATCGGGCAAGCTAGTGTAAAAAGTTCTGGTATCCTCGTCTTGCCAGGGATCTGTGCCGGCCTGCATGGTGAACTCTTCATTGCCACCAATGGTCACTGTGCCCTGTGTCTCAGTTACTGTGAGTGTGAGGGTGGGGGGTTCTCCTGCTTCCCCTAATTCTTCACCTAGCACTTCTGCAAAGCTCTGGGCACCAGCCAGAAGCTTGTCATAGGTAGCCTGAAATAATAAGAAAGCATAATTTTAAATCAAAGTGTCACTCATCCAGCCTTGTTCAATCTACTGCAGGCTATAAAACTTATATATATAATGCCATTCTACACTGCCATTTTGACCAAGTCAATCAACTGAAGTTGCAGTACAACATAGTCACTTCTTCTTCTTCATGTTGTTGATTCCCATTTTTAATTAGTTTCGACCAGAACTCAGCCACGTCGACGGCGTTGGTGGTGGCTTCAGACAAGTCCCTTAAAGTGCAGGTGGAGTTGCTCAAAGAGCAGGTCAGGAGGTGGGTCATGGTTTGAGATGAGGCTCCCAGTCGCACTCAGCTTTATCGGAATACCCCCACCGGACCAAGTAGAACCTGCAGCGGCCCACCTGGCTTCTAAGTCGGTTTAGAGTCTTCCAGGTGGGATATGGCAGTTGATGACCCGCTGGAAGCTTTTCTGCAGGCTCAACATAGTCACTTGAGTTGTGCAAACTACATCCAGTTACTTAAGCTTATCATTAAATTACCTGATGTTGTTCTAACTGATCCTTTCTCTCCTGTGACAACTCTCCCCTGGTATGCAATGTCCTCTGATTGGCTGCATGTAGGGCTTGCAGTTGTGCCCTCTCGGCTAGTAAATGTTTTGTAAGAGATGAGAAGTAATCTTTCAACAGAGTTCTAACAGCGGTCTGCTTTTCAGCAGGCAAGAATGGGTTTCTAGGAATAGTGACATTGTATTTCTGAAATAAATATCAAGTAGATTTAGACACAGACGTAGAGATTAAATTAATTGTTTATTTCACAAGATTTCCTTTGTTAAACTGAAACAATATGATAAGTAGGTTACCTCAGCAGTTTCTCTAATTTTCTTTGGAACTAATCCAGCATAGTCCTCTCCACAATGTTTACAAAACGACAACAGTATGGGTATATTGTTATGTTCCTCCTTATCCATATTTATTAGAACTGTAAGAACATTGCCCAGCAAAGGCAGACCCATCTTGTTTGTAAATATGCCAACAGCAACAAGCTCAGCATAAAATCTTATATCCACACGCAATTTAGATGAGTTGGTTATTTTATCTGTTGCTTTGAAAGTCAAGATCTTTTGCCAGTTTTCAAAGAAGTTTGATGAAAAATCTGCATAGGTCCGATGGAGTGCAGAACATAAATTAATAGCAGCCGCTATATCAGACATCTTCAGCTTAGCCTCCGTGATCGCTGCCGCTACTTCTGAGATGTATTTGGTAAGATTTAAGGCATTGAAATCTTTTAGAAGTGTATCTATTTGTGTAGCACTAAATGACTTTAATTTTTTCACAAAAGTTGTGTTCTTCTTTAATCCAGAATCCAATTTGGAGAAATAATTATCTGGTGGACGTACACAATTCAGATTTTGATTTCTAAGTTCAGACTTTTGTTTTACCCTAGATTCTAGGTTAGATGTATATTCATCGAGAGCTGCTTTCTCGTCTTCCGCATTTTCTGTTTGGCCCTCTGTCTCTGGCTGTTGTTCACTTTTCTCTGCATCTGTTTCAGTGGACGTCATGTTTATAATAATCAAAATAACATAATTATTATCAATAAACCATGTTCCCTAGATTATTCAAAGGTAAAAGTATTATTATTTTCGGTGTTGTTCTGTTTACTTTTTGACAGATGATGACATTCAAATCAACACGTCAAAAAACCACAACCAAACAATTCAAAACTCAGACAGTGTGCCGGTGACGGTATGCCCAGCACTCTGTGGTGCCCAGTCTATCGTGCGTGAGATCCACAGAACATATATACCCTGGCACACCACACTTGGCACTGCCACAGGGCCAGGCCAATTTATATGTTCTGTGGGCACATGTATGTCAAAGTATCATGCACATTTGACATTTTACTCTTCAGCTGTTTTTATAGCTGTCATTTATGTAAACATTGCTTGCTTTCATTCGTTTATTTAGCAAATACACCGTAACGTTGAATCACGGTAATATTATAATACAGTACTCCAACTTCATACAAACGGACGAAACGCGAGCTATACCTACGCGCCTCGATCTCGGGGTGCGCTCGGGGCGCAGACAGTCACGGCTGTACCGCAGTGTCGAACGGACGGTTTGTTGTTTTTTAACAATAACCGCGCGCGATTTTTTCTCTAAAAATCAGTTAATATGACGAGTAGGAAATATTGTGCTGTTTTTGGTTGTATGAATTCGTCACTAGCGCATCCAGACATAAGTTTTTTTAAATTACCTGGAAACTCTGAAAGGTAAGACTATAAAATAATTTTACTTACTAGTAGGTAGGTACATAATGTGTGTCTTTTTAATGGGTAAGTATTTCCTTTTATCTCACGAAAAAAAAGGTGTTTGGATTAATAAATATAGCGAATAGAGTAACGGAAAGTTATTGAGACGAGTGAAATAGGTAGTTATATGCGGTTCTGAATGAATCATGATACGGTAGGTACCTATTAGGCTTTTTTTTTTTCGGAAATCATCAAATGACTCCTCCCGCTCTGGGCGGAGCAGGGGGGAGTGTCAGACTTTTACTGACTAAAACCCATCCATGTTCCCTCATCGCCCTTTGTGTTCCGGGGCCACGGTATCTCTTTCGAATAGTCCCGCTGCCTTAGTACTTACGCTTGTGTTAAAACTTCGGTGCATGTGTGTTTTGTTAGTTTGCATAATTCAAAGTAAAGACGTGGTATTATATTATTAATAATATTTGTTTATTATCTATGTGTATGTGTATGAATTTTAGAGTTTTTTTTTACCGTCTGTGTGTCATTAGATAGTTTTCGAAATTTTCACAAAGTGTTTCTGCTGCTACTACAACATATAGCACTAAAAACTGGTTTTATTTTCTCGGTATTAACAACAACAGCTAAACTCATATATAATATTTAGATATTTGAGGGTTGTGATTTTAAAACATTCGTAGTCAGCTGTTCAGCTTTTTAATAATTAATTAATTGGTGACCAAAGAATTTTTGTTTTGAGTTGTTGCGAGTTGTAGTTATGGACCTAATTTATAGAGACGTTAATAAGCTGAGATAAAAGTTACTTATTCGTCGGCTGTTTCTTGCATTCTATTTGAGTAGGTAGATGTTGGAGTTTCTAAGGATTGGAGTTTAGTAACGCGTAAGGAGAAAGCACATTTTTTTATTCTATAGAAGGATTTTTAAGCTATTGCATAGCTTTTATCGCGGGCTCTGAGCGCGGCGCGGCGCGGTGACCGAATCAAGAAATTCTCAAAACCTAACGAAAAATACCTGACACCACGCAGATTTTTTTCATAAAAAAAAAAATGATATGCAATAGCTTTACCGCGGCAGTCTCCGAGAGTGCCACATGTATTTTTTTTTTCAGAAGTCTTCAATGGTTGCAACTGATCCGGCGAGATGATTTGGAAAACAAACCTAACTTTAGTTCCTACCAAGTTTGTGAAAAACATTTTAATTTAGAGGATGTATTACATTCATCAAATAGAAAACTTTAAAAAAAGAATGCCCTACCATTTTTGATGCTGCCAAACTTAGCTAGTACTGATCCAGGAGTCTCTCTAAAAGAAGATAAACAAACCCAAACTAGTACACAGAGAAATGAAAATAGTACACAGACTGAAAATGCAACAAATGAAATCTTTGCTCAAACCTCAACGAGTCTCTCTAGCAACACTCCAAGAAAAAGAAAATTGAAACTTGAACTCCTCCAATGCAGAAAGAAAATAAAATTACACGAAACTGAAAATGAAACACAAAAATCTGAAGAAAATACTTTCCATCGACTTTGCGATAAATTTTTGACCGACAAACTAGCTCTCCTGATAAAAGCCCAAAGTAAACTAAAACAACATGGAAAAGGAAATCGATATGATAAAGACTACATCATTTACTGTTTAAATTTATACTACATCAGCCCACAAGCATACCGGTTTTTGCAAAGTGCGTTATGTTTACCCTGTCCTTCAACATTGTTCATTAATTCTTTCCCAATTACAACTGAAATCAATGAAAGAGCTATGTCTCTTCTTAAATTAAAAGTTGCACAAATGACAGAAACAGAAAAAAATTGTTCAGTTATGATTGATGCTATGTCACTAAAAGCAAATCTATTCTTTAATATTATAGAAGACTAAATTACCGGATTCCACGAAATTGAAGGATTGCAGTCTCCTGAACCCGCTAAAAATGCGTTAGTAATAATGGTTCGTGGTATGTTTGTAAACTGGAAACAGCCTATATCATATGCATTTATTTCAGAATGTCGAAACTATGAAGAAATAAATAAATGGATTGATAAAGTACTGCAAAAGTTATTCGAAATTGGTCTTAACGTCCGTATTTTTGTGTCCGATCAAGGGTCTGATTTATGGAAAGCTGCCAAACAAAGATCAGTTTCAATTAAAAGACCATATTTTTTTATAAATGATAGAAAAATTTATTATATTTTTGATGCACCGCATCTAATTAAAAACGTTCGAAATAACCTGATGCAATATGATTTCCACTTCGGTGATTCTATAGCAAAATATGATCACATTGTCAAGTTTTATAATCGGGACATAAAAAAGAGTTTGAGGCTTGCACCTAAACTTAACGACAGTCATATCAAACCCACAAACTTCGAGAAAATTAAGGTTTGCTATGCGACACAACTTCTTAGCAAGTCCGTTGCACATGGCATTAGTACGTCTATATATAACAATGAAATTGAAGAATCCGGCAGAGACACGGCAAAATTTTTAATGATGATGAATAATTTGTTCGATTCTTTGAATACATCTAATCTGAGGAATAGTTATGAATATAAAAGAGCGTATGAAGGCAATGAGTCACAAAAGGCATTTTTTAAACAGATGCTAAGCTTTTTCAAAGATTTAAAATTAAAGAATCCAAAGAATGGCAATAACGTGACATCAAGTGTTAGATTCATTGATGGGTTTCCAAATAACGATTACATCCATAATGCTCTTGTTCGATGACTTGCAGTTGGAAGGATTTAATTTTCTTATGACTAGAAGATGCAATCAAGACGCTCTTGAAAATTTTTTCGGACAAATTCGAACGAAAAATGGCACGGCTCTAAATCCGACTTGTAGACAGTTTGCATCGGTGTTCAATAAGTTATTTTTCTGCAACATAATAAAACCTCCAAAAGGCGGAAATTGTGCAGATAATTTCGGAACTCTTTTTGTTGAATCGACGAACAAAAAAGATACTAGGGATGCATTACCGGTATCATCCAACGAAATATCAAATACAGATTTTGAAGAATTTTCCAGCATCCAAATTACTAGTTCGGATTATAATCAGCTAGATATACCAGAAAAAAAAATCACTTTTTTATATTTGTGGGTATCTTCTGTTTGGAGAAACATGATGATTGTCATGCTTTGAAATCGTATGTGAAACCCGATCAAAAAAGCCACAATTTCAGCTTACAGAGTCGGTATTTATGGTACCGGGACAACAGTAAGATTAATTCGCGAACTTTTTTGATTGTACCCAATGATGATTTTGTGGAATTTATAGAAAAACTGGAGGAAATATTCCGAAATTCACTTAAAACCATACATGTAAATTGTAAAGTAGCTGCAGGTATATATAACCAAGTAAAAGATATTCCATTTTCTCCACCTTGTCCATGTTTCCCAAAACAATTTTTAATTAAGCTTTATATATAAGAACTAGTTTGCTTGGGTGCGCGAGCTGCGCGCAGCTCGCGTGTTTGGTGTTTTTGAGAAGTATTACTTACCCTTATAAAATTTTGACAATCTATAAGCATCCTTAAATGAATTGGAAAATCCGTTAGAATTACCCCTAAAACAGTATGAAAACCCCTACGAACCCCTAATTAAATCTAAAACCTTTTAACCTAAAGTTTGCCTGTCGTCGCCCCTGAGTTACGCTTCACCTACTCAACCATCGTTACGCTACGGAGGTCGCCGGCTCGCTTCGCTCACCACCTCCCCCCTTCGCTCCACTCAGGACCTACCTCCCCGGGGCTGCGGGACTATTCGAAAGAGATACCGTGGCCCCGGAACACAAAGGGCGAGGAAGGAACATGGATGGGTTTTAGTCAGTAAAAGTCTGACACTCCCTCCTGCTCCGCCCAGAGCGTTATGAAGTTACAGCCCTTTTAATTTTAGGGGAGGTTGGGGAGGGGAGCTTCACCCACTCAACCTTCGTTACGCTACGGAGGTCGCCGGCTCGCTTCGCTCGCCACCTCCCCCCTTCGCTCTACTCGGTCTCGCAGGCTCGCTCCATTCAGGACCTACCTACCACCGGAAAGCGGAGGGGAGCAAAGGGGAGGTTGGGGAGGGGAGGAAATACAAATTTCAACGCCCCTCAATAATAAAGTATAGTAAAAATCAAAATTCCGCTACGTGTCCTAGTTTCCGAGATACGATGGGGGGAGGGGTGAAGGGGGAGAGTGGGGAGTTTTGAAAAATGATTTCGACTAACAATCGGCCCCTTTATACAAATCTGAAAAAAAAAATGTTCCAAGTCTCTTAACTTCCGAGATCCGCCTAAAGGGGGGGGAGAAGGGGAGAAAGGGGGACAACTTTGAGGGGGACAACTTTGAAAACTGTGGGTGCGCGAGCTGCGCGCAGCTCGCGTGTTTGCTGTTTTTGAGAAGTATTACTTGCCCTTATAAAATTTTGAGAATCTATAGGCACCCCTAAATGAATTGGAAAATCCGTTAGAATTACCCCCAAAACAGTATGAAAACCCCTACGGACCCCTAATAAAACCTTATTTAAAAACTCTGACCTTTTCCATAAAAAAATAACTCTAAAGTTTGCTGAGTTACGCTTCACCCATTCAATCATCGTAACGCTACGGAGGTCGCCGGCTCGCTTCGCTCGCCACCTCCCCCCTTCGCTCCACTCAGGACCTACCTACCACCGGACAGGTTTCGACACCTACTATAATATTTTTTCAAACACCTGATAGCTATCTCTAACCGTTATTAAGTTACAGCCCTTTTCAATTATAGGGGAGGTTGGGGAGGGGAGCTTCACCCATTCAACCTTCATTACGCTACGGAGGTCGCCGGCTCGCTTCGCTCGCCACCTCCCCCCTTCGCTCCACTCGGTCTCACAGGTTCGCTCCACTCAGGACTTTTAGGGGAGGTTGGGGAGGGGAGGGGAGAGTATAGAAATTTTAACGACCCCAATAATAAAGTATAGTAAAAATCGAAATTCCGCTACGTGTCCTAGTTTCCGAGATACGATGGGGGGAAAGGTGAAGGGGGGGAGAGTGGGGAGTTTTGAAAAATTATTTCGACTAATGCATTGCCCCTTCTTACGAATCTGAAAAAAAAAATGTTCCAAGTATCTTAACTTCCGAGATCCACCTAAAGGGGGGGAGAAGGGGGGAAAAGGGAACAACTTTGAAAACTGGTTTTTACTTTTCCGAGCGTCCTCTATACGAATCTGAAAAAAAAATGTTCCAAGTCTCTTGGTTTCTGAGATACGATAGGGAGGGGTGAGAAGGGGGGCGAAAAGGGGAGGTTTGGCACTTTTCCCATAGGTTTCAGAGTTATATGTTTACGAATCTGTCAAAATATACCCACCTCCCCATCCACCATCAGGGAGAACAATTCTGTCAGTGAGTCAGTCAGTGGTAATCGAGCTATATATAATACTAGTTTGCTAGTATTACTTACCCTTATAAAATTTTGACAATCTATAAGCATCCTTAAATGAATTGGAAAATCCGTTAGAATTACCCCTAAAACAGTATGAAAACCCCTACGAACCCCTAATTAAATCTAAAACCTTTTAACCTAAAGTTTGCCTGTCGTCGCCCCTGAGTTACGCTTCACCTACTCAACCATCGTTACGCTACGGAGGTCGCCGGCTCGCTTCGCTCACCACCTCTCCCCTTCGCTCCACTCAGGACCTACCTCCCCGGGGCTGCGGGACTATTCGAAAGAGATACCGTGGCCCCGGAACACAAAGGGCGAGGAAGGAACATGGATGGGTTTTAGTCAGTAAAAGTCTGACACTCCCTCCTGCTCCGCCCAGAGCGGGAGAAGTCATTTGATGATTTCCCATCCTAAAAAAAAAAAAAAAGGACTTACCTCCCACCGAACAGGTTTCGACGCCTACTATAATATTTGTTCAAACACCTAATAGCTATCTCTAACCGTTATGAAGTTACAGCCAT
The DNA here is from genome assembly GCA_963853795.1 of Xestia rhomboidea. Classification (NCBI taxonomy): domain Eukaryota; kingdom Metazoa; phylum Arthropoda; class Insecta; order Lepidoptera; family Noctuidae; genus Xestia; species Xestia rhomboidea. Next base: position 15,534,013 of record OY970764.1, read on the forward strand.
TTCAATTTTAGGGGAGGTTGGGGAGGGGAGCTTCACCCACTCAACCTTCGTTACGCTACGGAGGTCGCCGGCTCGCTTCGCTCGCCACCTCCCCCCTTCGCTCTACTCGGTCTCGCAGGCTCGCTCCATTCAGGACCTACCTACCACCGGAAAGCGGAGGGGAGCAAAGGGGAGGTTGGGGAGGGGAGGAAATACAAATTTCAACGCCCCTCAATAATAAAGTATAGTAAAAATCAAAATTCCGCTACGTGTCTTAGTTTCCGAGATACGATGGGGGGAGGGGTGAAGGGGGGAGAGTGGGGAGTTTTGAAAAATGATTTCGACTAACAATCGGCCCCTTTATACAAATCTGAAAAAAAAAATGTTCCAAGTCTCTTAACTTCCGAGATCCGCCTAAAGGGGGGGAGAAGGGGAGAAAGGGGGACAACTTTGAAAACTGGTTTTTACTTTTCCGAGCCTCCTCTATACGAATCTGAAAAAAAAATGTTCCAAGTCTCTTGGTTTCCGAGATACGATAGGGAGGGGGGAGAAGGGGGGTGAAAAGGGGAGGTTTGGCACTTTTCCCATAGGTTTCAGAGTTAGTTGTTTACGAATCTGTAAAAATATACCTACCTCCCCATCCACCATCAGGGAGAACAATTCTGTCAGTGAGTGAGTGGTAATTTAGCTTTATATAGTATAACTAGTTTGCTTGGGTGCGCGAGCTGCACGCAGCTCGCGTGTTTGGTGTATTTGAGAAGTATTACTTACCCTTATGAAATTTTGAGAATCTATAGGCACCCCTAAATGAATTGGAAAATCCGTTAGAATTACCCCTAGAACAGTATGAAAACCCCTACGGACCCCTAATAAAACCTTGTTTAAAAACTCAGACCTTTTTTCCATAAAAAACATTACCCTAAAGTTTGCTGAGTTACGCTTCACCCTCTCAATCATCGTTACGCTACGGAGGTCGCCGGCTCGCTTCGCTCGCCACCTCCCGCCTTCGCTCCACTCAGGACATACCTACCACCGGACAGGTTTCGACACCTACTATAATATTTGTTCAAACACCTGATAGCTATCTCTAACCGTTATTAAGTTACAGCCCTTTTCAATTATAGGGAAGGTTGGGGAGGGGAGCTTCACCCACTCAACCTTCGTTACGCTACGGAGGTCGCCGGCTCGCTTCGCTCGCCACCTCCCCCCTTCGCTCCACTCGGTCTCGCTGGTTCGCTCCACTCTGGACCTACCTACCACCGAAAAGGGGAAGTTGGTGAGGGGGGGGGTATACGAATTTCAACGTACCTCAATAATAAAGCATAGCAAAAATCAAAATGCCGCTACGTGTCCTAGTTTCCGAGATACGATGGGGGGAGGGGTGAAGGGGGGGAGAGGGGAGAATTTTGAAAAATGATTTTGACTATTAATCAGCCCCTTTAAACGAATCTGAAAAAAAAAATGTTTCATGTCTCTTAACTTCCGAGATCCGCCTAAACGGGGGGAGAAGGGGGGAAAGGGGGACAATTTTGAAAATTGGTTTTTACTTTTTCCAGCCTCCTCTATATGAATCTGAAAAAAAAAATGTTCCAAGTCTCTTGGTTTCCGAGATAAGATAGGGAGGGGGGAGAAGGGGGGCGAAAAGGGGAGGTTTGGGATTTTTCCCATAGGTTTTAGAGTTAGTTGTTTACGAATCTGTCAAAATATACCCACCTCCCCATCCACCATCTGGGAGAACAATTCTGTCAATCAGTGAGTGAGTCAGTGGTAATTCAGCTTTATATAGTATAACTAGTTTGCTTGGGTGCGCGAGCTGCGCGCAGCTCGCGTGTTTGGTGTTTATGAGAATTATTACTTACCCTTATAAAATTTTGAGAATCTATAGGCACCCCTAAATGAATTGGAAAATCCATTAGAATTACCCCTAAAACAGTATGAAAACCCCTACGGACCCCTAATAAAACCTTATTTAAAAACTGAGACCTTTTCCCATAAAAAACATTACCCTAAAGTTTGCTGAGTTACGCTTCACCAACTCAACCATCGTTACGCTAAGGAGGTCGCCGGCTCGCTTCGCTCGCCACCTCCCCCCTTCGCTCCACTCAGGACCTACCTACCACCGGACAGGTTTCGACGCCTACTATAATATTTGTTCAATTACCTGATGGCTACCGCTAACCGTTATGAAGTTACAGCCCTTTCAATTTTAGGGGAGGTTGGGGAGGGGAGCTTCACCCACTCAACCTTCGTTACGCTACGGAAGTCGCCGGCTCGCTTCGCTCGCCACCTCCCCCCTTCGCTTAACTCAGTCTCGCAGGTTCGCTCCACTCTGGACTTTTAGGGGAGGTTGGGGAGGGGAGGGTATAAAAATTTCAATGCCCCTCAATAATAAAGTATAGTCAAAATCAAAATGCCGCTATGTGTCCTAGTTTCCGAGATACGATAGGGGGAGGGGTGAAGGGGGGGAGAGTGGGGAGTTTTGAAAAATGATTTCGACTAACAATCAGCCCCTTTATACGAATCTGAAAAAAAAAATGTTTGAAGTCTCTTAACTTCCGAGATCTGCCTAAAGGGGGGGAGAAGGGGGGAAAGGGGGACAACTTTGGAAACTGGTTTTTACTTTTCCGAGCCTCCTCTATACGATTCTGAAAAAAAAATGTTCCAATTCTCATGGTTTCCGAGATACGATGGGGGGAGGGGTGAAGGGGGGAGAGTGGGGAGTTTTGAAAAATGATTTCGACTAACAATCGGCCCCTTTATACAAATCTGAAAAAAAAAAATGTTCCAAGTCTCTTAACTTCCGAGATCCGCCTAAAGGGGGGGAGAAGGGGAGAAAGGGGGACAACTTTGAAAACTGGTTTTTACTTTTCCGAGCCTCCTCTATACGATCCCGTAAAAAACAAAAAATACGGGTCCCTTAGTTTCCGAGATACGATAGGGAGGGGGAGGAAGGGGAGCAAAAAGGGGAGGTTTGGCACTTTTCCCATACTCGCGGGAGTTACTTGTTTACGAATCTGTCAAAAAATACCCACCTCCCCATCCACCATCTGGGAGAACAATTATGTCAATGAGTCAGTGAGTCAGTGGTAATTCAGCTTTATATAATATAATAATAATGCGGATTTATTATACTTTAAAATTTAACAATAAAGCATTTCGTACGACTCAGTCGAGGCGCAAATATTTTTCGGTCGCAAATCTATAAGCCCGATTTGTTTTTCAAACAAAAACATTTTTTTTTAATTAAATCCACCAATCAAAAAACAACACGCATTTTTATTGAACACTTCCTATGCAATATACAAAGTACCTATTTCATTTATTTATATAAAAAGGATATTTACAATCACAAAACTAAATACAAACAGAAAGTAGGCAAATGTAATTAAAATGCTGGAGACCGGGAGACGGGCAGCCCTAACGCATGGTTACGTACCGCGCGGCTGTAGGCATTTATTTCTATCATGCATGCGGCTGAGTTACACTACTGTGGTTGAATAGTTCATTATAAATATTTGGGTTAATTACTGATTCTACAATGTGCGGAATACTGTGTGAAATATGTTTCTGTAATAAGACACCGAGCAAGGTAAACTAAATACTATCAACCGAGAGCATGCTGAATAACCGTGTTAGTTGCTCAGGTTAGTTGTTTTGTATATTTTAAACATACTTTCAGGACGACAGAGTTTTAAAACGCTTACAAAACAGAGGCCCGAACTGCGTACAAACCTTAGAAATGGATTTAGGTGACACCATGAATGCATTTTTCTGTGGAGCAGTATTGTGGATGCAAGGACCACAGCTTACTCCTCAACCAATAGAAACAGAACAAGGTGTATTATTGTATAATGGAGATATATTCGATGAAACATGGCCCAGCAATGTAAGCGATACGTCAGTGATTATGGAAAAATTAAACAATACAGTGGTAAGATTTTACCTAACCTTTATTTTTGCTTTGAATTGATTTGTAAAATACTTAAATTTTTTAAGTTAGTTGTACTACGCCTGTAACCTACGCGCAAGTGCAAGCAATAACTTGACAAAGTTTTGCCGCAATTGCATGCTATATAAGCACATAAAATACAAACACACATTACTTTTTATCTTTATGATAATGACTTACATTCAATTTAAATCACAGGAAAAATCCTCAGAAGCATATATTGTACAACAACTAAAAACGTTAAAAGGACCATTTGCCATAATATACTATGACAAACTGAATAAAAAAATATTTTTCATGAGGGACAGAATCGGAAGAAGTACTTTATTGTTTCATCAAGGTGAAAATTCTATTATTATCAGTAACACTTTAGGTAGAAATTATGACTGTATTGAAGTACCAGCAACACATATTCAAATATTAAATTTGAGTACACATACAATAAAGCTGTGTCCATGGAATAATGACCTAAGCTCAACTGAGGAATTTATCATTGAAGATTGGTTACAACAACTGAGCATACAACAAAGTCTCCCGGATGATGAATTTTATTTTGAGTATACCAAAGAGGAATTTACAGATGAGGTTAATAATTTTTACTATGTGATTTTAATCTGTTTATTATTAGTTTTAAAGTTTATTTCAACTCACTGTTTTCATTATTAATTTCAGGATGAAGTGGTGAAATGCATAGAATCAGCATCAAGTCAAATAAAATGTAAACTGGCAGTAATGAATAAACTAATAGAGCATCCTATAATAAAGGAAACAGTTCTAAAAGTGACTGAACTTTTAGAAAAGAGTGTTAAACTGCGTTTGAATAGACATCCAAATAAATGTAAAAAGTGTTTGAAAGATGCAGGAGATGGCTGCAGTCATTGTACAGTTGGAGTATTATTTTCTGGAGGTCTTGATTGCACAATATTAGCTTTACTAGCAGATAAATATTTGCCCAAGGAACAAAGCATAGACCTTATCAATGTTGCATTTAAAAAAGATGAAAATGCTACATATGACGTTCCCGATAGACTGACCGGAAGACAATCATTAAATGAATTGCGAAACCTATGTCCGACAAGGTGATTAAATGTTATTGATCAGAGATTCAAAACGAAATGTTTTAGTGTTTCAATATTATCAAAAACAGAATTTGTATACCATTAACAATATTTAGTACATTTTTAGAGAATGGATTTTCCTAGAAGTGAATGTACCAAAAGAAGAACTATCAAAATACCAAGAGAATACTATAGGTGATCTTGTTTATCCTCGACAAACTATCTTAGACGAAAGTCTTGGAACAGCGTTGTGGTTCGCTGCTAGGGGGCAGGATTGCTCAGACTCTTCTACAAGTAGGGTAAGTTAAACCCCAGAAATGATAAACTTGGTAATTGATATATTACTTTGGGACTTAAATATGCAACACTTTTCTTTTCAGGTTTTACTAGTTGGTTCTGGTGCCGATGAATTGTTTGGTGGATATATTCGGCATAGAAATGCTTTCAAACGTAATGGCTGGCAAGGTCTCAGCAGAGAATTGAAACTAGACTGGAAACGAATTTCATTTAGAAATCTGGCTCGTGATAACAGAGTAATTTGTGATCATGGTAGACAACCTCGAATGCCTTATTTAGATGAAGATTTTACTAATTATATACTGAAGTTAAAACCATGGCTGAGGTTAATAATTCTTTAATTAATAAAATTTATTCCTTTGAAATTAAACCTTCATAGCTCATTTAAAAAATTTAACTTCTCTTACAATTTTTTTTTTTTTTTTTGGTGTGGCACTAGTTGTACTTTGTGCCATTTTCAGGTAAAAATTTGGGAAACGGAAATAAAAAACGGAACCTCTTACAATTTCTTCCGTAGTCTGATATATATATTTTTTTTTTCATTTATAGGTGCTTCCCCAGTGAAGATTTGGGGATTGGTATTGGAGAAAAGCTTATGTTGAGGCTGGTTGCATTTAATCTTGGATTAGCAGAAGCTGTTATTTTGCCTAAAAGAGCCCTTCAGTTTGGCTCACGAATAGCAAATAAAAAAGAGAAAGGAAGCGATATATCAAAAACTTTCTTCAAAAATATAAAAAATTCAATTTACACTCTTTCTTTTATTGAATCATAACCATCAGTCTCAACATTTCTAATTGTGTATCAAATAACTCTGTTCTTGGCTACTCATATTAAATAAAATAAATATCGCTGGACATTACACACAGCGCCATCTAGTGTCACACTAAGCAACGAGGCTTATGTCGTGAACACAAGATAGTTGATATAGAGATGATATAGAGTATAATGAACTCCTAAAAGCCGCTGCAAAGAGTCGAACCAATTAGCCTCATATTTCATTATATACAGATACAGCCCATGACAGAGCCTATCTAGACTCTAATCTAGACTGCAATAGCTATTTATTCACCAAGGGCAGTAACTCAGTAAGGCACAGATTACTAATCGAGTGTGCATTTGAGGCCCGACGCGAATCGGAGGGCCGCGAGCCACACGAGTTTAGTAACCTGTACTTAACCTGGAGTGACTCTAAACTAGATTTGCTTACAAAGTCATCAAAACTTAAAAAAAAAAACAAAACGCGTTAGTAATGGATTACTATCCTGATTTTCAGGCCAGTAATGAAATTACATACAATGAACTTCCTAGATTTTTGAGGTTTAATGAACAGCTTTCAAGCCTTTTCTTGGGGTAGTATTGGTACACTTAATAGCAAGTGTAGTTTAGAAAATATTTACAGCACTGAATTGTTGATCATAATGCAATTATTGAATGACTGTTTTATGAAATCATGACATTTGAGTCCAATCCGAATTAAGAGAGTTGCATAGATGATTCCATTTTAAATTTCGCGGGCTATCCTGGCGATCTCACTTTACCCGCCAAATTCAAACTATCTTACTTTTTTGCAGTTCTGGTTGATGAAAATGATAGGTGTAATAAAAATACCCTTATTGAAGCCGAAAGGCACTTGTTCTCCCGTTATTGCAACATTTTTTTATACTGGCCCCTAGCTGGGAACTTGGAAAAAAAAAATTGTCATTCATCTAATCCCATTGAATAATAATGATTGAATGGGGAATGAACTTAGAGGGTTGTATTGATGATTTTAATGATTATAATTCTGCGACTACAGACGTGATAATTGCGCGGTTGCGCAACTCATATTTCATCAACATACAACCTGACACTGACTATGCACTGACTTGCAATTGCAAATTGCAAAATACCGGCCAAGAGTCACGAAAGGTTTCGTACCATTAACAAAAATCACGTTTGTTGTATGGAAACCCCACTTAAATATTTATTTTATTCTGTTTTAGTATTTGTTGTTTTATTTGTGTTACCTAGCTGTAAGAACCTTTGTACAGTTTTAGTTGATAACGTGCCCCTCCGACCGTAACCCAAGTTTTCGATAATTGCTCAAATGTTAAATAAGTCAGTAACTTTTCATCTTTGGGTTCGGTCGGTCGGCATCCTGCTCCTTGTAATTCATTTTAATTAGTCCATCACCGAATAAATCAAGTGCTTATTTTGCGATTCCCATAACGCCGATACTAGTTAACCGACATCTGGCAACATAAATACATCATCTGTGAACATGTCAAGTGGCTAGCTAACACAGTTCATGAGATACAGCCTGGTGACCGCTGGTGACAGACAGGCGGACAGTGGAGTCTTAGGATACGTCCATGAGTCTTAAGTAATAGGCATAGAGTAAAGTTAGTTATAGGGTCCGGTTTTTACCCTTTGGTTACGGAAGCGGCCCCGGCGCTTCTACCCAGGAGCTATGGAACTAATAAGTACATGGCAGGAGCGTTAGAAAACTATTTTGTTTCATGCAAAGCTGAACTTAAAATCGATACAAAATCGATACTTTCATTCGCATCTCTACAACCATAGACGAACATTAATGTCGAAGTTTGAAGTTGATTTGATTGATCAACAAAATACTTTCAAGCACTCACACCACAATCGTAATAGTGTAGCATTCTCTATATATATAAATAAAACATTACCCACACATAGATTACGAAAATGGCTGCAAATCGTCGCAAGCAGGACGATAAAAATTTAGAAATTTTACGTGAGCTTATTTCACACAATGGGAACAAATATTGTTTAGACTGCAATCAAAGGGGACCTACGTACGTGAACAGTACAATCGGTTCTTTCGTGTGTTCGAAATGCTCTGGAATGTTGTGAGTATTGTTTCTGCGTTATTCTGCTTTTGTCTAGATGATTATGATCAACAAACAGATTCCTGTATTATGTTTCAGGCGTGGCCTTACTCCGCCTCACCGCGTGAAGTCCATATCCATGGCCACTTTCACGCCGGAAGAAATAGAATTTATAAAAGCGAGAGGTAACGACTACTGCAGGCGCGTTTGGTTAGGCCTTTACGAGGGTGAAAGTGTGAATTTTACTGATGAGCAAAGCGTTAAAGATTTTATGTCGGACAAATATGAGAAGAAACGCTATTATTTGGATTCGCCTGCTATAAGTAACAATCCCGTCAATGGAAGCTTGTTAAAAAGTAAGCCCAAAGTTAAGACCGGAAGTAACGCCTCGGGCTCAACGCCTTTGATATCAATATCGCCGCAAACATCGAAGAACATGGTCAATAATAACACAGTGGTCCAAACTGCGAAACTGGTAAACAATTTGCTGCCTGCTAACGATATTAGCTACAGAGTAGCTCAACCAGTCCACAATTTGCAAAGGCCTGTTTTGAACACAGTACCTGCTGCTGCACCACCCTCAGTACCTGAGTAAGTCTTACACAGAAGAATAGTAGTAACACTATCCAGAATGATATTTTTAAGGAACTTATATCAGAATTGTTTCTTTTCCAGTTTTCCTGTTGATTTTTCTACAGCAAATATTTATAACAGTAGTCAGTTCAACAATAATGTGAACAATAGTTTTACATCGCCTCCGTCCATGACCTCCCAACAAGCATACAATGCTTTTAGCCCTCCCGCCCAGCCCGCAAGTGAGTTATTAAGTGATCAATCAGTATTAATACTTTTACAGGTATGAGGGTATTCAAAACATCAATGATTTTGTTTTTCTTTTACAGATGACCGTTATGCTGCTTTGGCAGATTTAGATTTGGCTTTAAGGCAACAAAACATGAAACATATGGGTAAGAATCTTTTGGTGTTTTCCTGATTGATTGATTTGATTCCTGATTTTTCAATTCTTTGTTCCACGTTTTCATTTGTGGTTCTACTTTCCCCTGTTTTTGACTCGACTATGGCAAAGCCAAAAGAAAGGGTTATGATTATAGCAGTCTATGAATGTATGTATGTTTGTATTTACGGATGTTCCACCGTAGCACCTAAACGATTTTGATGAGCAATGTGTCAATTGATTCGTTATTATGGCCCGCTTAACCTAAGCTACATTTTATTCAGTAGCCGGGTTTTTAGTGTTAATATACCATACAAATTCTTGTTACTGGATAATGATGACCCTAAGAATATTCAAATACTTTTGTCAGTCTGATAAGGATATAGCCATTATGTTATAATGTGTATGTGCTGCTAAGGATTAATGTAGCAGAGTAATGCCTTTGCGGTGAAGCGTTTGCAGAAACGATGAGAGGCTTCTAATAGGAATAAAAGTAAATATAATATCTGAAGAAAATGTATTCGGATGACAGGTTTAACAGTGACAGACCAGAAAAACAAACGTACGAAAACATCGACATGTCTCTTCAGCTGTAACAGATTATCAAAGAGGCTTTAATACTTTCCCTCAGCTGATAGTAGACCATTTGGTTTATCCGTCAAACCCAATTGCTGAACTAGGTCCTTTAGTTTGGGTCTGGGTAGGGCCTTAGTAAGGAAGTCTGCTAGCTGGGTAGCAGAACTCGTCCTCTCGACTACGATGTCGTTTTGAAGCACAAGTTCCCTTACGAAGAAGTGCCTCACACGAATGTGTTTGGTCCTACGGTGAAATTCTGGATTATGTGCCAATTTCACCGCGGCTTCATTGTCCACGAACAAAACTGGTATTTCTTGTTGGCCATTCAAGTCTTTGAACAGTCTCTTTAGCCAAATTAGCTCTCTTGCCGCTTCGCTTGCTGCTACAAGCTCAGCTTCTGTAGTGCTAATGGCAACTGAAGCTTGTCGTTGGCTCATCCAGGAGATTGCCCCTCTTGAAAATAAACACAATACTCCAGTGGTAGAGCGACCTGTTTTCAAGCATCCAGCATGATCAGCATCACTGTAGGCTTTTATTTGGTTAGGAGAATTTGCATCATGAACATACATTATTCCTGTTGATAACGTGCCTTTCAAATATCTCATTATGTGCTTAACCATACGCCAGTCGCTAGAAGTTGGCTTTTCTAAGCTCCTCGAAGCCAATCCTACAGCATAAGCCAGATCAGGGCGAGTGCCCACCATCAAGTAAGCGAGCGAGCCTACTGCTTCTCTATAGGGAAATGATTGTGACTCTTTGTCAGCTTTCCCTTTTTCAATAGTTCCTTCTTTCTGTAAAGGAGTTGATACTGGGTTACAGTCTTTCATATTGAATCTCTCCAAGACCTTATTTGCATAAGCTTCTTGCTTAATGAAAATCGAGCCGTCCTTCATTTGTTCTATCTCTAACCCCAGATAGTATGAAACTGGTTTGCTAGTAATCGTCAAAATCTTTTCTAGGTCATTGATGAAACTCTTTGCAAGGTTCTCATCACTCGCTGCAACTAAGCCATCGTCCACGTAGAGTGCTATTAAGATTTTCTTATCTCCTAAGATTTTGGTATATAGGCATGGATCAGCGTCGCTTGTCTTGAAGCCTAAAGATTCGAGTATTTCTGTAAAACAGTAGTTCCAGCACCGTGGTGCCTGCTTCAAACCATAGAGGCTTTTCTTTAGACGACATACTCTGGATGTTCCATCTTCAAAGCCTTCTGGCTGTTTCATATAAATCTCTTCCGTTAAATTTCCATTGAGGAAAGCTGTTGCAACATCGAACTGAATAAGATGAAGTCTCTCTCTTGCTGCAATGCTGAGCAAAGATCTTATAGTTGCTAACCTCGCTACTGGGCTGAACGTTTCGTTATAGTCAAAACCCTTCTTCTGCTTAAACCCTTTTACGACTAGACGTGCTTTATACTTTTCTATTGTGCCGTCAGGGTTGGTTTTTACTCTATAAATCCATTTACATGGCAGAGCTTTTCGATTGCTCGGTAGATTCTGCAAGTCCCAAACTTGTAATCTTTTCAAAGAATCGATTTCACTGCTCATCGCTTCTAACCATCTATCTCTTCTTGATCCACTCGATATTGCTTCCTTATACGTCGAAGGTTCTTTTTCAGTATCGACTAGGAATAAACTATAGTCATCCAATTTACGTGGAGGTTGAAGACTACTTCTGTCCCTGAGATTATATCTTGGAACGTCTGATAGCGAAACGTCTTCCTCTAAACTTTCTTCTATCTCAACATAGGCAGGAACGGCATCTTCAAATTGTTCTTCATTTTCACTATCTGAAAATCCGGTTTCGTCTTCTATAAACTCTATTTCTCTTTCTCCCTCTAATTGGACTGACTGTCTTTGATGTCCTGTTTTATTTTCCTGTATTGATGTCTCAATAGGCGTCCTTATATGTCTGTTTTCTTCTAATTCTCCCTCTAATAGAACAGATCTCTGTTCAGATTGGGCTTCCTGATTCAAGGGATTGTTGATTTGCGAATGCTGTTGAATTGTATTTTCAGGAACTGTATCGTATGACACGGTCCACTCTTTCTCAATCGGTTTTGGATCAGATTTAGCAACAATTTCTGAAGCTTTAGCTTCAATCCCTGGAATGGGTGTCTCTTCGAAGATAACATCTCTAGATCGGATCAGATTGTCAACTTTATACTGCGTTTCATACCAGATACGATAACCGTCATCATTCTCGTATCCTATGAGGATGCCTTTAGTTGCTTTCTTATCCAATTTTTTCCTTTTATTTTTCGGAACATGGGCATAACACGTACTTCCAATGATTCTAAGGTGCTTTATATTAGGCTTCTTCCCAAACCATAACTCATGAGGTGACTTATCTTTCTCTCTAGTAGCACCTGTTCGGTTTAAAATATAAGCAGCTGTCATAATAAGTTCCGCCCACAATGCTTTTGGCAGTTCTCTCTGAGCATTCATCAATGTTCTTGCGGTTTCTACTAATGTCCTGTTTTGGCGCTCGCTACAGCCATTCTGCTCTGGCGTGTACGGCATAACAAGACGTTGCTTAATTCCTTTTTTGTTCAAAATATTTCTAACTTCCTTGTTGTCAAACTCAGTTCCGTTATCACTAAGCAGTGTTTTGATTACATGTCCTGTGACCGTCGCTTCTTGTAGCATTACGGTCAATTTGTCTTTGACTTCGCTTTTGTTTCTCATGCAATAAACCATGCAGTATCCGGAAAAATCGTCTTTAAACAGTACATAATAACGGTATTTTGAAAAACTCATTGGTAAAGGACCGCAAACATCTGAATGAATAATTTCTCCTGGCTGTGTAGATCTTTCTCGTATGCCAAATTTCAGTCTATGCATCTTTCCGTAGATACAAGCTTCACACGATTCTTTATTTATAGGAAGTGTCAATCCTAACTCTCTTTGGATGACTTCCTTAACGTGCCTTTTGTTTTGATGCGCTAATCTTTCATGGTAGAGCTGCATCAAATCAGTTGTTGTAGTAGCAAGTACAGGTACCGGTGGCAAGACGTTGCGAACTTTCAACTTAAAAAGCCCTCCACCGTGGTTACGTTTGCCAACAACTGCTACTTCCCCATTCAAAATTACTTCGCAAGTTTCCGGGGTTGAGACGAACTTGCTATTCCTCTGTTTGTCATGCATAGCTAACACTGAATACAGACTTCGCTGGATCTCTGGTACATACCAAACGTCCGTGAGTGCTATGTTCACAATATTCCCTTTGACATCTGCTTCCAAATATATTGTTCCTTTGCCTCTTGCTTGAACAATGTTACCATTCGCTGTAGTAACACCTTGGATCTCGTCAAACTGTTGGAATGTTTGGAACAGGTCACTCCTGTTGGTCACGTGACTAGTCGCGCCATTGTCCACGTACCATGATTCTTTATCTTGCGCTACGAATGCCAAGACATCCACACTCATAATAGCCATATTCGCACTTTGACTTGAAGATTGCTTGTTATTACTGTCTTTAGGCGGGCTACCATCTTTCATCCACTTCTGGCAGGATCTTACTCGATGTCCCATCTCATGGCAGTAATTGCATCTCATATGCTTATCCTTATTCTTCTTTCCTTTACGAATGGTGCTATTCTGTGTCGTACTCGTCACTAATACCTCTTCACTCGATTCACCATTTTTCTTTTGAAGTGACTTCTCATGAGCGCAAAGGTTACTTGTTAATCCTTCGACTGTCCTCTGTTCTTTGGCTAACAACAACCAACTTGATTTAAATTCGAAGTATTTCTGATCTAATGTATCCAGAATTTTACAAATGAGGAATATTTCTGGTAGTTTCATATTGGGATTATCTTTACCAATCTCTCTATTCAACTGACACCAGAGAGTCTTCAATTTGCAAATATGTGTGGCCATATCATCAGAAGTATCTAGTTTAAATCCGAAGAAATCTAGGCAGAGATTATAAGCTCGATTCTCATTATCTCCGTCAAATAACCGATGTAGTTCTAGCCATACTTCTCTTGGACATGTAAATGACATTACTTTTCTAACGGCATCTTCGTTCAAATTTGTTGAAAGCAGGATCATAGCATTATTCTCTGCCTGTATAAAACGCGCTAGTTTCGTTCTAAATGCAGTAACTTCTGCGTCTCCTCCACCTGCTGGCAACACTGGTCTCGTACATTTTCCTTCTACTATATCCAATGCATCTGGTATGCTCCTAAGCAGGATGGATATTTTATATTTCCAGGTATCCCAGTTATTCTTGCCTTGAAGTGGTGCAATTTGTACCTTTGTACTTAAATTTTCCACTTTTTCGCACATTTCCACTTTTCCGCTAGCACATAACCTGTAGCAGAGTAATGCCTTTGCGGTGAAGCGTTTGCAGAAACGATGAGAGGCTTCTAATAGGAATAAAAGTAAATATAATATCTGAAGAAAATGTATTCGGATGACAGGTTTAACAGTGACAGACCAGAAAAACAAACGTACGAAAACATCGACATGTCTCTTCAGCTGTAACAGATTATCAAAGAGGCTTTAATAATTAACCATTGTTTTATACAGTCTAAATTAATTTATACAATATTTCAGAGGATAATAACATCGTAAATAATAAAAATCCATTCCAAAGCACCACAACCAATGAACTGTTTGCCAATAAAAATCCATTTTTTAATGGAGGATGGAGCACCACGACAGCAACTGTACCAGTCAACCCGTTTATGGTGAGTATTTTTGCTTTTTAGGGTTTTATTACAAGACTGGATTATTGTTATCCCAGAGAAAACAGATGTACCAGTTTAATGAGTAGATCCAGGTCAGATATGACCTGTGGACCAATTTTCATCCTTATTTAAAGATAAAGCATGATTGAGTAATAAGCATCCTAAGTCAAAAACAATCAAAACTTTCACATTTACAATATTAAATAGGATAGACACTTATTGTTCCACAAATATGGCATTTTATTGATGTAAACATACCAAGAACAGCTCTATTATAGGAAAATGACATAGAAAAATCTCCAGATAACACATTTACCAGACTACATTACACAATGTTAATGTTCTATTAGAATATTAAATGTATTATTTGGTAGTTATAAGTTAATTCAAAATTGTTTATGAATCTTTGATATCAGTTTGGATTTGACCTTGAAACTGTTGGTTGTTTACATTAACATATTTGTTTGCTTATGGTATTGACAGATCTATCAGGCATTGGGCATGTGACTGAATTGAATAGACGTTTCCTAATGTGAGGTGCATCATATTAATGAGATGTATTTTGCATCAGACTCCCATTTGGCTACATCTGTGTACCTTTTGGTGTAGAATCAATTATTATTTTATGGACTCCCAACCTATTGTTTTCTATTATTATCTATACATTGGTTTATCTGCATCTTCAATATTTTGTAAGAAATATAGTTTAATAGTAATTGTCTAAAGTGTAATAGCACTGTCTTGCTTATTTTCCAAACAATCCTAATAATTTTAACAAGCATTTTAAAATTTTCATATGAACCATGTTTATGCTAACCCACCAGTGTGTGTATTCATTTATGAACTATGTATTTAGATAATGTTATCAGCTGAAAATGCACAGGAAATAACCACTGATAGTTGGTTTTATTCCCTACATTTTGTGCAGTTCACAGAAATAGATGTATGACTAACTATGTCTATTTATTAGGCACTATGTGTGGATAATCCAGTGACTCATCTCTTTTCTGTGATGATAATATTTAATTGGCTTATCATGTTTTTAGCAGTCTACAAATAATGGCGGTTTCACAAATTCCAAGAATCCATTCCTCTGATTGGACTACATGAGAACATAAGAACTAAGTGAGATGTCAAAGAACAAACTACGTAACAAAAAGCACAAACCAAGCTACAAATTTTATGTTATTGAACAATTGTATAGTAGTTGAATAATTTATTAATGTTTAGCCATAGTGGGGATACAGTAACACCCCGAGATTACGCTCTCTTTAATTAATTTTCATGTATTTAACTTTTACAAGTGGAGATTTGTCGTAAGTCGGAATATTACTGTATCTTAAGCATTATCAGTCCATAGCTACCACCATGCATCACGCTTGTTATGGTTGTAAAATTGAGTGCCTCAATATGCCTTAAAATTTTCAATATGTATTTACAATGATTATATATTATGTATTAAATATCAACCTAGAAATCGAAAAGTATTTAGAATATCGATAGTGAAAATGGATTAATAATTAATGAAATGTGTATAAATATGAAATATTGATGAAGACTCTGGTTTTAGCTTTATTCTAAATTATTTACATAGGTAGTATTTGTATTGAATTGACCAGTAAATGACGAAGCTACATTATTATTAGTCTAATGCGAAATTTCAAACACAGGTTACAGGTATCATAATTATAATGTATCAGCAAGTGTGCGTTCGTAAACCGGTGCCTTGTGTGAGTAAGTTTTGTTCAGTGAGTCAGCCAGTGGCCGGGAGGTGGCTGCGCCTGCCGCGCATGATGTCATAGATAGAGGTTACTGGCCTTATTTGATAGAGTAGATGGAATTGTATGGAACGGTACAAAAAATTATTAATAAAATATGTAAGATAAAAATATGTAAGATTATTGGGTATTTTAATGAGTAGGAGTCCGCATTTTGGTGACATTTGAATTATTCAATACAAGTAAAAGTATATATTTTATATTTCATGTCCATGTATGAATTGCTCATTATATTAAATATATTGGTGATGTGAACCCAACAAAGAATGATGCTTCTAACAAATTCTACCATTTCAAGTTTTATTGAGTAATGTATTGTTGACTTTTTGTAATCACCACATGAAATGTAAGTTATTTTTAATGTTATTTAATATTTTAACATTTTGCTTGATGATCATTTTCTTAGTCAGGTATAACATTCATGTACTATATTTTAAAGGAAATCAGTTGCAAGTAGTTGTAATTAGTCAGGTAGAAAATGAGCTCTCAAATTATGTGCTTCATCTGTGATTATAATCAGTTTTATTTTTTATTTGCAAGGAGCTAACTTGAACAATTTTTTTATTTCTAATCAATGCACTTTCCTATTTATTTAGTTCTTAAAATAATTGTTTTTTACTATTTGAGCACTAAGATCTGTTAATTTGTATAAATAAAAATAATCACTATTATTTTTTATAAATATTGTTTTACTTACTTTATTTTTATTGATCCATAATTTATGATTCAGTATTATATAAACTAGATAAGAGCTGAAATTCCCACAAACATTCCGTCTGTATTCCCAAAAAGGGTAGAGGGATAAGCAGACGCACATTTCGCCAGTTTGATTAAAATATGCACGGATTAAATAAATGATTTAGGGCGAATGCGAGTAGAATTTATACCAAAAGGAAGTGCAAGCCTCTTGTCAATGACCAGGCACAAATTCAGCTTTCGTGCTGCTACCACTATACCAATCTGGCAGAATAATCCTCTCCATTTAATCATCTCCCATTCTCTCCTGCCCTTATCCCAATTTATTTGGGTTCGGCGTAGAATGTCTTCTTCATCCATCCATCGTTTCTTTAGTCCTTCCTCTACTCCTAAGACATCCACATTCATAGTCATAATTTTCCTCATTCCTCTGCATCACATGTCCTTAATACGAAAACTAATTGCCACACTGACACAACACATTTCAGTCACCGGCGCCACTTTCAGACTTCATCTTTGTACCTTCTCATTCCATTTTCATTCTCATCACACATCAGGGGGTTATTCTCATCTCAGCCACATGAAAGACCATACAACTAAAGAAGACTAGCAGGACTAACATAACCACGGGTTAAATCTTCCCCTCGAGTTTAAGGAAATGCGAGAGTCTCATATTGTTCCCGTGACCTGCCGTCATTTCATTGTAAAAAAAACCAGGTTGACTGCGAAAAAATAAAATACATAATTCATGAGATTTTTTAATCAAGTATACATTTTTACAAGTGATATTGGTACACTTACATTATATCAAGTCAGTCTCTTCATATTTTACATTTTTTAGAAATTGCTGTATGTCACATTTTATATTTACTGCTTTTCCGCGTGAACACAGGTGTGGAGAAGTTGTCAGGGGTCACGTTAGGGCTCGGTAGTGGTGTTTTAGGGGTTTCATGTGTTATTGAAACAGTTGATGCATTCTTGATGGCATCTGGCAAGTCTTCAGGCAGATTTGCCGGTTGCGAAGATGTCGCCGATGACCGCTTTTCTGATATTGTTTTAAGTATATTTTTCCCAGCTTCTTTGGTCTGCAAGTATAATACACATTGTTTTACACAAGTATTGTATTGTATTCTAAATGAAACAGGGTTATTGTAAAGAATGTGCAATTATCTTGTTTGAAATGGAATGGAAAACCACAAAAATAAAAACTATTTGATGGAATATAAAATTCGGAACAATCAACTTACACTCTCGTGCTCCAAGCACTTGTAGGCATAATGAGCAGCATGGTCCAGCAGTGAAAACCTGAGATAGTACTGAGCTAAGTACCGCTGTGCCGCTGGCAACTCCTTACTCCCAGCGTTGGCGGGGTCTTGGCAAGCAGCAGTATACGCCGCCGCCGCACTATTTGGCATATTCGACTTTTCATACAACCTGAAAACATAGTATATTTTGCATATTAATCAAACTGAGATTATAACATTGATAAGACTGCACAATTGAATATCCTTATCATACTATACTACTAATCCAAATGATAAAAAGTAACAAAGACTAAATACCTCGGCCTTAAACTAGGTACTTAATTAAGTTCTGTTAAGTATTAAATAGCTCAGAGAGATTTCTATTTTTAGTATCAACAAATAACTGAACTACTGCACTTACTTAGCCAGTTTGAATAAGGCCATTCCTTCAATATCACCAGTGCTGTGAGCTTTGTAGTAACACTTGAGTGCATTAGGAATTTTATCCATTTTTTCATAGGCTTCTCCTAGGGACACCAACATCCTGGAGTCATCAGGTTTCAGTTGGGCTGCCCTTGAGTAGTAATATATACAGTAACCATTCAGGCCTAGAATTTCGTAAGCTTGCCCTAGCCCATTCCATGCGCGATAATCATTTCTGTTCACATCTGAAAGAAATAATGTTGACATTAGTGAGTAAGTATGCAAATTAACTTAATTGTGTCAGTGTCGACCCAAATAGTGCAGCGGTACTGAGGCTGCCTTACGTTCTTTGGGTCCCGGGTTCGAATTCCGGTTGGAGCAAATGTTTGTGTATATATATGATATTTGTTTCAGAGTCATGGATGTTTATCTGTATACTATGTGTGTATTTTCAAACAAAAAGTATCTTTGTAGTATATCAACTATCTGGTGTCCACGACACAAGCCTCGTTACTTAGTGTGGCACTAGATGGTGCTGTGTGTAATGTCCAGCAATATTTATTTATTTTATTTAATTTAATATTTATTTATTTACCAATTGCTTGTCTGTAACACTGTATTGCAGCATTCGAGTTCTGTAGTTCAATGAACTCATGTCCCATGAGTATCCATGCAGATAGGTACTGAGGATCCAAAGATAATGCTCTTTGGAAGTACACCACAGCTTTCTGGTGCTCACTCCTCAAACTGTAGTAGTTGCCTGCAAGTCAAATAAAACATTTTCTCACTTGATTGTTGTTATTTCTTACATATTGATATTTTCTCCACATTATCAATTGTATTTCACTATACTCATGGTTAGTCTGTGGACAAAGATAAACAGTTATAATTAAAATAACTTGCCAATAACACAGCATGTCTCAACTCTATACTTGTCTATTGACACGGCCCTCTGTGCTAAGTTTGCAAGTTCCATTCGTTTTTCTTTAAGATAAAGAAGGTGAGAATACACATCCCAGTTGTCTAGCCGATATGGGTCATTCTGGTACAGTTCACGGAATAAACTTAGTGAAGAGTCAACATCTGGAACATTTAAATAAAACAATTGTTATGTGCATTTTAATATTCTTGGTATTAGTCAAAATATTATAAATTATTTATATGTACTTATTTTGAAATAATATAAGTATCCATATAACAATTACCTCTTCTATCATGGTGAGCAATAGCCATCTGTGCTGTAACATAAGTACTCTTTTCAAACCCTGCTGTAACCAACACCATGTAGGCTTCCAAAGCTTGCTCTGATAATTTCAACTCAACGAAAGCATGTGCAGCAAAAAAATACATCATCCAATGTTTGGGGAGTTGAAGTGAATCTAATGCTTCATACTCATTAGCCAGGCCTGCAAGTTCCACCCATGCTGCCCAGAGTGTAGGAGCAGCAGCCACGGCTGCCTGCAGCACTGTCACTGCTTGACTCCGCAAATCTAGTTTTTTCAATACCACACCCTCTAAGTACAGCAGGTATCCATCTAGGTTGTTACGGTTTGCCTGAAGAGTAAAATACCTTATAAGATATTTTAGAAAACTAGCGCAAGTGCAGCAGATAATAAAAGCCTCAATAAACTATACCTTGAAATAGGAAAGCAAATCCAGTAATACTTGAGTTGATTCTGTATTTTCTGTGCCTAAATCTGTAGCATTATCTAGTCGCTTTTTTTCACTTGACATATACTGGGAATATTTGTGAAGAAAAATACATTTGGAACTTAAACAGTTTTCTAAAAAATGTGCAGCCCTGTCGTATTCCTGACAGTCAAAATAAGTCTTGGCCAGGGTGAACGCCTCTCTCTCTTCAAGCGAAATACCGTCATCGTAAGTAGTTGGAGGGTGCTCATAAGTAATTTTGTGATCTTTTAGAGAGAAATTTAACTCAGCAAGCCATTTAGCAGTTTGTGTAAGACCCCGATCAGTGCATTCACGAATGCCATGTAAAATATCGATCCTCACTTGGTTTATATCAATTTGAATATCACCTTTAGAATTCATTGTTAATGGTTGCATTATATTGTAATTGTAATAACTTAAGACCAATAAATGTGACTACAATATATTCTGTAAAGTTTACCGGGACAAAACAGTCAAACGGAAAATTGAATTTGACATTGACTTGACTGTGACCAGACCATAGATCAAACTGTGACTGACAGTGCTGACACTGACAGTCAGTCGACTGATAACAGACATAAAAACATAGACCCAATGAGCTTACACACTAACTGGAATGAGGACGGGCAACGTAAAAACGTTCCGAGCGAGAAAGCTTCGAGAGTGGATGTTGTCTCTTTGTAATAGGATGTCCAATAATCATACTAACTCTTGAGACAGTTACTGACTACTGTTATTTTATTATTTAATTATGATGACCTGCAAATCAATAGCATTCTAGGCGAGATAGCTACATTAGTGGATGTCATTAACTTTTTATGTTAACTTATTACCTATAACTTAAATATATGTCTGTACAGTCCAGTTGCAAACTATCCATTTTGCAACCAGTCTATCCAGATGACTTTTGTATTCGGGGATTCGAGGACTTCGTTAAAATTATATATTTTTTCAGAAATAAAGCACATAAATGACTTCAACACGAAACTGTATCGGCCATTTTGTTTACATCGGTGACAAGGCAAGACAGAGACACCATCCACCTATGTCGGTTTCTCACTCGGAACTTTTTTTTTTCTATTGAATCCATTGTACAAATTTAAACTCTTAAACTTTTGAGATAGAGTTTATTTTTATTTTTTTAGCATTTTGTTCGTACTCATTCCAGTTAGTATATAAGTTCATTGCATAGACCACATAACAGTTATTTTACAAAACGTAAACATACCACACCAACCATCGTGGGTGGTGACACGGCAACTCGGTCAACTCAGTGCCACAACATCAGGACCTAGCCGCGAATCATATTTTAATCAACATACAACCTGACACTGACCTGCAAATTGCAAAAAAACGTAAGAAAATTTGAATTTCGCGGGCTACCCTGGAGCATCCATCATAACATAGTTTTAGTTCCTCATGGTTTTAAATATGTATTAGTTTATTTTTGTTAAATGTTATTTTGTGTATTTTATCTATGGGCCTTAGTTGCCTGATAATAAAATGATTATTATTATTATTATTATAACTACAGTACGCACGCGATACGAGCGCAGCCAAGGCATGTGGTCCTAAAACATTCGGTGTCGATTCTGTTGTGCACAAATTAAACTTAATTTAGACTATTGCTATCTTTTTCCCTCTAATAAAACGAGAAAGAGACAGACATACTTTAGAGCTGTGAAATTTAATTGGAACTAATATTTCCATACAAATGAAGGGTGCACGTAAAAACATGTCGACTAAAAACACGGTGAAGCGCAAGGCTTACACTAGTTTGACATATACTTAGTTCATAGTTAGAGCCGTCTTTTTCTGGCACTGCCGTTTAGTAAAAGATAGCAAAGCAATAGCCTCAATTATGTTTAGTTTCTGCACAACAGAATCGACACCGATAAATCCGTTCTCTTAAAAAAAAAGTGTATGGAGACAGGGAATTAATATAAAATTCCCCAACCCACTCTGGGCCCACCACTCTCAACTAGGCTAACTACTCCCAACCTAAACTGATGGAATTATTAAATACTACATAGTCATGAGTCATGACAATACGGTCGACATTGTCTGTGGACAGGATTTTCCATGTCCCGAAAACGTAAAATAATTACCATGCGCTATCCTTGTCGTATTGCTAATAAAGAAGAGAAAAAAAAACTTCCACTTTTGTCGCGGTATTGTTTGTTGTTCCGGGTTTTGAATTCTTCGTGTCATATCGTCATGTCATTTTGTTTTGTCAATCAATTCGCTAGGCAATGTTTTAGTTACTTTTAATAAAAGTTGAATTTTAATTTAAGTTACACTAAAAGTCGACTTGACTCAGTTATCGCTAGAATTTCGACGTGAAAGCACTCTCTGTCTGTTGAAAATTTGGATAAGCGAGACGTAAACTAAGAAAGTATTGATTTGAAAACAAGGCTGCAATTCGGTTGTAGAAGAGAAGAATTTGAGCGATGGCAGAACCAAATACAGAAACAACAACAACTGACGTGGAGAGCACATACACAGCACCGGGAAATGATCCTAAAAACATGCAAGAGGTGACACAATATGTGAGTTGAGTATCCCCTTTGCAAGTGAACATAGCTGTTAAATATTTTACGAGTCTAGGTTTTCATACGACGCAATAATGTAGCATTTCAGTTTATTTTTGAGTGAGGTTATCCGGTCGAAAATATTAATTATGTAATGACTTCAAATAAACAATGATTTCCAAATCAACTTTGCTGCATTTTTAAGGCTGATGTTTGTTAGGGTTTATTGGGGTTGTGATACTCAATTCATTTAGAATAAGATGAAATATCTACTAGTAACACATTATACATGTTACTAGCTTCTCTAACTTTAATGGAGGGCAGAATGTCTTACAGTTGTGTATGTTTTTCGAACAATTAGATCACTTATCACCGAGTAGAGATTTTTATTTAAAAAAGAATAGATGTAATAAGCAGAGTTCCTAATACAACTTGTCTACACAGTTTTCAATTAAATCTAAATAAGCTCATGTTTCTCTTCAGAAGCCCATGTCAGCTGCCTCTTTATATTATTTGTGCATCAGTCTGGTAGAAATAAAAGACATTTCATTAAAAGAAATCCTAACGTATCTTGAATTGTTTTTACTTCTCAGGTGCAGTCCCTCCTACAAAACATGCAAGACAAGTTCCAAAGTATGTCTGATCAGATCATCAACCGGATAGATGAGATGGGCACCCGTGTTGATGAACTGGAGAAAAACATCACAGACCTCATGACACAGGCTGGTGTTGAAAATGAAAAGTAGTCATAAAATAGCAGTGATCCTAGAAGTAACAATCACACCACATTGTTTTGTGCCTGAATCATGTCATTTTTACCATTTAATGTCAAAGTAAATACTAAAATGCATATAATATAAAGATAAATAGGTGATGTAACTCCATAGGGGCTAAATGATTATGTGGCTCATGTATTTATAATTGTTATGTGTATGACCACCACTATAGATAAGATAATATTATTTAAACATAAGTTAAAAAGGCAGAAAAGGGGCCATAGCCAAATTCACTCTATATTTGTGTAGGAAATAATCACAATAAATTACATGGAGTGTAACACCTATCATTTTGTTAATTTGGAAAGTTAAGTAATTGATGTTCATATGATATTAATACAGATGTAACACAAAGACAGGTGATTCATTATTATAGAATTTGTTACACTTATTGTTTCTGAATGCCATGTGTGGACTTACTCGAGTAATAAAACTAACTAATTCTAGTAATAGAATGCTGAGCTGTATTGCTGTATTCGCTACTAGATTGTTGGACTGGTTAGTTTACACATAAGGTATATTATCATGTCACATTACTAAGCCATTAGTGCATAAAGAGTTAACAGTAAAATTAACTAGAGATACTAGCATGAAGTTTGTGAGTTTGTTCAAAGATATTGGGATCTACTGAATGTATTAAGATATTAGAAGTGTTCCTTTGTTACATAGTACGCTAGTAGTTGTCTAATTTATGAGAAGTGGATATCAAATTAAATGCAGAGCAATATGGAGTGATCAGACAAATTGGATTCTTGTAAGATTTTACTATGCACAGTGGATGTATCTGAGTTTGTGCAACTATTTGTATGATTGTTTATTTTGTAATTAAATTGTGTTGTATTAATAGTTGCTGTTTTTGTTACTAGAATAAACAAGGGTTGGTTTTTAGGGGGTGAATATTGATCAGTACAGTGCCTGGCGCGGAACGATACGGGATACACAAGATCGCGTGCACGCCACAAAGGGAAATAATTTTACTTGCCATTCTGTTTTTATAGTACTTTTTCGACTAAGAACGCCACAATATTTCATCAAAAATTATTGTTATTGGCATGGCTTTGTAATAACAGTTAGAAGATTTTCACTTTAGATTTTAAGCCACAAAAATCGTATTTGTATTCGCCACTCAAAATTACTTTTATAACGTGCAAATCCTGTAGGTAAGTACCTACTATTTAGAGGTGTAATAAACTAATTGTTATGCTCAAGTAAAATGAAAATGTACAAAATAGATTGTGTCTGATATTTAACGATATCCATTACTAAGTTACCTACTTATTAAAAATAGTTTTTGCAGTGCTTTGTGGGAACCACACAGAAGTATTTACTAATAGTTCATAATAAAATAACGAGTCCTATTCATACAGTGTATTATTTTTAGACATTTACATTTGACTAAGATAACATCTCATTTCTTATATTAAAAAAAACAGTATGTCTCTCTCACACAAACACACACACAATAGTCATGACCACAGTATCAAAAAATGGCAAATCTATTTAGTCCGTCAGTTTGGGTATTGGAAATTAATGAACACATATTTTTTGTTTTTGTAAATCAATAAATATTGACAAAGATAAAACGCATCAAAACTCGGGAGTGGGGGCTCGTGACGTCAGTACTAGCTAAAAATTATACCATGGCGTGACGTATTGAGAATTTTAAAAGCGTCGTATATCTTCGTCAATTTTGGTTTACGTAACAAAAGAGAAAACACGGGTCAAATATTTTATGATAATCTAAGTGACGGACTAATTAGATTTTTTTTTGTCGTCTCGCCTATTATTATTAAACTTAACGCGATTCAGTTTCTTCAGAAGAGTCTTCATCTTCAGTTTCCTCAGATTCCTGCATGAAAGAAAATGGATTATCATGGGATTATTGCAATTTTATTCCATTAAAACAGATTCAAGATTGCCGAAATATGGGTATACTAATCGGGTACACCTCTGCCTAACCTTCGGGGACACAGGCGTGATGTTATGCTATGTAAAACAGACTAAATAAAAGGTCATATTACGGATGTTTCATCTTCTTCTTTGTTTGGTGAATTATTCATGAGAGCGGCTAACGAGCTGGATCTGGCTATTCCCGAATTAGCATACTTTTCCGGCGACTTCGCTTTTCGCATACTCTGTAATAAAAATGCTACCATTAGCTATATCACTGTTTGGTATGTAGGTACTTAAACGGTTTTCCCTCACGCATAGTTCTGTGGGTTGGTACCTACCGTTGTCGATACCCAAGTTACCCAACCAATAAACACGCTATGGCCACTATTGACAGAACCCATAAGCGTACCTACTTAGATGCTATCAAAGCACCTCTACAAGAAATAAGGGCTCGTTTCAAATTTCGAATTTTTAAACCAACCCACAACTACAATAACAGCTGACGCTCTGAGAGTCTTGAGTAGTGGATATCGATCACATCATAGCAATCACTGCTGAAAAATTCTGATGCCAACCACACATTACTAACCCGGACGTCAGACTTCAACAGTACCCAGGAGACTATATTTCTATTCCAGTCCTCATTTTTCCTAGTGTTTGTACCAACGATATGTTGGAATAGTGAAGGTGCAGCTACTATAAATTATACCCTAAGGTTATAGATGCAAGCTGCAGATATGCAAAATCCAGACAGGAAGTTTATCCGCACACACAAATGATGTAGATATAGATGAAACATGCATAAGTATTAGATGCTATGAGTCTGATGCTAACCGCAAAGTCCTCATCATTAGTGGAGGACTGCTGGTTCATGAGCGACGCGAGTGAAGATGATCGTGCCGACATTCCAGGGTTCGCTTGCTTCTCCGGCGAACGCAATTTTCTTCTAAAGTTCTGTATGGTCAATGAATGAATGTTATAAAATGTGAATCGCCATGATTAAGTTAACATCAAATAATATTTACCGTTTGATCCTCGTTATCTGAAAGACCTGCGTTCAAACGCTTTACAGAAAAAATATAAAATTAGTAATTTACGTTCAATTTTTGGATTAAATACATATGAGAGTACTTTCATTCCTATAAATAAGTGATGGGTATAACAAAATAATCCGGAAGAGGTGTCTGATGTGATGACGAGTAGAGTAATAGAAAACCTACTTATGTATGGATGAAGAAGACATGCTAGGCCGACCCCAAAAAAATTGGGATATGGGCAGGAGAATGATGATAACAAAATAAAACAATAACGGTCAAACGTCATGTAGGTACCCACGAACTCACCTCCAAGTCACTCTTGTCATTAATATCATTGATCTGTTGATAAGCAACTGTGAGCAGTTCCACTGCCTTCGCATGGAAGGTCATCTCAATCATAACGAAGTCCGACAGAAGTGTCTTCAGCTGCTGAAGTTTGCGTCGCTCGAAGAACTCCGTTTGCTCACTCAAGCCTTTGGCAGTCCGAGACATTTCCGCCGAAGCCTTTAGTAACTCAGATTCAGCATAAGTCTAAAACAGAATTTGCATATATATGTGTCTATAGCACGACAGTGTACGACTGCCCAGCTCTTGGGGAATCCTGGCGTGATGTCATAATAAGCTCAAGCTGGTGCTAAACGCCAAAAATAGCCATTGACCCTTATGTTACCTCAGTTTTTCAGGTGAAACAGCTAACTATCTTTTAAAGTTATAAAGTTGGTTTATTAGTTCTACCAAATGGTTTAAATGTCGTGATGGCCCAGAGGTTAAGACCTCGCCTCCCATGTATGAGGTTGTGGGTTCAAATCCGGGCAAGTACCAATGTGACTTTTTCAATTCATATGTAGGTACTTTTCTAAGTTTATCTTGGACATCACAGACATCGGTGAAGGAAAACATCGTGAGGAAACCTGGACTTATAATTAATATAAGTTTGAAATCGCCAACCCGTCTTGAACAAGCGTGGTGATCAATGCTCGTGCCTTCTCTGTTGAGAAGAGGCCTTTGCCCAGCAGTGGGACAGTAATAGGCTGGTATTATTATTATTCCTTTATTTTATTTTTTAACAAATTAATTACATTTTTAAATATTCTTTACAAAAAAAAAATATAAAAACATTTAAAAATATAAAAAATTGTAGCCCACCGGTATCGGGAGCAGGGTATTATTCTATTATTATTATTATTAGTTCTACCTAAATACACTAAGTGCTTAATGTATAAATAATATGTAGGTAATGCAGGCGGCAGGTAATATGAACTAGCGTACAAGGCCATTCTTTTAATTATAATCATAGTATGCAAGAACTATCATGTAACGCAATGCGGCTAGCCGCGTCCTCGTGCATACTTTATCTACTTAGAATTCTATGTCAAGCAAGATGGATGTAACTAAGTAGGTAAGTATGGTACTGTAACGTACAACTTGCTGTCTGTTAAAAGGCTGCCGCTCCCTGGCTTTGTCTAGCACTTTCTTGCGCGCCAGCTCTTTCTCGCGAACGTTCATTGTATGCTTCAATTCCTCCCTGGCATGTTTGCAAATTGTCTCGTATTGGCACAGCTCGCCAATTACCTAAGTACACATAAATCGGTTTTTGGGCATTAATACAATACATTATGTATAGATACATAAGCTTAAAAAGTATGAATCATTTAATACTTCCTAGATTTCCAAGGTGGAACAATAGGAAGTAGGAACCTAAGTAAGCATAATGAATCAACCACCACTAGTGGGTAGGTTTGCAAGTAACTATACCTTGGCTTCCAAACGCTGTACTTCACAATTCCGGTATTCCTCAATGGCTGTTAAAGTAGTAGACAGATTTTCTAAGCCGCTACTTAAAGATTTGTTAACGATTTCATTATTGGCGTAGTCCTTTAGAACTTTTACTAGCTCATCTCCCATGTCGCGCAATCTATTTAAGAACATCGGGAATGCTTTAAATTTTAGTACAGTTTTACCTACCTCTAATAAATAGGTCAGACAACTACATCGAACCGTGTAAGTAGAGCACTAGGGGTAAACAAACCGGCCATTGTGCACGTTCATGCGGAAGTCAGTACTTCCTTTAAAGTCAGGTTAGTCAGTTACAAAAAACGCAAAATTCAAGAACATTTCTTTCTAGCTTCGCCCCTATTATTATTACATGGGACAAACATAACTGGCGAAATATGGGTGTACTATAAGGTACACCTATTGTAAGGTTTCCTAATTTTTGTGACGAGCAGCGCTGCGCAGTCCTGCGCAGTACTGCACGATCACAGTAGTTTTCGGGGTTTTTATTTTTCTTACACTGGCAACACGAATAGTTTACCCAAAAAAAAAAATATAGGTGACTGGGCATTCTTCGTCGGATGTTTGAATCGAACGGCCGTGTTGGATTTCGTCGAGTTATGTAATTGGTTATATTATATAATTGATTAAATTGGTTATTTAACGGTTATCGAGTTTAAAATAAGTTTTCGTGCTGCAATAAGTTTTGACCTAATAAGTTTTGACCTAATAAGTTTTGATGTAATAAGTTTGGATTCGGCTAATAAGTTTAGAAAATATAAGTTTCGGTGGACATCTGTGGTTTTCTTTCTGAGGTACATTACATCTCAGTAAGTGGGATAAGCAACAAAAACTGTAAGTACACGCCTACATTTTTATTATACTTCTTCTTTAAAATGTAGCAATCGGTCGTTCTATCAAACGACCATTTCTGCTAATGTCCAGTGAAATTGAGTAATCCAGTAACTGGCTACAGTGACTTAATAGCAGAACCATTGCAACCACGTGAAAACCACTTGATCATTGTAGGACGTCAATCACCGGAAATTTGAGTTTCCTATCAGAGTAATTTACTGCACAAAACACTAAAAATAGTTGCAATTAACGTGCTTTGAAAATCGTTATAGTTTAAATTATGAGGATTAACTAAAAAAAAAAAAAAAAGTAAATTATAGAATACCTACATAATCAGTTATTTATTTTTAACATTTTTTTTTAGGCACATATATATCATTATCATCAGCCTATTGCAGTCCAGTCCTGTCCATAAATATAGCTTTTATTAATTTGGGGTCATTTAAGGTTAGAAATTGAACACTTTACAGGAAGTGATGGGAATTTTTGGGCTAATGATGATGATGATGATGATGATGATGATAATGATGATTTTCAGTTAGTGTAAAATTAATCGGCGGGTTTGTAAAAGGGGGTAAAATTTTTGTAGTTTTGCTCTAAAACGTACGGTTTCCGAGATATTTACGTTTTTATAGTTTTCCCTTTTTATTGTTTCTTTTTATTTTAATCTTCAAACCCTTCGGCAAATTGGAGATTTACAAATAAAATCTAATGTTTGCAATTTTGCTACGAGTTTCAGGATATGAATGGAGATGAAAATGCGCCTCGGAGTCTCAGAACTCCTCGGCATAGTCGGTCACGCTCTCGACGTAGTCCCAGTCGAAGGAGTGCGCATAGATACGACCGCAGCCGTAGCCGGAGTAGCAGATTGCGTGAGCGAGAACAGGCACTTAAGCGCGAACAAGATAAGGTGCGTTTGATGGAAATAGAACTGCAAAAGTCACGTGATGAAGAACAACGTCGCCAGCGGAGCAGACAGCCCAGCGAGCACACGGCGGCCAGGAGACACGGGAGCCGCAGCCGTAGCCGCAGCCGCAGACGGAGCCAGGTGACCGAAGCGGGGAACACGAGACATCACCGTTCAGACAGGTCATGTAGCCCTACTTTTTCTTCTAACGATATTGTTAAAATTATACAGAGTATTAAAGAAGTTCTGCCATCTCAACCATCAACCCTTAACACCTCATCAGTGAGTAATAAAAATATCATCCCTGAGTTTAATCCTTCAGAAAAAAATCAGCGCATGGATGTTTGGCTAAAGAAAATAAACGAATGTGCAAAGGTGTATGGTTGGGATGAAAGGACGACAGTACACTTCGCCATGCAAAAACTGTCAGGGTTAGCCAAGACATGGTATGAAAGTCTTGGTTCCATTTTGTTTACATGGGACGAATGGCAAATTAAATTGTTGAGCGCGTTCCCGTGTGAACAAAATTATGGACAAGTTCTTGAAGACATGTTGAGGCGAAAGAGTAGACCTAACGAAGTAATTGAGAATTATTTTTATGAAAAGTTGGCACTTTTGAATCAATGCGAAATAACTGGCAGACGGGCCGTAGACTGCATTATTCACGGCATTACCGATAGGACTATGCGTTCCAGTGCTTTAGCACTACGATGTGAAGAACCTGATCAGCTGCTGAAGTTTTTGCTCAGCAACAATAAAGAGGTTTCCACAGCACCTCATCAGGCTCACAGAGAGAAACATGTTAGCACTGTTGATGATAGGGCAAGTAATAGGTCGAGTCTTAGGATCGGTTCAAGTTTGTATTGTTACAACTGCAAGGAAAAGGGACACCCATTTTCAAGGTGCCCCAAACCCTTGGTTAAATGTGGGCATTGTGATAAAGTTGGGCATAAGTCGGATATATGTCGAATAAAAAAGGACACGGGGACAACTAAGACTGATACAGCGGCAAAAACTATGCGTATTTCGACTTCTAATTTAAATAGCAAATTTATAAAAGAAGTGAACGCAGAAGGTGTATTGCTGGAAGCCTTTGTTGATCTTGGCAGTGATGTGACCCTTATTAAGAAATCCAATTTTGAAAAACTTGGGCTTCAACATGACCAAACTCCAACTTTCATGAAGGGTTTTGGAGACAGCCTTGTGAAATCTGTAGGCTCAGCAAAGTTGAACTTGGTTATTGATGATGTAAGCGCTACTGTTTCATGTAGGGTTGTAGAAGACCAATTGTTAGAAAAACCAATGCTAATTGGTCAAAGTTTCTCTGAACAACCCCATATAGTTCTCTATAAAGATGTTAACAAATTACAATTTTCACACGTCGGTAATGAAATACCAAATATTAACATCAATGAAGATAGAGAACAATTACAGAGGGTAAGAATGGTGGCACACAATACATTATTTGGCACAGCTAGTGTCAGGGCCGCAACGGAAACACTATTTACTGGTAGTGTAGTGCTCGATACGAAGATTGTGGGGAAACCAAACGAGCAGTACATTGTATGCGGGGGAGTTTACGAAGTCAAAGATGGTTCATTCTTTGTTGTGGTAACCCCGTGCTCGGTGCCATGTTGCCTCCAAGAAAATTTCGTTTTTTCAAGGGCTGAAATGGCAGACCTGGTTTATAGACTTGCTGATGTAAATGTTCTTCCAGCAATACACCCACAAACTGACGTCTCTTCGGCCAAGCGGCTTGATGAGAGTCAAGTGCAAATAGGTGAAGACGTACCTGGTAGTGACAAAGATAAACTTATAAGTTTACTTCGTCGCTATGAGGACTGTTTTGCACAAGATTTAACCGAACTGGGTTGCACAATTGTGACAGAGATGAAAATCGAATTGAGCAGTCAAAAGCCTGTAGTTTACAGACCATACCGTCTTTCTCATCACGAACGCGAAAAGGTACGAGGAATGATAGACGAAATGTTGCAGGCAGGCATTATAAGGGAATCGACGTCTAACTATTCCAGCCCAATTATTCTTGTTCGGAAGAAAGACGGCAATATACGGTTGTGCGTTGATTTTAGACTGCTCAATTCGATCACTATAAAGGAAAGATATCCCATACCTGTGATTGAAGATGAGATATCGAGGTTATCTGGGCAGGCTTGGTTTATTACCCTAGATTTAATGTCGGGGTACTACCAAGTACCAATTGCGGAAGACAGCAAACATTTAACGGCGTTTGTCACGCCGGACGGCCAGTATGAATATAACCGCATGCCGTTCGGTTTGGCAAATGCACCTGCTGTCTTCCAGAGGATGATGAACCATGTTTTGGGATCGGCTAGATTCAATAAAGCCACTGTTTACATAGACGACCTATTAATTTTTGGCAAAACCGCTGCAGAGTGCATGGAAAGGTTAGAGGAAGTTCTTGGGTTGTTACAGCGAGCAAATCTCAAGCTGAATCTCGCAAAGTGCAGTTTTCTGCAAAATAAAATAAATTACCTTGGATACGAGATCAGCTCGGAAGGGATGCGGCCAGGTAAAACGAAAATCCAGTGTGTAGAAAATTTTCCTCGTCCTGAAAATGTTCATGGCGTACGCCAATTTCTGGGCCTTGTCAGTTATTTTAGGAAATTTATTTATTCTTTTGCACGATTGGCCCATCCCCTCACAAAATTGCTGAAGAAAAGTGTTGTATGGGAGTGGACAAATGAACAGGAAGAGTCGTTCAAAGCTTTAAAAGATAAGCTATTAGACAGACCTGTTCTCGCCATATACGACCCTTTAGCAGAAACAGAACTTCACACGGATGCTAGTAGGATTGGGATTGGTGGCATTTTATTGCAGCGTCCAAGGGAAAGTGAAGGCGCCTTTCACCCTATTGCATATTATAGCCGCCAGACGACGCCTGAAGAGAAAAATTTCCACTCATATGAGTTGGAAACTCTGGCCGTCATCTGTTCTCTTAAAAAGTTCAGAGTTTATCTCTTAGGGAAAACTTTTAGAGTGGTCACTGATTGTAGTGCACTACGTTCAACGTTTGAGAAACGTGACCTTATCCCTAGAATCGCTCGCTGGTGGCTAGCTTTGCAGGAGTTTGAATGTTCTGTAGAGTATAGGGCAGGTTCCAAAATGGGTCATGTGGATGCTCTTTCTAGAAATCCAGCTACTGAAGCAGACTCCTACGACCTGGTACCATATCCTTCAGTCATGGTCATAAACGATCAAGATTGGTTGCAGACCCTTCAAATGGGAGATACCGAATTGCGCAGAATTCGAGATATTCTCAGTAGCAATTTGGATCCTAAAGGGCTAGAATACATAAGGGACAATTATGTCGTGAAGGATGACAGATTGTTTAGGTGTATAGACGGTGACAAAGAAAAACTAAGATGGGTGGTTCCGAAGGGTGCAAGGTGGCAGTTGTGCAAGATGAACCATGACGACATAGGCCACGTAGGATTTGAAAAGACTTTAGAACGAATCAAGAGAAATTACTGGTTTGCTAAAATGGCCCGTTTTGTAAAAAAATATGTAAGTGCTTGCATAGACTGCGCGTATGCTAAAAAGAATACAAACCAGCGGGAAGGGCTACTACATCCTATCGAAAAGATCGGGGTACCATTTCACACCTTGCACATCGACCACCTTGGGCCCTTCGTAAAATCAAAGAGAGGATTCACTCATATACTAACTGTTGTAGACTCTTTCACAAAGTTTATTTTTATTAGACCAGTTAGAAATACGAACACGCAAAATGTGGTGAGAGCTTTAGAAGACATTTTTGATACTTTTAGGAATCCTGACCGGTTAGTAAGTGATCGAGGGTCCTGTTTCACTTCAAATGCTTTTAGAAGATTTTGCTTGGATCGAGGGATAAAGCACGTGCTTAATGCAGTTGCTTGCCCAAGATCTAATGGGCAAGTCGAACGATACAACAGGACCATACTCGATTCACTAACTGCTCAGAATTTAAGACACGACGAAAAGAACTGGGACGATAAATTAGGCAGGATTCAATGGGGCTTGAACAACACCTTGCAGAAGACGATAGGTAGATCTCCAGCAGAGGTGATGTTCGGAACTGCAATGAATAGTGAGGTTAATCCGGCATTGAACGAAATAACAGAAGAAACTCGTGAAGTTTCAGATTTGTCATCTATACGTGACCAGGTAAAAAAGAAAATTGATAAGGCTCAAGAATCACAAAAGTTGTATTACGACCAGGGAAGGCGACCTGCTCGTGTTTACAATAAGGGAGATTTAATTAAAATTACCAAAGTCACTTTCCAGAATGATGGTAAAAGTAAAAAGCTTTTACCATCGTACGAGGGCCCTTTTAAGGTCGAAAAGGTATGTGGCAACGATCGTTATAAAGTGACTCCCATTGCAGGATTTGAAGGGATGAAGAACAAGCGTAAAACGACCGTTGCCGCAGACCGAATGCGCCCTTGGATTCATGTGACCTCTCTTGAAATAGAGGATGATGATGAACATTGTGTTGACACTATTGATAATGATCTCGCTTCTGAGTAGTAAAATGGATAAATTTACTTGTAAACCTATCTTAAACTAGTCTTTTTATTGTATTTTTTTTATTGTTTGGTAATGCTACAGTTTGTGTATACATTATAAAATACTAATCACGCCTCTTGCATTGTTTCAGGTCAAGTACGAGCCTCATTCACGTCGTTTTTGACCTGAAATCAATGCAACCAGTAGTTATTTGATTTAATATAATCATTAAGTACCTACCGTAGATAAATTATATTAGTAAGAATAAATAGATTGATAGACAATTAATACTATAAAAACTGGCGATTGTATAATATTGGTTCATATACCATTAAATACTTATACTTATATAAATTTGTTAGATACTATTCATTAATACTATGAAAATCGGTGTTTGTTTAGTAAAAGGAAAGATTGGGTTACATAAACTGTACATAATATAACATAGCTATACTTAGTTATTTAAGATATTATTTATATACATAATTAGTTAATTGATGAATTTCAGATAGAATACTTACGTATTAAGTTTTGCGCTATTATAAAAGTAATACTGATGTTTATATTATGCATACATACTAACGAGGAATGCCTCGTTTGCCAAGTGTAAGGTTCCACCTGGTACGTGTATGAGGTCATACACGCCATCAGGATGGTCGAGTGTAAGGTTTCCTAATTTTTGTGACGAGCAGCGCTGCGCAGTCCTGCGCAGTACTGCACGATCACAGTAGTTTTCGGGGTTTTTATTTTTCTTACACTGGCAACACGAATAGTTTACCCAAAAAAAAAAATATAGGTGACTGGGCATTCTTCGTCGGATGTTTGAATCGAACGGCCGTGTTGGATTTCGTCGAGTTATGTAATTGGTTATATTATATAATTGATTAAATTGGTTATTTAACGGTTATCGAGTTTAAAATAAGTTTTCGTGCTGCAATAAGTTTTGACCTAATAAGTTTTGACCTAATAAGTTTTGACCTAATAAGTTTTGATGTAATAAGTTTGGATTCGGCTAATAAGTTTAGAAAATATAAGTTTCGGTGGACATCTGTGGTTTTCTTTCTGAGGTACATTACACTATGGCTAACCCTTTGGGAAAAACAGGCGTGATGTTATGTTTCTTTCCAGCCACTGCAGACCCATGACTGGCCAAAGGCCTCGATCCCCCAAGGAACAAAATATTTTTTTGAAATGGCCTACTTGAGTTTCTTTACTTCATGCTTATATAAATACAAAATATTACTTTGTTTACAATCCTAAAAACACTAGCGTGCTCTATAAACAACCACTGGAAGAGCAGTTTCTGTAGACATTGTATTATGAGAGGGAAAGGTATCACACACTATTTGACTTTCCAATAGTTTTAATGATTGTACGTAAAAGGCCAGGCGAGATAAAACAAATGTAATTACATTTGTTTTGTTTAAATAATTACATTTGTATTGTTTTATTTTACCTTGCTGTTTTTCTTGTGTAGTCACCAAACGCAACACAAAGTTCCCCAAAGTTTTTTTCCACATTTGTAATTCGATCTTGAATGAACTTAGCTTGCTGTTCATAACTCAAAGAATGTGGACTATCACCCCTAAACATAATTAGTTAGAGATTGAAAAAATCGAATCAAAAGTACCCCGGTCTTGTAACTGATTCTTATTTGTTTACTTTTTGGTAACTATGGCAACCATCATACCATTGTGCATTGAATTTTATATTATCACATCATATAACTCACCATTTTTTTTGTTTGTTTTGGCATGTCTCCTTTTTTCTTTGAATAAGGTGGAAACTCCAATACTACCCTCTAAGTTCATGTAACTCTCAAGAATGACTATTTCATGAAAAAGTCATTCTTGACAGTTACA
The DNA here is from genome assembly GCA_963853795.1 of Xestia rhomboidea. NCBI lineage: Eukaryota > Metazoa > Arthropoda > Insecta > Lepidoptera > Noctuidae > Xestia > Xestia rhomboidea. The sequence continues at coordinate 15,570,336 of OY970764.1, forward strand.
TGAACTGAATATTAAGAATGTTTGATGATTTTAATGAATAAAATTCTGTAACTACATACGTCTTACAGCCGCGAATCATATTTTAATCAACATACAACCAGACCTGCAAATTGCAAGAAACGAAAGAAAATTTAAATTTCGCGGGCTACCGTGGAGCTTCCGCCTTAAGTGTTACCAACACGGGTGGATCTGCTTAGAGCATTTACATCAGCATTGGGACTCGTCGAGTCTGTAGTATTTGCTCCTGTAAATTGATTTAATTCATATATTCAAACAATCCCAGCCAAATACGTCAGCGCCTAAACCTACTCGTTGCTCCGACTGATTCTCATTGTGTATCTAAAGAACTTAAAATTAGTACTATTTACTTCCATTGTGTGTAAAAATGATAAACATGTTGAAATACTAACCTGCAACGCAGTGAATAGTGACGTCATTATAATGACATTTGGCAGTTCTCTTATTGTCATTGTCCAATTGTCATTTGTCAGTGCCAAACCCAACAGCTGTTTGTTTTTTGTGTTTGTTGCTCATAATCATTGCATTTTCAAAACAAAAATGAATGAAGAAATAGATGAATATGATATTTACCATCAGGATTTTACGACGGTATCAGATTGGGAAGTGTTCATTGCTCGTATAGAAGAGGTATTAAAGGAATGGCGGCTGTCTAAATCAATTTTAGATAAAATAACAGGAGAGTACACAAAGAAATGGTCTAGCAAATCGGAGGAAATTCACTTCCAGGGCAACAAATTTATACTGTCTTACCACAAACTAGAACCTGCAAAGTCTGCAGAGAACTCGGAGGAGTCTGAGGATAAATCTTTTCTAATAGAGTTGCACAATGGTATTTGGGAGTCAACCACTAATTTTATGGATGACCTCGATGGAAGTCCTTTTCCAGTGTCCAGCTGGTACGGTTTAAAACGGTATATAATGCTATATCCGAGTACGCCATTAGTTGATGGAAATTTAATAAAGCTTGTGATGAGCACTGCAAATATTGCTTTTGCTAACATAGACTGTGGTGTGCCTTTCTTTGTCAAAATACGTGAACACTGGCAGCAAACATATTTAGGATTCTATGAAGACAGTGAACATAAAGTTAATTTTGACACAATTAATTTGAAAAGGATTTCAAATCAATGCTCACATTTGAGTGGCCTTGTAAGCTTATTTAAATCTAAGATTGCATCGCCAGTAGCTTTGGATGCTGTTGTTGTTTCTACAAAGTTTTCTTACGAGCTAAGAGAAGTGGATGCATTTGCCTGGAAAAAGACAACACAGTCAAATGAGTTTCTCTCAATAGACGGGTTTGATGTGAAAAAACTGTTAGAGCTTCCATTTGGTTCTGAAAAGAACCCCATACATAGTGTATTGCTCAATGCTATCTGGCCAAAGTTCCGTGAATGCGCTATAGTAGATTCTTCTACATTTTCTGAAATTGATGCTCATATGGCTCCTACTTGGACAATTACCCTTAAAATGAGGGATACTTTCAACTGTCAATTATCTGAAACCATTAATAAAATTATGGATTTATTAGATAATAATAATCTTCTGATGGACACTCTGGGGTTGAGCAAAAGTTTGGGACTAGTGAATCCTCTCCATAAGATCACCGAAGCTCCCATTACTATTTCTAAGTTAGTGAAGGCTGCCATGGGACATAGCAGAAACATGACAGATTTCAAGGGTCCTATAGCTGATGAGCTACTCATGCCCCTGCTTTACTATGTGTTCCCTGATGCAGTCGAAGATAATACTTTCAACTATCCTGAACAACTAGAAGTGGAATTCAAGCAGGTGAGGTTTTATTTCGTTTTGCCAATAGATGGCGCTAGTTGTTTCACACGTTGATATATATGTATGATGTTTTTCTCAGGTGGATGGTGAACAGAAGCTATGTGGTTACGTGAAGACGAGCCCGGAGGGTGGGCTGGTGTGGCGCGTGTCGGTGACGGCGGCGCGGCTGTTCGACGCGGGCGGGCTGCCGTACCTGGCGCATCTCTGGTACGAGTTCTGTCAGGAGCTGCAGTACCGCTGGGAACATCGCATTCTTGTACCAGGGTAAGTACCTACATAATGTCCCGACAACCCGAATGTCGTAGCGGTACTGAAGCTGCCTAAGTTCTTAGGGTTCCAGGTTCGAATCCCGGTGGGAGCAGATGTTTGTGTAATGAGCATGGACATTTGTTTCCGAGTCATGGATGTTTAATTAGTATGTATTTGCAAACAAAAAGTATCTATGTAGTATATCCCACGTAGGTGTCCACGACACTAGCCTCGTTGCTTAGTGTGGCTCTAGATGGCGCTGTGTGTAATATCCAGCGATATTAATTTATATTGTATTCTTTTATTGACATAGGCATTGAAAAATCAGGAGATTTTCAGGGAGATATTCAATTATGAATGTACAATAATTCATCAAATTATAGTTTAATTAAGATAATTAAAATTACAAAAATACTCCTACTAAGAGTGTAATTTATTTACACAAATAATAATTTATGATCTTGAGCAAGCACATTGAAACGTTTCCAATAATAGTAAAAACTAAACATTTCCGTTAAAGCTTAAATATAAAAATAATATATTTAACATGAGCATTAAGTGTTGGTGTATCTATTCATACGCGAAATCTCTGAAGGGGTAATTGTACTCATCATTATGAACAACTTTTACTACGGGACCAAACCCTGAATCGCGAAAAAAAATATCTGCTATTCTATACATTTTGACGAGTTTTGCAAACACATTGTAGGGAACAACTTATTTTTTTTTTCGCGATTCGGCGTTTGGTCTCATAGTAAAAGTTGTTCCTAATGATGAGTATAACCTTAGGAACCCCTTAAGAAATTTAGTGTATGAATAGATAGAGCTTATATATATATAGAACTGAAGTCTTTTTCAAAATAGCACCATTGAGGATTGATTTTTTGAAAGGTCAATAATAATATTAAATGATAACAAAGATCATTGTGTGTGTTTATATGTTGAGTAGCTTATCAATTGCCTTCTGATCATGACAATTAAGTATCTTACATAAAATACATTATCTTAAAATCTATATTAAAATATTATGTACAACTTAATATTATAAATTCAATATTAAATCTAAATAAATATGCACCATAAAAGTAAAAAATAATATACAATACAAATCAGTGGTAATTAGAACACCCTGTGTTCAAAATGCAAACATTATAATATTAGTCAGTAACATTCTGTAATCATAGTAAATTGTTGTCTCTACAGTGAATTAGCAAAACATTGTGACTAGTTTTCACTAACCAATAGTTTTAATTTTTAAATTCAAACAACACTATTTTAAATTTATAGTAAGAGGCACTTATCAAAATAAATTGCATGCCAATAAGAAATCTTTTCTCTTTTGATTCACAAATTACTTGTATGAACAATGATCATGAACCACGATGTCCACGATTTAACTAGTCAAAACCAACATTATATAAATCTAATCTCAAATACTATTTTCACCATAGATTTGACAATCTTTGTCATACGTACGTAAGTAGGTATACCGAAACTTAGCCAAATACTGTACATGATCGCAGTTTTCTAGTAGGTAACAATAAGATTACACTTTACTCAATATTCTATCGGATAGCGGACACACTGGCTGCGAGCCGCGACTCGGTTGCAGTGCGCGTGCGCACGTCTATTGGTCTTCTCATGGCTGTGTCGGCGAGAGTGTCGGTGCGGGCGCTGGCCTGCGCGGGCATTATGACTGCACCACGAGGTATAGCCCGCAGGAGCCCTGTGCGAGGGCGAGGAGCGCTCGCGACATGTCACGTCTCCCCGCGCCGTGTCCCTTGCAGGCTATAAAGGCACCAGTCCACTCCGAGTCGTCGGGTTCCGCGCCATGTAGATGTCCATATCATGATCAGTCCAGTTGTCAGAAGTGTCACAGTAGCCCATTCCTAGGGAGCCGACGCTGTATCGGCTGGCGGGCCGCGATCTCGAGCGCGGCCTGCGCCGGGAGCCGGCCGTGCCGCCCGTGGCCCCGCCTGCTGCGCCGCTCAGCGACAAACGTGAGGCACGTTCCGATGCTGCTCCTAAGGACTGACGTGACTGTCGCAAATCTAAAAGTTAAAGGGCATTTGTTTATTAGTATCATAATAATAACACCGTGCAATTCAAAACCGTGAAAAAATCAAGTAAAAGCCGGAAGTGAAACGAAGAAGTAATCAAAGCGACAGTCAAACTTACCAGCTCGTGATCCCAGAAGGCTACTAGGGTAGCCAGGCACTCCATATCGGCCGGAATGGGAATAGCTATGTTGTGATTGACCATCAGCGAGGGAACGAGCTCTTCCAGGACGACCCGGTAATGGGTCCGGAGGAGCCGGTTCGGTATAGGAACGTGCACGCGGGATCGAACGTGCGCTATAAGCCGACACTTGATCCCACTCACGCTGCTTTCCAAATGCGCCGATCGTAGCTAATGAAGAGAGCGGGCCGCTGGGGCTCGGCGTGCCGGTGAGACCGCCGCAACAAGGGTTGGGCATCTTGTCAGGGGCTTGCGTGTGCAGGCGGTGTACGGTGCGAGATCGGCGGCGCGACGCCGCGGCGAATACGAGTACAGCCACGACGATGGTGCCACAGATAGCGGCGCTTGCCGCTATCGTGATCTTGTCCATGTTAGAGGCGGCGGCGGAAACGGTGCGCACCTCACGGCACTGAGAATATGGTACCGTCTCTGGACTCACGTGAACCTCCTCCAAGGAGATCACGCAGACCACGATACATTCCTGTAAAAACCAAAGTCTTCTGTTATTAAAGTGCACTATTTTTCTGATAGAAAGATTCTAGTTAAATCTATATTGGGATACGCACCTGAGATGGAACGTTTTTAATTTTGAATTCTCTTTCGCTGGCTTCCAAAGGTGGTCCTTGCTTAAAGCTTTTGTCTCCGAAGAGTCGATAAACGACGCGGAAGCCGAGTATATTAGCAACATCTGAGTCCCATTGTATGATTACAGAATTGTCTTGCCTGTATGCATTTTTCACAATGACTTCATTGGAATCATCTACTTTTGGTTTTTGTTGTGGGAAACTCATGACAAGAGGAGGACGCTGGTGCGGGGCGTGGCGCCAGGTAGGGGCGGCGGGACGGACGGAGGGGACGCGGCTGGGGCGTGCGGTGCTGGTGGTGCTGGTGGTTTGAACGATGGCTGGTTTCGTTGGTGCATCTATGTTATTGCTTATTTCGGTTTCGTGTGGTTCTGTTGTAGTGCTGCTTGATGACGGTGCAGAAGTGGTGGTGGTCGAGGACGTAGTTGTGATGACGTGACTTAATTTCCACTCATTCAAATCTTTTACTGTCGTTGATTGCCTTTCTGTTGTTGAAGTTGAATCATAATCACAAACTAATTCGTTTGGTTCAAAACTGTAAAATCCACGCTCACGGAAGTGGGACGGATTCCCGCAGAATTGTGGATTTCTTTCTCGTGATGTTACTTGTAATTCTCCGTTGCGAATCCATTCAATAATCCAGCGCAGGCGACAATCACAGTTTAAGAACCTACCGCCAAGACTGAGACCTCGAAGTGTTTCGTTAAGATGAGAAAATGCTTCTTCCGGCACTGTAGGCAAAGGGTTACCATCTAACGCTAGTAAAGTTATTGATGGATTGTTTACAAAAGCGTCGACTGGTAACTTATTTAATAAATTGAACCCGATATCTAGTACTCTTAAATCGCTCAGTGTTCCTATTGCAGCAGTTGGGAATTCAGGCAGCAGGTTGTTTAAAAGACTTAAAGAACTTAGCGTTGTCTTGATTCCAGCAAACGCATCTTCTCTAAGGTGGACAATGATATTTCGTTCTAAGTTAAGAGCAGTCAGTGAGTCTAATCCCTCAAACGTCCGGCTACCGTCGGGTCCCGGAAGTTCTCTGATACTGTTTTGAGAGAGGTCAAGAAAAGCCAAGCTCCGAAGACCTCTTATACATTCGGGTACTATTTTTTGTTTCGTGCCTTTGAGATTTAAATTCTTCAACGAGTTTTCTAATCCAGTGAGTGTTTGTGGTTCTAGTGTGACATTGTTGTCGGAAACTTTCAGAGTCGTGAGCTTGCGAAGAGTGATAAAAGAGTGGTTAGCGATGTGTGCGATTCGGTTTTTGGATATATCTAGGAGAGAGAGATTAATCAATATTTTCAGGGCTTTTACTGGAACTTCAGTCAGTTCGTTATCTTGCAGGTTCAAGTTTTTGAGATATGGCCCTTGTCCTCTAAAAGCGTCATCATCTATTCGCTTTATTCCACATCCGGATATTTGTAGATTATGAATTTTTAGGTTTGCGAACATGTTATGAGTGAGGATGGGAATACTTGCATTATTAATGTACAGTAGATCGATAACAATATTTCTTGCGCTCATGTTTAAAGCTGATAATAGTGTTGGGAAGTCAACCTGTTGAATAAGAAGATATGTTGATTATTTTTAAATTTGTTGTGAGGTTTATTTCACATTCATAAATTAATAGAAAAAATACTATACCTGATCACATTGGACTGACAGATCTCTTGCTAAATTATGTGCGCAAACACACGCGGCTTGCAGCGTGGGTGCGCCCTCCCACGGACATTCTGCGATCGCGCAGCGTGCCATCAGCATCAGCAGCATTGAGCATGCCCATAATCGTCTATGTTTGGATTCCCCCTTAAAATAATAGCAAATATACATAGGTTAGGCATAAGGAATAAATAAAGTCTTCTCATAATAATATGTAGATCTAGCTCCTAAATATATATATTCATAGTTAACATCAGTACGTAGAAATATTTGTTTATTTTACTAATTAAAAAATAATACAGCTAATACATTTATTGCAATGTCTTTGGCGCCCATCTTTTCCATGATGGTGACAGTTGTTTTTAAATGAATGTAGGTATGGTAGGTAGCCTTTTTTTTTTTTTTTTAGGATGGGAAATCATCAAATGACTCCTCCCGCTCTGGGCGGAGCAGGAGGGAGTGTCAGACTTTTACTGACTAAAACCCATCCATGTTCCTTTCTCGCCCTTTGTGTTCCGGGGCCACGGTATCTCTTTCGAATAGTCCCGCAGCCCCGGCAGGCTTCGGCCCTTGCGGACCCCTTCCCTATTGCTGACTCTCTTTGAGGCGCGCGTGGAACACGAACGCGCCGTCGACACGGCCTGTCGTCATGAGACGTACGGACGGCGAGCTAGCCCATAGCTCCCCGTCCACAGGCCCGCGCCTACGGTGGCCGGAAGCCACCACGAGGCCCCCGACGCCCGGGGCGTCTCCCGCGGCGGCCGGGACGTGTGGATCTCTCTCTGTCCCATTCCGCCACCTCCTTCGCTAGCATGACTGCTTCGCAGAAGGAGGTGACGGCGTCCCATTCCATCTCGCTCCGGACCATGGCACGAACCAGGGCCGGAAGCGAGAGGTCGCCGCCGCCGATCGCCACCTCGAGGACACGGCAGTGCTCCACCCAAGCGGGGCTGGTAGGTAGCCTGCAAGGCATCTAATGTGATGTGACGATTAGCCCGATAGCATACACATACTTAATAGGTACGGTTCCTATTATATGCTGAAGGTATTCGTGAGGTGTAGTAATAACTACACAAAGTTATCAGTAACTAAAGGTCTTTAATGGTGGATAGACATGGAAACGACCAACTGTAATTTCCTATTTGATGTCTACTGTATGGACAAACAAATAAGCGCTGTAGCAGAGTAGGTAACACAAATGTTTAACAAAGCGTAGAGTTTCTTTATTGTTCAATTAAATTATTACTCTCAGATTAATTCAGTCAGAATCTGTTTATAAGTGCGCGTTTAAATTTTTAAGAACAGGTTATACCAACAAAATAACAACAGTTTTATTTATAAGTTTAAAGTTTAAAAAGTTTATTGACCAATAAAAGAACAACCTTAACACACAAATAGCAACAATCCTGTGATTTAAGTATGTCTGTCTATTTTTGTCTATGTGTTTGTGTATAAATAAACTAAAACTCAAATCACCTAAGAACTTTGCTTTGAAACCATTATGTACTTAAGGCGGATTTGTTTATGAGATTCGGAAAAGCCGAGGAAAAGTTTCAGCTGTAATCCTCGATAACTTTGAAATACTTCTTTTTAATAAGTAATCTTATTTAAGGTTGCCGGGGAAACTGTCTAATTATGTTACCTAGAGAAATTATGTGCTTATTGGTACTAAAAGCTTTGAGCGTAGTGTTTGATAGATGGGCGGTAATCAAGCGGTGCACAGACCGTTGAGGAGAAGTGCAGCGTGGCGGCCACGGACTACTAGCCCGGAACATCTGGCTTTCCCTGCACTTGCCTTGCTAATGTGCTGCAAAGACAATCCAATCACCGCAATCGTATAAATGAAACTAGAATTCCATGGAATTCTATTTTCATTTATACGGTTTGCAAACCCCGGTTTTATCCATCATCATCATTCTCCTGCCCTTATCCCAATATATTTGGTGTCGGCGCAGCATGTCTTCTTCTTCCATACCTCGTCATCTCAGCAGACACCTCCTTTCTTGCCATATCATGCTTCACACAGTCCATCCATCGTTTCGTTTACAATGTTAGCGAAATAAATCGAGTAGCCGTAACTTGTAATCAATACAGAACAGGGAATGTCAAACATTTGATCTGTGGACACTTGGCCTGCAAACGTTTGCGGACGTCCGAAATAATCGATGAGTCAAACATTAGGCTCGGGTTGCGGAGAGCGCTTCTACTGCTACGTACCGCACTGAACTTGTATGTGGTCCTATTGATAATGACGAACAATAATTTAAAAAATAACAAAACAGAACAAAAGGTACGGTAAATCATTTTGAATCAAGTACGAGAATTTACTAAAGAGGTTTATCCGATTTTTACACCTAATGAAGCATTTTCAAACCTAGTTACAATTTACAAAATAATATTCCTTGACATAAACCAGGTAATCCTAATATTGTATCATGTAAAAGTGAAACTTGACTTTTTATCAACAATCACGAAGCAGTAGTAGGTACTTACATAAACACCAGCAAGCTTGCGGAATGCTTGTGTTTTGGTGTAAGTTCCACTAGCCTATTTACATAAATTTACCAGTCATCCGATTTCGCCGCTAACGGTACTGTACGCGCAGCGCCGGACGACGCGATGCGGCCGAGACACCGCCTGCCTGTTCACTTTCTCATGGCCTTTGGCTTAGCAGATATTCGGAAAGTAGAATCTTTTCAAATTAATTTCATTATTCATTCATAAATAATAAACATCTGTGTGATTTTATAGAAGGCTTATGTTATTAATGATTGGGCGTCGCCCAACCAGTTTTTTTTGCGCTGTGCTGCCTCATCATGTATCAGAAGTAGGTACCTATCTGATTTCATTCAGAGACCCATGTGAAATTTGTATTTGCACGCCAAGCTCAGTCAGATGAGACAACAATTAAGAGCCCTGGCACACTTAAGATGGCCGGGACGTTTATCTGGCAGTACTCGGACACGCATCTAATACTTGAAGGATGTAATGATAGCTGGTACGTGCACGCCTAGCGCCAACGCGTAACTGTTGGCATGCGTTATGTAGCAAAGGCAGTGCGGAAGCACATATTTAGCATGCTGTGCACTGTGCAGTTACTTAGTAAACACGTAGAGTATTGCGCAAGACCCGCTGACCTAACAACACTCCATTGTATTTCTTATCAAGTGTTGATTATTAGCTCAACATCGATTGTTACGTTTACACGCACGGGCGTATGTTCCACATCGGGACGGCATACAATCATGCATTATCATTGTATAGAAATACGTTTTCGGGGAGAGCAACCAAAATATCATCTAAAATAAAGCGTTTAGGATGACAGACCTGAGTATTTAATCAATTGGTTACGAAGTTTGATAGCTGTCGGGAAAGTTTTATGCTAAATTCGTTAAATTATTCAAAATCTGCAAACGAGTATCTCTTCTCTTTGCAGCTTTCTACAGTCGACTGTCATGTTATTGAATTTACTTGTTAAGTGGAGATTTTACGTTCCTTGATTTGGATGATGATAAGGCAGGGTGGATGTGAATTTAGAAATAACGACTAGTGTAGATGGAGACTTATGTAGGTACCTATTGACTCCTGATAAATTGGGATAGAGGAGAGAATGACGGTCATCGATCAGTAATTATGCAGTAGACCAATCTAATTTACAATGAACTAAAGAAAGCAGTGGTTGAGATTTATTACAGAATGACAAGACTGAGTTAAACGCATGTCAATTTAATTTAGTCTTGGAGCAAGACATCAGAATTTCGAATTCAACATACACTGTGACTGCAATTCTAGGAATCAAAATGCAATATCTAATGTTGCAAGAACTCTCAATGGCCTCCGAATCAGATTTAGATATTTACTGTCATTATATTGTTCAAATGCTTTCTTTAGTAAAGTATTTCTTGGGCAAGTTATTATATTTTACTAATACTTGATGGTGGCTAGTACCTAAATTATTTTACGACACTATTCCACAAGCATTTATGCTGACCGCGATTTGCATCTGAAAAGATTAATGTTGTCCGAATACGTTAATTTAAAATGTACGTATTTATGTTTTAACTCATTGATACAGAGGTATCATCCTTTATTCATTTCGTGTCAGGTGGTGTCAGTTAATTAAGTTAAAATATTTCACCAGTTGCCGAGCGGTTTGAGTGACAGATCGATTAAAGTTTCCCTAATTGCGTGAAACCAATGTCGCCTTCACCGCACCTCGGTTGGGTTGAGAGGCACATTTTAAAGAAATTATTTCAGCTGCTGCTGCTCACCTGCCACCTTGGGAGATGGCACTTCATTTCAGATTATGTCTGTTTAGTATCTTGATGGTAGACTGTCAAAAAATATATTTTATTCAATGTAAGTACGTGTTTCTGTTCATTTGGTGAAAGCTGTTTTGGGTTAGTTTATTTTTAGCTTTTTATGGGTTTTAAAAAAGTTATGCTAATTATTGGGGTCTTTTTTTCTTTTAGCACTCAAGATTTTAATTTCATGCCTAATAAAATAGTAACTTATTTATACCACATCGTGATAATTATTATCAACATCGTTTGCCCACACGATAAATCGGCGGTGTCGATTAGTTCCCCATCGCTCGATAGATGGCGTTGTCGTCGAATTAGATCTCGCTATCGTTTCGTTCACTCCGGTCGTATATAGTCTCCGCGCGGCCAAAGTCACGTCGATCTTTCCAAAGGTTAAACGGGGAATGATGATCGGATTGGACTTGCGACTGCATGATGTCCGCCGCCGAATGTTACGCATAAGGTGGGCTAAATTCCTTCTGACCCCTAAATTTTAGAAAGATCCTTCATCCCTAATTAAAATATAAAGAAAATGAAAAAATATGTGGTAATTTATTATACATTTTAGTTATGTAAAATAAAAGATTAAACCGGCCATGTGGCAGTTGAACACGCGTGGATAGGGTTCCGTACAATGCCAAAGTCTTATTTTGTGTTTTCTTTTAGTATACCACTTTATTTTCAATTCTTAAAATTATTATAAGTTTTCCTGTAATCTGATAGCAATGAACTATATTTCGTATTTTTTTCGATCAGGGGAGGAATGGTCAATTTTCTTCTTCTTTCATGAATAAAATCAAAACTATTTATTTTGCAATAATAACAATATATATATATATATCTGAGATCCTCATAACAAACCCTTTCATTTGTCTTCGTCGATTTCTGTCTGTTTTGATATATGACACAGTAAGGTTTGCAAAACTTTTTTTTTAATTTCCTAATTTGTCCCCCGAAAATTATTCTTATTTTAAAAAAAATATTTACTTTGCACATCTGTGTTTGGGTCATAGGGTTACGCCATCCTACCAAATTTCACTTGATTTGGTCCAGTAGATTCGGAGCAAATTGGCTGTGACATACGGACGGACAGACAGACAGACGCACGAGTGATCCTATAAGGGTTCCGTTTTTTTTCATTTTTTGTACCGAACCCTAATATAGATTTTTTTATTTGAGTGCGAGAGATTTAAATATATATTTTTATTTGAGAAATAAAAAAGAGACCGTGTATAAATTGAACTATTAAAGGACTGCTATTATTGTTTTCGGGATTTTATTGTAAAAAGATTTTCTAAGCACTCCTAAAATATAGACAGGGTTGTTACTAAAATGAATCATACCCGTACTCGTCATAAACAAACAAAAATTATACAAATTGTTTAGATAATCATTATTTACTGAGACACAAGTGTTTGTTATATTGTTATTACGTAGCACAACGCCTACTACGTCACTCAGCGTCGCTCGCTAAAATTAATTCAAGACACGATCGGTATTACTAGCGACTGAAGAGGCTCTCCTGGCATTACTTTAATGATCCCCAACAATATTTACATTTTAGTGCAATCGTTTTTTAAAGTGATGATAAACAAGGAGGGTCTCTTTTGACACAATTGTATTTATTGCGATTTTGGAGTCTTGGTTTAGAAATTAAAACAGCGCCACGTGAGCGTTTTTTGAACTTAAAACTTATCTGGCTAAGTATCGAAACTGAAGCAGCGCCGTGTGAGCGTTTTTGAAACTAAACGGGTGTCTTAACTGTCGCGATGTTTGGGAGTCATTGGTGCTGCTGCGATGTGTATTAGGGGAAGGCTCAGCCGTTTCAGGAAGTGTTTTGATTAAAACGTAGGTATATATAAAACTCCATAAAGAACTATAAAAATACATCTACTTATCCAGTTAAGAACACTCATTGTTAGATATCCCTGATGAAACTATTGACAATTTCAACTGTCTCCTTGGGTAGTATAGTTGTCTTCGCAATTCTGAACGTTTCAAAGACATAATCAAATTAACGGCAACGACATTGAAATAGTTCTCTATCAAGGTCAGATTATACTCCACTGAGCTAGATATGGCTAGATCTGTTATCTATCTCTGATAAGACTATTATAGCCTAAAATTCCTAACATACCGTGAATAATTCGATCGGTGCTTGGTGCAAAGTTCTCCATGAAGGGTCCATTTCGTAAAAAAGGAAGACAACAAAATATATTGCCTTTGCTCACGAAGTTTCTGACGTTTCATAATATTATATGCATTGCATATTCTGTGTTGATGGGCCATCATAACAAGTTTTTTGGGAATTGTTAAATTAATCCACAGAAAATAAATACCTAGTTAACTTGATTGTTGCGTTAAAACTAAAACACTTTGAAACTCGGAAGTGAGCAATAGAAAATGATGGCCTTGATGCTGTAAACTAACGTAAACCACTACGTTGATTAAAAACGTAGTCACGGACATATTATTTGGTTTTCATAATTTAATAACTGTTGAACTCGTTTTTATCGACTTGGTCGGGAGACTTGATCGTAAAATCCCCGTAAACCCCAAATGCTTCTTCGATACTCTTTTATTTACACTACAGCCGTCTAGCTCGTGCGGCCCACATTTCTGGCGTTAAGCGGGATATTTCTATTGCTTACACCCTCTACCTCATCTTTAATCTGTTAGAAGTGGAATTTTGCCGCCTCTTCAGTTTCTGAATCTATTTTCACCGGCTCTAAATTCTCTAGGATTAAAGGTTCCGCAAAGACTCATTAGAGTTTTGCTATTATTGCCTACCGATAGATGATCATTTTATAAAAGTCTGTTTTTAAAAATATAATTCCATATTTATTTTCTAATAATTTTAATATATTTAGTCAGTTTCCATCTCAACTATAAATCACTTCGCTTCCGTTGTTTATGGAAAAATGATTATGTCAATAAATTGCGGAAAAACCTGCGGGTCGTGAAAACTGCGCTAGTTCGCAGACGGCGATGATTAATATTGTGTCAGACTTTGTATCGACGGCGATCAAATGGATTAGCTATTGCATTAACAGTAAAAATTGGAGTCTTATTATGTGAAAATGATTGATTACACGCTAGTTTTCCCCAAACTGCTAGATTTAGTGTAAAATTTATTTGATGGGTGTCTCTAATTTGTTTATAATTTCTCAAAGTTGTTTATAGTCATCAGAATATTTTGCAAGGAAAATTAGCGGTCGTTTAATTACCCCGTCGGCTATATCAAAGTCGGAGAGAGCAACGAAAACGTTTTTGCTTGTGCAAAGGTAAACTATTTTCTGCTCCAAGTTGTGTTGGTATGTTAAGAAAGCGTGTTTGTAACCTGACGTGAGAGACTTAAACATTTCACACAACGTGACGCTTCTGCACTTATCCTGCGCTTAGAGGTAATTTAGCGGGCTCATTTATACGTAGCAGTAGTACTTAATTACTTTGAAACACGTGGGACAAGGAGCGTTGTTGTTTACGGATATGAAAACAGTTGAGTTAAAAGCTGATTACAGATAATCTATCCCTTTAATTTTTAATGTGACCTTTTTCTTATCGAGTTTAAGTTTCAGGCGAGGTTGTAAAGCTCTTCCCAAATTTATCTTGAGCCGCTCCAAGATATACCGTTGCTATTACAGTTTCACGGTTTTGACAAGGCCAGGGAGCGGCGCGGAGGCGCGCGGCGGGTCCCTTCGTCTGTACCCTCGTGTACATGAGCCTGCTATTTGGATCCCCTGCTAAAGTTTTAACTGGATCCAAACTTGAAACTGTTATGAGGGTGATTGATTTAACTCGATCGTGTGCAGTAACATACTTCTACGTCAAGATTTGCTTTGATGTATACGCTTTCTGTTGAAATCTCATTGAAGTTAACAGTATTCAAAAACATATCTTTGATATAATTTATAGAACCAACTATCAAAATCACTAACCCACTTCATACTATATTTAGCTGCTTTATTTCCAACAACGTGTTGAATATACCTATGTATCGTCTATGGAATGTCGGCAGTGAAACTGCAAGAAAATTGTGTTTACTAGAGCCGATGAACATTCCTTGCTTAGCGAATTTATGACGACATTAATTAATAATTAACATTGCCATCTTGATAACATATTTGACATCAAAGAAATCACGATGTTCTTAAAATGTGTTAGCATTTGGTTCAGAACTAACACATAGTGATGACAATTTAATCATAATAAGATACTTGTTGGTTTAAAATTGTCTCAGGCTATATATACTCTATATGCAGTATGTATACTGCATATAGAGTATATAAAAGTATAAGTATATACTGCATTTAAAAGCTATTAATAGTATAGTATACTATTAATAGCCCAGTGCTATAACAGTGAAGTGGCTAAACGATCCTCAGTGCAACAGCTATTATTAGTGGTTTTGTGGACTCAGCCGGTGAAAGTCGGTGATTCAACATTAACTTGACCTTCCGAAAGCCTAGCACAGTTGGCCTCACCTTTCTCTATTGGATCATATTACTCATTACAACTTTTAAATTATTTAATACATCACACGAACCAACAATATTTGTTTAGGGTAATTTATGTTCTGTATACAATCTTTTGCCTGATTCTCTCCAACTGTAGGATCATCATCAGTTTTCTCAGAAACATCTAAGCCAATCTGGATCAAAGTGAATTAATATTTATTTTTTGCATGTTTATGTCTCCTTTTTATCACACATAGCGGTCGTTACACATTTGCCTAATAGAGCTTAACGACAATGCGCCCGTTGTGGTGATCTAACCGGCTTATAATGTCGGTCACCGAGCGCTGCGCCTGCGCTGCCGGCCGGTGCGGCCTTACTCCCGGAACGTGCGGTATGCGTGCGCCACTTGTGTCACACTTGCCCACTCACTAGATCGCAGCTTCATTTACATTGCATTAGAAACAGATGAGACCTCATCAACGCGTATATGGATGTTCTATATAGTACCTACTGCTGTATCTGAACATTGTAACAATTCGAAACACCGTTCTGTTTTCAATTAAAAATATAATCTTCGGTTCGCATATTTGATTTTTTCATTTCAAATATCCGATTTCACATGGTAAAGCCGATAATACGTGTAGCTAACCTGTGTCAACAGATATGGCGCGAGGGCACGCGTGTGGCGGGCGTGGGGAGCTAATACCATACGGGCGTAGTTGGAAAATAACAGTCGCAGTGTTTACTTAGGACCGATAGACTGCTGTTCTGCGGTCTGCAGCCTCCATACCTCCCGTATTTAAACACAGCCAATTGAGTGCACGTACTGTTTGCACAAAGGAAAATTTGAACCAACTGATGCTATCGAGAGCTTACGTATTGGAGTCTTGAATGTTATGGTTTCGGTATTACGTACAATTTCAAAGGAATTCTGTTACAAGCGTAAATAATGAGTAGATAATGCCCCAGTTTTCAAAATGGTACTCATTAAATGCTAATTAGGTCGCATACAGATACTATGTATATGTAGGTATATCTACTTGTATTCGTTTTTCCCGCTATGAGAAAGAGAAGCCGTCCTCGATATTTCTTTTCAAACAGTTAACGTTTAACAGTTTTTGTCTTCATACAACTGGCTTGGCTTTGTTTCCTTAATGAGAAATTTTAATCTTCAAGAATTCTCATACGAATATTTCGAAAGGCTTTTAATTATTTTAATTACAACTTTTTATGTTGTGTATCATCCTAGGAATTAATCATGACATATTAACAGACAACATAGGTACGTTTACGGATCAAACACCGAACTTCATAAACTAATCTGAAATCGGCTCGCTGAGACATCCGTATTAATTAAGGAAGTATTAGAAGCAGTACCGGCGTAGTGCCTTGTAAGCCCCATACAGGTCATAAGAGTTACTCGAGTGTAAAGGGTCACCACGGCGAAAGACGCGCTTGGCTTGGCACCTATTATGTACCTACCTGTTTATACTATATATTGTTATCTGTACAACAGCGCGAGATTAGTTCGCCAAACATCTAAGCTGAAGCCAAAAATAACCATAGCAATTATGGATCAACTGACAGAATTGAGTTGCAATTGGCTTAATATTTGTAGTGTACGGAATTCTTCAAATTGTACTTTATAAAGAAACTACAGTTGCCCAATTAGCGCCTATTTGGTTTCGATCTAATGATAACTATGAATTCTAATGTGGAATTGTAAACTACTCGTTAATTGAACTGGTTTTGTTTAGTCTGAATTTTCAAGGAAGATACCTTAATGCAGGGTGTTAAAGTAGTCGCGTGCCATAGCTTAGGGGTGAGTTCAGTATCGATAAAGGAACCTGTAAAAAATAAAAAAAAATCCTTAAAAAAAATAAAAATAAAAAAAATATTGCAAGATCGTCCTAATTTAGTACCTACTAACTTCAAATAGCAATATAACATAATTTTAACCTCTCGGTTCCCACCCCGATATAGCGGTATTAATTCTAAACGATTGCTAATTTAACTTAGTAGTTACTAAATTAGGTTGATATTGCAATATCTGTTTTTTATTGTTTTTTTTTGGATTTTTATTTTTTACGGGTCCCTTTACCGGTACTGAACTCACCCCTAAGCTATGGCACGCGACTACTTTAACCCTGTATACAATACAACCTGTTCATTTACTTGAACTTGTAAATCTAGGTCACAGCTAGGTATTACTCCGCGTACTAATATCATTAGCGGCTAGCAGGTCAGGCAGGCTTCCTAGTTCCTGATTGTTCCTTCCTACTTTCAATTTTCTTGTTAGCAAAACTGGTTTTGCTGGGTCCCTGAGCTCTTGATTTTCTTGGCATGGTTTTAGATCACCGTTGGAGTCCTTTCACAATCGGTCAGTTGCTCGGTGTATGTGTTTCTATATTCATGCTGACACCTAAATTCCTTTTTCCATCAATAAAACCTACATCGATCGTTAAAATAATGTTGTCTTTAATTGCTCTTAAATTTCGAAAATATCTGTTAAAGTGTTAATATTTCCGGTGAAATAATTATCGACTTGATTCAGTAAAAAAGTATTAGGAATTAGGTAAAACTTTCTTTTTGCAGATCTAGAAAGTGGACGTGATACTCGTAGGCTTGGTTTTAATTGGGATTCTTGAAAACATCAAGTTTGAGACATCTTATCTATACTTTATGTCAAAATGCTTCGGACGATTACCGACAAGGAGTCTTAAGCGTGGTAGCTAAAAGTAATTTGGTCTGTTTAATAACCAATGTCTTTAATTAAATAAAATATCGCTGGACATTACAGACACAGCGCCATCTAGTGCCACAATAAGCAACGAGGCTTGTGTCGTGGACTCCTGATAGTTGATATACTGATGTATATCATAGATGTGTGATATACATAGATACTTTTTGTTTGTAAATACATACTTATTATACATATAAACATCCATGACTCGGAAACATGTCCATGCTCATCACACAAACATTTGCTCCTACCGGGATTCGAACCCGGGACCCTAAGAACGTAAGGTAGCCTGACTACCGCTGCGCCATTCGGGTCGTCAAACACAAAAACACACAAATTATCCACGTTTACACCCACTCCATAATATAATGTGTAATGGTATGCATATCATTCGAGGCCGTTATGAGGCTGAGCAAGAGAATGTATCATTAATGTCAGTGATGCTATTTGTCGCGAATCAGTCCCGTTGCCGCCAGCTACCGACGCACGCGCACCTACTACTTACAACACCCGCTAACCGGCTGTGGACTAAGGGATCCACGATGACTCAAATGTACCATAATATAGGTAAACGTGATAATTTTCTTCTTAATTTTCAGTTGGTCATCTTATATGTACCAGTACTTCGATCAAATAAAAACCGGCCAAGTGCGAGTTGAACTCGCGTGGAGAGGGTTTCGTACAATGCTAGTCTTATATTGAGTTTACCACTTTATTTTCAATTGATAGAATTCTTATAGGTTTTCCTGTAATCTACAAGCAATGAACTATTTTTTGTATTTTTTTCAAAATTTTAGGCTCACTAGTTTCGGAGATCAGGGGATGAACAATTTTCGTCTTCTTTTATGAATAAAATCTAAACTATTTATTTTAAAATAATAACAAAATATATTTGAGATCATCATAACGAGCCCTTTCATTTGATATATGACACAGTAAGGTTTTCTTTTTTTTTAATTTTCTAATCTGTCCCCGGAAAATGATCGTTATTTAAAAAAAAAAAAAATTACTTTGCACATCTGTGTTTGGGTCATAAGATTACACCATCCTACCAAATTTCACCTGATTTGGTCCAGTAGATTCTGAGCATATTGGCTGTGACAGGCGGACGGACAGACAGACGCACGAGTGATCCTATGAGGGTTCTGTTTTTTTTCATTGTTTGTATGGAACCCTAAAAAATATCTTAAATCTTTTACGTCCATGAGTTTAAAAGGCTTGAAGTTATATCCGGTCCTCGTCTGGACTTTCACTATTAACTTCGGACAAAGTCAGAGTTAAACCTAAAGTAACTACAATTTTAAGAGCATGATAGTAGAACAGATTTGTGGGGATGCCACTGACGTGAAATGTGTCCATTATGGACGACGATCATGGCTATATAGACTCCACAAAGCTTGCTTAATAGAATTAAAGTTTCGGGCAGACAGCTTTACCATAATTCCCTTTGACTCTTTTAACAGTATCGTTTTACCGGGCTTTAAAGTTCGCTCGTGATATACCTACGTATACTTATACAATACACACCCGTGAACGTCTGCGTCGTCAGAGTGCACGGGGAGGAAAGTAGGAGTAGGGACGCGAGGAGGCAATTCTTGAGTTTACCTTGTAACGGTAAGTGTATAAGGGGTAATGTTGTTCCCATCCAATTATCTGTTGCGTTCATTTAATTAAGCGTATCACTGCTACTCAGAATATAAACAAGTGTTGGCTTGTGTCTAACCGTAAATGTGGGTAGAAAGCGCGACTCGCACTCCCTACGATTAGACGTGATGCGTGGCGGAATGACGGACTGACTAGCGGTCAACAGTATACCACGGACCGCGTGGATCACTTACAAGTAGAGGAATATTATCCGTTCATATTATTCAAGAAATCGCAAGAAAAAAGAAAAGTTGATAAAATCGTCAAATCTTTTGTTCTCTTTGGGCATACAGTATAACTTATAGCTACCGTGTAGCTACCAAAGTAGAGATATTATTGTCTTTGTTATTGTGAAGGGAACCATGCATCCGTAGTCGCTTTGATCATGTCGTGTTCTTAATTGCGCTGCTATTCGTTGCGGCGGGTATCTCCGCGTATCTCCGCGACTAAGCATCTGCGCAGAGACTTTGTAATAGAAAATAACCGGGTGTTGTTAATGGCTGCGATCCTAGAGAGCTCGCGGATAATGGCGGAGCGTAATGCCGCTTTGGCGGGAAGCGACGCGTGGGTTTGTGCTGCGGATGTTGGCCGCGCTGAAGTAACTTCCCTACTCCAATTTATGATTTTGTAATTCAAAAAGAAGTAACGTTCTATAATTGTTTAAATTATTACCGTTTTAGTTTTCCGGATGCCTTACGCCTTATCCTTTTCCTTATAGCTGTCTACGATACCATCTATGGATTTTAGGGCTCTACCAATATCGTGGTTTCCGTTATTACACTACAACAATTACGAATAGCTTCGTAGTAAAATAGTTGCTACGTATGAACTGCGATAAGAATTTTACGCATTCTTGTTGCTTTGCCGGTGAAAGAATGCAGAGTATTACATTTAGTTGCATGCCTGCTTCGTAAATAATCGGATGGAGCGAACGATATAAAGGTATATTCAGAATAGTGAGAAACACTTTCTGTCTTTAAAATTTTGCGACGAATGTTTGCGGAAAATGGAAAAGCGCGACGACCGACGGCGTTCGAAAAAGCAATATGAATCGAAATGACTTGGATTCGCTGAGCAATTTCCTTGCTTACCTGAAATATATTTCTAGAAAATGGAAAAAGATTCTCTTTTGGATTCAAATTATTCATTTGTCGTATTTCCCATTTGTTCATTTGAATTTTATGCAAGTGAAATCCCAATGTTAAATAAATGTTCCGTGTATCGAACGCAAAAAGTGTATGGAACGCAGTGAGGCGTTAACGATCGGATGTGGAGATTCGCAGATATTGCCGTAAGCCGACAGCCGACAGCCGGTAGCGACGCGGCCGAGGCGAGGTGCCCAGTGGTGGCGAATGCCCGCAATGCTGAGCCACGCGAGACCAACTCTTTGCTCGATCGCATCTGCGATAAACAAGGCCTAATATGCGCCACGGCTGGGTGCACTCTGCACGTGTCATTACCACTCTGCAATTTGACTATTATGTACTTTTACCTAATTGTGGATTTTCTACCGTACCATCAAGTAAAGTGAAACTTAAGTGAAAACATCGCCGTTAATGTAAACTATGAATGATACACGACAAGTCGGACAGGCCCACTTCTAGCTAGTTATATATTTTGTACCTAGCATTTTTCCATTAAGTAAAATGTTGAGGTGTATTTAATAGGTGAGATTGATGAGCAAATTCGCGACTTAGCGAATGTATTAGACTAAATTATGAAACATTGCACGCGAGCATTAGGAAATGTTACAAATAAAGTTGTTTTATACATATAATATTTGAACAAGAAAATGCAATACAACAAACATCAATTTTTATTTGTCGCATTCTCCGGCGCGTTACGGCGGTATGCCTGACGTCTGTGCCGTCGTTCTACCATCACGTTAGATCAACCGGCGCGAATGCCTCGATGGTAGCCAATCCATCTTCACGCCTCAATCGTGACGTACGTGAGTAATGCAACTGCTGGGATCACTGAACCCTGCCAGTGCCACTGAGAAAAATATACAGTGGCCTGTTGCTACCAATTAAGAGACATCATGTAAACACGAAACGCATGATGTTTTTATTATTATAATTGTCGCACGATTCGATCAGGCTGTTTAATAGTTAAGAAGAGATCAGCTGAAATCAATCACATTGAATGACAGTTTCGAACACATAAAGTGTACGCTAATGAAAATCTATTAGAGGCCTTTAATACTCTATAGGTCAATGGCATCACTTTTACTCCGGCGGGGAAGCTGAATAAACAATGAGAATCTGTCCATCAATCAAGTTCTAGTTACAATATTGCAGGATTCTTCTAGGGCTTAAACATGTGTATTTTCAATCATTTAGAAGTCTACGCCTCTCTTTCCCTTCTCTTAAAGTTACAGAAAATTGTACATATTTTGGTTCCTTCCCTGTGTTCCGTAGAACTTAGCATTCTGTGACCCCAAACAATCGTTTGCTTTAAATCATTTTGTGTTACTGAAAGGATGTTCCTTATTGCAGCAAAAACTCTTCCTACTTGATTTGTAAAGCAAATTGTATATCACACACGATACTGTTTTAATTTCATTTCTACAATTCAATTTGGAAAATAATTTCGCTTTTTGAAAAATAAACTGAACAGTTTTTGCTAACAAGCACTTTAGACTTTAGTTGGTGTTCTTTGATGAAATTGTTTGGATTTGAAATCAGCGTTTTTTTTTTTGAATAGTTTCAAATAAATAATGGATAATAAACTTTTAGCAATCCGCGAAGATCATTTGACTAGCTTTTCCCAACTGTGTCAGGACCAGCTTCCACACATAACTGAAAACATTAGCAAAACGTGGACAAAAAATTAAACACGACGATTTCCGATTGTTAAGTCAGGTGTTACAGTTTATTACAGCAGCGCCACGATTTAAACTGTTGAATCAGCTCAGTGCGCGTCTGCCTACTAATGTTCAGACAACACATTATTATTACTGTCAGGTTCCCTCCGAGGACAACAACCAACAAATTGGACGCGCTGCGAATAGTTAGATATTCTGTTTCTAGTTGTTATTCGGTTAGCTGTCGAAGCACCGAAGAGTAGGTAATCGGGTTTGGCCCCGCTCGCATGCCGAGTGCGGCGTGTGCCGTGCACTCCGGGTTCATATGTCAGGACATTCAAAGATGAACATCGTCGCATTTTACGTTTGTAGTACTGTTTGGTTAAATTGCATTTTAAATCAATGTGATTTAACCAACAGCTATTAAATACACTCATGAATTTAAACGCTAATAGCAGGTAAAAGCGAACGGTTATTCTACAACACGATTCAGATTTTTTTAATAAAAAATATTGGTTAAAACAAATGTGATTGAATAGTTTGAATTGAACGAATTTCCACTAAGAAACAATTAATAGACAATATTATTATTTTATGTAAACAGAAGATGATGTATCCAATCCATTTCAGAGAGCATCTTCAGTATGTGCAGCGCCGCAAAGCCGCAGATGTCATCATATTCATAATCACATAGGTTAGGTGTAGACTATAGACATACCCACAGAGACCTTTAGTTGTCTATGGCCACCACTTAGGTTCGTATACGACGATGGCAATCGCAACATAAACGGTATATGAATAGACATCGTTGGCTATGTATTGGGAAATCGCTAGTGCGAATAATCTGATAAACACGAGTAGCTTTTGTACAAAAGGGTCGTTAGGAAGGAGCCTTTACAAATCAAACTTGATCTGGGTAGGAGTAGAAAACACGCTTGTTTGAAAGATCCGATACTTTCCTTTGTCATAGGTGGTTTTACATGGAAACGAGTACCTAGCGTAGGTAGGCGCAAGTTTATATTTTCATTCACTCCTGCCTCGTTGGCGTAGTGGTCGCAAGCGTGAGGTCCTGGGTTCGATTACCAGGTCGGGCAAAGTGATATTGGGTTTTTCCATCAGGAAATTTCTCAGTAGCAGTTACGGAGTCCGATTTGTGCCCGGTTGATGGCAAGGCTCGCTCTATTACATGGGACTTAAACATAACTTTTGAAATGTGGGTGTACTAATGAGCACATCTCTGCCTAACCCTTCTCGGGGATAACAGGCGTGATGTTATGTTGTTTCATTCATTCTCATTAGCTTTTAACGGTTTCTCATTACTTAATTTATTGCTGCATCATAAGACTCATTCATATAATTCCATTCCGAATGATATCCTTTGGACAATAGTGATACGTTTTCATTAAAACTTTTATGATCTCTCTCGAGTGGAAGCTATTCATTAGTTATTATTTGTTTCTATGTTATTTCTTTTTTGCGAATTCTTACAGCATTGAAATGTATGTAACTTTCCTCAATTTTGATGTCGACTACTAAATTGTAATGTTATATCTTTAATATCTGACGAGCTGCGATGTTTACTATAACTATGTGGCAGTTATGGCACAACTTTCTATTATTAATCTTTTGATTCATTAAACGAATGAAGATACTATCATTTTTATAACATTCTCTGAAATTACTACAGCAACATAAATCTGGTTAAGTTTTGTTTGCCTTTTCTGTCACCGTTTTAAGTAAAATAATGCCCATCCTCTTTTGGTGCCAGGGTAAGTCTGTAAAATAAAATTATAGATGTATTCTAGTCTATAACATACAGTACATACATACATACATACCAGCTACACCATAAAGTCCATAATCCTTCAATGGCATCCCTAATCACTGTCATCCTTTCTGCCAAAACAAACGAGGTCGCCACGGGCTACGAGTGCTACGCGACTGCTACGAAAATCATTTCAACTAGAAAAATTTTATGTCCATCAATTTCTACACTGATCGTTTATGAATAGCTTGTTTGCATGCAATGAGGTGTAAGTGCAGCGACTCGTACGACTGTAGACAATCAAGGTGCAAGTACTCCGCGCCTCCCACGGACGTGCGTCGACAACTAACCTGCGACACAGTTACTCGGCCTATTGTCTCAGCTTCCTCCGCGGACTTTTTGTCCACTCTTTGATCTTGGGTGAAAACTATCAGAAAAACCGTGTTCAGATGCTATTATACTCAAGGTTACTCAATGTCATTTGGAACTGTATAACGTAACAAAACAACTTTACTGTAATATTATCGACTGCAGATCAACCTTAGCGTTTATCGGTTATCCATTCTGGTTTCGAATTTATCCGCATTGTGATATGAGCTGCGCAGTGCGCGTAGTTGACAGTTGACACTTCAGTATGTATGAGCTAATGTTGTTATTCTGCGTAACCAGAAAATTTAATGAGAGCACTCAATTTGGCGCCTAAAGCCCATCAACGCGACAGGAATGCATACGTTACGAGGAAGGCGTGGACCATGAAATGGACCTCGACCGTAGCTCCCGTGGGACTGTAGGCCGTTCCGTCTACTCCGTACGCTATAAATAAAAGCGTTTAACTCGCCGCTTATTTTAGATTTACGACGAAAGTAATAAATATTTTCGGTGCACAAAATAGCATTCAATAAAATAAAACTTGTGAGTATTTACTAAACACAAGTTTGTTAATTAATATTTTGGTGCATCTTTTATGTAGGGCCGTTGGTGCGAGAGAGGCAATTAAAACATGTTCCCGAAGCGCAATGCGAGCTTCGTGAATTAATTGGCTACTGAACTCCACGGGTAACACCACCCGGTGGAAACTAGCTGGGCTGCAGCGAGTGCATGTACCTGCCATTCGTTACAATTTACTGGCCGGAATTTATAGTTCAACTTTGCAACTAGCGTCACTGCTAATTGAGTTATGAAAATAATTGTCTCGAAAGACAACTTCAGTATACAGTTTTAGCGTGCGTCTGTCGGAGTTCGTTATTAAATTTTCTCCTTCGTTGTAGGAAGAGTTTATGTTATAAGAACTACTATTTACTACTTAAACAAAGCTTTTAAGGAAGGCTCCTTCGAACAGCACACTCTAGTAAAAAGCTACCTTATAATAATAGTGGGTGTTTTTACTCTCATTCTGGCTACTAAAAGGCTTTGTAGCATTTTCGTAGTGGAGTCTATAAACAAGGAAGATCATTCAATATTACCTTAAGTTTAGCATGATCGTAACTGTAAAATAAATATGACGCGTAAATGAAGAGAAAATAGAATGTGCGCTTTTCGATCTTCGTAATATCTAGGTATAAAATTCCCCGATGGTCGTCTATTGATAACGTCTCATCTCAGAGGGGGTAGGCAGGCGGGGCGACAATAGCACAGAATCACAAAAGGCTGAGCCCGCTCATGCGATTAGTTTTTTAATTCTTTTCTCTTGTGCATAGGTTTATTTACAAATATAATTTTAATGTTCCAAGTTATAAAATAACGTCGCGGAATATCCTATATTTCGTAATAGTATTTTGTAGTAATTACTAGTCATTGCTGTCTATTACAACAACAATGCTTCCAATTTCACGTTTATTTAAGTATTTGTCTGAACTGATAGGACAAGTTTAGATTACATGCATAATGAAGAGAAGCGTTTGAGTGCAAGCGAGTCTAATCCTCTTTTGTTGGTCGATCGCGGCACGTCGCGCGTCGGGTTCAAATCTCCATATTACAGAGAAAGATCGAAGTGTTTTATTTGATTTCTCTCCGAAGAAAAACATCACGGTTAGATAGGTAAAAGTAAACAGGGTGGCTATTAACGAAGTCGAAAGTCCGGAACTGACTTAGATGGAGCGGCCCAGCGGCTGGGCGCTGGGGCCCGGGCCTCCCCGTTGCCGCAGGGTGATCGCCCCACCGTCGCCGCCTCTACAAATACACTATTAAGCCGGCACATAAGAAAACTTTGTCGAGTAAACAAACAACCAGAGTCAACTATTAAACGAGCTAAACTGACTGCTTCGAACCAACGATTTCTTATCGAAATCGCATTTATAAAACGAAACGATTCTTTGGAAAGAGTTGTTAACGCTAAGTCACGATGAGTTCCAAAAATATCAAAAAGTACGTATTAGAGAAAGTGCGCGATTGACATAGTCACACGTGTACCTGTGGCTGTCACGATGCGTCTCGCGAGACTCATTATGATGACATACATACATACATGCATTGCATTCTATGCAGTATGTACATTTATATGATCATCAAAGTCTCTCCGCGCAAGCCCGTATCCCCATCAAAATCAATGCATTTATTTCAAGTAGGCCAGTTACAGGCACTTTTGAATTGTCGTAACAAAGATGAAAATTAATGTAGCTACAGTCCCAGTCACAAGACAAAAAAACTGTTAAAGTACTGTAGTTGCCCATTCCCTAGCGTAGATCTCTATGGAGAAGAACGGGGAAGAAACTCCATGGACACTCTTTTAAATCAAAATATTGTTACAAAATCTTGGTTACACCATTGATGTTGAGATGGTATATTATGTGAGAACAATGTAGCAAGATGTGCACGTTAAAAGTGTCCACAGTAAAAACAAAAAAGAAACAAATATACAATTCAAAAACCAAAATAATTCATTCAAATAAGCCATGGCAACTAAGAGATGACCAGTCACAACTGAAAGCGACCGTTCACGAACATGACGCATCGCGTCGAAGGAACATCTATACTTACCTGATTTTCAGGAGAAGCCTGTATACTACTACTCTAGAACAAGTTGCAAGCAATAAGTACGGTAATCATTTATATCAATTACAAGAAGCCTATCAATCGAAGTCAGTTCTATTAAAATACTTAGAGAAATTCAATTACATATAAAAACATATCTAACACATCACATTATTACAATAGAAAGCACTATAATTATAAATTATTCATAGAAACGAGATTTAAGACCACGAACAGATGCCAGAATAACATAATTAAGTATACTCCGTTAGATTTATTGTAGTTGAGCCACTTCTTGTGTATCTCCAACTCTGCAGTTTCTGATCCGGCGCACTGCTGTAGTTTTATGTTTTAACAATGTACATAATTACCATTTAATTAATTTACAAGTGGTTGCTGTTTTAAAAACCGTACAATAAGGTACACCTAGTTCGTGCCGGTTGCTGTACGTACGCTTGAGTCATTACAAGTGGGTCAACGTACGCGGCGAGACAATTTTCTGTCACGCTTTACACACCGGCTATCGATAGAAAATTCTTGCTCATACAAATCTTGTGCTCAATAAATCTTACCATTTTGTGGAAAAATCTTGATGACCGGGAAAATAATCCTATGATAAATAGAAGCTGATGGCACTTGGTTCTAGCACTGTCACTGTGTTTTTTCTTATTTAATTTGTTTTACAAATCACAGGTGGGTTTCATCCTTAGATCACAACAATGGGAACTCTCTCACTTTCGGTGCCAGTAACCGGTTATTCACAGATTGACCAGTGCAGGTCCATGTCTGCGCGATGGATGCGCGCGCGGCTGTCGTCGGCGTCGGACTGCTGGCCGGCGCTATAGGCCCCCACCAGCGCTTCCTGACCTACACCTAGTGGCTGCTGCGGGCTGCCACAGCGGCTCCGGTAAACAAACGGTTCAGCGACCGATTGCACGTCGAGCATCTTAGAACCGCGGCCTCACCGGCGGCGCTCGCCTTCTGCCCGCCACACAGCAACACATTTGTAATTCAATGTGATAACGGTTCCGAGAGCGTTCGCGCGTTTACTTCAGTTCCCGTTGATTCTGGGTCGTGGCACACAAATCGAGACTAAATCGTTCTGATTCCGTCGGGTAGCCGCAGGTGCGCTCGCCGGCGCTCGTAACAATATCGCAGCGAGGGAACATGCCCTCGCACTTAAGTCAATTGCGCTGCGGTTGTGCTACACTAGAGGATTTGCATACACGAAAGAGAAAATACATGTTCCGTGTGTTACGCGAAAACATGCAGTATCTCAAATGATTCATATTTTGCTTTCTTTTTGAGGAAGTGAATTTATCTATTTAAAATTGCTTTTAAAGTGAAAGTTGAAACATGTTGGCATAGCTACGTGACACTCGGTGTTTAATGAATGTAATAATACTTTTATGAAGTATCATGTACGTACTAATGATACAATGATACTGCAAACTGGTAAAAACTTTATTCAGTGTCAGTGCATAGTGCTGTCACGTGAAATCCTTAAAAGTAAGGCTAGCTTTTTGGTAAGGTAATAACATGATAACGTAGATTAATTAGATCTTGAGAATCGAAAATCATTCTTCAACAAATTTCGTTCGTTTGTTTTTACCAACAAGTTTGATTGCGATTGTAGAGGTGAAAAAAAACCGAAACGAACAGAGTTTCTTGAAGTTTTATATTTCTATGTTTGTAGAGAAGCTTTTAATGAATATAGCTTGTATGCCATAGGTTCCGTCAACAAACATTACCGATTCACAGCTTGACGTCTGCCATAACAGCGAGTTCATTTCAGTGGTAATAAAATAGCGCTAACGAGAAATCCTTATTAGTAACACATAAAGCTTTGACCCGATATTGTTATCGACCATTGATGTCACTGCCAACAGTCGTATACTTACCTAAACATTTTGTATTTCCCAAATGAATTTAAGTATTCACTATTTGCTTGATTGACAGGTCAATTTAGTTACTTAATGGGTTTAATATTCTAAAGGTAAACAAGTAAAACATACCTTGTTTTGACGCTGGGGATCTCATTCAGAACGCAATAGCGTTACTACTAGAGAGCTAGCAATAAAGTTCCAATAACGTCATGGTGTACGAAAAAGAGTTATTTACGGAAGAATGCAGAGCATCTTACCAATGGATATGACGTTGTGTATGGAGGTCAGCTATCTTAGAATTTGCTAGCATTACAACATGCGTAAATAAAAAGGTTTTGATTATTGAAAAATGTTGCCATGTTATGCGGCGAACGCCGCGCCGATCAGCGGCTTTTTCATTTCTGATCTAGGAGCGGAGGACGCCTATCGGCGTTAAGGAAATTTTGGTCATAACTTTGCTAAATATGTATTATCTTTTAAAATAGTACTTTCTATATTCGTATCTTTTACATAGGAACAATAGGATACTTCGTTTTCCGTTTCCAGATATAACATTTTTGGAAAAATTACCATAGTTTTCCATTTAATCATTTTTGGGAATAATAATAATATATTATTTAGTACAACAGCTCGTAATAACAACAACAAAATAATAACAACAATTTCAACATGGTGATCGCACTAATGAAGTTAAAATTGACATAGTTAATGAGGTAAAGTTTCTAGGGATATACATATACATTGACAAATATTTAAACTGGAAAAGAGAATTGCAAGCCATCGATTCGTATATTTCCTCAGCGTGTTATGCCTTACGCAGTCTTAGGGACGTAATAGACTTAAAACACCTTAAAATGCTATATTATGCTTTAATAGAATCAAGGTTGAGATATAGTGTTCAGTTTTGGGGGAATAGTTTTAAATATAACTGCTAGAGAGCCTTTGTGCTCCAAAAGAGAGCCATACGAACCATGGTCCGGATTTCGCAAATACAGAGCTGTCGGCCTTACTTTATAAATTTAAAAATCCTTACTGTGCCCAGCCTCTGTGTTTTAGTATTGTTGGTGAATTTAAAAAAATACCTACATGACTATGAAACAGATGAGGAGAGACAGTTGAGGGAAAGTACGCGCAGGAAAGATTTTAAAGGCAAAATAATACCCCAACTTAATATTGTGCGACATAGTTCTCAGTATCAAGCAGTGCGGATTTTTAACAGGTTGCCATTGGACTTAAAAACTATAATTTATAAAAGCTCATTTAAGTCAAGACTCAAAGCATTCCTATTGGAGAAATGTCTGTATTCAATAGACGATGACATATCGACATTTTAATATTTTTATGATTATATCAGTTATTGTGAGACTGGGTAATATTGGTACTTATATTAAAGACTTTATTGTTCGTGGTTGTAATTTTGTGTTATTGTATTTTTAATTGTATTGATTTTGATTATTTTGATGAGTTTTTTTTTTGTGATGTTATTGAATTTTATTTTATTGTTGTATTATTTTCTATAATTTACTGTTGAATGTGTTAGTTTTATAATTTTAATGAACGTGATTTTTTTTTTTTGTTTAGTTTAATTATTTCAAACACAATGTGAATTGTTCCTGAATAAATTGAATTTGAATTTGAATAAGTAACCAGATAAACAAAATCCTCGGGATATGTTGTCAATAGCGGACTTATTAAACAAATAAAGTTTTAATTGCATAGCTCTTATAGTTTAGATTTTATTGATATCTAAAAAACCCTGATT
Source organism: Xestia rhomboidea (assembly GCA_963853795.1). NCBI lineage: Eukaryota > Metazoa > Arthropoda > Insecta > Lepidoptera > Noctuidae > Xestia > Xestia rhomboidea. The sequence continues at coordinate 15,601,212 of OY970764.1, forward strand.
TCGTCACTGACTGATGATCACCAAAATTCTTAGGGTTATTTCCTAATGTCCTAGAAAGCTAAAATTTGGTTTGTAAGTTATTATAGTTACACAAACAAAAAAAAAAAATGAAATGGGCAGGCCACATATTTTGAGTTTGTGAAGTTAGACCTTGTAGAGTTTAGGGCGTGTAGAGTTAGATGCTTGACTCTACATGAGAGATCTGATAACTTTTTGACAGTGCAAGTCATATGGTCTCGTTTTGGCAACATTTTACATGAAAATGTTTTTGGTGGGATTTATAATTATTTTTTTATTTTAAGATTTAATGGACGCCTATCGGCGTCAACGTTTAAAATGATTCCGCGACTGACTAAGAAAAGCGATTTTTGTAACCGCACTGATTGGGCTAATGTTGTGTCATTTCCTTGTCTACAGAGTTGCGGAAGGCGCACCAAACGCGCGCACTTGTTTACTACATCAAAAGCTGCAACTCCTAAACTGTTGCATCAAGCGTGCTCTGGAAGGCACCAGCAGTCTCACTGGTAACTCTTCGGACGATGAATTCTTTGATTGCTCTGAGGGAGAAAACGAAGACCAACTGCCTTGGGACCGACCAGTTGGCCGACTCAGTCGATTTGGTGATGCTATCATGAAGAATGGGGCGCCCCTGTATATTCCCCGTACACAGGTTTGTATCATTTTTAGTGTGTTAGACTCAGAAGCTTATACTGCTATACATACCGACTCTTGCAAATCCAAAACTGTATATTTTGCCAATGAGGTTATCATAGAAAGTTATCAAACTAGTCGATATAACTGTTGATTGATATTTATTTACATTTTATTACTATGAATCCGTAATTAAATAATATTCATGACTGACCTTTGTATAATTTCTTTTTGGAATGTAGGATCCTGCACCAAAAACCGAAGACCAGTTAGAAGAGGACGCAGAACTAATGGTGCGACTCGGAGACGATGCTAAAGCGTCCGAGCTCCGAGCGAGAATGATGAGTGCTTCCCTTCTGTCAGATATGGAGGCGTTTAAAGCGGCCAACCCTGGCGCGGAGCTGTGCGACTTTGTGCGCTGGTACTCGCCGCGGGACTGGAAGCCGGACGGCGGCGGTGCGCTAGGGGATCGCATGCTGTTACCAGGTAACGCTTGGGCTGAGGCGTGGAGCGTCGCGCGCCCGGTGCCGGCAGCCCGTCAGCGCAGACTGTTCGACGAGACTCGCGAGGCCGAGCAGGTGCTGCATTTTCTACGATCACGAACCGTTAGTTCTGCCGCTGAACTTTTGCTGCCGGCTATTCTGCGAGCTGGAGCAGTTAAGGCGCACGAAGAGGGTGTACCTTACGGGAGTACATCCCTCGGCGGTGTCGATACTCGAAGGACATTTGAAATAGCGGCTCGAGAGCTTCACGACGCAGAAAGAGAAGCATGTAGGGCCCTGTGTGTTCGAACGGTTCTTGGGAGTAGCGAGGAGGGCAAGTCGCTGGACGTGGCGGGGCGCTCGAGGATACTGAGCGCGGCGGGCGGCGCGCTGCCGGCGCCGGCGCGGCGCGAGTTCACGCTGCGGGTGCGCGACAGCGTGGCGCCGCAGGTCATGCGCGCCGCGCTGGCCGGCGACATGACCATCGTCGGCGCCTTCACCGAGCGCATCGTGTGCTTGTAGCAGTGCAAGTGAGCGACGCCCGACAGCTCGCGTTGGTCTGACTGTGCTAGTGTACATTATATCGTGGTGAAATATTTGTTAACGGCATGTAAATGAATTGTTGAATTAGTTTGTAGGTAAATTAATTTAGGCTATGTTTAGGTTGATGGTTGAAATACGTATGTAAGCATGTGATTTTAAGAGACCTAAATACTGTTAACAATTTTTCTCTACATCAGTTATCTACATATCTCGACATTTATCATATTTGCCTATAATGATTAAAGCATCTAATCACACTACTCTAACTTTAACTCTATATTGTAACTTCCGGAATTGTACAGTTTCATGAAATACAGGCGCTTCTTATGGTTACGTGAAGTTTTTATCGTCTCAGACGTGACCTTCCTGAACCCCTTGATCGTAACCAATTAACTTTATGTGGGAAGTTGTATATTACGGCAAGTGTTTGTTTATCGCCAAACTTACAAGATGAAAGTCTTCAAACAAATGCTAGCTACGAATGCCATACTGTAGTACCAATCACAGTTGATTACGTAGATGTGGTCACTTATAGACATCAGGTGTTACCCAGCTTGCATGTTGAAGAGGACAAGAGGTAGATGGTCAAAACTGAGGGTTACTGAAAAGCAACGTGAGCAACACCCAGTCACCTATCCTCAACCAGAGGGAAATAAAGGAAGCTGCGATCTCCGCCGCACTACATGGACGTGAAACAAGGAATAGACAAGACAGGGTACAGCTCGGAACGGACTTATTTACAGGTATGGTCTGCTTAGATACATAATCATATGCAATGTTATAGAGACACCGTTATGATGTCGACGTAGCTGTCGGGATTCGTAACTCGACACTTGATTCGATCTATCAGTTACACTAGCCGCCTTACGCGTATTACGGTATCGTGTCATGACATTCAACTGAATACACGCGTTTGCATTGTGGCTGTCCAGTACGAACTGGTGACGTCATATTTATGATTCTTGTCCTATCACTGACCACTTATTACGATGCGTGGCGCGGCAGGCGAGTGCTCGTTGATAAGAGCGCGTACGCTGCTCATTGCTATGCGTGTGGAGCAGCTGCGTGGCGGCGCGGACAGCGCGCGCGTAGTGTACGGCGCGCCGCGTGCCGGTGGCGGAGCGCGCGGCGTGGGCGGCGCGGGACGCATGCGCGCGTGCCCGCGGCCGGGAGCCTCGCGAGATGCCTCAGTGGCGCGGCGGGACGCCCGGTCGATTCCAGGGCGCGCGCAAACACTCATGTTTGAACACCGTATCATCCGTAAATTTCACTGAAAATATATATCGCGATTACTCGAAAACCTTTAGTCAAGATAGGCACATTTTTTTTTAAATATCAAAAGCTTTTGATCCTGTTATTTGATTATGTCAGAGATACAATATTCGCCCGTTTACTCCGGCATCTTATAAAAAAGTCATGGAACATATCTGCTTTCGTGTGATTAATAAGTACCCACGGAAGAATGTGTAATTGATGTGTAGATAAATGTTAAATGTTACCGGTGACAACTTGTCATTCATAAATACTAGCTAGATACTAATCGAACTGTTGTTGTTGTGTAATTATAGTTATGATAACATTTATTGAATGGATAATATGTAAATAGTGGATGTCTGTTATCACCAGTGTTATGCGCTAACAATTCGTTCACCGAAGAAAAGGCAATAATGTTCGGCGGTTCAGTATCTTCGTTTCTACTACCTACGGTAAGTGGCTCGTTGTATGTTCCTAGGATTCTCTAGTAAAACTCTTCAATGTAGGTAAGGATACCAAATGTCTACATGGAAAACCTGTTCACACTCACATGCGAATCATATAATTGTATTTTACCCAAGTCCGATGGCTTATGTCGAAAGTTTCCAAGTTCATCGCTTGCGAGTCGTGAATGTGGCCTGCCTGAGTGCCCTGACACCGGCGCGCCAGCCCCGATGAGAACCATTATCGAGTTAGACGCGACAAATATTGGCAATTCAATAATAGTAGCAGCTACACGTCATAATTGAAGGACACGGCCGATACCTACGCACTGCTCCTATTTACTTTTGTTTATATACAACAATACACAAATTAGAAAGATAACGTCAAACAGCCATTGTCCATCCCAAACGCTAATTCCCTCAGGGATTTGAACTTAATAATTGGGGAGTTGGTTTTAGGGAACCCCATGAGAAATTAGGAGGCAAATAAGTGAACGGAATTCGATTTCCCACTAATTTACCTACAGGTCAAACGACGATCATGGCCGTAGTTATTTATAAAATGATGTATTCTACCTTTAAGAATATTATAGAGAAAATAAAGCGTGTGTTACAACATTTTGCTCGAGTGATTGACGCCTGTTTATATTTTGATGAAACGCGAGGGAGAATGTTGTGCAAGCAATGAAGTTTGTTATTAATATAAGGTATGATTAGTTGTCGTCGCCCCTATTCGTTGTGTCTTGGCCCCAGCCCTGGTGACTGGTGACGTAAAGCATGCGAGTGTGTGAAATGGAGCGATGCTGGCGTCCTCCATGTCCACTGAATAGCTGAGCCTCTGAAGCCATTATAAATAGGCAGGCAGGCAGCCCATTATACAATGTGCGCTCGACTGGGCAATGAATAGACTCACATAACTACTTTGTCTTGGGGAAATAAGTTTTCTAAAGGAGATGGAAATCAAGGGCGTAGCTCAGCTTGATCAAACGACGGCTGTACATTTTGACGTCTTTATTCATTTCCAAATGATTTGTCATGTCTGACTGAAACTTTTTTCTTTTGTTCTCAGGAAATTCAAATATTTAACCCTCTAAAGATGAACCTACTTACCTCAAATAGCATAGAAATACACGATGTATAATTTGGTCAGCGGGCTTCCGAACTGACTAGTTTACTAGTAGGTGTTCTGAATGGTTTCCCTGTAAGTAATCATACGTAGGTACCGACTATCGACCTCGCTTCACATGTAATTATTTCGCAGTTATCTTTGGTAACTCATCAGTTAGTGGAATGTCTGCAAATGATTACCCGTTGTTTATTAAATTGTTATCTTTTATTCGTTCAAATATTAGGTTGAAGATCAACAGTACGATTCTGATAGCTATTGTCACTTCCCTACTGACTGTTTTAATCGCCGTTTGTTTTTAAAGAGACAATGACATTATAAGTCCGTGTGTATATAAATTGGGCTGATTAAGAACACAAACAGTCATACAGAATATAAAGTATACATATAAGTAGACAAACCTTTTGTGATAGGTAGGTACCTATTATGTATGCTTAATTTGCATAAAAAATATTTCTTTCGTGAATAGAACTGATATGGAAAGGAGAAGGGAATGATTCCATACATTTCTGGTCCCAGGCTAGTTTGATTCAGTTATGAATCAAACTAGCCTTATTTGTAAGAGGATGTAATAACAAGGCCTCACTGAAAATTTGGTGAAATTTGGCTATCCAGGAATCAAGTTATATGAAGTATAGTAAAAGTGAGGTTATATTATAACATTGTAGTTTTTTTACGAAATACTTTTGAATGGCTTCAGTTTTGTTATGTATTTATGCATGGAGCGTGTGTGGCGTGTCGAAGACATTGTGTTCTCTTCCAAGACTCTTTTGCCAATAGAATTACTGCGACCAGTCGTTATCGTACAATTTACACAGCGATCCATGTCGTCAATATCCGATGGATAGGCGTAAACAGTTATCCAAAACAGAGAGCCAGGTAATTTAAAGAAGCAAGATCCGCCAAAAGTCGTGGGGTTAAACAATAAAACATGGAAAATACGTGCGCACTCAGAACGAAAGTCAACGAACGAGTGTCATCTATCAGTCGGTGACTGACTGATGTCAGGCAGAATGTTGGCAGAAGAAAAAATTAAAGGAATTCGATTCGTTATGATTCGATTACACGAAAAAACACTTGTCACTCGATTTTCATACATATTTTGAGATTTTACCGATTTATTCAAAACGATTGCTAGCAATTTAGGCATTATTTAATCGATTATTTAGTTTCGTAATTTAATTTAAGTTTTCTCGCTTCCTAGATAGAACCATGGTACCATACTTTGTGATTTCCTTTACAAAAATATAACGGATTTTGTAATACATATTTCAACTAGTTAACTGCTGGGCCCAGAAGTCACCTTCTCCTTTAGAAAAATACATTTTTATACACCTATTATCTTATTGGTTGGCAAACGCATCATTAAATATTAACTCGCTGCTTTTTTATGAAACCTCAGGAAATCGGATATCAAATGAAAGCTCTTGGCAAGATACATCTATCATATGTCAGCAAACGACGCTGGCCAAAAATAACATCCTAATGGAAGCACAGAAATGAAGTACAAAGTTAAAAAGTATGTCGTAAGTTTTCGTTCGGTTCCGTACAAACTTTTTAAAGGACAAACTTATCTTTGCTGTTCGATCCCCAGAAACGGCTAATGCACCAACCGCAAATAATAAGTTTGTAAGAGTAAAATACTACCATATAGGTTTTTGACCCAAAACCTATAGGGTACTTCCGGTTAACCTAAAATTGTCAATTTTGGTTAAAAGCAAGGTCTTACAGCACAAGTGAAGGGAAAATTCGGGAAAATAAAAAAAGAAGAAATTTAAGATACCTTTTGGTACTTACAAGTTCTCGTCGTATCATATCATTTTATCGTATCTTTTTATCGTGTTGACTCAGGACCTTGATTGTTATACCTACACCTAATAGGGACTATAGACCTCCGTCATCTGGTATAAATTTCAACTTGCTAGGTCCATCCGTTCCTGAGGAAATCGGTGGTGATAGACGGGCGGACGGATAGACGGACAAGAGAGTGATCTTATAAGGGTTCCTTTTTTACCTTTCGAGGTACGGAACCCTAAAAACAAACACCTTTTGGTCTAAGATAGTTGCTCTTTAGTTGACAATAGCTGCAGTCTCGCCGCGTAAAACTTCACACTTCAAACGCGCAATAGTTGTGGACATAATAAAGCAGTTACTCGCTCGATCAGCTTATCTGCATATCGGATATGCCATTTTCAATGACATATCGATGCATGCGCTTCCTTTGAAGTTTGCAATATGTTTATAATGTAAAAATAGCGCAGTTGTACGGTTGTGGCTAACGATCGAGCTAAATCCCACGTTGTTCAGTTGTACACAACGAATAATTTACGATCGCATATAAAAATATCGGTTTACGTTGACCAGGTGGCCACATACGCACAACAGGAATCGTAATTCAATGTTTGACTCTATTGTCTATTCTATTTACGCTAAGGAGTATATTTGTTACATACATATTTCCTTACTTTACTTAGAATGTCACTTAGATCTTCCGTGTTCCGTTTCGCTCAAAGTAATACTAATCACGGAAGATATCGAAGAAGAAACTGGATAGCCATGACACAAAACCGCCAAAAATTGAGAGATTTGGAAGACACCTACGCTCAGCATTGGGTGGGCAAGGGCTGAAGAAGACATTTTAAGTTTAGTTATAAACCGTGAAAGCTTAAAACAGTGTTTCCTTACTTTGTTTTAAGTTTTTAGTAAGAACCAGGAATCAAAATCATGTTGGTCACATTGTAAACTTGATGGATACTTACATACATACATAAACTCCTGTGGGCGCAAGCAGGAACTACAGAACGTCACCTGCTCTTTGATCCATACTTATTCAATGATTTTTAGGGTTCCGTACCTCAAAAAGAAAAAACGGAACCCTTATAAATTTAGCAAGAAACAATTGTGACATTGTTTAGGAAAAAATCTGAAAACCGTAAATATGTAGTTTAATAACCAAATACCTACAAGTTTATACGGTACCCTCGGTGCGCTCGCTCTTGGCCGGTTTTTTTTAACCAATAATGTATTTTCTTTTTTAGTGACCGACTCAATTTGAAATGTTCTTGTCACCATCAACTTTAAACCTATTTATACCACAGGAAATTGGCTGTTTAAAACCCAGTTGCTATCGTGAGACGTGCCCATGCATAAAACGAATAATGTGTTTATAAAATATGCCATTAGCTTTCTTAAATCCGGCCTAGCAGGTTCTAATTTAGGTACAAAGAGAAAAACCAAAAGGCCTCAAAATGCAAATTTTATATGCAAAAAAACCACTTTCTCGGAATCTGTTGCTCTACACCAATCAACTCATCGATGGTTTATACTTAATCTGTCGATAAGTAAGGCTCAATAGCTGTAAGTTACTTAGACAGCTACGAGTATAGTATTTTTATATTCCGACTTGTAGGCAGTAGTTATAGATTATGTGTCATGGTTCCATAAAGTCGGGCCATTGTGCTCGTTATTACAAAGTGAAACGTGATGTTTGTCGTGAATGAAAGTTTACCCTTATACTTTGTAATGAGCATGTAATGATAGCAGGCTTGTTTGTTTCCTTATTTTTGGCCCAACGAATATAAAATGTCCACAAAAGGCTCTTCTCAGGTTTGTTTAGTTATTCATTGCACTGTTTGTGTTTTCACAACTTCATTAGGAACAAACTTGCAATGTTCTGTGAATTGAAGAAAACTTTACTTTGCAGGATACTTGATACATACTAATTAGAACAGCTCAACGCCTCAACATTCAATTTGCTGACCATGAATATCTACAAAAGCTGAAGGAATTTTAATTAATAATCATGACTATGTAGTAACATGCGTATGCGATGTAATCATCGTTATCCTTGACAATCTTTTTGTGCGTACTAATTACTGCCGAGCAGATGTAAAGCCTTCTACACCATACTTTGTTATCGTGCACAGGTCCGCAATTCTTCGGGAGTTCTGTGAGACTAAACAATAAATTAATTGTTGTGTTGTAGGTATTTACATCTGTTACCCGACAGGTTGATTGTTTGCACGTCTTGAATACACAACTCCCCTTCAGTAGCTGCTGGGCCCTGGCAGCTGGCAGCTGGCAGTTGGCCAGGGATTGTTCTGCGATATAAATTATGTCCGCACGCCGATACTTTACTATCATCGGAACACTTAATGAGCTATCTTAGCATTACAATCGCATACAAATAATACTTACTGGAACTTTGAACTGACTGACCCTAATTCTATAATAAATTATATCAACTGTCGGTATTAAACAGGAGCTGGAATTGTTTTTATTGGCACCCTCTGTACATAATGCTACAAGGTAAGAGATTGTTTGTTTAATGTTATTGGTATATTTTAACAGGAATGTACATAAACCATAAATATTTTCTTCATTCTGTGTTGAAAGCAGCTTTTTGCGAGAATAATTTGGCTGGGGTCAGTGACTCAACACTTCTGGTTCCGTATTGTTCAGGCGAAGGCGGCGGCCGCTGAACAATGGGCACTTGAGTTTTTTAAGGAATTAACAAGACGCCCTCGATTTAAGTGGCTTGCGGTGCTTTCGAGCTCTTTCATAATGAGGTAGGAGGTAAGGGATGAGTGGTCTCATGGCTGAGGAAAGACGAACTTCATGCTTAGCTGATCGATTTTAGATTGGTCACAGCAACAAGATCAGATTTATAAATAGGTAGCCCTTAGATTTAGTTTTATTTTTATCGAAGTGAACACAACTGTTTATTTTAGTTTCTGCAGGTGATATACAAACGAAACCCTTCTACAATAGTCAATCAATTGTTTACCTAGTAGAAAACTGCTGTGGGTACCTAAATACAAATTGTATCCTATTCGTACAAACGCAGCGCAGTAGCGCACACACAATTTGCAGAAGGCCCTGAAGTGTGAAACGGTACAGAGGCGGCTATTGCCTGAAGGGCTGTAGCCTGCAGAGACCACACTGTACCTATGTAGGTATTGTTTCACGTGTCTCCATTCCCGTTAAATTGATTCTACATCGGTAATTTGTATGCGTGTCGCGTGAACATCCATTTGCATGGAATTTAGTCCTATATTACACAAAAATCTGGCTTTACTGCGTATCAAATACCCTATGAGTTAAAAGAATTCGCTATACAACACGCGCTTGGATTAACCAATATAATACGCGTTTGAGATACCACCGCTATTTACATAAATACAAATACATGTTATAGAAATGAAAAAGCTTTAGTAAATTCATTCCCAGTTAAAAATAATACTTATACCTATTTATAAAGATAATACCAGAAAAGCTTCAGTACTTAATACTGTTTTTTTTTTGTAAAATAAAATGCCTGTAACCACCACAGTCACCTTAGGGACGGTGTTCGAGCGCCGACAAAGATTGGAAATGCCACAGAATCACACGAGCGATCAAACAAGATCTTCGTGAATTCATTGCAAACCCCTTTTGTTGTACACTATATAACAGAGTAGTGTGGGGTGGACAGGTCACGTTATACTGGTTCAGTCAGACGCCCAGGTACTCGAAGAAAGAAGGATTTCTTGCCGACAGTAACGAATGACAAGAATAACGATCTTGGAATATGGAATATTCATATTTACGTTAAGTGAATATGCGTGGATGTGCCCGCGTAAGCATATATATTTGTTATTCCAGATCCAGTATCAGTATCATAGAAACAACAAAAATGGAATTAAGCAGTTCGTTTATTGACGGTTTGTGGTGTTCACTCGTACACTAGTTAGGGTATAGAGTAAACCACTATATATCAGTGTGGTGTCTTTGTTCAGGGTTGTACAATAAAACACTGTTTCCAATATTACTGCGTTAGGCGTGCTGTCGCATGTCACTACGACTGTTTGGTCTAGATTGAGAGTGCGGCGCATCGCCCCGCACTCCCTCCACCGCGCATCCCCCAACACAGCACGCATAACTCATTTATTAAACACCACACGGTTATTTTAGGAGTCCGACTTAATGGACAGTTTTTCCCTGTCATCACATTATCCATAAGGAAATAAAATGTTCGTAGGTAGTTACTTGGCACTAAGCTCACCCCCGCCCTGTGCGAAGTACCTCTGTAATCCACGTTTAGTACGACAATACCGTCTAAAGCGGCATTCCTGCAGCTTGTCGGGAATGTCTAGCCTTGAGTTACGTGGCATTCCGGTTAAACCGCAAGAATTTAAACCACTTATCAAAGAAAAAAACTGAAGCGTCGATTATATAAAATACAATATTAAGTATAATAATATAATCTCTAAGCCTTGCAACACCCGCTCGGGCGTGAGCCAGGGATCCGTGTTGGGGCCGCCTCTGTTCCTGATCATGATTAATGATTTGGTAACAGAGGTTAAGTTTGCCAGGTGCTAGCTATACGCCGACGACCTAAAACTGGTTGCACAAATCATATCGGACGAGGACTGTAAACTCCTACAAAGGGACATTGATGCCGTTCATAGGTGGAGTATTGTAAATAAACTTCCTTTCAACACAAGCAAGTGCCACGTCATGACATACGGTAGAGGGTTGCGACCAATCCTTTTCAACTACAGATTGGGTGGCGACGTAATTTTTCGAGTCACCAACGTTAAGGATTTGGGAGTGACGTTTGACCGCTGTCTGACATTTAAAGACCACATTTCTACCTTCGCGAAGGAATCCTTCAGGCGTTTGGGTTTTGTGATGCGAAACGCTCGTGACTTCCGCAATCCTAATGTTCTTCGATTAGGTACTATACACCACTCTGGTTCGAAGCAAACTTGAGTCTAGTGCCTGTGTCTGGCACCCTTACACCGCTGCCCCAACACTGATGCTCGAAAGGGTGCAGAAAACGTTTCTAAGAGGCTTTTTCCGAAGGTCATATTTCTATTTCCCCTTTATGTACCCTACCAACTATCTGTTAGGAGTGTTAGGCTTTAACTCCTTGGAGGTGAGAAGAGGTACTGAGCAGCTCACGGTAGCCTGTAAGATCCTACGGGGACTAATCGACTGCCCTGAGCTCCACAGCCTTTTCTGCCGGCTATTTGTTCCTGACAAATATATCGGACACCGCCAGTGCCCCAGCACAATCTGTTCGCCCCACCGTCTTCTAAAACTGTCGCCAGAGCTGAATCTCCGGTATGTCGTACTCTTAAGACGCTCAACGCGCTCCTGATGGCCTACCCTGAATGTGATGTGTTTGCGGATGAATGGAGTAAGGTTAGGCGAATATGTCTGATGTTCTGTGAGAGAAAGTATGCAAGAGTGTCCACTGTTCTGTGTTAGTATTAGTTAGTAATTTAATTCAAACCATTGAAAGGTGTCAACTGGAAGATTTTACTTTTGTTTTGTTAATTATTGTTTCTATGTTAATTATTGTAATTGGTGTTAACCGTTTTAATTAACTATAAATAAATATTTATTGAGCATTTTCTAAAATAACATAACATAAAATAATGCCTGGCCCGACCCGGGAATCGAACCCAGGACTTCATGCTCAACAGTTGTGTTTGCAACCACTAGACCAACTGGCAGTCACGAGGCGATTTAAAAAATTTGCCTTTTTATTTTACTAATATTCCCTTATTCAATTTCTACTCATATTCAACATCAATACTGTAAAATATGTACGGCTATATTTCTTACCTACCCCTCGGTTCGTTTATGCCGGGACAAATGCGAATTCTCGATCGCGATAGGATGATTTCCGTATTCGCCACATTTCCTCCGTTTCCCGGGACAGGAGCGCTCGTTCTCGTAAAAGATGAGGCGGGATTTCTAAAGCCTTCGCCTCATAATACTCCTAGAATTGTTTATGGTTTTACTACCTAAGTTTTTATAGATAAGTATGTTTCAGAGTGTAGCTAGTATATGCCCTTGTTTCGGCAGGATTTTCGTGTTTCAGGACCAGTAATGAATTCTGTGTAGATTAAAATTCATAAATGTCAAATCCAAGAAATGTTCACTTTGCCTTTTCAGCACCGACTGTAAAATAGGACATAGTTCATTTTTTATGATCACACAGAATTTTCAATCTTAAAGATGTTTTAACTCTTTTCTGACTATGTCATCTGTGTCGGTTCCTTTCACAATAATTTCTATTTTCGCTTTTGGGAGCAAGCTTTTTCCCATGAGGGTAAGAAAAGTTACCGAACGCTACGACGACTGCTAAGCAGGGCCTACGTATCCCTACGAGCTGACTGATATGTTTAAATGATTCCAATCCTTCGAATGTTTAGTGTGACTATAAGAATTGTTACTTTAATGTAATTTTTTATTTATTATTAAATAACACTGTTTGACTTCTGTCCCCGAAGTGCAGGTATTTGTTTTTCAATTTCCAATAGTTTGGTCCCTCCAGACGTAAGTAATTTACAGCATTCTTTAGTGCAAATAAATCTAGATTTCTGTCAGTTCAGTATGCTCAGCATTAAATATTTATAGCTAAATTATTTACTGTTGACGATGCTGTGATTATCTCTCTCTATTTTCTCTTGAGCCATTGTTTACATCCAATATTATGAAAAGGGAAAAAATCAAGATTATCAAAAACAACCTCATCAATCCGAACGATATGAATTAATGTGGCCTTGGTCGATCGTTCGGTCCTAAGGGACCATTACCAAACTTCTTTATTAAGTTATTGCATGCAGCGGTTGCTATGTTGTGTTGTTTGGCAGTAGGTAACCTAATTTCCATAAAAAATCCCTCATCTCAGCAAAACCCTTTACGTAATCGTGCCCCAGGGTCCTACAAGTGTTTATCAAGTAACTAATTATACCAGTCATAATTAGTTTATTGAACGCGATCGATATTGAAGCCGGTGCTCCACATTTCAGTGTCCCTCGTGGATGGTCACGCCGGTATCGGTCCCGCAATCAAAGGCGATAGTCGGGCGATCGCGTGCGGATTATCTGCTTGTTCACGACCGCTGATTGTGTGGGGTGCGCGGGCGCGCCGGAACTTTGTTTGTACTGTATTGTACATTTCCACACTGTTATAGGCCGAAGTCGATGAATAAATGGAAATGGCGCCACACGCTTACTCTTTTGCCAAATTTTTAGGGGCCAAATTTTACTTACTTTTAGTGAGAGTAGTTTAAAATACTGCGTTACGCTTTGGGGGAAATAAACATCTGCCTCAAAATCATCGTCAGCAGTAAGAGATCCGTATTCTCATGCCGAGACCTCAAGATTTCAGTCTAGTAAGACTATGATGCACCGAATTTCACAACCACCGTAGGGGGGCGGGCGTAGGCAATACAAATATTGGTTCCGTGTGAAAATAAAAAGCTGTGACTTATAGCGCAGATGCCAATCGCTCGCCCATTGCGGCAATCTAGCTGTCAAAGGACATGGCGATTACGATCTTTGATAAAATGTCGCGATGTGACATCAAAATGGATGATAGTACTTATACTTAGGTTTCTACTGATAAACGCCTCGGTTAGATGTTACTGACAAATATCGTTACTGCTATACTAGACATGTTACTATATATCTTTACTATATGTCTAATTAAGGTGGAATCTACGATCAGACTTTAAAACATTTTCCTGACAATTCAGTCGTCCCCATGTTTTCCTTAGTTAGAACATTTTACTGATGTGTTATTGTCTACTAGTGGCTCAACTGTGTCTCAAACAGGTCAGTTATGTATATTTTTAATAGGCTTTGGATGACAGCCCGAACCCGCTTAGTTATAGTTGCCTTTCCATTAAACCAATATCTTATCAAGATGTATACATTGTACATTTCCGTATTTCGAGTATAGTAGATAAAAAATTGTTGGGAAAGGTTCAGGGTCTGTGTGATATACGTATATTTAAATGATCACTGCGCCTATCTTGTGTCCTTGGCGTCTCTATAGATAAAACATTTTTTTGTTTCTTATTTTTCCTCAATTATGTATTTTGTAGTCCTCGTAATTGAAAATTAGAATGTTATTTTTTGCTTTAATACTTAGATGTGTTAAGCGCCTGAAATAATATGTAGTTATTATACATAAACTGAATGACTAAAAGAGTCCGTGCAACGACTTCAAAACAAACAATTAGATACATAGTTACAGTAAAAGAGATAAAAGTTTGCACACTAGATCTTTTATTTTTTGGCACGAACAGAGCGATAGCAGACAGCTAGAGTGGGCAGTTGTCAGGTTAGAATTACAAAGGCGACGTTATAGGCATCCGACACTGGGAACCCTGGCAACACTGGCAACACCGGCTTGTTAATTAACGTCTCTCCGCAGTTATCCTCTCTACACAACAGAGATAATCTTGTTTGCATAAGTGCTTCGTTCTTTTTGTAAATCTTTGCAGGTAGAGTGCCAAAGCCACTTCCGCAGTTTGCGCAATTGTTTCTGCTACATGAATGACATTGCCTATAACGGCTACCGACTAAATTATAGCTTGTTTTTGACGTAAACTACCGAAAAGCTAAAACAAGCTAATAATTTAAGGTGAAACAACTGAAATTGTATAATATACTTAACATTTAACAAATTAGAGCTTATACACACACCTAAAAATATGTTCGCATTGCTGGCATTGGTAGAAGTGCCCGAATAGCTAGCAGGCCTGGCAGCATTGCCACGGTAACCGGCAAATCTCTTTGCGGTGTATGCCGTTTACATAGGTACTATATAAAAAAACGCACCGTATAAGGGAAAATACATAAAAAATCCCAGTGAAAGTATTTTTTTCTCCACATAGGTGACCTCCACGGAAGTAACATTGTGAAATCGCATTGTAAATTGAATCAAGCTGAATAGCCCTCTGCGAATTTTATTAAATTACCCGCGCCCGTCAGCTTTGAAGTCACAATCACGTTATAGGCCCTTTCTCGCCACATAAAACTTATCCAACTATCCAAGTACGCACTTAGCCGATATAACAAATAAGTTTTAAATAAAGGCAGGCTGGTTGTGGTACGTAATTAACTAGCCTATAAATATTTATACGTAATTAAATGTTAAACGTGATTGGTTTTCCTTACATCAATTATTTATTGAGCCGCCCCTTAGCTTATCGATTACGGTATTCTATGGGAAAAACTAAGGAGAAACGTAAGAAAATTGAGCTATAACAAAAAGAAACAGTTTTAAAGTAAGCGACGTGATATGGTACCAGTAAGGGTCTTTTTTTTCTTCTAGAAAGAAGAAGACCAATGAGGGTGATGGTAGGGAATATAAGTCAAGTGCCAAGTGTCCTTTCATATATATTTTTACCATTGATTTTGCATCACTGTTAAAATCACTGTGATCCTTAATCGTGTTGTTATAAGGTTGCTGATGAGTTACTTATGTTGCTGTCACAAGTAAAATGAGAGAGTTTGGTTTAAAGTTATCATGCATTGTTTTTTCAGTTCCTTAATTGGCTTGAAAGCATCTTTATTAACCATATTAGAAAGACATTTTCAGGAAAAACTTGTCAATGGACAAGATTATTTTGCACCTCACATGTTTTCCTATTATCCAAAGTGCCTACATCATTATTTATTCATGAACGTAAGCGTTGAAGAAAACCCCAGCTAAACGTGAGAAGATATTGTACAGTGAGTTATATTATCAAGAAAATTGCTTTTCAGTTACCTTGTTGGTATAAAATGACTGTAAAACAGTAAAGTTAAGCCAGTTTAGTAGCATTGCTGCGAGGGTCTTTTACATTTTCCATCATAAAGATGAATAGCACGATAAACAGCCCTCTTTACTTTGTTATAAATTCACACGAGAATCTTAGGAAACTTTACAACCACACAGTGAGTAAAAATAAAATAAAAAATAGTATCTGACGTTAATATTCACCCGTGTTTGTTTCGACTGGCTATAGGAACTTGGAAAAAGGTTGAATTTACAATATGTGGTCTTACCTATTGGGTGCATTAGAGACTGGCCGTCTATAAATCTGGTCGTTACGAAAAAAATGTTTTTATTATTTTATTTTCGAGTGTCATTTGTTTTTTATCGCCTGTGTGCTGTTGAAAAGCTTTTGAGAAACTTACATGTTCGAGTAGTTCATCAACTGGTCCCACATGCCTACGGCCCATTTGGGACGAGTTGATGAAAATCAAATTAAATTATATTTCATTCTGCAACTCGTCCCACGTTAATATAAAAATGAAAAAGATATAATCAGTAGTAAAAGTGTTAGTGTAGAAAAATAATTGCTTATAAAATATTTAATCATCACAACCTTACAGTTGCTATATGCTAGTTCGGCCCGCCTAGTTGTAATTTTTCTGTTAAAACAAAACATTGTAGTGACGTTGCAGTGTTACAAAAAATACCGGATCAGATCGTTAAAGGAAACTTTAGTTAGCAGTAAACAAGACTGAGTATATTAAAATACTTTCTACTCATAACTATCAATTTACTTACGATTTATTTTTATATGTTTAGATATATTTACCCACAATCGTTCCATCGACGTCAATCGAGAGATGAACAATGTTTCACGTGATTCAATATTTTAGATATTATAACAGCATTTACAAAATATTTTTTAGGAGATACAGTTTAGAACCTCGTCTGTAACGGGTCCGGAAAGGCGCGCTCCAGATAAAATAAATAAAATTTGGATAAAAATATCCACCATATACTTACGTATATAATTATCATTTATCAGTATCACCGTAGGCTTAACTTTACACAAGTGTTTTCGTTTATTTGCATTTTATCCAGATTATGTAAGTACCTACTTAAGTTTGTTTTGACAGATCATCAAAAATTCCAAAAAGACGATGAGATTGTTTTTGTTTGTTTACCGGTAGATTTTGTGATTAAGGAAAAATACTTGAGTAGGTAAGAACCTAAGTTGTAACCAACTGTTCTTTCATGAAGTGTAAGTTTTCTGCCTATTTAGTAACCATCAATATCCATCAATCAATCTATGACCCCGCTCTCACGCATTCATTCATGAAGCCTCGGTAATGAATTTCTGAATGGAATTATTTTGTGTTATTGTTTAAAAAAAAAAAAAAAGTCTGATTATTTTTTTCACTGAACAGAAGTCAGCAGAGCATGTACTTCCAAAAATACAGAATAATAGGTATACAATAAGTACACGATTGCTGCGTCCCATTATTACATAAGGCTACCTGAAGAGGATCAAACTATAAGTAAAGATTATGGCAAGCTTTTATTTTATAAATATGAGTATTCTATCGTATGTCATGTGTTAGTGTCCTTCGTCGATAGTCATGAGGGTGGTGTCGCTGTCGGGCTCGTAGTGCCAGTCGAGCGTACGCGTGCGCAGCATCTGCTTGTACATGAAGGCAGACTTGCGCGGCGTGCGCGTGCGCTCGGCGCTGTCGTAGTCCACCTCGTACAGCCCGAACCGCTCACTGGAACGAATAAATCATCCTCGAATTGTTACACAATTTGGTAGGGTCAATATATAAAATAAATGAAAACATTATTGTGTCTGTAGTCATCTAACACCTTGACTCAAATTTTCTCGGAATAGAGGGTTAAATCACTGTGATTAGTTATAATCAGCACAAAAACTCACCTGTATCCTCGCATCCATTCAAAGTTGTCCATAAGACTCCAGACAGTGTAAGCTCTCACGTCAGAACCTTTATCTATAACATCAAGAATCGCGCTCAGGTATCTTCGAATGTAAGAGATCCGGTCATAGTCATCTAATCCGCCATAGTTCGAGTAGCCGTTCTCGGTGATGATGACCGCAGGGTTGTTGTAGTCCTCCCTGACCTTCGTCAACAACTTGTAGAATCCCCATGGAATAACCTGCAGTAGGTAAAATACGTCTGTTTAGTGATTTCAAAGTCTGATTCCAAACGTTTCTTTACGTTCTTTACTCAACAATTTAAAAGAAAGTACCTTCAGAAAACTGGACGCGCCATGTTCCCAGTGACCAGGTTGATAGTGCACATTCCCCAGGTCGTCGTAGAACGATGGTACGTCGTATCGACCCACTACTGACTCGTTTCTATATACCAAATAAGTCGAATAGTGATTGAGACCATAAAAATCAGATGTCCCCTTTACATATTCCACTTCATCCGGTGTGAATTCCGGCAACCGTGATCTAAAGAAACCTTGTTCTGCACTTTTAGCTGCTACTTTTTCTTTCACAATGGGTGGGAAATCTCCGGTGGCGGAAAATATTGGGTGAGAATAAATGGCCCACTGGAACAGATAAAAACATAGATTTAGTTTTACCTAGCTAGACTGTTAAGTAAATACGTAATGCATCTATAGGTCCTAATTAATAAAGAGATAAGGTTTGGATGTAAGTAGGGGTTAATCTTCGGAATTTCTAAAGCCCGATTTCAATTCCCGGTTCTGAATCAGGGATTAGGGAAGCTACAATATCCTCGGCTATATTAAAATCGTTCCCATGGTATAATTTCCGACCATAACGCGAGTGAAACAGCGAGCAAAAGCTAGTAATAAATATTTGTGAACCTCATTTACAAGTATTTGTTACCGGTTGCTTACCTCAAACGCATTCGCTTCATCGGCAGCCAAGATTTCTTTTTCGGTTTCTGGTTCAAAAAATTGAGCACTTAGAGATATGAAGATAGAACCGTTATATTTCGGTCTAAATTCTTGGTCATAAATATGGTAAGCCTTAGCGTGAGCCATTAGAAGGTTTTTGGCACACAAATACTCGGCCACACCTTTGATATTCAGTGCAGGTGCTTTAGTATTCGCTCCGTATCCTTGGTAGCAGACCTCCCTAGGTTCGTTCATTGTAACCCAATACTTTACTCTATCTCCGTACAATCCGAAGGCAATGCGCGCGTAATCCGCGAACCAGTCAACGACGTATGGGTTGGTCCACCCTCCTAATTCCTGGACTTTTTGTGGCAAGTCCCAGTGATACAGCGTAACCATCGGCTCAATGTTGTATTTCAGCATTTCGTCAATTAAGTTACTGTAATACTGAGCGCCAGCTTCGTTAATATGATCCGGAAAACTGGTTGGTAGAATACGAGCCCATGATAAAGAAAATCTGTAGAAATCGAGTCCTAATTCCCTCATCATTTCGACGTCTCTTTTGTATTTGTTATATGAGTCACAAGCAACGTCACCGTTTGAACAGTCGTATATCGAACAAGGATCAGTGTGCGTCATATGATCCCAAATGTTTTTAGATTTACCTGGAAACAATTTAATTGTAGTTCATTATTTCAGAATAATTACGTCATTGTTCTGAACATAATTACAATTTATTGGTAGGTATACTTACCGTCTGCATCCCAGCCTCCTTCGATTTGGTATGCCGCAGTGGATGTTCCAAACAGAAAACCCTCAGGGAATTTTCTGCCATCATGTCGCTCATTTTGCGTAGTCTTGCATTCTGACAACGTAAATAAAAATAATCTGAAAAAAATAAATACGATTTAAACATTTCTAGAAGTGTGAGAAGAGTGAAGTTAGTCCTTTACTTACAGAAATAATGCAGACTTTAGCAACATCCTGCTTTCACGTTGGAGACTGACTAACAACAAAATAGCAATCGGTAAACATTTATTGAGTATCTTTATCTAGGTGGGGTGACATATTTGGACATCGGATGATAGATAATAAACACAACACGGCTATGCAAACATTACTAACTTTGATCACTATCCAAGTAGAGATTATATTACTGTCGAGCTTGTGACAGTGCGCGTTCGAGGAAATCCTATCATAACTATCTGCCCCTAAATGTTTCTCTGAAGTAACATTGTCCATGACGTGGGCACAAAATTATGAAATATTCACTTGCAATATTATATTGCAAATTATTTTGTTTAGGGATTGTTATAGAAAAAATCGCATATTTTGATCTTAATTTTTAAAGACTGTGTTAACGAAGGTATATTAATTACAGCTGATTATCTGTCGAAGGAAATGCCAGAAAAACATAATCAGCTGAACCACCAAGCCATAATTCGAAGTTTCTAAACAAACGTTAGTTGCATAAACATCACTAGCAAAATCGCGAACAAAGGTCAAGATTAAGATAAAGAATCTATGATTAGAGATTAACCTTATCTCTTGCGCATTGACTTTATCACCTCTCTTTGGTGGATTGCTTATTTGCTGTATCACGATTATCTCTGTTTGACAGTTCATCAAATAAAAAGTACCAGATGAGCAAGTGGAAACAGTTTGTTATGGTAGGTACTTATGTCACATTGGTAAAATATATGTGGCCAAAATAACAATCTGTTTAAAAGGGTGAATGTAAATGCCGAATGTAAATTAATTTGGGAGAATCTATCCGAAAAATCCTTAAAAAATAAAAACAAATTTTCAATGAACGATGAGAAACTGTCTTCTAAAATAGGAGAACCGAAAAGGTGCAGGGAACTTTAAAAAAAATGTTACTTAGAGCTATTGTATTAAAGATATCAAGTGTCCACTGTTTGTTGGTAACGTCAGCAACAAAAAAAAAAACATATTTGGAGGTTTAGGTTCTAGAGTCTAGAACTCTAGACCGATGGATTGAAACTGTTTCTTGAGGAATTCTAAAAATTAAAACCGGCCAAGTGCGTGTCGGGCCACGCGCAGTGTAGGGTTCCGTAGTAGCCCGTTATATTTTAGATTTTGCTTTTCAATGCAAGTCTTCACCCGTTATTCTCAGGATTTTGAATTTGGTACAAAACTATTCAACACCCAAGTTCAACGACTTACTGCTAAACTAATAAAGTTATCTTAACCGTTATAGTTTTCCTTAAAGTTAATGAAATGCACTATCATCGTGATTTTGATTTTTTCAGATTTTTCAAGCCAGCAGTTTTGCTTTTAGAGGGGGCGGGGACGCCCTACTGGAACAAAAATCTGCACTTTAAAGTTTCATATTTCGTAAATGCAGCATTAAATCGTAAAGGTCTTTTAAAATGACTTAGGGGTTGCTAATACTAGCAACCCCTAAGTAATTTTAAAAGACCTATTCAACGATACCCCACACGATGGGGTAAACAACGAAAAAACAATCATCCCCACTTCACATGTAGGGAAGCAACCCTAAATAAAAATATTTTCCAAAATTTTATTTTACCACTTTGTTGGCGTTATTGATATACACAACTGTACAAAATTACAGCTTTCTAGTACTAACGGTCTCTTAGCAAAACTTCGGACAGACACACAGACAGACAGACGGACGTAGCGAAACGATAAGGGTTCCTTGTCAGGACTACGGAACCCTAAAAAAGGGTTTCTAAATCTTTAAAAAGGGTCCGTCGTCATCTTACCACACGTTTACGAATTTTGAATTTAATTGTTGGATGTTGGGATGAATAGCTAAACTGTAAATGACTGGATCGAATCACCTTGTTGGCATCAGACTGCAGACTCCAAAACTTTTTCTTTATATAATTTCAGGTAATTGCTTTTTACCTCCGCCAACAAAGTGTCCCTGTTAAAAAAGATATAAAAAAAGGATTGCCTCATTTAAGGCAGTCCCACAAGCCCCTCTGGAACCAAAACCAAGTGGTAGGGGCTGGAACTTAGTAGCAAGCGTTTCACTACAACTTGTAAGATATTTTGACATATATGCCTGTAGTGCACCTACTTTCTGTATCGTGTGGTTAGTGCCTAACCTGGTGTCAGTCTTTTTATGCCGCCCATGGGCCTCTGAATTGGCTTTACATGGCGGAACAGAAAAAAATATTGAATAGAAAAAGAGATATTTCGAATTTTCGTAAAAACTGCCTACCACAAGCAAAAAAAAAACAAACCAAATCTAATGGGAATCCTGAGTAAAAACGGTTTAAACGGGCTAAAAATAACAACTTCTATGATTTTAGGGTTGTTGATATTTATTAGGCAATATCTATGTCTTGTGTACAGATTTCGTCATAAATATAGATTCCAGAATTTTAAAAATTATAAACATTCCTGTTTTTTTTCCCGAGGTGGCCGAAGCCGAAATTTCGGTCGTACACTAGTGATTGATGAGATATTTGAATAAGATTTGATACTTCGTTTTTGAGTTCCGGGATTTTTTCGTAAAACTAGTTGTAACTTTGTTTTTCATTTACAAAAGAAAATAGTTTTGCTGTTGCGGGTAAATTGATATATGAATGAGCGTTAAAAGTATTGTTATATGTATATTGTTTAGTGCTACGGACTCGCACTTACCCAAAATTTTTTTTCTCATAAAAATAATGACTGCAATCAGACCAAGTTATATTTGTTAGAGTTTAAGTAGTGTCTTTTTTTTTATTAGGGACAAAAAAACAGTTACATGTTCAGGTTTAAAATTATGAGTAGTTACATAAATTGGTAAACATATAACCCACACCATTGTCCACGGATTAATAAATGAACAAATAAAGAACGGAAAGATAATTATATTATGTTGAATAAATAAATTAATTTTAGATTAAGATTGTGGTGTGAGAATATTGATAGCCAGTGTTTTAAATTTGTTACTAGAAAGAGAGAAGATGTCAATGTCCATGAAGTGTGTGTTATAGGTTTCCACAAGTTGACGAAGAGGTACTCGTGCCCCGGCGTTGGTCCTGCATGAATCCACGTGGAACAACCGGGGCACGCGGGCCGCCCGTCTGACAACAGTTCTTGGTACCGTATAACGTAACTTATTTGTGATTTCAATACAGTCAAATCTATTGTTACACAAACCATGCAGCATCATGGCCACCAGAAGTAAACGCCGAGACTCTAAACTTAAAACATTATACTGCTGTAGTAAATGCGTGTACGGAATCCTCGAATGGTAACATTTATAGTTCACAGTACGTAAAAACTTTTTCTATACTAATTCTAATTTAATCAGCAAGTTAAGACTGCTGCGAAATTTTGGACTTCTCAGGGGTTAGAGGACCTACATAAGTTGTAAAGCGTTTCATATTTCTACAAAGAGTTCCAACACGACTGACCTAAACTTTTTGGTATCCATCATCGATATCACTCTCACTGTCACTTTGTGTATGGTCCTCAGCACGATGAACTAGAACTTGAAACGATACATTACGATATGCTCACGTACAAGTTTTGAATCAAATGACAAGCTGTTAAGATTACTGTTAACATATTTATTTTAGAAAGTATGAGTATTTTATTGAATGTCATGTGTTAGTGTCCTTCGTCGATGGTCATGAGTGTGGTGTCGGGCTCGTAGTTCCAGTCGAGCGAGCGCGTGCGCAGCATTTGCTTGTACACGAAGGCAGACTTTCGCGGCGTGCGCGTGCGCTCGGGGCTTTCGTAGTCCACTTCGTAAAGCCCGAACCGCTCACTGGAACGTACGACAGAAACATATTTTAAATGGAATCATGTGTAATTCCCATGGCTTACATAAAGGTTTTATTTCTTTATTTAATAACATTTTATTAAGACTGGTAGAAGGAGAATTGCTGCGCCGACCCCAAATGAATTGGGATAAGGGCAAGAGAATGATGATGATGATGATGATTTTATTAAGATTATTTATTAATTATTCGCCGTAGTTTGTAGAGTGCCTTATTGCGGAAGGGTAGCCGGCAGGAATTGACTTCTTAGGTGCCTTTGGGCCTGATAGTTGCATGTCCAACACCTTCATTAAATATATCTCGTAGAGCAAATGAATAACCTAACAATTATTCGAGAAAAACGACAGGACTAACTGATGATCGTGTGATTTGATAATATACGTTACGTAGATAATGTAAGTTTTCTATTTAGAAACTCACGTATATCCTCGCATCCACTCGAAGTTGTCCATCAGACTCCAGATAGAGTAAGCTCTGACGTCACAACCCTCCTCTATCGCGTCGAGCATGTTGTTGAGGTATCGTCTATGGTATGAGATCCGGTCGTCGTCATCTAGACCTCCATAGTTTGAGAAGCCATTCTCGGTTACAAACACCGTTGGGTTGTTGTAATCATCCCTGATTTTAGTCAGGATTTTGTGGAAACCCCATGGAACAACCTGAAGTAAACAGCAAGTAGTTGGAAAAAGGTTCACATCAAATATCTTAAATTTTAAAAGATATCACATAAAACTACCTTAAGGAAACTCGACGCAGAACGTTCCCAGTCATCAGGTTGATAGTGTACATTTCCCAGGTCGTCGTAGAATGACGGAATTTCATAAAGCCCAATAACTGACTCATTTCTATACACCAAATTAGTCGAATAGTGATTTAGACCAAAGAAATCAGAGCTCCCCCTGACATATTCTACTTCTTCTGGTGTAAATTCGGGCAAGCGTGATCTGAAGAAACCTTGCTCTGCACTTTTAGCTGCTACTTTTTCTTTTATGACTGGTGGAAAGTCTCCAGTCTTGGAAAATATCGGATGAGCATAAATGGCCCACTGGAATAAAACATCGGTATTATGATTATTGCGTTGAATGGTACATAACCAACCATTTACATGTGACTTAACATTTAAAAAAAAAAAAAAGCTATGTAACAATTAAATGTAATAATGTCCGATGACATGTTGTTAAAATTATTTACCTGATTAAATTAAATGTAATTGTAAGGTGACATGTAATATTAAAGAAATGCTGCATTAAATGAAATGTTAAATGTAATGTGCTAATGTTTGATGAAAAAAGTTTTAAATATCATGAAATGAATGTACTCCACTGTACGGAAAAAAAAAGATGAATGAAAAAAAGTATATGTTTGAATAAATATTAAAAATGAAATAAAAATTAAATGTACTAATGTTTCTTATAATGTTAAAAACTTTATGAGATGAAATGTTAAATGTATATTGTGTGAAATGTAATGTTTAATAAAATGCTACAGGTACCTATTGTTAGATATTAGGTTGTGTCAAATGTAATGTCTAATGAAATTTATTATTGTTAATTATAAGGCTAAATGAATTTATTGTATCGTAAGAGTTGTTAAGGCAAATAAAGGCTATTTATTTTGTAAAGGCTAGGAAGTTGGCTAAATGATACTGCTGCTTATGAAGTCAAATTAAATATATTGTCCGGACCAAAGGTTTAGTAATATAAAGGAGCGAGGGAGCACACGCGATGACCGCTAATCGTGTACTGAATGCTCAACCAATATCAATTAGTGAAATGAGGAAAAAATGCACGAATAAGCATTAGTGCATTATGAATGTATGGTTTCACCGTACATGCTCCCGGGCCAAAAAGATACAAAAATGTTACACGTCCTCTAATCTAAAGCGACACGTTTTAGATATAGGTGACGTAGCTATGTCCCGTTTACAATTAGGGTTCGCACTAGTTATGTTCACTTCACTAGGCTGACGGTCAGCCGTACTCTGCTTTCGCGCAAACACAACACTATTTGCCACACTTTGAGATAGTTCCACCGAAGAAACTGCTCGACACCTCTTCCATATGAAGTACGCTGCCACCAAAACGGCTACGCCCAGCAGGCAGTAACAAATAGTATACTGATGAATGTCATGCGTAGACAGAGTGTAATCTAGTGAGTTAGTATTGGCAGATTTCAGTTGTTCTATACATTCTCCCAGATCGACTAATGTGCTGTTTATTGGATCTTCATATGCGGTGTAATGAGATAACGATATATTTACGATATGATTTAATTCTGCTATCAGAGGGGTCACCATTTCGGAGTTAGATTTAATTGTATTAGCTGATTCGGCATGAGAATACAAAGTAAACTCGTTACTTTTTATTATGCATTTCGAATCTAGGTCAATGATACCGACTCCTGTCACCTGTTTGAAGGCAACTTGATCTTGACATATAATCCTCACTGCGTAGGTATTGCAGCAAAAGTACATGAACCTTGCTGGCTCATTTAATTCGAGCCACCTGTCTTGACAAGGGGATTTAATTACAATGCATTGTTTTAGGTTGCTATCCAGTTTGCAGAATTTTTCATCAATGCTTAAATGATTAATCGGTTTGTTAGCTTCGCATAAATATGAGATATCATTGTGCAGACATAACTGGAGCTCCATAAACGACATTGTGAAGTAAGCATCCTTTTTCAAATTAATAGCTACGAAGTCTGCAGCTGGTAGTACGCTAATCATATTATTTTGAACTTGCTGTGGAACTGGTATGATTTTATGGATTTTGTAGCTATCTCTGCTGGTCAATGGAAAGATAATCTCAAATATGAAGTATTCTTGCATCATTCTCGCTTTTACTTTCAGCATACTATAAACATGTTTTAGATCAGACTGTAAGTTGTCCACGGGCAATGCAGTATCTTTTGTTAATTGTCCTGCAATAAACTGTAACTCACGTTGTAACTGATCCGGTGTTAACAGGTGAGGGTTGAATTTCCTGTGGTAGATATCCGTGATGATGTCTAACAGAGTATCCTGAATCCTTTTTAGGTTTTGAAGCAAGTTGATGGTCGTGAGTGCCGACAGGGTAAAATCTTGTGTTTTAGCTAAGCCTTCAACTTCTTGCTTGATAACAAAGGCTGCATTATCTAATTGATTCAAGTGTTTGTTTATAGTTTTATGTTGTAATTGGATAGATTGCTCGGTTCTTTTTAATACGTTGTATTCCGCTTCGATGATGGAAGTCTGATTTCTTAATAATTTATCAAGATGACGCTCGTTTTGTTTTACAAGCTGTATGTCTTTCCTGTACTGTTCTGCGAATCGTTCGTCTAAAACTCCGAACAGGCTGTTGGCCACGTAACCGATACCATCAATGAGACCGCGACGCTGTCTGGTGCGCGTGTCAAAGTGCTGATTAATCATAAGTTGATTATAATGCTGTATTTCTTTGTAGTCGTGGTTTAATTGAAGCGTTATCATATTACATTGACTAGTATCGTTTAAAGATACGCAGAGTCTTTGTAAATAATCCAAAAACTTTATGGCAGCTGTATTCCCTTCCCAATAAGGGCTCATGTCATAGTAAACAATAAGATTCCATTTATCTCGAATAACTTGCATGTTGCCCACTGTTTCGAAATACAGCGAATTGTTGTTTGGCAACGCTGATATGTTATAATTTGCGTGAGATGATGTTATCAATGACATAAAAAAGATTAACGAAATTGCTACTGATACAAATTTAGATTTGATTGTACTGCTTGTTTTCCGCTCCTCAGGTTCCTTTAAGTTGCTGTTGATTTCCTGATTAACCTTTCTATCTTCCGTCATATTGCTTGAAGCAGGCGATATCGGCAAAATTGAGAGTTTTACAATCGGCCTTTTAACTATTCCGCTTTTTGTTTTTAATGTTACTACCCGAACTAATCCATCTTGACCTGGGTGAGTTTCTAATACTCTACCCATCATCCATTTTCCAGGTGGTAGATTGTCGTCCTGGATGGTCACTAAATCGTCGATGTTGATATTTTGCTTAATGCTTCGCCATTTGCTTCTTACAGATAACTGCGTTAGGTATTCCGATCTCCATTTCTTCCATAGGTCATTTACTATCTTAGCTGATAAATGCCATCTAGTGCGAGCATCTGTTTCCGTTTCAATTATGGCAGTTCCAGACCTCCCGGTCAAGAAATGCGCTGGTGTAAGTACGTTCAAATCTTCGATATCTTCAGACAAGGCACACAAAGGTCTGGAGTTCAGACAAGCCTCTACCTGTGCTAATATAGTGCTGAACTCTTCGAAAGTCAACTTCTGCTCTCCAATGACTCGCTTGAGGTGATATTTTAAGCTTCTAATGGCACGCTCCCACAGACCTCCTGCACTTGGCCAAGCTGGCGCGTTAAAGTGCCATTCTATATTTAACTCTGCTAGTTCTGCGAAAAAGTTACGACCATACACGTTTTGAAATTTGTCCCATTATCGCTATAAAGATGGCGTGGCGCTCCTCTTCTGGCGGCCATTCGCCGTAATGCTGCTAAGAACCCTATACTGCTTAGATCCGATACAAGTTCTAAATGTACAGCTTTAGTCGCTAGACAAATAAACAACGCAATATATCCTTTTGTGGTCTTAATTCCACGCCCCTTGTTGCTTTTAACATCTACGAAACCAGTATAATCCACTCCTGACATTTTGTGGTAGACACGTGTAAGGCTTTTGAATATGGCTGTGCCTTGTTGTATTTATTGGCAAAGTTAGGGTTATATCGTCTTGCCTTTTGATTTTCAGGAACATCGCTGTTTGTATGATTAGTTGATTTCGGTGTCGCTTGATCTAGCTTCCTGTGAGAAGTTTCTAGGCTCGTAAACTTACTTTCTAAGTAGTCTAAGAATTCCTGCAGTACTGGTAGTTCCCTAGAATTCTTAAGAGAGTCTATGTAATCTCCGTATGTTTCGCTATCCAGCTTCTGTGCTAGTAAATGCACAAGAAGCGGATCCCAAGTGCTGATATCGATTCCTAAGTTCCGTATGGCATGCAAACTTTCTAGTGCTACATCATGCAGTTTCTTAATATGACCTATCGTTTGATGCTGCGTACTCGGTAAGCCTAGTAAAGTATTGATAACCCACGTAAATATTAGCTTTTTATTGTTATACCGATGGTTTAAGATTTCCCAACAAGTATGATAGTTATCGGAACTTATAGGAAGATGCTGAATAAGTTTTTCTGCTTCGCCCCTGACCTTTCCTTTTAGAAATTGCATTTTTTGCGCTTGGGACAAGGTAGGGTTGTTATGAATAGCTTCGCTAAAGAGGTCCTTGAATGACGTCCAATGTTGGTAGCTTCCTGAAAATACAGGTATATCCATTTTTGGAGTGGAGTGCTCTCTATGCGATACACTCCATAGCTTTTTGTTGATAATTTTCTTTAAACGGATATATGATTGCTCATGCTGAGTATACACTTCTTCGTAATCCTTTTCCTCTTCACCCATCTCGATATCTATCTCCCAATGAAGGGAGTCTATTTGCGCCCAGCGCGCTTGAAGTGTTCTCAAGGCGTCCTCCATCTCCCATTTTTCTGACATGGAGTCTAGGTCGATAAACCCTGCTGATCTCTTGAATGCTTTGAAATTTGCTGCTTGCTTACGGAGCATGTCATCTAATTTGCTGGTAGAGCCTTTTGACTCCATTGTACGTAACATGCTGGCTTTGGCTGGCTGCTGATAACCCGATGGTCCTGCTACTGTTAGTTCGGCGTCCTCTTGCTGCTCCTGTATTGGTTGAGTACCCCTAACGGATATCATAGGCGTTAGCTTGCTTGACAACTGTTGGCGTTGTTCATTGATGAGAGATTTGGCTGCTGTATAAAGTTTGCTAGTTTTTTCATGCTCCAAATTTATAAAATATGAATGATCTTTGACACCCTCAAATTGACAGATTGCTAAATGATTGTGCTGAAAATCTGACCAATACCTCTCTAACAACTCTAGTCGTCTTTTAAAATAGTCGTCCGATTTCCTATCGGCGCTATCCTTTTTTATATTTATCGGTATTTTCTTGATTGACTCGCCAAGTTCAATTTGCTGGTAGTAAAGGTCCTCCATTATGCTGCTAGTTGGTTTATGATGAAAAAATGGAAAGATCTTACTTGTTCGAAACTGGTTGTCGACTGCTGCTGATTTGCTGTTGCACTCCAAATGCTGCTGCTCTGATGTAGCTAGGCACTGTTGCCCTGCTGCTGTAGATGCCGAGTGCTGCTGCTGCTGCTTAAATACCGATGTGCTGCTTGCTGCTCAAGATGCTGATTGCCCCGTTATGGAGGCGCTGATGTCACGCTGCTTCGGATGCTTAGGGACGGTGCTCCTGCTAACTAATTTTGCAACGACACCCTGTGCTGCTTGGGTTTTGCTACAAATGCTTTGCTAAAGTTCTGAAGTTACGAAAGTTAGTCCACAGTTCACACGTATCACTGCAATCCAATATGCTGATTTCTGAACGAGTTCACTCACAAGTTACTTGATACACGTTACTCCCCAAAGAAAAACGAATACTAAAACTTGCGAGGGCCCGCCCGGTGGCTCGAAGGACCATGTAAAGGCTAGGAAGTTGGCTAAATGATACTGCTGCTTATAAAGTCAAATTAAATATATTGTCTGGACCAAAGGTTTAGTAATATAAAGGAGCGAGGGAGCACACGCGATGACCGCTAATCGTGTACTGAATGCTCAACCAATATCAATTAGTGAAATGAGGAAAAAATGCACGAATAAGCATTAGTGCATTATGAATGTATGGTTTCACCGTACATATTTATTATTATAAACATTTAGTTAGGGCTACTAATATTTTCATACCTCAAACTGATTACCATCTTCGGCAGCCTCAATATCTTTGTCGGTTTCTGGTACAAAGAGTTCTGCGCTCAAAGCTATGAAAATGGATCCATTGTATTTTGGTCTGAATTCTTGATCATAAACATGGTAGGCCTTGGCGTGTGCCATCACAATGTGTTTAGCGCACATATATTCTGCGATACCTTTAATGTTTACTCTAGGTGCTTTAGTATTCGCTCCGTAACCTTGGTAGCAGATCTCCCTTGGTTCATTTATTGTAATCCAATACTTAACTCTATCACCGTACAGTCCATAGACTATCCGCGAATAATCCGCGAACCAGTCGGCTATCTGTGGGTTGGCCCATCCTCCCAAGTCTTGTAGCCTTTGCGGCAAGTCCCAGTGATACAGCGTCACCATTGGCTCAATGTTGTATTTCAGCATTTCGTCAATTAAGTTGCTATAATATGCAGCACCAGCTTCATTTATATAATCGGGAAAACTTGTGGGCAAAATACGAGACCATGATATAGAGAATCTATAAAAATCGATTCCTAATTCCCTCATCATCTCAACGTCTCTTTTGTAATTGTGATACGAGTCACCAGCGACATCTCCGTTCGAGCAGTCGTCGGTCGCACAAGGATCATTGTGAGTCATGTGATCCCAGATGTTATCAGATTTACCTGGAAACAGGTGTATTATGGTTAATTACTAAACATATTGCTCTAAACAAAATTTACGTAATTCACTGATATCCTTACCGTCTGCATCCCAGCCTCCTTCGATTTGGTATGCCGCAGTGGATGTTCCAAACAGAAAACCCTCAGGGAATTTTCTACCATCATGTCGCTCATTTTGCGTAGTCTCACATTTCGTCAACGAAAATAAGAATAATCTGAAAATAAATACTTTATAATTATTTTAAAAGAAAGAAGGTATATAATGCCGTAGTATAATTTAAAAGTTTACTTACATGAAGCCTGCAGATTTTAGCAACATCCTACGTACGTTTATCCGACTGACTAACAACAAAATATCAATCGATAAACATTTATTGAAGATATTCTTATCGTCATCTAAGTGTCGGGTGCCAAATATCGATTTTGGCTTTAGATAATAAACAGCCAATAAAGCGTTGTTTGCAAGTAACTTTTTAATTTTATTTGTCGATAAAGTAAAGAGTTCCTTGTATTTGCCACGTGTAATTTTAAATTGTTTTTTTTCGAGTGGGAGGATTCGTTTATGGAACATCATTTGTAGGACTATGCACCTTTAATAAAATTATACAGCTAATTAAACCAGCTCTGTTATGCGTGTAGTGATGGGCTGGGCTACTAAGCGGTGTGAGTCTCTAGATAGGTGACACAAATCATACCAAAACTTATGTATGGGTACCTAATTGTGAAAGCCCCTTTTGGTCGACACTTCGCGTGACCAGAGGGCTGGCTCTTTCTTTGGCCAAAGAATTAGCATTGCCATCCAACGTGGCAATGCTGCCAGTGTTCTGGGCACGTTTCCGGATGACAGCGATGCGGAGGAGAACTTTGACGCCTATTGACGTCGTTGTATATATGTAGGTACTTACGTTTAGTTTTATTTTTGTAATTATATAGAGTTCTAGTTGTAGTATGTATATAATTTATAAGGATTACAAATAAATATTATTCATTGTGATGTATTGTGAAATAATATCCGTTAATTCAATTAAAAGGCATGTGACATCCATCAAATCGCACTGGGCCCGCGTGTATGAAATGCGAGCCACCTTTGCGCATTGCCGCGCGACTTATTAGGAGATACATCATAAAGATAAAAGTATGATAAACGCCTCTCTACTGCTTACATTTATCATTTCACACGGGACGTTACAGATTATTGCGAAGACAGTTGATAGTGAGCAACAATGCGAATAAAAATAGTTTCTGCAACGGATACTGAGGATATCAATAAATTCTCTTGCGTTTGTTTTGTTCGGTTATATTTATACAAGATCGCTCTTTCGTCAGATGATAGGTACGTGACGTGACTCTGTTTTTATTTTCGTACAAATTGCCTTGGTAGCATAAGCCTAATCAGCCTTTAACTTTCCCACTGCTGCGGCACAGATCTTCACTCGAAAACCAAAACAATTATTGTAACTTGTTATCTTGCGGAACTTTACTGATATGTTTCCGCCTATATATAAAATATAGTCCTCATAGTTCATATTGACACAGTATACTGAACAACACAGTGCAGTTGTAGTCCTTGTTTTCTCATCGTTTACTATCAGTGGATTGGTAGATTTCATAAAGTTCATGGAACTTTTGACTACAAGTTAGGCCGGAAACTCTTCATTTCCATTCCTTAGTATGAATTCGAAATCATAGGTAAAATCAATAACGTCTAGACATATCTCTTTACGAAGCCATAAAGTCGTGTACATGAAAGCAATTTTGCAAACATTGTGTACGTGCGTGAGCAAAGCTTTGGTTAATTAAGTCTACCAGCGATTAGTCGCAAGTAGGTACGGCTTTCAAGGTTTAGTTCCTGAATTTTCGTCTACTTGTGAAACAGTGCAGTTACGTTAATTTAACAAGAAAATACCTTGGCAAAACACCAATCGCTTTAGCCTATATGAAGATCTTTGATGGTCGAAGACCAATGATAATGAATGATGATGATATTATTGTAGTGCGTGTGCTTGTCCCAAATAAATATTTTTTTCTCTTTCTTTCTTTCTTTCAATGAGGCTTCCGGATGTCAAGTGGATTTTTAAAAAGAAGGAAAATCTGCATATCTAATAGATTATGTAACAATGCTAAATGAAGTATGGATGAACGACGGAACAAAGGATTGCTTTCAATTAATTTATTTTCACATGACTCTCCGTCAATCATAAACAGAAAGTGTTAGTTACAAAGACATTAATTTCATACAATATCAGTATTGATCACATTGTGATTATGAACTAGTGTCCTTTGTCGATGGTCATGAGGGTGGTGTTGGGCTCGTAGTTCCAGTCGAGCGAGCGCGTGCGCAGCATCTGCTTGTACACGAAGGCAGACTTGCGAGGCGTGCGCGTGCGGTCGGGGCTCTCGTAGTCCACCTCGTACAGCCCGAACCGCTCACTGAAACAATATTAAGTGACTTTTACTTGGTGACTTTTTGGTTTTTAATCAGATGACAGAAACGTTACTGCTAAAACTTGTTCCAGCTTTCGGGCCAATGCACAATGCTGTGATTCAAAAGTATGATGATGAAAACTATAAACCACTTCTTCTGGGATTTAAATACTCACGTATATCCTTGCATCCACTCGAAGTTGTCCATAAGACTCCAGACTGAGTAACCTATGATGTTAGAGCCCTCGTCAATCGCATCGAGCATGGCGCTTTGGTATCGTCTTTGGTAGGAGATTCGGTCATCGTCATCTAGACCACCGTGGTTCGAGTAGCCGTTCTCGGTGATGATCACTGTGGGATTGTTGAAGTCCTTTCTAATCTTAGTCAACAGCTTGTAGAAGCCCCATGGAACAACCTGTGGTATAAAAAGATTATGAAATTTAGTGGCACGATCATTGAACAATTTAAAAGTTGGATTTAGGACAGTACCTTAAGGAAATCCGACGTGCCATGTTCCCACTGATCAGGTTGATAGTGCACATTTCCTCGGTCGTCGTTGAATGATGGTATATCATATCGGCCTACTTCGTACTCATTTTTATATACCAAATAAGTCGAATAGTGATTTAGGCCGAAGAAATCAGAGGTCCCCCTGACATATTCCACTTCTTCTGGTGTGAATTCCGGCAATCGTGATCTAAAGAAACCTTGTTCTGCACTTTTAGCTGCAATTTTTTCTTTAAAGCGTTTTGGGAAGTCTCCAGTTTCAGAAAATATCGGATGTGCCCAAGCGGCCCACTGAAATAGATAAATCATAAATGCACCTTTTATATCAACACTTTCAAGACAAAGGAATTTGTGTTTTATTGAGGACAAAGCAGATAAAAAATACCGATGTCGATAAATGAGCATAGTTCTAAAGGTGCAACAAACATTCTGTAAGAAAATCTGTCACTGGTGATCGAGAAGTACCTAGGTAATGTGAAATTCGGCAGTCATGGAATGCACTATACGGATGATATACCTAAGTTTTTATACCTCAAACTCATTTGATACATCGGCGGCCTCAATTTCCGTGTCACTTTCGGGTTCGTAAAACTGAGCACTCAGTGATATGAAGATAGATCCATTATATTTTGGTCTAAATTCTTGATCGTAAATATGGTAAGCATTGGCGTGAGCCAACATAAGGTTCTTCGCACACATATACTCAGCCACTCCTTTGACATTCAGTCTTGGTGCTTTAGTATCAGAGCCATAGCCTTGATAGCAGACTGCTTTTGGTTCGTTTATTGTTGACCAATACTTTACTCTATCTCCGTACAATCTAAAGACGATGCGTGCATAATCGGCAAACCAGTCGGCTATCTGTGGGTTGGCCCATCCTCCCAAGTCTTGTAGCCTTTGCGGCAAGTCCCAGTGATACAGCGTCACCATTGGCTCAATGTTGTATTTGAGCATTTCATCAATAAAGTCGCTGTAATGTTGAGCTCCAGCTTCGTTTATATAATAGGGAAAGCCGGTAGGCAGAATACGAGACCATGATATAGAGAACCTGTAGAAATCTATTCCTAATTCCCTCATCATCTCAACGTCTCTTTTGTAATTGTGATACGAGTCGCCAGCGACATCTCCGTTCGAGCAGTCGACTGTTGCACAAGGATCAGAATGAGTCATGTGATCCCAGATGTTTTCGGATTTACCTGGAATGGGTATCATCCAGAATTTGTTAGTGACATTACTTTGAATTGTAGCTATAAATACAAATAATATAATTGACATCCTTACCGTCTGCATCCCAGCCTCCTTCGATTTGGTATGCCGCAGTAGATGTTCCAAACAGAAAACCCTCAGGGAATTTTCTTACATGCCGTGTACATTGTGTTTTCTCGCATTCAGACAAAGTTACTAAAAATATGCTAAAAAAACCATCCAAAAATTTAATACAACAAAAAAGAAAGTATTCAAATCATCAATATAAAATAGTTTGTGTTTTACTTACACAAAGCCTACTGATTTTAACAACATCTTACGTTCACTAAGAGCACCGAATAACAAACCATACAATCGATATTGAAGATCCGATCAACCTTTATTTAAGATCTTATCTTCATCAGCATCTAGGTGTCGGGTGAAAAAATATAGATTGCAGTTTGATAATCTAAGCACGACGGAAACGTCACCAATTTCAATGTTCCATTAAAGTACCAAACAGTAAATTTGTAATTGATTACCTATCTTGTACATTATATACACACTACAACTAGAACTATACAGGGTGGAATTCTTCAATGCCACCTGGAGGGGAAGTACTCTAAATACTGGAGATACCAATTTTTTCTCAAAAAAAGCATTCCTTTATTTTTAAAAAGAAACAAATCTGCATTTATAGATTTTCGAAAATTCGTTTGCACATTCGGGCATCGAACCTGTACCTTTTTGACATCAATCGATAGGGCCAATCATATGGATTTGAATTGAAATTGAATTTCTCTAACAAATATGATAAATTAAATGAAAGGAAAACCATGAATAAAAGTGCTTTATCTTATTGAATTAATCCCATTGAATTTATAACTGTTCTTTAGATTTCATGATTTTCCCTTCATTTAATTTATCATGTTTGTTAGAGAGATTTGATCCATATGATTGCCCCTATCGATTGATGTAAAAAAAAGTACAGGGTGTTATTTTTTCGAACTTTAGTCGGTTCGATTCCCGAGTGTGGCAAGCGAGTTTTCGAAAATCTGTGAAAGCAGATTTGTTTCTTTTTAAAAATAAAGGAATGTTTCCTTTGAGAAAAATTTGCTATCTCCAGTATTTCGAGTATACTTTCCCTCCAGGTGGCATTGAAAAATTCCATCCTGTATATTCGTATTATTGACTGTATTACTGAACAGGCGGCGTCAAATAACCCGGTGATCGGGTGTCAGAATTCAGAACTTTAACCGTATGTACGCGCCCACGTGACTTCGCGCCTGCAGGAACGTTTTTTAGGGAGCTAGGTAAGCCAAAGATTATCGAGTTAGGACAGGGGCAGAAAAATAAAGTATGTAGGGAAAGACTACTTTTGGACCCTTTTCCCGGAAAAAATGTAATTTAGGTAAATATACTTGTTATCAAACATAAAAGCGGAATACTCTCTTAGAATCTCGATGATGAACATTCTGAATGAAGTAATTCGTCATAGCAAGCTTTCGGAGTTCCGTACATCTCGATGATAAATATTCTGAATAACGTAACTCGTCATAGCAAACTTTTGGAGTAACGTACTTCGCGATAATAAACATTCTGAATAACGTACATCGGAATTTTAAATTGGCCAAAGAAAGAGCCAGCCGTCTGGTCACGAAGTGTCGACCATTACCTATCCTGTATATTTGTTCCGGAAAATACTGCAGAAGGTATCACGGTTCCTACCTCTAAAAATGCTTGTCATGTTAATCATAATCTTAAGACAGTTTCTGGAGTCAAAAAACTCGGTGATGAGTCTGTCATCAGGTTTGGGTATTAAAGTGGTTAAGACGGTCATTTGTTTGTTTTTCGTAATGACTCTTACTCTAACAGAAATGTAAATGTTTCCAGGGTTCGTGGTTAGCCAGGTGAAGAATGCAGGTGCGGTGGGCGGCGTGGGCGCTGGCGTGGTGCGCGTGCGTAGCGGCCGCGCCGGCCGAGCCGCGCGCGCCGCTACCCACCGCCACCGCCGCCACCGCCGCCCCGTCGCCCGCGCAGCCCGTGCCCGCGTGCGAACCCCTCGTGCTAAGAAACACACCGCCTATGCCATCAGTACGTACTGAAAATCGTTTTCAAACTATTGATTGATTGATTGATTTTGATTTCTTATGACGTTGCCGTTTTGTGCGGACAGTACGTTTTGTTAAGGGTTTTGTAATTTTTTAAGAACCTCGTCTAGTCAACTGGGAAAAAGCGTTTTCTATATTTTCATCGCTCGCCCAGGTGCTAAAAATAAGATAAAGTAAAATTGATGTCCTAAAATTACACATTATCTTTATCATCATGTTAAAATTTGTTATGTGAATATTGCAGAACGCTCGTGAGCACGAGGCGGCAGCCATGCACACGGCGCGCGCGCTGGTGGAGCTGGTAGCGCAGGGCGTGGCGGACGAGGAGCGCGCCGCCGCGCTGGCCCGCGCCGCCACGCGCGCGCCACTCTCGCCTCCGCCCGCCGCCGTCGCGCTCGGCGCGCCGCAGCTGCACCTCGGCGTGTTATACATAGCGGAGCCGCCCCGCCTCGTCGTCTTCCAACAAAACAATTCTATCACTCTACGTCAGTTTTGGAGGACGTTGGCATCAGCGTGGAATGCGACCACAGCGGTGTGGTCAAACGCCTGGTTCTCTTGTGATAAAGATGGCGAGGGATGGTGGGGTGGGGTGGCTGCTGCCCGTGGATCAGGACCGGCCAGATCTGCCGCTGCTCTATTCCGACGGTGGCCTGCCCTGCCTTGTGAAGAGGCTATGCACGATTGGCTCGGCGGGGCTCCCCTATGCGACGCTGCTACAACAGATTGTGAAGCCACTCCATCGTATGGATCTTCAGATCGGAGGATAGAGGTGATTAATGAATTTCTATAAAATATTGCGTTATCCTTTATGCCAATGTGGTGTTTCTCAAGTAAACCATCTTTTTTTAGTATCGATGCAAGTGCCAGGCCGATCATTGGAACCCTGGCGGCAGCGGGTGGCTTAGTGGTGCCACGATAGCGGCCGACGACTCGGGTCCGCTGACGTGCACGCCATGCGGCATGGGCAGCGACTCCACGGCGTGCCTGACGGATTCGCACCGCGTGGCCGTGCTCGCCAGTAACGTCGGCGGCATGCTGCTCTGTCTCGTTACCGCCGTGATTATATTCCAGAAAAGAAAATGTAAAGTAAGTATACTTACTTTACATAATCTTGCGACGCCGAACAATGCATTCGAAATGAGTCGTTAGTCTCGTCTCGGAGTACTAAAACAGTATTTATTTCATGTTTGCAGGCAGTAGCGGTGGGAATGTGGACAGTGCTGGAGGTTGTACTTCTGGGCGCATTCCTGATGTATGCTTCCGTAAGTATTCCTACGAACGAATATTTGTCCTTGCCCTTGGCGAAGAAAGCATTAGTGATGTCTTCTTGATGGTTTGCGTTGCAACAGATGAATGAACAGCACAGCAACACAGACAATCTAGAAAATTTCATACATTTTCCGATAATTTTAATCTTATCCAAGATCTTTCGTATTTCAAGTACATCCTAATATATAACAATATTTCGTTATGTATTTGCACTCGTTTCTATGCACTATCATTATCATCTGCCATGGATGGTTTTATCTTGCGTACAAAAACAAACAATACTTATTGGGATTATTCGTTATCGTAATCGGTACAGAGACAGTAATGCCACCTCCGCGTAAGCTAATCGGTGACTCCAAGTATTTTAGAACTAGTAGAGCTTTTCAACGTGAACTTGGCATGTGTTACTAGGTCCGACCGTACTCTGCTAAGCACCGCGAATAAACCGTGAAACTAACGTGACAAACCGAGTTCGAGTTTACCACAGGGATTGAAAACGGTTCCAAAATACCGATATAATACCGGTATTTTGGGGTTCCGGTACCTATACCGGAACAGGAACCAGAACCTAAATTCGAACCTATATTTTACCGGTTCTTCCTAAATACCGGTATATAATACCGGTATTTAGGGGTTCCGGTACCAAAACCGGAACAGGAACCAGGACCTAAATTGGAACCTTTATTTTGACAAACTAAGTAGACGCGGAAACATGAATGGTGGCAAAATAGCAAAACAACCGGCTTTGTCTGGCTGTCAAGGCACGAATTTCAGTAAATTTCGGTTATTCAATCCCTGCTCCGCACACATCCCCTCTTCCGTAAGGAACCTTTAAATCGGGTACCAAGAAACCGGTATAATATCACCCGATTTAAAGGGTCTAGGAACCGGTATTTAGAACCGGTCCATCGGAACCCAAACCGGAAGCGATACCGGAACCGGAACCGTACCGAAGAGGAACCTTTATAAGAACCTAAATGAAGAACCAGAACCGAAATTGGTACCGGTTTTCAATCACCACGTTAACTGCGTGGTTCATTTGTTTGCCAGTCACCATTTTCGCCAGCCTTGCGCAGGGCGGCCGTGTGCTGCTATTGGTCTCTAGTGCTTGTCATTCTGTCCAAGTTCACCCTGTGATTGCCAAATATTCTAGTTCTAAAATGCAAATAATATGGAGGACAATTGTATTGCTATTAACTGTCAGTTTTAATATGACCTTTCAGGGAAGTCCCTCATTAAGAAATGTAGATATATAACTAATTTTGCCCGCCGCTTCGCCAGCGTAAAGGTCGGGAATTATCTCAACGAAACGTAATATCAAAAAGACCCTATATCCTAACCAAGGCCAAAACCTACCGCTGGTCCTCACTCGGAAGCCGGGGCGCCCGGCGGACTCTCCGTCCGGATACCGGCCCGTGGTGCTGTTCGACGAGGTGGGCAAGCTCTTTGAAAGAGTAATTGTAAACCGCCTCGCCGAGC
Source organism: Xestia rhomboidea (assembly GCA_963853795.1). Classification (NCBI taxonomy): domain Eukaryota; kingdom Metazoa; phylum Arthropoda; class Insecta; order Lepidoptera; family Noctuidae; genus Xestia; species Xestia rhomboidea. The sequence goes on from OY970764.1 coordinate 15,641,392, forward strand.
CCCTTGCGGGGACGGGGCCGGGTCTTGCGGAACACCAGTTTGGTTTCCGCAAGGGGCGCTCTACGGTGGACGCCATCATACGTTTGCGAGCCCTCACGACTGGGGATGCGGTGTCCCGGGGTGGGGTTGTCTTGGCGGTGTCTCTCGACATCGCCAACGCCCTCAACTCCATGCCCTGGAGCTGCATAAGGGAGGCACTCCGGTATCACCGGGTGCCGACCTACCTCCGTCGTGTGGTCGGGGACTACTTGACGGACAGGGCCGTCATCTATCTCGGTCGCAACAGAGAGTGGAACCGGCGAGAGATATCGTGCGGCGTTCCACAGGGATCGGTTCTAGGGCCACCCCTGTGGAACATTGGTTACGACTGGGTGCTGTGCGCCGACCTCCCTAGCGGCGTCAGCGTGGTGTGCTACGCTGACGACACGCTGGTGCTAGCACAGGGGGGGTCGCACAAGGCGGCGGCCGAAATTATGACAAGCGGGCTTGCGATAGTCGTTGAGAGGATCCGGCAACTGGGTCTCGCGGTGGCACTGCACAAGTCTGAGGCCATGTGCTGTGCTGGCCATGCGCTGACGGTAGGAGGGGTTTCCATCGGCGTCGAGTCGACGTTGAAGTATCTGGGACTTGTCCTCGACAGCCGGTGGAACTTCGTGGAGCATTTCCGACGTTTGGCCCACAAACTGGAACGGACCGGGGCTGCCTTCAGGCGGTTCCTGCCCAACCTGGGGGGGGGGGCAAACGCCTCCTGCCGGAGGCTCAACGCGGGAGTCGTGCGGTCCATGGCCCTATACGGGGCCCCGGTGTGGGCGTGTTCCTTGAGGTGGCAAGCCGCCCACTATCTGAACGCGCCCCAAAAGGTGGTAGCCGTAAAGCTGGTCCGTGGGTACCGTACGATCTCCCGCGAGGCGGCGAGCCTCCTTGCCGGATTGCCGCCATGGGATCTGGAGGCGATAGTCCTCGGGGGGAAACTCCGCTGCCGCGGCAAATTGTCGCTTAGCGGACAGACTTCCGGCGGGATCTCATGGCGACATGGATAGAGCGACTGTCGCAACCCCGTGCAGTGCACGCCACAATAGTGGCGATAAGTCCCCCCCTCTTTGAGGAGTGCTAGAGAAGCGCCACGGCGTCTTTCATGAGTAGAATTCTAGTAAAAATTTCGCTCTAGTCAATGGATTTCGTAATGTATTGTTCTAGTTACTGATATTCGTTACTACTGTTTATTTTAAGTGCTTGAGAGAAGTAAAAAAATTATATTTTTATCAATTCAAGTTATCGATAAACATTCTAAACTTGGAACTCGACCTTAGTCTTTTAAAAAATTGTATCTAGTCGTCTCTTATTATATATTTTTACATTTTACACGATCCGTTGATAACAAAGAGCCGATTATCGCAATTTATAACGCTTTTAAATCAATTGTTTTGTTTGTTATTGCAAAACTTACCCAATCCATCTTAATAATTTACCGTAAAATGGCCTACCCTATCAAATATTTGGCTTTACAAAAATCCGAACTAGAATATGAAGTTGCTCTTCGGGGAGGTGACATAGCAGAAGTGTCAGTTGCTGAGCTACGAAAGCAAATCGTTAAGCTATCTCCACTAGCTGCCCCTGATGAAATTGCTGAATCACATTTAGAGCCTAAAGAAGATCTTATTGCTGTTAAGGAATCTCTGCTCAAATCAAAAACTATTTTTGAGAGTTTAAAATCTAAGGCAGACAAAAATACGTATTCGCGCGCTGAGGCACTTTTAAAAACCACATTTATTACAGAATTAAAATAATTCAACCGGCGTCTGATGTTGCTAAACTTTACAGTGACTTTAAGGCTGTGTTTGAAGCACAATATAAAGAATTATTAAGTTATAAACCACAAACACAGACTTCTTCGAGTTCTCATACTGAAACGTCAACTGCTGTAACAACATCCGGTTGTGATTCGAGGTTCGTTGCTGATGCTCAAGTTAAACTTAAATATTCTGGAAAAACTTGAGTCATTTCTTGTTGTTTCATTTATTCAGAGAGTTGATGAATTACTTATCTCTAAAGAAATCGATAAGAAACAATTGCTCTCTTTCGCATACGAGATTTTTATTGAGGACGCGCTTCACTGGTACCGCTGTATCAAAGACAACGTTACGACTTGGGATGAAGTTGTCAAATTGCTAAAAAAAGATTTTAGTCAGAGCGATTATGATTACAGACTTACGTCCGAAATCAGAATGCGTACACCGCCGGCCAACAACTGTCTGTGGACGGGGAGCTATGGGCTAGCTCGCCGTCCGTCCGTCTCATGACGACAGGCCGTGTCGACGGCGCGTTTGTGTTCTACGCGCGCCTCAAAGAGAGTCAGCAATAGGAAGGGGTCCGCAAGGGCAGATGCCTGCCGGGGCTGCGGGACTATTCGCAAGAGATACCGTGGCCCCGGAACACAAAGGGCGATGAAGGAACATGGATGGGTTTTAATCAGTAAAAGTCCGACACTCCCTCCTGCTCCGCCCAGAGCGGGAGGAGTCATTTGATGATTTCCCATCCGAAAAAAAAAAAAAAACGCCAAAACCTACCCGTGTGAAAAGAATAGTTACTTTTTTTCCAAAAAGTTACCTACGTTGAGTTGTAATGGCAGGGTTTGTATTTATAGGCTGCATCCCAGTTCATATCGATGGCGAAGTGGCGCTGCATAGCGGGCGCGTGGCTGCGCGAGCTCGGCTTCGTGACGTGCTACGGCTCGGTGGTGCTGCGTCTGTGGGTGCTGCTCGCCGAGTTCCGCACCAGGAAGGCACATCGGTGGACGCCGAGGGATTCAGAGGTAGACTTATAAGCAATGTTTCGACGTTTTTAGCCTATTTTCGTTGTCGGAATATGGATAGACTCTTGAGATAGAATGATGAGTGAAAACACTCTTAAACTTCTTCAATTTAACCGCAGAATCTGACTGACATACCTACCTTTACAGTGTCTAAGTATAATTTTTGAAAACCTATCAAACGATCACATAATTATATGTTCAATTGTTCATGATGATGAGTTAACCCTTGAGATGAGAGCATGATGCTGAAGGTATACCTCAGGCGTGATCTGCACTCCGTTCATAATCTTTGACAGGGTAAGTTTGATTGTAGGAAACATATTTTACAATTCTGTCGGGAATACAGGCGCAGTGTGATTATGAACAGGTACCTATATATTTGTCAATTTTCGTGTGCAGGTGTTGCGCGTAGTGGGCGCGATGGTTCTGGGCGCGACGTGCTACCTGGCGGCGTTCACGGCGACGGCGGCGTGCGACGAGGAGGCCGGCGGTGGCTGCGCGCGCGCCGCCTGGCACCACGTCACCGCCGGCGCAGAGCTGCTGCTGCTCGCGGCCGGCCTGCGCATCGCGCACGCCTCCAGGAACGCCAGTGTGCCCTTCCAGGTATTTGTTTGTACTTGGCTGGCGATTTCGATACCAACAAGCAATGACATTAAGTTATTCTACCCGGATTTTTTTAACAAGTGTCACGAAAAACCCATATCTTATTCAACAAATGCCTAGTCTTTTCTCAAATTTCTGTTTTCAGTTTAACCTAATACAATTTTTAAATTTGGTGACTGCCATAATCTGATTTCCACTTTTCAGATACTGGATTACCCCTTGTTTATTTACTTGATAACATACTACTTAGACTGGTCTGGTGGTGGACTTTTAGACTGGTTATCAATCTTTAGAGTTTGTACAAAACAAAATAACGTGTTGTAGGAGCGGGGCTGGCTGGCGGCGGCGCTGAGCACGGAGATCGTGTGCGGCGTGTGGTGGCGGCTGGTGGCGCTGGGCGAGCCGGGCGCGGCGCCGGAGCGCTGGCCGCTGTCGGCGGCACTGCGCGCGCACCTGTCGGCCGGCGCCGCGCTGGCCTGCGTGCTGGCGCCGCGGCTGTGGCACGGCTACCGGGCGCGCTCGCTCGCGCAAGAGGTAACAACCGAACAGTCATTACCGGCAGTTTCACGCTAAGTTTTTTGAATAAAAAAACACCTGAAGTCATGCTTCCCGCATCCAGCGGAGTCCTTTGACCATCACCAAGTCGCAGTTATTATTCCAGTTATAAGTGCAATGTTGCAAATTATTGTGTTCGAGAACAATACGATCATTTTTGATAAAATAATTGACTGATAATAAGTATGGTCTTGTGGTCTTGCCACACCCAAGAGTCAGTAACAAATGGAATGCAATTGCGAATTCCTATTACTGATAATATTATACGATATGTTAAAAAAAACCCTGTCCTTTCGTTCGGTTTGTATTTACCCGACTGCGCCAGAAGGAGGGTTATTGTAAACTCAATTCCAAAAATATAAGTGATCGTATCTCTCTCGTGTAACAACATCCCAAGGTGTCACGTCGCGGCCCTGCGGAAGGATTCGGCGCGGAGGGTGAGGAGGAGCCCACCTCCGAGGAAGTTCGCGCTGAACTGAAGAGATTGTACGTCCAGCTGGAGATCTTGCGTAACAAGACGCTGCGGAGAGACAACCCGCACATCAGCAAGCGGCGCGGCGGCAGGAAACCGCCGCATCGCCGGTTCTCGCTACAGGTATACACGGACATGATAGCGTTTAAACACAGATTTTATAATTTAATGTTTTCCTCTTACATTACTAACCAACTTAAATTGAAAGCACTATAGCTTTAGCTTTCACAGTGATCACAGTCATCAAATCAAACTAATTACTCGTAGTAGAGATCAAAATAATACGTAACACAGTTTCCTAGTATTCTGTGTTTAATGATATGGTTTTTTGTCCCCACCTTTAGTTGACGTGTGGTCCTTTACTTCATTATAACCGAGTTTGACACCTACTGTATGAACCACTTTTTAATAAACATTATACTTCTTTAAAAATAGGTACCCAACGAGAATGATTCAATATTTAGATAGTCCTGTAATCCTACTTTTGTTTGGGACCCATAATTTAGCAAAAATGATGACCCGAAGTGTTAGTAATGTGACTAGTGTTCAGGTATTTTCAACCCTCATATATCGGTGTTCTGTCTCCACTGTCATTAATTGAATGTTTCATCTTCCATCCTACACCGACTTTAGAAAAAGGGCAGTCGCGAAAAGGTAAGGAGGCGTACAGTACATACCTACCTACTACGTATATAATAATCGCATGCGCACTCACGTGGAGCACCCGCATGACCCCTGTGGATGTCGCCTGTAGCGCCCCCGGCCCCGCGCCCCGCGCCCTGCGCCCCGCGCTCCCTGCACTCCCCAGCCACACTACCCGACTGTCGCAGTGTTTCAGATTTATTCGCTTTCTCTGTGCTCCCGGTGCCGAACTAAAGTACTTATTGGCAGGATCGACACCATCTAAATTTGTTTCAAGTGGCACTCTTTTTTCACGGTCTGACTTATTCAGGCCCGGGGCTGTATGTGTTTTTTTAATATTTTTATGTCTGTTATTTCAAGTGCGGCTTCAATCCCGATTATAATTAGATTTTGTTTCTAAATAGCGACGCTAAGGCCTGAAATCGGTTGATTTTCTTTAAATATCCACATAATGTCAATTTTAAATGATATATTTGACTTCATTATATATGCATTGCATTGTTTCTGCGACTTTCACAACACCACACAAACGAAAATTAAGTTTATATTGCTTGTACACATGTAAGAGTATACACTCGCTTTTGTTACACTTAAAAATTCAACTTAGTATTATCCTTAGGTCGTTTATTATTTTCGAATTATCATGTTAAAGTATAGATAACGGAAATTTCCATGTAATAATTGAAAACTAGTGTGATTTCAGGTGTTAACAAATCTAATAAACCTGTGTTCAAGCAAGCTCAATAACTACTATGCTGTCTTCTACTTTACTCAGAAATCAACTCGTTTCATAACTACCGTCAGTCATAGATATCAGGTCGTTTCATGATGTCCCGTGTAACAGGCGCTGCAGGCGCGGCGTGGCGGCAAGGGCAAGGCGGGCGGCAGCGCCAGCGCCGTGGAGGCCAGCGAGGCGGGCGACGCGTCGCGCACGCCCGAGGACTCCGTGTGCTCGGCCGAGGGGCCCAGCCACTACACCGACGCCGACACCCAGGCGTGATCGCACCCGCACCACCGTCCCACACTACGCCATGTCGTCATCTCTACTTGAGACACTCTCTATTGTATTGCGTGGAATTGTTGGCCACGGAGTAGCAATCTTGTTACACCATGTGTAGACTACACATGGTGTCACAACGTGCATTCGACATAATATGGATCGAATGTTTTACGCGCATTAAGGCTCCATTTATTTACTACTCCGTGGTAATCTAGAAACGATTACTGTCTGGTATCGGTTCCGTGGGCGCGTCTACTTGCACGGTAGGTATTCGTGCAACTATTAAATGTCTCAGTAAGAATTGGTTGAATTTTAGTAGTATGTTAGAGCGATTGTTACGGATGTAAAGTTATATTTTTAATGCGAGAATGGGTCGATTAGTCTTAAATTATTAAGTCACCAATGTCTGCCCCACTGTGGAATAATTTATGAAAACTCGTACATAACTATTTACTATCTATATTAATGGTTACTGGCAGTATGATGCCTGATAATACTGGTAGTATAATTTTAATAATTAAAAATGAGTGGTGAGAAAGAATGGTCCATTAAGCAATAGTGATCTAAGAATATGTAAATCTGGAATTGTTATCTGTAAGACATCATTAATTAGGTGTTGTGAAAATCAATATTTTGTACAGGAAATTATTTACATCTTAATGCAATTTAATAATAATATCTATTTGTGACGTAAAAAAGGAAAGTAGATCAAATATAATTTAATACTCAAACCGGTCGATTTGAAAAAAAAGATTACCAAATGAAACTGTACTGCAATACAAAATACTAGTCAAGGAACTCCTGAAGTTTTATGTAGGGTTAACATAGTTTTACAATAATTTTATTATTATCTATATTTTATATACATGCGGTATGGTCATATTATTTGTTCATCGTTTTAGTTATTATTTTCAGGCTTCAGATGGCGCTAGTTTCGAGCAGATAGTATGATTGTACCGCAGGTAGGTATATAAAATATAGGTAATGGGTGTAAAGATACCCTTAACGAAGCTGAAAGGCTCGGTTCTCCCCGTCATTGCGATATTTTTTTGTTCTAGACCATACCTTCTAGTTACGGAGATATTGGGGGTTAAGTTCCAACTTTAGTCTTTTTCAATGTATGTTTTGAATGCTAAAAGAGTTTACATTAAAAACCTCCACGACCCACGCGTATTATTCAACTAGCTGACCCGCGCAACTTTGTCTGCGTTACGTAAGAGAGAGAGAGAGGCTTAGAGAGAGTGTGAGTCAACCTAAAAAAAATGCAGATAATATGCTTTAGCGGACTTTTTAAGAGGAACAATCCCGTCACACATGTATGATTGTTGAGTAACTTTAACCGTTTACGCAGCGCACGGAACGGAAGCTCTCAAAAGCAATAATTTTTAGCTGTATTTGCAACAATTTTCATTGATGCTCCGCTCCTATTGATTGTATCGTGATGTTATATAACGTATAGCCTTCTTCGATAAATGGGCTATCCAACACTAAAAGATGTTTTTAACTGGAATCAGTAATTCCTAAAATTAGCGCGTTCAACCAACCAAACAAACAAACTTTTCTCCTTTATAATAAGTATAGATTGAAGTAGGTAACAATTTAATTTCTCGGAAATGTATGCAATCATCGTTTTTCCAATTTGGGGCTTCCCTCAACAGCCTTAGGTTTTCATCCTTAGACACTCGATGACAGTCATACTCCAGCTAGGTCAAAAGTTCTCATCAAGGTGCATGAATTGAGCCCAAACACGATATAGCTTATTTTTTTTTCGGATGGGAAATCATCAAATGACTCCTCCCGGAGCAGGAGGAAGTGTCAGACTTTTACTGACTAAAACCCATCCATGTTCCTTCATCGCCCTTTGTGTTCCGGGGCCACGGTATCTCTTTCGAATAGTCCCGCAGCTCCGGCAGGCATCGGCCCTTGCGGACCCCTTCTTTTTTGCTGACTCTCTTTGAGGCGCGCGTAGAACACAAACGCGCCGTCGACACGGCCTGTCGTCATGAGACGGACGGACGGCGAGCTAGCCCATAGCTCCCCGTCCACAGGCCCGCGCCTACGGTGGCCGGGGGCCACCACGTGGCTTCCGACGCCCGGGGCGTCTCCCGCGGTGGCCGGGACGTAAGGATATCTCCCTCTCACGTTCCGCCACCTCCTTCGCTAACATGACTGCTTCGCAGAAGGAGGTGACGGCGTCTCATTCCGTCTCGCTCCGGACCATGTATTGAACCAGGGCCGGGAGAGAGAGGTCGCCGCCGCCGATCGCCGCTTCGAGGACACGGCGGTGCTCCGCCCAAGTGGGGCACACCTCCACAGTGTGCTCCACCGTGTCCTCCGGTCGATCCTCACAATGGAAGAACCCGGGCGTCTCCTCCCGCCCGAAAACACGATATGAGGCCAATAACAATTTAGCTGTAAATATAATCTACGTAAACTGCGTATGGATTATTGATTATTGCGAATAGCATAGCACAGTTCTTGCACGGCAGGAACACGTGGATTTATCAGACTTCTGATGTTCGCTATACTACTTTTTGGAGAAATCATCCTCATCATCAGACTCCTGCCCTTATCCCAATTTATTTGGTGGTAGCATGATTGTATTCTTCTTCCATAAGTACTACTCTTACTTTTTGGAAAAATATTTCACGAAAAAAATAAGAAATGCACACAACTTAAATACAAAATGAAATATAGGAAATCTCACAGCATCAAAAAAAAAATTAAACAAATCACAAAAAGTGAATATAATGTTGGAGGGTTTGAACCTGCAACCCCGTAGTTTACAGAGCGGTCATGAAACCGCAAGGCTATTTACTTCGTTGACATAAGCCACAAATAGCCGTTCTCATGCTCTTACGTCATGACTGAAACGTCAAACAATTGAAGTATACGGAAATAATGCAAAATTGCCTACCCTCTTAAGGAAGTAGCGTGATAATATATAGTTTAAATATTGAAGAAGCCTATGCAGTAATTTTGACGTGATGCGCGCACAAACATTTCGTACCAACTACTTAAACCAAGGAAAGCTGATTTTCTTGAGTTCCGCTATTTTGTGCGTATTCACCTCAAAAATCAAATTTCAAGAAAACTGAGAAATTATATTTACTTGTATTAGATATGGAGTATATGTAGCAACTTTAAAAGGTTACACTTCATTGGTTTTGATTGTATAGGTGTTTGAAGTTTATTAATTTTAAACACAAAACCCTCTTTTTTGCGTCTCTGGATGAGATTTTAAAAAAATGCTAAGACAGGTATTTCTTTATTTTTATGAATAAGTATTTATTCTGAGTTTCATGATTCTAGAACAATCTAATTTTTTTTTTCATACAAACTTTACCCCCCCTTTTCACCCCCTTCTTCCAAAAAAATCCAAAATTTCTATAGCCTATATGTTATTCTGAATGTATTTAAACAGATTTGTGAACATTTCAACAAAATCGGTTCAGCAGTTTTTACGTGATGCGCGGTCAAACAAACAAACAAACAAACAATTTTTTTTTAAATGGTTTTAATATGTTCAGTTACTTATTTCAAGTCACCCTGGCTGGTTTTTTTTTTTAATCTTCAATGAACAGATTTTTTGGTCTCAACGATTTTATTATATGTATAGATGCATCCATCAGCATAATGTTTTAAATGCGTTTCATGGAGTCCTACCGTAAAATATGATTTTTCACCCCAAAAAAAAGAAACGTTTTCCAGCAATAATTTTTGCGTAGAGTTACTTAGTTTGATTACTTATTTTGGTTGACGGCTTCGTGAAGGGTCTGTTTACACCTTGTATATCATTACGAGTAATATTAGTAGAAAGTGTAAACCTGGGTCTGCCAAAAATCTCGTTTCCTGGGTTAATATAAGTAAAGAATCAGATACGAATAGATATACCAAGTCTAGCACACAAGCACACTATTCTTGATATACAAGTTTTAGCAAAATAACTTTCATTCATAAAGAGGTAAAAGTTGGTAAGTTTTTTAGTAGGGGTAAGGGTAAATTTTCAGAACTACTGATCCGATTCCGAAAATTCTTTCACTAACACTAACGGAAAGCCACATTATTCCCAAGTGTCATAGGCTACATTTAAAATGTTCCCGTGGGTTAAATTTCCGTACGTAACAAGCCACACGCAAAAGCTAGTAAATCATAATTGTATTGTATTTAAAGTCTTTGTAATGTACATGAAATATCCAATCGTTCTTCCCTTTTGGAAGAAATTTATACCTCGCATAATAGGCGAGACGACAAAAAAAAACCAATTAGTCCGTCAGATAGATTTTCAAAAAATATTGGACACATATTTTTCTTTTTTCAGGTAAACAAAAATTATAGACGATACAGTGCGTCGAAAACTCTAAATATTTTTCGATAATCTAACTGACGGACTAAGGAGAATCATATATTTTTAGTCAATCGTCCTCCCTATTCTCTTATATCTGCTGTTCACCCAAAGTTCTCGTTCTATGTTCACGTAATATGGACCCAACCCAGGCTGACTCTCTCTGCTTGCATTACCCGTAACATGTTCATAGTACATAGGAGTGATTTTATATCTTTACTTACCTAGAATTTGTGTACTGTGTATAACTGTGAATGTACCAGGTTTCATGTGTCGCTGTTCTAATAGCTTCCTGTACCTCGTGTGACTCCTTGTGTGTATCAGCAGATGTCCTAATGTAAATGTTCTTTACAGTATCGAATATATTCGGAAAGTCTTCAGATCTCAGTGTTCTCTACTCTTTATAGAAGTATGTCATTGTTTGCATGGAATTCCTCTGTTCATTCTAAACACTAGAAGAAATTCCTTTACCCGTAGACTACGGATAAAGGAATTTCTTCACCTCTTCATTGAATTTTGCGACTTTAGGCATTCCATTGATTAATTTTGTCGCTTCATGGAAACTTTGAAGATTGGCTTTTTAATTAGTTAAACAGGAAAGTAAATAAGTACCTAAACATGGAGTACCTACAATCAATGAAAGGATTATGAGAGACTATTTATAAAAGAGGAATTGTTAATACTTGTAAAGTTTTATTATTAGATATTACCATTCGAATGTTTTTAAAACTTGCTCGAATATTGTTAGTGTTACACAGAAAATGCTTTATCCACAGTTATCCTTGTTGAATTATTTTTCGCGCACAAGTGAACCGTCTATCTTTCATTTCCAGTCTTATTTCTTAACTGCACAAATTCGCCATTAATATTTTCACTATATTCTGGAATTGTTACCGGTTTTAGGGATCAATATTTAAGTTATATATTTTATTTGAATTAGCACGGGTACTAGTTTGTATGGATAATATAATTATAATGATCGCAAAATATATTTTAGATCATTTTTACGCGCAAATTTTTTTGGTTATTTACATTTTATGTGATTATTATTTGTGTATATTTATAACTGGAATGATAGAAGAAAAATGTAAATACAAATGCTAAAGATCTTATAGTATCATACGCATGGTTTGTTTCAGTATTTATTAAACGTTGAGCTTTGTTCAATGTTTGTGGTGCGTGAGGCGTTTTGATGCCAAAAATAATATTATTAATATAACAACATATTATTTATTGAATAAATGACAATATTCATAATGCCTTGTTTTATTTACAAAACTTTTAAGAAGAGGAGTATAGCTACGGCGAAGCGTTCATAGCAATCTTCAACGAAAGAAGCTTCAGTGGCGTTATTAAATAAATAAATATCACACACATAGCACCATCTAGTGCCACAGAGGAGGCTTGTGCCGTGGACACCAGATAGTTGATATACTACATAGATACTTTTTGTTTGTAAATACATACTTATTATACATATAAACATCCATGACTTGGAAACAAATGTCCATGCTCCTCACACAAATATTAGCTCCTACCGGGATTCGAACCCTAAGAACGTAAGGCAGCCTCACTACCGCTGTGCCATTCGGGTCGTCAAATGTATCCTTATTTTGCAAAAATAAACATAATGACTACATTTATGATTCGAAATAGTCATACGACTATTTCGAATCATAAATGTAGTCATCAGTTTACTACCAATTTGGTGTGCTGCACCAAAATCAAAATCAAAGCATTTATTTCAAGTAAGCCAGTTACAGGCACTTTTGAATTGTCGAAACAAAGATGAAAATTAAATGTAGCTCCAGTCCCAGTCACAAGACATAAAAACTGTGAAAGTACTGTAGTTGCCCATTCCCTAGCGTAATCTCTATGGAGAAGAACGGGCAAGAAACTCCATGGACACTCTTTTAAATCAGAATATTGTTACAAAATCTTGGTTACAGAATCATTCATGTTGAGATGGTATATTATGTGAGAACAATGTAGCAAGATGTGCACGTTAAAAGTGTCCACAGTAAAACAAAACAAAAATAAAACAATTCAAAAACTAAAATAATTCATTCAAATAAGCCATGGCAACTAAGAGATGACCAGTCACAACTGACAGCGCCCGTTCACGGACATGACGCATAGATCAGCACCATTCAACTCAACCATTTTGAAGGGAACTAAATGATCCGACACTTGCGCCACACGCAGCGAGACATTTGAGTGACCATGACTCATACTCTCAACCGCCAGGGTACATTCAAGTCAAGAAAAGACGTAGGTTTCCAGTGAATGATAGCTTTCTAGTACATAGTACTCACACAATATGGGCTATGCGATTATATAATACTAGCTGACCCGCGCAACTTCGTCTGCGTTATATAAGAGAGACAGAGAGATGGTTAGAGAGAGTGTGAGACACCCTTAAAAGATAGACATAATAATGCTATCGCGGATTTTTATAGCATTTTTTCCGTCATACACGATTGTTGCGTAACTTTAACCGTTTACGCAGCGCACGCAACGAAAGATCTCAAAAAGAATATTTTTTTCCTTTTTTTGCAACATTTTTCATTGATGCTCTGCTCCTATTGATTGGAGCGTGATTTTATATAAACGTTGTAACGTTGTTGCTCGTTGTTGCCTTCCCCGATTAATGGGCTATCCAACAGTAATAGATACTTTCAACTCGAACCAGTAGTTCCTGAAATTAGCGTGTTCAACCAACCAAACAAACACAGCTTTATAATATTAGGTATAGTATAGAATCAAGTAGGTAACAATTTAATTTCTCTGAAATATTTGCATTAATCGCTAAAATATTCAGTTTTTCTAAATAAGGGCTTCCCTCGCCAACCTCCTCAGCCTTACGTTATCATCCTTAGACACTTGATGACAGTCATACTCCATCTACGTCGAAAGTTCTCATCAAGGTGCATCAAATGAGCCCAAACACGATATAGATGCTGTAAACTCTTGATGACCTCTTGCAACTGCCTTCCGTCTCCATCGTCGACCTTCGATGAAAGTCATACTCTAGCTAAGTTTAAAGTTTTCATCAAGGTCCATAAAATGAGCCCAAAAACGATTTAGCTGCTGCAAACTGTTGCGAACCTCTTGCAACTGACTTTTGTCTCCACCGTCAGACCTTCGATGACAGTCCAGGCAGGTCTTAAATTCTCACCAAGATGCATGGAATGAGGCCAATAACAATATAGCTGTAAATATAATCTACGTAAACTGCGTATGCACAGCACAGTTCTTGCACGTCAAGAACACGTGAATTTATCAGGCTTCCGTTCGCTATACTAATTTTTGGAGAAATCATTATCATACTCCTGCTCCTTATCCCAATTTATTTGGGGTCGGCGCAGCATGATTGTATTCTTCATCCATACTTCTCTATTACTTTTTGAAAAAAAAATCACGAAAAAGTAAGAAATATAGAAATGCAAACAATTTAAATACAAAAAGAAATATAGGCAATCTAACAGCCTCAAAAAAAAAAAATTAACAAATCATAAAAAGTGAAAATAATGTTGCGGGGTTTGAACCTGCAACCCCATAGTTTTGCAGAGCGGTCATGAAACCGCTAGGCTATTTACTTCGTCGACATAATCTACAAATAGCCGTTCTCATGTACTTACGTCATGACTGAAACGTCATACAATTGAAGTATACGGACATAATGTTAAATTGTACCTACCCCCTTAAGGAAGTAGCGTGATAATATATAGCCTAAATATTTAAGAAGCCTATGCAGTAGTTTTGACGTGATGCGCGCACAAACATCGTAGCAACTACTTTTACCGAAGTAAGTTGATTTTCTTGAGTTCCACTATTTTGTGCGTATTCACCTCAAAAATCAAATTTCAAGAAAACTGAGAAATCATATTTACCTGTATTAGATATGAAGTATATGTAGCAACTTTAAAAGGTTACACTTCATTGGTTTTGGTTGTATAGGTGTTTGAAGTTTATTAATTTTAAACACAAAACCCTCTTTTTTGCGTCTCTGGATGAGATTTAAAAAAAATGCTAAAACAGGTATTTCTTTATTTTTATTAATAAGTATTTACTCTGAGTTTCATGATTCTAGAATAATCAAAAATTTTTTTTTCATACAAACTTTATCCCCCCTTTTCACCCCCTTTTTCCAAAAAAAAACAAAATTTCTATAGCCTTTATGTTATTCTGAATTTATTTAAATAGATTTGTGAAGATTTCAACAATGTCGGTTCAGTAGTTTTTACGTGATGCGCGGTCAAACAAACAAACAAACAAACGAATTTTTTTTAAATGGATTTAATATGTTCTGTTATTTATTTTAAGTCACCCTGGCTGGTTTTTTTTTTTAAATCTTCAATGAACAGATTTTTTGGTCTCAACGATTTTATTATATGTATAGATTATAGAGAATGAATCTATACAATGCAAAGATAGTTGTACAATCTTCAGCAGCTCCAACAATACCGTTTAATGCTATCAATTTCGTCTCATTCAGTTCAAGAATACTTTGTGGATATTTATTATAGCATCTCAAACAGTACCCCATGAAAGATGAGTCTACTTTAGCGAGTCTGAAGCCTGGCTGAACTAGTTGGTCCCTATTTCTAGTACTGTAATTATGTCTGTCACCCCTTTTACCAAAAAGGTGCAGATTTTTTCTGACGTACATTATGTTTTCGTAGATGTATTGACAATGTACCGTCATGATGCCAATATCTTTAAATAGTTCTCTTAGAGAATCGCGCCTACGAAGATTACATATGGCTCTAATGGCTCTTTTCTGCAGAATAAGTATAGACTCAATATCTGCAGCCCGTCCCCATAGCAAAACGCCACAAGACATTATACTATGCAAGTAACTAAAATAGACCAGTCTAGCGGTATCTACTTCAGTATATTGACGGATTTTTCTAATGGCATATGCTGCTGAACTTAGCCGCCCCGCAAGAGATGTTAAATGAGAACCCCATTGTAGCCTTGAATCAAGCGTAATCCCTAGGAAAACCGTTTTATCTACGAATTCAAGTATCTCTTTATTCAGTACTATTTCACAATCACTATTTTTAACTTTTGGTAAAGCAAATCTTATGCATTTGTTTTTTTTTTCATTTAATACCAAATTGTTTGTATGACTTTGTGTATTTCATTAAATCACGGAAAACTCCTTGGTCTACACATAAATTAAAAATTAAAGCTAGGTAAGGGGCTATAGTCTCAAGTATGGATGTACAAACTTTGATAGACATTCCCCATAGATCTGCGGTTAGTTTGATTTTTATTTGCCGGAAAGATTTAATAACTATCATAGGGTTAATGTGTTTAAATTTAAATTAAGCCAGGCAGCCAGACACATTCGCCTTTAATAAACCAATTGAGAGTTCAGGTGAGGAAATAAGAGCCTCTGTAGTTTTTAATGGTACATCGGTAAAGAAATTTACAAATTCTTGAGCTAATTCCTGATCAGAGCTTTTAGGACCACATGCTGTATCTAATGTGAAGCTACTGTTACGTATTTTCTTCCTGTTGGTCTCGTTATTTATGACTTTCCAAATTGTCTTTATTTTATTTTCTGCTGTTTTGATCTGGTTGCTAATGTGCAGGGGTTTAGCAACCTTGCATGTATTTCTAAAAAAAAATGAATACTTGTTAAAAGTTTCAGTGTTTATAAAAGGCTTAAGGCCATAAAGCTCAAATAGTCTTTCCCTACTTTTTCGGATACCTCTAGTTGCCCAATCACTAAATATGAATTTAGGGCAAATACTTTTTGTCTTCTTTTCAAAAGTTTTATTGAATTCCGTGTGAACTATTAAAGAGAAACGATCATACAATTGATTTATATTAATATCGTCAAGGCTCATAGCACTTAACTTGTTCTGTACCGAAATATTATACCTATTTAATCTGCTAGAAGTTATAGGTCTAAATTTAATTTGAACTTTTTGCAATGGGGGTGTATTACACCTAAAAGTTACAGTTTGTCCGCTATGGTCAGACTGGCAGACAATTTACTATGGCCTTATCTAAGTAATCACAATCGCAGAAAACATTATCTGTACAAGTAGCAGTAGAAGGAGTGACTCTAGTAGGTTCTATAAAAGTGTTGGTCAAGTCAAATGACTTAAAAAGATTTAATAACCGGCTGCTGTTTGAACTTTCTTCTAAAATATTGATATTGAAATCACCACAGATAATTCTAGATTTATTACTGGCTGCAAGTTTTGCCAGGACATCTTCCATTATTGATTCAAATAAGGAAAAGTTTTGATAGTTTGGGGGTCTGTACGTACACACAATTACATGCTTATCTAGTTCAACACAGGACAATTCGACGCAATGTTCAACCGAGAGACCTACTATGTCATTACGTTGCTTATATTTAAAACATTTTTTTATTAATGTTAGGGAACCTCCACGAAGCATAGTTTTACGGTTAAAGCAGCTACCCACCATATAGTTCTCATAATTGATAAGCATTTGGTAATCCTTTAGCCAATGTTCAGTAAAACAAATAATGTCAAACTTACTATTTTCTAAAAACAATTAAATTTCTAATAATTTGGAAGAAATGCCTTGGATATTTTGGTGGAATAATTTCAAAGTGTTCTGCTGAGGCCCTTTTTTACTAACTAATTGAGTGCAAGAAGATACCTTGCTGTTGGTAGGATTAACAATATTGTTAATGGTACCTTCTGTTGTCTCACTTTCTAGTTTAAATTAATATTTGGAGTGAGGCCGGAGACTCCCGTGCCATCCTCAGACAACAAGACCCTATCACTAATAGACCCTAATTGAGAATTCTTCACGGTGACACATGGATCCTCCTCAGTACAATGATTGTAAACATTTATAGCACTAATGCTATATTCATTTAAAGTCACCTGTACTGTTAAAAATAGAACTAAACTTAGACATACTATTTATGCCGTGTCGACGGCGCGTTCGTGTTCCACGCGCGCCTCAAAGAGAGTCAGCAACAGTGAAGGGGTCCGCAAGGACCGAAGCCTGCCGGGGCTGCGGGACTATTCGAAAGAGATACCGTGGCCCCGGAACACAAAGGGCGATGAAGGAACATGGATGGGTTTTAGTCAGTAAAAGTCTGACACTCCCTCCTGCTCAGCCCAGAGCGGGAGAAGTCATTTGATGATTTCCCATCCGAAAAAAAAAAAAAAAAAAAAGACATACTATTTATGTCTGTGTGAATATTATAAGCTAATAGCCGAGTTATTTTATGTCTACATCTAATAGGTAGATACACCTTACCCCGTGTCGACTTCAGTTTACCAACAATAGTGTTGATATCCAGATATATAAGTCTGTCACTATAGTGACCTACTAAAAAATGTACATGGTTATTTAACATATGTATATAATTGTTTTTTCTATTACCCAAATTTTCAAAATAGGGAAAAGCACACAATATGATTTTACCACATTTTACTTTTAAAAACTCTGAGACACAGTCAGTGATGTCTTCCTTTTTAATCTTAGAACGATTACCAACACATATAGTAATGGCAGTATTAGGATTACAAACAGTTATTGTTACTGATGCCATAACCTGCTTGTAGGTCGACCCAGGCATACAATAATTTTGCGTACAATAACTCAGGTTATTACTGATTAATTTCCCTAGCCCTCTACCTATACTATCAGAGAACATAACTGAAGGATTAGAATCAAGACTATTCGGTGAGACAAAATTACCTAAGTCAAGTATTGTATCTTGGCTAGAAATACAGTCCTGAGTATTCACAGCTAGGGACGGGTCCTCCGTTGCCTCAAGCTGGAGGGTATCATTGCTGGATTTCCTCTGACAAGTACACTGTGTTGTTGATACGAGTGTTGCTGAGAGTCAGCGAGTCCACTTTGTCTACTAATGCATTTGTAGCAAGAATATGCTCTTTAATTTGATTTTGAGAGTGCCGCATTCGTTGTCGCTATTCCGATTAGAAATCGAACCTCTCGTTCGGCGTCTGCATAAGGAAAGCCCGTATATGGTGCTAAAGTCCCTATGAAACACAAAAGGGGATGACACCGCCCTTTTTAAATTCAGGTATTATGGCGTAGAGCTTTAAGCATAGAGGTGCTACGAGGCTACGCCGTAGCAAGCAATCTTGTTTGTGATGTTTCTCTTTCGCAGACTCAGTAAGTGTGTATGCAGGTAATTTATTTTTACATGTAAGCCACTTAGATAACTTACTTCAATTACGAATCGGAATTTATGTTGGTTTTAAACGTCACTTGCACGCACGAAAAATATTTAAAAAATATTGAAAAAAAAAAGAGACAGTTTGGCATATTGGTAACAAAAGCTGGAAAAAAAGACATGCTTCAGAAAAAAATATAATTATGAAGTAAAGTTGCCTCTTAATCTATAATTTTCTGTCGAGTACAAGCGTAGAGGTGCTACGAGGCTACGCCGTAGCAATCTTATTTTTTGAACTTATTCTGGAGTTTCTGCAAGTTTGTATATACGTACCTACGTTACTTGTACAACCTAAATAATCGACATCAATCTACTTCATCGTGCTTATAGGAAGACAGACGCCACGGTAACCTAGCAACAGTACCCAGCTACGCCAATATTAAGTACGCATTGGAGTGAAATAATTTTTATTTTTTGTTATTATTATGACGGAAATGTCGCATCGCGGCGTATCATGGCAACCAGGCGCCTTGCAGGACACAAAGGAAGTCTTAATCCTGCGGTAACAGTGATGTGAGGAAGATAACAGAGAACATGCAGCGCCTTCAGGAAATAACCGGCTTTAATTAATATTATTTGAACTGTGATGGTGACTTAGTTGAAAATGTCAGGTAAGAATTCCGATTTTAAATACTTAACTCATTAGCATTTGCAGCTTTGATATTTTCTTAATTTGTTAAAACAAAATCAACATTAAAGTACCTTTTGTTTAAGTTGCACTCTTATGAATGAATACGTATACCTATTCAGATTATAATTATGCAGATAAGATTACATAGATCTGTTATGTAGGTCATGTTAATGTATTTACATTGTTCCATTAAGTGACGATAAGTAAGTAGTACCAATGTATGTGCGGTAGGTAAGTAGTGACGCGTATGACTCCGTAACTCCGTACTCCGTAGTCATAACAAACACACGTGACTACATTCATTACATGCATGCACATACACACATACACATTTCATTTGGACCAAACATTTTGTACATTTTATACACCCACCAAACTGCGTAACAGTTTGTCGGTAATCATTTCACGTGGACGAAGGTCGCGGTAGGTAAGAAGTAGAAGGTACTAGTGCAGATTTTTCTAGTCTAGACTTAGATTGGTTCTCGTTTAGAAATGTGTAGCTTGAACAACGACCTCTATTGAAATTGTTAACACCTTTCCTTAAAGTACAGTACAGTAGTTCAGTTGCCTGTTACAGTATCGAATGCGAGAGTAAGCTAATTGATGTAAGCCACAATGGTACATTTTGATACAAGTTGAGAAAGTTTGTTATTGTATTCGAGGCGGAATTGTTTTGAAGCCAAAAACTGCAATATCAAATGTCCACGTGTATCAAACGACGTTTTTCAATACACTTCTGAAGAAATAAAATAAAATAAAGAAAAAAAACTATCACCGCCGACTATAGGCATTGCACCAATTTGTACCAAGTATAGGTATATTAAACACCCGCGTGCTGTGCCGCGTGCGGGAATGGCTCCTCTCCGCACGCGGCACAGCACGCGGTGTTGGAAAATGAAAAAGATCCACGTGTGTGAAATACATTGCATGTTGAACCTAATCGTAGTGCGATAAGAACCCGTTTTCGAGGAAGTGTCTTGAAAAGAATGTAAATGTGTGCTTATATGCACAGACGTAAATGGCGTGTTGAAGTTAATGGGCTTCAGGTTTAAAGCTGGGCACGGCCAAAGTGAGTGCGCTTATTTCGCAGCCTGACTGGCCGTGCCAGGTAAATGCCCTGAGCCTGTCGGGGACTTGGCACGAATACTTTCTTAAATCCTACTAATATTATTTTAAATGCGAAAGTTTGTGAGGATGTGTGGATGTCTGGATGTTTGTGACTCTTTCACGCAAAAACTACTCACCGGTTTTGGATGAAATTTGACACACACATAGTTTATAACCTGGATTATTATATAGGATACTTTTATCCTGGTAGTACGTCGTAGGACAATAACCGAAAGAATGCTTTGTTTGTAATTAGTTATAGGTATTAGAAAGTAAAAATTAAGTTTGAATTAAGGCGCATTTACCGCATTGGTTAGCTGTAATGGTAGATGTATGTTGTTAAATAAATAACTAAACTCCACGCTGGCGAAGCTGCGGGCATAAGTTAGTAAATAATAATAATAGTTTGTTATTATTAGATTTCCCAAAAGTAGTAGTAGTAATGTATTTACAAAAGTCTTAAAGGTATTTTAGAGGGTGTGTTGAAGTTTGTATAGCAAAATCTAATCGCGCAGTTCGAATAATCGGTATTTAGCACTTTTAGTAGTTTAATTTATGGATTATTTTCACAAATCTATAAACTAAACTATGTATGTGAAATACAGTAACGAAGAAACTACTGTCCAGACATGTAAGGTGACCGACACTACAATCGACACTTATTAAATTCACATATAATATACGTCAATTGCTACAAACTATTATTAATTTACTCTCCAAAACCAGGGTGGTTTTAATCACACTGCAACTATTGTAAAAGCTCTAACGCCACGCTGCTACGGCGTAGCGCGCGTGCTACGCTTACGCTACGACACTACCAACAGCATTCAACCTAGTTCCTACATTGTAATTAAAAGTTCTGAAAAGTCGGCAACTACAAGTAAATAAAATAATTTTAGAAGTTTCTTCACATAATTCCCAAGCTCCAGAACCCTCATCATCACATTAGTACAGATATATTCGACACACAAAGTACAAAGTCCTTACTTCACCGTTATGTGGTGCGACGATCGATGAGCACGAGTGGACGGATCCAAGCCACGCCAGCATAACACGATAAAGCGCTCTCAAGTGAGTGCCAGTCGCCAGAGCCAAGTCTGTAAGCGATGAGTGGCATTAAGTGGCACTTATGAGTTCATTCCATCGCTGGACTAGATTTATAATACATGTGATTATTATGTTAGGTGGAACAAATACCTATGTTTAGTGCCTGCCAACATATCCCCTTTACAAGACAAGTTTCACAAAAAGTCTGTTCATTTTATAGCTGAAATGCTATGGCGTATTACATCTAGTAAACTTGTTCGATGTTTATAAATTGGCAAGGAAACATGCACTGAACTCTCAAGAAACTATCGCTCTCGATATCTGAGGTCTGGGTGGCATGATCACAGGAACATATAAATCATTCATGAGAATTTCCGTGCATCATACTTATAATAAACAAGATTTGGACGGAATTTATTGAACTTTTCAACAACAACGACTGATGAAGTACATTTAAAAGCTATAACTTTCAAAAGAAATACTTACCGATAGTTTCGACATAAAACACTCGCGAGGTATCAAACAAACAATCAGGTTTCTGCCATTTAAATTTCAATCGACTGAAGAAAAAAAGTTTTAATATAGGTTGGCGTGTCTCGCTTAACTGTTTTCCTTACATATTCGTGCACTTATCGCCTAGGTATTGCCGTCAATCTTGTTGCCAATCTGTTCACCTACATTGTTGAAGTTAGTTGAGTAAGGCGGTGTGGCGGGAACCATAGCAGTGTAGCGATGGCTGCGTACACCGACGCTCTGGATCACACCTCCATATATCAACGCCCTGCTTGTGGTATTTAAAACTTAGAATTTTTGGAAGTTCTCACGTTGTCGTGTCTTGTTTAGAAAGATGATAATAGTAGTTCGAAATTTAAAAACAAATCCTCGTGCTGTAGACCAAGATGATGACTGTGTTCGTGTACAAAATCTATCAGTCAGTCATGTTTCTTCTGATTGAACATTGCTACCACATGTGGTTTTCCGAATTCTATTAGTGTATGTTAATCCTACGGAGTATTACAATTGGCATTTCGAAGTCGTTGCATTTGGATAGCAGGCTTTAGCTGAGATACAAATGAAATTGTGGAACCATTTCAAGCTATATTTCCGAATTAATAATGATTTTAGGGTATTCAAAAGCGTGTAGGTGTACAATAAAATCAGTTTAGTGTGTTTAGCGCAGCGGATTATGCGATGGCGGGAACATAGATATCCAAAATTCTATTGATTCCAAAACGATTTACACCATGCATTGATAGGCTATACTTTGCTATTACAGATAGTGAAGAAAGTGACGGAGAGGGAGGTTTGGGCAATTTGAGTCGATTGATTGTTCGTCCTCCTGGTCAGAGTGGGAAGGCGAAGCGAGGGCAGCTGTGTTTCGACGCGGCGTTCGAGTGCGGCAACCTGGGAAGAGCCGACCACATCACCGATCTGGAGTACGATCTATACGTCAGACCAGACACCTGCAGGCCGAGGGCTAGGTTCTGGTTCAATTTCACCATCGAAAATGTTAGGCTGGATCAGGTGAACATTGAATCGGGTGCTGATGTCGCGACGCATAGCGTGAATGTTGTGATAAAAGTGTTGCGGTCTCGATATACTAGGGCTCATTACAATTGTGTGTGTTTTTTTTACAGAGAGTGATACTAAATATTGTTAATTTGGCCAAAGAAACAACTTTATTTGATGGGGATATGACTCCACTAGTTCGTTCCACGTCACGTCCGAAATGGTAAGTTACTTACTGTGTTTTGAATCCACAAAGTTGCAAACTGGACGCAACGCAAACTTAATATGTTAACTAATTCAGACAGTCGTGTCACACGACGTTGCATGCGTTGCGACGGTGCACCTTACTGATGCTCAGGTGCTATATCTTCTCATGCATTCTTGTTTGAAACTTTTAGGCAACGGATTCCTAGACGTCTGATATTCTACCACCGGTCGATAGTGCACGGAGGGCGAAAGATCCTGAGCATCGCGTTTGCTTTCGATCGAGAAGAGGATGTGTACCAGTTTTCGGCAGGAGCGTCGTATTCCTACTCTCGACTTCAGAAGCACCTGGCTGTGTGGGAGAAGAGGGCTCAGGCCTTTGCCACAAGGCAATCTATTGCTCAGACTACCGTGAGTTTAAGAACATCGTATTAAGGATTTTGGGCCCGAAGCTTCATAGAGGCAAAATGGGTTGAAGGTCCCCCGTCCCCGCATATTGCATATAATCATCTGAATGTCTGTCTGATTTGTAACCTCAATCGCTGGCTAAATGAAATAATGTTGCTTTGTTCACTGAAAATAACACCTTATCTCAGGCAGAAAATTGAATGAAAACATTCCTTCTCTGCTTTATCAATCCTTATCTAAGGCTAACCAGAGATCTCACGCTTATAATGCAACATTTTATTGTTTTAGCAAAAACGTCGCATTGACCTCGTGACGATTGGAGACTATAATTTGAAAGACAAAACAGAAGAGGTTAAAGAGGAACCTGTGAATCCTGTGATACTAACTAAATTAAAACCAGCAGAACCAAAGAAACGGGTCGTTCTCATCATAGCGAGGACACACGGTGGAGAGCCACCTTCGTCATTTGTATGTCAAGGTACCGTTTAATTAGAGTTTATTTTGCTGGATATAAAACTTCACATATTTGTTGCCATAATGACTTAACTTGAGCAGGTTTACTGGACTTCTTGCTGGGCTCATCGGAAAAGGCAGTGGCTTTGAGAAGCAACATTGTGCTAGAGGTAATGTACACCACAACAGCTGATAACAGCTACTGACCTACATTATTCATCCATATTTACTAGTTCACAGTCCACGTAGGTAACAAATTTAACATAACTAATCTAAGGCATAAGTGTAGAGTGGGTATACCTACATATTTTACAAACCGCATAATTAATCATTCTCTTTAAGATTCGGTCACATTTTTGTACGTTACTAGGTCATCCCGATGCTGAATCCAGACGGAGTGTTCCTCGGCAACCAGCGGTCGGACCTGCTCGGTGGTGACCTCAACCGAAGTTGGAACCGAGCCACCAGCTACGCGCATCCCGCTCTAGTGGCCGTTAACGATCTCCTAAAGAAACTCGCCTCTGAAAAGGTACCTACCGACGTATTTGTTCTTCGTAAATCTACATCGAACCTAGGACGTCATAGATTGTAGATTGATGTGTGATTAAGTTGTTCGGAGAATGGTCCGGGATCTATGCTAGAGGCCCAAATTTGTAAATGTCCAAATCTCTATACAATTAAAAAAAAAACAATTTTTATTTACTGTTGGTTTTGGAAAAAATCACGTAACCAATATTATTATTATAGGCTATGTACCTATCTATTTATATAACGTGTACTATTTGCTACGAAATCTCCATTTTCAGACCGTGCAGTTGGATTTCATCATTGACATTCACGCAGACATAAGTCATGAGGGTGTATTTGTTCGAGGGAACTCGTACGACGATGTTTACAGGTGGGTTACCAACCTACCTTAACTTATCGCGGTAATATTATTTAATATTCTTAAAAAAATATTCTGACATGCATCTACATAATTGAACTAAGAACGCTAGCCTTATTTTCAGAGCTTCTAGAAGTATAGTTGAACACGTAACGTAAAACACCTAGGTACATACTACGTACATACATAAAGTCAGTATTTTTTCATGGGATTGACAGATCACACGCGGTAGCGTGTCAAGCCAAAGTTCAAGCTAACAGAACTGGCGAGCAGCACCGTGTGTAATATTACACGAACCATTTGGAGCCACTTTTGACCCCCTCATAACTCAAAAACTATTTCACATATACATGTCAAATTTGGCTCATAATTGAGACTTGCGAGATACCTACATATGTGCTCTATATTTCATAAACACATCTCAAACGGTTATTTAGATATTAACGTCCAAAAATCGTCATTCTTATGACTGACCTACTGATCAAAATTCTAACCTAGTTCCAGATGACCTAGAAAGTTCAAATTTGGCATCCAGATAGGTAGTTGGGTGAAAACAAAGGAATAAATCAGAAACTAGTAATTTTTTATCATTTTATTATAATTTTTCAATTTATTGATTCTATTAAGAACACTTACTTATAGTGCCTGTAATGTAAGAATCAGCAATCAAAATTATTAACAGCCGGTCTTTATGTAGATTTAAGGTCTTCACGTGAATATGTATCAAGTAGAATACCACCCTTTTTTTTTACTTTCTCCCCAGAGTTAAAACCTTAGATGGAGTACATCTTATCAATTTAGACCCAAGTCAAATCAAGGCACAAGAGAGCTCTATTGTAGACTACAACCGCCTGCGCACGTTATACCGCCCCGACTTGGCCAAATTAGTATTAGTATTAAGTAAGAAAACGCGTAAAAAAAAACCAGTTTGACCTTAGGTTTCAATACGAGTATAAATATCCTAAGGTTTATGAAGTGATATTTTAAGTTGTTATAAAATATTTTATGTTGTTAAGTATAAATAAATTTCAGGAACGACCATTGAACTTGACAGCCATTTAGATCTCATTTCTTTTGTCGTTGAAGTAGGCATAGGCAGGGCATTTATCATAATATTGAACTTGGCTCCGATTTCACATTTATGTTTTTGATGGAATAGGGATACCTACTACAAAACATTAATCATTCTGCTACGATGCCTACAATCTACTCATTTTACTTCGTTTTTTAGGGTTCCGTAGTCCTGACAAGGAACCCTTATAGTTTCGCCATGTCCGTCTGTCTGTCTGTCCGAGGTTTTGCTAAGAGACCGTTAGTACTGGAAATCTGTAGTTTTGTAGAGGTGTGTATATCAATAACGCCGACAAAAAGGTAAAATAAAATTTTGGAAAATATTTTTGTTAGGGTAGCTCCCCTACAAGTGAAGTGGGGATGATTTTTTTTTTCATCGTCTACCCCTACGTGTGGGATATCGTTGAATAGGTCTTTTAAATATAAGGGGTTGCTAACACTACTTTTCGATTTAATGCTCCATTTACGAAATATTAAACTTAGTACAGTAGGGCGCCCCCCTACCCCCCCAAAAAGCTAAACTGCGGGCTTGAAAAATCTGGAAAAATTCATGATGATAGTGCATTTCATGAACTTTAAAGGAAAACTATAGTGGTTAAGATAACTTTATTAGTTTAGCAGTAATAGTCGTTGAACTAGGGTGTTGGATAATTTTGTACCAAATACAAAATCCTTAGAATAAATCCTATAAAGTGACTAAGATGAAGTAGTTGCTTTTTTTGTTTATAATGGGTGAAGACTTGCATTGAAAAACAAAATCTAAAACATAACGGGCTACTACGGAACCCTACAATGCGCGTGGCCCGACACGCACTTGGCTGGTTTTTTAATATAATTTTCTAATAGCACCAATTACGTTTGGTGAACTGGTATGTGGTTATAACTAGGTACCTACCTATTAGATAAGCATTGATATTTTCAGGGATGTTTCCAATGGATTTTAAGTATGCATGTTTTAGTCCCTACTATCTCTGCCTGCATAATAACCGACTCGCCTTGTGTTTCACCTAAGTAGAACTTATCTGAAAAACAAATGAATTCAAATTCAGCAAACCAGATGACGTATGAAATATTGCTCAAGCATAAAGTGGTCTGTGAAAAGCCACGTGCGCACCAAGCCTGTTGGTTGTGCAATCATCGAAAACTTTTTGTTTTTTGTCCCCGGCGAGCGAATTTGCGTCATACCTACGTAACAATGCCTTACAATAACTTCAGGCGAGATTTGTAAATCTAAGGTAGGTACCTATTGCTGAAAGGCACGTTTCTTTATGCCATTATAAAAACATACGTCATACCCAAGTATAACAGAAGTTTACCTACTTAGTTATGCACTAATGACTAAAAACGAAGCAACTACCTACCGTAATCCGTGGTTTATCTACTATTGGGTGTCTTTATTTGGAGATATATTACTAATTAATCTATCTACTACCCAGGTTTGAACGTCAGGCAGTGCTTCCAAAGTTTTTGGGGACCCGCATAGAGGCCTGGCGACCTGAAGCGTGCTTCTTCAACGCAGACTCCATGCTAGCCGGCACAGCTCGCAGGGCTCTGCCCACGGGCTCCATTGATGCCTACACGCTTCTGGTCTCCTTAGGAGGGCGAAGATTATCTCCTAGGGGGCCTTATATTCATTATACAGAAGACGCATGTATCCTTTTAATTAATATTTTTTTCAATACACTTCCTCGAAACTGAGACGCGGTGGCCCAGTGGTGGCGGCCCCGACTTACGAATAGTAAGTCGTTGGTTCGATCCCAGGCAGGCGCATTACTTTGTGTAATTTATTGCATCACCACTGCTCTCAAAACGGTGAAGGAAAACATCCTTAGGAAACCCTCATGTCCTAGAACCAAAAATTCGAAGACATGTGACATCTACCAATCCGCACTGGGCCCGCGTGGTGGATTATAGCCCATTCCCTCTCATAGAGAGGGGGCCTGTGTCCCAGCAGTGGGAACAGTAATAGGCTGATGATGATGATGATGACTTCCTCGAAAACTGGCTCTTATCGCACTACGATTAGGTTCAACATGCAATGTATTTCAAACGCGTGCGATTTTTTTCATTTATCCGCACGGGTGCGGAAATAAAAATCTATACTTAGACGAAGTTCAAATCAGTTCAATACCTATAGTACCTATAGGCGGTGAATGTCTTTTTTTTTTAATTTCGGCAAGGAAGCAACATGATTATCAACATGATTACGTATCTAAAACTAATATTTACTTTTGTAAACAAATTAACATTTAATTGAGTTCTAAATTCAAAAAAAAAAAAAAAAAGTATATTATGCAACTAGTGAATAAAGGACGGATTTAAAGCGAGGGCCGTAGATGAGTCACGAGCAAGTGAAGGATTCTAAATCCTGAACGACGCGAGTGATTCATGGCCCTCGATATAAATTCGTACTTTATTCAGGAGTTGCATACTATACTTTATATCATGACTACGAGAAAAGACATAATTTAAGCGAAAATAGAAATTTAATCAAGAAATAAGAATTGTTACATTAATTGAAATGGACATTAAAATTAGAACAATGACTGAAATTAAGCGTAATTTTCTTATTATTATTATTAGGGTGGTCAACTTGTGAAACAATATTTATTAATCTAATGCCAAACTCCTTGTCGCAAATATCGACCAATCAAATCTCGAGAATTTATTTGCACCAAAGAGTTTTGAATTTCGAATCATAGCGCAAGGAGTTTGTGTAAGCATTGAAATAGAGACCGGATATATTTTTGTGTTCCAAATTCAAACGCCAAAATAGGGAATAAAAACAAAACAGTGAATAAAAGGCCTTTATTCACTGTTATGCGTGAATAAAATAAGCTTTTTAGAGTAGGTATGGTATAAATAAATAAACTTATTTCAATTGTAATTTATTCTACGAATGCATTGAGAATAAATTGTGAAAGAATAAGAAAAGACATCAACATAATCAATCCCCGCAGGGTTGGGTAGAGGTGGACCTTATTAAGGAAGGGTTATTTATTTACCTACTGTTTCATTTCGAAAAATTAACAAATGCATGCTTTTACTTGAATCCTTACTGATGACTTTAACTAATTAAAAAATCACTTAACAAGGCAATCAGATATTAAAATAGGCAAGTCTCTAGCAAAATCTCTGTGCGACTACTATCGACATATCGGGGTCATTCCCCCGCGAGTAGGACGAAGTAAGAAGAAAGATCAAAGGGGTAGACGGCGGCGGAGACGACCTGTTATTGAACGCGACAGGTCAGAAAATAACATTCA
This sequence comes from Xestia rhomboidea, assembly GCA_963853795.1. Taxonomy (NCBI): domain Eukaryota; kingdom Metazoa; phylum Arthropoda; class Insecta; order Lepidoptera; family Noctuidae; genus Xestia; species Xestia rhomboidea. The sequence continues at coordinate 15,670,612 of OY970764.1, forward strand.
AACGAGGTCATAAAAATATCGCAGACTTTGAGCAGGGTACTTATTAATGGAATATCTGGTAGCAAAATCAGAAACTACCTGCACTATACTTAATATATCAGAAAATGTTGGCAACCTGATATTTATAAGAAATTGTTGGATTCTCATAGCCCCTAAGTACCTAGCTACCTAAACAAAAATCAGGCTGTGATCTTGTACCTCTAATCTTAGTATAGTTGGTGTCAGTTAAGATAGCAAAAGCGGTCATTGACCCACCTACATTTATTAAAGTTCTTAACTTTGAAATCCAAAAGTAAGCCTGTTCAATTCTTGTATCGTCATCTATCGTGATCTTCAACATTTTGTCTAATGAAAAACGATAGGTACATGGTTCATTTGTTTTGTTTCGTAGGAAGAGATATCAGGGAAAGGGCAATGGACGCTATTGCGACGCTGCTATTCCAACTATATAGCACCAAAAGTACACCTAGCACCTGCCTACCTATGCGCCTGAAGTGTTGAAAGACTTCTTTTCCGTTTTTTCTATAGAATAACTTCAGGCAGAACAATTAAGTTGCGTAAATTGTCCATCTTGTAAAACATAAGTTTAACCTTTACGAAGGAAAACATACAAAAAACTTTATAAAAGGAAGCCAAAAAAGTACTTAAACATTTCGAGGAAATTAGAGAAACAATGAGCTTTGTTTGTAACTTTGACTGGCATATAACCTTCAATGAATAGGTCTTTGTAGTGTCACAATACCTGGACGAGTAGGTATAGGTTACTTATACCTCTCTCTCAAGTCTACAACAGCACAATGCACATAAAGTCTGCTTATGCTATTTTAGGTCACCTAGTTCATCCCCTGAGCGGCGCGTGCTAGCCGGGCGAGTATTATCGCCATCTCTGCCCAAGGTATCTCCACCACCGCTGCAAGCTCTACCTGCGAGACTTTCGCGTCGACCTATACTGAAGTCTCGCCCAAAGACCGTGTCGGATATTGACCACATATTGCCTATAATTACAGGTAGGTATGCCCTTAATTTACAAACCTGAAATTCGCGAACCAAAATTACTTGAAAGCTTTTCACGTGGCTGTTTGGACAATCGTTTTTGATAAATGTAAAGGCGCTCCCTCACCGGAGCATTCGCCTCTAGGTAACATAAAATTCACCTAATTCAAGATTCGATTTTGAGTATTACGTTACAAATAGACGCTCCCGGTAAAGGAGCATTCACCTGTAATGTGACAATAGGCCTGAATTACTGTCACGCTGGCGGTCGGTCGCGTACGAGTGTACATTGTTTTCATACACATTTTGACGAGGTATTGCGAACTTATTATATTGTATCGAACAGCCGATTTTTTTTTCACGATTCAGTGTTTGGTCATAAAAGTTGTTCATAATGATGAGTACTTTACCTACAATGACCCCATAGGAGATTTCGTGTAATGAATAGATACATACAAACTTACACTGATTTAATACTCCCGTAAACATGATAAACTGAATCTCTGACACTGTCTCGAGTTTCGTATTGATCGAAACTTGAAATAGGTATCGGACTGTGTCATTCTGCCAACTCGTCGTGAATGTTTAATGTGTTCCTAGAACAGTGCACCCGTATTTGTAACCTTCGATTACCTATACTTTTATGCGGGGTGCAGACTGGTGAGCTGTTTTCATAGCTACAATATGACTTATCTTCGCAAAGCTTTATCGCACTGATCCAAAATCTAGACACCACTTCGTTTGCAATCGGGTGTGATGAGGAAATTCACCCAAATTCCTTTGTAGCGTCAGCGTCAGCGTGTATATTCATAACATAATTATAACGCTACATACAGACTTATGCCCGTTTTCACTAAGACTTGGCGATACTTGAATGAATGCCTTACAGCGTAGTATTAGAGATGTGCTCATCGCTTCGCAGTTGAAATTCCAACGGTGCAATCATATTTAGGCATTCTTTAGGTGTCGCTTAGTGCTGAAAACGGGCATTCAGTTCGTCATTGTGATGATGAAGAGTTTATTTTATAGGAACAGCAGTCAAAACCCCTCGGCTGGCTGTTGTGGATATGAGCGCATACATTCGCACACCAACAGGCTGTGTGCATCGGCGAATAGATAAGTCGCAATTAAAGCTCAGCCGACCTCCCCGGCCTTCGCAGCCCAGGTTCACGAGTGACGAGTACGATACCCATGAGTCTGATTCGTAGGCAGCAACAGTGTGGTTGTGTTTACTTATTACAATTTTTGGATATTAAAGTTATATTAAATGAAACAAACATATTTTTATTGAAACGTATAATGTCGAAGCTTCCATATTTACAATCACTAACTCCTATCGTTCAGTCATCTCATTCTTAGAACAAATCTTATTGAACACTATTATCACTACAAATTCTACAATCATAACGGCAAATGAAAAACGAGACTGAGTATCGCTATCGAGATTTATTTGAACATTTTTTTAATTATTTTATGACAATTTTGGTTTCAACGTAAACGATTCGACTTCATCTACGCATACTAAAGAGGTCACAGGTCATCACAAAAACGATACAATCGTACATACGAAGAGTAAAGAAGCGCGGGTGCTTCGCAGAACGTTCAGCCGAGCGGTCGCGACCGCGCGCAGGCCGGACCGGGCGCGAAGCACCTCCCCTAATAAATATCTTTGGCATGAACCGAACAGCTCGCCGACGAGTCACACGCGATCGCACTAACAACCGACAGTTATTGCTTCGATGCCAATATAGAGTTCGTTTCGTTCCCGCACGTCGCGTCGGGAGCTTCAGTGGGCGGCGGAGGCGCGCGCGGCCCCACCGCGTCATTCCCAGGCGTCGTTGTCGTCGTCCGACAGCGTCACCAGGTGCATGCGCGCGTCGTCGGGCGGCGGCGCGGGCGCAGGCGCGGGCACGCCGGCGCGGGCCGCACGCTTCTGCCGCAGCAGCTCCTCGTCCGCCGGCGTCAGCGGCTTGCGGAACTCGTACACCAGCGGGAAGATGCGCTCCACCGCAGACTGCACGTCGTTCACGCTCCGGGCTGCCGACAAATATTTCAATCATTACAATGTAGTGTTTGATGTTTTGAATTGTTATACTAAACGCCCACATGGTACATGCACGACTGGAGCCCTGACATGGCTAAGAGTCGCGCATTGTCACCGAGATAAATGAAACAAATGTGGGTGGGTCTTAGCCCAGGACAGTAGTTTAAAATTAACATTTACTTTACTACTTTTTACTTTTAACTATAATAAAATAGAATAATTAGTCAAAAAAGTTCAACCCTACGAAACAAGTCCTGCCGTAGGATCTTCGTTAGTGTAATATGGTCTGCTAAGTTCATAAGTTTTAAATTCAAGTCCTTCAACATTTGTAATTACATTGCTTGTTATGTTTTGCTATCGTAAATTTTATTCATGGTTTTCCGGCGTTCTTATCCTATTAAATTGTATCCAAGTTGAAAAATTATATAACCAGTATATACAAAAACCAGTGATAGAAATTACATAACTTTACGCCTTTCTTATTAATCGAATTTGTCAATTTTAATGAATTCACATATTAATAGGCGTTTTGCAAAGAAATGTTTAAGAAACCAATTCAGCAGGAGTTAATTAAAAAATAAATAAATAAGATTTATGTAATCCTTACTGTTTTTTTTTTCTAAAACTAATTATATATGATGTAATTTTACCCCATCAGTAATTAAACCAAAATAACCCTTTAACTGAGTTCACTTATGAGTCACGGCATCTGACACTATACTAGCTTTTGCTCGCAGCTTCGCTCCCGATAAACCTTTAAGGAAATCATGTCCCCGTTAGTGGAAGAAGTTTCGGAATAGGATTAGTAGTTCCGAAGATTACCCCGACATACGAACTTATATACAAAACCTCTATAAAATATCAGTCTAAACAAATGAATATTCAACACAAATTAAAGAGCTTATGGCTAAATGGCTACCTGTAGGGCTTGTTGAGATAGAAAGGCGTCCCACAAAAATTGTGTTTCTAAGGATGACATGCATTTTGAAAGACAGAAACACATTTGGACTTTTTGAATTAGGTATAACAACTATTTTATTTACTTAAATGAATGATAGAATTATGGCATGTAAAATTAGGCAGTCTATCAAAATAACATTGTTAGTTCCTCTACAGAAATTGGTTTAGGTACAGGTAGTACGCAAAATACGCGCTTCGGACGTGTGATGCAGACACCAGCCCGTTATACAATACAATAGGTACAGGTACATCGAAAATAAAATGTATGTACCTGTGATAGTCACACCTCCAGTAGAGAATATCTTGAGTGTGGCTTTAGGGTTGTATAACTTATAAGTGACTCCTGGGTGAAGCTCTGGTTCGTAACTGAAAGTAACGAAAACAATATGTTTGAACAGGTCCTCATTTCTTTGATCAAGTTACATAACAGTTTTTTATGCATATAATCTATCCAGATAATCTCTCACAGCAAGAATTAAGTAAGTACATCTTTTTTATATGTACACACATATTGTAATAAGTTGTTTGAAAGTTAAATGTTGCTTCAATAAAGCCAAAGAGGACTGTTTGTAGGGTCAACCATTACAGCTTTACCAGCTCCGTGCACCAATGATTTGGTATGAACTGGTGGTGGTTTGGTGTCAACACTAATTTGAAATCAGCTCATAGATTTACATCATAGTATTATTTAATATTCTGGCTTTCATACCCTAGTATAATAATTTGAAAGGTATGAATAAATCCACTTCATCTAATACATTAAGTTTTCCAATGAAAATGGTTTTATATGACTTTTTCATCAATGTCTATATCATACAATTTTAAGAATTCACTAAGTTGAACCACCTCAAATCTCATGCAAAATGTTTCATAAATTATCATCAAAATGTTGTAAGTGAACTTATCCAAAGAGGGACCAAAATAAAACAATTTAATCTGAACCCTGACTCTAGTTTGCATTGGTAGATAATGGTAGCTATGCTTTCTATACTTTTAATATTTCCAAATAGTAGGAAATTGTGCAAAACCATTTTGCAATTCCTATAATTTAAGTTTATCTTGGACATCACAGACATCGGTGAAGGAAAACATTGTGAGGAAACCTGGACTTATCATTAATTTAAGTCTGAAATCACCAACCCATCTTGAGCAAGCGTGGTGATCAATGCTCGTGCCTTCTCTGTATGAGAAGAGGCCTTTGCCCAGCAGTGGGACAGTAATAGGCTGGTATTATTATAATTTGGAATTATAATCTCCTCCAGTGTTATGAATGGATAAAATTGGTAGGTATGTGTCCATTAAGTGATGTTTGTTGATAAACTACAGAAAAATGTCATTGTACAGATGTTAGGCAAGTCTTAGTCAAACATCCACTTGATCAACACTAATGTAAACAAAGGATCTTTTCATTTGAGATTTTAGACTAAATGAACCCAAAAGATAAATTATAGAAACAAGCTGTATGATGAAACCAAGTAGGGCAGTTTGGTAGGTATAAATACTTACTCTGCTTCTTTGTATTTCTTGGAAAAAGATATGATCCTTATACCAAAGGGCATCCGGCAGGTTCCTAATACATTGACTACACGGAAATTCCGGAAGCGCACTTGGAACCCTAGCTTCTGCAGAGCGCGCGCGTACCGGCGGGCCGCCACTTTGGCCTGGTCTTCGCTAGTGGCGCCCGTGCACGTCACGCGCCCCGACGACCAGATCGACGCGGTGGTGTATGGGCGCCGTAACTTCATGGTTACCATGCCGTTCTCGCGGCGGAACTCGACGTTAACACCGTTTAATGCTATTTGTCTAAGGTTCAGGTGGCACTTAACACTAAAACTGCACACAACATTGTTTATCATTATATCTATTTCAGGTGTTTCTTCCTCCTCCTCAACGGGCACTGGCTGAGCCACCGGCTCGCTTGTATCGGCGCACTGCATCTGCTGCGCGCTGGTCGAGCCAGCTTCGCAATACTCATGGTCAGGTACCATGTGATTTGTAACACTATGTGTGGGTATGCCACGGTTTGGCACAACGCTGTGTGTGCCTTTGCTCAGCCCTTTAATACCATTCTCTTGGATGAGCGTAGCCATGACCACCACGGCACACTGAAATAAAAGTAATAAGTCTATGATTTTGTACACTTGACTAAAAGAAAATACATCAATATAAATAAACAAGCAAGACAGCTACTAAAACCTTCATTTTGTAAGGTTCTTTTTCATTTACATGTAAACATACATACTCAGCAACAATAAGTTTCAATGAAATGTGATTCTAAATTAACCTGACATGTAATCTATGTAATGCTTAATGTATACTAACTGTGTACATAGCTATTAATAGTCCCTACAGTATGAAATTAGATATTTGACCCTCAAACAACTTACACCAATAAATCAGAGTTGCATTGCAATGACTACATTGTGATAACCAATTCCAGAAATATGAGTGGAATTATGTCAAAATGATTTGCATCAAAAAAAATAAAGTTCATCATCATTCTCCAACCTATATCCCAATTTATTTGGGGTCACCACTTGTCTTCTTCTTCCATACTGACACCTCCTTTCTTGCCAAATCATCCTTTGTCCATCCATCATTTCTTTGGTCTTTCTCTTTTATTCCCATCCAAATTCATACTCAATTCACCCTCAAATTTCCCTGACAACATTTTCCTCATTCCTCCGCATCACAGTCATGCCTCCATACCAAAAAAATATGTTTTTGTATGAAATTTGGCTTGCAATTTTATTCATAAAATGAAGTTCTATTTTTATTACAGGATATGAATCAACCATTGTAATGAAATATTGATTAAATTTGTACACTGAGAGCAAGAAGTGTGATTATAGCTGTTATCGTCAGCATTCAGCGGTAAACCATAAAGAGGACTTTATTGAAAATTGTTGATTGCACAACAATGGCAACTGGCAAACATACACAAAACAATGAAAACATTTGCACAAAGCACTTTTAGCTAAAGTTATGCAAGTTGAGTTTTTAACTCAATGAACTTGACTTATAAAGTACCTTACCTAGGACTTGAACAACGATTTTCTCAAAATGGGGAATTTAATCACTATAAATTGAGTAGTATTGTTATTTAATAACGCAATTGAAGAAACAGTATAGTTCTGAAATCACTGATCTATACTATTATTTGAAAGTATCTCTGTAGAACATGGTTAATCTAGAGTTCTAGACCATTGACAGTACTCCGTTAGATTTCAACAGATACTTAGGTACATAGATATTTGTTTTTTTTTTTATTTATTTGGTTGAAGTTTCAAATATTAAAAGAAATTCAGATGCACCATAAACTTGTTTGTCACAAAGGAATAGTTTTATTTTATCTTAATGTTGTAACTGATTTCACTACATAAGCTTTGATATTTTTTTTTCCCTAAAAGATTTTTGAAAGAGATCATATAACAATATTAGAATCAAATTTCAAGATTCAATGGAGGGGCACAATTTAGGACATTTCCCACGGCTGGGTACGACGCGACGCGACAACATGACACTATGCACAGCTGACTGTCGGACAGGCCCCCGCCCCGCGCTGCCCCCGGACCCCACCTTCCCCCGCACCCTCTCTACGTCCTGCGCCTAGTTTGCACTGCACATGCATTATGTCGATTAATACATCGATCACCCCCAGGTGCAAATTGCGCACAAGAGTGCTGTAATTGACGTAAATTTACACACCTGAGCTTAATTTGATACTTTTAAGCTAAGCTCATCATAGAAGATAATAAGCTCAACAAATTCCTTAATTTAAGTATTATTTATATTCCCCGATAGGCGATTAAATCGAAAATAATTCGTAGTCAGCAGTTATTGACCCCATAACGACCTGAACCACACGTGATTGTGGACCACAAAGAAAAGTTATCATAATGAAAACATATCCTGGGTAATATTTCTTTACTCCGATTCATTTTCATGAAAACAAAGAAGGAAACTAATAAAGGATTTCAATAAAATATAAAACTAAAGATGAACAAAATAACACGAGAATGAACTTGAACCAAAATGGGGCAGGCTCGTAACTTTTTAGTGACTGATTGTGGGATGATAATTTGGAATATAGGATTTGAGGATAAACTGTATTTATTAAACATGTAAGAAAATTACTTAAAACAACAATTTACCTGAGGTAAGTGATATATTTGTCACAATTATTTTTACACTACCAACGATTATTAATTTTCATTGCAGAACTAAGAAAGTCCAGACAGGAGGTTCCGGTGACGACTTAGCTTTTGCACGACAACAATAATTACTATACCCGAAATATGACTGAAATTACTTAGAAAGCTAACTGATACAAGCAACTCGTTAATAAATGCAAAAATCAAAAACTTATGCACATCCTGCCTAGCACCGCCATGTTCCATTCGATGAACAAAATTGAGTGAATGAAATAGAACACGAATGACTGATTATTCTTTGCAGAATCATCGCCTACTTTTTTTTGTCTATGCTATCAATGGTTTTTCAGTTGGCTGCTTACTAAATAAAATTAAAAATAAATTAGAAGATAAAATCACTTTTTTTTAACGTGGTTTCTACAGACTGCAATGCATACGAAATGCTTCTGTTTTAATCGATATGTATCGCGATGGCAGTAATAGAACACTTTATCACAACCGTCGCGCGTCGTGTCGTTAGCTATATAGATGCTTTTAAAAACAATAAAATGTATTTATTCTGCACTGCAGGCTGTTGTTGTTTTCACGCTAGATTTTAAATTTGCCACCATATGAAAAATTACTAATTTAAAAGCAGTCATTAGGTCGGTAAATGATGAGACCATCATTTTTGAGCTCACCAGATGGCGCCACTGGCGAGTAAGGTCCTGTCATCCATTCTATTTTATACTTTAATTAAAGTACCTACCAATAACTTCATAAAAATTTCATTTTATTACTTTTTATCAACATAATAAACCTTTGCTACATATTTACAGTATCGTCACTTAGATTAGTTTTTAAAATCATTCTTCCTACAAGTACTAATTAGGTCGTAACTTGCTTTGCCACAATCGTGCTTAGTATTAAAAATATACGTTATCAAAGCGCGCAATGCGTGAACACTCTACAATGAATGACATCTGACATTTCTGAAGGACCTTACTCTACACGAACGCCCAAAGAGTATAATAATCGAACGCCTCTAGCGGTGAACTCATGTGCGATAGCCCCTTAGTGGATACACTAAACACCCAACTCAAATCTAATTTAAAGTCAAATAAAACCTTATCAGGTTTTCAGATTGTGTAATTATAGAAGTTGATTCTTGGAATTATTGGTTAATGGTGTTTAATGACCTATTTTCACAGTTTAATTTACATGCTTAGACCCTTCAAGCAAGGCTCCGGTTCGGATTGATGCAATGATCATGTATGAATAAAATTCGCTATCTAGTGGAAGGATGCACCCTAAAAATTTCTTCCCCTGACAGCCAGAGTAGATGGCCACAGTCAGAGCCACAGGTCGTACTTGCTGTTACAAAGTGCGACCGTGATTGAGACAATCAAGAACTCTTGTCAGGCTCCAGCTCATTACATTTTTCAACGTTTGTATAGTGCAAAAACTACGAATTATTGTAATCGTACTTTTTCGTTACTCTAAAGTCTAAATAAATAAATGTTCCAAAGTTTAGACCATTTAATTTTTCCCTTCATTCAAATATTTAGTAACTTACTATTTGTCTTTCTGTAGTGTATATGTAGCTTATGTCATTTACGAAACGCCATTGCAAACTTTTCCTAAAACTTTTGTATCTAACTTCACTTTATTGTTCGATCATCCATCGTTCATCAATCAAGCGGTCGAATAATTCGTAATTTTACTTAATTTTTTCATATTTGTGCCAATCGTTACGTTAATTTAGTGTTATTATTTCGTTGGAAGTCCGTGGATATTTATAAATGTAAATAATCATCCTGTTGTGTTTGCAAACGTGCCTATGCTTTGTTGTGAGAACCACCACCTTTATCTGCTGTCATTCTGAGCTGTAGCAACTGAATTTTTCGATAATGAAACATAAGTTATCCTTTGAATGGTAGGTTATCGACTGAACTACAGTATAAGAATAACGAATCAGTATCCAGTTGTTGATGTGTCGTGATGAGAGTGGTGTTCTTACACGGAGCAGTCATCGGGAGAATGTGCGGTGGCGTTTAGCCGTAGTGGCAGAGGACGTCAGAAATAGGATCCAGCATGGAATCGGTGAAGGACGAAGAACGTTTGCGGCGGCTGCGCGTCCTGGAGGAGCGGCTGTGTGACCCTCGCTCCAGCGGCAACGTGGACTGCCTGCTGGACACCGTGACGGCTCTCGTGTCGGACTGCGATCACCCGGCTATCCGTCGCATGAAGAACGTCGAGGCGTACACCAGCAGATGTAAGTACTCCATGCTAAACCATTATCAGATATAGGATTAGGTTAAACAACAAAGTTCCATTCTAAATACATGTTAAACAAAAACAAAACCTTATGAACTATAGAATTGGGCTTAGATTGTTATTATGGCTCTGGTGGAATTCAGGAGGATAATGCAACAACAACTTAATGTGCACTGGTGAATATTTACCAGGAAACAGTGAAACATGAAAACACAAATTGGATGTTGACAACTTAGCTGACTGAATTGGTTATAATATCTATGTTACCTACTTCATCAGTATTTATCAAGCCATACATTTAAATATTGGGACATTTCTGAACCATTGGTAAGAAGACTTGTTTTCCCAAATACTACAGTATTTGGGAAAACAAGTCTTGTTCATTCATCTGCTAATATCAATCAAATCTTGTACATCACTCTTTATTGCAAGCAATTAACTGTATGGCTTCTAAATTCATTGTAAGATATGAAAGTCTCATTTTGCTGATTTTGTTATTATTGACATGACCCAGAGTCTTAGACATAATTTTAGTAAACCTTCCTTCCTTCTTTACATGTCATTTATACTATATAAAGCTTTTTGATATTATTTCAAGAACAGAAATGAAGTGTACGTACTGATTCTAATGCTATAAATATCAGCCCAGAATTCTTATCTATTGTTTATTTACATATTTTTGTCTCAAAAAATCACTATGTTTGCTATTTTAAAGATTGCAATGGTAATGATGCTATACTTCTAGACTGTTATTGAAGTAATCTAATAAGCAATGCAGTTTAATGAATAAGTTTGTTTTGATTACGGTACATGTAGTACCAAATCAATTACGGAATGATAACATGGTACTTATATTTATACATAGCAGTGTTTCAAATAGGGGTCATCCTTTCTTTAGGTCATACTAACTGTCTCATGTGTACTAATTTATTGTTTTTATTTTGTAAATCTAGCAATATTTACAATAAAAACACAAAATATTTACCCAGACAACAAGTATCTCTAGGCAGAACAATAGTAGATTTTTGCATCAAGCGCAAAGTGAGTTATTAATACATGAGTGCATTAATAACTTACTTTAGAAAGGTGCGTAATCTACTATCCTTTCAACTACCAACCTGACTACCGTGATAAAATATACCTACTCAATATAAAAACTCATTAATGAAAAAAAATATCCCGCGACTTTAGCGGCAAAAGGTTATTAACAATTTCATTTGCAGCTGTTCTTATACTTTTTGGAGTTGAATTCATATTGCTATCAATGTCTTTTTCCATTTTATAAAACTTTTCTTGCTAAATAAGAAGTATCAAAGTTTTACAATGGAACAAAATGCGCGCCATTTGTTATTTTTAAGTCTGTTTTATTCAGCCGATTTTTATTTTCAGCCAGTATCTTTTTGATCTAATATACATATTATATGAAATGAAATGCATACATTTTATATGAAACTTAATGGGAGACAGTAAAACTCTGTGGTAAATTAATATCTAAACAGAAAACATTGCAACAATGAGATTTCATATAATATTTCTGCACTGTTTTGATTCTAAGCAATACGTCCTTTGTGATCGGTTTTTTAGTGATTAATGATAACTAATAGTTGAAAGAAAATATTTTTTTGTCTTTTAAAGCACATACAAAATCCTCCTTTGGCGGCCAACAATCACCAATAGCAAGCTGTGGTGAAGTTGTGATCCATTCAAGCCAGTAGTACACATTTTATAAATGCTTATTTGTCGTAAAGTGTAACTTTGTATGGTCCTCAGTTGTTGTTGCTTGAATAACATTCAATTTGAACTATGACAATACGCTATTGATATTAATTAATTTGTATTGGATTAATTTAATAGTAATTATTAAATCAGGAATTGTATTGGATTTATTATAACTGGTGAAATATGGGTGTACATCTCTCCCTAAGCTGTAACCCTTCCAGGATTACAGGAGATTCCAAAGCATGTCATTCTATGTTCTGTGTAAATTATAATGGTTGACACAATATGTCCATGTAATTGGCATAAATGGTGTTTAATTCAATTACAAAGTTGGCAATGTATATTTCTGTGTCCCAGTTCAGACGTTTTATCCTGCAGCGCCCTAATTTAGGTATTTCTAAGTAGGCATACACACACTGTCTATGAGCATTTCATAAGTGTCTAACTTCTGATTCATATAATACAGATAATTCAGTGGACCCTCCAGTTAACTAATTATGGTTCTCAAAAGTGGTTCTAAGTAAGCAAATAAAACCAGTTATTATGATTGTATCAAAATGTTAGTATTGAAATCCACTTAACATTGTTGTAATCTGCATAATCACTCTTTTTACAAGTGACTGTGTGTGCCTATTTATGTTTTATTCTGATTATTGTAAACGGTTAATTATTTTGAGAAATCAATAAAACCCTGACCAGTAAACAGTTCAAGATTAACACCACCAAAATGTCTAAGATCTTAATGAGTTAGGATTATTAAATATGCACTAACAAAATGCTTTTTGTTTGTTGTAGATGAGATTTTTGCTTCAGACATAATAGACCTGCGTATGAAAGCAGCAGATTTTGATTTGATAAAGGTGATTGGCCGAGGGGCATTTGGTGAAGTGCAATTAGTCAGACACAAGTCTACACGTCATGTATATGCTATGAAGCTTCTCAGCAAGGTTGAAATGATCAAGAGATCTGACTCCACATTCTTTTGGGAGGAACGGCACATAATGGCACATGCTAACTCCGAGTGGATATTAAAGCTACACTTTGCTTTTCAAGACCACAAATATCTGTACATGGTCATGGACTACATGCCTGGTGGTGACCTCGTTAGTCTTATGTCGAACTACGACATACCTGAGAAGTGGGCTAAGTTCTATACAATGGAAATTGTCCTTGCATTAGACGTAATTCATGGTATGGGTTTTGTACACCGAGATGTAAAACCAGATAATATGTTAATTGACAAATATGGACATCTAAAGCTGGCTGATTTTGGGACATGCATGAGAATGGGACCTGATGGTCTTGTGCGAGCCAGCAATGCAGTGGGCACTCCTGATTATATCTCACCTGAAGTGTTGCAGTCACAGAATGGTGAGGGAGTGTATGGTCGCGAATGTGACTGGTGGGCTGTGGGAATATTTTTGTATGAAATGCTCATTGGAGATCCTCCTTTCTATGCAGATAGTTTAGTAGGTACATACGGTAAGATCATGGACCATAGGAACTCACTCCAGTTTCCTGATGATGTAGAAATTTCAAAGGATGCTAAATCTTTAATCAGAGGTCTTCTAACAGACAGGATTAAAAGATTAGGAAAAAACAGTGTTAACGAGATTAAGCAGCATCCATTCTTTATCAATGATCAATGGAGTTTTGAAAATTTGAGAGATTCTGTACCACCAGTTGTGCCTGAATTATCTAGTGATGACGATACAAGGAATTTTGATGACATGGAAAAGTCTGATGCTTTGGACGAATCCTTTCCTGTGCCTAAAGCTTTTGTGGGAAACCATTTGCCTTTCGTGGGCTTTACATACAATGGTGACTATCAATTATGCGCCCGAGGACTAAAGGCAGCCGATGTAGTAGATACTATCTCTAATAATCATATTAATAATGTTGGATCTGAAGCTATACTGCAGCTAGAGAAACTCCTCGAAAGAGAAAGAGATGGAAGGCGGAAATTGGAAGACACGCAAGTTAGTTTATGTGCTCAGCTAGAAGAATTGTCACAGAGGGAATCTAGAAATAAGAAAATAATAGCTGACACAGACAAAGAATTAGCACTACTACGACACGATCTGAAAGAGATACAAAGGAAGGCTGACATAGAAACTGAGACAAGAAGAAAAGCAGAATTTAATTTTAATGAAGCAAAGCGGCGACTTGACGAAGAACACAGTAAACGAGCGAAAGAAATAAACAATTTACAGACTTACAACGATAAAATAAATGCTTTAGAAATGCAATTGACGGAGTTACGTGAGAAGTTAAAGCAAGAAGCTGAGTCTGCTGCGAAGTCAAGGAAGCAAGCGGCAGAGCTGACAGCTGCGCAGGCCGCCGCCGCTGCAGTCAACGATGGCACCGTGGCGAGCTTGCGAGCCCAGCGCGACACCCTGGAAAGGGAACGAAGCACTCTCTCCGAAGAACTTGCTGCAGTAAAGGCATCTAAACAACGTTCGGATTCGGCTGTCGCGGAGGCCACTAGCAGATTGAATGCGGCTCACGGAGAGCTCGAGCGGGCGTCGGCCAGGTTGAACCAGATCATGGCAGACAACAGGCAGCTGTCAGAGCGCGTGTCTTCGCTGGAGAAGGAGTGCGCGTCGCTGGCGCACGAGCTACGCGCGGCGCAGCACCTGTACCAACAGGAGCTGCGCGCGCACCAGGACACGCAGCGCTCACAGTTACTCTCTAAACAAGAAGCCAATTTGGAGCTAGTCAAAGGTGAGTGTTAGTATTCCAACACGATTGACTTTCTGCCATTTAGCCCACGCTACAATCCTGTCATGTTCAACTGAGCTAAAAACTGTATAAGCTCCCAAAAATATATTTCATACCTTCACTTTTTGCATGCCTCAGGAACATTGGATATGATATTTAAAGGTATTGTTCAGTTCGCTAATATATCTCCTTTGATTTTTGTAGGTCCAAAGTAGACTCACTTTTTATAGTACTTAACAAATATGGCTTGGAACCTATTTCTTCTTCATATTAATCAATCTTCTTTTTGACCTACTTTCTGTAAATGATTTTAATTGGATAGCTATTAAATTTTGTATTTCTAATTTCTACCGAAAATAAAAAATAAGTGTATTTAATTACTAATGCAGTTTTTCGAATCATATTTATTTATGGAGTGTTCGCAATGTGATACGACAGCTCTGCAATCGAAACTAAACGAGGAGAAGACCGCGCGGCAACGTTCGGAGTCGGCGTGCCAGGAGAAGGACCGCCAGATGTCCATGCTCAGCGTCGACTACCGCCAGATGCAGCAGCGCCTGCAGAAGCTCGAGGGCGAGCATCGACAGGAAACGGAAAAGGTCATTACTACTGACTTTCTTTGCTGACAGTGACAATCCAATATAATCTGAATACGATCTAATTGAACGGTATCTCTAGGCGATGGGTCTGGCAGCTTCCTTGGAGCAGGAGCGTGCGGCGCGCATGGCAGCGAGCGGCGACGTGGCGGCGGCCGAGGCGGCAGCACGCGGCGCGCAGGCCGAGCGCGACGCGCGCGCGCGCGACCTGCACGCCGTGCGCGCCGCTCTGCACGACACCTCCGAGAAGCTCGCCGCCGCCTCCGCCGAGCGCGACATGCACTGCGCTAGGGTGAGTGCACACACGCAATATGCTATAAGTCTTCTTCTCTTTCAATGTTCCAGGACTTCCAGGTGAAGTACATGAAGGAACCTGCGCTTGCAATTTACTTTCACATGTGCTTTTGGAATAACCACTTTGCGCGACAACTTCAATCAATTTATGACTTTCAATGGTACAACTCATTCTGAAATCAGCTTAACTTACACTAGTATAAAGTTTATATTCGTTATAAACTGGAAATAACATGAATTGGCAGTAAACATTTCAGTAAAGGTCTCCTATGACCTCCAGGGCCTGACCATAACCATAAGTAGGGCAGTTGCAAAGCAGGACCAGTCAAGTCAAGTTGCTCATGTGCAACCGTACCAGCTTGTTAAATACCCTGGGTCAAAATGACATGATACTTCTCTTTTTGACAAATATTGAGTTAGTTAGTAATCCCTGAGTTAGTGATACCTAATTTGCATGCAGTGCATTTTATCATTACTCAATATGACTCAGACCAACTGGCTCACCTTATGCTAGTGCCGTAAACTGCAGGAGTGCCTCCGGAGCGAAAGACTGCCACCGCGGTTACGCTGACTTACTCATAGGGTTACAGTTACGAGATTTAAAAAACCCTGTTTTTGTATATTAACTTTGGATCGTTTTTAAAAAAAAACGTCCCTTAAAGTCCGGTCAAATGACAAGGCCGGATAAAATTCGGACGGGGCCAGGGGCCCAAAAAAGCCGTAATCTTACTTAGAGTTTCATAGCAACAAGCAGAGTAGAAAGGTATACGTTTTGCAACTTAGTCATCATGTATAAATAATTTATGATATAAAAAACGACAATCGTGAATCCTTGGTTCCGGAAATAAGTAGCTACTAAACCTTTTTCAGCAGTTTGAAAAACAAACATGGAAATATTGACTATGTTTGCAAATATCTGCTGGTAATAAGTAGGTCACGATCACGCTAATACCTGTTAGAATAAAACAATTAGAGCTAGCCTCTACCTACGTATTTCAAGTTAAAAGTATGCATCATGTATAGAGACATTGGTATCGATCGACAAACTTAACGAACACTTTGAGTGTTTCTTGTAAATTAATCATAATCTCATCGCGCCGAAATAGACTGTCCTCCAGCATTACAACATAGTGACTCATTGTCGAAGGCAAACATACACACACACAGCTTTTGCCTTATACGACAAAAACCTGCGCGTGCGCGTCTCCAAATAAATAAACACATGATTACGTAGACAGCGGTTTTTCTAGAGTTGAATGCCTTACTCATTATGATGTGATTTGCCAATTAATAGAACATTTATTATTCATGAAAGTTCACGGAATGTAATTGTTGACAATTTAATATTAATAGTCGACGTTGTGCTGATGAAAATAAATCATTCCTCAGTTAGGAACTCGATTCGGCTATTGTTGTAAAATTAGTTCACAAAGCCGAGGAGATTAATTAATTTCACAACAGAGTGACCGTTGAGAACTACATTAACACTTTATCAAATTGTAACAGCACTCGTATCTATTTCAAACTACTCTCGCATAGCTGAATGTACACAGTTTGGTAGATACTATTGTGTATTTCGTTTCGAGATAGAATATGAATAAAATATTTTACTGCAGTCTCAAACCGCTCTAGTCGCACGAATTACCCGAGTATGAAAAGTAGGTATTCTTCTTTGACCTTGATATTTATGACACAAACATTTAAGATTGAGTTTGCAGATTAAAACTTTGTATTTTAAGTGTGTATGTTACTAATGCCTTGTTAAAGGAGAAAACCTCGCTTTCTACATTTATTGAATAAAGTATAATGGATCTATAGGGAAGACTCATGTCAGGCTGCATTTATCTAAGGCCAAGGGCTTCCTGGAAATTAAATGTTCACCTAGTACCTAGACGAGATGCTTGCTCAATGAGTTGCATAACTGTTCTTAGAATAGAACAGAATTCCACATTGTGTGTCGGATTTTGTCCGCATCTAAAACATAAACAATGTCTACGACAATCTTAACTTTAAAATAGAATTATAAGAACACACGTAGGAGTGAAAAATGAGTCTATTACTACATTCAAAATAATATAATGTAGCGGTGGGTGAATCAGTGTGAAGTTATGAATTTGTTGAACACAAGTGCTGAACAAACAGAGCCATGGCAATGAAGACATGCCTATAAAACACTACCATTATGATGATGACACGCATTAATATACAGGAATGTGTTATTGTCGTGTTAATTTCCTGGTCATCTTCAACTGGGACGTGTATCGTTGTACAATAAACTGTACTTAATGTTTTCTTATGAATGTTACCGCTAAATACGCACTTTGTATGTAGATTCATAACGATACGAAAACATCTACTTATAAATAACAAACTTGAAATACTTAAACAGGCCGCTAATTAACATTATACTGTGCGTTGCTAAATGTACAATAAAAACAGAAAGCCTTGATGTATGTGATGGCTTTCGTATGTATTAGGTTGGGTAGTAGTTTTTCGTAATATCATGATTTCTCGTGTACCTATATGTAACTTTTTCCGACTTTTCAATAGCAGTGTGTAATATATATATATATTTTTTTAAATGATTCATATCAAACTGAAAAATAACAATATCGATATAATATAACAGGAGCTTTATGTTCCTTGTAGCAGCACGATTATGTCAGTCTTACAATAAAAATAGTGACTCATATGGCGTAATCAATTCTAGAGAGAACGCTTATGTTCTATAGCTTTATTATAATTACGGCTTATCTACTAAAGTACACAGCTACTTTCAAATCAGATGCATACTCAGTTTTAGATAAAGTAAATGAAATATTTTTGTTGTATAGTAAATTCATTTTCGACGAATAGTTGATAGAAGAGGCTCTCCTTTAGTATTTTCCTTTTAGACTTATAAATATATAACAGTGTTTCATGAAAATAGTAACAGTTCTGTATTAATTTTACATTAAAATAACTAGCTAATAGGTAAGGCTGTCAGATGACGTCAGCTTGTCGGTGACTGTACAAATGTACGTTGCAGTAAATTGCAAATCTTAATGACCAAGATAGAGTATTTTATCTCAAGTTTAAATTGTAACGCAACTGCCTCCCTCCCCTTTGGTGGTGAACTTGACCATTATATTCAGTCATTGAGCTCAATCCTTTCTACACATTAGTCGTGTGTATTTTTTGTTCAATTCATACTAGAATTTCAACAGTATTAGCTTTTATGTAGTACAAGTTTTCTTTGAATTTAATAAGTTGTGGTAGGCCACTGAGTGGAACAACAGTCGGAATGGGAGACTGGGATGTGGTCATTTTGAAGCCATTAATCGATGTATTCCTTGTCGATCAGAGCGAGGAGCTTCGCCAGCAGTTGGAGACGGAGCAGCACTACTGCTTCGTGTACAAGAGCCAGGCCAACGACATGCGGCTCATGCTGGAGGAGAACACGCGGGCGGCGCGCGACTCGGAGCAGGAGCGCTCCAGCTTGCTGCATCAGCTGCAGCTCGCCATCGCACGCGCTGACTCCGAGGCTATCGCCAGGTCAGTGCTACATTCACATTTCTTTTTCCCGTTTGATCACATGCGACTTATTTCTACCACTTAGCAGAAGCCTAACTTTACTGGTGATGGATTGAAAAACATGGATGTATGTACCAAAAAACTAGAAAAAAATAATAAAAAAAGCTAGTTCTGTGGAAGATTTTATCTATAATCTTGTTTCTTGCCATCAGGCAGTGGTAATAATACAATGTTATCATATTATCGTCAAGTAGTCTTACATAGGCACTTTAATTACATTCCATTTATTTTTAGTTATATCTTAGCGCTATCATATTCATTGATTGGATACATCATACAAACTGTTATTGCAGTAATTAAGAGCTGGCTGTCGAGTGTCGACCAGTGTTGTCTTATTAATCTTTTATTATACTAAACGGGAAAGATGTTGCGGAAACAAAACGGTGAAAAGATCCGCAAAAGAGTTTCTTTTTCATATCCAGCTGGGAGAAAATTGTAAATTGTTTAACTCTATTATTCATTAGTTGTTAATTCTGTTCACATACATGTGTAAAACCTGCAGTGATTGACAGTATAAATATATAATAATATTTTTAATTGTTTGACAATATCACATAAACTAACGTTTTTTTTCCCAAGCAAGAAGGGCAGAATATACCGGTCCTTTCATTATTCATAATAAATGTAACTCTTACATACAGTTT
Organism: Xestia rhomboidea; assembly: GCA_963853795.1. Lineage (NCBI taxonomy): Eukaryota > Metazoa > Arthropoda > Insecta > Lepidoptera > Noctuidae > Xestia > Xestia rhomboidea. Next base: position 15,690,566 of record OY970764.1, read on the forward strand.
ATAATCTATTCACTGTCTACGTTCAGAAATGTGATCAACAAGTGCTATTATTATTTTATAACGGTCCATGTGTGGCATTACTTATATGCACGTCGGGCACTTAGCTTTGTTATCACATTGTTTGCTGACTGCCAAATGTTTTTAACACAACATAAGTTATAATCTTAGAAATTTAGTGTTAAAGTGTACACGCCTGTTACGAGTACTACAATATTGATTTCTTATTTAAATATTCCAGGTCGATAGCGGAAGAGACGGTGGGCGAGCTAGAAAAGGAGAAGACTATGAAGGAGCTAGAGATGCGAGACGCCATGTCGCAGCATCGCAGCGAGTTGGCGTCGCGGGATGCGCTCGTGCAGGGACTGCGCGACCGAGACCACGAGAACAGAGCCACCATCGACCTGCAGCGGAAGGTACCGTGATCTTTGTTAATTACAAGATGTTGTTTATCAACAATATTGATTATGGTGCCGAAAAACTGTAGATATAAACTAGCTGATGCCCGCGGCATCGCCCGCTAGACAAATTATATACTAAAACTTTCCTCTTTAGTCAGTCTATCTATTAAAAAAACCCGCATCAAAATCCGTTGCGTAGTTTTAAAGATCTAAGCGTACATAGGGACAGACAGACGCGGCGGGGGACTTGTTGTTTTATAATATAGTGATAGTAGGCTGGTGTCTAAGAGCGAGTCCTAATCAAAGCGATCATCGCGCGAACATGTGAAAGTTGCCTTCAGTTTGTTCGCAAATCTTAACCGTGCCCGTGGCGACAGAGTGCCGAATGAGTGAACGGGCGATCTCATGTTATCGCGGCCGATCGCTTTCTTCAACTGTCAACCCTCGCGTCACTAGTGTCCAACCATGAAGGTGATTTGGGCTTATTTATAGTTCTGTTGTAATATCTCCGTTCGTTGACTACATCTGTTTGTGATTCGCAGGAGGTAGATGAGCTCCGGCGCAGCGGCACAGCGCTAGCGGAGCGCGTGGCCACGCTGCAGCGTCTGCAAGAGGAAGTGGACCGACTCAACAAGAAGCTCAACTCCGAGATCATGCTCAAGCAGCAAGCTGTCAACAAACTTGCTGAGATTATGAACAGGTAACACAATTTGTTGTGATAATTATACCTCGAAAACGGGATTACTGTAACAAAATAGCGGTAGTTCACGCGGCGCTGTCCAGATTTTACGGTAAAAGTGTTGGATCACACGTCAGTATTCCACTGTTTTGTTTTTATAGAATGAAACTCATATGATCTCAATATTCTAATATAAAATATCGTAATAGTCTACATCTTGTGAATGGGGGCTTATGATCTTGGTATAGCCCATTTAGAGTAACTAGGATGGAGAAATAAGATTTATGTCGTCATCTGCTAGTACCACAGTCATTTGAGAGAAGGTTACTATGAGGGAGGAAACTGTTTATGTTCTGCAAAAACTAAAATGCATAAATTCTCTTTTACCAGAAAAGACATGAACCCAGCGACGACAAAGAACAAGAGCAAGATGTCTGTCCGCAAAGACAAGGACTACCGCAAGCTGCAACAGGAGTTGACGAGAGAGAAGGAGAAGTTCGACCAGCACATCTCCAAGCTACAGCGCGACCTGCAGGACTGCCAGCAACAACTGCTGGATGAGCAGTCTACCAGGCTGCGGCTCGCCATGGAGGTAACGGAAACTTGTCATTGTAATTTGAACCTTGTGTAAGTGCGACGAACGTCGTATGTCTATTATTCACTTGTTGTTGAGGACTTGCAGCTCAGCCGCAAGAGAGCTCAAGTATTCTCTCTCAGTCTCTGATCTGGCTGTTGTAAATTCCATGTTGCTTGTTATGATCTAATGACTAAAATAACGACACCTCACCGCTTTCGGATATGACGTTGTTCTTTCCTAACCGCGTTATCTAAGTCACATAAGACATCTAAGTCAAATATTACCATCTTCAATCAAGTATCTATAAATATCAAATATTTAACTACAATCAAATTTCTAGGTCGACAGCAAAGACGTAGAAATCGAACAGCTAAAGGAGAAACTGGCTGCCCTAACAAGCGAGACGGCATCCCAATCGTCCGCGGACGCAGAAGACGGCGAAACGGAACAGACGCTCGAAGGCTGGCTGTCGGTGCCCTTCAAACAGAACATACGCCGCCATGGATGGAAGAAGCAGTATGTTGTCGTGTCGTCCAAGAAGATCATCTTCTATAACACCGAGAACGATAAGATGAACACCACAGATCCGGTCATGATTTTGGATTTGAGGTTTGTAAATCGTTGATAAATCGTCCTCCAAGAAAATGGGCGAGTGTATTAATATGTCTAAAACCGTAAACAGCAATAACTTTGCGAACGTTCGTAATGCTGAATCACGACTACTTATAAATGCTCGGAGAGTGTAATTAGCAAAGTTATATTTCTCCTAGAACTGGATGTGAAAAGTACACTATTATTTCGCCTATTTAGTTCCCTAGGGGCGAACCTCAATAGGTTCGGAAGAGACTGTATTTCCGGTTAGTGGATTGCCACTAACCGGGCAGAATACCAGTCTCTGAGCTGCTTTTACTAAAAAACATTCATAAACCGCTGCAGAAACATTCATATCGCCTGATTTGACAAAAGAGAGCTCATGTGTGGTTAATATTTGAGTGTTTGGTACTTTTGTGCTGCAGCTCGAATAGCAAATTCAGCATAAAGTGGTACCGATTACGCCGAGTTGAAGCCTTTTTGGCGATATAAGCATTGTTTTCTTTCAGTTATCCTAATTTGATGGTGCTTTTAGTTGTTATATGAATAAACGCAGTTCACATAAAGTAAGGTCTGGTGCCGTGTTCCAGCAAGGTGTTCCACGTGCGCTCGGTGACGCAGGGCGACGTGATCCGCGCCGACGCGAAGGACATCCCGCGCATCTTCCAGCTGCTGTACGCCGGCGAGGGCGAGGCGCGGCGCCCGGCCGACCAGCCCGACGCGCCGCAGGACGCGCCGGACCACGCCGGTCAGTGCACAACCATTATACTTTAGCCTCTGCTTCGTTTCTGGACAAAGCTATGCGAAGATAACAGCTAGCTTTTAAGATGCAACTAGATTGAGGTTGCGTTAAATAGTCGATATAGATAGACTAAAAACATTAGTGGTCAATAATACAGACAGCTGGGATCACGAACGGCTTTCTTTTTTAAAACTTACTACGGGTTGATCGATATTAGTCATTAAGGATTAAAAATGTGAATAACTGTAAATCGGAGTCGCCTCGGCGGCCGCTGCTAGATGCGGCATTGTCCACCTTATACTAACCTGTTCCCGTTTACTATTTCAATTTAAGTAAAGTATGAAGCAACTGACGACTTCAAATGGCGTCAGTAACAAAAGTTGTGCTCTCCGCATAGTTTCGGTGTCACTAATTTTGTTAACACTGCGACTGTCTGTGGAAGCTGCCACCGGCGCGGTGATTCTGTGATTTTTGCGATAAAAGAAAATATCTAGATAAAATATTTGGTAACAAAACAAAACATGATGTCAATGTGTACATCTAAAACACATATTTTACTCTAGTTTGACACTGGACCAATATATGAGGCGCCCGTCACTGGATGGCTACGAAAGCATTCGCTGCAAACTATATAAAGTTAGTGCAGAATTCGACGCAAACGTTTACTTGCACAAAAGCGCACTATTTGTTATACCTGTGCTTACACGGCACACCATTACGGTGTGTAAGGGAAAAGCGCACAACATACAGCTTTCCCAATCTTACACGCAAATGATGCACTCATTCACTGATGAGGCTGATGGCCATGAGAGATGCGCTTTGATGTTAAAACAATGCGTTAGTTAAACAATTTTACCTGAGCTGATGTCTAAAGCTAAAAAATTTGCTAGCAAACTTCTCAGACGTGGCGGTTTTCAATATCTACACTCGATATAGAAAAAAAACTTACATACTTACTCCAAGTAAACTGCAGTACCATTAGTAGACATTGACCCCCCCAAAATATATTAATTCTTTTTTGTTTTATCGTGGTATTAAGGTATCTATACCCGAGAAGTCTGCGGAGTTTCGCTAGCTAATTAAGCTCGACTTATATATGTCACCGTAAAATTGTAAAAACCGTTAGATTGTAATATATCTAGCGAGATTGTATTCTCTCGAAACATTGTCAACCGAACATACTGCTTTATATTTCGGTAGATAGAATCGTAGATATCTATCGAAGTGAAACCGTAAAATTGTGAAATGCATGCGATGTAGAATTCACCTCGCGCGCTGATTGGTTGAACGGAAAATGTATGTAATTTAGGTGATGTTCGGTGATTAACACTAACTTATTTATTATTGAAACGGGTATCAGGTGGCGTCGAGAAAAAAAATCGGTTTTTCTATCATGGGTGTCATGTCATGTTCATGGTTTTTGTGGTCGCTTATAACGAAAATGAGGTTAATATGAAAATCCAAGATGACGACGAAAACATTTTTTAGATTTTCCGTCATGGGTGTCGTTTTCATGGTTTTCGGGGTCGCTGATAACGAAAATGAAGTCAATATGAAAATCCAAGATGGCGCCAGGGGAAATTTTCGGTATTTCCACCATGGGTGTCGTTATCGTGGTTTTCGGGGTCGCTGATACTAGAGACCCCCCCCCCCACCCCTTGTTTAGCATTAATTTTTAATTTATGTGTAGAACAAGGAGTTTTCCCTGCTTTAATGAAATACAGTAAAGTCATACCTCTCATCAAGTCCGGGGACAGTAAAGATACGAATAATTATAGACCTGTATCCGTTTTACCAGTGTTTAGCAAGGTTTTTGAAAAAGTAATGCTAATCAAATGCTCTACAGAATCTTACATGATCAACAGTATGGTTTCAACAAGGAACATTGTACAACTGACGCCGGTGTAACCTTATTAAAGCACATATTTACTGCGTGGGAAGAGTCCCAAGACGCCATGGGAATTTTTTGTGACCTCTCCAGAGCGTTTGATTGCGTAAATCACGACACATTACTTTTGGAGCTTGAGCATTACGGACTGGGTAAACTTGCACTTAGTTTGGTAAAATCTCATTTGAATTATAGACAACAACATGTTCAAATAAATGGTGTTAATTCACAGGGTTTAAAAGTAAAAATGGGGGTTCCACAAGGGTCCTATCCTCTTTCTAGTATATATAAATGATCTACCCTATTTATTGAAAAACCAACCTCAAAATATGATGTTATTTGCTGATGACACTTCCCTTATTTTTAAGATAAATAGACGGGCCCAAAATCTAGATGACGTGAATAATGCTTCCGGTCCAAAATTGGTTCACAGCAAACTATTTGATATTAAATGAAAAAACCAAATGCATAAGATTGGCTTTACCGAATGTTAAAAGTAGTGATTGTGAATAATATTAAATAAAGAGAAACTTGAATTCGTAGATAAAACGGTTTTCTTGGGGATAACGCTTGATAAAAGGCTACAAATGGGATTCTCATTTAACATCTCTTGCGGGGCGGCTAAGTACAGCAGCATATGCCATTAGAAAAATCCGTCAATATACCGATGTAGATACCGCTAGACTGGTCTATTTTAGTTACTTTCATAGTATAATGTCTTATGGCATTTTGCGATGGGGACGGGCTGCAGATATTGAGTCTATATTTATTCTGCAGAAAAGAGCCATTAGAGCCATATATAATCTTCGTAGGCGCGATTCTCTAAGAGAACTGTTTAAAGATATTGGCATCATGACGGTACATTGTCAATACATCTACGAAAACATAATGCACGTCAGAAAAAAATCTGCACCTTTTTGGTAAAAGAGGTGACAGATATAATAGGCATGACGACAGTATCAAAAAATTGCAAATCTATTTAGTCCATCAGTTAGAGTATTGGAAATTAATGAACACGTATTTTTTGTTTTTGTAAATCAATGAATATTGACCAAGATAAAACGCATCAAAACTCGGGAGTGGGGGTTCGTGACGTCAGAACTAGCTAAAAATTATACCATGGTGTGACGTATTGAGAATTTTAAAAGCGTCGTATGTTCGTCAATGTTGGTTTACGTAACAAAAGAAAAGTAATAAGTAATAATAATAAATCATTTAATAGGAGGTCCTATTAAATGATTTATTATTATTACTATTTATTCTATACACCCACCAAACTGCGTAACAGTTTGTCGGTGGGATTAGTGACGGACTAATTAGTTTTTTTTTGTCGTCTCGCCTATTACAGTACTAAATATAGGGACCAACTATTTCGCCAGGCTTTAGACTCGCTAAAGTAGATTCATCTTTCATGGGGTACTGTTTGAGATGCTATGATAAAATTCCACAAAGTATTCTTGAACTGAATGAGACGAAATTTAAAACACACACTATGTAAGCAAGCATATTACAAGTTGAGCGATTATATCGCTGATAAAAATGCTTTGCTCAATGCTGGTCCTGCTCCACAAGGACAGGGGCGCATAAATTGATAGCAGTAAATGGTATTGTTGGAGTTGCTGAAGATTGTAAAATTATCTTTGCATTGTATAGATTCTATCTGTTTAGTATTATATTATCGCATAGCCCATATTGTGTGAGTACTACGTACTAGAAAGCTATCATTCACTGGAAACCTACGTCTTTTCTTGACTTGAATGTGCCCTGGCGGTTGAGAGTATGTCATGCTCACTCAAATCTCACTCTCGCTGATGGTGGCGCGTGTGTCGGATCATTTAGTTCCCTTCAAAATGGTTGAGTTGAATGGTGCTGATCCATGCGTCATATTCGTGAACGGGCGCTGTCAGTTGTGACTGGTCTTCTCTTAGTTGCCATGGCTTATTTGAATGACTTATTGTGGTTTTTGAATTGTATTTTTTTTATTTGTTTTACTGTGGACACTTTCAACGTGCACATCTTGCTACATTGTTCTCACATAATATACGATCTCAACATGAATGATGTAACCAAGATTTTGTAACAATATTTTGATTTAAAAGAGTGTCCATGGAGTTTCTTGCCCGTTCTTCTCCATAGAGATCTACGCTATGGAATGGGCAACTACTGTACTTTCACAGTTTTTATGTCTTGTGCCTGGGACTGTAGCTACATTTAATTTTCATCTTTGTTTCGACAATTCAAAAGTACCTGTAAGTGGCCTACTTGAAATAAATGCTTTGATTTTGATTTTGCTGATAACGAAAATGAGGTCAAAATGAAAATCCAAAAATATTACCGAAAATTTTCTCCATCTTGGATTTTCATTTTGACCTCATTTTCGTTATCAGCGACCCCGAAAACTATGAAAACAACACCCATGACGGAAAATCTAAAAAAAATTCTCGTCCCCTTCTGGATTTTCATTTGACCTCATTTTAGTTATCAGCGACCTCAAAAACCATGAAAACGAGACCCATGATAGAAAAACCGTTTTTTTTTTCTTGACGCCTCCTGATACCGTTTGAATGAAAAATAAGTTCAGTGTTAGTCACCGAAAATCACCTAAATTACATACATTTTCCGTTCAACCAATCAGCGCGAGAGGTGAGGTTCACAATTTTATGGTTTCACTTCTATAGAATATAATCTACCAAAATATAATGCGTTAAATTTTAAGCAGAATGTTCGGCTGACAATCTTTCGAGAGTTTACAATCTCGCTAAATAGATTACAATCTAACGGTTTTTACAATTTTATGTTGACATATAAGTGTAGCAGCATATTATGCTTCGTCGATATCTCGGGCTGATGAACAACGGTAGCCATAATGTAACTGTGCTGTTACTACAAATGGTTTGACTTTGATCAAAAAAACCTTCAGATTATTCCCCTTTAAAAGAGGCATTTTTGCTACAGTACACTTTCATAGCCTGTGAGTTTTATTTAGTTGTTAATTGAATAGAATGGTTGGTTTCCCCGCAGGCAACACGGTGCAGCACAAGGGCCACGACCTGGTGAGCATCACGTACCACATCCCCACGGCGTGCGAGGTGTGCACGCGCCCGCTGTGGCACATGTTCCGGCCGCCGCAGGCCTACGAGTGTCGACGTGAGTACACTGGATTATCTTTTAACCACTATGCACCACAAGATTTTGACACAATCATGACCCATCAGCTGAATCGGCGGGGTGACGCGAATTGTCAAGAAATTCAAGATTTTTTTGTGAATTTTCAGTATTCGTTTTTTTTATGAAAAAAATGTCACGGCAACTGTTACATTACTATAAGTTTGTGGTTAATTTCTCCAGTAACGTGTTGAGGTCGGTAAAACGGCGTCAGTCTATAACCAAATATGTGTAAAATACAACCCACTGAACCCTTCCAAAAACTAGGTAACTTAGATGCGTTGGAAACAATGAACGTAAACAAGCTTCTCGTTTGCTAAAAAAAACTCGAAAGAGCAAAATAAAACCTACCTGGGCTGGCAGTCTCGACAGAGATAACGACAAAATCGCTAACTTTCAATCGCTGATTATTAACGAACAAATTCGGTTACAATAACGATGCTTGCGAGAATCGCATCTTGGATGTAGAAACTTGCAGTTCCGCAAGCATCGTTATTGCAACCGAATTTTTTCATGAGTTATTAGCGATCGAAAGTTAGCGATTTTGTCGCTATCTATGTCGAGACTGCCAGCCCTGACCGTAAACCCAACTTTCACCATTATGATTAAAAAGTTGCCTAATCGATACTCGCAATGAAATTAAGTTTCGAAAAAAAGATTTGTGACGGAATAAAAACTCCTTGGTATAAATTCAAATAAGTATCCATTAGTAATTAAGTATTAATCCTTTTGTACATTTCTTTAAATAATTTCATGGAGACGCGCGCGCGTTTGTTTCATTCGTTGCTTTTGGTTGACTTCAAGAGGATATTTATAAATAATCAGAAACATAGAAATCTCTAATCTCAAAACAAAAATGAAAGTTCTTGCTTCTAAGTCAAGTTTGATAATTATCTTTCTTTTAAAAACTTAAAGATAGGAGAAACTTTCCGTTGAAGAACCAGCATGTGGCAAGAAATAAAGTCTCATAGTTCAAGCAAAGAAAAAAATCTGAAAATGGATTTTCAACTGTACAACTGTAAACGCACGGACAGAACCTATGGCTCAATTCGCGTCGACTTTTTTGTTTCAAAATTTAAATTAGGCGCTCGCAATTCACATTTATAAAGTACTAGTTTATGCCCGTGGCTTCGCCCTCGTGGTATCTCAACAGTTTTTTCGTATCCGTGCTATTGACCGTTGAGTAGTTCTCTCGTGAAGAGTCGATGCTGGCTGCAGAATTATGTATTGTCAATAAAACCAAACGTTTGCACACACGTTTTCAGTTCAATTGGTTTGAAATTCAGTTGCAAGGTTTGACCAATACTAACAAACAAGGCAAGTTAAATAAAAGCTTAAAATAATAAAAACACAATAAATTATCTAGTTAATTTAATAGTTTCAATTGTAAATGTGAACAGCGAGTGCATTCCTAATTTAAATTTTGATTTGGAAAAAAAAAGGCGCGAATTTTGCCATAGACCAATCTGTGTTGTTTATTGTTGGGTCGGTTTTAGTAACACAACAAAACGAAACGTAACTTAAAAAAATATTATAATACATATATACGCTATTTTACGCTTATATCAAAATTATTTTAATTTCCGTATTTATAACGATTTATTAAATTCTTTAATTTATTTACTCGAGTTTATCGATACTTACAAAAAAGAATCGATTAGAATAATCGCTTTGACACATCACAATAATAAAAAAATCGGCGTCTATTTCAAATGTGAGTAGTGGTAATGAATATTACATGTGAACTATGGATCAATTCGTCACATAATTAAATGACGAGTTATTAATTTTAAACATAGTGGAGCTTGGATGTCCGAAAACCCCAATTTTTATGATTTTTAGCCTCGGCCAGCACTGCTGCCAAAATGGCGATGAGCGTATTTATGCATTTGGATTTTATTAGGATAAATTAAGAACCTTGCGCTCTAAATACGAAACTTTTAATGGCTTTGACATATGATGTTTTTATCCAACTCTCTTAATTAACGCACACTCATAGTATTTGATAAACAGAAAATTAAATATTTACATAAACAATAAGGATGACGTATGACTTAAGTGCTAGCCCCTTTCGGGGCCGGTACCAATCCAGCGGAGGTTTGTCTGTCAGGCCCCGAATGGGGCCCATACCAAACTTTATAGTTAATATAAAGGTTGAAAACTATCAGTGGGGCAGGGTCTTCACCGTTGCAGCTATACGAAAATGGTCTTAGAAGACTATCCATAATTTTTCCTGAAATTTTGATCCCTACATGTCTAGCTTGCCTAATATATGGAGTGTGACATCGAATCGCTTCGTCCCTAGATTCGGGCTAGCATTAAACGTTCAATCATCTTGTCTTTTACGTCATGATCGCATCTCAGACAGAGCGTTACCTGTCTCAAATGGTGAGCTGCGTTTCGGATCTTTATCAGTATGTAACGTTTGACGTTCGGTATGCAGGTTGCCGTACGAAGATCCACGCGGAGCACGTGTCGGAGGGCGAGGGCGTGGCGGGCGTGGCGGCCTGCAAGCTGCACGCCGACCGCGCGCGCGAGCTGCTGCTGCTGGCGCCGGCCGCGCAGGAGCAGCGCCGCTGGGTGGCCCGCCTGGCGCGCCGCGTGCAGCGCTACGGGTACCGCGCCGCGCACCACACCAACCACGACCACACCAAGCTCTCGCCCAGGTGATGCGCTGCACATCTAACTACATCTAGCTGCACGCCAGCTGCTGCTGCTGGCGCCGGCCGCGCAGGAGCAGCGCCGCTGGGTGGCCCGCCTGGCGCGCCGCGTGCAGCGCTACGGGTACCGCGCCGCGCACCACACCAACCACGACCACACCAAGCTCTCGCCCAGGTGATGCGCTGCACATCTAACTACATCTAGCTGCACGCCAGCTGCTGCTGCTGGCGCCGGCCGCGCAGGAGCAGCGCCGCTGGGTGGCCCGCCTGGCGCGCCGCGTGCAGCGCTACGGGTACCGCGCCGCGCACCACACCAACCACGACCACACCAAGCTCTCGCCCAGGTGATGCGCTGCACATCTAACTACATCTAGCTGCACGCCAGCTGCTGCTGCTGGCGCCGGCCGCGCAGGAGCAGCGCCGCTGGGTGGCCCGCCTGGCGCGCCGCGTGCAGCGCTACGGGTACCGCGCCGCGCACCACACCAACCACGACCACACCAAGCTCTCGCCCAGGTGATGCGCTGCACATCTAACTACATCTAGCTGCACGCCAGCTGCTGCTGCTGGCGCCGGCCGCGCAGGAGCAGCGCCGCTGGGTGGCCCGCCTGGCGCGCCGCGTGCAGCGCTACGGGTACCGCGCCGCGCACCACACCAACCACGACCACACCAAGCTCTCGCCCAGGTGATGCGCTGCACATCTAACTACATCTAGCTGCACGCCAGCTGCTGCTGCTGGCGCCGGCCGCGCAGGAGCAGCGCCGCTGGGTGGCCCGCCTGGCGCGCCGCGTGCAGCGCTACGGGTACCGCGCCGCGCACCACACCAACCACGACCACACCAAGCTCTCGCCCAGGTGATGCGCTGCACATCTAACTACATCTAGCTGCACGCCAGCTGCTGCTGCTGGCGCCGGCCGCGCAGGAGCAGCGCCGCTGGGTGGCCCGCCTGGCGCGCCGCGTGCAGCGCTACGGGTACCGCGCCGCGCACCACACCAACCACGACCACACCAAGCTCTCGCCCAGGTGATGCGCTGCACATCTAACTACATCTAGCTGCACGCCAGCTGCTGCTGCTGGCGCCGGCCGCGCAGGAGCAGCGCCGCTGGGTGGCCCGCCTGGCGCGCCGCGTGCAGCGCTACGGGTACCGCGCCGCGCACCACACCAACCACGACCACACCAAGCTCTCGCCCAGGTGATGCGCTGCACATCTAACTACATCTAGCTGCACGCCAGCTGCTGCTGCTGGCGCCGGCCGCGCAGGAGCAGCGCCGCTGGGTGGCCCGCCTGGCGCGCCGCGTGCAGCGCTACGGGTACCGCGCCGCGCACCACACCAACCACGACCACACCAAGCTCTCGCCCAGGTGATGCGCTGCACATCTAACTACATCTAGCTGCACGCCAGCTGCTGCTGCTGGCGCCGGCCGCGCAGGAGCAGCGCCGCTGGGTGGCCCGCCTGGCGCGCCGCGTGCAGCGCTACGGGTACCGCGCCGCGCACCACACCAACCACGACCACACCAAGCTCTCGCCCAGGTGATGCGCTGCACATCTAACTACATCTAGCTGCACGCCAGCTGCTGCTGCTGGCGCCGGCCGCGCAGGAGCAGCGCCGCTGGGTGGCCCGCCTGGCGCGCCGCGTGCAGCGCTACGGGTACCGCGCCGCGCACCACACCAACCACGACCACACCAAGCTCTCGCCCAGGTGATGCGCTGCACATCTAACTACATCTAGCTGCACGCCAGCTGCTGCTGCTGGCGCCGGCCGCGCAGGAGCAGCGCCGCTGGGTGGCCCGCCTGGCGCGCCGCGTGCAGCGCTACGGGTACCGCGCCGCGCACCACACCAACCACGACCACACCAAGCTCTCGCCCAGGTGATGCGCTGCACATCTAACTACATCTAGCTGCACGCCAGCTGCTGCTGCTGGCGCCGGCCGCGCAGGAGCAGCGCCGCTGGGTGGCCCGCCTGGCGCGCCGCGTGCAGCGCTACGGGTACCGCGCCGCGCACCACACCAACCACGACCACACCAAGCTCTCGCCCAGGTGATGCGCTGCACATCTAACTACATCTAGCTGCACGCCAGCTGCTGCTGCTGGCGCCGGCCGCGCAGGAGCAGCGCCGCTGGGTGGCCCGCCTGGCGCGCCGCGTGCAGCGCTACGGGTACCGCGCCGCGCACCACACCAACCACGACCACACCAAGCTCTCGCCCAGGTGATGCGCTGCACATCTAACTACATCTAGCTGCACGCCAGCTGCTGCTGCTGGCGCCGGCCGCGCAGGAGCAGCGCCGCTGGGTGGCCCGCCTGGCGCGCCGCGTGCAGCGCTACGGGTACCGCGCCGCGCACCACACCAACCACGACCACACCAAGCTCTCGCCCAGGTGATGCGCTGCACATCTAACTACATCTAGCTGCACGCCAGCTGCTGCTGCTGGCGCCGGCCGCGCAGGAGCAGCGCCGCTGGGTGGCCCGCCTGGCGCGCCGCGTGCAGCGCTACGGGTACCGCGCCGCGCACCACACCAACCACGACCACACCAAGCTCTCGCCCAGGTGATGCGCTGCACATCTAACTACATCTAGCTGCACGCCAGCTGCTGCTGCTGGCGCCGGCCGCGCAGGAGCAGCGCCGCTGGGTGGCCCGCCTGGCGCGCCGCGTGCAGCGCTACGGGTACCGCGCCGCGCACCACACCAACCACGACCACACCAAGCTCTCGCCCAGGTGATGCGCTGCACATCTAACTACATCTAGCTGCACGCCAGCTGCTGCTGCTGGCGCCGGCCGCGCAGGAGCAGCGCCGCTGGGTGGCCCGCCTGGCGCGCCGCGTGCAGCGCTACGGGTACCGCGCCGCGCACCACACCAACCACGACCACACCAAGCTCTCGCCCAGGTGATGCGCTGCACATCTAACTACATCTAGCTGCACGCCAGCTGCTGCTGCTGGCGCCGGCCGCGCAGGAGCAGCGCCGCTGGGTGGCCCGCCTGGCGCGCCGCGTGCAGCGCTACGGGTACCGCGCCGCGCACCACACCAACCACGACCACACCAAGCTCTCGCCCAGGTGATGCGCTGCACATCTAACTACATCTAGCTGCACGCCAGCTGCTGCTGCTGGCGCCGGCCGCGCAGGAGCAGCGCCGCTGGGTGGCCCGCCTGGCGCGCCGCGTGCAGCGCTACGGGTACCGCGCCGCGCACCACACCAACCACGACCACACCAAGCTCTCGCCCAGGTGATGCGCTGCACATCTAACTACATCTAGCTGCACGCCAGCTGCTGCTGCTGGCGCCGGCCGCGCAGGAGCAGCGCCGCTGGGTGGCCCGCCTGGCGCGCCGCGTGCAGCGCTACGGGTACCGCGCCGCGCACCACACCAACCACGACCACACCAAGCTCTCGCCCAGGTGATGCGCTGCACATCTAACTACATCTAGCTGCACGCCAGCTGCTGCTGCTGGCGCCGGCCGCGCAGGAGCAGCGCCGCTGGGTGGCCCGCCTGGCGCGCCGCGTGCAGCGCTACGGGTACCGCGCCGCGCACCACACCAACCACGACCACACCAAGCTCTCGCCCAGGTGATGCGCTGCACATCTAACTACATCTAGCTGCACGCCAGCTGCTGCTGCTGGCGCCGGCCGCGCAGGAGCAGCGCCGCTGTATATTTATTACAACAGATGCGTTGCGGATATAAGTTCATCTAAATTCCACGTGAAGACTATCATGTCCCCATAGCAGTTGTGAGTCAACATCTGCATCTGTAACAACGCAGGCAGTTGACCTCCGGTTAATGCTTGCAGAGACTCGATGCGGTCGAACCTGAAGTCTGCGTACATGAACGCGTCGCAGCGCAGCTCCACGTTGCCGGCCAACGCGTCGCTGCCGCGCCAGTGAGCGCGCCCCGCCCCCGGCCCCGCCCCCTGCCCCGCCCCGCACACGCCCTCTACGGTATTTGACACTTTAACAACATGAAGGATGGGCGCCCATCGCTACATATACAAATTTCTCATTTCACGTGTACTTTTAAAAGTTAGTAGTGAGTCGCTTTGTTCACCGCGCGTTGGTTTTTTACTAACACTATTTTCGAACATTTTATTCTATGGGACCTAGAATATAATCTGTTTATTTTGGAAAACTAATTGAATTATGCTATCGTACTTTCGATCGAGGTACTTTTAAATAAGTACTCTGGATATCTTGTTAGGAAATCATTCATCGAGTATTGTTAAGACGTGAAGTGGGAGCAACGCGATTGCTGGTTCGCGCGTGCTGGCATTTGATCTGGCATTTTGACAATATTTACTATTGAATCTTTCAGAATTTTACTATCCAAATTTCAATTAAACTTGTAAATTAACTAGTCTTAAATAAGTTTAAGTATTTTTGTCCAAATTTTATAAATTTTCGGCATGATTGCTGTGATAGATATTGAAAA
Source organism: Xestia rhomboidea (assembly GCA_963853795.1). Classification (NCBI taxonomy): domain Eukaryota; kingdom Metazoa; phylum Arthropoda; class Insecta; order Lepidoptera; family Noctuidae; genus Xestia; species Xestia rhomboidea. The sequence continues at coordinate 15,705,678 of OY970764.1, forward strand.
TATTAATATTTTGTACTTATCAAAATTTTACCAACACCAAGTAGTTTTTCTTATAATTATTTTAGAAGAAGCTGATTGTCATGGCGAAATCTCACAGACGGATGCAATGGTGCTATCGTGTGCATCAGTTGCAAATTATTCACATTTAATACGACATCAGCTTTGCTGCAAGTGCATTATAAAAGAAAGCTAATATTTTCTTGGGTCATGTAAGAATAAGTAACCGTGTTGATATTATTTTGTTTTTGTAAAGTATATAGCGGTTTTTTATGTTGGGTACGACGACCATGTTGTTCAGTGTTTGAGAGCTGGGAGGTGTTACGTGCGTGTGGAGCTTTCGCCATGAAATAATGGAATACATAAACCTTAACATTATTGTTCATAACATTGTCAACGTCTAGTAGTCCATATCGTTGAGTTTTAAAGTAACAGAAATTAAACTGGTTATTTTTCAATAATATTTTTGTACAATTTATTGAACCAGTAGAGCATTTTTATTATAATGTATTTTGTTACGTTTTTATTTTTAACAGCTCATAATGTATATGCTTCAGTATGTTGTATATCGTATACTATTGTTGTATAAATATTGAGAAGCTGTTATTGGATCCGTATACATTGAAATTCGATCTATCCTGATACAGAAAAAGATCAGTTACGAGTGACTCCGTCAGAACATGTGAACATATTTATTACGCGGTTGCACTGTTGCTAAATAGTTAATATAAGAAATACGGGAATTGATCCACATAGGAATTGACTTACCATTTTGTATGTATTGTTAAAGAATCTAGTTAAACATATATCATGTTAATTGAAATGTAGAAAATTATATTAAATGATTCAGGGACCCCTTAATGTTAGATTAAGTACACAAGTAAGACAAATCACAACGCGTAAGTGTTGCCAATTAACGAAGAAACCGTGCCATAGGTGTTTTTGTTTTTAGTGAATCGTCTCATAATTATATTTGCTCAAGTGAAATACCTAGTTCTTCTAACAAAATTCCGCAACGTTACTTAATAATGTAAGACTCTGAATGGGCTTCCTTGAATCACAAGATCAATTTATTGTAGACTATTGAATAGTGAGCTACTGAGCTTATTATTGAATAATTAGATAAAGCAATGAATTCTACAAAAGTTTGCTAAACATTTCTGTATAGTTGCATCACTGATTGCACTAAGATTCCTTTTGCAATCTCAAGCTGAGAAATTGTAATTTTGAAGCAATAATTCACCGTGTCTTAATATTCGTTATGGTACGACTTGTTAAGTGCCAAACTTTCTCATTTGATGTAACACCAAGTCGGCTCTAAACTGTAAAGCCTTGTATTTAACTTCTGTACCTTTTACAATACATCTCTAGGCCTAATATACCTTTATTATTAGATGTATAACGTTTTTTACAAATTTTGAAACACCAATTTTAAATTAGGCCTTATATAATCTCGTGTACAATAAATCTCGTTTAGTTGTGAGTATAAAGTACAAAGGTAGTTGAAACTGTTCACAACTATTCATATTTTAATGTCAAACTCTGCTATTTTGAATAAACAAGTTTCGGAAAACCTACACGCTCATAGTCCTTCTTCGAGGACAAAACGGGCCGAGTGTAGATTTTGTTCGGTATGAGAGCAGCAACTTCTAAATCACTGAATGGTTACTGTTGTCAGTGGGTTCGGCAATCTCAAGTGACGTAGAGGGATAGGCGACCGATTCGTGTAATGTGTGAAGGCTTTGGATAGCTGTGATAAATAGACGTGTCTGTTCGTAGTCCAGTCAAATGAGTAGTCGGCTTCCACGCGGTCTCGGGACAAGATTAACGTCTTTTGAATACAGGGGATAAAAAAGACATTGCTTGTTTAACATTATTTTATTTATACTATGAATAATAAAGTTTGTATTTAATATATGCAAAATACCGAAGTGACTCGACGACTTGGAAACTGAGCATGTTTCGAATTTATCTGGACTACGGACACCCGTGGTGCTAGAAGGGAACAGGCCTCCGACGCATTGTTGTTAATGTTCTTGTTAAATATTATAAAATACCCTGTTTAATATCGCTCTACACATTGTTTACATTCCTGCAACGAAAACTATGTTGAGTTTTGTTTTCCTTAGTTTTATATTGACTCAAGTTCTCTGTTCTGTCGCATATCCAGTTATTGCTTTGTTTTTCTTTTAGATGTAAGTTTGGAACAATCTCTTCATTCATGTTGACATGCGAATTTAAAATTGTACGTACTTAAAAGGTAAAAAGTTGCGTTTTCGTCGTAGTGTTTACGCTTATTTTTGAGATGCATTTTATTTTTATTACGGCAGCTTATGCATTGTATTGTTCGTGCACTTCATTCCATATTGTTTCATGAGATGTATTTTAGATTTCATGTGTTCGGTTTTATGATTACCAAAGAAGTTTCAAAAATAACAAAAAGAGCTGTTTATTTTGGATTCTTAGCCTGCGTTTTTCGTTCCATGTCTCGTCATTAATATTAATTCCATGTAATAATAATAATATTGTTATTTACTATGCATAATTCTGATAACCTGATTTTACTATTCTAGACGACATTTTTCGGGAGTATTTTTCCCGACAGCCGCAGCCCTTTAAACCGACGCGGTTCTAGAAATACTCCCAAATTGTCTTATATAACAATAACTGATATAATGTAAAATCATTATGTAAATTATTTATTATCGAATTAAATGATTTATTGTAAACGTTTTATTTATCTACTAAAATTGTAAGTTCCTAACTAGCTTTCATATTTGTAAAGTTTTTTTTTCAAGTAGCTTTTGCTGATAGAGGACATTTCGTATAATTCATGGTATGTTTTATAAAATATGATTATGATATTGAAAATAATATTTGGAATACGGTTTGAATTCATGCTGTAACGTAGGAGCGTCGTGAGACAACGCGTTCAGCTCATTAGCGACACGCAATACTAATAAATGTGCCTTAGCTACGGCTCACCCCATATCATGTAGGCTATAATTATACCTGTCATTATTTTAGTGTAAATACGCTTTCAATTCAACCGATATTTTATGGATTTTGAAACACTTGTAAATTGTAAAGATTATTATTTTTAAGGTAATTAATGCCCAATAGTTAATAAGTACTATTTTTAAAATAAAAATAACATTTTAAAATCTTTTCGTTTTATTTCTTAATAAACCTAATAAAACATTTTTTTATTCATAACATTAACTGTAATTACATTAAAACATTATATTTTGTTATAAAATACAACAGACATAACATGTTTTGCAACTATAAATCGATATTTCTTTAAATTATTAAGTCTAAATAATAATTTTATGAATAAAATGTTATAAAACGTCGGTGCAAGCATTACCTACTTATTAACATTATCAGTGAATGTTTTAATTATTTTTGTTTGCTAACATTTAGTTTAGTCAACAAAACCATCATAAACCACAGTGTGTGACTATTTTAATATTATTTTATTTTTGAATTGATATTTTCATACATTTAAAATATTTTTCTTCCAACTATGCTTTAATTTCATCACAATCACACTAAAAACTCAGTACAAAGCGAGTCTTTAATGCTCTAGAGCAATAAAAATGTATGAAATTTCATTATAGCACAGTTTTTTTTTATCGCACCAAAAGGTGCCAATCTCAATGGATTAGCTCTATTCAGCCAGTCGATATCAATACTTTTTTTTTACGTTCGTATTACGTTTCTATCCTACTTGTTCTTTAATTTAAAAAATGATAGCTGCTAACTCTGATTTAAAAATGAACAAATATAAATTTGCCCAAGAAAACTCTTAACCTTACGTTTAATAATTGCTCAAGTATAACTTTTAATTTCAATAATTAAACTTCTATTTTAACTGTTTGATATGAGTTTCTTTTATCTACTATTCCTATAAGTAATAGTTGAAAGAAAAGCAGATTATGCACCTCGCTTTAAGTAATTTATTATTGCACCGAGTGCCTGATTTAGAACCCGAGCGTTAGCGAGGGCTCTAATCTAACAGGCACGAGGGCAATATAAATTACTTAAAGCGAGTTTGTGCTCGATGCAATAATCTACTATTATAAGCCTTTTACTCGTAACATTTCTTTGATTCGAACTCAGAAGAACGGTTCATCGCTTCACAATATTCAGATCCATATGCTCCACACTTTTTCTGATTTCTTCAGAATAACCCGACCGTCTTCTTGAGATCCTTCTGTTTCCACCCGGGCAGCGATCGGAAGTCGTTATACGGCATGCTGAATGTAGACACGAAGTCATCGTGTGTCAAGTAAAGCTGAAATAATAATATTGACATGTAAGCAACTTGCTTCTTTGCACACGATCATTTTTCCTCACTGGATGTCCTCCGCCCAGGGGAGAGCGGAGGGGTCTGTCAGACCACACCGGTGTTCCCTCGCACACTTGCGTCGGGGGGCAGCGGGATCTGATGCGACTTCCGCTGCACCGGACTAGTAGCACAAGATTCTAAGTTAAATTGAAATTGGGTTGCTAGTTGCAGCTCGGAGTCTGGTTACTGGGAATGGGCTCGTCCCCTATAAAAGGGGCTTAATACATACCTAAGTGGTGAAATCTGTACGTAGTCCGTACACGTCTACCTAACTTCGGGATAATAGGAGTGGTATGTTCTTGAAAAATTCGAACCTAGGTAATTTCGAAATAAGTAAAAACAGGTATAACTCAACAAATTACTGCCCTTTAGAATACTTGACCAAGGATTTAAGAAAGTCGACGTGCGCATTAAAGCAAGCTTAGTTAGTTCATTTAGTTGTGTGTGCGTGTATTAATTACTTTTATAACATTTTATTTTCTACGAGTCTAAATTATTGAGCAATCATCAATCTTGTGCGTGCATTATATTGATGCATATATCAGTTAGTTACGGTAATTAATTTTCATAAAAATTCTTAACTGTTACTGAATAATTGCACCTTTTCGCTGATGTTTTAGAAGATATAACATACATATTCTCACGCTATCTGCTCATGGGAGTAGGCAGAAACTACAGAACGCCACCTGCTACGATCCTCACATACTCCTTTTACTTTGTACACGTTCATACATCTGGCCATACAAGCACCCTAATAGGGATGATAACTGACTAAAAAAAATATGATTCTGTTTAGTCCGTCAGTTAGATTATCGAAAAATGTTGGATACTTACGTGTTTTTTTGTTTTAACAAATTAATAAAAATTGACGAAGATAAAACGTGTCAAAGATCATGAGTGGGGGCTTGTGACGTCACATTTGAGTAAAAAATGTAAGTACTCAAATGTGACATCACACGAGTTTTCGACGCACTGTATCGTCTTCATTTTTTGTTTACGCGAAAAAAGAAAAATGTGTTCAAGGTTTTTTGGAAATCTATCTGGCGGACTAGGTAATTAGATTTTTTTGCCATCTACCTTATTGCGAGTGTTACGCACCTGACTTTTCTGAAAAACAACAGCAAAGAAGTCGACAAATATTAGAATATTTACCTCCTTGGTGAGAGGATCAACGTCTGGCGGTAGGTGCTCCTTAGGCCCTTTCAGTACTCCTAAGGGATATTTCTCGTATTGATCAAAACGGTTCGCGCTGTTGCCACTCTGCAATGCGCTGTTGCCGCCTTGAACAATTGCTTTGCCTTCCAAAGCACTGATGATTGCACTGAAGGTCTTGTGTCCCTGTGTCCAAATGAAGATATTTGTCATCATTGTTTAATGTGTGAGAGTGAAATAGAGCTATACAGGGCGAATACTACTATCCGGTTTTCACAAAAGAATGATGGATTTTACCCATCATAGTACGGGCGAAGGGCGTGCTTTATACTGCAAAATCTTCTTCGACTTACCTTCCACATGGACTGCTTCCAATGGGGAAAGAAGCCGGTGAAATGCGGTGGTTCCCGTCCTTGACTCAGCGCCAGAATTGGTGTAGCAGTATCACGCGCAGCTGGATCTAAGCAAGATTTAAACAAAAGTTACGGAGGAGAATGAATTTCACTGAATTCGAAACTACGGTTACTATTTCTATAAAATAAGTAAGAACTTCCATACTTACAACAATAAAACTAGACGGCAGTCCGTCTTGGAAATATCAATATTTTGAGGTTCGTCTTTATTGGTTGAGTAATAAAGACCTATAGACCACAAATTAGTTTACAAAAATGAAGTCATAGTATATGGAGCGTTTAACAGGTCAACCGTAGCTTTTCATCTAATAAAAAATGAAAGATTTGAGTTACCTTGCGCCAGATAGGCGAGTGCTATAGACCGGGGGTCGTCCTTAGCGCGCGGGCAGCAGTGCTGGCCCAGCCACACGAACACCGCGGCGTGAGCGTCCACCACGCCCACCATCTCGGGAGCCAGCTCGTACTGGCTGAACGAGACTATCTCCTCAACTGTGGAGGTAGAACAAATATAAAGTAGACGTGTTGCACACAATCAAAAAGTGTAAGATCATGAATAGTGAGGGATTAGGTGTCACATCACTATTCTAGGATGAAGGGAGCAGAATAGATGACTTTTTGATGATATTGAATAATAAACGTTATTTTCAATGACTTAAAGTGCACACGAAACTGCACGAATGGTTCGGTGATTCTCAAGGACCTTTTTGACGTCATTACCTACACATGCTTTGCAGTGCCCTCCTTTCTATCTGCGCGGTTCCCAATATTCATTCTTGATGATTTATGATTGAACATAAACTATAGAATCAAATTTACCTATATTATGAATATATTTTTTTGCCATCGCGACTCGAAAAAGGGCATTTTATTCATCGATAGCAGTGAATAAAACTCTTTTACTCATTGTCGATAACAGTGAATAAAACTCTCTTTTACTCACTGAGTGAGTGAATAAAAACATTTTGAATTTGGAACAATAAAACGTGCCGACAAGAATATATACTGAATTTCGAAAATTTGTTTGAGATTTTGACCAAGGGCTTTACGTACTTTTCGACGCACGGAGGAAATTCGGTATGAAATGAATTAGTGGTCACCCATCCACAGATCGAACTTGTTAAGCGTGGCTTAACCTTGTAGATCGACCTGATTTATTTATTTTTATTTTTTCGCATTCAATGGTAAAAAGTAGAGTACACAACTCGTGAAAAAAAAAATCATCTCGGATCTTGTATCCCTCGCTCCGCTCAGGATTCTACTCTAGAATCCTTTGCTGCTCTCGCCGGGATCCATCTTAGTCCCTCGAATTAAATTCCCTTTTTTTCACTTGTTGTATAATCTACTATTTATTCAACTTACATGAATATTGAGTAGGCACTCCTAGAGAAACGTAGAAGAGACGCGGCGGTAGAGGACGTTGTACCTCTTTTAGTGGAGATGGTACCAATAGGTGACGACGATTGCCCAGCGCTGTCCAGAAGTCCGGCTTCTCTTTACCTGAATATTGGACATTTAATAAAAAATAAGATTCCGTATCAGATCCTGTGACCACACTTCCAATTCATGTTAGCCAGAACCTATATACTCTCTCGGATATGAAGCTCGACCAGTCATAAAGAAATATTCAACTGTCTTGGAACCCACTGCGAAATGAATCGGAAAATGTTTGTTGAAGGACAAGATAAAACCCGGGGAATCATATTTTACTTGGGTTTGTCATAATCATATTTTGTATGGCTTTTGGTTATAATTATGTACCTTGCATGACGAGTGCGTGTTCTGTGGCAGCCATGTTCTTGGCGACCTCCCGCTCGTCTCCCGTGGCGCTGGCGCCGCACCACACCCAGGCGCGGCCCCCCTCGCGCAGCACGTAGCACGCGCCCCCCGCCCCCGCCCCCGCCCCCGCCCCCGCCCCCGCCCCCGCCCCCGCCCCCGCCCCCTCGCGCACCTCCATGCCCCGCGCCTCTCGCGCGTATTGTCCTGACACGCGGATCAGGACGCGAGATGGCGCCAGGAGTCTGCGACCTGTGGCTGTTGGAAAATATTGTTAGTGTCACGCTTAAAGAATTCTGGCAACATTTCTTTTAACAGTAGTCTGAAGCAGATTTCAAGCAAAACAGTAGTCTCTGCTTGAAATCTGTATCTTGTACATAAAACGGAGAAGCGATCGTGCCTGTTCCGATTGTTGGTCGGACAGTCGATTTTTGAGATTAAGTTCGATTTCATCCAGACCGCTACATTGTAGTTTTAAACATTTTCGTCTACTTACGATCATAGTCAGTTGCGCTGCCAACATAAGTGATCATTCGTCCCTTGAAGATTTGAAGGAAATGCGCCGGTTCCTTCCCTTGGTACACCCATGCCTGAAAATATGTTGAATGGTAATCATTATTTTATTCTCACTATAAATATGGCGACAGTTAATCAGTACGTACCTGTACTGGAGAACGCCCCAGTTTAGTGTAGAGGTCTTTGGCTTCTTTAGCGCCCAAATTCCTCAGATCATTGGGCGAAGAGCCACCCTGTAACATGAACACAACAAACAATGTTCTCGTTACAAGAGCTTATTTGCAGTTAATTTTTGGGTTTTCTGATAAGGTAGGTACATTAATATGAATCATGGAAAATTCCGAAGTAGTTTCGTCAGAAAAATAGGGCAGTTATGTGTATAGGTACCCTTTTCTTCCGTCATGAATCTCACCCTGAGGCGTAGGTACACGTAGGGTGTGTATAGAACGTTGTTAGTGAAATAAATAGCTGAGAATGTTTTGTCACCATCCAGTAGTAGAGCACGGTCTGGTCGCCGATGGGCGCGTGGTAGGTGTAGAGCACAATGTAGCAGTCTCTGTCGTAGAAGACCGCGGCTTGTGGGCGCTCCACCTCGGCCAGCGCCTCCTTGTGGACGTCCTCGTCCCGCCGCACGCGCCACACGCGCAGAGCGCCTGAGCCGTCGTCTGGTAGCTGCGCCTGGGGGTAGTGTCAGAAGTAAACACCGCAGTGCAATGCAAACGTTGCGTGTATAGTTATAGATTCACAAGGTTTAAAATATGTATACTTAATTTTTTATTTTTGTTAAATGTTATTTTGTGTATTTTATCTATGGGCCTTAACGGGTTAATAAAATGATTGATTGATTGAATATAAATAATGATTAATGACACATAACTTTACAATTCGATATTTTGGGAAAGATTTGACAACCAGTCTTCCCAAAGGATATCGTGTTACCCAATAACTGTTGTGAAGATCAGATAAGCAGTCGCGATGTACAATACTGGTATGACGGGGTCGACTTCCAGCAGTCAAACCAGATGCAGTTGAGCATCCGGTTAAACTAAGTACTGGAAGTCGATCCCAACATAGTTTGGAAATGGCTCATAAAATTCCTATAATGATTTTGGGAAATACTTTTGATGGTACTACAGATCAGTAACCTCAGCGGCAAGCCATGCGTTTGTAGCCAGACTGACGGCATCAAGCTTGGTTGTAGCTGAGCGGGCGGCGCGAAGTCTTCCATCCCGCCGTGCATCGCACCAGCGCCAGTTGTGGAACAGCGCTGCGAACTCCAACGGCTCCCGGCCAGCTGGGGCCGCAGACACTGGTACTGTCATGCGACGAGCGCGAGCCAACCCTCGCGCCGCCGCTAGGGCTCCCCGGGCCGCAGGTCCAGACGCTGATGGACCCACCCACGCCCAAACACCACGGCTTCCGCTGTCCACTATGTAGACACCCTAAAGAAAAAAACATTAAAGCTGACTTGTGGTGTTCTGGTCTCTGAAATTAGTACATTTTGAAACTAGTCAAGCGTTTCGTGGTCTGTCATAACGGCTGCGGTAACTCAATTTATTGTAATCGTAAAAATGGGAAACGGTTGACTGATTTTCTATGATGTCGTCAATTACATCGTCAGCCAGATCTTCTCTGAAAAGCGGTGCTCTTTTAATTTCCTCAAGCCTCGCGGCGGGTCGCTGTGACGGCATGGTTATTGGTGAGAGCCGGGGCGGCTGCGTGGCGCGGTACAGGCGCGCGGGTCGCGGCGGGTCGGCGGGCGGCGCGGCGGGCCGCAGTGCGCGCGCGCGCAGCTCCAGCAGTGCGTCCAGCAGTGCGCGGTCTCCGGCCGGCAGAGTTTGCTCGTACCCATCATGAGCAATCGCGATCCGACGCGCCATCATGCCCTTGTCTGCACCGCGGGCCATCCGGTATGCGATCTAGATTTGAACAATGAATTTTAGTCAGAACTTCCTTCTTTGCTTATTTGTTACTTTGATTTTCTTCATTATTCAGCAAATGTAGGTATGCGTCTAATGAATACCTTAATTAAAATGTGTATAATACACCTGGATGTATAGATAATGCCTATAGGTACGCATGTTATCTAGATGCGGTATGCGGGATCCTCTATTTACATACCGGCTAATGGAATTTTAATGTTAAGCTGTAATCCTGAGTCCGCATTCGCGACTCTCCAACCGTAACACAACGAACCTTGGCTCCAAATATTTTTTCCACAAGGTTGGCGGTCCGGCCGAGCCACAGCACGAGCAGCGAGCTCGTGTCCAGCACGAACACGCCGTCAGTCGCAAGCTGCGCCCACGACACCGGCTCGAGCTGTACGAGGACCGGGCGACGTCCGCGCACGCGGTACAGGCGAGCGGCGCCGTTCAGGTTGGCCGAGCCGCTTCGGAGGATCCTAGTTTCATAACATAACATTGATGCTGGGCACTAATAAACACGAAATATATCTATGAGACTCGTTTCTGACGATTTTTGACTTTTCTAGTAAGTATCTCATCAAATCTCAATTGGTCATACAATGGAAGTTGCTTTTTAAGAATAACATCGAGTGGCATCAAATATTTTTTTTGTTGAGATTGCCTACTTTCTTGTTGACACACATTTTTAAGAAATCTCGTTTCTCAAAAAAAAAATAAGGTTTGTTGCCTTGTGCTAGACATCACAATGTCTTATCCTACCTGATCCCATCTCTAAAGTAGGAAAGAAGTCGGGGTGTCTCCTTAGTCACCGCCTCGCGGTGTACCACCGTGGGAGCGGCGAGGTAGGCTGCCAGCTGTGAGCCGCGGCGCAGGGCCAGGCCCGCCAGGGCTCCGCTGCGCTCTCCGCCCCACGAATGGATGTGGCGCTCCAGGAGCTCCCCATTGCCGTTCTCTTTTATTTCTCGACGCTGGTAAATGATAAATGTCTTTTAATTTAGGTTCAGTACAATATATTCAATTTTGGGGTTTTACAAGGATGTCTCATGTCACGTTTCCTTTGCTGCTCATCTCACAATAATGTGCCATTAGGCTTAGCTTAACCTGAACTTACTCAAGGCAAACCTTAATTAGCCTGAAATTCTATTTGAGGAATCTTTGGTAAATAACTGAAGGTAAATTGTGACTTTGAGATTGAATAATGTTTAATGGGCATTGTGGCCCGGTAATTAAGGCGACTACAGGAGCTAAATTAGCAACTCTTATTTTAGTGGTTCAAACTTCGTTTTAAATGCTGTTAGAATAAAGTTTAAATCAGCTTGCACTACAAAGTGGTTGTTACGTTAGTCACTGCTGGCCGAATAGTGCGAAATGAGTGGTTTTTTGCGATTTACAAAAAATCTATTGATTGGACTAAAAAAATAAAACACTATCGTGCTAATATGTTGCTTTTAGAATTATTTGCCAAAAAATCAGAATGATCGCATGTATTTTAGTATGGTTTTTACTCGTTAAAAGAATTTTTTAGAGATAAGTTCGTGATTTTTTTTTATCGAGTAAAATTAGTTGTATTATGTTTTCAAAACACTATCATACTAGCATATATCCTGAAGAATGTCATATATTTTTCTAGTTTTGTTTATTGCAGTGAATCATGTTTTTTTGCATTATAAAACTCGCGTTTAGTTTAATGAATCGGCCGGGGTAAGATCCCCACTACTACTACTAGGTACTACTGGGTTCTATCTTGGCTAGGTACATTCAGTTACTCACAATAACGTCGGGTCCAGCCGGCTGTCCCGGTAGGGAACAAGAGTACACCAAGTAAGCCTCCGCGTCGTAGAACGTGCCGTAGTGTGTGCGAGGCAACAGTTCCGTGTTCGATTCCTGGAAACGAAACTTATCTTTAAATCATATTACTTAAATATAATATTGTCCAGTGATTTATAGTGCAGCTTCCGTGTTAAATCGCGATCACAATATATATTCTTGCAATTTACATATTTAGCCCCAATCATCATAAATATTATCTATAGCGGGGATTGCTCGTAATAACGATAAATATTTAAATCTAATGTATTCATTAGCGACGTTAATCCAGATAGAAATAAAGTAGCAAATAAGCTAGGTCAGTGATCTCAAACTCGAGTTGGCGCCAATAGCTTACAAAATAAATAGAAATCAGTATCTACAATAAGTTCAGGGTATTAATCTCGATCCGAATAGCTGACTGTCTGCGCGGGCGTCGACCGTTATCAAGAAAAAATAAACAATGAAAGATTGCCATCTTTATTTCGTAACTGTTATTATCGAGTATCGAGTGCTATAATTAAGTCAATCACTTATTATTAACGTGTGTTCGTTGGAAATTGTGCAGTTATAAATTATTGTACTTAATAAGCAGATGGTATGCTTGAATGTCATAATCAAAATGTGTCATGCTCTTTGAAGCGAAATACGATATTTCAAATGTGCTGATTGAAGTAGATATTGAGTGAAAAATTAATTTTCGTCGCCGGCAGCGATCGTGGCTTCTCTGAATGGAACGTCATTGGCCATTCGTGCATATAGTGATGTACCTACAATTACGGCGGCATGTGGGTGCGTATCTCCCTGGCGTTATATCACGACACCAAACACTGGATAATCCACGTGTTTTAATTACACGCGATCTGCTTTTTGTACATACGCTTTCGAGTATTTATCCGCATATTATGCTTATTCATTTTATGTATATGATAATGTTATTCTGACGGAATTGCGCGATAATTAGTTTAGTCGAGCAAACATGCTGCGGAGGCTGGTAACATTGATACTCTTCGTGTAAGTTTAGTTGTTTGAGTTGCAGTTTTTTCGAGAAAATGATTGTTACATTTGGTACCTCTAACTAAGTAGGTAGATAGCTGTTTAAGACCCACGTCTGCAGAAACAAAAGGAAGGTTATTTTCCAAGGCAGACTTTCAGATCAATACTTACTGCACTCTAGCACACTCTAGTCTAATCTAAGATTTGTTGCAAAGCTGCAAGTCAACATTTTCGAGATGTCTATAATTTCTAATAAACTTTGTTATTCAGTAACCCCTACATAATTGTTTTGCTTTCCACTTTACAGTTAATCACACAGTTGCAACATAAAATATTAATTGGTAATATTAATTAATGTGAAACTACTACTATAATAAACTGTGTAATCAAGCACCACGGTGCATTCAGGCTATTAGGTGGAGCGACAATCAAGCTGGATAAGGATGGCCAAGGGGCTCATGTCCAACAGTGGACTATCTACTACCTTTAAAGTGATGATGATTATAGTTATAATGGTTATAATTCAGTGAAACGTCAGAAAATGTCAAACAGAATCTGTAACTTCTGCGTGACCGGTTAAATCACTTGAATCAATGTTCAGGCTGTTAATTAGGTACTGAAAAACACGATGGGGTACTATCAAGTAGGCAGCTATATAGCTACAGACATTGCCCATCATTTCCACAATGGAGGTACATAGTGCGGCTTGGTATATCGTCCAAGTTCCAAGTAAAGTTGAAGCAATTTCCGTGACAGATATCCATCTTTGTTTGTATTGTAATGTAAAGTTGAGAATCGTTCAGTCGCGGTCTGGCGGGCCCCGAGCCGGAGCCGTCCATATAGCATTGTAGCGGGACTGAGATGTGCTGTGACTCACTCGGCTGTTGGTACCATTCAGGGCTGTCAGACTATATTTACTTATATAATAGGTATTTACATTCTTCGGAATTCCTAACGGACAACATGGATACCATTTCAACTGCACATTGAAACTGGTTTTGCTGAAACTTTTGTTTTCTACAGTATCATATTTAGGTAGTATATTATACCTCCCTCATAAGTGTTCTTGCATTTGCATGTTCCTTTGTTAACGCGATGTGAGAAAGTACGTCTGTCAGGCAAACTTTCTCACATTAGCTAGGACTTAATAAAAGTTGTTTTATTTAATCCATGACAGAAAATAGAAAGTGAGTAATATTTTAATTTGTAGTAATTAATTTACCTGACAAGCTCTACAAATGCAGCTAGAAACACACGCCTTGACAAATGTGATGTTATTAATTTAATGTTCTGTACGGGATTGTTTTGGCTAACCCTGCCGGACAACAATATCTGTGCCGACTGCCGCTCTGGTCTTCCGTTACAATGCAAGTCTCGTACCCGGCCATTATTTATCTTTATGGAGCACACTAGTTAATTAATTTATTGGAGAAATTGCATGAAATTGTTAACACGAAAGGTGCATCTACGAACGAACAAATAAATCGCGGCCGGCCTGCTTATTAAGGATTTATTTGACAGCGCGAGAAATCTGGCAGAAAATGATAGGAATCATAAAAGATGATTACAGGCAGGTTTTTATACTCTGTGTTTACGATCTTATCGGCACGAAACCACGAAATAGCCCGTTTAATTATTGTTAAAGTCTCGGAGATGATTTAGTACTACTTTCAGATATGCTAGTGCCATCATAACGTGCAAGCGTGTTCGTGTTTTTGTACAAGCGTCCAAAGACCCCTCTTTCAATTCATTGATTGACATAAACAGAAATAAATATTATTTACATAACAATGTGTCTGTATTCACTTTCCAGACTTCTAGGTTATTGGGGACAAGAGATTAAGCGTGAATTAAGCGCACATAACCTACTTAGGTCATAATCTAGCAGTAGAAAGTCACGTCTAATCAAGACGGCAATTGTACGTGGCTGTGGTTATATATGGTGTCCGATTACTAGAAACTCAATTTTGTTACAGATAAAAAATGCAACAGAAAGTGGATAATACAATCATGATACATGGTAATGTGTATGGTTGCAAACGATGGCTGGACGAATGTTTGCATCGCATTGCGCGCGGGTAACAAGCGTTGTGCGCCCGCCCGCGCAGCGTCCCGCTAAACATGCATCTCGCTGCAATTTATCGTTAAGTATGTTGAATTATATACTTTCTCTTGTCACTTTGTATTCAAGAAAATTATTACCATACCTATACATTGCTGTAATTTGCTAAAATATTAATTCTTTTCTAACAGGGATTCTGTAAATCATATATTATGTCTTAATCGTAACAGACATCTCTATACCTTTTAACACTCAGTAAGGCTTTGTAATTTGGAAAAGAGATAGGTAGATACCTACCTAATCATGGTAATTGTTAATTATT
Organism: Xestia rhomboidea; assembly: GCA_963853795.1. Taxonomy (NCBI): domain Eukaryota; kingdom Metazoa; phylum Arthropoda; class Insecta; order Lepidoptera; family Noctuidae; genus Xestia; species Xestia rhomboidea. The sequence continues at coordinate 15,720,994 of OY970764.1, forward strand.
ATAGACAAGATTTTTTAATTAAATCGGTGCACATTCAGAGAACACACTTTCGTGCACACTAATTATGTATTATCACCGAGCTAATAACAAGTAATAACTGTAACATTTTCTGTCACGGTATGAAAATAATAGTAACTTTAACTAAGGTAAAAAAAAAAAAAATATTTATTACCTTCAATCATTGTACAGGAGACACTTATCTAAGCACTATGCAGCGTTACAACTAGGGAAAAGAGTGTTTACGATGAGCTCTGGCACCCAATGTAAGATTTAACTTGTGTTTAGGGTGCCAGCGTCCTCGCCTACACTTTGGACATGTAACAGTAGTCGTAAGACGAGCACAGTATATCATCATTTCATTACTATACTATATTTACTAGCTAATGCAACTAGGATGTGGCCTATTTATGTATCTATGTATGGGTGTGTTTAAGAGTGTGTGGGATAGATTAATATGGTGAAAACTTGTGTTGATGTAAGTCTGTATAAATATAATTATAAACATATCATTCTACTAACTACATTAGGTTAAGCGATCGATATCCGCAGTAAGTCTTCAGTTTCGTTATAAGTTAATGTCAAGAGCCACTTCGTGACCTTGGTTTTGCATCCATTTAGATACATGGGTGCAATGGAGCAGAGTTTATTTATTTTATTATATAAATGATTTGACAGTATACCGAAATGACGCTGAGCAAGGGCCGTTCTACATCCGTGGGTTGAGCATACTTCGAAATGTCTGCGCTTTTTGGTAGTATTTGGATCGTATACCACAGAAGGATGCTTGCGCAGAATAGTACTCAGGACAAAAAGCTGTCTCACAGTGAGAACCTGACATTCGGAGTAGAGAGCCGTAGTGGGATACCTAAAAGGCTTCGAGGTCATAACTTTGAGAACAGCTCTCTGCGCTCGTTCCAGAGGCAGGAGTATTGTCTTTGGAGTCCCACCCCACACTGTGATGCAGTAGTTTATTATGCTTTGACATAGGGCATAATAAACAGTTTTAATCGTGCGACCGTCAGCGGAGTGTCTTAGTCTTTTAAAAATAAATATACACTTGCGGACTCGCGATATGAGATTACTAACATGAGGTTTCCAGCTCAGAGAACTATCTACATATACACCGAGATACTTGACAGACTCACACCTTTTGATGTGAGGGCAGCCACATTGTGAGGAAGAAAGACCGATAGAGCAAGTATGAGCTCTGAGCTCCATTGAATCCTGAGGAGGGAGGTTGGTGGACAGTAATGAGAAAGGTAAGTATACCGTTTTTTTTTAAATTTAGGGTAAGGATATTATTTGACAGCCATTTCATCACTGAGTTTAGAGCAAGTTCCGCGTATTTAATAGTTTCAGGCCAGTCTCTACCATGAATTAACATAGCCGTATCATCTGCGTAAGTGAAGATTGAACAATTCATTAGAGACATTTTGCATAAGTTGTTAATATAGATGAGAAAAAGGGTAGGACCCAGGATTGAGCCCAGGATTCAGGCAAAGGTTGAACGATCTAAATTGAACTCGTTATGTAAAAGGTGAGATTGTTAAGTAAATGTGCAAAGAGTTCGTTCTCATGAAATCCTCAAATCTTCGCAGACAGACAGATCACAGTTTCGACATTTTCCAGTTCGTTGCAATCGTTATTGTTATGAGTTTGGTGAGAAAACATAGTTTACCGTGTTGACCTTTCACACGCTCTACTAAATTAAGGAAATGATCACACGGACTGTTAGGGTAAACACCGAAAACGATTTTTTTTGCATTGTGGTTTTCTTTCAAGAATAGGTTCTTGATTTTGTCATAACACGCCTGTAATCCCTGAAGGGTTAGGCAGAGGAGAACAGTACCTTACGGTGTAACATAGTAGACCAACGCAAGACCTCTCGAGTGCGGCGATCGGCGGCGGCGACCTCTCGCGCCCGGCCCTGGTTAAATCCATGGTCCGGAGCGAGACGGAATGGGACGTCACCTCCTTCTGTAAAGCAGTCATGCTAGCGAAGGAGGTGGCGGAACGTGAGAGGGAGAGAACCTCACGTTCCAGCCGCCGCGGGAGACGCACCGGGCGTCGTGGCTCCCGGCCACCGTAGGCGCGGACCTGTGGACGATGAGCTATGGGCTAGCTCGCCGTCCGTCCGTCTCATGACGACAGGCCGTGTCGACGGCGCGTTCGTGTTCCACGCGCGCCTCAAAGAGAGTCAGCAAAAAGGAAGGGGTCTGCAAGGGCCGATGCCTGCCGGGGCTGCGGGACTGTTTGAAAGAGATACCGTGGCCCCGGAACACAAAGGGCGATGAAGGAACATGGATGGGTTTTAGTCAGTAAAAGTCTGACACTCCCTCCTGCTCCACCCAGAGCGGGAGGAGTCATTTGATTATTTCCCATCCGAAAAAAAAAGACCTCTCGAGTGGTGACTCAGAACTGACCATGCAACTGAACAACTTTTGTTCTATGACTTTTGGTAATTCTTAACTTTTGTTTTGTTTTACTATCCAAGTTGATCAACTGATTGCGTCAGTTCCTGTAGAAAGTCCATTTTTTTTATTTCAAGAATTCGTAGAACAAAAGTTGTTCAGGTTCATAGTCCGAGAGACCACACGGAAGGTCTTGCGTATATTATGTTACAACTTGCATAGGTAGTATTGTAGTATTTCGGTTAGCTATTTTAGGGGAGACCCTGTTGCCTTCAACAGCCGGGGACAAATCCTGACTACGGCTTGCTACTAGAATTCCTGATAAAAAAACCAGTAGGTACCTAACAATGCCCAACCTGGGAATCGAGCCTATCAGGAGTATCAGGACCTTCCTTCTGTTCCTTTCCTTCTTGGGTTTATTTAGGTACTCTACCTCATCATCTGCCTAGCCTTTTCCCTACTACGTTGGGGTCGGCTTCCAGTCCAACCGGATGCAGCTGAATAGGTACCAGTATTTTACATGAAGCGACTGCCTATCTGACCTCCACAACCCAGTTAGTATTGGGTAATACGATACGTCTTGGTAAGACTGGTTGTTGGACATTTTGGGCCAGTGAAGTTACCTGTAAAGACTGTCAAAGATCTACAAATGACAGCCGGGACCAACAGCTTAACGTGCTTTCCGAGGCGCGGAGGAAACTCAGTATGTCAGGGTGGTCACCCATCCACAGACCAACCTAGGCAAGATCGACCCGAGCGGCTGTTATATTATTTAGCCACGAGCTCCTATTACTATACTCTACCTATATTCAAGTAATAAAGATCTAAAGATTTCAGATCACAGATCATTATTTATTATAGTGATAAAAAAAAGCCGTAGGAAATTAAGTAGGTACCTACCTACTTTTAACCCATGGGAATATGACCACAATGGGCACCAAAGAGTAAATCTTTAGTATATCTATTCGTCACAGTAGCGGTTTAGTTTTTTGTTGTGTGACTGCCTTGTCACGCTTTGCCCACGATACCCCATTCTAGGAAAACTGTTATCCTATGAGCGTATTGGTTAAGATATTATTATGTAAAGACGTACCTAAATCACACGAACAAAATTATTGCCTCGTGATGAATGTACCAACTTAGGAATCGATTAAGGTCACTTTCTGTCTTATGTGTAAGTAAATTAAGTTTAGATGGATCTGAAAGTTAATAATGCACGTTCATTTTGCACATGATTGTTCCAAGATGCATTTTTACTGGACTTTTTTCAAGGTTTATGGAAATTTGTAATGAGGGCCCAACTTGTGACACGAAATTTTACGGCAATTTAAACAGTCAGCATTTTAGTCTTTATAGTTATTTACATAGACCGTAAGTGAAGTACTGAGGTGTATCTACGACTCCAGAGTCGAGATCGAGAGCGTTTTGCAAGCTATTTATACTATAATGTGGGTACCTCGGTACTATTTTAATTTTGTATTTAATTGCGTATATAGATAAACTTGAAAATCTATTAAAGAAATTTTAAAGATTGTACATAATAGCTTGGCGTGCACGGTGCAGTTGGCGTCTATACATAGGTACATCGATACCTACTTAATTAATGTATGCAAGTATCAATAAGTACCATATGTTATGTGTGAAGTTGTAAACAGCACGCTAACCATAGATCGAACAACAATTTAATTCGTGGAACATTTAGCATCAGTAATCATAATTAACAAGACATTTATCTGCAATATTCAAAGTGACAGCGAACTCACATACAGCACGAGATGATGACTCAAGTCAAGACTGTTGTCTTCGCCAGTGAAAGCGAAATTTGTTATAGTATGACGTATGAGCAGAAATTGTGGCGTGTAGGTATGTATCTGTAACTATCAAATGTAATTGAATGTGAGCGTTTCGCGTGATAGGTCAATTTAAGTTCAGCGTTGCTTGGTGAAAAACGTGACAATCTCTTTTCGTGGGGCTGTCGAACTCTGGTTTGATCAAGGACGACTTGGGTAATTTCAGTTCTATTTTACAAGCTTTTATTTAGTTTCACCTGTCCCGATGTTTGTTTGTCTGTTTGAAATCAAAGGTTGCAAGTTAATTTTGATCCACTTCCCGGTTACCGATTGAGCTGAAATTTTGCACGCATATGCATATCGCGTGACAACGCAATATTGTGCTGACATGGAGCTGATCAGATGATGGAGCTGGAAGGTGGCCATAGGAACTCTCTAATGAAACGACGCTACCCCATCGAGTTTGGACTCGTTTGATTCGTCTAGACGAGTACTTTGTCTTTGGATTATATCCAGGGTCTGATGATGGAGCAAGAAGGTAGTCAAAGCTGAAGCTGGAATGGCAAGATGAAGCTGGAAGGTGGCCATAGGAACTCCAATAACCCCATCGAGTTTGAGCTCGTATGATTCGTCTTGAAGTGTACTTTGTCTCTGGATGGTATCCAGGGTCTGATGATGAAGCTTGAAGGTGGCCATAGGATCTCTGTTATAAAACGACATAACTCCATCGAGTTTGAGCTCGTATATGATTCGTCTTGAAGAGTACTTTGGTTCTAAATGGTAACCAGGGTTTGATGATGAATCTGGAAGGTAGCCACAGGATCTCCGTAATAAAACGACATAAACGCATCGAGTTTGGGCTCGTTTGATTCCACTTGATGAGTACTTTGGACCTAGATGAGTCTAATCAATACTTTTTCTTTCTTTCTCTTTTCTTTAGATAATGATTGCTCAAAACATCACATTGTGCGTACTACGAATTACTACGGGCTACGGAAACACGCCGCAACGCGCTCTGAACTATGCCGTATTATGTAAATGTCGGATCATATATACATAAATACTAAAAAGTAAAAAATAAATTAGAAGTTAGAAGTAAAAAACTTTTTAAAAACAAGCTTTTATTTAAATGCGCTAAAAAGAATAAAATAAACTTTTCCTTTTTAAACTTTTACTACTTATCACTACATAGTATAAACAAAGTCGCTATGTATGCTTAAATCTTTAAAACTACGCAACGGATTTTGATGCGGGTTTTTTTAATAGATAGAGTGATTCAAGAGGAAGGTTTTAGTATATAATTTGCGGGCGGGCGGAGCCGCGGGCATCAGCTAGTTAACTTATAATGTTATTATATAATTTATATATTTTATAAGATATAAATTTATTTTAAATAAATGTACTTAGTTAAAATAAATTAGCAGTAAAAAAACTTTTCTTCTTCTTTAAAGGGGGATGACGACTGACTAAAAAAATATGATTCTGTTTAGTCTGTCAGTTAGATTATCGAAAAATATTCGATACGTGTTTTTTGTTTTATCAATTTAATTAAAAATTACGAAGATATAACATGACGTCAAAGATTATGAGTGGGGGCTTGTGACGTCACTTTTCGGTAAAAAATGTAAACAAAAAGACGTCACACTAGTTTTCGACGCACTGTTATCGTCTTAATTTTTTGTTAACGTAGTGAAAAACTCAAAAATACGTGTCCAATATTTTTTGGAAATCTATCTGACGGATTAATTAGATTTTTTGTCGTCTACCCTATTGAATGATAGTTATTGCAGTTACAGCTGAAAGCCTGAAGACCAAGGTTCAAATTGGGTTTGTCTCCACCGATCACGTTATCAGATCGAATGAGCCACGGATCCCGGCGAGAGACCGATTTATGTAGATGAATATTTTTTTATTTAAGTATCTGTGTTTTATACTTTTTTTTCGACATGGCATCTCGCAGGTCAACCTTTATGGCTGCCTTCTGCTTATATATATCGATAGACTTACCGTAATTCTCCATACGAGGAAGGTGGTGTGGTCTTTCGGCACTGTGCGAAATGCTGCCTCAGCGGCGCGTGCGCTGCCGCTTTCGTCTCCATCCTGTGGACACCATGAAATAAAGTACCTAGCTAAGTACTTACTTATTCAACAACACACCTAACTTATCAGAAGATCTTATGATATTTTGACCGCCTATCTCCTCACTGCAAATACTGCAGCTGCACCTTGCATTGTACAATGGTATCTAGTATATCTACCTAAGTGTGGAACTGAGATCTAGCATAAAAGTTCTAAACTCTACCTGAGAATGAAACCTCCATTGTTTGGTTCAGATCTGGAAATCTGAACCACGACCATACTATCTGGTCCAGCCCATTGTTTCGCAAAACAAAGGCGTGACCAACGACTGAAATTACGGAACCCCTTTATTTTGATAGGCAATAATAAAGGGTAGGGCAGATTATAGGAGCGTCTCAAGGACAGGTACGGATAAAGTCGGACAAATGACTATACGTTAGCGGATTGTGGATCGTCCGACAACCGACAATAGACCCTCTGGGTGTGGTCATAACGTTAGTTGGTGTAACCTACTTGTAAAATGCATTAGATACGTAATTTCCATGATAATGACTATTGTAGGTTACTGGGCTTTTTCGTGTCGTAATTATAATTACTTTAATGTTTAGTTGGTCCAGCCGGAAATATTGTGGGTTATGTAGGGGGAATCATTCATTACAACAACGTTAATTACCTCTAAGCACAATACCTAAGTTGCGTTCTATTTGCTGATGCAATATAGGTACTTACCTACGATCCAAAAACTATTTAGCATCGAATCACGAAGTCTGGAAAAAAGTCAATAAGTACCTACCACAATGAAGAATAGTGATTGGTAATGTAAAGCTCGTGATTTTTGCAGTCTCTCAATATGATTGATTACAAGATATTTGATTAGGTAGATAGTTCAATTCAGTGCCAAACGCAACTAAGTAAATAGAGGCGTCTATTTACTTAAGGCTCCTCCACACAGGCGCGTTATTATCGCGCGATATTCAACTCATATCGGATATCGCAGGACGCAGAAACTCATGCGTCCTACTTATAATGCGGCGTTATTATCACGGCAGTATGTAACTTCGTTAGTAGCCGTCCTAATACTTAATGCAATAAAGAGTTTGAGTTTGAGCTGATATCGCAATAACGCATGCGATATTATCGAGGACGACGCGTTTTGAGAGTGCGTTCCGTTTCACCAAAAACTTGCTACTTATAACAATAAACTGTAAAATAGGTGTAACGCGCCTGTGTGGGGGAGCCTTTAGTTGCCTTGCTAACTACTTATATAATATAATAATAATCTTTATTTATCCAAAAAACATTACAATAAGTATATTTAACACTTATGTAATTGTAATGAATGGCTAGTCCAAAAAAAAAACTGTTGTTTCCACCACATAGGAAAATGACAATAGGTATCTACATGATAATTATATAGATTTGGTGTACATATGCAAGCAAGCTAAATAGTTGAATGAATATGGTGTTTCAAGCAGTGCTATATAAAACTAAGGGACAAAATCGATTAGAAGTCGGGGTTTGTTCCTGTACGTACCGGTTTAATTTGTCTGGTAGATATATATCTTTTTCAGACAACTAGAATTGAGTTTCAAAGCATTTTACTCTGATTTGCTTTACATTAGTCGTAATAAGCTGAGGTTTTAAAATAGTAAGCCCCGTATAACATTGATATTGTAGGGACCTACTTAAATGCTGTTCTGCTCTTTCCACAAGGGAAATAGTGCGTAAAGATATCTATAGTGCTTAATTACAAACGCGCCAGAGTGTGCGATTATGGCGATATGAAATACTTATATAAGTATTTTATCTGATAGTAAAATGCACTTTTACTTAAATTGTGGGTACCTAAAGCCTACTTCAACTACCCACGAGTCAAGTACCACTTCATATTCTAATAGGAACCTAGGTACTGTTGGTACCTACCTCAAACCTACTAGGTACACCTACCACTAAACCTAGGTAAACCTACTACTTGTAAACAATAATGTTAAGTACCTATGAAGGTATTATAGGTATCATGAAACCACCTCTTTACGTAAGTCCCTGCATTTGTCAGTCAAAAATGAACGTATTTCATTGAATATTATCATCTACTAATTAGAGCTCATCCGTAAGCCCAAAGTATGCATCTTATTGCATAATTATGTCAGATAATAATTACACTTCGCATTCGAAGTTCAATCAATTCAAACACTCGGACACTTTCAGTTTCTCTCACTGTTTGTATACAAATATGACGTAATTACTTGATCAGCACCAATCTCCAAGATGTGCATCTTCCTGTGTATGTATGTTCAGGAGCTGCCTGGTTCCATAACAAAACCGGCGTTCACTGCGACTGGCACCCGCGGAGCGGCACTATGGAGTGTGGACACGGTAAGACACGCGCAGACGACCGCGACGCCCATGCACTCCTCACTGACTAACCAACCGCTCTCGGACGACGGTCGAGCGAACCACAAAAAGAAAATTGTTTCACGCTTCTTGCACTTACATATTTTAATAAAACTTGGAGAGGAATGAATTAATTCCCGCGAAAGTCTGGGCGGCAACCCGCTCAGATTGATATGTGGCGGTGGTGGCTATCGCGTTTTCATCGCTAGTTATCGGCAGCTCTTAACAACTCAATTAATTAGAACAGCGACAAATTGACGTAGCGGAACCAACTCTGTTTGTTTAGCATATTAGCGATAGAGCGTTTAATAATTCCTCGAACCAGATTAACGTGCACTTTGTAGGATATAGTGGAGACATCAATTTTATTTTCATCTCAATTGGAAATGAATACAACGCTAATTAGGTGCCTACCGACTAAACTTTTTTTATAAGCTTCTGTCTGTTAACTTTTATGTAGGTACCTGATTTCGATAAATGCGTCATGTGGTTTTTAACATTTGGGTAATGGGGTACCTTCTAATTACTTTCTTACTACCCTCACTTAAAATACTTAATTAAGTAGCTATAAGTTATCAATAAATTTAGTCAGAAATAATTCTACTAATAGAATTGATACACGACACGATACAATAATTAAAATACTTAAAGAATTTAAATGCACCACCTGATATTCTTCCATTAACGGCATAATTGCAGTTTATCTCACTTTCTCATTTAAAATGACTATGAGTATGGAACGGCAACGGCCTGATATAGCTTTCAATTATGTCGTCCGTCAGAGCGGAGATGTGTACTGCCTGACCATCGCACATGGTGTGACGATTCGCCATGTATGCTAGTTACGCTGACAATCTGCCACACAGGGCAGGATCCACGCTCGGACGCGCTCTTTGTTCATTTGGACATTAATTCCTCATTCACTTTCATTTGTTATTTCGCTCAATAATCTCTTGTTGGTAAACATAGAATTGTGATTTGTTATGGCTACCTACCTACTTAACTGTGTGTAGGACAGTAGGACGCTGAGGTTAGCCATATCATTGCCGGCCGCACCCACCAAATGTCAAAGATCAATCAGATGGTGTTCTCTGGTTTAATTTGAATGGGTATGTAGCCAAGTCTCATGAAGAGCTGAGTTGTCCTTCACTTCTTCAACTGTTTTCTGCAGAACTAACTGTAACACAAGAACAAACATCTTCAAAAAGTACCAACGAGTGGGTTCCTTTAAGAATCGGTATTTAGGGTAAAAACTGAAAACGAAGATTACTAGGAATAAAATAGAAAACCCTGATACTTACATAGGTTAGGTAATACCGTATTTGTTTTATTCCTTCAAATCTTCTATTAGGTAATATTTGCCTTGATGTCTGATGAAGTGATTGTACCTACTGGTTCGGTCACTGAAATTTATACGTTTTGCAGCGGAAGTAGCTGTCCTAGATTCAGTTCCCGTTATGTCTGTGTATTAGACCTACCTGCTACAGCACGAGCGGTACATGATGCGAGCATAAATCGATCCGTCGCGGTCGAACGCTTATAAAGTGACCCATTTTTGTTATTTTTACTTTAATTCTGTGTCAGCAAAAAGAACTAGGTACCTACTTGTGTGTTTAGAATTGTAAAAAGTACAATACAAACAAAGGGCAATACAAACTTTTTCGTTCATATTTTTATCCTTGAATCAACGTTTCCGAACCAATGTCATCCGAGGCGGGAAACAAACGACGGAAACTGTCATTTCAAATTCGTAAAAAACGTAAATTACAGCAGTCATGTACACAGATGATAATTCTGATAAAGAGAGCGAGTTCGAAGACAGAAGCCCAGAAGATAGCCCGAATATAACAAAAAAATCTTTATCCACCGTTGGTTTCAGAAACAATCCAGAAAACCAAAATGCGAGGCCACCCTCGCTGCGGGCCACGCAATCTTTCACGGGGGCAGTCGAAGAACTCAGGTTATGTGGCAACTTTCAAAGAATCAACTTATGTAACAGAATGAATGTTATGTCGGCTCCGGAGATAGCGACAGTGTGCCCGTGCGGGTGCCTGCTGCGGCCGGCCACCACGGGCCCCTTCAGGACGCGGGAGCAGATCACACTGGCGCTCCATGTCGTCCCTCCAGAGGTACTAAGCTACCATGGCTACTGTTTCGAGCCTTGCCACATTGCCATGTTTTGGAAAAAAGACTGTCGAATGTTCCTCTGGAAGGGAACAGCCAAGATGAAGAACGTAATCCACGCCGACTCGTACAAAAAGTGAGATGAATGTGTACTTATTGAATTGTGATTAAAATTTATCAACCATGTTTTTATATTGTAATACATGAAATTTAAAGAGTATTTAATATTTAAGCTTTTATTCCTTAATAATATAAAATAAATATGAACTATGGATTTTAGTTATCACATAACAATATATGAAATTATATAACTACTTTAACTCAGAGTGCCATTGCGTAGCCATAAGAACATTTCATTGTAAGGTTTGGACTGTATCTAATGGTTGCTTCTCCACGCCAGGCATGTTCGCTTCAATCAGTTCTCCACACGAGAATCTTATGTAATCGATGACCTCGACGTTATGTTCTTGCATCACTTCCTCGACTGTGTAAGAGGGGTCCAGTAAGTATTCTTGGTAAATAAGGCAGGTCTCGTCATCGGCGTCTCTGGCAGGCTGGTCCTTTTCTTTGTTACCGATCTTTTTAGGGCCCATACCTACGATGTGCTGGCAAAGCTGTCTGCCAACATCTTCAGTATCATCGGTTTGTTTATATGCGAGTAGAGCTCCATATTTTCCTGCAGAATATTCCGCCGGCTTGGCAGGCGCAGGGTGAGTGTAGCCAGCGATTTTGACGTCTTTGTTGTTTGACTTCCAACATTCAGCTCTCCTCAATACCGCGTTTTCGCCAACTGATCCAATGAACAAAGCCAGTACCTCTGATAACTTTTTTCCATTTTCCGTGGACAGATTGGCTAATTGTTCGCTGTCTAATTCCATCTGCGAAATGAATAAAAATACTTGAAAAATGGTGAATGGCTTAGAGGTAAGAGTATTTTGTCCTGCTTAGTGGGGGTGATTACACTACTGGCCTTTAGTAAGAATATTAGTGTCAACTTCGGCTTCTGTCAAAAAAAACACCTTCGGCGCCACGGGTTCGCTGTGGCGATAGCCGATTATACGACCAAAAATCGACCTACGGTCAGACACTAATGAATATAGACACGAACGGAATTTACGCAATTGACAATGTATAATAGGACCAATTAACTTGTGAACAAATTAGACTGCGTAGGCCCCAATTTGGCCGATTAGAATCCAATAACATTTGGGCACCTACATGAATGTCGCTTGCTGTATGGGTACCTTAAATAAAAGGTACCATCAACTGATTACAATTAAGCCATAAACGCAACCCCTCACCGGGATGTAACAATCGCCTATAATGTAACAATCGCCTGTAATGTAACAATCCAAGATTCTGTAGTAAGTGAATCCGAAATACACAATTTTTGTTTGATTTTACCTTACGGAAAATTCATAAAAAAAAATTGATGAACTTTTGATAATAAATGGAATCAGGCGTTAATATACGGAAATCCATGTTAGGCAAGATACAGGTGGATTTTATTTATTTTTTTATTACTTATAAATATTTTTTTTATTGAAAAATATTTGTTACGTAAATCAAAATTGACGAAGATATGACGCTTTTAAAATTCTCAATACGTCACGCCTAGGTATAATTTTTAGCTAGTTCTGACGTCACGAACCCCCACTCCCGAGTTTTGATGCGTTTTATCTTTTGTCAATATTCATTGATTTACAAAAACAAAAAATACATGTCCATTAATTTCCAATACTCTAACTGACGGACTAAATAGATTTGCAATTTTTTGATACTGTCGTCATGCCTATTACGCTATAATTGCATATAAGGCCTCGGGGCAAGGGGCTCCTAATTTATTTCAGGCTCTGTCTATACCGGTCGATCATGCAAACACCCAATAGGAGTGCCAATCCAGAGGTAGAAAAAAGGAGCCTTTTTGATAAAAAAAATCCGCAGGGTTAAACAATATTTTAATTTGAGTGATTCTATTTTATGCTACATTTTTTACGTACAATACCATTCTATGGCATCAGGCAGGAAAACCTATAACTTTTAAAAATCCTGAGCCTCTAGGAGCAGCTGCCTCCTCCTGGCGACGCCCATGACAAGATATACAACTAGAATATTTAGAACTAGTTCAAGCTTGGCTAATGAATGTGAATGATTGCAAATGAATGAAGTATTTGGACCAGTTCAGGCCCCCCCCCTGTATCCCCGCCCTTAACAGAATTGTCACTTTGCCATGTAGGTTATAAAGTTATACAGAGTGATTCATATGTGGGACAATATGGAGAATGCTGAATCCATGAGATACTGGGAAGCTTTCTTAGGAAACTAGCTCTTTTGTATGAAAACAATTTTGGCATACTAAAACAAATTTTGTCAACTTGTCATTTTATAGGTATACAATTCACATTTGACCAAAAACATTAGTAGGTAAACTAGAATTGATTTCATGAAAAAATTCCTGTTTCCTAAGAAAGTTTCCATGTAATTCTTATTGATTAGTTAGGATATCCCCATCAGTAGGGGGGTATCCGAATCTATCCCAGTTATGCAATATCTGTCTCAGTTAAAAGAATCACCCTGTATACGTCAGTATTCAATAGTTGTTACGGGTTACTGTCAGCCTACATCATTCCTCTGCTGGGGAAGGGCCTCTCATCATGATTTGCAGCCGACTGCAATCCAGAGATTATGTTTGTTCTAAATATGCATATAATTGACAATATGGAATGACCTCCACAAAACTTTTATTATTACAATGAAATATACCTTTGTGACAGGTCCTTTAGCTTGCATATGTGTGTGAGCAAACTTGTAACATGCTAGAGTAGCTTCTTCAATCATTTTCTGAAACTTGTCATTCTTGGCAACAAAGTCTGTTTCACAGTTGAGTTCCACAAGGGCTCCATGGTTCTTGTCAAACTTCACTGCCACAAGTCCCTGAAGGGCAGTGCGGCCGGCGAGCTTTGTAGCCTTTGCCCATCCCATTGCTTGGGCTTGGTCATTTAGCCATGACTCGGCCTGTACACAAATAAACAATAATATTAGACATTTAACCAGTCAAGCAATTGTATTTAAGAGTTCATTTTTTATATTAGTACTATTAACTTAAAAACTGCATTCTTTAAAAACCTTGCTGGATTTCTTTTCATACATAAGAGAAGTTGACTATGATTGGATGAAGTCAATGGAATTGAGTCTGTATTTGTGGCCAGCTGATGGCAATACAATAGGCTTGCTCCTTATCATGTGGAACTTAAAATAACGTACGGTAACGGTACACTTCGGTCTAATCCTTTGGGTGCTCAGGCATGATTTTATGTCATGTCAATGAAGTTATACCTTATCAGCATCATTGTTATTCATTTCTAGGGCTTTCTTGCAGTTAGCAATGGTGTAGCCGGTTTTCTTCCTAAGTTTAGCAAGCAGGGAAGATTCTGCCGCCCTGCACACAGGACCTGAGTGGAACCGACGCACCAACTGAAAGATCATCTGAAAAACAAAAATGAGTACATGTTAAGGTTAATGCAGGAATCAAGTATTTTATAATAATATAGTATGGTATAGAGAAGAATAAGTAGGAAATAATTAAAACATAACTTTTATATAACAATAGCACTTAGCAGTTAGTTTTGAACACAAATTATATTGTTCAAGCAAACTAAATGAACACTTCAGCATTTATAAACAAACAAATTCCACTCACACAAATCAAAGTTCAAAGCTGATTTAAAGTCCAGTTGATGAACTGTATTAAAAGATGAGAATATTAAATACAAGTATTGCTTTAGAACAGGTCACAATATTATGTGCTACCTATACAGCTAGCTATGACATCATCTGAGTTTGAGCAAGACAGATACAGTGTTTCAACAATGAAGGTCAGATGCTGTACATACATGCCTATTGTAGCAGTTTTATTGTGTTTGGATTAGTAATTGAATGCTTCATAATTGCGCGATTTACCTTTGAATAAGCTTGTGCTTTTAGCTTCATTTATCAAATTATAACCTAGAAAATTATAGTAAAAGTCATAAAATTGATCGCTACTGTCATTAAAATGAAAAGATATCAAACCTCCCCAAACTCAATAATACTGGCTGTTTAAAAATAAATGACAACAAATGAAGATAGTCTGTTGCCATGGAGAAATCAATACTTGACAATAACAGTTCTCGTGATACTGAGATAGTTATGAAATTGACTTTATTTGTAATTCAGTTAATTTTATTCTTTTTGTTAGAATAATTATGTGATAAATAATTGAAAATTGTGTAGAGGTAACCAAAAAGTAGAACTATTTCGGTGCTTACCTTTTTGGGAGACGGATAGAAGTTTAAAGGTATTTGTTAATAAAATTTTCTCTGTACGATAAAAACCCGAACTAAGTAATTTTGTATGAAATTTCCATTAAATTTAAAGGTAGTTAAATTTATGATTTTGTGAATTATAACCTCGCTCAGTCTGTCAAATAACGTTTGGTTTATGCTACAGACAAGTATGTCATTTTTCATGGAATTACATTTAATAAAATTATCAGTGTCCTGATTTGCCTTATGTTTCTAATTACTTTCTATAAACAATAGAACTATGCAGTATTGTGTCAATTTCATACAGAGCATTGTTGGAAGAAGTTTCTATAGGAACAACGAGACGTGTGTGCCAAAAAGTACAGTGCGTCTATAGACAGATGGCGTTTAGCACCTTAGTTTTTTTGCTTGTTGGTGTATAACCGTTTACTAGTTGAAAGCTGGGCTTGGGTTCGATCCCCAGGGTCGGGCATTATGATAGGTATTGGTTTTTTCTTCCATTAGGATTTTTTTCAGAACTAGCTGGGAGTCTAGAATTATTGTGCGGTTATTGGAAATAGTCTTGTATACCTACGTATTACGTGGGACTTGAACCTAACTGCTTCTGTCTAATCCTCTTTCATGGGAACTATAGACGTGATGCCTATATGTTACGTAACCCTTGGTAAAATGCAAAGCCTGCTTCTTCATTCGATTTTCTAGAAAAAAGTCATCCTTTTCCACCTCTTACACACTGTACAATTCTCCACTGTCAAAAGTATGTCAAATACGTGACCTTGGTATTCTAGTCGACGATGAGCTGAGTTTTATACCTCACATCAGCGATGTTGTCAAGAAGTCAGCACAGATGCTGGGTTTTGTTAAACGCAATACTCGGGGCTTTCAATTTCCAAAGACCAGAATAGTTTTGTTCAACACTCTTGTGCGTAGTCGGTTAGAATATGCTAGCGTTGCATGGAATCCGTTCTACGTTGTTCATTCGCAAAGAATTGAAAGAATTCAACGAGCCTTCACAAAGCATCTTGCCTTTTTATCCAGAAACATAAGTCATCGCTGTCCGTACGAGCAACGCCTTCATTTTTTCAACATAAAGACGCTGCGAGACCGTCGCCGTTCGCGCGATCTTATTTTTCTATATAAACTTGTCAACGGAATCATAAAATGCAGTGATTTAGTTGAGCAAATTTCATATTCAGTCCCTTCAAAACCGCCTAGATATCCCATCACCAGACTGTTTCATATCCCTTTTCGCAAATCAAACCTTGGTCTCAATGCTCCTTTGCTCAGAATATGTAGAAACTATAACAGCTCCCACACATCACTGGAAACCGATTTATTCGGTGTTTCGCTTAACAAGTTTAGAAGATCAGTTTCTGAGGTACGGGAGAGCACTAATTTACCTTTTAATAACTAATTTCTGTCAATTCAATACATTTACAACTGCGCAACCATTAAACAAAAATGTAAATCTTTAGATATCACACTCATAATGCATTTATGTATATCATCATAATCCATATCATTTCATTTAGTATTAAGTAAATTTTATTTTATATTGTATTTGAATTTTACTATTAAGATTTAAAAAAGATTTGTTTGTTGTCTTATGGTGAATGCTGCGTATACCTATAATAGGCATACATACCAGCATTTTATGTTATTTTCATTGTTTTACATTAATTATTTGTATGTATTGCTGTTGGTGTACCAAATAAATAAATAAATAAATAAATAAATAAAGCCTGTTTTGCCCTTTTTCTATGATTTCTTTAATTAACTGTAGGTATATTTTCCTGAAAAATAAAGTAGGTAAAATAGTTATAAGAAACCCCTGAATCCCCTGATAAGACTTCACAATAAGTTTACATAGGCTTGCAAGATAAACTAAAACATTTACTCTCTTGGTTTTTTTTCTTTGTTGGTACCTAAAACGAGGTTTTAGTCCGGTCACGTGCATGAACTTTAGTACCTAATATCAGATGTAAAAATAATAAGTATTAGACCATCATCATCTGCCTAGCCTTTTCCACGGTTGCTATTTTATAATATGATTGATAAAATAAAATAAAGCGAGGAAGGGATCAAAGTTGGGCTCAGCTAGGGTTTTTCATTTCTTAAACTTATCTCTAGAAGTACCGGATTATACCTACATAATAATATGCAACAAAAATCGTCGAAATAAGCAGGGAAATATGCACCATAATGCTCGAAATATGCAACAAGAGTGACAAAATATGCTACCAAATAATGTTTTTTTATTTAATTAAATACTTAGGTAGGTATACTAAATTTTTTCTAGTTTTTTTTTAAACTCTGCCCCACACTATGAATTTCTCCCGTATCGTGGGTGCGTTTACAAACATTTAAACTCACATACACAAACAGCCAGACCCGGAACAACTACCTGTAGGCCATTTGAATATTTGTTCCGTGCGGGAATCGTATCCAAGACACGCAGCGCAGCAGTCAATCGCTCAACCACTGCGCCTACCGTGCTCGCAAGATATTTTGTTGTTGTTGTTGTTGTTGTTGTGGAAATAGACTTCTAGCCTCAATTATTTATAGTGCGATTGCACATTGCACCTATAATTTTTTTTTTGTATAAAACGTAACTTATGTACAACTCCATGATTACGTGTGAATTTACATACAAACTGTACTAAATATACTGTCGCCATTCTATTTAGTGTCACCGAAAATATATTCCTTTTTTTTTTCTTTTGTAACCCTCAACAAATATTCAAAACTTTTATCGTTACAAGATACTTATCGTTTTAGGAAAATAATCTAAGTATAACGGTTTCACATGGATACTATACTTAAAAAACGCAACAAGCTGTATAATATAGGCACGTATATGCGCTATAAAACCTTTATACGGTGGCAATAGAGCTTGTATACAGCCTATAATATTATGCTGCTCTGGGAACAGTACTTCGGTTAAAATTAGTACATTTTGATACAAGTGGAGAAAGTTTGTTATTGGATTCGAGGCGGAATTAACTCCCGAGCCGTAGGCGAGGGTGTTTTTGAGCCGAGAACTGCAATAACAAATGCCCACTTGTATCAAACGACGTTTTTCAATACACTTTTGAAGAAATAAACTAAAAGAACGAAAAATATTTTTTTTTGGCATTTTAAGACACCATCATCTTGGTACCGAATAATAGTAGGAACACATACTACATTACCAATTACAATACTAAATTAACAATTTCTTTAGGAGCCAAAATGCCGAACAACAAGCCAACACGAAAAAAAGGTCAGCCCTCGCCGTCCACATCCGATATAAAACTACCTAAAATACCGAAGATTTCAATGCCTGAAGACTTCAAAGTACGAACACGGCCCTTGTTTTCACTGCCCGAGGAAGTTTTAAAACTACCTTCACCGGCTTCTAAAGCCGCAAAACTGCAAGCATCAAAACTTACCACGAAGAAGTCCAGCGGTACCGTATCTAATTACTTACTCTTAACTTTTCATTCCAATATTTTACTTGTGGGTAATTTGGTATAGTCTTGTCTAGTTTACTATCTTGATATGGTTCTAGAAGAAATTTATCATATCTAATTTATCATATCATCATATAATATCAAACAGTTGGTACCAAAAAGGTGTTTCTTAAAATTAACCAAAGGAAAGGTAGGTACCTACCCTAATTGTAGAACTCGAAAGATAAATCAACTGAGCGGTAATAATGACTAGCTATTGTTACCTTTCAGTGATGAAAACCTTCACGGCAATGAGGAAAGCTCGTGAGGATTTTAGATTAAAGCTGATAAAGTTGATATGTCAGCCTGAAGAGGACGGTGAACATCAGCCAACGGGAGCGCCTACACAGGAAGAACAGAACTTGCTTAGATATTACTACTATCTGCGTTACGGTATCGATACCATACACGTAGCCCCTTTGGACAACAAGATTATATTAAGGTAAGTAAATACATAACTATGCAAAAATGCATTCATCATTCATCATCATCATTTCAGCCGAAAGAAGTCCACTGCTGGACATAGGCCTCCCCCAAGTATCGCCACATTGACCGGTCCCGTGCGACTCGCAACCAGCGGATTCCCGCAACCTTCATCAGGTCATCGGTCCACCTAGTGGGAGGCCTTCCAACGCAACGTCTTCCGGTTTGCGGTCGCCACTCCAGAACTTTTCGGCCCCATCGGCCTTCCGTTCTGCGAGCAATGTGCCCTGCCCGCTGCCACTTAAATTTGGCAATTCTTCGGGCTACGTCGGTAACCTTGGTTCTCTTGCGGATGTCTTCATTTCTGATTCGATCGAAAATGCATTAAAGGATAAGATCGAGTTCGTAACACCACGCTGCGTTCCAAAACTGGCATAAAAGGACGTTGGCAAGAGGCTGCCAGGCTGTAACGGGATTTGGCGGGTCACGTTAGCCTGCATGTACGATGACCGCTGGGCAAAAATCTCCATTAAGTAAGTGCCTACAGATAGACGGCTCCGCCGGGGCCCGCCCCCCGGTGGTGTGACGACCTGGACACATACCGCGAGGGTTGAATTGAGGTGGCGCAGGACAATAGTTCATGGAGACTTGGGAGAGGCCTTTGCCTAGCAGTGGGACAGATAGAACAAAAATCAATCTGTAGAAATCGGTGCAGCACAAAATTGTAGAGATGAGTGAGAATACATTTAAAAAAAAAACAATAAATCCTGCCTACCTAGGTAAAGCGTGGAGGGCTGATGTCTCTAATTGCTAGAACTTATAGCCCGCGCTTGCATGTTTGCACTGTCGCATATAAAAAAACAAAATAAGTAGGTATTTTGCATGAATACCTTTTATAAAGTGAGTGAGTGGTGTGAGTGTGAGTGTGTAAGTTTAATAAATAAATAAAATAAATAATGTTTTCAGTTTTTCTGTTATGATATCACATATTTTTCAGAGTACACAACCTTATATCCCCGAAATTAAAGAGGTGGAAGGAAACTCTATTTACGTGTACAGATGAGATGCGCGAAGATTTTATGATGAGTATGAAAAAAGCGATTGTGGATTTCGTGCTGAAAGATCCTAACACGGTAGGTACCTACAAATATGTTACCCATACCTACACTTTAATAATTTATAAAATATCTACCGAGCTTTTGAGGGTCTGTTTCCTCTTGACCTAGCAATGTCACACAGTATTTAGAGACCTTTTCTGATTTAAATTCCGCAGGAAGAGTCGTTGGAGGAAGAAGATACTCCACTGAAGCAGGAACTGGCAAAGAAAGACGATGCCTGGAGGAATCGGTACGCCGTAGCACAGAAATACGTGACTAAGAACCTGTACTGCGTGAACCCTTGTATCGCTCAGGTGTTAGCAATATGGTGGAAACAATTCAAGTAAGAAACACACAAAATCTTACCTTTTTAATTTGAAAATAACATTACAAAATGTATTATTCTGAATCATCATAATTCACATGTTTTAGCGACTTACGATTGATCAGCATGAAAGATATAATGACAACGAACGAGGCATACGAGCTACAAGACTTCTCTTTTGTTTGCAAAAGACACATAGAAGCAGCTGGTAATGTGCTCACACACCAGTGGATTCCAACTGTTCAAGCTGTTTTTCTTCAGGTAAGAAATAGGACCAACAAAACTTAGCTCGACAAAATTGTAACCGTCTAAAATCTTCGGGATAAACTATCAAGTTTTATTGTATTCCTTTTTCAGGGTAGTAAAAAGAGATTAATACCAGAGCCGAAACAAGTACAGAAAATGAAGCATTTCTACAACTGTCTGGGATGTATCATGACTTATAATCTTCAAACTTTATGCTTGAAATCAATGACGGAGTTCACCGACTACATTATGGATGTGGGGGTAAGTACAAAATGGTAGGTAATAGTAATATAATTCTTTATCGCGGGTTTAGTGCCTAACCTGCGGGCTTAGCCAAGTTGACAATCTACAATGGTTAACGCTAGTGGAATGATATCATCTCAACGTCTTAAATCACGTGATCAACACAAACGAATAGAAAATTCGTAGACAAGTTTACATCGTTCAAAATAATAGAATAGAATGTTATCGTTTCTACAATGTTGATCGCTAAACTCTTTGGAAGGAACGCTCACCATAGACTAACGTGTAGGTTTTTTCTACAGACATTTGAGATCGAGCGATCGACTCAGTAGTGTCAACTTGGCTACCAATTTAGCGCTTTCTACAATCGCTTACGCCGAGGCGTTTACGATTGTAGAAAGAGAATCGATATGAAACGTTTGTAACTTGGCTAGGCTTGCTGGTATCAAAGTTTGTATAGCGCCATATACTATGTCGAGACTGTCGGTGCGGTAAACGCAAGTCTCTACATCCAAGATGCGATGCTCGCAAGCAACGTTATTGCAACCGAATTTTTTCATTGTTATTTTAGCGATCGAAAGTTACCGATAATGTCGTTATCTATGTCGAGACTGCGGCACCCTGGGGAGTATAAAGATACGCTTAATAGCTTAAACATAAGTTTTAGACATTATAAACACATAGTTGATGAACTACTTTATACATATTCTATTGCAGGGAAAAAATCAAGGCTTCATAATTAATTTGGGATTTACAAACGACGCTATCGAATTCGATCCCACTTTTAAGCAGTTCAAAGATCAGTTGAGCCTTTTATATGACTTTCTGATTGATGCATGTCGACAGTCACCTCGTTTGGAAACTTTGCTATACCAAGATTTTAGGGATTCAAGAGCCAACCCCAATCTGAGGGTAAGATGAGACAATCGTATCAATGTTACTTTATTCAAACTTAAGTTAGGTAAGTATTTATTGTTTATCCATAAATCATAATGTTCTTTTTTAGCCTATCATAGACAAGGAACTAATAAACAATTATAAAAAACAAATAGCAGAATTAATTGCGGACCAAAGAATAGGTCCTGAACTGAGAGTTCAAGATTTTGATGACTACATCTGTTTATTGAACGGCGAGGTAACTCTGATTTAAACCTATTTTTTATAGGTCATTTTATTCATGTATTTAAATTACGTTTTGCATTATATGTTTGTCTGTCAGTCTCTAGGTAAAGTGGATGCTTTTATAAATGCGGACCCGGAAATGTCTTTTGAGAACTTTTGCGCGGAGGCTGTGAAATACGTTGATTTGGCACGGGAGATCCCTTCTAAACTTGAAGGAACCATCGTCATCGGCATGTTTCAAATGCAGCGGGGTGAACTTATTACCTCACTGCGAACAGCTGCGACTAGGCTGGCCAATGCACTGTTGAGGAGAATGACTGAGGATTATCAAACAATGATCAAAGGGTTAGTTGGAAAAATCTCGCAAACTGCTATTTAGTTAATTTTCTTAAGATTAACTTAAATTTGTTTTTTTGCTGTAGGATTTACGATGAATACGCTTCAATAGCAAACACGCTACTAACTCCACCACCGGATACGGCGGCTCTCATGGAACTGATAGATTACATCAAGAAGGTGGAGGACCTCATGCTGACCGAGATGGAGGACAAGTTGCGCAACGTCATGAGATACATCGTCTTTTTGGGAGACTACACTAACTTCTCACCCTTAGAGCTCAAGTCTAACAACCAGACCTACCACTGGTGAGGCAAATTTTAAAGTAGTTGATGATGTAATTGTAAATGATACGACAGTTAGACCAAGACTGATTTATTGACATACCCACATTATGATAATACATCAGCTGATAGACGCACAAATCCAGTAACGTAAGCATGCTTCTGCTTATGGCTTGATTTTTTGGCCCTGCTCCTGTGTCACCCTAAGTTTGCCTAAAATTTTAAAGGAAGATACATGGACCAAAATGGTTTTCGAGTTTCAGTGGTACGTTGTTTATTTATCCGTTTATCATTCAGTGGTACGCTTTGTTTATTAATCCGTCTATCACCCACTCATAAGATATTCTCTGTTTTAAAAGCATTAGGTCGTCGCAAAAGTCCAAACTCAAGGTTTGCCAAAGGGCGATGGAGCGTAGCGTATTGGGTATAAAGCTCAAAAACTGGAATCGCTGAAGTAGGCCATAAGACTGTTAGTGGATGGGGCGGGCCATGTCTACAGAATGCTCTATGACAGAGTCGTTACGCAGTGGGTGCCAGAAGACAGGCGTCATCGCCGAGGGAGGCCTATAAAATGCTGGCGTGACGACCTGGAGGAGTTTGTAAGAGATTGGCCAGAGAAAATCGCTCCGAGAGAAGAGTGGAAGGCTATGGGGGCCTTGCCCAGCAGTGAAACAAGTAGAGGCTAAGGGAATAATGAGATTAGGACCTTCCTTAACATCGCTACTTAATCATGCAACCAAAACATTCGTGCTCAGTGTTTTGGTAGAATCAGAGGATGCAAGGGAATCTTTGTCTTTTCCTAAATTATAATGTCTCTATGGTGGCCGGCTGGCCATTTACTTATAGAATGCATTTTCGTATATTTTCAGGTATTCTCGCATGGCTGGTATAATTGAAGAGTCGAAGAACATTTGTGATCAGAAGATGTTAGAATATCAAGAACTATTAAAGGTAACATTCAATATTTCGCTTCCGAAAACAATTTACCGCATGAATGTATATTCTTTCGTGATGTATTTAATAGCACTTTATAAATAATAATTCACACTTTTAAATGTTTAGCTTTAAAAAATAATTAATGAACTATAAAAACAATAGTTTCCACTATGTTAAATTTTAAAGCTTAGCATATTAATATATGCTAAGCTTTAAAATTTATAGAATGAACTACAAAAATAATGGTTAGCACTGTAACTGTATCGAAAACAAACTCCGAAACCAGTTAGTTGGTAAAAAATGAACTTCAAAACTCAACTCAAAGCATTTATTTAAATTAGACCATTACGGTACTTTTGAATGTCAAAAATACAAAAATGCAAAGCTACAGTCACAGATACAAGGCATAATAACTTGAAAAAGTAATGTAGTTGCCCATTCCCTAGCGTAGATCTCTATGGAAAAGAACGGGCAAGAAACTCCATGGACACTCTTTTCAATCAAAATATTGTTACAAAATCTTGGTTTTTACATCTTTCATGTTGAGATTATGCATTTATTTGAGAACGATGTAGAAAGACGTGCTCATTAAGAGCGTCCAGAGTAAAAGATAAAATCAATAATTTAAAATTAAAGTGATTAAATGAACCGTGGCAGCTAAGAGATGATCAGTCCCAACCGACAGCGCCCGTTCACGAACATGACGCATGTATCGGCGCCATTCAACTCAACCATAACGAAGGGAACTAAATTACCCGACACACCCGCCACCATCAGCAAGACGTTTGAGTGAGTATGACATTCTCTCAGCCACCAAGGCATAATCAAGTCAATAAAAGATACCTAATTGTAAATGGTGGCTGAACAGTACAAAGTACTCGCACATATGTGCTCTGTAGTTATATAATACTAAGAGCCGGAATCTATACAATGCAAGAATATTTTTACAATCTTCTGCAGCTTTCACAATACATTAACATGGGAATCCATTAGTTTGCCCCTATGGTTGTGCAAGCAGGACCAGCATATAGCCAAGCATTTTTATCATCAATGTAATCCCCCAACTTATAATATGCTTGCCTACATAATGTGCGTTTTATACAAGATTTAAATTTCGTCTCATTCAGTTGTAAAATGTGGGGAGGTATTTTATTGTAACATTTCAAACAGTACCCCATGAAACATGAATCTACTTTAGCAAGCCTGAAACCTGGCTGAACTAGTGGGTCCCTATTTCTAGTGTTATATTGGTGTCTGTCACCTCTTTGACCGAATAAATGCAGGTTTTTCCTAACGTACGTGATGTTTTCATAGATGTATTGACAAGGTACTGTCATTATATTAATTTCCTTAAACAGTTCTCTTAGAGAATCGCGTCATTTCGCGTCATCGCATAATTTGGTTTACTAATGTTTGCCATAATTTAAAATGCAATAATTTTATATACCATACTTGTATTTGCCATAATTTCATTAGAAATAAAGTGCAAATTTTTGTTTCAGTAGGGCGTACCCCCCCTCTCTAAAAGCTAAACTGCGGGCTTGAAAAATCTGGAAAAATTCGTGATGATAGTGCATTTTATGAACTTTAAAGAAAAACTATAACGGTTAAGATAACCTTATTAGTTTAGCAGTAATAGTCATTGAACTTGGGCGTTGGATAATTTTGTAACAAATACAAAATCCTTAGAATAAATCCCATAAAGTGACTAAGATGAAGTAGTTGTTTGTTTATAACGCGTAAAGACTTGCATTGAAAAACCAAATCTAAAATATAACGGGCTACTACGGAACCCTACACTGCGCGTGGCCCGACACGCACTTGGCCGGTTTTACTTTAAACCCATCGAATTGACACCATTTATTTGTACCTGCTGCTGTCTATCATTCAAATACGATTTTACTAAACTGAGCGCAAGTTTACCTAAACCGTAATGCTCAAGTTTCAAGATCAGGGTTTCGTGATTTACGCAATCAAATGCCTTCGAAAGGTCACAGACGATTCCTATGGCATCTTGTGCCTCTTCCCACGCAGTAAATATGTGTTTTAATAAAGTGACACCGGCGTCAGTTGTACAACGTCCTTTGGTGAAACCATACTGTTGCTCGTGCAATATTTTATTGGTGTTTAAATGGTTAAGCATTTGGTTGATTTTTCAAACACCTTGCTGAAAACCGGCAACACGTATACGGGCCTATAGTTATTGGTGTCTTTACTATCCCCAGCTTTTAAAAGCAGTATTACCTTACTGAATTTCATTAGATCCGGGAAGACTCCTTGATCCACGCACAAATTAAATATTAAGGCTAAATACGGTGGTACAGTCTCAATAATTGAGGTACAAGCTTTGATAGACATACCCCATAGATCTTCCGTTAATTTGATCTCGATTCGCTTAAAAGCTTTTATGACTGTTAAGGAGTTTACCTATATGCTGAAATTCAAAATACTTTATAGTCGCTTAATTAGCGTAGTCGAAGGTGTAGTCAACAGACGCGAGGCTCCTATTTCTGAATGCAAGGTTAAAAGTAACCTAACATTACCTAACGTCAGGGTGCCCCAAGTCCAGAGTTCGCATTGCTCGCTTTTGCATCCTAAGTTTTCCTGGTAATATTGCCATCTATTATTTTTATAGTTCATTCAATTAATTTTAAAGCTAAGCATATTTATAGCGGAAACTATTATTTTTATAGTTCATTAATTAATTTTGAAAACTCTTGAAACATTATTTTTAAAGTGCGTTTATATATTCCCTATTGAATTTGAAGTAACACTTTGTTAAACATTATTCTGTAGATTCGCATTGCCAAGTTCATTGATGATCTGGATATTTATGAATTGCAATGCAGTGACGTTCAGTATTGGGGAGAAATCAATGAATTACCGAAATACGTCTCCCGGGCACGACATTTGGATGATAAGTAAGTCTTAATCATTAGTTTTAAATATCTTTTTGAAGAAAACAAATACAATTATTTTGTTATTGTGTGTAGCTAGTCCAGTTATGACGACTTGTGCATTGCGGATAGTGAAACGTAGCCGAGATATGACCTGTACCTATTGTTAGGTACAGGTCATATCTTCATATGTTTTCGTTTTACTTGTTTAAGTAGTTGATGATTCCTCAATTACTCCTGAGCCCAAGTACCTACTCACTAGCATGGGAGGCATTATGATGAAAGAGAAACCATGACCGCTATTTTAGAGAAAAATAAATCTGCAGTTTGGTTTGTTTGAAAAAACTTCTGCCAGAGCCAGAAATCAACATCCGTTTAAAAAAAAAAAAACCCGACTGCGTAAAAAATAACTAATAACTTTAAATAAAAACTGAAAAGAATAAAACAAGTTCAGGAGACAGGATATATTGACTGCAACAGTCGGGACCCTATAATATTAGAATATGTAATGATTTTAGTCTAGATTATTTAATGGGTCCCTACTGTTCAGTTGCAGTCAATATGTCCAGTCTCCTGAACTTGTTTTATTTAACTTGTTTTGAAATCATCTTTAGTTTTGTCATAACATTTTTTATTTTGACTGGCCATTTACGATCTAGATGGATAGCACCAATTCTCACTTTGCAATGGGTATAATACAGCATTCGCCGTTAGAAAAAATCGTGACTTAACTGATTTAGAGATTGCCCGTTTAGTTAACTTTAGTTATTTCCACAGCGTGATGTCGTACGGTATTCTCTTGCCGCCGATATTCAGACAATATTTATTTTGCAAAAAAGGGCAATTCGTTTAATTTATAAATTAAGTCCCAGATACTCCCTCAGAGAAAAATTTTAGTCCCATTCAGTTTATATAATGAAAACCTTTTGTACGCACATAAAAATATTAATTTGTTTAAAAAATACAGTGATATCCACATCATACGAGGAACAAACACAAATTTGTTGTTCCTGTACGTTTAGATGCCAATGTATACGTTTTTACAATAAACTTCCGAGCCATATTCAAGCACTAAGCCTAAATAAATTCAAATCGTTTATAAAACCGAAGTAATGCCTGAAAGCCTACTAACATGTTAATCACTATCTCGAAGATAAAAAGGCTTGGGATTAAGCTGTTCCATTGAAAACTCTGTGAATGTCGAAAATTCGGACTTCGCGTGTTTATTATTAATTCCTTTCTTTTATACACTTTGACATTGAATGATTTGACATGAATACTTATTTCAGTATTTTATTATTTTTAATTGTTAATTTTTGTAAGAAATAGTCCCAATCCTTCCGAGCTCGATTTATGGCTTTTGGTTCCAGAACGACCTAAAAATAATGGTGTAGGTATGTAAATCACCTACACTATTGGTTAGTGCAATAAAACAGGTTGGTGGTTTGGTTAATAAACGGGTTCGATATCCTGGTTCAGGCAAAAACTTTTTCAAAAATGAAAAAAAAATGTTTTATTTTATTTCAAAATCTAAGTCATGGTTTCTTTGACGGCTGTGACCTATACTTTCGAATTGAGCCTAATATGCCAGGTTGAGTGGGTGAAGCTCCCCTCCCCAACCTCCACTAAAATTGTAACTTCATAACGGTTAGAGATTGCTATGCGAGCGAAGCGAGCCGGCGACCCCCGTGTCGTAGGGATAAGGTCACGATAGCTTTCCGGTGGTATGTAGGTCCTGAGCGTAACGATGGTTGAGTGGGTGAAGCGTAACTCAAGCTGTAACTTCATAACGGATAGCCATGCGAGCGAAGCAAGCCGGCGACCTCCGCAGCGTAACGAAGGTTGAGTGGGTGAAGCGTAACTCAGGGGCAAGACAGACGACAAGCAAACTTTAGGGTAATGTTGTTTTTAATTGGAAAAGGTCTGGTCAAGGTTAATTTCTTTAATTTTAAGGGTCCTTAAGGGTTTTCATAATGGTTTAGGGGTAATTCTAAAGAATTTTCCAATTCATTTAAGGATTCCTATGGATCCTCAAAATTTTATAAGGATAGGGAATACTTCTCAAAAACACGAAACCATAGTGTTAATTTAATGACAAAATTGTTTTAGGTTGAAGCTGACCCCACTAATCGTCCCGTTTGGCGAACTATTTTTTTTTGTTTATTTATTCATTACAACGGTTAGTGTAACAGTAATTAATTAATTTCTTATGTATTATATAAACTACAATTTCATCTGGATAGGTACAGCATTAATTTACATAAAAAAAAGAAAATACATTTTGTTAGGTTACAAATTATTAGGACATACATAATGTTATATTTCATATACAATGTCTTTCACAAAATCTCGAGCACAATAACATGATTTGGTTGAATCTGTCATTCAACACGTCACAATCGGGTTGGTCAAAAATAAGGGCATTGATTGCGCTGCGCTTGCGCACTATGAAATTGCTTTTTGTCATGTTTTTTTACAACTCTAACATGCTGTAACTTTCCCCACGGGTGCGGTAACTGCTTTTGGGTGATCACCGTATAGTAAACAACTACTTACTAGAAACTAATTTCATTTCAAACGGTATAAAATTGCTCGCTAAAAATGCGCGCTGTCTTACATGTTACTACCACGTCATGAAATACCGATATTTTAAAAGTTGTATTTTCTCCTGTAGGTTATCAAACGCTCTCGTTAAGATAGACCAGTTTAACGAAGAAGAAGCATCGTTTGGGTTCGAGTTGTCACAGTATCCCAAGAGGAAGAACGTATACGATAAATTAGTGCCGTATAAGAAACTGTTCGATGCAGGGTACGACTTTCTTGCGAAATATGACACCTGGATGACTTCTAAAGTAAGTGTAGCTTTATTCGCCGGTACGGTAGATATACTCTTCGTCCATGTTGTATCATTCTTGAAGAAGACGTATAATGTAGCGTAGAGGAGAATCTTGAAATAGTTATGCAGATTCAAGAATGCTTAAAGTAAAAAGCAAATAAATTAGTGGAAATTCTTTGAATGAAATCATTTAGTTGTTTATCGTGGCTTGTCAGACATCTGATAAAATCAATCGCGTTTGGATAAAAGAGTTTTAAATATAAGTATTTAAGGATTATAATAAAAGCAATTGATTGACCCCAAGAGACAAGTAATAGACAAAGAAGGCAAGATTTAATTAATAGACAAAGAAGGAAAGAATTAAATGAAATGGTATTCTTAGTCCGTTGCCATGTAAAATTTCAAATAATTTAATATATTTTAGGTAGGAAGTTTTGATCCAGAAGACATTGAAGGTGACGTCAGTTATTACTATAAGATTGTGTACAAGTTGGAGAAGTCATTCGCGGAAGTTCCAGACACTCATCGCCTCGCTACTTCAGTGAGGTACATCGGTTTATCATTTTTAAAGAAAATATTACACATACGGGGTGTAGACGGACTTCACGATGCTGTCAAGCAAACATTTTGTACCTCAAACTAAATAATACTGCGAAAAATAATTGCTGGGAAACACCTCATCTTTTTGTTGTGAAAAATCATGGTTTACGGTAGCGCTCAATGTAACGCACTGAAATCATTCGACGGATGGATGCATTGAATAGTACAGAGGTCTTAGAGATACTCGAAGGACATTCTTCTCTTCAGAGACACCCTTTATAGTAGGAACAGCTTTTAAATGACAGTTAATAACTTTCAGACAAAAAATGGATGAGTTCAAGGGCCATATGCCGATAATACAAACACTTGGGAACCCTGGCATGAAGCTGCGTCATTGGGAGAAGATCTCAGAAATCGTTGGATTCCCTATTGTCGTGGACGACGAGCTGTCGCTGGAGAAAGTTATCGATTTCAACTTGGGCGACTACATTGACAAGTTCGAGGGCATTTCCGAAGCCGCCACCAAGGAGAACAACCTCGAACGGGCACTAGACAAAATGATGAAGGAATGGGCCGATCTCAGATTCGAAATTCTCAGTTACAAGTAAGCCATTGTTTTGTTTCATTCACAACACTAATATTATAAAGATGTATATAGTTTGAATGTACGAGATAATGCCCGTAACTAAAAATCCAATCTCAAAAATTCTTCCTTTGATAGAAAGCTGGACTTTAGCCGAATGCAACTAAATACGATAAAACTTACCCGGGTGAAGTCGCAGGCGAAAGCTACTATAAAATAATGTAAACCGATATGTTAATAACAACATTTCATAATTTCAGGGATACTGGGACATACATTTTGTCAAGTGTTGACGAAATTCAATTGCTGCTGGATGATCATATTGTTAAGACTCAGACTATGAAGAACTCTCCGTATATCAAACCATTTGAAGAACTTATTCAGTATGTTTTATTATTATGAATAATATTCCTCTAGATTTTAAATTGGTTTATTATGAAATTGGTTTGTCATAATTTAAAATGCAATAATTGTATGTACCTGTACCATACTTAACTGTATTTGCCATCATTTCATTACAAATAACGCTTCATTTGCCATAATCGTGAAATTACAAAAAATAATTTTCACTAATTTCATTGGTCATAATCGATCAAGTGTCATAATAATTTTAATCCATAAATGTATCTTCAGACTAGATCTTTCAATCACTTAGCCCATTTAACAATGTTATACTAACAGGTGATACTGAAAACTGCGGGACACAAGATTACCTTAACATCTGCTTATACCTTGGTTTTCTGCCTGCTCACACATTGCCTACTCATCAGAGCGGCTCTTACCTCGACCATATGATGATCAAAACCACTTATTCATTTATTACGCATGTTACTAACTAACCGACCATCATTCTGTCTTACTAGCCGTAAATTTAACGCTGCCTAAGCAAAATCGCCCCAAGGCAAAATCTAAATTAAACAGAAAAACTCGAATATGATTTGTACGCAACATTGATTATGGCCTAATTTACAACATTGCTGACGCTAATTCGGCTTTATCGTACTTAATAAAACATGTCCAACAAGCAATATTGCGTATTACGACAGTTGTGACAGTAAATAATCGTCCTCATAATATTAAACCTTGGATTACTCCTGGACTAATTCGATGCTTATGGCAGAGATAAACTTCATCAGAAAACTAAGAAATTCCCTGATAATTTAATAATTCTAAACACCTATAAAAGTTACAGGAATTTCTGCAACAATCTCCTAAAGAAGCTTAAAAATAATTACGATAAAAATGAATTGAATAAAGCAGGCAACAATACCAAGCAAATTTGGAAGCATATTAAAAACGTTACCTACATGACTAAACAACGTGAATCTAATTCGAGGTTACTGCTTACTAATCCTTCACCCCTCTTATCAGCTAACAAAGTAAATAACTTTTTGTTAATGTTGGGAAAACTTTGGCCGAACAGATTCCGAAACATTGAACCCAACCATCTTTCTAAAAACTCAACAACGGCTGCAACCTGAAGTCATTTGCGATGCTGGATACTAAGGAAAACGAAATATACCGAATAATATCTGGCCTTAAAGATGACTGTGCAGTTCGATGGGATAATATAAGCAACAAGATCCTTAAACTTCTTCAAGCATATATGGCACCTCCCTTAACGCATATATTTCGAATCTGTCTTTCTAAAGGAATTTTCACTAACTGTCTTAAAAAGGCTGTTGTTATCCCTATCTATAAATTTAGAGACTGGGAGTTTATTAACAACTAGAGGCCAATATCATTACTCCCCTCAACCTCAAGTCAATCAAATATACTAGAGAAAACAGCAAATTAGCTAGTTTCCTGGAAAAAAACAACATCTGTTCACCAGCGCAATTTGGCTTCAGAGCCAAATTATCCACAGCCTATGCGGTGCATAGCCTTACCAATTATGTCCCTGAAGAGCTGGGCAAGGGGAACCAGGTCATGGGAGTCTTCCTTGATTTAGCGAAAGCCTTTGACACTGTCTCTGTTTCTGTGCTTCTAAGAAAATTAGAGGCCATAGGAATAAGGGGCACGCCGCCGACATTACTTACTGACTTCTTAAACGACCGACACCAATGTGTTAGAGTTGACAATTTTACGAGCGATGAGCAGAAAAATACTGGATTTGGTATTCCCCAGGCCCAATATACTCCATATTGGGCCCTACCCTTTTCCTGGTTTATATTAACGACTTGTGTAACCTTAATATCAAGCTGACGACACGGCGCTTATATTTTCTGCTGAAAACAGTAGCGAAGTGTTTGAAAACGCTCACCTTGGCTTTAATAGTGTGACTAATTACTAACACTAAATGCTGACAAGACAAAATACATTCACTTCTCCATGCGCAAGCCTCGACTTAACAGTGCTAACTTCGGTAATTCCCGTAAGTCCGCTAAATCGGCCAGTCAACATGTGCAATTGTCCTTCTACCCTTAAAACCAATAATATTAAATACTTAGGGGTTATAATAGACGACACAATCTCTTTTAGGTATCATATTGAAAGTCTGGTTGAAAGAGTGCGCAAATTAATATAATTATGTTATAGCTAGAAACATAATCATATGTATCCAGAGAAATAATAAAAAGTACAACCAGACTTTATTTTAATGTCACGCGTATTATTGTATTGACATTGGTTTTGGTTTTCCTACAGTGACTGGGAGGGCAAGTTGATTCTTCTACAAGAGATTCTAGATGAGTGGTTGAAAGTTCAAGCTACTTGGATGTATTTGGAGCCCATCTTTTCGTCGCCCGATATTCAACAACAGATCCCGGAAGAGGGACGTCGGTTCAGTGCCGTTGATAAGGCATGTACCTGGCCCTAAAAATATGGGCTAGTTTTGAAGTTATAGTCATCATGCCTACTTGATTTGCGTTGCTACATATTTTATTACAGCTTCGAAAAATCATTAGAAACCATTAGCATAGGTACCTACGAGTAAATATTTCAATAGTATGCTCAGCTTCCTTTAAGACCTAACTCAAATATGTACGTATCTAAACCTTCTCGATTATATTTCTGTTTACATTAACCATACTTGTCCAGATGTGGCGCGAGATAATGAAGGCTGCTGCCCAAGAACCGCGAGTACTTGACGTCATCCAGATTGAGAAGATGTTGGACCGGTTAAAGAAGTCCAACAACTTGCTGGAGATGGTCCAACGTGGCCTCAACGCGTATCTGGAGAAGAAGCGTCTATATTTCCCTCGTTTCTTCTTCCTCTCCAACGACGAACTGCTTGAAATCCTGTCCGAAACTAAGGATCCTACGCGGTGGGGGTTTTCACTGATTAACATGATTTTTATATAAGTATGCTGGTGAAGTGGTGATATGAATCAAATGTACTTTATCAGCCGCATCTTCACAGTCTACTAGTATGGGTTAAATCGAGTAAATTTAATTGTTCCTATTTCAACAGTGTACAACCTCACCTCAAGAAATGTTTCGAAGGTATCGCGCGATTGACGTTTACTAGTGAAATGGTGGTAACACACATGAGGTCCTCAGAAGGAGAGATCGTGTTGCTCACCCTTACTATCAATACTGCCGCCGCGAGAGGACAGGTGAAGTAGTATTCTTCTTCAATGTTTCTATTTGTTTATTTATTCAGTAGTACACATACATTTGTGTGGCAGTTGATTATATTACTCATTTACGTTTTAGGTAGAGAAATGGCTGCTGGAACTGGAAAAGGCGATGAAAGCATCTGTCCATAATGTAGTAGCCCTGTCATACGATGACTATCTGAACCGGCAACGAGACGAGTGGGTGCTCGTGTGGCCAGGCCAAACCGTTAGTGTCAAATCTATCTATCTATATGTATAAAATGATAAACTGACTGACTGACTGACTGACTGGGTGACATATCAACACACAGCCCAAACCGCTGGGTCTACAGATTCCAAATTTGGCAAGTAGGTTCTTTATGTGGTCTAGGGGTGCACTAAGAAAGGATTTTTCAAAATTCAACCCCTAAGGGGGTTAAACGGGGCTCCAAAGTTTGTATGGGGAAACAAGATTAGTTAGTCTATTTTATTCGAAACTTTACAGGAGTGCTCCTATTAATGAATGAGTAGAAACGGGTTTCAGGTTTTTTCAGAATTCGACCCCTAAGAGGGGGAAATGGGGTGACAAAGTCTGAAAATCAATGCACAGCCTAAACCACGGGGTCTACAGATTCCAAATTTGGCAAGTAGGTTAATTAAGTGGTCTACGGGTGCACTAGGAAAGGATTTTTCAAAATTCAACCCCTAAGGGGGTTAAACGGGGTTCCAAAGTTTGTATGGGGAAACAAGATTAGTTAGACTATTTTATTCGAAACTTAACAGGAGTGCTCCTATTGATAAATGAGTAGAAACAGGTTTAAGGTTTTTTCAGAATTCAACCCCTAATAGGGGGAAATGGGGTGACAAAGTCTGAAAATCAACATGGGTATAGTTTGTATGGTGTATCTGGTCAGGTGTATTGCAAAAACAACGATTTTAAGATTAAATATGGCGGACCTGAAATACCATCATCCCCTGTTGGGGTGCGATGGGGTTGAAATGTCTAAAAATCAATATGGGTGTCGATACCGAGATTATCAGGGGTGATGATTACGATTATGGCATTTATTTTGAGTTCCAGAAGATGGTGGATTCGACTTCTTTAAAGGGTTATTTTTGATTAATTGTGATGATTGTGATTACCATGATAATGATTGTCATTACGATGATGATGATTGTGATTACGATGATGATGATTGTGATGATGATGATTGTGATGATGATGATTGTGATTACGATGATGATGATTGTGATGATGATGATTGTGATTACAATGATGATGATTGTGATGATGATGATTGTGACAGTGATTGTGACAGGGATTGTGACAGTGATTGTGACAGTGATCAGTGATTTTTGGATACAGATGTAATACTGGCGGAAAAAAATCTTCCAATGTTCTGTGGTTGACTGTAATACTAAGCTTGGTCAAAATGTATTAATTAACCGGCATAAAATGTTGTATTTAACAAATAAACATGAGCTTATTCAAAACAAAATTGAAAAAAATAAATAGACCAAACCTCCGAAAAAAATACAAAGTTTCCGAAAACATGTTCTGCTAAAATAATCGTTTTCTTATGGTTTATAACTTAGGGTGCAAGAGCGAGCGAAGCGAAACGAAACGAAGCGAAGCTCGGGTCTTGGGGCACAGCGACGTTAGGTTACATTAAACTCTGCTGACTGAAATAGGAGCGCCGCCTAGCGGGGCTACGTCGACTACGCCTTATACATTTTGATATTTATCTTGACGTTGATTTTATTCCTGTTATATTTACTTATTTTATAGGCTAAAAAGCAATTTAAGCTCGTGGAAAAATATTACGTCAGCAAATGTTGTATTGATTTTCGGAATTTTCAGTATTTTATTCGGTCGTATCTTTCGTCGTAACTTTTGTCCTTCCAGTTGTTGCAAGATTAATATTAAAGCAGTACATTTCATATATTGAGTATGCTCATTTTTTTTCGGAGTCTTTGTTACAATCCTTTATTTATAGGTACAATGTATAGCCATGACTTTCTGGACATTAGAAGTAACAGAAGCCATTCACATCAGCATTTCTGCTATGAAGACGTACTGGGAAAAGTGTAATTACCAAATATCAAAAATCGTCGACTTGGTTCGCGGCCATCTCAATTTGCAGAACAGGATTACACTCGGTAGGTACCCAAACACAGAATCTTCTTTCTTTTATGAGTGGGTAAATAAACAAGAGAATGGTGCACAATCGTAAAGTAGATGGCAAGCCCAATTATGTCCAACAAGCCACTACTACAGTCTTGTAGTCAAAACCCCCTGTCTCCAAGTCGTGCAGCCCGCAATTTGGCTTGCCAACTATATTTTAATGTACCAGACAAAGATTTATGTTTAACGACATAAAAAAAATGCTGTTTATTTTATAGTAACTTTAAAGAATCCTATTCTCTAGTTTCCAATGAATGTGGCTGGCGTCTTTAATATTTACTGTCAGTATAATAGCCATTTCACAAGAAAAAAAATACCGTAGTTAGGACATCCTACATTAAATATTCTAGATTCAACCCACCTAATAAGGAAATAGGAAAATAAATAAACAAATGCATAATACATAATAGATAAATAATGCATAATAGGGAATATACAAGAAATACTAAACTCTTTTTAGGGTTCTACAAGGAATCCCTTTGTTTCGCCATGTCCGTCTGTCTGTCCGAGGTTTTGCTAAGAGACCGTTAGTACTAGAAAGCTGTAATTTTGTAGAGGTGTGTTATCAATAACGCCAACAAAGTGGTAAAATAAAATTTTGGAAAATATTTTTTTTTAGGTTAGCTCCTCTGCATGTGAAGTGGGGATAAGAATAAGAATAATTTCGATTTAATGCTCCATTGACAAAATATTAAACTTTAAAGAGCAATTTTTTGTTCCAGTAAGGCGTCCCCCCCCTCAAAAAGCTAAACTGCTGGCTTGAAAAATCAGGAAAAATTCATGATGGTAGTCCATTGTATGAACTTTAAAGTAAAACTATAGCGGTTAAGATAACTTTATTAGTTTAGCAGTAATAGTCGTTAAACTTGGGTGTTGGATAATTTTGTACCAAATACAAAATCCTTAGAATAAATCCTATAAAGTGACTAAGATGAAAGTTGCTTGTTTATAACGGGTAAAGACTTGCATTGAAAAACAAATTATCATAAATTTCACAAAGCTGCCGCTAGATGGCGCTGTACCAACAGGTTCGTTCTATATTGTGATAACTGGCTACTACGGAACCCTACACTGCGCGTGGCCCGACACGCACTAGGCCGGTTTTACTTATTAAACATGCCTTGTATAGGCGCATAAAAACATTGTGGTACACTTGTTTAAGTTTCTAAAACATCACTTATTTTACAAATTATTGTTTAATGTAGCATGTTTTTGGTGAAACGGAACGCACTATCAAAACGCGTCGTTCCCGATAACGCCGGTAGTGACGTCATAGTCTATATGTCGAAAAAACACTTTTATTTTTAAGTAGTTAAAGTTTCACTAAGATTTTATTATAATGTCGTTATCGCAGTTTGCTTGAATAAAGGACATTATTCAAGCAAAAACTGCGATAACGACATTAATAATAATACTAATTTTTTGGCCTTGTTATAATAATTTTACTAATTGTAAGGACATACAATTAGTAAAATTATTATAACAAGGCCAAAAAATTAGATGTAAACAAGGCAGATTGAAGTAAATGACGTCACATCATGACCGCGATAATCACGGACGTTTGAACTGTCATAGAAAACTTCAGGAGTTTTTATTTTAGCAGTAGTTGAACTTAACTTTTAATACTTTTCTTGGGTTGATAATACTGTATTTTATTGATTTAAGTGTAGAAAAAATGTCATGCATAATTATTCCTTAATCTATACTAATATTATAAAGCGGTAAAGTTTGTATGTACATAAGTAAGTTTCGATGTGGGTAGTAATCTTCGGAATTACTGATCCGATCCCAAAAATTCTTTTTCATCCCATCTATTCGAAAAGGACGACTTGGTTCGCCTTTAAGTGCGCCAGAAGGTGGTGTTTTCTATAAGAATCTTTTAGCGGGCAGTAATGAGTTTTTAATCCTCTTTATAAGTGTGCCGCAATTATCTTTGCCACGCACTTTTTGAATTTGGATCATCTTAGTGTTCAGCGCTAAAGAAATCGAACGCAAATATATTTTGAATAAAGACTGGCTGGTACGACGGCATATAGCCACGCCGCCGGCTGAATAAAAAAAAAAAGCCAAATTAAAAACGCGCGAACTACAGCCCGTGTTTTCGTCAATGTTCACGGATTTTTAGAAATTCATGGTTTGGTTTTGAAAAAATGAGTTCTTCAAGTGATAGTGAATAAAATATGAGGCGCCATTTATTTTCTCATAGTGGGTGATGAAAAGTAGAGTGTATCCTCGCAACGCTCGGGATTCTACTCTACACTTCGCTCTGGATTAATAAAAGCGCCTTATTATTATGCTCCTTTATGATACTTTCTACTATTACTTATGGTAAAGTATCTTTGATTGTTTATATTTGAAACAATTTTCTTTTATTATAATTCCAGGAGCTTTGGTGGTGTTAGACGTCCACGCAAGAGATGTGCTTTTGCTGCTCATAGAACTTAAAGTGCAGCAGGACAATGATTTCAACTGGCTCTCCCAGATACGATACTATTGGCTGGTAACCTTTCCTAAAACATATACTTCAATTACTAACCAACTGTAAAAATACGCTAAAGCACTACTAGGCTTTGGACCTGTCTTTTTTTACAAAAAATAAACAGAGGTTATATTACCAAATAACTCGATAACTGGTTGGTCAAGTCATACTATTTTGATGTTATAGCTACAAGAGGACAATACTTGGCAGTGCTTGACCCGCATGATCAACTCCACGCTGATGTACGGCTATGAGTATCTCGGGAACACCGGCAGACTCGTCGTCACACCGCTCACCGATCGATGCTTTAGGACCTTGTTCGGTGCTTTACATCTTAATTTGGGTACGCTTTATGAGTATTTACACATGTGAACTATGAATATTTTGTATTCAGAAGCCTTTTTACCTGGGGAAATCTTTATGAATACTTTCCGTCTATAACTTCGGCGGTGGTCGCACATGCATAGGGCGCCCAGGATCTGTATTGGATGCTGGAGCCACTTTTGTATAAAAGCGGAAAAAATCGTCACGGTGTCAATCTTTTGTTGTTTCCTCGGCTCACATAAGTTTGTTAACTTACTTTAAATAAAAAATCGAGAATTCTGTGTAGTGCTTGGTATCTTAATTTTGATAACGTGACGTGTTTAATTAAATTTCTCAAAAGATCTTCAACTTACAGAAACCGTGATTTTCACAGGTGGAGCTCCGGAAGGCCCCGCCGGTACTGGTAAGACAGAAACTGTCAAAGATCTGGCTAAAGCTGTGGCAAAACAATGCGTCGTGTTCAACTGCTCTGATGGCCTCGACTATATTGCCCTCGGGAAATTCTTCAAGGTATTGTCAAACATAGACCATATAGCGGCTTAAAGCTTTGCTACTCTTTTAGTAATCGCAAACTCGACAAGACGCTCTGTCAAGTGAAGAAACTTAAAGTTAGTGGATGTAGTAGGGTACTCGTAGTGGTAGAGGTCGTGTGCGAAGGGGTAAGTTCGGCTAGCTTAATACCAGAAGACTGCCTACTTTTTGCCACAGTGGGTAAACTAAAATGTTTATTGTGTAACCCAGGGTTTGGCCTCTTGTGGCGCCTGGTCGTGCTTCGACGAGTTCAACCGCATCGACCTGGAAGTGCTTTCCGTGGTGGCGCAGCAGATACTCTCCATCCAACGAGGCATCAACTCCGGCTCTTCGGAACTGCTGTTCGAAGGC
Organism: Xestia rhomboidea; assembly: GCA_963853795.1. Classification (NCBI taxonomy): domain Eukaryota; kingdom Metazoa; phylum Arthropoda; class Insecta; order Lepidoptera; family Noctuidae; genus Xestia; species Xestia rhomboidea. The sequence goes on from OY970764.1 coordinate 15,760,864, forward strand.
ACGTTGTTGCAGCTCGACAGGTCTTGTGCCACATTCATAACAATGAACCCCGGATACGCTGGACGATCTGAATTGCCTGATAACCTCAAGGTAACTTTTTAGCGGCGATACAAGTAAATTACCTGAGATACACAATTTCATTGCATTTTCAAAACGAACACTGAGCGAAATTGCGCCGTGGCTAAACGGCTGGTATTTAGACGGTTTTTCTGTCCAGGCGTTGTTCCGTTCCGTGGCTATGATGGTGCCGGACTATGTGCTGATATCTGAGATCGAACTGTACGCCTTCGGCTATCTGAACGCCAAGCCACTTGCCGTCAAGATCGTCGCCACGTACAAGCTGTGCTCGGAACAGCTGTCCTCGCAGTGCCATTACGATTACGGTAATATGGTTTAACTTAACATATTCACTTGGCTGTGTGTGTTTCGCTCATTACAAAATTAAGGAAGCTGGTGAACAAGGTTTTTTGTTTTTTTTTTGCACGTGATAATTGTACTCAAGAACAGGTGGATTTCTAATTAACCAATCTAAACACTAATAAGTTTATAAAGCTTGTGTAGCAATGTCCGAAATTGACAATATTCACCAGGTTACTTAAAATCTATACTAAAATCTTCGGAACTACTGATCCGATTCAAAAAATTCTTTCACTTATGGGAAGCTACGTACTCCCCGAGTGTTACAGGCGACATATTTAAAAAAATTCCCGTGGGTTAATTTCCGTACATAACGGGAGCGAGCCGAATTTAGTATAAACTTCTGCCAAGGAATTTAACGGGAATTTGTCGGGACCCTAACTTTAACTGAAATATATATTCTGGTTAACTTATGAGTATTTGTAATGCTAGGTATGCGCGCGGTAAAGTCAGTGTTGCGTGCGGCCGGTGCACTTAAACTGCGCTACCCCGACGAAATCGAGGATCTGATCCTCCTGCGCTCCATCAAAGACGTCAACCTGCCCAAGTTCTTGGAGCACGACGTGCCACTGTTTATGGTGAGATTCATTTCTGGTTTATATTTCTTTTGAATCGGACTTCAAGTAGGCTAACGGCAAAATAACATTAAGGCTATTCTGCGCTGGACAAGTACTGTCGATGTGAACTCTTAATAACCCCCTTACATATTTTTTTCCCGGTGCGCGGTGATCCCATTAATTTGATACCAAAAATCTCGCATGTCAGTACCTTATACACCGGTCTGACGGTATTGTAACTAGAGTGTGTATAATTCCGAGCTCACTTTGTGATCCTTGACGCCCGCGGCGAATGTTGTTTTTGCAGCGTGCCTGCAAATGAATGTTCAATTTTGTATTTTCAAAAATCAATATCTAGCCCCCTCTGCTTGTGACGCCCCGGGCGTTGTCCAGGCTAACAAACCCCACCCCGACTCGGGTTGCTGCGACTGATATTGTTCATGGCTACATTGGTTTATACATACGTGTATTGATAAATGTTTTTGGCAGGTTGATTCCCTTGATTGCTTACCTATAATAGCAACCTTTTGGGAGGTATTAATTAAAACTATTTGGATTATTTTGACTAGGACTTTGTTAATATTAACCGTAAAAGTTTAGAAGTAAACATAATAAAAATGATAAAAACATAATAAAAATGTGTTTCATGTCAAGTTTTTACGAAATAATGTGCTTTATGTAATGTTTAAGTACATTTTCTAACTTTTTTAAATGGGCCTTATCAATGTTCTAGGGTATCATCGGTGATCTGTTCCCTGGTCTGCCGTTACCATTGGCTGGTCTTCCTGAATTGGTCACATGTCTGAAGGAAGTCTGTGTGCCACTCAACTTACAATGTAACGATTTCTTCATTGAAAAGGTAACGAAGGATAACTAACAAATGATTAAAAATGTATTTATGGTCATATTTCAAGGGTATGAAATAATTAACAAAATGCATTTTTGCACTACCGCATTAAAACATGTTTTACGTTTTTGTGAAGTAAGTAACGACTTATTGTCAGGCCTACGCTGTCATCCCAGCGCTAAGGTAGTCAGCGAAATTCAAATTTTCTTACGTTTTTTGCCATTTTCAGATCAGTGTCAGGTCATGTTGATAAAAATATGATTAGAGACCGTGACACATGGCTTTACAGGTTTATAATCATTAAAACCATCAATACATAAACGGACATGGGGTACCGTTCATCCCGAAAAAAAAGTACTGTTCCCGAAGAAAACAAGAATAACGTCCCTATGATAATAATTGAACTATAATATTATCATAAGGAGAGAAAAATTGATTGTCAAATTCTGAATTAGTCATAAAACACATGTTAAAATATATGTTTTAAAACTTTGCAGGTGTTGCAACTGTACGAAATGATTTTAGTGCGGCACGGACTTATGTTGGTCGGTCTTCCATTCGCCGGGAAGACAAAATGCTATCACGCGTTAGGAGCAGCGCTGGAGTGCGTCGCTAACAAGGTATATGAATGGTGGTATTGTTTGATCGCTTTTATTTGTTCGATCACCAACGTGCATTGCATGCACAAAAGTGCGTTCGACAGACTGACTTAAGCGGTAGGGCTGTAGTGTCAGATATACTCTGAGACTACAGCCCTACCGCTTAACAGTGGCCTGAGGTATTTGTGCGGTGCGAAATGGGTGTTGAAGACCGTCAGCGTGGGAATGAGCGAGCTTTCGCGACACATCAGCACACCCGTTCTGCGCCGCGTAAGGACCTCAGGTACTGGCACAGTTAAGCGGTGGACCTATGTTAATATTATACCACGAATATTCAAAAACGACGGTTTATGTAAGCCTCAAAGAAAATAAAATAAATATCGGTTTTAATATTTTTGCATCCAAACTTCAACAGCTCAAGGTTTATTTAACAGCAGATTAAATGTTCAAATATTTCGCCTTTGAGCCAAAATCGATTGCGAAAATTGCTGAAATAATTTTAGCTCACGCTTGTTCGACGTTTTACTTAAATAATGATTTAACTTGAAGGGTACGATGGACGAGAATGCAGTTGAGTGGACGGTTATAAACCCGAAGTCGATCACAATGGGCCAACTGTACGGGCAGTTTGACCCGGTCTCCCACGAGTGGTCTGACGGCATCCTCGCTGTCAGTTACCGGGCCTTCGCAGTCTCTACCAACGACAATCGGTAAGTTGTACTTAGTTCGGCCTTAATAAGCCAACCCACAATGTAGTATTAATTCCGTTAAATACGTGAAATTAATCCAGCACATTCAAAAATCCTATAGCAATAAATCAAAAACGTTTGCTTTAAAATTATTCAGCGTTTACTATCCAAAGTCTTTACAAATATCTCGGAAAAAGGGGTTTTTAATGTGGTTTGGCAGATCTAAATTCAGTTGTTCTTTTAAGTTCATATATTGCAACTAAATGTATGGCGTGCAAGAGTGACGGTTCATTCATACCTACGAAAGGTAGACACACAGGTTGACTTTTGCGATGTGTTGCGTTGCGGTGTATGTGCTTCCTCTATAATGTGCCAGCTTTACCGCTACGTTTACCCACGGTCTACTACTCATGGATCATAAGCTCATGATCAACTCAATTATGCCTATCTCAGTCCTTTCATCTATCTCCAAAATTTTTGAAAAATTAGTAAATAATAGGCTTACTCAGTTCCTCGATAAAAATAACCTGATTGCACAAAATCAGTATGGTTTTAAAAAAGGAGTATCGGCAGAAGATGCAGTTCTCGACTTAACTGAATTTGTAGCAAGGAAGCTTGATGAAAAACAGAAGTGCATAGGTCTATTCCTGGATTTAAAAAAGGCATTTGATACCGTTTCTGTTCCCACCCTCCTGTCGAAGTTGGAGAACGCCGGCATACGTGGCTTAGCTCATGATTTCTTTGCAAGCTATCTCACTAACCGTAGACTGTGTGTTAGGGTTGGTGACCATATTAGTAGAGATGTAACTACGACCTACGGTGTACCGCAGGGAAGTGTGCTTGGCCCTTTTCCAGGTCTATATCAACGAGCTTTGCTGCATACCTCTCAAAAACTCCAAGATATTCACCTATGCTGATGACACTGCAGTCATTGTTCATGGAACTGAATGGGAGCATCTTAAAACCACAGCCGAAACCTCACTTAGATTCATTATGGGTTGGGTAGAACTAAATCTCCTCACTCTGAACCTGGACAAGACCTACTTCATCCCGTTCGAGCTACACCCTACTACTAAACCTCCCACACACTTTGCCATAAACGCCCACACATGTAATGGCCATATTCCTTGCTCATGCTTTGCTCTTCCTGAGGTTAACCATCTAAAGTATTTGGGGGTGGTTATTGATAGCGGACTCAACTGGTACTCGCACTTGGATACTATAACTACAAGAGTTAGAAGAATGATTTATATATTCAAGCTTCTTAGGTCATCCGCGGACTTCAACACAATTAGAATGGTGTATACTGCTATCTGTCAGTCCGTCATCACTTATTGCATCACAGTGTGGGGAGGCGCAGCTCGAACAAAGTTTCTCAAGTTGGAACGAGCACAAAGAGCTGTCCTGAAGGTGATGTCAAAGAAGAACTTCATGTATCCCACCACACAATTATACAAAGATGCAAATGTACTTACTGTTAGGCAACTGTTTGTGCTACGATCCGTACTGAGAAAACACACCAAAGTCCCCCTACCAGACCCAACACGCCGCAAGAAAAAACCTCTTATTCTTACGGTTACGCATAAGACCGCTTTCGCTAGACGCCAGCATTATGTTCTAGGCTTACACCTTTACACAATAATAAATAAAAAAATAAACATAATTCAGTTGGATACTTATAAGGCTAAAGCTAGAATTGAGGAGTGGTTGAAAGATCAAGACTACGAGACAACTGAAAGTCTACTTGCCTGGATCTCCTAAATCACTGTATCTATCACATCATAAAGAAGGAAGCTGCCTGCACTAATTCCACTCACTCAACACAACTCACACACCCTCACAACACACCACACCACACCACACCACACCACACCAAACCACACCACACCACACCACACTAAACCACATCACATCACCTCACACCACATCACATCACACCTCATTACACTACCCCTCACCACTCCACTCACCCCTCTTCCTTACACATACACACACACAACACTTGCACATGACACGACTCCCCACACAAATACACGTCACACGTATTATTGTTTACCTAATTAAAATACTAAGTATATTTTTTATAGAAATATCTCTTACCTTACCTTTTAGTCTTTAAATTGTATGTGACTACGAGATTATGCTAGTACGCTCATAATTTGCTAGTCCACTATTTATGCGAAGACACTGCCTCCTAAGATACAGGATCTTCCTAGTTTAGGAGTCAGGGCTCAAATTTTGTATTGACTGTAATGTACTTATCTCTCGCACACTACTTCTGTTTGCAAATTTTTCTGTACCTACCTTTGTGACTGTTGTGTATTTTAATGTGTCAAACTTGTATTTTCCCAATAAAGTTATTATTATTAATTGCAATTATAGAAAATGGTTGGTATTCGACGGCCCTGTTGACGCGATATGGATAGAGAACTTAAACACAGTGCTCGACGATAACAAGAAGCTGTGTCTGATGAGCGGCGAAATCATTCAGTTAGCTCCCACTACCAACCTGGTCTTTGAACCCATGGACTTGGAGGCTGCTTCCCCGGCAACGGTGAGAATTATTCATATTTGAGTAGGCTATTTCCTTATCAGTTTGTAGTTTGTACCTAAGTTGGAGCTTGTTTGAGTTTTTAAGAATCTGCATTCAAGTTCGAGTGCATCTGCCGTGTGTTTCTGTAAGATCTCATTCTAAACTTCCAATCTTAATTCGCTGTGAGTTTCTTGATTGACATTCTAGAAAATCGGTTGTTAATTCGAATTTACAATATCGCCACCCTTGCGAGCGTATCAGCGAGTTGAACTAAATTAACAGGGAGATTTTGACAGATAAAGTATGAGATGACGTAAGAAGTGGCATTGGTCGCTTCGGAGCTCACTTCACTTCGCAAGTGACTAGGTGATGCTTACAGAATGCAAAATCAAGGTCATTTTGAGCCTTATGCGAAGTGAGAGTGAATAGCGATGTGAGATGCGAGTTGTTGTTTGAATTTTATAGAATCAACCTACTGGTCCAAGGATTCATATTCTCGTCCTATCAATTTATTGATAAAAAATTGACAGGTTCTAGGTGTTGCTTTCTATTATAATACAAACTAAACCCCACCAAGCTTCGCTGTGACTCAGTCTGACATGTTCCCGGTGGAACTTCACAATAAAAACACTCTTAGAAATGCAACGATCTGTAAAAAAATCAATTTAATCCATCGACTTCTTCTCCAGTTTTGCGGACACAAACATGACTGTTAAGGTTTTAAAGTATGAAGATGTCAAATTTATTGATTCATATGATTATAGAAGTTGCTCCATGTAAAATACAGGTATTCAGCTGCATCCAGTTAGACTGGAAGCCGACCCCAACATAGTTGGGAAAAGGCTGGGCCGATGATGATGAGTAAAGAAGTTCGAATAAAATGAATCATTCGAAAGTGATAAGGAAGGTACTTCCCAGGTATCTCGGTGTGGCATGATCTACATGGAGCCCAAGGGTCTCGGCTGGAAGGCTCTATTGGAGTCGTGGCTCAACGTACTGCCTCCTTCCCTGCACACAGTCAACCGCAACCTTATTCGCAACCTATTCAACCGGTTCGTGTCGCCGCTACTTTGGCTCGTCGAATATTCTGGACAAGTTAAGGTGAGGAAGCACTTATATTACAAAACAGTTAACACACAGGACCGTGTTCTGATTTAGCTGTAAATGGCATTTATTTGATAAAGTACAGTAGATTAGTTAGATATAAGTCTTAGATGTTTTGACTATAAGTATATGGGATGTATTTAATAGGTCTTTAAATATAATGTTTCACATTTTTAAATGTTTAGCTTAAAAATTAATTAATGAACCACAAAAATAATGGCTTGCACTATAACTGTATCGAAAACCAACCATTCAATGTAGGTGTGATGTGTGTGTATTTGACATGTGTTGAGAAGAAATGTTTCTACCCCCAAGTATCAAAAGTAGAGAAAACATTGTCGTCGCTTGACGTTGTGTTGTAGACTTTTGTCGATTGTCGTCGCTTGACGTTGTGTTGTAGACTTTTGTCGACTGAAGAATACATTTCTATTCTTCATTTTTAACATCGCAATGCTTAAACGATATACATCTTTATCTGTTACTTTGTAGATTCTTCCATCGACAAAACCCGTTTCCACGGTGGCCATGCTACGCCAGGTCTTTCTCACACAATAGGTATCACAAGAAGTTTGGTTACTTTTCTTGTCGTCCCGTAGCAGTTCGTAGGCGCTATTAGATGTAACCACGTAGCAGTGCTACGCGACGTAGCCAAGAAGTTTGAGAGACAAATTAGCCAACTTTTGTTGCAGCAAATGTACACAACATCCCGGAGTAACATTGTTGCGTCATGCATGATGCTCTTCGATTGCTACATGGATGATTTCTACGACGAGAAGTTTCTGGAACAGATATCTGATCTGGATATCAGAGCTCAACTTGAGGTAAAAAGTTCTTATTTTAAGGCATTGTTGGCTGTAGAGGGAATAGCCACTGCTCCCTTATTTGGCTCTACATGCCCCAGTACACGATTTTGAGTTCAACTGAAATAATATTATAAAAATAAACTTATCACAGGAATTAAGTTATCATACAATTCCCAAAGTATAATTTGATTAATAACTAGTTATATGGTATGTTATGTAGGGCGTCTTCTTCTTCTCGTGTATTTGGTCTCTTGGAGCAACACTGGATGCAGCTGGTCGTCCTAAGTTCGACATGCTTTTCCGAGGCCTACTGGACAAAGAATTTCCTGAAAAGGTAAAAATTCCCATGATACTTCTATTAACAAGGGTATTTTTACAGATTTATCAGTGTAGATAAACAAGTAAATTAAATAACTTGATTTAATTTTTTAAATTTTCAATCTAAGAAATACGAGTACTTTAATTTCGCGACAAGCTTTTATATCGAAAAGTTTGTTTTATTAATTTTAGCGCATTTAAATAAAAGCTTGTTTTTAAAAAGCTTTTTACTTTTAATTTATTTCTATTTTCAAAAACATTCCTAAATAAATTATATCAAATATATATTATTATTAAGTATATTTTTTCTAGGTTCGAGAAGCACTAAATATGCCCAAAGAAATTAGCAAACCAGAAAAACAGTACATTTTTACAATTCCAAGAGACGGTATGGTATACGACTATAGATTTATTAAAGAAGTGAGTATACTTTGTGACCATATTTTATGATACTCCATATTTTTTTCATGCTGCTGTACTGTTGTTTTATTGTCAATGAACCATGCATTGATTTGAGCTTGAAAACGCAATATGTCTGAGCCACCAGACATGTTTTTGTGTATCAGTTTGAAGGGCAAAGCTTTTTCGTGTTACTAAGGTACATTAGTACATGTACAAGTTTGAATCTCTGGGAGGACAAGGTATCTGCAATGCCTTTGGTATTGCAGATATCTATTAGCAGTGATAATCACTTAACATCAGGTCAGCTCCTAGCTAGTTGGCGAAATATGTAATAACAAAAATGGAATTGTAGAAAAAAAAAAAAAACATATTGATCGATATAATAAGCAGTTTTCCTAACAATTTAGGGTAAAGGTAAATGGAAACCATGGGCCGACGACGTGTTAAGTGCGCCGCCCATCAGTCGGGACACGCCTCCCAACCAGATCCTGGTGACGACGCTGGACAGCGTGCGCTACCTAGCGCTGTTCAGGCTGATGGTGACGCATCAAAAGCTCGTCATGATGGTGGGCCCCACAGGCACTGGCAAGTCTGCCTATATTATTGTAAGTGTCTATATTTTCTACCTGAGTTACAGATGTCATTTTTTTTTTTTAGGATGGGAAATCATCAAATGACTTCTCCCGCTCTGGGCGGAGCAGGAGGGAGTGTCAGACTTTTACTGACTAAACCCATCCATGTTCCTTCCTCGCCCTTTGTGTTCCGGGGCCACGGTATCTCTTTCGAATAGTCCCGCAGCCCCGGCAGGCTTCGGTCCTTGCGGACCCCTTCCCTATTGCTAACTCTCTTTGAGGCGCGCGTGGAACACTCCTGCGCCGTCGACACGGCCTGTCGTCATGAGACGTACGGACGGCGAGCTAGCCCATAGCTCCCCGTCCACAGGCCCGCGGTCATGTGCAGGCCTAGCACAAATTATTTGATAACCGGTTTTCAAATAAAATATAATTATTTTCAAAATAGCTCTAATTATTGGCACACTCCTATAGACTGTGTACAATTTATTAATCCGCTTATGAAGACACTTGTGTCTCAACTCTGTAGCACCTAATCCAGTTTCGCAAAATTTTTCGATCGATAATTATGTCGGTTTTGGGCTACACCCAAAGGATATTTTAAAAATCAAGTTACTGAATGGTGAAATGATAAATATTCGCAGGACTTCCTGGTGAAGAAAGTCGATACCAAAATATATAAGGCTCTGATCATGGCCTTCTCGGCGCAAACCAATTGTAATCAAACTCAAGATATAATCATGGGAAAGTTAGACAAAAGAAGAAAAGGTGAGGATTTTATTTGATCAACACAAGATCTTTCTGAACATTTTGATAATCACAAAAATAGCATAAATCACGATCTGTCAAAGGACTGATTTGTTCGAGACACCATTGTTTAACTATTGTGTCTAATTCGTGGACAGATCATGGGTCAGCCAAAAATGTTCCCACTGCTACATACATTTTGCATGTTTACATACAAAACTTTCCTGTCCTAGAAGTTCATATGAGAGCACTGAGGTTTGTTTTAGAATTTAATTCGCCTATTGTTTTCGTTCTTTTATGGTTAAAGTATAACGTTTGTCAGGCGTATTCGGGCCGCCGATTGGCTGCTACGCGGTGGTATTCGTGGACGACGTGTCGATGCCTCAGGCGGAGACGTACGGCGCCCAGCCGCCCATCGAAGTGCTGCGGCAAGGCATCGACCTGGGCCTCTGGTACGACCGGAAGACCAACGTCGCCATGAACCTCATTGATGTCCAGGTGAAAACGGTTTACCGTTATTCAATACACCAATTTATTAGGGACATAAATTCACGTTACAATAGTCTTTTGATTGAATAAAGAGATTTCTATTTATCCTTATCTTTTTCTATTTGTCTTAAGAGTTGGCTTGGACCGTCCGATTTAACTAAATGCCAAATACCATTTGATTAACACTAAAATTTTAATGACTGCTAGGAAATAAAGGCTCTGTTAAAACCAAATAGTTACCCAGCGCCGTTGATATACCATCATAATATCAATATGGTGTATTTCAGTTTATGTGTGCCATGGGTAAGCCGACGCCGGGCGCGAAGATCATCACACCGAGGTTCTCTCGACACTTTGCCTTCTTCTGTATCGACGAGTTTGATGATGAAACTCTTCAGGTCATTTTCAGCAGGATCATGTTGTGGCATCTTGATACTAGGTTTGTACATAATACTCTGTTCATACGCAATTTGTAGTTCATACAGCTCTTTTTTAAAGATTATTTATTTTTGACTAGCTGTTGCCCGCGGCTTCGCCCGCGTGGAGTTGGATAATTGTCCCACGGGATCATACTACTGGGATGAAAAGTATTCTACTCGTATGTGTTAACCGAGGTTATAAACTTTCTGTGCGCATTGTTTATGGGTTGAATTTTGGAAAACGCTGAAATACGTAACTCATTATTTTTGCCGTACTCAATTCATACGAGTTTTCATGCAAATATGTCCAAGGAATAAAAAGTTTTATACAAACTTTTATCCCCTATTTCACCCCCTTGGGGGTGTGATGATGTACAATGTAAAGTATATCTTAAGAGCAATACATAAAGCCCATATTTGAATTATATTATTTTTGCCGGGTGGGAGCGGAGTCGTTTATGTGGGCTAAGACCTTTAGGAAGCTGCCAAAAGCGCCAAACTAGTAGCTCATTTACACGCTAAGAAGAAGATGATACCTGCAGGGGTTGAGCCACCTACTAACGTTGAAAAACCTGTTCCAGAGGCTTTTCTAAAGATTTCGACCCGTGTATCGATGAGCTGGTGATGGGAACATTGGAAGTATATAAGGAGTGTAGGCTGAACCTGCTGCCTACCCCTTCCAAGTCACACTACACGTTTAATCTGCGAGATTTCTCCCGCGTCATATTGGTAACTTCAACCACTTTTTAATCAAAGAAATACCCATAAAAAAAAAGTTGTGTTTTAATTATGAGACCAAGAGATTTTGATGTTTGTGTTAAAAACGCTACTTCTGTATTATTTTTAATTTCATGTTAAATAGCGCTTTTTAGAAAACTGACGGTTCAGATTAGATTGTAACTGGGGCCCTCGCACGAGTTTTAACGTATTGCATCGTAAACTAAAATATTGTACCTACTGAGGGCCTAGTTCCTGGTTTAAGAACCTTTTAAGGAGGATTCATATCATGGATGTAGATAAAGTCTTGTATGCAACTGTACACAATTAGCTGTATTAAAACACTCATATTGTGATACTATGTGTGTGATAAACCCACATTCGTGTTTTAAAACCCCTTATTATACAACAGTTGCATATAACTATTAAATGCTTGCTAAGGCAACAGGTCGTATTATTACAAAAAAAAAATTGTTTTAATACAATTTCACAGGGTATTCTACTGTCCGTGCCCGAAGTGACTCCAGACTTGCAGTCAATGAAGCGTCTGTGGGTGCACGAGTGCTTGCGGGTGTTCAGTGACCGCTTGGTTGAGGACGCCGACCGTCAGTGGTTCGTCAACTGCCTCCGTACCGCTACTACCAATAACCTCCACGATGACTTCGACCGTATGCTCAGCAGACTCAGCACCTCCAAATCCGGCGACGTCAGTATTTATTTTTGGGTTTGAGTTGTGTGTGGTTGTCGTCTGAATGTGCTCAGCGGTTGTTTCGACTTGAAATCACCGTTGATTCTCTTCACCTTCTTATCTGCCCACCGTGCACAACTACCTGCACCCTCCAGCCCTTGAATGAGCCATAACTCAGTGCTGTCCAGATTGATAAGTGCCGGTCGGATGAAATCTGAGTCAACCAATCTGAAAAGAAAAAGGTTTCTCAAAATGGTTAAACGAAATAACCAATTAATAATTATTTCAGTCTAGGAGTCCACGAATTTACTTAGGATTGTGGATTTTTTTAGTATAATAGTATTCATATTTTGGTTTTTCATTTTAATTTCCAACAGAAAATTACCGATCTTCATCTCCGAAGACTGATTTACTGTGATTTCGCGAATCCGAAAGTGGATACCCGCTTTTACATGGAGACTACCAATATGGAACATATGAATTCGACGGTGGACGCCTTCCTCGTCGAGTTCAACAACATGACCAAGAAACCAATGAACCTCGTGCTCTTTACGTAAGATATAAAAAAAAAGTATCTATGCAGTATAATTATCAACTATCTGGTGTCCACGATACAAGCCTCGTTGCTTAGTGTGGCACTAGATGGCGGTGTGTGTAATGTCCAGCGATATTTATTAATATTACATATTAAGATATTGGAAGCCCATGATGTACCACTGCGGGGCAAATCCCTTTCTTGTTTCCACTATTCTAGATCTAATGGTATTGTGGACCAATTAGCACAAATAATTTCATTTTTTTTTTAATATATAGACAAAGTATTTAATCAGATATTTTTAAATGACGTCTGTATAATTTTTCAGCACACTTGGTAACACCACTAATTAACTGAACGCATACCAGAAAAATTAATGCTGTGCAAAAAACCAATTGATTAAATTTATCGAATTCACACCAAAAAAAATATGGTTCGTACATCGGATGATGTATAAAACAAAAATACGAATTGTTTATCAAAATACTAACTTGCACTCTAAATTGTACAATCTTACTACGGAATTTATTTTATGTGCGGCATGGGCACCAGGCCGTAGTCCGACGGAGGAGGCCGGCGGAGGCCTGGCACTTCGGGGACAGAAGTCAAAGCGTGTTATATTTAACATGCGAGCGAAGCGAGTGCGCGTCCTGAAGTCGTAGCAGGTTCTAAAATAACTAAAAAAACAGTTCTGCAAATACCATTAAAAAGTATATTTAATTTGTTTTCAGTATTTTTGGTTTAACTTTGAAATATTTTGTTCGAAAAAAAAGGAATATACAGATATCGGTTTAATTACATGCCGTATTTAATCCTATAGCAAAATCCAGATCTTCCTCTTGTGGTATTTTGGAAATAATCTAGTATTATGACGAACCTGTGCTCCAGAACCTCTTATGTCTGATACTTTTTAGGGCACAGCCCCTGGAAGGAAATCATGTGATCTAGAACATTCAATTATTCAATAAGCAGGTTCGGTGAAATCATTTTCCGCTGTGTTGAACATGAAGAAGGCTTGATGTCGTGTTCAGGTTCGCGATCGAGCACGTGTCGCGCATCTGTCGCGTGTTGACTCAGCCGCGCTCGCACGCGCTGCTGGTCGGGCTCGGCGGCTCGGGCCGGCAGTCCCTCACGCGTCTCGCCGCGCACATCAACGAGTACGACCTCTTCCAGGTCAGCACTATCTTCATCATCATTCTATCTTTACGTCCACTGCTGGACATAGACCTCCCCCAAGCGACACTACATAGAGGGTTTTGTGACTCTCATCAGGTCATCGGTCTACCTTGTGGAAGGCTTATCAAAGCCTTTGGATGGGAATTCGCCATGTATAACGGTTGTAAAAACACCCTTAACAAAGCCCAGAGGCATTTATTCTTCCTATCATTGCGTTTTTTTTTACTGGACTATTCTTACTTACTTTTAGTTATGGAGATAGTTCCAACTTTTTGTTTTTAAATATAGGTTTGAAATTGCATAACTTTACTTTTAATTCTTCCGTGATCCCTGTAGCATCTAATGCATCCATCAGCACAATGTTTTGGATCAAAACAACGTGCTCAATGTAATATTTAACGGTACTACGGTAGCATTCAATGTTGAACTGTTATGTTATACAACAAAAAAAAAGTTAATTTACAGAATACTTGCTTGACGCCTATGTGATGGGTCCTTTTACACTCTGTATTGCAATAAACAGGCTTCTATATGGAAAAGTGATACAACATAAATCAAGCATTACCCATATCAAAAAAATCTATTAACTAATGCACAGGTGGAGATGAGTCGAACATACGGTAAGACCGAATGGCGAGAAGATCTGAAGACGTTGCTACGAAAGAGCAGCACGCCTGAGTTGATGATGGTCTTCCTGTTTATCGAGTCACAGGTAACAAATTGTTTAAAAATTCTTTGATTTCCAAGATAATAGAGAAGATGATCATTTGTTTCTTACGTTGAATTTCTTAGATTAAAGAAGAAGGATTCCTTGAAGACGTCAACAATATGCTGAACTCCGGCGAAGTACCGAATATCTTTGGTGCGGATGAGAAAGCGGAACTGTGTGAGAAAATGAGAGTCGTAAGTATCGGCATTTGCTTCTAGTGGAGTCCATCCCAGAAACAACTAAAACGTCTCATATATGTCTATAATGAGTCACTCCAAAACACATCAAAATAAGTTACTGCATTTACCGTACAACGTGATTTTTCATCCCAAAAAAATAAGTCGTTTCCCAGCAATAATTTTTGCGTATAGTTACTTAAAAGTATGATGTACAGAATGCTTGGTTGACGGCTTCGTGATGACTCTGTTTACACCCTGTATATCCAGTAGTAGTATTTTTTAGTATTTTCCACATGACCTAGATTCTAGTCTATTAGGCTAGCACCGACAGAAATACTATACAAAATTGGGCATGCTCCTTTGCATGCAATCTATTTTCAAAGAGTTGTTCGTTTTGATAGATTATCTGAGATTATGAATGAAATTATGGATGCTCTGTTCTGCTCGTTCAGATCGACCGTCAGCGCGACAAGTCGCTGCAGACGGACGGCAGCCCCACGGCGCTGTACGCGTACTTCGTGTCCATCGTGCGCGACCAGCTGCACATCGTGCTGGCCATGTCACCGGCTGGAACGTCACTCCGCACGCGCATCCGCAAGTTCCCCTCGCTCGTCAACTGCTGCACTATCGACTGGTTCCAAGTACGTACCGCGTCCATCATTGATAGTTTAAATAACAAGCACATAGGCCCTCGGCTACTCACATCCAGCTGCTACTATTTTTTATAAAGCTCGATTATCTACCTTATAAAGGCCACTGCAACACTTAGATTGGTTTCGGTCTACCTTCTGTCTGTAGATGTCGTCGTCTCCACTTAAAAACATGTCTACCATGGCACTATGTCTTATACGGCCGGCGCGTTGTCACTTTAAGTATTTTGCTTGTTCAATGTGCAAGGTCTTTTTGTCCATTTGTTTAAGTTTCGTTACAAAAACATTATTAACCTTTTGTGCTTTGTTTGTATCATAATATGGTAAGGTATATTCACCAGTAGTTAAGTTTGTAAAGCTTGAAGAGTGACGGTTCTCTCTAATGCTAGCATCCTAGCAACACTACTCGTGCTGAAATTAAAGAAGAACTGTACAATATGTTTCTCCGATTAATAGGAGTGGCCCCCAGACGCGTTACTGGCAGTGGCGACCCGGTTCCTGAAAGACATAGAACTGACGGACCTAGAGCGACACACGGCCATCAAGCTGTGCCAGGTGTTCCACTGCGACACGCAGGAGCTCACCCGACAGTTCCTGCGCCGCCTCAAGAGATTCAACTACGTTACACCCACCGCCTACTTGGAACTTATCAACATGTTCAAGTCATTACTAACTAAGAAACGATTGTGAGTCTAGCGTCTACACTTTAATAGTCATACTAGCTGTTGCCCGCGACTTCGGCCGCGATTTTGACGTGTACCTTACCTATGTGTTAAATTGTGAAAAGGTAACAAACAAACAGAGTTACTTTCGCATTTATAAGTATGGGAGATACAGGTTTCTGAAAGTCCGAAGTGCCTGATTAGAGGAATATTGACAATAGGCTAGTTTCCACCATCAATAAATTGCAAATCTATTAAGTCCGTCAGTAAGAGTATTGGAAAATAATGAACACGTATTTTTTGTTTTTGTAAATCAATGAATATTGACACGCATCAAAACTCGGGAGTGGGGGCTCGTGACGTCACAACGCACTAAAAATTATAGCACGGCGTGACGTATTGAGAATTTTAAAAGCGTTGTATCTTCGTCAATTTTGGTCTACGTAACAAAAGAAAAAATACGTGTCAAATATTTTTTGATAATCTAACTGACGGACTATTTAGATTTTTTTCAGGACACAAGACAATTATTTTAGGCTGACGGTATCCACGAGGATTTTTCCATTAAACAAAGGTGTTACGGTTGGTTGATCACAATAGTCAACCATCCGTCAATCATACACCTTGTCATAACAAGCATAGCTTAAAAGACATCACCTGTTTGTTGTGTCGATAATGATCATGCATAATTCGTTTCGAACAAAATTCCCGTCACACCGTAGGCTTTAGCAGTGCAAGTGCACAAAGAGCAGGACCGAAAATAAGGCAACAAAGCACTTTCTTAGATTCTCTTACTTGATCAGGGACTTGACAACAGCAGAAAAGCGCTATATCACTGGACTGGACCAGCTCGCGACGGCGGCTAAATCAGTATCAGCTCTGCAAGAAGCTTTAGAAATACTGCAGCCCAAACTGGCTGCTGGTGCTAAAGCGGTGGCTGAGACCACCGCCATCGTAGAGAAGGAGAAGGAAGGAGTCGCGCTCGTGGAGGCCGAAGTCCTTGTGGATCAGAGCGCTGCGGAAGAACAGGCTAGTGCACACCTTTTTGTCTTTTTCAGGACATTTTATGTCAAAGTTTGCTTTTTTTATGTCCTGCCAAGAAAATCTCCTCATTGCATTCTTACCTACTTATTGTTTGTCCTAAGTTAATAAACACAAATTTTGCGCATATAGGCACAAGAGGCCCAGGGCATCAAAGACGAGTGCGATGCTGACCTCGCGGAGGCGATGCCGATCCTCAACTCGGCTTTGGCGGCGCTCGACACTCTAACTCCTCAGGACATCACCTTTATCAAGACCATGAAGAGTCCGCCAAGAGGCATCCGAATCGTCATGGAGGCTATCTGCATTTTAAAAGTATATTTACACAAGTCGTATATCTTAGTTGCTAGGCTATTTTTGTACAGCAAACCTGTATCTAGGCTTGCTTGTTACGCCATATGCTGTTATGCCTTTGATTATTGGAAACAATTTTGCCAGCAATTTTAAAGTTAAAACATCTCAATAAGAAATTTTAAAATGCTGCTTGTTATACAGATACAGACATGTAAAACAGACTTACCAAACATGTAATCGTATAATTATGTTTTATTGCTCTTCTAAAGGATGATCCGGTAAGTGAATTACTTCTATCGCACAATGCCACATAGATTTGCAACTCTGTACGTACCTACGTACAGTCATATATGTCTAATGCATGATAGTTGTGCCTACAAAGTTTAATTTGTTTATAGTCGAGTGCAATTAGACAATAAGGTGGGACGAAGTTTATGGTGGTCGGATTTTCATGGGACTTTTTATTGAGTTCTTATAGTGAGTGGAGAAAAAAGATTTAAAAAAATCGCCTCCCGCGAAAGCTTTTTTTTTTAAATTTCGTCTGGAATATTTTTTTTCGTTTATTAAGCTAATAACTTGACGAAGAACTTCGACGAATTCATATTGTGGCGTAATAGCGTGACCTGCGTGCATGCATTATAAGCCAATTTGGTCGGTTTCTTTGTATTTTTAAAATTTCCTATTTTCTGCAATTATTTCTAAAATATCGAAATTCAAATTTAAGACTAAGATTTGTTTTGAAATTGGTAACTGATGTTTTTCACAAATAACTGGATGTAAAAATATTCAAGAATACCACTTTTACGAGTGAAGTGACTAAAATTTTATTCACAATTATCAGGAGATCGTCTATGTAAAAGTTGAAGAAGGCCATTTTTCTCAAAATACTTCTATGACAGTCAACGTAAATATTATTCTGAAAATATCCTTTTCAATACACTTCCTCGAAAACTGGTTCGTAACGCACTATATGATTAGGTTTAACATGCAATGTATTTCACACGCGTGCGATCTTTTTCATTTTCCAACACGTGTGCGGGCAGGAAAATTGCCACAGATAACTATACCTATATTGCCTATACTTAGTTCAAATTGGTTCAATGCATTAAGTCGGAGGTGAATGTTATTTTTAATTTTGGCAAAGCAATAATGCGTCTTTACCGCCTAAATATTTTTTAAATATTCAAATTGTGTTTATAAATAGAATATCATAGATAAACATGATTATTTAAAACTATTATTTACTTTTATAAACAAATTAACATTTATTTGTGATCTAAATTCAAAAATATAAAAAAAAACTATTTTTTATATAAGGCTGTTTAGCGGCTTCATACCTTTGCTTCTCCTTCAACCTGGCGAAAGCAAAGCGCGGAAAAAAAAATTAAAATCATAGTTTCTTATTAATTTATGACAAAAATATTTTTCGTTATTTTATTTTATTTCTTCAGAAGTGTATTGAAAAACGTCGTTTGATACTCGTGGACATTTGTTATTGCAGTTCTCAGCTCAAAAACACCCTCGCCTACGGCTCGGGAGTTAAATCCGCCTCGAATGCAGTAACAAACTTTCTCCACTTGTATCAAAATGTACTATTTCATTACTCATACTCTGAAAGTAGGTCTGAAGTTGCCTGAGGAGCGGGTTGAAAGTAACACTTTTCAGCCCTAGGGAGAATCGTTTTCAACTGACAACTGTCAAATTATAAAAGAAAAAGTTAATTTTTCTATTGAACCATGTTCCAACTTTCTATACAGCCACGATGTAAAATTGAAATAACATAAAGTTAAGTATTAATTAAAAAATATATTTTTAAACAACTTTATTATAATAAAATTTCAACTATTTCTTTAAAATAACATAGATTTGGGCAAAATATTTACCATTTTTTCGATGATGAAAATGAATAATATGTAATGGCTGAATAGCTCATAGCTGGCCGACCACAGAAAATCAAATCAAATCAAATCAAATCATTTATTACTTTGCAAACATGGGTTATAAGTACATAGATGTTCTAGTATAAGAAGGTTCTCCACATTTTGCCATCACATGGGCATGCAAATAGTTGCTTTACAATTATAAAATTAAATTAAAATAAGTGGCATGTCATTGAAATTACAAAATTAAAAATATATATATATTATCAACAATGTCAAACGGAATAACATACACAGACAGACTCTGTTATGATGACAAAAAATACCTTCCTGATCATTGCAAAATATTATTAGGATTACATTCAAAATATCATTTAAGTCAAATTATTATAGAGATATGTCAAACTTGATAAGATTACAGTTTAATTAGCATGTCAGTGTCATTCAAATAGTCGCTTAAATTATAATAACATTTTTTACACAATAATTCTTTGAATTCCTTTCTAAACGCATTTAAATTTAACTCTTTGATTTGTGTTGGGATTTTGTTAAAGACTTGCGGAGCTATACAGAATATGCTTTTCCACATTAAAGCGGTTTTGGCTTTACGTCCGCGCAGCATATCATACCGCCTGTTACGTTTAACAGTATCTGACAAGTTAGGAAACAGGTCTGAATTGGACTTAACAAACAAGGCAGTTTCGTAAATATACAAAGACGGTAGAGTCAGAATTTTATACTTTTTGAAGAATGGTTCACAACTGTCCGTCAGTTGTAGTCTAAACATAGCTCTGATGGACCGCTTTTGCGCTTTAAAAGCGGCTTCTCTGTTTGTGGAGTTACCCCAAAATATAATTCCATATCTAAGTACAGATGCAACAAGACCATGATAAGCTGTAAGTAGTGCATCTGTGTTAACTGTTGGGGCAAGTTTATATAAGGCATAGGATGAACTACTGATTTTCTTACATAGCGCTTCAATGTGATCCTTCCAATTGAGTTGCCTGTCAATTATCAGACCTAGAAATTTTGCGCTATCTACATCGCGAATTATGTTGTTGTGGTACTGGACCTTCATTATCGAACTTGGTTTTTTATGGCCAAAGTGCATTATTTGTGTTTTGTCAAGATTAATTCTAAGATTATTATTATTAAGCCAAGAGATCATTGAATGTACCGCGCTATTGACATCGGCTTCATATGACACCAGTTTATCACATGCTATAGTTATCGTACTATCGTCAGCAAAGAGTGTTATTGGAAAGTCTAAAGCTTTGGGCAGGTCATTAATATAAATTAGGAACAGTGGAGGACCCAATACACTACCCTGTGGAACACCAAAATAAACTGTGCGTTCTTTAGACAGGTATGTTACTTCTTCTTTAGTCTTGAAATTTAAGTTTGTTATTGCAGTAAATTGTTTTCTTTCTGAGAGGTAAGTGCTTAATACCTCCAGAATGTTACCTCTGATACCATAGGACTCAAGTTTATTCCTTAAAATATTATGGTCAACGCAGTCAAAAGCTTGGGTCATATCACAAAACACAGCACAGACAGGTGTCCTATTGTCAATATTAGTCATAATTTTGTTTAAAAAGTCATAAATAGCCATGTTTATTGTCATATTCTTCCGGAAACCTTTTTGTTCATTACACAGTATTTTTTGTTTTTCTAAGTATGCGTATAGCTCAGTATAGATATATTTCTCATATATTTTGGAAAAAACTGACAAAAGCGCAATAGGCCTATAATTTTGCATTAGTTGTTTATTACCCTTTTTGAATATAGGTTTCACTATGGAGACTTTAAGACGGTCCGGAAAAACACCGTGGCTGATACACAGGTTAAGAATATGACTCAAATGTTTGGAAATTAAGTCGGCAACTTGTTTTATAATTTTAGTTGAAATTTTGTCATACCCCACGCTATTAGTGTTTTTTAAACATTTTATAATGTTGAATATTTGTATCGGTTGACATGGAGCCATGAACATTGATTTTTGTTTATTTGTTATATACGCACTCGATCTTACACCTGCTTCGGTTAAGGGTCTAATTTTTTCTATGAAATAGTCGTTGAATTGGTCAGCAATTAATTGAGGTTTATTGATCGTTTTATTTTCAAATTGAATAGTATTTATTGAGTCATTAGGTAGATTTAATTTAGAGTTCTTTATTATTTTCCATGTCATTTTGCTTTTATTGTCAGAAGTTTTAATGTTGTGATTATTTTGTGATCGTTTTGTTAGATTAATTTTTTTTTTTTAAATCTTTGTGTAGTTTGAATAATTTGTTTTATTTATTTGAGTAGGTGTAAGTCTAGACGTCCATAATAATTTTCTTTTTTTAAAGAAAAAATAACAAAATAGGCGGGAAAGCGGCAATCCGATCTTCATTTGTTTTTTCGTGTTTTTATTTTTACTTTCCTTGTATTCGTAATGAAAAGCACAGTGTTTACCTCGGGTTAAAGACTTATTTAGTGCCTCGAACTAGTAGCGCCCTCGCTGCGCTCGGGCACCAAACCCCGTCTCGGGACTAAATAAGTTACTTTCACCTCTAGGGTAACAATGTACTATTTCATTATTCATGCTCGGAAAGTAGGTCTGAAGTTGCCTGAGGAGCGGGTTGAAGTAATACTTTTCAGCCCTAGGGAGAATCGTTCGTCGTTTCGTCGTAAAAATAGTTCATTTTTCTATTGAACCATGTTCCAACTTTCTATACAGCCACGATGTAAAATTGAAATAAGTTAAGTATTAATTAAAGAATATGTATTTTTTAAATAACTTTATTATAATTAAGTTTCAACTATTTCTTTAAAAAGTACAAAATGTTTACCATTTTTTCGATGATGAATATAAAAAATAGGTAATGGCTGAATAGCTGGCCGGCCACAGAAAAAAAAAATTTGGCTGGAAAGCGGTAATCCGATCTTCATTTGTTTTTTCGAGTTGATTCATGTTTTTATTTTTACTTTCCTTGTATTCGTAATAAAAATCACAGTGTTTACCTCGGGTTAAAGACTTATTTAGTCCCTCGAACTGTTAGCGCCCTCGCTACGCTCGGGCACTAAACTCCGTCTCGGGACTAAATAAGTTGCTTTCACCACTAGGGTAACAATGTACTTTATTATTTATCTGCTATCCACAGATAACAAAAACTAAAAATCCATCCTTTCCGAAAAGGCTAGGCAGATGATAATTAATTAATTAAATAATAAATAAATTTTGTTTTTGTATCTATTGTTTATCTGTCCTGTGTGTGAGTTTAATAAATACTTTTTCTTTCTTTCTTTATCATTATTTTTCAACAAACTGTTCACTCCCATATTGATACAGGATGTAAAACCAGACAAGATTCCGAACCCGTCCGGTGTTGGTACCGTTGAGGACTACTGGGGGCCTTCGAAGAAGATCCTGAACGACATCAAGTTCCTCGAGTCGCTGCAGAACTATGACAAGGACAACATTCCACCGGCCGTGATGAAGAAGCTAATGGCCACCGTCATGCAGGACGAGGGCTTCGTGCCGGAGAAGATCAGAGCTGTGTCAGTGGCCGCTGAGGGTGAGCTACTACTGAAGCCGAGATTGATGCTTCTGGCGTTGGTATACTGCAGCATGGTGTTTTTGCCGCAATGAAAAGAGAGCGTTGTTGCTTAACATTTACGATTTTTTCTTTTGCAAAAGTACCCTGCAGCATCATATTAAGTACTATCACAAAGTGCATATACATATAGGGAAGAGAACATAAATCAGAGCGTGCTTGGTAAAGGTTTTCGATTTGAGTCATACACCCAGTTTCTAAATTGAGAATATGGAGTTCCTAATGCTAAAGGCGAGCGTGACTTTTGAAATAATAAAACGGCTTTCTTTTCTTGTCAATTGACTATTGTTATTTTAGATTATATCTGTTACATTATTAAAAGAATCCTATATTCTAAACATTTTACTCCGCCACGTCTACGTTACGTGCCGTGCTGTGCGCTGTGCTATGGCTTAGAACTTGGCTACAGTCACTTGTGTGTAAAAACATGTATATGTTTTTACATATATTTTTACACAGATTTCTCACGATTTACGAACAGACATTAATGTCTAGATGAATAAACGTTGGAAAAAAACATTTACACCACGTATTGTTCAAAAACTTATAATGAATATCGTGATACAGGTATGTGCAAATGGGTGATTGCGATGACTAAGTACGACAAAGTAGCGAAGGTTGTTGCGCCCAAGAAGCAGAGGTTAGCGGCCGCTCAGGCGGTGTACGACAAAGCTATGGCCGCCCTCGCCGTGAAGCAGGCCCAGCTCAGAGAGGTCAGTGCACATTATCTTAGTACGAACCGACGCCGACGACCTAAATGACGCATACGTATGTGAAAATCAAATTTAACAATTTGGTTTTCAAAAACTTTACGATATCAAATCTGATGTTTAGCTCTTTAAGGGTGAACGCACACTTATCAGAGCCGAAGGAAGCGAAGGAGCCGAAAGAATCGAATTTAAGAATTACTTGTAATATGGAATCCTATGAAACCTCGCACACTTATCCGCGTCTAATCGGACGAATAGAAAACATTATACGGATGAGACAATGTTTCTTTCGGCGCGGTCGGTTCTTTCGGCGCGGATAAGTGTGCGTTCACCTTAAGCCTAACTCTCAAACGTCGCTAAAGAAATGGATACAGTGCGGTAGTCCGACCATAATCTAGCTTGAAAACACATTTGACAATTTGAACACATTATTACTATAGAATACTAGCTGCGCGCATGCGTGGCAGTAGCTTTTCTCACTATCTACCTACTTTCTTAATTTTTACTTTTATAAGAAGCTTCTGCTGACAATAACAAACACAACATTTGCGAAATTGGTCCGGCCGTTTATGCGTAATGCCGTGACCAAGGGAAATAGTGACTCATTTTTACCGGACTGCGCCAGAAGGAGGGTTATGTTTTTACCCGACTGCGCCAGAAGGAGGGTTATGTTTTTCGAGAGTTTGGCACGCTCTGTGGCCTGAACGGCTCGATGGATTTTAGCTTGAGAGGTGTCGGTTGATTCGTATTTACTGTGAGGGTGACACTGGGTATATAAAAAAAAATGGCGGATTTTTGGCGCCATATTCAAATGTTTGGCACGCTCTGCAGCCTGAACGGCTCGATAAAGGTTATTAGTTATTTTTAAGCAGTCGGGTTTTCAAATTTTTTTTTTTTTTTTTATAAGTATGATGTCTATAATAATATAAATTTCTTTTATTAGGTACAACAAAAGCTCAAAACGCTAGTAGACGTCCTATCCGAACAGAGTCGCCAACAGAAGGTTCTAGACGACGAGGTAATGGACTGCAGCAACAAACTCAAGCGAGCCGAGATGCTCATCTCCGGCCTCGGCGGGGAGAAGACCCGATGGACGCAAATCGCCAAGGAATTGCGCGAAACTTATAACTCTCTCACAGGTAGTAAGACTGAAGAAGACTTTTAACAGATTTTATATTATGTTTGTATCTTGGTGACCGACACTATATCGCTGGACATTACACACAGCGCCATCTAGTGCCATACGAAGCAACGAGGCCTGTGTCGATGACACCAGATGGTTGATTATACTACATAGATACTATTTGTTTGTAAATACATACTTATTATTATTATACATATAAACACCCATGACTCGGAAACAAATGTCCATGCTCATCACACAAACATTTGCTCCTACCGAGATTCGAACCCGGGACCCTAAGAACGTAAGGCAGCCTCAGTACCGCTGCGCCATTCGGGTCGTCAAAACGCTTAATGACGGTCAGAAAATGCTTCATGTCCATCATCATAATCTAATCGTCTGTTCTGTCTAGCCTTTTAGTATCAATGTTGGGGTCAGCTTCCAGTCTAACCGGAAACACCCACTACACACAACAACACTAGTATTATACATGGAGCGACTGCCTATCTGACCTCTACAACCCAGTTAGTACTAGGTAATACGATAACTTTTTGTAAGACTGTTTGTCAAACTTTCGGGCCATTGACTATCTGTAACGACTGTCAAATCTACAACTGACAGCTGGGACCAATGGGCTAACGTGCTTTCCGAGGCACGGAGGAAACTAGGTTTGTAAGAATATTTCATAATTATTCATTTATTTTTGTTCTATTTGACTTTATTGTATTTTCAGGGGACATCTTAATTGCCGCTGGAATCATCGCGTATCTCGGACCATTTACAGCAACTTTTAGAAATACTCAGGTATGTTATAATAGGGCTGTTACTTTTATAAATATGTAATAATATTTATTTGTTTCAGACTAGAATACAAAACTTAATAATTAAAATTGACACTTATGAGATTTTTATTCAGGAAACAAAACAGTCTTAAATTATTCGGTAAAAGCCGATTTCGTTAGTCTGTTTGGACGAGAGCTCTTTCAGATGCAACAGAACTCATTTGGAAACTGACATATTGTTGTGCTTCAAATTAAAAAAGTATCGGTGTATCGGCAAATTTAATATCGTCCATTCCGATATATCGAAAAACTCGCGATATCGCTGATATATCGGTATCGGATGCATCCCTAAAATAAACATTATGTACTTAGCATTTGCTTTGGTTTATGTACATAATTACCCATCTCTATTGTGCACTATTGTAGTATGACATTTGTAGGCCAATGTCAAAAGTATTTCTAAGCCAATGTACGAAGACATGACGTTTGACATCTATAACACCACCACCTCCTGTTCCCAATCCCTCTCACCGAGTAGGAACAGTACCTAAAGGCTATGTCAGTATATTATATATGCTTTTTCTTTATGCAAAAGTACGTGCTAAGTAACTTTTTAAATCTCTTTTTTTATTATTATACTTAAAACGCTCTCACCGGTAGATGTTATCTTGGGCACAAGCGTGTCACAACTGCGGCATCGTGTGCACCCTGGACTACAGTCTCATCCAGGTGCTGGGCGAGCCCGTCACCATCCAGCAGTGGAACATCGACGGGCTGCCCGCCGACGACTTCAGTGTGGAGAGCGCCATCATCATCAAGTGAGTGCAGCACGCAACATTCGAGCTAAAATCTTACATCGCACATTCGAGATTAGCATATACATAGATACAACAGCCGTCGCGGTCATCACACGCTTACACAATACCCGGCTGCCCGGAAGATAACCCCTTTTCTATGGAAGAAGAAAAACTTTACATCCTATTTCTAATTCCTATAGGTATGAGTAACAGACGGTGTACACCACGCCCGGCGCTGAACCACATGTATCAGGACATGTGTATGTCGGCGTCACATTGTAAAAACCGTTAGATTGTAATGTGTCTAGCGAGATTGTAAATTGTCGATATATTATCAACGGAACATACTGCTTACAATATGACTCACTAGTTTTCGGCAGATTATAATCTGTCTTCTTGCCCCCTGGTACCATTTCCATGAAAAGATAATGCACCATTCCTGAGAAAAACTGATTAATGTAACTTAACCTCAAAACACTTTATATTCGCCTAAAAAGCGTAGTCGACGGACTCCTATTTCTTTCTGCAGGGTTTAAAGAAACTTAGCTAAGCTAACTAACCTAACGTCGGGGTGCCCCAAGTCCCGATTATGGGGGTAGAGATAATTAATTGATCGCAGGTATTTCACAATTTTACGGTGTCACTTGGACAGATTATAATCTGCCGAAAATATTCCGTCATGTTGTAAGCAGTATGTTCAGTTGAGAATATTAATTCGATAGTTTATTATCTCTTTAGACAGATTACATGCTGACGGGTTTTACAATTTGACGCTGACATATACAGCCTGTATTGTTCCGACTGCTGGGACAGATACCTGTTCTCTGTGAGATCCGAGCGCGCTGTTATCCACCAGTGCGTGTTGGTAGATGACACATTTCTTCGAATTATTGGTTCTCGGTAATGCAATGTCACGATGTTTCCTTCAGCGTTTTGAGTGCAGTGGTTATGAACACAGTTAACAAGTTAACAGTTACAAGTGAAATAATTTGATTGATATAAGTACTATGTTTTCATTATGTTGCGAAAGTGTGTTTGTTAGTTTAACCTTTCATGTAGCAACGAAGTAAGAATCTTGTGGGAAGTAATACGGTAATTAAAATGTTGTAATGCTATTAATTAACCTTGAATCAAAAAGAAAATTCTAGGCATGCAAAACATTGTTTCTGGGTGAAAAGTAGTGGTGTGCAATCAGCCGACGATTTACAAATATTTAAGACTGCAGACTAGCAGTGCAAATTCTTAAATGTAGTTAATTTAAGTACTTTTATTTTTAGCTTTCATTCAAAGCTTATGATAATGTGTTACAGGACTGCACGACGTTGGCCTTTGATGATTGATCCTCAAGGCCAAGCCAATCGCTGGATCAAAAATATGGAAAAACCCAACAATATCAGCATTGTTCGTATGACGCAGGCTGACTTGGGTCGCGTCTTGGAAAACGCTGTGCAATTTGGACAGCCGGTATGAAGTTCATTTTGCTTCAAGGTGCAACCAGTCCACGGTTGATGGATGTCGATCGTGACTGCAGAATATGTCATGATGTCATCGTTTGACCGCGGTCTATTGGCATGTTAACTTTTTTTATTCAATTCTTCAGCGCTAATAAGATTTGTCTCGCACTCAGGTTTTGCTAGAAAATGTATTGGAGGAGTTGGATCCAATGTTGGAGCCTCTACTTCAACAACAGACTTTCCGACAAGGCGGAGCCCTCTGCATTAAAATTGGTGATAGCATTGTTGAATACAGTAAAGATTTTAAGTGAGTACATAAATATTTGACACAAATGTTTTTCATGTGTTTGTGAACTTGTGAAGGTTGCTAAAAGTTCAACCTACAACGATGTTTCCGCGTTATTTTGATTTTATGTTCACAACATGTTAACGAACCGCTTGGTGTATCCCATTTAGGATCTCAAATTGTAAAACTAAATATATTTTTCTTAGATTATATATCAGTACAAAATTGGCGAACCCGCATTACTTACCCGAAGTAGGCGTACGAGTGACTCTCGTCAACTTTATGTTGGCCATGGATGGGCTGCAAGCTCAGCTGCTAGCGCGGGTGGTGGCCCGGGAGCGGCCCGACCTGCAGCAAGCCAAGACGGACCTCACCACGCAAAGTGCCGAGCATCGAAGGCTCTTACAGGACATTGAAAAGAAAATATTGACTGTACTGTCCACTTCCGAACATTTATTGGAAGATGAAGAAGCTGTCCAGGTAACGAACCAGTGCCTGTTATTCTTGATGTCGAGATAAATGAAGATCCTAAATTAAAACAATTCACTTTTTTATACAATACTCAAAACCGTTCATTTAGTAAATAGCTTGCGGCTATTAGGGCAGCGCCTGTTGTGTTCACCGTTACTTGGATAGGGAATGTGATCTGCTCAGTAGTTCTAATTTACTGTTTTACATTAATTGTAAATATTAGATCCTGAACTCAGCCAAAGAGATGTCGAATGAGATCAAAGAGAAGCAGGAGGTGGCCATGATAACTGAGGCAGCTATTGACGTCGCTCGAGACGACTACGTGCCCATTGCAGTGCATTCCACAGAACTATTTTTCCTCATCGGTAAGTTTTTAACGATGTGTTGCAGTGGCGAAGAGAAAGATTATAAAAATATGTATTTCTTTAATCAGACCTAGAACTTGAAGGTTTGAAGATGTAGACTTTAGGCAAGGTTTTGTAATTTCTTTCAGCGTCGTTGGCGAATATTGATCCAATGTACCAGTATTCGCTGGGCTGGTTCGAAGGTTTGTTCGTGGCTACCATCGATAATACTGAAAAGGTAGACGAGATTGAAGAACGGCTGGAGATACTGAGGAACTACTTCACTTACTCCCTCTACGCTAACATCTGCAGAAGTTTGTTTGAAAAGGTAAAACAGTCTATCATCAGCTGTCAAGGTCCTGAAAGAAAATTTATGAAAACACTAATTAAGGGGAAGCGCCAGGGATCAAATTTTCTTACGTATTTACAATTTGCAGGTCAGTTGGTAGGTCGTAGTAGGTTGTGAGTATTACATGAAGTCATTCAATTGGATTAAATGAACTTAGAGGGTTGTATTGATGATATTAACTCTTGTAAAGCCATATTTGTTGCAGTCGCGAATTATGATTTCGAGAGAGTTGAGAGTCGAATCGCTTGACATTAGACACAGCGCCATCTAGTGCCACACTAAGCAACTAGGCTTGTGTTGTGGACACCAGATAGTTGATATACTACATAGATACTTTTTGTTTGTAAATACATACTTATTATACATATAAACATCCATGACTCGGAAACAAATGTCCATGCCCATCACACAAACATTTGCTCCTACCGGGATTCGAACCCGGGACCCTAAGAACGTAAGGCAGCCTCACTACCGCTACGCCATTCGAGTCGTCAAAATCGTCGTAATTTTAATCAACATACAACCTGACATCATCATCAGCTTACAGTAGTCCACTGCTGAATATAGGCCTCCTCAATTTCACGCCACTCAACTCGATTCTCAGCAACTCTCATTCATTTGCTACCTGCCACTGACATTGCCACTTCAGCTTTCTTGTTCTGTGAGAAAACGTAAGAAAATTGAATTTCACGGACTATCTTAGCGGGTCCTTCTTAAGCCTTGGATATCTTACCTTGGAAAATCGATCCAGTAGTTTTGGAGCTTATTCGGTACAAACAAACAAAAAAAAAATATTAGTATAGATATGCTAACATGCAGTGCAACATAGAATCTACTGCGCCGCTGCGAAAGTATGTGGCACATCTACGTGTCATACAGGACATGTTACAAATCACAGATAACAGATATCAGGTCCCGCATACTGCTCAATTTATCTCCTTATTGAATTCTAGGCTTTTATTAAATTGTTGTTGTCTGCGCCTATTTGCAACTAAGTACGCGGTGCTCAAAAGTTTCACGTACGGATTACTAAAGGGTTTTGTCATTTTACAGGATAAAATTGTGTTTTCGCTATTACTCGTAATCACGATAATGTTAGCAAAGGGGGAGGTACAAAGGAGCTCCGTAATTTTCCTGCTTGGCGGCGGTCAGCCTCGCCACTTGGTCGACAACCCGGTGCAGTTCCTCAGCCCACAAGCCTGGGCCGAGTTCAATGCGTAAGTTATATCTCATTACATTATGTCAGCCCTCGCTTCGAAGCTTCACAGCTATTCAAATATTGTCGCGTTGAAATATTATGTTAGTTGAGTTGGACCTTTCCTATTCGTCAAAGAAATCAACTAAGGTTCTTCTAAGGTCGATTTTTCAAGTATCAAATATAAATAAAACAAAATATATAAATTAATAAATATTTATAAATACATGAATATTTTTTATGTAAAGCAAAAGCTGGCAAACCGTCACCAGACTTATAGACGATTGAATTTGCCTTAAAATCTGGATGTTAATCTATTTTTATATAATCGGCAGATTGAATGAAATACCAAAGTTTCATGGTATTTTGGATCACTTTCTAGCAAATATTCCAACATGGGAGGCCTATTGTGATACTCCTAACCCGCAAGAACAGCCTTTACCTTTACCATGGGATACGAAAACTGACCAGTTTGAGGTAACAAACATACTTATTGAATACTTTATTAACAACTGGTCACATGAAATCAAAACTTTTATGGCTATTAATTCTTGCAGAAAATGTTAGTGCTGCGGTGCATGCGTTTGGACATGATGGTACCGGCAGTCCAGAATTACGTTTCCGGTAAGCGTATCAGACAGTCATCACCATCAGCACTTGCTGGGAGTGTAATAACGTAATTTTAATTGTGTACTTTTTCCTGTAATTGTTTTAAAGCTTCAATGGGCCGCAAGTTCGTGGAGCCCCCACTTTTTGACCTGGCGTCGTCATATGCGGACTCTCACTGCTGCATCCCCCTATTGTTCGTGCTCACACCCGGCTCTGATCCTATGGAGACATTACTGAAATTTGCAGACGATCAGGTAAACCACAAGCACCAAGGTAAGGTTATAAAGTTCGTTTATTGGAGGCCCTTTTTAATCTTGTAAATTATATTTGTCAGGGTTTTGGTTCTTCCCGATTGTTTTCACTGTCTTTGGGCCAAGGCCAGGGTCCTATTGCAGTCAAACTTATTGACGAAGGTGTTCGGAGCGGCACATGGGTTGTTCTGCAGAACTGTCATTTGGCTAAGAGTTGGATGCCCACGCTGGAAAAGGTAATATATCAGCATCATCACTTTATCCGTTATTTTATAAGTTTGGTGAATCTCGATATGTTTAAACGTTAACCCTTTTTCCAGATTTGTGAAGGGTTGACTCAAGACACCACACATCCTGACTTTAGGCTCTGGCTAACGTCATACCCTGCGGATCATTTTCCAGTGTATGTGTTGCAAAACGGTGTCAAGATGACCAATGAGCCGCCAGCTGGTAATGTTATGACGCATTTCGAATAGATATAATAGATAGGATATATTACATTTTGTGAAAAAAGAGTGATCGTCTGATGAATTGAATAGTTAGAGGTTTCCATTAAATTAATTTGACCTTGTATTCGCATAAAATATTGCTTTCTGTAATGTGTGTTTATCAAAACCCAGGACTGCGAGCAAACATCGCTCGTTCGTTCAGCAGCGATCCTATCAACGACCTGGAGTGGTTCGAAGGCAACAAGCAGTCGGAGAACTTCAAGAAGCTGCTGTTTGCTCTGTGCTTCTTCCACGCCGTTATTCAGGAGCGCAGGCAGTTTGGCCCGCTGGGCTGGAACATTCGATACGAGTTCAATGAGACGGACCTTAGGATCAGCGTCACGCAACTCTATATGTTCCTCAATGAATACGATGTGAGTAGGCAATAGGGTGTGAATCTATACTATCTACAAATCTATAGGTTCTAATGTTGTGAAAAGGTTAAGATTGTAAGTTTGGATGTATGGGATAAGCTTCGGAACTACTGAACCGATTTCGAACATTCTTTCACTAATGGGAAGCTACATTATAGGTAGTCAAGTGTACATAGATAATTGAAAGTTCCTGCGGGATAATTTCCGACCATAACCGCGAAAAAAGCTTGTTGATTCTATTAAATTAATAATGTAAATTATACGTACAATAAATTCAGACCAGAGACAGAGAATCTGTTCGTTCTTAGGCTGTACATAAACGAGGTGCATATAGCGGCTTGTTCATAAATGCGATACCTCCAGCATTGCACGTAATTAGTCGTCTGACTGCTGCTTGTGAACATCTCTCTTACTGATCCGATGACTACCTACTGTGCTCTACTGGCTTCATCCAGTTTTCCCTATTTCTCATCCAGTCTGTCCTCGGCATTTGTCTCACGGAACCGATTGTTGTTGATTGATACTAAATGATACAATTAATTTGTACCCAGGACGTACAATTCATAGCACTACGGTACTTAACGGGCGAGTGTAACTACGGCGGCCGTGTGACTGACGACTGGGACCGGCGCACGCTCAACACCATTCTCTTCAAGTTCTACAACCCAAAGGCTGTCAAGGAACTCAATTACCCGCTCGACCCTACCGGTGAGACAACCAAAGTAACACCTATTTGGTCCTTTTATTATTTAACTTGTAAACTTACATACAGGGTGTAAACAACTTTATCACGAAGCCGTCAACCAAGCGTTCTGTACATCAAACTAAGTAACTTTACGCAAAAAATATAGCTGGGAAACGAAATTTTTTTAGGGTGAAAAATCTTATTTTGTGGTAAAACTCAATGTAACGCACTCAAAACATTGTGCTGATGGATGGATTGAATAATAAGGGGATTGTGGAATGGTTTAAAGTAAAAATCTTACATTAAAAACTTGTATTATAAAAAAAAATTGTCAAAAAGTTGGAACTTTGACCCCCAATATCTCCGTAACTAGAAGGTTCCGAGGTATGGTGTAGAACAAAAAAAATATTCCAATGACGGGGAGAACAAGTGGCTTTGCGGATGAGGTTTTTTACACCCTTTATATTGTTAAATAATAACAGCTGGACGGGTCGATCTTCAAGGTTAAGCCACGCCTGCCTCGGTCGGTACGTGGAGGGGTGACCATCCACTACATACCTAGTTTCCTCCGTGCCTCGGAAAGCACGTATTGCCGTTGGTCATTTGTAGATCTTTGGCAGTCGTAACAGCTTAGCCAGTGGTCTGAATACTGGTAGTCAGCAGCATCCGGTTAGCGTGGAAGTCGACCCCTAATATAGTTGGGAATAGGCAGATGAGATGATGACATGTATAACATGAAGACAGTGTCCGATCGAAGACAGATTTCTGGCCGAAGCAGAAGCTGGCGCCGAAATATTTAAAACAAATAGTTCGTGTCAAAGTCAAATTATTAATTTTGTTTAGTGTGGGAATAAATGTTATTTTATAGAACCTGCTCGGTCCACGCGTCGACTTTACATCGATCGCGGTCTCGCGCATTCCTAAAAGTTCGTTTAATTTCTGCGCTTGCTGAAAACCTTTGACTTCAGCCAAAATTGGGCAAAATTTTTGGTTGATCTTGGCTTGGCCGAGTGTGGTTATTCGATCAAAGGTGGTCCAAGCCAAAGCTTCGGTTGGACACTAATAACATGTGAGGTACTGCTCCCGACAGGCGTATACCACATCCCGACACTGAAGGAGCACGGAGACTTCATCAGCTTCGCGCGATCGCTGCCGGCCGCCACGCCGCCCGCCGTGTTCGGCTTCCACCCCAACGCAGACATCACCAAGCACTTCCGAGAGGCCGAGGAGCTGCTCAATACGGCTATACTGACACAGGTCTACCACACACTTTCATTAGACAAGCAAGGGCCCAATTAGGGCCTTTTATCACAATCCGAATCATTTGGAAGAAAATTCGTTAAATATTGCTTCATTGTTTATAAAACTCGTTTGCTCGACACCGTAAATAACGCGAAATATTGTGTTTGTTGTCAAAATAGCATTGGGATTGTGTGAAACGCAATTACTCCGCTAAAGGGTCCTTCATTAGATACCTACTCCTTTTCTCGTGTTATTGACATGAAATACTTATATGAGGAATTGAGGATAGCTCATGCTTTGTTTCAAATATAACTATGTGTTGGTCGAATTCCAACGTGTGCTGAACGGCTCATTAAGTGTTGATGACCATAGGTAAAACAATATAATCAAAGTATAATTTATCAGGTGTAATAATATTTGTAATTAGAAACTTACATCATTCAACCCAATTTAGTTACCAACAATAGAGCTCATCATAGACGTAAATAAGTAGTATTGAAACTGTTGCTTTTAAATCATTGTTGGTTCCTAGCTTTTTACTCGCTAGCAGTAACTTAATCCATTTATATCATGTGTTATTTCTTATGTTTCATCCGTCGTCGGTGCAATGGCGCAGGACCGCGTGGTAAGCCATTTAAATTAATCATAATTGTTCATGTAATTAGTAATATCACTAATGTTGATTTCTTATTTTCATGCCCGATAGGATCTCGAGAAAAAGTACCAGGTAAGTGAATCTTGTATCGAACGTTTAACCGAAGACTCGCCCAATTTTGTAACTTTATAATTTTATATTAATTAAGAACAAACATGGCGTTTAGGTCCATGACTAATAGGTGCAGCGCGAATAACTAATTAAAAATGATTGTTCCTAAATGTTCGTCAATATTATTCTGCGAAGAAAGTAGATCTATCGTCACATATTTCAAGAATTGATTCGTTATCTACATCTACACTAATATTATAAAGAGGAAAGATTTGTGGATGTTTGTAATGAATAAACTCAAAAACTCCTGCGCCGATTTAAAAAATTCTTTCGCCATTAGAAAGCCACGTTTTTACTGAGTAACATAGGCTATATATTTATCCCCGTACTCCCACGGGAACGGGAAATACGCGGTTGAAACCACGTGACGTCCGCTAGTTCATTATAATTGGCAATAATTCTTAATTCGTTCTTCCATACTTTATTAATATTATAAATGCGAAACAAAGTTGGTTTGTTTGTTACCTTTTCGTCCCTAAACCACTGAACCGATCATCCTCAAATTTTGCACATACCAATACAAAGGGTACCTTTTATCACGAAAAAAGTAGTGTTTCCGAGGAAAATAACAATAAAGTTCTTATTATAATAAATAGCGCCACGTGTCTTTCGAATCATAATTGAATTATAAAGGGTGTAAAAAACCTTTTAACGAAACCGAAAGGCACTTGTTCTCCTCGTCATTGCGATCTTGTGTACACCATACCTGGGAACCTTCTAGTTACGGAGATATTGGGGGTCAAAGATCCACAATAAAATATACACAATTTAATTCGAATTCTACGTGTAACACAGGACATGGCAGCCGCCGGTGATTCAGAGATAACGCCAGAAATGTTAGCCATGGACATCGCCGAAGACGTATTAAAGCGATTGCCCGCCAAGATCCTGTCGGGGCCGTCGCACGAGGGAGACACCAAGCCTTCGGACATGACGCCCATGTCCATCGTGGTCATACAGGAAGCCGCGAGATACGACAGACTGGTCAACGTCGTCAGATCCAGCGCTAGAGCCGTCATTGGAGCTGTGCAGGGTAAGTATCCCACCTCTAAGGTCCTGTACTAAATTATTGTACGTTGACTCAGTGTGTTCGTAGGCCCTGTTGTTCGGATTTATTGTTTTGATAAGGGATACAGTTTTTTGCCGTTTTGACGCCAAATACTGTTATCGATATTTTTATAAAATAACACTGTCTGTGAATTTTCTTAGTTATCTTTTGTTAGCTTCCAATAGTTAAAAATCATGGAAGATATCCCGTAAGTGTCAGTGAAAGTTTAGTTATTAACCATGAAAGCTTAGAGTATGCTCCTCGGGGATAAAGTGTTTTCGTCTTGTGCGAGCATAAAACCTTCACTGCGTTTGGGATTCAAAAACCCGGCCATGACGTATGACACTGCTTTATCTGCAAAATTAAAGTAATCAAATCATGACGTGTACCTACAGGCGTCAGCGTTCTGAACGACATAACGGAGGAGGTGCTGACGAGCATGGTGCGCGGGCGCATCCCCGCGCTGTGGGCCAGCAAGAGCTACCCTTCGCTCAAGCCTTTCGCGGCCTACTTCAACGACCTGCTCGAGAGACTCAAGTTCTTACAGGTTTCCATATTCATATTTACCTTTATTTTAATAAGGGCCATTTTCCCAATCGTCAGACAACTTTTAACTGCGGAATAAGTATGACGGTTTCACAGTTTTGGGATACAAATATGTTATCTGATGATTGAAAAATCAACCCAGTGAGGGGAAAAAAAAGACAAGGTCTAAACGCAGAGCATTTCGGGAAGAGTGGGTGAGATGGTTGAGGAAGAGGTGGATGAAGTAGATGATGCATTTGACAAACCCACAGGTACTGCTTACTCGGTTTTAATTAATTGCGTTCGTTTTTCAAATTCAGCGTTCAATCTATAGCCGAACAAAATGTAGTTTTACTTTCAAAACACATTCAGATATGACGGTTATTTGGAACTGTGCCCGCGTTATATCGTGCACGCGCGCACACTAAACTCAGTCATGTGATCATTACACATGGCTGACTACAAAAACATTTAGGGTAATTTCAATTCTGTATCGCGTTATGAATGTGAAGGTAAACATATAAACAAGCGTAGTGAATTTTGACGATGAGTAATTGAGTACCTGAAACAAAGAAATTTTGCATTTCATGATTTCGAATCCAGTCACAAAAACGCAAAAGTTTGCAAATTCGTTTGGGTACTACAAATATACAAGGTGTAAATAAGCCGTCAACCAAGCATTCTGTATATCAAACTAAGTATAACTCTGCGCAAATATGATTGCTGGGAAACGTTTTTTGTTTGGGGGTGAAAAATCACGTTTTACGGCTGGACTCAATGTAACGCACTCAAAACATTTTGCATGGGTCATGGAGGTATTTAAAGCTATAACATTAAAATTTGCGTTAAAACAATATAATTATGTCAAAATGATGGAACTTTGACCTCCCATGACTTCGTTTCTAGCTATGGTCCAGAACAAAAAAAAATCGCAATGACGGAGAGAACAAGTGCCTTTCGGCTTTGTGAAAGGTCTTTTTAGCCCCATTATTAAACTAACAAGATAATTCCAAATTATGACATGACAAATGTTGCCTCCTTAAACCTCGTTTACACGGGGACTGTTTCTCGAGAATGTAAAAGACATGACTCGAGAATCGGGATGCAGTTTATCACACTTGACACACACACACCCTCACTCTTGTTTAGATTTAACCTCCTAGTCCCAAGTGTATCGAAAACGGTACCAAATCTTATTGCCGTCGAACCCCGGTGCACCGTTTTCGGTACACCTCGTACCAGCTAACTTAAACCTTATTTTCACGCAAAATATGGCTCTAAATCAGTGGTTCCCAACCTAATGGTCCACGGACCACCAGTGGTCTGCAGGAGCCTCGAATATGATCCGCTTAAGGTGAAAGCTCCACGGTGGCTCGCGAAATTTAAATTTTCTTTCGTTTTCTGCAATTAGCAGGTCAGTGTCAGGTTGTATGTTGATTAAAATATGATTCGCGAAACATTCATATTCAGTTCATGTAACTGTCAAGAATGTCTTTTTCATGAAATAGTCATTCTTGACAGTTACATGAACTTAGAGGGTTGTATTGATGATTTTAATGATTATAATTCTGTAACTACATACGTCTTACAGCCGCGAATCATATTTTAATCAACATACAACCTGACACTGGCCTGCAAATTGCAAAAAACGTAAGAAATTCGAATTTCGCGGGCCACCCTGGAGCATCCACCTTAAGGTTAACGAGGCTTTACCTAGCGAGATTATTTGTTGCCAGCACTGGCACCAGCACGGGCCCCCGACGGTGTTCTGGCTGTCCGGCTTCTACTTCCCTCAAGCCTTCCTCACGGCCGCGCAACAGAGCTACGCGCGCAAGTACAAGATACCCATCGACCAGCTCGCCTTCCACTACGAAGTAACTAACTTTAGATAGTTCAATATAATAGGTAGCAAGCTTTGTGTATTGTCCCATTAACTGTGTCATTGCGATGACTGCGATAACGTGATGTAGTCACGGGACATTTCTTTGTCTGTTTTTTTTTTTACTTTACTTTCGGGTACCTGAAACCATAAGTTGAACAGGGCCGCATTTTAACTTCAAAATAAAATTTCTAATTGTAATTTCTAAATAAAAGTGTGCATCAAATGTTGAAGAATATGCACTTATTCCCTTGAAACGATGTAACGCAGGTGCAGCAAGAGTGGCACTTGCCGGAGCGCCCGGCAGAGGGCGTGTACATCTACGGCCTGTTCATGGAGGGCGCGCGCTGGAACATGGACAATATGCTCATCGACGAGTCCACCCCAAAAGTACTGTACGACGAGTTCCCGCCGGTCAGTACGCACTATTATTAACTACCTATTTATTTTTTACCATCAATATAAAATCATCATCATCATCATAATATTGTAAAACATTTTAGTGTATCGATGGAGTTTCTTGCTCATTCTTCTCCATACAAACTATCTTTGCAAATGGGCAATAGATTCAATTCTTAATTCCGTATTTGACGTAATAATAATAGAAGTAAATGACTTGGCTTTGAAATCCTAGCCACAATGTATATATATATATATATATACAGGGTGGAATTTTTCAATGCCACCTGAAGATAAAGCACTCGAAATAATGGGGAAATCAAATTTTACTTTTTTTCTATTTTTTATTTTTACATGATAAATTAAATGAAGTGAAAATCATGAAATCTAAAGAACAGTTATAAATTCAATGGGATAAATTCAAAAAGATAAAGCACTTTTATTCATGGTTTTCCTTTCATTTAATTTATCATGTTTGTTAGAGAGATTTGATCCATATGATTGACCCTATCGTTTGATGTCAAAAAGGTACAGAATGTTATTTTTTCGGACTTTAGTCGATCCATCCTGGGTTCC
Source organism: Xestia rhomboidea (assembly GCA_963853795.1). NCBI lineage: Eukaryota > Metazoa > Arthropoda > Insecta > Lepidoptera > Noctuidae > Xestia > Xestia rhomboidea. The sequence continues at coordinate 15,799,843 of OY970764.1, forward strand.
ATGCCCGAATGTGGCAAGCGAATTTTCGAAAATCTGTGAATGCAGATTTGTTTCTTTTTAAAAATAAAGGAATATTTCCTTTGAGTACAATTTGCTATCTCCAGTATTTAGAGTACTTTCCAGGTTTTCCAGGTGGCATTGAAAAATTCCACCCTGTATTATGTACTAGCACTTCGCCCGCGACTTCGTCCGTATAAATTGTGATAGCTCGGCTAATATGCATGATATCAATATAATTTATGGCCCATAGCACTCGCTAATTATGTAGCTTTTTGCCAATGAAAGAATTTTTAGAATTCCATTATATTAGTTTCGAAGATTACCTCCTATATACAAACAAACAAACAAATTTCACCTCTTTATAATAATAGTATAGATGTACCATACATGCATGTATAAGCCAGTGTTGCTCTAATGGTGGAATACGCAACAACACATTTATAAGTGTCTGATGAACGGCGGCTTATTCTTCTCATATTCGGCATATTATGAACACAGCATTTTATTTACCCGTCAGCCAGATGAAGGTTAAGGATTTAAATGATGACTTTAACAAACCATAATGGTTGCTGGTCTTAGAATATGCAGAGCGGCTCTGGACTTGATTTTAAAACTCCGATACTGGAGCCATACCACAATTTGTATTGCTGGTGGCGAGCAATTTGTGTGCCAGTGTACAAGTCGCTTTAAACTTTGCATATCACCACTTAAGGTGGATGCTCCAGGGTAGCCCGCGAAATGACTTTTTCATGGTCAAAATCATTCCTCGACCTTTATGAACTTGGAGGGTTGTATTGATGATTTTGATGATTATAATTCTGTAACTACATACGACTTACAGTCGCGAATAATATTTTAATCAACATACAACCTAGCACTGGTCTACAAATTGCAAAAAACGTAAGAAATTTTGAATTTCGTGGGCTAGCCTGACGCTTTCACCTTAAATGTCAAATATGGAATCGCCAACTGAAACCTGAAAATTTAGCTCGACCAAATTGATACGGACAGATTGTGAACCGGCTGCTGACAGCGGACTCTAACAGATACTTCAGCACATAGTCTGAAGTCGCGTCCACAATCTCTCCATACTAGTTAGACCAAACGATTATGAGTGAGTGCTTAACCCGCAGGTGTGGCTGATACCCATCAAGCGCCAGGAGCTCCCCACGGGCAACTTCTACAACTGCCCGCTGTACAAGACGGGCGACCGGCGCGGCGTGCTGTCCACCACGGGCCACTCCACCAACTACATCCTCTTCATGACGCTGCCCACTAAGCTGACGCCTGACCATTGGATCATGCGGGGAGTGGCCCTGCTCACGCAGCTACCGTTCTAGAACATTCACGTTGTCTGGGTACATACCATCATTATTTAGAGGTTACAAGGCAGCTAATGCGGAGAGTTGGGGGTACCAATGTGACAATGCTGCATGATTTGACTCTTGATTAACATTGACAAGATGGCGCTGTTGGCAAGCATTTTGTGATACTTTTGTGAAAATTGTTTTGAAAACGAACAAGAAGCAGTAATAGTCCGATAAGGCCAATAGAATCATGCCGCAGTATAATAGTGGCATTGAGGGGCCATCCTTTACTCACGTGAGGCCACTTTTATACCCCTCCCTCCCCCTTGTTTGAACCTCACATGATTCAAAGAAGACCCCTGACCATCATTTTAAATCGTTGGATACATCGCTTTTTGTCTTATTTATGGTAAATTCCAGGTTAAACGTAGACATAAAACTCTAACACAATTACATTTTTAATTTTTTCTTCACATTAATCACAGAAAACAGGCATGCGTACTACTTTTGTAACTACATATAAATTTATGAGAATATTATTTGTAAAGACAAAATTTATCATTGTATTTATTGTTTACAATGTTAGCTTATTTATTGTTGCTTATTTTTGTCTTAACATGGTCTAGTCACTTAAGATATAATGTCGATTTATGTTTAATTTATTAATTCGTTTTTTTCATGTGGACGTCGATTTATATTTTATAATTAGGAATATTATATTTAACCAGCGATAGAGTTTAGCCTGATAAGAATCGGTTATGTGCTCTTTATCTGCAAAATTGATACTTTATAACATGTTTAATTTATGAGAATATATTCGAAAAGACATCATAGTTATTGTATTCAATGTTAACACTATAGTATTTCTTGTTAGTAATTATTTTTGTCGTAACTTGGTCTAGTCACCTAAGAAATAATGTCGTTTTATGTTTAACTTATTCATTAGTTTGTTCTTTACGTGGAATTTTATTTGTCTCAATTTAATTTTATGTTTACTAACTACATGATATCTGCAAAAGGAATTTGGTCCGATAAGAATCGGCTAATTATATTTTTGTATTTCAACAGAACCTTTAAACTTGTCTAGTATGATCTTTTTTGGTTTAATTAAAACTTTTAAAACGGATTCACAATTTTTTAAATACTTAACCTCTTCACAACACGGCATGTAACATTTTCTAGTTTTACAGTTCTTTGAATTATGTGATGACTTAATCACAATCAATATTCTAATAAAAAGATGACGTTTTCACATATATAAAGGAGACCGGATAGCAAAATCAAAAATAAAGTATTCCCTGACCCCCACAATAGTTACTTAATTCCCTAATTCATAAACGTCTTAATTACGCTTTATTTGCATCCATTATTTTGACCTCTTTTTGAAGCACAAATAGGTTCCAAAAAATTGTTTCATCACAACTGTTACGTACAATCCTTATCCGTCAACATTTTGACCTATCTTTGTTTCATGATATCATTGTACTCATGTATCATTGTTTGTTGGTTGTATTGATGGTGCTCTATTTTTCTGCAAAAATGAGTACTCTACAATGTTTAATTAACTAGAATATATTTGAAAAGACAATGTTTATCCCATGATCTGTCTACGAAGTAGACACAATAGTTTAACAATGGCGTCTCGACCACAGATATAGATAGACATAGATAACGCAAAAGCAACTACTTCGCGTGCCCAGCTTATGATGCAGAATCATAACCCGCCACTTTCGCGCTCAGTCGCATCGGTGTGGCCGCGCTAGTCGGACGTCAGTTAAAAAACTTAAAATGGTTAATTGTGCTGTTATAAATTGTAAAAACAGTTCAAATCTGGTGAGAAAAAATTAAGTAAACGTTTCCTTCCATCGGTAAGTCATTTTGTGATTAATATTATGCGTAATTAATTTTAAAATAAATTATTTTGAATCTAATACGCACAGTAATATCTGGTAATACTAAATTTGAGAAAAACATAGGTCGTCAAAAGTAAGATGCATATTCGTATTACATTGCCGCTTTTACTTGGAGCGGTTGATGCGATGTTTTGTTTTAACAGATGATGGATATCGAAACAAGTGATACTATCGTATATGGCTTCGGTTTCGTAGTACAGGCGCTTTTATCATTTTTCTGTCCATTTTAGCGATTAGTGCTGTTCATACTATGCAACACCAATCGATTCTCAAGAATCGATTTTGGAAACAGAGGAATGATTTTGTATTTTATAGGTACTTAATATATAGACATTTTAATAAATAATCGTAATGTTTCGTGATTATTTTAGTTTTCCACATGAACCCAATTTGAAAGAAAAATGGATTGAGGCGACGGCTAAGACGACTAAGATGATTAGGTTTTTTTTTTCTCTGTTTATCTCATTCCTCTGTATATCTCATTCCTCTGTCTGTCTCATTACTCTGTCTCAAAATCGATTAATAAATCGATTTAAACAATTCTAATAATTCTTTACCGTACACAATTACTCAATAACTATTTATTGAGTAATTGTGTACAGTAAAGAATACTATTATTCGTACAGTAATTGAGAAATGGTATATACAAAGGCGAACTTTATTCAAAATTGAGTTTTCACCCAGCAAATCTTTGAGTGAGAGAAAGAGATGAAAAAGGGTAGAATCCCGTTGCTTTTTGTAAACACTAGAATTACATTGAATATAAGGTGTTTCAATCGAATATTATTTTACGTGTTTATACTGATGAACTTACTTTAAATTATGGCAAATGTATCCAAAAACTAGCACGTTGACGGAACGCGAGCGCTCGAGCACGCATCCTCTCCCTACGAACACTCTCAACGTACTGCTGGGCTGGGTGAGCGCTGGCGCTAGGCGGGGTGTGGGGCGAGACGGGTGACGCACGCGGCTAATCTTTAAATCGATTTGATTTTCCCATCACTAAATAGTGCTTGTGACGTCATAGTAGGTAGTCAAAAAATGGCACGCTTGGTTTTCATACAGATCGTGATGCTTGCGTTATCTATGTCTATCTATATCTGTGGTCTCGACCAAAGTGGTCATTTGACAGATCATGATTTATCATGGTTATTTTTTTCAATATTAACACTTAACTACTTCTTTTTAGTAATTATTTTTGTTGTAACTTGGTCTAGTCATCTAAGAAATAACATCGGTTTATGTTAAATTTATTCATTAGTTTGTTCTTTACGTGGAATTAACTTTGTATTAATAAATAACTCGATGAAATCTGCGAAAGGTATTCTCGGCACGAAAAGATTCGGCTAATTATTTTTGTATTTCAATAGAGCTCCTTAAAATTTGTCTAGTATAATTTGTTTAGCTTAATTAAAACTTTTAAAACGAATATACAATTTTGAAAATACAAAGCGTACCTACCTGTTCATAACAGGGGTGTGACTTTTTCTGTGTGTACCGGTTTTTGAATTTTGTGATGATTTAATCACAATAAATATTAAAATAAAGTTTATAGTCACTGGTTCAACACTATTCGTAGTTACCTAATTCCCTAATTCATAAACGTCTTACTATTACGTTAGAATTGCCTTTTTTTTTTTTTTTTTTTTTTCGGATGGGAAATCATCAAATGACCTCCCGCTCTGGACGGAGCAGGAGGGAGTGTCAGACTTTTACTGACTAAAACCCATCCATGTTCCTTCCTCGCCCTTTGTGTTCCGGGGCCACGGTATCTCTTTCGAATAGTCCCGCAGCCCCGGACGTTAGAATTGCCTCCCATAACGTTACTTCTTTTGATAGTCACGCACAAATAAGTTACAAAAATTGTTTTATCACAACTGTTTCATAAAATCCTTATCCGTCAATATTTTGACCTATCTTTGTTTCATGATATCACATTGTACACCAGATGGTGCTCTATTTTTCTGCAAAAATGAGTACTCTACCATGCTTAATTAACTAGAATACATTCGGAAAGACAATGTTTATCATGTTTATTGATTTCAATATTAACACTTAAGCATTTCTTGTTAGTAATTATTTTTGTCGTAACTTGGTCTAGTCACCTAAGAGATAATGTCGCTTTATGTTTAATTAATTCAGTTTAGTAGTTAAAGAAGAGAGTTCAATTTATATTTTACGTCGGAATAAAATAATTTGATGATAATTTTGTTGTTTAAATGGTTTACCTCTGCCCTGCTTCTACACCCTTTTCACGTATGATTTGATGATTACACGTAGATGTAATTAAAAAGATCGGTTATCAAAGAAATTATTTTCGTAGTTCCAAAATATTGCAACTGACAACCCTGGGCCAACGCAAAACTACATCCAAGATGTGTTTCTCGCAAGCATCATTATTGCAACCGAATTTGCCCTGCCCGTCCAGTCATACAGCTATCACAACCCATAGTGTTTCTAAATATGCAAATATTAACACTTAAACATTTTTTTCTTTGCATATACAGGGTGTCTGGTAATTAATGGATAACCTTGAAATGCGTTATAGTAGAACTTATGGCCATTTAGAAAAAAATACGAAAAAAAACCATCATGAGTAGTACCTGTAAACAAGTTCATTTATTTTGGAAAATTAGTATGAATTAATTTTTAAACAAACTAAAAATATTGGGTAAAAAAAATGGATGCATGGTTGCAATGGTACATGGTTGGTGGTGCAATGGTACATGAGTAACGAATAATTTTAAAATAATGTCGGTTTCAAGTCGATTTGATAATGGTACAATTTATAATTGTATCTGCCGTAAATAGTGAATTATTGCTATTAATGTAGACAAGGAGAAAAAATTACTGAAGCAAAAAAATTTAATATGGCTCCCCATTCTTCTGCAGGCCCTACATCTGCGGATATATTTTTTTTATAAGATAGATTTTTTTTGTATTTATTTCTGAATGTCATGGGTTCTGCTATGGGCCATTTCAAGGTTATCCATTCGTTGCCAGACACCCTGTATACACATTTTTTTTTCAAAACCACATGGAATTAATTTAAGGCACTATGACACAAAACGTTTTTATGTAAATCAAGAGTTTTCTTTTGTTAGAACGTCCCTTGGCAAAGCTCTAGTTACATCCACAGTATAAATAAGACGAAGTTAGGCTACTAAACCTCTAGTAGTATAATGTACTCTGTGCTACTAACTTCACGAGCGGTATTGTTGTGAGCGTTATTGAAACAAAGAGGGCATTGTTTGCCTGAACTTTATAATAATGTTCTGGGATTACACGTAATACACACTGAGTAATGTGACGGCGAAGCTTTAATATGGGCACTCTTAACTCTACGGGCAAGACCCAGATAGCTTTCTTTTTTTAATTGTGCTTTTCATCATTAATACTTTACTAGACGATTTTTTAAGAAAAGTATATAAGGAGTTTGGTGAGAGTAATGTACCTGACTAGAGAATTAAATGTAAAAGGAGTGGAAGTTGTTTTTTTTTGTCGTACTGTCCAGGGATATTTGAACTGAGTATGAATAGGTATGAGATAAAATCTTAGTTCCATATTCTTTGTCCAGAACTTGTGAAATATCCAAGTACTTGTGTATGTTAACTAAGTAATACATATGTGAAGTAGGCGTGAAATTCCAAGGATTGTTTCCTCACATGAACATTCATGCTATAAATTTGGTCCCGGACGAAAATGGAAGTTTTCTTCGGGTAACGAGGTCAATGTCATCGTTATCGTTCCACGGTTTAATGCTCGGCCAAGGGGACCACAAGGCTATAGTTATGGCGCAGGCATTACGAGAGCGGTGACTTTGCGATTATATTGCCCTGTCATTTAGCACGAAAAAGCTCGCATCCCAGATACGGCATGTATTAAATAAGCGAGTAGTGGGCAGGCGGGGCCGGGTGGCGGGCGCGGGGCTGTAGTACGGGAGGCACTCGGTCTGGCGCGGCGTTGCCAGGGCGACGCGAGATATTGATCTGCGCGCCATACCGCGCAGCATCCCTCCCGGCTGTGCTCCCTCCCCCGCACCCCGCGTGCCCTCGCGCCCTCGCCCCGCGCCCCGCGCCCCTCGCCCTTGATTCTGCCGCTCGACCACCGCCACCACGACCCCACCGCACCCCCCTACAACCCCCTACAAATACTTATTACATTTCGCACTACATACTCCACGTAATCCGATGAAGAAATTTCGCTTATGCTTTATAATCATGCCTAAGCGCCTAACCTCGATATTCTCAAATTTACTAGCGTATATTTTACGTAAGTGTAATGTAAAGTTTAACAAGTTCTACACGACACAATGTTTTAGATTCAAAATTATACCCTAATTTTGAAACCGAAACATTCGTTTTCAAGTGAAATCTTTACTAATTCAGTGAATTTATACCGCTTATGCTGCTTTGGTAGTTGATCGCATTATGTACCTATGTGTTGCAGTAAAATGATTGGTTTTGCTAGGATGAAAGTCATTTTCCTGGTATGAAAGTTCTGGTATACCCTACCAAAACGGACCTAAAAAGCTTTACTTTGTCTACGCATCAAAACTACAATTTTGGTAGTCATTTCTGGAAATCTTTGATCATGAAAAAAAAAAACTAACTTTGACATCTGCCAGTCTCGCAACAAATATACAAATCTAGCCGGGTATCGATTTTAAAACAGACTTATACCTAGTATCACAAAGTTGCTCGTTGACGCAGAATGGGGAGATCAATCCAGATCACACGAAGCTATGCGGCTAATGTAATGTGTCGGAGAGCGCATTTCCCATCGCGAGTGGGTGAGCAGTAATGTGCGAGGCAAGCGCTGGTGGCACGCCAGTATTATGGCATTAACGCGTGCCTAACGCTACAATACGAGGCCAGCATACTAGGCACTTAAGGTGCAAAATTCTCGTCAAAGTTTTGTAGAATGTATTGCCTGCTAAGTATTACTTATCTGATACTGATACATTCTCGAAAAACATTCTTTAATTAAACTTATATTGTCAGTTACGGGATATCTTCCGTGATTATTATTTGTGTTGAGCTCCCGATATTTCGACGCTGTTGCAAGCGCCATGATCGCGGGTTGACCCTGCGATCATGGCGCTTGCAAATAATAATCACGGAAGATATCCCACAAGTGTAAGTTTAGTTTTAAACCGTGAATGCTTAAAACAGTGATTCTTTAATTAAATCTAATTACCCACCAAACCTCAGTCATGCTATGTTATCTGAATTATGTTAAAATAAGTGTATTTGGTTAGTGCGCGTTGGTGCTAAATGATATGCTACGATTGTCGATCCAATCTCCATAAAATGAAAGTATCACCAGAAAATTTACCAAATCATTGTTTAAGCAACATTGAAATCCAGAATTATACCTACATATATGTATTACCACAACCAACATTGAAAACATAAAAATGTAGCAAATGGAATCCCTCTGCCACCTCCACGTGTTTTTCACTTTTGTTCCCTCCTGTAGCCTGGACATATTATTTGTACATAAAACTGTACATATATTTTTTTGTAATCGCCTTATCATTTGTTTCCCGGGACACGCCACCCCGGGCCGCCCTCTACCTCCCTACCGACAGGTACCGACTGTTAACGCTCTCACAGTTCATTGTCTAATTTCCAGGTTGCCATGACGAGAGTCGTGGTGGAGGCACAAGTACCTCCGACCCGGCGGGAGCTGTTGCTGCTAGTTACTAACAAGAACGTAACGAGACGAATATTGAAATGTTTCGGAGATGTGTATTCCATCGAACACTGTTCATGTTTCATGTATGCTTTGTTACTTTTATATCGAACTCGATGTGAAGAGCGACTGTTTCGAGTGCTGGATGTCACCACTTGAATCTATTGCGAGCAAATTACAATGGTATGACCGAGGTAAATTATGATTTTAAGTGTTCTTTTGATGACAATTTTTTTCATCGTATAGCAGCAGTCGTCTAATGAGTTACAGCGATAGCCTGCCTAATTGGACGCCTTTGTTACTAGCCAATATAGTTTTTAAAAGCCTATCCTCGACATGAGGACATTCATTCCAAAAAAATGAGGAACATTTCCATCCAGTTTCCTAGTGCGGACGAGTGGCTTTCGTATTAAAATGCAGGTGTAGCAAGCATTTATAATTATCACGGCAAGCGCGTCGACTCGCGGCGAGTTTTAAACACACTTCAATTTTACATAACGCGGACGAACCGATGGAAAAAACGTAAAGTGTGTCCCACGGCGCTCTAACTCCCGCCAATGAGGATTTAATTAAATTGCAGCACTTACATCTGCCCGCGGCTCTCTGCACACTCGCACACATCGCCCGAGCCCCGGCTCTGCCTACTTTGTTAGCAAACTGCCCTCACCGACCCTCCAGCCTAATTAAATGATAAATACCACCTCCACCAAGCTTCTGCTTTACTGTTTTTTTGTTTTGAGTGATTTTATCGTATAACCATTTTCAAAGTTGGTTTCGTAGAATGAAATACATAATAATTTTACAGCGCCTGATTTAATTTGAGGAAATCTCCCCGATGCTGGCGAAGTTACTCTGTCTGATCCGATAAAGCCGGCAGCTCCGAGTCCGTATTTAAACGAGCTATTTTAGGTGGCTTGAACTGTTACGTTGGCCGGCGGCAGCACACCGAGCTCACAGCCAATCGCTTATTGGGATTGGAAGCAAAGCCTTTCGGGCGGTTGCGGCCGCTCCAGCGGACTTCCAATTTTAATGTTATATAACTGAACCGAATTAATTCACAATGCGCTCCACCGCCACCGCTAGTTCAAACACCGCCCCGCGAACCAATTTCCAATAAATATTGCTTTTTAACTGTGGAACAAGAGTTGTGGTTGATCTATTGTAATTAAAAAGCCTGTTCAGTCTGAAAATTCAGATTTAAATGTGGTTTCGATCATACTATTAATTGCGAATAAACTATAATTGAAACGCATTCGTATTTGCATTACTGGGTACGGATTTTAATTATTTTGTTCAACTGAAATGAATGCGAACCAAATGAATCTGTTTTGTTCAAGCGTACGTTAGGTACGTACGCTTGAACAATCCCTATCAAAATTAAATTCCAACATCAAATATCGTTAAGAGTAAGATATTTTTACGGTACAGAAGACTGACGACGTCCTATTGATGTTCCTGACTACTCTTCGCATAAATTTTCATGTCTTATTCATTCGTTTTAGAGCTTACAGTAAAGAAGTCGATCCATGGGTAAGCATAAGATTTGCTGATCGCTAATCGATCATTTACAATGCATTAATAATTTAAAAGTTATTCTTTAAACATTAAACAAATCTGTCATCCACCAACAAAACTAAACTATAATTAGAACATCACTACGAAAGCCTCTCTGACATTTCCCAGCGGAGAAAATTGATATGAAGCGGGTAGTTTGCTCATAGTTTGCTTTGTGCGTCAATAGTTCGAGGGCGGATCTGCCGGCAACTGCGAACTCATTACATGGCGAACTTGTCTACAAATTATACAGACTTCCGCGTTCGACACGGCTCCTAATTAGTGTGCCTGATGAAAAACAACTACGAGCACCATGTAGCCTGCATTTGCTTGCTTTTTTTATCTCGCTTGAACCGCGTTCCGATGCGGACGCTTCGGCAAATTAATATTCTTTCAAACGCTTAGCACGGCACAAACCGTCGCTAGAAATTGAACTGCTATGAGTGAAGAACTTGTGGCAAATGAGCTACTGGCTGGCAGCTACTACTTTCTGCAGCAGAAACTGGATGTGATGGACGAGGTGTACGCTGTTTAGATCTGCGTAACAAACTTCAGCGAGGAAGACATAGCTGCCGCCAAGCTGTTGCTGTTTACTGCGCTGATTCTCGAACAGATGGTGTCCCGCCGCCGTGACGGAACCAAGAGAAGCCTGCAGGATATAATCCGAGTCCGAGTTCTACGAAAGGATTACGCCAGTGTCACCGCAAGCCTTTTTGACGCTCCTAGTAAAAAGCCTGTGCTTGAAAAGGCGCCGAATAAAGCTGATAACGAGGGTTTCGTGACTGTGCAGAGAAGGAAGCGCTGTTCGCGACCAACCAAGAACCTTTGCGGCAAGGCTCCTGCGAACCCTAAAGTGAGCCTGCGTGCCGCCAAGCCAAACACACTGGTGTACATATATTTTCCGCTTACATTACACCACTAATGCGGAAGACATCGTGGAGTACGTGCGCCAAAAGACGAGGTATACACCGAGGGTGCAGTTACTGGAGCCGCGCCGGAACGTCAACTTCAAGGCGTTCGTGGTGCGAGTACCAAATTGTTATCTGCTCATGGTGATTGAGGAAGACTTTTGGCCGCAGGACGTGGTGTTCCGTCGCTTCGGCGGACAAGTTCCACTGGTCAGCCAACACAATTGAAGTGTGAACAAGCGAAGTGCTACTGACATAGTTTTAAGTCTTATTTATTAACACAAGTTTTTGTTTCTACTTTAATTATATTTATGTTAGTTTATAAGGTAGGTATGTATCTATGGGACATTGTAGCCTGAAATAAATGATGTTGTTGTTGTTGTATGTAGGTAAGTTCTGGTAATTTGTGGAGGGATTTGATTTACTGCTTCTTCTACTTCTACTTTGGCTAAGTACTTTGCTTGCGAAGATATCAGCAAACCGTTCAACCTTACTGATATCGTCGTAGCCATTAGGGGCCTTAAGTGCGGTAAAGCCTCCGGAATGGACGACATCTCGGTTGAGCAGATAAAACATCTTGGTTCAGTTGCTGTGTCGTGGTTGCTGCAACTATTCAACAATTGTCTGGAATCAGCTTCAGTACCCCGTCTCTGGAGAAAATCTAAGGTCATAGCAATACCCAAGCCAGGTAAAGCAGCAGACGACCCAAAAAACTTCCATCCAATCTGTCTACTGTGTTTACAAGTTTTTCGAGAGACTGCCGCTGAACCGTCTTACGAGCGTTATTGACCCGAAATTAATCCCAGAGCAAGGTGGTTTCAAACCCGTCAAGTATTGCAGTAACCAGTAACACCTTGAAGACAGTTTTGAGGAAGGAATGATCACAAACGCAGTGTTCGTGGACCTTTTTTGCTGCCTGCGACACAGTCAACCTCAAACGGCTGTTGTGGAAGGTGGAGATCTTGATCAGCGACCGGAAGTTTTTCCGAATACTCCGGGAACTTCACCACAACCGCCATTTCCAGGTCCACCTTCTGTCAGACAAAAGTCGCTGGAAGGCACAAAATAACTGCCTGCCCCAAGGTAGTGTCTTGGAACCGCTTCTATTTAATATTTACACCAACAACCAACAGTCAAACCCGAACACGTCCCGCTTCCTCTACGAAGACGACCTTGCCCTCACCTCCTAAGTCACCACGTTTGAGGAGTCTGAGGTCCACTTGTCAGATGATCTTGGTGAATTAACCACATACTACTTTCGCTAATTCACTCAAACCCAATCCGAGCAAAACACAGTCTGGTATTTTCCACCTTCGAAACAGAGAGCCTAGACTTAACATCGAGCACAGTAACTTTCCAAAGTATCTTGGAGTTACTCTGGACAGATCATTGACCTTCAGCAAAAACTGCAATACCATCAAGCAGAAGGTGCACACCCGCAACAGTCTCTTACGGCGACTAGTCTTTTCTAAGTGGGGTGCTTCGCCTCATGTCTTGCGGACTACTGCGCTGGCGCTATCTTTCTCAGCTGGCGAATTTGCGTGCCCCGTGTGGAGCCGTTCAGCCCATGTAAAGTTAGTGGATACAGCTCTGAACGAAACGTGCCGGATTATCACTGGTTGCCTTAAACCAACCCCGGTACAGATGCTGTACCCACTGGCAGGAATAGTGCCGCCAGAAGTTCACAGAACAGTGACAACGACACCCTTTATACCTAAATACTCTTATGTTGCAAATTCTGAAAAGCCGATACAGCTTTCTGAGGTGTGTCACCTCACTCAATGGCGAGCGCTCCACGGAAAGACTAAAGTTGTAGCGAGGCAGTGCATCCTTACCAATCCCATTCGTTCCACCTGCTGAAAATTTTTAAACTTGACATGAGTTGCCATGGCTGACCTGGAAGTCTTTAAATAGACTCCGGATCCAAGTTGGCCGCATCAAAGAAAATCTGCTCAGGTGGAGATTCATTAATGAATCTGCCCTGGAGTGTAAATGTGGTGCTGTTCCACAAACGATGGGGCACTTAATATCGTGTCCTGCGTGTCACGTTGTTTGTTCACTACAGGAACTGATGGACGCTACTGAAAGCACCAAACTAGTCGCTCAGTTCTGGGCCGACACAATTTAGATTGCCATCGACACGCTAAGAAGAAGAGAGAAGAAGAAGTACTTTGGGAGGATTTGTTAGTAACTTTCATAGGTGTTTTTTTAAACATTGTAATGTTTAAACGCTATATTTAGCAAATATATTATGTAGATGTTAGGTAACAACGTGTTTCAAAATTGAGTGAACCGCATTCAATTTTAAAACATATATTTTCATACCTTGCTTTTCGAAATGATACCTTAATGTAGATATCACTTTCATCTTTAAAGTTTGAAATGATATAATTTTGTTGTAACCTAAATTGCACCAAATCAGTATGAGGCAAACAACGTTGCAAACAAAACTATAAATCAAATCCATTACAAAATATGTAGGTACTTACAAGTGCATGTACTTGTTCCCTTCTCCTGGACCTACTCTAACAGATTATAGCAACGTTACCAAACAACTACAGTAAGCTTTAATGGGGTTTCAACTGTTGTTATTCCAAGGGTCTCGCAAAATAAACAACACGCTGTGTAGACAGCAAATACTCGTACTCATTGGCATCATTCCATTAGGTCGTAAGTTTACCCCAGCGCGTATGTAAATAGCTTCTTTTGGAGTTTCACCCCCGATTGACGGGATCAGCCGCTGGAAGGTCGTATCTTTTTAGAGAACTATAAAAAAGTTTTGGTTACAGTATGATTTTACTGCTTTTAACAGAGAAGAAAACTTGAGATTTTTTTACGCAGTTATAGATTTAAAAAAACATTTTAATTCGATACCGACCTACTTAGATGTTCCATATTTATGGTGGTTACCGAAAATTAGTTTCGTCAGACATTCTTCATCAGACCGTCATAACTTCTGATCCCAACCTGTGCTATACATGTTCGTCATCTCATCGCTTAACGTGTGAATCATTGTTTAATTGAGGGGCGGGTGTGCGGGGCGCGCGGGGGCGGGGTCCGCATCGATCGTCTCTCGTCTCCATGGCAACGCTCCCGCGCCCGCGCTCCGCAGCCCGATTCATTTGTAATCATTTGTTTCGCGGCCGTCGAATAATGGTGGTCGTGAAACGGTGCGAAATTGATGGATTACCGTAAGGTACATAGGCACACTTAGATACAATTGTAATTTATCAAGTTATGTAACGTTACACGTGCCGGGGATTAAACTCTATTGAATACCATTAAGTTGAAACAATACTCTATTATACAGTATACACACCCACCAATGTTACGATCATGTTCAAAAGAATTTTATGAAACATGATATTTTGAAGTCGGGTCTTTGATACCTTGTTCAATTCCGATCAAACACATTGAAAGTAACTGGAATTAAAATTAAGGGTGTTGGTATAAAACCGTACATGCCTTTTGAAATACTAATAAAAACGTCCTTACTTAAAACACAACAGATTAACTCATCTTAAGGCTGTGGTATCTGCTAACGAAAGGTTTTCTCCATGTAACTCCTCTTTGATGAATGAATATAAATGTGCTAAAAAATATATAATGCTTATTAGACTCTAAACTTTAACCCATGATCTGTCCACGAAGTAGACACAATAATTCAACAATGGCGTCTCGACCAAATCGGTCATTCGACCGATCATGATTTATTTGGTACAATTAAAATAATTCTTACTTTATTAGTACTATATGAAAAAAATATTCAAAGTGAAGCATTTTTTCTTTGAAATTTCGTAACTACTCCTAAACGGCATTAAGTTTTAGTGGGTTTTTTTCACACAAATATTTGTCACTATTTTCTTCAAAAAGTGTACAATTGGCATTTTTATTTAATGATTTATTAGGCTACAATTAAATAAAAACGTAACAACCACTTTGTAGTGCAAGCTGATTAGAACTTTATTCTAACAGTATTTCAAACGAAGTTTGAACCACCACAAATAGAGTTGCTAATTTAGCAGATACCCCAGCCTTAAGGAGATATTATAACTGAAAACTCTGACTACTCCAACACACATTCACATCGCCCAAATATTACAATACAGTCAACACAGTTGAGCCCTTAATTATTATACTAATTAAAATAATTCCTTATACAGCACTACCCTTACTCATAAACGTTATAGCAGTATATTAAATACCAATATTCCGACATGGAAATTAATTTCAGTAGAACTAATTGAATGTTCAACCGAGCGTGAATCTACAAGTGCTACGAGACTACGGCGTAGCAAATCTGTAGCAAACGTAATGAAAGCTGGTATATTTTCGTAGCGCCGTAGTTCATGCGCTGTTATTTCAATTATTACACAAAATGGAAAAGTTTTATTTAAACTGTTACAAAAGATTGCCAAATCCTATACTCAAAATATATAAATAAGAAATATTTTTAAGGGCTCTAACGATTTCGATGAAATTTATAATTAAGGGTTTGCGGGCGCAAAAATCGATCTAGCTAGGTCTCATACCTGGGAAAATTCGTTTCCTCTATTTTCACCAGAGCAGCGCTCGGTCGCCCAGGTATATTAAAAAAAACACATACAAAATGTTGGTGGTGGCTCCAAATAAATTACGTAGAAGTGATTACTTAATCATAATTGCGTTAAGGGGCTTTTTGATTGATGACGTCAAATTAAATAATAACCACTTATATTGAACTTTGTTTAGTAAGCTGTGAAGTTACTAGCTCAATATTACTAATGATAATTTTGTGATTAAATTATTAAAGGTCGACCCTAATTATTACTTACGTTATACAACGTAGCTATAAACACTACATAAGCGTTAATCAGAGACCTCCTTACTAACTAATTCCCCCGATAACAAACTGCCGTAGACATAAAACTCGATAATTTAATGTCACATAGCAAGCTGAATAATAAATCTAATTTAACTTCAAACGGTTGTACGAACAAGGTGCAAAAAAATGTGGAAGGGAAAATAATTACATAAAAACAAGCCACTTCAAAGGCGTTTTCCAATTATACCGTCGATATCGAACAACAAAAGAGCTATGAAGTATAAAACATGGTATAAATTGGAGCGAGCGGGAGGATGTAGTCGGCAAAGTGTTGGGTTTTCTCAAATAATTTTAATAGATGTCCGGGGGGTGGCGCGGTGGGTGGTCGCGGGGGGCGGGGGGAGACTCGCGAAATGAGATTTCCTTTGAGCCAAAGAGCCGCTGACCGCGACACCAGCGCCGCTTGAATCATGTCCCTCATATATCATGCAACTCTACGTATAATGTGAACCGTACGTGTCACACGTTTTAACGCTCATTTATATTTGAAGGGTTCAAGATTTTAATTTATAATATCTATCCAAAACGTAACAAATAACAAGGGAACTATGAACAAATTACCCTTTGTTATCGCTACACAGTCTAAATCCAATTACAGTTCTTTCGTTAACATTTAACTCAAAAGTAATAATGTAACTCGTATAAAACAGCGAACCCTTTTGCGTGAATTTGAGAAAATATAATCAAAAGAGTACGAAATAAAAAAGTAATCCGAAAGCTTTCATAGAAGCCAATGTACTGTTCAAAATGGGGGAGAGAGTTCTCGCCTGCGTCCTCTTGATTTTAATTTCATCGTGAACAAAACGAGCAAGCTTTATTGTGGATGCGCTCAAAGCGGGCTTCGTGGAACGGGGCTCGCTTACACGCTGCAGCGAAATATTACTCTGTTAGCTTGCACAGTGCACTGTGCGCCATGAATATTGGTTCTGACTTGAGATTTCACAAAGGCTGCATAAAGCAACGCGAAATCGGCGAATAAAGGGCCCCTTAATAAAGGCGTACAATTTCTCCTTTGTAACGCGAGTGTATTGACGGAAAACAACGGAGATGAAATTTTTCTCCTTGTTAACATAATGAATGTTCTCTTTCACGAAAACTGTCTGGTTGTATAACGTTTTTAAATTGAAAACACGAGACGTCTGAAACAATAAGTTAGTTGTAATACAAGACTCAAAAGTTGATTGAACAAAAGAAAATTCTGCAGACTTACATATTTATTGTTTGTTTATTTGAGCTGTTGGGTGGACATGAAAACATAATAAGAAACATTTGACATTGTTTACCTCATAACAAAGACACATTTTTCTTAAGAAAATGTTCTAGTTTTTGAAAATTTTCCGGTATTGTTATGAGGTTGATTAACATATCAGAAAAATAAAAAAAAGCATTAAAACCGCCACAAGTAACACAGACCAAGAAATGTATCAGTACTATCGCTAACAAAAAAGATAATTCCAAAACACCACGACTTTACAAACACGTTACCAGGTTGTTAGTGAGCGTGTCGCTGGGAGGCTGAGGGTACTCTCCTCCGAGCACTCGCTTATAAACTCCATCATCTTGCAGCTTATATCACACGTCCCGCTTTATATCCAATTTCATCCGCCGTGTGCGTTCATACGTCTCCTCGCCGTTTTCGATATGCCTTTGTTAAATCTCAGTCGAGTATACACTTACAATCCAATTTGTATTCTCGTAAACATCGATCATTGTATCGGAAGGATCTCTGATTGAAATAAGTGGAAAAATTATGGCGTAGCAACACCTCGCTAAGCGTTATTAAATAACGATAACATGTATTGGTTATTGGTAAACTATGACGGGTATGGACAATATCGGAGTAATAAATAGATACAACTCATTATATTCATTTCAATGTTCACTAATAATGTCGGCTGCTTTTGCTAAAGTAATGCTACACCGGTTTCCTCTTAATAAAAACCCTTTCTTATTAAAACATGATAAACAACAATGTTATGTGTAATTTTGATATGAATGTATAGCTAACATCGCAATCAAGCAGTCCCCGGGCGCTATTTACAGACAGGCTCCCGGTGCGGGCGCCCCATCCCACCGCGAGTCGCCGAGCCCCATTAGAGCCTGTATCGAGGAGGGCTCCACTCAATCACGCCGGACGTCCGTCAACTTTTGTATGATGCCGGACGCCGCCGGCCGCCGCCCGGCCCTCCAATATTACTGATGTAACCCTCCGGCATACCGGCTTTGACTAATTTGCGATATTAAATATCGTCGGGATTACTTTTTATTGCTATAATTGTATGCCAAAATTGAAAGGGGAAGTCTTTGTAAAACGAAAATTAATTTAGATTTCAAAGAACTTTAATATTGGAAATATACCTACGATTTTGAAAACCGTATTATTCACAAACCGCTTTGTGAATACAGGACCGCTCCTGTCATAAAATAATGTAACCCTGTGACGCACAAACAATACGAAAACTTTGTCTGTTTTCAAACGGCAGGTCACGTTTCACCTTAATGGCGTTGTTTACAAAGTTGCGAATAAAAAGCAAGTGTGCTTGTGGAACTGTAAGGTTTCACGTGCGTATATTACTCGAGTGGGGGAAGTTATCCGGGGCCTGCGCTCGGCCGGGCTTAACCAGCTGAGTTCGGAGTTAGGGCTTGTAGTAAAACTCGCTCCACGACAAGTTTACTGCACGTTTTATATTATGTAGCATGTTCCGCAGCACCTGACACCGCTCCGATCTTTACACAAATAACTTCCGTCTAGCTGGGAAGCGCGCGGGGTACATACGACTCTCAAAGTAACCCTAGCTACCTATTACGAGTGCTCGGATACGACCGACATGTGAGCGGAACTAATGTAGACATTTATCGTATCGCTCTTTGATCTCTTTAAATTCGCTTCGCTTCTGTAAAATCCATTTTGAAAATCATGATTTTAGTGGAAGTTTTTTGGAGGAGAGTTCACAATAAAATTGTAATTATTAAGTTTATTAATTCAACATTTTTGTCCACTGTCGCAATATATACTCGCTATAGAGTGTAGCGAATGCACGCAGGTTCAACTTTAAATTCATAACATGACGTCCGAAAAATGTGTGTTGGGAAGTGTATTCATAGGGAAGTTGGCGCGCTCGCAATTTGGGCGTTTCAGTGATTTTCAGGCGTGTCAGCCGCAGCTACAGACTGACGGCTGCTCCGCCAGCTATATTATTAAGCAAAACGTGTCTATTAGTACGTGGTCTCGAAACTAGCGAATTGCAGTAGGTAAATCACGGTATAGGTCGTACACGGTAGGCAGTCGTCGCCAAGGTAGGCCCAGAAGAAGTTTAATTACTTTTTTTTTTAAATTTTTGATTTATTATTTTACTCTGGACGCTCTTAATGTGCACGTCTTTCTACATCGTTCTCACATATATGTATAATCTCAACATGAATGATGTAACCAAGATTTTGTAACAATATTTTGATTTAAAAGAGTGTCCATGGAGTTTCTTGCCCGTTCTTCTCCATAGAGATCTACGTTAGGGAACGGGCAACTACAGTACTTTCTCAAGTTATTATGCCTTGTGACTGTGACTGTAGCTTTGCTTTTATTGTATTTTCGACTTTCAAAAGTGCCGTAATGGTCTAATTGAAATAAATGATTTGAGTTTGAGTTTGAGTTTGAAGCTGGTGGGATGACTGGGAGGCGTTTGTGACAGACTGCTCCGAGAAACCCGCATGGGCTTGATTCCGTAACACGCATCTCAAAATTACTGACAACTTGGTGAGTAATCTAACACTACTACTGAGTGGGAATATGCATTCGCTGACCTGCACTGGGTCCCTTGTGATGGGTTATGGGCCACTGACATTCACAAAGAGCAGGCCTGCTTACCAGGCAGCAGTGCGAACTTTATTTCTTGATTATTTTTGTTGATACGAATATGTTAAATATTTAAGTTGTATACAGTATGTGTCAGAAAGGTGTGGTGATGTTTTAGGGGTGCTACAGACTATAAAAATGTTTAATGTTCTCCATAGGACCCACCTCGTTATGGCGAAAAAAATCAACTGTCCCATACATTAAGTCGAGTAGGTTTTCAAATTTTGTATAAAACATCTGAATATGAAAAAGATGAGAAAGATGTTCATTTAGATGATCTAACTATACAATACAGGATACATCCCGAAATATGACCAAACTTTTCTGAGACATGCTGTATAGGTTTTAAATATTTTTACATTTGTACGAACTGCCAGTTCCGCTACCTCAGAAGCCACGCCGCACAGTGCGGCCGCCCCATACTTGGAAGTGGTCAAAATTATAAAAAAAAAAAAATGATGTAGAATTCATAAAAACGTGTTAATTTATTAAATTGACATTATTTTAGTTCATGGGCAGGCAATATTACACACTATTGAGCCATTTTATAAGTTCTAAGAGACGTGTTGTAAACGTGGTAACAAGAAATAATTTTAGAATAAAATAAATAGCGCTGTAATTAATACATATTAATACAAAAAAAAAACTAAAAGGTTATTTTTAGTAAGAACACACACACTTTTTTTGCCTGTATTGTTAAAATCTATAATATCATAAAAAGAACATACCTTGCCTAGCTATAGAATCTGTTTAAGAACAACAATTACTTTTGTCGTTAAGTAATTATAAAGTAACGTAACAAAAAAACTGCAATCTGAACATTACGTTTCGTAGAATATTTAAACTGATGTCAATCTTACGTTTTGTCATAAACTTACCTTCATATATGCGCATTTTGGTGGAGAAAAAATTCAAATATAATTCGCCTTCAAATTTTCGAAATTTGCTTTTGCTCGGCTTCGGCCGAACTGTGCGCAATGGCCCGTCATCGCACAGCACCGCCAGCGACACGATCAATGTAGCCAGCGTGAAGCCCTCTCAAACTGCAAAACACCTAATAACTTTGAAAATTTTCCGCAGAAAAGCTTGTATTACACGAACTGTTTACTGTTTCACCTTGCCTGCCTCCAACAGGATTCTGTGCTAGAACGTTAATGACTGAAAACTCAAATGTAGGTTTAAGTAATTGAATATTTGAAAGGTTGCTGTTTGCGTTCGGATTCAAATACTACTACTTATTACATTACTTTAATGTTATCTCTTTATACTGCGAAGAAGGTTACTCTTATGAAAGCAATAACTAGTTTTTTTAAACAAAATTTATACTTAGCAGCATCTGCATCTTGTCTACATTTGTTTTGAACGTCGTTTTGACGATCTTACTCTAATTATTTTAATATTGATTAGTTATGCATTACAGTGCAGACATATGCAATATTAAAAAAGTATGTTCGATCTATCTAACTATTTGTTATATTTCCACGTCACACATTCAATTTTATCCAACATACGTATAAACTATGAAGCATTAAGCTCGGCTTCGACAAGTAATAATAGAGAACCCATTAGGCTAAGTCCTATTGAAACATTAATATGAACTGAACCAAGTTCTGTTTAATTTCGCGCCACAGCACACGTAGAATGTCGACGGCTATTAAAGAAAAATATTAACTAGATTTTATACTTCGCATTTACGTAAGTGGAAGTTTACTGAGGCGTTATATTTTCTTTCAGAAGTTTTCCTTGGTATATTTATGTTATAATTTAAGAAAACGTCGAAATTGGTATAGCGATTAGCTTTTTATTAGGTTCAGATTTAGTTTTGTTTAACACAGTTTTTTATGTGTAAATCATTAAGCTGGCATTTTAGAAGCTAACCATTGGATTGGATGGAATAGTCTGAAAAAAATAAATCTTATTGTTTTGAACCTAGTAATCTTGAACTTCTCTCAGACACACAAAAAAGGAACGTGAAGATAAAAAATCTATATACTAAAAATTGACGATGACGAAAATTGAAAGCAGCAGTTGACGATGACTCGACTAATTAGGCGGATTTTTTTGTCATAATTGTCAGGAACAGGTTTGAATGAAAGAAAATGTTGTTTTTTGACATTGGAAATGTCTTTTCGTTCGCTCCAGTGTAGGCTCCGATTTCACGAAAAAGTTCGAACCCGTTATATCTCGGAGAGTTGTGAAGATATGATATTCAAAAAACGTTCAAAAGCCGCGTATTCACAAGAGCTCTCAAAGAGAGTCAGCAATAGGGAAGGGGTCCGCAAGGACCGAAGCCTGCCGGGGCTGCGGGACTATTCGAAAGAGATACCGTGGCCCCGGAACACAAAGGGCGAGGAAGGAACATGGATGGGTTTTAGTCAGTAAAAGTCTGACACTCCCTCCTGCTCCGCCCAGATCGGGAGAAGTCATTTGATGATTTACCATCCGAAAAAAAAAAAAAAAAAAAGGTGCGAAAGGAATTATTCGAGAAAGTCGAAAAACTAAAAAAGTTATGCCCGAAATAGTGAAAAAAAAAAAAGAATTCTTTCCAAATTTTTGAGTTTGGCGCTCGATATTTTGGAAAGGAAGAGAGTGATATCAAAAATTTGAGAACTCTGGACAATTTAGTCAGCTACAATTTGAGCTTAAAACAAAGACGATCGGGTTAAGGGTTTGCCCGGTAGCATAACCTTTTTGAAAAAAGTCAAAAAGTCGAAACGACACACACACACATGACATTTATGACTTCATGTTTCGCAAAGTCCTTATCCCGACTTTCTCGTCGTTCAGCGACAATATTTTTTCGAATTCCGTAGATTCATTTCCAATGTGCTCGATAGTCGTGTGTGACACGAAATCTATGAAATTTTTTGCTCACCGCACTTCTTTTTTTTTCATTAGAAACTAAACCCGCGCGAAGTCGGGGTGAATCGCTAGTAATATCAATAAAGAAAATAATACAATTTCAACGTAGCAACAGTTCACGCACTTGGCTGTCACACTGCCGTGCACTAACACGATTGTGCATTTGTGCTAACAGCACTAATGCATTTCCATTAATTTAAGCAGATTACAGGAATAGATGCAGACTATTTATCATATGTACTTAGGCTCCCGATTCAATATTATGTACATTATCTTCATTAGCATCTCACGATGCTGACTATGTAAGTTTCGCGTTACGTAGCTACATTTTATGGTATATATATTATTCTAAAGTTTTATGTATTATACTTAAGTGGCAGTTTATCACATAGATTTAGAGAATATAATTTATTATATTACTAGCTGATGCCCGCGGCTTCGCCCGCCCGCAAATTATATACTAAAACCTTCCTCTTGAATCACTCTATCTATTAAAAAAACCCGCATCAAAATCCGTTGCGTAGTTTTAAAGATTTAAGCATACATAGGGATATAGGGACAGAGAAAGCGACTTTGTTTTATACTATGTAGTGATTATGTACCTTCTCTCTGATATCTGTAAAAAGCAAGTTTGTTTTTTCACGAATCTGCGTTATTTACTCAGCAAAAAACACCCATATATCACTCGACAGCTTTTAAATTAATTAAGATCCTTTTCCAATATTTACACAAACATCAGAACCCGTGGGGGCGCAAAATTAAACATACTTCAGACGAGACGAATTCAATTGCGTCTGATTTGTAGCACAGACAGAATTTATTATTACCCACCCGGGTACCCGCGCTCCGTGGACCGGGGCTGCGAGGCTGCGATGACTACCTACTCGGTGTTAATTGCTCAAATCGGATTAGGATGCGGTGAATGGTTCACGATATTTCGAGTGGCGTGCTTCAGCGGGTCTAGTGTGGATGAGGATATTGTTAGCTGAGTTGTGTCTGAATATAAATTGTTATGTAGTAAAAAGTGTTTTGAATTTAGTTTAAAATGTATTTGAATTTCTCAGTAGCAGCTATGTAAGTAAGTAAATTTTGATTTTACTGTTTTAGACTTTCACGGTTTTTCACTACACTTAAAGTACTTACGGGATGATATCCGTGATTTTGTTTGTATTCCAGCGATCATAATGCTTGCAACAGCGTCGAAATATCTGGAGCTCATCGAACGAAAACAAAATCACGGATATCATCCCGTAAGTACTTTAAGTGTAGTAAAATTTTATTTGTTTAAACATGGTGTACATGATACATTGCATGCAAGATAATAATAATAAACAGAAAAGTTCTAACATGTTTAGCCGTATATTATTATATATAATTGGTAGGAAGAGATGCTGCATAAACCGTGATAATATTCATCAAAATTACATTAGAGAAATTATGTAGGTAAGTACTTATTAAATCATTATTATTCATTAAAGATTAGATATCATTACAGTTCAGCAAGTATATTATTTAGATAAAATGGAGTGAAAAAAAAGAGTGGAGTGGAGTGGAGCGTGGTATGGAGTCTAGATTTGTGCCCGGGTGATAACAATAGGCTCGCCCCCATATATGGGACTTAAACATAACTGGCGAAATGTGGGTGTACTACAAGGTGTCCAAAAAGAGTATCGGGTATTTGTTTGTTCAATAAAACAAAAACTAGTAGTAATCAAGTATTTTTTTTATTGTTCATTATTAGAATACAAATTGGAAAATTATTTCGAAACGATAATGTTTTCTAAATGGTGACCGTTACGTTGCTGGCACTCTTCTAATCAGAAACGATGATTGGTGATAACACGCTGACACATAGCCCTCGATAGTGTTGCCATTTCTGACCTGATGTTTTGTTTCAATTGCATTAGGTTCGTCGGATTATTCTCTTAGACCATACTTTTAAGGTATCCCCATACGCAACAGTCGAGTGGGCTAAGGTCGGGGCTTCTGGGTGGCCAGTTGATGTTACCTCTACGTGAAATAACCTTATTAGGGTATAATTCGTTAACAGCTTCAATTGATTAATTTGATGTATGGCAAGGGGCCCCGTCTTGTTGGAACCAGGTTCTTGAATTGAAACCTTGAAACTCCTGCAACACTAGGCCCAAAAAGTTTAGCAGCATATCGCTTACTTTAGCGCTGAAACAAATACCCGATACTCTTTTTCGACACCTTGTATTAGGTATACCTCTGCCTAACTCTTTGGGGATTAAAGGCGTGATGCTACGTTACGTAAATTGTATCTGTTATTTTAACAAAGCTTCATATTGTCATCTAGGTAGGTCGTTGATTCAATTTCAAACTGCCTAAAAGAAGGCTGAGCATGAACGCTTACATTTAGCCCACAATAGCACTTTAGATAATCCAAATGCGAGATTCTGCTTCCATTTAAAAACAGGCGCAAGTCTGTAGACTGTTATGCGTAGGACCCTAATTACAAGCAGACGGTTGAGCCGAAATTCTTTGTCCTCTTTGCACTGTGCCTGTGGTTTTTGACGTACCTAATTATTATTTTTAACGCGTAGGTTGAGGGCGGGCGGGAGGCTGTGCGACGGCGTCGGGCGCGGGGCGGGGGCGGGTTAGTTGTCGGTGACGCTGCGACACCGCTGCGGCGGATAGCTTTTGGCGTTTATCGGATGAACACACGCATTTCACGGCCTACCACTCCAGAGCTGACCAAACAAACCATAGATAACGCGAACGTAAGGCCTGTATTTACCGTCCGTTATTAAAAAATAATTAAAAAGTACAAGACAACAACGAGTTTCATTCCAATATGTAAATCCTATTGTAATCCGGAAATGAAAGGAAAAACAGTCTGTTTGTCACCCAACAGGTTGTGATGATAAATGACGGAAATTAAATTTTGTGTAGCTGCGAGGTGAGTCCTTTGTTCGAGAGACACGAGTTTAGCAACAGACTGATGATGATAATTATGATTATAATTACATAAAACATCACACTGTTGTCCGCCTCGTTGGTCTAGTGGTGGCAAGCACGACTTCTGAGCCTGAGGTCCTGGGTTCGATGCTCGGGTCGTGCAAAATGTTATTGGGTTTAATTTTGTTTTTATTTTTTTTTTTAGGCTGACTGGTATCTAATAGGACACCCACATTTCGCCAGATATGTTTAAGTAACTTAGCAGTCACTCTGGATTTACGTCCGGTTGTTGGCAAAAGGCGCGCCCCCCTATTACATGGGACTTAAACATACCTGGCAAAATGTGGGTGTACTATTAGATACCCCTCTGCCTAATCGTAACCGTGGGATTACAGGCGTGAAGTTATGTAGCATCACACTGTTTGATAATAATCTCAAAAAATCTATGAAAACATTTACAATGATGTATCCAGATTTATTATAACATCTTGTAACAAGGTAATAAAAGCTTTTTCCAGCCAGGTCACATTACCCTCAAAGGAGAATTATGCATAACATAAAATATGTCTGTCTAGTCATCTCGAGCCTTAGGTCTATTTCACACTGAACGCTCACCGATACGCACTTTACGTTGTTTTTACTACATTAAATGTTGTCTCATTAATCGTTTCTTATTCATACGCAATGCAATTACAGTGGGTACATCTGTATTTGACATAATCTTTCGATATTATAATCAGTCAATCAAATCAATCTTAGACATTTTAAGCTTAGGTATACAGGGTGTAAACCACCTCTTCACGAAGCTGTCAACCAAGCATTCTGTACATCTAACTAAATAACTTTTCGCAAAAAAAAAATCTGGGAAACGACTTTTTTTTTTAGGGTGCAAAATCATGTTTTGTGGTAGAACTCAATGTAACGCACTCAAAACATTGTGATGATGGATGGATTGAATAGTACGGGGGTCGTGGAGGTGTTAAAGTAAAAATCTTACATTAAAAACTTGTATTTGAAAAAAAAGTTGGAATTTGGACCCCCAATATCTCCGTAACTAGAAGGTTCCCAGGTATGGTGTAGAACAAAAAAATGATCGCAATGATGAGGAGAACAAGTGCCTTTCGCCTTCGTTAAGAGGTGTTTTACACCCTTTATATTTATTTATTTATTTATTGGATCTCCAACAGAAACTACACAATTACATGCAAGTATACATAGATCAGGGACAAATACAAGTGTGCGTTTCCAATTATAGGAGACCACATCATTCACTTGTAATCTAGGTAGGTACATACAGTAAATTTGATAAGGTTAAAAATCTAAAACAAATAAAAATATATTACACAAAAGTTATACAAAAGAAACAAGATGAATTACATAAAAGATGAACTATAGTAACAACGGAAATGAACAATTAGAAGAAAAAAATTATAATAGTAACACAAGAACAACAAAATATTACGACTTGGGTACAGTTACATATAAGTCTTTTTTAAACCTAGCGATTTTGCAAGTAATATCTACTTCATTACGCTTCGATACTTCGTTATACCGCCTACAGAGCCTTTGCAAAACGGCAAAGTGTCCGAGGTTTGTTTTGGATCCCGGCACATAGAAAAGGTTATATTAAAAGGTTACATTTGCGCGGCAAGCGAGATGGTGCGCTTATCTGCAGCTTTCCAAGAAGCTCGCTACAGTCAACAACCCCATTGAACAGTTTGTGAAGAAATGTGAGATCTAGAACCTGCCTTCTATGTAATAACGAGGACATTTTATAATGTTGTAGTCTCAAGTCGTAGCTCCTGATTTTTTTTTGCCAGACGGTCTTTATAGCACAGATTGGTACAGAAAACGTCTTCGTTGTACAGGAAACGTCAGGAAACGTCTATTATTTAACATTCACTTGTGAACATTGACATTTTACCCGTAGGTATTTTAATTTTCGACGTTCAAATATGTACCCACTACAGTACATATTCAAAGGTTTCTGTGGAATAAAATTAGCACCGCTAAAAGGTGGATGGTGAACCCACTTATACACCTACCATACTTGGCCATATTTCAGTGGGCTCATAGAAATGCTAGCGCTTATTCTGGTCTTTATGTGCAACCAACATTGTTACATTTTATTTATAGAAGCTTTGTAAAGTTCAGGTTTCATCTGTGAGAGATCTGTGTTTCATGTTTGAGATAAAAAAGTGTCATCATCATCATAATTTCAGCCGAAAGACGTCCACTGCTGGACATAGGCCGCCCCCAAGTGTCGCCACATCGACCGGTCCCGTGCGACTCGCATCCAGCGGATTCCCGCAACCATCACCAGATCATCGGTCCACCTAGTAAGGGAGGCCTTCCAACACAACGTTTTCCGGTTCGCGGTCGCTACTCCAGAACTTTTCGGCCCCATCGGCCATCCGTTCTGCGAGCAATGTGCCCTAAAACAGTAGGTATAAGACAGGATGAATGGAAAATTGTATGTCTGTCCGCACTACGCTTATTTGTTATTCAGACATTATCTACAGAGGAAAATACATAGCATATGTAGTGCTGGTGCATTAAAGGGAGCACAGTTATTAATTAGACAATCTATACCTACATCGCTATTGCATTCGTTAAGCTTTTCTATAAATAAATGGAAAAAATGATAGAAACCGCAACAACAAATAAAATAATGAATTACCTATATTCTGATTCCATCAACATGATATAAATGCGTCGCCTGGGGCACAGACGATTTTTATGACAACGTATCGGTTATTACATGACATCAAGGGTGTAAAAAGACTCTTAACGAAGACGAAAGGCACTTGTTTTCCCCATTATTGCGATCATTTTTTTGTTCTAGACCATACCTGGGAACCTTCTAGTTACGGAGATATCGGAGATATTGGGGGTCAAAGTTCCAACTTTTACACAAGTTTTTTTTTAAATACATGTTTTTAATCTAAGAACTTTGCTTTAAACACCTCCACGAGCCCACAATATTCAACCCATCCATCAGCACAATGTTTTGAGTGCGTTACATTGAGTTTTACCGTAAAATGTGATTTTTCACACCAAAAAAAGGCATTTCCCAGCAATAATAATTATTTGCGTAGAGTTATATAGTTTGATGTTGTATGTAGAGTCCGTTTACACCCTGTATAATATTAAAAAGCGGCAATTTAATTCATTTTTAGTTCATTTTTACGACTTATTTAAGAATAAAGTATCTTGAATTTTCGAGATGAAAATAGGTACTGCCTCATGATTCGTCGAAGTCTTAATAGCATGTTATTGAAAATTTCCAAGACCTTATTATAAAATATTCTGTTAAAAGAAATAATGCTTTTATAAGCTACTTATTGTAAGCTCTTTGTTCCTAGAAACTAGTTTTATCGGAGCCTGAACGGGCGCGTAGCTTCATCTATACAACATTGTGAACCAAGCCTTAGCCGTTCTCGCCTGATAGGATTACTGTTGAGGAGCAGACATGGGCGTATCATAAGATAAATAGCATTCTGTACGAGGACCATGATGGAGGTACTGTCATGTTCCTGAGTATTTTATTTCAAATAGGTACTACATAATAAGCTTTGTTATATATCGTTAAGGAGAAGGTAACTTAATAATTGGATGTTTTCGGAGTCAGTTTGTGTCTGTACTCGCATTGGTATGGGAATTTATTACAAAGAAAAAAAAATACCTAGACGTGTTCTCAAACCCGGGATAAATATTGAAAAGTTTTACTAACATAAGGAGCCACTCGATACCTCGTTCCAATGCAAAAACTTTTATATTTACTTTGACTCCATAACGACTTCGCAATAAAACCTCCAGCATAATTTCCATTTCCCTCTAACCATTAAGTTTCGTAGGAACACAAATGGAAGGAGGCTCTTCACTTTCTTCCGGGTACTTTCAATGAATAAATAACTGAAATATAAATGGAATTACGATCCGCTATTGAAATGGTGCTCTTCATTTATAAAATCTCATCTCTTTATTAAGGACACGACCGCCGTCTGTTAATAATCGGCTTATATCCTTCCCCCGTGGGCGGATGCAATGGGGGGCTAGGGGGCTATGGGGATCTACCCCCGAACATTAAGCATACTTCACACAGGACTTGAGAGCCTCGAGTGAAGATAATCTGACACTAGACTGTCTGCGATGTTTTGAAACACAATGTTTGCGCTTGTATGTGATTTTGGAAGGCTTTACACTACTTGAAACTTTCATGAGTGATTGTAATCTCAAGTGTGTTCAATGGTTGCTACTTTCTATGTTTAGACTAATATTCTCTTCTAACACTTTCTCCAGTTTGTACTTGAAGTAATATTTATTTTCACGAACAAACGTCACTGCCACAAAAAATCGTAGACCCTCTACGAGAAATGCTACGAGGTGCTACGATTTCGTAGCCATATTAAAAACCTTATAAAATCAACCTCAGTTTCTAATATACATTATGAGAACCCTCTCAAAGAGATTTTTTAATGTAGTTGTGTAAATAAAATGTAATTACAGTTGGTATACAGCCTCGGTTTGCTATGTAGTAGGTAGGTACGAGTGGGGCGCGCGACGGGTGACGCGTCCGACTCCAGAGATACAGCACGTTGCTTATTATGTTTAATTTATTGCTTTAGCTTCTCGCATAGTTCATGATTTAGTTTAGCTGCAGATTTCTGTGCTGGTATATTCTACGGCATGAAACTTGCATTGAATATAATATTCTTGATCAATCTGAAGGATAACGATTTGTTTACGGTAAGTCTGATTTCATAACAAAAACAAAATCTGCTGTACAAAAGAACGGTGTCCGTAGGCCCTCTGAGACACGAATGCCGCGATCTCAAAGTCCCTAAAATTGACAATTCATGCGAAAAACGTGAGCCCTTATTTCAAATTATTGTTCGTTTCCCATTATATAGACATATAGATTGAACAACAACAAACGTCTTAAACAAGAAATGAGGAATGGACAACTACCCAGAAGAACAGACGAGTCGAAGGCTTAATTAAACAAACAAGTCCTAACAACAAACGCTGTAAGGCTGTAGTAGTAGTTATTTATCATGTCTTTGTTCTTCCTCATTATTCATAACGATAACTACCGTCAAAAGCGTTAACTTTTCAGTAGAGATCCAGACTTTGTGTGCCGGAGACCTAACCTACATAAAGTATAAGACAAATCACATAAAAGTTTACCTCCCACTCCGTATACAAGTGCACAGACAAAGTAATTTTATTCGAGAATATAAACCACCTCCTACTAACAGAAGTCCGTAGAACATTATAATTAAAAGTTGTCTATGTCGTCGGTAGCGAACATCCTATATTTTGCTTTTATTTGCTCACATCTATCTGTATATTAGATTCCGGCTGTCGCTATGGCGACGCAGCTCGCCCGGGACCCGCCGCCTTGGGAAGCCAGGACGTGCTACTAATTCACCTGTCTCACGCACACAGGCGCGCGCACGCACACTGCGCCGCCGCCTCACCTGGCGCACGGCAGGCTGGAGCGAGTACACCGACAACATTACACGCTTGTATGCACACGGCACAACCTTGCAACTGCGTACCTTCGCTCATAACCGACCTTATTCTGACAGGCGGAAAGTCGAATGTGCGGCGCCGCTACAACGTCAGTGGCGTAGCTTTTCATTTCAGCATACAATATAGTAAAGTGACAGCGAGGATGTGAGGTGCGGCGGGCCGGGCATCGCGCCGGGAAACACTCGTTAAACCCGTCCGCAGCCAACTGTAACTGCATCGGAAGCGGAGCAGTCACCTCAGGGATTGCATCGGCGACCGGTGCTCGCGAATTCTGCCGCTTTTAGGCATTTCGTTTGCCGCTAGTTTCCGGCCCCGGTAGAAGCTTTCGAATGTGGAAATTCGATTCGAATGAGTTTACGAGTCGTCGCGCTTTGCGTTGTGAGCAGCAGCTGAAATTTCTTGTGCAGGTTGGTGGAAACTTCCTTTATACGCTCGACTTGCTATGAATGTAGTTATCGGGAAATGTTAAGACGGTTGTTGGCAAACATTGGCACTGTTCCAAGCCGCTGTTACCTAAGAATACATCGGCGAAGTATTTGTGCAGTGATCGCTTGGACCCAGTGGCTCAGAAAATACCGTTTAAAACTCAGTTTAGTATTTAGTAGGATAGTGATTTAACGCAGGAAGTTAAAATATGCTTCAGTTTTCTTTCTAGTAATACGAAATTATTACAATTCGGTGGTATTCGGTTTTAGTTAACTAGTTTTTATTTATAATAGTTTTTTTAAGAATTAAATTAAGTAACAGTTTAGTTTTCTAATAAATAACTTAGTTAATTTTATAGTTCAAATAATTAAGTCGACGCAGTGCTAATTTCCACACATAGAGAGCCTTTGTCTTCAAAAGGTACGGATCGCATAATAAAAACGTAGGGGGTACGTAGTAGAATCATTAACAGAACAAGTTGGTCATAATGGTCGTTTTAGTGCCGAGCGGGCGGTACCAGCGGCCGCCGGGAGCCTGTTCGCACATAATTATATAAGTACACTCTAATTCTTCTTATTAGCGAAGACTGTAGCCAAAATGGAAGGAATTTAGTACAACGCTGAAGTTATGGGAGATATTTTTTTTTGAATTGGTTATGTTTATATATGATTGATATTTAGCCGACAGCAGCCCACGTGCTTCTGCACTGCCCAGTGGTTGCAACATACAAGGCAAAGTACTTTGGTAACCCAGGTACTCTCCGCGAGATAGTGAGCAACATCAGGGCGCTGCTGGCCTTTCTCGAGGAATTGGGATGGATCGATACAGTTCCCACCCGCACGCAAAATACGCGCTTTGACGTGGAGTTGCGGACACCAGCCCGCTATACAATACAATATTTAGCCGACGGCCTACCTAATGGAGCAATATACCAGCATCAAGACTGTGTCATCAAGGAGTTGCCGAAGCATTGCCATGTGCCTATATTCTTCAAACGAGGTGGAAGCATGTTCTTTAATCAAGAAAGCAGTTCCCGCAAGATGAACTTCCAATTTGCATACCTTACTAAATTAATATTGTACAGTATAATATAAGAATATGTATTATATCTAATCATCTGCCTAGCCTTTTTGGCTTCCAGTCTAACCGGATGTAGCTGAATACCAGTTATTTTACATGGAGCGTCTGCCTATCTGACCTCCACAACCCAGTTAGTACTGGGTAATACGATACCCCTTGGTAAGGCTGGTTGTCAGACTTTTTGGACCACTGATTACCTGTAACGACTGTCAAAGATCTACAAATGACAGCCGGGACCAACTGTTATAGGCCAATAAAAAGTATTTTTTTTAATTGTTGGTTTTATTCCTTTGCAGAAATAATCTAGGATTAGGAAGAATAATCTGGCGACATCACTTTTTGTTATTTAAAAAAACTAGGTGTCGTGTACTCGCTAGATAATC
The DNA here is from genome assembly GCA_963853795.1 of Xestia rhomboidea. Classification (NCBI taxonomy): domain Eukaryota; kingdom Metazoa; phylum Arthropoda; class Insecta; order Lepidoptera; family Noctuidae; genus Xestia; species Xestia rhomboidea. The sequence continues at coordinate 15,833,147 of OY970764.1, forward strand.
TTCTAAAATGGAAAACAATACGTCGGCATCCATTTGAGGTTAAAAACCGTAATCGTAGGATGCCGGGTTCAATTCGCAACAATACAAATTGTAGTTCACGAAAGAATTATAATTCATTTTACAATTATTGCGATAGATTTCCTACATTCATTGGTAGTCTTGACCATGTAGTAAATAGTTCTGACTGACTAACTCAAACAAATATCACGTATGGTTAGGCAGTATTTGTCTTATGCCAGTTGTGACGAAGTCGTATGTGTAAATCGTTGGAAGAGGCCTCACAGTAGGTCCGCGGGAGACACCCCGGGCGTCGGGGGCCACGTGGTGGCTTCCGGCCACCGTAGGCGCGGGCCTGTGGACGGGGAGCTATGGGCTAGCTCGCCGTCCGTACGTCTCATGACGACAGGCCGTGTCGACGGCGCGTTCGTGTTCCACGCGCGCCTCAAAGAGAGTCAGCAACTGTGAAGGGGTCCGCAAGGGCCGAAGCCTGCCGGGGCTGCGGGACTATTCGAAAGAGATACCGTGGCCCCGGAACACAAAGGGCGATGAAGGAACATGGATGGGTTTTAGTCAGTAAAAGTCTGACACTCCCTCCTGCTCAGCCCAGAGCGGGAGAAGTCATTTGATGATTTCCCATCCTAAAAAAAAAAAAAGGCCTCACAGTAGGTTGCGCGACAAAGTTTTCACATTTCGTAGAGTGAGCTCACGCATTCCATAAGGAACGAAAGATACGATTTTCAGTATGTGAGCCAGAATACAATAATCACAGTCTTTGTCACTGATTTATCAATAAAATTATGAAACAGAAACATGATCATCTTTTGACTCGGTAGACCCAATGTTATGATTTAAAACTTTGGTCGAAATCCCATGCAATAGGGGGCTAGATTACTGCCATTAACCGGGCTCAAATACAAACTCCGAGCGGCTAATGATATTTTTTTAACGGAAAAGCCTAAACTGGCCTGCAAAAATAAGTATCACACTTTTAAAATTGCAATAACTTTTGAAGTACACAAGATATACTTTTGAAGCAAAGAGGACTCAAAAAATAGTTTAATTTTGTCTATAGTTTCAAAGAAAGCTGATAAAAATTGCTTTGTAACGTTTTTTTTTTTTTTATAAATCTCTAACTTCTATAGTTTAGGAGAAATTGAAATTTTAAAAGTGTAGTACTTATTTTTGCAGGTCAATGTATTAACACTTTTTGAGACCTTGAAATCCCTGGACTTAGCAGTAGTTCTTGAGCCCACTCGACCAAAGAGGCACTGACTGTTTAATCAACCCTAAACCTCAAGACCCTTCAAGGTCTTACCTCTGAAGACCAAGGTATTACCTCTGAAGAAACAGATATCCTTTGATCTTTGAAACATTTTTTTGAAAGTTTTACTGTCACGTGAGGAAACAAGTGTGAAAGTACGATAAGTACGTGGTCCAAGTCTTTTAATCTTGCTGAGCGGTTAGTATTACAATAAGCATTATATGCGCGTACATCTTTAAAAGGATCCTCGCCACACGATTGCAATTTAATAGCGGCGCGCTAAAATCTACAGAACCAAGAAACAAAACCCTGTCTTAAGGGTAGTACACACTTGTTCGGGTGGGCAAGTAGCGAACATAATTAAATTGACAAAACGCTAGCGACATCTATGACGCAAATTAAGAACTAAAATCCTGCATCGCGCTTTTTGAGTTATCCGCAAGTTAAGGACATACACAAGAACCCGATAACAACTGTCGGGCATTAGCCCATCAAACACAACACCTGCCTGGTCGGAGGAACCTCGAACCTTCTTTACGACGCAGTATGCGAAACTACACACTGTTTCTCATTTGAATCGGACAAAAAACCTAAATTAAGCAATTACTACACACATTCGGCTTGTACCGATCGGGAAACCATTGTCCATGGCTGATTCGTGTTCAAGACGGCTTTTGCCGGACAATTACCTAGTATAAATTTCATTTTGTGACCTGGCTTTCCTAAATGTTTCCGACATGTGTGTAGCATTCCTAACTCCTTATAATCGAAACAAGAACGCAGCATCCTCTTCCGAGAACCACAGACTAATGAGATCACGTACATCTCGCGCCATGTAAATAATTCATGCACGTGATGTGCCACTCTCCTGGGGACATACATTAAACTCTGATGGCATAAAATAAAATACAGTCATTCACTTGATTCGGTTAGAACATCACTTGCCACGCACATGTACGAGTACCTAGTATTAAGAACTGAAACAAAAAAGATGTGATTGTGATGTGTTGCCTTGACTTTTTATTGCTTACCACCATAAGTTAAACGTCAGTTTTCGGTGATTTTACAAAGTCCAGGTTTTGTTGCAAGCAAACATTCAACCCATTAAACATAATACAACTAATTTTACTCGATAAAAACAAAAATCGACGAGTAAAAACCATACTAAAATACATGCGATCATTCTGATTTTTTGGCAAATAATTCTACAAGCAACATTTTAGCATGATAGTGTTTTATTTTTTCTAATCCAATCAATGGATTTTTTGTAAATCGCAAAAAAAAACAACTCATTTGCAAGCTGATTAGAAATTTATTCTAACAGTATTTCAAACGAAGTTTGAACCACCACAAATAGAGTTGCTAATTTAGCTCCTGTAGTCGCCTTAATCGGTTTTGGGACTCTTTTGGTGGCCGAAGTAGCCACGTAATCCAAAGATACCACTTGTTTCAGTCCAAATCTAAATAGAGCCGCAATATATAAGCGCTAACGACATTGTTCTCCACAGCAGCCTGAACAGAGAACAGTGACAATTAAGAGCAGCGGTATCCCCTTAACGGTCCGTTTACTGCCTTCTGTGGGTCATTGCTGCGCTCTGCTGCTTGCACCCCACCCACGAAGAAATATTCTGAGCCCTGGTTGTTGGTTTTGCGTATCGTCTGGAATTTGTGTCTATTGATTGGTCTTTGAATACTAATACAACTAAAACAGAATTAAACAATGTAAGTGAGAGGATCACTTCTTTTCGCGAATGCATTTGACATAGTATGTTTATCGTGCTCAAGATATTATTGCAAAATAAATCACTCTTCGTAGCCATGATAGAGGAATAAAGTAGCACCAAACTCTTTTAAATTACAGTCAAATTATGTAGTATAGCCAATATGGCTTACAATACTGTTATATAACTCCACATGACATCTTTTAGAGTGTTCAGCCAGTTATTTCAAATTAACGTGGAGCTATTCTAAGACACTTTAGTACTCTCCTTTGCCTTCTTCACATTATACTTATTACAATAAGTTTTTAAGGCAGCGCACAACATCTTTTAAGTTTACAAAGTACCTAGTTTGAAAATATCTAAGACTAAAAGTTTTAAAAAGTACAGTAAAAATATCAAGACGGTTAACGATAAGACACATTAACGTATGGGCCATTTAGCATACAATACTTATGCTTTTTAAAATATCTTTGCGAAAATAGTCACTACAAATACATTAAACACAGAAAAGTCATGGTGTCGTGGGTTTCTTGAGAAATCTATCTAGCCGTTCCTTAGTGCTTGGTTAATAGTTATAAGCATATACAAATACATGTAATAAGGATAGTACTCTTCGGACCCTGAATACTTCCTCGAGGTATCCTTGGATTCAGTTTTTCAAGTCAAAAATCCTCCCCTTTATAGAATATTTTAAATATTAAAGTAATCTTTTATAGACTTGAGGACTTTAAGGACTTTATAAAAAGCGTAGACTATGTCACTAAAATTTAACGTTTTTCGTAAGTTTTTGGGATATATACTTGTACAACATCATTACGGGCGTAGAAAAGCACTTAATCTGTTTACAACCAAATAGTATCACCAAAACTGTTTCAAATAAATATTAAATAAGAGTACCTAATGCCTTATGGAACAGCTAAACTGCCGGGAGGTTTCAAGAGCCGTACTAAAGCCTCCTTTCAAATTATTCATTAATGTAGAAGTCTGCACACTCACGAAGTTTATAAAATCTTTGCACGTAGCACCCACACTCTTGACCAACTTTATACTCGTATTACTTGCAGCTTCGATATTTCTTTAGGACAAAGATTTTCCTACATAGATGATCATGTATATAATCTTAAAAAATAATCGTAAGGCAATAAAGTACGAGTGATACATGCACAAACTCACGCCTTGGTGTACATACGCCTTTTTCTTCGTCATGGAGAAATTTTCTATAGGTATAATGAAATATGTGGCTACTGCTAAAACATTTCTTATAAAGAAAATTAATTTAACGACATTTACCCAAACATTTAATGGGTAAACCCTGGCAGCAGCCGGAATTAATTGCGACAGACAGCAGATGAAATAAAAAGGTTTTTAAGAACCGTCATAATATTGTCCTTGTTTGTAAAAATAACCATTAAAATGTTGACAGCTGTTTCTATTAAATATTCAGGTTTACTGAGGTAATTCTGTTAAAAAAAGAAATTTATATTTGACCGCAACTTTAACCGCGTGGATTTTGGGTTGATATTCACATATGTTTTTCTCAATGTTCTCTTATTGGAAAACATCAAAGTGATTCATTAAATAGTATTTCAAGTTGAAACCTACAAGTTATCAATTTTGTGATATTTAATGCAGCTCGACACGACCAATCCGATTTTCGTACAGTCAAGTTAGTGAAAAAAAAACATAATTCATTCACAGACATTCTGAATTATGTACAGAACTAGATTCTAACAACCGTTTGGTTCATTCATATTAAAATATTCGTCTAGTCACTATTCTCTTGACTTTGAGACATGAAACCTCGTGTAACGTCAGTTTCCGCTGAATCATGATCTCTCTATTATGAACGAGCGTTTTCACGCCACTGCAAGTTATGATTGATTCCTAAGTTTATGGGCCGAAAACGCTTGCTACGGAGCTTTTTGACCGAGGGGAAGATTGAGATAAATATGCAATGTGTTGCAGAAGCGGGCACATATCATAACTGGTGGTGATTTGTGCCATATCACTGTACTAATTTTAAAAATACTTAGTAAAATACTAGATTTTAGAGTTTTTCTCAAAGAGGAAAAGGCCGATTTGTGTATATAGCTTTTAGTAATCGACCCTGAATAATATGGCATTTTAAAAAAGCTTTGTAAAAATGTTTGTGTACAAAACAGAAAATTTTATTTATTTGTCGACTTGAAAATCTTTTCTAGTAAGTACTCTAACCTCAATTGGTCCACAAAGAACTTTAAATCCTTTTAATCAATTGCACCAATAGCATTAAAAAAAGAAAATGTGAGAGTCGTCGTTTTTCTTGACGACTGTTCTTTTCTTTCTGTTCGTGTTTCTTCTAAAACCTGTAAACGCAGTTAGCAATTACTCCATAAGAACGTTTTCCTATGACTACAACGTTAAGACACGTGCTCTTACCACCCCATCTCACATCCACCTCGTATATTACAAAACCTTTGTCCCCGCAAGTAAACTCTAATTTGAAATTTCTGCAAATAATTATATTTTCATCGTTTTCTCAATATTACTAGCTACAAAAACAATTTCTACTCATTTCGATTGTATTCGATGTCCGAGGTATTCCGACGGGGCTCCACAACTCTATTCAATTGTCGTATATATGTAATTAAACGATAGTATGGTCGTTGGCAAGTCTCGGAGGAGCTTGTAACGAGTTGCCGGCGCCCCTCGGCGCTGCTTGGCACACATTGTTGCTTCATTCTCAATTCCACTTGGAACCGTCTGATTGTGTAGCGGTTATGTAAGAACAAAGAACAATGTACGTAATGAGTACTACAGTCGCAAAGTACTCGATATTGCTTCCAATATTTTGTAGACATATGTTTTCAGCGCTTTTCTTTCTGACGTGCAAAATTGAGTTTGAGCCATGTAGCTTCTATATAAGTAATTTGCATACGCCCTGTTTCCGCGAACTAAAAGCGCATCGCAAGTTCTTTGTTGGGAATATTCAAATTTTGAGCTATATTTATTCCACAGGAGAGTAGCTGTGCCCGGGTGCCCAATAAGAATAACGGTGACAGAGAGGCCGTAATGAAGAGCACTCAAAGGCGGCATCGGTCGGTCGCGAGCCCGGCCGGCCGGGCCACATCGGCGATGCACCGAACAACCCTTAATTGAATAGCCCGGCCGGGGGCTAATCAGGGCTCAGCTGAGCTGTGCAGGCGCGGGCGGCGGAGTGCCAGGGGCGCGCGGGGGGGCAGGCCGGAGCCACGCGGGCTGGCCGCGCCCCCTGCGCGCGCCGCTCTGCCCGGGAGCTCATTCAAGTAGCGAGCGCGCCCCGTGCCAGCCGCCACCCTCAGGTATGTCCATTTTGCTTTTGGTGTTTGCACGTAACGTACCTATCGCGCGCGCTCCGCGAGTGTCAGTCGTGCAGTGAGTGAACCGTGCCGCTGCCGCGTCGCTCCCGAGCCGCTGCCGCTGCCGCCGCTGCCTCAACACAAGGTAGGTCGCATGAAGCACCGCCACGCATTCAAGCCTGTGCCTACACACGAATTTACGCGTTTCTCTAAATTTAATGTGCCTCTGTTAACTTTCTTCGAGTTTCCGTGACGCAAATAAATTAAAAGTGAAAAACTGCCGGCGTGTTGGCATTGATACGAGTTTAAAGTAATAAATTTTAAATTAAACTACGTTCAACGGTTCCGACTTCGAGTGAAAAATAATCGAAATTATTTTCACTTAATTCACTATTGGTAAAATATTATTTCACTTCGATTAAATTACATCACCTTCGGAAATTCTCAAGACAGTTCATCTGTAAACTCGTGGTCGCGATATAAACTCACCGTCACCTTGCTTCCTGTGTCGCATGTCTTGCAGAATGTGTGCTTTAAATGTTCAACGTTTATCTGAATTTTAATTAAATCATTAACGATGGCTTCATTTTTTTGTGATATTCATCCGGTTTTAGTTGATCCATCTTATCATTTAAAATTAAATCATCATTAAAATGATAAGTATTACATGCCATCTTGATAAGTAATTAAAATTCAGAATTGATGTCGTATCCATAAATGTTGTATTACACTAGTATTCCTTCACATCTCAGATTTCTCGGCAATATATCTAGGTCGAATCGTTGATGACGTGTCCATACTGGCTGGAGATGAATCTGCAAGGACCCCTACTTCTGAGATTATCTCATATTTCTACATACTTCGTTGGATTTTTCTCCTCTATTCCAGATTTTTGTCGTTGATTTAGAATATTTTTTGGAGGAGGAGGGTTCGAGTTCCATTAAATCCAAATGCTGAGAAGATCAGTTTTCTTCATTGTCTTTTTTTATATTGCTATGTTTTTCTCAGCAGAGCGAGCGATTGCATGCTCATTATGTTATACTGCTCGCGCTGTGCGTTACTTCATAATATCAGTAACATTCACGGATGCAAAGAGTCAGTCGCTTCACTTCTCAGTAATTTTCACAGATTTAATCTGGACATCCCATTCTATCTCATGACTGAAGTTCTGTGCTTCTATATCCCCGAAGTGTTAAAGCAGAAAGCAATTCTAGAGAATTCCTCGCTATAATCTGTCCGCAAAGCGGAGCCCGCCTCTGTAGGCTGTAGCTACTACTTATAAGCTTAGGGTTACCGAGATGTCGGGAGGGTTTGAGATGGTTGTAACTGAGGGCGAAGACTTTCACTGGCGCCGCCACTTCACCTTGTCGCCTGGCACAGCGCCAGCCTCCTTCCCCCGCCCCCGCCCCGCACCGGGCGAACGCGTCCTCGCCAGCCACCCTCGATCCCCGCCGAATCCGACTTATGATACGAACAACGCATTTTATGCTAAACTTCACGTCGCTGCTGTATTTTATTACCACCTTTTTTATGTCTACGTCACGTAAAGGTATATGAAAATGTCATTAACCGTCCATAAAAAGCCTATACGCAATTACATTAAATTACATTTTAATTCCACTGTCATTACCAAATGTATCAAACTTTCTTATCTAATAGAATTATATTAATTGCGCGTTTTATTATTTACACGGAAGTTAAAATTGTCGTTAGGTGCAAAATTGAAGAAGTTTACGTAAAAGTCTCACTCCGCGTGCTCGGTACATGGAAATCGAATGGTAGAAAATCTAAAAAAAATAAACAAAACGTATACTTTAATCTCAAAACTTGATAAGTCTACTTATCATTGATAATGGCGTGGTACACGAGCGTAGAGGGCAATAAATCGCGCTAGGTAATAATATCGATAATGCTTGCTCGTAGCGCGTAGCCGCGTAGACCGTAGTAGCAGTCGCTACGACACCGGCGCCGTAGACGCCCGCCCGCCGCCCAGCGTAGCCGCCTAGATCGCGCTCGAGATTGCCCACCGGTGCAATGTATCACAATAATTAACATAATAAAAAGAAATTTACATAAATAATTGGAATAATAAATTATGCTAACTTTAATGAAAATAAATTACTACTTTTTAAATTTTAAAATTCGCGGCGGACTTATTTAAATACTTCATATTTTTTTGGTGAAAAGTACTCATCACTATACTTTATTTATATTAATTTTTGATATTTCAAATCAAGCAAGCAGTTATGAAAAAAAACAATGAACATTGAACACATGTGAGAGAAAAAAACTACTTTGAAACTAATTTGAAATAAAATAAAAACTTTTGGATAATCTTCAAGGAAAGCATCAATCGGTACGTATGACCATTAATTATTTTTTTAAAAGAACACTTTGCGATGGCTTGAGACAGAGGCTTTGAGATGGTTACTTTTCTTCGATGGAACTGAACATATTTATTAAGGCACAGAAGTTTAACTATACCCTACCATGCTTATACATTATACAAATAGGTATTACAGTCACAGTAATAATTGTATACTGCTATTAATACGTTACATTGCTATTATATTTTATTAAAAGGTAATTATTTTGATAGATTTTAACAAGTTTGAATGAAATTCGGAAAGGAACAATTATAACATTCAGTACTAAAAGTACGAAACCATTGATTAACTGATGCGTTTATTGATATCGGTATTAGTTAATGCAGTTATCTATAACTCAACATACTTTTTAGTTGTAGAAATAGATATATATAATAGTTAGGTACATTTTCAGGCTATGAGATTTATTCTTCGAACATAGTTTTGTACCGACCACACTTAATATTTTCAATAAAAAAAAAAACCGTTAAACTCCTATTAACACAAAAAATCTTGGACGGTTTAACACAATGAAGATTTTTTATAGTACAAATAGTTAAAACAATTTAAATTATTTCTACTCGTCACCATTTTATTACTTCAACAACGCTTACTAACTACATATAAGTACATCAGAATTGGAACACATATTATACGTAGACGCTAATGTATAAGTACTATGTATAGCTAGATAATCTACAAACATAGTTCCTGCTGAACAACTTATTTTGCTGAAACAATCATGTTAGCCGCTACGTAATTCAATAATTTTGTGGTAATTTCTTGTTGTACGTTAAGCTAAAGCCTTAGTAGGTACGAATTTATAAAAATCAAACTTACACCTTAATTTTTCGAATCGTGCGTATGCGCACTTTGACAAAATACTATAAAAGGAGTTCTAAATTTAATATTAAACGATCAAAGCAAAATAATACAGATAACAACGACAGCTGATCAGCATAATACCTAGTTAAGTACATAGTACAAACCGATCGATACAAGAAACACGATATAGTACCCACCGAGGGGTGTCCGTCGCCTTATCGGCGTTATCACTGCCTATCTATCGCCGAACACTCGATTAGATACCACCCCGTTTGCACTTTAACTGCTGTTAATTCGATACCAGGTGACTCAGATTGAAACTTAGTTCCAAAGCTCGTTTAGCACCTGCTGTTATGTAGATATAGGAATAGATCTTCGGAAATGAGAACGCGCGATGATTCAATGTAGTCTTATTACTACAATGAAAGTACTCAAGCCTATTCTATAACATTATGATTACAAAATTATAGATAAACAACTCTATGCAATTATAAAAATAAATAATTTATAAATATTTTAAGCGACAGATCTGCGGCAAGAATTAGTACTGACCACAGATATAGACATACCTAGATAATGCAAGACCACCTAATTCGCATTGCTTAAGTATTTTATGCTTAACGTGGCTACTGTCGCAGCAAGCTAATTTGTTTAAAACAACAACGTTACAACTGAAGAACTTCATTATTTTAAAGAACAAAAACGTAGTCTATTTGGTATAGTAACTTGTTCGTATAGTAACGTCATAGCAGGCAGTCAAAAAATGGCACGTTTGATTTCCGTACGAATCGTGATACTTGCTTTATCTAGGTATATTATATCAGTGGTACTAACAAAAAGATTTTTTTATTATTAGCCTATATTTTCCCACTGCAGGGCAAAGGCCTCCCTTCCCTCCTTCCACATTTCGCGATTTAATGCGATTGTAGGCCAATCCTTTGCAAAAGAGTCTAGCTCATCCCGCCATCTCCTTCTGGGCCTGCCGCGTTGTCGTTTCCTGCTACTTGGAATCCACTGAGTGGTAATTTTTGCCCATTGCGACATGCGGCAGACGTGACCAGCCCAGTTCCACTTCAATCTAGCAGCTGTAAGGCCAACATCAGCTATTTGGGTTTTGGAGCGAAGTATGGAGTTTCTGACGCGGTCCGTAAGTTTGCCACCCAGGATACTTCACTCCATAGCTCGTTGGCAGACCCCAAGTGCGGAGTTCTGACGATTTGTAAGTGACCACGTTTGCGCTACATAGGTGAGGGTGGGGAGAATGCACATGTCCATGAGTTGAAAATGAGCCAAAAAGAATACTTCATACAAACGCACAATGATAAATACTACTTCATCAACATAAAAGTTAAAAAAATGTCGAAGCGCCTACCTTTTCTGGTTTAATTGTACTGAAGTTCACATTGAAATAAAAGAGCTTCGGTCTTCTGTCTTGGAGTCTTCCGTCTCTTTTAAAGAAACGCGGGCAAAATAATAGACAAACGTCACTATATTACTTAGCTAATTGACTAATTAGATGTACCTAAATACAATAGGCAACTTAAGGTATCTCTGAAAACACTTCTATCATATGTATTATCATATTCAGATAAAATGGCAATTTTTACTTTATATATAGATACTATAAACCCAAACCAATATTGCTTTCCGAAGCTTATTTTTAATCATCCTCGTTAAACAGAAGATTAAAATTTTATTTCATAAGAATATTCTAAATAATTAAATATAATTTTGAAATATGAACGCCCGGTGTAATAATGTAAAAATCAATGTCAGCCCATATAAAGTTTTATTGTGGAACAATTAAATGGTTTATAGTGCCAACTAAAAACACAGTTTTATCGGTTAACGAAATAAACAAAATAATATCATACGAAATTCATACGAAAACTTGCAATATTCATGAGATTAGTAAACCAAATCATTACAATACGTGCAGCCGGCCCGCACGTTGCGTGACGGGCGTCGCACGCGCCTGCCCGCGACATATGCACGGACCTATCAATTTGATCCGCGCCCGCGCAGCTGCGTACAACGACCCCTACGCTATAGTTCAATAGCACAACGGTCGAGTAAAAAACACCCCATATTTTGGATGATTAATCCAACCCGCTTTGTCTAGGATTAAAACTCTCATGCATTATTCGCACGCGCAACGTATCTGCATATTTAATAGAGTGCATTAAAACATAGCTATTGTGTCCCGTTCCTGATGTATGCAACCAGCTTCTGATGCGTGTAATCCTACAACCGGTTGTGGTGCAAATGGCTCGTAATTATTATTTATATTGTCAAAGTTTTACAACATCTATGAAAAGAATGCCCTTTTACTAAATAATAAACAAAAAAAATATTTAAAATATTTTTTAAACATCAAACTTTTAATTTTACAAAAACGTTCGTTTCTATGGAGTAGTTTAGTTGTAAATCGATACGCTCACGTGATTATTACCAAATTCAATCAAAGCTATAATTTCACACTTCGGCTCGACATGGGGAGCCGTAACGACGCCCATTAACGGCTCTGTCGTCTAGTTAATAATAATGCTGATACTCACACAAGTCTCGGTCACAAAAAGTCTCGGATCGACAAACAATCGAATAGGAACAATGAAAGTCGTGAATCAAACAATCGATCCATCGAATCCGAAAGTCGCGACAGCTGCGCGGGGTGGCTCGCTCTGGAAATTATGACAGGGCCCCATCTCCCACGGTCCCCCATGCTCCCTTGTTGTCCAAATTTCACGACTAGCATTAGAATCTTCCAGAGACCAGTTTTTGAAAGTTTCGAGACCCCACTAACTCGTTTTGTGGTATAGTTGAAAAGTTTTAGAAAGTTAAAATATTAATTGAACAGCGAATGTATTTCGTTAATATAATAACTAGGGGCCTTCATTGAAGTATCGCTTGTTTTTATGTGTACTTGCCTCGAGTTTATATCGGGCAATAAAGAAGCCATAACAAGTCGTGTCAACTACTTTACTTACTGGATAGGTTTTGGTAAACGAAGCATGAGAATTGATCGTAGTGTTTGAAGGCTCATTGGGTATAGATGATATACTTTATTAACATTTGGTTATTCGAAAATTGAAATATAGGTGATACTCGCATGTCGATTCTTCATATTATTCACTTTATTTAAGTACCTAAGTAGTTATAATTTCGTTAACGTCAAACACCGTTTAAAAATTTGTCGTAATTTTCTCTATACACTCTTGCATCCTCCTATTTGTTGCAAATTGCGAAATGTAAAGCTTATAATATGTGTTGTAGTGCATGTCGGTGTTTAGAAATTACTTTAAAATTAAGGTTTATTGTATCTATATCGGGGCTGCGGGACTGTTCGCGAGAGATACCGTGGCCTCGGAACATAAAGGGCGATGAAGGAACATGGATAGGTTTTAGTCAGTAAAAGTCTGACACTCCCTCCTGCTCCGCCCAGAACGGGAGAAGTCATTTGATGATTTAAAAAAAAATTGTATCAATATATTTGTATATTAATATTAAAAGGAGGTACTGACGACACACCTTGTTAGTATGTGTCAGCACATGACTAATATTCTCAGGAACCCCTTCAACTAAACTAAATATGATATGATTATGGTGATTACTTTTATTTATAAGCATTACCACGAAACTGAAGCGTTAGTAGAGTTAACACTCTATGGGAAGGCTTACCATGGACACGGCAAAGGAATTCCCCCGTATGTGTTTATGAAAATAGTCTCCTAGCGACCGGTAAAGTGACTAGATTGTCTTTTTATCAGTAGAATCAACATACGGATTAATGCATACAAGTACCGAGGCCCGTAATATGTACCCACTTGAGGGTTTTAAAAACCACGTGTATTCTTGTGAATGAATAGACCTTCGACCGAAGTTTCATGTCAGTAGTACTAACGTGTCTATGACGGGATTTAAAGGAGGCTCCCATACTACAAACGTTATTTTTTGCCGTTTTTTGCTCGATATTAATAACGACAACAGGTAGTCGCTTGAAATATTCACAGAATATTTAGTTGTATTTTCACTTTAATAATAAATAATCAAATTAAAATAAATTAAATATTTAAAGGGGGCTCCTATACAACAAACGTGATTTTTTTGCCGTTTTGTCAAAAATGTTGTATAGATAATGGTGCGGAACCCTTCGTGCGTGAGTCCGACTAGCACTAGGCCGGTTTTTTCTTTAACTTTCAACATTTAACTTAGTCATGACACGTGACACGGCATGGAGCGTCCTTTCCTTACATTGTTCTAATTTGCCTTCATTGCCGTCATTATTACATAAAAACGCTTTAACAATACAAAGAGACTCCTCTATCACATTTATCTTCCGTCCGTCATTTGTCCCTAAACTCAGCTCCATCCTCCTATTCGTTTCAAATATTAATTACTTCATCCCCAAAAAGGTCCAGATACACCCTCGATAGTATAGCACCCTCATATCGGATTGCCACCCAATAAAATACGTCCCACCTATTTTTAATATGAATTTGTATACAACCCTTCTTTTTGTAAAAACCGGACGGCCTTAGCACACTTTAGAGCAACTTTTTTTAATGTTAATAATAACGGTTTGGGAGCGATGGGGTGAAGTCGCGTGGCGCCGGGGACGTTGAACCTCACCTTTCGATGTTGGAGCACACCGAGTACATATCAAATTTTAATCGGTTAATGGATGCTCAAGGATGACACGATGCGACTGAAACGTAATGGAATACGTAATTGAAACATTCAGCGAGCACCAGTTTATCAATCATTCAGTAGTTAGGTACTAACTTATTCGGACGACAGCGGTTCAATGTCACTCACCCATTTAAATTTTATTTTATTTTTGTCGTCTTTCTTTTTTGTTTCTATGGATGACATTAAAAATGTATTGGTGTTAAGTATTATTAGTATATTTTCGACTTACACCAATTGAAAATTCAACTGAAGCCTAACAAATGCGACCGAGTTGTTAGCTGTGTTTATAAATAATCGATTTCATTAAATGTAAGAAACAACAGAAACATGAATGTTTCAGTTGTTTCTTCAGTTGTTTTTCCCCCTTTTTTAATCGAAACTCTAAACACAGTGAGTTAGGGTTCTGATTGAGACCGAAAGTTGTCGTGCAAATCCGGAACAAACACGTCAGTAAAACTTTAAACAAAGCTGATTCACCGACCTAATCAAAACCCAAAACTACCCTCAATTAATTCCCAAAAATCTTCAACATCTAACGCCAAACGTTAACAAAAAACATCGAAAATAAAGAAGTCAACAATTCCGTGGTTATAATTGACGGCTACAATTTTCACAGGCTATTTCCCCGTCAGTTTAGCGGCTGTACCGCTATACTGCTTGACGTAAATAAGGCGGCGGTGCTGAGTGGTGATTACGTAGCCGTGTCATTTAACAGACGCAGTGAGGGTTGTGAGAGGGAAGCCCCTCCGACACTTCCGCTTGCGATGACGTCGCTAAGTACCTTCCCCGTGCTCGCTGCTACATAGATCGTTGTCCTTAATTGTTTTCATTAAGTTTTAAGAATTCATGTGAAATTGAGAGATGTTTTCTATGGACAGATACACTGAATCACGTAAATACACGGTGAAAACTTCCATCGACTCAAAAACAATTTATTATCAAAAATTGTACAAATTGTATTGTTGTGTTGTTGTTTTTGTACATTATACTAAATCTAGACCCAATAAATTTCTCATCTCGTCATTCGTTGATGACATTTTTTAATAACAACATAATAAATTGAAAAGTTATCCTACACAAACTGGGTGTATATTATTTCGTTTTAAAGATTTCATTCTATAGTGCATACTTAGTTGCGGAAAATAAAGGCTTTCGTATTTTTACCCGACTGCGTTGAAACCTAAAAAGAGGGTTAACTGGGGAAACTGGTTAGACGTGTAACACGTTTCTTACTTATGCTACTCTTTAAATTGTAGCAATATCCACGGAACAGCAATACAACAGTCCGTTTCTTTACTTGACAAAATCTGTCGTAATCGTTTTATGAATAAGTCAGGTGGTAGGGGTGGCAGGTTGTCCAATGTTTACATTCCTTCACCATGGAGAGTGCAGTGCCATTACTCAGGCAGTCCACCGACCACCGACCACCGCCGCCTTCCGGAGGGGTTCGCCGATCAATCAAAACCTCTATTAGTAGGTACAGTTACGCGTGATACCGACCACCATTCTCATTTTTTTTTTGTTTTATGACCCTTCGTTTGAAGGGTGCTGTTTTAATGACGAAAATATAAATTTTGTTTTCTTTTACCTGATTTATTTATTTATTTTATTTGGCTCTTCAACAATGAGTACACTATTACATAGTACATAGTAAAACATTTCAAACTTAAGTCAAAGTGCCCCATTACTTAAAGAAGCTATTAAACAGTGAAAAAAAACGAATACACATACAATTAAATAACGACTGATGTAGAAAACTTTTGTGATTGCTGCGTTGACTTTTACTTATATTGTTTGGACGTTATTTTCGTATTTAACTGTTCTTTACTCTGTTCTCTTCTGTTGTCTTGTGGAGTATTCTACTAAAAAACCAATATCTTCGACGCCAGAATTCTCTTTAAGTTGCCATTGTCGATGTCGTCTCATCACTTTCCATCATTTGCCCAAGTCGAGTTCTTCGATCCCATCAATCAACAAACTCTTTAAAACATTGTTGTTGACAGTACACATTTACAGAAACAAATCAGTTCAAGGCCTCCCAAGTGATTGATGTACCAGCTCGTATTCGTTCGCCTTCGACTGACGTCGCTGGCCAGTGAGTCGGGCCGCGGTTGGCACCGCCAGCTAAGCCGTACTCGTCCGTAACAACTTTCACTCCCCCTTCTTTTATTAGCTAGCCTAATAGCCCATAGTCACATTACATTTGTGCCCAATGTTTTTTTGGCTTCTTGAAGTGTGTTTTTTTGGAGTTACACCTTTATTTATTATCGTTTGGTTCCTATATAAGTCTTTCATTCCTATTTCTAACATAGTTTTTAATCTTGGATCATTTTGGTGCAATATTGTCCAAATTATCTTTGACAGTAACACCAATATAATTAAAAAAATCGGGTGGGGCTGTGTCGGCGCACACGGCCGTTAGTATTAACGTGAAATGTCTATATCAGCGAATCGCTTTGAAAGAAAACCAGATTGACTTCGTTCTAAAATAACATTTAATTTAATATTCGACAACGATTTTGTTTAATATTGGTGTGGTATGAGAAAGTCATAGAACCGTTAGTCGAAAAATCAACTTTATACAATTAAAATAAATATTATTTTGGATTGATTCTATTCAATAGAACGTTCTCGAAAATACTTCGCTACTCAAGTAGTGATGTGGTCAAGTCGAATTGAGAATACCTCTATCTATGGTCAAGTAGCGGGATTGAATCGACCGATCACGCAAATTTCAACCATAGTAATATGTCTAACGCAATTAAGTTTATAATTGCGACCACTGAAAATACCGCCATCTATGGTCAAGTAGCAGAATTGACTCGTCAATCGAATCTAGTGTGACTAAAGATCGTAAATACGTTCTGCAGCTAAAGCAAAATAAATCTTATTTGTAGAACATCAGGGTTTATTTCTAAATATGTGACGTAGGCTAGTTTTGACTAAAGTTAAAAGCATTCTTTGGCATTAAAATCATTGACATTGACATTTTTGTCAGTTCAATTCAAACGGCTCAAGATAATAAGCGCTTTCAGCAGAGCACCAAGCATGCGGCATCTAGCGATGCCAAGTAGCAGGATCGGACTGGGCCGAACGGCCCGGGTGGCTCTCCACAAGCCCGAGGCCCGAGACTGGATAATAATTGCAGATGGAATAAAATCAGAAAATAATGACATATACAAATTGAGGGATTAATTATCAACGAAATAATTATATTATTAGGTACCGAAGTACAGTTTCAATTATATTCCAATAATATAACAAGTATAGAGCTATCCAATCAACATTTTTTTTTAAATAGGAGTACCTTCAACGAACCAATTTTTTTTAAATATATCTCTGCAACAATGTCAAATGTATTATAGTCTAGAAACTAAAATAAAATTTAGGCTCATCACTTATTAGGTAAGAATAGATGTTATTTAATCGATTTAGGGCACAATGTTATGAACAAAGCCTCCAAGAGCGAGCGTAGCGAGCACGAAAATTTTCACCCTACTTTATACAGGATAGAATCATTTCAACCCTTCATACAGGATAACAGGAATTACTTGGCCGACTTACAGACAAAGCTAAAGAGCGAGCGAAGCGAGCTCGAAATGTTTTGACACCTTGCCTTGGACAGGTTAAAATTGTTTCGATCCTTCATGCAGGAGTTACTTGGTCGACTTTTATACAAAGTCAAGATTTAAGAGAAAGTAGCGAAGTGAAAAGCGAGCGTCGCGAGCTCGAAACCACCGTAACAACCTTGGTCAGGATATAATAAAATTGTTTCGACCTACAGGAGTTACTTGGGCAACTTAATAGACAAAATGAAGATTCAAGATAAAGTAGGCTGTAAGAGCGAGCGAAGCGAGCTCGAAAATTTTTATATCCTGCCTAGAATAAATTCAGATATTATGTAATTTGAGATCAAAATGTCCACATGCTCTATTTTTTGCAACCTTGTGTATTATATATGCCATAATTGCCTATTAAGGTCTCGAGGCAAGGGCCCCTAATTTATTTCAGCCACTGACTATACCGGTCGATCACGTGAAAATCCAATAGGAGTACCAATCCACAGGCAGAAAAAGGAGCCTTTGTGATAAAAGTTTATTGCAGGGTTCATAGAACGAACCGCGCGTTGGTTTAAAGAAAATTTGTAATTTTGTAGCAATAGTACGAGTACTTAGAGGCTCATTCTTAGGCTTAAAAATATGTTAGTTTGAGTGTGTCTACTATATATGGAATATATACAGAATACGTTTTAAAAACTTTTAAAAATCCTGAGCATCGAGCCCCATAGGCTACCTATCGCTTGGCATCCGGCAAGCCCCGCAAGCCAAGCCCGTGGGGGGCCGGCTGGCAAATGCCAATCTGACTATATGGCGAGTCCGACCCTGCCAAGTAGAATAAAGCGATGGAAGCGGTGTAATTCGGCTTGCCTAAAACTTCACGACCCAAAGGTCGTAAGTGCCGTGGAATACTCACTCACTTACGCGTTTTGGCCAACACATTTATTCCGTTTCGGTTACGGTCGGGTTTTCTGACATGGTACCCCGTGTATGGTGCTGATTTTAAAGACGTTTTCACGTCAAAATCGTACTTATGAATGATTTCAGAGCTCCCAGATACCTACCTCTTTCAGAGCTGTCCTATCCCAACTCGCATTTAACATAATACGTGGAAATAAAATCTCATTTCTTTCGACCGGTTTATTCAAAGTGAGTGATCCAAAATTCATGAACCTAAAAAACTCAATCAGAATTCAATTCTTGAACGTCAATCTTGTGATGACGTCAACGTTAACGCTGGAAGGTCGTATTTGCATACCAGATACGTTGCTCGATGAGTTGGTATTAAATGCATTTTTTTATATCTTTCAACGAGTCATTTGTAACCTTAACACGAGTCGAGATAAATTAGATTTTTTTCATCTCGATTAAGAAATTTTGAATCAACTCTTAAGACACTAGAACTTCCTTTCACAATTCCTACTATTTTCTTCGGCTTTTTAAAATACTGGCCTTTTTTCTACTAAATGCAATAATATTTCGTAAGTTGAGTTCAAACAGTAAAGTCGACGACCTGCAAGTTGAGATGTTATCAGCCGATCGATATGTGATTCATGCCACGAATGAATGTTATCACAATGTAACGTGCGTGCTATTTTCGTGTGCTATCTGCCCTTAGAGATACTATCGTTCGCATGCAGTATTTAGTTGAGTGCAACTTTAAACTCTAAGCTCAGGGTTTTGCAACGACAACGTTACTAATGTTCTTGGTGCTAATATAACCTATAGGAAGTGTTCATTTTTTTCCAACCTCTGTAAAAAAAATATCGTTAACGACAATTTATAACCGAGGAGTTTACATTGTTTCATATTAAGACGACTACCCATCGATTAAAATGTTTTGAACTTTTTAAAACGCCTACTGGTTTTGTGCGAGCAATATTTGACGGTATGCGTAATAGTGACAATTTAAATACCTACTGGATTTCTATTAATTTTATTTATTTATCCATATTACTTCCACGATAATCTGCTGACGCAGTGCTACTGGATGCTGATGAAATGTGCAGTAAGTACATATTTTAGTGCTCTACTATGTTAACATTTTTTTCTCCTTTATGTACGTAATAATACTGAAAAGAATTATATCAAGATAATTACGCCATGTATTTTCACAAAAAGCAGTCTAGTTAGAAACTGGTTACTATGAATGCTGACTATAATTGCATCTAGTGTAATAGCGAGGGACATTGGGTTGTCGCACCCCTCTCGGCGCGACAAAGGGGCCGCCAGCTGCATCCCCGCGGCTATTGTGCCAGTACAATGCACCCTCGATCTATGCGTGTTGCGATTGTGCACGAAATGCAACTACAACTAAGTATCTTTTTTGGAGCTGCGTACTGGAGAGATGTTATAGAAAATGAGTTTTAAAACTGTTGTGTAACGTGCTCTGAAGAGTCTGCAGGCATTTGGATGCAGATATAGCAATCTTAAGCCGCGAAAAAAAAAACTTATTTGCAAAAAAATATACAAATGAAGCTGTTTTCCGAAAAGTGGAAAACGGCTTTATATTACTTTCGGAAGTCGACAAGTTTTGTTTGTTTTGTTGGCATTTTTTGCCACCAACTTTTTAGTTCTGGTATCCCACACAAATTCTTGTCATGTGTACATTTCAAATTGCAACTAGACGTTCATCAACATACGCAAAAAAGAAAAATACTACGACGAGTTAATAAAATTATATGGGACCACCGCGCTGTCTTCCTCTCTTAAATAAAAGAAAATCAGTTATAATAGAGAAAACGGTGTACATACATAAAAATATAGGCACACGAACATAGAACCTCCGCCTTTTCTGAAGTCGGTTTAACATGGGACATATTCTATGCCAAGTTCATGATTTACGTCCGACTACCCACTAATTGTAGCTGTACTCATTATTGACTCGACAACGGTCTAAAAAAAGATATATATCGAAATATGTTCAGCTCTTTTGTCTTCTAACAAAAAACGTCGAACTTGAACCCATTCCAATTTTTCCAAGATTCTTATCATTTGGAGTGGAACTAATGTAGCTCGTAATTTGTTTACTGAATAATATTTACATCATATTCGTTCACTTTATCACCCCCTCCCTCCCCTTATTGGCCCAGATTTCATAAACCCCCACAAACTCGTTAGTTCTGTGGGATGTTTAATAAGTTCGAAACGGTGGGGGTGTCGTTAAGCTAAAAGGTCAAGGGCAAGGACACGAAACAAACATTATTATTTTTATATAGAGATCTGTAAGTGAATTTTGTTATGAGTTCCTGAATGGGTTCATAGTCTGTTTTATGAAGAGCTTAGAAATAAAATAAAAATTGTGTTTAATTGTCACTTTTCATTAGATGTATGTATGTGTTGCTTTTGTTTAATCGTTTTTTTTTTCACATTTATAATACTTTGTCATTTGAGGTGCCTTGTAAAAACTTATAGCAATATCGTGGTTTGTCGCCTTGCCTTCGAAAACAATTAGGCGTTTTTAGTGTTAACTATTATAATGGAGTTGTTATAACCGCAAGTAAGAAATATTCTGAAGACATTTGAAGAAAGAATAATGTGAAGATAGCAGTCCTCCTCCTCGCGTTCACTGCGTAGCCTTTATGTGTTAAGGTGAATCATAAGGCACGCGGTGAATGCCAAGAGAGGTCTCATTCGTCGTGCGATCAACAGAAGAAGAAGAAGCAGAAGAATAACGAAACTGCTTAGATTGTTTTGTTTGTTATGTGTTACAGAATGGTTTAATATATTGTGTGTTTTATTCACCCAACACATCGCATTTTTTGTGCATACTTGTGCTTTTTAACTACTTACCTACTACTTATGTACTAGAATTTTACAATATCTTGGCCTCTTTGCTGGTAGAACAACAGATAATAGAGAAAGCAATAGTATAAGAAGAAGTAGACCAAGGAGATGGTGAAGCTGGGTTTCATAACAACTGGAAGTGCTGATGATCGTGACAAACCATTTTGATTACCCAAAGATAAATAGAGATTCACTATGAAAAAAAAAGTAAGAAAGAGTTACGATCATAATTATACAGAGGAGCTATTCATAAGGTCTTCGTATGTATCCTTTTTGCTTTGCTTACCCCCCATTTATAATCAGGCGTGATAGGGACAAGCTTATGTAAATCTGAATACGTTCACATTTTCAAAGACAACACAATCTAGGTCAGTGTTTCACTGTTTTGCTATACTCTGCGGAATTGCATAATTTACACAAATCTACTCAATTTACATGCGCCTGAATTCGATCCGCTCGAAATAGCTTATTGGATGCTAATCACAAAAATAAATGGGACGTGTGGCAGGGCAGTGATTTGGGTGATGAGTAGTATTGTATGATGATGATGATTAGAACTGTTCAAAAAGCGTGATAATTTGTTTCGGTCTGTAAACGCGGAACAGTTCTAGTTGAGTAACTGTCCTGTGATGTTTTCATTAAAAGAACGGCCTAAGAATCTTCTGTAATATTCATTCTTTTAGTTCATCCAGTACCTATGATTTGGTAAGACCCTTGCATTATATCATCGAAGGGATTTCCATTTACCCGAAATAAAAAAATGTCGAGCGAAGAACTCACATTTTCTTAATTTTGGCAAAAGATTTTATTAAACGTGAACGTTAATTTTACAAAGATTTAAACTTAACGTAATTTACGCAGGTATTAGGTAGAATATTAGTTTTTGGGGTTCACTTAAACCCCAAAAAGAACCCCAAAAACAAATATTCTGATCCATCGTGACAAATTACTGGCTCTAGGTACATATACTTACTATTGTATGCATATTCGTTGAGATGGGACAAAAAATAAATTCTCATAAAACGAGTTTAGCTATAGCAACAAAGCAAAAAAATTCAATCAAAAACTAAGTTCCTCCAGTCCAAAGTTGGAAGACAATAAGTACAAATTACAATAATATTATTTATTGACGCCCTATTATTATTTTTCCATTTTGATACTGGTACATATTTAAATCTTTTAGGTAGAATATGCAACGATGGTCAGGGGGTAGCTTTCGGCAGATATTTTACCCATCCTACCTACACGCACATTTCACCAGTAAAGTATATGGACTTTTGTAAAGGATCAAAATGCCATCAACCGGGTACAAATTGAGAAATGCTCAAGGGAAAAACCAAAACCCAATTAGCATAATATGGCTTTTACATAACATAACACCACGCCTGATTTCCCCGAAGAGTTAGGCAGACGTGTATCTAGTAGTGTGGTACCATTCCGATCCAGCCTGTCCCCTTGCTGTCCTCTCCCAGCGACGCCCTAAGCCGAGGCCCGTACCCCGCAGGGGGTGCCCTTAGCGTGTAGTCGCTTAGTTTGTAAGTTTTTTGCCCTGGCTGGAGGCCTTACACCTAAGGCACCCACAGGAAAGTCCGGTTAAGCAGACGACAACCTTCCAGGTTGAACTGCGATATGCCATTTCGAAAAAAAAAAAAAAAAAAAGTATCTAGTGGTACTAGTGGCTTTTTATGACAATAATTTTCATAAATTCGCTCTTTTGACTCATTTGTCAAAAGTACTTTTCTAAATGCATCGTTACTCGTAACGAAGTGATTTCAGGCCTATTTCCCTCAGAGCTGACTAATCAGATTTTCCATAACTTACCCGAGATTCCTTTGCAATATGTCATCGACAATATTGACAGTTGTTATGATATCATTTGAGAGCAATTTGATGCCACAGCGATTTGACTCGGCGACGTTTTTAGGTCAATATACTGTCTATACCTATCCATTGTTGTAGAAAAATCTAAGTAGGCATTGACGAATATGTAAAACGTATTAAATTGATCGAAAGGTTAAACAGAGGTACTACTTTCGATGGGTGGCTAGATTACCTAAAACTAATGGGCACGATTGGTATAGGTGCAAATTCTAAGGTTGCCAACATTAAACAAACGTAATAATAATTGTAAACTATATGTTGTGCTATGTTGTTTTAAAACAACTGTGTGAAAAAGCAAGCGATGCATGCTCAAAAGTTTTTAGCACCCCGACTGGGATAAGCATGCATAGTAAGCAAGCATAATGCAAGATATGGCTCTGACTAGTGATGGGTCGTTCTCGATTTTTGACGGACGAAACACAACCGTTTTCTCGACGACGAAAACGGTTGCAGAAAACGGTCGTGGGTGGTTTGGAGAGGGCTTAAAGGAAGAAACTTATCCAACATGGAATAGAACTGCGTTTTCGTCGAGTGCAATAGTTGCAGTTTTTTTAAGGACTGTTTTGTAAACGAACGCGGAACCAAAGACTACTACAAAGGGTGTAAAACACCTCTTAACGAAGTCGAAAGGCACTTTCTTTCCTCATCATTGCGATCAATTTTTTTTGTACTACACCATACCTTCAAGTTACGGAGATGTTGGGGGTCAAAGTTCCAACTTTTTGACAACTTTTTTTTTAAATACACGTTTTTAATGTAAGATTTTTACTTTACACACCTCCACGACCCCCGTACTATTCAATCCATCTACCAGCACAATGATACGATTTTGAGTGCGTTACATTGAGTTCTACCACAAAACATGATTTTTCACCCCAAAAAAAGTCGTTTCCCAGAAATAACTTATGGTAAAGTTAATTAGTTTAATGTACAGAATGTTTGGTTGATGGCTTCGTGATGAGGTGGTTTACACCCTGTATAACGCGGAACGTTAAGGACGACGACACGACAAGTGACTAGTGAGAAAGATAGTTTAATAATTGCGTTCTCGACTGTATATTTATAGTCATAAAATACAAAATCGCACCAAGTAATCCGAAGACTAGTTTGTGCAACGAAGACTGTTTAAACCTAGGACGTAAAACGGTTTCATCGCACGGTTCGTCGTCGCAACGCCCACCACTAGCCCCCCTGACTGTAAAGGCAGCTACATCCTCCAGTCTGCTAAGCGCTTAATTCAAGCGCGAAATTGCAACTGAAACCATTTTTCCTTGGACATTAGTCATAGGAAAACCCATCACTGTTACAAAATAGTACTAAGATGATGCGTATTATTTGGAGACAAACCCCCAAAACCATATTCAGATTTTATTATTTACCTATAATAATTACCTAATGAGATGTGGATACGTCCTCAAGAAAGGCATCACATATGGTTCTATGTTCGAGGTCGTTCAGTGATAGCACAGTTGTCAAGACAATGTGTTAGCCGGCCTTACGCCTGTGCCGATTGCATGTCGCCAGTACATGAAGTTACTGCATGAATTAATCATTTAGTATAGCTCATTAAAGGGGCCTAAGGAGAATCTTACATAGCGACATCTTAAGAACATTAATTTAGAAATGAAAATTTAATAAAACTGGAAGCTGTTTTGCATAAATTCAGAAATTAATTGCTACGCCTACACTTAAAACGTAGTTAAGCGAAAAGCTACCTAATGGTGTCGATTCTGGTTGTGTACAAACTAAACTTTATTTAGGCTATTGCTATCTTTTACTAAAAGGCAGTGAGAGAAAAGGACGGCTATAGCTATGAACTAAGTTAAAGATGTCAAACTAGTTTATGCCTTGCACTTCACCATGTTTTTAGTCGACATTTTTTTACGTGCACTCTTGTGTCTACATTTCTAATCCAACTTTCCTCTCGCAGGTCTGCTGGAAGAGATTTCTTATGAAATAAGCAGTACCTTTGTGGTCATCTATCTTAATGTTATGTCCTGTTAAGTATATTGTGTGTACATAAATAAATAAATAAGTTTAGTTTGTGCACAATAGAATCGACACCAATATGAAATTCGCCTTTACAAAATCTAATAGTATAACACCACGAAGAGTCGATAAGAATTATTCCTTTAGCAATCCTGAAATTTCAACTCAACCAGAAACTATAATAGTGTGTTTTAACTAAATAAATAAATTGTGCCTCGTTGGTCGAGTGGTGACAAGCGCAACTGCTAAGCATGAGGTCCCGAGTTCGATTCCCGAGTCGGGCAAAGTGTTATTGGATTTTTCAATCAGGAATTTTGTCAGTAAAAGCCACGGAGTCTGGATTTGTGCCCGGTTGATGGCAATAGGCTCGCCCCCTATTACATAGAACTTAAAACACAACTGGCGAAATGTGGGTGTACCTACTATTAGTTTCACCTCTGCCTACGCCCTTCGGGTATAACAGGCGTGATAAATAAATTGTGGGAAGCAAGTGAAACACCTTCACACCTTGACAAGAACAATAGTTAAGCGTCGCCGTCGTTAAAACAATTAGTTTAAACTCATAAAGTTAATGAAGATACCACAGAAGTTTTAATTACTACCTCTTAGGCCCATTTGAACGTTTTGACCAAGCAGTCAATCAGCGCTAGTCAATGTGAAATATCTTTTAGTAATAGTCAACCTTCCGGGTCGGGGATTCTGTAACTTTGCTTGCTGGTTTTTCTTAGTTCGAAGTGGAATTTACAAACAACAAAAAATAGAGACTCTGGTAAGAAACGACTCGTGTGGTTTCCAAATGACAAAAACCGTTGAAGGTGGAAGCTCCACGGTAGCCCGCGAAATTTAAATTTTCTTACGTTTTTTGCAATTTGCAGGCCAGTGTCAGGTTGTATGTTGATTAAAATATGATTCGCGGCTGTAAGACGTATGTAGTTACAGAATTAAAATCATAAAAAAACATATTCAGTTCATGTAACTGTCAAGAACGACTTTTAATAAATAAATAAATAAAATAAAAATAATACTTCTTACAGCCGCGAATCATATTTCAACATACAACCTGACACTGGCCTGCAAATTGCAAAAACCTAAGAAAATTTGAATTTCGCGGGCTACCCTGGAGCATCCACCTTAATCCATCTCGATCGGCCAAAGTCGATAGCTTCTTTACCCTGCTCCAAGACACAATGCCATTACCAGAAGAGTATTCTAACGACGTTCATTGCGAAGATGGATTAACAGCTTATTAGCTAAATAGTCGTGAAGGAAAACTCAGCGTCAAAAAAAAACAGGCGTCAAATCTGAAATTGAAAAAAAAAAACAGGCGAAGGTTTTAGTATATAATTTGCGGGCGGGCGAAGCCGCGGGCATCAGCTAGTTACGTAGAAATAAAAAGAGAACAAAAAAACTATTTAAAAATAACATAAATAAGACACACATAAAATTAAATTGGTCCATATACGGACCATATATTGGACCATAAGAGGCCAAAAGGTGGTGCAGCATGGTGCTGTAACAATGATACAGCGCTAATATTCTGATAGGGTGTAAGTTATTGTACTACACTGGCCTGCAAAACTAAGTATCACACTTTTAAAATTGCAATAACTTTTTAAGTACACAAGATATACTTTCGAAACAAAAAGGACTCGAAAAATAGTTTAATTTTGTCTATTGGTTCAAAGAAAGCTGGTAAAAATTGCTTTATAACGTTTTTTTTTTATTTTAAATCTCGTTACTTCTATAGTATGGGAAAACTTGATTTTTTAAAGTGTAGAACTTATTTTTGCAGGTCAGTTTAGTTTTGATGAGAAATCACGCTTAGGTAGGTACACACGGCGACCCATCAAGCTATACATATCCAATATAACCTGATTTTGCTTTTTATGAGCTTCCCGCACAATGAGAGATCAGCTTAATTTGGTTTTGCATAGCTTGATTGGTCGTCGTACTTATGAACCCAAAATAAGGAAAATTATTGTTTATATCGTTATCAACATAACTCAGTGGCAGTTTTAGTTTATTGGTTTTTATTATTAACTGCGGCTACAAAGTAAATGGTGTTGATACTGCTGAACTGCATTATTCACAAGAAGGCTACGTAATTCTGTGTCAGTAATTGGTTACCACAAAGATACGGCATACAAAGTCACGTTCGGTACGTGACCAAAGTTCAATCACAATGCGATCTTGTCACATTGTGCAACCCTGCTTGTTCGGGCCCTGGACCTTATGATCTTCTGTTCAGAATGATAAACAGTTGAAAGCCAGCATTGGCATTATTTAGTAGCTCCACTTCTTGGCCACACTCCTCTTTCATCATCATCATCAGCCTATTAATGTTCCCACTGCTGGGACACAGGCCTCCTCTTTATGAGAGGGAATGGGCTATAATCTACCATGCGGGCCCAGTGCGGATTGGTAGATGTCACATGTCTTCGAATTTTTTGGTTCTAGGACATGCCGGTTTCCTCACGATGTTTTCCTTCACCGTTTTGAGAGTCCCTTCTCTTTACCATAAACAAAATCACACAAAGTAGGAGGTTTTATGCACGATCGATGGCAGCAGGATCACCCCTCTTACATGGGACTTGAACATATCTGGCAAGAAACAGTTACCAATGTTACACCTCTGCCAAAATCCGTTGGGCAAAACTAGCGCTATGTTAGGATTTTATTTCTTGAAACATATTTACCACAAATAAAATTGTTGCATGTTTTTACCCGTGTGAGTGCTTCAGGACTGTCCGTTTGAGTCTAGAACAAATCGGGAAATCCCGAAGCATAAGGATGAGCAATGACATAAACACAAATATAATATAAACTTGATACCAACTGTAGTTTCTAATTCAATCTTTATCAGCAGGCAAGATTTCATTTTTATATATAAGTTTAGTTTAGGTGTGGATAGAGGTATAGCGCCAACTGACCAAACAAGAACAGTGACGTAGAATTATGTAATACACACTAGTTATTCAAAAAGTCTCTACACAATTTAACCAGTTTTATATAAATTCCAGAAAACCCCTACCTTTTTACCATGTCTTATCCACGTAACCAAGAACTGAAGAATTTCTATTCAATAGTAATCTGTGTAATATTTAGTAGTAGTTTTTTCGAGGAGTTCAATAACTAGAGCATAATATACTAGTCACATGTTTATATCTATACTAAACGAATTCATGTTTTTTCCCCAGTCAATGCATACATCACCACTGCGGCTCCAAAATATCTAATATTACTGAATATTCAAAGCAGATGAAAAACGAAGAGATAGTACTGAAGACAAGTTTTCAACGAAATTGTGGCAATAGTTGCAGATTACCAAAGAGTAATTTATAGACTATAACATAACGTTTTTGTTAACAATAAAAACAACGAACTATTGACTTTGCAGAACGACGACGTTTTTTCAGCTGAAACCGCTAAGGTTATAGAACGGTTATCTGTGTAAATAAAAGATAAAACCTGTGAAAACCTGTATGTGTGTGTGAGTTTATTGTTTGTTGTTGTATAAAGGAATCTTTACTTGCGATCACTGCAATGTGGTGTGCGATTTCAGCCTACTTTCTCCGAAATCCTTCATGACGTTTAATCTTTTACGGTTGTATAACTCCTCGCTGTCCAAGATTGAATTTGCCTCACACACAAAATTAATCAGGCTCATAAACGTTCTGGCCTAAACTTTTGTGACAACTTACTAAATTTTATTTAGCTTACACACAAATGGCCTCTCTAATCTAATCCGTATCGGAAACTCAATCTATGTTAGGGAAACTATGTTTCGTACTAAACCCCAAAAACTTGCAAGAAGTCCAAATTGCGGCTCTACTTACAACTAAATTGGAAAATTGGATTTAGTCGTATCAGCAGTAAGTTGATCAAATGGGAGAATTTCTTAGGTTGCGCGTCTTCGCAAGTTTCGCTTATGGAACTTTTCCGTAAGGAAAATATAGTTCGTATTTTTGTTTGTTGGGAGGAAAATACGGGGTCTAACATAAAACGTGATAAGTTTATTTATAAACGTGTTTAAGTGACCTCTACTAATTAGAATAAAACAGCGATAAATCAAGAATGATTCACGATTCACCAATGCCCACATTGTGATAAGATTGTGGTATTATTATAATTAAATTGACACATTATTACAGAGGATTGCTGACGTCTTTGAGTCAAGTGTTCATATTTATCAGATAAGATAATGTCATTGTGTATTAGACGAAATTTGAAAAAATATATCGCCTATGATAGATTTAGTAGACATATATATGCATGAGCATTGAAACTAAAGGGAAAAAATACACGAACTCTCATATAGCCGTAGGTATTTTAATTACATTATATTTTCCTATAAAACATCCCACAATTTCCACAATGCCGCTGGTATGTAAAGGAAAGTGGTTTGTTTTTCTCAGCAAGCACCAGCCGCCGATCTTCCCACGGTATGAAAATGGACGCCGAGGGAAGGCTACCCAACCTGTTACCACTCGAACTTGTTGCTGTCGTTACATGCAACACGTTATTATCCCCAGCCCTTTAAAACAGCACCTACGGCTACTCCACCTTGTAAGTATTGTGTTTTAGGGGCTAAATAATGTTAACCTTATAAAAAGGTAAGTTATTCGCCCGACTGTCTTCAAAATGAATTATTTCGTTTGCCATTGCCTGTCATCCAATTTTCCTGATATCAGAATCCTTGTACACAAATTAATAAAACAAAAGTGAATCTTGCAGAAATCACCGATCCGTAAAGGTACCTAAGTCACTTTTATCATTAGGTACTTACATGACCTCAGTCGTCTACGGAGAATCCGAATAAACTTGATCCAAGTGAACATGTGCATGTGTGTGTAAGAGTTACTATTTATCTCTACCTGCGGCACTCGAGACATATCAGCGCAGACAATAACAACGCTATAAAGAAATGCGACTGACATGTAATTATATACATATCTATCTTACCTGTACATACTCGCCAAAACGTGTCTGTACGTAGATTCCCTGTCTATATACTTACACTTATGTACAATGCTGACAAAGGTATCAGACGCCATGATTGTGGTATGCTGAAGGATGATTCTGATTACCTACATACTTAATTACATATCTCTTTGCATTGTTCATGAGATAAGGGAAAAAACATAAGTAAAAGCTGCATAATTATCTGGTTATCATGAGACATTGGTAAATATGACAGGTGATTATGCAAATATAATCGAATGATAAATGATACCTTATCAACGGTTTATTTGGATTAGTACCGGCCTATAACATTGTTTGACAAAGGAAGCTGCAGACATAACCTAGGTCCACATATCTTATAATCCTCTGAAAGCCGGCCATTCTTCCATTTCATGCAACTTTTTAGCCCTGTTTTAACCGATCATTGAGCAGAGGTCTATTCTTAGAGGAAGCCACACGTGGTAGGTACACATAGTAGGTATATTTTAGTATATAAATAGCTGATGTGGACAACAGTTGACGCCCGTAACAGATGCAATCAAACAATTAATTAAGACGACAACTGTGGCACTGACGATACGTAACATGTGCAATGTATGAGAAACATTTCTTCGATGTTTTATCAAGATGTGAGCTTTTGTTTGACGTGGATGCTCCAGGGTATGTGATTCGCAGCTGTAAGACGTATGTAGTTACAGAATTATAATCATTAAAATCATTCTGTAACTACATACGTCTTACGGCCGCGAATCATATTTTAATCAACATACAACCTGACACTGGCCTGCAAATTGCAAAAAACGTAAGAAAATTTAAATTTCGTGGGCTACCGTGGAGCTTCCACCTTAATATTTAAGAAAATAGACCTTTCTCACAAAATAACGATTTATTAAAAAGCGTTCCTTGTTTTGTTGGTACGAAAGTAACCGGTTTTGTCCCGTGTCAACTTAACCAAAGACAAATTACAACATATTTTACAAGTAAATTAATTGAAAAAGCCATTAGTTTTGGCCCATTAATCACTCGTTAATTTTTACCATCAACTACTTACAATAAAAGTTCATAGAACACTAAATTGTCTCTAAAACACAGTAAACTTGTTTGAGCTGTTGTTAATTACGTACCTATAAATTAAGTTTTTATCCATAAATTAATTATTAACACAATACACCCCTTTTTAACGAAAAATTGTCAGCAAACCGAAAAAAAACAATCATTACATCTTAGACGTAATTATTAAAAAAAACAAACAGTTAATATGACAGAATAATTATTTAATCTCCCCGGATACAAGGAAAACCGGGGTTCTGGCGATGACGTCAGCCCACAATCAGTCACCGAACATTATTACCTCAACGGTCGTATCCTGTTAAAGCGTAGAAATGGAACGTTTCGAAGAATTTGCAATGTTGACCAAAAAACTTTCAAAGAGTAAAGTGTAAATGCATGACGGATATGGACGTCCAAAGAAACAGCTGAAGGTGTTTTTTTTTTTTGTGGTATCTAGCTGGCCGTCGTAGTAGGTTGTTGTCTGTTTAACGGGGCCATCCAATGGGCCATGAGAGAGACGCCCCAGGACAGGGCAAAAATAGTATATTTTATAACGAGGGACTAAACGAAGCCATAATATACCAGAGGTGGTTTGACTCCCGAGCTTGCGAGGGAGTCAATGAAACCGAGGGTATATTAAGTTGGCGTTTAGTCTCGAGGTGCAAACTGTACTTTTCACTTTGAGTGCGAGAAAAATAGTCAATTTAGTACAAAAACATTAATTATTCCTCCAGTCCATAGAACTTTCGTAAGATTTTAGGTAAATCTTCCGCGTTTTTGGCGACAAAAGATTATCTATTATGTCTTTTGCTCTTTGCTCGACGTCAAACTCTTCACTGTCACTGGACATTCCTAATAAATTTATATAAAACCGAACAAATTTACACTCGACAAAAATTCAGAAATTTTCGCGGTCAGTTTTTTCTTCTAAACCAGTCACAGATTAAGAATTTAAAACGCATGGCGCCACCTTCCTTGCGGAAAAACCATGGAACTAAAACTCTCAACATTTTCGCAATGAAGATGATCCACACTCCACAGATAACAGTAGTATATTAACTGGCTGTTTGAGTTTGTCTATGTCACATGAAGGAAATTAAAAAACGAATTACTTTTTACTCCCTAGGGACTAAAGTGGTCACTTTACTCCCGCTTCGTAGGGCTATATTGGCGTACTTTTAGAGCATGAGAAGTGAAAAAGACTATACCTACGCTAAGGGTTAGGTACTCCTGTGTGGTACAGACCTCGCGGCGCGGCTCGTGGCGTCGCTGGAGAAGAACAGCAAGAGACTGGCTAGATCGCATCAAAGATGCAGGTACTCTCTACCGTTCCTATATGACGCAAGGGTGATGAGGGCTGTCTTCTCCTTCTATCTCAATACTTTGTGAATTCCTCTTGCATTGCTCAACAAGTCAATAGTCGGGCCTATGACAAAAGATAGATTCCATGCAAAGGGAGATGACCCAAACATAATATTATGACGTAAAAATTTATTATCAAGTAAAAGTTAACGAGTCAATTAACATTAAGTTACAAAACTAGCAAATGATTATTTTATTGCCCATATGAGAAATGAGGCGATGTACCTACTGCATAATTAGTAACCGGTCTCAATTTTTGACAAACTTGAATTCGATAGGCTCATTGTTTCAACTTTCAAGGCATATATTATAAGTACCAATGTACCGATAAATCGAGTTAAACTGTTTCAGTAAGACTATAAAAAATATACGTAAAATTGTTACGGTGACATTCTGTGCATAAATAACTAGATTTATTGGTACTTTGACGTTCGGACAGATTATGGTAATTTATGGTTGAACACAGCGGTAGGACAATTACTGCAAGAGACATAAAACCATGATGCTCGTAAAATGAAGTAAAACTGGTAGAAAACTTTCTAGGCGTTTATTTCACGGGCGTTATTTACGTTATACAATTTCCCATTAACTGTTTCTTAGGAAAACTGTTACTTTACTAGAATACTAAAGCATTTTAGGTCTCTTCTTCTTATGACGATGGCAATCTAAATTGTGTCGGCCCAGAACTGAGCGACTAGTTTGGCGCTTTCAGTAGCGTTCATCAGTTCCTGCAGTAAACAAACAACAGGAAACCCAGGACACGATATTAAATACCCCATCGTTTGTGGAACAGCACCACATTTACACTCCGGGGCAGATTCATTAATGAATCTCCACCTGAGCAGGTTTTCCTTGCTGCGGCCAACCTGGGTCCGGAGTCTATTTAAAGACTTCCAGGTCAGCCATGGCAACTCATGTCCAAGTGGGAGATTGTCAGTAGGTGAAACGAATGGGATTGGTAAGGATGCACTGCCTCGCCACAGCTTTAGTCTTTCCGTGGAGCGCTCGCCATTGAGTGGGGTGATAGCATATTAGGTGATTATGTTTCACAGCTGCAGAAACTTTAAACAATATTTATGTTAGTACTTGGTGTGTAATACACACACGGAATATATTGATTGACATTGGGCACAATGACTACGGTAAAGTAAAAGTCCGCTAATAACATTTCCAGTTTTATTAAATATCATTGATATAATTTAGATGGCAGCCTGGCATGATCCATCAAACTGAATGACTCTCACTCGCGTGAACATTGACTATTTGTTGCAGTTTTTTATTTCTTTGGATTATCGTTTAACATTTCTAGCTATGCGATACACGAGACATTTGTAAGAAACAGATGTTTCTCGGGACAGACGTACCGTGTTCATAATGCAGCCTTGCTTTTAGTGCTATAAAAAGACTTAGGCCGATACTGGGCACTACGTTATGTAGCCAAAAAGTATAGCTACAGTATAATGATAAGCGTGGACGTAAAGTTCGTATTCATTTATGACGGTGTGTCGTGCATAGTTTGTCCTATTTAGCCACACCCGGGAGACTTCCAACGCGGTACAAACCGGGATGACTCATTAAATGTTGGCCGCAGTTTTATCTCCGGGGAATTTCTCCTTTGTTACACACGCTAACGTTTTGGCTACTATTCAACTATCCGACGAAAAAAACAGTAAGTACTCCATACGCGCTTTAAAAGGGAAAGATTGTAATGACGCAGGATTAGTGAATTCAGTTTCATTTAGCTCGGCTTTATGAAGCGAAACTGAGTTTCATGAAAATTTTCCATAATCAGATAAATTGCAACTATCAAAACATTATCAATTTTATATGTAGTTACTGCCACGAACGTGTATGCTTAGATATTTCTAGTTGGATACTAGATGTAGATACTAGTCAGAACATTATTCACATCTATGAACTAGTGATAGAATAGACCTGTTTATTTTTATAGCTCTGTTGACTGTCTTTAGCTAGTCCACATTAAGTCGATTAGTATTTCATTAATTTCACAATAAACTGAACCTACTTACCGATGCAATTAGTGCTAAGGCACATTATTTTGCTTTGTTGTAAATATTACATCAAGTAAATTATTTAATTTAGAGTGCAATGACTCACAGTATTAACACTACACTACGTCGGCGCGCTGACAAATAAATAAATGTACGATTGATATACACGAGTGACGTATTCAATAATTAGCTACAAACTATGGAAGTACATAACAGGTCTTAAAGATAAAACCAGGTTTCCTCGTCAGTGTTACACGGCCAGACAAAGGCAGGATCTAGATAATTAGTTGCGGACAAAAATAGTCGTCGCAGTCGGGCCCTGGGCCAGGTGACGTCAGCGCGCCAGGGCCGGCGGCGGGGCAAGACGGGCCCCGCGCCAGTGTCGCGCGCGCCGTCAGCCCGCTCGCACGCCACCTGCCGAGCCTGACTCCGCGCCACCAGCCGCTCCGCTGCGCCTGCCGCCTGCCGCCTCCACCGCCCCCCTCCTGACTGCCTACGCGATCCTGAACTACACGCTTACTGTAAGTATTCACCGGCGACCCTATTATATTTATGTCACAACATACGTGTTGAAAGCTATTGTCTAACTGCAACGATGCAACGCGATAACATCCGATGCAGATTTCACTTCGGCCTCCTGCGCTACGGTATAATCATTAACTATTTTACGACTGCGTTGTTTTTTTTATTTCTATTTTATTATTATTGAATATACTAATTAACGGGGCCTAGGTTATATCGGTACAGAGAAGCGAGTCAACCTTGGCGCATCGTGCAATGCAGCGGGGACCTTGCAAGTCACGCGTCAGAGTAACCTCGACTCACGCCGTACTCGCGCCGCTACCACGATTTCCATCGGTACTATCGCAATATCTCGGTCGGTTGACGCGAAGCGTGTTTCATTGCTTACCGCGTAGACTCGGTAGCGGAAATTCTCATACGAAACGGGCAATGGATGCGATTCTAGTAGACAAGATCGAATTGTATTTATTATCTCGTTGCGGCAACATGTTGATAGACGCGCTATGGAACTAACACAAACAGCTGACTGCTGACGACGTGTTTCTTTTTTTGACTGATAAAAAATATGACGCGGTCATTCAAGGACGGTCGACCACTGACGAGATCACGAGAGGTATTTCCCGTTTTTGAACTGTCAATGTGACACGTAAATGGCGATGAAACGACTTTATTATTATAAGTATTTAATGCACGAGAGATGCGGTTAGCTTGTGGACATACTCGTTCATATAAATGGGTAATTATGTGATATGGCGGTATTAACACGCGTTGGCAAGGGGCCTCAATGTTCCCGAGTTATCGCGTCGGAAAAACACGCCATACTTTATCGTGTGTTGTTCGCTATCAGCTCGGCGGAGTTACAAACTGTATTGTAATGTAGTACCGGTACTCGCCAAGCAGCTCACTGCTTACAAACATCACGTACTATACGATTAGCTCTATTCTTACAGAACTATTAAGTCACCACTCACCATCTTTGAAATATCGCACTTAACACACCGGTCCATAAAAAATATAACGGAGTAAC
This sequence comes from Xestia rhomboidea, assembly GCA_963853795.1. Classification (NCBI taxonomy): domain Eukaryota; kingdom Metazoa; phylum Arthropoda; class Insecta; order Lepidoptera; family Noctuidae; genus Xestia; species Xestia rhomboidea. The sequence goes on from OY970764.1 coordinate 15,869,474, forward strand.
TGTACACTAAAAGTAAAGGTGATCTCGAAATTGAAAGTGCCCAAGTTTCGTGAACCACTTTTCTTAAAAACTTGTCCTGACTGATGTCCGGGGCCTTGCTCGACCACCCGATATCCTTAGTAGTCCAGTCGTCTTGTAACCTAAACATTGCAAATCGTTTATTGCACTTTAAGATAAATAAGAGCTAAGTCAACTGTTTAAAATGGTTCGAAATGCGTATGTAGGTTCTTCATGATAATTGGCTAAATCAACCCGTATCTTCGTAACGATGCGACGTTTCGCTCAGACTATCTCAACATTTCAATGATAATATTTATTCAACGTTACCTTCTAGAACGTCTTTAGACATTTTTTTTTCACCTCGAGTTGGCATTGATCGTGGTCCACAAAACCGGTAAGGCTGCGGTTACCCTTCGCTCGACGTTCAAACATGCTCGGCCATCGACTACCTTACAATCAAATAAAACCTCATTCGTTAATTACAATTACCTACTTTTATAATTCTGACACTTAAGCCTACGAAAATACAACTAATAATAGGTGAATATTTATCATCAAGTTGAACGTGTTCGCACCCAAATTACACTTTGTTTTGATATTATTGTTTTGACTACGATCTGCGTTGAAACTTGTTCTTGCGAATAATAGAAGATATCTTCATGTTAATGTCATGATATCAATTAAAGTTAGTTTATATACCTACTTCTTATTTGTTTTTCAGAGTGCAATGGTCAGAAGATACGAAAGAATGAGTGGACGCCAGTCCTGGAACGAAGACGATATGGCCAAGGCTGTCGCCGCGGTGGTGTCAGGTAAGATGGGATACAAGCTAGCCGCCAGGACCTTCCACATACCCCGCTCGACCCTCCAGAGACGCGCTAGCAAGATAAGGTACCAGCAGCCCGACGACCCCAAAACTTTAATGGGCCACTACCGGAGGGTGTTCACAGATAGTCAAGAAAAAGACTTAGTTGGATACATAAAAAGCATGGAAAAGTATTTTATGGGAGTCTCCAGACGAGATATACGGGAATTAGCCTTCCAGTACGCAGAAGACAACAATCTGAATCATCCATTTGACGTCAACACCAGAATGGCTGGAGAAGACTGGGTTAGGAACTTCCTGAAGAGGAATCCTGAACTCCTGGACAAGTCAGACCACGAGAGCGCGATGGAGCCCGTGAACTTTGACCAGTTCTATCACTTTATGTGTCAGTTATCATGATGACTCGTTGCTTAAGTACGTCAAAACTAGTTGTAAGTAAAAAGGTCAAGTTCGCCCCCGAGAGAGCCTCAACGTTAATGTAACTATGACAGTGTGAATCCAACTTGTGTATACTGTATGCCCACTATATTAATATGCCGTACAAGAATTTGCTCAATAACACACATTCGTAATCAAAATATGCTAACCACATCAAGACTTTAGGCAATTCGTATTCACAAGTTGGAACATATTAAGTACAGCTAGACTTTTTGAAAACATTTTTTAAATTTGTATAATAGAGAGCCAAGCTCAAAAATTGCGATGTTACCTTTGATATTTTTCTTAATTTGGTTAGGTAATTAATTTTGTTAATATTCGGGATCGTCACCCGTGGCGCGCGAGGGCTCCGCCCTCGTGCCCCGGGTCATAGTCACGGTCCTGCACTTATTAAGTACTTACGAAGTCTATAGTTGTATCTGATTTATAGTTTAAATTTTGTTATTTAATGGTACTAAAAGATAACTTGCTAAATTAAGGGCTGTGATAACAGAGAAAGGTGTATTTTTATGGAACATATCTTAGGTGATGTATCTATTTACAAAGACGGTATCTGATATTTTAAATTTAATAATGCTTATTTCAAAATGTACATGAATGCTGAGTATTGGTTGTAAAAATGTTCCGTAACGTGGTTTCTACCGGCAAGCTGCAACGTAGCGGTGCTCTGATTAGCAATATTTCCTTTGTGTGCAATAATAAAGCTGAGTACTGGGTGGCACATACAACTATGCAGTAATGCAGCGCGTCACACCAGAAACTTCAAATAACATGACTGTTTCAGCGTAGTCATGCCATGCGCGTGTGCTGATTCACGTGTGTAAAAAATACTCTCGTTATATAATATACACATTTTCTTTAACTATATTGTGTTTCAAAAGGTTGTCCAATCATATTATTAATTATAGACACCGCTTTAGATATTTCGTTCGATTACGAAAAGATTGTCAACGCACATGACATTTAAGTAAAAATAAACAAAAATTTGAAAATCCACGCTAACAAATTCGCGGAACATACGCGGGTGAATCCGCAAGCGAAGCAAATATTCCCATTAGCCTGAGTTTGACGTAGCGCGCATAGCGCAGAGTTGCCAGTTACGGAACATTTCCCCCTAATGAATGCTGATAACGAACGCGTCAGCATTTCAGTGTTGCTAGCTCAATCCGACACACCACTCCACGCCAGGCACCGCTTGACGTAGTCAACACCTGCGACGTCTACCTACATTTATATAAACTTTATATGGTTTAGGGGTGGGAAGGTGTTATTCGTGGGATTTCGGCTTATCTAATTAGTTTAAATTATTATGTTCGTTGACAAGTCCAAATCAATGCTATTTTTCTATCGTCAATATTTCATCCCACTGTACCAAATTAGTTATTATATTTTACTTATTGTCGTTACCTGATTCAAGTTTTGATCTCTTTAACTTAGTTCAAAATAGCAAAATGTTTATTTATTTAGATCTCGAAATATTCAAATATTGTTGGTTTTAAAAATAAATTTTAACATTTGAAACATTACCTGTATGCCAAACTATGTTGTTATTTTGAGATTTATTTTTAATTAATAATTATAATAATATATTCCTATGTACTTAGTTTAAAAAAATTGTGATTATAAATTGAAATATTTAATAAAGAAAATGTTAAGTACCTATGTATGTCACACATTTTTTATTTCTGCTGTAATCGGTAAAAAATAAGAACACAAACTTCTAATCTTGTAATACGGATCGGGATCCCTGCACCAATCAACTTATGAATGACGCAAACTATGAGCTAATACGAACCCAGTCGTAGAGCAGATAATACTTTGAAAAAACAAACGCCTACTGAAATCAAACAATAGGTACTAACTGGAAAACTCATAAGTTCTCCGACGTTGGTGTAGAGTCAAATCAAAAAGATTTTCAGAAGCGCCTTCGTTTCAACAATAAAACTGAACGCGATTAGCACGTCAAAACCACGTTCAAGAGCTGTCATCAGTGATGACTCACGACAGCTCTTAAACGGAGTTTAGATATTATACTGATCGACACGCAAGAGATCAATGTTGTAATGCAAAAAAAAGGAATTACACAATATGATGATGAATAGGGAATGACTAATGACATCACATACAGCCTATTGGAATTATAGAATAACATCATTGATTAGTAAAAATATTACCTCATTTCTCTCAGTAGCAGTCACGCTGTCTGGATTTGTGCCCGATTGATGGCAATAGGCTCGCTTAAAAATAACTGCGAAATGTGGGTGATTACAGGTGTGATGTTATGTAATATGTAGAATTCATCGTACCTACTTCAGGTAGTGGAAATACTGCTTCAAGTGCAAGAGAAACGACTATGTCAAATGGATTTTGAGTTCAATCAATCAGTGCGATAGCTAGATAAATATCAAGCCTCTTTCTAGAATAAAATCATCATTATTTTGGTTCCGTATAGGACTACAGCTGTTTCTTCAGCCCTCACCCCTAATTCATACTGTTAGCTGACGAACTACAGAAACAGGAAAAAAATACAAGCATATAAATTCTAAAATCTCTGTTTCCTTTTAAGTTTCTATCTCATATATTTATATTAGGACCCCTAATAGCCGACTTGATGATCATACTGTCAAGATTACCCAATAGATGATCGGAACAAAAAATTTAATCAACATCAACATCATTTATGAGGAGGCTGGGAGGCTACAATGGCCCATAGATATATACCTTTTATAAACTAACATGTATAAATGAAAAACAAAACTTTTGTTAATAAATAAGACTTAAAACTATGTTGGTAGCACTTCACTTAATACAGAGCCATCTATGGTCTACGGTCATGTTATTTAGTTGCTACGAACATGCTTAAAGAAAAGTTACACATTTTTGAACTATATTCAAATTCATTGAATTTCCCCCATGTACTTCCACACAATCGACATTCCAAAAGTTTACCAGTTCATCAAAACCCAGTAAAAACGTTTCCAGCGCATAAACTGATTAAAAAAGCACTTTAATCTCATAACGAACTGCGAGTACAAACTCAATCACGTTGTACGTGATGAGAGAGAGCTGGCTTTAACTTTAAAAGCGTAATCTTTAAAGTGGAGGTCGGACTTGAGTCTCCATCTAATACTGAGTAAACAGGTCAGTGCATTAAACTGGGCTGCGCTGGAAAATGCTGGGCTGCGCTGGGCTAATGCACCGAGTGCTGGAGCGAGGTGTCCGGGAGGCGCGGCGTCGAGAGAGTGCTTTACTCTCAGAGTATTAATGTGACAGGCTAATGATGACGTTGGTATCTTAAGTGCACTGTCAGCAGCAGTAAGTGTTAATGGGAACTTGAACACTGCTACAGATGTGTAAGCACCTTTTGCTTTAAAACGTACGCCACTGCAATTCAAATAAAGTGACAGTTTTGTTTTTCATTTTTTAAATATGCTGCTACAAATAAAATTTATAATCACTTTAGGATTTTGAAACAGGAACTAATTGAGTTGCTTTGAAAATAGAAATTGTTATTAATCACTATGGCTTAAACATTTACATCATAGTTATGAACTTAAAACTAGGTGCAAATCTTACCTGAAAAGAAAAACAACATTTAAAGCAACAAACACAAAACAAAACATTTCGCAAATCTTTTTGAATTGTGTTATTTTACTCTTATAAACTTTCACTTACATGTTTGTTACATAAGCTATCCCATATCCCATTGTACCGGCTCTGTAGAGTTTTTACCATAGTTCAATATATATATATATACGTAAAATACTACACGCAGGAAATACAAATTGAATGAAGTGTGAACTTCGTTTACATATAATATATAACTGCTTTGTGCTAATGAAGTTTTCATTAGCATAGTATAAACGGCCACAATATCTCAATATGAAATGGTGGCACAACTAATATCCCGCGTCTTAGGACGCGGGACATTAGTTGTTGTATCAAAATTACTGTCACATCGCAATCGATTTGGTTAGCCAAATCGATTGCGATGTGACAGTAATTTTGATCTAACCCAAACGCGTAGTCGCGTTGATAGAGGGTGCCTTCCCAAACAAATGGGTGAAATAGCGTTGGCTTTGGTTAGGACGCGAGGATATTATTTTCAAATGATTTAAATATTCATCAAGACTGTACATCGGTTTACAATATGCACTTTCAAATTAATATGCACTAAAAAAGGCTGAAATATGCTCAATCAAAATTCTATTTATTATTATTAGAATAATTTACGATATTTTTTTCACAAAATATATTATTTTACCTAATTTAATAAATCAGTTGTTATTCTTGTGACAATACACAATTAAAAATGTTTCTAGATTGTTAATAATTTGTAGGCTGAACATCTCTACGTCAACACTCGACAGAACTTGAAATTTGGCGCCATTTCTTGCAGAAATCTCTTGGTGCAGGGTTTGGCCGGATTGGTTCCTTCAGACCCGGGTTTTTTTTATATAGAACAGTATAATGCAACGCGCCTAACACATTTAACCACTAAAATAAGCACTATCGATGAAAAAGTACAAAGATAACGTTATAAAAATTGCGTTTTATGGATTTGCATATGCAAACATACAAATGCATATAATCCGATGTCTTATGATGACGTACACACTCTGATGTAACGATGCTGTAAGGAACGTACCGATCAACAAAAACTTAAAACATTTTCCTAACCCTCAAAACCCCAGTATAGAAGAAAATACAGACGCGATACCTCTTCAGCTTGTCCCATTAATACTCTAAGACCTCCCCAGATGTTAGTTCTATCTCTATGTACAGTTATACGTTGTACGCTGTCGAGTACGCGAGTACGCGATGGTTGTATGCACTAATGATGTCGGGCTCACATTGCTCGCTTTACAATATGAAGGTTAGTTAAAGTGTAATGCGATGTTAATTAAACTTCACATGACCGTCTGGGTTACCGTCTGAGGTGTAGAGGTGAATCTTCGTACGCCCGTGAAGGACTGTTTTACACGTTTTTTTTAAATGAAAAGTTTGTCTTGCTCTTGTGGACATTCAAAAATGGTTTTGGTGGTTTTTATACATATACCTACTGCCTAGATGTAGAAATGCTCGATTCGTGGTGGTTCGTTCGGAAACATCTAGTAAAATGATCGCCTTACATTAGTTTGAAATTGTCTGTTTTATACGTTTTTTGCTCACTTTATCAGAAAAAAAACATGCGGGGCAGGTTTTAGTAAATTGTGAATTGTATCGTCGAGCTATTAGATTATTATTTTTGGTTTTTAAAGAAGGGTTAATGACCAATTTAAACTTTAAATAAGCGATAATCTGAGTAATGTGGATATATGTTGTCGATTCAAAACCCTTAATTTAATACGTCCTTCAATTCGAGTGGACCCGAGTCTACCGTACCGAAGGGACGAACGTCAAATGTTTGACAGGAAAGTAGGTAGAACAGTTTATATGGGAAAATGAAATTGTTGTTTTTACTATCTTCCTCGCAATTTTTCCATATTTTCTTTCTATTATTATTCACCGTTTGAACCTTCCCTGTACTACGACAAACATTTCAAAACCAAAATCAGCTAAATCGGCCCTGCCGTTCTCGAGTTTTAGCGAGACAAACGAACGATGACGCGAGTTCCATGATTTTTTTATCATTTTTATCACAAAAAGTGCTTACCAAAAGTGCTAAACGCACCTAAAGAAGTTTTCACTTAAAAAAATGCTTCTACATTTTACTGACAGGTTCCACTAAAAGCATAGTCTAAAATCAATATCAAAACACTCCCCGGAGAGCGGAAACTGCGACAAAATGAAAAAAAAAACCTGTCTAGAGAAGTGAGAGCAAAACTCAATACATAGTACCATATACCGACCTACTGAAAGGCGAACGTGGGCGTTAAGACTCCCACGCAAAAAGGAAACAGAGGACCGAAGGAAAAACTGTCAAAGATTATTTTATAAAGTCATAACTACAAGTGTAGCGTTTCCCTTTGAAAATTGCATTCACCATCTGTTCAGATGTCGTCGTTCGCACACATTGCTATAACGTTTCCTCCAGTGTGACTGTGTACCGTGCAGTGTAGACGAAACGTATTTTATTATTTGCTTTATAGTTGTTTGAAAGCCAATTTACGGGACCGAGGCGGCGACGCGGGTAAAGCAAAAACAACGTTTCAAAAGCTCCGTCTAAAGAAAATATCCTTTTCAAGATACCCATTACGGGAACGACGAGAAAAAACATCTTATAGCTCTTATGGTACAGAGTTCCTGTTAACTTTTATGTTTAAAAGCTTTTGATTAGCACTCTGTAGATGAAATTATGATTGCTTCCGGTTTTAAAGGAAATTAAATTTAAAATCTCGCGAGGTTTGTTGTGAAGGTGCTATATTGTTAGGTTGGGTCGTCGAAGGATCAAACATTACTTGAGATGAACATAAACAATATTATAAGAATAATACAAAGCGGAAGGAACACCAACGCTAAGCTTTTTTACCAATGGACATTCAAACGTTCCTATTGATATAGAAATACGACAAAAATTGCTATGCTTTAAAATGATGCCGTGGCATGCCGTGGCATCGAAAGGGATTTGCATTGAAAGACGCGCCACGGTCGTATTTCCATATCAATACGTTTGAATGTCCATTGGCAAAAGTTTAAATCCCTTGCCATGCCGTCCCGGTCTGCGTAGGCCTTAAAACGGGTACCACTTGTTCAGTTCATCATTCTGAATCCCCCACATAGATGTACAGGGTGTAAACATTTACAATTTAATAATATTATTGCTGGAAAATGACTTGCTGGCTGGGGCATGAATAGGGTGAAAAATCACGTTTTACAGTAAAACTCAATGTAACGCACTCAAAACATTGTGCTGGTGGATGGATTGAATAGTATGGGGGTCGTGGGGGTGTTTAAAGTAAAGTTCTTACATTAAAAAATATATATTAAAAAAAATAAACTTGTGAAAATGTTGGAACTTTGACCTCCAATATCTCCGTAACTAGAAGGTTCCTTGTATGGTCTAGAACAAACAATGATCGCAAAAATGTGGAGAACAAGTGCCTTTCAGCTTCGTTAGGAGTCTTTTTACACCCTTTATTTGCTCGGTTATTAAAAAAAAACGATTGTTTCCTACAAAACTGCAATCCTATACGAACAAAATGTATGGAACAGATATTTTTCTTCTAATTACCGATGAACCATTTCTATGTGGGGTTCAGAATGTTTTATTGAAAATTTGCCAACCGTTTTAGCGCTGGTGTCCCTCTTCCACCTTGTCTTATCATAAAACTTGAAGACTCATTTTCATTATCATCATAAAGATACAAAATTTGCCTATTTACTTTGTATCTTTACGATGTAAGAGCGCGATAAGCGGAGCCTTAAACTACAGGCATTTTCTATGCCTAAATGGAGACTCCTTGACATGTTATGTAACCCAAATTGATACGTAATATACTTATTAGAAGAAGTTACGACGACATTACTGAAAACCGGCTAAAAGTATTTAAAACAGTCTAGAAAACTAACACTTAAAGTAAAGTACTTAAATCAATCTTGCAATGAATTCAAAGCACGAGAGACGCAACACTTAAAGTAAAATAATATTCATCGATCATTAAAGTGCATTATGCTCTGCTCGCCTCCGGCAACGCCCCTACACTTTTTATTCGCAATTACGTGAGAAGAAAGCGCTACTGCAGCATTTATCAAACGCTGTCAACACAACACGAGTTTTAAAGGAAATAAAAGCTCGTTCGTGCAATTTATTGAGAGAGCACCTTTCCTATATTTTTGTGTTGTTCTCCTGTAGACAAATATAATTTTTCACCTGAAGTTTCCTTTAATATTTCAACTGAATGGAAAAATTCGACAGACAATTGGACGTTTATACGTAGCTTTAGTGCCAAATGTTTATCGCCAGCTCGCTTTTCCACTACATCAAAACAAATATTATCAAGAGGATAGATTTGAGTTTTTGTTTGTTTGTTTGTGTATTTGTTTGTTACGATTTAACTCAAAAATTACTCGACCGATTTTAAAAATTATTTGACCATTAGAAAGCTACATCTTTTCCTAGTAACATAGGCTATAAATTATATTGATATCATGCATATTAGCTGAGCTATCATAATTTTTGTCGAGCCCGGCGGAAATAAATACCTCATAAAACAGAGTTATTTGCATACCCTGCCTAAACAGTTGTATATCACTGAAAACAATGTATACCTGGTCCGCCTTAAATAGTTCTACAAAAAAGTCCGCGACACTATATTTCTATCTTTTATATTTTAGCAGATATTCAGGTCGTCGACCTTACTTTGTAATAAAGTACTCGCAATCAATGGGCAAACTATACTCTGGGATGCGAGGGCCATGAACTTGAAACTGTTTGTTGGTCGCTGATAAGTATAAAAATATTTTTCGACATAGTTACGTTCGGCCGATTTTTTAAACAACAAAATATTAAACCTTATCACACAACAAATATATTTATAGAGATAAGATTTGCCCTTACAGAATGTCAATTGGTTGAATAGTTTCGAAGATAATACAAAATTACCAACCGCAAAATGCCGCCGAACATTCACGAACCGCATTAGAACCAACATGCTTTGTGCGGGCGTTTTAGAAGAATGGGCCTCTTGGTCAGTTGTTAGAAGATACGACACTGATAATGTGGGAAGAATTTACCACGAGTCAAGCTCACGTTGAAGCAGTGGATCGAACACTTTAAGGACTTGAGAATCTCAGTCACTGTTATGGGTGGTGTAACTTTTGTGTTTGCTGGTGACTTTCGACAGACACTTCCCGTCATTAATTGGCTTTGTTCAAGGGCTATCGTCTTACCTAAACGAATATACAGTCAAGTACAACAGTAATCAAATTTTACACAAAAGTCCCGGGCCAAGTCAAAATCTACAAGTCCATTGATACAGAGTGTAATATCGAGGATGCAGTCTACTACCAAGAATTTGTCTTAATCCATCTGGCCTGCCACCTCACGAACTGCTATTGAAAATTGGAACACCTATCATGTACCTGTGCAATGGCACAAGGCTACTAATAAAACATAACTTAATTGTAGCGACCGTTCTCATCGGACCAGGAGCTGGCCAGTGGACGCAGATCCCAAGAATTCCAATGATTCCCACGGACCTGCCTATAGCGTTCAAGCGACTCCAGTTTCCCACAATCCAGTTTACCAAAAACATCGTTTGCCCTGACTATATTAACATGTCCCAGGCACAAACATTCTCTTTGGTTGGCATTGACCTAAGAAAAAAATGTTTTACCCATGGGCATAGTTATATACGTTGGGTTATCACGAGTTGGAACACCCGAAAAGCAGATTATTTTCTTACCGGAAAATAAAACAACCTGAAAAATTGTATACAAAGAAGCTTTAAATTAAATACCTACTTAAATTTTATAAAATTCTTTCACCTATAGAAAGCTACAATATCAGCGAGTAATACTTAAGGGCTGTTCTTCGAAATCCACGCAGACGAAGTCGCAGACGAAGTGCTAGTCGATAATAAAGAAAGTAAAAAAACTTTGGCTCATCCAAAGCTTTATGTAGAGAAGTTGGGAGTTTCGCCACGATCCTGTGCCGATATTTTATCTTACGGGCTTTATGGCTGATCCGAGTTTGAGGCAGGTTTTTCTGAGTATTGTTCTATTCTTTGTCTGTTAGATTTGTTGAGTGCGATGAGAGGATTTATTGAGAAAAAGTAAATCACAAAAGTACTACTTGGAACTTTGGAAGTTAAAACTCTTCACTCACAAGTGCAAAACAGGCAATAAAGAAGCGAGAACACAAAAATTTCATATCCAATGATATTTTATTGTTAATATCTCATCTAATAAATATTTGTAGACATCAAGTTGAGTAGTTAGTAGTTATAACTGAACATGTAGGAAAAGCATACGTTCCTTCTAACCGAAGCCGCTGTGTGTCTTTGACTTTAACTCAAGATCCCAAAAGAAGTTAGAGACGTACGGAGAGTCATCACAGGCACAAAATTGGATATTCCCATTAACGTAATGCAGACATCTTCAAAGGAGTGGCTTCGAATAAAGCATACAAAGCCAAAGTTTTCTTATTCAGCTGCAGAATGAGAACTCCTTAACCAAGTCTTCAGCATGCTTTGAGAACTCTATACTATAGGTTGTTTGCTTAAAAATTGTAAGGCAATCCAATTATATTGATGTTTGCTCCTCAAAGGAGCTGAGAGCACCATGGCGGCCGATTTCCGCGCGGGCGACGGCGCACTTCGAGAGCTTTCCCGACGAACTAACAAGAACCGAGGCTTTTTATTTACGTTACACTCTATTACGACGTGACTGCAGACTTCAGATGAATGGTACGCCAGAGTTTTTCTTTCCTTGTCAAAGGCAATGAAATGGATTCGCAAATAGGCGCCATGAATGTTAGCCTTCGATATATTTATGTTTATATAAAAGTATCCGAGTGTATTCGGAGCACAGAGTAATGTCGTAAAGAAGCGTCGCCCTAGATAGAAAGAATATTCGTATTCGCGCTCGCTTCCTTTCGAATATATCTCTAGCTCAGTGTTAAACATATTTCTAAACTCGAGTGTGTTGTTGCAATACTTTCTTAAAGTAAGAGAGTACTTAGTTATATAAAACATGCACTATATACTTGACTAAGAAATAACAAACTTATTTTGAGACGGTGACTGAAGAATGCATTAAACACGGTTCAAACATATAAACGGATTTAAGAAAAAAGTATGTATCTACGATGGATAGCGACAGATTATTTTAACCAATAATAGGTGATTTTGAGACAAAGCACTGTAACATCACTGCATAGGACAGCCAGCAAAAAAGCCTTAAAATCAAAACCCTAAGAGACCTACACAAATAAATTCTACGTTACAATATGCACCAGCCTTTAGACCGCCATCATTGCAAACATATATCTAGATATCTAGGTACACACCGAATTCAAATTATACGCAGAGTATAGATTGGGAGTGTGGGGGTGTGGACAGCCAGACGGACAGACAGCTAGGGGCAAGGGGAGGGAGGGGGCAGAAAGGGTTCTGTGCGGACCCTTTGAACGCGACACCCTAAAGTACCTAATATGCTTAATTACTGAACAACATAATACAATATTGATAGCTTGATGCGATGCGACTGATGTTTATTTTATGGCTGAGTATTTATTGACATGAGTTAATTTTATTGTTAAAGTATCTTTTAGTAAGGGCTCGATATAGATAACGACATTATCGTTAACTTACGTTCGCTGATTACTAACGAATAAATTGGGTTGCAATAACGATGCTTGCGCAAGAATCGCATTTTGGACTTGCATTTCCCGCAAGCATCGTTATTGCAACCGAATTCTTTCGTGAGTAATTACTAACCGAAAGTTAGCGATTTTGTCGTTATTTCTGTCGAGACTGCCGGCCTGGTTTATTTTGTTACGATAGGAAGTCATATAAAATTATGACGACACTAGTTTCAGAGCTTTTGAGAACGATGCGATGGTCAGCAAATACCCACCTAGGTATTAATTTGAACCTATGTAGGTACGCGCTGGAGTAAACCGAGGCTGTTCATTATAATCAATCCGATTGCGTCCTGCGAATTGGAGAATTATTGATAAGCCCATCAATGCAAACACAATTAAGCTTTCAATTTATGTATGCATGCACACTTGCACGCATAGTATAGATTTTCCTGTGTAAGTTGTTTGTCTTGTGCATTGTTTTCATAGATAAAAGTAGTTGGGTTCTCATTAGCAAGTGTAAGTCCGGTTGTTTAAGTAAGCGTTCCTTGGCATACGGCCAGGACAATGATAGGATTAAGAAAAATATCGCACATTGTTACTTTACTTCAAGCAATAGTTCAAAAATAAAATGGAATAAATACAGACGGGGGAAAATCTGGTTAATTTCGTACTGAAAAAATCTATCAAACATGAGTTAGAATTTGAGAAAAAATGGGCATCATGTAGTTTTTTTAGAGACGTCCATATATGTATGTATAGTATATCCACATAAAGTGTGCAGATAAGGTGGCGCTGCTTGTCAAAAAAAATGCAATGACATGTTAAATTGGGTACATTAATTTTAGTTCTGTGTTTTCCCACATGCACAGATAAGTTGGTTGAAGTGTAGCTACTAGAAGGTAAAGACAATATAGTACTAAAACACAAGGCAAACACATTTACTCATTAAATTGTGCTGCTCATGATAAACGTGAACTCGTATGTTATAAAGAAAGCCAAAACCATATAACTATAATAAATCTTTATTCAGAATTTCAGAAGGTAAAAATACAATATGAATATAAAAACTAACAATGTAGGTATAATAATGTATGATGCCTGTACTGTACCTACATAATAATTTCTATTCGAGAGCAAAACGCAGGAGAATTCAAATATAATGTAGCTCAGACGGCACTACGAGGATTTATAATGAGACAAGATGGCCGCCGTTATTACTGACTGTTTCATGTGCGTTTAGTAGTGATTCTATATAATTATTTAGTGCAAAATTCAGTTTCATTCACAGTTTCCACAATACAACTTATTACTTATTGAAAAAGGACAGTCTTTGGAAAACTCTTATGAAAATTCAATAACGTAATTACGTATATGTTTTTCTGCCAATTTAGAATGATACGTAGTGAAAACTTAACACAGGTGTAATAAATCACAACTCGTTGGTTTAGAGGTAGAATGTTATTAATTAACTTCCAATTACAATTTTACTAATGTCACTCGTCGACCGCTGCCACAAGATGACACGCGCGGCAGTGGCGCCACCACTTTAATTAATTATCGATCTAATATAAAAACAACAAAATCTAATATATAAATAACAAATTAATAATGTTATTTAAATCTACAAATAAAGAAATACGTATTATTAATGAAATGTGTTTAAATAGTATTCTCCATATAATTATGGAGAATACTATTCAAACACATTAGCTTACAGTAGTTTATTGAAAACCAACACCTAGTCTATAAAATAGCGAAAGGGTACAGGGGGCCTTAACTGGCCGCTTTAGCAGATCCATAATAGGATAATAATATGCATTACGTTACAATTCTTCAATTCGTAAAATGGTCACACAGTGGCAATTCATAATATTAACCGCGTCTGTGACCATTTTAAGAATTTTAACTTGATTCATATCCTATTATCAATCTGCTAAAGCGGCAATTATAGACCTCCTGAACTAAAATTGATCTATGATATACATACAGATCAAAAACTTAGCCAAAATGCAATTAATCCGTTGATCTGTCCACGAAGTAGGCACAATAGTTAAACAATGGTGTCTCGAACAAATCGGGCCTTTGACCAGATCATGATTTAATGTAGCCTTCAATAGTGAATTACCATTTATCAATGATTGAAGAACCTAATTTATAAAAAAGATATGTATTTACGTAACGGGTATGCAACTTACGTTTATAAAGTCAGTAGACCGCTGCCTACGCTAACATTATCTAAGTCTCAGTAACAGTTTACCGTTAATCCTTATTGACTATCGACTATCGACTTGCGTGGGTTTTGATACCTACGTCATACAACCATGCAATGTTTGGTATTAAATTAAAACACTTACCATTTTTCCTCGGTTCTGACGCCTTAATTAAATAAGCTAAAGTGCACCATTAATTTAAAACCACCATTGATTTAACGTCCACATTTTTCACTTGAACGTTGATGATTATGATATTTGTTTCATAATGTTCCAAAATAATGCATTCAACACACATAAGCACAATTGTATTTATTTTTCAATAAATAAAAGCATTTGAATAAATAATGAAATATATACACAACCGATTAGTAGATGAAAAAATGAGTAAATTAAAGAAAACCTCAATAGGGTTCTAAAGAGGTTTTAAAAATTATTATGAATGCCATTAAAGTTTTCTTTTATTGCTCTTTTTTCTTTAATTAAAATGGCATTTGGACATAACTTGCATCAAAATATGCCAGCAGTTTTTTCAATGGATAAAAAGGTTACATATACCTGTTTTGGAAATGTTCGCTGCAGGCTGCAGATGTGTTTTTCTTAAGATGTAAAAATAATGAATTACATAAATTCTGAATTTCTGGTTTTCTTTTTGAATAAGTATTAAAAAAAATAGTTTCCAAGAACTCTCTAGATGGCGTTGAGCTGAATACGTTACTAGGTGCGAAAGCCAAAACGCTTGGAAAAAAAACATTACGTCACGTCACATACGCTCGTTGACTGACAGCTTCCGAATAAAACCGTTCGACGTTCCGTTCCTTGCAGTAACTTACCAAGTTCAGCGCCATCTATCCAGCGACCAGCGAAGAGTTTAAAAAGAAAATCCCTCATTACTAAATTAAACAGAAAAAATGGATATTCCTCTCAAGGGGTTCATCTTGTTACTATGAAAACTGGCAAGTTTAGTTGTTTTTTTTTATGGATGCCATTAAAGTTTTCTTTTCGGTTGTTTTATTTTCCATCAACTTAAATGGTATCTTCACGTAACTTCTTATCAATAAAAGCCAGTATATCAATCTTACTATAAAGGTTACATATTTCGAAACTGGTAGAATTTTCTGAACAGAAGATATTTTTCAGTTTCAACTTATGGAAACAAACAAACTGCAAACTGTAAAATAAATAACAAAGACAAATGACTGTCATCTTTTATAATAAACAGTTGGCCAGCCATCGCTCACATGGTCTAAGAAATAGATTTTCTTTACTGTACCGTGGCCTCATCTATCACTTAGCGTCCTACCATTCCAAGTATTAAATAACAAAATAACACGTAGGTGGCGCTTCCGGGAAAAGTAATTAAAGAACCATTTCCGCACTTCCTTTGTTACTTAGAGATATTATTTTTTATCAACTGGAGGCGAAGTTTTTATGAAAAATGTTGAGCGCAATATTTATTTTATTAGTTCTATGATAAGTAAATTATGGGCTACCGTGTTTTGCGCGTCCATGCCAACCAGTTACATTCTATATGTATTGCATATCGTATGCAGATAATAGGGTTTTTTTTTCCTTAATAAGTACTTATCACATTCTTTCCGTAACAAACAAACCCCATAAATTAAATTATGTTGACGACAAGATAATCCAGACGGACACAAAAATAAAAAATGCATTTTCTCTCCGTTTTCAGACACATCGCAAACGTCTCCTACCATTATAAGAATACGGGAAAAACGGGAAAAATGTCCCTTAGTGTGCAATGTCTCGTGCGTTGCCGGGAGTCTGCCGGCAGGTAAATCCAATTTTCCCCATGTCACCGCGGCAGGCATTACGGAAGCAAAAAGTTCCACAAAACTGATTTGCGTCCACAGTCGTTGGCGTTAAACCATATCCGGCACCGGACGTCCGGTAAAAAAATGAAAAAAGTCACTGGATTTTCATCTTATAAAATTCATTCGTGCCACTCTTGTTTCCGTTGCTGTTGAGCGTCTCCAATTTTTATTTTCTGTTCCATGCTGAACATAGCCTTTAGAAAAGTCGGAGTTTTTGAGGTTTTTTTTGGCTTGGAGCTGTTTGTGCCGGTCAAAATCATATTTTATGAATAAGTTCCCCTCCAAACTAAAGATTTTCATAAAATGTTGTTATAAACATATATCATTTTATATAAACGTTTGAATCCCTTTACATCCTGCGTAAAGGGATTCAAACGTTTTCATAGTAGTATTTAAAAGGAAAATGTTTGGTTTGGAGTTGAAGTCTGGATTTTTGCCCATTGGCTATCTACTCCCTCTATTACATGGCACTTTAACATATTAGACGAAATGTTAGTAGAGTGAGTGAGAGAGAGAAAAATAGGCAAAATGTTATGCTATTTAAAATACAGAAACTATTTAAAAAAATATTTTGAGTACTCAAAAATTTCAAGATGTTGAACGGACAACCATTTTTTTTTTTTATCCATACAAAGGTTGTCTTTAAAAGATCGCTTTCAGCGATAAGACCGCCCAGTCACCCTTTGTAAAATGTTTTACATTTGTATCTGTAATTTTTATGGTGACATAATAAAGAGTATTCTATTCTATTCTATTTATATGTCATGTACATAATTGTGTATGTCATTTGTAAGTTTATAATTCATCTAGTCTGTTCTTGAATGTTTAAACAGTCTAATGATTGGACATATCACCGCCAGGGGGTAACTAGTCCAATACATAAATCTTGTTTACCCCATAAAGTATCTACCTAATGACGTAATTCATACTCGCCTATAGCTAACATAAAGATCTATAAAGTATGAATCTGTTATGGACGCACAAGTATTGACAAAGAAGTGACGCAAATCTGTGACATGCCTCACGCAGCTGAGATTGCGTGTAAAATGACACATAAAGGGTGTAAAAAACCTCTTAACGAAGCCGAAAGGCACTTGTTCTCCCCGTCATTGCGATCATTTTTTTGTTCTACACCATACCTGGGAACTTTCTAGTTACGGAGATATTTGGGGTCAAAGTTCCAATTTTTTGACAAGTTTTTTTTTAAACAAGTTTTCATTGTAATTTTTTTTTACTTTAAACACCTCCACAACCCCAG
Organism: Xestia rhomboidea; assembly: GCA_963853795.1. Lineage (NCBI taxonomy): Eukaryota > Metazoa > Arthropoda > Insecta > Lepidoptera > Noctuidae > Xestia > Xestia rhomboidea. Next base: position 15,887,289 of record OY970764.1, read on the forward strand.
TATTATTCAATTCATCCACCAGCACAATGTTTTGAGTGCGTTACATTGAGTTCTACGAGTTAGATGTACAGAATGCTTGGTTGACGGCTTCTCGTGATGAGGTTGTTTACACCCTGGATTTAGTTAACAGCTTGGCAATAAGTTTTAAAATATGGATATTTTGGCTGATATCGCTTTCGTTTATTTTTGGAGACAACTGAATGCAAAAGGCAATTGCAGCATCGAAAAGTCAGCTTAACATGCTGCTGATGATTTTATAAGATCGCGGGTTGTTATGGTATATTATATGTTACGATATATGAAAATATATTTTGGTAATCCACTCCCCCAATTTAGTACGTTTTGATACATGTGGGCAAATTTTGTCATAACGAGAGTGTTATAGAGCCGAGAACTGCATTGACAAAATGCCCATGTGTTTCAAACGACGGTTTTCGATACACTTAAACAAATAAAATAATAGAACGAAAAGTATTTAAGTCTTTCTTCATTACGAAACTTAATTTAATTTGCTTTTTTCCCAGCGCTTTGCCATCGTAGGTTGAAGCAGAAGCAAAGGTATGAGGACGCAAAGCAGCCTAATATAAAAAATGAAAAAATCAAATATTTTTGTATTTCGGACACAAATTAGTGTTATTTGTTGATAAAAGCAAACTATTTTATAAACACGAGTACCTAATAATGTTTATTTATGATATTCTGTTAATAAACACAATTTTCATTCAAAAACAATCACCGCTGATTTATTAGAATTGAACAATTGTTGTTATTTGTGGAATCAAAAATAAAAGAAATAAATTTAAAAAATCCACGAGTGTGAAATGCATTGTGTTTGTGTGTGATAGTAGGTACTGCAATACGCGCCAGTTTTTGAGAAAGTGTCATTGAAATTTTACCTAAAAGTACCTAAGGAGTGGGTAACTAATAAGCTTGTGCTATCACCATACTACATGTATGGCACATTTGGCCCAGAAATTAGAGCAATATTTAACCTTATCTACAGAGCTATGATGGCGTAACTCACTCTAAGAATCAGTTGCCTCGTCTGCTCCCCTGGGTGTCGTAGAGCCAACCTCTTGGGTAATACCGAATAGCGGCTGTCTATTCAATGATAAAATAGAACTGGGAGATTTTTCTCTTTCAGCGTTTCTCAGGTAACTTGGCGTGGTAATAAATGGATTGACCTCGAAAAAGTATTTGTAAAGATTAAAAAAAAGATCTAAACGCAACACAGAATAGGCGAGACGACAAAAAAAAACTAATTAGTCCGTCAGTTAGATTATCAAAAAATATTTGACCCGTGTTTATTCTTTTGTTACGTAAACCAAAATTGACGAAGATATGACGCTTTTAAAATTCTCAATACGTCACGCCTTAGTATAATTTTTAGCTAGTTCTGACGTCACGAGCCCCCACTCCCGAGTTTTGATGCGTTTTATCTTTGTCAATATTTATTGATTTACAAAAACAAAAAATACGTGTCCATTAATTTCCAATACTCTAACTGACGGACTAAATAGATTTGCATTTTTTTGATACTGTCGTCATGCCTATGATAATAATATGTTTTAAAATAAAATCTGTTACTATTATCTTACTTGTCTTTTTGCTTGTTTCATTCCTAGTTGAGCAACTGGCATGCATAAGCAACAAAGAGATTTTCATTTAGAAAATGGCAAGTTCTATCTTTAACTGTCTGACCTAGATGGTTAATTGAAATAATGCTTTGAGTTTGAGTTTGAACAAAGAAAAACCCAAAAATAATACCTGAGTAAACAGAACGGAATACCCAAATTAAGACAAAAAATAATAATTCATCTAACATTAAAATTTAACAGTGGTGTTTTAGTAAGTTGGTAGGTTAGTATAGTTAGTGTTTACTAATAAATTGTTTTTTTTTTTGTTTTTTCGTTCGCCTGTAAAAACGCAGGCATCGATCTATAGACCATTCAGCCTCGTCATATTTTCGTATTCTTCTATTTATAATAAACTAGCTGATGCCCGCGGCTTCGCCCGCCCGCAAACCTTCCTCTTGAATCACTCTATCTATTAAAAAAAACCCGCATCAAAATCCGTTGCGTAGTTTTAAAGATATAAGCATACCTAAGGATAAAGGGACAGAGAAAGCGACTTTGTTTTATACTATGTAGTGAAGTAAGGCTAAAGCCAAGTCATTGTTTGTTCAGATCTATGACAGTCCCCACCCGTGTCTCTGGAAGGGGCAGTCCGGCCTAGCAGCAATCATCTTCATAATTCTGTTGTCACTACCATGCAGGTGTTGTAGTAAGGAGGCCGCTTTCCTTTCTTTCCGCTTTGCTTTATGAAACTCTTATAATTTAACCCTGCCTTTTTTTTTTTTTTTGGATGGTAATCATCAAATGACTTCTCCCGCTCTGGGCGGAGCAGGAGGGAGTGTCAGACTTTTACTGACTAAAACCCATCCATGTTCCTTCCTCGCCCTTTGTGTTCCGGGGCCACGGTATCTCTTTCGAATAGTCCCGCAGCCCCGGCAGGCTTCGGCCCTTGCGGACCCCTTCACAGTTGCTGACTCTCTTTGAGGCGCGCGTGGAACACGAACGCGCCGTCGACACGGCCTGTCGTCATGAGACGTACGGACGGCGAGCTAGCCCATAGCTCCCCGTCCACAGCCCCGCGCCTACGGTGGCCGGAAGCCACCACGTGGCCCCCGACGCCCGGGGCGTCACCCGCGGCGGCCGGGACGTGAGGATCTCTCCCTGTCCTGTTCCGCCACCTCCTTCGCTAGCATGACTGCTTCGCAGAAGGAGGTGACGGCGTCCCATTCCGTCTCGCTCCGGACCATGGATTGAACCAAGGCCGGGAGCGAGAGGTCGCCGCCGCCAATCGCCGTTACGAGGACACGGCGGTGCTACGCCCAAGCGGGGCACACCTCCACCGTGTGCTCCACCGTGTCCTCCGGTCGATCCTCACAATGGTGACACCCGGGCGTTTCCTCCCGCCCGATTCGGTGCAGGAACTTACCGAAACATCCGTGTCCGGTAAGAACCTGCGTCAGGCGGAAGGTGAGGACGCCGTGGCGTCTCTCCAGCCACTCCTCAAAGAGGGGACTTACCGCCACTATTGTGGCGTGCCCTATTTAACCCTGCCTTACAACTGTTTCTATAACACCACAGACGAATACCCCTTGAATATTACAAGTTTGACACCGACATGACACTGGGGGAAACTTGGGAATAAGTTTGAATCCATCACAAACATTCGCACTAATAAATCATTTCTTGTAATATAGTGATTAATCAAGGTAATTATCTTGAGTTAAATTTTCGCCCTGATATTTTCAAAGACAAGGTCCAATTTTTTCAATTTTTTTCATGAATAGTAATTATATCTTCTCATAAAGGAATTATATGTCAGATAGGCAGTCGCTCCGTGTAAAATTCTGGCATTTATCGGATACATTTGATAATACCTTATAGCTTATAGGTACGTATTGTTGGGAAAACCAAAGACAGATGTTTGTTTGTGACATCGACAATAAACTTATAAAATCTGGAATCGTTGTAAATCGTTCACTGCTGAACACAGAGCTTTTGGCTTTTGTTTGGCAAACTACTGGTTAATGTTTGGCAAACCATTGGTGGCAATGTTCCACAAGCCAATAGCTATGTTTGGCAAACCAATGACCGTTCGTTATGGGCTTGTTATGGCCATTCATAATCACGTTTGACGTAATCAAGAGATTACGTCTAAGCCTCAGCATGGGAGAACAGGGAACTAAAAAGGTTAAAATAATGATGAAATTGTGCTCCAACTAATAGAATAATAATTCTTTAAACTTTTTAACACGTTCAGTAAATCTAAAATTGGAAACATAAAACACGTCCCAGTCCAAACGATCCATCTACCCAAAAACCATTCACAAAATAATTTTATACGGTAAAAATACTGAAATAAAATCACAGCCTCCACGTTCTCCCCACCCATCCTACAAAATATATCTAGATCTAGTATATACCTCCGTCTGGGAGAGCCGTCTGAAATTAATCAGAGAGCGTAACAGGAAGTCGGCTCGATCAAAGGGCACTAACGAACAAAGGAAGCGATCGGGCGTGGGCATACATGTCGCAGGCTCGCAGTGCCGCCATTGTTACAGCTCCACGCCAACTGATATTCAATAAGAAATGGAAACTATGTTTTTGGGTATGAATGAGTTGTAGAGCGCTGGGACTTGTGAGGTGAGTCCTTGACATAATTGAGGCACGTTCGGGTGTGTCTTGCAGTTATACATTTGGTAATCTGATTGGAGATATCTCAACATCAGCTTGGTTAGAAAGCAAGGGAAGATACTTCTAAGTTACGAAGGCACTTGGTTATGTACCGTTATAAGAAGATTCCTTCTTAAAACGGTAAATTACCGAGTGCCTTCGTAACTAAATTTCATTGGTCTTAATTGTCACTCGACAATTAAGATCAATGAAATTTAGTTCGCGAAAACACGTTTTGTAACACAATCAGGCACCTTAGGTGCGGCAGGTCACTGTTGCGTGGTTGTCGCTATGGTAAAGAATCGAAGTTGAAGGGGAAAAGTGACGAAACATTTTGGTAACCAGCCATTTTCGTGTTTTCGTGGTTTTTTTTTAGTAAAAGTGCAGCCAAGCCAGCATCATGATTTAGGTATGTTGGCGCAAGAAACAACTTTAAGGGGTTAATCTTAATACGTACTAAAAGTACTCGTACCTAATATCAGCTCAACAGTATACATCCATGAGCTGGTGAGATGTTTATACTTTTAAAATATGCATTCGGTTAAGAGTGGCATTCGTTTCGTAGTCGTTCAGCCCCAAACATTTTTGACATAGTGACACACAGTGGCCATCATTTACAGTGGAGTGGCTCTCATAGTGGCCTGTGTTTTTGGTTAGTGTCACCTTGTCTAAACCCTCATTAAGCACTTCTCCTAGCAACTTTTCCTCTTCCCTCCAAACACAAACAGCTTATATTATTGATACTCCAACGCGCCACTCTCATCTGTAACTCACATGCTCGTATCATATTCCAATATATCAGAGTGGCGTGGCATTATGATCACATTCGTTACTCGCGGGATCACGCACCTGCCTCGCAAAATGTCGGCTTCATACCGAATATCACAGGAAATATCTTTAACGCAAACTACCGCGATCCGGGTTTGTTTTGGACTTGCATTATTAATGCCCATTATCTATTCCCAAATCTGAGTACGGCTTAATTCGCTAGAGCTATTAATAAATCATGCAATAAAAGCTTTGTTTCGTGAATTTGTTTTAAACTTGTTATTTTTTGTACTAAAATTGTTATTAGAAAAGTAATATTTCATCTCACGAGACTTACTTTCCCTGACTTTGATCTTACATTGAATTTCAACGAAAAGTGCTTCGTAATCATCATGGGATTCGTATTTATAAAAGTAATAAAAGGCACCTCAAACACCCCGTTGTACACCTACGAGCTACGCGACGCTCACCGCAATTTCAAACAAAAATATTTACAGAAGCCTGTGTCGAACATACGAAAACAGGTAATTACAAAAAAAAAATATAAGAGCCTTCGTCAAAACAAACAAAGGCGCAAAGCGAAAAATATTTGAATTTGAATTCTATCATTCGATATTTAAATCCAGCAGCAGCGGTGCGGTCGGGGTGGGCGGCGAGAAGTTTCCTCGGGCGAGGGCGGCGGGTCGCGGGGGCGGGTGGGAGGTTGCGGGGCGGGCGGGATGCGGGGGCCGGGTAATTAGGCGGCCCGGCGGAGGCTGTATTGATCGGCGCGTATCCTAGCAACGCGCGAGATGGCAGCACAGCCTGCCCTCGCACCGGGAACAAGTTTTTTGTTCGAGCTCGCTCTAGGTGAGACCGTTTTGATGTAATCTCCGCGGAGATGATTCAATTCGATTCAGCACTGTACGTATTCGGCAGGAGATTATAGCGCTATTAGTCTCGTTGTAAGGGTTTTTACGCTGATTCACCATAATGACGGGAAATTTGGCTTAATTTTATATTAGACCTTTGTTCAAGTTGGTTCATAATAGGGGAGGTATGAAGGTTTAGTCAGCGAGTACTGTTGACCCAACAGCTTTGTGTACATAATTAAGATTGCAGTAATAATAAACAGCGATCATCCGCCGCGGAGGCTGGCAGGCACGTCTCCTCGTCTCCTGAAGGCTCTCATACTGTGCTGAACTTATTAAGTTCCGTTAAGACTTGGGACAGGCGAACCACTTCTAACTTTACCATGGTAGGCTGGGTAGGAGTAGCTATTAATTTGTCTGGTTAAAATTTGTCACAAAGGGGAAGCTTTCCTGTAGGCCCGTCTAAAAATAGATCACTGTTAATGTGACTGTGAACCTTAACAGCGAAAACTATAATAATCAATTTAACGTGAACAGTAAAGAACGGTAGGTAAAAAAATAGATTGAGTAAATAATTTCAAAACATAATCCGGTTCGACTGGAAGCTGACCTAAACTGAGTTGGTAAAAGGCTAAACAGATGATGATTAGATTGATTAAATGATTTAAAAATATTATAAGATTTTTATTATTATTCCGCCCGTTATGTGTACAAAAGTATGAAAGAAAATGTGGGTGTTACTAACGCTTCGAACAACAAAGTCATGATGTAATAAAACAAAGTAATGACGTGTGTTATTGTCACAGAACTTAAAAAACAGTAGAAGTCGCATGTGGGCGGTGCGCGCGTACCCTGAGCTTTGCGCTGTTCCGCAAGTGTTTCTCCCACGCACATGCCACGCACATCAGTCTAGATAGAAGCGTCACAGTGACAATAACTTTTTAAAAAATACTAAAATGCCTTATTGTGCTGAGAGTGTAAAAACGATAGCAGAACCAAAAATGTATCAAATGGTGGTTTACAATACCATCGGTAACTCTTAATTTACTTTATTTCGATTAAAATTTTAAAAACCTTATTTTATTAAACAAAACAAGTACAAATAGACTTTACGGTTTACCAAAAATAGACTTTTAAATAGACTTTTTTGTTTGTCTTTATTTTACTTTCTTTTAAACTCAAACATATTATTCTCGAAGATTCCAACTACGCACATGTCACAGTCCGTTATTCAATTAGAGATTCACGTTATCAATATTTTAAACTTACAATGTTCTATGATGTATCGGCAAAAAATTAACCCTGTGTGCGATTTTTTTATGATTCTGTATTAGTAATCGTGTAGTTTAATCTTTTGTAATTATGTACCTTTCTATCAAATATTATAATTTTCAATATCAATGAGTAGATTATTACATGAAAATATTAACATAACAATAAATTCTTAATTATTCTTTCTATAAATCATAAGCATTATTATAAATTTATAAAACTTTATTTCAAACGTAAGTAAGTACTTACTTAATTCATTTTTCATTTTTGAAATTTAAAAATATTTGTCGACTTTTTTATGTTCTGAATTTTGTTGTGATGTAGTATTCTTAGGTGTAATTTCTGTCTAAAAAATCTCCAAAGGAGTCGAAATCAAATACGTATTTTTTAAGTTGAAATCATCAACGTGAAGATAAGAGGTATATCATCATATCATAATATCAACGGAGTCCATTAAAAGGGCGTTACCGTTATTTAAGAGTTAAAATAAGTTTAAAACAGATTTACGCACCGACTCATTTAATTAGGTTAGATATTGTTAGTATAGTACATATCTAGTCAATCATTATAATAATGCTCATCGCTAATCGAGGAAAAACATCCACGTGTAGGTATTCATTGAGAATCATTCCCGAGTTAATCTCACATGAGGAAGTCTTCACGAAAAAATATAGATATTGATTTACAAAACAACGACAGATCTATTCTCGTATTGAACATCGCAGAAGCCAGAACACGTGAGCCACTAACATTACCTATACAAAAGCGACGCGCTACATTGGATCCATCGTATTTTTCCATCATATAACTGAATTCTTCCGATATTCCTGCGAAAAGTATCTTTCCTAACATCGATAGCGGAGATGGCGTGCAAGCGGACACAAAGGCATTCTGATAATACACAATGTTGCATATTTTTCGAATGCCTCCCTCCTACAAAATGTAATAATGTGCAGTTCTAAAATACGACGCCAGACGGCGTTGCGAACGCGTGTTTATGAACGTTCAAAGTACCTACGCCCCACATTTCTCAGACACGTTTGAAATTGCTAGAAGTAATAGAATAACCGGCTTTGTAGTTTGAAAAACGTGCACTTTTCAACAGCGTTCTCAGTGAGCTTGCAATTGGAGATTTCTTTACAGGAATAACACATAGTGAAAAATATGTAACATAATATGAATATTAAACGTACTTTGTGAATTTGACTTTTGCGCCAACATCTACTTTATCATGATAAAATAAAACCGCATATTTACAGTGGTAGTCTTTTTATGTATAATTTTTAAATAACAGACATACCCTAAGCCTATAAACTCATATATCTTTGGATCAAACCAAATCTGTAAGAATCTTATTACAAATATTACAAAACATACCTGAGGAAAATCCCGAACAAAATTTTCCTACTGCGTCACACAGAAAGTCGGATTAAACATACGAACATATACATATTATAAATATGCATAGACACAAGGAGCTTTGATACCAAGGAGGAGCTTGATTAGAAAAGTTAGATTACCTGATGAAACCACACGACGGCTGTAAAAGATGAAAGATCCAACAGAAATGAAGAATATTGTGTTGAGTTCTACATAACACCAACCTAATTATGTGAAACCTTTTTACTTACGTTTTCTCGGATTTATTCAAATATTCAACGAGTCGGGACGAAAAGTAAATGGTCTTTATAATTCTTTACTGCATCTCATTTACATTTGAATGGCCACTGAGCATACTTTAGATAATTGGACCCAAATTACTTTAACGACACATTAACCCAAGCACCCTTTGTTAAGGAACCCTAACTCAGCAAGAATATCTCGAGATATGCAAGTTCCTTTCAATAATTTCTCTTCGTAGACGTAAGTTTCATAATCTAGTTAAAAAGTCTACGCTTCGTAGGAAGTGCTACGAATGGCTACGAACCTCACCGACTAACTTCGTAGCTTTGCTACGGATTGTTACGACAATGTACCGAAACTTGCAATTTCGTCAACAAGCGAATTTTAATACAATTGCAGTGTACGTCCCGATTGTTTGCAGAGAGACTTGAATATATTTATTCGCGATACAATACTTGGAGCGCTACGTCGCATTTTAAATCACTAGGGACGTACGCTAACTTCCTGTAATAATGTACTTGTGTTGGCTTTAACAATATTTGCATATTATTGTTTCTGCTTCCTATAGAGTATAGAATTTAATCTCTTTATTCACCAAATAATACGTTTAATTCGAACGGGCTAGTCGGATTCGTGTTTTAAGAGTAAGTCTGTAGACTATCCTAGAAAATTGCTACTTCAACCAAATGACCGGAATAATATACTAAGCTTTTCTGAATTCAATGGTCCATTCACCTGAAATGGTAATAATTGAGTCGCTTTCGATTCAAACAGCGTAGTCCGAGTCTACGACGTAGCAGGATACTACGACGTAGCAGGATGCTACGTAGCGTAGCCGAGGTCTACGAAAAGACTACGAAACCGTTCAGTTTATATTATCACAAAAAAATGCGGAAATTATTCAAAAGCCTTTACGCACAAAATAATCATAAAAATGTTTGCGTAGGTATCCAAGAAAAGCGCACGAATAAAAAAGAATATCTTACATAACATTAAATTCGTGCGCAAACCCGCTCGTCATCACGGGGCGCGATGCCGGGACATGTCCTCGGCAGATTTATAACCCCGTCTCAGGGGCCCGGGGGCCTGGGGCCTGGGTCCCCGATAACGGTAAGACAAGCCCGGGGGACCGCGCCGCGTCACGGCTCACAATAAATACCCCTTTCACTCAAAGTGGCATGTTTGTACTATTTATTACGCAGGTATTACGTCGACTCGTGCACATCATTTACGCTTTTATAAAGATTAGAGTTCCGAGTGATCCCGACGCTACCCCTGAGTCCTCGTGTTAAATATTTATCTAAATGTCATCCGTTCTATGGGTGTTAGATCGGACCTCTTTTCAAACAGCTAAAGGTCCTGAATAGATTACGATCTCTTTAGAACAGTGGCATTATTACTAGGGTCTTTTTTTCTGGTTAGCTACACCTTAAAACAGATATCCAGAAAAATACTGGGCCTATTTTGGAATTCACTTATTCATGACATAACATTGTGAATTCTTAGGTTCTGAGATGTAGGTTAAGTTTGTAGAAAATCAAACTAGTCTCACGTTTTTATCACGTTTCCTCTGTAAAGCTCGACAATAAAGATGAGCCATAAAACGGCGCTAAATCTTTAGTAGCCGGAGCAGCTGAATGTGGGTAATAAGTTAAGATACGTACATCCTTTGTCTAGGTTAGCTAACGGTAATGTTTCTTTCCGTTTGTTCGCTCTAAAAAGAGAACTAGTGCACAAACGATGTAGGATTCTTCTCTTCTCCTGTGGTCTTTTCAGAAATATTTGAGGGGGTTTCGTGATACATTAATTAGCGTTTTTTTTTTCAATTCTCCAACGACTCTTGATTTTTTTATTAATCCTTTTGTTTCGTGTGTTACCTGATGATAAGCAATGAAACCATTGATGATGGTGCGCGGTAGATAGGCACAACTAAGAAAAACGTAACCAGAATAAAAGTTTTTCGTATCAAGCTCACTTTATACCGTTACTGTTTCTTTATCTCGATTCAAACTTCATTCAATACTCTTTGTTTGAGTCTATTGAATTTATCCCATGATCTGTCCACGAAGTAGACACAATAGTTAAACAATGGCGTCTCGACCAAATCGGTCATTCGACAGATCATGATATATACGTTTTCAAATTGCTCTTTTTTTTACTTTACCGATCACATCAACTTCATAACAAAACATTTACTAAACAGCCTTCCAGAAACCTTGTGCTACTCGTTGCTTAGCTAGTCATTGTGATAGTTTTCCGTGTCAACCCACCTGCTGAACTTCGGGTCACGTAATCAGTTCCGTAGACCTTCAAGGTCAAATACTAGGTATGTTTGCCAAGTTACGAACAATACATTATTATGGAAGTATATCAAAGCACAGCTGTAAGGCTTCTTTGATTAAACGTTTGGAAAAGTTATTCCCTGACAAATATTTTCTTGTGGTGCGGGCTTTAATAATCGTTCATGATAGAGAAAAAACCGACATTTAAGGTGGACGCACACTTATTCGCGCCGAACGTGCCAAACGAATCGACCGCGGCGAAAGTTCTTTTTTTTTTTTTTTTCCTAAATTTTTATTTCATAGGATTTCATACAAGTTATTCTAAAATTGGATTCGTTCGGCGCGTTTGGCGCGGATAAGTGTGCGTCCACCTTTAGAATACTACTAGAAATAAGGTGACATATGTCAACTAATAGATCATAGAAGGAGACATGCTGCGCCGACCCCAAATAAGTTGGGATAACGGCAAGAGAATAATGACGATGGTACCTAGTCTTCAAATTAATTTATAAGCTTACACAACAGAATTTTGACAGGTTTAACAACAGAACTCAAACTAAACTGACCTGCAAAAATAAGTACTACACTTTTAAAATTTTTTTTTTTTCTAAACTATAGAAGTTAGAGATTTAAAATAAAAAAAACGTCATAAAGCAATTTTTATCAGTTTTCTTTGAAACAATAGACAAAATTAAACTATTTTTCGAGTCCTTTTTGCTTGGAAAGTATATCTTGTGTACTTAAAAAGTTATTGCAATTTTTAAAGTGTGATACTTATTTTTGCAGCCCAGTGTAGGTACAGCCTGTATTTTGGTGACCCAGACACTTCACAAAGTTAAAAATTTACAATGTTCTGCTAGCGCAAGAAAACATAACTTAGATTAAGGGGCTGACAACACATAACCGATGTTTTTTAAGAAAAACTATTTGCTAAAAACAAAAAACTATTTAATATCGGGAGCTCATAGTAACCAAAGAAAATCACGGTTATCATCCCGTAAGTACTTTAAGTTTAAAAACTATTTGTTCTAGCACTTCTAGCACATCAAAAAAAAATGTTAATATTCATAATTATTTCAAAGACCGTGGACGGACTCGATACATAATTGGACGAAATCGGCTCGATAAATAATAATTACAAAGACTGGTCTTAAAATCATCATTAAACGGTTCTATGTCTTTGTTTTTTTTACGTATGGGTCTGCAATTAAAAACATGAAGCCAACATATTCATACCTAAACCGCTAACGAGTCATATTTCACAAATAATCCACACTTTATTTTATTTCAATATTAATTCATTATTTTCTTCTAAAACCTGGCCGCCCGGTAACTCTCTCGCTCTCGTTTACTACGATACAAATTACGCAAAATGTGATTACAGAAAGAAAAAAAAACAAATAATTAATAACATCATCTTGTAATTATTGTGAATTAAATTTATTAATAAATAAATAGCAATTTAATCTTTTAGTGCGACACTTAGATAAAACATTACCTACCTAGATACTTTAAAACACGCTAATAAAAACCTGTTAAAAAATAAATCAGACCACACGACCCCCAAGACATTTCACCATATAAGTACTGTCGTAAAACCATAAAGAAAAAACATATTTCCTTTATTCGTGAACAAAAAACTGGCTGGTAGATTAGGTTCACCGCCATAAATCTCCGGTCTCGACGGTAAGGAGTATAACGTGCAAGAGAAAATATTCAATCAAGTTTATAGCATCAATTCTTCGGAGGAAGCGGGTGGTCTTTTATCTTGGCGTTCTCGGCGCTCGCGGGGCTTTCGGACAACGGTTTCAGGGCTCATTTGGCTCACTGTAATGGCGGATAGGGCTCCGCCAACATCATGAGGAAGATCGCTAAATTGTAATTTCCGTGAGTTAACTTTGAATGCTGCGTTAAAATTGTGTAGTTTTGGGTTGTGTAAGTTTCAGAGGGCGGTTCGTACTTTTTCTGGTTTTGCAGACGGGACAACCGTCTGCAAAACCATTGTCCCTTTTTGAGTCATGAGAAAGACGGTTGTCATGCGTTTTTAAAGGGTTTAAAAACGGTCATCCAATCATAGACTGACCTGACTGAAATCCACAAAAGAAATCTATAGACCGGTACCGTCACTACAGACTGACTAAATCAATGTAAACAGTGTCTCTACAGACAACGAAAAGATCTCTTTGTTTCATTTCTATGTTACTCTTCCGATTCCACCAATTCGTAATTCTACCCTGTGTCTTAATCAGTAACCAACTGATAAAAACCCAATGAAAGGAACATTATAGTAAAATATAAAACATGGATTTAAACAGATCGACTTTTCAACTTAAAATAGCTACACTTCATTCATGTATCCTTTATCGTCTATTAAAACCCAAGTCCCCCACTCTCACAGAATGAACCTCCCCTACGACCCCTACAAAGGCTAGCTCAAAGCTCACATTCACAGCATTCTTCAAATTATTCGCCGATCGCGCCGTGGAGCGGAGATTCAAGACAAAGAGCTGCCTCGACCGTCGGGTGAACTCGATAATGTATCCCAAGTACCTTCATAGGTAGCTGTACTACACACGAATAAGGAAGCTTTGAAAACAAGAAAATCGAAAACATCGAATCGAAAATGAAAATCAACATGCTCAACAGACAAAGGAAGCTGTATACAACACCCAATCACCGCCCGATCTGCAAAGTACAGAGATTATTCCCGAACACGCTCGTAATACCAGCCATCAAAGCTTTATGAACGTTTATTATTACTTCAAAATCAATATAGCACACCTAGACAGCCAGTCACGCTCAGTACATAAAAATATTGATTTTCCATCCCGTGAATAGTCGGGAGCTGGCCATGCAATATAAATATTGCGAACATCCCTATTCAAATATTAACTGAGTATACTCGTAACGCATGTGTAGACTATGTACTACCTACCTACCTCGCGGTCCAATTGTAACCATTGGCAACCGCCAGCGGGAGCTTGCATCAGCTCTGCCCGGGCCGAGCCCCACATACAACCAATTACAGCTATAAACCTGTTAGAAATACGGTCCATAATCGCTTGCTAAACGTTGCAGTCGACGTTTGTAGGTGAATTGCATCTCTCTGCCACCTGATTCTCGGTCTCGTCCCGGGAGGGGGCCGAGGCCCGGACTGAACAGCACGCCGGGAACAGTGTGTTAATAGTTGAATATATTTTAAAATTATCGCAATCACTTCATTAGTACTTACGATTTTTTTTTTAATTTACTTTCAAGTTTGATTGGCTATTAAAAAGTTTTCTCATTACAATATAGTGGACCCCGATAGCAGACAACTTAGAAATACAAATATCGTATTCCACATTACGTTTCTAGCTAACAAAGGACTCACAGACTATACATTTGCATATATTACGCATGTTGTACATGTATTTAAATAACAATTATTTACATCATTAGTGGCATAATAACATACAATACCATGTAGCGAAAAAAGGTAGGTCCTACCTGACAATCCATTTATGCTTTAGAGAAAAATTTCACTATCAAATAAACTATTAAAAATCTCATTGCAACTGTCGCACTACATTGGAACGCTCTGTGCCCGCCGCCATGACGTCTGAACAGCCCTCGTCGCTTTGTACGCCCCAAATAAGTATATTCAGTGTGCATATGACATGTCGACGAGTAATTACATCGAAAGTAGACACCTAACGTACACACACGTACACGCATGCAGGGATACGTGTATCAAAGGGATTCAATATTGGATTCGTTAATTAATGCTACCTTTGTGATGGGCATTCCGCATTCGACGGGTGGACGGGCGGACAGGCGGACACAGACAGACAGGACGGACGGACACTAATTAAGGGATTTCGAAAATGGTTTCGTTTTGTCTGGGGCTAGACGGCTTTGATATGTTCGTAATGAACAATTTGATGCCTGTACAGTGCGTACTGAGTATAGATGCAATCATGTCGAATATTGAATAGCTAGAATTTCACAAAGGGTTCGCTCCCCTCTGTTTATTAATAAAGCAAGTCTGGAGAGGTACTTCACAGTGGAATTTAACAGAGATAGATCTGTGTGTGCCATGATTAATTTGGAATATTGCAATTTTGATGAATCAGTTTTTGGTCCTTTGCGTTGCAGGCATTCTAAGCCTAACTTTGATTACACTAATGCTTGTTTTTATACAATAAAATGCGCTGACAGATATTTTTTGCAGTTTTTTTACGAAGTGACTGATCTCTATGACAATGTCTGGGGAAATCAGTAAGAAAGTAGAGATAAAACGAAACGCAATGATCATTTTTCCATTTCTAACATTTTTTTTTTAAATAAAGCTGCCTTTGCTCACACACATGCATCAACCTGATAAAGAATGATGCTTGACTGGTTTTAAGATCGATTTGGGTGGGTGGTATGGTCAGTCTCGGTTACTCGGAAAACTGTTTATTTTTTCGGAAATTGAAATTACCTTAATAATCGATGAATAAACAGTTTCGGTACCAGAAACAATTTTGCCAACACATCATCAACAGATCTATAAAAAAATCTTTTTATTCCCAGATAACAGAATTTTGTCGAGCACTTATCAGCGTTTTGGACTGGTGTTTTGCTACCAGCACAATATTTTATCATTGTCGTGGCTCATAGGCATCGCCATGTTTTACGAGCTAGTATATTTCATGGGGCATGACACATGGCGCGCTGGCAACATAACGGATGACTTGTGGCCGCTCGGGACAACCAACTATCGTAGTACCTTAAATTATAAAAAACTTGGATTAGTCCAATTGGAGAGTAATGTGATAAAATTGCTCTAACACGGCAATTAGCTCAGGGACCAAGTATTTATATAATAAACAATTCAGATACACGAATGTATTAATGCCATAGAGACCTACTCATTATCTAATAATATCCAAAGTCATCACAGAAGACAATCATGACTATTTTTTAGTATTGTCGATCGAACGAGTTGAGCCCTGCCTCTCAAACTATGGCAACCTAGCTGTATCTTGAAATAAAGTATTCGGCTAAGATTTGTCTATGTTATAATTATAATTTAAGTGCAACATTGGCGATCTTTCCTCCTAAATTTACCATATAACTATCTCTATAATATTCCATATTTTGGAAGTTTTTGTAATAGGGGGTGGTATCTGTTAACGAGAGGTTTTCTCCATGTAACTCCTCTTTGATGAGTGAAGTTAAATGTGCAAAAAATATATATGTTACTTATTAGACTCTATGCTTTAATTGGTACAATAGGCGACACGACAAAAAAAACTAATTAAGTAGTCCGTCGCTTAGATTATCAAAAAATATTTGACCCGTGTTTTTTCTTTTGTTACGTAAACCAAAATTGACGTAGATACGACGCTTTTAAAATTCTCAATACGTCACGCCATGGTATAATTTTTAGCTAGTTCTGACGTCACGAGCCCCCACTCCCGAGTTGTGATGCGTTTTATCTTTGTCAATATTCATTGATTTACAAAAACAAAAAATACGTGTCCATTAATTTCCAATACTCTAACTGACGGACTAAATAGATTTGCAATTTTTTGATACTGTCATCATGCCTATTGAAATAATTCTAACTTTATTATTACTATATTATATATTATACTATATTTAATTCTCACGCTGTTAGTACCGTTTTTGTCAATTAATACATAAGTTTGTATAAGTGGAAACTTGTAATTGGCTTTCTTCTACACATTACTTCTGACTACTCGAATGTATTAGCTGTATGTTTTCTTAAAATTAATAAAAAAAAATATAAAAAAAATATTCAAAGTGAAGCATTTTTTTTTTAAACTTCTTCTTTGTTGTGTGTTTTCTTTTTCGTAACTTCTCCTAAACGGCATTCAGTTTTAGTATTTTTTTTTACACAAATATTTGTCACTTTTTTCTTCACAAAGTGTACAGTTGGCATTTTGATCTAATGATTTATTAGGCTACAATCAAATAAAAACCACCTCATTTCGCACTATTCGGCCCGCAGTGACTAACGTAACAACCACTTTGTATTGCAATCTGATTTGGACTTTATTCTAACACTATTTTACTTTTACTTTATTGTAACCACCACAAATAGAGTTGCTAATTTAGCAGATACCCCAGCCTTTGTCACTCGCTGTATTCCTCGGCAAGTTCTTACATATTCGCATTATGATTCTGATTCAGCGGCCGCAGTCATTACACATGGTCTTACAAAGGCAGAGATCTCTGCTGTTCCTACACAAAAACAAAACGAAACTCGATCAACTGTGCCTCTCACATTTCACTGCTGGACATAGGCCTCCCCCAATCTGCGCCACAACACCCCATCCAAAAAAAGGAAAAGAGTAAACACGAATATAATAATAACATGCACTATCCACGGTAAAATAAAGCTCGCGTCAGACATGACACGGGAGGAGGTGGCTAGCTCGCAGCCCGGGCGGGGGGGTGCGGGAGGGGGGCAGGGGGGACTGGATATTCTATCGAACTACCACCTATAACCGGCTATAGCACCGGCTATATACTCGGACATGTTGGAAATCCAGGAACCGGAGCTATGTAGGTAATTATTATAGAGGTAAATTGAAGCTGGCGTATGTACCAATTTGTGGAGGGAGTAATTATGATCGAATTCAATTATCAGGTACGCTGTAGGTACTTGTATCTAGCTGTATTACGGTTCCCCTTTGTGTAACGTGATTCGGCAATTTGAACATGAACCGTAATTATTGCTATGTTGATGCAATACACGTGTTTTCCAATTTTTTTACTACAATCTATCCACGGGGAAAGCTGTAAAAAGGATCTTTAGACACGTGGCCGAAATCTGATCAAATGCCGCCCATGTCTTTTTAAAACATTTTAAAAAACAATTGCAAAAATTGTATGACAACAGCGCCCCGTCAGCGCCATAAGATCTTTGCTTTGTAGTCTCGTAACTAAGTAGAACTTCGTTCATTTAAGACTATAGACGACTATTATGATCCTAGCAACCTTATCCCGACGAGCAAAGGAAGAATTAACTTGTCCCGAACACAGATTGTCTACGTCCGCAGCTGTGTTACAGCGATAGGGTAAACCCCTAAATAATCCCCACGATTTGGTATGAAGACATGCAATGCAATGCCGTGCCTTCTGAACTCCTGGACGGGAATGATAACCGCACTGATACTGTTGCCCGAACTCTTTAGTTGATTGAGATGACGACTGAAGATGATATTCAGAATATTATGACATAAACGCACCTGTCTTGTCATCTCTCAACCACCCTTCGTAGTACATAATGCTTAGGCGATTAAGTCAGCCTTTATACTTATACTAGCTGATGCCCGCGGCTTCGCCCGCCCGCAAATTATATACTAAAACCTTCCTCTTGAATCACTCTATCTATTAAAAAAGTAGTTTTAAAGATTTAAGCATACATAGGGAAATAGGGACAGAGAAAGCGACTTTGTTTTATACTATGTAGTGATTCATATTATATGTAGGTCTTGTCAGTTTAGAAATAGGAACATATTTTGTGGGTTTATGATCTCATTTCTTAATTAGAAGAACACCTACTTTTTGATAGTTTTTCAAGATGTAGGCGACTCCAAAAACAAAAAACCGGCCAAGTGCGGGTCGAGCCACGCGCAGTGTAGGGTTCCGTAGTAGCCCATTATCACAGTATAGAACGATTTTGTATTTGGTACAAAACTATCCAACACCCAAGTTTAACGACTAAACTGCTATTTTAACCACTATAATGAAATGCACTATCATCATGAATTTTTCCAGATTTTTTAAGCCAGCAGTTTAGCTTTTAGAGGGCCCCCCCTCTAAAAGCTCTAAAATTTCGTAAATGGAGCATTAAATCTAAAAATAATATTAGCAACCTCTAGTAGTCAAAGTCAGTAGTAATCGTTTTAAAAGACCTATTCAACGATATCCCACACGATGGGGTAGACGACGAAAAAAGAATTAATCGCCACTTCACATGTATGGGAGCTCGCCCTAAAAATATTTTCCAAAATTTTATTTTACCACTTTGTCGGCGTAATTGATATACACACCCCTACAAAACTACAGCTTTCTAGCTAACTAACGTTCTCTCAGTAAAACCTCGGACAGACAGACAGACGGACATGACGAAACTATAAGGGTTCCTTGTCAGTACTACGGAACCCTAAAAAATGGTAAATATTAGGTAACTCAAGGGTATCCATTAATCTGACCCTTTTTTAACGTTACCATAGATTTTGTCCCACTCCGATCCAGCCTGTCCCCTTGCTGTCCTCTCCCAGCGACGCCCTAAGCCGAGGCCCGTACCCCGCAGGGGGTGCCCTTAGCGTGTAGTCGCTTAGTTTGTAAGTTTTTTGCCCTGGCTGGACGCCTTACACTTAAGGCACCCACAGGAAAGTCCGGTTAAGCAGACGACAACCTCTCTGGTTGAACTGCGAGATGCCATTTCGAAAAAAAAAAAAAAACCATAGATTTTGTCAAGTTTTAACAGTAGGTAGGTAGGTACCTACTTTTACTTTTAAGTTAACAAATAGTTTTAATAATAATATAGAATTTGGTAAGACCGTGAAACAGTAAAAATATGTAAAACGTAGTGTTCATGCAAATAAGCTTCATGCAGGATTGTTGGCCACTCGCCGAGGAAAACAATTGTCTGTTCCCGACATTCTGCGTTTTAAACCGCGCAAAACGTTATATAAATATCACAGAATTACAAACTCTACACTTTAAAATATTGTAGCGAAAGTGTTGTTAGGGTGCAATACAAGTTTCCCGAGATCGGTACTGACTATGCAATATTTTAAACTCAATTAAGTACATCAAACGGCCTATTTTAAATAGTAAATAAAACTAAGAGTTCGTAATAAAAGATTTTACTGACTATTGACTTGGTGTGGTTGGATAGCCAATCGTGAGTCCTACAAAATCTGCTCTCAGATGTTTTGACAGTAATCATGTCGCATTAGTAATAATATTTATTAATACGGATTGGTGTAGGATCAGAAGCCTAATTGATTTCCTACGTGAAAGACTACCCACACAAGATAGTTGCCAACAACGCCAACACAGCCACTAACTACGCACTATTCACGAACTTAATTAGGTGCCTATCATGCCAGGCAGACGGAGCTGCACGCCGGAGTCAACAATGGCTCGCAATTTCCTGGTCTCCAAACATAATTACAAGTAGCACAACGGAGCAGTTGCGTCAGCGGAACATGTTTGTGAGCGACCCATTCAGAGGAATGAGGTCAAACCCTCCACTCTCGTAATCCCGTCGGAAGCTGCGTCCATCATATCTTGTCGCCCATATTGACGACCAGAGCCCGCCGCGCACGCCTCAATAAATAGCCAATGAGATTCACGATGATTCATCGAAATCACATTGCGTCAGCTCTCTTCCTAATAAGATCTATATCGAAGCAGAAGTATGTCATTTCATAAAGCTAAATGTATGTTACGGAACAAAAATGTTTCTGAAAGCTTTTACTTACCGCTATAAATTAAACTTTTCACACAAAGCTCTTTTCTAGCACGAGATACGGCGGAGAGCGTAGCAAACGAGCGCAACGTTAGAACAACAAAGCTCCGTATGTAACGTCGCTGAAAGTGGCATTAAAGGAAATAATTAAAAACCTTGTTAGTCTTAGCTGCGAGCAATAAGAGAGCGGAGAGAGCTGGCAAAGGAACGTCGAGCGAACAAAATAAAGCACAAGCGCTCGGGCGGGCGGGCGCGGCGTCTGAAACCTGTATAAATGCAGCACATTTCCAGGCGTCTACCTCTTAATTGCCTGCCCGAGCCGCGCGAGACAAAAGAACTAAAACTGCGCCTCGGGAATATTAATAAGAATTTATCTCACGCCGCCGTAAGTATCTGCAGCCCGCCTTCATTTTAAAATTCATAAAGCTACGACGCACCTTCCACAAAGAAAATGTTAGGTACGAAAACGATTTCGTATTAAATGCAATTTACTTATTCATCGCTAAGTAATCCTGACCCGCAAAGAAATGTTTAAGCTCGTACTCTACAAACAGAGTTTTATGGGTAGAGAAAGTTTGCACGCCCTCGCTCCCTGGACATGGCAGGCAGGCTACCGCCGCGCCGGGTGCTGCGGGGGGCACGCACCCCACATTACGATCCTGCGTCGCTGCTCCTATTTGTAATGCGGGATCGTGCCACCAACTTATTTAGGTAATCTTTGGATCCACATATTTTGCACTCGTAACACAATTAACAGAAACCTACATTTTTGCGAATCCTCGCTCTATTCTTCACCGCAGGCGAAATGATAATTATAATCAAAGCACTTCAACGGTTTTTGTTTTCTTCAGGTCGTACTGAATATTTCCAGCAGATCTTGTAGTTTCATTAATGAAGTTCGTCCAGAACATGAATTCTAGGGGGCCTAGAGGCTTCTGGGAGGTTCTCCCCATAAACTCCTTTTAATAAAGTACCCATGTCATAAACTCTATACAAGGACAAGTCGACTGCACCAAACTATGCATTAGGTCCACATTCAGTCTGAGCCACTTGCATTCAATAGAGCAGCCAAAAACACCAACTTATTTAAATAATTCACGCTTCGTGAGTGAAATGTGAATTCAGATGAAAGTAACGCAGACGAGCAGCCGACACGAGGCGCGCCGTGAACGCACCCGATTTGTAATGGTGGCGTCACGCGGTCTGCCAAGATGGCGGCCACGCTCCCTGGAAATGTTCCACAATTATTTGCGGGTTCTCCCGCTTTCTACTCCGTGCAAACTCTACGGATCGCCTTAGGAATATACACGTTATTTAGGAAAAAACCAATAAATTCATGGTACAAATATTTTTTAATTGGGTATAAAATCTTTAAAATCGATGATCTCTCATAAGTAAGTCGTTGTACAACATTGAAGTAACATAAAACCATTAATAAGCCTCTTACCCTATCCGTCTAAGTCAACATCGGTGTTCTCGGAGATGCGGCGCGGGGTGGTGGCTGGAGGGGACTCGGGGCGCGTTGCCGTGGCAACGCACGGGGGCGCGGACCCGAATTTTATCGATTCGGGTACAGACAGCAGCCGGGTGAGCTTTCGCCTACACTAACACGATTCAACGCCCGTGTTTGCAGATCTCAGAGGTTTATAAGGGCTTTGACATTTGGAAACACATACGCTGTTTGGATATCTCTGTACCCATACAG
Organism: Xestia rhomboidea; assembly: GCA_963853795.1. NCBI lineage: Eukaryota > Metazoa > Arthropoda > Insecta > Lepidoptera > Noctuidae > Xestia > Xestia rhomboidea. The sequence goes on from OY970764.1 coordinate 15,909,515, forward strand.
ATACTGTTAGTCCCGCATAAACCGCAAATTACTGCTCTACGTGCTTTTTGAGATAAACGCATTTTAGTCGACAGGGACGTTTCGATATCATTCGATAATTTCCCAAATGTTCAATAAATCCATATCGAGTGTTAAAACACATTGATAGATACCTACTTCACGACGTTGTGGATAGTTCGAGCATCTAAGGTGTTTTTACACAAAATCTAATAGAGCCGGCCAGGGCTGATAGGCATGGATACATGTTGTATAGGTACCTACCCATAGCATGGATGTTTTGGGTACTCACTACCTATAGCTAAAGATACCCATATGATCTTCGATCAATAATCGTTATTGATTTAAGCATATGATCCTATGCATAACCTTAGTATCAAAACTAAGAAGAATTGAAATTAATTGCCTCGTCTTTTCTATCTTTTGGATCCGAATAAAAAACAGGCTTCGTTTTGAATTCAAATATAACTTCACCACATATATCAAAGACGAGTACTGATGATAATACCTACTGAAAACATCACTATGGTCAAAATAAACTCCAAAGATTGGTCACAGTTGCTATGTATGGATGGACTAATAAAATATTAAAACAATGATTAAGTAATAAGTTCCATCTATTTTATCATACAAACGACGTGGATAACGGCACAATCCATATCACCCCAAACAACAATTTGGCAAAAATGGGAGCAGTAGTTACTTCGCAACGAAAACACGTCTCCCGAAGCGATTTTTGAGTAGGGATAAAAAGGAAAGTGGGGTTGCAAAGGGTTCTCCACACGAGATATGAACTAGTGCACCCTTCTCGCCACCACCCCTATCAATTGTTACCAGTTGCGCATATTTTTACCCGCAGGAACAACCCGATGGGAGCAGCGAGACCGCACCGCGTTCTGCGTTAAAACACAAGAGAATATTCGCTTTCTTGAGTGATGTAATCCTTTGAATAAATATTTATTAGTTTTACGGTTGCTCATAATGGCACTTAATTTGAATTGTAGGAGTTCTGTTAAGGTAAAATTATGGCCATATTTACATATTAGGTAGGGACCTATTCCACAAACGCGACTACGAAATGCGTTAAATTTATGTAAGTGGCTTTGTTTGCCTGATGGTGCGAATGAAGGTACTAGTGTCTACGTGCTGCACGTTCTGTGAAGGCTGTATGTATAGACTGACTGATTGGTACCTCAATTGTATTAACTCATACATACCCTCGAGTTAAACAGACACGGCTACCAACAATTATTTGCCAATATCGAGTATCACCAGTTTACCAGTTTGACCAATTTAAGTACTTACCTAGACTGAAATAGTGATGAACTGAACAACCTACATGTCAGGTGGTGGTTACGAGATATTGACTACTGCTAATAGATATTACACCTAACGAAGAGTGGTCCAGCATTTTTCTGCTGCTAAATGTAGGTATAGATAGTAGATACCTAGATAGGTACACTTGACGTGCTTAGCAGGGAATGAGTCGTCGGCCCGAATATAGAACTTTTCGGTGATGACAACCGAGGAAATTACAAAGACTCTTTAAAATATAAACTCCACGTAATCTTGTGGGCTTCAATGTTAGAGATGAAATTCTCAAAACTTTAACAATACTCCCTAAAGTTCGTACAAAGAAACATTCAACAAGACGCTTTGATAAGACAGCAAGAAGTAGGCTACTTACTGGAACAAAGAACGGCCAATTCTCACTCCTGGCAGGATTTCTTAAAAATCTAGAATAAAATTAAGATAATGAGAAATCTAATGTAGGTAATCCACCAGCAGGCAAACAACAATCAAAAGCAAACGAGGCCAAGAGAATACGAGAAAAAAAAATCAGTTTTTCCAGTCGACTTCCGTAGGCGGCATTCACAAAAAGTATCGCAGGGTCCGATTAACACAGTATCCTTGAAGATGTCGCTCGCAAAAAGGGGCATAAGGGGACAAAAGGCCCTGAAACATTTCTCATTGAGGCGAAGGGCGGCGAGCGGTCGTGGGGTGGCTCCCGGCCCCGGCCCGCGACACCCGCCACGTAGCAGTCTCCAGCCACGATGTCCATAATTTATGCTTTCGAGCAGACCACGAAAAATAAATGAGCACCAGCAACAAGAGGAAATGGAAAAGTAACTTACAGCTTTGTGAAGAACTGTTTATGTGCCCATGTTTATTGTATCAACCGACGACTAATTCAAACATTTTATTGGTGATGGCTTTTCGCAGATCCGATTTGGACACCTCGCGGGTGGGAGTACACAGTTTGAGTGAGTGTGAGTTTTTTCTTCGTTAACATTTGAATGAATGTCAGCAAAGTGAGAACAATTGTTTTTTTTTTTATATCATACCTATTTCTATCTGGAACTTTATGGACTGTTCCGTTCTCAGCACTTTTTTTTTTTTTGGGGCAGCAAAAAACACCGGCGAAATTATTTGCAAGCAAGTGGACATCAGAGAGAGTAGTTTTCTCGCAATCTAACTAATTTGGTGTGACTTATTTTTGATTTCGAAACCTAGATTCTCGAGATATGGACACCATCCTTTATTTTAAACGCCATCTTTATGTGATGCCAGCTGCTGTAACCGTTTAGAATCCTAATTACCAACTTAGAGTTACTATTTTCTCAAGTAAGATTATTTTCTAATATCGAGCGCAGCCCGCGTAGCATGACCGCCGTGGAAATGGGTTTTGTCGACGAAGAATCGACAAAATGACAGATGAACAAAAGATGTAATTTTGTCGATTCTTTCTTCGAAGAAACCCCGTTTCTACGGTGGGCATGCTACGCGGGCAGGGTTCGTTTGACAAATTTACTCTGCTTGATCATAGTTTTGATATGTGACACAAATATTTTTTGGAAAAGATGAAAATCTTCCCATTTCTAAATTTGTTTGTGTTATTGGTCGATAAAATTAAAGATCAAAAGAATGGTCACATTTTTTATTAAAATAGAAAAATTGATGGGATGTGTCATAATTAATAAATCACAATTAATTCAATTATTCTAGAAACAGCATAATACATAATAATTATAATTAGGTACATAATAATAGCTTTTAAAAATATAATCGTTCACACAAGCGTTACGTACATTTCTACAAGTCTTGAACAATAATTTGATTGGTCCATCTTTAAATATTAAAGCAGCAAGACAAATTATTCGAATATAACCATAACACCGCGCCCTCATTTCCCGACGGGGAAGGCAGATATGTTCTGTAAATCTCGCATGTAGTACATTTTCTTCACACAGACGATGTTTTAAATGTGACAATGTTTTCCGCGCATTGGATTTTCAACTTTCACGATTGAGCCAAGCGTTCAAAATTGAATAGGGCCGTCTTCCTGGCGCGTATAACAAGCGCAGTTAGATTTTCGACTCTAGGGTGCTAAGAAGAGGGTTGCAAATCGACTGCGTTTAAAAAACGTCGCGTTACAGAAACGCCAGTGCGAACGTAGGCTAAGTCCCATGTTATGCGGACTAATTCTATATTATTTAAGTCTTATTTTTAGAATACCCGTTCTATGACTAATTTTATTGTTAAAAAAAGAAAGAAAAACTGTTTATTTAACAGTTTATTTTGCAGATTCTTAGTTAATCATACAAGTTTATTTCGCCCTGTGTCAATCTATAATTAATTATTGTATCATTTCATGGGGTGGCGCATCAAAAACTATCCTGCTTCCCCTTGAAAGAGCTCAAAGAGCAATTTTAAAGGTAGCAAACTTCCATCCCTTTTACTTTCCCACAGTTCAGCTGTATAAATCGTGCAACGTCCTGACTGTGCGACAGCTATTCATTATACACTTAGTATTAAAACAGCACACCATGCTCACGTACAATGCTTTCAATAGGCATGACGACAGTATCAAAAAATTGCAAATCTATTTAGTCCGTCAGTTAGAGTATTGGATATTAATGGACACGTATTTTTTTTTTTTGTAAATCAATGAATATTGACAAAAGATAAAACGCATCAAAACTGGGGGGCTCGTGACGTCAGAACTAGCTAAAATTATACCTAGGCGTGACGTATTTAGAATTTTAAAAGCGTCATATCTTCGTCAATTTTGGTTTACGTAACAAAAGAAAAAACACGGGTCAAATATTTTTTGATAATCAAACTGACGGACTAATTAGATTTTTTCTCGTCTCGCCTTTACTAACAAGAGACGGAATGATATACACTGACCTACAAAAATTAGTACTACACTTTTAAAATTTCAATTTTTCCTAAACTTTAGAAGTTGAGATTAAAAAAAAAAAAAAAGTTATAAAGCAATTTTTATCAGCTTTCTTTGAAACTATAGACAAAATTAAACAATTTTTCGAGTCCTTTTTGTTTTGAAAGTATATCTTGTGTACTTAAAAAGTTATTGCAATTTTGAAAGTGTGATACTTATTTTTGCAGGCCAGTTTAGTATGCATTTCTAATACAACCTCCAAACAAGTCTTTGTGAAAAGATTCTTTTTTTAGGCCCATTTCTGTACAATAAATTAAATAGAAAACTAAGTATTTATAAGTTAAACTATTTTAGCTGTAAAAAGTCTATTAATACTTTTTTACAACCCATGACCTATGCACAGACAGAAGATTTACTTGTTGTCTGCAAATAAACTGCTGACACATTGTTTGTTTATTTTGTATGTAAGTTGTAATTTTAGTAATTTACTTTTCTTTTAATATTAATTTATTTATTTTAAGTAGGTAATTTTGCACCTTCTAGCCTGAAACACAGGTTCCACCTAGTTCAGGTAATAAGCACAGTGCTCTATTTTCTTAGTTAAGATACTTAATTGTATATGTGCCCCTTTTATAAATAAAAGATTTTATTATTATTATTATAATTCCGCCATTCAATACAAAATAAATAAAAATGAACCTTATTTCAAGCAAGTTAAAGTCATCAAAGCAGCAGCCGCAGCAGCCGCAGCAGTCGCCGCAGCAGTCGTCAAAAACAGTTGTAGTAAACTTAGCGATTTAGGTAACTGCACGCACACACTAACAGGCACTGTACATAATATGTCATACTTGTTTTCGTTCCCTTTCTCGTGCAAATTAAAAACCTGGGATAGAGTGAGATAGCCACCATGACACCGGGCGGCGCGGGCGCTCGGGCGGCTACGAATTAGTTATGTGCGGACATTATTAGTGTAAAGTACTTCCGTAGATTGTATGCAAATTGTTTAACGCGCGCGATGTCTTGCCAATACACAAAATAATGTTCAGTGAAATGGTGATGGTGGTGTGTGCTGGTGATGGTGAATGGTAGTGATAATGTGGTTCTAGGTGATTAGCTGGCAGAACATTCAACCAAAGGTAGGTACAGGAGTAGACCGCAGGACTAAGTTAGCTGCTACTCAGCGGCTTTGTGATCACGGGACGTTCCGTCCGAACACGGCCATCGACAGGAGAGCCGATTGGCGTACACGTAAGTACTCGTTTTCAAAAAGAAAAACTGGACTATTTCGATGAGAATCCCCATGCCAGTACCCGAGAATCAGCTGATTTAACGCCTCTTGACTTTTTTTTGTGGGGACGTATTAAATCGCTAGTTTATTTTTAGTGCGACAACAAGTGCCGAGAACCTCAAAATAGGATAGTGAACGCTTTTGATGACGAAGTGCTTTCTAAATTAAAACATCAATTATGAAAACGGGCATTAAAATGTATTTAACTTTTTTATTGAAGTTGTGTCGAGCGACGTCGCGTCGTCGTCTCGAACGCGAGCGACTCACACAGCCGCATACGTAGTTATGAGACCTACGTATGCGACTGTGTGTCGTTCGTTGATTTGTATTGTGACCACAACATTCTTCCAGAATTAAAATAACTAATTTAAGAAATAACCATTGCTTATACATGTTTAATTAAAAATTCAGTGCATGTATTATGATTATAACATAATGTACTAATTGGGGTGTCTGAGGGTGTACGTCAATTACGTTACATGTTGTATATGTATGTGCCTACCTAAAAATACTCCTGAATTTATTTACTGATATCGCAGCTCCGTGATCGCTTTCTTGAGGAACCTGCTAAGATGCTTAAACTCCGGGTCAATGGCGGCATTGAACCACCGCTTATTGTCCGCGTCCCTATGGTCTACATCCAATTGCATGTAGGTATACGGAGCAAACGCTATGCTATTTCTTAAACTTAACTTAGCATCTACATCAGGCATTAATGACCGGAGTTTCCCGACCAGCTGTGGATGAAGTTTGTTGAAAACAAAGCCCGTATTTCTGCCAGTTAGCACTTCTTCGGCGTACAAACAATTAATAAAGTCCGATGTGTACGCTTCAAGAACTTGCATCTGGCTTTCAAAGGCGCTGCTATTCGTCACGATTGCATTTGATTTTAGCATTGGGGAAAATATTCTTTTGTACCTGAAAAAAGGAGAGTCATATTTTAGACGTTTCATTTTGTTGATGTGTGGTGTATCGATCTATACGCATTTTTATTTAGGCTAGGCTCGCGTTTGACTGCCATCAAATTCTCAATTCATAGTAAGCTTGCCTAAAAGAAACTTATTCACTCCTGGATTGCCTCTGGCAGGTTTTTGCTACTTAGCGCAATATAAAGAGAACGTGAAAAGTCTAAACTCTAGTCTAGACTGAGGGATTGTCTGATCGTTCGTCGATGTCGTCAGAAACAGCCAAGCATCCGCATCGATACAGTACCTATGCTGACGCGTCTCTGCAACGCTTCTGTTGCGAGATGCAAATGCGACTAGCGCGCGATAGCAGTAATGCAGGAGCGCGTCGTTGTGGGCGAAGGGCCTTTGAGAGGTTCAAGTAGAGTTTTACGTACAGTATCATTAGCGCGGCGATACTATCCAGCATGGCGGCGGAGGGCGCCACGAGCGGCAGCGCCAGCGCTAGTGGCGGCGCGAGCGCCCCGGCCGCGCGCCCGCCTCGCGCCTCGCTGCGCGCGCGCACCACGCCGCTGTGCACGCAGCTGTGCAGAACCATCATATCATCTGTGCAAACAAAATCATCATTTTCTTTTTCTTTTTTTCTTTTTTACACAAGGCAGGTTGTGGATAATGACGTCACATCATGGCCGCGACAGCTACGAACGTTTGAACTGTCGTAGAAAATTGCAGGAGTTTAATATTATTTTTGTGCGACAAGCAGTAGTTGAACTTAACTTTTAATACTTTTCTTGGGTCGATGGTACTGTATTTTTATGATTTAAGTGAAGAAAAAATTACGTGCATATTCCCTAAGCATCATAAAACAGCTCAGTTTTTGGAAAGCCAAAGATCAAATATACTAGAGTTTACACCCTCTAAACGTGAACAGTTTTGGAAACGCTGATGTCCTGACGCGTACCAACACTTCCCAGGTGATCCAACTAAAAGATTCACCTGGGACCTCTACTCCCGATCTTCGGAAACTGTCTTTGTTCCTGCCCTTGCGTTTGTCTCGGAGAACTACACGACGCTCTTCCAGCAGAATTACCCAGGAGCCTGATCCTTGGAACTGTCTTGGCGACCGTCCTGCAGTGCTACCCTAATGCCTGTTCCTGTCTCTCCTATAGTGCTGAACTGATTTATCACCAACTAAGTGCGTGATCTATAAAACTACCACCTTCATACTTTCCATAAAGTGCGTGATAGGTAGGTCTTTTTTATAATTCGCTGTATTTTTTAACTCATTTGTAAATTCATTTCTTTCCCTTATTAAATTTTAAATGTACAAGTCTGCTTATATTCCTTTATTTTGATAAGATCAAGTAGATTTGTTACAAACTAAACCCACATTTTGCCAGTTATATTTGAGTTTGCTATACCGGTGTCCAATTGATGGCAATAGGCTCGCATTACATGGAACTTTAACAAAATTTGCGAAATGCGTATGTACTATCAGCCGTAGATATGAGCGCCTATATGATACTACTTTAAATACTTCTATTTTTTTATATCGTTTTTATTATATAGAGAGATGATTATTTTTCAGTAAACGTGATCTTCAATTATTATTTAGACGACTGTAAACTTTTTTTTATAACAACAATATGGTTTTCTTTGTTATTTTTAAGAAATCTCTCCCTGATAACAAAAAAAATAAGGCCTACGGCCGGTCATGCCACGCCGCCGCGGAATTGGCCATCGGCGCTCATATCTACCATCAGGTACCTATGCCTTATGTGATGTTATGTATGTTATACTAATACATACCTGGATTAGCTTGCAGTTGTTTATTACACATGTCACTGATGGCTGCCGAGACCTTGGGCAGGATTTCAGAGTAGCTCTCCGGCGACGGAGCCGCGCCCATGTAGTGTAAGCGACTCCTGGTGCTGGCGTATACCTAATGTATTTAAAAAAAAACTTTTTTATTTATTTAGTTATTCATTGGTTTAAAAAGTAGCGGAATTAAATCGCAATCACTATTAAAACGCACCTCGCATTTCTACATTTAATATTTAATACTTACAGTCAATAGGCTTGTCAACTGAAAAAATCTAATGAGTCCGTCAGTTAGATTATCAAAAAAATATTTGACCCGTATTTTTTCTTTTGTTACGTAAACCAAAATTGACGACCATAAGACGCTTTTAAAATTCTCAATACGTCACGCCGTGGTATGATTTTTAGTGCGTTCTGACGTCACGAGCCCCCACTCCCGAGTTTTGATGCGTTTTATCTTTGTCAATATACATTGATTTACAAAAACAAAAAATACGTGTCCATTATTTTCCAATACTTTTGCAATTTATTGATGGTGGAAACTAGCCCATGCTTATTTTAGTAGTTTCGAAGACCGTGAAACAATAAGAATCCGACAAGACAGGAAGTCTTGTCCAGTTATATGCTAGTACATTCCGTTTTTGATGCAGTGTTTTATTCTACTTTCGAATCGTTTTAAGTGCTTCGTGTCCAATTCAGGGTATTTATGTGTGATGGGCATGAGCAGGACATTTGGCTAGACGCGCAGATGACGAATGGAGCAAGGGTTTGACCAAGTGGTCGCCAAGGTTAGACCAAAGAAACCAGGGCCGTCCTAAAGCTCGTTGAGTCGTCAAAGTCGCGGGAAACACCTGGATAAGGGACGCACAGAACCGGGAAGTGCGACAGAAGCCAGGGGAGGCCTATACGCAGCAGTAGGCGATTCCGGGCTGATATGATGATGATGCGTGGTATTATAATATACACCTGGCTGGAAATATATAGCCATATCGAGTCTTAAAAGAAGTTCAGCCTTGTAGCTCGCCGGGTGGATTATGACCCACTCACTCTCAGGCAGGACCAGGTGGCCTGAGCCCCAGTCGAGACCCAGCAGCGGGAAGGTTATAGAACGATCATCATCATCATCATCAGCCTATTAATGTGCCCACTGCTGGGACACAGGCCTCCTCTCTATAAGAGGGAATGGGCTTTAATCCACCACGCGGGCCCAGTGCGGATTGGTAGATGTCACATGTTCACCGTTTCCTCACGATGTTTTCCTTCACCGTTTTGAGAGCAGCGGTGATGAAATAAATTACACAAAGTAATGCGCCTGCCTGGGTTCGAACCCACGACTTACTGTTCGTAAGTCGGGGCCGCCACCACTGGGCCACCGCTGCTCCTAGAATAACAAATTATGCTAATATGCAGCTTTGTAAACCGACATTTCTGTCTCTCATCCCTCTGTGTCCCCTAATAAAGCGAATAAACGATACTTACAAGGTTCGAGTACATGTTGTTGAGGCTCTTGAGTATAGCGCATTGCTCTATGGGCTGCGCTCTATGGTACATCTTCCCGAGTGAATCCACCACAGACATCACGTGGTCCAGGCTGTCTATGCTCACCCACTGGACAAGCTCCAAGATCTGGCAGAAAATAAATATTGCGATTAGTAATTGATTGAGTAGCAATTACTTGCTAAGTTTGGTTCAAGTTTTTTTTTTTTCTCCTTCTTACGACTACCTTTACAGGGTTACCTAATGCGATAGTGTACACAATATCAATATTACATTTTGTAACTTATTACAAATAATACATTTTTTGTGAACTCACTCAGAGAACAATTAAATAAGTTAGGAGGTAATAGACTGTGTGCTATACTTATGAACATATACTCTTACTAACCGGCTCAAGCTAATTCCGTGTCCACAAGTGTAACATAACAACACGCCTTGCAATTCCCGAAGGGTTAGGGCAGAGGTGTACTTAATAATACGGTCGACCAAGCTACTTGGTTTACATTTTACAATGTAATTTGCATGTTAAAATGTAAACCAAATAGCTTGGTCGGCCGTACATCCACATATCGCAAGTCATGTTAAGTCCCAAGTAATAGGGGTCAAGCCTGTTGCCATCAGCGCAGCGGTACTGAGGCTGCCTTACTTTCTTTGGGTCCCAGGTTCGAATCCCGGTAGGAGCAAATGTTTGTGTGATGAGCATGGACATTTGTTTCCGAGTCATGGATGTTTATATGTATAATAAGTACGTATTTACAAACAAATAGTATCTATGTAGTATTTCAACTATCTGGTGTCCACGACACAAGCCTCGTTGCTTAGTGTGGCACTAGATGGCGCTGTGTGTAATGTCCAGCGATATTTATTTATTTATTTAATGCTCACAGTCACGCTTACACCACTGGACCAACGATTACGGTAGCTCTTTATTACCTCGGCAGAAAAATCCTTCTCATTCCACAAGGGCAGGTATTGCGCTAGGAACCTGGTGATGACGGCAATGCCTTGCATCAGTGTGTGCTGCAGAATAGCTAAACGGTGTAGCAGGTCCTGCTTCTCTGTGTAGCTGTGTGGCGATATGTTTAGGAAACCTGCAAAAAAATACATAAATACAATTTTTACCATTAGGAATTTCTTAATAGTAGCCACGGAGTCTGGATTTGGGCCCAGTAATGGCAATAGGCTCGCCGCCTGTTAAATGAGACTTAAACATGACTAGCGAAATTTGGAGGCCTATTAGGTACGCCTCTGCTAACCCTTCGGAGATTACAGGCGTTCTTTAATGTTATGATAAAAAATTAATGTAGTCGATTTTGGGCTGATTTGATGTCTTAGTGATATGCAACATTCCACTAGCTAATTTAACTTGACCTTATAGGCACTAGCACAGAGCATTCAACTCTACTAATGTATTTTTTCACTTCTCATGCTCTAAAAGTACGCCAATATAGCCCTACGAAGCGGGACTAAAGTGACTACTTTAGTCCCTAGGGAGTGAAAAGTAATTAGTTTTTTAATTTCCGTATATGTGACATAGACAAACTCAAACAGCCAGTTAATATACTACTATTATCTGTGGAGTGTTTACCATCTTCATTGCGAAAATGTTGAGAATTTTAGTTTCATGGTTTTTCCGCAAGGAAGGTGGCGCCATGCGTTTTAAATTGTTAATCTGTGACTGGTCTAGACGAAAAAACTGACCGTGAAAATTTCAGAATTTTTGTCGAGTGTAAATTTGTTCGGTTCGATATAAATTTATTAAGAATGTCCAGTGACAGTGAAGAGTTTGACGTCGAGCAAAGAACAAAAGAAATAAGAGATAATCTTTTGCCGCCAAAAACGCGGAAGATTTACCTAAAAACTTACGAAAGTTCTATGGACTGGAGGAATACTAAATGTTTTTGTACTAAATTGACTATTTTTCTCGCACTCAAAGTGAAAAGTACAGTTTGCACCTCGAGACTAAACGCCAACTTAATATACCCTCGGTTTCATTGACTCACTCGCACGCTCGGGAGTCAAACCACCTCTGGTATATTATGGCTTCGTTTAGTCCCGCGCTATAAAATATACTATTACATGACAGCTACTTCAATACTCACAACTGTTCAGCAGATAGTGCAGGTCATGCGACAAGAACTGCTGCTCGGTGTGCGACGCGACCGCTAGCAGGGCGACGCCTGTCTCGTTACACAGCAAGGAGCGCAAGCGAGCCGGCCGCGTCGTGGAGCTCTGGACGCTACAGCGGAGCACTGATACTGGGCTGCGGACCATGTCAATGGGTTATGTTAGGGGTCATTTATATCCAAACTACAGAAGTATAGGAAAATAACCTACTTGTCACTTACAGGCACTTTTATTGTCAAAAACAAAAAGATACAGGACTCTCTGCCTAGCCTTTTCCCAACTATGTTGGGGTCGGCTTCCAGTCTAATCAGATGCAGTTGAATACCAGTATTTTACATGGATCGACTGCCTATCTGACCTCCACAACCCAGTTAGCTGGGTAATACTGGCAAGACTGGTTGCCAGACTTTTTGGGCCTATAACAACTGTCAAAGATCTACAAATGACAGCCGGGACCAACAGCTTAACGTGCTTTCCGAGGCACGGAGGAAACTCGGTATGTAATGGTCACCCATCCACAGACCAACCTAGGCAAGCACGACTTAACCTAAAGATCGACCCCGGGCTGCTATTATTATTTAGCTACGAGCAGTGCAGACAGTTAAGACATAATAACTGTGAAAGGACAGTAGTTGGGAAAAAGTTAAAAAGATGATCTATTTCTTTCCATGTAGTATGTATGTGCGTACTAGTATGTAGCTACTTGCACAGCCCTATGGCTGGCTTCGCTTAAATTCTGGAAGATACAGGAAGTTGCGTAGGATGGGCATGAAAGGAGATGAGACATCCTGCAGAGGGGCTCCACACTCGAGTTGGGTTGAGGATACCTCATTTGATCAGATTATTTATTCAGTGGCCAACATGGCAGAAGATGAGTCTTAGGTAGTAGAATTGGCCATACTCTTGTAGCATAATGCCTAAACCTAAGTTTATCTAACTACTTACTCTGTAAAATCAAGCAAGTCCTTATGTGGATCTTTGTCTGCATATTGTTTTGAGCCAATACTGAGGATTTCCATGTTAGGCACCAATGGGTCTGCTTTCTTATTCCTTCCGCGCTCCTGCAATTACATGATATTTAGAAACAACATGATGTCTAGGAAAGAACAACATCTTTACATAGTTTACAACAAATTCACTCTCACTGTCTGTACACTTAGATCCTTTAAACTATGCAATGGATTTTAATGCAGTTTTCAGCAATAGATAGAGTGATTCAAGAGGAAAGTTTATATGTAGTAAACATACATCTGTATATGCACCCGTGCGAAGCCGGGGTGGGTCGCTAGTCAATAAATAACACAATGTATAAAGGGTGTAAAACACCTCTTAACGAAGCCGAAAGGCACTTGTTTTCCTCGTCATTGCGATCATTTTTTTGTTCTACACCATACCTGGGAACCTTTTAGTTACGGAGATATTGGGGGTCAAAGTTCCAACTTTATGACAACTTTTTTTTTAAATGCAAGTTTTTAATGTAAGATTTTTACTTCAAACACCTCCACGACCTCCGTACTATTCAATCCATCTATCAGCCTAATGTTTTGAGTGCGTTACATTGAGTTCTACCAGAAAACATTATTTTTCACCCCAAAAAAGTCGTTTCCCAGCAATAATTTTTGCGGAAAGTTTCTTAGTTAGATGTACAGAATGCTTGGTTGACGGCTTCGTGATGAGGTGGTTTACACCCCGTATACAGGGTGTAAACAATCTCATCACGAAGCTGTCAATCAAACACACAAACAACACACACACACACATCAAACTAAGTAACTTTACGCAAAAATTATTGCAGGGAAACCACTTTTTTATTGGGGTGAAAAATCATTTTTTGTGGTAGAACTCGATATAACGCACTCAAAACATTATGCTGATGGATGGATTGAATAGTACGGGGGTCGGGGAAGTGTTTAAAGAAAAAAAAATCTTGCATTAAAAACTTGTATTTAAAAAGAAAAACTTGTCAAAAAGTTGGAACTTTGGCCCCCAATATCTCCGTAACTAGAAGGTTACCAGGTATGGTGTAGACCAAAAAAATGATCGCAATGACGAGGAGAACAATTGCCTTTCGGCTTCGTTAAGAGGTTTTTTACACCCTTTAGATATTCATCACTACATAGTATAAAACAAAGTCGCTTTTTCTGTCCCTATATCCCTATGTATGCTTAGATCTTTAAAACTACGCAACGGATTTTGATGCGGGCGATTTTTTTAATAGATAAAGTAATTCAAGAGGAAGGTTTTAGTATATAATACGCGGGCGGGCGAAGCCGCGGACATCAGCTAGTTATAGATAAAGGTAAAAATGCTATAACCACTGAATAGTCTGTACCCAAACTAAAGTTTTAACAAAGGTTACATGGTTTTTAACTAGTTAGACTTTAGGAAAGAGTAATATGAACAGTAATTAGAATAGAATAGAATAATCATTTATTCATTAATGGACAGCAGCAACACAATAGAGCAACACATACATATACATATAACAACAAACAGAACAATGAATTAAACAGCTCAACTGCGCTGAGCATGCCCATAACGAAAGGGTAACCAACTCAGCATATGCTGGGTGTAAAACACTCAGCGCTGGTTTTCAGTAGGCCCCCCGCAGTGAGTGATTGTCAGTCTGTCACAATTAATATTCAACCACCCAACTTCTAAAATTGATGTTGCAAGTTTGCAACACAATGAATGCCATACATAGTAGGCAATATAAGTGCGGTAAGTTGAAAATCACAGCCGAGGCGATATTGCTAGCCCGAGCCGTAGGCGAGGGCTATAAGAAAGCAGAGGCTGTAATTATCAAAGCGCACGTATGTCATACGACGTTTTATAACATATTTGCGAGGAAATAAATAGAACAAATAAAAACAATACAGCGAAAAGAAAAAGCGCGCGGAATAATTTTTACTTGTTCACAAATTAGCGATGCGCGCGTCAGCGCTTTTTTTAAGGCAAAGACACAAAAAACAGCCAGTATATTACTAATAAGTAAATTAATATTTTTGTGTTTTTGTTACAGATAAATGGTTGAAATTAATTGTCAAAATTAATTAAATTAAAGAATTAAATGTTTATTTATTATATTTCATCTCCCAAAGTTAATTTTATTCATAAAAGTTTGGCCACTTTTCTGACGTAAAAACTCTTTGCTAAGATTTAAAAAAGTACCGTTCGGTTTAGACGGAGTATCTTGATAAACCGTGCATTTTACTTTACAATAACGCACATTTTCATTTCATTTTCAAATATCTTTATTTACCATCAAATAATAATAACAAAATGCACTTACCCTAAGCTACATTAACACACTAAAAATTAAAACACTTTATTAGGCTAACAATTCGCCTTTCAAAGCTTTTAAAACATAGATAGTCTAAAATAGTAATAACATAATATTAACGCACAATAATATAACAAAAGTGTCAATTATTTAGTTAGTCACAATTAACTGCTTGCATGTAGGTAGGTAAGACGAAAAAGTTAAATCACGCAGTCTACGTATGTAAACACAAGCAAACGCGCGACCAGTCAACTATCAGCGGGCGGAGCCTCCCTGCCGCCCGCGCTCTTGCGTATTAGCGACCGTGGCCGGGATAGTATTGTGCGACTAAGGGGTCAAGTCGCTGGTCGCCCGCACCTCGGTCGGTGGAAACAAAAGGTAGTGATGGGGTAGGCGGTAAGTGCCGTATCTATCGATATACGGTAATTTGTCTACTGTTGATGAACATAGATTTGAAATCAACGGGTTGATAGTATTGATTTTGTTCTTATTATAAAATTTTAGTGAAACCTTAAAAACGTAATTAAATAACAAAGGAAGTTTAATGGTTTTATGTAACTTCTGAAGATTTGTCTTAAACTTGGTATTGTAGGATATTTTTACAGCTTTATTTTGTATAACTTGTAGTAGGTGATGGTTGGAAAGACATGTGCCACTCCAAACAGGACAAGCATACGTTATACACGGACGGACAAGTGTAGTATAAATCCTCAATTTAGTACCGCTACTTAATTTGCTTTTGCGGTTCATTATGGGGTTTAAAGCACCAAGGGCTTGGGCGCCCTTCAAACGTAAGTCAGCAATATGTTTGGACCAGTTTAGGCGGTTGTCCATTCTGACCCCAAGATAACGCACAGATGCTTTGCAAGGAACTTTATGGCCTGCTATTTTTAAGGTTCTTGTGGGGGGTTGCCTAGCACGAGAGAAAAATATTGCTTCAGTCTTATTTTCATTTATTTTAAGTTTCCATTTCTTGAAATAGTCCTGAAGCAAATCAATAGAATATTGTAGGCGACCTATAATTAAATCGGTATCGTCAGAAGAGGTATAAGACGCAGTATCGTCAGCGAAACAAGCTAATTTCGTTCGAGGCTGAATAGGGATATCATTAACAAAAATGAGAAATAAATAGGGTCCTACAATAGAGCCCTGCGGAACGCCAGCTGGGATACTGTGTGGTGATGAAATGGTGTTACCGATGTGTACTTGGAATTTCCGATCCGCAAGGTACGATTGTAAAAGTTTAATGAGGGGCATAGGCACGTCAAGAGTGAGAAGAAGCAGGCCTTCGTGCCACACAGTGTCGAATGCTTTTTCGATATCCAGCAGAAACATACCAGTGGATTGCTTGAGATTTAGGTGATGGGAAATATGCTCGCACACCCTAGCCAGTTGTTGGGTAGTTGAGTGAGTAGCACGAAACCCAAACTGCTGTTGGATCAGACAATAACGCACAAGTGCGTAATGAGATACATTACGATATTGAAATTGGTGAAATAAGAGACCCTTTACGAGCAAATGTGTTAATAAATGCAATACTTACAGAATTAATAGGGTTATTCCATGTAAGATAAGGTTTTTCCCTGGGCATTGTGTTCCTGTTTTCCTAAAACAAAGAAATACTTTACAAAATTGTCTATAATCGCAATAGAAGGAAGGTTTGCTGTAAGAAAACCCAATTCTGGGTTAAGCTCGCCATTGTACATAAGCTATATATTTGAATTTTATTTGTTTATTTTGCGTGCATCATAGAATAAGACATAAACCTTTTTTTTATATTTTTTTTTCTTTACCTGGTTTCTTTTGAATCTATCAAGGAGGTCTGAGTTGATCTTCTTGAAGACACTGTGGATGGGAATAGCTGGTACATCTTCAGGCACACATTCTGGTTTGTATGACTTGAAGAGTCCTAAAAGGACTTGTAGCTGTCTGCACATACTCTGTAATACAAAATGGTTTAATCAGCTTAGGTTGTATGATCACAGTTTCTTCATCAATAAAAAGATGTATGGAAAAGACGGTTTCATGATGAACTCGTAAATAGTATGTTTTAAACAAATTCTCTGATTCTGATGGTGGAAAATGCATTAAATACAGTGTGTTAGGTTAAACGAGGGACATATTGAGGGAAGGTATTCAGTATTCGATTCTCGTCCCAAATATGTAAAAAAACTATAACCTTAATTTGTGACGTAATTGTCCAATAAAATACACTATTCATGGACACTGAGCGCGCGCAAGAAGTGAACTTGTAAACAGTAAAATAATCACGCGGCAAAACACGCGCCGATTCTGCCGAAGAAGAAGCTCGTGTGTGTGTACGCCGCCCCTTTCCTTTCCGACAGGGCACACTCCCGCGCCACCCCGCGCTGACCCCAGCCAGTATAGGCGCGCGCGCCGCTAACTCCGCATGTGCGCTTCCGGGTATCGCGTAAAGAACCCCGGTTACTTCGCGATAAGTGTGCGTGTTCTCGAATAACCAAAAATGACGTCTTATCAATATTCCAGTAAAGAATATTGGGAAGTGGTTCGTGCCTACTTGTTATCTAATGAAAGTGTGCGAGGAGCTATTGATTTGTACTGAGAGATGTTTCCCAACCGCCAGATTCCGTCGTATAAACTTATACTAGGTATCATCAATCAACGACTGCGAACATTCGGTCAGTACCTAGTAGCAGTAGCTAGATATTTTTGCCTGTCGTAAGCCAGGTTTAAAGTATTTGTATACACGTTGCGAGACTTTTGCGAAATTTTTGGTATGGTTCTATCTGTTATTTCTCAATGTTTTTTTTTTTGTTCATATTTTTATTAGTATCATGTAAGCATGCACTATTGCGGGTTTGAATATGTCCCTCGTTTAAACTAACACACTGTATATTGGTTGGTACAGAAGACCTATTGCAGACACACAAACAAACAACTTTCTTTTATACCATATATTATATCAATCATTCAGTAAATGTGTGCATGCTATTGTGGGTGCATCCTGGATGAGGCAGGTACAGGAATGTGAAACTTGTGCCAGCGGGCGACAGATCGGGGAGTCTATCGACGTAGCATTGCATGGCCTTCATGAGTTATGGCAATGTCTCAGGTGAGCCTGAACATCGCCATAGAAGTTTGGTGCCCAGAAGCGGGCTGCGGACTGTCGCTGGATGGGTCGCGAACGTCATGCGTAGCAGTTCTCGCCGCCCATCCACAAATGCCACAGTAGGCTCACAGGGGTGTTTTTAGTGGGTGCAAGACCCACATAAGCAACAGTGAGTGAAAAGTCAGGCTGTGGATGATGATGTGCATGGTGACATGGAAATCATAATTATATGTATGTTTTACATGCCATATCAATAAATAACATAGATTTATTTCCCAGTTTTTTAACTTAGGTACCTTTTTAGCCTCTCTCTTCTTGGCGTAGTCAAGTAACTCAACAACTCTCCTTCTTGTCACATCTTTAGGCTTTGTCAGCGTGTATACTAGTTTAGTTGCATGTGGTGTCTGTAAACAAAATAACTTCAGTAAATTTGCGACCTTCATATTGTTCTTAAAACATTATGACAAATTATGACATTACAGAAGACCCAATAAACAAGTGCAGTTTTTAAGCTGTGAGCAGGTGATTGTTCTTAGAAGATATAAATATAAAAAAAACATATATGTTAAAGGGTGTAAAACCTCCTAACGAAGCCGAAAGGCACTTGTTTTCCTCGTCATTGCGATCATTTTTTTGTTCTACACCATACCTGGGAACCTTTTAGTTACGGAGATATTGGGGGTCAAAGTTCCAACTTTTTAACAACTTTTTTTCAAATACAAGTTTTTAATGTAAGATTTTTACTTTAAACAGCTCCACGACCCCCATACTATTCAATCCATCCATCAGCACAATGTTTTGAGTGTGTTACATTGAGTTCTACCACAAAACGTCATTTTTCACCCCAAAAAAAAAGTCGTTTCCCAGCAATATTGTTTGCATAGAGTTATTTAGTTTGATGTACAGAATGCTTGGTTGACAGCTTTGTGATGAGGTGGTTTACTCTCTGTATAATATTTATTTATTCTTAGTTTTCTTGTAAAATTGTTATGCATTCTTACCAGAACTTCATAAGTCAAACCAATGTAGAAAACATCATATCCTGTATTCAGAGTTTTCATGTCAATGCAGTTACATTCCACCGCAGCTGGAAGCAGTGAAAAATAATGTTTATGGGATTTAAATGGCAATAAACATTTCTGAAGGAACAATATTTCTAAGTTTTCAGTGTATCTTCAGTCAACAGCACATTGAACTGTGTCTTTACGTCATAGCAATAAGAGTGGTTTTTAGTGTGTTGTGTTACCATTGAGTTGCTGATGACTGCACCACTGTCCATCCCTGGCGGATATTACAAGAGTGTGTCATTATGTAAAGTTGTTGATAAGACTTAGTGAAATTAAAATTTTCACAGAATCAGTAGTCAATATAGGGTAAAGTACGTATATCTTTCTAGCTACTTGCTTTACCTGTCAGCCAGTCAAGTAAAAATGCAACACGTGAGAAACTTGACTGGTCTTCGTAGTTAGAAAGTATCCAGCTCAGAGCGTATTCCACGGTTCGGTCCTCGACGCTCTCTAAAGGCACAAGGCAAGCTCCCAAGTTTGTCCATTTTCTTATAGCTGTAAATAAAATACGCCAACCACTTTAAGTAGGTACACGATCAGGATATTATCACAATAGATCAAAACACTTACGTATATATAAATTCAACCAAACTTTGAACAGAATGTGGAAATCGTTGTATTCCAGACCACTTGTATCGACTGCGTAAGCTAATTCATCGATTTTGTTCTGGAACAAATCTTTATCAAACCCTTTTTTTAGTGACTTTATGTAACTGATTATTTCGTCCACGTCGGCCATCGTAATTAATAAATTACGTTGTTGTTTTCCAAAAACCAAAATATTTATGCACTTCTTTCAATGAAATTCAAACTCAAAAAACGTTGACGATTGTTGACAGTTGAATGACAAACAGAGACGCTTCCATGACGCTTCACTCTTCAGTCTTCACGCTTGCAAGTTGTAGTACCGCTTTTTCGATAAACGAACAATTTGCCCGATAATATCATGAACGTAAACTCATCGCACTACTCACTCACAGTTCGAAATGCAAATTAGACAGGGATGGCGAGTAAAACCACGCTTAAAACCACGGGATTCGGGAATTGTGATTCGTGAGTGATGCCATGGAACGAAATCTTTTTTTAACTAGCAATATTGGATTTTCCTTACGCTTTTTATTTATTTGTAATACCTTCAAGTAATTTTAAATGTTAATTGCTAAGTTATTGAAGCAATTAAAAAAATAAAAATAATAAATATAAAAATCCAAAAAGTACAAAAACTCTCACTTGACGGCATGGCTAGATTAGTTTTTGCTGTTTACGGAGATTGTTTAGTACACAAAGACCTAATTAAATTGACAATAAAACAAGTATATTGAAAAATTTAAGTAACTAACAAAAGTCTGCAAATGTTAAACCATTACATTAAATTACATCAAATAATTCAAAATGTCATTCATTTGGAAATGATTACAGCTATAAACAAAAATAAAAAAATGTCATTTCTTTACTTACTTTATAAACAACCACTGAACGCGTCTAGGTCTATGGTACAAACATTGAATGTTGCAATTAAAAGAATTATCCCAAAGTAAGGGGACCTTTTATATAAATATGTCGGCTGGAAATTAAAATCTATATATATATATAAATGAATCCCTATTTCCCTTAGTCATCAAGCGTGAACTTCTGGACCGATTTCGCTAATTCTTTTTTTGTTGTTTGTTTTGTTATTGTCGGGAGAAGGTAGGGTAGGTAGGGTAGGTAGGGTGGGTAGGGTAGGTAGAGTAGGTAGGGTAGGTAGGATAGAATAGTCTGTCATCCGTCACGCAATCATTTACACCTTGTTCCTTCATATGATTCCTCACATAATCCATCCATCGTTTCCTTGGTTTTTCTCTCCTCCATCCATCCACATTTATATTCATCACTCTTTTGGTTATCTCCTCATCACAGTGTGTGGAAAGTAATGACCCATTAATTGACTGTCCACAAATATTGCATTTCTTTATTTTCTGTGTCCAAAACCAAAGTATTAAATAAAGTATTTAAAATTCAGAATATTTCAGAACTATTATAGCTGAAACATTCAATAACGAAAAAACAGCAACGTGTGTAGGAAACAGTATCCTGAACGTTTACATTATTCTCCGTTACATTACTTTACTCTATCATTATTCTGATCGTTTTGGTTTCCGTTACTGAATTTCTAGATTATTCACTTTCAGAAAAATCAGAACGTTTGGACGTTTTAAAGACGGGTCTAAGATGGACGTGGGTTTTCAGACCAATATACTGGTATCACTAAGCAGCATAGACAAGATGCTTTATATTTTCGCTTCTCATATTTGAAGTGTCAAAATGAACGAATTGTCGTTTGAAGTAAACAGTATGGATATTTGCCAATTGACTATTTTATAAAATATGTTTAAAATCATATAATCAAGAATTAACTTTTAGTGTTTAATACAAACCGTCTAAAATGTGGCCCATGCTCCTAAATATGACGCGCGACGAATGTCGCCTCACGCTTCGTAGACTCGGTATATATTTTTAGTCCTCCTAAATGGCTTTCATTTTCCCTCCTATGGTTTTCTTATATTATGCTCGACGCATCGTAGCTAGTTTGTTAACCATTGTATTACAAATATGTTTACAAATCTATAGTATATTCATTTGTTTCCAGAATTGGAAGCCTACTCGAATATGATCAGTGTGTTTAGAGCACAAGGAGCATTGGAAGACAACAGAAAAAAGCTACTGGAAGAACTGCGCGCCGTTTTGCATATAAGCGATGATCGGCATAGCGCTGAGGCGCGCCGCGTGTCTAATGATGAGTTATTAGCTACAATTGCAGATCAGTAAGTTGTTATTTAATATTTTCAGTGTAGGGTTGTTGATTTATTTTTAAACACTGTTACACAAAGTCAAAGATGGCTGAGAGTAACTGAAAGTCAAAGGTATTAACATATTGCTCTTGTTTGTTAGTATTTCTAATTGATTGTAAGCAAAATAATCTTAAAAGTTTGTTTAAAAACTTGATATTTTTAAACTTCTTTTTGTGTATTCTATTGTTACATATTGAATCTTAGCCTTGTGGATGTGTGTTTAGTTTGACAATGTGGGTTGACCACGGCTTTTTGCAAACATTTCTGGCTACTAATTTGTTTTTATGAAGTGTTAGAAAGTAATTTTGATAATATGAAATTTTGACAGATAACCTATTCATCTGAAATGTCAAATTATTTTTATTCATTTCTTTTTCAAACTCATTAAAAAGTTTTGTTGATTGTTTTTTTATGTAAAAACTAATGATCTTTTTCTTGGTATTGTGTTTTATCTGTGCCAATTTCAGATTTACTAATTAAAAATAATTTGAAACTTCTGTAAAATATTTAGTTAGTGATTTTTAGATTAATTATTCTGCATTGTGTAATTTTAGGTTTATTTAATTATAAATATCTTATTATCTCTTTTCACTTGTCATTAATGGATCATATTGTTACTTCAACAAATAGGTTATCAGGTCCAAACACAGGTTTAGCATGGATCAGCGAGGGTCGGAGGCGGGTGCCTCTCATGCCGCGGGGAATCGCACAGACCATGTACACAGAAATTGCAGATAAGGCTGCTGAGGCTGCTGCTGCTGAGAATAAAGAGATTCAGAAGAGGCTTGAAGCGGAGAGGCTCATAGCTCCCAAGTCCAACGAGGAGGAGATGCCTGATGCTGAGGGCCAGACCGCCGAGAGTGCCCTCACATCTAATGATTCCATGGATGAGTCCATTTACCCTCCCATAGCCATGGAAGATCAGACAACTAAGGTGAGTTTTCTTCTTTCACCACATACTTTCCTGGAGGATTTGAATATAATTCTGCTTTTTCAGTTCATTTTCTGGTTGCTTCTTAAAATTAAAAATTAACTTCCAATCTAATCTCTATTCAATAGACTATATCAGAGTTACATAACATCAATAAAGTATGCAGTTAAATTAACCATAAAAATTTCAGTTAGGTCATAACTGTGCATGGTAATGGAAAAAAGGAGATAAAAAACGAATGAAAGTCTTTTTGCTATCTTATCATAAGTATGATTTCATGCAGTTTGCTAACAAACCATCTTATAAGTTAATTATATAATTAAGTATTGATGCGTGTAAACTGTAACTAAACAAAATTTCCCCTTTTCTTAGAATTCTAAATTCAAATATGAATTTTTATAGATTTGGGAATCAGAGCTTGTGAGTCGAAAGCGAAAAGTTCCAGAGGGTGGTGCAATACCAGATGAAGCAAGCACTCCTGTCAAAAATATGAGGAACATACCTGTCAACACCAACCAAAAACATTTGAATTTATCACAGATTTATTCTAAGTTCTCACAGCCAGCCACAAGTGAGTCGTCTTTACATATTAATAATATATTATCGACTAATTTGATGCTCGAAGCATGATAAGAATATTTTTGAGAAACTCTTATAAGTTTTCTACGGAATCGAATTTTCCAGTATTCTGTTTAACAATCAAATGTTTCTGCGCAGGTAAACCATCAGGGCAGTCAAAACACTCATATAATCAAGTAAGCAAAGTATCCACCAGTAAACCGAGCCAAGGTCACGGTCCGCGCTCGGCGCCACATAAGAGCAGGTCTCATAAAAGTTCTAAGGGTGCACAAATGGTATCAAAATCGCAAATGAAAAAACAAGAAATGCCAGCTTCTCCTAACAAACAGTACAATCCAACTTCCATGCAGATGGAGTATTCAGGGCCTCCTAACACTTTCCAAGCTAGTTATGCTCAATCTATATTAGGTAATAAAACAAAACCCGACTATTTGGACGAAATAAAGCCCAAAGTGTTGTCTTCTCCGGGAATGGTGACGGACTCGCCCACCATGCAGCTACTCACGCAGCCCGCGACCGTCCCGCACGAGCTCGACGTGTCGGACAACGCGCATCCCGACGACCCCGCGTCCTTACAGGCTCAGAGCACGCCCGTCTCCCACAAGCATACAATATCCGGAAAACCTTGCCAACTTATCATAAAGAATCGCGGTGAAATAAGCACAGACAAGAAAGTACAAATGTCTGACATCAAGTTATTACAAAAGCCCTCAGAGGGTATTAAACTATTGTCTAACAGACAAGTAGTCGTCGCACCGAGTTCAGCTCAGAAAGCATTGAACACGCCGGGCAAACTAGTGACCACTAAAGTTATCGGCTCAATACCGAAATCTCGTAATACTAGCACGCCCCTTATGTCGGAGAAAATTATTGTTGTCTCCAAACCGTCGTCGGAAAGTAGAAACATGTCCAACTCTAAAGTAATAATTACATCCGCCGTCAGCTCGTCGCACAGGGACCACTCAACTAGTACAAACAGCATATCAAATAAATTAACAGAAACACTTACACCCAAGGGCATCCCTGCCACTGATCTTAAAGTATCAGCTAAAGCAGTTGTCTTGAACCCTAAATCGGGACAAAAAATGGTCGTGTTACCGGCAAAAGCTCGAACGAAACCGGGGAACGACGGACAGATACCGCTCATACATTTCAAGGGTATACCCACCGCTATGAAGTTAGTACCTGTGAGTTCCCAATCTATTCCTCAAATTCCCAAAGCGCCCGCTATGACTGTCACGTCCAAACCTTCAACAGTTAGCTCAATGCCATCGAATGCTAAAATCCTTGGTGTGGAGACAATTAAAACCGCGAACTTGGCGGATATTGTACCAGTAAAGGGCTTAGCACCCGTGACTACTCCTAAGGTGTCCAATCCCATCGTTCGACCATCTAGTGCAAAAGGCAGCGTTATTGTAGTGCAAAAGGGTACAACGATAGGCAAAGCTTTAACGTTCGCAAAAAATGGGAACGACATGTCTAAAGTAATAATGGGTAAAAATGTAAATCAACTATTACAAGCGTCGAAAGCTGACCCATCAGAGGCAGCTAAGTGTGCTGGCAATGTTATTGTTTTAGAGTTGAACAACGAACAGACTGGTCGTACTACCACCATGTCAGAGATATTAGACAGTCGCGGAAGTAACGCACCGCGCATCTCCGACGAGAGCAAGAAGTTGTCTCATATTACCCCAGACACACCAGTGTTGTTTGAAAACCAAATAACAGAAGAAACGTGTAATGCGAGCAGCTTAGATTCTACTGCGGAGAGCATAGGAGAAATAGCACCTATGGTGGAGAGTACTTTATCATTAATCGAAAAAGATGATGGTAAATCCAATTACACTAAAGAATCAGAAGGTGTTAAAGACTCGTCGAGCGTCACGGACTGGGAAATGGAACTTGACACAGTATCAAGAAAGGGCAAAGATGAGGACAAGTTAAATTCCCTACACTTAGACTTGGGCATGTCCAGTGACAGCGACAGTGAATACATATCCACGAGTCACAAGTCAAAAAGCAAACATTCATCACAAGAAATCATGCAACGGGCAACACCAAGCGGTAATCTATACATTTGATTCCACCTTTATTTTTATTTGTTCTTCTGATTAATTTGTAAGAAAACCTAAATATTTGTTCAGGTGAGAGCAGCGAAATGTACAGCAGTTCGAGCGCAATGTCCCTCGCGACCAGAACGTTGCTCAGCCAGCTACAAGACGATGGGTCGTCGAGTAACGATTCGTCGTTCGCTCTCAAAACTAAAATAGAAAAATTAAAAGAGAACGATTCTAAATTGGATAAATCAGAGTCTGAAGCACTTACGAAAGCGAAAGAGAAACTTTCCGAAAAAGTAAGAGAAGCTCAATCACAACAGAAGAGAATAGACATCTATAGCACTGCAATCACTACTTCTGACATAAACTTGGATTCGTTCTCGTATCTGGACGAGGGCGACATGATGGCGGGCGACGACGTTTTCGCTACGGTGGAGGCGAAGGCGCGCGAGCCGAGGCGAGCCGACGTGCTCGACGACCAACTTAGCAGACTGTTAGGCGAAGACTCCGCTAACTCGACTGACTCACAAACTGTAAGTGAAAGTATGCCTTTAAATAAATAAATGAGCAATAAAGTAGGTTAAATAAAATGATGGAGCCTGTGGAAGATATCTTTTAATGAATTTGAATGAACTTAGAGTAAGCGCGGACATATAATGTGAAGTGAAAAGTGGTGACATTGTCGGTATCGAGGGAGGCGTGATCCTGATCATAGTGGCGATTTGTTTGTTCTGTTAAAATATACAGTTTTTAAAGGTGTTTGTATACTATCTGCGTATCACATATTTCCTTTCTTAATAAAGAGGCTAGCAGATTGAAAAACAGCTTAGTAGTAATTTGGGGATATTCAAATAATCTCATCTGCAAATACACGTAAGATCTTAAAACCAGCAGTTTAGTTCTGTTTATTCTAACAATATAATATAGACATTCTTCAATTTACCAACTATGAATTAAAACAATTATCTGTACAAAAACATTCATTAGGTTTGGGTCACACATTGCTCAAGTAAGAGTTTTGAAATAAAACATCGGAGTCATGAATAATTATTTATGCATGTAAATTCATACAATTTTGCATTTGGCTACTTACACAATCAAGGTAACTTATATTTTACAGTAACTAGGAATATATTGCTTTTAGGTGCATATTACTGCAGGTCAGTAAGTGACCTGCATTAAAAAATGTGCATTAATGTAAAGACAATGCATACAGTGTAGTACAGTTAGAAGCTGTAAATAAATAGCTCTGAGTTATCGAAAATGCTTGGGCTTTGTAAAGCGCCATCTCTTAGTGTGCGTCCATAGTGCGAGCCTAGCGCGGTTGCGACGACGGGCGCGAAGTATCATACGTATGAAACCGCCGTTTACGTCCATGGTGTAGTGACTAAGGCGGGCGTCTAGCGCGACGGGCATGAGCGAGTTAGCGCGCTAGTTTTCAAACGTTCCTCTCCGCGCGTTATAGCCACACTACTGGCCTAGTCAGCGTGTGTGAAGTGCCCCAATGCGCGGGTGGCGGGGGTATCAAACCCATTCGGTCTTGTCGCTCGGCGTAAGAGCGTCTTCAATTTATTTTTCTGTTAAAATGGCTGTATAATTATACTAGTGTTTATTTCTCTATTCTACAATTTTCTATAGTACAATCTCAATTCTTAATACAAAGTAACAAAACACCATTTATTTCTGTGATTTTAATTATTTCGTGCACACCCTCTCTTATGATTAACACCTCCCATCTCAGAATCGGGACTGTCTAGTAAAGATAGTAAATCCTCGCCCAACACCTCGCTCGTCACTGTGGCCACCGCTCGCCCCATGTCGTCGCGCCCGCAACAGGCCGTGGACGCACACTTATACTCATCTGAACCTTCATGTGTCATAATATTAACGCCAGGGTACACTCGGGACACAACAAGCTATACATTTCCAGTATAAAATTGCCCCGCTTTGTATAGATTTTCTGTACAATGAGAGATTCTTATAAACTGATTTTGAATAGCTTGATTGTTTGTTGATTGTTGTTGTGTTTCTTTGGTGATATCGGATTTCTCTAGTATGTCGTCAGAAATGCAAGTGGTCAAATACGCTTTTCGGCCAGAAAACGCATGTTGACAGAAACGCATCTCGTCAGATTTGCACCACGTCAAAGACGCAGCTCGACAAACACGCAACTGATGCTCGTCTCGACAGATACGCAACTCGACAGTCAATTAATAAATAGGATTTAAACGCTTGTGGTCATGTAGGTACACATACACAATTTCGTATTTTAACAATAAAAAACTTAATATGATTGAAACAATACCTCTAGTAAATAATACATGTCCACAGATAATTTCATTTTATTTACCCATCTTCTTTGTTGCATCGGTACTTCTTGTTTTTGACCGACTGTCAGAACCGCGGCACCCATCTTACAGAAAGCTTTGTCATGTTCAGAATATCGTGCAAAATATGAAAAAACACGTTCAGCCGAGATGTGCACCGCATCAGCTATCTCTTGTATCTTCACTCGACGGCCTACCAAAACAACATCATGGATTTTGTTGATGATATCTTCAGTGGTGACCACAACCGGCCGGGTTCCTGGGCGCTCTGCGTCCTTTGTGGTGATACAACCACACCAAAGTTCATTGAACCACGTATGTACCCATTCCATGAGACGGAGCAGATCGGCCAGATCATTATCGTGATGGAAAAAGTTTTTTTTTCTCTGCGAGATGCGGTCTTTTCTTCACAATACGGTGCGGTCTTGCTTCGGTCTTTTGCCTTGCTCCAAAAAATAGATGTGAATGACATGTCCCAAAAGACAGTTGCCACCAGTTTACCAGCTGGACAAACAGTTTTTGCCTTTGGGGCACGTTCACCTGTGGAAGTCCACGGTTTTCACTGTTCCTTCGTCTCTGGTGTATGGTGGACACAAGTTTCATCAACTCTTATGTATTTAAACATAGCTAAGTATTTTATTGTTTTTTTACCATTCCATGAGACTGAGCAGATTCGCCATAATACTTTTTCAGTTTATCTTCCGTCTGTTTAATAGCAGCATAGTTTTTCCTTTTTTTTGGTAAGTGGGTCGTCTTCGTCGGCTGAAAAATATTCCGACCGCAATTACCTTTTTATCGGTAAAAATACTGATAATTATTTATTCTTTTATTTGACTAATACCTACTTTTGTTTAGTCAGTATGGGTGGATAATTTCAAATATCTGACGAAATGCGTATCGGGACTGTTGCGTGTTTGGAGTTTCTGACAAGTTGCGAGTCTATCCTGAGAAATGATTTGACCACTTGCATTTTTGACGACATCGGTATTAGGTACTAGAGATCCGTAATATCATATTCTCATGTAAATGTGGTTGTTTGGTTTTTGAAACGATTTTTATTTCATGTTTGATAAAATATGGGACCTGCGTTACGTGATTCACACGCTTGATCCCCGTATATTTTATTGTGGAATGTAATTTAAATTATAGATTTAGTTTACCAAGGCAACTTTCTCATGAAGTACCTATATATTAGACGCACAAATTGTTTTTAGATTTTTAGTTCTTGATAATGATTTTTTATTATTTATGTTATGTTACTTACCAATGATTCTAAATGCAATAACTGCAAAACGCCTCTTAATTAGATTTAATTTGAATCTTTAGTTTGTTTTTATGACTGTGTTTTTGAAGACTGGTATTATATATTTGATGTAGGAGTTCAGGGCGGAGAGTCAACACAGCAACTGTTACATAAATATATCTCAGCTACTTACTGCGTACTGGTATATATGCCTGGTATATAGCCTTCATACATAACTAACATATATAATGTTTTATTTTATATACATTTAAGGTTTTCATAGTCACCTGTAATATTGAATCACATTATTTATTTCACGAGTTTTTCACCGTTGTAATAATTCTAATAGAATATAACTAGGGTGCGATAACAATGTCTAAATATGTAAGCAAACATAGCAATAATTTTATTTTTCGTAATGAAATGCTAAGAAATTTAGTGGTGTATATAATATTGTATAAAAACCGTTTAATTTTTATAGCATAATAAATAGCGCAGTATAAAGTAATAGATTTAAACACACATTGAGGAGTAGGATAGAAAATATCGACATTTGTTTTGGAAAGAACTGTTGTAGTAGACACGTAAAGGTTTTTTTTGTGTAACGATCAATCGCAATACAAACGACCTTCCAGTGTCTACATAAATAAAATGTTCAATTAACCTAGTGTATCTGTTACTGGTAAAAATTTAAATTCTTAAAATGGACTTTATGATCATAATTATAAAGTCCATTTTAAGAATTTTAAATTTTTAACGTAATTCATATTATGATTCTGATAAAGCGGCCATTTTAGACCCCCTGATGCTACATAAATGTCAAAGTACTCAATTCAAAAACCTTGATTTGCAAAAAACTATCTAATGTATTTTTAGGCATTGCTTTGTAAAATAGGGTTGAAACAATATCTTCCTAAATCACGAGAACTGTCAGTTTGTTTTATGTACCATAATTATCTGGTAACAAAACACATAATAATATAAACTTTTCGAAACACCCTGTACGATAAGCAAAGCACAGACTGTAAAAATAGGTTTCGTTGCCAAAACATTTGTTATTGCGATGTGTGTCTAACGAGTAACAAATTAAGTTTTTTTTTTTCATTGAGAGAAAACGTAACTAGATTTTTTTTTAATATTTTAAACATTTATTTGAAATAAAACATCTACCGAAATCCAGTATCCAGTCGTGTATCGGAATTCCTACATGCCAAATAGGCCTAATATCAATCAAATCAATGTAAAAATTGCTACTAAATTGATTTTTAACCAATTATGAGTTAAATTACCAACGCATCACGCATGCATGGGGAACCACTGGTCGAGGCAAACGGACGTGATCCCTCACGTCCTTTACAGACAGGCAGCAAGGAAGATGTAGTCTATCTAGATATATTTACACGTTGTTTTAAAAATGGTGGTGCTACACGATACTTATGTTTCTTTTAATCAGGACAATTGACGTATTAAGCTATAGGAAAGGTTTGTGATTGTGTATAAATATTTACACACAAATTAATCTTAGGTTAAAATGTGATGCTTATAAAAATAAGTGTTGACTTATATTTTGGAGTTACTAAAGTTTTATCCCCTCGATATTCTTCCACTAATGATCATCATGTAGATCGTTGTCGACATACGCCACGTCCTCATTGACATCAGAATAGCCCGGATCAGGTCGGGGCTCCAAGATAAATGGAACCTCGACATTTGAGGTGTGTATATTAATGGTACATATTTCTTGCTTTAAATAGAATGTACGTTCATTCTAAAGAAATTGTGCCATGGGTAGCAATTAGTTTGTTCTATGACAAATTTGTACATATTAATGTTACTATTTTATTGAAATATCATTGACAAGTGTCAACTAACAAAAATTTATTAAGTATATTTTGTATCATAATAATGTACGAGAAAGCATTTTTGGATGTCTATGTGTGTCCTCCAATAAACTGACTTAGTTTAGCAAAATGTTACTAGGTTTAGGTAGATATTGGATGCAGGTGAATATGTTTAAAATTGTTACCACGATGCACTAAAATTGTGGATCAAATGTGTTCTCTTTATGTATAATGTGTCCTTAAAGGATCCAACTATTGTATAATATAAATTCTTGTTAAAATTTCAAGGCAATGTTAACGATTGACCTGCATCAGTTTATTTTGTAAACATAGAATAAGGCCGTGTCCTAATATAAGTAGTCGATACTCCTGCGTGAATACGTGATCGTCGAGTTCACTTTGTTTTCCAAACAAATTTATGTGACGATCGCGCATTCGTTTATCGCTTTGTATTAGGACACGGGATAAGATGTTTATTTGTTTCGTGAGCTGTAAATATTTTGCGTAGAAATAACTAGTACCTTCGTAGAATCAAACATGTTGATACAATTTTCTGTTTTTCGCAAGTTTATTTTATCTACTTATTTTAACGAATAAAATTTTAATCAAACTACTGAAGTTTTTCATACCTACTGTACTATAGTGTGGATTTTTGAGACAGGCCCGTTACCTTACAAGGGAATATTATTATAGGAAAACTTCATATCCTAACTGCATTCACAGATTTTGAAAATATGGTTCATCGTCTACCTTTACCCAATTATATTGGTTCGGATTCCAGTCAAACCGCATGCAGCTGCATTCCAGTATTTTACATGGAACAACTGTGAATTTGACATCCAAACCCAGTAACTGAGAAAAACGATCCTCTTTGGTAAAACTGGTTGTCAAAGTTTCGGGTACTCGTAACGGCTGTCAATGATCCACGAATGACAGCCGGGACCACCGTGCTTTCAGAAACACCAAGCGGTCTCGGTATGTATCCATGAGTAATAATTTAATAATAAAAGTAGGTATTTATTTCACAAAAACATAGCACTTTGCACTGTATACATCGTCTGAATCGACCCATAGAGTTGTTACTACTAAGCCATGTGTAACAGAACGGTACAGTCTGCTAAAAAAACGTTCAATTTGCGGATTATTTTATAATGATAATCGATTTAGTAAGACTTGCGGTACCAACTGAGGATTAAGTAGGTAGTACAAAAGCCACGAATTGAAAACTGCCTATACCTTGCTCGTAACTACTGCCTCGTTTAAAAAACCCACCATATTCTAATTCGAAGTCGCAACTATATCATATAGTAGTCTAGTAAAAAAAGCAAAGTAGGTAAGTAACCAAAAAGGTTTGCCATAAAATAAAAAAGGAAATATGTATTAACTTGACCCCTTATTCACAAACGTCTTATTTTAATCATAAATCACAATTTGGACTCGAAAAATAACATGACACATAAAATTTATAAAAGATATTTATGCATAAGGGGATTACTTTTTAATTTAAAAAATAAAATATACATACAAAAGTATACGGCAATAAAAGCAACTCAAAAAATAATAATCATTAAAAACAAGCTGGTTCCATAAATACTGTGCTCTTTCGGTACATTGGAATACAAGGACGACACGACGCAACACTTCCTTCGAATTCTTTGCCAATAAAGAATAAGAGAGTCAATCACCAAAACTACGTCAGGGTACGTAAGGTTTTGGCCGTGAAATCGTGTTGCTATGATGCAAAAATGTAGGTCGTCAGCTCTGTATCTGAAATGCTGAAACAAAAATGTTTGTGTAAATACTTTTCACTACAAATGCACGAGCATCTCATTTCACATGGAACGTTTAAGATTTATTTTAGGGTTTCCTTTGCAACCTACTTTAAGTCAGACTGTATTTTAGTTCCCGACCCAAGTCAAAGACCTTGTCCAGGTTTTTTATTTATTTATAAAATGATCGCGGTACAGGTTTGCGTTTTGTATACGACTCCTGGCGATAAAGCGAAAAGATTGACAAAATCATTCCCGAGGTCAAAAACTGAAGAGCATTAAATAAGAATTGACAAGTACCCTTTTTGTTTAACAAGCTGACGAGACTGTATGCATTGCGTTGGCGATGTAATCAACGTTCTTCGAAGTGATGCCAGCGACGGATATACGGCCGTCCTTAGTTAGGTATATGTGGAATTCCTTGGTGAGACGCTCGACCTGAAAACAGTAGAACGTAGTATATAGATATTGTAGCTATTATCGTATTTCTGAACATTCAAAGGTAAAAAAAAATCCCTTCGGCAAGCCGCAGGAGGAGGTAGATTTCGAAGAAGGTTCCACCTATAATGTTTTTGTTCATGTGTAAAATCGATAAATAACGGGCAGATGATGGTTTGACAGCTGAAAAATGGTTATCATACATTTTAAAATCCTCCCTTATGAGTCGGAAACGTCCTCAATTTTTCAGTTATAATTTTTTATTTCGAATACTAAGTTTTATCGCTACACTTTTATTAAGTATTTATTTACAAACAAAAAGTTTCTATATAGTATATAAACTATCTGGTATCCACGAAACAAGCCTCGTTGCTTAGTGTGGCACTAGATGGCGCTGTGTTAATGTCCAGCGATATTTATTTATTCATTTTAAATTAAAAATTGTGCAGTAGCTAAACAATTTACTTTAAGAAAAAAAATCGCGACGGGAAAAATGTTTACCGTTTACGGGAAAAATGTTTACCGTTTCGGAGATATGATTTTTTTTCATTCCAAAAATTTTGGAAATTTCAACCTCCCCAAGTTAGGGTTTGCATCAAAAAAGTTTAAATTTAAAAGTTGTCAGTATTCTTACTTGGAATGATAAAAATGTTAAACGGTTCAAAAAATTTCCACAGGAAAAAGTTATGGCCAAAAAACTGTTTTTCAAAAACAAAAAAAGTTGAAAATTAAGTTAAATTTTAGTACTTACAAGTTTTCGAGAAAATCTAAATTTACCCATAAATCTTTTTATCGTGTTGGAATCTAAGGACCTTGATTTTTTTATACACCTAATAGGGAATATAGACCTCAGTATCTGGTATAAATTTCAACTTGCTAGGTCCACCCGTTCCTGCGAAAATCGGTGATGACACACAGACAAGAAAGTGATCTTAAAAGGGTTCTTGTTTTACCTTTTGAGGTACGGAACACCAAGTAACATGAGACAAGGACAGGAAGATGATGACGATGGACATGAAGCATTTTCTGACCGTCTTTAAGTTTGTAGTACAATGTATACCTGATCGGGTTTTAGGCCGGTGTAACAGAACATGCCGATCTGGTCGGTAATGTGGTTCCATGGGTTCTTGTTGCCGAGGCCCTCGATTCCGCTGCGCAGCTTCTTGCGCATACTGATGATACGGTCAGCCATAAGTTTCACGTCACTCAACCTGTGAATAAACAATAAATAAATATCGCTGAATATTACACACATGGCCATCTCGTGCCACACTAAGGAACGAGGCTTGTGTCGTGGACACCAGATAGTTGTTTGTAAATACATACTTATTATACATATAAACATCCATGACTCGGAAACAAATGTCCATGCTCATCACACAAACATTAAAAAAACATACACACACACACATACAGTATAAACATTATGCAAGAGTTAGACAGAGTTGACATTTAAGCCCCATGTAAGAGGGGGCGAGCCTATTGCCATCAACCGGGCACAAATGCAGGCTGTACGGCTCCTACCGAGAAATTCTTGATGGAAAAACTCAATAACACAGAGTATCGATCCAGGACCTCATGCTAAGTAGTCGCAGTTGTGACTATGACACACAAGCATTTTTACTTTAGAATTTTCAAAGAAAGTGATGACGCTATACAGGGCGGATAGCACCATCTCTTTCTTGCTCGGTTTCTGTAAGGTCCTGTTTCCACAAAAGTGGAGATCAGTGCAACAATGACAAGAGAGACAAGACACACCATGTCTCATTGCTGGGCCTCCTCCAAGTCCCTACAGGAGCGGGGGCTGGTTCCCGTTCCGCTTCGAATCAGCCCTTGTGGTAAGCGTCCTGCCCCCGTATTCGATTCGATTTGACAAGTTGCATATCTATCTCTTTTTGGCATTACGTAAAGCGAGCGAGATATACATACTTTTCGAATCGAAACAAAGCGTTTGTGACGAACAACGAGAGCAAGTCGTCTCGCCACCTCTTTCTGGGCCGGCCTCGGAACCGCCGTCTATAATCCGGCTAATTTTTCGAGACAAGGGAACTTACCACTGCTTATTAAGTTCGGGGTTGGTCAGAATCTCCGTGACGATGCGCGAGCCGTTGATAGAAGGGTTGGAGTATATTGTGCGGATCAAGATCTTCACCTGCGACGTCATCTTGGCGGCGGTTTCCGGGTCGCCGCACAAGAAAGTGAGCGCGCCTACACGCTCGCCATATAAGCCTGAAATAGAATAATTTTGTTGTCAATATAGATTGTTGTCAGCAAATTAAAAAATCGTAAGAGGTAAGTCACCAAATACAATTCGTAAGACCTAACGTCGCGTCGCCGCTTTTTGTTGGTAGATCGATCGATTAATGTAATTAGACTATCCTTTAATTATTTTCTAAATCTGAATAAGCATTGGATTGGAAGCAGGTTAGCTATTAACTGCGCATCAAATTCCCCAAATAAAATTTAAAAAAAACTCCTACATCTGTCCCCAGAAACAAACGAGCTAGTAAACACGCGCAGTGGACTTTCCGATTCAACATAAACCTGACCGAACCACCATTCCACCATTTCCTCATTTTCATTTTACCATTTCCAGTACATTCCGGATGTCTAGTCTAATTTCTAATAAAATTGTATAACAATATGCCATGAGGGTAAACGACAATCGATCCAATTGACGTAATATAAAAAAAAAACTCGGATAAGATAACCGAGGTCAGCACAGTAAACACGCGGTTCAACATTCATAAACAAGCATTGTTTGACGTCACCGGGTACTCAACAACAGACTAATAAGCTGCCGGTATTGCATCGTTTTTATTGACAAAACCTAATCAGAATGTTCGTAACAACTGCTATGGAATATTAACTCTTACAATGGATATTGAAATCAACTAAGTAATAAATCTACTACCGTAAAACGTCGTGAACCAAGACAAAACATTGAAAGGGGTTTAAACGTTGAATTAATTTTACCACGTACCACAGTGGCGTAGCATGGGTTTCATTCGCGCATTTTGCGAATGGAGTAATTGCGTAATTGATATGTATTGTCAAATTTTGCAGCCTTCAAAATTATCTGGCAAGGGATGGATCGGCCCCGCCTTAACACGCTACGCACACTACACCTAATACATAACTTTTTCACGAGTTAAAATTTAGGCATGGTTATTGTATCTTACTGATACTGTAATCCGGTAATATCTTACAAGTTAGTATCTTTGAAGCACATCATAAATATTGCGTCACGACGATATTTTGGGTACTTTCCGATAGCTAACATAATTCATCAATGTCTTGTGCACCGTTTCTGCACGTTTATCTGGCAAAACAATCCTTGCCTTGCATAACACATAACATGCCCTAAGTTATTTAACATCTATGTGAATAAGCTGCTCGAGGAACTCAGCAGCACTGGCATCGGATGCACGATTGATGGTGTGTCCTTTAACAACATCAGTTACGCTGACGATATGGTGCTGCTGAGTCCGTCGATCAGTGCTCTTAGGAAGCTGTTAAATATATGTGAGTGCTATGCTGCGGCCCATGGACTAAGGTATAATGCCAAGAAAAGCGAGCTGTTAGTTTTTATGGCACAAAACAAGACCTATGAGGTGGTACCACCAGTCTCGCTATGTGGTGCTACTCTAAACAGAGTCAAACAGTTTAAGTACCTTGGTCACTGGGTTACAGAGGATGGCACTGATAACTGTGATATTGAGAGGGAGCGGAGGGCATTGGCCGTAAGATGCAACATGCTGGCCCGCAGATTTGCAAAGTGCGACAGTAATGTAAAGATTACTCTGTTTAGGGCGTATTGCCAGACCTTTTATACTTGCAGTCTGTGGACCAGATACACGCAGAAAACGTTTAATGCCCTGCGTGTGCAATACAAAAATGCTTTCCGAATACTGCTGTCGCTGCCTCGTTTCTGTAGCGCGTCAGGGATGTTCGCAGCAGCGCGTACAGACGACTTATTTGCGATCATTCGTAAAAGATCCGCTTCATTACTGCGTCGGATGCGGGGCGGCGATAACAGTCTTCTGAGCATTGTTGCTAGTAAGACTGAAGGCCACCTTATGGGGCACCTGTGCGCAGTGCATGTACTGTTGCCAGGTGTCTCCGTGAGGTGGCGTAATTAAGTATTAGTAGTAATAGTGTGTTTTAGTCTATTATACTAACATAGGTTAAGGAATACTAACAAATTTATGGGTAAATAATTACTAACAATATATATTAACCTGAATTAAAGATAAATAAATAAATAACAGAGAAATGCAAAGAGAGTCTCTTCTATAATTATTTTTAGTTACAGATTGTTTGTTCACCTGCAGGAACCGCTGGTTCTACCTGTCTTCTATTTAAGCAACTAGTATGTCATAAATTTATCAACTTCCCAAAAGAAATCGACAAACATGTATTGTATTTTGTGTTTTCTTCCTTTTTATACAGTCGCGAGAGGGTCGCCAGCATAAATGTTACACTTACACAAAATTTTAAATGATATACTTACCCATATTTTTAGCAAAACTCTGTGCCAACATCAACTCATGGCCCTCTTTTTCGAAGAGACGTACGGCAAACGCGTCGTTGTCAACGCTACCAGTGGCGAAGCCCTGATACGCCATGTCGAAGAATGGCAGTATCTTCTTTTGTTTGATGACCTATAAATTTCAGTAGAAATGACATTTATGAAAAGTTTCAAAGACCGCACTTAACTGTGCAAATGTGTTCTTTGGTATTATGCGTATAATGTAATCAATATCATCTAACATTATTAGTTTCAGATTCATATTGGATTTTATCTTCTGGGATTCTAACTAAATAATAGCTATTTATTCACCAAGGGGAGTAAGGCACAGATTACTAATCGAGTGTGCATTTGAGGTGAACCACACGAGTTTAGTAATCTGTACTTACCCTCGAGTGATATATACTGCTTTATACTACACTTGCTTACAACGTCATCCAAGACTTTAAAAAAAAAAAAGGAAACGCGTTAGTAATGGATTACTACCCAGATTTTCAGGGCAGTAATGAAATTCCATACAATAAACTGCCTAGATTTTTGAGAAGGTTTAATAAACAGCTTTTAAGCCTTTTACTGGGGTAGTATTGGTACACTTACTAAGCAAGTGTAGTTTAAAGATTTTTTATTTTATTTTTTAGTATTTTCGCAGAACACACATCATTGAGAGGCGGTTCTACGGCATGGTTGTACGATTTCCGGAATAAAAAGTATGCTGTACTGTAACCAGGATGTGCCAAATTTCATTTCAATCTGGTCTACCATGAAAGGTAACAGATAGACGGAATTACTTTCGCATCGCATTTATGATATTCATGCCAAATAGACTGTCCCGTTGGTCTAATATAGTCGCAAGCGCAACTGCCGAGAATGAACTTCTGGGTTCGTTTTCCCGGTCGGGCAAAGTGTTACTGGGTTTTTCCTTTCTCAGAGCATTCACGCAGTCTGGATGTGTGCCCAGTTGATGGCAATAGGCCGGCCCCATTACATGGAACTTAAACCGGCAAAATGTGGGTGTACTATTAGATACACCTCTACCTAATACTTCGATGATTACAGGCGTCATGTTATGAATTATTAATATGGATTGCAAATACTTACGTCGGACAGTTGCTTCCATTCCTCCTTCTTGGGGTCGACTCCGGTGGGGTTGTGCGCGCACGCATGCATTAGGATGATGGAGCCTTCAGGTATTTTCTATAAGATTCAATGTTCATGTTTCTATAGGTAATCACAAGATCGTGGCTAATTATAGCCTCATGTTTGTAATATTGATTTACTCAAGTAGTACCTACTTACAAGTACCTTCATTAATGACATGGTACAGTCACGTGCATAAATACCATTTGCTTACGCAAAATTCAAAGTCTGTTCTCTCCTAAAAAAATATATATATTTTTATCCGCACGCAAAATACGCGCTTTGGACGTGGAGTTGCGGACACCAGCCCGTTATACAATTCAATATATCTAATATTATTAAGAGGTAAGATTTGATTTTTTGTTTGTTTGTTACGATTTAAACTACTCCCGATTTTAAAATTCTTTCAGCAATGGATAGCTACATCATCAGCGAGTAACATAGGCTATATTTTATCCCCGTACTCCCACGGGAACGCTTACTACGCGGGTGAAACCGTGTGAAGTCCGCTTGTTTTGTATAATGTATGTACAATACAGGGTGTAAACAGACTCATCACGAAGCCATCAACCAAGCATTTTGTACATCATTACGCAAAAATTATTGCTGGGGAACGACGGCTTCGTTAAAGTCTTTTTACACCCTTTATACGCGAAAGAGAGGACATATTAAATATTTATGCATGTGACTGTACCATATTGTAGTATTCATAAGAGTGTGCTTTTGTTAACCTACTAATTCAGGGCTGTTCCTGGCATATTGACTGTACTATTGTTGCACAAATAACTACGATAAGGCCATGCTGCAATACTGTGTTAATTTCCATTGTTTTCGAATACTCTCCTATAAAATTTGCCATAAAGTCGTTCTTATAATAGAAATGTTGGATATCTAGATTAAAACTTGTCTGTAAGGTGTGATAACGAGTAATAGAGAAGTATGGAAGAAGAAGACATGCTGTGCCGACCTCAAATAAATTCGGATATAGGCAGGCGAATGATGGAAAGGGGGGCTACTTATTCGATTAACCAAATATCTTTGCGACTTTGATATCTCGTTTTCGTAATCTAGCTAAAATTAGTCATCATATCAGCCTTTGTCCCATACCTATTTAACTAGGGGCGTACTTACCTATGTACCTATTAAACAAGGTTACTACAAAACTTAACAAACTTACATCCATCTTTTCTTTAGAAAACAAGTTCGACATTCAAGTTTAAAATATAGTATAGATCATATTTTATAATATCACGCGTATTTGTCGTGAACGCCTTTATCGTATTATCTAACTAGAAACAGTAAATATTTTTTGCTATAATACGTAATTCCAGTTTTATCTAGTTGTAATAAATATGATATCTTGAGTTCGTTGCGTCGTTAAAAGTAAAGGGGTTTGGCTACCTCAGCCTCGGGAGATAATATTATATTCTCCATTCTTGTCAATTTTGTGATGCTGGGTCAAGAGGAAGGTCGATTACTACAGATTAAAATAAATGGAATCTTCATCAAAATAATATGTGCCACTATTTGAATTTAGGTACACGTTTGTGAAAAAAACGGAATTGCTTCATGAGAGACACCACCATTATTGCCTTTGAGGAATCGAAAACTAAAGATGATCTGACCTACCTATAAATTATCGTCATTCTACTGCCGGTATCCCAATTTATTTGGGATCGACGCAGCATATCTTCTTTTTCCATACCTACTTACTTTTATACTATTACAGCCTTATTCTTAAAAGTTAGAGCCTCTTAGAAGTCTCCTTGAAGGCCCGTTGCTAAAAAACATGATTCATAAACGTCTGTTAACGCTAACCAGTCCATCAAGGCTCTGCTAAAGTTAGAGGACTGTTGACCCTCCTTTATCTCCCTGCTAAGTCACATAATGGCTGCCGCTTCTGACCGTCTGTCTGACCATGTCTGACCGTGTCTTAACGTCAGTCTGACCGTGTCTAACCGTATCTGACAGCCTGTCTGACCGTGTCTTACCGTCAGCCTGACCGTGTCTGACCGCCTGTCTGATCGTCTGTCTGGCTGTCCGTCTGTCCGCTTGATGATCGATGAATTTGCGAAATTCTCTATAAGGCCATTTTTGTCTTTGATTTGTCAAGATGGCCAACATAACGCGTCTAATCCGTCTATCAGCAGCTCATTAACTAGCAGACTGCTAGCAACCGTTTATGAATCATACTTCTTGACAACCGTCAAACAAGCTTAATGAGTCTTCTAAGTAACAGACTAATCAAACCTCTATTTGGGATTTTTTATGAATAAGGCTGTTAGTGTTTACCAATGAATATTTTTCCAAAATGTGCACTTATGCGACCATTTTTCGCTTGATTTCAACATAGCTACTATGCAAAATGGAATGAAGTACAACAACCTAAAAGATTTCTTATGGCCTACGCAGACTGGGACGGCATGGCAAGGGATTTAAATTTTTACCAATGGACATTCAAACGTATTGATATAGAAATAAGACCGTGGCGCGTCTTACAATGCCGGGCAATGAAATCCCTTTCGATGCCACGGCATCATTTTAAAGCATAGCAATTTATGTCGTATTTCTATATCAATACGTTTGAATGTCCATTGGTAAAAAATTAAATCCCTTGCCTTGCCGTCCCGGTCTGTGTAGGCCTTTATAAAAAATGTCTGCCTCATCACGTTATGACATTTTAGTTAAAAACTTATGATACTTTCTAAGCTACTAGGTAAACTCTCGGGGTCGTTTTCATTAAGGTACTCATTAACTACAAGTGTCTAACACCTGCAAATGATGTAAATCTGTATTGTAACAACACCTAATTGCATACAGAAAGTGTATAATTAGAAATGCCAACAACTAGCACACAATTTAGAGGCCTTGTGTTAATTTTAACACTCAACCATTTCTCTGTAGGTGTTGATTTTTTTATTGGCAGCTTTACAAACGAAAATCGGAGTTTTAAATACGACTACACCTTCTCTTGAGTATTTGAATATGATAAACAAATATAATTAATTAAAAACAAATAAACTATTCATTTTTTATTATATAGGTACTATATGTACCTATATAATAAAAAAATGAATAATTTATTATTATTATTAAAATGAATTATTTTTATTCATGGCCAATGAATGACTGAACTCTTTACATAGTATAAAATAAGCAGCAGCAATTTCAGCAATAGATAGTGATTAGAGATGCAACGAATATTCGGCAACTATTCGGTATTCGGTCAGTTTTTCAGTATTCGGCATTCGGCCGAATAGTAAGTAGTATTCGGCCGAATACCGAATACATAAAAAAGTAGCAAATATCTTATAAAAGGAAATAAAAAAAGCAATTTAATCGAAACATTTAATTATCCAACAATAATTAATTGCGAAAACAAGAATACAACATCAGTATTTTTAATAATTAAATTTAAGTAAAGGCAAATTATGGTGAATAAAGACAAGTTTTTCTACATTTGTTGGTAAGAGACAATTGCGCTTTTCGTCATATACAATACCTGCTTCTGAGAATAGTCTCTCACTGTAAACACTACTGCACGGTGATGACA
Organism: Xestia rhomboidea; assembly: GCA_963853795.1. NCBI lineage: Eukaryota > Metazoa > Arthropoda > Insecta > Lepidoptera > Noctuidae > Xestia > Xestia rhomboidea. Next base: position 15,952,011 of record OY970764.1, read on the forward strand.
GGTATTTTTTAACAAAATATATAAGCTTTGGGTCCGTCCGCCCCGTCACCGCCGCACGCACCGCATCAAAACGTGTCGTTACTTGTTAGCGTCGACGTCAATTGTACTGGATCACCCGCCGAATATTCGGCGGCCGAATATTCGGTATTCGGCTGAGAGCGCCGCCGAATATTCGGTATTCGGTCTAATCACTATTCGTTGCATCTCTAATAGTGATTCAAGAGGAAGGTTTATATAAACATTGCACCCGTGCGAAGCCAGGGCGGGTCGCTAGTAACTTAATAAAATATTTAATAAGTTAAAAATATTCAAGATTAGGATACCTGCCATACCTACCTATTGTTTCACCTATCATGAAATATCAAGCTAAGATAAAATAATGCCCCATGGTATCTATCACATAAACACTCTTGTTTTTGCCTTTTTGCTTATGGAACGATATTACCTACACAATGTGTTCAGTCGTGGTCTTTTCCGCCTGATCAGTTAGAAATTTTTTCGCTCAAATCATGCGGAGGCGCCAAGCCACACCCCCTTAAAGTTTAGGCCTATTAGGAAAGTGTCAACTTTGGCGTGCAAAATAACAATAACTCTCGTTTGGCGTGCGTCGTCAGTGCGCTCGGCCGATCGGCATCTTTTCATTCATTATTTCTATACAAAGTCAACGGGGTGGGGCTAGAGAGCGTTTCTGTGTCGTAAATGCAAGCAAAAATTAGCTTAGTGGTGATCAGGCGGGAGTGTCCTCGATAGTACCTACATGTCCATATACCTAGGTTACATAATTATTATATTATAATAACACTCACCTGGATGTCTTCAATGGCACCATTGAGGTCGAAGCCGTTAGTTTTAGGGTCGTAGTAACGGTACTTCTTGTGTTTCAAACCGAGAATGTTGCAGATCTGAGGGTGGTTGCCCCATGTTGGATTGGGGAACCATATCTCCTTCGTACCAGCATAGTTATGCTTCACAAACTCAAGACCGGTTCGCAGGGCGCCAGTACCAGACAGACTCTATGAAAATAAGATTGCTATTAATTTTGGAAGATACTGTACAACTGTGTGATACTATACAACTGTTGTACATATTATTTTATACTAGCTGTTGCCCGCGACCTTCGTTTACATGAGATTATTATAAAATCATGACTGGTATTTGAATCGATTTTTGTTCAAAAAAAAAAAGTTGCGTAATTACCTACTCATTATAAAATCAGCTATCTGTCAGTAAAAGTCCCGTCAAAATCGGTACAGCCGTTTCTGAGATTAATCGGAACAAACAGATGGACAACAATTTTAAAAATGTTTTGTTTGAATTTGACAGTATCGTATAAACTTTGATATGCATTGAGCATTCAGTACAGTTACAATAACACAATAGGATGTCTTGAAAAAATCTAATTAGTCCGTCAGTTAGATTATCAAAAAACATTTGACACGTATTTTTTCTTTTGTTACGTAAACCAAAAATACCAAAATTGACGAAAATACGACGCTTTTAAATTCTCAATACGTCACATGCTATAATTTTTAGTGCGTTGTGACGTCACGAGTACTCACGAGCCCCACTACCGAGTTTTGATGCGTTTTATCTTTGTCAATATTCATTGATTTACAAAAACAAAAAATCCGTGTCCATTATTTTCCAATACTCTAACTTACGGACTAAATAGATTTGCAATTTATTGATGATGGAAACTAACCTATTCAGACGAATTGATAAACTTCTCTTTTTAGAAGTCAGTAAAAAATTAAATGACATGAATAACTCACCTGTGTAGTGCAATTCGTCTTTTCTTTCAAAACACGACTGTTTTCCCCAAATGCAAGCTTGGCTACAGCATCACAATAGACTGCTTCACCAGCAATCGGAGCATATTCATGGTTCATACACTTTTGGAAGATGATTTCTTCAGCCTGCGATGTAGAAGACAAGTCAAGTTTATGCAACACTATTAAGTCATCAGGTGCATAGCCTTTTGCAACTTTGATGAGGTTGGCTTCCAGTCTAACCGGATAGTTTAAAATTTCATATTCAAAGCCTTTTTTCACAAAAAAAAATTACTTGAATGTGCTCATTTTTAAAACAAAATCCCGTGCACAGGATGACCATGTCTGTTTACTGTGCCAACCATTTTATTAAAAAAAAAAAGTACCCTTTTTGTGCCAATCAATAGAAGTAGACCAAATCTAAGCTCGCATTTTCTTTATATTAATGAAGTGTGAAATCTCAAGCGCTCAAGAGCCTGACCACCCACCACCCTTGTTTGTTTGACCACCCTTTTTCGACCAATAGGAATGAAACAAAAACAAGGACCAAGGAAGAGAAAGTTGTTCAAGTGTTTATAGTGGCCGAGCGCTGCAAACAGGAATAATCCTTACGGTGATCAGATTCAAGTTTCCCTGACTATACCAAAAATAAAATTTTAAGAATATATTGATAGCACAGCAGTTGCTACAGTACTGAGACAAATGGCCTCCTCCAAGTCCCATCCACATGTCTCTCTTGTGTTGTTAATTATTAATTTATTATTAGGCAAACATACAGACTAATATCAACATTAATAATATACTTAAACACTTATAACTTTTACTTTACTTTTGCTATTTACAAGTTTCCACAAATAAATTATACCTAAAGTTAATAAAACATAGTTTTTCTACAAAATGGGCTTAACTAAATAGTACTTGCAATAAAAGTGATGCTGCTATTGCGATCTTAGCCAAAGAATTCTTTATTTAAAGTTCGTCTAAATATGATCGGACTAGTTTTGAATAAAACAACATCTAGATGTGAAGGAAGACTTTTGAAACCTGAAACTTCATGTAAGAAACAATCATTTCGTCCGGAAGTTGTTGACCCGAACCAGACGTAGAACCAGGGAAACGGGCGTCTAAAGCCTGCACGAAGAGTATAGGGTGAATTTTGGCACACAATAGCACTATTGGCAATATTCAAGAGAATAGGTATGTCCTCTAAATGGAACTAAATATATTAGTTAAAATATTCAAATCTCCCTGTACAGGTGGTAAATAAAAAAAATAATAGAAACAATTATTGCACCCTGTCGGGCATAAAGTTACCAGAGTACCCCTACCAACATCAGTTAACAATTCTAAGTGTACACAATAACTTTTACTTACATTTCTGTTGATATTTCACTATTCATTATCTAATAACACACAAGTGTGGCTTATCATAGATAACTAGCTTGATAGAACAATGTGTAATGATTTTTGCTAGGTAGGTAATTTACGAAGAATGCTGACCTTTCTCACTGATGGCAGTATATAGGGTTTGCCGTCATCGTCTCTGTAGGCACCGACACCAAGGTTGACCTTCTTACTGTCCGTGTCCTTCTTGTAAGCCTCCGAGATTCCCAGGATTACATCAGGAGGGCCCATGGGAACATTGGACCAAAAACTGCAGACAACATGATTTAATGATACAACAGATTGAAAGTCTGAGTTCTTAGGAATATCGTATCAGTATTCAGTACATTAATGTTGAGACACTATAGGTGAATATGTTGCTACGTCTACGTCATACGCAAAAACCTTAATTAAATATCTAATACAAGGGGAGGTTACAAAATCATCACTAAACTTACACTGAATCAATAGAAATAATAATTTTAAACAAAACACATGTTACTTATATAACTGGAATATTACCTGCTTGCCCTTGAGGTGATGTTAACATAATCCACATTATTTCTAAATACTTGAACTGTTAATTTTAATGCGTGTGACATTTTTTTTTTTGGTTAATTTTGGTGTAGGTACTGTCCTACAGCTACACTAGCTGATACCTATATGACTATACTTTTGACACTGACTGACAGTGTGTACAAAAAATAATTTTATAACTTTCTGTGCTGCTACTCTCAAATTATTAATTTCGCCTATAAATAACTTTTAACCTTTTTATCGGTTGTACGTTGTTTTATGGACAAAAGTTTTACAGAATTTCATTTCATATAAAATTATTCTCATATTAGCGGGGTACTGAGAAAACAAGAATAAATTAGCCAAAAAAGTGTTATTTTCGTAAACCGTTTATTTTCTTGATTCTATCGTATAAAAACACTTAGATAGAAGGCTAAAAGTCTTGGTGTTTTTTGTCTCCGACTAACCGTTTGTCGCAAAAACGATTGCGAAGGGAAGCTACCTCGAAATTGGTCGCAGTAAAAAAAACCGGGCAAGAGCGACTCGCGCACCGAGGGTTCCGTACAAACTTTTAAAAGGACAAACTTAACTTTGCTGTTCGATCCATATAAACGGCTATTACGGCTATTGCACCAACCGCAAATAATAAGTTTGTAATAGTAAAATTGCTTTTTTTTGTTAAACTACATAATTATTTATGGTTTTCAGACTTTTCCCTTTTCATGTGCTGTAAGACCTTGCTTTTTGCTAAATTTCGTGATTGTATGTCTACGGGAACTACCATATAGGTCTTCGCTTTGATTAAAATATTCCTTGCGACTGTAAGACGTATGTGTTTACAGATATACATACAGGGTGTTAAAGTAGTCGCGTGCCATAGCTTAGGGGCGAGTTCAGTATCGATAAAGAAACCCGAAAAAAATAAATCGAAAAAAATACATAATCATCAAAATCATTATTATTTTTCCTTATTTCTTAGAATTCATAATAAGCTAGCAACATTTAAATTGGCAAACGTCATTAGTGCATCGAGCACGACTGTCACGGGAAAACCAACCAATGTCACGAAAGGTCATTTGAATCAACATTCAAAATGGATTCTACCAAAGACTATTATAATAATACTATTATATTTGATTCTACCTTGCTGTGAGGCACAATTTCTGCAGGATTTTTATTTTAATTTTCCTGATTGTAGTGATGGTAAAGTTTTTAACCTCTTGATTTCGAGTCTTATAATCTAATTATTATATTTTCAAAGATCAGGGGGAAGGATTAGGGGGGGTGAGGCAAAATTTTAAATTATTTAGTTTTATTATTTTTGGCTTTTTTAGGGTTCCGTAGTCCTGACAAGGAACCCTTATAGTTTCGTCATGTCCGTCTGTCTGTCTGCCCGAGTAGTATTTAGTAATAGTGTTCTGCATGCTGTGCCGACTTAGTGCCTTAGTTAGTGACAGGGGTTTTAAAGCCATAGTTTAAAGCATGGAAAGTAGTGCCATCTAGCAGTGATATTATATTATAATAAAATCAAGATGTTGTCATACTTGAAAAATATAATTTAGATTGTAATTGTATAATTTTATTTTAAAAGTAAAATACATATATAGAATTTTTACAAAGAGTAAATACGTAAAAACAATTTTTAAGATTATAATAATCGTTTAATTTCTAATTCAAATGAAAATTGTAACTTGTGCTTACTATCAGCGTTACAGCGCTTTTGTGCTGACCACCCTGAGAAAAATATCGGCACGTCACTGATGCGCATACACCAAGGAACTGATAAACATATACGTACTAACTGGAATGAGGACGGACAACCCAACAAACGTTCCGAGCAAGAAAGCTTTGAGAGTGGATGTTGTCTCTTTCTAATAGGGTGTCCAATAATCATACTAACTCTTGAGACAGTTACAGACCACTGTTATTTTATTATTTAATGATGATGACCTGCATATCAATAACATTTTATGCGAGATAGCTACAAAAGTGGATGCCATTAACTTTTTATGTTAACTTATTACCTATAACTTAAATATATGTCTGTACAGTCCAGTTGCAGTTCCAGACGACTTTTGTATTCGGGGATTCGGGGACTCCGTTAAAATTATATATTTTTTCAGACATGGAAAATCGCATATTCATGCTATGACTGTTTACCTAAAATGTTTTAGTAAAATTCGCTAATATTTATTTTACCTTCCGAAACCAATCATTTTCACTCGCAGCTCGCCAAATGGATTCTTTTGCTGGAGAAGTATGGAAAAATACTTAGGACTGGCATGGCACGGCACGGTGCGGCGGACTCTTTTCTTTTCAATGTTTGTATTTAAAAAGCAAACTAGGTACTACCGACACCATGTGCGATATCCGATGTTTCTAATTTATAAAATATACTTTTGATTAATACGTACCACAACGATGTTCGAAACTTCGAGAAAGAATCCATTTGGCGAGCTGCGAGTGAAAATGAATGGTTTCGGAATATAAAATAAATATTTGCGAATGTTACTAAAACATTATACAGTCATAGCATGAATATGCGATTTTCTATGTCCGAAAAAATATATAATAACGGAGTCCTCGAATCCCCGAATACAAATGTCGTCTGGATAGACAGGTTGCAAAATCGATAATTTGCAACTGGACGGTACAGACATACATTTAATTAACATAAAAAGTTAACGATATCCACTCTTGAAGCTATTTCACCTAGAATGCTATTGAGTTGCACGTCATCATCATTATATAATAAAATAACAGCTACTCTTAAACTGTCTCAAGAGTTAGTATGATTATTGGACACCTTATTAGAAAGAGACAACATCCACTCTTGAAGCTTTCTTGCTCGGAACGTTTTTGGCTTGCCCGTCCGCATTCCAGTTAGTATATAATTTTCTGGGACGGGCAAGCCAGAAAACGTTCCGAGCGAGTTCGAGTTTAAGAGTAGCTGTTATTTTTAACCGACTTCGAAAAGGAGGGGGTTCTCAATTCGTCGGAACCTTTTTTAATTTTTTTTATGTACTTATGTGCCCCGATTATTAGAAGATGGCTGGACCAATTTGGATTTTTTTTGTTTTGTTTGAAAGGGGGGGGGGGGGTCTTCCTAAGTGGTCCCATGATCATCAAGTCAGGATCTGATGATGGGATCCTGGAGAAATCGAGAGAACTCTTCAAATTTTATAGGCACACTTGAACCGATTTAGGTAGTTTTTGAAAGAGTACTTTCTCGGAGTGGTCCCATTTCAATTTGGTGAAGATCTGACGAAGGACTTCGGAGATAGGCAACGGAACTCCTCAATAAATGATAGCAAATGGACTGGGTTTGCTGAAATCTCATGTGTATTGTTTACACCAGTTCATAACATAACATTACGCCGGTACGTTGTGAAGGGGTAAGCACACGTGAACCACTAAAAAGTGAAAAATAATTATTTTTTTGCAAAAAATAAAACCGACTTCAAAAAACACAAAAAAAGTGAAAAATAAATTTAGCTTCAGAAGTCGGTGACCTTTGTTTGATTGATTTAGTTTTTTTGTCACCGACTTCAAGTTTTTATTATTTATTGATGATGACCTGCAACTCAATAGCATTAGGCGAAATAGCTTCAAGAGTGGATGTCATTAACTTTTTATGTTAACTTAAATGTATGTCTGTACCGTCCAGTGGCAAATTATCCATTTTGCAACCTGTCTATCCAGACGACTTTAAATTATATTAATACACCGTGAAATTTTAATGGTTGTTTTCCCGCAGCGAAATGGTTTTGTCTTAGTAATACAATCGTTTTATAAATAAATAAAATATTAGAAGCAAAAAATATTAAATGGCAGATTTATCATTGTGAAAAACAAAACTCGAAAGCGACCACGAACCAATAGTAATAATACCTCCCGATACCCCGCAAGCCGAGCGCTGAACGGCCGCGCGGCCGTTGACCCGCGTGCTTTTCAATCAGCTGATAACTAAACTTCTCTTGAGTTAATGAAACATGATAATAAAAAGCTGCCCTGTGCATGTGCTGGTGTCTGGAACTGCCCATGATCGAGTAGCCGCTGTGTCGCTGCTACGATCGTCCGTGGCGATGGGACTTAGGGGTCTGAACCCCGCAAAGTCGGAGCGACTCCAAGTATTGCGGCTCCGCATGAAGTCGCCGGGCAGCATGTGAATCATAATCAGCCCTAGCATTAAGTTGCACCATTGCGAAGTACTCCAAATTGCAATAACTGTAGTGTCGTTCCATTGCACTGATGACGCGTGATGCGCGTGCGACATTCGCAGGAAAACTAAATGCACGGATACAATAGGAAGCCGGGGCGCGCGGCTCCGTTTGTAATTGTTGCGCGCAGGCTAGTTTATGCCGTATGACTACAGGCGAGAGCTTATTTTAATTTGAACATTTATAAATCGGTCTTTCTTTTGTCGGCGGTTTTTTGTATTGTTGCGTGCAAAGTATTTTATGCCGTATCACTACGTGCGAGAGCTTATTTTGCTTTGAACATTTATGCATCGCTATGCCTTTGTCGGGTGGCGCGTGCGATTTGAGTAGTACCTACAAGTTACATCTAGTGTTACTATTGTTTCTCACATTTTCGAGTTGATGAATATTTTATTAATTATTTTAAAACAAAAACATCCGTATTTTTTTACTTTGACTCTATGCTTCGAAAGTACTCCATATGGCAAGTCGATCTGCCGCGGGAAAACAACCATTAAAATTTCACGGTGTGTAATATTAAATTATTATTATATATTTTTTCAGACAGAAAATCGCATATTCAAGCTATGACTGTTTACCTATTTATTTTATATTCCGAAACCATTAATTTTCACTCGCAGCTCGCCAAATGAATTCTTTTGCTGGAGAAGCATGGAAAAATCCTTAGGACACGGCATGGTGCGGCGGACTCTTTTCTTTTCAATATTTGTTTTTAAAAAGCAAACTAGGTACTACCGAAACCATGTGCGATGTCCGATGTTTCTAATTTATATAATATACTTTTGATTACTATGTACGACAACGGTGTTCAAAACTTCGAACTTACTTACTTAATTTATTTGGATATTTCCCGTTTGTCAATCTAAAACTTGGTAACCCTAGTCGTAATAAACAACCAAAGTTAAAAAACTTCCCTAAAAAACGAATTTCCACATCCAGCAAACCCTTACTACTACACCCCTTCACACAACACAATTTTACCATTTTTAGAGCGGATTATTTCACTTACATACATTAAAAGTACATAAATGACTTCAACGCGAAAATCTATCGGCCATATTGTTTACATCGGTGACAAGGCAAGACAGGGACACCATCCACCTTTGTCGGTTTCTCGCTCGGAACGTTTTATGTTTTTTCTTTTCTATTGAATCCATTGTACAAATTTAAACTCTATGCTTTTGAGATAGGGTTTTTTTTTATTTTTTAGCATTTTGTTCGTACTCATTCCAGTTAGTATATTATTTTCTTGGCCCGTCCTCATTCCAGTTAGTGTATACGTTTCTTGGGTAGCCCTTACTGCCCTGGCTGCGTAAAAGGGATTTTTAGGGGCATATTCTCATAATTATGTTTTATTTATCTGTTAATGATTTCGACAAAACCATTTGGTTTTGTTATAATTTTGTAACTATTTAATAGTGATTTAACTTGGTAATTATCGTGATTAAACAATCATAAAATGATAAATTTTAGTCTTATGTTTACCTATCAACTCGCAAACAACACCTACACATTTTTGAGAATAGCACCCCTAGACCTAGATGTCAAAATTATTATGACGTTTTCTTTTCGCTGAAAGAATTAGTGTCGAATAATCGTGTTTATTTAGTAATTCTGCTTTAAATCGTTGAAATATGGCTGCTGAAATTAAACCTGCTCCTAGGACGCCAAATGATAGGTTTTCTACCACAAAGAAACCAGCTCTTTTGAGTAAATTGGAAGGTTGTACCGACGATGTAAATGCAGCGGTCGTTATACCTGGCGAGGACGGTGTAATTAGCGTTTGTGATGATAAGTAAGAGTACTGACTCATATTTCGTCCATTGTTTGATAACATAACTCTATTATCTGTATTATTTTCGGAAAAACTTGTTCACTTTGTACCCTCATTGAACTGTCAACGTATTTGAAATCACCCCCTACGTGGGCTGGTTGGAGTTACTATGTTCTAGTTTATTAATTATTAACTGGTATTGAAATAGATGAATATCAGCTACGTGACTCTTTAAATTGATATTAATATCATTCTATTGTTGCTGAATTAAAAAAGTAAAACTTGTTTTAATTTGAACATTCATAAACTCAAAACGTATTATTGTCCAACTTTAGCTTAGTACAGATGTTATAATTTCATTTCCTTAATGTAAAAGAAAGATCTGCAAGCACAGCTTCATTAGTTCCTAAGATTAATAATTCATTGAGTGATTCAAATAAGTATTGTATATTTGACAACTTGATACCTTTTATGGGAGAGAAAAATATGGGGTGTCACATATTTATTCGAATGTACTTCACTGAATTTATTTAAGCTAGAATAAAACAGACCTATATCACAACAATGATTCTAGGACAGTGCGAGTATGGCTGAAGCGAGACTCGGGACAGTACTGGCCGTCTATTTGTCAATACATGCCATCTGGGTGCACATCAATGTTCTACACACCAGAGACAAGGCAGCTATTCATTGGTCAAGAGAATGGCACTGTCTCAGAGTTCACACTGGCCACAGACTGTAATAGAATAAACCCTGTGAGTATTTTATAACTTTACATAGACAAACCTGTACCTACCTATTGTCTTTGGGTTTGGGTACAAACTTCAGAAAAAAACCTGCTATGGTCTTTACTGGAGTAGTAAGGAACATAGTATCAAAGTATGTTAATTGAAAAGATTATAATTATATAGCTATAAAATCTTATCAATTAACAGGACGAAATTACCAAGATTTTGATGTTCAAGAATTTAATAATGAAGTGTATCAATTTAAAAAATTTAGCTCAACATCAAAACGTCTGTTTAATAAAAGTAAAAAAGCTTCAAATATTCTAATCACAGAACGTAATGATTTATCACTACAATCTATTTGGTCTAGTTAGAGATAAGATTTTTGAAGGCTTAGTCATCTTATATGACTGACATTACAATGAGCCCTTATTTGTAAACATCCAGACAATGTTGTTGATTCACATTCACCCTATAAATCGAAGAGGTGATTGATGATGGAGGAGCTAACCTGTAAATCCTCACAAAAGCCAACACATCATATAATGAATGCGCTCTATACTTTAAATTCCCTCCTAAACCCAATCATCAGCCTAAAATGTAAAAATAAATAAAAAACCGGCCAAGTGCGAGTCGGCCTCTAGCACGAAGGGTTCCATACCATTATCTATACAACATTAGACAAAACGGCAAAAAAATCACCTTTGTTGTATGGGAGACCCCTTTTTTTCGGATGGGAAATCATCAAATGACTTCTCCCGCTCTGGGCGGAGCGGGAGGGAGTGTCAGACTTTTACTGACTAAAACCCATCCATGTTCCTTCCTCGCCCTTTGTGTTCCGGGGCCACGGTATCTCTTTCGAATAGTCCCGCAGCGTATGGGAGACCCCTTAAATATTTATTTTATTTTTAGTATTTGTTGTTATAGCGGCAACCGAAATACGTCATCTGTGAAAATTTAAAATGTCTAGCTATCACGGTTCATGAGATACAGCCTGGTGACAGACAGACGGACAGTGGAGTCTTAGTAATAGGGTCCCGTTTATACCCTTTGGGTATGGAACCCTAAAAACCCAGTGAAAGTGTGTAATTAATAGTGCTCTGGTATGGTTTCGTTGACCTTGACTTCATGTCACAATTTTCTCTCAAATGTTTGTATTCTAGTTAATTCATTCAATCTTTATTAACACTAACAAAAAATAGTAGAATAATGATAGAGTTTATTCACATATGACTAATAAAAGTTCACAAGTATTATCAAATTTCACCTTCGGTAATAAAATAATGCTTTGTAATGAAGTTTTTTTTACATAAGTACACTTTTGATTACAGTGTTATCTGCATTAATAACCACAGCAGTAATGCAACAGTTTCATACAATACTGTTATTGTAATTTCCCTAATATTATGATTAACTTTTTAAACCTAAAACAATTTGTTATCAATGTTGTAAAAGTTTCTATTTAGTACAAAACTCTGTTGGTATAATAAATTCTGAACACAAACAGGTAAAATGTCTGTTAATAAATTACTTATGATGATTATTTGTTGGTTTCGTGGTAAAAAACGAGGAAAATTCTCTATTGTTATATAGAAGATTGTTTTCCCCAATCTGATATTGTAACATTTACCGTAGAAAGGAATGGAATAGAATTATATTTTCCAGGAAAATGGCAAATTCTGGTTTTGCTAGCTTCTACTGGCTTAGCACTTCACTGAGATGGTGCCTGAGATAGCTGCGCAGTGCGGGAAGAGTGACAGAAGCTCTCTCGACACATGACCATACCCTTCCCACACCTCGCAGTAACCTCAGGCATTGTCTCAACTAAACAGTTGGCCTTTTGGTATAATTTACCCAATCGGTGGTCTAGGTGTAGCGTTACTGCTGAGCGTGAAGTCTTGGGTTTGATTCCCAGATCACGTAAAATGATATTGGGTTTTACTAAAAGAAGCAACCCAGTCATTAGATTCCTGGTTGATGCCTGGTTGACGACGATGGGCTAGAAATATTATTTATTACAAGCCTATATTGTCCCACTGCAGGGCAAAGGCCTCCCTTCCTTCCTTCCACATTTCGAGATCTAATGCGATTGTAGGCCAATCCTTTGCAAAAGAGTCTAGCTCATCCCGCCATCTCCTTCTGGGCCTGTCGCGTTGTCGTTTCCTGCTACATGATATCTACTGAGTGGTAATTTTTGCCCATTGCTCCTCCGACATGCGGCAGACGTGACCAGCCCAGTTCCACTTCAACCTAGCAGCTGTAAGGCCAACATCAGCTATTTGGGTTTTGTATGTAATATAGGTGCAGGTATTACAGTCGTGAAGTTATGTTAATTTACTAATTTGGTTCTTAGGCCCGTGAGTACTTAGCGCACACAGCCCGCGTGACTGCCGTCAACTTCTCGTTAAGCTGCGAATGGGTGTTGTCCGTTAGTCGAGACAAACTCTTTGCGTACCACTGCAGTGAGACCGGGCGCAGAATCGGGGGGTACTCCTTCGAAGCGTGGTGCACGTCTTTGCAGTATCCTTTTATAATTTGTGCTAAGATAAATGTGTATTATGTAGCATGTATTACATATTGCAAAAAAACTAAGGGTGTTCGCTGTTCGCAGATAATGGACTCAACAAATTTGTCGTCATTGTAGGCAAATGTTCTTAATAAAAACTGAGTTCGTGCCGTGTTCGAACCATCTTAAACATCCCAAAACTCCTTGATTACGATTTACGACTAAACTCTTGAGTCGACTGTCTGCGGGCGCCTTAAGTATACAAATCAGAAAGCCGACTTCACAATAATAATTATGACGGTAAACGGATGTCCTTCCGAACGTATTAGTCTGTAGACTAATACGTTAACATAATTATAAATTTTAAAATATCGGAAACCATTTGGAGATAATGAATTTCCTGAACATATCCGTCAGATTCGACTCCCAGTCGAAATATGCTTTTGTGGGAGACTACAGCGGCCAGATAACGATGCTGAAGTTAGATAATAACTGCGCTACGCTCGTTACTACGCTCAAAGGTCATACTGGGTGAGTAGACTTCCTATAGTTTTTGTGCGAAGGAGCAAAGTTTCTATAGTATGTCTGTCTGTTTATTGCGGCCAATCTCCGAAACGGCTGGAACGATTTTGACGGGACTTTTACTGGCAGATAGCTGATGTTACAAGGAGTAAGCTAGGCTTTTATTTTAGAAAAATAATTAGGTTCCGTGCAAACAATTAAAGCTCCAGTACTTAATGGTTAACAAATTAGGCCATGCAAAAAATTAAAGCTCTTGAAATGGTTAACAGAATCCAAATCAAATAAGGAACTAATATTTTTATGATAATTTCATGCTAGAAGTTAATATTTGAATTACTATTTTATTTTCCAGATCTGTAAGAGTACTCAACTGGGCCCCTTTACCGCAGCTCCTATTCAGCGGCTCATTCGACCAAACGATAATAGTTTGGGACATCGGCGGTCAAAAGGGCACGGCGTACGAACTACAAGGCCATAGGTAATTATGATATTTTGTTACATGTTACCTCTGTTCATTGTTCGTGGTATCATGTTTCTAACAGAGTAAGTAATACAATGGGAAGACTTGTTTATATAACAATGCATTCATAATATTTAGGATTAACTATGGAGTGACTTTCAGACTTTTGTTTTTATTGTAAATACTTTTACATAATATGCAAATATGCATACAGAGGATCTTTTGTCGCTTGAGTTCCTTTGGTAGTCTTTGTGATGTGGTGGACATTCTTGAAATTGTTTTGAATCTTGTTTTTTGAATACAGTTTTGCGCGATTAGTATTGATTGGACTTTTGAGCCACGTCAAACTCAAACTCAAACTCAAATCATTTATTTCAATTAGACCATTACGGCACTTTTGAATGTCGAAAATACAAAAAAGCAAAGCTACAGTCACAGTCACAAGGCATAATAACTTGAGAAAGTACTGTAGTTGCCCATTCCCTAACGTAGATCTCTACCAACCACCAAGGATCCTTGTACAAATATACTAATTAAGTTTTTTACACATTACCTAACAATAATTGGTGAAAGATAAAAAAAAACACGGCGAAAAATCCTGGTAAATAAAAGTTTACTTTAAATTGTAAGTAATAGCTTATAATATCTCGGAAACGTGCCGCTTTAGAAGATCTTGTCTCATGTTACATGTTTGTATTGATACCAGCTATTGAAATAGGTACAGGCTTCATGCGCGGCGACTATAATGAAAATAAAAATTGTGGGAAGTCAGACTTCATACAAAAATGTTCATGAATTTATTGTAAATATGCAAGTGCTATTATTTTCCAGCAACAAAGTCACAGGGTTATGGTACGTGGGTAGCTGCGAGCGGTTGATATCCGCGGGGGAGGATGGGGCGCTGGGAGTGTGGGAGATGGGCGTGCGGCGCCGCGAGACGCCCGCGTGGAAGGAGTCCGACCTGTGCCAGATATGCCGCGCCCCCTTCATCTGGAACGTTAGGGCGATGATGGAGAAGAAACAGCTTGGTGAGTTTTCGCCAGATTAGTTTCAATAGATTTTCAATACACTTCCTCGAAAATGGGTTCTTATCGCACTACGATTAGGTTCAATATGCAATGTATTTCACACACGTGGATCTTTTTCATTTTCCAACACCGCGTGCTGTGCCGCGTGCGGGAATGAGCCATTCTCGCACGCGGCTGCACAGCACTCGTGTGTTGGAAAATTGCCACAGATAAAACTACTACTTACTTACTTAATACTTAGTCCAAATTGGTTCAATGCCTATACTTGGCGGTGATTGTTTTTTACCCGACTGCGCCAGAAGGAGGATTATGTTTTTCGAGAGTATGTATCTATGTATGTATAATTGTTTGGCACGCTCTGTGGCCTGATTTTAGCTTGAGAGGTGTCGGTAGATTCGTATTTACTGTGAGAGTGACACTGGGTATATCAAAATAAAATAAAAACAAAATGGCGGATTTTTGACGCCAAATTCAAATGTTTGGCACGCTCTGCAGCCTGAACGGCTCGATAAAGGGCTCATCATGAGGATTTTAAAATGGTATATCTAAGTAACTAAAAAGTGTAAAATAAAAAAAATAATTTAAAAATAAAAAAACCGACTGCGTAAACCCATATTGGATGTAATGATTTTAGTCTAGATTATTTAATGGATCCCGACTGTTGCATTCAATATGTCCTGTTTCTTGAACTTGTTTTGTTTCTTATCAGTTTTTATTTAAAGTTATTAGTTACTTTTTACGCGGGTTTTTTAATTATTTTCTTTTCGTTATTTTATTTCTTAAAAGTGTATTAAAAAACGTCGTTTGATACACGTGGACATTTGTTATTGCAGTTCTCGGCTCAAAAACACCCTCGCTTGCGGCTCGGGTGTTAATTCCGCCTCGAATGTATTAGCAACCATTCTCCACTTGTATCAAAATGTACAATTTTGTAACACCTTGTCAGCTATACAAGTAAATAAGTACATAGCATCATCACATAACATCACGCCTGTTACCCCAGAAGGGTTATGCAGAGGTGTACCTAATACACCCACATTTCGCCAGTTATGTTTAAGTCCTGTGTAATAGAGGGCGAGCCTATTGCCATCAACCAGCCACAAATCCAGGCTCCGTGGCTTATCATCGAATGGTGATTATTCAAAAACACTTAACTAATCTCTCATCTTGCATTCATTACACACAACGTAAATAGTAAACCGTTGGATCTGGAAGTATGACTTTGCACAAGAGTTCTTTTTCTGACTAAGAATATTTTTTTGAGATTTCGGCTTTTTGCGTCGTAACTTTAAGTACGGTTTTATTTTGTTCACGTGTTGACAAACACAAATGTCGTGCGGTTGAGCCTGTCAGAAAGGTCAGCTTTGCGAATTCGAATTCCTTGGACATCTCAACAAGGACTTCCTTGGAAGTTTCAAGGTTTAATTGATTCCTCATAACTAGCACGGAGGTGGTATGGAGTGAACTATCCACGAAGCTATTTCGAAGGATAAGATCAGAAATCTTATTATTCGAAAATGAACTGAAGGTGGGACGCTCCGCAGCTAGTCTGACTGGTGACTTTGAAAAGGTGGCTGGGTCAGACTTTATGCGGAAACCGGAGGACAGGTGCAGTGGTGCAGGTTGGGAGAAGCCTATGTCCAATAAGCTGAGTTGATTGACCGGGCCCGGGAGGGTATAATTTGTATTTGTAATTTAATTATTCTTCAAAACAAATTTACGTTTGTGTCGAACATTCGGTTTTAACAATAAATGTCACACAAAATTAATCAATCATCGTAAATCCAGAAAAAAAAAGAATAATAATACATTTCCATTCCATTATTAGTCATAAATAAAAAAAAAATCGTTAAAAAAATAATCTAAATGTGTAAGTATGTCATAAAATGTAGATTATAATTAGTGTTTCATCATGTCCCAGGTCTCCGCCAGCACCACTGCCGCTGGTGCGGCGCGGCCGTGTGTGCGGCCTGCTCGCCGCACCGCCTGCCGCTGCCGGTCATGGGCTTCGAGTTCCCGCAGCGCGTCTGCACGGGCTGCTACGACACCCTGAGGCATGAGCCGTGAGTATATGCTATTCTTAGCGAAACTGTTCAAATAACGGATGTGAAAAGACCTTTTACGGAGATGAAAGACACTTTCCCTCTATTAGATTTTTTTTGTACTGGGTCGTACCTGGTTACGGAAATATAGAAGATCAAACTTCCAGCCATTTTATCATGGTTTTTTTTTAATGTTTTTACTGAACTTTAAACACCCTTGCGATCTCTGTATTTTTGCGAGTACGTCTCATAGCGCGCTACTGTAAACACCGATTTTTCACACCAAAAATAAAAGTCGTTTCCCAGTAAAAACTTCAGGTCAGTGTTACCTACTCGGTTCAAAGTGTGACCTTGTTCACCCTGTATGTTTGGAATCAAATTCAATGGCGTCAACTCCGAAAAACTTCCTAGTGTTCAAAACTAAGTTAAAACCACAATTTTCAGTCGCGAATCCCTGGCATCGTTCCACGACATGAAGCACGCGGTGTCGTCGCTGTACATGGACGAGGCCACGGGCCGCATGTGCTCGGCCGGCAAGGACCGCGTCATCAAGGTGTGGGACGTGGGCGTCCTGCTGGCGCCCAAGCCCACGCCCTCCACCGCCGGCGACCAGTAGCCGCCGCGCACTGACCACACTCACCACACCTGAACAATAACATGTATGTCGCTTTCTTTACTAACCACACGTGGAGTTTAAAATTGGAACGGTTTGGAGGTCACATGTGTTTCTTTTTTTCTTTATGGGGCCAGTATTATGCGTTACAAAAATATTGTAAAGAGGATTTAATATTGGATTTTAACTAATTTAACCTTAAATAATGGAATGAAAGACAATCGAAACTCAAAAGTACATTTTTTTTAGAGAAATGTGACATGTGCGTTATTGATTCAGTTTGTATTGTAAAAGAAAATCAAATTGAAATTAATGGATGTACTTCATCGGGCTGTTTGCATTAATGTTATAGTCGTTATAATATTATTATTTAATGTGTATCTAATATATTTGTTGTTGATAGTCCAACGAAAGTTTTGCTTTCTATCACTTGTCGTGAGGTAAGACTGAGACTTTCCTTTCTAAAAATATGGTGTGTCGTTATTATGGATAGTAAAATATATTTGTGTCATCATATAATTATATAAATTAAAAAAAGAGACAAAGATCTCAAAACTATTTTATATGTGTGATCAAAAATAATCGTCTATATAATCTGGAAGTTTCACACGTTTAGTGTACATAAGTCTGTCGATTACTTTGAACGTTTACATTGATTAGTTATTTTCAATCATCTTCTACAGCGGTTCACAGTCAATCATTTCAGGTATCTTGTTTAGTATGTAATGTGGAACCAACGTTCTTGGGCGAGTGCTGTGTGACTGATAAGTGAGACGATTATGTCTGCGCGAGAGCATTTTGCGTTACACCAATGTTACATGTTACGGCCCGTTCATATGACAACCATCCTTTACTTTTAGTTATCGTAATTAGAAAACGAATCGCAATTTATTGGTCCGTTAAAATAACGGTTAATATAAAGGATCCCAGTTTGTCGATCCCAGGTCGTTGTTGTGTGAACGGGCTATCCAGCATCCACATGATTTGTCTTTATTACACAGAAGACCTGTTGCAGGAGGCGTTCTGTCGTTTCTGTCTACCCCCACGGGAAAAAGGCGTGAGTTTATACTATGTGTGTATACAGACGTTTATTTCACACGAATAAAATATTCAGTAGGGCTATTACGTATCTCTGTTGACAGCTCGAAATGATAGTAGCTTGGCTCAGTGTCCATCAATTAACGGTCAAAAGGTTAATTTCGTATTATGTATGACCCTGTTAGTCACCGTAAAGTGATGAGTGCCACTCAGTGTGATACGTAATACCAATATTATGACATTCACGGTTGTCATCAAAGTTCGGTGTACAACCGAAGCTCGATAGTCACTGGATATCAGAAAGATACGTAATAGCCCTGCTGAGCTGCTCTAGTCTGGATTATATTTAAGCTTCGTTGAATTAAATCGCATTTTCAAGTAAGACGACACATAATATTGAGTCATTTAACATAAAACGGCCAGGCCTATACTACCAGGCCTACTTATAATTCTTCATCATTGTCACGCAGCTCAAATAGACCCATATTCATCGATCATGTTTGATCAGTCGGTTTAAAATAAAGCTAAGCATATGTGGATGTTTCAACGTGTAACAATAGATCTCAGTTTCCATCAAGGGTATAGTTTTAACGTATTTACAAAGAGCGAATGATCCAACGTAAGTATATACACTGACCTGCAAAAATAAGTACTACACTTTTTTTTTTTTTTTTTTTCTAATCTATAGAAGTTAGAGATTTAAAATAAAAAAACGCTTTATAGCAATTTTTATCAGCTTTCTTTGAAACTATAGACAAAATTAAACTATTTTTCGAGTCCTTTTTGTTTCGAAAGTATATCTTGTGTACTTAAAAAATTATTGCAATTTTAAAAGTGTGATACTTATTTTTGCAGGCCAGTGTACTTTATGATGTCAGTGTCTCCATTACGGAACTACGAAATATGTTAATGAAATACGTTTTTGTACCATCTCAATACGTCAAATTGACCTACCGCGAAGTTGCGACGTAAATGTTTTGTAACGTAAAGTCGAATCTTAAATTTTAAGATAAATTGTAAAAATTATAACCGTATAACTTTAGTAAGAACTAAAGTTATGAAAAAGAGATAATACAACAAATTAAAAACTAAGTTGATAAATACATATGATGCGCGAAACGAGTATTTTAAAATCGTTCTAATTTACGTCAAATTTACTCAGCGCGTTCGCGCTATGCTCGCTGTTGTAAGTCACCCTATATTGTGGAAAAATCGTTCGCGCTATATACCCTTGGAGAAAACTTTCTATATTGTTAGAACTCATACGAGTATTTTGTGTTATACGTTTAGATATAATATTATATTAGTTAAAATATATATTTATACTTAAAATATTATTTACTTTTTTAATTTCGTGAAAATACAATTCCATATTATTTTATCTTTAATTCCAAACTTCGCATTGCTAAAGACATTTGCTTTCAAGGCAATTGCTTGTATTTTAAATAAAAAAGTTCTTAATTATAAACATTATTTAAACTCTTATATTATTTTGATATTGTGACATATTGTAATGAAGCAAATTTCAAATTGTATTTATTAAGAATAGTTTGGTTTAATATTTCCTAAATATATTTTCATAACTTGAGCTAATTGCATATTGCTTTTATTAAGTATTTTTACGAGGTACTGAGGTCGTTTTGATTATTCGTATTGTACCTGTTTAATGAACACTATTGAATCTGACAATAAATATGTTATATATGATCTACCCCATATATAAAATAGTGATGTGCACTGTCATCATATATCGACACTATTATTGTATAGAAAAAACTATCGATCTAATCGGGAATTTAATGGAAAAGGTGCTTTTACTTACGTCGAGTCACCCTGTGTAGGTATGTTTTCTTTTATTTGCAATCTTTTCAACGAACAAAATAGTTATCTTTCTGTCAGCCTCGTGCTACGCTTTCGAAGGCATCGATTGGCCGCGCCCACAATATTACCAAGCTAGTGTTGGTATTGGTATCATGGTATCTTTTCTTTTAAAAACCGAACAACATAATCTTCACATTTTCGGCGTGGACCAATTGAAAAATTATATTTAAAAAATCCTTGTATAAAATGTAGTTAATCTATCGTAATGTGTGTCCGAGTAGGTCAGGAAATTGTTTAAAAATTCTGTAATTGAGTGTTGTATAAAAATGTATAAAACAAATTTAGTGGTATTAGCTGGTGTCTTGAGAAAGAGAACGTCGTAGCCGCGGTATGTGAGAGAGTACAAAAATCATTACTACGCTTTCTGCAAGTTTAAGGGATTCTTCGCCTCTCTTTCACACACGTCGGAACTAAGACAGTCTCACTATCAAGGCGCCAGCATATAAATTATATACACGAAAATTAAAACTTAAAACGTTTATTAAATACGTAACATTATATTATATACCATGTAAATTATTTAGACATGCTTTCCTAGTTATGAATAATGCCAAAATTGTTTAGATATTTAACAGTTTCAACGAATATTGCACGTTATTTACATATGTATTCGGCTAGTTTTTTTTTACCTCAAAATATTCCTTTACACGGCTTAGTTTATTGTAATGATACAATTTGTCATATCAAAGGGCTCAAAATGTATACAAGCCATTACTTCGGTATGACAAGTAGTATCCATCAACTGTTTTCTGAAGTTTAGCTAATCATTTGTATTAATTTAAGGTCGCGGAAATAGTATCTATATTAATATTATAAAATAAATAAATTAACTATTCTTTTATGTCGTTAAAAGAGATTTTATTTTTCTATTCATGGAGCTTATTTTTCATTTGTAAAGTAATACTGTAAGATATAGTCAATGTGTAATTACTATTAGAAATATTTAGGTCGCTTGAAAGTTTCTATGCAAATAAAAAGTAAGAAGTAATCGTGTCTTATTATCAAATAGGAGGTAGATTGAGTGGAACGGGGTGAAGTTAATAGTAGTGCGCGCATCAATAAGAGCGGTGTTCTATAGAGTTCACAGCCTCGAAATAAATATAGTAATCAGGTACGTCGTGAGTATCTCCCAGCCTTGTTCCGGCAGAGTGTAGCCCGCGGGCGCAGCTCGGTGTCCTCGCATCGTGGTGTGTCCACTCAGCCCGGACATGTATACTGAGACTTCGGTACACACACCTGCCCGTTGAACATCTGGTCCCGAGGACACGACAGGTAGGTCCTGGTCCCGCTGACGCAGAAGTAGTACCGCTTGCACTCGGTCCCCTGCTGCACGTAGAACCCGTCCCGCACGCACCGCGCGCCCGCGTTCTCTACAGAGTTCGCCGGAGCGCCCCCGCACTCGAACTGCGACGCCTTCACGCACGCGCGCCCGTCGAACATCTTGCCGCCCAGACACGACAACGTGACGAGCCGGTCTCCGCGCTCGCAGTAGAAGTATCTGCAATGAAAAGTTGAGGTTTAGCTTTCATTCAATGACAAGTACTACATAGCCGATAACCAGAAAAAAAAACTGGTGTGTACCTTCGGCATCCTGATTCAATCTCAGCGTGGTAACCGTTCGAGAGCCCTTCGCACGAGTAGTCCTCCCGCAGACACAGGCCGGGCCGCGCCGGCACGCACGCCTCGCCGTCGAACACGCGGCCCGTCGGACACGCGTAGATAGACTTCTCCCCGCGCACGCACTCGTAGTACCCGCGGCAGCCCGTGTCGGCCGCGCGGTACCGCCCGTCCGGCCGCCCGTAGCACGACTCGCGCTCCAGGCTCGGGCACAGGTACTGCGCGCGCGGCGAACAGCGCACGCCGTCGAACACACGCCCCGGGGGACACGCCAGCGTCGTGCGCAGGAGACCCTCGCAGTGGAAGTATCGCGTACAGTTCGTGTCCAGGTCTTGATATGTGCCACTCGGAAGCCCTTCGCACTCCATCGACACCGCTGGGCCGTCGCATAGGAAATCGTCGGAAGGCGTACATCCGCTGCCGTCGAACACGAGTCCCGGCGCGCACGAGCCGCGCTTCACGACCCGCTCGCGCCGGCACTCGTACCAGGAGGTGCAGTCGTGCCAGTCGCGGTGCAGTCCGTCGTGCCGGTTGAAGCACGGGCTCAGCGCGGGCGGCGGGCAGTCGGCGCTCGCGGCCGGCACGCACGCGCCGCGCGCGAACAGCAGGCCCGGCTCGCACACGCCGCGCCGGATCACTCGGTGCGTCTCGCACACGAAGTACTCGCGGCAGCTGGTGGTGCGGTCCGCGTAGGCTCCGTCGGGGACGTCGCGACACAGAGACGAGCACGCCTCGTCGGAGCAGAAGTCGGCGTCCCCGGCCGGCAGCGGCGCGGCGGCGGCGCGGGGCGGCGGGCATGGCGCGCTGCACGTCGCGCTGCACGACGCCGCGGCGCGCAACTCCCCGCCGCGACAGCGCAGCACGCGCCGGCACGAGTGCGACGCGTCGGGGTAGTCGCCGTCCGGTAGGCCGGCGCACACGGGCTCGAAGCAGGTCCCGGCGCCGCGGGTGCAGGCCTGACGCTCTAGGTCGAACCAGGCTCCCGAGGGACAGGCGCGCTCCACGGCCGAGCCGTTCTCGCAGCGGTAGTATAGGCGGCAGGCCGTGCCGGGGCTGGCGTACGCGAGTGCGTCGCCGGGCGCGCACTGGCGCCGCACGCAGGGCCGGCGGGCGCGCGGCACGCACGCGCCCTCCGCCTCGCTGAACACCCGGCCCTCGAGGCATGAGTACTGCCCTGTCACTACACCACTGCTGCACTTCACATATTTCTGGCAATCGTGATCATAGTCTGTGTGAAGACCGTCTCTGTGGCATTCAAATCCTTGGACACCTGAAACAATAGGAACTAAATGTTATTTAAATATGGACTTCCTTCATCAGATCACCTGGATGTGCCTAAAGATTTATTGAACTTGTATCGCACTCTGGTAATAATATCAAGTTTTGAAATGATTAGATTAATTTCGAGCAGCAAAAAAGTTAACACTAGTCAACGACCCTTAAGATGTTGCGTATCAGTAATATGTATCAAGAATTACTCACTGCCGATCCGCGCGAGAAAAGCGAACGCGTAGAGCGCAGCGGCGGCGGCGCGGCAGACAGGCGCGCGCGCAGACATGTCGGCTGCGACTGGCGGCCGGCCCTCGCCGCGAGGGTTCCTTGACATTCGCACGCCCCCGCTGTAACTTGATCCCTGCGGTGGCCCGGATGCAGCCTCCGAGTTAACAAACTAGACACGCCTTGTTTATCGAGCGCCTGCTGCTCGAGTGAAAATGACCGCAAGATGAAGCGCGTTGGCCGTGAACTTTGTCTTCTTATGTAACGACAATGAGAAATATTCGATGAATGAACAGAACGACCACAATGGAGTTATTAGCGCATTTAGATGTTGGAGTCTTGTTGATTTGGGAAACAGGTACAGCGGCAATTGGATCTTATACTAGTTTTTTTTTTGTTTTCAAAATGAAGAATAAAATATCCAAACATAAATCACTCGGACACCCTAGCGACTTGACCTCCCACAATGATCTGCTTACAAGGCCATAAATCGTGTCTACCATTTATATAATGAACGAATGAATTGCTATTCTGCCGTTGTACCCGTGGGAAATTAATATAAAAACACGTAGGTAAGCAAAAACATGCATAGATCGTGTCGAAACGTAAGATAATAAATACTTGGTAGTGAGCCGGAATCTCCGAGAATCCGCATAGGCATGCAAATGAAATTCTATTGACATAGTTTGGATGATAATAGTGTACAAATATTTGCATTCGGTACATACAGTGTAGTGATGGGCCAATTCTCTTAAATATTTGGACGAGAAAGCCAACAAAAGCGTGTCGAAGAACTGTGACCCTAGAACCTACCTAGGTTTTGGAATCATAGCTCATGTAGACTCGTCGCTCAAGAATAAAAAAAACTGCAAATCAAAGCCTTCATAGCTATGCATATTCTTCATCATCGGGGGAAACCATATTGGTAATATGGCTGTTCAAAGTGCACCTCTTGGTTAGCTCCAATAGGTCAAACCACGGTACACCACAAGTACTCAGATATGTTGAAAAATTCTGGGCAGTTTCTTGTTCATGTCCTCCATTGTGAGGGTGGATGGATGTATGGATGTTTGTTACACTTTTACGGGAAAACTACTGAACGGGTTTGGAAGAAATTTGGCACATAATTAGGATACTTTTACTCCGGGAGTATGATCCCATGGGGACAGCTACCGAAATTCACGCGGGCTATGCCGGGCATAAGCTAGTTATTACATAATTATGCCGCGGGTATAAGCTAGCTAATACATATGTCCCACACTAGCTATATCCGTTTTAAAGTTGTATCACTTGTATCTATGCTCATTTCTCTCATCAGATTAGAGCCAGTTCACATTAAAGGTAACGTAACTCCGAGGAATGTATGGAATGTAAACTACGCGTGTGACTCTGCCAGTTGTCCGCAGTGGGGGGCGGTCGGCATTCCTATAAGGTGCCTTACACACGAGTAATATGCTCGTGGGTATGGCACGTGGCGGAGACGAGCGAGTCGTGACTTGAAACCGCGCGGTTCCGTTAGCGAATTAAGTTAGGTACCTATGGTATGTAGGTAGACGTACCTAAAGCTCAGAGGTGCTCTTAACGATCTTCCGCAAAGGGAAGTTCGTGGTATGATATTGTTAAAATTAAAAGCAGACAAAAGGTGATGTAGTCAATTCCTAAGTTATTTTTGTGCCAATTGCATATTTTATTTTACCTATGGTTATTTGTCAAATTTCAAATAATTAATTTTAAGTACCTACTTCCAATTTTAACTCTAGAATCTTGACTTTATTTTTTGTGCTAAAATTAAAATGATAAATTATATAAGCCGGAGAGGTGATCTGTACCTCAGGATTTTCCTACTTCAGACACCTTTCTCTATTTAAGATTGTGCATATACCAGCTCCGGTAATTTCTAATGATAAAGATTTATGATTATGATTACTATAAAGTTGAAATCGTCGTCGAAAATAAATGAAGTAAATTAGGTATTTTCGTTCAGGCACGACTTTCGATTGGTCAAGTTTCTTTGAAAAAAATCGCAGCTTCCGAACCACGGCGTGTGCAGTCCATACCCTAATCGATTACCTTTCGATCATTCGATCATTATCTCGGATCCAGCCTCAATTACAACAAACATAGCCTCGGGCCTAGTTCCGTATCGCGTTGCTTAGCGTATGATCGACAATGTTATTTGCAATCGTGATTGTGCAGCATTACTTGACAATATCCTTCCTCATATTTCCTGTCGCTTGTCTTTCTTTTATTTGAATAAATATAAGTAATGGTACCTAGGAAGGACTGCCTGGTTTGACTATTTCGTTGGTCTAGTGGTTGCAAGCGAAACTGCTGAGCATACCTAAGGTCCTGGGTGGGTAAGGTATTGGATGTTTCCAACAGGAATCTCTCAGTAGCAGCCACGGATTTGTGACCGTTTGGTGGCAATAAGCTCGCCCCTAATCTGACGAAATTTGGGTGTACTATTAGTTACACCTCTGCCTCTGACAGAAAGTCACCTAAGAGAAGGAAAGCCACGTAAAAACTCTTTTCACACAGTTCCGGGTCAGGGCCTTCTTAAGGATTAGTTAAAATTGGTGACTGACTGCGAACACCGGGCACTGGCAACTCATTCTCATCAGGCGTAATGCGGCCAAACGCAAGCCTATTCGGTATAAAAAACTTTACAGGCCGACCAGACTTTTAGACCGTCCAAGCATGCTCCGGAATTCTGACGGCCTGTATAATCAGTAGCCCGAATGCATGATCTTTGTGTGGTTCCTTGAGTGAGAAATGCTTTTCCAGTTTTCTAATAATCGGCCCAATACCAGGGTGCTGTAGACAACTTGCGCCCCTATTTTTACTTTTTTTTTTACGATCATTTGCGTGACACATGTCATGCCTCAGGCTTGTTTTACAGTAAAGAAAAAAAAGCTAGTTCTTTTTGGCTTGTCATGCATCATCATCAAATTGAAGTTATTGACACACACCCTCTTATTATAAAACGTGGTCTTAAAAAAAGTACCGTGTTTAGTACTAGGTTTAAACCATGAACTTGAATAAACGTTATTACAAAAAGAAGTTTATCGCTAGTCCTAGAACTATCTATGGTACCAAAGTTAGACCATCGTGACCCCTAGTTTAACTATGGTACTAAATTGTCAACTCGTTTTTTTACATATTTATATTGGTTTTCGTTGACTTATCCTAAAGTATTTTAGCCGACTCGACATTATGTTGAGCGGTATAAATCCGAGAATGAAATTTGTATTAATGTAAATACTGTGGCATAGGTTATAGTTTAGCTTTAGTGCATCAAATATTGTGTATACGTAATCTAACATGTCAGTTATCACTAACCTTTTCTTCTGAACTCCAATTTTCACCCCTTTTTTTCTTTGGTAGTTCCATTTTTTTAATTTTTTATGCACACGCGATCTCACCACAAAGAATACTGTGCCCAAAGAACTGTGCCTTTACTTGTATTCATAATCTTGGAGTGTAACCGGACATTTAATTTACTTTAAGATGTAACATAAACATTTCGATAACATTAGGTACTCAAATTACGCGCACCGCTCAGTTCACTCCATTATACGCGCTAGCTCGATAGTTGTTCGAAAACAGAACAATTGGATTGATGCAGACAAAAAAAATACAAGTCGGAATATTTAAATACCTCTAGATAACTAAACTTTATATTTTACCACTACAAATAACAATTTCTAAAATATGTTTTCTTCAAATTACGTAACAACATTTTGTGAAAAGGAACGGCGCATAGAACGCTGAACGAATGATTGAATAGTTTTAATATTTTGTTGCATATAATCTGTGGATAATGTTTAGACCACGGACTATCTTTGGTATTAACTAGTCCTTTGTTGGTCTACGATTTGTAATACGAATGAAAGAACTAACGTTAGTACCGTACTAAACCAAGATCTTTTAGTCCTGGTTTAAACCTGGTACTTATGAAAGTTTTTATAATAAGACGGTATAGTTTACATTTCCACCGCTTTTTTAGTGTGGTATGTTTCTATGTCCCCCGGATGATCCGGTAGTACCCAGTCTTCCTAGCAAACGAAAAATTAACGACACATTTAACGCAGTAAGATTCTTATTGCGTTTTAGGTAGACAGCCTTTAGATACAGTTCATAATGTCGTCTATACCTTCGTTATTTAAGAAGATAACAATGTAGATTGATTACAATTAAATACTATTGTATCGGTGGGTGCCTAGTGCCTACTCACTCAATGACAGTTACATTCACGAGACATAGGAAAACGTGAGCCACGCAAAATGTAGGTAATAAATTATCTTTAATAGGACATTGTAATGACGCTGAAAAGACGTAAGATATTGGATAATCCAGTTCGTACGACATTGAATAGGTCTTTCAGGTTCGTCATTTGTTTTCGAAGCTACGTCCGGTTTATTTCACTTTAATTTTTGAAATTAGGCATACCTACTTAGTTATTTCACCAATTTACAGCGCCGAGAGTTGATTAATGAGTTAAATAATATTGTCACTAACGGATTTGTAAAATGTGAAATGTGTTCGAAATCACGTAGCACACCCCATGTTCAATTATATTCATAAATCTCAAAAGCTCTCTAATTACTGCAAACCACTTGATCGAGTGTTAAATAAATAATTTGTGGAAGATTTGGATGGGATTTCCGCGAGTGTGGGCAAAACCTATAATTGTGGTAAAACACTACGACTCTAACTTTTGGTCGATCATCGATTTTATTTATAGATAGTACCTACAATACTTAGATGTTTCTTCGGCAGGTAATGATAAAATTGAAAATTCTGAAAAACGCATTTCGACTGCCAAGCTCCCAAGCAATGTCGTACCTGCATCACTGGCTGAGCAGAACGAGCTGTCATGTCACTGACGGTGACATGAGTTCATTCCCGCGCTTACTATTACCGGGCGAATTTGATGTCAATGTTAAATTAGTAGGTAAAGCTACAGAAGTTATCACGTTTATTTATTCGATCTACATAATAGTAAAGAGTCATAGAAACCAAAAGATTTGAAACACCCAAGTTGCTCGGAGAATTTAGAGAAAAATTATGCCAACGATGTAACTAGATACAGGTAGTTTTTATTTTTTTTAAATATACCCAATGAGAGGAGTTCCCTAGTCGTTGATTTTAATTTATAATTTTATGAGCCTAATAATTTGTGTAAGGAATGCGAAACGGTTTGAAAAAGGGTGTGCGTGTAGCAGTTGACTTGCGGATTTTCGGTTAGACGTCGTTTGACGATCCACATAACAAGACATTGGAAATTCTTTTTAATAAAAATTATTGTTATGACTACTTCATACTCTTGAAGGCTTTTTCTCAATTACAATAAATAATTTATACACCTGGCCAAATCATAAATTTGAGTAGGTTCCGGGTTCCGGTCTAGAAAACTATCGTAAAATTGATACGACAAACAAGTCTGTAATTTGTGTGATAAATGACCCGATACCTATATAATAGAGCCAGTGACTCAACCAAGGAGTTCCGTTCTGAAATAGGTCTACAGCTTTTGAGAAAGATAATGCAATATCTAGCGAAATTTCGTAAGATAACATCCGTATCCTGTACAAATCGCACTTTGATTGCGTGTGATTTATAATAGCACGTCGAGATGGTCGAATTATGACAGATCTTGCATTTTTTGTGCGCATTCCTAATCATAACGCATAAATTCATATCCCCTTGATAGACCGAGTGCTTACCAACTAACGACCCGTTCACTACCTCAGCCAAATGATGTGAAAGCGGAGACGACCGGAGCGGAGAGAAGTAAGAAAACCGACCAATCACATTGGTTAAAATCCACATCGCGTTTCTCGTCTCTCCTGTGATTGGTTGAATCCTGCACATCTCCTCTCGACTCCGCTCGTCTCCGCTTTGGTGGAGTCCGGGCCTTACCGTCTTTGACGTAAGCGGTCTTTGACGCAAGCGGTCTTTGACGCTACCTCCCTCATTGCTAAAACTAACAACAGTCATCTCTATCCGGGTTAAATTCGCCAGTAAGTAACAGTTATAAGGTCATTCAAATATCATGGCATTTATCTATTGATCCTGTTCATAAGGATACCATACACAAAGAAGCTTCAACTAACGTAACATTACAATGATAAAAATAGATTTTAAACTGCGTATCTTAACGACCATCCGTCCTAGTCACGAAAAATATTGATATTCAAAATGGTAATGGCCAAATAAATCCACCGATACAAGAAAACACACGTTACCATTATGAAAATAATCTTGATGATCTTTAAAAATTTGAGAAGTAAACTTTATGAACCAATCCAATTAGGAACTCCGGCTTCCAGTGACACGAATCCGAGATAATTTGCTCATTTAGACGTAAAATGGCATACCTAAAGATAACATTTTGGACATTATAATTATATTTGAATTAGATTTGCCAGCGGGGGGTGCAACGCTGAAGGTCAAATAAGACACTTCGCGTCGACAAGATTTGTGACAAGTGAAGGAACTTATTTTTCAATACACTTCCTCGAAAACGGGTTCTTATCGCACTACGATTCGGTTCAACATGCAATGGCTTTCCTGCACTTGTGCGGGGGAAAATAATTTCCACAGGTAACGTATACCTACTTACGAAGTTCAAATCGGTTCAATGCCAATAGTCCGAGGTGATTGTTTTTTTTTTTAATTTCGGCAAAGCAATGGTGTACGTTACCCCAGCAGGAAAGTGTCTCCTAGAGTTATATGAGTGGAACGTATAATGTGTGCCCTAACTGCTGTAAATGTGTCCCCACATAAAAAATGTGTGCCCCCTGTCGTTTTGGGAAAAAACGGAAAAAACGATTCCTGCTGGGGTAACGTTTTTCTAGCAGGAAAATTCTAAACGAATGATCAGAGAGAGAAACATTGTGCATGGCCTTGTAGCTTATAGTAGTGCCAAAGTGTGCCCCCAAAAATAAATTGTGTGCCCCTTCAGGTTTTCGAGATATTGCATTTCCTGCTGGGGTAACGTTTTGCAGAATCTCATAACTACTCTAAAACCATTGCATGTGCCCCTGTAGAATAAACATACACGCGTAGGTCTTCTTGTGTGCCCCTCAGTGCCCCAATTAGATTTAAGAAAATATTTATAATTTCCAAGTTATCACGGTTTTATGAAAACTCGAAAAAACATCACAGCGCCTAAATGAGACAAGGTATAAGCTCGCTGAAAACTGTATTGGGTCCGTCTTGATGCTACTAATAACCATACAAAACTAATACGTATGAATCCGTCGCTTTTTAGTAGTCATTCGAATTTGGTCGGATAACCAGCCGTTGTTTACATGTTTGGTTTTTTGTTAATATTTACTTAATGCGAAACATTCCAAGCTGAATATTTTCACCATATATTTTTGACTAAGGGCACACTAGTTCCTTAACACCTACACATCTGGGATCGAGCTGGTTCCTTGTATTTTTGGCGTCAAAGTTATGACACCATCTTTTTGAGTTTTATCAAGATAATTCAAAAACGCATGCATGACCAGTTTTGAAACTTTGTATATATAGAATATATTCTATATATATATATATAGAATATCATAGATAAACATGATTATTTAAAACTAATATTTACTTTTATAAACAAATTAACATTTATTTGTTTTCTCAATTAAAAAATACAAAAAAAAAACTATTTTTTATATTAGGCTGTTTAACGGCTTCATACCTTTGCTTCTCCTTCAACCTGGCGGAAGCAAAGCGCAAATTAGCGAAAATTATAATCGGTGATTAAATAGTTTTCTAATTCTTGACAAAAATATTTTTCATTCTTTTATATTTTATTTCTTTAAAAGTGTATTGAAAAACGTCTTTAGTACACGTGGACATTTGTTATTGTAGTTCTCGGCTGAATAACACCCTCTCCTACGGCTTGTGTGTTAATTCCACCTCAAATGCAATAACAAACTTTCTCCACTTGTATCAAAATGTACTTTTTCTTGTCACCAACATTCATCCGTTGAGAAATAGAAATAAATATCTGTCTTTAGTACCTACCTATGTTTAGTTACGACAATGCGACAGATATGATAAGAGGAACTAGGTACCATCCTACTTGTAATTTTCGATTAACTTATAGGTAAGTAAATTATGGTGATCAGATGATGTAAAATGCCTGTGATGAAATGCCGGATTTTTGTATTACCTTAAACCTGGCTACCGGGTGAGATGTACTTTTTTTTTTAGATTTATTAAAATTATCGAAATTATTTGACTAGTAACAAGATCAAGATCCCCTGAAGCCTCTGCCGAATGTGTAGGTACCTACAGTAACGGTAACCCTATCGACGAAACCAGTATGGAAGCCCTCCAGCCGGATTCAAAAAGTAACGGGAATTTCGATGCAACTTGGGGTTGGCGAGGGGAGACGTATTGCAGTCAATTAAGTTGGTTTATGTTGATTGAATACTTATAGCGGCTTATACTTATAAAGGCGTTCACTTAGGAATGGGGCAGAATAAACTAGTTAAACAATTGCCAATTAAGCAACTCCGAACCTAAGTGGGAAAATATGTGAAATTAATTTATGTATTTTGGTTAAAATACATTCGAAGATAGCATTTTAACCAATTGATCAAAAGTTTACTAGCCTATTAAAAGTAGGTGCCATCTAAAGTAGGTAGACGAACCAGTTTACAATGTTATTGCAGGAAATCAATCTGCCCAATCAAGATTGGCTTGAGAACGAAGTGACGAACGTTTGTCCCTACCCCACAAAAGGTTACGCAGCAATTATGATCAATCCACAAAACAAACAAATGCTAATGATATACTTAATTTAAGTATTTTAAATGGTAAATTAAAACCATCTGTTCAAAATTGGACGAAATATCAAGGTCTATTAAGTAATTAGCAAATAATGAAAAAGGAAATGTTCTAAATTGGTAGATATCAACAAGATCCTCTTGTTTGCTCTTAGCTATTCTATAAGGCAATCAATGTTTATCCAAGATCCAATAACGGCGGTGTTTTGCAACAATGATGCTAGTATTCAATAAATTATTACCATCATTTACCTCACGTGCCGCTTCTGTAATTAACTTCAAGGGTTTAGGTAAATAACTTATAATAAGATTTCCTCAAGCATACCAATGCAATTGATCATCGTATTAAAAAAAGTCTTCAATTACCGATGATCCGCATTGCTATCGCACAGACACATA
Organism: Xestia rhomboidea; assembly: GCA_963853795.1. NCBI lineage: Eukaryota > Metazoa > Arthropoda > Insecta > Lepidoptera > Noctuidae > Xestia > Xestia rhomboidea. The sequence continues at coordinate 15,984,802 of OY970764.1, forward strand.
TGTGCTGGCCCCTTTAATATTTACATAATTCTCAATTAATTGGGTTTACGTGTTCTATTTACTCTGTCTAATAAGCTTTAGTAGGTATTTTTAATTGAAGTGACTCACTGACTCACTTCACGCTTCCGTAGTGCAACGGAGCCGGATATGTTGACGTCACTGCCAGTAAGAAGTGAAACAAATATGGCGGTTTTTGGCGGGAACTCTTGTCGCAGTAGTGGATAATATTATGTAGGTATATTATTTTGTTATTAATAGGTATTTATATTTTACTCGTTTTATTATAATTAGGAGCTCACTGCTAGCCGGAACTTGAGCATCGACGCGAGACTGCCAGCTGTTTTAAGGCGTGTACACATGTGCATTAATTAATAAACTATTTTTAGAACATAATATTTTTGATTCCTATCAAATCACACAAGTCACATCGACAAAGTGAATCATCCCATCCATGTTAGCGGTAGGAGTATCCAATTAATGGTGGTGATTAATTGTTTCTACTAAATCTGATCCAAATTGGATAATCCTCTATTTGTTGGTATAACCTCGATAAATTAAATTAGAAGGCATAACATGACAGCTCAGTTTTTAATAATTGATTATGCGGTCAAAAATATAAATACGTATTGGAATCAATTTCTGATACGAAATTAATCTTCAGACCCAGTTAAATTTACCAAAATAATCCTTTGCTAAAACCGATGTTGTAAAGTGTATTGTCGACGATTTCGATTTAATTGGTATTTCACTAAGTCCAAAGCCGCATTCAAAATTGTTATTATACCGAAAGCGCCAAACTTGTGGCTCAGTTCTGGGCCGACACAATTTAGATTGCCATCGAAACGCTAAGAAGAAGAAGAAAGTTTGTAGATCAAATACAGACTATCTGAAGGTTTGTTTGAATGTGGAATGCTTATAAAATCGTTTGTCCTGACTGACTAGCAACGCAAAGCTAACACTGAACCGATCTGGCTAAAATCTTGCAAACAGATAGAGTATTATGACGTTTCGGAAAATTCTATCCCTTAGCGGGTGATATGGAAAAAGTGTTGCGCCGACCCCAAGTAGAATAAGAAAATGGAAGGAAGATTATGATGATGAACCTGGTGATATGGAGTTGAAAGTTTGTATGAAAATCCGACTAGTGTAAATATAATGATCGAAGGTGCAAGTCACGATCTGGGTACGCATTGTTATGTCAAGCATTTTGTGACAGTCAGTTGGAATAAGAACTTAATTTATTGCTTGACATTTCATCATCTGCTTAGCTTTTTCCAAACTATATTGGGGTCGGCTTCCAGCCTAACCGGATGCAGCTGAATACCTACGAGTATTTTACATGGAGCGACTTTTTTTTTTTTCGGATGGGAAATCATCAAATGACTCCTCCTGCTCCTCCCGGAGCAGGAGGGAGTGTCAGACTTTTACTGACTAAAACCCATCCATGTTCCTCCATCGCCCTTTGTGTTCCGGGGCCACGGTATCTCTTTCGAACAGTCCCGCAGCCCCGGCAGGCATCGGCCCTTGCGGACTCCTTCCTTTTTCTGACATCTCTTTGAGCCGCGCGTGGAACACGAACGCGCCGTCGACACGGCCTGTCGTCATAAGACGGAAGGACGGTTAGCTAGCCCATAGCTCACTGTCCACAGGCCCGCGCCTAGGGTGGCCGCGGGCCTCCACGTGGCCCCTGACGCCCGGTGCGTCTCCCGCGGCGGCTGGGACGTGAGGTTCTTTCCCTCTCACGTTCCGCCACTCCTTCGCTAGCATGACTGCTTCCCAGAAGGAGGTAACGGCTTCCCATTCCATCTCGCTCCGGACCATGGATTGAACCAGGGCCGGACGCGAGAGGTCGCCGCCGCCGATCGCCGCTACGAGGACACGGCAGTGCTCCGCCCACGCGGGGCAGATTTCCACCGTGTCCTCCGGTCGATCCTCACAGTGGTAACACCCGGGCGTTTCCTCCCGCCCGATTCGGTGCAGGAACCTCCCGTAACATCCGTGTCTGGTGAGAACCTGCGTCAGGCGGAAGGTGACGCCGCGGCGCCTCTCAAGCCACTCCTCAAAGAGGAGACTGCCTGTACGGGGTTGCGACAGTCGCTCACTCCATGTCGCCATGAGATCACGCCGGAAGTCTGTCCGCTGAGCGACAATTTGCCTCGGCAGCGGAGTTTCCTCTCATACCTGGAGCGACTACCTATTAATTGACGTATGATTTCCCAATTTGATTGGTATATTCCAGCTCATATGGATTTGGAGATAGTTATACAATAAGTAAACTGAATTTTTTCGAATGACGTATGAAACAGAAAATTATATTTTCATGAACACAAAAAAGATATTCTGATGACGATGGTTCTCTTTATTTGCTTGGTTCTCTTAGTTGCTGACGTGACTCTATGTATCTATTTTTATTAACCGACTTCAAAAAGACAGTACTTACACCGATTACGCTGAGATTTATATCTATAAACCATTTATGATCCGATTTACGTGATTCTTCTTTAGTCTGATGCGGAATAGTTGCCATTTGGTCCCATAAAAATGTAACATAGTTTGGCCCAGTAGTTTTCATTTTATTAACATTTTTTACTTCAGTGGTGTGGTCTAAACCTAGAGTATATTTAACCAAGAAAGAGACTTCAAAAAGACATCAACGCGGTATGATTTTTTCTGTCATTTTATTACTTCAGCCGTGTGGTCTAATTTTATGTATGTTCACCGATTTCTCCTATCATATAGCCTATTACCATGACATGTATTGTTATGTTGTGTAAAATAAATGCATAGCAAATATTTGGATATGATATTACAACTAAAAATGGAAAAATATAAAAATATATTGCAAAAAATAAAACCGACATCAAAAAAAAAAAAACACAAAATAGTGAAAAATAACTTTGGCTTCAGAAGCCGGTAACAAAAACACCAAATCAATCAAACAAAGATCAAGCTTCGAAGTCGGTTTTGCAAAAAAGTTTTTTTTTTAATACATTTTGGTGTTTAATAGTTACCTTGATTATTTTCTATGGTTAAGGTAAAGGTTAATAAAAACCAGCGTGTGTGCTAAGTTCTTGCAAAAAAACAATTCTTGGAAGCTGACCGGCTTTTAAAAAAAAAACTAGCAAAACGTAAAATTTCCAGAGAATTGGTTGACGTAGTACCTTGTTATTTAAGCCATAAGCAGATTGTGTTACTGGTACAGCCCAATTCAGCGAAATCAGGCTGGATTACCAGATCGAAGCTGACTATACCTACCTATATTTTCGAGGTATCTTATTTATGTATCTTAGGGTTTTCAAGAATCAGATAGTTGCTTCAGACATACGATACACGATTAGAGATAATTTTGAGCACAAAGCCTACTTTGAAGTCCTAGCAAAGGCAGTTCTAGCCTATGCACCTACCTAGTACTTACATATCTATGTACGATTACCTTGCGAGAATATTCTATACTGTTAATAAGCAATATTTGTATATATATATGTATTTGTAATCTCGTTCTCGAAAACGACTCTAACGATTTCGGCGAAAGCCGTTTACGGGGGCGAAAAAGCAATCTAGCAAGGTCTAATTTCTGGAAAATTCGTTTTCTCTATTTTTAAGCAGAGCTCGGTCGTCCAAGTTAAAAAAAACCGGCCAAGTGTAAGTCGGACTCGCAGATGAACGGTTCCGTTCCATCGCAGTAGGAGAGCCCCCTTCTAATATGTAAGTAAAAGTTCAATTGCAGTCACATGTTATTAAAGTCACGTCATTATATTATGTAAGTACCTACCTACATTATAATAAGTTATAAGTACACAAAGTAATGTTATAACATAAGTATATAAGTACTATGCGGTCTTGACACTGTTGTGTAGCCTTAACCTAACAACACAATCAAACTCTTCGATTATTATTATTGCATATATGCACAGGTTTGCTTATATAACGTTTTTTTTTCGTTTTTCGTGACTAATTTACTAAATGACAATAACAACCTGGGATACAATGACATGTTTTTCAAAAGGCAGGTTAGTAACCTGAACATTTTATTAATTTTTAATTCGATTAAAATTTATATCCTTATTATAATGTGAGTTATTATAAAATCTAAAAAAGCATTTAAGTATAATTTAATTTATTTTTGTGTCCAGTTTTGGAGTACCTCGTAATATCCGGATACGATCGACGATATACTAACAGGTGTTGAGTTCGTTGCAAAGGTGAACTGTAGAAAAACGTAGGTAGTATTAAGGCGACTACAGGAGCTAAACGCGAGTTCATTCACTGCAATAAACAAAACCAGAAAAATTTATGATATTCTTCAGGATATATGTTAGTATGAAGGTGTTTTGAAAACATAAAACAATTAATTTTACTCGATAAAAAAAATCACTAACTTATCTCTAATAATTTCTTTTGACGAGTAAAAACCATACAAAAATACATGCGATCATTCTGATTTTTTGGCAAATAATTCTACAAGCAACATATTAGCATCATAGTGTTTTATTTGTTTAGTCCAATCAATAGATTTTTAGTAAATCGCAAAAAACCACTCATTTCGCACTTTTCGGCCCGCAGTGACTGACGTAACAACCACTTTGTAGTGCAAGCTGATTAGAACTTTATTCTGACAGGATTTCAAACGAAGTTTGAACCACCACAAATAGAGTTGCTAATTTAGCCCCTGTAGTCGCCTTAAAGAATATTTGGTGGAAAATATATCTAGACTCAGGATAGAAAGGCGGTAGTTCATCATTAACCTACTTAGTTACTTTTCGTCGTTGTGATTTTTTCCAAAAAACTAGTTTTTTATTCTGAAAGAATTCATATAAGTAAGGGTAATACTAATACTCCTCCTGTATTTTCAGAAAGAGTTCATCATCATCATTCTCCTGCCCTTATCCCAATTCATTTGGGTCGGCGCAGCATGTCTTCTTCATCCATACTTCTCTATTACTCGTCATCTCACCAGACGCCTCCTTTCTTGCAATATTTTCAGAAAGACTTGTCCTATATAAAACTATTTTGAAATTTTAAACACTAGATAACAAAAAGCTTAACTCAACTCGACTCAACTCAAAGCATTTATTTCAAACTAGCTGACCCGCGCAACTTCGTCTGCGTTACGTAAGAGAGAGAGAGGCTTAGAGACAGTGTGAGTCAACCTAAAAAAAATGCAGATAATATGCTTTAGCGGACTTTTTAAGAGGAACAATCCCGTCTTACATGTATGATTGTTGAGTAACTTTTACCGTTTACGCAGCGCACGGAAAGGAAGCTCTCAAAAGCAATAATTTTTCGCTGTATTTGCAACAATTTTCATTGATGCTGCCCCTATTGATTGTAGCGTGATGTTATATAACGTATAGCCTTCCTCGATAAATGGGCTATCCAACACTAAAAGATGTTTTTAACTGGAATCAGTAGTTCCTAAAATTAGCGCGTTCAACCAACCAAACAAACAAACTTTTCTCCTTTATAATAATAAGTATAGATTCAAGTAGGTAACAATTTAATTTCTCGGAATTATATGCAATCATCGTTAAAATATTGTACTATGTTTTTCCAATTTGGGGCTTCCCTCGACAGCCTTAGGTTTTCATCCTTAGACACACGATGACAGTCATACTCCAGCTAGGTCGAAAGTTCTCATCAAGGTGCATGAATTGAGCCCAAACACGATATAGCTTTTTTTTTTTTCGGATGGGAAATCATCAAATGACTCCTCCCGGAGCAGGAGGAAGTGTCAGACTTTTACTGACTAAAACCCATCCATGTTCCTTCATCGCCCTTTGTGTTCCGGGGCCACAGTATCTCTTTCGAATAGTCCCGCAGCCCCGGCAGGCATCGGCCCTTGCGGACCCCTTCTTTTTTGCTGACTCTCTTTGAGGCGCGCGTAGAACACGAACGCGCCGTCGACACGGCCTGTCGTCATGAAACGGACGGACGGCGAGCTAGCCCATAGCTCCTCGTCCACAGGCCCGCGCCTACGGTGGCCGGGGGCCAATACGTGGCTCCCGACGCCCGGGGTGTCTCCCGCTGTGGCCGGGACGTAAGGATCTCTCCCTCTCACGTTCCGCCACCTCCTTCGCTAGCATGACTGCTTCGCAGAAGAAGGTGATGGCATCCCATTCCGTCTCGCTCCGGACCATGTATTGAACCAGGGTTGGGAGAGAGAGGTCGCCGCCGCCGATCGCCGCTTCGAGGACACGGCGGTGCTCCGCCCAAGTGGGGCACACCTCCACAGTGTGCTCCACCGTGGCCTCCGGTCGATCCTCACATTGGAAGAACCCGGGCGTCTCCTCCCGCCCGAAAACACGATATGAGGTCAATAACAATTTAGCTGTAAATATAATCTACGTAAATTGCGTATGGATTATTGATTATTGCGAATAGCATAGCACAGTTCTTGCACGGCAAGAACACGTGGATTTATCAGGCTTCTGGTGTTCGCTATACTTCTTTTTGGAGAAATCATCCTCATCATCATACTCCTGCCCTTATCCCAATTTATTTGGGGGTAGCATGATTGTATTCTTCTTTCTTATGTACTACTCTATTACTTTTTGGAAAAATATTTCACGAAAAAAATAAGAAATGCACACAACTTATACAAAATGAAATATAGGAAATCTCACAGCATCAAAAAAAAAATTAAACAAATCACAAAAAGTGAAAATAATGTTGGAGGGTTTGAACCTGCAACCCCGTAGTTTACAGAGCGGTCATGAAACTGCAAGGCTATTTACTTCGTTGACATAAGCCACAAATAGCCGTTCTGATGTACTTACGTCATGACTGAAACGTCAAGCAATTTAAGTATACGGAAATAATGCAAAATTGCCTACCCCCTTAAGAAAGTAGCGTGATAATATATAGTTTAAATATTGAAGAAGCCTATGCAGTAATTTTGACGTGATGCGCGCACAAACATTTCGTACCAACTACTTAAACCGAGGAAGGCTGATTTTCTTGAGTTCCGCTATTTTGTGCGTATTCACCTCAAAAATCAAATTTCAAGAAAACTGAGAAATTATATTTACCTGTATTAGATATGGAGTATATGTAGCAACTTTAAAAGGTTACACTTCATTGGTTTTGATTGTATAGGTGTTTGAAGTTTATTAATTTTAAACACAAAACCCTCTTTTTTGCGCCTCTGGATGAGATTAAAAAAAAATGCTAAGACAGGTATTTCTTTATTTTTATTATATAAGTATTCATTATGAGTTTCATGATTCTAGAACAATCAAATTTTTTTTTTTCATACAAACTTTACCCCCCCTTTTCACCCCCTTTTTCCAAAAATATCCAAAATTTCTATAGCCTATATGTTATTCTGAATGTATTTAAACAGATTTGTGAACATTTCAACAAAATCGGTTCAGCAGTTTTTACGTGATGCGCGGTCAAACAAACAAAAAAACAAACAAACAATTTTTTTTAAATGGTTTTAATATGTTCAGTTACTTATTTCAAGTCACCCTGGCTGGTTTTTTTTTTTTAATCTTCAATGAACAGATTTTTTGGTCTTAATTAATTTTAAACACAAAACACTCTTTTTTGCGCCTCTGGATGAGATTTAAAAAAAATGCTAAGACAGGTATTTCTTTATTTTTATTAATAAGTATTTATTCTGAGTTTCATGATTCTAGAACAATCTAAAATTTTTCTTTTTATACAAACTTTAACCCCCTTTTCACCCCCTTTTTCCAAAAAAATCCAAAATTTCTATAACCTATATGTTATTCTGAACGTATTTAAACAGATTTGTGAACATTTCAACAAAATCGGTTCAGCAGTTTTTACGTGATGCGCGGTCAAACAAACAAACAAACAAACAAACAAACAATTTTTTTTTAAATGGTTTTAATATGTTCAGTTACTTATTTCAAGTCACCCTGGCTGGTTTTTTTTTTTTAATCTTCAATGAACAGATTTTTTGGTCTCAACGATTTTATTATATGTATAGATAGCTGCTCATAGGCATGTCATGGCTGAAACGTCAAACAATTGAAGGTTATGGACATAATACAATATTGCTCAACCCCTTAAGAAAGTAGCATGATAATATACAGCCTAACATTTGAAGAAGCCTATAAGGAATATGTGTGCTAAATTTGGACAGGATCTATGCGGTAATTTTTGCGTAATCCCGGAACATCCGATTTGGATTTTTACGATTTTATTATATGTATAGATAAACTTGTGACAGGCACTTTGCACAGTCAAAAATAAGCTACCTAGAGTTCAGCCACAGGCATAATAACTGTGAATTGACTGTAGTTGCTCATTCCAAAATCGTAGATCTCATGAAGAAGAATGGTCGAGAAACTCCATGGACATTTTTGATGATTTCAAAAATGTCCATGGAGTTTCTTGCCCATTCATAGTTAGATATTACATAGACCTGCGTACAATATAGTTGCTTCTATAGTTACTTAACTACTTGTTCCATTTACCCATCATAGTAGCCTTTAGAACTTGAGTGAGCCTATTTATCTCATGGTTATGTTATCATTGAAATATGCAAATCACAATCCTGAGCATATCTAAGTAAATAGCCCATAAGTACCAGCAATATCTATTGATGGTAAAATGATGGTAAACAATCAATGCAAACGACGTGCAGAAATTATATTTTATTTAAATTAATCCTTAAAAGGTTCCGTTTTGTTTAATAAGTAACTCTCATGACCTCAAATAGCGGACTAAGATGGAACTATGATATACTTCGGTATAAATAAAAAATGATGGGTACCGGTTTCTTAATACGACTACACAAACAATTAATAATTATAATTTACGTTCGAAACTTGTGTTTACTTGTGAAGACGTTTATGTTATTTTACCAATTAAATAATTAATCTACGTCCTGTTCCGTAGCTTTCAAATGTTTTTTTTTTTTAAATCATCTTTTTAGGGAGGAGCTCGTGGCTAAATAATAACAGCCGCTCGGGTCGATCTTTAGGTTAAGCCGTGCTTGCCTAGGTTGGTCTGTGGATGGTTGACCACCCGTTACATACAGAGTTTCCTCCGTGCCTCGGAAAGCACGTTAAGCTGTTGGTCCCGGCTGTCATTTGTAGATCTTTGACAGTCGTTACAGGTAGTGACCCAAAAAGTCTGACAACCAGTCTTACCAAGGGGTATTACCCAGTACTAACTGGGTTGTGGAGGTCAGATAGGCAAACGCTCCATGTAAAATACTGGTATTCAGCTACATCTGGTTAGACTGGAAAAAATTATAAGACTGGAAGCCGACGCCGGGGTCGGCTTCCAGTTTTTTTTTTTTTCAAAGTATCGGCCACGCATAGTACCTACATCAATCGATAGCTGGCCTTTAGAAAGCCTTTAGAAGGGCGGACGTCCTACTGGAACAAAAATTTTCTCTTTAAAGTTTAATATTTCGTAAATGGAGCATTAAATCGAAAAATAGTTTGAAAAACCCAGAAGTCATTTTAAAATATCTTTATTCAACAATACCCCAGACGATGGGGTAAACGACGATAAAAAAAACTTCCCCCTTTCACATGTAAGGGAGCTCCACTAAAATAAAATATTTTTCAAAATTTTATTTTACCACTTTGTCGGCGTAATTGATTTTCATACCTCTACAAAATTACAGCTTTCCCGTACTAACGGTCTCTTAGCAAAACCTCGGACAGACAGACAGACGGACCCGGACATGACAAAACTATAAGGGTTCCTTGTCAGGACTACGGAACCCTAAAAAACGTTAATTTTACAGGGGGTGACGTAAGAAAGAAAGAAAAAGTATTAAATAGACTTGTACAGGACAAAACAAAATAACATAAAAACCCCTCTTTTATGGTCGGAGGTTAAAAAGGACTTGAGTAGACATTACACAGTTTTTAATTTCCAAGGAAAATGGAACTAATCAAAACAACGTACTATCGAGGACACTCCCGCCTGACCACCACTAAGCTAAGTTTTGCTTGCACGTACAACATAGAAACGCTCTCTAGCCCCGCCCCGTTGACTTTGTATAGAAATAATAAATGAAAAGACGCCGATCGGCTGAGCGCACTGACAACGCACGCCAAACGAGAGTTATTGTTATTTTGCGCGCCAAAGTTGACGCTTACCTAATTGGCCTTAACTTTAAGGGGGCGTGGCTCGACGCTTCCGCATGATTTAAGCGAAGAAAAAATTAACTGATCAGGCGGAAAAGACCACGACTGTACCTAGGTGTTCAATATAATCAATGACACTTAATAATTATGACAATGGCGCAGCAGAATGAGTAATGGATACAAATTCAATAAATATTTATTGGAACAATTAATTTGAAGCAAGTAAATAACAACTCCTTGCTCTCGGTGTCGCAGTTGCAATAATGAATGAATCTGTATCTATTAGTTGCACGTGAACTTGAACTTTATTAATAGCCGTCTTACTTATAGAATTGTTGTTACAAAGTAAGGACTTAATGCCTTGGACATGATAAACGGTTTCTAAGTTAATAGCGTTAGATTTGAATGTTCCTTATGATCAACTACTAGCTTTAATAACTATGTTAGGTACTACAATTTGGCGTTGTCTTTCGTTTTTCGGGTAAAAATCTATTAATTGTCTAAATCTAGTAATCATAAACCTTGACTCCGTGGCTGCTACTATGAGGTTTCTGATGAGGAAAACCCAATAACTCTTTGCCTGACCTGGGAATCAAACCCATTGCTGCAGGACCTCACCAAAAGACCAAAGAGGCAGTCCTCTAGAAATGTCATGATCATCTGCCTAGCCTTTTCCCAACTATCTACTACTGGGTCAGCTTCCAGTCTAACCGGGTGCAGCTGAATACCAGCATTTTACATGGAGCGACTGCTTATCACAACCCAGTTAGTACTGGGTAATACGATACCACTTGGTGAGACTGGTTGTCAGACTTTGGGCCACTGATTATCTGTAACAACTGTCAAAGATCTACAAATGACAGCCGGGACCAACTGCTGAACGTGCTTTCCGACTTTTACCGTTTTTGCAACGTTTTTCATTGTGCTCCGCTCCTATTGGTCGTAGCTTGATGTTATATAGCCTATAGCCTTCCTCGATAAATGGGCTATACTATACAACTACAAAATACAAATAATTTATCAATTCTAACCAGTAGTTTCTGAGATTAGCGCGTTCAACCAAACAAACAAACTCTTCAATATTAGTATTGATAATGCCTTTTTAGTAAAAACTTTTCGTAGCAACGTTACGAACTTACGACGAACGTTACGAACTTATTACGTTCATTATTCCGTATTAATATGTGTGATAGTAACTGTGGGAAGTACGCCACGATAGTGTACTCCAAGATGATGAACCGTCAAGCTTTTGCATTGTTACATTTAAGTTCAAGAGTTCAAGTATTGTCGAGATGGTGTAGCTGTAAATTTTGTTACCGAAAGCAGGTACTTGATAGAAATAGTGTTGAAATCAATATTGAAGAGATTGTTAGAAGAGTTAGGTATGTCTAAAAGAAAAGACATTCGTTTTTATAGAAACTTCTCGATGGTCACAGCAAACTAAGAGAAATTTCATCTGTCTTCTGAGGGGTCAACTGCCAACTTTCATTAATGTTTTAATCATGAAGAGTATTAAGTATTTCATTATGATTCAAAACGTTGATGGTTGAATGTCCTTTTATATTTGCGTCGATTATTTGAGTTTGTGTCGTGTTTTATCAATTTTATATTTTACATAATGTTAAATACCTGTTTATTTATGGGTTATGCCTGTTTTGGAGTCATAACGGCCGCCGGGCGGTCTGCCTTTCGCCTATATTTATGACGAAACCCGATACGCGAAATATTTTCGAGGGTCCTGTGCTAATAATCTTATCGCGAAATCCTTGATAGTTTTATTTTTTCTTCTGCTATTAATACAATTAATCAATCAAGTCGACCAATCGCAGTTCGCTGCAGAATGATACATCTCTCACAAACTTTTCAGAAAATGTTTGTCGAATCTGAAAATGATTCCTTAACGACAGTCATTTGTTGAACTTGTTCGTATTTGGTGCTGTACTATTGGGTAATACCTATGTGATTGATTATATTTACATGGAGCTACGTAGTGTGACGTAGTAATTATCACTGGGTACATAGTTTACACGGCATCACTTTAGTAAATAAATGCCGTATGATTGACATCCGTTGCCGACTGACTATTCCTCATTTTAAATTTTAGAATAATTTCAGTCAGAATCGATTGTGAAAACCAGCTGTATGGAACACCCGTTTAACCCCTCGGCAATGGAAAATAATGAAATAATGGAAATGGAATAAACGTATAAAGCAGGATTAATAAAATAACAATGATCCACTATTATTTTATTAATCCTGCTTCAGAGATGGAATATCTAGAAGTATTGCTGATTCCAAGTCACAGGCTCCACAACACCCTCGCCTACGGCTCGGGTAAGACTTCCGCCTTACAATATAGAAATAAAATACAGATAGATAGATACAGATATAAAATACAGTAAAGTTTAAATTTTAAAATGTGTTTAATCATCCATTAGACACCATATTTATACAAGTATTTATTTTATTATAATAGTTCGTCGTTTTGACGTCATTGTGTGGGTAATAAAGATAAAGTTACTATACGATGAAAGTTTTTTTTAGTAGCATCATTAATGTCGGTATTTTTTCAGATCCGGTTTAAAATTATTCGAAAAAAAACTGGTGTTATTGACATTAGAGTTAGCAAGCCAGCAGAAGTGGCAGAGGTCAGCCAAGTCTGTTGAAGGCCCGATGAGCGTTAGAGAAGACGAGCTCTCGAATGAAGACTGCGTATCAACACAACACGCGTAGCCTGTGATCCAGTTAGGTAGACCAATCTGGAACAGGCAAGTGGGACAATCAGGATGCGGAAAACCAGCTGTTGTGATGAAACTTGCGAGAGGCCGATGTCCAGCAGTGGACTGAGTTAATAGATTTATTATAACTTGATTGATTTTATAGATATACAATTAAAAACCGGTTTGAACATTTTTCATAGCCCTTTGGATCAATTTTAGATGTATCCGGGTAACGGCGCGTTCGTGTTTCACGCGCGCCTCAAAGAGATGTCAGCAGGAAGGAAGGGGTCAAGGGCCGATGCCTGCCGGGGCTGCGGGACTATTCGAAAGAGATACCGTGGCCCCGGAACACAAAGGGCGAAGAAGGAACATGGATGGGTTTTAGTCAGTAAAAGTCTGACACTGCTTCCCGCTCCGCCCAGAGCGGGAGGAGTCATTTGATGATTTAAGGTGTATCCGGGCAGCATCCGCATCACGAGAAGATATACAACGCATGTTGCAAAAACTGCCTAACTTCCTCACCATAAATGAAGCAAAAAAAGGTTGATTATGGAAGTGTCTCTGATAAAGGTAATTAATCATCTCATACAAAATCTGAAATACAAAAAGGGTACCACCATTATTATGTTCAAAACTTAGGTGAAACATTGTAACTACCTGTTATACAGCTGATACAAGATAATCCTCACTTTTTTTGTTGCTTTGTAAACATCATAATATCCGTCATACAAATTAAAGCCTTCGACAATGTTGAATGAAGGCTGTATAGTGTTAAGTGGCTCCATCTGTGGCTGCAGTCCAGAACTAAGTAGACTTAAGATCAAAGTCTGATCAAGTATAGTCAGCAGTTCAAAGCTAAAAACACTATGTTTTAAGAAGTTAGATGCATTATGCACCTCACATTTCACATAATTTGCAAAAATTGGCTGAAAACTTAGGAGTTTTCCTTAATAAGCCTTAGTAAGCCTTACCAAAGTCTTGTGACTTGAACGTTTTACAAACGTCATTTAAAGAATATCAGTAGTGCCAGCTGCTTTCTCCAGATGGCGCTACCACGTCAGTAAAGCAGATTAAGGCTTTTACGCCTATCTCTATAGTCATTCATGAGCATTTACCAGAGTAAAATATTTTTTTCCGTCAGTTTCAGAACTAGAGAGAGAGAGTCATTTTTATAAAGGTATGCTTAAGCAGTGATGTTTAGCTGTTGTAAGGAGGTTGTATAAAAGATGGCGGCGGTACGCGTCGGTACAGCAGGGCGCCGGTCGGCGGGCTGTCGGGCCGTCGTCGGGCGACACGCAAGCGCAACAGGTAGGTTAAGATTCACGGTCCGTCGCATTTGCTGGTCCTATGCGCACGACGCGGCCCTCGCTTACAGCACACCAACCGCGACCGACGAAATGTACGGGGATCATCGGTGATCAGTGAAGTGATCGTATTGTAGTGATAGTTAACAACAAGTGCTTGTGTCTGTGATATGACGAGGACCAGCTCCGGAGTTTGAACGAGCACCACTCAGCGGATCTTAACGGTAAATTTCGTCAAACGTGACAATATGACCTGAGTGTTTACTAGTCAGGTGATGGGACATAAATATGTATTCGACATGTGAATAATTTGATGAGCGTTGTTTAATTGAATCGGGTACAGTCGCACGCGCAGTGTTCCACTTCGGACGCGAGAACTCGCTGGATTTCTTCCACGTAGCCCGTAGCGGTGTTTACACGTGAATTATGACACCTGTGTCGGATGAGTTCGTGTTGCCGACACTAAACATTTTACATTTAATAAGTTTTCTTTAAAGAAAGTTTTGTTAGTTTAGGATTGTTAACTGCTACACCATGGAGTCGTTTTTACCGTTGCAAAAGAAAGTAGGATCAGCAAATAAGTAGGTAAAATTATTTTCGCTGTTCAATCGATTAGATCGCACGAGAATCTTATTGGATTATAATTGACACTTAAGTTATGAGTTGTGTTAATTAAAAGTGGGTAATTGTCATTTTATGCGTTCAAGACATTCATTAATGAACCGTGCGCATTTGTAGAACACTCTTGAAATTCCGCATTCTTAATGCAACCGTTAGACGAGTTGCCTGTATCCCAAAACATGTAGGTGGAAAAAGAATCGGTTATTTCACGTCATGATGAAATTAATAGCTCTTCTAGAAGCTTGCAAGATCCATAGACATGTTTCAGAGACGTGTAATCATCAGACAATACGAAAATGAAATCCAGTTTCGGCGAACCTTATAGGTACAGTTTTTGGTTCTACCCGCAATGAAATGAAAATGAAACTTGTCGCGTATGGTAGTCGTATACTTTTTATATGCTGTGCTGTCGATAAACGCTCTCCTAAAGCAAACAATGGGGCATTACGTTCCCATAGTAAACAATATTGATCTCTAATATGCATTGATTGTCACAAATCGAGGGCATAGCAACAATAAAAGCGCAGATAAACTATGTAAACAAATCGGGTTTTCTACAGTTCGGATAGAATATTGAAATTTTCAAGCCATGTTTGTCATCGGATTATCGACTGTTATTTGAATTAAGTAAACATGTTTTGTTTATTTGTCTACTAGCTGATGTCCGCGGCTTCGCCCGCGTGGATGTGGGTTATCGCGACCAAAAGTAATCATGAAATTTTGATCCCGTTCCCGCAACTATATTTTAGCCAAAGTATACAAAAACTAGACAATACTAAAACCTTCCTCGAGAACCACTCTATCCATTGATGAACAGTATGAAAATCGGTGCAGTAGTTTTTGAGTTTATCGCGAACAGACAGACAGACGCGGCGGAGGACTTAGTTTTTTAATTAATGTAGTGATAGTAATATCGAAGCAGAGTTTTTATAGATCACAATTTGCTCTAATCAAAACTCAACTAAATCGAAAAAAGCGACATTTCCATCACGATTGATCCCTTGATCTGTCCACGAAGTAGACACAATAGTTAAACAATGGTGTCTCGAACAAATCGGTCCTTTGACAGATCATGATTTAAAGCAAACGAATCGTTTTGGTACGTTAAAAAACTGGGCGGTAATGATGGAATATACCCAAGCAAGAGGTTTTTGTGCAAATGTGCATAAAATAAACGTCATCTTTAAAGGTCACCCATAATTAATTCTTTAGTTATATAAAAACCGCCATGTCTGGTTGTAAGCTGATGACAAAATGATCGTCGAAGAAGAAGGTGTAGAGATAAGGAAAAGAAACTGTAAAACATCTTTTATAAGAAGCCGGTTCGAAAGACGTTATAAGGCAACATATTTAGGCGACGCATATTTGCTATACCTATGCAAGGTATATACATAACATCTCGCCCGTAAACCTCGTTTACAGGTATGGGTTAGGCACAGGTGTGTCTTATAGTACACTTATGTTCATGTCCCATGTAACAGGAGAGGTGCATATTTCCGGGTATATTGAGGGCTGCCGCTGAGATATTCCAGCCCGCGTAGCATGAGCACCGAAGACACGAAAGAGAATCGACAAATCTTTTGTTCACCTGTCATTGAATCGACAAAATGACAGATGAACAAAAGATTTGTCGCTTCTCTTTCTTGTCTACGGTGGTTATGCTACGCGGGCTGGTGATAAAACCGAATACATAACAATTTGCGGACCCAAGAGTCGAATCCAGACCTTCGTATTTAGCTGCAGTATCGCTTGCGAATACTAGAACAACGCCAACGATACAAGCAACAAGCATACGACAGATTGTGTTTAGCTTTATTATCCTTTTCCAATAATTCATTTAAGCACTAAAAAGCTACTCTCATCGATTTCTCCTATAACATAGCTTTTCACGTAAGTCGTTACGTAACTGACTGGCGACTAACATTTGCAAGTCTGAGCTGTGAATTGCATATAAATAGTTAAGTTTTAGCACGAATGTGTAAAACGTGATACAACCATTTATTTTGTTACCTCACCTCATTTTTGCTCTCAGAGAAATTAGGGGTTTTCTTCTTTCGCATCGGCACGAACTCTTGCCTCTTGCGTTTCGTATTTTAACTACGATTTCTGAGTCATTGATGGTCAGAAGTTCAAAATGCATTAAAGGCGCGTTTGTGCGTTTCCGCGTCCAGAAACCACAGGCAGAAACGCGCCTGTGTGGGGAAGGGGGATTAACAAAAACAACAGTAGTTCCAAAATGGAACTGTTAATCTTACTAGTGGAACTAGTGATACAAAAAAATCAACACGAGTTCCATTATTTTCAGATTCATTCAAAATGGAACTAGTGATTAAAAAAAACAACAGTAGTTCCATTATGGAACTGTTAGTGGTACCAGTGACAATGTAGGGGCTTAAATGATTTACATTGACATAAAGCCACGCCACCGAAAAGTAAATATCAATACACTGCGTTTTTGACTTTTCGATCATCGAGAATCACACTTTGTCAAGAAAAAATTGTCAGACAAGCCGCAAGGTTGGTGAAGCAACGGTCCATGTTGTGTATTTGTGCTGCATGAACTCGTTAATGAAGAAGAAGGTGTTCTATTGCACCTCACAGAACTTTATCAGTTTTTTAAGGGTAATAGGTTCCTAGAAACGGCCAAGAGTTTTCTTTAATAACAAAGCATTTCTCTTAATCAATATTGACAAGACTCCTCGAAAACAAGTATGACAACTTGTTAATTGTTGCCAACGCTTTTTGATATACATATACTATAGATACTTGATACTATTCAACTAACTGCACATGTTCAGCTGTATAGTTTCTATCAGGATCTCCTGACAACAGTTTATTAAGTTTGATCTGTCTACTAGAGCTAATATCCTAAGATAAATTTGACGAGAGACGATTCTCAAGCAAATGACTACGAATACGACTAGTTTAGATATATGAGAACCACTGGTACACCTTCGCATATCAATCGATTAAACCTTTGAGAAGTTAAGGAAGTTAATGATTAAGCAGTTTTAAAATCAATAAATTAGGGGACAAGGAGGTTCTTCAACCGTAAATAGACATTAGTAAATCGACACTCGGTTGGATTTGAAGTCTATCTTGGTAAAATCTACCTACTAGCCTTGCAATTATTGCCATTTGCATGATAATAAACAACTCAAAACAAAGTAAATTACAATAAATAGTACTCTATTTGTTGTAATTTACTCCTTGGGGAAGGAAAGCAAGGCCGTTAATATCAATTTACGACTGACTGTACTATAATTATTGCGTACGTAGTTGTTTACTTACTGTATTAATTGTTGCAACAAACCTGAAAAATTGGTGTCCAAGCATGATTTAAACGTAACAATTTAAGTGCTGCTATTTTAAGTAACCACTGTTTGTCTCTGAATCACTCAAATATTGACTGGCAGAAAATGCCAATGACGTTAAGTTCGCCTCTGTAGTTGTATACTTAATGTTTTAAATTGAATAAATATTCGACTAACTTCTTAATTGCTTTTGAGTATGAATGTGTACATTTTGTTGGACAATGCAATGTTTATTACTGTTGGTTCAAAGTTATTTTTCGTGTGATGTCCTTCAGCTGTGACGTAACGTTCTTGTAAAAGACATCAACGACTTCGTGACGTAATATGTTTATTTTGTTTCTTTTAGTTTCTAATGCTTGATTTATGTTTGCAAATGATTAATCTTTGTTTTTATTATTGATAATAGTGGTAAACATAAAATGATCGTTCATTTGATGAAAATCGTTTTCTAAAATTGTGTCCAATTGTTATCGTCCTGTTTTATAGCTTCAAAATTGTTTAATTTATATAACAAAACGTGTTATATTTTCGTAAGTTTCTCTTTTTGCATATATATATTTTTTTTTTTTAAATAAACGTAACGGTCGTATTGACGGCTACGAAACATTTTAGTTCCTTATATTTTTATGCTCCTAAGCTTTGAATGAAATAATGACAGACCATAAATATAAGATAATTATTGACTGTTACATGTTCTACTTTTTTTATTGAATAGTTTGCATGAA
Organism: Xestia rhomboidea; assembly: GCA_963853795.1. NCBI lineage: Eukaryota > Metazoa > Arthropoda > Insecta > Lepidoptera > Noctuidae > Xestia > Xestia rhomboidea. The sequence continues at coordinate 16,003,565 of OY970764.1, forward strand.
CAGACATAATAGTTTTTAAATTACTATTCCATTGAAAAAAACCTATTATTTTTATTTACACATGGGCAAAGTTACCCTTTACAAAACCATAAAGAAAAAGAAGCTTAAAAGCTTAACGATAAAGCTGAAATTTCCATAACAGAATTGATTCAGGGTACACTTAAAGCATGACAAGTAAAATTAAAACTTGCAAAAATAAAATTTATGTTGAAACCTATCACGATCGCATTCAACAACGGACATCGATCGTTTTCTTTTGTAAACTTTTTCTGAATTTGTGACAGGATAATGAACCTTTAATTCTAGTTATTAAAGTTCAAGATTGCACCTGTTGGATAGTGTAGTTAATTATAACTGGCGCGTAGCATAACATCGGTTGAACTTCGCATTTCGGTCGAGCGCCGAGCCCGTGACCGGCACTGAACTTGGTCGTATTTTATACTTATTGAATAAGTTTTTTTATTATTTTTATATAAATTCTAGTCAGTTTTTAAACGTACAGTAAAGCAAATAACGAACTTTAATTAACTTCTTAGTTAATTGAAGTTCGTTGTTTCATTTTCTAGTACAATGCCTCTCTTTTTTTTCTTTACTGTATAAATAAAAAATCCCACTTGGTAACTTACTTTTAATTTCTTTGTTATATCTTCACTGTATTTCCCGGGGCACATTTCATCCTGTTTAAAAATCTCGACAAATCCTAATGTCTCCTTATGGCAAATTATTCCCTTATAGGGCAACCCCGTAAATGGCGACCATCTGAACCAAGAATAAAACAGGTCCTATGCCTTTTACAATTGCCGCTGATACGAGCAAGGGCGTCGCCAGCCGATGGCGCAGGGGGGGGGGGGCAAGTTGACTTTACCTACTACAATTCATACTTTTCTCATTCTCTATGAATGAGAAAAGTAGGTATGAATTGTAGGTAAAGTCGACAGCACATGAAGCTTTTCACTTGTACTACGAGCCTTACATCTACAGCGATTGTAATAACAACAGTATCTTAGTACTATATACATATATATTCTGTGACAGTACAGAGTCCAATGTGTGAAGCTACACGAGCACGAGCTCTTGACTAAGCAATAAAAAACTTGTAAATAAGTTATAATAACATTTATTAGAAAAATAGAATAAAAAGGAGTTTGAATTTGAATAAGTGTACAGCGTACAGCGTATTTTTTTTTAAATTACCAGATTTTAATATTATAGTGGTCGTTGTTTGTTTATATTAGGTTAATTAAAACATAATTTTCGGGGATTCATTGTAAACTTCTCGACCACTTTATTATTAAAATCTTGTAAGTTTCCATGTATAAGTTTTCGGTGCACACTCATCATGGCCAAACCATTGAGGCGATTTTCGAGTGGAATTGGTGAATTCATTCGAGTTTTGACGTACGGGAATGATTGTTCAAGGCTTGAACTTCAAGCAAATTAACTCAAAGACTTAGGACTTTGGTTGCATTATTTTTGGCAACTTTTTTAGAATTAATAATAGAAATTCTAGGGGGGGGGGGGGGGCAGCTGCCCCTCCCTGCCCCCCTTGGCGACGCCCTTGGATACGAGCTCTCTCCTTCGACTGACGTATTGGCTTCTTATTTATTTGCCAAGTGTGTCCAGTAATTCTTAGAATTTATTAAAGGAGCAGCTTTTAGATAAATATCGGAGTGTATGAGTGTTTTGACAGTTCAATGGGAGGAGAGCTGACAACTGGCAACCTTTGTGGTTGATTGATTCTCACATTGTGCATATGATTAAGATGAAGCCATCTGATTTGCTACTTATTTGAGCTGCCTGTGTCAATTGAAGAAGAATGAATAGCACCATGAAACTTCTCTTGCTTTGTGGCAGCAGGCAATATTTTAAACATTTTTTAAAAGTACTACGGTGCTTACCAACGATCCCCGCAAATGTAATCTACAAGGTAGGCTCTTTCCAATCTTCCCATTAATAGTCTTTGTAGCAGTTCGTCTAAATCTTCTGTAAAACTAATACTAAATTTCGTGTAAGTATAGGTACGCCACATTCTTTCACATAGGTGAATTATGAAATTCAACGACACTAGCAAACGTTGACCTCCTCAAAAACCGATAATACTGAGAAAGTCATAAAGCATTGGATAGCTCCACCACCACGGGAAACAATAGCCAGTCGTACCTGCAGGAATGCCATTTGGAAATGTCCTAATTTACAAACAGAGGACGGAACGCGACTGGCATCATAAGATGGTTTTTGTTTATATTCCGTCAACTTTCACTGGAATACCGTCTGTCGGCAGGACGATAGGACGATCGCCGTTTGTTTTGTTAACCACTTTCGTCTCAACGTGACTTGGATCTGGAGTTTGCGTTTAATTCCACCTGTATTGTCTTGCGAAATTCTTTTTTATATTTTTGACATCGTTTTTTGACTACTCGTGCAGGTTTTAGGTCACCATTAAGGTCCTTATTAACTAGCTTAGTCCCTAGCATTATATCCATTTGCAGTAATAACACGGTTTAGCGTAATAATCTTTCAATCTTGATTTACTTATTTGTTAAGAAAACTGAATACCTGCCTCTTAATCCTTGTATCTGCGAAAGGATTTACAGCAAAATGATTCATGGTTAGCTCTGGCTTGAAGTGCTTCCTAAGTTTTTCTTTAAAAATCTTTACAACAAGATTATGTACGTTATACCTATGCATCCATTACGTAACTTTTATTATTGATGTAATACGAAGTCACTTGGAAGCCGTAAGAGTGTGCTGCTCAATAACCACCTAATGCAGTAATCGATAAGCTGATTCTGAAGTCTCGCATTTACACACCGGTTCTGAACCAGAATTAAATGTATAATATCATAAAGATGTTATTCTTCTTTGTAACTTTTACTTGGAAGAACATCGTCTCAATGAAGAATCTTTTTTTGCAGATTTGCCCTATGGATTCCGTTAACATTGGAATTTAGATTCATGACAATAACCTGTTTGTTTTCCGTTGAAACTTTAAAGATATCCCGAGAAATAAAATAATAGCTATCGTCTACGTCCATGTAAGAGTTTATACGGGAGGCAATAAAAACCAACAAGATAAATGGCAAAATAAATGACTATTAAGCCATTTATTGCATTTATAGCCCTTGGTAGGACCGTAGGATCACATCTGTTCATAAAGGTACAGAACGAAAAACGTTTACAGGATCATAATAACTCAGAGCAAGATGTCTCACAATAAATAAACAGTGCTCACTGAGCTGATCCATATGAGGGATGAGCTAATAATTTAGCTTCACGTCTTTTCAAAACAAGTTTCTTCATTCGTCGTTCAGTCATGTGAAATTATGAGTCGTGTCATGTTCAATATTTGTGACAAAATGCTTACTTTTATGAGGGCAGCACGAACATTCTGCAGTGAGCTTGCACGGTGACATTCTTAAGTGATAATTAGCTCGCCTCGTCTGGGTATGATCCGCCAATATAACGAGACCTTCACTTTCAGTCCGTACTTCTGTGTCGTTACCTGTCGTCAGGACTGGTGCGGGAGGCAGGGGGGACATTCAGCTGTGACACGCCACTGACGTGCCTCCAATGGTCCACAGTCACGTTGCGTCGTTGTTGACACAAACCATTCTCTTTATTTTACGAGGCGATAAGAAATGTTCGCAGTGACGCTATCGTGAGGATACAGTGTACTGACTTCTAACTATGTATCTTTGTCGTTAGTAAATTGCCATCGTTGTGCGTCTGAGTGACTGACGTGCTGAACATAGTTATTCTTTTGAAATGTTTTCACGCCTCGATGTTCCGTGCAGTCGGCTCTGTATTCAGGTAATAATAATGTAAAATTATATTGCAAATGGTGTCGATTCTGTTGTGCATAAACTAAACTTAATTTAGGCTATTGCTATTTTTTACTAAAAGGCAGTGCGAGAAAAGGACGGCTATAGCTATGAACTAAGTTAGAGATGTCAAACTAGTTTATGCCTTCCGCTTCACCGTGTTTTTAGTCAACATGTTTTTACGTGCACCCTTCATTTGTATGGAAATATTAGTTCCAATTAAATTTGACAGCTCTAAATTACGTCCGTCTCTTTCTCGTTTTATTAGAGAGAAAAAGATAGCAATAGCCTAAATTAAGTTTAGTTTGTGCACAACAGAATCGACACCAATGTGCAAGTAAAAAGTTCTTTATTTGCTTCCCAATCAGCACAAATTATTCCACTTTTTAGTATGCAAAACACGTTCAAATGAAAGTAAGAATAAGTGAAAAAATAAGGATTAAGTAATGCCTGATTTGTAAACAAGTCTTGGTTACAAAACAAAGTTTGTCTCCCGCGGTTCCGGTCGTAAAGTCGGTGAACTTGTTGAGAAAAACATCCAATTACGTTCAAGAGATTTTTTTGAACGCGACCACGAGAATGTGGGTCAGATGATGTGCGTCGCATACAAACGGTTGCGCGGCGCTGCGCGGTCATTGTGTCGCATATCAAGCACTTTCCTATGCGCCCGCGCCGGTAAAAAGCGAAGTTCGGTCACTTTATCTGATCGACATGCGGGGTTCTCTTTTTGGAGATGCGGGTCGAATTTTAAATTTGTATTTTGCGATTGATCATTGTTAGTCGTAGACTAACAAATTGTGTTTAATGGTTTATTTATTACGAGTTTTTGAAAGGTATACTCGTTTAATGTAGCGAAAAATTTCTATGGGCTTGACTCTCCCAGTAATATACATATATACGATATAATCAACCGGTAAATTCCGAGACAGACCAGACACTAAGAAAGAATCGAGACTTGTATCTCGTTGATTGAAAGCATGATCGATGATGATACTAAATCGCGAATACATGGAAATCATGCACTTAAGCCGCACGCGATTATTCGCTGACAATAATGAATAACATTAGTTTTAGTTTTACGCACGTGAGTTGCTTGAGCTAGATTTTGAGTTGAGTTGTAGGAAAACTTGATATTAAAAGCAGTGGACATTGTTATTAGAATAATTAAAATGTTGTAACTTTTATATCCCAAGCCAACAATGGGTGCTTGCCTACTAAAATTCAGTTGAAGAAGATATACGCAATTACTGAGTAACAAGATACAAGATGCGCTAAGATTGTGGCTCACCGCGAATATCACAATTTTATTGTTACTTTTTGTGGAATACACTTTAGAATTGTACAACGTGTAGATAATACGTAGAGGTGTCATATGATAAACGGATAAAGGATATAGTAACAAACAGACTGAAATCATACACGTCAAAAGAAAAAGATTTCGCGATCTTTATTGGGTAAAGAATTGGAGTTAGAAAGAAAAAAAAACCGGCCAAGTGCGTGTCGGGCCACGCGCAGTACAGGGTTCCGTAGTAGCCCGTTATATTCAAGCAACTACTTCAACTTAGTCACTTTAAAGGATTTATTCAATGGATTTTGTATTTGGTACAAAATTATCCAACACTCTAGCTCAACGACTATTACTACTAAACAAATAAAGTTATCTTAACCTTCAGCTACCCTAAAAAAAATATTTTCTAAAATTTTATTTTACCTCTTTGTCGGCGTTATTGATATACACACCTCTAGAAAATTACAGCTTTCTAGTACTAACAGTCTCTTAGCAAAACTTCGGACAGACAGACAGACAGACGGACATGACGAAACTATAAGGGTTCCTTGTCAGGACTATGGAACCCTAAAATATAAGATGGCGATGAGAGATGGAGAGACGACTGCAAAATAATAAACTTGGGATAAAGGAGACATAACGAACATAATTGGTTAAAAAACGTGTTTCTTTTTATAAAATGAATGCAATGACATTCTTGATAAATTAATGTCTCAAAGAACGGCACAGTTTCCATTACATTACTATTATATTTGGAATATGTGTATTGAAAATGTAGTCTTATTTTTTTCTCTCTCTTTGCAATCCTGGACTATTTAACCCCAATGGATATTGCCATTGACTTTTTCTCATTATTTTCTTTACATAAACCTACAGCTGATTCGTGTAGTTGTTTGTAAAATAATTGTAATCGCTCTAGAAAGCATACCTAAATTGTTTAATGTCCCATTTTGTCTCACTGTAGCTCGATCCACCTCCCCTATACCGCGTATGCTTACGTTACGATGCTGAACGCGCTCATGGACACCAGCCCTGGATTGGACATGTTTGCTGATAAATGGAAGACGATAACCTTAAAATGTTTGTGGTTCTGAGAGAAGACGAAGTAAAAAAAAATGGCAAAACGTGCTAAAAGCATTCATGCGCAGAAGTTATTTTTAATACTTAAAATTTGATTTTTATCAATTTTTGTGTGGTTCTGTCATCATCATACCGTTATCTTGACAAACGTGAGACTATGTAAATTATGATGATTATACTATGTTCTTAATTAATTAAGTCCCTGCAGTAGTTGTGAGAGATTCTCTTATCAATTGAGATAAGATTTGAAAAAAAATGGGTTATCATTGTGCGGTGTGCTATTATTATGCTCATAAAACAGTGAATGAAAATGTAGTTAGAAAACCGATACATCCTTGAACCAAAAAGTATCCTTGAACTAAAAAAAAACAAAGAAACTTACGTGGTATCTGCCAGCCCGCATGACATGCACTACAGCCCATCATAGACAGCCTGTGTCCCGGCAGAGAACATTAGGTATAGGCTAATTATGCTTACTTTGTAAAAAGAAGTAGATTACAAAATTGACAAATAAATAAAACATGAAAAAAAAACTGTCCGTGCCGTGCTTCAAACCGTTGACGAGTTCTCTCGTGAGGAGACGATCTTGGCTGCAGGATCAAGTAATGTGTTGTCACCAGAACCAAACGTGTGTGCAAAATTTCAGGTCGATCGAATTGGGGGGAACTGGTTTGAAATCCGGTTGCAAGATTTGACCAATACACTATAATAACTAACAAGAAAAAATTAATAAAAGCTAAAAATAAAATAATGAGATGTATTCTAATAACAACTTTCTCGTTTCGCTAAATAGTTTACGATATCTATAAACATAAACACTGATGGAATCGTGATTGTGTGAATACAGTTCTGATTTGCATTAATATTAAATTCTTCTTTAATACATTCGTTAAATAACATCCTGCATTGAGCAATAAGTTTGGTAATTAGAACATTTTATTATTTTATAGATTAATTAAAATTAAACTAATGTATGTGTACAATAATGTACGTGTATAATGTATGTGTGTGTATGTGTGTCTAGGTGTAATCAAGCAATAGATTTGGCAACGTATCGTGTTACCAGTTTCTAAAAATCATGAAGTTTCGATATTGCTAATGTGGAAGGTACAGTGTCGAAGTGTAGAATTTCGTATTTATTAATATAATTTGTACCGTCAACTAACACTCGATCGATTAACGGTTTTGAAAGGAAGCGGGCACAAAATTGGTAGTTTGATCATAAGGATTTACGATTTTATGCAAAACACTAGTCACTTTTAAATTATTAATTATGAAGCTTGTCTCAATAATTTGCTAGATGTCTGTTCAAAAAAACCCCAGGCTTGTCTGTATTTATCAATAAATATTCAATAAGGATTTTAATCTAGATTTAGCTCTCTCACTGTCTCTTGATCTAATTCTTTCATATTACGTACATATGTATGAGGGTTTCATTCGGTCTTGTATAAATTGGGAATTCTTTGTTGGGTCTTTTGATAAGTCAAAAAAGAATCTCGTCCTAAAATCCGAAATATTAATTCAAAATCTGTAACGTAAAACCCAGTTTTACTGCCAGCTGTTAGCGATCAAACAAAACACAGCCTTACCCTCATCGATATCTGACGAACAGTAACATCATAGCGCACTGGGGGTCCGGCGCCCATGCCATCGATGGTCGCAAGCGCATGCATGAATGAGCGCGTTTCCTCGAGGCGGCGGGAAGCGGTGGCCAGTGACGTGTGAATGTACGACACTACGCCTCCTGGCGATTGAATGCACAAACATAGCTGTTTACATAATAACGACACTTTTGCGACAGCTACGCAATCTTGTAATCGTAATTGGTAGATAGATTGTTTTGTTTTCGATACGTAACTGGGTTTTACTTTCAGTTTCTAGTTTTGTTTGTTTCAGATTTAGATTAGTGGGACATTATTTCGTTAGCTGGTGGAGTAAAACAATGAATTTTGTAAACATTGTTGCTTCAATGTCATACAAACGGTTTCAGTGGCGGAGTTTGGTAAACTAGGTATACTTATATGATTTCTGTCTTGTTATGAAATACAACTAATGAATTAATAGGTAGAGTTGAGTTGCTACATACCAAAATTTACCATGTATAGGTACTGCTGCGTGTTTATTGAGTAAACACTTCACACCGACTCATTGACTGCTTTGCTAGCATTATTTGAAAATAATCTGAAGTATTATGAACCTGATTTGATAGTTACTACCTACCTAAGTCCCTACTTTTATTTAGATAAGCTAAAATAGTTAACTAATTTAATGTGAAAGATATTATTCTATTATTTTTATTCTATTTATATTATCCCAAAAACTTTTTCCCACATGTTATGACGTACTCGTACAAGCTTAGTCTATATATATAAAAATGAAACCCGTTTTCCTTGGTCACGGGATCACGCGTGAATGGCTGGACCGATTTCACTAATTCTTTTTTTGTTGTATTTGTTATTATTAGGAGAAGGTTCTTACGGAAAAAGATATTAAGAAAATCTCTCAGAAATATTGAAAAATATACATTTAATTTTGCATATTTAAAAAAACGCGCGTAACGAATGTCAATGTCATTCACAGCCATAGACTATATTGAAAGAGCATTGTTTGTTCGGAAACGTGGTTACTTAATTAAATTCGAGCATCATTTGTTCGGAAACATCTTTTAAGGGTGTCTCACACTCTCTAACCATCTCTCTGTCTCTCTTATACATATATCGCAGACGAAGTTGCGCGGGTCAGCTAGTATAGTATAGAATTTAATAAGGCATTCGTTTACAACGGCCGCTCGCTCACCCGCGACCGGCAGGTGGTGGGTCACGGCCCTCCCGCGGAGGCGAGGAGTGCCCACAGAGGCAGAGGTAAACATCACGCACGTACAGTCACGATCATAAACATGTGTACACTTTGAAACTAGTCAAATTTTGTGTTAACCGTCGATATTACGTAAGAAAAATGTATTATGTAAGTACGCTAAACGACAATGAATCACTATCACTACATATTATAAAACAAAGTCGCCCGCCGTGTCTGTCCCTATGTATGCTTAGATCTTTAAAACAACGGATTTTGATGCAGGTTTTTTAAATAGATAGAGTGATTCAAGATCAGGAGGAAGGTTTTAGTATATAATTTGCATCAGCTAGTAATAAATAATCAAGACTAAGAAACGTGGACGAGGATATGGAGCATAACACCAATATGGTTTCCGCAAGGGGCGCTCTACGGTGGACGCCATCATGCGCGTGAGAGCCCTCACGACGAGGGATGCGGTGTCCAGGGGTGGGGTGGTCTTGGCGGTGTCTCTCGACATCGCCAACGCCTTCAACTCCATGCCCTGGAGCTGCATAAGGGAGGCACTCCGGTATCACCGGGTGCCGACCTACCTTCGTCGTGTGGTCGGGGACTACCTGACGGATAGGGCCGTCATCTACCCCGGTCGCAGCGGAGACTGGAACCGGCGAGAGATGTCGTGCGGTGTTCCACAGGGATCGGTTCTGGGGCCGTCCTTGTGGAACATCGGGTACGACTGGGTGCTGCGCGCCGACCTCCCTAGCGGTGTCAGCGTAGTCTGCTACGCTGACGACACGCTGGTGCTGGCACAGGGGAGGTCGCACGAGGCGGCGGCCGAAGTTATGACACGCGGGGTTGCGATAGTCGTTGAGAGGATCCGGCAACTGGGTCTCGAGGTGGCATTGCACAAGTCCGAGGCCATGTGCTTTCATGGGCCTCGGAATGCGCCACCTCCGGGATCCTCAGTGATGGCGGGAGGGGTTTCCATCGGCGTCGAGTCGACGCTGAAGTACCTGGGAATTGTCCTCGACAGCCGGTGGAACTTCGTGGAGCATTTCCGACGTTTGGCCCCCAAACTGGAGCGGACAGGGGCTGCCTTCAGGCGGCTCCTGCCCAACCTGGGGGGGCCAAACGCCTCCTGCGGAGGCTCTACGCGGGAGTCGTGCGGTCCATGGTCCTTTACGGGGCCCCGGTGTGGGCACGTTCATTGACGCGGCGTGCCGCCCACCATTTGAACGTGCCCCAGAAGGTGGTAGCCGTAAGGCTGGTCCGGGGGTACCGCACGATCTCCCGCGAGGCGGCAAACCTCCTTGCCGGATTGCCGCCATGGGATCTGGAGGCGATAGTCCTCGCGCGCCTACATGAGTGGCGCGCGGAGGCGCTACGCCGGGGGGAAACTCCGCTGCCGCGGCAAATTGTCGCTCAGCGGACGGACTTCCGGCGGGATCTCATGGCGACATGGAGAGAGCGACTATCGCAACCCCGTGCAGGGCACGCCACAATAGTGGCGATAAGTCCCCTCTTTGAGGAGTGGCTGGAGAGACGCCACGGCGTCCTCACCTTCCGCCTGACGCAGGTTCTTACCGGACACGGATGCTTCGGTAAGTTCCTGCACCGAATCGGGCGGGAGGAAACGCCCGGGTGCTATCACTGTGAGGATAGGCCGGAGGACACGGTGGAGCACACTGTGGAGGTGTGCCCCGCTTGGGTGGAGCACCGCCGTGTCCTCGAGGTGGCGATCGGCGGCGGTGACCTCTCGCTCCCGGCCCTGGTTCGTGCCATGGTCCGGAGCGAGACGGAATGGGACGCCGTCACCTCCTTCTGTGAAGCAGTCATGCTAGCGAAGGAGGTGGCGGAACAGGACAGGGAGAGATCCTCACGTCCCGGCCGCTGCGGGAGACGCCCCGGGCGTCGGGGGCCACGTGGTGGCTTCCGGCCACCGTAGGCGCGGGCCTGTGGACGGGGAGCTATGGGCTAGCTTGCCGTCCGTACGTCTCATGACGACAGGCCGTGTCGACGGCGCGTTCGTGTTCCACGCGCGCCTCAAACAGAGTCAGCAATAGAGAAGGGGTCCGCAAGGACCGAAGCCTGCCGGGGCTGCGGGACTATTCGAAAGAGATACCGTGGCCCCGGAACACAAAGGACGAGGAAGGAACATGGATGGGTTTTAGTCAGTAAAAGTCTGACACTCCCTCCTGCTCGGCCCAGAGCGGGAGAAGTCATTTGATGATTTCCCATCCAAAAAAAAAAAAAAAAAAGGATATGGAGCATTGTAGCCAATCGCTTGTCAAGTTAAATGTATGTATTATGAAATAAATCTCATCTGAAAGTTGTAATCAATTTTCTGCAAGAATTACGCTTATGAATTTGCTAAGTGTAAACATACTATTGCCCCTGACTGTACATACAACAATTGACTACAGTAACTAGCAATACAATACCCGGTACGCCCTACGTTTGTAAAGTCATGTATTATTTACTTGAACGGTCGTGAACCACGCTTTACGCGTATTATTTTGCATAAATGATTTTGTATTATTTTGTATTGATTTTTTTTAGTATTTGAAGTGACAGCTCTTTTTTGAATGGTAGCTAATGGATGGAACGCGTACATGGCAACAATTTGATTATCAAAACTTGCTAGTACAGTATTATAATATCTGTGCTAGTACTCACAAAAGATCGCAAAATATAAATCTCTTTGATTGACAGTACGGTGCCGCTTCTTCGTAACTCTATTTTTGAACCTCAACAACTTATTCAACCATATAAAAATCTATCTCTAACACATCCCAGCAGTGGCCTATTCTCTCTGTCTAAAGCTGGGAGTAGGTAAAGTGCCGCCCATTGTTCCAAAAGCAGTACCACATCTGAATCTGAAATCAGACTTTAGATCTATACATAGACCTATATTTAATAAAAAATGAATCAAACTGACGTTTGTAAGTATTTAGATTAGCAGAATAAATACAACCTGCATGCAACTTGATAAAGCAAACCCAGCGTCCTACCTAATCTAATCTGAAACAAACAGTTAACATTTGAATGCGCACACGCAGATAGCTGTTCATAGTCGCAGACGCATTGCGACCCGCACTGAACCGAAGCGCGTCGCATGCCACAGCTGCTGGCTGGTAGTCCAGCTACAAGAAAATGTACCTTTATGGTGTTCTGTTTCTACAGGGTGTAAACAACCTCATCACGGAGCCGTCAACCAAGCATTCTGTACATCAAACTAAGTAACTTTACGCAAAAATTAATGCTGGGAAACTACTTTTTTTGGGGTGAATAATCATGTTTTGTGGTAGAACTCAATGTAACAATGTGTTATTGAGTTTATCCAGCATGTATTCTTCAGTAGCAGCCACGGAGTCTGGATTTGCGCCCGGTTGATGGCAATAGGCTTGCCCCCTATTACATGAGACTTAAACATAACTAGCGGGTGTACTATTAGGTACACCTCGCTCTGCCTAACTCTTCGATGATTGTAGGTGAGATGTTATGTTATGAAAGAATTTATGGTATAATTACTGACGACCATAAAGTTATAACTTACTGTTACAACTTTACGACTTATTGAACACGTTGCCTACATCATGAAAGAGCATGACACTGCATTTGTAACTTCATCGTGTTTGACACACTTAGATAGTGCAGTTAGCTCACAACATGCAAGCATTATTTTTTAGTACCTATTTATACAAAGGTATGTATAGTATAGAAGGTATGTAATATAGAGAATTCTAGGAATAGCTCGTTGCTACGCTGGTACGAGACTACGAAATTTTAGCACTGGCAGAAAAATCGACTTTAACTGTCGAGAATTGAAAATCGATTTAAATAAGCGATACTTTTGTGCTGTTTAATCTGTACTGCACGCTATTTTCTGTGTGTGTTGTGGGTTCATAAATAAATATCAAGTAAAATTATGAATTAATATTAGAATTTTCGTTACTTAAAGTAGGAAATAAGGAATGGGTTGGCTAGGATTTTAGAGAAAAAAAAAACAATAACAATTAATTTACAACACTACCAATACTAATATTGTAACATACTTAAATAAATTGGATGTAGGTAGTTGACTATTAGCTGCCTAGCTATTGATAAACCTATATTAATAAATAAATTAAACACAGATATAACTATGAGCAAAGTGGCTAAAACCTGAATTTAAACCCGTTTGGATCTAATAATTAATATCAATAACTTGATTGCAATGAACATAATATGGTTTTGATGTTATGCGCACACACTTGCCTAGGTACATTCAAACCTTACGTATGTTAATTTTAAAGGGTATATTACAAACTTTATCTATAGTGACTAAAGTCATAATAAAAATGTAAATACAATTGATATTTCTACACAAACAGGCGACCTGGTAACATTTAATGCAAGTTTATTCATCCATCTATCGATATCCCACTTGAGTTTCATATAATTTATTGGCAATCAATCGCTATCTACTGATATGAACATAATACGGTTAGCAAAATAGAATAACGCGCAGGTTAATAACCTGCACTGTATTGTAGCAACCATAATATAAGCATTTTATAGAGTTCAGGTTTTAAAATCCAAGTATCTTCTATAATCTTTTTTTTCATTGTTTTTAGTTAAATCCTAAAACACAAAAAGCACAGTTTAGCAATAAAAAAATATATTTTTTAATTAATATCTTATACTTATACACGAGTATATTCGAAGAAAAGAGGCAATTATTTTTGAAAGAAAGCGTAAGCCTAAGTCGTGGTTTGAAATAAGTATAAGATATTAATTAAAAATATATTTATTTTTTTAAGTACTTATTATTAATTTGTTACCAACTAAATAATATGGACATTAAGTACCTAGTCTGAAATAAACATTTTTTTATAAGAAATAAATAAAAACAGTTATTTGACACTACATTATCATACATACTTTAAATGAACCGAAAATCCGAAGTCCGTTAGTTTATGAACCGTGAAAGCTTAAAACAGTGTTTGATAAACATACATGTTACAAGCCAATCACACTAAAAAGCACACAAGTGTATTTCCACAAATCATATCCTAACCCCCAAACTAGGCTTGGACTGTATTTTAGGGGTCAGTAGTTTATTGCTAAACTATGCTTTTTGTGTGGACATAATACAAATTATGTCTAAAAATCCCAGATGCTTTGGAGGTAGAGGGGAACAAAGCCTGTAATAATAAGTTTGACTGTATATCCATTCATTGTTTACCTCCACACTAAACTCTTCTGCCGTTAGTACACAAATACGTAAAACGCACTCGCAATCGGTATCTCAGATCGGGCACTTGCGTCCCCTTTCCGTTACATAGCGGCTTGTCTCGCTCAGGTGACAAATATGGTACCCGCGTCCCGCATGTCACTCGAGTATTTTACTACATACGTATAGTTTCTGAGAAAACTCTACGATAACTGGATTCTAGTTTGCTGAAGTATGTGTCAAGTAAATGTACGGAGCTCTAGGATGTGATGTTATGTGTTTTGTGTGATTCATGTTGGATTGTAGTGTGTAGGTATGTGGTATTTACCTATCTGTATTTGTTTATCATATATGTAACAGCCTATGATGACTATGATTTGACCGAAAGCATCTTATCCTAAAAAACGCACTTCACCTTGATCTGATGACCTCTACCTACATGTGCGTTTATATAATATGTATTTACAATTATATATTCACAACTATAAATCACAAACTTCCATATACAACAGGTATAAGACATTCATTCAGACACAGTGTCACAACACCAACACAACTCTTAATTCACCCCCCAACACACACACACACGCAAACACAACATTCATACAAATATACCTACATAATATCATAAGTAACCTATAACTGTTTTCTTTATGTTTTACATTACGAGTAGATTAGATTTAGAAATTTATTGTAGCGGATACTACTGTTTGTGTATCAATAAAATGTAAACGGAACGAAGGAGCCTGGAACTCACGACACAGAGAATATTAGTGTGAGATTCAGGAATCAATGCATTGACTGTACTTTTCTAAACAATAAATTATTCTTATTCTTATAAATGGTGGTGTAATATTAATTCATGGAACTGGGACCTTAACAATTAAGATGATGTGATGATGACAATAACATTAGGCTGTTTAAAATTAGAACAACTAATCGTTAACATAACTCATAGCCAAGAAGAAATCTCGAATAATCTCAATATTTCATAGGAAGTGGCATGTTTCAGTACCTACCTAGGTACATACCTCAAGTTAAGTTATCTGGCATTAGGTAGCTACCATTTTCTTTTCTTTCGAATTCCGCCCCATTCGTACCATATCTTGTTGACAATTGCTTTTCCGGAACATCGTGAAATCGCAGTTTTGTGTTATTTATACACTATACTGGGAAACACGCGACGCTTCCTGGCACGTCAGCTCCGTAGCCGTAGTCTGTTGTCTCGCCAGCTAACAGCGATTGTCAAGCTCTCTCTAAAAACCTGGCAGATATAAAGAACACCTTAAAAACAAAACCTACAGCTGCATCCGGTTAGACTGGAAGCCGACCCCAACCTATTTGGAAGAAGGATGGACAAATGATGACATCATAAAAAAAACCTACTCAACAAGTACTAACTTGAACCCATGGGCCATGATCTACTTAACCAAAAATTCCACAGCATCAATAGCGAAGCTAAGCTCAGCATTGTGCGCGAGATGAACGCCCCACAGATAAAGGACTTCCGCCGTTTAGTTCCGCCGCTCACTTACACGTGCGCCTGCGCTTCTAAACAAGAAGCAGTAGGTTAAGTAACAACAAATAGAGTTTGATATATTAGAATAAACATAAGGCCAACCAAAAGATGGATAGATTGTGTGAGGAATGGTATGAAAGAGAAAGGAGTAAATGATGCCGTGACGTCTGACAGGGGAGAATGGAAGACGAAAACGTGTTGCGCCCTCAAGTAACATGGGACAAGGGGACGAAGTTGATGATGATATGTAACATCAAACCTGTAACAGTAATCATTGAAGTGCAACTATATTTCGCCAGCTAGTAAGTCCCATGACATAGGAATATTATAAAGGGTGTAAAACACCTCTTAACGAAGCCAAAAGGCACTTGTTCTCCTCGTCATTGCGATCAATTTTTTGTTCTACACCATACCTGGGAACCTTCTAGTTACGGAGATATTGGGGGTCAAAGTTCGAACTTTTTTTTTTTAATACAAGTTTTTAATGTATGATTTTTACTTTAAACACCTCCACGACCCCCGTACTATTCAATACATCAATCAGCACAATGTTTTGAGTGCGTTACATTGAGTTCTACCACAAAACATGCTTTTTCACCCCAAAAAAAAGTAGTTTCCGAGCAATAATTTTTACGTAAAGTTACTAAAGTTTGATGTACAGAATACTTGGTTAACGGCTTCGTGATGAGGTGGTTTACACCCTAATTATTACATTCGAATCAATTCTGGCAGGATTGAACTCCAAACAATTTTTCAAGTGATCTTTTCATTTTCGTGATTTTGGCCGAATAGTTTCAAGTTTTCGATCAAAAAGTGATTATAAGTTGCAAGTTTTACCAGTCTATCCCACTATAATGTATTATACTTTCATACTTTTCAAGAGCAGTGACGTCAATAATGAATAAGGTCGAAATGAAAATCCAAGCCGATTCAGGCAGCTTCAGACGGATGCACGTGTTTATTCCAGTTTAACTCTTGTGTCACAAAAACAACCTTATATACCAGTTCAGTGCTCTAGTAATCTGTGCCCGATAGCTATTTAGTGAATGTCATTTACTAACTAAATTCCTAGCTATTGAGGTAGAATCATTCACCCATACCATAGGGATGATGACTGTCTAAACAAAGTATGATTCTGTTTAATCCGTTAGTTAGATTATCGAAAATAATTGGATACGTGATTTTTGTTTTAATTTAAAAATTGACGAAGATAAAACGTGTCAAAGATCATGAGTGGGGGCTTGTGACGTCACATTTGAGTAAAAAACGTACTCAAATGTGACGTCACACGAATTTTCGACGTACTGTTTCGTCTTAATTTTTTGTTTACGTAAAAAAAGAAAATATGTGTCCAAAATTTTTTGGAAATCTATCTGGCGGACTAATTAGATTTTTTTTTGTTCCTACCCTACCCGTACCCTATACCGATGAACGATGAAGAGACTACAGCTGCTATTCATGGACATGAATCACCACACTTGTATGTGGATAAAAGGTTCTGTATACAGCATGTAACATAAAGGCGTGGTCATATTTAAGGGTGTGGTTCAGGGGGTTACCATAACGTCTTAAAGCAGTATTGTTGTCCCAGAGTGGGTAAGATATGGCGCTAGATGTTCTCTATAACTCCGTCTCTTTCCCATACTGTAATTAGATTCAAACAATATTGCTTTAAGACGCCATGGTAGGTCACCAGAATATCAAACTGAACAACTTTCTCCATGGGACCAACACGTTTGTAAACACACAAATATAATTAGCTTTCCTGTGTCTATTTATTATTTGATTCTAGTAGGTATTGAACTTTTGTATGGTCCAACTGATTGTTTTTTCGTGATTAGGATGTCCGTCCCATGGAGAAAGTTGGTCAATTTGATGGTCCACGTTACCAAATGCTTAATTATGACTACATTTTTCTGATACATAATTATAAGTTGTGTAGACTGGTCCTTTTAATCACATATCTATACAGTGGTCGCACTATTACGCCGGGACATGCGCGCACGCACCTTAATAGGCTGCGCGGGAGTGGAGCACGATCCGCGTATTATAAAGTCATCTTAAACCTCTTAAAGTGCTGTTATTAAGACATACGAGACGTGTTCGCTGTGTCAATAGATGTTTTCTCGCGGTCGCTTGGTTTTAGTTTAGGTATTTACCTACCTGTTTCTGTTGTTGCTTGTTGGTTTTCTCAGTTGACTGCATGCCAGTTTATTACTCTCCATGATCTCTTTGATAATAACGTTATCTGTAGAATATTGTTTTGACTCTGAAACTGACTACTTCGTCGGTCAAGTGGTCGCAAACGCATCTGCTAAGCATGAGGTCCTTTTTTATTTCAGATGGGAAATCATCAAATGACTCCTCCCTCTCTGGGCGGAGCAGGAGGGAGTGTCAGACTTTTACTGACTAAAACCCATCCATGTTCCTTCATCGCCCTTTGTGTTCCGGTGCCACGGCATCTCTTTTGAACAGTCCCGCAGCCCCGGCAGGCATCGGCCCTTGCGGACCCCTTCCTTTCTGCTGACATCTCTTTGAGGCGCACGTGGAATACGAACGCGCCTTCGACACGGGCTGTCGTCATAAAACGGACGGACGGCGAGCTATCCCATAATTCACCGTCCACAGGCCCGCGCCTACGTCGGCCCCCGGCCACCGTAGCCCCGGCCACCGTCCTGGGTTCGATTTTCGGGTCGGTCCGATTGATGGCAAAAGGCTCCCTATTACATAGGACTTAAAATATAACTGGCGAAATGTGTGTGTACTATTAGGTACTCTTCTACCTCACCCTTTGCAGATTACGGGCGCGATGTTATGTTTATGTCTATCTAAAACTTCAATCATGTAAAGTAAATGCGTCTGGTACACATTCTACATAATGTCTGCAGTTATGTAAACGCGACTTTTCCCGAGACACATTGAAATTGATTCATTTAAAACTTAGTAACGTTGCACACGTCTTTTTATCTTTTATGTGAATATGTTACAATAAATTCGTTAGAAGGAGGTTGCAGCGCACAATTACAACATGGAGAAATCGAATTGCATCAGGAAATTGGGCATAAATCACCTGTTAACTAGTTGGCTATTTCTACTTAAAAAATGGATATTTTCAATTGAATAACGGTGTACAGACAGCAACTCAAGCTACTACAATCTCTCAATTTTTTTAATAGATTTTCAACTTTATCGCAAAAGCATTGGGTTCTATCGCTCGGCCGCTCGGGGCCGCGCTTGCCTAGGTTGGTCTGTGGATGGGTTTTCCTCCGTGCCTCGGAAAGCTCGTTAAGCCTTGCTAAGCTTGGTCCCGGTTGTCATTTGTAGATCTCAGACTGTTTTCACAGGTAGACAGTGGCCCAAAAGTCTGACAACCAGTCTTACCAAGGGTATCGTATTACCTAGCACTAACTGGGTTGTGGAGGTCAGATAGACAGTCGTTGCATGTAAAATACTGGTATTCAGCTGCGTTCGGTTAGAATGGAAGCCGACTTCAACATAGTTATGAAAAGGCTCGGCAGGTGAAGACTTGTGCCTAGATGTCAGTTATAATGTTATGAGCGAAGGCTATCGCAAAATTTTGATGACAAAATCTATCCCACATTGAGCCTACCCAGTCAATCTAGGACCAAGAAACGACCCTACAATCTAAAGGTACCTATAAAACTGAATGCATTTGAACGGGGCGCTGTTAACAATGCAGCATACTAATAACTGAACAATGGATCACTTCACACCTGCCGCGATTAGGGTTACCACGTTTATAAACACTGCTTCATGATATACTAGCAGACGTCCGGTTTCACCTGCGTAGTTCCCGTACCCGTGGGAGTACGGGGATAAAATATATAGATAAAATATAATAGCCTATGTTACTCGGTGATAATGTAGCTTATAAACGGTGAAAGAATTTTTGAAATCGGTCCAGATTTTAAGTTTATTCGTTACATACAAAAATACAAATCTTTCCTCTTTACAATATTGTTATTATAAGTGTAGACATATTACATCGTCTTTTACCATGCATTCATTCATCGTGTAAATGGAGCAACGTTTAAAAAAATAATGCTAACTGACTGAGAAAGCTCCCCTGAATTCCCTGAATTTCTGATGCGTCTGGGTTCGCCATAGGTGGCCGTGGAACAGCTGTTTTTTTTTTAATTACCGATGTTTTCGATTTGGGGCGATTTAGAGTGATGTAGTGAATACTGCTGGTAACCGTTTGTGCGTCAGTGTCTCCTCCATCACCCTGTAATAAGTAGTTATTCTTGCCCTGAAAAGATGAATAGAATCTCATCGCATTAAATTGTCAAAAACTTGATGGAAACCACTTCTTATATTACTTTTAAAGAGAATATCGATTACAATAAAACTACGGTTGTTTATCTTCTTTTTTCTACTTACCTGCCAATATTAATGATTTCTTGCAAAGTAACTTCACGCCTGTAATTCCCGAGGGGTTAGGCAGAGGTGTACCTAATAGGACACCCATATTTCGCCAGTTATGTTTAAGTCCCTTGTATAGGGAAATATAATATAATAGGGCGCGAGCCATATTGCCATCAATCTGGCACAAATCCAGACTCCGTGGCTGATATTGAGAAGCTACTGAAGGAAAAACCCAACTCTCCCTCTCTCTCTTCTTGTAAAGTCTCCTCCGTATTGCGGCAGTCCTGAAAGAAAGTTCCATCTTAAAACCTTAACTTCAGTGAGCTTAACTTAATAGAGTCAACCCTAAGTTATTGTTTCCAATCACCCAGGAGATGTTTGTCTATTGACTCCGCTGTTCCACACCACTTAAGTTCCAGGGCTTCACATACAAAGCTTTGAAGCTGAACAAAAGCCCTCTTTTATAAACGAAGTCGAAAAGCTTTTAGAAGTGAGGGCTTTATCTTGTTTTAAAAGCTTTAATTGAGGGTCCTTGTTAATTAAAAAATGGTTCTTTGTTTGGAATAAATTGTGGAAGGATAATAGCGCTATACGCTTTATAGAACTAATCGAATTTTATTGAAATTGCTTAGCTTATTTGAACGTCTTCTAAGTAAATTTTTCTATCGGCCGATTACTTTTGTCTGATCAATACATATAGCCAAATGATTAATTTCTGCACAAAAGCAAACAGCAATATTTATTTTTTTAGATTAAAGTTTTATAGTCTACATTAGTACGGGTATTTTTTTTAGCTTTGCCTTTTTTTTCGCTTTTTTTTCGGATGGGAAATCATGTAATGACTTCTCCCGCTCTGGGCGGAGCAGGAGGGAGTGTCAGACTTTTACTGACTAAACCCATCCATGTCCCTTCATCGCCCTTTGTGTTCCGGGGCCACGGTATCTCTTTGGAACAGTCCCGCAGCCCCGGTGTCCCGCAGCCCCAGAGCTTTGCCTCATTATAAGAACTTCTTATGTATCGGGGGGCGTTTACAAACAAATAAACTTACATACACAAACAGCGAAACCCGGAACAAACTACCTGTAGGTCATACAAGTATTGGTTCCGGGACACGCAGCGCAGCAACCAATCGCTCAGCTGCTGCGCCCACCGTGTCGTATTGCTCCTTCCCAACAATATGTTTCTTGGTAAAGATAGAAGGAAAAGCCATTACATCTTTACCAAGAACTACGAGCTACATTATCATTAAATCAATCCACAGACAGAATCATACTAAACTAAGATAACAAATGTGCACTTCAGAGCACGTTACCCCACTTTAAACCGGTCGAGTACAGCCTCAACCTCAATGAGCCCGCGATGCAAGTACTCAGAACAATGCACCCAATAAGTCCATAACAACAATCAACAGCACACAATGGAGGATCATTTCGAAAAACAATCCCATCCTCGTGGCTGAATGGACTGAATTAATAGTGGATTGCTGATAGAAACTCACATAAATATAGAAACGCTTCTACATTTAAATGAGTAAAGTTGAGTAATCGTTCTAAGTCCAGTTAAGAGTAGGTATATTAAAAAGAAGTTCAGGAATGGTTACTCGAACTTAACTATAACGAAACAGAAAACCTACTTGCAATTGAGCATTAATAGCCTACACACCAACACATACAAACTAACACTAATCGTAACAAATACCTTGAGTTACTTTTTAGTTTTCTTTCATGATTGGAACCGTTGCATTTGATACCTCTTCATTATCAACCATATTTGTCGAGAGTGACTAGATCCTGCGACACAGGGTATCCTACAGGATCCAGTGTCACATCCTAATGTAACACTTTTTATGAAACAATAAAAAAATATTATTTCGTTTATTCATTTACATTCTTTTCTAATTACATTTTCAAGTATTTCTTAAAATAAAACGATAGAAAAAAAAACACTACAACAACTATAAAAAATAGTGATCTGTCGGTGTCGGGAGCAGGGTCCAAGCCACCGGTGCCGGTGGTTAGAGCTGCAGAGACAGCAGGAACCTCCTCAAAATGCGGGCCATATCGAGGAGTACTGCCTTCTGAATCAAGCCCTTGATCCAACCGCCTAAAGAGAGATTCGATAAAAGGTCATCGAGGCTCTTGGCCATAAGGCCATTGGCCGTCACGACAATCGGCACAATGATAACCGAGTTCATATTTCACATGTCGCGCACCTCATGTGCCAAGTCGAGATATTTTATTTATTTCTCCTTCTCAGCTTTCACGAGGTTCTCGTCATGCGGAATGGTAACATCGATTATCATTACGCGGCGCGCTGATCGGTCTATCATCACTATGTCAGGCTTATTGGCGACAATAGTCCTGTCAGCAATGATAGACTGATCCCAGTACAGCGTGACATGGTCTTTCTCGAGAACTGGGTCGGGCGCATACTTGTAGCACGGTACCTCAGTTGTTATAATTATTATAAGTTATTATTTATTATTACTACTGATACTAGACTTAAGAACGATTTACGTCTATATCATCATTCTCCTGCCCTTTTCCGAATTTGTTTGGGGTCGACGCAGCATGTCTTCTTCTTCCATACTTAACATAACATCACACCTGTAATGCTCTTGGCTTAGGTAGGGTGTACCTACTAGTGCGAGCGAGAGATAAATAGTCTGTCTCGCTCGCACTAATAGGGAAATCAGTCTTGTCTATAGTGTGCGGTAGACCTTTAAGTCCCATGTAATAGGGGGCGAGCTTCTTGCCAGCAATCGGGCACAAATCCAGACTCCGTGGCTATTACTGAGAAATTCCTGATGGGTAAAACCCAATAGCACTTTGCTTTCCCCTGGAATCGAACCTAGGACTGTGGTAGTCCATATTTCTCTTAATTATTCAGTAGTCACATTGCACCTTCTACCTACATAATCTTTCACACAGTCCATCCGTCGGTTCTTTGTATTTCCCCTTCGCTTCATACTCAAAATGTTCCTCACGACATTTTCCTTACGTATGCTGTATTTGGTTAAAAATGAAACTTCTACGTAACGGTGCTGTAACTTAATAAAAATAATAATAAAAGGGCGTGCTAGAAATGTCATTGCATTTAATTGCAAGGCTCTAAAATTGGTCCTTTGTAGAAAGAACAGCAAAAAAACTCCATAAATAAGAATAAAATGATTTTGATTATGGGTTCCGTCGTTTTTGCCATGTCCGACTGCATTTATTTTTTGTGGCAATACCTAGCTCCTGTTATTAAACAACTCACTGCAAAAATGGCTGCGATATTACTGCAATTACTCTTTCCCTTGACATTTGTAATTATTATGAGTCTGTGTTTTCTTTTTGTGTGAATGAGTTGAAGAGTCCAACTGTGATGCTTAATGTACATAATTATTGGGCTATTTCTAGCTATCACCTACATTCTGGTATTTTATCATTACTGGTATTATGGGAACTGTGTAAAATGCGTCATTTATGCACTTAAATTGAAATCTTGACACGGTCTTACTCACTTGCAGGATAACCTTGGTGTTACATTCGTAAAGCACTTAAAGACCAAAAGTCACAAGCTTTATTTTTATTCTAAAGACTTCACGAGGAAAGCTTTTTAAAACACGTTTGTTTTAAATATTTGTTTTTATATTTCTGAATGAAAGTCTTTCTTTTGTTATTGTGGTGTTTGGAGCCATTTCAATATTTTTAATTGAATGATATATTGAAAGAAAAAGGAGTAAATGATTCTGTGACGGTTGACAGAAGAGATTGGAAGAAAAAACTCATTTTTTTTGCAAAAATAAAACCGAATTCAAAAACACAAAAAAGTGAAAAAGACTTTTGTTTGTTTGATTTTTTTTTGCCACCGACTTCTGAAGCCAAAGTTTGTGTTTTTGAAGTCGGTTTTATTTTTTGCAAAAAAGTTTTATTTTTTCCTATTTTAGGGAACTTTTCAATGTAATAGACAGCAAATCTGTCGTGATTGCTGCAATCGCTTGGATGTTTATTGTTAATACAACATCATGGCGTAACATCACGCATGTTAGGTATGTAATGATGTTGCCGTCTATTATTGAAGAGTTACCCTGTATATCTCCGAAAATCAGCATCAGATCTTCACCAAACTTAAACGGGACCACCGCGAAAAAATATTCTTCCAAACAAAAAAGAACCATCCAAATCGGTTCAAAATTGACGATGATATCGCTGAACATACACATAAAAAAACAGACGAATTGATAACCTTCTCCTTTTGGAAGTCGGTTAAAAACGAGTTGCGCCAACCACAAGTAAGATGTGACAAGGGCAAGAAGATACGATGACAGTCATGCTTGTAAATATTATAATGTGTCTGGAAACTGTTTGTAGGATCTTCTTATTTTCTGTAATAGAATCTTATCTAGTAAATCTTCTTCTTATAATAATATTAACATTGAAGGACTATTCAATAAGTTACAAAAGGTATAAAAACGGGTTCTATAAATAGTTGTGACTAAGAAACTTCCTTGAAGTAGAAGAAGCAACTATCGACACCATGACGTAACTTGACGTGACCAAATGCATATCGTAGAAACTTTAGGTCTTTGAAGATTCACTCGTTCATTCGAATTTGCTATTTAAAAGACATCTAATGTCTCTTGCAGCACAGTTGATAAGATAATGCTTGTTTCAGATTTGTTTACGATCTTATCATGATTATGAGTACCTCTCTAGGGTTACTACTGGAGTACTAATCGACAAAAACAATGGTGTTATGAATGCAGCCCTTTTTTTACATTGCACCATATATGATTGTCTCATAATCTAATCTACTATCAAAGATACCAGTTCGTCCTCACGGACCCACCAAGCAGACCCACCGATACGCCTCTTATAGTGAGGTATGGTGTTGTCGGTACATGAACCCTGTCAGAGTACTGCAAAGGACAATGCTAGTCCCATGTTAAGTACTGTACCTAAGTTCCATGAGAGCAAATGAGCGTAATTTTTGAGCTGTCGCGTAAAATGAGCCCCGGAATTTACGCTTCATTCCGTTTCATACTAAAAAAAATCCTGTTACAACCTCCGTGTGGTACAACTCATTTTGTCAGTCTGTCTGTCAGCCTCAGCCTAACAGGGGACGCGCCTATTGTATACTCATCATTATCTTCAACTGGAAGGTGATTAATATAGGTTAATTGTTTGTTTCAGATCGTGCCGGTGACCACATGCCGCCGTCATCATGGTGATCGTTACCAGGGTATGTATACTTTAACATAAGCTACTAAAGAACGAACATCTAGTTAGCTAAAATCAACAAAGCGCACTTTTTGGTCTATGTGAACAGTTTGGTAAACTTGGCCCGAAGGACCAGAATTATTTCAACCCAAATGTTGGGACAAAAGATTTGTTCAAATAACTTAAACTTTGGCATATTGGCTCTGGATCGTAAGATTTGGAAGTCATGGGGAGAGGCCTTGACCAGCTCAAACTTAAACTTATACAAAGTCATAAAACCAATTCTAATATAACGTTCCTAATTTTGACAATCGAATTATGACCAGTAATTTCTGACTACAATATTGGGTATTTCAGTTCGCGAGTCAATCAAGTGTAGAAAATTAAATATTTTAAATCGTCAAGATGTGAATCAATGAAAGTTCCAGTATTTACTGAAATTTTCTTTGCCTTCATAATACAAGACAGGCAGCTGCCTAGGTGGTAGTTATGTTTTTCTCAGTGTAAACAAACGAGCCTTAAGTACGCACCTTCATAAGTAAGTACGGTGTTTAAGTCGAAATCTTTAGAAAGCCTGTCGAAGATAGCTTCCAGTTTTGTGGCTCACACATAAAATTATGGGTGTATACGAGCAAACCGGATACTGCTTAGATGTCGAGACGGCGGCTATTTTACTGCGAGTTCGAGTTCAAAGCGTAAATCTTGACATGAATGGCCAGAGATAATGATTTGTATTGTCATTAAGGAGCCATGGAGTAATTAACTTCCCTCGATGTGTTCTGTCGGAGTCAAGATGGATCCTTTGGGTCACGAATCGTCGAATCAGTTGAAAAACTTACGAAAATTTATAAAATTCGATTACCTCCTTACCCTTTAAAATTTAAAAAACCGGCCAAGTGCGAGTTGAACTCGCGGAGGGGCTTCCGTACAATGCCAAAGTCTTATATTGAGTTTACCACTTTATTTTCAATTGATAGAATTGTTATTGGTTTGCCTGTAATCTACTAGCAATGAACTATATTTTTTTTTTTTTTTAGTTAAATTTTAGTCTTAGTAGTTTCGGAAAACAGGGTAAATTTTCGTCTTCTTTCATGAATAAAATCAAAATTATTTACTTTACAATAATAACAAAATATATTTGAGATCCTCATAACGAGCCCTTTCAACAAGGTACAAGCCGCACCACATTTATGAAGAAAATCGAATCTTCTTTATCGTGTGGTTAGTGCCTAACCTGGTGTCAGAGTTTTTAAGCCGCCCATGGGCCTCTGACTTGACTTAACATGCCGTCGAGAAATATCTCTTAGGCATGCTGGTTTCCCCACGATGTTTTCCTTCACCGAAGCAAGTGATAATTAATACAATACGCACATGAATCCGAAAAATCAGAGGTGCGTGCCTTGGGTTCGAACTTGAGACCTATGACTTGGCAGTCCGACGGCCACACCACTAGGCTATCACTGCTTAGAAAATCGAATTAAACTAAAATTTCAACTGAATTGATGCAGCAGATATTGAATGAAACACTTTTGTTGTGGGTAACAGACGGAATCGCACATTAAATTCAATAATTGGCAATTTTAATGTGATTGCTTGTAAAAAGAGTTTAGCTGTCAAAACCTGCTACTTCCGCGTATTAAATTTAAAAAAAAAAATGGATTGTCGGCACCGTGGTCGGTGACGCAGTGTGAGCTAGAGCTACCTACTTGCGCCCAAAGCGGTACATTCTCGCCGAGTTCCGATCAGTGCGTTTGGCAACACATTCCGTCAGCCCGCCACAGAATCCAGCACTGAGGGCGTTCACCTCGCTGACCAATACATATACATGCATACACACTATACAAGTATACATATACACTCTCACATAGCGAAGTCAAAGTATTAATTCTCATTTTGGAAAACGTCAATTTGAGAATTTCTAATGATTCGATATGGTCAACGAAGTAACTTATTCATGGGTGTGACAAACAATCACAAATGACGTGTTTTATGATAGGTAGCTATTTCACATTGTAGGGCTACGAATAAGCTACAATGTGCAGTAAAAGTCGCTATATCCGGTAATTTAAATTGAATCCATAATTAATTCGAGTCAAATTTAAATATTTGCTTCAGATTATACAGTTGCTGTTCGTCCAAACCAGTCAAAACTTTATGGCCAAGAAATGGCGGTAGCCTAAGCCAATATTAATTAAACTAGAGTTAACTCAGATAATTATAAAAATCTACTTAAATTATTACAAAAATCTGGTTTCTCATTGGCAACTTGGCCGTGATTTTTTTTTATTTTTGGACCATGCTTTGCCTTGATGCTTTTTGATAAATTATTTGGTTTAATCAAGTATTGCTTACAAGTACTTGATAATTTAAAATTGTTATTATTTTTAGGTACTACACTATAGGTACTAGGCTACTTCAGTGGATTGTCTAGTCTAATATGGAGGCCAAAAAAAAATACTAGTCCAACACTAACAGCCTTGCTAAATATGTAGATATGTATGTAAATATGTATCTTGCTAGGTATGTGTGACCCGCCTATGTGTTAGGCAGTTAGCAGAAATGGGCAAGGCGAGCTGGTAACTTCCAAAACGAGAGGGAGAGTGGACACAATGCCCCGTAAAGTGCAGTGAGTGGGAGCAATACTAGGACCGAAGCCCGGGTTTCAAAACCAACTCGCTTCATATCGATTCAGTAATCTGTTTATTGTCATAATAAATTGTCAAGGAGTTGCATAAATGAAACCACTCAGGTAATGTTTTGTACTGGTCCTTCCGTCCTTTTAGTCTGCGAATCTTTCGATACGGATACTGGAAATGTCGTGGTCGCATTTTCGTGTGACAGGTGCCTTAAAAAATGATGGATGATTCTTGATATATCTTGTAGGTATATTAAATTTCACGAAGTATCCAAAATTCGAAAAGCGAATTCGGTAAGCATAGTTTTTACAAGACCATAGCCAATTTTCGCTTTTCTTTTTTCAAAAATGTTACAACCTTCGTGTGGCCAACTGTAACTGAGGCCGTTATTTACTCATGTTTTATAATACGGAATGATACTAAATGTAAGCACACATGTTGAAGTTTTTGTTTAACGATTAAAGTTGCAGTTAGATAGTTAAACTGTTAACTGTTGTTCCATTGATAACATCGCAATTTGACATTACAGATTCTTCAAATGCAGAGATTATTAGGTGAACATGACGATAAAAACAATATGCTTAAGTCGAAGTACCTGCTACCTAGTACTAACTGGAATATGGAGGTCAAATAGGTAGTCGCTCCATGTGAAATACTGGTCGGCTGCACCCAGTTAGACTGGAAAGGGACCCCAAGAAAGTTGGGAAAAGGCTAGGCAGATGATGATAATTATATTATGCCTAAGTAACTAAATGACCTTCAAATTCGTAGTATTTAAGAACAGCTGTAAGTTTCTCGAATAATATAAAATAAAATAAATAAGTATTTACTGATGACTTTGTAGGGTGCAACTGACAATGTTTTATCGTGTTAAATTCATTTTAGAGTGGCTGAAAATCATGAAACATTTCGAACTCGATACAACCCAATTATTGTTCTAGGATATTCACCTCTCCATTGTTAATAACTCAACATAGAATGTCGACATCGGTAATTCATTTAGTTTTATCTAGACTCAATCCAGTTTAAAAAACCAGATAGTGTATAGCTTGGGTTTTGTTAATCAGATACACAAGAGTTCATATTTATATACTTGTAAATGTCAAGTTTTCTTTAGTTTCTGCTTAATATTAACATTCAAAACTCACTTTCTTCTAACAAGCGAAGACCATATATTATTTTAGAAAGCAATATAATTTGATAAACCGGTACAGAAAGTATATCCTAAACAAGAACATGCTGTTTTATATTAAATTAGCATTCGACACTAGCGACTGCGAGTTTAGTTGAATTGCTAATGATGTGTAAATACTTGATAAGCTGGTGGCTGTAAAATATTTATTGTAACATAACATCACGCCTGTAATTCCCGAAAAGTTACCCAGCTAGCAAAAATTAATCTTACAAATATCCCAAGACCATATTTTTTTCAGTCTTATATCACACTTACAGACACATATAAGTGTGGATTTGGGCGCACTTTATAAGTATATTCTCCCAGCAAGCTCCTAGCAATTGCCTTGTAATGGTCTCGCGAAGTGTATTTTCAAACTTACAATACTCTTGCTGATGCTTTTATAATGACAAATAAACTTACAAGTGACTTACAATGACGCGCTGTAAGGGTAAATAACCTTAAAGTCCTCTTACTAATAAAATAAAATACTATTTTAAGGGTAATATCGCTTATAGTCCTCTTTGTCATCTCCTAATAAGAGTGTTATCACAAACCGCGAAGTCCTTGGAACTTTTGGGAAAATAATAAAGTATTAAATTTAAATTTATATTTCCTACAAAAGGCTTGTGTGTATATTTTCTAATTTCTTACTCATGTATTTGTCACGCACTAAGTATATGCGATTATTAGATTGCGAAGTAGTTTTTCTCGATTACTTTGAAATTTTAGTAACAATATCGTCACGGGCCTTTTCAAAAATGTTTCTTTTACTTTATATATTTTTTAATTATTTGTAAAATAATATCAAAATGTCGCCATTACGACCAACCGCGACTTATAAGTGCTTTATTAGAGCAATTTAAGTCCAGTACTCTTATCTAAGGTTTATATCGCACTCGTAAAAGTCAAATTAACTGTTGTCGGCCATGTTGCTTATATTTTTAGGGTTCCGTAATAAATAAAAGCAAGCCAAACGACGAACTCGAAGGATCTAATGGAAACTTAATGATAATATGTACTAAATATTAAAATAATCTATTACCTGATTTTATAACAATTTCTGGAATCAACACAACAAAGAAAATAAATAACCCTTAATAGGGAATTGTTGTAGAACTTTTAAAGTGCTACTACTCTATAATATATCTTAGGTGAGATAAATCACACTTTTAAAATACTAGTTTTACAGAAGTCTAATAAAACACTTAGTGTAGTCGCTTCTAAGGGTGACTGTACTTATAAAATGAATTTATAAGTATTAATTAAGAATCAAAGGCAATTAGACTTGTAAAAGGCGCTTATAATGCCACTGCTCTTATTAATATCTTATAACGTTTCCTTAAATACGTCTATAAGACCATGTTACAAGTAAGAATGCTCTCAAACCTAAATAGACTTATAAAATGGCACTATAAGAGTTTCTGACTTAATCAGAACACGTATAAACCTTGTATAAAACCATCGCTCTTAAAGCTTTTGTTTGTAAGAGTATTTTGCTAGCTGGGTAGGCAGAGGTGTTATAGTACATCCACATTTCGCCAGTTGTGTTTGAGTCCCTTATGTAATCGAGGGCGAGCCCATTGCCACTAACCGGGCATGAATCCAGACTCTGTGTTTGCGTCTGAGTAATTAAAAAACTCAATAACATTTTGTCTGACCTGGGAATCAAACCCAGGACCACACGCTCAGCAGTCGCGCTTGCGACGGTTTTTTTTTACGGATGTGAAATCATCAAATGACTCCTCCCGCTCTGGGCGGAGCAGGAGGGAGTGTCAGACTTTTACTGACTAAAACCCGTCCATGTTCCTTCATCGCCCTTTGTGTTCCGGGGCCACGGTATCTCTTTCGAATAGTCCCGCAGGGGGGCAGGCATCGGCCCTTGCACGCGTGCGTGAAACACGAACGCGCCGTCGACACGGCCTGTCGTCATGAGACGGACGGACGGCGAGCTAGCATTATTTCCCTTACAACTTCAAATACTCCATTCAGAACCAAATGTTACGTTTAAATTATATTTTGGGATGAAGGAAGCATTTTGTTTGGGTGTTTGGGACGACCCAGGATTTTGCTATGTGGGACGAAACTCAGTAGGCCAAACAAAGAATAAATCCAATAGTAACCTTACTTTAGGTAAAACAAAAGAGGAAGCAGCTGCTATTTCCTATCCTGGTAACACCAACAAACATCATGTTGCATCCGTTTGCTAAGCATTGTTCGACGAATCAATAGGCGAGACGACAAAAAAAATGTTATTAGTCCGTCATCGCGTCACTTAGATTATCAAAAAATATTTGACCCGTGTTTTTTCTTTTGTATAAGTAAACCAAAATTGACGAAGATATGACGCTTTTAAAATTCTCAATACGTCACGCCTAGGTATAATTTTTAGCTAGTTCTGACGTCACGAGCCCCCACTCCCGAGTTTTGATGAGTTTTATCTTTTGACAATATTCATTGATTTACAAAAACAAAAAATACGTGTACATTAATTTACAATACTCTAACTGACGGACTAAATAGATTTGCAATTTTTTGATACTGTCGTCATGCCTATTAGGTTGGAGGCCTGACAGCAGACTTAAAAGTTTTAATTCAATCATTTTTACATTCGAACATTAAAGCGAGTTTAATTTTTTATTCATAGACTCTGTGGATACCGGGGTCTATACTTATAAAAAACTATAATCACGGAAGATATCCCGTAAGTGATAATTTAAGCATGTCTATACTTATACCCAACAACAAATTAAACAAGTTAACATTATGATAACAGTACTAGGTTTTATTTAGACCGTGAGATAAGAGATATTTCTCTAGCGTCCACATTGTAATTATTGGGCCTACTGAACTGTAAAATTAGCTTCAAGAGCAAGTCGTCAATAAAATATAACTTCATTCAAAGCAACTTCATCTCGACGTTCGTCAATGAATAACTCTTACGACACGTTCTCGATGAATCAAGTTCAACGCAATGAACGAATGGTTCTGGTGATTGATAACTATAATAAACTTAACTACTGAATGCCCCGAGAGAATCGCGGTCAGTTACAGATAAACTTATCGATCGACACTTCTTACACAGAGGTTATGTCGAATTGATTTTGTTTTTTCATTTTTGCCATATTTGCTACTGTGATGTCACGGAAACCATGGATGTTGCCATGGAAACCATTTTCTTTGAGGTAACTATCATGACTATTACTAACTTCATACTATGTGTTAGTTATTGTTATCTAAAGTGTGTAGTAGGTAAGTAACGAAGTACTCAATACCTACATAAATAAGTAATCTATTAATAATAGAAAATAATTACGATTCAAATTATTACATTATGATTCAGTCAACTCGGTCACTACACCATGGTCCATTCACTTGAATCATACGATTAGTAATACGTACTGAGTTTACAGAACCTTACAGAGGTTGTATAAACTGCCACTGCAGAGATTTTTTATCATCGAGATCGTCTCATTACCTATATCTACCAAGGTGAAGGGTACCTACCTACTTGGATATTCCACACCATAGTTTTCTTGGAGTTACTGGGCTCTGTTGACATTCTTACTATTATTACGCATCAAGATCACCAAAAATCATCCAATTGTTACATGACTTCTGTAAATAGCGCAGTCAATATTTAAATAAATGTAATTGAAACAAGTAATAATGCAGTGAACTGTCGTAGCAAATTAAAATAATAAGTGGACTATTGCACTATTGTTTACTTCCCCAAAAAAAAAAGAAAACGCCACACCAAAAAGAAGATTCTATATTCAAAGATCCACGTAACGTCAATTAAGTAATAAAAAAGATGTACATTTAAGAATAAGCATTATAATTAATTAAGATAATCATCGCTTGGTATTGACGCGCTCGCAACAGGGACGCGGCCGACTTTCTACAACTTTATACTGACATACACCAGACACACCATTGTTTTTTATATTAGTTCCGGCTCTAGTGGATTACAAGTTTTATATGTTACTGGCTTTTACTCGCGGCACGTAATAGTTTTTGTATGGTTTATTATAAGCTGGAAGTTACCTCAATAAGCAATCTGACATAGTTAGATATCAAATTTGTAAGCGGTAAGAAACACTGATTGTGTTTTGTTTTAAAGGGGACCATGAATAGATATTGGGGTTTCTCATTGCATAATAACTTCTGTATCCTAACATTTAGATTAAGCCACGCTTGCTTAGGTTGGTCTGTGGATGGGTGACCACCCATTACATGCTGAGTTCCTTCGTGCCTCGGAAAGCACGTTAAGGGGCTGACAACACCTAATTTATGTTTTTAAGCAGTTTTTTTAAGAAAAACTATCTGTTCTAGCACATCAAAAAAAAAAAGGTTAAAATTCATCATATTTCAAAGACCGTGGACGGAATCGATACATAATTGGACGAAATCGGCTCGATAGAAAATAATAGCGAGTGATCTTAAAATCATCATTAAACGGTTCTATGTCTTTATTTTTTTGACGTATGGGTCTACAATTAATAACATGAAGTCAACATATTCATACCTAAACCGCTAATGAGTCATATTTCACAAATAATCCACACTTTATTTATTTCAATATTTATTCATTATTTTCTTCTAAAACCTGGCCGCCCAGTAACTCTCTCGCTCTCGTTTACTCCGATACAAATAGACAGTGTGCGCGCATTTTGGTGTTGACTCCCCTTAAGCAGTCACATTTGTAGATCTTTTACAGTGGTTACAGCTTAGTCAGTGGCCCCAAAGTCTGACAACCAGTCTTACCAAAGGTTATCGTATTACCCAGTACTAACTGCGTTGTGGTGGTCGGAGGCAGTCGCTCCATGTAAACTACTGGTATTCACCTGCATTCCTTTAGACAGGAAGCTGAGCCAATCAAAGTTGGGAAAAGGCTTGGCGGATGATGATGATGCATGATATGCCAATATTTATCTAGATAGAAATGAAAACAACCACGACTCGGAACAATGACCTTTTGAAAAGCTTTCGCAATTAACAGTTGTATACTACCCTAATACATCATGACACATAAAATCTAAAAATCCGAATGATTGTAAAGAAATACAGTGGCATCTTCCGTGAAACTAAACAAATTATATCGATACCGATACTTTAGTGAAAAATAAATCAATGTCACATTACTATGCTTATATATCTAATTCGTCGCCGACTTTCTTTTGATGCGATTAATGCAGTTGCTTGATAGAACTGCCAAAGTATCACTTTAATACTTATGTGTTAATTTTGTAATTTTAATAGATGCTATCCTATCTTCGATGTCTTTTGATTAGTCTTTTCTGTACCTTGGGCATCTCTATCTATGTAGGTACACGCAAAACAATGTAATAGATAAAATCTTAGTTAAACTATCTTAGTTTTGAGCATGCCATGTAGATGCTTCATAAATGTTGTAGGTGCGTATTTGTTTTATCAAATGCAAGTTTTTATTTTTTTATAATAATAAACAAACGTAACATAATTGTTTAAAAAAACCGGCCAAGAGCGAGTCGTGTAGTTCCGGCGGTCGTACCGAGAGTTCCGTACAAACTTTTTAAAGGACTAACTTAACTTTGCTGTTCGATCCCTAGAAACAGCTATTGCTCCAACCGCAAATAATGAGTTAGTAACAGTAAAATCCCAATTTTTTGTTAACTACTTATTTACGGTATTCAGATTTTTCCCTTTACATGTGCTGTAAGACCTTGCTTTGTGCCAAATTTCGTGATTCTAGGTCAACGAGAACTACCATATAGGTTTTCGACCCAAAACCTATAGGGTACTTCTGTTGACCTAGAATTGTCAATTTTGGTTAAAAGCAAGGTCTTACAGCACAAGTAAAGGGAAAAGTCCGAAAAAATAAAAAAAAGTTTAAAATTAAGGTAAATTTTGGTACATACAAGTTTTCGCAAAAATCTAAATTTGCCCATATCTTTTTATCGTGTTGACCCAGGACCTTGATTTATTTATTTATTTATACACCTAATAGGGACTTTAGACCTCAGTATATGGTATAAATTTCAACTTGCTAGGTTCACCCGTTCCTGAGAAAATCGGTGGTGACAGACGGACACGTCTGTCCGTCTGTCACCACCGATTTTCTCAGGAACGGACAAGAAAGTGATCTTATAAAGGTTCCGTTTTTTCCTTTTGAGGTACGGAATCCTAAAAACTCTAAATTACTTAGGTATATTAAATCTCACATAAACAACTCAGAAGTCAGCTTCTTCGTTACATTGGAATCAATCTTACGAAAGCTGTCTGGTGACATTAAAGAGATCTAATGGCTAAACCTGATCTCCAATCAACCATTTTTCCAGTCCTATTAGGATCTGTAGCAAAAACGATTAGGCATTGCGAAAAAAGTTGTTGGATTGGTTTTCTGGGATCGTTTGTCGTCCATCATTACTTCGCCCGAAAAGGAGAGCTATCAAAAACCTGATTTTCGATATCAAGATTACAGATACCATTAAAATGTCATTTGATTTCGTTTGTGTTGACTCTGAGAGGCCGACGTCGTGACCGACGTTAGGTGTGTAATAAAATAATAGTATAGAAATACTTGCTTCTTGTAGCATAGGTACCTAGCAGATAAGGCTAAAAAGAGCTAGATCTCCTAGGGCTCCGAATAATCTACCCAAGATTTGGAGAGGACATTTCTGCCCATGAGCATTTGCCCTGTTAGGTTACATAGTTATACTTAGGATATACTTAGGAAATACTTAGGATATACTTAGGATATACTTAGGACATAATTAGCATATACTTAGAATATACTGAGGATATACTTAGTTTACTGAAAGCCACCACCACATCAGTTCACCACACTTGAAAAGCCGACACTATTTGATTTATCTTTTGACTATAGAGCCTTATTGTTTTTGGTTTATCCTATGCACGAGTTAATAGACAACATTGTAAACCATGATACTAAAGTAAACCCATCTCATTTCCAGGGCGATTACATATGGATCGAGCCGGTGTCTGGTCGGGAGTTCGACGTAGCGATCGGCGCTCGTGTACTCGCAGCCGAAGGGCGACGCATTCGGGTCCGCGACGACGACGGCCACGAGCAATGGCTGCCTCCCGAGCGACGCATCAAGGCCATGCACGCCACCTCCGTGCATGGCGTCGAGGACATGATATCACTCGGCGACCTGCACGAAGCCGGCATCCTTAGGAATCTACTTATAAGATACAGTGAGAATCTCATTTATGTAAGTATGAACTTTTTCATAACTTTATTTATCATCACTGTCTTGTTTTCCCCAACCATTTAGCACAGGTTTTGCCAGTTATGTTTCATTATCATCACCCGATGGATGTATTGTGTGATATGACTAAGAAAAACTCGTACATAATGTGTCTTTTTCTTCTTCCAAGTGCTATCCCACTTGGAGGGGTCTCCTAATTTTCTGGCGCCAGGGCAATCTGCCATGGGTTGTCTGGTCGGGCAGTTCTTCCTCCAATAGCAGTTCCAGCATGCTAGTCCACCACGCAACTGGAGTTCGTCCTCTACCTCTGTTATGTTTGGCAATGCTATCTTGACTGCATGTTCCACATCTCTGAGAGGGCTCTCGGTTAGTTTCTCTGGTATTGGGGCTACTTTAAAACTACCACGGATATGCTCGTGTCGTACTTTGTCCAGACTCGTCACGCCTCCAGCCAGACCACCTCAGCAACAACATGACTATGATTATGTCACAACATATGTGTTTTCTTTTATTTCCCTGTGTCAGTCGTCACATTACCATTCACACATTTGGTACGAACCATTTCAATGTTTACAAACGTTCCTATTGTGTCGTAAGAGCATGAATATCAAACGGATTGTAACAATTTCTGAATGTTTATCGTTTTCTATTTCATAAGAATTTGGAGAATCTGAAGAGACAAATACTGAACCATGATAGGTTGATTTAATAAATTCATATAATAATATGTAACTTAACTAATCCTTTTTGATCGATCCAAAAGTTGCGATGACTCAATAAATTCCATTTCAGTTTGCACGTTTTTAGAGAATGTCCATTTATCATTTTATTGGTATGTTGGGGAAAACCTGTAAATCCGGTTGTTAGCAACAACAGGCGCCACGGGACAAATATATCTATCAAAATAGAGAGGCAGCTATCTTAATTAATTAAAAAAACGTAGCCTTCACTTGACCTATGGTCCAAAAAACTAAGATTAAGAGAAATCGCACAGTCCTGTGATTGTCAAGTGACAACTGCAATTTATCTTTCTACGTTGGTATCTGTATTTCTTTACCAATTAACATATTCATTTAGTTAAACAGATGTCACTGGCAGCTTTCATTTTCATTAAAAAATTGCTTCTGTATTCAAATAGCTAGTCTATGGTGCAAATACTTTTTGGTCTTTTAAACAATTGAAAGCCAAGCAGCTGATTAAATAGAAAACTAAGTATAGTTACCTGTTCTTCAGTTATTCATATGAAGTATTCTTACATAGTTGACCTACATTTGCTTTAATACCATGTGGCAATAAGTTTCAACCTCAGAAGAAAAAAAATACAATAAACTGGGAGTTTTTGTCAAAATGGATGTACAGTCATGGTCTTTTCCGCCTGATCACTTAAATTTTTTTTCGCTTAAATCATGCGGAGGCGCCGAGCCACGCCCCCTCAAAGTTTAGGCCTATTAGGAAAGCGTCAACTTTGGCGCGCAAAATAACAAACTCTCGTTGGGCATGCGTCGTCAGTGCGCTCGGCCGATCAGTATCTTTTCATTCATTATTTCTATACAAAGTCAACGGGTCGGGGCTAAGTAAGCTTGTAAGTGCAAGCAAAAATTAGCTTAGTGGTGATCAGGCGGGAGTGTCCTCGATAGTACAGCAATTACGAAGTCATTACTAATACCTATAATAGGGTTGCGCCCTAAAACTCCTAAATGATGGAGACTCAAATGTTTAAAACTAATCACTAATCAGAAAATTACAATTTCAGACATACACCGGCTCAATTTTAGTGGCCGTAAACCCGTACCAAATACTGCCGATCTACACGGCAGACCAGATCAAGTTGTACAAGGAGCGGAAGATCGGGGAGCTGCCTCCGCACATCTTCGCGATCGGAGACAATGCGTACGCGCACATGCGCCGATACAAGCAGGATCAGTGCATCGTCATCAGTGGAGAGTCGGGTGCAGGGAAGACAGAGTCAACGAAGCTGATTCTACAGTACCTTGCCGCGATTAGTGGGAAGCACTCTTGGATTGAACAGCAGGTTAGTTTCCATAATTTCAAAGTAGATGATATTGTGTTTAAGTTTTTAAGATATTAAATGAGGGAAGGTTTAATCTTATTGAACAGAATCGGCAGATATGATCATGGCAGCATTTTACTCACATCCAAAGGCATCTTTAAGAATAGATGTTGTAGAAATTAATCGAGGAGACGCTTCAGTCCTTATGAGATAAAGGCAGATGCCCATCTGTTGAACTTATTGAATAATGTCTTAGGTAATACAACCTTTAACATTTGTCAGAAATTAGCAAACGTTTGTTGTGTTCTGATTAGGCAAATTGTCTCAAACAAAAGTGATTCTCACATGATTTACATATATTTAAGATTAAAATCTACAATCAGACACATCTTCCGGGCATAATTAGTTACGATTACATACAACAGCGCGTGAAATACAACAGCGGGGAATCATATAATGGTTCGATAATCCGTGAAATTGTAATCCCATCGTAAATATTTGTCAGTTCGAATCGAATCTAGACTTGAAATCTTTTATGACGTCCCAATCATCAGCAGTATTAAAATGAACGGCGCGAAAATAAAATTAATAACAACAATGAACATCACAATACTCAGCAGAAACAAGAGAAGGTTGCTTGCTACAATATTCTCATTTCTTACATCCAACAAAAAAGGTCCTAACAAACACCATTTTTCTTCTTCAGATTCTGGAAGCAAATCCTATCTTAGAAGCTTTTGGCAACGCGAAGACTGTCAGAAACGACAACTCCTCGCGGTTCGGCAAATACATCGACATCCACTTCAACAACGGCGGTGTCATTGAAGGCGCCAAGATCGAGCAGTACCTTCTGGAGAAGTCTAGAATAGTGTCCCAGGGGGCCGAGGAGAGGAACTACCACGTGTTCTACTGCCTGCTGGCAGGACTGTCCAAAGAAGAGAAGAAGAAGTTGGAACTGACTGATCCGTCTGAATATAGATATTTATCAGGAGTGAGTAATATAGAAGAACAAGTACTGTACATATAAGGATATTAACATCTTAACTAGTGCAAGAAGTAAATACTGTAGTTATAGTTAGGTATTAGGAAGTATTTTTTTTTGTTTTTAAAGAAATACCAATGGTTATTGTTCATATTGTATATCACAACAAGACTGGCAAGTAACTATTAGGTATTTCATTAATAGGAATATCAATAACTATGACTGATAACAAAATAATTGTTTAGTCATTTAGTATCATAACATGTCTCATTTGATAATAATCGTGTCAAAATAAATAAGATCTGATATTAAACTTTATGGCTGAAATACCTAACATTGATTTATTTTCCAGGGAGGAAGTCTCACTTGTGAAGGCAGAGACGATGCTGCTGAATTCGCAGACATACGATCAGCCATGAAGGTTTTATTATTTACTGAGCCAGAAATATGGGAAATATTAAAGCTGTTAGCTGCAGTCTTACACACTGGTAACATAAAGTATGAAGCAACGGTGGTCGATAACTTAGATGCAACTGAAATTATAGAACAAGCTAACGTAAGGAGGGTAGCGACCCTGCTCGGTGTGCCAATGCAGTCGCTTATTGACGCTCTTACTAGAAAGACACTGTTTGCCCATGGAGAAACAGTAATATCGACCCTCAGCAAAACCCAGTCAGTTGACATTAGAGACGCATTCGTCAAAGGTATCTATGGACGATTATTCGTAACCATCGTCAAGAAAATCAACGCTGCAATCTACAGACCGAAGTCGACAATGCGAACTGCTATTGGGGTCTTAGATATCTTTGGATTCGAAAACTTTGATCAAAACAGCTTTGAACAATTCTGTATAAACTTCGCCAACGAGAACTTACAACAGTTCTTTGTTAGGCATATATTTAAATTGGAACAAGAAGAATATAACCATGAAGGAATCAACTGGCAGCATATCGAATTCGTTGACAATCAAGATGCTTTGGATTTGATTGCCTTAAAACAACTGAATATTATGGCTTTAATTGATGAAGAGTCGAAGTTTCCAAAGGGTACTGACCAAACGATGTTAGCTAAGCTACACAAGACCCACGGTCTGCACAGAAACTACCTCAAGCCAAAGTCAGACATAAACACTAGTTTTGGACTCAACCACTTCGCTGGGATAGTGTTTTATGACACGCGAGGTTTCCTCGAGAAGAACCGAGACACGTTTAGCGCAGATTTATTGCAATTAATACATATTTCTACGAACAAGTTCCTGCAGCATATCTTCCAGGATGACATCGCAATGGGATCTGAGACGCGGAAACGAACTCCAACACTTTCAACGCAGTTCAAGAAGTCTTTGGACTTATTGATGAGAACATTGGGAACATGCCAGCCGTTCTTCATCCGATGTATCAAACCAAATGAATTCAAGAAACCAATGATGTTCGACCGCGGTCT
Source organism: Xestia rhomboidea (assembly GCA_963853795.1). NCBI lineage: Eukaryota > Metazoa > Arthropoda > Insecta > Lepidoptera > Noctuidae > Xestia > Xestia rhomboidea. The sequence goes on from OY970764.1 coordinate 16,044,331, forward strand.
GTGCTGCAGACAACTTCGGTACTCTGGTATGATGGAGACGATCAGAATCAGGAGAGCTGGGTATCCCATCAGGCACAGCTTCAAAGAGTTCGTTGAGAGATACCGGTTCTTGATATCTGGCGTTCCACCTGCACACAAGACTGACTGCCGTTCGGCTACTGCGAAGATCTGTGCAACAGTTCTTGGCAAATCTGACTATCAGTTGGGTCACACCAAAGTTTTCCTGAAGGATGCTCACGACTTATTCCTGGAGCAAGAACGAGACAGAGTGCTTACTAGAAAGATATTAATCCTGCAGAGATCTATTCGAGGGTGGGTGTACCGCAGACGCTTCTTGAAGATGCGAGCGGCGGCCATATTGATTCAGCGTCACTGGCGAGGCAAGTTGCAGAGGATTAGGTATAACAAGATGAAGGTTGGGTATGCAAGACTGCAAGCTCTGATACGTGCACGAGTGTTGGCTCATCGGTTCAGGCATCTTCGTGGACACATTGTGTCTTTACAGGTACGTTCACAATTCACCATAATTTTATAAAGAAAATGTTTGGAGATGGTACTGCAGGGTTAAATAAGTGTTTTATAAGAGGTGCAGTCCAAGGAGTGACAAGTTAAATTTTATAGCAGATACCTTTATGATGCCTCTACATTTTGTAGAACTTTTCTTTAGCTGGGATCGCTCCTGATGTTTAGGAAAAAAACCTTATTAAACAGGGTGTGATATAAACACACCATGCATATTGAAGCAATAGTATCAGTAGCTGACATACATATTTACAGCTGCATTGAATACATTCAAAGTTCGTAAGTGAATCCCTTTATAAATCTAATATTATTATCCCTTTCCCACAGGCGGCAGCCCGCGGCTACCTAGTCCGCCGCTCGTACGGGCACAAGATGTGGGCCATCGTGAAGATCCAGTCGCACGCGCGGCGCCTGCTGTGCATGCGGCGCTACCGGCGCATGCGCGGGGAGGCGCGCGCGCACCTGGAGGCGCTGCGCCTGCGCCGCCAGGAGGAGCTGCGCCTGCACACGCAGGGCAACACGCGCGCCAAGGAGATCGCCGAGCATAACTATCGGGTGAGACTAAATGTTCATGTAGTTAGCTAGTCGTCGATAATATCATTACACGGCCATATTACACGCACATTTCGCCAGTTAAGTTAAAGTCCCATGTCATAGGGGCGAGCCTAGTGTCATCAACGTGGCACAGATCCAGACTCCGTGGGTGTTACTGAGAAATTCCTGATGGTACAACACTTTGCTCTACCCGGGAATATAATCCAGGACCCTCTTGCTCAGCAGTCGCGCTTGGGACCACTAGATCACAGTCTAGTTTAGACTAGATTAGTACTAGACAGACAATGAGGTTATATTTCAGTTTAGTTAAATAATAAGCAATTACCTAGATATTATTTATAAAGTTTTCTGGGTAATTTGATGTTGTTGAAAATAAAACGGTAATGTAGAGTGATTAACCTCCAACGGCACATCAATATTCAACAGCACTGAAAGGATTTCAAATCAATTTCCGTTTGATAACAATCTACTGTGATAATTTCGGTTAGCATTGTTACAAGTTCAGTTATTTTACAGTTCAACTACAATGCCAGATATTTTCAGCATAAGCATTTGCAGATAAGAATATCAGATCAAGATGGTTTTACATTTTAATTTAAAATGTCGATGACCAAGTCGGCAAACTTGAAAGTGCAAAACTGCTGCAAACGAAAACGATGCATTGTTTGTTTTTATGATTAGATAGCTAATTTTTTATGTTGTTGTTTTGTATAGTGAAATTATGCATATTCACGATTAATAATTAGCTAAATGTTAGCTAAAAAGATTACATCACCATTTTTACATTTAATCAAGATCTGTTAGCTAAAGTAATTAGTTAAAATATTTTCAAAAAATATCTTTTATAATCTATATTATTTATTTTCAAATAATTTTCCCGTTTTATACAGGGTTATTTGTAAAACACCGACAACCTCTCAGGACTGTGTTACTAACATCATAATCAACAACTTTTGTTCTAGATGACTTTTAAAAATTCATCATATTTTAGTACATCAAATTTTCATAAAAAAAATAAAAATATTTAAATTGAACGCTTTTACGGGCCCTCGCCGCCCTGACCCCGCTCCCCTCACTATTGTACTATCGCTTTCTTTTGCTTCGCATAGATTTCTTAACATTTAGAGCGTTCAATTTAAATATTTTTATTTTTATACGAAAATTTGCTGAACTAAAATATGATGAATTTTTAAAAGTCATAGAACAAAAGTTGTTGATTATGACGTTAGTAACACAGTCCTGAGAGGTTGTCGGTGTTTTACAAATAACCCTGTATATTACTTAGTTTGATGTTAAAAATCCTTGGCTTCGTGAAGGGTCCGTTTAGACCATGTAGGTTACAACAAGACTCGACTCTTGACTCTCATGTCACTAACAAGGTGACTTTGACCATAGATCATTAAAGGCCATTTTCAATAACTTACTAACAGGTAACAGAAAGTTGAACAGACTGTTTGACATTTAGCTTACGAACCGTTAGAAAAAAAAACGTCTCAGAAAAGCTTTTTTCATTTTTTATGAATCACAGTCCTCCGAGTGACAGATAGGTAACGCGGATAGGATATTCCAAGCTAACTTTGTTTATAGAAACACCGATAGCTACGAGACGTAGGCATGTTAACTAACAGTTATACGTAAGTAAGTTATAGAAAACGGCCGTGAGTCACTTTTCCAGAATATATGTACTTAAAGAAAAAATATCAGGAACACAAACAGATTCACAATAAATAAACCCTTTTTTTTTGGATGGGAAATCATCAAATGACTTCTCCCGCTCTAGGCGGAGCGGGAGGGAGTGTCAGACTTTTACTGACTAAAACCCATCCATGTTCCTTCATCGCCCTTTGTGTTCCGGGACCACGGTATCTCTTTCGAATAGTCCCGCAGCCCCGGCAGGCTTCGGCCCTTGCGGACCCCTTCCCTCTTTGAGGCGCGCGTGGAACACGAACGCGCCGTCGACACGGCCTGTCGTCATGAGACGGACGGACGGCGAGCTAGCCCATAGCTCCCCGTCCACAGGCCCGCGCCTACGGTGGCCGGAAGCCACCACGTGGCCCCCGACGCCCGGGGCGTTAAGTTGAATAAAAACCCGTAAATTAATAACTTATGTTCGGGTTATCGATATCGCACGTAAAATCTATGTAATCATAGCAAAATATTATTATTTTGTCTGTAAAGTAAATTATACTAATTAACTATGTATGTATAAAACTATATAAGGATTTGATTGTGTAATCCTATTATATAGTAATCAGTAAGATTTACATAGATTATTCAGGGTAGTAATACAGCGTGTTGTCAAATGTTTTTGCATGATATTAGCATAAATAAACTTTTTTTTTTTTTGTTGTTTTTCCACGTAGTTAGCGTATATTACCTACTGTAGTGTCAGTAATATGGTATTAAATGGTGCGTAACTTTTACATTCATTGACTGTGCAAGTGAAAACACCAACAAATAATAACATATTTAAAATAATTTTAGGCACACCACTCTGGGAGTCTAAAGCAGAATCAAAATACGAATCATAATAAAAAAAAATTAAATTCTTAAAATAGACCCTATAGTTATGACTTTAAAGTCCATTTTCAGAAATAACATTTTTAACGTGATGACGTCTTGGAGTGATTCAGTAACATTTGCAACTTGCGTTTTTTTTTAAATTATTACTGTAGCTAGCCCATATTGTCCCACTGCTGGGCAAAGGCCTCCCTCCATTTCTTCCAACGGTCACGATTCTGTGCTATTTCTTTCCAATTCTCAAGGAAGACATCCAGTTCGTCCCGCCATCTCCTTCGTGGTCTGCCGCGACCCAGTGTCACTGTTTCAGGGCACCAAGGTTTACGGGTCCGGGTGGTGTTTTATAAAATGTAATTTCAAAGACTGATTTGTCCCAACAATAGGGAATATGAACGAAATACATAACTCTTCTTATTTATTAAAAATGCCTTGTATTGGCGCATAAAAACATTGTGGTACACTTGTTTAAGTTTCTAAAGCATCACTTATTTTTCAATTAATTGTTTTATGTAGCATGTTTTTGGTGAAACGGAACGCACTTTCACAACGCGACGTCCTCGATACGCCGGTAGTGACGTCAAAGTCTATGTGTCAAAAAACACTTTTATTTGTTAAGTAGTTAAAAAGTGAAGAAAAAATTACATGCATATTCCCCTAACGTATAATAAAAAAAAATACATAAATAGGCATAAAAAAATAATTTAAAAAAAACCTGGGGCTAGTTTTAAAAGAGTCTAATGCTTCTAATATGTGCGATAAGAGTTACATCAATCTTTATCACCTTAGATCGATAGATAGTTAAACTAACTAAATAATAAATCAAATTAAAATGCCGCTATGGCTTTATCTTCTCAGATAATCGATGACTGACTTTACATACTATTTCTAATTCATTTAGATTGTGTACTGCCAAAGAAAACACTCGTTGCATTAAAAAAATAATAATGTGATTAGTTTAAATAAAAAAAAAAACTGTTTTATATTTGGTCAAAAGGTTGTTTTTTTATATAATGTAGTTTAGTGACAATGAAAAATAGTGAATACAGTAAAAAAGTAAAAGAATTATGTTTGCGTCCGTTGTTGCACTTGCCGATAGTTGACGAAAGTCTGTCCTATAGGGCCCTCTGGTATCTTCTGTGTTTCCGGGTAAGGTCAACATCTACAATATTAAAATATTACACCAGATAAATATAATTAACAAAACTGTGATTAGGACGAAATCTAGGTAGTAAAACTCCAATCATGTCATTGACAAAGCGCGCTCCGCGCCTGGCTACGGCGTAGCACGTATCCTTCTACAGCGTAGCGCTGTTGTCGTATCCTGTTAAAGTTTGCTCTCCTATTTTGTACCATTCCGGTTTTATACGTTGTGAGTAAAGTTTACGTGCAAAAAATTCAAGTATTCCCTTAGCTTTAGCTTTAAGTCGTAACTAACTACCTACTAGTTAGAATAGTGACACAGAATTATTAATACTCAAGCTTTGGAGAGAGAAAGGGGAGGTCTTCGCCTAGCAGTGCGAAAAATTAATATAGGCTATGAAAAATAGACAATTTAATTTGTGTCTGCACTTTGTCAAAATTATCGGGAGACTGCCACGGGTTTTCGACAATTCATCTTATTATTTAAATACACAAGCGGAAGCGGCATGTCTTCTTAACGTTTTCTCATCTTTGCTTTTTACAAACCCACAAAAAGAGAAAGACCAGTCGTTTCTCAACTGTCTAACCGCAGCAATAACATTCCTTCGTAAAAATGAAATTCCGCAACTAATGAGGTGCAAACAAGTGTTATATTAATGACGGCACTAGTTTTGCGTAATTGAACAATATCGTCCAATCAATCAAGCGTCTCCTTGCGCAAGCGAGCAACCTGCTGCAGTCAATCGGCTGCCGTGGTTGGTTAGTCTGCGGGCGTATTCTGTAACACAGTTGTATTCGGAATGTCATTCAGATTGGCGTGGGGTTAACTTCAGATATTATGGCAACATATTTTTTTGTGAAATAGAAGGTTTTGGTGGGCTTTGGTTTGTTTTTTTTTAAATAGCGACTACGAAAAATAGACATCTATTTTCCGGGATCATCAACCTTCTTTGTATCTCAGTGCTGTTCTAGTGACTGCTGCTGCAGATTCTTGTGTTCAGAACCTACGGTGGTTTATTAGTAGTATATTTATGGTGTCATTATTCTTGAAATGAGTTACGCTCGCCGTCACATAGAATCTGCATCACATTGCGAACGCAACTGTGTTACCCAATAACCCTGCAGGTTAACGTAACCCGCAACCTGCCGATAGCTGCCGTAATATGTAGTAACGCGGAGTAATGAGTAATCCTTTAAGTTAACTAGACGTGTGCGGTACCCAGTGGACGGAGCGTTATTATGATGAACTTGTGGTTCAAGAAGTTTGGCAACAATGTCGCGTTTGATACCAGTTATGTTGATATGTCGTATGTGGGTGGATTTATTGTGAGTTTGTGTACTTTCAGAGAACGATTAATATCAAACATTTTTTTACGTTTTTGAATTGAATGAACTTTCATGAAATAGTCATTCAATAGGATTAAATGAACTTAAAGGATTATATTGATGATTTTAGACTATACTTAAGTTTAAGTTAATAATCTTATCATCAAAATAAACATATATTGTCACGAAGGGGTAGATAATAGTCTGTGTAATAATGCATCTTTGTCCACATACTTTATTATTGATTTCAAAGAGATAAGAGACTAGATTATCGTCTACCTGGAACTGAACATCTGAATTTAGATCTAGTCACGGAAATACCTAGAAAAATGAACGGTACGATAGTTAGGTATAATTATAAAACGTCCCGTTGATAAGTAAGAACTAAGAATGCTTAGAATTATCTTGACCATTACAAGTAACTGTCTCTGTGGTCTTGTGGTTGCAATCACGACAGTCGAGCATGAGGTCCTGGGTTCGATTCCTGGGACGGGCAAATTTTTATTAGGTTTTTCTATCCGGAATTTCTCAGTAGCAGCCAAAGTCAGGGTTTGCGCCCGGTAGATGGCAATAGGCCCCTATTACACGGGACTTAAACAAAGCTGGAGGAAAGTGGGTGTACTCTGACCTCTGCCTAACCCTTCGGGAATTACAAGCTTGATGTTATGATGTTTATGTTATATAATACAATCATCTTAATTCCTTCCACAGGAACGCATGTACGAATTGGAAAGGCGTGAAGCAGAACTGGCTCTAGAAGAGAAGAAGCAGCTGGAAGCGAAGAGGACGTTACTCCAAGAGGCGGCGAGGAAACAAGACGAGCCTGTGGATGACAGCAAGCTGGTGGAGGCCATGTTTGACTTCCTGCCCGACTCCAGCAGTGAGGCCCCGGCACCCAAGGATACCTCGGTCTTCAGTGATCTGCCACAGCAAAGAGCTGATCAGCAAGAGGTAATGCTTATTTGATGAGGTTTTATTGCAGGTCCATCTGTTCTTTGAAGAAACTAAGCACTTTATGAAAGACACTTCGAAGTCAGCAATATTTTGTATGAACAAAGACAATGCAAATGAACATATGATATCCCCAGTAGCTGCATTCCTATTAACGTCATGGGTACTATTTTACACAAAGTCCCATCTTCTCTCTGAATCAAAATTAAGTTTGATTTAGGTTTATAGGGTGACTGGTAATTAGTATACGATACTTAACCTTTTGAACGCCATTGTCACATATACGTGACAAGCAAGTCCGTGCCTCGTACGCCAAACGACACGAATATGTGACAAAATGGTAGGTGAAATTGTGGCTTGGCGTGGAGGGCACGCGCATGCGTTTATACTCTGGCGTTCAAAAGGTTAAACACGTGATTGTACTTGGTCTTTGGTCTCGTAGTATAAGTTGTTTGTTATCATGAGTACAATCACGTGTTTAAATATCGTACACTAATTACCAGTCACCCCATATTGAATAGGTACTTTGGGTCTTTGGCCGTTATTTACTACGAAGATGACATTCATGCTCACGAAAAAGCACAAAAAACAAATGAATTGCAGAAATCGTTATCAGCCAGAATTAACAAAATGTGTTGATTACATACCAAGCACACAAGGTCCATTTCAATGCACTTCAGTTCTATCTCAGATTTTTATCAGATCATTCACAATCATCTTCTTAGAGATCATTCCAGTCTAGGTATTTCATTCAGACATCAGTACTTAATGCTTCCTTATCAATATTGATGTAATCTTCAGTGTTGGCTTACTTTTGCACATATTAATTTATAAACTGCAGATTAGATACTTTCTCATTATGTCCGCATCAGTATTCACAGCATCTGTTCCAGAATCGTTACTTGGTGTTTGTATTCTCAACCATCCGAATACTTAACAATGTACTCACCTATTCTTATCTAAGCTATGTTTACTTTTGGGGTTGCCATTGCATAGATCTGAATATTGCATCAGTATTTATTCTGAATCAACCAGTAGGTATGTATAATATTTGTCTATTCTAAAACCACTTTTTATTAATATCCAGATGGTAACACCGATGCAAACTACATCAGAAGACGAGGAAGACCTGTCGGAGTTCAAGTTCCAAAAGTTCGCAGCGACATATTTCCAAGGAAATGTCACTCATCAGTACTCGAGGAAGCCACTGAAGCATCCATTATTGCCTCTACATACGCAAGGAGACCAACTGGTAAGAAAATGATGATAAACGCCAAAGTGCTTTTGCAATCGAGTGTCATTAATCTAATCGATTCAATTAAGAATGTTGTTACGCGACTGATAAAATTAATCATTCAAAACTTATTACAGGCAGCGCAAGCACTATGGATCACAATACTCCGTTTCACTGGGGACCTACCGGAGCCGAGGTACCACACAATGGACAGAGACAACACGTCAGTCATGTCCAAAGTCACAGCTACCCTCGGCAGGAACTTCATCAGATCCAAGGAGTTTCAAGAAGCTCAGATGATGGGCGTGGACCCTGATGCGTATCTGAACAAGCAGAAGCCGAGGTCTATCAGACACAAGCTTGTGTCTTTGACGCTGAAGAGGAAGAACAAGTTAGGAGAGGATGTGAGGAGAAAGTTGCAGGTTGGTTTCGTTCTTTATTCATTTTCATAGCCATGTCTTTGTTAAAGATTCAAATAATAATGAGTCTCTTGTGTCTTTTCCAGGATGAGGAGTATACAGCAGACAGCTATCAGTCGTGGCTAGAATCTCGCCCAACATCAAATCTAGAAAAATTACATTTCATTATTGGGCACGGTATTCTACGGGCTGAGTTGAGAGACGAAATATATTGTCAGATCTGTAAGCAACTGACAAACAATCCTTCGAAGTCCTCTCACGCCAGAGGATGGATTTTACTTTCGTTGTGTGTTGGATGCTTTGCTCCCAGTGAGAAGTTTGTCAATTACCTGCGGGCTTTCATCAGGGAGGGTCCTCCCGGCTACGCGCCATATTGTGAAGATCGCTTGAAACGCACATTTAACAATGGAACCAGAAACCAGCCACCTTCGTGGTTGGAACTTCAAGCAACGAAGTCGAAAAAGCCTATAATGTTACCCATAACTTTCATGGATGGCAACACGAAAACCTTGCTAGCGGACTCGGCAACAACTGCGAGAGAACTGTGTAATCAGTTATCTGATAAAATTGGTCTCAGAGACCAATTCGGTTTCTCGCTATACATTGCTTTGTTCGACAAGGTCAGTTCACTCGGCAGTGGAGGAGATCACGTTATGGACGCAATATCACAGTGCGAACAGTACGCTAAAGAACAAGGTGCTCAAGAAAGAAACGCGCCATGGAGGTTGTTTTTCAGAAAAGAAATATTCGCTCCATGGCACGATCCCACAGAGGATCAAGTGGCTACAAATCTTATTTACCAGCAAGTAGTCAGAGGTGTTAAATTCGGTGAATATAGATGTGATAAAGAAGAAGACTTAGCAATGATAGCTGCTCAACAGTATTACATCGAGTACGGACAAGATATGAACACCGAACGACTGTATACGTTACTGCCAAATTACATACCAGATTATTGTCTAACTGGTGTTGAAAAAGCGGTTGATCGGTGGGGTGCTCTAGTGGTGCAAGCGTATAAAAAGAGTTATTATGTGAAAGAAAAAGTTCCTGCTTATAAAGTGAAAGAAGACGTAGTGAGTTATGCAAAGTTCAAGTGGCCGCTTTTATTTTCTAGATTCTACGAAGCATATAGAAACTCTGGGCCAAACTTACCTAAAAACGATGTCATAATAGCAGTGAATTGGACCGGTGTGTATGTTGTGGATGATCAAGAACAAGTGCTATTAGAATTGTCTTTTCCTGAAATAACTACTGTTTCCAGCCAAAAAACCAACAAAGTGTTCACACAAACCTTCAGTCTGTCTACTGTTCGTGGTGAAGAGTTCACATTCCAAAGTCCTAACGCTGAAGATATTCGAGACCTGGTTGTATACTTCCTGGAAGGTCTGAAGAAGCGTTCCAAATTCGTAATAGCACTGCAAGATTACAAAGCCCCTGGCGAGGGTTCTAGTTTCTTAACATTCAACAAAGGAGATCTGATAATTTTAGAAGAAGACAGTACAGGGGAATCTGTGTTGAACAATGGTTGGTGCATCGGTCGCTGTGAGAGGACAATGGAAAGGGGTGACTTTCCTGCGGAAACCGTCTATGTGTTGCCAGCTCTGACTAAACCACCTCCAGACATATTGACTCTGTTCTGTCAAGAAGGTGCATCGCATGGTCGTAGAGCGCCAACCGCTACATACAACGGAACGGAAATTAAAGACAAACCCCATACTTTGTTAGAATATGCTATGGATCATTTCCGGTTGCCACCGAAACGCACTGTATCGAAGGCACTTACACTTTCCACCGCCAAGAGGGGAGGTACTGAGGAGCTGTGGCGGCACTCTAGAGAGCCAGTGAAACAGCCTCTGTTGAAGAAACTGCAAGCAAAAGAAGAACTAGCTGAAGAGGCATGTTTCGCGTTCACCGCCATTCTAAAGTACATGGGCGACTTGCCTTCGAAGCGTCCTCGCATCGGTAATGAGTACACAGACCACATTTTCGACGGTCCTCTAAAACACGAGATATTGCGGGACGAGATATATTGCCAAGTGATGAAACAACTGACTGACAACCGAAACAGAATGTCGGAAGAACGAGGCTGGGAATTAATGTGGCTGGCGACAGGTTTGTTTGCATGTAGTCAAGGGTTACTTAGAGAATTAACACTGTTCTTGAGGACTAGAAGATATCCAATAGCCCAAGACTCACTCCAAAGACTTCAAAAGACTTTAAGGAATGGGCAGAGGAAGTATCCGCCCCACCAGGTGGAGGTAGAAGCTATACAGCATAAGACTACTCAGATATTCCATAAGGTGTACTTCCCCGATGACACTGACGAAGCATTTGAAGTAGACTCGTCTACTAGAGCAAAGGACTTCTGTCAAAATATAGCTCAGAGACTGAATCTCAGATCTAGTGAAGGCTTTAGTTTATTCGTTAAGATAGCTGATAAGGTTATATCGGTTCCTGAGGGAGACTTCTTCTTCGACTTCGTGCGGCACCTCACGGACTGGATTAAGAAAGCGCGGCCTACGCGTGACGGCATCACTCCGCAGTTCACCTACCAGGTAATGCAACAAACTGAATATTTTTATCTGTCTACAATAAGTCCTACAAACCTTAGAAAAATTACAATAACACATAAAAATCTGAATGTTGCACCTTTGCAGTTAGTCACAATTTTGCATAAGTTAATATTGACACATTTCTCATGTTGACTAGTGGTCAGATTCGATGATCACCTACTTAACATTTGTAGGTTGTAGGACTTTATTATTACTCAGAAACTTAATAAATTGATAATTAAAATGTCACTTACGGGATATCTTCCGTGATTATTTATTGTTTTTGAGCTCCCGATATTTCGACGCTGTTGCAAGCGCCATGATCGCGGGTCAACTGGAGAATGTGGGTGGATGGAAAAAATTGTTAGGAGCAGACAAATCTGTCTACCCTCTTTCTTTGTCTTTTGCTACGCGCACCACTGGAACTCGATACTAAGTCACGGCAAAACACACTCACAGTATCACCAGGTTTTGTGAAGTTCTTATTATGTTGCTGGCTGCTACTTTTGAGCATACTCAATACTGGATTCCACGTACTTGACAATTTGAAGCCATCCTCTCGATTGATACTGATACTGTGAGTGTGTTTTGCCGTGACTTAGTATCGAGTTCCAGTGGTGCGCGTAGCAAAAGACAAAGAAAGAGGGTAGACAGATTTGTCTGCTCCTAACAATTTTTTCCATCCACCCACATTCTCCAGTTGACCCGCGATCATGGCGCTTGCAACAGCGTCGAAATATCGGGAGCTCAAAAACAATAAATAATCACGGAAGATATCCCGTAAGTGACATTTTAAGTATAGTTATGAACCGTGAAAGCTTAAAACAGTGTTTAATAAATTGATTACTGGATTAGCTCTATGGTTAAGTAGAGTTCTTCCCCACCAAAAAATATATTAAAAAATCCATCTCTTTCATCCTCCAGGTGTTCTTCATGAAGAAGCTCTGGACGAACACAGTCCCTGGCAAGGATCGGGCGGCGGACGTGATCTTCCACTTCCACCAGGAGTTGCCCAAGCTGTTGCGCGGGTACCACCGCTGTGGTCGGGACGAGGCCGCGCGGCTGGCTGCCCTAGCGTACCGGGCAAGGTTCGGGGATAACAAGCAAGAGTTGCAGGCGATTCCGTGCGTATTTTTTAAATAACGTTTTAACAAAAAAATATGGAGTCTTTACGCTTAAGGTGGATGTTCCAACCAGCCCGCGAAATTCAAATTATCTTGTTTTTTTGCAATTTGTAGGCCAGTGCTAGGTTGTATGTTGATTAAAATATTGCTATTTATATTAATCAACATACAACCTAGCACTGGCCTGCAAATTGCAAAAAAACGTAAGAAAATTTGAATTTCGCGGGCTACCCTGGAGCATCCAGCTTAAGTCTAATACTTCATGAAATTATGTTGAAATATTTTCATTGAATTAACATATTTGATTAATTTTGAATAAAACTTCCAATAATTCTAGATGAAGAAAATATATTGAAATTATAAGGCGTTCCTCAGGGTTCAATTCTAAGCCCACTTCTTTTTAATTTCGTTACGACCGTCTATTAGCTAAAAATGATCATGCTTATATGTCAGTACAATATTGTCTCTGATCAAAATCAAATCTATCTACGATAATGATCATTTACATACAAAACGATTAAAAACAAAGTGCGATCGATTAAATCAATACAAAGCCTATTTTTTTTTAAAGTTACGTCTATGATTTTATCAATGAAAAAAATCATGTTGAATCTACTGCTACTTATATCATGGTTACCTGCTCTTTTCAGGCAAATGCTTCGCGAGCTGATACCCGCAGATCTGATCAAACTGCAGAGTTCTGCTGACTGGAAGCGAGCTATCGTAGCCTCATACAACACTGACGCTGGCATGACTCCCGAAGACGCGAAGATCACCTTCCTGAAGGTCATCTATCGTTGGCCAACGTTCGGGTCCGCCTTCTTCGAGGTCAAGCAGACCACGGAGCCAAATTATCCTGAGCTGCTGCTGATTGCTATCAATAAGCACGGAGTTAGCTTGATACATCCGCAATCGAAGGTGAGAATTTTGTTTTAGTCTTTGGCTCAAATCCCCATTTTTTTAATTTCCGTAACTAGAATGGAATCAGCAAGTAAAGAAATTAAAAAAAAAATGGCTTTTGGAAATATGTAGCAATCCCGAGTGTTTCGGTTTCTACATCTATGTCACAGTCAGTATTACGATTTCACCTTTCTCAGATATGAGTAATTTATTGTTTATGGTGAAAGCGTCAGGGTAGCCCGCGAAATTCAAATTTTCTTACGTTTCTTGCAATTTGCAGGCCAGTGCTAGGTTGTATGTTGATTAAAATATTCCTCGCGACTGTAAGACGTATGTAATTACAGAATTATAATCATCAAAATGATCAATACAACCCTCCAAGCTCATACAGGTACAAGAATGAACAACCTAGCACTGGCCTGCAAATTGCAAAAAACGTAAGAAAATGTGAATTTCGCGGGCTGGTTGGAGCATCCACCTTAAATGTGATGGAATAATCGACTCACGATACCCCATTTAATTTTCCAGGACATCCTAGTAACCCACCCATTCACGAGAATATCAAACTGGTCGTCTGGCAACACTTACTTCCACATGACGATCGGCAACCTCGTACGGGGCTCCAAGTTGCTGTGCGAAACCTCTTTGGGGTACAAGATGGATGACTTGCTGACGTCATACATCTCCCTCATGCTGACGAATATGAACAAGCAACGGTCCGTGCGCGTCAAGTAACACCAACATGGCCGGTTACGTCATCGTAGTCAAACATTCCGAATATACTGTTCTTTCACAGTAAGTTTATTTCTGATTGGCATCACTGTCAAAATGATAGTGCACCATAAAACCGTTACAATAAGGTCGATGTTCGGTTGCTGCAACTGACAATTCTGTCAAACATCAGTGATCTTTATTCAATGCAATAAGGTTGTTTTTGGTTTGGGTCAGACGTAAACCAACTGTGAAAGAAGCATAGACACAATTATTTTTTATCCGCTTATCGTTAAGTTCGCACGCTTCCCAGCGGTATATTAAACTTAACTTAGGATTTTGCATTTACATGCAGTCAGAATGAATGCTTATTATTAATGTTTTGCGTACAGTGTGCCCGGTATATCTTGGTAGCAGATGGCGCCGCTTGCAAGACGAAAAGTAAAAAAAAAGGCGAATGAGATTTGAATTTAGTTCCTTATTTCGCCACCGGTTGAGATATATAGGTCACACTGTATTTGTGTCGCAAGTGCGCTGTATCATTGTAGATAAATTTGATGCACAATGTTTGTGGTCGCATTACTTTTTTACATTCGCGTTTTAAACAAAATCTACTGTAGATTGAATGTATCCGTCCATACAATAAGATCGAAATATTATAATATCTAGATATTAAACGATGTTACTGGTAACCCAAATCCATTCAGTTATAGTAGTAGTAAGTACAACGACCTAATTATAGGTATTTGTTCTTCTTGTTCTCTTTATTGGATATGGCTAACTGAAATACGTAACTTCAGAAATCTAGAAATAGGAAATATTTATAATACGGAAAAAAATCTATCCAAATAAGAAAATATTTTCATTTTATTTTATGTCATATTTATTGGTTTTAAACTTTTAATATTAGATAAAGGTTGTCGAAAAGATCTGTTACAATATAGTTAGGTTTTGGTAACGTTACATGGTATGAAATTATCTAGCATTGCTAATTATACCCTAATAAGTGCCTAGCTTTCAGCGCTGTTCGCAGGAAATAGGAATTTATACTCACAGTTCAGAAACTAGATATATTTACTCGTGAATTAGTTTTAGCACTGTTTATACTTACCGGAATATATTAAAATAATTAAAACGTGCTTTGATGTGAATCAGAGTCATAGACATCTGCAGTGTTGCTAGACTTCCATCGATTTAAATAGAGATGTACTCATTTTACATCGATAAACACGACATTAGATAGTCGCTAAAAAGACATATCGATAAAAATCCAGCAAAACACAGATGTCCTAATGAATTTAGATGTTTATATATTTATAAAAATAACCGTTTAGCATAACATCTACATTAAATACATACCTAGGTAACATCAATGTATTTATTAAATAGGTAAAGGAATTTATTCTAAGTTTTGTGTAAAATTGATTGTCAGTTTCATGCCATGAGTCCGGTGACAATTAAATTATGTTTGTTTTTATTAATATCGCTTTAAAGTAAAAAGTTGCATTTGTGAGTGGTTGTAAACATGAGTCACAATGATATTTATAGTGTTTTATTTTATTTAAATCCCCGTAAATCCTCTATCTAACAAAGCGATCCTAAAATGTTTGCTATCAATGCTTTTGCCTACGTAGTTACTTGACATATATATATTTTTTAATTCTCGATGTGTGTCACCCCACTCAATGGCGAGCGCTCAAGACTAAAGCTGTGGCGAGGCAGTGCATCCTTACCAATCCCATTCGTTCCACCTGCTGAAAATCTCCCACCTGGACATGAGTTGCCATGGCTGACCTGGAAGTCTTTAAATAGACTCCGGACCCAGGTTGGCCGCAGCAAGGAAAACCTGCTCAGGTGGAGATTCATTAATGAATCTGCCCTGGAGTGTAAATGTGGTGCTGTTCCACAAACGATGGGGCACTTAATGTCGTGTCCTGCGTGTCCTGTTGTTTGTTCACTGCAGGAACTGATGGACGCTACCGAGAGCGCCAAACTGGTCGCTCAGTTCTGGGCCGACACAATTTAGATTGCCATCGACACGCTAAGAAGAATTCTCGATGGTCTTTGCCGGCACAAGCTGCATGTCTTTGTAGGTATGGGTATAATAAATAACGATCGAAATATTTCCAATCAATTTGATCTGCCTCGTTGGTCTAGTGGACGTAAGCGCGACTGCTGAGCATGTGGTCCTGGGTTTGATTCTCGGGTCAGGTAAAGTGTTATTGGGTTTTCCCATCAGAAATTTCTCAGTAGCCTATGTCACTTCCTGATAATGGAGCTTTCTATTGGTGAAAGAATTATTGAAATCGGCCTGTTGTTTTTGAGATTATTAGTTACAAAACATACTTACTTACAACAAAAAAACATTTTCACATGCATTCAGTAAAAAGCTGTTATTTTGAAATTACAGACTTCAATTTTTTTCAACACGTGTCTTGCGACACCGTCTGGGGAGAAAGCAAATTACATAAATTATTTAGAGCATAGGTACCACGAACCAAAGCAACTCGATTGCGCAGCAACGTTTTGCTTTTAGTGCAAAAAGTGTCGCTCAAGACGTAGGCAAGTCGCATCGCCCAGGGCTTTGAACAAGGCCTTAGGTAGGTGCAAGAGAGGTGTAAGAGAGTCAGCAAAAAAGAAGGGGTCTGCAAGGGCCGATGTCTGCCGGGGCTGCGGGACTATTCGAAAGAGATACCGTGGCCCCTGAACACAAAGGGCGATGAAGAAACATGGATGGGTTTTAGTCAGTAAAAGTCTGACACTCCCTCCTGCTCCGCCCAGAGCGGGTGGAGTCATTTGATGATATCCCAAACGAAAAAAAAAGGTAGGTGCAACTCTACATACCCATCTCTACTGAGAACACCTAGGCTACCTGTCCTACATAATCTAATTGTTATGACCAGTAGCTATACCAGCTGGAAAAACAGGCGACTGTCGTGACAAACCTCTCCGATTATAGCAACATATGAACGTACATAGTTACAGGGTATGACGCAGAAAATAGATGAGAAGGTAGCAGTAAACGACATAGCCCACAGGAAACGACTGCGACTAATGTGTTGCAGACCGTGTTGGGTTCTAACTTAACTTAATTGTCAACTTAGCTAAGCCTACAGATCTACAATCGTTAACGCTAATAGAAAACTAACCAAATGTATGGGAATGACATCATTTCAACGTTAAGTCACGTGGTCAAAACAAACGAATAGAAACATTAAAGTTTAGTCAAAACTGTAAGTTGGCTACGATTTATATGGGATGTAGCGATCACGATTGTAGAAACGAATACATTTCATTCCATCATCTTGATCGATGTAAACTTGTCTACGAAGTTTCTATTCGTTTGTTTTGACCACGTGACTTAACGTTTACGATTGTAGAAAGAGAATCGATACGAATCGTTTGTAACTTAGCTAGGCCTGCTGGGCAGACTTTGTGTAAATTATTATTAAGTACCAACATCACACACACAAGCTGAAGAGTTTTTTGTTTGCTTGGCTGAACGCGCTAATCTCAGGAACTACTGGTTAGAATTGAAAAATTACTATTTGTGTTGGATAGTCCATTTATCGAAGAAGGTTATAGTCTATATAACATATATCACACTATACGACCAATAGGAGCATAAATGAAAAATGTTGCAAAAACGAGAAAAAATTATTTCTTTTGTGAATTTTTTCTCTCTTATGTGACGCAGACGAAGTTGCGTGGGTCAGCTAGTGTAAATAATAAAAACTCTGACACCAGGTTAGGCACTAACCACACGAAAAAGAAAGAAGAACAAAGAAGTCCACTGCTGGACATAGCCCTCTCCCAAGCTGTGCTACATTACACTATCCTCCGTTTACCGCATCCAGCCTGGCCTAGCCAAATTTCCAGCCCGCAAACATGAGATTTGATATCTACCCACACTTGACCCGCATGGTAATTACCCGGGTACACTACATAAGCACGAAAAACTTTATTCCGAACGTCACAAATCCCGAATTTCAAAATACCGAATTTCATAATTCCGAATGGTTCAAAATTCCGAATATAACAAATCCGATTTATCATTAACCACTCACCCGCCCCGCGCGCGACTTTTTTGCACCAAACCGTCCAGGGTGCAAAAAATTGCGAAGTATTCGCATGTAATTTGACACTATCCATTTTTTTTCCTACATGTTGAGAATTACGCGGCAGGAGGGTCATTAAGGGGCAAATTTTTCATTATGTTTGCGATAGGACGCACCGTTTTCGAGTTAGAAGCAAATTTAGAAGAAAACCTGCTACCATGACGCGCGCTCGCTACGGTCGCATTTTACATTACACACCCACTTTCTGTCACAAATGTCGTCGTCGCTCCGCCGGCCTTCGGCCTACGCTCCTCGTGCCAAGCTAGCAAGACTTTTAGGACAATTTTAGCAGTTTGTTCGAAGTACCCATTGAAAATCATCGTTTTTCGGACTAACGATCCATCGAACATTTGATTCTTCGTAGGTACTATCGAGGACACTCCCGCCTGATCACCACTAAGCTTATTTTTGCTTGCACTTAAAACATAGAAACGCTCTCCCCGCCCCATTGACTTTATAATAAATAATTAATGAAAAAAATACCGATCGGCGACACATGCCAAACGAGAGTTATTGTTATTTTGCGCGCCAAAGTTGACGCTTTCCTAATAGGCCTAAAGTTTAAGGTGGAGTGGCTCGGCGCCTCCGCATGATTTAAGCGAAAAAAAAATTAACTGATCAGGCGGAAAAGACCACGACTGTACATATGTCCGAATGAAAATCGGACAACAAACAATTCGTATTTACGACTTTCGGAATTTTCAATAATAGACTTATTTTTGAAATTCGGACTTTTGATAATCGGAATATCGAAATTCGGAATAAAGTTTTTCGGAATTTTTGGGTGTTCCCTAATTACCCACTAACCCTCATAGAGAGGAAGCCTGTGATCCAGCAATAAGAACATTGCATATAGCATATAGGCTGATTAAGCTACGCTAAAAAGATGACGTAAGTGATCAACGACATGCTGAAGATGATGACGGCAGGAGTGAGGAAAGATTCATATATTTCCAAATCAAAAATCAAATCAAATCATATATTCGCATAGAATGTAGGTATTTGTACAATAAAGTTGTTATAAAATATAGTGAGCCGGGTACATTCTGCCTGAGTTTTGGCATGCAAAATTTAACAAATAATGTCAGTATCAATAAAAAATTATTAAGCACAAAGTAGATATCAAATCATGTCAATAATATTAAATTGCTGGAATGTCACACACAGGATCAAAATAGAACAATAAACAAATAAGATAATCACATAACAAAATAGTAACAGAGATTCTGTATCAAAAAAGTATGAATAAGAATAATATGAGTATTATGAAATAGAAAATGATTACAACAGGTACAAATAAATTATTTTAACAAGCTTATAGTTAATATTAAGTAATGTAAAACTATAGAATTGTTGAACTGTCACACATAGGGTCATTCAAAGAATCACTAATTGAATAATAACATTTCTGTATCAAAAACCCTTTCAGTTTATTTTTAAATTGTTGAAGAGTGTAATTTTTTATGCCGTCTGGTAATTTATTAAATATTATTGGACCCATGCAGAAAACACTCTTCCTTAGTAGTGCTGTTTTATAACCACCGGTAATTAAGAGGTTTTTGTATTGACTTCTCACGGGACCTTTCTTGGCATCCGAGAACTTAGCAAATAATGCTTTATTTTTTTTTACAAAAATTGCCTTTTTTAAAATATATAACGACGGAAAAGTAAGAATTTTCAAAGACCTAAACAGAGGTTCACAGCTATCTCTAGGTTTAAGACTACACATTGCTCTAACACAACGATTCTGGGCTTTAAATATGTCATCTCTTAAGCTGCAATTACCCCAAAAAATTATTCCAAACCTCAAGACCGATGCGACTAAACCATGGTATGCTACTAAAACCGTCTTTATGTCAACTTTTTTCGTCAGGTTAAAAAGAACATATAATAATAATAATAAAACGTTTATTTCAGCTAACTAAGATCCAGTTTGTTAGTAGTACAATAACTTATAACTAGTGTTAGTAAAACAAACTTAATCTACTCGCCCCCTGCCTGACCCATGAATCGATGTATCAATACTCATGTGAGCATTAATACATCGATTCATGTACAGACAATCAAGTCTACTGGCTATCATATTTAAAACGCTGTTGCGACTAGCCCGTACTCTGCTCAGCATTGACGCGCACCGCTTGCGCAGAGTAGCGTAGAAGCAATCGATGCGCGCCTCTGCAAACATACGTGATGCACTACAGTGCATATGCCGCAGTGCTTAACTTTTTGCACACCTCTTCTGCTTGCGGTTTCCAGATAATTGATCGTCGATATGAATTCCTAAAAATTTCGCGACCTGTGTTTGATTAAGAACTTGTCCATTGTACTGTACATTGACGTTCGGTGGAATTGTACGTTGGTGAAAATGCATCACATTAGTCTTTGATATGTTTATTACCAGGTTGTTTTTGTCAAGCCAATCAATAATATTTCTAAGGTTAATATTAATATCCTGTTCATAATTGTTAATATTTGTACATTTTATCAGTGCTGTGCTGTCATCGGCAAACAGAACCATTGGATTTGGTATCTGACGAGGCAGATCATTTATATATAGCAAAAATTGCGGGGGAACTAATACACTACCTTGCGGTACACCGAATTTAACAATTTTCCCTGCGATTTCTGACTATGATAATGATAAAGTGGTTATCTATCAGACACCTACTAACATACCTATTAATTGCGTAATAATTAATTAGAAATAGTACCTACAACTTAAATTGCATAAAATGTTTATGGGAAAATTATAATTTCAATTTACATAAAGATAGGAACGGAAAGCTATTTTCCACGACCGAACGACCGACAAGCCATTAACGAAGCGCGTTCATAAAAACTTAATGCCAGTCTTTAATCTTTTTCTTCATCATGCATTTAAAATATAGCAAGAGGAAAATTTCAGCAAAATGGCCAATCATGTCGCAAGTAATTTTGTGATCACGCAATTATCTTCACTGAAGTTGGTTAGAATGGACCAACATTAAGCGTTATTTTACTAAATAAGAGTTAAATACGCGGTTCTGAACGAAGAAGAACAATTAAAGTAAAAATAAATGTCAGAAAAAACTGTTAATTTTCTTTCCCCTTTTTAAAACAGTTCCTCTCTCTTCCTCTAGGAATTTCCCCGTAATCGTGCGTTTAACCCGGAACAACATCTGTAGGCCAGATATACTTCAATATTTGTTCCGTGCGGGAATCGAACCCGTGACACGCCGCGCTTTCGCAATTTCACCAAAATGTCCAACTATGTCGTAAGCAATTTTGATGACCACGCAATTATACAGTCGTTCAAAAAAGTTAGTCCACTCTGAAACTAAGCGTTATTTTACCAAAAAACGGTTAAAAACACGCTTCTGAACGAACAAGAACAATTAAAGTAAAAGCAGACTATTATAAAAACTGTTAATTAGAACAAACAAAAAATATATATCCGCAATAATGTCGTGGGAGTCTCCCACGGCAGGTCGGCAGCGCGGCTTATTCACGAAGAGCGGGGAATAATGATGCCTCTATTGTAGTACCAGCAGGAAGTCATTTATCTAACATCAAGAATATGAGTGTTTAGAGCAATTTCGTGTCTGATTTCTCATCCTAAAGTGTGCAATTTTGGTGACCCGCCAGTAGATAGGTACCTACGACGACGTGAAATGTCATACAACTCAACCGGTGACTAAGTATTCTTTGATTGCGTTCTGTACGTTTCTAGAGCTTTATAAATGCTGTTTTGTAATACGCAATTTGGTGTGTTTAGTTAGTTTCACAATAGGGGTAAAAAAATTACAAGACCGACACATTTCTAGAACATTTGAAAATTTTAATGAAGGGCCTAATGGACTCAATCGCCATAAGACCCACCCTAATCGGCGACATCCGGACTACTGGAAGGGTAGTTTATAAAGGTAGATGAGGGAGATATATAAGATGTATCTATTCGAAATCTCTTAAGGGGTCATTGTACTCATCATTATGAACAACTTTTACTATGGGACCAAACCCTGAATCGCGAAAAAAGGAAAATTAGCTGTTCCCTACAATATGTTCGCATAACTCGTCAAAATGTACGGAACAGTTGTTTTTTTTTTCTCGCGATTCAGGGTTTGTTCCTTTAGTAAAAGTTGTTCATAATGATGAGAGAGACCTATGATCCATTGTGTAAACGCGAATATTCAGAGAATAAAATCCTGCAAAAAATAACACTGGCATTATTATCATTATATTTAATATCATTATATTTAGAGCAATTTGTAATGAGAGAATTAAACTTAAAGACAGTAATTTCTCAACTTCAAACCCAGGGTCTAAAAACAACTAGTCTTGTTTTACCCAAGCCGTAAAACAAGACTGGACCACCTAGTATCTAAAGTCACACCTTCCCTATTTGCCATTGAGGTAAATACATGACGTGTTGAATGTGGAGTACATTTTTTGATATCTATTCCACTTTCCATCATTGTTTGTTTAATCCAACGACTAATTGTTTGCCTACTAGCATACTAATTGGTGAGGCTTCTTAAGACTAATCAATATTTTTTTCTGTATTATCTTACTTAACTCAAAATTTCTAAATTTATGCGTATAATTTATATAATATTGTAAGTACAAGACAAAACTCAGGTTTCGTACGAAAATAAGGTAACATAATAAATATTTGTTGCTTTCCATACACAAATCAGTTATAACCCCTTAAGACATTTCGTGTATGAATAGATACACCTTATATTCTATTCTGTTGCGGTTAATTCCAGGGCTAATGGTAATCGATGGAATGGAATGGTCTCTTCAGTTACAGATAAGTACAATTTTTGGCTGTTCATCTTATCATTTATGTTCAAAACTAGATAAGCTAAGCACACCCATACATTCAAGATGAAATTGACCACAGCACGTTTGATTTCCATGCAAGGAAAAAGATGTGTGCCCATGTTTACATTTTTAGGTACATTTTTCCTTGAGTTTTCCGATATCTTCATGCAAAAATCATTTCCTTGGCCAAGGTATCATCATATTATTGTACAGACGCCAGTACATCACGCTACCCGAAACTGTCAAATTTTCCCAATCAACCTGGAACCTAATGCTTTAGCGATAAAGTTGAAAATCTATTCAAGAAATTTGACAGATTGTAGTAGCTTGATGTGTTTGGCGTCTGTGCGTACAACGAAATTTAACACTTCGCATCTTTGCATTCAAGAGTCTACAAGTAGTATACCTACAGGGTGTAAACCACCTCATCACAAAGCCGTCAACCAAGCATTCTGTACATCAAACTAAGTAACTTTACGCAAAAATTATTGCTGGGAAAGGACTTTTTTTTTGGGGTGAAAAATCATGTTTTGTTCATGTGAACTCAATGTAACGCACTCAAAATATTGTGCTGATGCATGGATTGAATAGTACGGGGGTCGTGGAGGTGTTTAAAGTAAAAATCTCACATTAAAAACTTGTATTTAAAAAAAAAAAAACAAAAAGTTGGAACCCCCAATATCTCCGTAACTAGAAGGTTCCCAGATATGGTGTAGAACAAAAAAATGATCACAATGACGAGGAGAACAAGTGCCTTTCGGCTTCGTTAAGAACTGTTTTACACCCTTTATATCTACCCCAGAAATTTTCCTTAAAAAGTCTTACAACTACATTAACGTTATAACTTTATTACCTTTCTTTAATGATTAGAACAATAGACGCAAACCTACCGACAATCAATGCGCCATCAAAGAAATTGCCTTTCCGTCATACAATTTAATAGGGTAGTTAATGAAATAGCTGAAGTTACAAGCAAGCTACCTATGTATTTCATCAGGAAATACTATAGCAGAAGAATTAGCAGATTGATCGTTTATTGATCGATGGAGGCGATAGAGGTCGGCTAAACGAATATTCGAAAGATGCGGAACAAAACTAAAGTATTCCCACCTCAATCTTCTTTATATTTTCATACGGTCCCGAGACGTGAAAACCAATCAAAGCTATAAGTATCCTATGGATAGACAGGATGAATACCGTCAAACTGAAGTGCTGTTGGGGAATGTTGCTGATATCGTGACCGAGTCCTTGTACCGTAGGTATATAATAATAAATTATAATAAAAATACCTCGTCCACCACAAAAAGAAAAGAAAGAAAGAAAAAGCATTTATTAGCCCGCACAGGACAAAACACATAAAATAAAATGGTGAAATTATCAACTTATAAAAATTAAACATAGAGAAAAAAAACAAAAATAAAAAGAAAAAAACGAAATTGGTCCTGTACCTACAAGGCCAAAAGGCGTATTGCAGCATGGTGCAGTTCTCAGCTGATATTGTGCGATATTTCGATAACTTCATACGAAGACCGACTGATAGCCTGGAGAGTCATGGTCAGTGGAAAGCGGCCAGGGAAAAACAAGAGATCAGTGACTTACATGATCGTCCGGTCTTTTGGGATATCTTTTCAAGAAGCTTCGAGAACAGCCGACATAGGTAATATCTGGAGCCAAACAAGGAAGAGAAATCAACAAGATGGGTGACGATCCTCAGCACTGGGTCCCAGTATAAAGTAGGAGCAATCTTGGATATCTTAGTTTGATGTAGATAGTCCAGTTTCTGGAAGTTATCCCTGACGACCGTTTTACTAAGAATAAGTTCTTGAAGATGGCTTCTAATGGCAACATAATAAGAACGATCAATTGACATGAATACTACGCTTGAGGCGCGGATTAGGTAGCGCGGAGCAGACAGGAGAACGTTACTTCCCGTAAGCAGGCACGTGTACGGACCGCCATTGAAATGTGTCCACTAGTGCTGGGACGGTGATAGTCTGGTTATTCATGGGTGATTTGTGTTTGTTAACTCGTTATTTTTGAGTAGCGTCGAGGACGTTAGCCTGTAGACGACGCCGACACGTTTTGACGAAAGGATAACAAGACAAAGAGGAAGTGAAAACCGGCTTTTCATTCAGCTTTTCCTGCTTTGAAAATATGGTTTCGATTAAATGAACTAACAACCGGTTTCTCGAAAAAAATAACTACGTGGCCAAATTAAACCCATGTCTGTTAGCTACCCCCGTATTCCCAAAAAAAGTAAGACACGAATGGTCGAATGGAAGCATTCGACCATTCGTGTCTTACTTTTTTTGGCATTGCGAAAGCGAGCGAGATAGACATACGACTTTCCGAATCGAAGTGTGAATAGGGGGCCTGATCGCCTGTTGTTGCCTTTGCAATCAACCAATCAGAGCCGTTGTCACACGGTTGTTTAGCAATTCGTTAGCTTGATTTTTGAGTTGAATGAGGAAAATGTAGTGAGAAAAGTACTGAGAATAGGCATGACGACAGTATCAAAAAATTGCAAATCTATTTAGTCCGTCAGTTAGAGTATTGGAAATTAATGGACACGTATTTTTTGTTTTTGTAAATCAATGAATATTGACAAAAGATAAAACGCATCAAAACTCGGGGGTGGGGGCTCGTGACGTCAGAACTAGCTATAAATTATACCTAGGCGTGACGTATTGAGATTTTTATAAGCGTCATATCTTTGTCAATTTTAGTTTACGTAACAAAAGAAAAAACACGGGTCAAATATTTTTTGATAATCTAACTGACGGACTAATTAGATTTTTTTAAAGTTATGAAGCAATTTTTATCAGCTTTCTTTAAAACTATAGACAAAATTAAACTATTTTTCGAGTCCTTTTTGTTTCGAAAGTTTATCTTGTGTACTTAAAAAGTTATTGCAATTTTAAAAGTGTGATATTTATTTTTGCAGGCCAGTGTAGATTGGATAGGATAATAATTATTTTTGTGTTCGTTTGTGTTCCAAAATTCAAGTTTTAGTATATTTTAATATTTATTTACCTGGTCACCGATTTATCAACAATACTAAATCACGTGGACTACTGTAAAATAACACCAATAAAACAAAGTCAAAGGTTTTCTACAGATATAAATATAAAACAGTTACTTCCGCAGACATGCATCATGTTTGCGTCACTAAGAACATAATTGCAGATGAGATGATCTCTTATTCAACGTGGAGGAAACTGCCTTAATCGTGGCTCAGGATTCTAATCTTATCATAAGTGTCACTTGATCACTTAGG